>CM028130.1:1325452500-1327952500 GCA_016271365.2 Neoceratodus forsteri | reverse complement strand
GTACCATATGTCACAGTGGGAGCACAGGGTCCTTCAGACCCCGCATTCCAATCCCTCCATCCACATAATACAACAGCGTTCTTATATCAGGACCCCACTCTCCCATCCCTCCATAGATGCACATACTGTATGTATGTAGATGTGGAATCACAGGGGTCTCTGGCCCCTGCATTTCCATACATTAAGTTATGAGCAGGCATAACAAAATTCCAACAAATAGTCATAACTGCACCATCTCAAATAATTTTCACCCCAAATGTTCAACATAACCTTCTTTGCACCTCACCACCTGTTCTCAGTACAGTAAACTTTCAAATCCCCATCAAAATGTAATTCTGCACAACTGTAACACTGTTTTTGTTCCAGAGTTGTGGAAAAACATTTTTAGTAGGATTTGAAAAATGACAGCTGTACTATTCATGAGGTGGTGTGGAAAAATGTCAATGTAAAAAATCTGGGGTGAGAATATGAAAAACTGGAGAAGTTACAAGCTTGTGTAGAAACTGTGCAACACATGCTCATATTGTGGTCATTTTGGGGAATTTTTTCACTAATTTTCAACATCAGCATTTTGGGACCTTCCCTCCTGAACAGTACAACTGTGATTTTTGTTAATCCATCCCAAAAGTTGATTTCACACAATGGCCACGCCATTGTGGCTACGGGTGTAAAAACATGTTCTGGGAAGGATGTGCAAAATGACAGCTGTACTGTTCATTAAGAGGTGTGAAAAAATGGCAATGTTGAAAATCTGAAGTGAAATATTAAAAATTTACAAAGACACAAGCGTGCATAGAAACTGCACAACCCACACTCGTAACGTTGTCATTTTGGGGAATTTTTTCACCTAATTTGCAACATAGGCTTATTGGGACCCCACCTCATAAACAGTGACATTGTCATTTCATGAATCAGTCTCAAAAGGTGATCCTGTGCAGTGACAGCGAAATACCTTTTGTGACAGAGAAACTAAATGACAGTGCCAGTGTTCACAAGGTGGGGTCCCAAAAAACCCATGTTGCAAATTTGGGGCCCAAATTCCCAAAAGTGGCTGAGATACCAACATAAGTTGAAACCACCATTGACTCCCCAAACCTCACTTTTAACTTTATTTATGAAAATCGAGCATGTTTGCGAAAGTCTTATTTTCGCAAATTGGCCATATTTGTGAAAATCACAGTTTATTTGTGAAAATCTAGCGTGTTTGTGAATGTCTTGTTTTCACAAATCTGCCATATTTGTGAAAATCTCAGTTTCATGCTGAACACTTAACTTTTCCCATAGAAAATAATGAGAAATAAAAATGTTAATACATTTGAGTGGATTAATATTTTTCCACTAAACTTCAAAGGCACATCTGTGACCCAAAAGTTTCTACCCTAAAAATTTCAGCCCACAACATAAAGCCATTTCTGAAATCCAGGTTGACAACAAAATGTCAAAAAATCCCTATTTTTCTGTTTTTTCAACACTTTATATCTCAGAAACCACTCAATGGATTCCCACCACATTTGGCAGGTCAATAGACCTACCCTAGTGATTATGCATGCCATATTCCATGCAAATCAGTTGAATGGCTCCAAAGTTATCAACCTTCAAAATTTTAGCTTTAACACAGTTGTACTCTTTCACCCTAACTATACTGGTGCAACTGGGCCAGTTTAACATTTATTAAACTGGTGAGGTAACTCCAGTATAGTTAGGGTTGAGTAAACACTTTAATGTTAAACCTCAAGTTTTGCACCTTAATAACTTTGTCACCATATGATAGATTTACCTGAAATTTTGCCTGCATGGTCTGGTACCACAGATATCTGGATCTGGCAAGTTGTGTTAAGGTCGGATGTATGGTTGCAGAGCTGCAGAACACCAAAAATTGCAAAAAAAAAAAAAGATTTTTTGTGTGTTTCTTTGCTCGCACTTACAGCCCACACAATTTGTTCATTTGGTCTGAAATCTTCAGGGAAGATGCAGTCTAGGTCACTGATGTGCCATTCAAAGATTTGGTGAAAAAATATTATACCGTTCAAAAGTTCTTCAAAAAAATAAATTTCCCATTATAGTCAATAGGAAAAAAATACATGAGTCTCATGAAAGCTGCCACCAGTACATTTTACTTTTGCAAATGGCCCTTTTACTTTCATGCAGTTGCCATCTTGTTTTCAGTTAGTAAAAAGGAAAAATGCCTGGCTTTTAAAGTTGGGACCACCTAGGTAAACACTAACTGTTGGGTTTACCTAGTCACATCCTGAGGATGCCTGCCCTATCTTTTTTCGGGGAAAAACTCATAAATGCCTTTTTAAAACTTGGAGCCCCAGTACTTTCACGAATTGGGCAGAAACAACCTTGATATTTTCACAGACATGAAAGTGGGTTGTTTTTTGTGAAACCTTCACAATTTGCCAAAGTACTTTGCCCAAAACTGCAAATTTTGCCATCCCTGCAACAAAAAGGTTGGGGTATTTGAGATGAAATTTGCAGGGTGGTAAGCCCTGGTTCCACAGATGTGCATTTTGTGGTTTGGTGCCAAAACATTCAACAGGCCCAAATGTACAGTGTTCTAAAATTGAGAAATTTCCACAGGATAACATTGCAGCACCCTGATGACTTTCAGTGCCTGTATCTCGAAAATGAAGCAAGATACGGATTTTTCACTACCTACAGCTGAGATCACCTTTAGGTGATCTAATCTGTTCAAACAAGTTTAGAAACCATTGATTATACATGCAGTGGAATTTTTTGCCTACTTGTGATGGTTACAGAGATATTGGCAAATTATTGTCACAAGGGTTCCAAGAGTGACTTTTTAGTGGATTTCAGTACCCATATAGTGTAAATGATGTGAGATATGGATCTCAATGACCCATCTTGTGTGGAAGTCTCACTGTCATGATTATTACTGCACTTGAACTTTTTTCATAGTGCACTGAGGTCATCGGTCCTCTCACCCCATTCTCCTATACTGCACCACCTCTGCTTGTTTACACATGGAATGGGATGAGAGGCCGATGACCCCAATTCACAACCCGATGCCTGTTGGTGTGTGGATGGTGGGGAAATGGGGGTGGGGTGGTCAGGGTGGTAACCCTAACACCACATTTCCATGCTTTTGTTGCTGCACTACGAACCTTAACTGATGCATTAACAGAGATTTTTGCAATGAGTATATATATATATATATATGTATTAGAAGCAAAAAACTCTGTTTAATGCATCAGTTAGGGTTGTTCCACAGTGACAAAAGTGAGGAAATTTGGTGTTAGGGTTGAAAACCCTAACTCCGCATTCAACCCCCACTCCCCCAGCACCACACACAGACACACACACACACACACATGCGCAAACACATATGCAAGTAGGGGAAGGACCAAGGCAACATGACCAATCACAGACAACCAGCAGCAGGTGCACAGTCATGCTCTGATATACACAATGCCAAGTGTGACTGTCCACTCAGGATGCAGTTCCTGGCCGGGGGGGCATTGCCTCTCTGTGGCCATGCAAATCCTAATTGTGCTAATTTGAGTGTCCTTGCAATCAGTGAGGTGTACCATTGATGTCCATACCCTCAGGTTTGCTGTGGGTCTCCACTCAGGATGCAATTCCTGGCCTCATGGTTTTGGGGGACATTGCCTGGCTGAGGCCATGCAACTCATAACTGTGCTAACTGGAGTGTACCTGTAGTTAGGGAGGTGTACTACCGATGTCAATGGCCTTTGTTTTCCTGTGGCTGTCCACTCAGGATGCAGTAAGTGCTCTCTGGGGTGCAGTGCCTGCCTGACACTGTGCAACTCCTAAGTGTGCTAACTTCTGTACAGTTGCAATGAGGGAGTTGCACTTTTGATGTCCATTGGCTTATTTTTACTGTGGATCTCCAGTCAGTATGCAATACCTGGTCTGGGGGTTGGGGCATTGCCTGGCAGAGGTCCTCCAATTCCTAAGTGTGCTAGCTTGTGTGTACATGCAATCCAGGCGATATACCATAGATGTCCATGGCCTTAGTGTTGCTGTGACTCTCCACTCAGTATGCAGTACCTGGTCTGGCGGAGTGGGACATTGCTTGGTGGAGGTCCTCCAATTCCAAACTGTGTTAACTTGTGTGTACCTTCATTGAGGAAGATATATCATAGATGTCCATGGCATTACTGTTGCTGTGGCTCTCCACTCAGGGTGCAGTATGTGGTGTGCTGGGGCATGGGCATTGCTAGCTAAGGTCATGCAAGTCCTAAGTGTGGTAACTTGTGTACACCTGCAATCAGGGATATCTACCATTGGTCTACATGGGCCCAGTTTTGCTCTGGATCTCCAATGAGCATGCCATACCTGGTGTGGGGTGGTGGGGATGTCATGTAGTACATTTAGACAGTTGTATTTTATTTCTGTCAACTACTGTTGGTTGTCTGTGATTGGCCATGTTGCCTTGGTCCCCCCCCCCACTTGCATGTGTGTGTGTGTGTGTCTCTGTGTGTGTGGTGCTGGGGGTGAATGCGGAGTTTCGGTTTTTAGCCCTAACACCGAATATCCTCTTCTTTGTCACTGTGGAACAACCCTAACTGATGCATTAAACAGAGTTGTTTGCCTCTAATTTCCCTTCTTTTTGAGAATGATGAAGACAAATAGTGAAAGTAATGCAGCAGCAGGAGCGCAGAGCCCTTTGGGCCTCACGCTCCTGCCATGTGAGATCTTCTGACATAGTAGCAGGAACAGCAATGCAAACAGAAGTGCCAGCAGTGGCGCATATGGTAACAGAAACGTAAATGGTAAAGGAAACATTACTAGAAACGCAAGCACAAAGTGACGCCAAGCAAACAGTGACACAAACGGACATTGAAGCACATACAAAATGCAACTGGTAATGTGAACAATGATGGCAGCAGTATTTTAAATGGAAATGTTAAGTGTCACAGCAAAAAGAACGTGAAAGGGAACAGAAATGGAAACTCGAATGGAAGCACACACGTAAATGCAAACTGAAACACATACTGGCATGGTACCACAATAGTAAACGCAAATGGTAAAGTTAACATGAAGAATAATGCCAAAGGAAACAGAAATGGGAAAGGAGGTGCATATGGAAATGCAAACCATAACGTGCATGGTCACGGAACCGCAATTGTTAACGCAAATGGTAACGGTAACAGCAACAATAGTGCCAAAGGAAAGAGAAATGCAAATGCAAGCGGGTACAGAAATGCAAACCGTTATGCACACTGTCATGGTACCACAATTGTAAACACAAATGGTAACAGTAACAGTAAAAATAACGCCAAAGGAAACAGAATGAAACAGAAACGCAAATGCGTACAGAAACGCAAACCGTAACGCACGTGCATGGTACCGCAATTGCAAATGAAACAATTAATGGTAACAGCAACAATAATGCCAAATGACACAGAAATGCAAATGCAAGCGAAAACGCAAACTGTAATGCACACGGTGGTGTAGACGGTAACGGTGCCACAAACAGTAACAGAAACGCAACTGGAAATGTTAACTGGCACAGTAATGAAAGGGCACACTCTTCTTTTCCCCAAAAAATGCATCGGAAAACACAGTGAAAACAAAGAATGTACTGTATACATAACAATGGACCTCGGAGCAGAAAATGAGGACTTGGATTATTAAATTGCTTTTATCTCAGGAACCGTACGATGTAGAAAAAAATGTAAATTATATATGAATTATGACTTTCCTGGCTAGTTTTGTATAACCCCTTTTGGGGTTAAGCACTTTACTGTGAAAGTCCGTTATCTACTTTTACTTTTCTGAGATATGGGCCCCAATGGATGACGGACGCCATAATGTTATCCAATGTGAAAAGGCATCAACTTCGGAGTGCCGTCACTGTGCCGACTTGTAATATTTTTTCACCAAACAACCAAAAGGCACATTAGTGGGATGTTGGCTTTCTTCCCCCCAAATGTCAGCCCAAAAGACCAAACTGTTATTTTGCAGTAGGGCGGCAAAGGATTCCTGTAATGCAGTGGACTCCGTAATGTTATCCTATGGGAAAAAGCATCAGTTTTGGAGTGTAGTAACTTTTCTGCCCTGTAATATTTTTTCACCAAAACTCTGAAACACACATCTGTGAGATGTTGCCTGTGTTCCCTCCAAATTGCAGCCCAAAAGACCAAACAGTTCTTTTGCAGCAGGGTAGCAAAGAATTGATGTAATTTTGCCATAGCCTGGAAAAGTAGTGTCGTGATTTGCAAAAGCTTTCACAAAAATTTGCAACACTTTCGTGAGTGTGATACTACTTTTCGACACTACTTTTTCCAGAAATTTGAAAAACATATTTCTAGGGTGTTTAACCTCAAAATAAAGACATGCCTAGCATCCTCAGGGTCCGACTAGGCAAACACAAAAAGAATTGTCTAGCTAGAGGGTCACAAATTTAAATGCCAAGCATTTTTCTGACCACCAACTGAAAACAATATGGCAGATTTGCAAAAGTAAAAGGGCCATTTGCGAAAGTAAAAACTGCATTTGCAACACTTTCAAACTTTTTGTTAACTCTTCCTATTGACTTATAATGGGAACTTGTTTTTTGAATAACTTTTGAACAGTTTAATATTTTTTCACAAAATCTTTGAAAGACACATTGGGGACCCTGGCCACATGTTCCCTGAAGTTTTTGGACCAGTCGTGCAAACTGTGCAACCTGTAGACACGAGTAAAGAATTCACCAGAAAGCGTAAACATGCATGCAGATCACGCTTAATTTATTTTATTTATTTATTTAGTTTTTGTTGACCGGGTAAGTGCACTAGACAAATCTTGCCTATTTTCAGGCATGACCCAGGGAAGGGGGATACAGATGAATGCCAACTGACCTTGAACCAGATTAAGCTGTTGGTGGTATTTTTAGTGAATGAGGGAAATTTGACCAGGACACCGGGGAAATTCCCCTACTCTTTTCAATAAGTGCCATCCACCTGAACTACCACCAATCCAGGCAGATGGGACCTTGGTTTAACATCTCATCAGAAAGACAGCACCTCAGAAGTGCAGCACCCCTCTCATGCTGCACTACAGTGTCAGTACTGGGATATTAACCCAATTGCCAGATGTGGGAACTGAACCCACAGCCCTCTGATCTCCCTGCCTCAGAGGCGAGTGTGCTACCCACTGAGCCACTGACACTGCTTTTAATAACTCCGCAGCTGTATATCCGACTGGTACAAAAATTGGCAGATCCCAAGACGTATGGTTCTTGATCATATATTCTAAAGTTCTGGCAAATCCATTGAATGTTGGCAAAGTTATTAAGGTGCAAAGTATATATATATATATATATATATATATATATATATATATATATATATATATATGTGTGTGTGTATTAGAGGCAAAAAACTCCATTGAATGCATTAGTAAGGGTTGTTACACAGTGACAAAAGTGAGGAAATTCACTGTTAGGGTTGAAAACCCTCTTGGACCCCCTGCCCACACCCCAACCGGCATTGGGTGTGCATTAGATCATCAGCCCTAACTCTGCCCCATCACATGTGTAAACAGCAGAAGTATAGGAGAATGGGGTGACAGTTAGGACCGACGACCCCAATGCACACCCCAATGCCGGTTGGGGGGTGGGCAGGGAGTCCAAGGGGGGTTTTCAACCCCTAACAGCGAATTTCCTCACTTTTGTCACTGTGTAACAACCCTAACTAATGCATTAAACAGAGTTTTTTGCCTCTAATTTCCCTTCTTTTTGAGAATGATAACGAGAAATAGTGAATGTAATGCAGCGGCATAGTAACAGGAGCAGCAATGCAAACAGAAGTGCTAACAGTGGCGCACATGGTAACACAAGCGCAAATGAGAACAGAAAGGGTAACGCACATGGTGGCCTAGACGGGAACGGTCTGCCACGAGATGTGTTGTCACATAGAAACATGGTGCCTGCAAACGGAATGTCAATGGACATGGTGACGCAAAGTGAAACAGAAAGAGAAACAGTACTGTAGACACAAATGGCAAAAAATAACAGAAACGCAAGCACAAATGAAAACGCAAAGGATAACGCACATGGTGGCGCAGACGTCAACGGTAAGTGAAATGGGTACGGAACCGCAAGTGAAAAGGGCAACAGTAACATTAATGTAAGCGCACAGGCTGGTTTTCCCCAAAACCTGCATAGAGAAAGACAGTGAGTACAAATAATGTATGCATAATAATGAGTATCGGAGCAGAAAATGAGAACTTGGAATACTAAATACGTTATATCTCAGGAACCGTACGACGTAGAAAAGAAATTTAAACGTCGTATGATTTACAACTGTCCTGGCTAATTTTGTACTTAGCCCCCTAATGGGGAGTAAGTATTTTTCCGACAAAAAGTCTGTATCTCACACCGTTTCCGAGATACGGGCCCTGAAAAGCGCGGCGTACGCCAGAATGTTATCCTATAAAAAAAGAGAAGTTCTGAAAGCCATAACCTTGCCTCCCTGTAATATTTTTTAACCAAACCACTGAAAGGCACATCTGTGGCCTGTTGGCTGTCTCCCTCCAAATTTCAGGAAAAAAGACCAAACCGTTATTTTGTAGAAGGGATCCAAAGTATTTCTGTAATGCGTCGGGTGCCGTAATGTTATCCTATGGGAAAAACCATCAACTTTGGAGTGCCATAACTTTGCCACTGTGTAATATTTTTTCAATACAACATCGAAAGGCACATCTGTGAGATGTCAGCTCCGTTCCCTCCAAATTTCAGCCCAAAACTCCCAAAGGTTCTTTTGCAGCGCAGTGCCAAAGAATCGCTGTCACTTTCCCACAGATGGAAAACTACTGTCGCAATTTGCGAAAGCTTTCCAAAAAATGTTCGACACTTTCATGAGCACAAAAGTAATTTATGAAAGTACTTTTTCCAGAAATTTGAAAAACATATTTCTGGGGTGTTTTACCACAAAATAAAGACATGGCAAGCATCCTCAGGGTCCGACTAGGTGAATACAAAAAGAATTAGGTTGCTAGAGGGTCCCAAATGTAAATGCCAACCATTTTTCTGATCACCAACTGAAAACAAAATGGTCGATTTGCGAAAGTAACAGGCCCATTTGAGAAAGTAAAAATGCGTTTGCGACACCGTCAAACTTTTTGTTAACTTTTCCCATTGACTTATAATGGGAAACTGTTTTTTGAATAACTTTTGAACCGTTTAATATTTTTTCATTAAATCTTCAAAGGCACATCAGGGACCCTGCTGCATGTTCCCTGAAGATTTTGGGCCAGTCGCACAAACCGTACGACCTGTAGGCGCGACCGTAGAATTACAGAAATATCGTAAACGCGTGCACAGATCACGCTTAATAACTCCGCAGCTGTATATCCAACCAGTACAAAACCTGGAAGATCCCAAGGCCTATGGTTCTTGATTGTGTATTCCAAATTTCAGCCAAATCTGTCAAACGGTTGCAAAATTATTAAGGTGCAAAGTTTTGGGGTTTAACATCGAAATGGCTCCTCAACCCTTACTGTGGTAGCACTACCGTGCTACCATAATATATATATATATATATATATATATGCATATTATAGGGGCGCAGTTGTGCCCATATATTTAGGGTTATGAAAGCACTTCTGTGTTAAACTTGAAATTTTGCACTTTAATAACTTTGGACCCGTTCAATGGCTTTGTATGAAATTTGGTATGCCTGGTGTGGCATGGTAGATCTCTTGATCTGCCAAGTTCTGTTTTGGTAAGACTTATGGTTTTTGTGCAGTACAATGCTGAAAAATCCACTTTTCTCCAGTTCTGTGGGCAGTTTTTTCAGACTTTGTCTGTGGCACTGCACAGCTGTCTTGTTGTCTGCTGGTCTGAAACCTGGCAAGTAGAAAACGCTTGAGTCAAGGAATATGCCACTTTTTGTTTGGTGAAAAAAATATTAATCCATTCAAAAGTTATTACACTTTTTAGCTCCCATTATAAGTCTGTAGGAAAATTTATATGGTTATTTTGCAAAAGAAGAATGGGGTTTTGGCCATCACGATCAAAGAATTTGCAGGCTCGTGATCAAAGAATTTTTGATCATGAGAAATTTATTAATTGTGATGGCTGCCATCTTGTTTTCAGTTTGAGGTTGGAAAAAAAGTAAATATTTCACCCCATGGGTGACTTGTGTGAAATAATTGAGGGATGGGTTTAGATCAGGGGACTTCCCTGTATTGTCCCATGCCTCTGGTTTATTTTAGTTTTGTCAAAAAACTTTGGCCACAAGCCTGCAAAATCTTCGGCTGTGGTCCCTGCCGATTATTTTGCAGCCTCACAGTCAAAGATTGTTATATAGCCATGACTGCAGCCAAAGATAAAGGGGACAGGAACATTTCTGTCATTTTTAATCAGTACCTATTAATTATTAGGGTGGGATTTATTTGGAGCTGGTAAACAGCTGTGTGCATCCTATTCATCTGTAAGACTTCAGATTCTGTTTGGAAAAAAGCTTTGCTGCTGCTTAATTAACAAGACTGAGATTGTTTTTTAGTAGCACACAGAGTTTTTATATTATTTATTTTTATATTTAATTTGGCAATAAGTGCCCTTTGTATTTGCTTGGGATTATTTCCTTGCCTGTGGGCCACATGTTGAAATCCTTTACACCCCAATACATGATGTGAATGGGAGGATGGCAATTTTGGGATGAAGCCTGTATCATCTTCAGTTAAAAACAACAGGATAACTGTTATTGCCATATACATCCCCCTATTTTATTTAAAAAAAAAGAGTATAAATTTAATGAACTACACATTCCCTGTCTGGAAAAGCAAAACCTTCACAGCAACCTCCCTTCACCCCCAATCAGTTTACTCGGTCGTTCTCACCCCAGGTAACCTGTTTCCATGTGTCAGGGTGGTCGAGGGTGTTTAATTTGTTTTTGGTATGAAATTTATTTGGAGCTGGTACCCTGAAGTGAATCACTCATATTGTTGAACTTCAGCTACCGCTTAAAACATTAAATCCTCTACTGATGAAGTAAGGCATTATTTGTATAAAAAAGACTCTTCTGCATTTAAAAGAAATGTGCCAAATAATTTTCACAATAAACACTTTTTTTTATTCTTAATTGATGCTGTTGTTCCTAATCAAAATAAAGAGTTGTTTTGCAGCAGGTTATTTCATTACTGGTGGTCGGCATGTTATATTATTTTACATTCCCACTGAAGGACACATGAACTGAAGGATGTCAATGTGGTGAGGATGCCTGTATCACGTTCAGATTTAAATAAACTGCAGTAAAGCAGCATTTTTACAGTAATATGTTACGCGATTAAAAAAACAACAGAGTGAGCTAATTGTCAGTGACAATTTGTCACTCTACACACTTTGTGGGGTTTCTCATTGCTGAACTGAACTTTTCTTAGCTGTTGCAGTGGATTAGTTCCTTGCTAGTTGTTGGCATGTTACATTCTTTTGATGCTACGTGACATTTGATGGATGGTAGTGTGGAGATGATGCCTGTATCACATTTATCTAACAAAAACAGACAAAATGTTACTGTCAGTTAATGGTGAGCTCTCCCTATTCTGTAACATTTGAAAAAAGTGTGTGCTAACAACTATGCATTCCCTGACTGGACTACAAATACCTTCACTGCTATCTCCCTCGACTCCAATCTGCTCCCTCACTCATTCTTACCTCAGGTAGCCTGTTCCTGTATGCTCGTGCTGTTCATTTAATGAATGGGTATGAATAACATTAGCATTTGCCTTTCCCTATTTGTTGAATATTTCATTGACTCATTTCCTAGCTTCCACTACTTTCATCCACGCTTTCTACTTCTCTCTCACTCACTCTTTTTCTCTCACTCTACAATATACCTCTCTCCCTATTTACTGCTCAGTCACTCTCTTCTTTCCCTTACTCATTTATATCTTATGTGGCAAGCTGAATGACTGCCCAAATAACAGCATTGCTGAGCCATTTTGGTTATGAGTTGCTTACCTTTTCTGGGGTTCATATTATAGCAAGTCACATTTTGTTTGACGATGTGAGTAATATAGTCTCAAAAGATGCAGAAAAGCAGCATGTGTAGCATTAAAAATATATACATTTTCTGAGATTTAATAAAAAGAGCAATATATTTTACACCTTATCAACTTTTTCTTCATCTTTGACTTGAAGTACCCACATTGAATTTGAAGCGGATTTTTTCAGTGCTGGTGGTTGGCATGTTAAATTCCTGTTTGAGTGTGCCAGAGCTGCTCATTTAATGAATGTTTATATCATTCCCATTTTTTATGTTACCATATAAATACACACACAGTAAAGCATCTGCCAACATGGCTAGACTGTTGACCACCCTTTGAAATAAATTAAGATTGCTGTATTTGTCAAATACTGCTCTGTCTCATTTCTCAGCTTGTCCTCGTTGCCTCTCTCTAGCTCTCTCTCTCTCTCTCTCTCTCACACACACACACATCCTCTCACACTTTTACTCTCTATCTCATTCTTTCTCTCTTTTCCCACCTTCTATCACATTCCTTCACTCACTATCACCTAACCTGAGGAGAAGCCAGAAATATCTGTAATAGAATTTTAGAGATGTGATGGATATGATATGCTCTCCTTATCAGCTCCTCTTACTGCATTCTCACAATTGCAACATAGACAATGCCGTTGCACTAGCAGCAGGTGATGACCTCCCCCATAGTGTCATTATCATGAAGAATCTCTATACAAAAGCTGCTTACTTCATGGCAGCATGCTTAGACAAGGGCCTTAAGCACCAATGATCTACAGTGCAAATGCACTGTGCTTGCAGCCATAACATAATGAGTATGGGTATATGTAATTTGCGAGCACATTTGCACATGCATAAAGTGACATTTTCCACTGGATTTTTTGCAAGTAAACAAAATTCATTACCACATTTTTATAATGAAGCTAATGAAATTAGCATGCATTTTTTATTACAAATAAATACTGACAAAATAATGAGTAGTAAGATAGTGAGAGACAAAGTGAGGGGGCAGTGGACTGGTAGTGAGGAAAAGAGCACAAGTGAGTGAGGAAGATAGCAACAAAGAGATTCATATTCAAAGTTGCAGTGACAGAATTGGAGCATCATATCACCAGCATATATTGCTTATTGTTCTGAGTTGCATTGAAAATAAAGCTTTTTTTAACTGTTTCTACTGTGTTTTGTCACAGATTATACAAAATAAAGCTGGTGTCATGTACAGACAGTGCAGAAAAAAGCATTAGAGGTCACTGTAAATGAAGAGTGCAAGAACATGTCCTGAACCTCTTTAAGGTTATAGTAAAATATTAAACATCACAGGTATTGCTATTACAGAACCACAACATTTCTTCACCACTTATTTAGTTCAGACTTAAGTCATAGCAGTAAAAAGAACTTTAGAAAGTTTTATTAAACAACTTGCTTTTTTTGCCAGCACTGATGACCCTAGGTTGTACAACTCATCCATTCCCCCAGCCTTTCTCACGTTCTGTCAGATTCATGCAACTTGATTATTTTTTTCTATTTATTTATTGAAATGTTTCACCATGACGGCACACTGAACAACAAGTTGCTCGTAACCCAGTGCTTATCAGGTTGAGATGCAGCTCATCCCCCTCCCAAGATTGTCAAATGGGAGACATTTATTTTTATCAGTCTAGGAAATGTGGCACAAAAGCATATGGTGTACTACCGAGTGGCTTCTAAATAGGATTTGAAAAGAAACAGATTTTTTTAATCATACAGGCAGCCAAGGTTTTTTCTACATACCATTTTGGTGACAAACAGTACTGAGCAATAAGCATTTGCCTTTGTCAACCGATGCTACAAAAGACATTTTTTAAGAAACATTTGGCACTAGAGGCAAAATGTGCAACACTCAAGAAACAAGACTAATTTAGTGCAAGCGTATTTATTGTTGCAGACTTTGTGTTTAGTGTCAAACTATTTTTCTCTGCCACTGAGTACAGATACTTGACTAGGAAATATAAAAAAAATCTGAATGTGCTTGCACATAATGGGGGTTCTGAGGGCCTCCAAAACCAGTTTGCCATAAAAACAATCTTATAATGCCCCTTTTTGAAGAAAATGACTCCCCCACCATAAAGAAAAAACAAAAAGATATCTTTTGAGTCAATAATTACTTTATTTAAATAAGAAAAAAGTAGTGGTAGCCACACTCCTGGTAAAGCCATTCTTCCTGGACTAATTTAATAGAAACAGGTCAATTTCTGTTATAAGTGTGTAAGAAATGAATGCAAATGGGGAAATTACAGCATGTTTATTGATTATGTCATTGAAGTAACAAAGCTAAAAATTACACTAAAATGCTTCTAAGGGAACTTTCAAGATAATTTAAAAATACTTTGAAGTTCTATGGCATGTCACACTGCTGTATTTTCCTCAAACCTTAGAAAATACATTTGTAGTGTGAGGTCATGGTAGAGTACTAAACTGTTTTTAACCATTTGAATTAGTAAAATAGTTTTAAAAATGTTTCTAATGTGCAATAGTCTCTGTCTCTGTGTGCATATAGGAATGTAGACAGACACACACACACACACACACACACACACTTACTTCACTAATTTGATTTACTAGTAGTAGTAGAAAAACCAGAATCATCATTTATATAGCACTTTCCAAACACACTGCAACCAAACATTTACAAGCAATGCTAGACTGGTAGTGAAGTGACTAAACATGTAGTTGCAGCCATTTTGCACATCAGCACCCACACACAGGATTGGACAATTGCATTAACCAGTTTTATGGGAAGGGGAATGTTGGTCAGGACACAAGGAAAGATCATTACTATTTGATTTTTACACAGGAACAATCCCTCTACTCTTGGGAAAAGTGCCTTCAGTTACTTAACTTACACTTGGACACCCACAAGGACAGCACATCAAAAGGGCAGAAGGGTCATCAGTTGAACATCTAATCCAAAGGACGGCACACTCCAACAGTACAGCATTCCACCCCACTCCCCTAATACTGTAATAGCGTGCCTGCCTTTTAGGTATGAGCCCAGTCCCAGCTTGGGACTACAATCCCATGACCTTCTGGCCTAGAAGCAGATGTGCTAGCAACTGAGCCACACTGATACTGTCTATTTTACTGCATCATGGGAACCTTAGTTAAAGGTCATACATTTTGTTAAGATAATAAGTACATTATAAAAGATATGAACATTTTCAATTGTATATGGTTGCTATTAATGCACATTATAAAATGGATATAACAGAAAAGGGTCTGCAATTAGAAGTTAGTGTACATTGTAAAAGGGATAAAACATGAGAGGGTCTGCAGTTATAAGGGAATAATTATGCCTCCAGTAGTTTTTAGGGCCACAACAACTAGATAAGTTCATTATTCCCTTATGACCACACACCCTGGATGATGTTATCCCACTTATAACATTCACTTTTATTTGTTAAAAAAAATGCAATTTAGATGACTTGTGCAGATGTGGAAAATGATCAACAGTCATGTGTGGTGCTTTGAGCTATGAAGTTACAGAATACTGATGGCCCATTGTATAACTTAAAGTACTATAACACCACTTCAGAAATTCACATTCATACCATGGACTTCTAGAATAATTAAAATATTTTAATTGCCTGGAAATTGGTCACAATGGGTTTGTAAAGGGACAAGGAGCTATTCGGGAGGAAGTCTGGTCAAGCCCTTACAGCTGAGGCTTATGGACCAGGAGGGCTTGTTAAAATCTCAGAAGAGTCATTTGTACTCACTGTGTGACCTTCAGTTGGTCACATGACCTTCCTGGGGTGGTCTGTAAAACTGGGTAGAAGCTCACTGAAACATACGAGGCTTCTCAGTTGGTTGTAGGTAAATAAACTACTATTATCATGCTACATCATCCTAACATTTTTACTGTCTGATGGAGGACATAAGAATTGTGTTTGTTAAGATGAATGGCTCATGTCTTTATGAATCTTGTTTGATAATATTAGTGTTCAATCATAACAATTCACTTCTTTGGAACTCTGATTTAAGTTTACAATCAAAGATGTTTTACACACACCCTCTTTTTCAGTTGACCATTATGTGTGGCAAATGTCACTTAGAAGCACTACAAAATTTAATCTCCTTCAAAAGGAACAATAGACTTCAGTAAGTTCGAATATAAAGCTCTCACCCCTTCCCTGTCTGGCGGGAAATCATTGTAAAAATGACCCTCCCTGCCATTGACAACATATCATGTAATGTGAGTGAATGCAATAGAGTAAGCCCAAAGTATGGTGAATGGAAAATGGCAAGTACCGGAATGACAAAGCTGGTATTCCCTTACCCTGAGGTGCTATGACCTCGAATTTAAATATTAAATAAAGGGGGTGGGCAAGGGGGGCTTCACCTCCCACAGAAAAAGCACAGTCACTGTTCCGGTCCACCTTGTTATACATTTCCTGATACGTGTGAATCCAAAAGAGTGATCCCATATCACATGGAACCTTTTTACAATGGGAGAAATCAGGCACCACTTCAAAATCCACCTTAATCAGGCCAGTCACTGTACCCTCTTTTCCACTCTTTCTGTCATTTTGCCCTTAGATTTACAACCTGTACCCACCATTGCTCCTTCTGTTTCTTCTCCCCCCCCCCGCAAGGGCTCATGCCTCTCCAATTTTTTCCTCTCATCCTTCTTTAATGGTTCTATTACACATTGATTTTATGGCAGTGGAAGGTAAAGGCTTTTCACCTTGGCTCCACACCATTAACCATGGAAACATTTTAGATTGGTGGAGTTTACATTTTGTATATGTTCTTTGGTGGCGGGTAGGGAGTTGTCTTGTGCACTGTTATAACTCCTTTGTTAATATAACAAGTTATGCATAGAGTGGTTGATGAAACGTTGCTCTCAAAATAACCCAGATAGACCATCTTAGGGTAGCTGGTTCATTCCACTGGGGTATCAAACAGACGAGGCATACTGATGAGTCCTGGTAGGACGAAACACGTGTGTATGTCTTCTTTTGGCACCCTTTGCAAACTGTGTGAGAGGCCTTCTGGCACCATGCATTTCTGCTTAAAGTTGAACCAGCATAATATTCTGTGGTGATTTGCATATGTAGCCCATGATGCTTTGCATTGTGGAGGCATGTATGATTTTGTATTTCTCAAAATAAAAAATGCTTATTCAAGTAAGTACATGTAGATTTTTTACAACCAATTTATAACCTCAGCAATGAAGTTCAGTGTCTAATTAACACCTTTTTACTGGCAGGAAACAGCAGTAATTTATTGCACCACATTGCATGGTTGCTGTCATGATGGGAGCTCCCACCAATATATGCTGTATAGCTATGCATATGTTTTTTGGTAGTTATAATACGCTTTCTCAAAAAGTAAAGAAATTATTTGCAACAAAATAAGTTTAATACATCTTTTAGGGTTAAATCAGAAAAAGTCAGGAAATGAGAACATTAGGGTTGCCCCCAATCTCCCCCACCTGCCATCCTCCACAGACTGACAGACGATGGGGTATGTCATTGGGATTGTGAGGCCTAAATCTCACCTCATTCTCCTTTACTGTAGAAAGTCCACCTGTTTACACATGGAATGGGGTAAGATTTGGGCCTCACAACCCCAATGACACACCCCATCTTCTGTCAGTCTGTGGAGGATATATATATATCTTTATAAATTTATGGCAAAAAAAACTCTGTTAATGCATCTGTTAGGATTCATACCACAGTGACAAAAGCATGGAAATGTGGTGTTAGGGTTACAACCCCTACCACCCCCCCACCGCCACACTCCACATACCAACAGGCATCGGGGTGTGCATTAGGGTCATTGGCCTCTCACCCCATTCAATGTGTAAAGAAGCTGAGGTGGTGCAGAAAAGGAGAATGGGGTGAGAGTTAGGCACAACAACCTCAATGCACACACCAATGCCTGTTGGTGTGTGGAGTGTGGAGGGAGGGTAGGCTTGGGGTGGTACAGGTGGTAACCCTAACGCCAAATTTCCATGTTTTTTTTACTGTGGTATGAACCCTAACTGATGCATTAACAGAGTTTTTTGCCATGAATTTCCATCTTTTGAGAAAGTGTAAAGTAACTAGTAAATGGTATATGTTAGTGGGAGTGCCAGGCCCTCCCAGGCCCCGCTGCCACTGTGTGTTGCCCATTTTTGTATTAATGGTATGCGATGTGAGGCCATGGTCCCTCTGGGCCCTGCACTCCCACTTACACATAACTACAGAGCCATACAGCAGCCCTACAGGGCAAGGAACCCTTGTAACACTAATTTGCCAATATCTCAGCAACCGTAGCAGCTAGAAAAAAAATTCAGGCTCCATAGTAATCATGACAGTCAGTACTTCATGAAACATAGTTGACTGAACTCATACCTTGCATTGTTTCTGAGAGACTGGCACCAAAATGCACTGAAAAGGCATCCTTTAGAACCCTTGTGACACTAATTTGCCAATATCTCCATAACCGTAGCATGCAGGAAAGAAATTACAATTTAGATTTAAGCTATGATTTAAAAACTTGTTTCTGCAGATCAGTTCACCTAAAAGTGCATTTGCAAAGTTTTCATGATGCACATGTATTTTTCCCCCATTGACTATAATGGGAAATTTGTTTTTTGAACAACTTTTGAATGGTTCAATATTTTTACACCAAATCTTCGAAAGGCACATTGGTGACCTAGACTGCATCTTCCCTGAAGATTTTGGACTGAATGGACAAATTGTGCAGGCTGTGGGCGCTAGCAGAGAAACATGCAAAAGGTCCATTTATTTTAGTTTTTTGGCATTCTGTAGTGCCGCAACTGTACATCTGAGCAAAACGTAACTTGCAAGATTCAGAGATCTATGGTACCAGACCGTGTATGCAAAATTTCATGCAAATCTTTTGTATGGGGGCAAAGTTATTAAGGTGCAAAATCTGAGGTTTAACATTAAAGTGCTTACTCAACCCTAACTATAGTGCCACTACTGAGGCACTATACTATAATATATATATATATATATATATATATATATATATATATATAGGCAAAGACATTATATTAAATGTGGGGCAATTTGGACAAATACTTTTTTAAATGATATGCAAATAACCAAAATCACAATTTTGGCAAAATTCCACAAACCTTTAGTGGAAGTTTAGTGAAATTTTGTAGATGCTAAATCAGAATTTCACCAGAATTGCACTGGCAGAAGATAAACTTCACTCAGCCCTAGGCAGTGAGAATTGCAGACGGTATCCAGTCTTGCGAGGGAAGAAGGGAGGACAATGCCATAGACCACTTCCACAGAGTTTAAATCTGGAAGAACCATCTTGCTGACCAGCTCCCAGTGGACCTGGGCAGAAAGGCAGTCCTTATTTTAGTACAACACAAAGTTTGGGGTGGAGCAATACTTGGATGGTGTAAATGTGGACAGAAAATCCAGCCTTCTATCTCACCATACACCAAGGTACATAAAGGTAGGGACTATTTCAAAAGGGGTGCCATCCAATGTTGAGAAGATGGGTAGGGGTGAGAGTCTGGCTAGTTCCTTCAGAGTGCAAAAGGTCACGGACTCTGTTTCTATGGACCTGTATGAACTATGTTGTGCAAATCTAACCTAACAGAGAAGCATACACTCCTTATACAGCAGGGAAATGTTCTAGGGTTTCGTTGCTATCATGATTAATGTTTGAAGATTCACTGTTTTTCCATTTGACCATTTGACCATGGGAGATGCCCAAGAGCACTTCTCAGCATATGAGGTACATTCGAATATGATAAAATATCTTTATTCCCTAGGCTATAGGATGTCTTAAAGAGCATTCCATTTATATTTTATATATTTCTTTTTTCCATAATATATTACTAAAGAAATGTGTATGAATATACTGTATGATTGTTGTTCATTAGCGTTCATTTTGAGTTCATCTGCCTCTATAGTTTTCTCCCTACCTCAAGTCATAATCCTCTGTTGTGACATCACTAGTGATGTTCTAAATTTCTGATTTCTGTCATTGTGGAAGTTCCAAGAAATTTCAAAACTTTCATGGAATTTTCCACTTTACAGCCCGTGGCAGAATTCTGAACTTTAACCTATTTATTGTGGATTTTCACCAAGTACTGCATTATTTTTTGTGAACTGTAGATGTTTTATTTTTAAATACAGAAATAGTGTCTTGCCAATTATTTCTCTGTATCATGTAATTATCAATGGTTTCCAATGTGATTCTGCATTTTTTTCCCACCACCAATTTGTGTCCATATTTCTTTTTCTATAGGCAGCATTGTAAATGTTATGGTCACATACTGAATTTAAGCACCCAGGCTGTTGAGCACCTTAACTGTGGTGTCAGCAAGTAACCTGTTCTGTGTTTTTTAATTGCTTCATTTTTCCTCCTTTCCTGGTTTTATTTTGTGTTTCTTTCTTTTGAATTTTGCAGAACCCAAGAATTGCGTTCATTTTAATTCCATGGTATATGATAAATTTCGAGGCTTAGCACAGAAATTCCACAAAAAGGTCAAATTGTACTGCATGTAGCTCTAATCACACACTTTGCAGCTCTGCAGTCACATGGGGTGCAGATGGAGGGATTAGGTGGTAGCACACATTTCTTACTGCATAGCTACTCACTCTGCAATGTTTTCTGAAGAGGGAAGTGGTCTGTTTGTTCTACTCTACAGAAGAGGCTTTCTGAGAGTTACAATCTTCCACTTTTGTTCAGGAGAAGAAATAAAGTTCTGTTATCTGTACTTGGAGTACTGGAGCAAAGATATTTCAGCAGTTTTGTGCTCTTTTTTATTATATCATATCTTGTGTTAGTGTGTAGTAGGGTTGCATTGTTGATTTTCAATACTTGCTGATATTTAAGGGTATAGTAAAACACACACTGAACAACATGCCAGGCAAAGGCAAGGGGAAGCATGGAGGACATGGAAAAAGTACCGTTGGTACTGGATCAGTCGGAAGGGTTTCATGAGGAGGTTGAGAGGGAGCTTGGGAAGGTGGTAGCAGGAGCAGCACTGTTTCTGACACTACAACTTCTAGTGGCAGTGCAAAGCCAGCCATGCCACATACTGTGCCAGTGTCAGCTTCACTGGGAATCAAAGTTTCCAGCTTCTTTGGATGCAGAGCAGTACTTCTACTTCCAGTGCAGCTGTAGCGCATCATTCAAAAGAGTCTACAAGGTATGCCATGGATGTTGCCACACTACTGTGTGAGTCCCTAGAGTTTCAGGAGGAGCAGAAATATAGTTAACAGTCTCATTCACAGAAAACCCAGAAATTAACTCAGGAGCTGCTAGGGACTAAGAGCGAGGAGGGTTTGGGTACAGTGGCAGGTAGTATCAGAGACGATGACAGTAAGGATTGTGCAGAACCAGTTACTGTGGGGAGAGTAGATAAAGATCAACAACATAGAGAGCTTCAAAAGGTGTCCAATGAGCAAGAACATCTTCTGAGCAAACATACTATTAGTGCCACTGTTCATGTGGCAGAGAAGATTACTGAGAAAGAGGAGGTGTTGTACAGTCAACCCTCACTGTCTCAGCTGGAAATGTCAGAAAGCAGTGAAAGTACTAGTGATGAGGGTGGTGATGATGATGAGGACCCAGTAGTAGACCTTAGTTGGCAGCCACCTCTTCCACAAGCAGCAACCACAACTGTCAGTGGTAAAGGGCATGCAATCCCTTTTACATCAATCCACAAGCAGCAACCTGTCAGGGTCAAGAGACAGCAATTGGCAAAAATGGAATATGGTGATAAGCAGCAGCAGGAGCATCCAAAGAAAACCATTTCATCCATCCCTAAGTCACTGTCCACATCTGCCCCACCAAGGAAAATCTGGCATGCCAGTGGACATTCACTTGTGTGGGATTTCTTTGTAATTGATGAGTCTGATGACAGTGTGGCTGTGTGCAACATCTCTCATTCTGAAATTAGTAGGGTAAGCCAGGTTCACACTAATGGATGACTGGTATGCATAGTCATATGAAAAGTAAGCACCCCATTAAGTGGACACAGTAGAAGCAGTTGACAACCATGCCCAGTTCTGATTGTTCAGCACACTATCAAAGAGAGGGTCCCCAGCCTGTTGTTGATATGGAAACATTTGACCCTTTATTGTGTTCCATCCCTACACGTGCAGATACAAGTGGAGGTAGTCAAGCTGATCTGTCCACTGCATGGATAGAGAGCTTTTTCCAGCATGTTACTGCTGGCAGACAAGGCAGCCAAAGTTGCAAGACCATGCCTGGCAAAGCCAAAACACCACCACAGTGCATCACGCTCTGAAGTTTAAGCAGCCAGATATCAAATTGGCATTAACCAAGCATATTAGATATCATCAGAAATATCCAGTGACAAAAGAGCTGAACACGGCTGTTGCCAAGATGCTAGCAAAAGACCTTTTGCCATTCTCATTTGTTGAGAATCAGGGTTTTAGAGAACTTCTGGAGAAGGCTGCTCCAAAATATATAGTGCCCAGTCAAACTTATTTCAACACTAAGGCTCTTCCAGCAATGTATAATGACCTTCCATGCATGGTGTCATATGCTCTGTCCCACTCTGTAGTAGCCAACATCCACCTCACCACAGACATCTGGACCTGTGTCCCATCATTGGGTGTTAGTTATATGTGCATTACAGCACACTGGACCTAATTCCCTCAAGTCTATGCCTTGCACCCCGTCCCTCATCTAGTTGTCCCCTTAGTACTGGCAGCAGTACTAGTGGTTGTTGACAGCATGCCACATTGAGTAGGCAGAGTATGCATGAGTCACGTACATCTGAGAGAATTCTCATCCGCATCAATGAGGCCATTAGACAGTGGCTAAAGCCACATGGATTCTAGGCTGCATATATTGGCAGTGATAATGCCCAGAATACCAACAAAGCAATAACTGATGACTGCTTTTATCATGTCCCCTGCTTTGCTCATGTGTTGAATCTCATTGTGAGGGCCTTTCTGGAGCATGAAGCAGTGAGTACCATGTTGTCTGTGAGCCACAAAATCTGCATCCATTTCAGTCGCTCTACACTTGCTATAGATAAGCTCAGAGCTCTACAGAAGGCCACTAATTTGCCACAGCACCGCTTGAGGCTTGATGTGCCAACTCAATGGAATTCTACACTTTATATGATTGAGAGTCTGTATGAACAGTACAAGTCACTTAACGAGTATATAATGCACATGTGTGATCGGGAAGAACAGTCAGCCATGTCACTGAGTCCATCCTAGTGATTTTTGATGGACAGTGTTATCCAAGTCCTCCAACCACTTGAACAGGCAACAGGTTGTGATAACAGAAAATGCATGCTTGAGCCAGGTGATACCATTGCTGCATATACTCCACCAGGCACTGGTCAATATAAGGGGACAATTTGAAGTGGCTGCAGACTTTATTGGAGAACAGTTGTCTGACTGCATCATGCAGCTGTGTGATGATGATGCCATGGTCATGCTCATTAGCAATTCAGAGGCATACATCCTGGCAGCCTTGCTTGATCCCAGGTACAAGCATGGCATGATGGTACCTCTTCCAGGTGGGAAGATTGATCTTAATCACTGTGTAGTCATCCTGCATGGCAAGGCTGAAAACTGGATGAGTCACTCAGAGAAAAAGGTGAAAAAATTGGTAGCAGTAGAGAAACCTGAAGCAGCAATATCCTCTTGCCCACTATCCTTCTCCTCCACCAGTATGGTGTTTGCACCTTCACCCACATCATCATGCAGTAGCACTGGTGCCATTAACTCCCTCTGGTCCATGCTGAAGGACATTGGTGTCTCTATGCATCAGCCACTTGAGGGCAACACAGAACTCCAGCTGTCTGCATGCCATATGGTGCAGTTATAGCTTGGTGACCCACAGCTACTAAGCAGTGATAATGAACCCCTAGACTATTGGCTAAGTAAGTTGGAAATCTGGCCTGCGCTTGCTACTGTTGCCATTGAGTACCTCACCTGCCCTGTGCCAGTGTAAGCTTGGAAAGGGTTTTCAGTGCCACTGGTGCAACTGTGACTGACCACCAAAGCTGCCTGTCTGAGTAGAATGTGTAGTACCTAACATTCATCAAAATGAACTCACATTTCCTCTCCAAGCAGTATATTATGTCAACAACAGCAAGATTCCATGATCCTGCTGAAGAAGGTGATGAGTAGCAGGACTTATCAGAGGATGAGGAGAGTGTGACAGTGCCATCTGATGAAGACACAGCTGAGGGGTTTGAGTTCTCCTGAGTAGGAGACAGAGCCAAAGAACATGTGTGTTGTGTGCAGAAATTGTGTTGAGAGGTACCCTAACACCTCGTATCTTCAGTTACCTTACCATAATAAAGAGTATTGCACCTGTAGTCAGTGTGCACTGCAATGCATGAGTCATAAACCGTTGTGTTAGAAAAAAAAAAATTGATGAAGCAATGGATTACGACATCCTGATTTATGCTGACAATTCACACTGACACCAGCAGCAGTTCTGTAGTTATAACACTGCATTACTTTTAATTGTCCAAGTTTGCCACTGTTTAGCCACCCCCCAATAAAAAAGTAAACAACAAAAAAATATTTTCTGTGGACATTGTTCTTGTCCTGTAATGTTGTTAATGTTCAGTGTTTATAACTGTCCTGCTTAGCCACTGTTCAGGCCCCCACTCCCCAAAGAAAAAAGTTAAAACCAAAATAAAGTTATGCAAAGATTGCTTTTGATCCTGCAATGGTCGTCATTTTTGACAACTGTCCCATTTAGCTGCTGTTCAGGCCCCTCCCAATGAAAACTGTAAGAAACACTCAAAATTGGTGTGCGCATCACCTTCCTTTTTTTTTTTGTAATTTAAAGTTTTATTGAGTTTCAAAATCTTTCCTTGTTACATATATCACATATGTTTACATGAGCATATACATATACAGTACATACATGAACATAGCATACATAAGGGTCTGTTGCTTCACCTTAATAGTAAAGTAGAAAAAAAGTAGAAAGAAAAAAGAAAAGAAGCAAACAACAATTATTAACACCCAAAGTTCCTAGCCAGGTTTCCCCATGGATTACAGACTAGGTTTGAAAATAACTCAGTAATTCATCATCATTTACTTTAAGAAACGAATGCCATTGTCTCTCTCTGATTAGTAGTTGATGCCCCTACCCGGACTCATTGCTTAATGGAGGGGGCTGCTAACTGAGCCTCTTCTGATCTCCCTTTACTCAGTCCCCTGTCATGTGCCTCTGTCTTGTAAAATGAGGGATACTGGGTAGGCACTGGATGTTGGAATTTTATAGTACTGTGAGTTTAAATACTGACCCCAAATATCTAAATGTATTGTGGATCTATTCTGCATGTTAAACAGCACCCTCTCAAAACTGGCTGTTACCCAGCTCCACAAGCCACTCTTTTGTGCTTGGGGGGGTTGTGTCTCTCCAGTGTCATAGAAGGATATGCTTTGCTGTGATTAGTGCTCCCAGAAGCCAGCACGTGAAGGGTTTTGGTAATCTATTGCCTGTTGAGGTGTCTTGGTATAGTCCTAGTAATGCTATCATGGGTTTACAGTCAATCTTGGATCCTAGAATTTCCTCACATATCTTATTTCCCTCCAGTACTCTTGTAAAGATGCAAGTTCTGCAGTATGAGAGAGCTAGTACCCCTTCCAGATTTGCATCTCCAACAAACGTCTTGTGAAACAAGGCCCCATTTTAACAGATTTTCTATGCCATCTATGCATTATTTTCAGCTGTGTAAACCTGTTTTTGGTGTCTTTCACTGCATATTGCAGGTCACTCCAACTCTTTCTCCACATTTCCAATGTGATTTCTACCTGTAATTCATCTGACCAGCTATGCCTGATCCCTACTGTTTCTTCCAGGCTATACTCCAGCACATGTGCATAGATGGCACTGCTTCTAGTTGGGTTCCCATTTTTTGGCCATCGGAGGGAGTCCAATGGGTTGGCAGTGCCACCCATCAGTTTGTGTCCCAGGATATCCTGCAACACATGTTGGAGTTGTAAATATCTGCAATGCTGTTGATTATCTATCCAAAACTTAGCCCTTACTTTTTTTTGAAATAACAGTTTTATTGATTTCCATAAAATACAATAAAAAGAAAAGAAACAGAAGAGGCATCATATATAGCTACAGTACAAGTCACATTAAACTGTTTCCTCAACTCACTGGTGTAGCATTGTTCAAGTGAGTTTCCTAATCTGTGCAGAGTTTAATTCAATGAATTAGTAAAAGATTAGTATTGGTTTGCATCTAGCTGTTATGTACTATAAGCTTTATTTTTAGCTGAGTGCTTATGAGTTTCATTTCAGAAGGCAGACTAAACAACTCTTAAGGAATGCTGTGATATTTATAAACAATGATCTTAAGGAATGCTGTGGTATTTATAAACAATGCCATGAAAATGCAGCCACTGACATGTCACTAAACAGTTACATGTGAGTTGAATAGGCAGTGAAGGATGGTTGGAAAATAGTTGAAAGCTTCAACAGTTTGAGTTGCCACTCCAGTAGCATCACAAAAAACATGATACACAAGTGAGTTGATGGAACAGTTTAATGTGACATGTACTGTAGGTCAATTTACAGTTATACAAAATTAAAAAGATCCCATACTTCATTTACAACTGATTAAGCCATAATATCCAAAATCTAACTCTGTAGATAATCAGTGACCTCCAAAATGTATTATAATTGAGCCAGAGGTAGAAAATAGGGGAAGAAACAGAGCCCTAAACTTAAATTAACTTAAAGAGAGTGAGAAAGATAAGAAGTAGAATAGAGAGAGAGAGAGAGAGAAAGAAAGACAGAATAAAGAACATACAGGTACAATTGCTAGCTTTCCAAACCTACCTAAATATAAAACAATTTCTCACTTCAAACTCATATAGTCTATCTCACCAGGAAGGTGATAAAATTAGACTGCAATATATTATATTATACCCAAATAGACATTTTCTATATCAGTGTTGGGAGATGTTAAACAGTTTTCCCTGCCAGGGATTTCATGACATCCTCGCCAGGATCTCTAGTACATCTAGTTGTTCCCTCTGGGCCTGAAAGTGAAAAAATGGTAACCATTGGGCCTTGAATTTTTCTTTACTAAATCTTACTCTAGCTGTAAGTTCCTCCATCTCCAAGATTGCTAGACAGTTTGTGTACCAGGCATCTGTTGAAGGGCAGACCAGAGACATCCAATTTTGCGTAATTGCTTTAAGTGCAGCTGTTACCACAAAATTAAACAAGTAGCACTGGGACTGATGCTTAATCACCCAAGGGAATTCCCCCAACACCTAATATACAGGGTCTTTGGGGAGATCTACCACAAAAATCGAATCCACCAGGGCCACAACCCGAGCCCAATAAGGCTTGATCTAGGGACATGTCCAGAACACATGCATACGAGTACCCCTCTCCCCACATTCCCTCCAACATAAATCCCAAAAATGCTGACCAAAGTGTTTTGTAATTACCGGGGTGCGGAAATATCAGGCAACCACTTTCCACCGGAACTCTCGCCAGTTGCAAGACGCAGTCGTAGAGTGGCTAGCTACCCAGATCTTGGCCCAGGTGGAGTCATCAAGTACCCACCAGAGTTCCGAGCCCCAGACCTGCTTAATGTTTTCCAAAGGATCCAACTCAAGGGCCAAAACTATCCAACAAGCTTGGAAACCCAGCCACGTGATCATTGAATCCCCACCTCAAGTGCTATAGAATGCACAAGGGGATTATTATTATCCATAATAGTTCCCGAACCTTGATGGATTTTATCTTGTAAAAAGTGTCAGAACTCTAAGTATCTATACAAATCTCTTCTGGGATGTTTATACTCCTGGGCCAGTTGTTGAAAAGTTTAATATTGGAGTCCGTGTACATCTGACCCACCCTAGTCAAATCTCCCCTCTCCCATCTCCTGAATCTCTGGTCCCAGGTAAGGGGCATAAAGTCTAAACATGCCTTGATCGGTGATTGAGGACCCAGATCCATCCCAAGGGAGAACTTCTTATTTATTTCCAGCCAGGAGGAAATAATCACCTTGGACCACTGATTATTCACAAGTAAGTTCTGAATTCCCCCTTTATCCATGAAAACCAGATCCTGAATGTCCCCTCTGGAGGATTCCTGCCTCTCCAATTCCACCCATAAAAGAGGTTCTGACCCAGTCATGACAGCTATCAGGGGAAGTAATTGTGCTGCCCAGTAATATTTTTTAAAATCAGGCAAGCCCAGTCCCCCTTTCCCTTGTCCTGAAGTAAAGAATTCCACTTTATTCTAGGAGGTCTACCCGCAGAAACAAATCTCCACAAAGCAGACCTAAGTGAGAGCCAAAAACCCAAAGGAGGTTTAAGAGGCAGGGACTGGAACAAAAATAAAAAATGTGGGCGCACATTCCTCTTTATATAATCTATTCTCCCAAACACGGAGAGAGGCAGCTCTCCCCACCTCTTCAAATCCTCTTGTACCACCCACAGAAGTCTCCCATGGTTAGAAGCATATAATTTTAATAAGTCCCTGGGGATCCATATCCTGAGATAGTTGATGCCTCTTTTTGCCCATTTATAATTACCTATCAACAGAAGTTCTCCCATTGGGGTCTTCCTGATAACTAAAAACTCAGTTTTGGTATCATTAACTTTAAAGCTGGACGCTTTACCAAATTGATTTAACAAGGTATTAATATAAGGCATCTGGCCTATTGAGTCAGTGATATACAGCAGAGTGTCATCTGCATACAATGACACCTTGACTTCAACCCCCTACAATTGTATACCCTTGTAAACCATGGCTTGCCTTATCAAAGCTGCAAAAGACTCCATACATAACGTGAACAGCAGGGGGGATAAAGGACACCCCTGTCTGGTTCCCCTTTCTATCTTTATCTTTGGTGATGTAACCCATCTACCTGAAAAATTGCCTTAGAATCTCTATATAAGTTAGTAATCCACTTCCTAAATTTATCCCCAAATCCAAAACTATGTAAAGTATGATCCAGGAAAACCCAGTCCAGGTGATCGAATGACTTCTCGGCCTCTAAGGCCATCACCGCCCTAAGTGTATTAGATGGGAATGCCACCGAGGCAGACAAGACCTTCAACAGAAGTCTGATGTTGTCCTGGAGATGTCGACCTGGTATGAAACCTGTCTGGTCTCTGTGAACTAGCTTAGGGATATACACCTGAAGTCGCATACTCAGGACCTTTGCAAAGATCTTCGCATCCTGATTAATTAAGGAAATGGGCCGGTAACTCCCACACTCCAGGGGATATTTGCCCAATTTCAGGATGAAAGTAATTACTGCCTCTCCCCATGAAGCTGGGGATTCTCCCTTCTCATGAGCTACATTACGCACTTTGGTTAAAACTGGGATCAACTCCAAGACAAAGTGCTGGTAAAATTCAGCCACGAATCCATCTGGACCTGGAGCCTTCCCCCTATTAAAGTTCTTAATGATTTGTGCAACCTCCACTTCAGAAAAGGTGACCTCCAGTCTCCAACTCTGCGTGGCATCCAGTCTGGGCAAGACCACTGTCTTTAAGATATTCTGCACATCCCCAATGTGATCATCACCCCTCTTCTGGGCATATAACTCAGTGTAGTATTTACAGAAACTGTCCGCTATTTGTAAAGGATCCGATGACAACACCTGAGATCCCGGACATTTAATTGAGGGAATATATCTGTCTGCCTCTTGCTTTTGCAATCTGAGTGCTAGGAGGTGACTAGCTCTCCCCTCAACTCATAATATCTTTGTTTAGTGAACCTCAGAGAGTTTTCTGTTTTCTTTGTCATCTCCTTGTTATATATATATCCCTCGCTTCCTTTAATTTGCCCAAGCTGGACAGATTCCTCATTTGTTTATGTTCTGCCTCCAGAGTTGCAATATCAGCCAATAATCTTTCTACCCTCACCTGTTTACATTTGTATTTATACGAAGTGTAGCTAATGATCTGGCCCCAGAGGACTACCTTCAAGCCATCCCAAATAAATCTGATGTGAGTGTCTTCTTCCCTATTCTCTTATAAATATCGCTGAATGGCTTCCTTAGTTTGGTCCACAAATACCTTGTCATTAAGTAACCCAGGGTCAATTCTCCATGACCCTTTGGTTTTCCCAATTCACTCTGGCACCAATCATAGCATGATCAGAGAAAGTGACCAGGTATATAGTTATATCTGTCAGGTCTGGGGCGTCAACCAATCGAGTGTAGAATCTGTCCAACCTGGAGTAGGATCCCGCAGAGTCCGAAAAAAAAGTAAAATCCTTTGTGGCCGGGTGTTTTTGTCTCCAAGGGTCTACACAGCCACCCTCAGATATTAGGGTTCTTAAAATTCTGGAGCATGCCACCCCCCTTCCCCAATGAGCTCTTATTTAAAAGCACATTTTCAGCACAGTTCCAGTCACCAACCATAACTATCCTGTCTGAGGGAAAGGAATCAATCAAGGAGAAAATTGTTTAAAAAATATCCAAGAAGAGGGGGTAGGGGCATAAACAGCCACTAGATGGAGAGCGTGTCCCATTTATTCCCCTGAAACTATCACAGAGTGGCCAGTCCCCAGCGTTTTCACCTTATGAACCTTAAACGCTAAGCCTTTGTGTATTAAAATGGCCAGTCCTGCCCTATAGGCATCTGGGTGCGAGTCTGAGTGGACCCCTCCCACCCAAGATCTCCGCAACTTTAAGTGCTCTACTTGAGACAGTTTAGTCTCCTGGAGACAGGTCATGTCACACTTTAGGCGGCTTAGCTCCTGGAGAACCCTGGCTCTCTTAACCACCCCATTAATCCCCATGACATTAATAGAAATTGACTTAAGTGAAGCCATGAGAAAGGATAACCTGGAAGCCACCACCCATGTATTCCATAGCCCATAATATTACATTCCTTAGTATTGGTCTAAACACACCTAAGCATTTACCTGTAAAGAAAGAAAGCAGTAGATCAGAGAAAAACCTAAAGATTAGAGATGCCCAATGAACATATAAGATATTATAACAAAACATTACCCTATAAGCTGGGTTAACCGCACCCAGCCAAACCCAAACAGGGGTCTTAATGATATAAACAAGTAATATACAAAAGAAAGAAAAAAAACAAGGTACCAGTTAAAGCATTAAGTACCTGTAAGCTCAGTCAGAGCTTTAAATCTGACGCAAGGAGTGGAAAAGTCTCAGAGGGCTAGGGACCAATGCCCTAGGCTAGTAGGAGAAGAGCATTTGTGTGCACTAAGGGTAGATCCCCTGGTGCCCAGGAGATTAGACCCTCTCCTAGCTGGTGGGATCCAATGCAGAGAGCGGATGGAGAGATGCACCCCGGGCAAACAGAGAAAATATTTGCTACACGCCCTGTGCAATAAGGACCTAATTCTAGCACCAGTTATTTTAGAAATTCCTTTATGAAATTATTTATTTCACCATTGTGCCCTTAGTACCTTGCCCTGACCACAGCCTACTGGAAAAGAGGGCCACAGTACCTCATTCACCGGGTCATGAACCCACAAGAGTACCTGATCTCCCTAAAAGGAGACCTATGATTGCTGGGAGGCAAAATACTCAAAACTGTAGGAGACACAAATATCCCCATAAACCCATTTCTTTTTCAGCTTATTCCCACCTCCAAATTAAGTTGTTTGCCCAATATCAATCTAAGCCAACAATATAGAAGCAAGAGGAGAGTCCCCACCTCAACTGATATTGGCATTGCCTTACACGCTAAAGAAACTAAATAAGCTGTAAATAACAGTAACTATGCTAAAGATTGTGCCAGAATTTTGTAATTAGACATGAGTAGATGGAACAAACATAAGTTAAAATCAGCTAAACATTCTATATAGGGAAAACAAAAGCTTGGCTTAAGTCCAGCTTCAATCTAGCTGTGTGTGCCATATGGGAGAGGCAGCTTGTTCGTAGGGGGAAGACCATTAATGGTGCACTACCTGGAAGGTTCCCCTTAAGGGCATCCCACTGAAAACAACAACTTATAACCAGAAGGGCCGGCTCTCTGACCCATTGATAGTGTCAATCTGGAACAATCGGCTCAATCCACTGTGCAGTCCCAACCACAGATCTGCGGCGAAGACAAACCAGACAGTCCTATGGGAAAGTCCTGTTAAGGAGGGGAAGCCTCTCGACCCCAAAACCACTCAGGGCCGAAGTCCCAAGAACAGACCAGGTAGGAAAAACAAATAAAAAAAAAAACAATACAAACAGAAAACTTAAGTCTTCTTAACTTGGATCCACTTGAACATATCAGCATGCATGGGGAGGAGGGTGTCGTTTCTCTTTCTTCCTGCTTGCTGTTTGGAGCTGGGGGTGATCGACTATAGTAGATCCTCGATTTCTCTCTCAGCTTGTATCTGGCGTGGGGATCCCCATATCTTCTAAATAGGGAGTTGCCTGCAGGAGGGAGTCGAAGATTCTTGTGCCCTCCTTATCCTTAACCAACAGCTTAGCAGCATATCTGAGGTAGGCCTTACACCCCTTGTCTCGCAAAGCCTTTACCACTACCAGAACTTTCTTATGATTGGCCAGCATCTGTGGAGGAAAGTCCTGATCGATGAATATCCTCTGGCCATCTAGATTAAGATCTCTCTTTGCTCATGCCATCCTAAGGATTTTTTCTTTTGTGGGAAAAAGTAGAAATTTGACAACTACCGACCTTGGGGGAGCACCTTGTTTGGGCTTAGGGGCAACTGCTCTATGTGCCCTCTTGATCTCAGTGTTAAAGCCCTCACCCAGATCCAACTCAGATTTAAGGCAGGTGTCCAAGAAGTCCTCCATTGAAGGGGGTTCCACTCCCTCAGCAATGCCAAAAATGCCTACATTATTGCGGCAAGCTCTCACTTCAGCATCTTCTGCCCGCATGGTGAATTCTTTCTCACGTCTGTGGAGATATGCCAAGGATCTCCCGAAGGCCATATGCTTTGACTGGAGGCCCTCCACATGGGTTTCCACAGATGCTGTGCATGCTTCCAATTTCTTAAAATCTTTATGGATGCCTGATATCCGAGCATCAATGAGGTGCAGAATTTTGGACATCCTATGCACGTACACTTTTGTGAAGGTTGAAGCGTCATCCAATCTTGAGCCCTGTGACTCTTCACTCGATGCTGTAAAGATGGAGGAGTGGGATGGGGCCAGACTAGGAGACCGCAGGACACTATGTTCAGCGGTTTGGCTATTTAAATCTGTGGGAGGTTTCTTTTTTGTGTGCCCCATGGTGACCATATACCTATAAGCCTTGCCTGTGACAAAATCAGCCCTTAGAACCATGCGATGGTGATCGATTTTAACAATGATAATGCCCAAGGTGCAGGAGCTCCGTTTTAAGCTGCCATCTATTGCGTGACATCCCCAGAACCCACTTAGCCCTTATTTGTTGAAAACACATAAGGGTATTTGTTTCCTTGTCCATAATATCTGATAGTAGGTGGACACCCACATCCTCCCATTCCTTATTTGTTAACCTGTCCCCCCCAATCAATAACCTTGGATTATTCCATGCAGAGAAGAACCTTGCACTTTTGGGCTGAACTTGGTGAGTTTCACAATATTCCCCCATATTTGTAGGGTGTGTAAGTATGTGGGGGGTAGTGGAAGTTGTTTATGTGCTGAGGGCAAAACACTCCACATGCTAAGGGGCAACCTATTGCCAGGACTTCAACATCCGCTCACTTGGGAGTTTCATTTTGGGCCCATGGGACTGTATGAGCCAGATGTACCAAGGTGAGGGCTATTATTCAGAGATGAAAATCGGATAGTTTCAAGCCACCAATACGAAATTCTCTTATTAGTTTCCCCCATGCATTCCTTTTAGGACCCCCTCCCCAGAAAAAGGCCCGAAGTCTGCTATGTATATGGTCAATTAGTTTTTAATTTTTTATTTTTTTTTTTATTGAAATGTTTCACCAGGAATTTTATCAATTAGTATGGGGAGATTATCTATAACATATTGCTGTTTAGGTGCCACCATCATCTTGAAGGCTTGGTCCCTTCCCCAGTGGGAGATATGCAGCAGTTTCCATTGTTGGTAGTCCCTTTCTATTTATTTTATTACTGGGAGAAGACTGCCTTTCCCCAGTTGTGAGAGGTCCCAGTAGAATTTTAGGCCCAGCTATTCCATACTACTTTTAGAAGGGTATAGTCACCAGGGGTATTGGTGGAGTTGTTCTACCTCCACACTGGATTTTGAAACATTTAGCTTATAGCCTAACAGGGTGCTGTACTGGTCTCTGATGGCCAGCTGGCTAGGTAACGACCTATCTGGCTCCATCAGCAGCAGCAGAAAATCATCAGCATAGGCCATGGCTTTGTGTTCTTCCCCTATTCTCATACCCTTAACCTTACCGTCCTGTCTGATGGCTTGTAATAGCAGTTCCAAGGCCAGAATGAACAGTAGTGGGGCGAGAGGACAGCCCTGCCATGTTCCCTTGTGCACCCTGGTGGGGGGGGGGTAAGGCTTTCCCATTAATGACTACTTCATCTGATGCCCCATTGTAGATGACCGAGATCCATGTTCTAAACTTGGGCCCTATATTAAAGGCCTCCATTGCAGCTTGAGGTACCTCCACTCCACCCTATTGAAGGTCATTGTGGCATCTAGGGATTACAGTATAGCGGGTGCCTTTATTTTCTTAGATCTCCACAGCAGATTTAGGAGCCTCCTGGTGTTATATATCTCCCTTCTGCCAGGGATAAAGCCCACCTGGTCCCTTTCAATAAGGCTCGCAATGAGGTTTGAAGCCTGGTCACCAGCAGTTTGGCCAGTACTTTGCAATCCATTGGGATCAGGGATATGGGCCTGTAGCTGCAACAAAGGGAGATATCCTTCCCTGATTTTGATAAAAGGGAGATACAGGCGGTGGTCATGGAACCTGGTAGAGTCCTGATTATTGTTGACTCCACTAGGGCATCATGCACAGGACCCACCGGGACATCTTTGAAAGCCTTGAGGAAGTCTTCCAGGAGGCTGCCCCCCCCCCCCAGTGCTTTCTCTGATGGCATGAATTGGAAGGCTTTTACTACCTCTTCATTTTTCATAGGTCTGCCTAGCCAATTTAGGTGTTCCTGTGTTAGCTTAGGGAGTTTCAAAGAGGCCAGGAATTGCTGTATGGCAGAGTCCATAGGACTAAACTCGCTGCTGTAAAGCTTTTCATAGAAGGCTTGAAATTCCCCATTCAGTTCACCCTCTTTCCTGGTGAATTACCCATCTCTTTTCTTAATTGAAAGAATACGGGATCTTTTCAGTTTCTTTTTCAGCTGATATGCTAAGAGCCTTCCAGACTTCTCTTCTGATCCCCAAAAATGCCTGCTTGAGTCGGAACAGGGCATATTCAGCTTTTTTGTGGAGAAAGGTGTTTATTTGTACCGCAGCCCAGTCATCTCTTCCAGGAGTCCTGGGGGGAGGGCAGGGTGGCTGTACCTGAATTGCTTCTCCAGCTCTTTCAGTTTTGTCTGGGAGGCCACCAGCTCCAGGCCGCTGCTCTGTGCATATGTGCTGTGTGGCTAATTCATCTTCCCCGGATGTACGCTTTAAGTGAGTCCCAATGAATTCCTGCTGAAGTGTCTCCAACTTTGTTTAATTGCAGATATTGTTTAATACCATCTTCAGCTGGCCACAAAATCACTTGTCCTTTAAAGTAGCTGCATTGAATCTCCAGGTGCCTCTTTTGGCTGCTCCCTTAATGGATGGGCACCAGGTGAAAGTCACCGGGGCATGATCTGAGATAATTATTGTCCCAGCTGTGGCTTCCAGTTCATTGAGTGCCCAAGTCCCTGGCATCAGCCACATGTCAATCCTAGAAAAGGATTTATATGGGTTAGAGAAGAATGAGTAATCCCGTTCTGTAGGGTTGACCAGCCTCCAAATATCTACTAGGCACAAATCCTTTGTGAGGTCCTTTAGGGCTTCAGAGTCGGGTTGGGATAGGTTTGAGTGATGTTTGCTCCAGTCCAGGACTATGTAAATGGGGCACTTCATGTCTCCTCCCATAATCAGATCCCCCATCTGAATCTCAGTCAGTGTGTGGGCTAATGTCCTATACAAGGGAGCTCCTGAGGTGTTTGGCCCATAAACATTGCATAGGGTAACCTCTTGATTCCATAATGTAGCTGTTATTATGACATAATGTCCTTCTGGAACTCATTTCTTTCTGCAGCCGGAAAGGGACTTCCCTTCTGATCAGGATGGCTACCCCTCTGCTCTTGTATTTATAGGTGGAGGAGAATAGCTGCAATGAGCATCCCCCTCCCATCTTCTGGGCCTCTTTCATTGACAGGTGGGTTTCTTGGAAGAAGGCTATTCCAATTTTCCCCTTTCATAGGAAATTCATTATTTTCCTTCTTTTTTACTGGAGTGTGACCACTTTTCACATTCCAAGAAACCCACTTCATTTCTTGTGTTGCCATTTATGTTTCATGGTTGGTGCCAATGAATCATGTTTCGAACGCATGTAAACCTTGTAGGTATTCCTATCATTTGGCTGTGGCACAAGGGGGAGCCATCCTTTACATAGTTTCCATCAGTGTGAGTCTGTCTCAGCTCTTCTTCCAGCCTGACATTTTGGCATACAGCATATCAGAGACAGATTTTTAACAGTATAACTTATAAAAACCTTTAAATAACCCTTTCCAATAAAATCACAACCATGATCATATTACCAAATATCTCCTGCTCCTTATGGTCGCATCCACTATTTTGGGGGCCATAGGGGTGTCCTGATCGAGGAGGGTGGTCCTCATGTCAGCCCCTGTGGTCACTGCATATACCAAGGGCATGTTTTGATTTTCCATGAAGCTGTTAAGCTTAGCTATGTCAGATCGACCCCTTGGGCGGGTGTTAGGGACAGGGATATGGGAGGATGCTTCTTGCACCTCCTGTTCGTCAGATCTTTAATTCCCTTGATCCCCTTGCACCGGTGTAGCTTATGTCAGGTTTCTTTAAGGGGGTTGGGGCTGGATGTTGGATTGTGAAAGGTGTGGAGGAAATTGGACAGGAATGGGGGAGCTTCTGACATGGCTGTGTCCCTCCTGTGTATTCACTTGCCTCCCCAGGGAGGTGCTGATGGCCTCTAGTTTTAACTCAGTCTTACCCTATTGTTAGGATGGGTATCGTTTGTTCAGGCCTATGTATGGAGGGGCATATAGGGTCAATTCAACACCAGTCCATCTCGATTTGCAAGTAGAAGGTGTCTCCCACTTTTGTCTTCTTGTGTAGACCCATATCTGCATCCCCTGCTCCCCTTATTCCTTTCCATGTGAGGTAGCTGCAGTTATGCCCTACTTCTGGTATCATTCCCGCACTACCCTCACTCCCTCCACAACCCATCCATCCCTTCCACTGGTGCATAGAGCTGATGCTGTGCTATGGTCAGTCGGCCTGGTCCAGCCTATTATTCATTACCCGTTCATCTGTATTGGATGCTGTTCAATCTTGGGGGGGGGGATGGGGAAGGTGATTGTGAAGGTCTTCCTTCTGTGACCAAGCTCCTTCTTCTTTAAATGGCTCTGTCTGGGTCCAGGAGGTAGTGGTTTTGCCTCAAATCCTATTGCCCCCTTGAGTCAGATGGGGGATGGTTGGCTTAGCCCCACTTCACCCTCCTCATTCCCTTCCCATCCTTGTGGCTATTAATTTAAAGAAAGGGCTGTTCCCCCTCCTTCTCCTCCCTCCCCTGTTGCTGTCCTGGAGTCCAGTATTAACGGAATCTTGCCTCCTTAACAGGGCAGGGTATGGGGATCCACAGCCTGAGCCCATCTACCTTTCCCGAGAGTGCAGCAATCTAGATTTAATTGTTCTTGTGTTCTGTCTCTTGGGGCTCCCTGTCAGGACATACTGATGGCTGGGGTTGGGGCTGGAGGGAGGAGAAGAAGAGCTCATTCCTCATTCGTCAGGATACGTTCATGTAGTTTAATCCTTCCCTCTGCCTCTATCTCTAGGATCCACTTCACAAGAGGGAACTAAGGGAGATAAGAACGGGACCTCCCCTCTTGCACACTGTTCCAGCACAGTCATCGTGCAGTGGAAAGTCCCCATGACAGTTGAATTGCTCTGCTGCAGAGATACACAGTGGCTGATCAGGGATAGCCCACACCAACTGATATGAGACAGGGAGCAGTTCCCATATCAGCCTCTGCTCAGGTATGGTAGTTGCATCCTGTGTTGCAATGATTTGATGTTAATACTTTTGTAACTGAATCTGCCCACAGTGCCTCCATTTGTAAAAGCTTAGCTCGGTCTGTTTTAGTGGTGAGGCCATACAGCGCCACTCGGCCACCCATCTGTCCACACATATTGGGGGCATGGTGTCCACCCACCGCCCTCCACCCTCCCATCTCCACCCACAATCAGTGAGAGCATGAGCAGTTGAAAAATAGGGAATCGGGGATGTGGGAAGGAGAAAGAGCTGCAGTTGCTCCAACCACAAAAATCATGAGTTTTGTCTGCACGCTCCCCAGCCTGCCAGCTCCTAACCACTCCATGCATCTTTGGATCAACTTTTCACCCCACAACCCAACCAGCCAGTCCTGGCCCCCCACTCCATAGAGTAGCATGTTGTTCTCTCTTCCCCCCCACCTCCCATCCCTCCTGTTAGGTGAAAGCAGCATTAAAACATAACTGGTATTATCTAGTCTAACAATTCAGGCAGAAAGGCAATTTTAGATATTGTAGAACTGTTTATTCTCAAGCAAGTTACATTTAGTGCATGGCACTAATTGGCCACAATTGCACAAATGTAATTTCATGCTCTGCAGTAGGTTCCTAATTCATGCCCATTGAAAATGTGCAATTTTGGTCAGTTAGTGCTATTTTATTTTAGTGCAGTTACAGCATCACTTAAGCGAATATAGCTATAATTATTATACATCAAATACAATCTGTTCTGCAGTATTCAAATTACCATATATTCCTTTTAAGGGGCAGCTCCAGTGATATCATTCATTCTGGACTGCTGACTTAGTATACACCTCCACCTATTCCCCCTCTGCACATTCAAAGTTTACCTGACAGTTCAAAATCTGCTGTGTGAAAATTAATCTGTCTAGCCTCAGGCTTGTATGGCAGGTTAAGGGCTCAGCAGTCTGTTGGAGTCCTGAGACACAAAGTTTGCCTATGTTGGGTTGTTCAGGGGTGGGATGTCTTTGTCCACCATGTCTATCCCTGCTGCTTTGGCCCAGGATTGCAGAATCTTGTCCTGTATATGCCTGGCATTCCCCAATTGTAAGTCTGGTTTCTTGAGTGTGGAGCCATTGTGGGTTAAAGTCTAGTTATTGACATTGGCTTCCCACCAGAATTGCTGCTTGTAGATGAGAGTGTCCTGCTCTTTTCTCTGCTCCTTTAGCCTAGTGGAAAACATTGTTTGGGCTTCTCCTTCGCCCCATTGTTTTCTTTTGGATTTCGATGCCTGCTAATCCATGCCTTGATTCCCTTGGTGTGCTGCTAAGGCTGCAAATCTGTTGGAGCTATTATGCAGGGGTTGAGTTGAATTCATACCAGTGCTCTCGCCCTTTATTTCTGCTCAGTACAGGGAGTAGCTCTAGTCAACGAGACCTGCCTGGCCAGTTCCTTTCAATATAGTCCATGGCTTCCCCAGGGGTCTTGAAGGAGTTACTGACCCCCATTCCTGAATATCTCTAGTGTTGCTGGGTAGACCAAATGGTATTGCACCTGGAGGGTTTGAAGGATTTTTTTTTTGCCGCCGTGAAAGCTTTCCTCTTATTAGCCAGCTCAGTAGAAAAGTCACTGAAGATGTAAATCCTCTGACCATTCCAGTGTAGCGAGCCTTTGTCCCTAGCTAAGCTCAATATTCTTTCTTTCTCTGAAAATCTCAGGAACTTGGTGATGATGGGTCTGGGCCATTCCCCTTGTTTGGGGGCTGGTGTCTACAATCAATGTGCCCACTCCACTTCTAGGCCTGGGCACCAGTCATAGCCCAGAACCTTTGGAAGTTCAGTTTTTAAAAATCTTGTGGGATTCCCTCACTCATTCCCTTCTGGGAACCCCACAAAATGGAGATTGTTCCTCCTGTTCCTATTCTCTGCATCCTCTGCCCTGCTCCATAGTAGTCAGACCATGTGCTCCATCTCCTGTATGTGAGATTTGTGCCGTGAGTCTTTTTCATGTATATAGGATAAATATGTTTCTGTGTCCAGTGTACAGTGGTGCAGAGCTTGATATTTCTCTACAAAATTTGCCACCAAGACTCTGTATGTTTTTATTTCATCCAGGACCTTTTGCATCATGCCTTTCAGCTCACGATATTCAGATGCATTTATGCCATCTGGCTCAATTGTTGATGCTGTGCCCATCATTATTTTGCTTATGCCACACTGCTCGCCAGTCCAATCATGTTTTTTGATAATTATCCGCCGATCGGGACAAGCTATTGACCCCAGAGTTGCTTAGTTCATTAGATTATGTATTTTTTTTCTAATGAATGGTGTATAGTTTATAGCCCCAAGTCATCGATCTTCTGTTTTCCTCGGGTCAGTAAGTCACTTAAGCTAGAGAGCTGAAACTCAAGCTACCATCCCTGTTGGTTTCTCACCACATCACCTTCCCTTTAATGTCGTGGTTTCAAGTTGGCAGCCATGTAGGCCCCAGTCCACCTCTCAAAAATAGCCCCCAGCAACCTCCCTGAAACAAAAACATTTTATTTGTGTACCACCATCGTGTGTCCACCTCATTGGTCACCTGTACTGCTAGTATCTTATTTTTATAAAAAACACAATCCCGCTGCATTATGTACATTCCAAAATCTGTGACTTGCCTGGCCACTGTTGTGGCCTCCCTCCAAAAACAAATGAGGAGTATCTCCCAGATGACTTTGTGGCACACATATCAACTTTACCATTAAACTACTACCATGCTACTGTTGGTTTTCAAACAGCAATAGCATGTGTTATGATTCTGCTCCACTTCCCATCTGTACCATGTTTGTTCACAGCTGAGGCGCACCACAACAAATGACACAAAATTCCTCATAAGTAGGTGCTCTAACATTGTTTCCTGTGACACTTTTTATCTTGTCCTGGACCCTGTTTTGTACCCACCATCTGTTGTGTGAAGAAACAGCAAATCCTATGAATGCCACATGATATCCAATGTTGTTACTGACCCCAGCCCACACCGCACATAAGCACTCATTATTCACCTCCAGATTACAGAATGAGAATGTCATGCCACATAGTGATGACAAGATGACCTCACAACAGCTTCTGTTGAGACTTCAATCTGTGAACTCCAGGGTTAGAACCTGTTACAGGAACAATGACCAATCCACAACCATGTGAAACAACCCACAAAGTCACCCCTCACAGTAATCAGTATCACCACCACCTCCACCTGCCTTCCAAAAATGTCATAGTAATATTTTTCAGTACTGAAAAGATGAAATGTAATCTGTGACTTGCACTGTCTGCAGTTATTGCATTAATACTCGATTGCTATTGTCTCACATCACATTTGAAGTGACAAGTGTACCTGCAAGCCAGAACCATAAAGCCATGAACAGGCACTGTCTGTCAAGAGCTCACCACCTTCCATAAAGTCGAAATAACAGTGTCACTGGCACTGATGGCTACATGTGTTGAGGTATGCAACAGTCAGTGCACCTTTCAGTGAAATAATCTTAATATTGTATTTATGTATGCTTCTATGATCACTGTGTTGTTAACAGTCACAGGTATATACAATGGAGAACTCGTATTAAAATGTGTTCCTGATCTCTGGACTACACATTCAAATGAACATTTAATACAAGTTGGATGTAAGAACAACCAGTACCAGAAGCTACAATATTAGACTGAGAATTCAGAAACAGAGACCTGACAAGATGTTATCATATCAGGACAGTACACGTCATGCCCTCAGTGAATGATGATTGTTACTTACTTTTGCTACACTTCTGAAAGAGAAGACCTGCTAATCATGCTGAATGCGGATCTGCCATGGTTGATATGGTTAGTTGAAGAGCTGCTGCACGTAATACAAGACCATCAATGCTACAGACCTGGTACACTGACTGTCATGCTACCCAGTTTGACACATCACATCCTCTTCCCCTGCCACACAGGTGAGTAGAAATTTGTTCAGTTGTTTTTGTGTACTCATTTTGATTATAAGTCATAATGACCTGTGAAACATTTTAGTATGATGACCCCATGCACTGTTTATTCACTGAACTGCATGTGCTTGCTATTTTTCCTTGTCACCACCAGTTCTCTGCTTCTGGTGTTTGACTGGTTGGTGATTTGCTCTACTGCCCAGTCCATTCCCCCTGTGACCTACTCCACTTTTTCCCTCCCTCCACCTGTGCCCCTTCCCTCCATATAGAATCTATGACTGCCTGGACAGGACACCAGCTGAGCACAAGTGTCTTGACATCCAGTAGTATGCCAGCACTGTGGCCTACTGGTGGCGTGTCCTTTGCAAGTCACCAGGCACAAACTTAGTAGCAGTTTTTACAGTTAAAGCTTGCCATTATTTATTTATTTTTTTCCATTTCAAGGCAGGTCATTCAATGGCACTAGGATAGGTGTAGATAGATTCAAACTAAGTTCAAGTCACTGGGGGTGGGGGTGGTGGTGTGGGGTGGACAGAGGTAGTGGGGTGGAGTATCCACTGCCAGTGCAGACAAGTTGTTGGGCTGGTAGAGTAGGTCAATTGATGGTGTACTATGTTCTGAGTTGATAGTCCAGCCTAACAGGTTATGTGCCTTGGCTAACTATTGACAAACCATTCTTGTGTCTGTGCAACTCACATTGTGATTTCTCTTTCAGGTCTGCCTATGTAACAGGTTTTCTTCATGCTGCAGCTGCTGCAGTTGCTCCTGCTGCTGCCAGGATCCTCCCAGGCTCTGCCAGGATCCTCCCGGGCTCTGCCAGCCCAGTGACCTACTGCTGTGTCCCTTGCAAGTGCCCAGGTAAGTACATAGTAGTGTTTTTTACAGTTAAAGCATGCGATTTCTTTTTGTTTTCCATTTCAACACAGGTCATTCAATGGCACTGGAATAGGTGTAGATAGATTCTGATTGACTTTGAAGCAGGTGGGTGGGTGGCTGGGGGGGGCTGTAGTGGTGGAGTACCTGCTACAGGCTCAGATCAGTTGTCCTGAATTTATATTATGAAGGTGACAGTATTTGAGTTGGTGGACCGGCCTAACCGCCGGTGTTGTGCATTAACAAAACAATGACATTCCTGCTTCTGTTGTGTTTGCACAACTGTTGTGTAGTTTCCCTTTCAGGTCTGCCTCCCTAATGCTTTCCGAGTGCTGCTGCAGCTGCTACTGCTCCTGCTGTTGCCAGGATCCTCCCTTACTCCGACATCCCTGTTGCTTCATGGTGTGTCCATCTCAAGTGCCCAGGTAAGTACATAATATTTTTTTTCACTTTAAATGAAAGCTTGCAATTGGTTTATTTTTTCTATTTAGTGTTGATTCTGACCATCTATGAGGCAGGTAGTTGGGGGGTTGTTGCCAGTGGGGGTGGACACTACACTGGTAGTGGTTGTGGTGGAGTAGCTGCTGTAGGTACAGACCAATTATGCTGTAGGCATATTAGGTACAGAGAAAGTATGTTCTTAGTTGCTTTCCCCGCCTAACAGGTGTTTTTCCTCAGATAAAGAATGTCAGTCCATGCTCGTCTTGTATTTCTGCAACTCTAACTGTGCTTCCCTTTCAGGTCTACCTGTGTAAGGCTTTGTGAATGCTGCTGCTGCTGCTCCTACTGCTGCTACTCCCCAGATATTTCCTTACTCAGCCAGCCATGTGGCTTCATGGTGTGTCCATCCCAATTGCCCAAGTAAGTACCTAATAATTGTTTTTTTTTTTTAGCAAAAGCTTGCAATTTTGATTTTAAATTATCTTTTACTGTGCATTCGACAGTCTTTAATGCAGGTGGTTGGGGGGCCGGTGGGGGTGGACAGTGGTATTGGAAGCAGTGGTGTAGCTGTTGTAGGCGCAGACCAGTTGTGATGCATGTAGGTTAGGTAAAGGGAGATATTATGTTCTGTGTTGTTGTTTTTCTGCCATAACAGGTGTTGTTCCTCAGGTGCAGAATGCCAATCCATGATTCTCTTGTGTTTCAGCAACTCTCATGTGCTTCCCTTTCAGGTCAACCTGTGTAAGATTTTGTGAATGCTGCTGAGATTCTCCTGTACTCCACTGGCCCTCTAACTTCATGATGTGTCCATCAGAATTGCCCATGTAAGTACCAAAGGCTGTTGTTCTTCTTTGACCTTTCTTGTCAAATACAGGTCTTTATATGGGAGCAGGTAAGATAGGTGGATTAATGGGCCAATAGGTAAATGATTACTACACCATGAATAATGCTAAAAATTCACACTGACATTACTTGCACTTCTGTAGTTATAACACTGCAGCATTTACAAGTTTCCCAGTTGATCACTGTTCAGGACCTCCCCACCCCTCAAAAAATAAAAATAAAAAAATTGCTGTGGACATTGTTCTTGTCCTGAAATGTTCAGTGTTTACAATTTTCACAGTTGACCCCTGTTCAGGCCCCCACCTCCAAACACTCTTTACGATTTTTCTCTTCTCAGGTATGCCTCTGTAAAGCTTGCACAATGGATGCTGTTAATGCTGACCCTGCTGTCCTGTATGTACCCTACCAGCCCTGAGACTGTAGGAAAGAGAACTGAAGAGGAATCAAACAACACAGTGGTCAATGTCATCTCATTGTGTTCCTCAACCAAGTCCTAAGTCAGTCCATACAGTGTGACTGTGAACTGAGCAAGTAGCTGATCAACAAACAGTTATTTGAGGAGAGGAGAAATCAAGTTCTATTGCTGGGTACTGCCAACAAGGTTAAGGTTGAACCCTGAAATGCAGTCAGACGTGCTCATTGCACTTTTGCAAACCTTCACCTCGATAAAAAGACTCATGAAAAGAATGACTTGTTTCAAACAGGGAAATGTTTATGGAATAGTAAATTACAAAGCAAAACAGCACAGGAACTATAAATACTCTTAGAACAACACGTCAAGTACAAACAACAAGTATTTTAAAAACAGCAACAACAACAATATGAAATAAAACAATTGACTTGAAGTCTATTCAAGAAGAAAAAAAGAACTATATACATTAAGTCCACCTGACCACCTCAGTTTCAGTAGTGGTGAGCTGCACACTTCGATTTTGGCCTCCTTCTAACACCATCCCTTTTCTGGAGGAGTTTCAACATTCAGCACTGGTCTACCTCAACTCATGCCTGCTTCTGCTTAATCTGATGCTGTGAAGTCTTGATCGTGGCCACCTTTTTCTTCAGGATCTTCAAATCCCAGGCCATGCGCCCTATCATGGAGTTCTCCTAAAGGGTTGATGTGGTTGCCTGTTGTGGTGTGCTTCCTTCTTTTTCATCTGCTGATGGTGCTGCAGGCAGATCATTAACTGCAGCCCCTGGCTCTGTCTCCTTCCTGGACTGCTGTGTCTCCAGCAAAGCCAGCCTCTCCAGTTCTTTTTGGATTCTCTTGATCCTGTTTTTAAACCATTTACTGCTGACAGACTGTTTTTGTGGGACTTGGCATCAGTGGAGGCTGAGTGGCAGGGTTGTCTGTAGTACAGAAAATCATTTGCATTTTAAACAAAGTGATCTGAACAGGTGTCAAAATAATGAAATCATCAGTAAAAGATAATGGTGCAGTACTGTAGTCTGTGATCAGGGTAACCTTGCTGTACCCTGAGTGTCCAGTGTTGGTGAAAAGCCTCAGCGCTTGCCTAGTGCAATTAGTCCCTCCTGTACATGTATACCCCCAACACACACACACACACACACACACACACACACACATCACACCGAGTGTATGAAGCACAGTACTAGTATGTGCAAGTTCTAACCTGAGGTTTAACCAATGTTTCTTCACCCACATGTTCCACCAGGCTGCATGTCCCATCATCAGCAGCACCCCACTGACTAAGGTGCAATATCCATGCAAAGGACATCCATGTCCACTAACATTCATGTACCTTGTGTTTTGTCACCCCTTCAACCTATGTAGTCCATGACAATTTTCCACCATGTTTGTACTGTTTCTACACTGGGACCTTCTTATTGTCTGCCAGATGTATGTTGGCTGCCTACACAGAGCATGATTAACCATACATTCTAACCTGTGTTGAGTACATGTTTAGTTGGACCATCCAGAGCCTTGTATGATTTGTATGTTTTTCTTTGTACCCCATAATTATTTCAGACACTGAAAAGTGTACTTACTGTGCACTGTAACATGAACAGTCAGTGTTTAAATGTCTATCATCTATACTGCAAAGAACACCAAAAGTAGATATTATTTGCAGTGTTATTCATAGGATGACATGTGGTGGTGATCTGTCACTGGTTGTGGCAAGCGTTTGAGATGTAGTAGTAGTAGTAAACATTTTGTATTCATACAAAAAATGAATAAGGATATCTCCACTGAGCCGAAGCTCCTTTACAGTGAGATCCAGGTGTCATTTCCAGTTACTCTAATAAGTTAACAATATATAATGAAGGAAAACACATATACACTATAATTATACATCAATAAATATAACACAGTTCCAAATCATAAAACAAACTAGGACAAGAAACACATACAAAAAACAATGACTAATTCACAGTATACATTTAATACAAGTTACAATCTACCATCCTAAGATTCAAACTATTTCCCATCATAACTAATATTTTCAATAAGCCATTGTTTAATTTGGAGCAACTGGAAATTTCTCTCAAGGGGTCTAAGCTTCCCAGGCAATTTATTCCATATAGAAGGTCCGATATCAAAAAAATGCTTATCCCCCCAAGCCGTTCTATGACTTGGGACTGCACAGTCCAAGTAATTAGCAGAGCGCAGACCCTCAATAGGTCTTTTTATTTTAATGGACTCAGTCATATATTTAGGGACTTTTCCTGAGATACATTTTAACATTAACATAACTGTACTAAGAGCCCGCCTTTGAGACAAAGTATGCCAGTCTAATTTTATACATATCTACTCTATGTGCCCTCTTTGCAGCTCCCAGTATAAATTGAATTAATTTATTATACATAACACCAAGCTTATATAGTTGCTCTTTAGACGCACCCATATATATATCAAATTACCATACTCCAATATGGGTAGTACAACAACAGTTACAACTAATTTTCTAATTTCCAAAGACATACTATTTCTTACTCTATATAACGACCCCAAGCACTTACCAACTTTAGTCAAAGTACTATCTATATGACTGTCCCATTTAAATTTTGTATCTTAATACACCCCCAGATATTTATAACTAACAACTTGTTGCAAGATTCTTCCTGAAAATGTTTTAATTTGTAACCCCTCATATTTAGTTTTAGACCCGTAACCCCTATGAAACACCATTACCTGAGATTTTTTTTCATTCAAGACCAATTTAGATCTAAGCAAAAATTCCTGTAACTGATCAAAAGCCTGTTGTAATACTATTTGAATAGTTCTCACTGAAGAATCAGCAAAATATACAACTGTATCATCAGCATAAAGATGGTATTGTAGCTTTGGTTGTTCAAACCCCAAATCATTCATATATAAATTATATAGTATAACACCCAATATGGATCCTTGTGGGACTCCTGACACAATCAATTTCATATCAGATGACCACTCTCTAATAGTCACTTGCTGCAATCTTGAGTCAAGATAATTTCGAAACCAATTTATAACCGACTCAAACATACCACAGGTTTTTAGTCTGGACAGGAGGATGCCATGGTCCAGCATGTCAAAGGCCTTAGAAAGTTCAACAAAAATTGCTCCCACTGGCATCCCCCTGTCCATGCTCTCCATTATATCTCCTGTGACCTTTATAAGGGCAGTGTTTGTTCCATGTTCGGGTCTAAAGCCGGATTGATAACTGTTAAGGATTTCATTATCTTTCAGATATACCTGTAATTGTTTTGCAACTATTTTCTCCACAATTTTAGAAATTGTTGGTAAAAGAGAAATTGGTCTATAATTTTCTAATAATAACCTAGATCCTGTCTTATAAATTGGCACAATCTTGGCAGTCTTCCAAGTTTGAGGTAACTCCGCAGAGAGAAGAGACAAATTAAACAAATTTGCTAAGGGTAAGTCAATAATAGGGGCTGCATACTTTAATAAGATATTAGGGATACCATCCATACCTTCTGCTTTATTAGTATTAATTTGAAATAATAAATCCCTAACATCTCCTCTAGTAATAGAAGTAAACTTAAACTCAGCTTGTATATCAGATTGTACATAAACTCTATCTGTATCATTTACCTGGGAATTTCTCTGTAGAACCTGATTTACATCTCTCCACCCAATTGTAATTCATTAATACCCATATTTGTAAAAAGGTATAAACTCATCAACCACCTTGTTTCCCAAATCCATCTTATTACCATTAATTAGGAAATGATTAGGATATCCCAAGCTAAGTCCCTTATGCATCTTATTTATTGTGTTCCAAAATACTCTTGAGTTTTCCATCAATTCTTTAGACAATTTTTTGTTACAATAGGCCATCTAGCTTTTCTAATTTCCTTTGTATATAAATTTCTTAATTGCCTATATTTATGCCAGTCCTGGTCTCTCTTTGCTAATTTAACTTGTTTCCATGCCTTATCTCTAGCTCTTTTAATTTTAAACAAACCTGAATCATACCATGGCGCTTTGTTTGATTTTATCAACCTAGTTTTTATAGGAGCATTTTTATTGCAAATTTGTACTAAATCCTTTTGAAACATATCCCATGCATCCCCCACACTGGGAATTAGTTCTAGTCTCTCCTAGTTATAATTTTCTAATTCCTGCATAAATTGAGCATAATCAAACTGCTTAAAGACTCTAATTTGTACAACATTCTTAGATGTCTTTCTAGATTTCTGATTTCTAATACAGAAAATTATCTGATGATCTGACATTGAGTCTGGTAACATCCCACTCTTTATAAACTTTTCTGGATTTGTAGTAAAAATAAGATCTAACATAGTTGAATTACTGGAATTTATTGCATTTAACCCAGTAACATCTTGTATCAGTTGCACCAAATTCAATGTAGTAGCCATATCAATTAGACTATGATGGGCATCTATATTTCCCCAATCAACATTTAAATCCCCAATTATCAAAATGTCATGGGAATTTTGATAATTCTTCAGTACATCCTGTATTTCAGAGAAGACCATTAAGCTGCTATTAGGTGGATGGTAAATGCCAATCAATAAGATGGGTTTAGAATAAGGTAGCTTTAATTCTAATGGTAACAATTCTGAATCAGTCCAATTATACGAATCTTGCAATTCTCTAATATCAATCCAATTTTTAACATAAACTAATACTCCTCCTCTTTTGGATCTGTCTTTTCTATATATATAGAAATTTTCCAGGGCTATATCATTATCTTGAATTTTTGTATGCAGCCATGATTCAGTAATTATTAAAATATCAGGCTTATAATAAACCACCCACCTCTTAGATACTCAATTTTCTTAAGCAAACTACAATATTAATATGCACAATTTTCAATCCTTTTTCATTCAACATTTCAAATGTATAATCATGACTAAAATCAGCAACAGGCCCAGGATTTAATTGAACATCCCCACTTAACATTAACCCTATAATTACAAACCATTTACCCATTCTAGACATTTTAAAATATAAACATTTCCCTTCAAAATAATTTCTAGATTTGGCACTTTCTAAAACAGCATTATGTCCCCAGCCACATAGAAGTTCACTACCCATATACACCCATTTGATCAAAGTTGTCTTAATATGGATATTCAATAAAAGCATGAATGTCCCCTGCCACCCAATTAGAACATTTGTCTCTCCATCATAGTTCCCCTATACTCTATTGTCAAGTATGGACATTCTATAAAGGATTTTCTATTCTGAGCAGAATTTTCACATACTAAAAACTGGCACCCTACCAGAACAATTCCCCACCATAACATCAACATTGTGAAAATTTAAACCACCCTGTTAATCAGACTTTAATTATAATAAAATAATGAGCAACTACCTCATTATATCAGAGATAATCCTATAATCCTATAAGGTAGAGGAAATATCATGGTAATCCACTTAGTAAATACTATATAAACTTGCGCATATAAGCAACCCACCCAGAATATATTAAATAAATTAAATAAAGAATAAAAAAAAACAAATAATAAAACTCAGTATAAAATTAACATTAAATGAAACAAATAACCTACCCAGAGTCACATAAAAATATTCAACTTCCAGTTAGATTAACCCTAAGTTTCTAAGTAAATCTCAGCAGAAATACTACTCAAATTTGCTCCTATTATTACTAATAAAATTTCTAATACTGAGTGGCACTTGCACCACTCATGCTAGCGCTGCCGCACTCATGCTGCAGGCAGTGTGGTTCTTTTATATTGTACTGCCCCTCCTCCTTGATGAAGTGTGCTCCATTACACCTGGCCCCTCTCACTAGAGCACAGGAATGCAGGGTCAAAGGGGGGCAAAGGCACAGAAGAAATGAGGTTATACAAAGTGCTCACAGTTTTAACAGATATCAGGCATACAGTTCGAATCCCCCAACTGGCAGCAGTACGCTCCTTTAGGTCTCAGTCTCACAGTCCAGCAAAACACAACAGCAGAAGAAATAACCAGTTTCTCAGATGATAGATGCAAATGGCATACCTTTTCTGGGTTTAGGCAGCTCAGTTCTTTTATATGGGTATGTTCATGAAAATGTTGTACAAAATTGGGACATGAGGGGTGAATTTTCAAATGCAGTGTAGATAATTTTTTTCTAGCATTTTAACATGCCATGACCCTACAGTGTAAAATGCACTGTGTTACAAGATAACTCATTTTTAAATGACCAAGAGAAATAAGCTTCAGTGTTCTGAATGTACCAGCAGACACCAACCTTGTGTTCTGAATGTACCAGCGGACACCAACCTTGTGTTCTGAATGTATAGTGGACACAAATTTTGTGTTCTGAATGTATTGCAGACACCAAACATGCATTGTCAATGTGGCAAAGACCAGCAAACAACAATGTAAGTTCATAAGAGTTTACTAGTTGTGATCTATGTTGTCAAGAATTACATATGCGTGCACTGAAGTGCACTGAAATTAGAAAAAAACATCAATAAGATGTAAAATTAAAAAAGGCATAGAAAAGATTGTGCATAGTTAATGATCATATTGCCCAACAGTTTAAATGCTGTCAATTCCAGCATTTCTTGAGCTTTTCATATTTTGTGGCAATAGTTTGCAGTTTGTCCTGTGCAATTGCAAAGCTTCCATTTCCTGGCAGATGTACAGGTCCATGAAAAAGTCTCTGCTGTCTCACCATATCAGTGTCCTGATGTTGTGGCCATGTGAGTCACCAATTTGCATGTTGGTCCTGGAATTTGACACTGCAAGTACATCGTAGTTCATTAAATGCAAGCACTTGCCCAATAAAAACACTCGATTAGAAGACTTCATAGAATTTTTCCAGCTGTATCTTGTCTGGGTTTCATTTTTTTTGAGCAGGTGGACAGTCAGCAAGCAATGCTAGGGACAGAAGCAATGGAGAAGGCCATTGCTGAAGTTTCATGAGTAAAAGAATTGTCCATTGCTTCATTGCCTGAAGCAGCAATCAGATCAGTTGATGAAGTACTAGTAACAGCAGTGGGGGGCTGTCTGTAGATTGGCAGGAGCAGAGGAGGGGTTAATCACTGGGGTCTGTCAGAGTGGCAGGAGCAGAAGAAGGGTCAGTCACTGGAGTGCTGGAAACAGCGGGAGTGTCCATATCTGCAGTGCTGTGCTCATGGACATTCTTTTTTGTGCACTGAGTTATACAGAAGTCTGTCACTGGCATTGCTGGACAGTGTCTTTCCTGATTTCAAGCATTTGAGCTGTCTGAGAAGTACTGATGCTGCCATAGTTTATTCTGAGCCTCTTTGAAGTCCACTGATCCACAGCTCCATGTTCACACATGGGCCATCATTATTTTGGCACTTGTGGCAGACACAAGACAGTGATCTGGTGGCAAACACACCATCTTCCACAGATCATACGCTCTGAACATGTGTTGTCCCAGGAGAAGCTATAACATCCGGTCATTTTGGCCTTTTATGGATTTTTCAGGCACCCAGAAAAATTGTTTCTTGGAATGCCCACACCCATCACTTGGAGGATCTCTGGTCAGATTATCATTGCATTACGTGAACATCTCTTCTGCTCTTGAAATGATAGTGATTCATGATTTCATGGCCTTGGTTACTGACCATTCCACCACACCAATCTCCTATCAGAGGGGTGCTTACCATGGTGTGATCCAAAAATTGTCACACTCGACAGGCAATCCAAACTCTGATGGAGCCTTTGAAATTCCATAGAAAGACCATTTTGATTTGTACTGACTAACCAGCCATTTGTGAAATGTATCTTCTTCGTAATGTTTATGTGGTGAGTATTCATGATGTGTTCACTGGTCATCTTAACAAAATGTCGAACAGCACGGTGGTAGTGTGTGAGGTCATTTGAGATGAATGGCAGGTACATAGAAACATAGAAACATAGACTTTGACGGCAGATAAGGACCGCTAGGCTGATCTAGTCTGCCAATTTCCCTACCTACAGGATAGGCCACAGATCCTAGTTAACCAACAGTCTATTTCTTCCTACCCCCCACAAGAATTGCCTTATGTCTGTCCCATGCATTCTTGAATTCTCCCACAGTTTTAGACCCACAACCTCCTCAGGAAGGCTGTTCCATACATTCTCTACCCACTCTGTGAAATAATACTTCCTCACATTGCCCCTGAACCGCCCTCCTTCTATCTTTAAATTGTGTCCCCTTGTTCTTGCAAGTCTCTTTTTCTGAAAGATGCTACCTCTTGGACTTTGTTGATTCCACTGAGGTACTTAAAAGTTTCTATCATGTCCCCTCTCCTTCTTTCCTCAAGGGTATAATATTAAGCTCCTTTAGTCTCTCCTCATACGGCTTCTCTTGCAGACCCTGCACCATTTTAGTTGCCCTCCTCTGGACTGCCTCTATCCTGTCTATGTCCTATGGGAGATGGGGTCTCCAGAACTGGACACAGTACTCAAGATGGGGTCTCACCAACTGTCTGTACAGAGGGATAACAACTTCCTGTTTTCGGCTGCTGATGCCTCTCCCATGCATCCCAGTATACCCCAGCCTCCCTACTGTCTTCTCACATTGCTTGCTAACCTTAAGGTCATCTGATATGATTGCCCCCAGTTCCCTTTCCTTTTTGTTGTTGTTACTACCTCCCCACTCATTGTGTATTCTTCCCTGGTTCTTGTTTCCCAGGTGCATTATTTTCACTTCTTTGCATTGAATCCTAGCTGCCATACTTTGACCATTCCTCCAACCTTGCCAGTCCCTTTTCATCCTTTCCACACCTCCTTGTGTATCAACCCTGTTGCAGATCTTTGTGTCATCTGCAAAAAGGCATACTCTTCCTTCCAGTCCCTCTGCAATGTCACTGATGAAGACATCAAAAAGGACTGGACCCAATACTGAACCCTGTGGTACCCCACTAGTAACCCCCCTTTCTTCAGAGTGGACTCCATTTACAATTACCTTCTGTGTCCTGTTGTCCAGCCAATGTTTTACCCAGGCTACCAACCTGGGTCCCACTCCCAGGCTGGTTAATTTGACTATTAATATTTTGTGTGGGACTTTGTCAAATGCCTTGTTAAAGTCTAGGTAGGCCATGTCCACAGCCCCTCCCTGGTCTACTACTTTGGTCACCCAGTCAAAGAAATCTATTAGATTCATCTGATGACCTTCCGCTGTGAACCCATGCTGCCTTGGGTCCTGTGCTCCACTGGCCTCTAGGTACTGACTATTCTTTCCTTCAGAAGTGACTCCATCACTTTCCCTACCACAGAGATCAGACTGACAGGTCTGTAGTTTCCTGCCTCTGTCTTGGACCCACTTTGTGAAGGGGAATCACATCCGCCTTCCTCCAGTCCTCGGGTACCACACCATCCTCCCATGATTTATTAAAAAGAGTAGCCAGTGGTTTCACTAGTTCCTCCCTTAATTCTTTTAGAATTCTGGGGTGAATTCCATCAGGACCCATTGCTTTGCCCACCTTCAGTTTTAGGAGTTCTTACAGAACCCTTTCTTCTGTGAAAGGACTGGGATCGACCCCCATATCAAGAGTGCTTCTGTTAATTGGATTAGGCACTTCCCCCTCCTCTTTTGTGAATACTGAGCAGAAATATTCATTCAGTATTCCTGCTTTTTCACTGTCCCCCTCTGCCCACCCACCATTCATTCTATTCAGCCTCACTATCCTTCCCTTTGTCTTTCTATGCTTACTGATGTACCTATAAAAGGTTTTATCCCCTTTCTTAACTGAGTTGGCTATCTTTTCCTTAGTTTGGGCCTTTGATATTGTGACTTCCCTCCCTGCTTCCTTCTGCCTTAACTGGTACAGCTCTCTGTCCTGCTCCTTCTGTGTTTCCTTATACTTCCAGAATGCTATCTTTTTCTTCCTGACTTTCACAGCCACCTCTTTTGAGAACCATAGTGGATTTTTCTTTCATTTTGATTTGTTTATTTGCTTCACACAAAGGCTTGTTGCCTCTGTGATGGCAGTTTTGATAATTCCCATTGTTGTTCCACACTCCTTCTAGCCTGTTTGCTAGTGCTTTCTGAGGCACTCTCCCATCTTGCCAAAGTCAGCCCTCCTGAAGTCCAGTACCCACACTTTTGTATGGCTTGACTCTGTAGCTGAGTTTAACGTGAACCACACTGTTTGATGGTCTCTTCATCCCAGATGGCAACCCACTTCTAGATCTGAGATCCTCTCACTGCCCCCATTTGAGAGCAAGGTCTAGATTGCTCCCTCACAAGTGGGTTCTGAAACTAGCTGTCTAATGCCTGCCACCTGTAGGGCATCAAGAATGGCCCTGCTTTTGGATGTGGCTGCAGCAAATGTGCTCCAGTTAACATCTAGCATATTCAGGTCTCCCATCAACAGTATCTCCCTTTCTCTGCCATTCTAAGAATGCCTTCTATCATATCCTCGTCCATTCCTTCCCCGACATGGGGGTCTGTACCAACCCCAAGCGGAATGTGGTGCCTTTCCAGTCTCCAAGGTGACCCACAGTGCCTCCTCTCCTCCTGTTTACTCTTTTGTTCAGTTGCTTTTATCCCTTCCTTTACATAGAGAGCTACTCCTCCCCCTCTTCTCCCCTGCCTGTCTCTCCTGTAGGTTATGTACCCTGGTATGTTAACATCCCAGTCATGGTTCTCTGTGTACCATGTTTCTGTGACTGCTATGATATCCAGGCATCCCTCTTCCATTAAGGCCATCAGCTCAGGGAGCTTGTTGCCCAGACTATGGGCATTGGTACTCATTACCCTCCATTTCCTGATGGCCTTACTCCCTTTTGCCCCAGCCCTGTCCTTCTTGCCTTTGTCACTTTCTCCATTTACCCCTGCCCTTCTCCATATCGACACCTCTATGTTGGTGTTTGCTGCACTTACTACTCTGATTATTTGGGGGGGCTAGGATTTTCCTGCTCCTTTCCAGTGCCTCCCTCCTTGGCTAGTTTAAAAGCTTGCCAATGAAGCATTTAAACCTATCACCTAGGATCCTGGTTCTTCTCCCAGACAGATGCAGCCCATCATGCCAGTATAGGCTTGCATCACTCCAGGTGGACCCCCAGTCCACAATGAAGCCAAATCCCTGAGCTCCACACCAGTTTTTCAACCACTGATTGAATCCCATGGTGTGGAACACCATAGCCTCTCCTATGCCATAGATGGGTAGCACCTCCAAGAAGGTTACCATGCGTGCTACTTGACTAAGGCCCCTCCCCAATTCCACAAACTCTTCCTGCACTTCTCTAATCCCTTTCTTAGCCAGGTCATTTGTCCCTAGGTGGACAATGACATCCAGCTCCCTCCCCTGTGCAGCTGCTCTGGCAATCCTGAGGATTCGCTCCCTGTCCCTGCAAGCCATGACACCAGGCAGGCACCTTACCTCCCTCTCCCCTTCCTCCCCCAGTTCTACCTTCCTAACAATGGAGTCCCCCACCAGGAGTTGTTTTCTTCCCCTGCAGGGTCCCCTGCCACCCTCCTGTGGGTCTCCTTTGTGGAGGTTCCCAGCATCCTCCTTGGTCTCCACTGTGGGTGCCTCCATAGAGGAACCACACTTTGCCAGAATGGCATAGGAATTGTGGAGAGGTACAATGGTAGGGATGTGCCTCTGTTCCACCACCCTCACCCTCCCTGAGCCCACTGTGGTTCAACCGCTCCTCTTTCTTGGCAACCTCTGAGGCAACAGCAGTGGCACTGGTGGTCCCTGGATAGAAAAGAAGGTCCCACAAATCCTGGCCAACTTAGCCTGGAGATGAGCAACCTCCTCCCTCAGTCCAGAGAGGTGCCTGCAGGTGGGACAACACTGCATCCTCCAGAACATCTCCCAGAAGACTGCTGCTCCACAGCCACTGCACTGCATCACTCCAATCATGTCTTATTTCTGGTCCCTTAACTGTTTGCAATTCTTACTCTTTCCTCTGTTTTTTTTCTCTCTCCTTACTTTCTGCCTGTGTGCCCTTTAAGCTCCTGATTGTCCTGTTCTGAGACAAGAATGACAAGAATATCCTATATTTTGCAGTAGACCACTTACTTGCTCAGAGGCAGACCTCCAGAGCTAGAGGGGGCCGGAGAGCTACTCTTGCCCTTCTAGGATGGTGGGTCCTTGATGGTTCTGTGATCACTCACTTCCTGCCCCTAAACAGGAAGTTCCTGTTGTCAGTCAAATCCTGTGCCTATAAAAATAGAGCTAGCTTTGGTTGGGGGTGGAGGGGAGGGAAGGAGGGCAATATAGTCCCAGCAGAGAAGTTCAGTCACATAGCAGTCCTTTCTCCTGGTGTCTTCTGCCAAGCTATTAGCAGAAACTTTCTAAGGCAGTCTTTAAATGTAGCTTCCTTCTAGCTAACCTCCTACTTACCAGATCTTTCTACAAGTAATTTAAACCTCACAGCAGTTAAGTCCTTTCAGTCACCTGAGATTTACACCTAGATAACTCTTCAGATACCCATTCAGTTCAGTTAACCCAAACACACACTTTTTTTTGTATGTTAGTTTTTTTACCCTAAATTAAAGGTCAAATACAAAAGTTCTTCTACTTTAGTCCCAGCAGAGAAGTTCAGTCACACAGCAGTCCTTTCTCCTGGTGTCTTCTGCCAAGCTATTCCAAGGTATTCCATGACAAGGTCATTACAGTGTGAACACCTGTAATATGTAACTATTGGGTGCACTGTAGCCTGCTAGAGATGCCAGTGGTAGGACTGGAGTTCATCCTGGTACCTGCAGGCACAGTTTTTGGGAAAGTCCAGCACCATGATGACCCAGTCTTGTGGTATGTTTGTCTTGAGTAATGCGAATTGCATTATTTGCTACAGTGCCACATGTAGATGGTGTCTGAGAAACTGTAGGCCTCTCAAAAAGTTCTTGTAATGTGGTCTTCTTGCTGACCAACACTTTGCAGGATGTTTTCATGTTAATACCATCATTTATTTTCTTCACTGTGATGGTTTCCCATTGGTACCATCTCAACATTTCTAACCCATGTTGATTCAAAAGATCCTCTGCATGTTTTTCAATTGCCTTCACTGCACAAGTCCTGCATACCTTCTCCAGACAGTCCTTTCTGAAAAACATTGAACCTTCGTTTGCACACATTGACAGCTCCACAGTTTTGTAAATATTGATGACTTTGCACTCTGGCAGTTTGTAAAAATCTGCCATGCAGTTTAATGATTGCAGGTTTAATGTGGCATTTTCACAATACTCGCATAGGCACTTGTCCAGTTTACATTGTCTGGCAAGTTTTATATGCTTGGGGCACAAACTATTGAACTTGATGGCACTGATATGAAATTCTGCATGTAGTAAATGAAGGTGTTTTGATTGGAACACTTTTGTACATTGGCTTCTTTTTAAGAATGCCTTCTTGTACAGCATAGGGGTTGCTGACTGTTCAAAAAAGCATTTTACTTTGCAATTTCCTGAGGCAGTACAGAATTGTGTATGCTTTTTACATGCTTCCGTTCACTACAAGATGCATTCATGAGTGTTGTCCAGCTAATTCCAAGGGTTGTGCTTGTGTACATAGCATCTTGCATTTTTTCAGCACCAAAACTGCTCTGACCCACTCTCATTCCTGTTGTCTGTTCTTCACATTTTCCTTCATGACATCCATAATGTTTGCCTCCAAACTGTGACATCATTTCATGTTTAGTCCTTTACTTGACACTGCTGCCTGCCTTGCAGGTGAACTTGATATTATCACTTATGACTTTATTGTTGATGGAAACCATGCAGCTGACTTAGGCTGTCCTGCTTGACCCCTTTGAATTGTCTTTCGGTTGGCAACGTCTGATCAGGTGTCCCCAACTGGAGCTGTATCACTTAAATTTACTTGCACTGCTACTGTTGTGGCTGTGTTTATTTATTTCATACTGGAGGAAAGGAATAAACAAAGGAATTGCCCATGACTTACTTCACAGCAAATAAAGCAATGGAACAGAATGTGGATAATTACTTCATAGCAGAGAAAAGGAAGAAACAAAGAGATCACTCATCAGTTGCTTCACAGCAGATGAAACAGTGGAACAAAAAGTGGACAATTACTTCATAATGGAGGAAAGGAAGAAACAAAGAGATTGCCCATCAGTTGCGTCACAGCAGATGAAATGGCAGAACAGAAGGTGAGCAATTACTTCACAGTGGGGACAAGAAAGAAACAAAGAGATCACCCATCAGTTACTTCACAGCACATGAAATTACAGAATGCAGAACGTGGACAATTATATCACTGCTGGTGGAAGAAGATCACTAATCAGTTGCCACACAACACAGTGTGATGGATGTAAGGAGAATGGTGCACTGCAAATAGCAGCTAAATTCCAGTATAACTTTCATTTGTATCCCACCACCACTGTCACACATAGTCTTAAAGTGAATTTCTGACTATTTGCTATAAGGTAATAACTTATAGCAGCATGAACTCACACCTGAAAAAAAATGTAATTTAAAGTTCATAGTTTTAGCATCAGAAGGGATAGTAACTGGCACCAAACACTCAGCCAGCTGATCCCTTCCAGCTTTCTGGTGTCCACGCTCTGCCCCAACTCCACCCCTGTGCACTCTAAAACTATGATGTGTGGCCAGGGAGAATGTGGGGTGGGTCCCATACAAGTCTATGAGGGCTATTTTTAAAGCCATTTTGTAGTAATTCTTAACAGTCCTAGAGGAAAATTAAAGCCGTCACTTAACTAGTAGGGTCCCTACTAGTTAAACGACTGCTTTAATTTTCCTCAAGGACTGTTAAAAATTCATGAAAACCAGCTTTAAAAATAGCCCCATAGTCTTTTATGGGGCTGGCCCCCATGCTTTCCATGGCCACACATCACAGTGTCAAAGAGCACAGGGATGGAGTTTGGGTGGAGCAGGGGCACCAAGAAGCTGGAAGGGATCGGCTGTCTGAAAGTTTGGTGGCAGTTACGATCTCTTCCCATGCTAAAATTACTAACTTTAAAATTAAAGTTTTTGCAGGGGTGAGTTCAGAATGATATAAGGTATTGTGCTATGAAGCCCAATAGCTTATATCGGAAATGTACTTTAAAATGGCTGCACACTGAGTGCCTAACGAAAGAGAACTGTGTTCAGCATATGGCCATGTTAAGACCTTAGGAAGCACATAACAGCAAAACACTGAGAAATATTTTAAAAACATTGCATATCCTCACTCTGAGCCCCAAAGTACCTGGGCACTCCCCATTCCCACAACTACATGGTCTGAACATGGCTGAGGGTCAAGAAGCAAACAATGGCCTGCTCAGCACCCAGCCATGTGGAGACCATGCGGTCGGTGGCTACACAAAAGCAGATGGACATCTGGGCCCAGCACCACTGAAATGGACACAGCAGGCAAACCGTTTCACAGAAAAACATATAGTAGCAGACAGGCAATACTTTGCAATTCCCTCCATCCCTCAAATAACCACAGACTACAAGGTCTCAAAATAGCTGAAAGTTGAGCAGCAAACAATGGCGTGTACAGGATCCAGACATGTGGAGATCATGGGTGGTTATACAAACATCTGTCAGACAAGATTAAGCTGGGGAATTATGGGATGCATAGGGAGAGGAATCACCAGTAGAAAACAAGAGGTTGTTGTTCCCTCTGTACAGACAGTTGGTGAGACTCCATCTGGAGTACTGTGTGCAGTTCTGGAGACCCTATCTCCACAAGGACATGGACAGGATGGAGGCAGTCAAGAGAAGGGCAACAACAATGGTGCAGGTTCTGTACCATGAGCTATATGAGGAGATGCTAAAGGAGCTTAATATGTATACCCTAGAGGAAAGGAGAAAGAGGAGGGACTTTATAGAGACCTTCAAGTACCTCAAGGGAATCAACAATGTTCAAGAGGGTAGTATATTTCAGAAAAAAAGATGTACAAGAACAAGTGGCAAAATTTGAAGACAGAGGGGGGAAGGCTCAGGGGCAATGGGAGGAAGTATTGTTTCACAGAGAGGGGGTGGTGGATGCATGGAACGACCTTCCTGAGGAGGTTGTGGGGTCAGTAACAGTGGAGGAATTCAAGAATCTGCATGGGACAGACATAAATCAATTCTGGTGAGGGGCAGGAAGAAGTAGGCTGTTTTTTAACTAGGATCTGCAGCGTATCCAATAAGTAGGGAAATGGGCAGACTGGGTGGGCCAGGAGATCTTTATCTGCCAGCAAAGTCTATGTTTCTATATTGAGCATCAGCTCAGCAAAGCATGGATTTAAAAAAAATACAATGGACATTACAAAACATCATGGAGACTATTATTACCCATTGATAATGTGCAATGCAACAGAAACTGCATTTTTGGACCAGCCCAAACAATACTTTGCCCCCTTCCCCCAACAACCACAGATTGCATGGTCTCAACATGGCCTGTTCAGCACCCAGCCATGTGGAGACCATACAGTGGGTGGTTTTAAAAATTGTATACAACAAACCATGGATTTAAACAAGCATTTTGGTAGCAGGAAGGCAGAGTATAAGTACTAAATCACCCTCCAGCCACAGAAGCAAACATCATTGGGCAGCAAACAGTAAATACATCACACTGCTAGAGTCAAAATAAGCTGCACAATGATCCCCTGTCCCTAAAACTGGCAGATCTGGTCAGAATCTTACTTTTTGGCACTCTGTGTGCACTTTGGATGACTGGAGCTCTTCCTCATTCTGAATGCACAACGGCTGCTCCAAGTGGACACCAGCACTTTCTGCTGTACAGAAACCAGCAAGAAAGGGGGCAAGCATTTATGTGCAGCAGATTTTACACTTCCCACAGGCCACCTATATCTCAGGGAAAACTGGAATCCCAAAAGAATCAGGCAACCAATTGGGGAAGGGGGGCCCATTCTCAATGTACCTAATAGCAGCATGGACACCATTGGTTGGAAGGGTTGAAAAAGATGACCTGACTCAAATGATAAAGAGTAGACAAGATGTACTACCTGGCAATATAGCAAGGGCAGCACTGGTAACACACAGCAGCATTACAAAAGGGATGTACATGTCAAAAAGTAATTAATTGGCCATGTTCTGAATGTACTAGTTGAGGACACCAACTAATACATTCAGAACACATTTTGGAGGTGCCTCTAACTATAAAAAATAAAAGGGAAAACAACATAGGTAGGGTAACAGAACTACAGGACAACATCTGGATTGTTGAAAGCATACTTTAAACAGAAAAATGGCAGAACTGACAGAAAACATAAAACTAAAACCTATAGACTTTCCATGTCACAGTTTAGGACCAATAAAACAGCAAGAAAATTGGGTTGGACAACAACAACAAAAAATTCCAGGCAGCTGCGTACCACGATTTTATTATAAGTATCTCTACACATACAAAGCAGTAAAACAGCATTTTAAATATTATTTTTTCTCACTTTATATCACACTCTTAATATTTCCATGCCATTAGTACAAGATTTTCATGAACATAGCCAGATATTAAAAGAAACAGCAGAAATCATCAATGGCGTAATAGTATAAATGTGACTTTATAGATGGATTGACAGTGATGGCACTAAAATGCCTGTAGGACCAGCATTCAATCTGCCAACATACATGTATTACAAAACTACTCTTCAGTGGCCCTAGTGTCCATCAGTCTACTTTAATTCTTCCCCTATCTGGCGATACTTCACAGCACCAAGCAAAAATATAATTTTGTTTAATACAATGGGTTTGCCACAACACCATCTCTAACAGAACAAGCACCCTGAAGACACTGCAGTGAGCAATATGTATCTGGCACACAAAGCATAAACCATAAACTGTTCATACCATGGCTCCAGTGGGACACGCTCACTCCTTTGCAACTCTGCTGATCGCTCTCCAACATATAGCAAGCTGTGTTATAACATGGGTTTGGAAAAAAAAAAGCAATCCAATTGGTCAGACAGCATCAATGGACAATGGATTTACTGCTAGTAAATGTACAGTTGTTGTGAGGTTCTCTAAAGTAATATCACACCAGGGTACAAAGAAAAATCCCATCTGAACTGTGAATGTGGAAAGCATTCATGTTTCTTTACCTCTGTTATCCTGGTGAAAGCCATATTCACTGCAGCTGTGCAATAATTCATGGTTAGGCGAGAGGCAGTCAACATTATTTGAGACAGCATTTGTCATGGCAGATGGATCCCCCTCCTCTCCACTTGTCACAGACAGTGTAGATGCCCCCCATATATTGGCATGGTGGTCCACGATGGCAATCCCTCTATATAGACGCCACGCCTGAGAGACATGGAGACAGAGCGCCAGATAGACATGCTAGGGAAAGAGACACAGAAAGAGAGAGCACGGCACACATTGACATGGTCACCACTTGATTAAGCATGTGGAGAGGAAAAGAAAGGGCCAGCATCAAACCACACTGCAGCAGGTGACAATGACAGACAGGACAAAATGTATGCTTATTTATTTGTTTATAATGCAATCCTTCACATTCATGAAACATTTCTTGTTTATATGTTAATACAGACATCAAGCACAGTCTTACAGTTGTAAGAGTAGTGTGCTGTCATTGAACATGGAAAGATAATAGATATTGTACTTAGACAGTTGCATTATGATTTCAACCTGTGTTTAAGCAACCTAGACATGGGAACTACTTTATACGGTGAAAGGCCGCACAATACATCATAACATTTGCTTTTCAGCCTTAAAACACAGCATTTCTCTGTGTGATTTCCATGCAAAGGATATGCATGTTATAAGGGCAATAACCAAGGACAGGATATGGGGCTCTTGGCAATTAAGCCACATCCCAGGTGTTGTGAGGGCACTTGGCCTGCAGCCTCATGCCTAACAATGAACCTGGGGTGTGGATTAAATGCCAAGAACCCCTACCCTGTCATGTGTCATTGATTACTTAATTGAAATCAAATTCAGTCTCCATTCAAAAAACAAAACGAAAGAAATAAAATTAAATACTAAAGTGTGCAGTGCTGTCCTGTGTTGTGGTGGTGCTGCCTGGAGGAAAACAGTCTGTTACTTACTGTTAAGGTCAGTGACAGTGAAACAGAGTGTTACTCCATCAGTTGCTCCATGCCATAGCCAACAACAAACAGAAATAGAATGCTTTGTGGGAGGAAGGTGGCAGGGGCAGAGACACACATAACCTTCCCTAAAATTTTAAAAGGATGTTTACAACCTTCAGTAGATAGGCAGTAAAAGGGATTATTATCTTCAAACTGGAAACAAAAAATAAACAGTCAAATAGAAACAATAATCTCTCTAACTTTTTCAACTGCAGTGCCATTTGAGCATCTGTTGGAAATTGTATGCCTATTTTATAAGAGCAATATCATGGTGGGAGAGATGGTTTAGGGGCTCAGCTTATAAGCACAAATCACAGGTGCTAAAGGTACTTGGTGCAGCCGCCACATGCCTTATTAAACACCTGTGGCCTGTTCTTCTCACCTTGTAATTGTAAACCACAACTTGTCCTGTGTTATTGCTTTCATATTCAGCAGCAGCATGGGGGAAAGATTTGTGCACCTAGGTGTTCATTACCAGCACTTTAACCTCACAGCACAGGTGGTCAAAACTTTTTTAAAGTGTTGCCTTTGGGCTGCAGTGCAGGAAAGGGTCCGTCCACATGTTTTGCTGCAGTGCAACACCACTAATGGTAGTCTTCCCCTTCAGTTGTTCATCAGTACATAAAATTTGTTAACAATAGAACTAACTTACCAGACTGGGGTTGAGCACTACTTCTCTATGATTCAGCTGTTGCTGTAACACTGGCGTTGATGGTGACAGGAGATGGACCAGTCATGGTTCCTTCAGCACCTGTTGCAAATGGACATGAGTAGTGCAAATCAGTGCTTGAAATTTGAATATGAAAACACAAGAATCCATTAAAGCACCAGTAATAACACACATTCGATGCTGTGGAGCAGGATGAGTGTGGCTAAGTGCTCTAATCCTAAACCACAGAACACAACAGATACTACCATGATGGGCGATCTGGAGGATATATGATGCACTAAGGCATACACTTCTGGAAAAGAAATGTGTACATGTACAGTACTACAACTCAGAAAAGGACTTCTACTGGAGACAGCCATGAAGTGACATGGCTGTTCAGGGTGGGGATTGGGAATCTGGATACACATAGTACATCATACCTATAAAGTGACTGACAGCATTTGTGCCTCCCTGCTACAGGGAGTGCCATGACAGTGGATGTATGGAGTGGTTTAACTGAAGCTACTGTTTTGCAGTGGGCAAGGATTTACATTTGTTCCACTGTAATACAAAGGCAATTTTACAAACTGCATGGCCTGTAGAGTTGTGGGTTTACAGTATTCTTCAAAGTGCAATGCACCAACCCCAGTCAACCATATGCACAACCATTAGGACAGCTCAGGTTCAATGGCTGGGTACCCAGCAAAGACTCTTGTGGGAGCCACCATGACATAACTGGGGGACACTGGTACCAGTGGATATGGGACCAATCAGACTGTGTGTTATTGCTGGTGGGGTGGCAACCATTACTGATGTTGCAACTGGTGTTGCTATGAATGTTGCTTATTACATGATTGCATTTATTTTTCATCTACATCTCTGGTTCCCATTCCCGCTCTCTTCCTACACCTTCTGTAAATCAATTGTTGGCTAAGTGCTTTTAGCAATGAGCTAACTCATGAGGACATTATTAGTGAGCATATTATTAGCTAAAGTCAATAATTAAATATGTATTGACAGATTGTTTTTGTTTTAGGAATTCCATGCATGGGGCTATTGTGAGGGCAGGTGGCAGTGGGTAGTTATGGCATCCCAAGGAGTTGTACCATTTTATCACTGGCCAACTGAAATTTAACAATCATTGGCGCTCATTCAATTGTTTTGAGAAAGAACCACTGATTCCTTCCATCCAAAACAGAGCCATCAGCCCAGGCATATCAACCTTGTTTGAGCATGTAATGCAGGGGTACTAACCATTGTATGCATGGCATCTCAGTTACATATGCCTTTATGGGCCCACAACCACAGCTCACAGTCATAAACATGATCATCATAATTTCATAAAGTGTAATTCCAACAATGACTGATGAAAAACAAACAGACTTGAAGGATCAAGTTAGTATACTCACTGGTGATGTTGTCCAAGTCCAAACATGTCACTTTGGCAGCAGACCACGAGTCCCAGTATTCTCCTTCTGCTGTCTCTTCCTGACATGATCACTAATGGTGATCGCTCCACCCAGCACCTCCAGTACTTGTCGGTCCCTGTGCTGCATGTCATCCCACTTATGTTTTATTTGTTTAATACTTCTAGGGATGACTCCCCATCCTTCATGATCCAAGGTGACCTTTATAGTGGTCCACAGCTGGTTCTGCTCCTTTAATAGCAGCCTCTGGGGGCCATTATGCTATGATGCATGGCTGGTGATCTCCTTGACTAGAAATGCCACCTCCTTATTGGAGAAAGGGGGTGCCAACTTTCTCCTTGACCCTGTGCTGTCAGAGAAGGTGGTAGCCTGAGGCCCTACATTCTGATGCTGCTGCTGTTGGACCACCGGTGCCACCCCATTGCCCTCCAGCTGTTGTTCCATCATCACCTACTCCACACATTGTTTCTTCTGGTCCCCATCATGCAGCTGATCTGCCTCCTCCTCCTGGGTCAGGCTTGCTGCCAATCTTTCTGTTGGTGATGCCATTCCCCACAAAAAATAATGCACTAGATTGGAAAAAAAAATAAATAAACCACACAAAGTGATTTAAATTTAAATAACTTTGTACTGAACTGCACTTCTTCCACTAACTCCTCCTATTTCAAGAATCCCTTTACTCCACAGTACACCTGAATCTGCCAGGTGGTATGCTCAAACATTTGAACAATATCACACTAACACACTGACTGTCTCTCTCTGCAATTCCACTCTACAGTCTGAACAATACTAGTGTGCAACTTTCGTGGGCTGATGCATGGATTTTTCCAACTACGCTTGAGGTTCCACTGATCACAACAGACAGACTCAGAATTATTTGACCACAGACATGAGTAAAAAAAGTGAAAAGAACACATAACATGCAGAAAACATCAGCGAGAATGCAGATTTCTGGGAAACATTTTTCACTACTACAATCAAGCCAAGAGCTCAATAATCTATGAAATGCAGAATTTAAATTCCACCATTGTGAGTGTGGCATCAGAATATTTTTTGTGTTTAATGTGTATTTTTATATTAATTTGTGGGAAAAGAAATTCACTGTAGAAATTGCTCATATTTTAGTGAAGGCAGAATAATTTCAAAATTATTCTGCCTTTACTGAAAAACTGAACAATCTGGACTGAGGATTTTTTTGTTCTGCAATGTAATGTAAATATATGCATTAAATAAAAAATATGCAGTTAGAAGTCAAAAATTCCATGAATGTCTCAAAAATGATTTTCACACTTTCATGAAACAAAATTCCAACTTCCGCCAGTGGAACTTTTTTTTTGCACACCCCTAGACCATAGAGATCAAAATCTGTTACCATGGGAGTAACTGTAAGGTCACAAGCAGCGTTCTGTGATTTCAGGTAGGAGAAAGCAGCAGGAGTAAATCAACTCTTCAGGAGAAAATATCCTGTTGTCATGTAAATCACCTCACTACTAAATAATAGGAAGGAGAAATACAGAACTAATGGGAAATACAAGCTGGACAGTGCCTAAATATTATGTTTTGTTAAAGTTCTTGTGAATTTGTCAACACCTCTTTAAGCAGTGTGAATGAAACAAATTTACTGTTGTCTTTCTACCAATCGACTTGATATTAGTAATACCCATACTTTCCCACCTTTATGACAATAACCTATGACCACTCACCTTGAATTTAGGATTGTTCCATGTCAGATTTAGGAAGTTACTGGGCATACAACACAATTGTTGTTAGATTAGTGGAGAAGCATCAACTGAAGCATGCTAATGCTGTTTAGGCATTTTGTTGGGCTCTAAGGGTAACAACACTTTGGGTCAGTGAAAAAATAATTCCTCATATCTCTTCTAAATGTCCCCACTTCCAGCTTCATTGCATGTCCACTTGTTCTTGTGCATCTTTTCTTCTTAAAAATACCCCCTCCTGTACGTTGTTTAACCCTGTGAGGTAGTTATAGGTTTCTATCATGTCTCCCCTTTCCCTCCTCTCCTCCGGGGTGTACATACTAAGGCCCCTTAGTCTGTTATCATAGAGATTCTGATGCAGTCCCTGCATTATTTTGGTTACCCTCTCCTGGAGAGCCTCCACCCTCTCTATGCTTTCCTGAGATGTCATTTCCAGAACTGGACAAGAACTGGTGGGGTCTCACCAACAATCTATATAGTGGCAACACCACCTCCCTCCTTCTGCTGGTGGTACTCCTCCCTATGCACTCCAGCATCCCACACTGTCCCAACCAACTACCCTGTCACATTTCCTCACCATCTTGAGGTCATTACATATGATTACTCCAAGGTCCCTTTCCTGTTTGGTGACTGTCAATACCTCTTCCCCAATTTTATACTCTGCCTCTGGTTTTCTGTGCCCCAAATGCATGATTTTGCACTTTTTTGACTTGAAACCTAGCTGCCATATCGGTGACCACTCCTTGAGTTTTCTCAGGTCTCTGCACAATATCGCTACCCCTTCTGGAGAATCCACCATATTTTATAGCTTAGTGTCATCTCCAAAGAGACATACCTTCCCTTCCAGCTCATCTGCATTATCACTTATAAAGACATTACAAAGGACTGATCCCAATACTGAACCCTGATGTACCCAGCTGGTCACCCTCCCTGTTCACAAGTGTGTTCCATATACCTCTACCCTCTGCTACCTATCCATTAACCAATGTCTTACTTAGTTAATCACTTTAGGACACATTCCTTTGCTGCCCAGTTTCCGTATGAGCCTCCTATGTTGTATGGTGACAAAGGACTTTCTACATCTGAGTTGGCCATATCCATAGCATGTCCCTGATCTACTTCCTTGGTCACCCAGTCAAAGAAATATATCAGGTTTGTCTGACATGTCCCCCCCCAATGAATCAGTGCTGCTTTGGGTATTTTAACCTGCTGGATTCAAGATACTCCACAATCCATTTCTTTAAGCAGTGAATCCATTATTTTCCCGACCACTGATGTGAGACTGACCAGCCTATAGTTGTCAGATACCTCCCTTGTACTGCTTTTAAGAAGCAGTACCCCATCTGCCCTTTCCCCAGTCCTTTAAAACAACTGCTGATTCCAGTGAGATGTTGAATAGGACTATCAGAGGTGAAGCCAGTACTTCTCTGGGCTCCTCCAACACCCTTGGATGTATTTCATCTGGCCCCATAGCATTGTCCATTTTCAGATTTGTGAGTCCTTTCAGGACTCTCTCTTCTTTGAATAGACTTGTGTCTACCTCCCTGCTTCCAATTTTCCTGCAACATTTTTGTGATCTATCTCCTTTCCCTTCCTCCTTGAAAACCAAGCAAAAGTATCTATTCAGGATATCTACTTTTTCTTGATCCTTTTCTACACAGTCTCCCCCTACCTGTCTTAACCTCACAATCTCTACTCTTGTCTTTCTCTTTTCACTTACATAGATGAAAAAGGTCTTGTCCCCTTTACTTTTCCTTTGGACTATACTTTCCTCAGTGTGCACCATTGCACTCCTTACTGCTTTCCCTGCTTCTAATTCACTAATTCAACGCTGAAAAAAAATCGCTCAACAGTTCTGCACAGAAGCTGGCAACTGTGTCTGATTGGAAAAGGTTGATTGTTTTAAATACCTGGGAGTACACTTTGATCCTCCTCTTCCCTTTAACATTCACAGTCAAGAATAAAACTACTAATCTAGTTCACCAAAAGCTCAGCTTCTTATACAGAATCCAAAAATATCTAACACTATGAAACTAGAATCAAAATAGTACAGGCAAATTTACTCTCTTTACTGGAGTATGGCTCTTTGCTCACTGATGTTGCTAATAATATATACAATAATGGATGAGGAAGTGTGCTTAATGAGAAATTAATGGTTGCCCGAGGTGTGGGATGCTACATAAACCCCGAGGGCAAAGCCTGAGGGGTTTATTAAAGCATCCCACACTGAGGTCAACCATTAATTTCGAATTTAAAAACACTTCCCCATCTTTTATTATTTATAATTGCTGGGCAGCAATTTTTAGCAGCCGAGTCTGAAACATAGAGATACACTGACACTGTGTCTCAATCACACACACACACTGTGTTGCTGTCAGAAAAGTTTATTTCTTGTGAGGAGTATTTTTGTTAAGCCCTTTTTGTTTTGTGTCCCTCAAACTGCAGTCACACTTTGTTTCTTTTACTTGCAATAGTGCTTACCTCTGAGAAATGCCGCAGAGCTATTACTCGAGGCAGTGAAGTAGTGTGGAGCCGTTTTGTAGGTGGGGAAGCTCTTCAGAGTATTTTTTGGGAATTCCTATGTGGTGGGAGTTCTGTATAGCAGGATCAACCAGATGAGTTGTTTAGCTAAAATAATAATACGATGGGACTCCCGGTGTGGCAACTCCTCGGTAAGCGGAGCCTCCATGTTTGAGTCAGTGTTTAGCCTGCCCATGGGAAGTGAAGAGACAATCAGGATGTGGCTCTTTCATGACTGAAGTGGCATGTGTTTGCCATTATAACCCATGGGTTATAAGGGCAAATTATAACTTGGTCAGGCAATGGGAAAAATTGCTGGCCAGTTATTATAAATCAGTATTACACCAGAAGCACTCACCTTATTACAAGAACACAAACTCTGTGTGAGGAAGTGCTAAGAGAATGCATCACTTTCATTTTTTAAATATCTTAAATTGGTTACAACCAGAGTTGAAATCTTAGCTGACACTCACTAGTTTCATTGAAAAAACTTTACACACTCAAGGTTCTAACTTACCTAGTGGATCAGCTTGTGTTTAACATACCTTCATCTCGGTCAACCTCTAAAAATCATAACAAAATTCCATTGTTTCAAACAAATATGGGGCAATGCTCTTTTAGCTACTGGGCTTCTTCATTTTGGAACACAATTCTACCACTTATAAGAAGATCTTCAACTATTTGTGCTTTTACAAAGAAATTGAAAGGCATTTTTTAAAACTTAATGTTTGTGACTGTTATGTGTAATCTGCTTTGTGTAATTAACGTCACACTTTTTTGTATTGTTTCCACTGATTGTTGTAAACTCTGTTTACTGTCTGTGCTAATGCATTCTGGTGGTACCTGAAAAAGCATTTTTGACAGTATACTTACCTGGTCACCAAATTTAAATAAATAAATTGAAAAATAAATAGATGAGTGGAACTGTTGGTCAAAGGATAGACAGATTGCTTCAAGGAGTTCCTAGGAGTGCCTACCAGGACAAAGGGTAAAAGCCAGCTGGAGCTGGATCAGTCAAAAAGGTCCTGGTTTAGGAGGCTTCTATTATCAGGGAAACAGAGAAAGCGGTAATAACTTGGGAACAACCAGATAGGTTAATGAGGTGTCTACCAGGAACTACTGTACAGCTGAAGGGATCATACCAGAAGAAGGAGGAGGAGACGTAAGAAAGGCAGTGGTCAGAACAGACATGACTGTCCATCTAGGGACACACATCTGGGAAAATTGAACTCTATAGCAGGTAAAGGACTCATTCAATAAATTTCCAGCAGCATCAAAACAGGTGGCATCAGTCTTCACATTCTTGAAGATTCTGATGGTACCTCAAAAGCAGGAGAGAAGGAAGTTAAAGATCAGTTTTAACAGACAGCTGAAGCAGCTTGGAGAAGCATCAAGTAGTTTATTTTTCAGATTACTGGGATGTGGGATGTGGGGTCATAGGTTAGTTAAGAAAGCTGGCCTATGTCCAACAAGCAAACAAAAATCAGCACTGGAACAAAAACTAGACATATGTGGACAAGTTTCTAAACTAGAGCACTGGAGGCTAGTGAATTTGTTTCTAGCATGTACCAGGAAGCAGCAAGCATTACTCCCCTGACTGTTGATTGAGGAGGATGGTAAAATCACATCTGGGAAGTGGGTAGGTGAGGGAACAAGATGAGAATTTGAAGGGAGCCGACAAGAAGTGAGGGGCAAAGTGAGTGACAGAACAGTAAGCAGGCTGGTGAATGGGAGATCAAGAGACAGTAGGGTAGAGGTAAAAGCAGGACCTAGGGTAACAGGAAGACTAGGGTCAGGGGGTAGGATACAAACTCAGGCAAGATTAAAAGCACTGGTGAATGGAGCCAGAAAGCATCAAGGGAGTCTCAAGCCTGAATGCTAGGAACTTGGGTAACAAATGTATTCTAAGCAATGATGGCTGAGAATAACCTTGATCTGATTGCATTAACTGATACCTCAGCATCAGAATATTCTTATTGGGACCTTGGACTCTTGTGCTACTCCTTGTTCAGGAATGTTTGATGGAAGGGTAAGGGGTGTATTGCTCTCTACATGCAGGAAGGATCTGAAGCCACAGAGATCTCAACAATAAAAGGGGAGGCTGAAGTTGGATTACTGTGGGTCCAGCTCACAGTACTGGGAGTGGGGGTGGAGAATTAGGATACGGATGTGTTCAGGCCTCTGAGTCAAGAAGAGCAGGAGGATAGAGATTTGGGGAACAAAATCTGGAAAGCATCTGCAAAAGGGAGAGTGTTGATAACTGGGGACCTGAACATGCCAGATATGAACTGAGAGGCTCCAGTGACCACTTCTTATTTTCCTCGACATGATAGAGAACACATAACATGCCACACACGATCTCACACATCTGCACGTATGCACACACACACACACACACACACACACACACACACACACACACACACACAAAATGCAGTGTGAGTTGACTGACATGAAACAAATGCCCCATATGGGATAAGCCTAGGCCTGATGCTTACTGGGTACTACCTGTATTGTGGTCTGCTTAGTATATGGACTGCTTGTTAGACACACCCACCAGAAGGTACAGATTGGTTTGATGAACTGGCTGGACCTGAGTGACTGCTAGTTATTGGATGGACTACTCCAACTCAAAAAAATAACTCCACTAGAAGATCAAGTATAAATAAAATAATGTGCACGCTGGACAGCAGTATGGAACACACATGGTGCCCCACATAGAAACCAGCTTTTGTTTTTTCCAGGGGTGGGGGTTAGGATAAGGAGCTAGGACAGGGGATTGTAAGCCACCGAGGCTATGAGAAATATGCCATGGGTCTATGACAGCCTAGGCCACCATAAGATTAGAATAGTTCAGTGGTTTCTGGTACAATCTGAACCATTTCCTGGCATCTGATTAGTAAGATCTTAATAAAATCATATAAAACCTGTCTTAAATTTATAAGAATATTGAAAAGTAATCCCCAGATTATGCTTTACAGGATGATCATCATACAGTAAAATAAACTCCCCCCTCAATTTGCAGTCACTTGGTCACTTCTTCAGATAACAGCAGGGTGCTCCTTCCAATAATAATAGTTACATTTATTTTAATAGAAAACAAACCAGCCACAATAAAGGGTGATTTGAAGAAAGGACATACCAGTCATACTAATGAATATCCCCAATAAAGCTGCTATTATCTGCAGTCACTGGGGCATTCCTACAGTATATAAACTATTGTTTTAATACAAACCAGCCAGAAAGCAAGGTGATAAGAAAGGAGGACAGGTCACACTTGTGTTTGTTGACAAAAAGTAAACAAACGCTGTAGTAGGCAGCTGAATTTTACCAGTATGTCTTTAAAAAATTTACTGTATGTATAAAATGTAGGTGAATTTAAACATAGAAACATAGACCATGATTGCAGAAAAAGACCAGAGGTCAATCCAGCCTGCCCATATTCCTTGTATTCCCTGGAACCTATTGTTCCTCCAGGGTGCTAATGTTTCCATCCTATCCCCATTCTCCTCCCTTGTCTTGTCACCCCAGGCAACCACTATTCCCTTCATTCTATCCCATGCCTGCTTGAATCCTCTGAATGTGTTTGCACCCACCACCGCAGCCTACAGACTGTCCCAAGGTTCCACCACCCTTTCCATAAAAAAGTACTTCCTCACGTTCCTCCTGTACTTCCCTCCTGTTAAGTTCCACTAGTGCTCATGTGATTTTGAGTTGGTATTCAGGGTAAATAATTCCCTGCAGTTTACCGTGTTAATTCTTTTAAGGAACTTGAAGGCCTCCTTCATCTTCTTGCCTCTCCCTTCTAGTTTCTGGTGAGTACATATTTAGTGCCTTGAGACGCTCCTCATAGGATCTGCCCTGCTGTCCTGAATCATTTTTTTCACTCTGCGCTGCACTGTTTCAAACCTATCCCTGTCCTTTCTGAGGTGAGGACTCCAGAACTGGACACAGTACTCCAGGGTGAGGCCTCACCAGAGATCTGTATAGTGAAAGCATTACCTCTTTTCTTCTGCTATCAATACCCCTCCTGACACATCCCAGCATACTGTTAACCTTACTGTAGGCCTTGTTGCACTGACTCATTTGTTTAAGGAGTTACTGATGATAACTTCTAGATCCCATTCCTCTTCTGTAGTGCTTAGTCTCACCCCACCCATCGAGTCCTGGGGTTCCTTTTCCCTATTACCTTGCACTTTCTGGTATTGAATTTTAACTGCCAGACCTTTGACCACCCCTCTAGTTTTTGTTGTTCCCTCTGCATTACCTTTATTCCCTCATTACTGTCCACACTCCCACATAGATTAGTGTCATCTGTGAAGAGACACAGCCTGTCCTGAATTCCCTCACCAATATCACTAATGAACATGTTGAAGAGGACCAGACCCAGGACAGATCACTGTGGAACCCTGCTTGTAACCTTCCTTTCCTCTGTTTTAACCACATTGACCACCACCTTCTGCTGCCTCCCTTCTAGCCAACTACCAACCCACTTCACTGCAGTTTTAACAACACCCAGGTATTCCATCTTTTTGAGCAACCTTTTGTGCTATACTGAAGTAAAAGCCATGCTGAAGTCAAAGTACAGCAGATCCACAGTATGGCTCTTGTTTATTTCTTGTTCACCCAGTTAAAGACAAAAATCAGATTGGTCTGACTGGTTAGTCTGAATTTGAAACTTTACAGATAAATGATTTATTTCTGATCTAAAGACCTAAAATGATGAAAAACTCTTTATCATTCTTCTATCATCCTGCATCTCGCCATCCATGGTTCAGTTGTCTCCCTCGCTGACTATGGCATTACCATCTATTTATCTGCCACTGATACTGCCCTTCAGTGCATCAAAACATCCTTGAATAGAGCTTGTTACCTACTCACTGGTGCCAATCAACTTACCCACATGAGCAATCTCTATGCCCAGGCCAACTGGCTACAATTTGATAACAGGCTTCAATACAAAACTTGCCTGATTGCTAAAAACGTTAGCCTTGGATTGATGCCACCCAGTATCCATGCTCTCCTAACTTCACCAGTGAACCAGCAAACTATCAGGAAATCCAGCAATCAGGTGTTCAGAACCCCATGTTGCCATACAGCTATTGGGCAGTGAGCCTTCAGCTATAGCACCCCACTCTGGATAAACTTGCTTCCTCCCGAGATTACCAATGCAACATCCCTGGGCTCTTTGAAACATCAGCTCAGGTTACAACTTATCACTGAGGCTTCCTGTGATTGCTACCAATAGGCCACTTACCCATCCCCTCACCTATGCATTAGCTATTTTGGCACACCTTAAGCACTTCCCATACCACACAGCAGCTTTCTTTATATACACTTCCCCTCTTCTCTTCACCTACCGCCCCTGCCCCATACCTTTCCCTCCTTTAGAACAGCCCTCCCTCTCTCGCCCTTTACCCACTCCACCCTCCCTACTCTTTTTTTGTTCTTTGCAAGCTAGTAAATGTCCTGACTCTGGCATACCTTGTACATTGGCTCCGACTTTTCTGTGAATTACACTTTCATGGTCTCTGTTGTTGTTAGCCAATTTTCTTTGTACCCTCTATCCTTGTCTCCACCACAATCTGTCCTTGCTTCTGGTGAACCAATGCTGTCTGATCCTAGCTCACATGATGTATTTTACCTGTTATCATAAGAAATGTAACTATGCTTTAATTGTTATCCTGTCTGTGTCTCCCCTGACATGGTAACTGTGTAAAAAGCTTCTGCTCACAGGTTTTTCAAAATATTAATAAATAAATAAAAAGGTAGGCCATCGCAATTTATTATCACTTTTGGTTAATCACAAAGCAACTCTAAACCAATGGGAGAGCAGCTTGAGTAATGCAGGATGACATCACAATGACATGTGCTGCACTCCAAACAGAGCAGTGAAATCAAATAAAAAGTTTATTCTTCATTAAAACAGCTAATCTAATATCTTTGCAATTTAAAATATATTGTATAATTTGAACACACAATGGCCTCAATCAGAATATGCAATTTACCATAACTTGTTAGGGGGCAGGACTTTCATAACTGACCAGTAGCTCTACCACTTCTGAGTTATAGTCCTGCCCCTATCTCATGAAGATAAGTGGAATATTCTGAGTCTGATCACTGTGTATCCCATACTACAGGGGCACAGTTGCCCCCTATAGTTAGGGTTGAGTACGGTGTTCCATGTTCCACACATATCTTTCCATCTTAATAGCTTTGGCAGCGTTTGATGAAATTAAATGAAATTATGCACGTGTTGTCTAGGAGGCAAGGTCTAAATATATGGAACATTTTGTGATAGCAGCTTACGTGGTTCCTTTGATCTGAATATGTCATTTCCCTGTAGACATCTAATTTTACTCCTACACTTAACATGGGATTTTGGTTTGCTCTCACCTTCAGTATACACCTAATAGAATATTTTTTCTAAAACGTTCAGGGTAGAAGCCTGCTGAGTCAAGGTAGTGCTTTTGGCAGGTTTCATGAAAAAATATAAAATGTTTCCAGAGTTACAAGGATCTAAAGTTTTTTTTTTCTGTTCTGAGCATTCACATTAGGGTTTGGGGGCTAACTTTTTAATACAACACAAAAAATTATGTTTAGCAAGACCACTTTTTGTTTCTCGCCACTTGCTTCTCATGGCACAAAACATTTTTTTGTGTCATAAGAGCTGACATCTTGTTACTTTTCCCTTTGAAATAAAAAACATGGGCAATACATTAAATGGTCTAATTCTGAAACACAAACACTTGAACCTAGCTCAGCAGGACCTAGTGTTTCTTTCATTAAAAATTTGACAGAAATACCTTTACTGGGCACTCCCAAAATTCAGGGTGCCCAGCTAAGTGAGAGGAGCCATTTACTATGTTCTTTGTAGGAGAACAGTGGGACTTTGTTTAGCTCTGCAGCAAGCAGCTGGAATCCAGCTGTAGGCTGTAGTGAGAGGAGTGAGCAACTGATTTCCCATTCTGTCTCTATCTATCTATCTGTCTGTCTGTCTGGCTATCTATCTATCTGTTTATCCATCTCTCTATCTCTATGTATGTCTGTCTGTCTGTCTGTCTGTCTATCTATCTATCTATCTATCTATCTGTCTATCTATCTATCTATCTACATATCCTTTTATCTATCTATCTATCTATCTATCTATCTATCTATCTATCTATCTATCTATCTCTATCTCTCTATCTCTCTGACAGCACTGTCTACTGGAAAGAGAGAGAGGTGAACAGAACTTTTGGATGTGTTATGTTACTGTTTAACAATATCTCACATGTCCCCCTGTCACTGAGCAGTGTAAAATAAGGATGCCGACCAATAATAACCAAAAAGTGTAGATAATCATAGGATTTGCATCATCCCTCACTAGGAAAGGTCTCCATATTGCTGGTCAATAGCAATGCTTTCCCACCTTTTGAGATAAGATACTGTAGATATATAGCTAAAGCACTTCACTGCTACCATTATCAACTGCTCCACCCCCACCTCACTGAGTGAATGGCTACTCTCTGAATTAATCCTGGGTGAGTCCAAAAAACTACCCATAGGCTGCTGTTATAACCCTCTGACAGGAGGCATCCCAGGGCTATCCAACTTTTTGGATGGCGTGGGATATTTAGCACCCAAAGGACCTGGCTGCAATTGAAGATTTCAGCCTCAATTGGTTGCATGCCTCAGCACAAGACTATGCAAACTTGCTGAAGGAACATAGTCTTCAACAATGGACATACACAAAAGCACTCCCTCATTGACTGGGTCTCCACAAATCATACAGACCTAATAATCCAAACAGACACTATGTCTGACTTGATCAGTGACCACATCCCAACCTATGCTGTAATGTCCACCAAGTAAATCCGCCCCCCCAAACTCCTGTCCTTACGAAGATTTGATCACCAGGATCCCAATCTGGTCCTCAGAGAGAATTGGGCAATAAATTGGTCTGCCCTATACCACCACAGGAACATCTGCAATTCTATCACTTTCTTTACCTCCACTCTTTTACGCATACAGGATACCTTCTTCCCCCTCATAACCAGAAGGGTGAGAGGTGGCTTCACACACTGGATATCCAGAGAACTCCTGGCATTAATGAAAGACTGGGCTAGAAAATGGAAGGCATACAAAGCACCTCCCTCCCCCAACTCTGGAGTGCCTACCGGCAGCTGAGAAACTCCTGCAAACAGAATTCCAAACTGCTAAAATGCCAATTTTACCAAAATCAACAGAGAAACAACATTGGAAACCTGTGCACTTTCTGGGCTACCATTGGATCTCTTCTAAACCCCAGGAATAACAGGCAGATAACACAACTTGCATCCCTCACTGGTCCCACATTGGACCCCGAGATATTGCAAACACTTTCAACCTAAAATTCACCAGTCTATCCCCTACCTAGCAAACTCCCCTCTCAGGCCTCCTCTGCCCAGAACCCCCCACCCACCCAACAACCCTCCCTCCTCCTCCTCCACCTCCACCCTGCCCTCACCTTTCCACTTTAGGACCATTAGCCAGACTGACACCATCAAACTGCTAAAGTGTCTACAGGCCAAAGGAAGTCCTGGCAGGTATGGGTTGTAACCTACCTTCCTAAGACTCATCTCACCCACAATTGTTAAACCCCTCACTTCACGTCTTCAATCTTGCACTCACCACAGCCACTGTACCAGGATCCTAGAAGCATGCCAACATTGTGCCAGTCTTCAAAGCTGGTGATCCCTCCTCTCTGGACAATTACAGGCCTATCTCCCTCCTCCCCCACCTGAGAAAGCTACTTGAGAAAATTGTACATGCTCAGCTATCAGAGCACCTGGAAAAATTCAACTTCCTATGTCCCATTCAGTGTGGTTTCCTCAAGCAGCATAGTACCTCATCTGCCCTGGCCATCTTCACAAATCACATACTGAGAAACATGGACCACGGCAAGCCCATACGTGCAGTCTTCATTGGCTTGTCAAAAGTGTTTGACCTGGTTGACCACAAACTCCTCTTCCCCCCACCCTACTATGCTTTGGTTGGTCCCCCGGACCTGCTGCCTGGTTCCACCACAGCTACCTATCAAACAGGTCTCAGTCAGTTAGCATTGGGAAAGCCTCCTCTGCTCCCCTCCTGCTACATATTGGAGTACACCAGGGCTCCATACATGGGCCTCTGCTCTTCTCTATGTTCATCAACATGTTCCCCAGGGACAGCCTTAGCTATAATGCTCTCCTCTATGCCAATGACCTAGTCATATACCACAGTGACAAATCAGTCGACTCCATCTCTTCTGCCCTCACACACAACTTTGGCTCTGCCCACAAATGGTTCCTCTCCAACAAACTTCTAGTCAATGAAAAGAAGACTAAGTCCATGATCTTAGCTCTAAACCCTATTTAGCTAAGGCCACAAAAACAAACTCCTTCTTCCTGGTACTCACCCCAGCTAGCCCTCCCCTTGAAAATGTCACATCATTTAGGTACCTAGTAGTCACCCTTGACCCCTCCCTCTCTTTCTCTGAGCACGTAGATCACACCACATATAGGATCCACCAAAAGTTGGGCACTGCATACCAATACAAACACTACCTATCTGCTGAAACACACCTCGCCATTGCATATGGAAACCTGCAGCCCCTCCTTGACTACTGCTCCCTGGTCTACTCACACCTATCCTCCACCCTGCCCTCACAGCTAAACATGACCTACAACTTGATATGTCATTTTGTCCTCCTAGCTCCTTTCTGCTCCCATCACTGCTCCCTCTACCAGATCTTAGGGTGACTTCCACTTCTAGGTCACTTAGACTATGCTATGGTTCCATCTGCTGGACAACTCACTCTGAAATCAGCACCTGTAGCTTTATTCACCCCTACTAACAGACAGAGTGTTCAAAAGGAATCTCAGCACCTCCTTGACTACCCTGCTAGAAGTACCTCATGCCACCACTATTATGGGAAGTCAAGCCTTCTTGGTCGCAGCTCCCTCCCTGTGGAATAAGCTCCCTCTGTCCATCTGTTCGTCTTAAACCTACCAAGATTTCCAACAGAACTCAAAAACCTGACTCCTCATGGCTACAAATTGTTACTGCACCATGTAAAGAAACTAGAGCCAACATACCATATGAATCTCCATGGGTAAGCAGCACTCACTTCCTTCATTATCTGTCCCACCTTTCTCACCACTGTCCTTCTTTTCACAGCCCCCAAGACAACTTGTGTCTTGGACTGGAAATTGTAATCCTGCTTCTAGAGTTCAAATTGTATACTTTCATTGTATGCAACATGTATTGCAGCACAAACCACGTGTACTCTGTGCTACTGGAATTGTACTTTTGCCACTGTGCAGCCTGGGTCATGACTGAAAATGGTCCCCTGGATCAGTGCACCTACCCAGTTAACAAAGACATAAAAAATAAATAAATAGATGGATGAATAGATAGATAGATAGATAGATAGATAGATAGATAGATAGATAGAAGGATAAATAGACAGACAGACAAAGATAGGTGGACTCCTTTTCTCCTGCATCTCACCCAACTCTGTCATCAGAACTGCCCTGCTTCCCTAATATTAGTAATTTCTCACTTTTTCTTATTTTGTTGTGTTGCTTACTGTTAATGTTGATAGATAGATAGATAGATAGATAGATAGATAGATAGATAGATAGATAGAGAGATAGACAGACAGACGGATCGACAGACAGGCAATCTATCTATCTATCTATCTATCTATCTATCTATCTATCTATCTATCTATCTATCTACCTTGTTATCTATCTCTCTAACAGTACTGTCTACGGGAAAGAGAGAGAGGTGAACATAACTTTTGGACGTGTTATGTTACTGTTTAACAATGTCTCATGTGCTCCCCTGTCACTGAGCAAAGTAAAATATGGATATGGACCAATAATAACCAAAAAGTGTAGTTAATCATAGGACTTGCATCATCCCTCTCTCAGGGGGCATAATAGCTACTGGCATAGGCAGAGAATTTCACATAATCTACAGTAACTGTTCTTGATGTTTGGCCTTACACAGTTGGAATAGCACTGCATGGGCTTTAGGAGCAGATACAGACACTGGCATATGATATCACAGACTGACTGTATATCATCCATGGGGCCCATGATCACATGCAAACCATTGTTTGGGAACAAAATTAGCTAGGTGGCATGACCATTTTAAAGGAAGTGCACCTTGTAATGAAGATAGCAGCCTTTGATGAACTACAGGATGCAGCACCGCTAATCTCTTGTTCTCATTTCTTGCCCGATATTTGGATGGTCCCTAAGAAATACGATCCCTGCATGCATCTAAAAGGGAAAAATCCAGGAACCAGGACATTCAGAGGGTGTACAGTAGCTTCAGGGTCCCTGAACTACATTCAATATGGATCCTGAGACGAGTTAAGCAGTAGTAAACGGTAAGCAAATGTTGGGGGGGGGGTCTGAGACCCTTAAGATATGCTATCAATTAAAAAAATAAAACCATCAAAAGTAATAATGCAGCTCTGTTGTCCACATCAAAAAACAGTTATTGACAATTGAAAAAGGAAACAAACTCAAATTCATCCAGCAAGTAACTATTTACAGAGAATTTAGACCTGTTTTGGATGAAAATAAAACAGCTGTCAGATGAATGGACAAGTTAGCAAGTTCTGCCTCCAATTAATCGTAAAGCAATGGATCAGTATGCAAGATAGATGGACATACATGTATGTTCCCTCAAGCTAGCACATTCTCTGGAGCAAAAACTATTTAAACAGGTGTCAATGCAATATGAATTTTGCAGTCTAAAATAACAGTAGAATTACTAATTGTATATTAAGACAATAGATTGTTTTTTGCATTTTTGTCATTTCTCGGGCAGGCTTTTTTTGAGTCCATGAAATGATCCATTGTTAAACAAGATTCAGGAGGCACCAGGCTGAATAACTTGGCTAAGCTAGAGGAGACCTTCAGAAGTCTCCTGTTCCTCATTTTCAAGTACTCCTCAAGTTGGGATTCAGTGGGAGAAGTGCAGCTCATGCACAGCTGCTTCTGCAAAGTGAAGCTTCAAGGAGTGATGTGCATAGGGCTCCTCAGTGCTGCTGGCTATAATGTAGGTAGGTCTGCAGCTCTCCAGATCTCAATAGGGCTAAGAATAAGAAACCAAGACTGACAGACACACCATTAAAATATTGCAAAATTAAGGAGTCATGTGCAAACAGCAGCATAGCCACCGCCTGTTTAAAGGTTCCAGCATCAGCAACATTAGTACAGTACCATATATTAGGCTGACAGAAAACCCACTAAAATACTGTTTACACAAATATCCCTTGACATTTCTACGTTAAAATACATTTCCATAGGCAGTGCCATGGCACTGAGGGGTGTTGCACCAGTAAACAGCTGCCATATCCCCTACAGTGGAATTCTGTAAGGGCAGTACTGTCCACAGCTTCAGCCCAGCGATAGACCACCCTGAACTGGTCTAATGCCTGGAGTGCTGAAAGGGGTCCCATCTGCTGACCCCCCAGGGTGTGGTGGGGGCATTGCTGCCCACTAGCACTGATGGTAGTGGACTGCTGGCATGGGACCATGGGCCAGCTGTACAGCTGGCAGCATGGCATGCTGTTAGGGAGTGTGCCTTCAATCATGCCAGGGGCACATGCATGACATAGGTAGCACCCTGCTTGCCTTGCTGAGTGGTGCAGGGACATACCCTGTCATGCCAGCCAGTGGTCCCAGTGCAGGTAGACTATATCAGTGTCACAGGTGGGGCCAGACCACTGCAGCGGACATTGGATCTTCCCTGTGGGCAACACATCTGCTGGTGCTGTCAGTGCTGCATGTCTGTCCCACAGCTTGTGCCATTCCTCTTCTGTATGCCTTTCCTTTGCCACACAGGTGTGCTTGGTGAAAGCTGCAGGACTTTGGTGCTGGGACACCTCCCATACCTGAATCGGACACAAGGTCCCTGGTGCATTGGAGCTCAGCGTAAGCTGCCATTGTCACAGCTTGCACCAATCTTTGAGATTTGAGACCCTGGTGTCTAGTCTGCTATTCTTATACTGTATATGGCCTCCATTTTATAGCACCGGTTCCATTCTCATGAAAGTCTCAGAATAAAAGAACAAACTGGTTTGGTCCTTATGGGTCTCAAATGATTAGGTATGACTATGGTAATCATCACTTTTAGAGAGAAGGGCCTCAGAGCCAGGAAACAAACAAGAAATAGCTGTTGTTAGAGGAAGTGTCCATAACAGCAAAATGATGGCTGAGTGAAATTAGAAAATTCCAATTTCACTGATTTTTTACAAAACGTGAAATTTGCATTTTGTTTTGTAATTTTTTGAAATTCTTTAAATGGTCATAACTTGGTTAGTGTTTTAGATACAGCTATAGCTTGGCATGCATATTGTTTGAAATAGGCCCTAAAAGGTTGCCAGATTCATTACATTTGTATGGAGGAGGGGATATTGCAGCTGTTCAAAAAATGGGAATTTATTATTCATGTGAAAATTTTTGAAAATATTTCTATGCTTACAACGTAGTCTCCTTTGGAGCCAGATAATTGAACATTTATATTCATACTTTCTGGGAAGAGTCACAGAAACTGCCAAATAGAGAGGCAATTGATTATGTAAACTATATGTTACAGGCATTCAGAATTTCACAATCTATTTGTTGAATGGTGAACATTTTCAAAATATCTGGATTTTTACAGCTCCACTGCTATTTTAGTTGTGCATTCAAGACCTGGTACACATACCACACTAAATATGTCATTGAATCTAAATAAGCTATGTAAAAGTGGTTTATTTGGCTAAAATGTATTGTTGATACTTCAGAAATTACTAATTGGAAAATTTTGCTCAAGAATTCATGGACACATAATAGCTAAAGCCACTACAATTGCACGTGTGGAATTTAGCTTTCACAAAGCACTTATTGCCTCTAAATCACCTTACCTGCACTAACATCATGGTCTTGCAATCCCCCTCCAACATTACTGCAACAGTGATATCCAACATCATGATCCATCATTATTATTGATATCCAGATACTTTTGTCACAACTACTTAAAACACAACTAGTTGTGAGGCTTGACATCACTTGGTATCACTATTTTAAACAGTAAAAATCTGCATTGTTATCTACAGGGTTGTTAAATAGTTTTTATGTGGCACTATACAGAAACTGTGTTGCACATGCATATGCTTCCACATGTTATTAAGTCAGTGAGCTGTAGTGGTTATTGGGCATATTGCAAGAATTCAGGCTAGTGCACAGTGATGACCATGACTTTTCTTCATGGTTCATAACTCAAGATAGTGACCTGACACTTGGCACCACTATACTTTTATTATGAACCTTCTATGAATGCTACCTTATTGCCACTTTACCCAGTCTTTACCTTCCTCTACTAAGGCAACTCAAGTGTACGACTGGACAAAATGTATGGACATTTCTTCAAGAAAAGTATCACAACATTCCACAATTTCACAAAAGCTCATGAAATTCAACTTCAATTTCTGATGTTATTTTTGAATATTTGGCTGCTTATAACTTAGACAGCCTTCAAGCAAGAGATTTGAGCATTGACACACACATAGGCTTTTTTCCCATGTTGTTTTTCTTCCAGCTGGCAGCTTGTCTCTCCAGGATATACTCTGTTCACTGGGTATATACAGGGTATATGTAGTAATTAGAAATTACTAATTGGTTTGCCATGCAAATGTCATGAAACTTGACAACCTTTTAGGGCCTCTTCCAAACAATATGCATACCAAGCTCTAACTCTAGCTGTAACTCTGACCTAGTTATTTTAATTACAGGTGGCAATGCCTTGAAACCTGCATTTGACTTATCTCATTGCTCTTTGCTGAACATGTCCCTTAGGATTGTTGTTGCTTAATTATGTTGACATTTTTCTTGTATTTGCTGTTACTTGTAACTGACCAGGCATCCCCAGAGCTGCTGTATGTTTGTTTTATTCCTGTTTGTTCCTTTGTCCTTTCCTGATGTGGAACCTTTGCAAAAAAAAACACATATGCTCAAAGGCATTTTCTGAATTATATATCAATCAATCAATAAATCAATCAATCAGTCAATTAAAATATACCCTGGTCATGCTGAAGAAAGTCATCATTCAGCTAGCTACCAAGTTTTCTCCAACATTTTTCCCTCCCTTCTCCTCTGGTGGAGGTGGTGCCTCTGTCTTCCTCAGATAGCCAGAGCTTTTTCTGCAGCAGAAGAAGGCAGCCTGGTCCAGTCACAGGGGTTGCTGTGTTAGTGAAACCCAGTGCCAACCCTCTCTGACCAAGATATACTGCAAAGCAGCAGCTGTTTTAGCTACTGCTTCCCTCCTGACATGTCTTCCTGGGTTTGCGTCTGAACCTGGGTCATCAGCATGGCAACAGGGGAGGTACCCAAAGACTGGAGGACAGCAGATGTAGTCCCCTTATACAAAAGTGGTAACAAAGAGGAAGCAGGGAACTACAGACCAGTCAGTCTCACCTCGGTAGTGGGGAAGATCATGGAAGCACTACTGAAGGAGAGATTGGTGGAACATCTGGTTATCAATGGACTACAGGACCCAAGGCAGCATGGTTTCACCAGGGGGAGGTCATGTCAGACCAACCTCATTGAATTTTTTGACTGGGTGACTAGGGAGGTGGATCAGGGGAGGGTAGTGGACATGGACTATCTGGACTTCAGCAAGGCCTTTGACACTGTGCCACATAGAAGACTATTACACAAACTGGGGAATATGGGTGTGGGCAGGACAGTAGAGTGGTGGGTAGGTAACTGGCTGGGTGGCAGGACACAGAGGGTGGTGGTAAATGGCTGTCACTCCACAGAATGAAGAGTGACCAGTGGGGTACCACAGGGATCAGTGCTGGGACCGGTCCTATTCAACATCTTCATCAGTGACATTGCACAGGATCTAGAAGGCAGAATTTCACTGTTCACTGATGACACAAAGCTCTGTAACATAGTAGACACACCAGAGGGTGTAGACAGAATGAAGCGACCTGCAGAAACTTGAAGAATGGTCAGGGTTTGGCAGTTGAAATTCAATGCAAAGAAGTGCAAGATAATGCATATGGGGCACAAAACCCTGACACAATATATCAGTTGGGGGTGAGGATATAGCATGCACCAAGCAGGAAAGGATCTTGGGGTTGTCATCTCTGATGACCTCAAAATAGGAAACAGTGTGACAAGGCAGCAGGTAAAGCAAATAGGATGCTGGGATGTATAGAGCAGGGGCATCACCAGCAGGAAAAGGGAGGTCATAATTCCTCTATACAAGACACTAGTAAGGCCCCACCTGGAGCACAGTGTACAGTTCTGGAGACCATACCTACGTAAGGACATAGACAGGGTAGAGAAGGTTCAGAGGAGGGCAACATAGATGGTGCATGGATTGCATCACAAGTCCTATGAAGACAGGTTGAAGGAACTGAACATGTACTCCCTGGAGGAGAGGAGGGAGAGAGGGGATATGATAGAGACATACAAGTATCTTACAGGAGGAACAGGGTGCAGGAAAACACTATTTTAAGCGAAAAAGATGTTCCAGGACTAGAGGGCATGGGATGAAGTTGGAGGAGGACAATTCAGAGGAAACATGAGAAAGAATTTCTTCACAGAGCAGGTGGTGGACAAGTTGAGACACCCTGCCAGAGGAAGTGGTGGGGGCTGAAACAATCACGGGATTTAAGAATGCATGGGATAGACATAAAGGAATTCTAGAGGTCAGGGTTAAGGGGCAACAGACTTCTAGGAAAACAAACTGAACTTACAAGCTCAAATCGGCAGACTAGGTGGGCCATAGGCCCTTATCTGCCGACACTGTCTATGTATCTATGTATCTATGTAACATGACACTCTGTTGTTGGACCATGGAGGCAACCTGAAAGCCTAATATATAGGGTCAATGAACATAACACAATTTGTGATGTTTCATTCTCTAGTTTTAAAGTCATAGGAACTTAACATTCTGCAGTTTACATAATTGTGAAATGTAATTTTAAAATGTGCGAACATTTCGAGGTTTATGACTCAGTCACCTATACAGATAGAGGGTTGAAACTTAATACTTTTCTATATGGGCCTTAGTAAAGTCAGCATATAAAATGTGGTGTAGTTTGGACTAATGTTTTTGAAATTCTGCAGTATAAGTAACTGCAAAATAAAATGTTAAAATTTCCCAAACTTTGGAGGCATATAACATTGTCACCTTGACAGAGGTCTGATACTTGACACATGTCTGTATGAGCCTTGGTGCATGCAGCATACCAAATATGGTGCAGTTTGAATAACCTCTCTTTAACTAGATAGAAATAACTGAAATAATTTTTAGAGATGATTTTCAAAATTTTCACAGAAAGTTTGTGAAATTTCACAGAAAGGAGCTCAGCATTTTACTGCTGGAAGATACATTTTTTAGACAAAATGGAAACGGTCAGCCACTCCAAGAAAAGTTCAAAATTCTTTCATTTTTCATTTTTCTTAGTTCAAGTATCAATTAGACCCTCCTGAACCTAATTTTCACTGGGTAAGGCTTCATCAGGGTTGAGGATCTATTTTTAAAATGAATTATATATATTATTTTAGTATTTTTTTGTTAGGAAAAAACGTATTGATGAACATTTTTAATTAAAAAGATTTTTTCTGTTATTCGTAGTTCACACCACCAGAGGTTGTGTGCCATCTATTGTAGAATTCCATGTTTTAAATGATGTAAAAAACTTTGTAATATGTTTCAGATGTCAGTCACTACCAAAATAGCATGAATAAACTTCTGCTGATAGCAGAAGACCTGTGCCAGCAACATCCCTAGAAGTACATTCATTTTGACTACTTAGGTTTCATTTAACTTGCACACATTTAGAATGCCTGGTGGAAAAAATAACTTGCATCCTGGTCTAGATATCAGCTTACTATATTTTATATACACCATTCCATATCAGTTACCCCTTTTAAACAAAAGCAATAAGAACAATGCCGTGTACTGTATTATCAATCCACTTAAAGCCATTTTCCATTGCAATAGTCCAATAGTTCTTAGACTTTGTCACAGCAAGCCTCCCCAAATCCATGGAAAAGATTTTGAGCCTCCCCCAAAAACTGAAATAATCTTGGGCCTCCCCAAAGAAAAATAACATACTGTACTTCGCGCAGTACACCTTGAATAAACTGAAACCCCTTTGAGTACTTGGCTCACATTCAGCTCTTTGTCTTATACTGACGTGGAACCTTTGAAAAAGAGCTCCTGTGCTCAAAGGTGTTATCTGAATAACACATAAATAAAATAAACAAATATTATTATTCAGCTTATTGTAACACCCCCCACACACACACACAGGCTAGCCTACTTACTCTATTATTTTCATTCTTGAACCATTGTTACCCCTTGTTACAGTACCTTCATGGGTCAGACTACTTTCTTTGTTTCCTCTCTATATGAAATAACCTTCCTACATACTGTGCTCTCCCCCTCCTTCCCTGCTCCTAAGCAATTTCTCTGGGATTACTTTGCTCCTTCCTACTATTGCTCTTAGGACTTCTATGCTCAGCCCTTGTATTTGGGCTGTTCTGCCATCAGTCTACAAATTGATCAATTACCACCACTCATTATTAGTTTATTGTTCATATTTGTTTGCACTATTGTTCATTGTGTATTTCTTGATTATTTTGCAGTTACCTTTTAAAATGTATTCACTCCCTACCCTTCCCTGGGTACACCTGAAATGAGCCTTCGTTCATTCACCTTCCCTTGCCACCTATTAGTAAATAAATACATAAAATTCACCTACTATTGTCCTCTTTCAATTTGCTTCATCTCTTCACACAAAATATATAAAACTCAAAATTTAAGTACAGTACTTTTTCAGACTTGCTTGAGCCTCCCCTGGAATAGGTTGGGGCCTCCCCAGTGAGGCTGGCCTCACCATTTGAGAACCCCTGCAATAGTCAATCAAAGTGCACACAAACTAATTAGGCTTCCTGTTTGTTCACACAGTTTAAGTTAAATTTGCTATAGTTTTATGTTCTTTCACTTCAAAAGTTGTCCTGGCTGCAGTGCAGCTGTTAAAGAAATTCTATATTTGTTAAGTAAAAACATGGGGCCTGATTCTCAAAGGCTTATGCCTGGTGCAACTTAACTTGTGCCAAAATAAATGGCTCAGGTAGCAAGTTATGCCAGCAGTTGCAACATATGGTATTCTGCAACACAGCCTGTTACATGTCTCAGGCTGTCTGCGCCAAAGTGGGCATACAACACCAGTAATGCCCTAAGCCCCCTGCAACATGGCACTAGGGGTTTACGGCAGCAGTTGCATCCTATTCTGGAAGGTCAGCAATCAAGTCCCTCAGGGCGCTATTCTCAAACAACCCTCGGAGGACATCTACCAAAGTACAGTTACACCAGCTTTTAGCTGGTGTAAGTGTACTTACACCCTCCAGTGGTTGTGTCAATGTACCCACCTCCCCAACCCCCAGTACACATAGCCCCCCACTCATGCCTTGATCCCTAAAAAACATTAAAAACACCCCACAGGGCTTTGTATTTCCCCATACCCCAAATCCCCAAACATACATTATAAATGCCCCACAGGACTATGTAGTCCCCATGCCCCAATCCCCAAACAGTCATTATAAAACCCCCACAGGGCTGCCTATCCCCCCCTATGCCTGATCACTAATGTAGATGCCCCACAGGGCTAGTAGCCCCCAAGCCCCTATTCCCATAAACATTACCTCTAGCCACGATCCTCCCCCCCATAATAATCATATAACATCCCCTCTCAGCTCTGAATCCCCTGTAATGGCCATTTATGATCCCCTTCAGACCCAATTCCCCATAATATTAATACAACCCCCTCACCCAGCCCTGAGCCCTGATCCTGAGCCATGCACTCTGCAACCCAAGTAAAACAGCACCCATAAATATAAAACAATAAACACAAACATATCCAGTCATCCCCATTATCTCTTTTATTCTAGTGGACCCCCACCTGGGAGTGCCAGACAACCCCACTCCCTCCCCGAGCCATACCCAGCCGGTAACTGACACAGCCCGCCTCTCACCACTGTGGACAGCCACCAACTGAGCTCTGTTTGAGTGCATACTACTGTATATAGAACACACTCAATGAATGAGCTGTCATTCATTGACAGTGTACTACTTACAGTAGTACATGCTCAAATGGAGCTCAGTAGGCGGCTGGCCACAGTGGTGAGAGGTGGGCTGTGCCAGTCACTGGCTGGGTACAGGTCGGGGCAGCAGGGTGGTCTGGCACTGCTGGGTGGGGAGTGAGGGGCCACTAGACTACCAGGGATATTAGGGATGACTTGATATGTTTGTATTTATTGTTTCTTATTTATGGGTGCCATTTTACTTTAGTTGTAGGGTGCATGGCTCAGGACCGGGCCTCGGGGCTGGGTGGGGGTTTGTATTAATATTATGGGGAATCAGGACTGAGGAGAATAATAAATTGCCATTATGGGAGAATCAGAGCTGAGGGGGGATGTTATATGATTATTATGGGGGAATCATGGCTAGAGCGGACATTTATGGGGATCTGGGTGGTGGGGGCACCTTCACCCTTTTGCAGGGCAATTCCGCAGGCTTGCGGCAATGTCTGTCCTTGCACCCTCCATTTGGCATACGTTTTCTGTTGTCATAAGCTGCAGGATAGCTGCAGGGACCCTGTCCAATAGAGACTCAGGCGCTGGGTCCCTGGAGCAACTGCACCCATATGATGTCGTAACTTACAACATGCATAGGAGTGCATCTAGAATTGGGACCCTGGTTTTAAAATCTTTCTGATTTAGGTCAAGTAGTCATAGTTTTTCTTACAAAAGACATTTGCTGCAGCTTACCAGGCAAAGGGGATAGTTAATTATTCTATCCAGAAGTGGCTATGTTCATTTACCACTCAATTTCAGCTATAAAGTAAACACAGTGCTAGGTTTTAATTACCCTTACTCAGAACAGCTATCTTCAATCTAATAATGGGGTATTGTTAAGAACTCACTTTACTGTGGAGCATTCGTTTAATCTCCTTAGTTTCACTGGTGCTTGCGCCCAGTTCTGGACACGTAATTCTATACAGTTTAAAACAAATTGGAGAATTTTCTTCACACTATCCTTTAACTTCAAAAATTCTCCATCTTTAGTTGTACTGGGAATTTAAGGCATTATTACATTATCCATGTACTAATTGCTGCTTATATGCAAAAAAAAACTCTTTCTGTGAACTCCTAATTTGTTCAACACTGTATTCACAGTTCTACTATGTTTTCTGTCCTTAATATAGAGTTTAGGACCCCAGTGTTCTCATAATTAATTTAAACATTCATGACTTAGCTTACATGCTATGTGCTACGTCACTCATCAGTTGTGGCACAGCAGTGATCTATGTGCAAATGATTGACCCTTCATAAAGAAAACAGGGTATTGTCAGTACTTGTTTCCAATAGTGACCCAGGTATGTTCAAAAGGAAGTGCTAAAACATTTACCTCCGAGCTGCTCAAGTGTCACTGTGCACCTCTGCCTTCAGTGGTCTATGCTACACTGGTTGCAGGCTGCTTTTTATGGCAAAGGGGGCTGTGGGGTGGAGTCAGAGGTCACTTGGGAGGGTTGCGAGAAGAGAATAGACCCAGCCAGAGTAGAGGCACTGTTGCATGCAACAGTAAACACTCCGACCGTCTGAATCTGGGCGGGTGCTTTCTGCCCCTTAGCTGCCCTATATTATTAGAGATATGTGGCCGAAGTGTATTGCATTCTCAAGTGTCACAGCTGCAAGTGCTTAAGACTAGATATTTCACTTCAAAAGGTGTACTGGCTGAAGCACAGCTGTTAAAGATATTCTGTAATTGTTAAGTAAAAACACGGTTTTAAAATCTTTCTGATTTAGGTCAAGTAGTCATAGCTTTTCTTACAAAAGACATTTGCTGCAGCTTACCATGCAAAGGGGGATAGTTAATTGTTCTATTCAGAAGTGGCTATGTTCATTTACCACTTAATTTCAGCTACAAAGTAAACATAGTGCTAGGTTTTAATTACCCTTACTCGGAACAGCTGCCTTCAATCCAATAATGGGGTATTGTTAAGAACTCACTTTACTGTGGAGCATTCCTTTAATCTCCTTAGTTTCACTGGTGTTTTGCCCAGCTCTGGACACATAATTCTATACAGTTTAAAACAAAATAGAAGAGTTTTCATCATACTATTCTTTAAATTTAAACATTCTCCATCTTTAGTTGTATTGGGAATTTAAGGCATTATTACGTTATCCTGTACTAATTGTTGCTTATATGCAAAAAAAAAAGACTCTCTCTGTGGACTCCAGATTTGTTCCACACTGTATTCATAGTTCTACTATGTTTTCTGTCCTTAATATAGAGTTTAGGACCTCAGTGTTCTCATAATTAATTTAAACATTCATGACTTAGCGTACATGCTGCGTCACTACTCAGTTGTGGCACAGCGGTGATATATGTGAAAATGACAGACCCTGCATAAAGAAAACAGAATGTTGTTGGTACTTGTTTCCAATAGTGACCCAAGTATGTTCAAAAGGAAGTGCTAAAACGCTTACCTCCGGGCTGCTCAAGAGTTACTGTGCACCTATGCTTTCAGAGGTCTCTGCTACACTGTGTTTGATTGCAGGCTGCTTTTTAATGGCAAAGAGGGCTGAAGGGCAGAGTCAGAGGTCACTCGGGAGAGTTTTGAGAAGAGAATTGACCCAGCCAGATTAGAGACACTGTTGCATGACAACAGTAAACACCCCGACCATCTGAATCTGGGCGGGTGCTTTCTGCCACTTAGCTGCCCTATATTATTAGAGATAGGTGGCTGAAGTGTATTGCAGTCTCAAGTGTCACAGCTGCAAATGCTTAAGACTAGATCTGACATGTTTCTTCAATGTAGCTAAAGCTACTTGTTGAGCTGTATGTTCAGTCCTGTGAGCAAGTTTTAAAGATGTACTGTGCTGCTTAACATGTGTCCCTCTAAAAACAGTTTGTCACTTCATTTAATCTGTTATTAATTCTGTTATTATAGTCAGCTCACATCTGAGCCACTTGTGAACAAATCTTAAAGGTATACAACATCAATATGTGTGTGTTACTTAGGAAACACTTTATCACTTTGTTAAGTTAGTTGTTAATACTGTATCATGGTCAGTTGTCATTTAAACCAGTCTTGAGACATAGGCTGATAGACAGAGGCTGAGTTGTATGTGATGAATAAGCTTTAGTTGTGAGAGACAGGCTACCTGTGCTGTGAGACTGGGCTGTAACGTAGAAACATAGAAACATAGAATTTGATGGCAGATAAGGACTGCTTGGCGCACCCAGTCTGCCCATTTCCCTACCTAATGGATAAGCTGCAGATCCTAGTTAATCAGCAGCCTACTTCTTTCTACCCCCACCCCCTAGAATTGCCTTATGGCTGTCCCATGCCTTATGGCTGTCCCATGAATGCTTGAATTCTACCACTGTTTTTGACTTTACAACATCCTCCAGAAGGCTGTTCCATGCATCCACAACCCTCTCTGTGAAGAAATACTTCCTTAAATTACCTCTAAGCCGCCTCCCTCTATCTTCAAATTGTGCCCCCTTGTTCTTGCACACCTCTTTTTTTGAAAGATGCTGCCCTCTTGGCCTTTGTTGATTCCCTTGAAGTACTTGAAAGTTTCTATCATGTCCTCCCTCTCCCTTCTTTCCTCGAGGCTATACATATTAAGCTCCTTTAGTCTCTCTTCATATGTCTTTCGGTGCAGATCCTGCACCATTTTAGTTGCCCTCCTCTGGACAGCTTCCATCTTGTCTATGTCCTTGCAGAGATTGGGTCTCCAGTACTGCACACAGTACTCCAGATGGGGTCTCACCAGCTGTCTGTACAGAGGGATAACAACTTCCTGTTTTCTACTGCTGATGCCTCTCCCTATGCATCCCAGTATCCCCCCAGCCCTTCTTACTGTCCTCTCACATTGCTTTCCCACCTTTAAGTCATCTGATATGACTACCCCCAGGTCCATTTCCATTTTTGTTGTTGTAAACACCAAACTCAGTCACAAGGAGACTCACTGTTCTCCAAAGACAGATCATATCTTTTAAACTTAGTGAAAAAGCTTCTAGAGGTGTTCTTGTGTTTAAATAATAAGTGTATCTACTGCAAAACATTTATCATAGTGGGAGATCACAAACACTAAGGAGGTCACACAGAGAAAAGGGCAGGCAAACAATTCAGGGTCCTATCAATGCATTTCATTTTCCATCTGTTATATGAATGTGAGGATCTAATTAGTCTCATATTATCTGGGCGATATGTCAGATAAATTTTTCCCAGCCCTAAATAGAACCCTCCCCTCTATAAGATAAGATCAATATATCAGTGTAAAAACTATGAATGGTAGTGCCATTAATGACCTGATCAGTTTGATCTTAGATTCTGAGACATACACAAATACTAAGGATCATACTAAGGAAGATGAGGAGCTAGGAGACAAATTGCCCATAATTGCTTCTATAGGAAATTCACTGTGGGTAACAGCAAAGAGTGCCTCCTGACAAGATGTATTTATCTAATTTATTTTTAAGCTCAGTTTTGGTTTTACTTAGAATTATTTCAGTTGGAAGTTGATTCCATGTGTTTGGCATTCTTACAGTAAAGCATTTTTTTCTTTATGCTGTTCTAAAATATTTACCTGCAATCTGCAGTGGATGACTCCTAGTATCCCAATCTGAATTTTTGTAATCGGTATCCATCTCTGTCATAAGATATGGGTCTTCATGACATCATGCATAAACAAGAGGTCCTCTCTCAATCTATTAGTCTCTAATGACATAAAATTCAGATTTGTAAATCTATCTTTGCATGCTTTATTTTTTAGACCAGATATGTTTTTGGTAAATCTTCATTAGATTTTTTCTAGACTCTTACACTCAGATTTTTATGGCTGTGGGTGGATCATATAGCCATTCGACTTTCCCTTGAAAAACGGTGTTCCCTTGGAACTCATCTTTTAGGAGTTTTCAGTCTATTTTTCCATTCAGCAAATCTCTATGGCACTTCAAGAAATACTCCATTCTTTCTGCTTAACTTCAGGATCACACAGTATGCAAGTGGAGGCTGATGGGGTTCAAACCCAGCTCTCCAAGTTTGCAGCTCACTGCTCTTAACCACAACACTATACTCCCTACTTGTGTAGACAATATACATTTCTGTTTTGGTTCAGACATGAATCCACTACATCAGCATTTCCTTCAGGCAGACTGCTTTGTTAAAAAATTACTACGCTGAGACCAACATATGGTTTATATCTTGTCATGCTTAATTTAACAGCAGATCCTGAGTTATACCTCTGAAGTTGATGTAAAGGTCAAAGGTTATCCAGATATAACAGCAAGCAGAGAGTCTACCGACATAAATTATACCATGTTACAGACTAATGAACATCAAACCATTAGGATTCTCTACTCACTAAATTACATGTCAAGTTAGAAAGTCCCCCAAAAACACATGCTTCCAGAATGAGATAAGAGCAGCACAGTGTAGAATGCAGATTCAACTCAACTCAGAACTCTGTATGTTCTGTATGTTTGACAAAATGGTCAATGAAAAGCAAATAACCCTAGATTCATAAATTTCATGCCAAAATGTGACTTAATGGCAAGTAAAAAACAAGCCCCAAAAGTACAACAGAAAAGTCTATACATGGCATACAGTGGGATTAAAGTGATGTTTACCCAAAATTAGTAAGTATATTGCACTGTATGTAATGTACAACTAGATGGAGATATTTTCCCAACATACTCTCAACCAGGTATTATGTTCCAGAAACCTAAAGGCATTCAGTATTGTAACAAGATTTTATACATGATAATATTAATTGTCAGTATAAGTGCCAGATAAAAAGAACTAATAGGCAGGGACCCCCCAGAAATTGCAGTCTGATATGTACAGATTTCAATAAAGTGTCAGTGTATCATAAAACTAATACATTTACAGAAATGGAATCTAAACAAGAACTCCTAGGAATGAAATCCTCCCTCTCTATAGGTCACTGGTCAGGCTGCACTTGGAGGCAATACCTGAGGTGGGATATCAAACTACTAGAGGAAGTGCAGCAGAGGGCAATCAGAATGATACAGGGAATGGAGGAGAGAGATGACAAGAACAGGCTGGGGGAATCGAATATGTAAATGTGGAGGAGGAGCGGAGGGATGTGGGGGGACATGATTGGAATTTTCAAGTATCTGAGGGGACTCAACAAGGATGGAGCTGATCAGGTTTTCAAACTGAGGGAGGGAAGAAACACTCGAGGGCAAGGGCTAAGACTAGAGGGGGGAAGATTTAGGAGGGAGATGAGGAGACATTACTTCACAGAGAGAGTGGTGTCAAAGTGGAATGCCCTACCAGAGAGAGTGATTTCATGCAAAACTGTGGGTAGCTTTAAAAGGGCATGGGACAGAGAAGGGGAAGAGCATGGGTGGGTGAGGCTGAGAACAGCTGAGGGTGGACAAAAAAGGAGGAGGGTAGGGCAGCTGCAACCTAGAGGTGCTGTCTGCACACTTGAGCAGATGTTGATAGGCCAGGAGGTCTATTTCTGCTGCCACATTTGTATGTTTGTATGTTTATAAATGCAACCATGAATGGTGCATTAATAAATAAATATACTTATTGAAAGGGTGTTTTTCTGACACCTCAACCATGATTTTTGCTGTATTAAAAAAACCATATGGTTGGTACTGAAAATGAGATCCAGTGATGGTTTAATTTTGATACAGACATAAAAAATGCCTTTGTGAAACAGGGAAATCATCACCTTTATAAGATCTCATAATCACTTTAATATTTTTTTTGTTAGCATGAATAACAGAACTATATTTGCAGCACTTAATGTTATACACAATACCAACTTCCTGATATACGGTAACCCCAAAAGATATATGGAAAGGGGGACAGTTTTTAACCGGGAAAGGCACATTAAGCCAGAGCTTGTTTCCAGGTATGACCTGGGAGCACAGGGAAGATAAGTGACTTGCTCAGGGTCACAAAGTATCCAAGCGAAGGCTGATGGGATTCAAACCCAACTCTTCAGGTTTGCAGCTCAGTGCTCTTAACCACAACATTATAGTGTCTACTTGTATAGACAACATATATTTTCTGTTTTGGTTCAGACGTTCATCCACTTCATGCTGCATTTCTCTTTCAAAAGGTTTTTTTTCTTAAATACACTATTACACTACATTAAGTCCTGAATGTCCTAGCAAGAGCTCGTATTGATAGCCAAACTTCATTTAACAAGCCAACGTACAGTAAGGGAGAACTTGTTTAACCAGGAAAGGCATACTAATCCAGGTCTTGTTTACAGGTGTGACCTGGGAGCACAAGGATGTTACGTGACTTGCTCAGGGTCACACAGTATGCACGTGAGAGTTGATGGGATTCAAACCCAGGTCTCTAACTTTGTAGATCAGTGCTCTTAACCACTACTCTATACTGCCTTCTAGTAAGAAAAATGCAGTCTTTCTGTCTTAATCTAAAAGAAGTCACATTTGTTATAACAAAAGTATTACAATTATGAAAACATGCCCTTCCAGCAATATCATGTTGTGCGACTGCTGGTAAGATTTAGGATAGCCTACTGTAATCATTTTCACTAAGTCTTTATGTGTTACTGGACTAGGGGCACTATTACCATTTCACACCTCAAAGTAAAGTTCAAAGCATAGCTCATATTTGCTAAACACATATGTGTGTGTGTGTGTGTGTGTGTGTGTGTGTGTGTGTACAGACAGACAGATTGTCCAGTTGAGAAGCATCACCCTATTTTCACTGGAGTAATGCTTCTTATGTAATAAAGTCTGAATAACACATGAATGGTAATAATTTCACACTTTTAAAATCTGGTACTTCCCATTTCAGCATATTTTTCCATGAAATTATGTTAGAGGGTTGTTTACTTAAAGCAGCAGTATTTGCTAATCAACATCAATTTAATTTTTCAGCAAAAGATGCATTGCATTTATAATCCGTATATTTCTAACTATCTCACATACTTACAAGCAGATTTTATAACTATACAGTATTTGCAATTAATGGCTCAAGATATTAGAATGGCTGCCACTGGCAATACTTAATCTATGTGGTTGACAGTATCATATACTAGGCCCGGATATTCAAAGGGGTTGCATGGCTACTTAATAGGCAGGCATCAACCCTGCATTACCCACCAGTGGGATATTGGAAAAGCTGCATGGCATGGCACAAATCCTGATGCACCAGAGTGCAATGTAATCATATGTGGCACAGATGTAGGGGGTGTGCCCATGCATATGTGGCACATCCCGATATTCAGCCCAGGATGTGCGGTGCATATGTTGGCAAAACCCTGCATTCCGCCTCACAGTGGGGCTCAAAGTTGAGGCTGTGAAAAGTGGGAACAAATCCTGGCCACCCACAGGCGGGCTACTGTATTGCAAGACACAACACAGCAGTCGCCAGCCATGGGTGGCCACCCATCCACCTGAAACACCATCCACAAGCACCCACATCTCTCTGGTAGTCTAGTGGTACCCCACCAACTGATGCCCTGATAAATGTATAGTAAGACATTCCCTAGTAGTCTAGTCGACCCCCTCCCTCCCATGTGTCCGATCGCCGCTTATCCATGGTATTAATATTCCCTGGTAGTCTAGTGGTACACCCCCAGCCCGCTGCTGCGATCATGATAAAACTTCATAATATAATTCCCTGGTGATGCAGTGGCACCCCCCACCCCTCCGACCCACACAGAACCCCATGACAACCTCCCTCCCCCCCCAATCATTGGCGGGTGACCACAGCTTGCTGCATACTGCCCAGCTGCCCGCCGAATGAGAGGTACAATATGGGGCTGTAAGCCCATTGGTCTACAGTGTAGACCAATGGGCTTCCAGGGCATACTGTACTAGACAATCCCAAATATGTGAATGAAGTCAGATAGACTGGATTACATTCTAATATAAAGCACAGAGCAACATGAATTATACTAAAATGTTTAGTGACTGCAGTGTAAAATCAGAGATAGGGGTGGGTGAAAGTTGCGAATTCTGCTTTCATGGAACTTCCATGAAATTTCAGAAATTTTGTGGAAATTGTGGAACTTTCACCATTGGCGAAACTGGAATTTTCGCCGAGTTCTGCAGACGTTTTTTGTGAACTGTGGAAAAATGCATAAAAACTGTGGAATTTATTCTATCCACAGTTTAATGAACTGTCAGCGAATGAGCACCTGCTTGTACAACCGTGTGGTCATTCACTGACATTTGGAGGAGAGATGAATGCTGCACTGGTGGATCGCTCAGGTCAAGATGGGGAGGGGAGTGGGGTGGTGGTAGATGAACTGTCAGGGCGGTGATTGGGGGGGTCCAATAGACACCAGGAAATTAGGATTATTTTTTTTTATAAGGGATATGGGATGGGGACGTCCATAAGACTCTAGGGACTACTGGGGATAGATGGGGATGAGTTGACAGACTGCCGGCTGTTTTTTTGTGGATTAAGAAATCCAGGTATGGGAGGGGGGTCTGCTAGACATCAGGGAAATAAAATGTTTTAGGGGCCATGATAGGTGGGTGAGGGGTCACTAGAAACCATAAGTGTCCAAGGAAGGGATTGGAGGTATTTACTGGGACTCCTGATCAGTGGGGGGTGGATTAATGAATTAAACTGCAGTTAAAAAAAAACTTAGAAATGACCACTGGCATTTATGCTTTCTGTGGATTTAGTCCCGCAGTTTAATAAATTAACCCTCAGTTTTTTATATTTATTCTGCAGTTTTAAGGCAGAACTTCTGCAAAAGTTCTGAAAATGTTTTCCGAATTTTCAGGGAAGCGAAATTAGCACTTTGGCCGAAATTCCGCAGGCAGAAATTTTTTTTCGCACATCCCTAATCAGAGATAATGGCTATGTCACAGACTGCTGAAAGTCACGCAAAGATAAAAAAACAAGCATTTGTCAATGCTGAAGATTTCCTTGCATGGTGTATGTGGGATGGCATTCAACTGTGCTCATGGCACTTGTTATTTGGAGTTTCTTTAAGCTCCCCCAGCCATATCAGCTCTGGCTAGAACTTGTTTAAATGGGCACCACAGCTGAGACACATATTCCAAATAAGACCTTGCATCGGCCCTAAATAGAGGTATTGGCACCTTTCCATCAGTAAAGATGATGTTTCTTTTAATAGTCCATATAATATTTTTTGTTTTGTTTTGTTTATGGCTGTATGTACTTGTTTAAGTGTGCCTAGATCATGAAAGATGGTTATTCCCAGATCCTTTTTATCATAAGTAATGCCTAGTGTTTTACCACATAACACATAGCTATGCCTATGATTTTTTTCCCCCCAAGGTGCATAACCTTGCACTTATCCATATTAAATTTCATACCCCATTTGGATACCCATTTTGAAACATGATCAAGATTGTTTAGAAGATCTAATACTTATAAGAATGTTTTGTGGGGCCACCGAACTTCACATCATCTGTATGTTTCACAGTTCTGTTCACTATGTTATTTGTCAAATCTGATATAAAAAACTGAAATTGTGAGGGACCTAAGACAGAGCCCTGGGGAACTCCACTAGTAAGACTCCCTGTTCTGGACAAATGACCATTAATTATCACCTGCTGGGTTCTTCCCTTCATCTACTCAGAAATCCAGTTCGTTACAGATTAATTGAAATTATAAATATTCATTTTTTCTAGTAAAGTCCAGTGTGGCATCAAATTGAAAGCTTTATAGAAGTCAAGGTATTCCACTTTGCAAGGAATTAGAAGAACTACTACGTCTTTGTCTAAAGCCATGTTGTTCCATATCTATTTTGTTAATTTCATTAGAAATGACTGCAGGTCTTTAAACTTTCAAGGATTTCAAAAATGGTGGAGGTCAGACTAATCGGTCTATAGTTAGATGGGTCCCTTTTGATCCTTTTCACAGCTCCAGTGGGTGGAGCCTGCAGTCATTTTGTGATAGCTCTAGAAACCAGCTACCATACTAATATCATGGAAAGCTTCCCTTTTGCAGTTGCAGAACGATCATTTTGCAACTCCAAAATGGTCCACTTTGGGTGCACTATTTCTTTAGCCAGTGGAACATGGCACTCACTGTTTGCCATGTCCAAGATGGCTGCTGGAGCTCAGTGCATATGCGTGAGTCATTGCACATGTGCACTGAATTCCGACAGCCATCTTGGATATGGCAGACAGTGCTGTGTTCACAGTGACTTGTAAGCTTGGCTGCAGCTGTATTGGCTCTGGCCAGAGTTTGTTTATATATGGGAACCACATGTGCTCTTCTCCAATCATTCAGCACATAACCTTTATTAATAGATTCTTTCAGTGGGTAACACAAATAATCTAGTATTATAAACAACATTTGACCTGAAATATTATTGGGTCCCTGAGTTGTTTTACCCTTTAGTTTAAGAATTTTTCTTTTTATATCTTGAAGCGAGAATGTTATTTTTTTTCATGATATGAAGGGTGTATGCTAGAACTGGATTTTGCATATGGGCCATAAACTGTGCAAAAAGTTTGGCTTAAAATTTCAGCTATTTCACAATTGTCATAACATAATCCACCATTACTTAAGAGAGGCCATTTTTTTATTAACTATTTGTAGAGTGAGTTAATATATGCATTGAAGGACTTGCTATTGTCTTTTTTTTGCATTTACTGCTAGGTTATATTATATGTCTCTTTCAACTCTTTTTATCTCCCTTTTGCACTTTTTTTGGAGAGCAAAGTAAGCTTCTCTTGAAGGAGTGTTTTATATCCATAGATGAGCAGTGTGTAATTTTTTTCTTTTGTTTAATAATTTTTATTTTATTTTATTGTTCAGCCATTTAGGTCTCAACATGTTGTTATGACATTGTTTTTTATATCAGTTTGCTACATAATTTTAAAATAATGTTTTTAATGTAGTTTCACATGTCTTCAGTCTATTTACTAACCAGTTCACTTTCCCAATTTGTAGTACTGAGCTCATCCCTAATTTTGTCAGTCCTAGCCCTGCTGTACAGCTATATGTTTGTTTTACCATTATACTAATTGTATCTGGGATAATTTTAAATTCAATAATATTATGCCACTGTTCACTAAAGGAGGCCCACATACACATTTATTGAAATATAAGCAATCAGAGCCTAGCACTATATCCAGGATGTTCTCTTCTCTTCTCTTCTTGTAGGTACCTTAGCATGTTGTACTAGTTGTAAATGTTCACACATTGTTTTTGTTTTTATTATTATTATTTTTATTTAGAGGTCCATGATACATACAAAATCCATTGTTTGAGGACACATAATTTCAGTCATTTAAATCCAGTCAGTTTCACCACAGAGGAGGTATAGTCGAAGGTCATTATACTGAGTTATACAATTTCAGGAAATGAAAGATTTTAAATGCAGTCCATCACCCCTACCCCAACCCCGCCCCCCAAAGCAATGTGTAAGAATCCTTCAAACTCTAGGGTACAATATCCTGTCTATATTGCATTACCCATTATAGCCATTTATTCCAGAATTCTCTGTCTCTCTGCTCCCTAAATTTAATTTTGGCTGTAATTTTCTCCACCTCATAAATCTGATAAATCAGATCCTCCCACTCCTTTTTCCAAGGGGGATCAGAAGTAAGCCATTTTCTGGATATATTTTTTTTTTTTGCGCCAAAAGTAGTATAGTTAATAGTCTTCTAGAATGCCCAATCTTTATCTCTGGAGAGAATCAGTGTCAAAGTGTCAGTCCCATCTGAAACTGTGTTATCTCAGGGAACTTCTCCCACACTGAGCTCTCCACCAATCCCCAAAAGTCCGTGAGCACAGGACATGTCCAGAACATATGGCTATGTGTAAATAAACTTTCTCCACATGCCCTTCTCAGCCTATCATACTTTGCTGTGATATGAGGTGTTCGAAAAAAACTTCACCATACATTTCCATCCATATTCTTTCCCCATATAAGAGGAAGTTGACATATGGAGATTGGTAAAAATCCCAGCCCAGTCAGACTCCAAACTTTCCTCCCTTAAGTCCATTTCCCAGGACTTCTAGATTTATTCTGAGTAGGCCTTATGGCTTTATATAAAGCCTAAACTATATGTTCAGGCATATGCTTAGTTTTAGTTTCTATCATTATTTAAACCAGAGGGTGTGCTTCCGCTACTTGTCATTTCAAACCACACTTCTGTTGTACATAGTGTCAAATCTGAAGAAACCAAAAGAAATCAGACCTCCCTGGGGAATGTGACTGCTGGATCTGAGGGAAGGGAACAAACGTTCCTTCACTGTACCACTGAAATTTATGGCTTAGGCCTTTCCTCCTCCAGTTTTCAAAATTGTGGTCCTGCTGGACTCGGGTGAAAAGATTGCCTGGGGCTGGGATTATCAAAGCCACTGCCGAATCTCTTACTTGAGGGTCCTCTAATTTTAAAATACATATCTGCAAAATCTGGACTGCAAATCTGGAGTGTACATTTTCTCTTATCCTATTACTTCGGGGGGGAGGGTCCAAGTATAAATTCAATTCCCTGTCCATACTGTAGAAGCTCCATCCTCTTCCAGTGTGTGTCTGTGTTCAAATCCTAACACTGTAGGGCATAGGCAAGGTGGGCTGCCTGATAGTATAATTTTAAATGTGGCAGGGCTAAGCCTTCTTTAATTTTAGACAACTGTAGCAGCCTTAGGGCCTTTCTAGTCCTTTTTCCATGCCACAAATAAGCAGAGATTATTTTTTCCCACTTTTTAAACTCTGTAGCAGGGATTGAGATTGGGAGATTCAAGAACAAATATAGAAAGTACAAGAGGATTGTCAATTTTATAGATTCTACCCTTTGAGATAGAGGAATAGGGAGGCCTTGCCAACTTTGTAGCTCCGATTTCAGTTGCTTAATAATAGGGTAGAACTTCACCTCATAAAGATCCCCCAAGTTGCTAGGGATTTGGATACCTAGATACCTAAGTTTTTTAGTATTCCATCTTAGGGGGAGCCTATCCCTTAGACATTCTGAGGGTTGAAATTGCCACCTGAGGATTTCTGTCTTAGATGTATTTAACTTTCAGCCTGCAAGGCTTCTATTTCAGTAAACCTGTCAAAAAGTATGGGTAGAGAGGTAGTAGGGTTTGTAAAATATATAAGCAAATCATCAGCATAAAAATCTGTCTTATGAACTATACCATCTATTTCTAAACCAGTTATTGTCTCATCCATCCTTATTAACTGCACTATGGGTTCCACATACTGGGCAAATAAAAGGGGAGAAAGCGGGCAGCCCTTCTTGTACCTCTAGCCAGACCAAAATGGTTAGAAAAGGAACTATTGGCTTTCACTACCGCCTGGGGGAAGTATATCAAATTTCAATTAACCTATCAAATTTTGGGGGGAATCCAAATTTTCTTATAACGTGATGTAGAAATGTCCAAGAAACATGATCAAATGCTTTTTGGACGTCCATACTCAACAAAATGAAGGGTAAAGTGGAGTCAGCCATTTTCTCTAATAGGTATAAAGTTCTTTTAATATTATCTGTAGTTCTGTGGTGGAAAATGAAACCTGTTTGGTCCTTATTAATTAATGTTGGCAATATAGTTTCCAATCGATAGGCCGATATACTTGCAAACAATTTATAGTTTTGATTAAGTACTGAGATAGATCTGTAAGATTCACAATTAAGATGATCTTTCTTGGGTTTTAAAATGGTGGAGATATTTGCATATTGCCAAGATGGGGGATGGGGGGGTATCATCTGTTTGAAGTGCTCAAAATATTGAGCATAACAGAGAAATAAACCCCTTCATGAAAGCTTTAAAAAATTCAGAGGGCAACCCATACATACCAGGACTTTTACCTATTTTAGCTTCCTTAATTACTACTTCTATTTCTTGTGGAGTAATTGGTTGTAATAGCCTATCTCTGTACCCTGTGGTGAGATGGGGGAGGGTGATGACTTGGAAGAAATTTAAATAGCTCTCTTCTTCTGTCTTGGTCACCTGAGAGTACAGAGTCTCAAAAAAAATCTTAAAGCCTTCTAGGATATCTTTTGTCTTGGATAACATCTCCTGTATCTACTTTGTGGATGTCTTAACTGTTTAATATTCCCCCTATTCCTCTGGGCCCTAAGCCTAAAGGCTAGCACTTTGGAGGCCTTAGCTCCTCTTCATAATATCTCTGTTTTAGATATAGTAAAGCTTGTTCTGTTTTATATTGTAAAACCTCCTGAAGTCTGGCTTTAATGGAGTTCATCTGAGGTTGAGCTAGCTTATCTCCCTGCATATGTGCAGCCTGCCAGAACTGAAGTTTCACCTCCAGCTCAAGCTGCTGCTGCTGTTCCTGCTTTTTCTTAACTTGGGAGGCAAACTTGATAATATCACCCCTTATCACCACGTTCAGAGTATTCCATAGTATACCAAGGGCTACCTCAGAAGTTTTGTCCTAGCTAACCATGTCTGGTATCTGCTGCTTTTTTAAATTAATATAATCCTTGTGTTTAAGGAGAGAAGTATTAACGTGCCACTGACCAGGGCACCTGCCTACTTCTGTTTGTATGTCTAAGAGTATGGGTGCATGATCTGATAGAATAATTGGCAATATCTGAATCTCTTTAACCCGATCCTTGTGTTCCGCCGAGATCAAAAAATAATCAGTTCTTGAGTATGAACCATGTACTGCTGAATAATGTGTATAATATCTGTCTCTCCCATGTTGGTGCCTCCAGATATCAGTGAGACACAGGTCTTGTACTAACTTTCTACCATGTTTTTGGCCTTTTGTGGAACTTGGAGGGTTTGCCCTAGAGCTGTCCCTGCCTGGGTCCATTAATAAGTTCAAATCCCCTCCCACCAGTAAGATCCTTAGTTTAAACTGTATCATTTTCTCAAATAAATTTTGTACCTGTGTGGGCTCAGCCCCTGGTGGGATATAAAGACTGGCCAGTGAATATGGCACCCCCCCACCATGTCCCCTTAACATTGCCAAAATACATTCTCTATTGGAAAAGGAATCCTGCAGCTGAAACACTGAGTACCTTGGGATTAAAATGGCAGTACCCCTCCTCCTGCCTGATCTGTGGGAGCTTGCTACTACCGTAGCCATACCAAATTTGGTTAGTTTCTGATGTTCAGTGGAATTCATGTAGGTCTCCTGTAATAATATAATTTGAGGATGGAACTTCCTTAGATATGACATTATTTTCTCTCTCTTAATTGGACCACTCAAGCCATTTATATTCTGGGAGATTATCCTTATATCTTGGTGGTGGGCCATAACCATTGAATATAGTCACCATCATTAATTTGTTCCCCACTGAGATTAAACATTTCCTCCCAGGTACCATCCAACCCACTTCCCCCAAGCTGACTCCATATATGTGTCTCTCTCAGATCTTCCTATATGGACCTTGTTTTTAAATATTATGTAACTATCAACAGAGTTTCTCAAATAATCTTTGTGAGGAAAAAAGTTTAAGATATCACCAACTATATACATTACAAAATTGACTTCCACAATCTGGGCTAACCACCCAGACATCTGCCCTCTCCTTTGGGTCTGTCTTGGGAATTGCAGCTCAAAAAATAAGTTGCTACCCGGGCTATAGGGCACCCCAAAATTCTGAAAGAAAAATATTAGAAAATAATGTCCTAAGGCAACATAAATTGTTACAGATAAAATCATAATGTTTAAGCAATGACTGTCTGAATATAAATTGAATAGTGCAGTTCAGGTCCAGTTCATTGATGTCTTTTAACACCTCCCGGCCTGTCTGTCCATGAATTCTTGGGGTTCTGGATTTCTGTGGACACTTAGGATCGGAGGTATCATTTTAATAACAGAGTACACTGTTTTTATTGCTAATGTACCATTCCATCATGGAGCTGTCATCCCAAAAAATCTAAAGGCCTCTCTAAACAGGGCTCAGTTCCACAATGTAGATGTTTTTATAGCCTCCAATATACTGAAGCAGCAAGCAGAAAATGAAGCCAAATGTCTCTCCAGCCAGGATTATCAGGGGTCTGCACTAGGGAGGGGTAGCGTGCCCACAACCCCTCCGACAACAGGAGTTGGGACCCACCCCTGACTCCTCCCAGAGCACAGGCCCACATGCCCACTGTCTCCCAAAGAGCTCCTTCCTGATCTAATAAGGGTCAGAATTCACAGAAACAGACCTGAGTTTAAAGCCAGCCACCCACTGAAAGGGAGAGCCCAACGTTCATATCCAGAGCTGTTACCACCTCAGAGAGATGATAATCCAGTTATAACTAGGTAGCCAACCTCCGGGATCAGACAACTAGCAATACCTGGATAATTTCTAGCTATTAACTTAACTATACAGTAAGAGCGTGCATTTCCCTGGGCCTAGGCCTGGGCCAAAACATTCTAAGACTCAGAGTTATAAGGGCCCCAGCCAAGGGAGACTACTCCCCCACAGACTGTGGCCTCTCCCATCCCAGTCATGAGGGCAACCTTCTCCATGCAACACCAATCCATCAATCTGCATCCCATGGGAGGGCTTCCATATAATTTTATGCCCTGCAGCCTGTATAAGGCACAGATCCATCCTGTGATGTATGTTGGACAGGCAATCTCCTCACCTGAGTAGGCCAGCCTCCCCCTCCCCCCCGAGGCCCGAGACAAAATTTGGGAGCTCCGTAGGGTCAGGATGCTGCACCTGCACACAGGCAAAGCCCTGAGTCCAGCCCTCCTAGGAAACCCACAGAGCCACCGTGCACAGCCTCCCCACCAGAGAACCCCCCCGAATCCTACCTTACTGATATATGGCCTACAGATGACCTTCCAAGTTATCCATTCATGATTTGCCCCTTGCAAATTGCCTAAGAAGCTACTTGATAGAATTCAAAGTCACCTGCTGTGATTCTGCGTCCTTATGGCTGGATCTGTGTAATGATACCCCCAACCGGGTCAAATCTCTGTGGCAAAGGCATTCTCGTGGGCAGTTCATACTCACTACGTTTTAAATCTGACCAGGCCTCAGCTGCTGTATCATAACTCTGTTGACCATTTGGGAACTGGATGACCAATTTAGCTGGGGAAGGTGTCCTGAATTTTAGTTTTAAACCTCTCAGAACTGGGACTAAGAGGATATACTCTCCACATTGTTGCATCATAGCAGAAGCATAATCGTTGTCCAGGATCAATCTCACATTAGCATAAAATATTTTGCCCATAGCCCATACTTTTTAAGGACAGGTTCTTTTGTGGTGTAGCTCAAAAATCTGATGATTATTGAAAGAGGGTGCACTCCTTGTTGAGTAGGCTTGGTGCCTAAGGCTTTATGGGAACATTCTATTTCTAGATCCAAATTTGTATCCAAATTCAATGTCTCCCATTACAGTCCTTCTATGAACTGTTCCATATTATTCCCTTCACTTCCCTTAGCCAACCCATATATTCTGATGTTTCTCCTCCTATGCCTGTTTTCTGCATCCTCTTGTCTCTCCCCTAAAGCATGGCAGATATCCATGAGCAGTGATATTGTGGCCTGACAACCCTCCTTTGCTTCTGTTTGTCCTGATTGTGTCTCCTCTAGTATTCCAACTTTTTGTTGTAACTCTGTTATGTCTGCCCTCGTGTGTTCCTGTTCTCTTTTAAATTCTCTAAAGTCTGATTTAATTTATTTCAGTTCACCCAGTATCTTATCAGGTTTGTCATCCATATATAGTTTGGGTTTCCATTTAGGTGTCTATGATTTCTTAACAGAGGTTGCCATCTCAGCAGGGCGTGAACGCATGGATGTGTTTGAATCGGAGGCCTCGTGATCAGAAATCTCTGGGTCGACCAGTAAACTGGCAAAACGCTTAGAACCCGCTTTTAGTTGATGCTTTGCCATATCTTAACTCTCTTAATTCACTCAATTTATAATGACAAGTGACTAAACTAAGAACTTTTAGGTGTGGGAGGTACGGAGCTCAGCTAAGGCACTGCCATGCAGTTGAACGCACCGGAAGTCAACATTCACACATTGCTATCAATTTCCTGCCACCAGTACTGGAAGTAGCACGCTTTTCCTAGTTAATCTCACTTAAATTAAAATTACCCATGACAAATAATTTTCACAAGTTCCCAGCTGCCTTGATCTGTAATAGAAGCTCATTATATGTGTCTATTGGGCAGTTCAGTAGGCGATAGCAAACTCCCACAATTAGCAGTCGGGTGTCTGTTTAACCCAGTTTCTGTATTTATTTATTTTTATTTTATCTGTAACTTCATCAAATTTAAAAATCATTTTTAAATAAGAGTGCTACGCCTCCATCTTTCCTGAATTTGTGATTGTATTTATACAAGTGGAAGCCGTTAAGATTAAGCTCCCAGATAGTATTATCCCCCAATCATGTTTTAGTGATAGCAATGAGTTCTCTATTCTGGCAGGCTATCAGTGCAATCAGTTAGAAACATAGAAACATATAAATTGTCAGCAGATAAGGATCACTAGGCCCATCTATTCTGCCCATAAGCCCTACCTCTGTTTGCAGCCTCTGACCCTACTTTGTCAATGACTTTTCTCCTCTTCTTCTCACCTCTAAAGTTCCCTTATGCCTGTTCCAGGCATGTTCAAATCCCTCCACTGAGCCTGCTCCCACCACCTCCTGTGGCAGACTATTCCATGCATTCACCACCCTCTCTGTGAAGAAAAACTTTCTCACATTTCCTCTTATCCTACCACCCTCCAATCTCATATCATGATGCCTCATTCTTGTACTTCTCCTATATAGAAAGATGTCAACCCCTTGCACCTTGTTTATGCCTTTAAGGTAACTGAAGGTTTCCATCATGTCCCCCACTCATTCCTTTTCTCCAGAGAGTACATATTGAGATCTTTTAATCTCTCCTCATATATGTTTTCTTGTGCAAACCCTGTATCATTTTTGTCACCCTTCTCTGGACTGCCTCCACCCTGTCTATGTACTTGTGAAGATGCACCTCTAGAACTGTACACAGTACTCCAGGTGAGGCCTCACTAGTGCTTTATACAGTGGAATCATCACCTCCCTCCTTCTGCTCATTATACCTCTGCCTATGCACCGCAGCATGAAACTGGCCCTCCCTGACACTTTCGTACTCTGCTTAGTCACCTTTAGGTTGTCAGAAATGGTAACCCTCAGATCCTGTTCTTCTGGTTTTCCTTGGTGACCATCAGCACCCCCCCATCCTATAGCTTACTTCACGGTTTCCACATCCCAGGTGCATTATTTTGCACTTCTTAAAATTAAACCTTGGTTGTTAACCATGGACCATTTTCTAGCTTTCCTAGGTCCCTCCTCATTTTCTCCACCCTATCTGAAGTATCCACCATGTTGTAGACCTTGGTGTCACCTGAAAATAAGCAGACCTTTCCCTCCAGTTCTGCTGCTATGTAACTAGTCAAGACATCAAACAGGACTGTCCCAAGGACTGAACCCTGAGGTACCCCATTGGTCACCCCCTCTTCCTGGATTTGATCCCATTTAACACCACCCTCTACTTCCTGTCTGTTAACCAGTTTCTAACCCAGTTTAACACTTTGTGGCCCACGTCCAGAATACCCATCTTGTTAACCAGCCTTTTATGTGGGATGGTTTTGAAGACCTTGCTGAAATCGAGATAGGTGGCAGACACCGCTCCGCTTAATTTACCTCCTTCATAACACAACCAAAAAAATCAATCAGATTCATTGGACATGATCTTCCTACTGTGAATCCATGCTGCCTTGTATCCTGGGCACCACTGGATTCCAAGTATCACACAATTCTTTCTTTAAGCAGTGTCTCCATGATCTTGCACACTACTGAGGTGAGGCTGACTGGCCTATAGTTTTCTGCCTCCTCCCTGCTACCATTTTTCTGAAGAGAGACTACATGTGCTCTCCTCCAGTCCTCTGGAACCACTCCTGTGTTGAGTGACTCAGTGAACATGGTTGCCAGAGGTGCTGCTAGCTTCCTTTGTAGCTCCATTAATATCCTTGGGTGAATGCCATCTTGCCCCATTGCTTTGTCCACCTTCAATTTTGTGAGCTTCTGAAGAACACTCTCCACTGTAAATGGACAGGTGTTCACCTCTCCCCCCCCTTCATATCTGTTGTCCAGCTATGATCCCTGACCCTCACATTCTTCAGTGAATACTGAACACAAGTATTTATTCAGTATTTCTGACTTTTACAGGTCTTCCTCCATACACACCCCTTCATCCCCTATGAGCCTCACAATCCCCCTAGCTTTCCATCTTTCCCTGATATACCCATAGAATGCCTTATCCCCTTACTTCACCATCTACACTAATCTTACCTCCATTTGCACCTTTGCACTCTTAACAGCTGTCCCTGCTTCCTTTTGACACACCACCCTCTCCTGTTCCTTTTGAGTCTCCTTATACTTCCTGAAATCCACTCTTTTGGCCCTTACTTTCTCTGCCACATCTTTTGAGAACCATAGTGGATTCCTCCTTCACTTGCTGTTGTTTCTCAACCTAACACATTGGTTCATCACCTCCACTATGGCTCCATGTAGATGTTCCCACTGCTCCTCATCTCCCCCTTTGCCAGGGCTTTTTTGATACACTAAGATTTAGAAGCATGAAACTTAGTTCTTTGTTATTCTGTATTCTTAATCTTAAAACAATGTTTCCCCTTTTCCTTCAGTTTAAATCTTGTTCTATGAAGAATTGTTCAAGTGTCTTAGTGCCATATTTGTTTTGCTGCAACTCATCCCTAGAATACAGTTCTCTTTCATGTTTAAAATATTTCCAGTTGTGAATGAACACAATGTTATTTACTTTGCTCCAGTTTTCTAGTCTGCTTTTTGTTCTATAGATCATGAGATTCTTTTTCTTGGTGTGCCTTAGGAATTAGCCGAATTTCTGAGATGGCTACTTTTCAACCCTTACATTTTAGTTTGGTACCCAAGCTCAACAGGTCATGACTGATGTCCTTTACATGAGACCTGCCCACTTCATTGCATCCCACATGTAAAATGATGGATGACTTCATTGGAAAACTAACTTTGTCAGTATACAAATCTATGTCTGTGATTTTTGCACCAGAAAGACAAGTTACAATGTTATTCAGTTTTCACGTACATACAGTAGCTATCTGTATACCTAATGATGGAATCTCCTATCACAAGTTTTATATTTGCTTGTGCACATGCACAAGAAACATTATGTGGCAGCTTAGGAGAGAAGTGGGTTGTGGTGGTGAGGCACTGTGGTGGCCGATGCCACCACTGCATTTGTGGGCTTGGCCTTCTTTATCCAATGCGTCGGCACGTTGCTGCTGACATTAGTTCATCAAAAGTGCCACCAACTTGAAAGAAATTGGCCACTGCAATGAGGGAGTGCCCCATCATTGCAGGGCATGCCTTGCTTGCCAAGACATTTCTGTTCACCCCACTTCCTCCGTTGTCCATTCCGGGAGCTGGAGTGCAAGTAAACCCTCCCACTTCCTCCCACTGCATGCTGTCTACCCCACTCCCTCCGTTCCCCATCCAGGCACCCATCCCACACTGTAAGTAAACCCTCCTGCTCCCTCCCACTGTGTGCTATCTGCCCTGCTCCCTCCATTCCCTGTCCTGGCAAACGAGAGCAAGTAAACCCTCCCACTCCCTCCCACTGCATGCTGTCCTCCCTGCTCCCTCCATTCCCCATCCCGGCAACCAGAGTGCAAGTAAACCCTCCTGCTCCCTCCCACTGCATGCTGTCCACCCCACTTCCTCCATTGCTGGATTGTGTAAATGTGTGGTCCTCCAGACTAGCTTTCATTGTGAGTCTTCCTAGTATATATAGTGACTGCTGTAGTTTAGTTTTTTTCACAGAAGGATTTCTTGCTGCAGTGAGTGGAATAGGCTTTTTTCTGGCTTTTTTTTAGGCTGAAAAAATGTGTCCATTGGTACAGTTGCATCATTTCTGGGAGGGGAGCAGGGTGTGCTCATACTTGCACTTATTTTTGCTGATGTACACCATATGGAGTAGCACCCCTTATATTCCCCATTTATACTTTATGAATGAGCAAGAATGAGCTGCTAATATTGGATACAGACAGTTGGATATAGACAGTTTATAAATGGAGAAGTATGGCTATCTCACTTAGCTAGTCCCAACCAGTGACCTGCACATTGACTGGGGACCGTACCTTAAAAAAGGCTATTTTGGGATGATGCTGTTGCACCCTAAATAAAGGTAAACCATTTGAGGCAGATGCAGTTTTGAGTAGGGACCCAGCTGATGGGTGGTCTACCTCAATGTTGACTTCACAGCAGGACCCTGACTGAGGCAAAAACCAAGAGACCCCCACTTCTTTTGAAATCAAATCAGTAAGTTGCCAATTCAGGCTAAAAACATGTTTAATGTTACAGTTAACCTGTTTTCGGGGAAGGGGAGCAGGGTGTGCTTTGACTTGTTTTTTTGTTGATGTATTCCATATGCAACACCCCTTATTTAGAATCCCAGTTATAGTTCATGAATGAGATTCACAAGGGTGAGCTGCTAATATTGGACACAGTTTGTAAATGGGCCCTGACATGAATACCAAGATACCCCCCACTCCTTTTGAAATCAAATCAGTGAGTTGCCACTTCAGGCTGAAAATTGTTTTAATGTTACATTTGAGTTACCCCTTTTCTTGGGGGTGGGGTGGGATTCAGGGTGTGCTCTGACTTGTTTTTTGTGTGGTATAGATTGTGAGGGGGTTAGGGGTTTGTTGTGGCTAAAGAAGTGCTACAAAATGAACTGAGGGCAGTTAACGATCAGCTGTCAGTTAGCTGATATGAAATTCACAATAGGCACTGGCTTTCTTCTCTGCCATTTTGCAGCCCACCTATTTGTGCTGATTGCTGTTTATTCTGTTCCAATAACAATATATTATTATCAGGCAAGCTAATAGTAGTTTTTATGTTTCTTCAAATTTAAAAGAAGGATTAGTAAAAATGTATAAACTTGGAGCAGTTGCTGGAGATATGTATCTACAGCAGCTGCACAAAGTTTATAAATGTATTACGCAGAACAGTTTGTTTATGGTTTGAAGTTCTCATTTGTATACAAGGAAATATAAACAGTGGATGTTTAACGTTTAAACCTCAATTGCTTATATTTCCTATCCTTGTTGTACTCTGAGGTTTTATATGGTGTAGTAGAGCTTTTCATGTGCATTATATTTAGACAGCCACTCTCAGTTTCAATTCAGTGTCTTACAGGAATAGTCAGACTGCCGGAAGACAGAGTAAGTGATTTCAGCGATGGTGGAGAACATCGGGCAAGCGTTCATATTTTTTTTTGAGAATACGAATCCTGCAATGTAGTAGCATCAGAGTATACCTATAGCTAGTGTTACGCTACTCTCGCAGAACTACAGTTCTGTTATTTTTTATTAATTTATCTGAGTTGGGGGCTTCACCCCACCCCCCAAAAGGGAATGGGGGGTGGCTCCTAACAAGCTAAATAACAAATACAACAATGTGATCTATCCCGTTTTGGCCAGGAGAGTCCCGCATTTTTAACTAAACTCCTATCCCCCCACACGGAAAAGCAAATCTCCCGCTTGACACAGTCAAAAAAAAATCTGCATTTGTGGTCCATGCATTTAATGTTGTGTGTGCTGTATCGAGCCACTGACCAGGCTTCTCACTCTAAGGCAGCTCCAGCGGATCTCCTTGCTCACTGCGCTCTACTGGCTGCCCATCTCCCAAAACAAGCATCCAGCTCCTGACCTAGCTTCTTGCTCTGTGGCAGTTCTGGCAGATCTTCTTGCCGGACATGCTCTGCTGGCCTCCCAAACAAGGTAACACTCCTCTCCAGGGACTGGGATTGCATCTACTATTTCAGAGCCAACCTGGTGCATTTAGGCTCTCTCCCGCCTAAAAAGCCAGTCTCCCCCATAACTTCACAAAATCTCCCTCCTCCACTTATTTACATCATCACACATATGCAACATTTCACCCAACTGTAAGATTACAAGTGCTACTGAACTCAGTCATGAGAACTAGAGCCCAGGTTGATTCAGGTGCTGATGTCTCACGCACAACACCTGTCCGACTTACGCATTTTCTTACGCAAGAAGTGGTGGTCCGATGTTCTCCACTATCGCCATGATTTCTAGTGTGATTTCTGATTCAAGTGCACATTCCTACTCTAGCACTTCTTGTCAACCAGTGCTAGAGTGGGAATGTGAAACATAGAAACATAGAATTTGACGGCAGATAAGGACCGCTTGGCCCACCCAGTCTGCCCATTTCCCTACCTACTGGATAAGCTGCAGATCCTAGTTAACCAGCAGCCTACTTCTTCCTACCCCCACCCCCCAGAATTGCCTTACGACTATCCCATGCATGCTTGAATTCCACCACTGATTTTGACTCCACAACCTTCCTCCGGAAGGCCATTCCATGCATCCACAACCTCTCTGTGAAAAATACTTCCTTAAATTACCTCTGAGCCGCCCTCTATCTTCAAATTGTGCCCCCTTGTTCTTGCACACCTCTTTTTTTGAAAGATGCTACCCTCTTGGACTTTGTTGATTCCCTTGAGGTACTTGAAAGTTTCTATCATGTCCCTCCTCTCCCTCCTTTCCTTGATGCTATACATATTAAGCTCCTTAAGTCTCTCTTCATATGTCCTCCGGTGCAGACCTTGCACCATTTTAGTTGCCCTCCTCTGGACAGCTTCCATCCTGTCTATGTCTTTGCGGAGATTGGGTCTCCAGAACTGCACACAGTACTCCAGATGGGGTCTCACCAGCTGTCTGTACAGAGGGATAATAACTTCTTGTTTACTACTGGTGATGCCTCTCCCTATGCATCCCAGTATCCCCCCAGCCCTCCTTGCTGCCTTCTCACATTGTTGCCCACCTTTAGGTCATCTGATATGACTACCCCCAGGTCCCTTTCCATTTTTGTTGTTGTTAGTATCTCACCCCCCATTGTGTACTCTTCCCCTGGGTTTTTGTTTCCCAGGTGCATTACCTTGCACTTCTTAGCATTGAATCTAAGCTGCCATACATTTGACCATTCCTCTAATCTTGCCAAGTCCTTCTCATCCTTTCCACCCCACCCTGTGCATCAACTCTGTTGCAGATCTTAGTGTCATCTGCAAAGAGACATCTTTTCCTTCCAGTCCTTCTGCAATGTCGCTTATAAAGACATTGAAGAGGACTGTCCCTATCTGAACCCCTGCGGTACCCGCTAGTAACCCTCCTTTCTTCTGGTGGACTCCATTTACTATTACTCTCTGTGTCCTATTCTCCAGCCAGTTCTTTACCCAGGCTGTCATCTTGGGACCCACTCCCAGGCTGGCTAACTTATATATTAATCTTTTGTGGGACTGTGTCAAATGCCTTGCTAAAGTCTAGGTAGGCCATGTCCACAGCCCCTCCCTGATCTACTACTTTGGTCACCCAGTCAAAGATCTATCAGATTCGTCCGGCATGACCTTCCGCTGTGAATCCATGCTGCCTAGGGTCCTGTGCCCTTCTGGCCTCTAGATAGCGACAATTCTTTCCTTTAGAAGTGATTCCATCATTTCCCTATCACTCAGGTTAAACTAACAGGTCTATAGTTTCCTGCTTCTGCCTTGCTCCCACTTTTGTGAAGGGGAATCACATCTGCCCTCCTCCAGTCCTCGGGTACCACCCCATCCTCCCATGATTTGTTAAAGAGGGTAGTCAGTGGTGTCACTAGTTCTACCCTTAGTTCTTTTAGAATTCTGGGATGAATCCCATCAGGCCGCATTGCTTTGTCCACCTTCAGTTTTAAGAGTTCTTTCAGAACCCTTTCTTCTGTAAATGGGCTGGTATCAACTTCTGTATCCAGAGTGTTACTACTGTTTGTTTTATGTACCTCCCCTCTTCCTTTGTAAATACTGAGCAAAAATATTTGTTTAGTATCTCTGCCTTTCACATTCTCCCTCTGCCCACCCTCCCTCCCTTATTAAGCCTCACTATCCCTCCCTTGGTCTTCCTTTGCTCCCTGATGTACCTATAAAAGGTTTTATTGCCCTTCTTAACTGAGTTGGCTATCTTTTCCTCAGTTTGGGCCTTTGCTGTTCTGACTGCCTTCCCAGCCTCCTTTTGCTTTAACTGATACAGTTCTCTGTCCTGCTCCTGCTGCGATTCCTTGTACTTCCTGAATGCTTTCTTTTCTCTTGAACCTTCACTGCCACTTCCTTTACGAACCATAGTGGTTTCTTACATCGTCTTGTTTGTTTATTTGCTTCACACAAAGGCTCGTTACCTCTGTGATGGCAGTTTTATTATTCCCCATTGTTCTTCCACCCTCCTTCCTGCCCATTTGCTAGTGCATTCCTTAGGCACTCACCCATTTTAGCAAAGTCAGCCCTCCCTAAAGTCCAGTACTTTTGTGGTTGTAGCTTGACTCTTTTGCTGTGTTTATTGTGAACCATACTGTTCGATGGTGCGCTAGTTCCCCAGATGGCTACCCACTTCTACATCTGTGATCCTCTCTCCATCTCCATTTGAGAGTATCAAGTCTAATATTGCTCCCTCTCGAGTGGGCTCCAGTACTAGTTGTCTAGGCATGCCCCTGTAGGGCATCTAGAATAACTGCACTCTTGAGTGGCAGCTGCAACTGCTCGCTCAGTTAACATCTGGCATATTCAGATCACCCATCAGCAATATCTCCCTTTTTCTGCCATTCTAAGTATACTTTCTATCATTTCCTTGTCCACTTCCTCCCCCTGAGAAGAGGGTCTGTATACAACCCCTGTGCGGATTGTGGTGCCATTGCCTGTCTCCAAATTTACCCACAGTGCTTCTTCTCCTCCCTGTTTACCCTTTTGTTCTGTTGCTTTTATTCCTTCCCTTATGTAAAGAACTACTCCTCCTCCTCTTTTACCCTCCCTGTCCCTCCTGTAGATAGCATATCCTGGTATGTTTACGTCCCAGTCATGGTTTTGTGTGTACCATGTTTCTGTGACTGCCACGATATCCAGATGTTCCTCCTCCATCAAGGCCACTAATTCAGGAAGCTTGTTACCTAGACTACGGGCATTGGTACTCATTGCTCTCCATTTTTTATGGCCTTACCTTCTGTTGCAGCATCCCCCACTGACCGTTCTACCTTGGTCTTTTTCTCATTTAGTACCCTGTTTTGTAGGGAGGCTGGGATTTTCTGCTGCTTGTCAGTGCCTCCCCCTTGACTAGTTTAAAAGCTTGCCAATGAAGCATTTAAACCGATTGCTCAAAAGACTTGTTCCCTTCCTGGACAGATGCAGACCATCCTGCCAGTATAGGCTCGTGTCCCTCCAGGTGGAACCCCAGTCCCCAATGAAGCCAAACCCCTGTGCTCCGCACCATTTTTTCAACCATTCATTAAAACGCATGGTGCCAATTGCACCTAGCCTCCCCATGCCTTTGACAGGCAGCACCTCTGAGAAGGATACTGTGTTTGCTACTTGTCTTAGGCCCCTCCCCAACTCTGCAATGTCCTCCTGCACTGCTCTAACCTCATGATGAGCCAAGTCATTTGTCCCTAGGTGGACAATTACGTCCAGCTCAGAATCCCTTGCAGCTGTTGTTGTGATCCTGAGGATCGCTCCTGTCCCTCAAGCCATGGCACCAGGCAGGCACCTTACTTCAGATTTCCCATCTCCTCCCAGTTCTATCCCCCTAATAATTGAGTCCCCCACCAGGAGCTGCTTCCTTTCCTTGTGGTGTCCTCTGCCTCCTTCCTGTGGGCCTCCCTTGTGACAGTTGTCCTCAGCCTCCTTAGTCTCCTCTGCGGGTATATCTATAGGGGAGCTATGCTCCCCCAGAATGGCGTATGGATTGTGGTGTGTAACATCTGACTCTGACATCTGACATCTGAATCTGACATGTGCACTTTAATTAGAAAGCACAATAAAAAAAATCACTTCCTCTAATGCCAGCAGTCTGACAGTTCCTGTCTGACACTGTATTGAAACTGAGCAATTCATTTAATAATGGATTAATTTGATATTAGTGAAGTAAAATGATTCCTTAAGCAGCAGCCAGCTATTCACCACCATCCGCCTCAGACCGCCCACAGCAGCCACCAGTGACTGTGACTGCGTGACTGCCAGCCTGCCTGGAAGAAGATACAGAGTCAGACCAAGATGGGTGCTTTGCCTTCATTCTACTCTGTTTTTTGGTAGGTGCTTGACTTATGTTTCTTGCTCTGTAATAGAAGGCATAGCAGTTTGAATTGGCAGGTGGAAGATGGAACTCTAAATTCTCTAACCACATTACTTGTAGGGTAAGCTGCCATATGTGTGTGTGTGTGTGTGTGTGTGCGCGCGCGTGCACGCGGAGGGGAGCTGAACTGAATTGTGTGCTACAACTGCTTAGTCTCAATATGGTGTCTTACAGGAATAGTCAGACTGTTAGCAGAAGAGCAGGTGATTATGTGCTTTCCAAATTCTAATTAATGTGCACATTCCAACTGTAGCAATGTTTCCAACCAGTGTTCTAATCAGAATGTGCACTTTAATCAGATAACACAATAATAAAAAATGTGCTCTACTACAGTGCTAGCAGTATGACTAGTCCTATAAGACACTGTATTTAAACAAAGGGAATTCTGTATTTTTGTATTTGCCCTTAAGATGGAAAAGCCACACGCAGTTTGAACGGTTGCAATGCTTATGCCAGTTGTACTGTTTCTCTGATTAATCTTTTGAGTGGTTAGTCAGAAGTACATGATTTCTTTGCCTGGGCTGGCAGGTGTGCTGTGCTTCATGCATTTAAAACCAAACAATAAAGTATTAAATCATATCATATGATTTTAGTACTTTTATTGTGTTGTCTTAAAAGCAGGAAGCGCAGCACACCTGCTGACCAAGTAAAGATACCGTTTGAGTGCTGACCACACAAAAATAGCTTTTCACAGCATTATGCAATATGTTTTTACTAAATGTAGCACTTTTGTTTGAACCAGGTTGAAATTTTCTGTTTTATACATAATGGGCTGGATATTCAAACTGCGCCATTCAAAGGCACAAGTCCTTACGCTGCGCAAAATAGATGCATGAGGGGTGTGTCCGTCGCGATATTCAAAGGGTTAGCTGAGCAACTCCTTTGAATATCGCTCCCACAGCTCACAGCCACTGTGCATGGCGCAGTGGAACTGCACAAAGCGCCAAGTTGACAGAGGTGGAGTAGTCAACTGCGGTGGCGCGAAATACCAGATCGCTATCATAAAATCCACGATATTCAAAAGGTGACATGCAAATGGGGCTATAATACATACTGCGCGAGGCGCAGGGGGGGCCATTTGCATGTCATTATAGCCCAATTTGCATGCCATTAGCATGTAGGTGCACCGATCCCCGAGGACTTGCGCCTGGCGCCCTGCCAGGCAGCAGCCGTTGGGGACCGACGCACCCTGCAGCCCGATCGCGGACATCAATGTGGCTCCCCCCTCCTGTTCACATCCCTGGTGGTCCAGTGGACCTTAATGCCCGATCACGGGCAGAATGTAAAAATGAACCCCCCCAGTGCCCGATCGCGGGCAGAATGTAACAAGAACCCCCAGTGCCCGATCGCGGGCAGATTGTAACATGACCCCAGTGCCCGATGTCGTGGGCAGTAAGTAAAGTGCCCCAGCGAATATCTCCTGGTGGTCCAGTGGACGTAATGCCCGATCGTGGGAAGAATGTATATTGACACCCCCACCCAAACATCTTCCAGGTGTCTGAGTGTCCCCACCCACCCACACGAAGCCCCACCACCCGCTCCCCGGCGGCCGGCAGCATCCCACCGCCTGCGCCCCACCGCCTGCCGACTGACTGGCCAGTAGGGCTGCCGCCCATTGGTGCACAGCTAGAGCCAATGGGCGTGCAGCCATACTATACATGACAGTCCAGATTTGTGCATGAATCATTCACAAATCTGGACTGTCATGTACAACCACCAGGGATGTGAGCGGGAGGGCCACATTGATGCCCGCAATCAGGCTGGTGGGAGGGCACAGGGACTGAGTTGGGGCCAGCCATGGTGGCAGCTGCTGTGTTGCACCCTGCAATACAGCAGCTCACCTGTAGTGGCCTCAACTTAAGCCTTTTTTGGCTCAAAGTTGTGCAGGCGCGGGTTGGGGTTGCGCCTGCACTCTGCACATCCCGACTGAATATCGGGCTGCGCGGTTTGTCATGGTTCCTCCCCCTCCAGTTGCGCATGCATTCATTTGCATTGCACTGTTGCTCAGCCTGTTTTCAGTGGCGCAACTGCCTCCTGCTGAATATCGCAGAATGACGCAATGTAGGACTTGTGCATGCGCAACCCTGTTGCGCATGGCGCAACCCTTTTGAATATCTGGCCCAATCTGTTTTACCAGCATGTTTACAGACATATATGTATGTAATATTTTTTAGGTTGCTTTGTCTGATATGAAATATGTAGTTCTGGTGACAAGTCACCTATCTCTTTTTAACAAGTAAGTGATCACTATCACCAACCCCCACAGAACATTCAAGTTTCTAATCAGCAGGGCCACTCAGACTTTTCACACATTTGAATCAAAATCCATGCAGATTTAAAGCATGTATACAAGGAAAACCTACCCTATCACTCAAAAGCAAGCACTGTAATTAAAGCTCTATTTAGTTGAATGGTGTAATTTGCATATTTTCTCACCATGCTACCAGCATTTTAATGAGATGAACTTATTTTGATATTACATGCAACCATATAATGGTTCTGAGGTTCTGAACCAAGTACTTTATTTACTAAAGACTATTGTCCATAATCACAACACAACAAATATATTTGTTCGCCCTTCAGACAAAGCACCATATAGCTGCTTATTTCAGCAGCAGTATTTCTTGTTCACCATCAGTTTGTTTCAGCAATTGTGTTTTCCTGTCTAAGCTCTTCGAGAGGTGAAAGAAATTAAGGACCATGTAGCTTTAATAATTTCTTGAGTATTTTTGCAGTGTTGACCTGGTCTTTAGTTCCCCAGATGTGATTTTCTGGTGTGGTTTATAAATGAATTTATTTATTTATTGAATTTTGTTGACCTGGTAGGCCCACTGAGACTAGAAGTCCCTTTTTCAGGGGCGACCGGGGAGGGGATACAGATGGTAACCAACAGAAATTGAACCAGATTAACCTGTTGGTGGTATTGTTAGTGAATTGATTGCTTGCAGGTCGCACAACTTTTGCCGTTTTACATAATATTGATGTAGATGTTTTCTTTTTTTATGATTGTGGTTGGAGCTTTTGGTACACACGTGAAGGTTGCATTGGTAGGGCATGTCCGATGTAGTTGGTTTAAATCTGGGCTATTACATATAAATAATATAAACATAGAAATTGATGTTAGACAAGGACCATGACTATGTCCATCTAGTCTGCACATTTTCCCTGTCTGCTGTAAGAGCAGAAGACATTACTTGCTCTCAGGCTGTATGTTCTCATTCCTATTGCTAGCAGCTAAGGTTACCCGATACCTATCCTATGCATGCTTGAGTCACCCCACTGCATTTTCCCCCCACCTCTGCTAGAAGTGAATTCCATGCATCCACCACCCTTTCTGTGAAGAAATATTTCCTCACACTACTGCTTAGTCCACTCTACCACCTTTCAACCTCATGTCATGCCACTGCCCTTTCATTCCTGGACATCTCCTTTTCTTCAAGATGCTACCCTGTGACTCTGGTACATTATTTATGCATTTTAGATATTTGTTTCTGTCCTGTCTCCCTATCTCTTCTCTCCTCCAGGGTATACATACTGAGATCTCCCATTCTCCCCTCATTGGACTTTTTTGGTGCATTTTCAGCACTATCTTTGTTGCCCTTCTTTGAACTGTCTGCACCCTGCCTAAGTCCTTAATTAGAGAGTTGGCCTCCAAACCTGGACACCTCACCATATTCAAAATATGGACTTTTCGATAGCTTAAGTTAAATAAATTATTTTGGTTGCATTGGTACCCGATCTTCCATGGACCAGGAACACGTCTGCACTCTTCAAAGCCAACCGCGAACTAAAGAAATGCCGATAAGCTGTATAATGGCATAAATGTTTTTTTAACTTAGGTGGATATCTCTGCCATTTCTGTGAATTTTTGCTCCAAATTTTCAACATGGAGTTCTTTGGACCCCACCTCATGAATTCAGCCACTGTCATTTCACTATTTGGTCTCGAAAGGTGATGTCGAGGTCACTGTGCGGAATCACCTTTTGGGACCAATTAACAAAATGACAGTGTCAGTGTTCAATAGGCAGGGGTCCCAAAAACCTATGTTGGAAAATTTGGTGACAAATAAAATTACTGTTATAGCATGTGTTAGTTTTCACGGACGCTCATAACTTCAAGAATTTTTGATATTTTCACTCCAGATTTTCATCTCTGCCATTTTTTCACACACCCTTATGAACAGTACAGCTGTCATTGTTCACATCCTGCCCAAAATGTGTTTTCACACATATAGCGCACAATAGCACATTGTTCTGGAAAATCAATGTTTGGGATAGATTAAGAAAATTACAGTGATGCTGTTCATAAGCAGAGGTCCTAAAATGCCTATGTTGAAAATTTGGTGACAAAATTCCACAGAATACCTATGTTATGAGCGTGCATTGCACAGTTTCCATGCACACTTGTAAGTTCAAGAATTTTTTATATTTTTACTCCAGATTTTCAAAATTGCCATTTTTGCACACCTCCTTAAGAACAGTATAGTTGTCATTTCTCACATCCTGTCTGAAATGTGATTTCACACAACTGGTGCAGAATGACACAATCACTGTGGGACATCAACATTCAGGACACATTAACAAAATCACAGTGCCACTGTTCATGAGCAGAGGTTCCAAATGCTTTCATGAGGTGGGGAGACAAAAAGCCCTTGTTGAAAATTTGGAGTGCAAATACCAAAAAACGCCCAGGGTGTTAGGGTTTCTAACCAATAACACCCCACCCTGTAGAGACTGACCAGCATCAGAGGGTTGATTTTGGATTGCCAGCTGTAATACGCATGCCATTCCACCCCCACCTCCACCCTGAAGCCACTGACAGGCATTGAGGTGTACCTTGGACTGTTCAGACCCAAGATTTACCCCATTCTCCTATACTGCACCCATTTCAGTGAATTTCCTTATGGAATGGGGTGATTGTAAAGCTGAACACCCCAAGGCACACCTCAACACTTGTCAGTGTATGCATGATATGGTGAGGTGAAATGGCGAGAGCATTAGGCGATGACTCAAAGGCACACCCCAATACGTGTCCATCTCTGCGGGGTGGGGGTGGGGTTAGCATCACTTCAATATTTCACTGCCCTTCCTATTCTGCATCTGTCTACCTCATGCACTTCCAATGCTAATACCAGCAAGCAAACATTCAGCATTAATAAATGCTTGTTTGAGGTGGGCACTGTTTTAGAATGGTAGAGTGAATCCCAGGGGGATATTTTCCCTTGAGAAATCAAGTGGAAGGATTTCACAAGGCCTAGTTTCAATATCCAAGGAGGGAAATTGGTTTTGAATTGGTAAAGTCTTTTCATTGGGGGTCAATGCTCTTATACTGTAGAAACATAGAAACATAGAAGTTGACGGCAGATAAGGACCGCAAGGCCCATCCAGTCTGCCCATTTCTTTTTCTACCTTATAAATGTGCCATTGGCCTTTGCTCTGTCAGTGGCCTATCTATTCATAGTCATTTGTATTGCTCCCTTATGCCTATCCCATGCCTGTTTGAAGCCCTGCACTGTATTCATAGCCACCACTTCTTGTGGTAAGCCATTCCATGCATCCACCACCCTTTCTGTGAAAAGAATTTCCTCACATTCCCCATTAATCGGCCTCCTCTAATCTCATGCTGTGTCCTCTTGTCCTGCTATTTTTTATATTTAAACATGTTAGACTCTTTCACCTTGTTTATGCCCTTAAGGTGTTTGAATGCCTCGATCATATCACCTCTCTCCCTCCTTTGCTCAAGGGTATCGTGTTGAGCTCCGTTAATCTGTCCTCATATGTCTTCTGATGCAGTCCCCACCCATTTTGGTTGCCCTTCTCTGGACTGCCTCAATTTGGTTAATGTCCTTGTGAAGGTGTGGCCTCCAATACTGCACGCAGTACTCCAGATGGGGCCTAACCAGTGTCTTGTACAGAGGGATTAATACCTCCCTCTTACGACTTGTGATACCCCTACTAATACACCATAACACTCCCCTAGCCTTACCTGCTGCTTTAGAGGTCTGCTTGGATGATTTTAGGTCGTCAGTGATGATGATGCCCAAGTCTCTTTCTTCCTTTGTGACTGCTAGCAACTCCCCTCCCAGCCTATAGGTGGCTTCAGGGTTTCTCTTCCCTATGTGCATGATTTTGCACTTCTTTGCATTAAATCCCAGTTGCCACTCTTCTGACCATTCTGCTAGTTTATCCAGATCTCTTCTCATTCTGCCCACCCCATCTGGATCATCTACTCTGTTGCAGATCTTGGTGTCATCTGCAAACAGACAAGTCTTACCTCTAGTCCATCTGCAAGGTCACTAATGAAGATGTTGAAGAGGACTGGCCTCAGGACTGATCCCTGAGGTACCCCACTTGTGACTTGCATCTCTGCTGACTGTATACCATTTACCACCACTCTCTGTTTTCTGCCCGTCAACCAGTTTGCCACCCAGCTGACCAACTTCTGATCCACCCCGAGCCTACCCAGCTTATTTATCAATCTTCTGTGTGGAACAGTGTCAAAAGCTTTGCTGAAGTCAAGGTAGGCTACATCAACTGCTCCGCCTTGGTCCACCACTCTGGTTACCCAGTCAAAGAAATCTATGAGATTAGTTTGACAGGACCTTCCTTTTGTAAACCCATGCTGTCTTGGATCCTGTGCCCCTATGGTTCCAGGTGTTGCTATCCTTTCCTTAAGGGTGCCTCCATAATCTTGCCCACTACTGAGGTAAGACTGACCGGTCTGTAGTTCCCCGCCTCCTCCCTGCTACCACTCTTGTGGAGCGGGATCACATGAGCCCTTCTCCAGTCTTCTGGGACCTCTCCTGTGCTCAGAGACTCACTAAACAATTCTGCTAATGGCTCTGCTAGTTCCTCCTTTAGCTCCTTAAGTACCCTGGGATGTATGCCATCAGGTCCCATTGCCTTATCCACCCTGAACTTAGCAAGGTCTTGTAGGACCCCTTCTTTTGTGAAGGGAGTAGTGCTCACCTCCCTCCCCCCGTGTCCATGATGCTGAGCTGTGGGCCCTGCCCTACCTTCTCTTCAGTAAATACTGAGCAAAAGTATCTATTTAGGATAGATGCCTTTACAGGGTCCTCCTCCTCACATGCTCCCTTTTCTCCATTAAGCTTAGCAATACCCCCTCTGGACTTTCTCCTTTCACTAATGTATCTATAGAAAGTCTTGCCACCTTCTTTTACTGTTCGTGCTAGTGTTTCCTCAGTTTGGGACTTTGCCTGCCTTACTGCCCTACCTGCTTCCCTTAGGGCAGTTTGGTATGCCTCCCTATCTTCATCCTGCTGTGCTCCCTTATATTTCCTGAAGGCCAGCCTTTTGGCTCTGACCTTTTCTGCTACTGTATTTGAGAACCAAAGTGGTTTCCTTCTTCTTTTGCACTTCCTTTTCTGTCTAACACAATGGGATGTTGCTTCAAGTATTGCATCCTTAATGCTTGCCCACTTTGCCTGTACTCCCTCACCTGTGTTTCTTTTGCCAGGGCTAGCTTAACTCTGTTGGCCATCTTATCAAAGTCAGCTCCTCTGAAGTCCCATATTTTTGCCTTGGAATGGGATGATTTAGATGTAGTAGCCAAATTGAACCATACCATGTGATAGTCACTGGCTCCCAGGTGACCTTCTACCTGGAGATCTGTGATCCCTTCTTTGTTAGTCAGTACTAGATCTAGGATAGCCCTGTCTCTTGTGGGTTGCTGTACCAGTTGTTTGAGGCCCTCCCCCTGCAGGGAATCCACTATGAGTCTAGTTCTGGCAGATGTTCCTGCTGGTATTGACCAATCTGTATCCGGCATGTTGAAGTCTCCCATTATCAGAACCTCCCCTTTAGCTGTCATGTTTTGTATATCTTCTAACAGTAATGTGTCTATGTCTTCCCTCTGGTCTGGGGGCCTGTACCTTTTCTTCGTATTTATGGGTAACAAGGTTTCAAAACCTCATCCCTTATTTCATAGCATTTTTTTGCTATGTGCTCAGTGATACTAGGACTGGTACTGGAATTCTCCATTTCTGGTTCCATTTTCATTTTTCCTAGGTGATATTTTTGGGAAATAGCTCATCCGCATCAATACTATCTACAAACCTTTCAATCTTGTTTATTTCAAGAGCGTTCTTTATTTCCATTTTAATAGCCTCTAACGCTATCTGAAGTGCTTCCAGTTTTGTACACTTCATACAAATTGTTGAAAGTCTGTACTACTAAGAATAGTGGTATACATGAGGCATATATTATTATTTTTTAGAGATCCTTCTTTTAAAAATAATTCTAAATTGTTGCTCATCTGGTCACTGTTAGCAATTCAAACAATAACTTACTTTAAGTTTAATGGTGGCTCAATAGGTTGTTAGAGAAAAGGCCTGCTCCCTCTGCTCCCTCAGTAGACACAGGCTGACTCGTTTGCCTCTGCCTGCATGGTGCCTCCACCCTATGCTCACCCAGCACTCACGGAGGCATCTGTTATATAGCACTGGACCAGAAGTGATGTCACAGGTGCACTTCCAGAACTGCGATCTCCAAATATGGATTTAAGGCAACAATTTATAGCTCTGCAGGCATAATGCTGAATTTAAAAAGTCAGCTCAGTCCCACAAGAAGAGCACAAAGGTGCTCTTCACTATATTCAAGCAATATAACAGCACAAGTTCCCATGTCAGTATGAGGAGTCAGTGGTGGAATACCACAGCCTTGCATCTCTCAGCTGCCTGCTTCACACCCCCAGAGTACAATACTAGCTACAAAAAGGGCCCAAAGCCTCTCAGGCTATGAAAGTAAGAAAATAAATAACACTCTGCCCAGCACGTGCAGAGGCATCCCTTAAGAGGTTGCTCCCTGCTGAGTCTGGCCCTTGTGGGGCATGCATCCCTGAGGATTGATGGTATGCCCCCCTTACCCTATCCTTCTCCCTCCTGTTCCATTCTTCAGTCAGCCTAGCTATATTCTCTCTTTTCCCCTCACCTACTCTGTCTCTGCTAAGGGACAGGCCTCCAGTTTCAAGTGTTGAATGTGCAGTATTGTATTTCTAGTTGTAGTGTTCTCGTCACACATTAAGCTGGTCATAACTGTAATTGTTTATATTTATATCAATGTATAAAGTTTTCTTTTTTTCTGTGTCTTGGTTTATGTAGACACTAAATGTATTTCCCATGTTCCTTCCCCCTAGAATGCATCTGAAAATGAGTTATTGTAGCTCAGTATGCCTTTCCTGGTGAAACTTTTTCAAATAATAAATACATTATATAGTGCTGGACCAGAAGCGATGTCGCAGGTGTACTTCTGGAACTGCAATCTCCAAAAATGGATTCAAAACAATATAAGGTTGAAGGAATAGGATTAGAGGTCAAAATTAAACAACTTTCACATTTATTAGAAGAACCCACCCCTACCTATTTCATAGAGGAACATATAAATATATTATGAAATGAGGAACCATTATCTTTAATTTGTAAATATGACAACAGATGAAACAATCAGCTTTTCAGAGTTGGAAAGATGAAACAGCCAACTTTTCAATGTTGGAAAGACGAGGCTAGAGATAAAAAAAACATACAACTTTAGCTTATACTGAATTAGAAGGACACACCCCTCAGCAATGTCATAGTGGAATATATAAATATATATTGTGAAACCAGGATTCTTTATCTTAATGTTCTTTTATGAAAATAGATTAAACAGTCAACTTTTCCTCATGGGGCAGGTGAGTTACAGGGCAACTGTGATAAGGAAAATGAAAGCTGTCATTATCTCCTCTCTCCCCACACATACACAATTGCATTCTGGTCTTTATTTTCAACTGATTGTGATTTGTTTCATAACTTGTTGCTCAAGGCAGTTATTTAAGAGGTTCCCATTTGCTGGTTCTCTTTGATGGCAATGAACAAGGGCAATGAGCTAGATGAGGAAAAAGATACAAGAGTAGGCACAGTAAGTGATTGGAGCAGCTGTACTGTATTGTCATACAATAAAATTATTTAAAATGTATATATATATGAACAATTGTGTATAATGAACAGTGAAAATCCAGTCGAAGGGAAATCTCTTTCTCTTCTTTAGAACAGTTAGTTGTAGAGCATGGTTGCAAATATTGTGTGAAAAAATTCTGATATAAAAGTTCAAATAGCAACCACTCTAGCAATTAAGCCAACACACATAAATCTCTTGTCAGTGCTTTCAGATTTATTTATTAATTTCTTGTATAAGTCTCTCAACATTTCGCCAGCTTGTGGCTTCTTCTGGAGAACTATTAACCAAGTACAAAATAATGTTTTTAGTGTAATATAACAAGGTATCTCTAGTATAAAAGAAATCAATTTACCATGTTTAGTTCATTTACCAATAAACTCAAACCACATTTAATATTGTCTAAATGATATTATTTGTATACTCCTATTGTTAATTAAGTATGGCATTCATGTGCCCGTATTCTCATGCCTTACATGTCTTATATGTGCAAAAGTCTTTACTCCTATAACCAGCTCTTGTAGTACTCGACAGCTAAACAGATATCCAATAGTTCGTATAGCTATAATAAAGTATACACAACTTTAAAACATATATTTAAACCATCATTAAATCTTTCAGCAAAATGTTGCTTACTTTTTTATCCAGTGTTATTGGCACTGTAACTTAAGCATTCTTATAGGTGTACATGACCTCACAACATAATTCCTTTCTGTAAACAAGAAAAACCTGCTTAAACACCTTTTTTGTATCAATTCACTAATATTTGAAAAATATGTAGTCTTTGCAAATATGTAATCAAGTTTGTGAGGTACCTACTTCTATTTACTTTAAACTGTGAGTAGTTCAGCCCTTCTTATTCTGGTCAGCAGATAGCGCACACTTTTAGCCTACGTTTTAAAAGAAAGGCCGCTATCATTTGTGAAGAGAACAGCTTAAGTTTTCACAGTCAGCTTTTAATATTCATGTAGACAAAGTTCGAAATTCAGCTCCTAAGGGCTTTTGAATATGCCTAGTTAAATTTAGAAAATTTGCTTGTGGTGTCCTTGTTCATGCTTCTCCTATTCACGTCTGTCTGGCAAAATGAGCAATGGAACTGCAACCCTCTTATATCTGCTGGTAAAGTGTGCTGACACTGTCAGCAGACATACCTAAGCTACATCATTGTTATCCAAAAATTATGGATGCCAACCGCCTTACCTAGTGGATACAGAGGCCAAAAAAGAGTGAAAACACATTTGGGGCAAATCTTTTTTTAATTATCTATACCCTTTAAAACAAAATCAAATGCTAATATTGTAAGTAATCCTTCATTAAGTGCATCAGACTCAGGGTAATGGCCTAACAGTGGGGGGCTTTGAACAAAGTACCTTTCAGTTCATGGATCTCTCCTTATTAAATGATTACCAGCAAACCTGATAGTTAATTTCTTCATTAAGGCCGCAGATATTTTCATGTGTTCCCAACTCAAAAATCCAGTGTGTTTCTCTGCTTTCTAACAATTTTTTAAAATCCCCACCTCTTTCAGGGCACTCCACATATTCAAGACCCCAAAATCTTAATTGTGTTGCAGTGTGTTCTCGCTCGAGAATGTGGCATGTTCCTGGAGAATTTTCATCCTTGAGTCTTATCCTACTTTTATGTTCAAGGATTTTTTTTTTATTTCCCTTGATGTCTGCCCTACATATAAATGGTCACAGGGACACTGAAGTAAATAAATAATACCTGTGGTATAATAGTCTATAAGTTGTTTTATAATATATTATTTTCCTGTGTATGGATGTTTACAAAATTCCCTTTTTTGAGGTGTTCTCACATGCAACACACTTGTTGCATGGGAACATCCAATTTTTTAATGGCTCTAATAATATCTGACCCTGCTTTGGCTTCTCGTATGTATGTTCTGTCTTAACAAGATGGTCCCTCAGACTTGGGGCCTTTTTAGATGTAACAAATGGAAACTCCAAAAAAATCTCTTTGGTCTCTGAATAATTTTGTAAAATAATCCAGTGTTTGTGAATTATTCTCTGAATGTCAAACATCTCGTAACAATGAGTAGTGCTAAAAGTTAGCTTTTTCTTGTGACCGTCCACAGATGTCTTCTCTTTATACTCCAGTTCCTGCTGTCTAGGTATATTTGAAACTCTATTTTGTGACTGTTTCAAAACTTGATTGGGATAACCTCAATCTTTAAACCTGTCTATCATTTCTCTTTCTGCTTGTTGGTATGTGTCATGTGTTCTAAAATTCCTTTTGAGTCTAAGTAACTGTGAATATGGAATACTATTTTTCAGGCCCATTGGATGAAAGCTCTTATGGTATAAAGTAGTATCTCGATCAGTGTCCTTATGATATAAAGTAGTTTCCAGACTGGTTCCCTTTTTAAAATTTGTTACTGTATATCCAGAAAGTTAACACGTACATAACTATAAATGGATATGAATTTCAGATTAGGGTCACAGCTATTTATGTATTCCAAAAATGTCTCCAACACACTTATTTCACCATGCCATATCAACAATATATCATCTATATATCGTTTCCATAACAGGACATTTTATTCGTATATATTTCCTTCAGCTGTGGTATGTAATACATATTTTTGTTCAAAATTATGCATGTAAGCATTTGCATAACTCGGGACCATGGTGCTGCCCATGGCTGTCCCCTTGATTTGAGCATAATAGGTGTTCTCAAACTTGAAATAGTTATTGCTGAGTACTAAATCAGCTAGTTCCATTATTAAGTTAGCTGAAATGTTCTGTCCTTCAGGTCTATTACTTAATATTAGACCTAATGCTTTGACCCCTTCTTTGTGGGGGATCAAAGTATAAAGTTCTTTGACATTGATTGCGACTAAGACTGATTGTTCATTAATCTGCTCTTCAGTATTAAACTCTTGAATGAGTTGCAGAATGTGTGTTGTGTCCCTAACATAGGTGGAGATCTATTTAATTAATGCTTGTACATGAAAATCAATATATTTTGAGATTGGTTCTAACACTGAATCGATTCCTGAGACTCTAGGTTTCCCTGTAGGATTTTGTGGGTTCTTATGTATCTTAGACAAAGAATAAAAAACTGTGGTCCTAGGTGAGTTATTAACCAGCATGTCTGCTTCCCAAGAATGTAGCTAACCAAGTGCCTATGCTTCATCCAAAATGGTTTGTAATTTCTTCTGTATTATGGGGAAAGGGTCATCAGTAAGAATTTTATAATTAGTGTCCACATTTAATAACTCTAAGCACATCTTCCTATACTTTTCTAGATCCATCAGTACAATTGTTCCTCCCTTGTCTGCTGACTTGATAATTAATTTAGGATCTTTTTGTAAATTGACAATAATTTCTTGTTGTCTTTTAGAAATATTATATCTCAATTGATGTCTATTTTTGGTAGTATTATCTGAACATTTCTTTTTATCATATCTATATATTTCTCTACTGCATGGCTGCATCCTGTCTGTGGCATATATTTGGATGTTAAACCCATTGCCATTTTCAATTTAGTTCTTTCAGGATTAAGATCTTCAGTGTTCTGAAATTGTACCTGCAGTCTCAGATTTCTATAAAATCTTTGTAAATCAACCTCTAGTTGAAAAGGATCTAATCTTTTAGTGATGCTAAAACTAAGGCCAAGGGAGAGCAGATGTTCTTCTTCTGATGTTAACTGTCTGCTACTCAGATTATACACTATTGTCTCCCTCTACCTCCTCTGTATTGTGACCTTTGTCCTTGACCTCCTACTCCTCCCAGTTTCTCCTTCTGTTTCTCCTTGAAATCTGTCTCTTAGGTTGTACCTCCTCATTGATGAGGCCGCAGTGTACTGTTCCCCTTGTGGAGTTCCTGATGTTCCTGAATGTTGTGTGTCTTTCTCTTGTTGATTAGATTGTTTTTGTTTGTCTAAGGAAGGTCCCTTATTTCTAGATGGTCTAAATGTATTTCTTTTTCTTTTCATTCCATTTTTATTAAAGTTTTACCTTATAGAGAAGAAATCCACAATGTGATATACATAATATAAGCAAGATGAGTACAGTTACATTAATGATTCATTCTCTCCCTCCCTACCCTACCCTCCCCATAAACCCAGCACAGACTTATACTCCGGAACCACTACAACTTGTAGAATAGGAAGAGCCCCCATTAGACAGTAGGGAATACAGAGATTGCAGTGGACCCCAAATTCTGTTAAACTTCTGTAATTTGTTCTGGAGACTAGTGATGATCCTCTCTGTTCTAAGATTGGCCAGGAGTTCTTGTAGCCACTCAACATAAGTAATTTATGTGTTATCTTTCCAGTGCCTGAGGACCACCTTTTTAATGGATAATGATATTAGTGCCATGTGATGTTTCCTGTTAAGAACTGGAATGTTAGAGAAATCCCTCAAAAGGTATATCTCCGCTGTAAACAAATCAGCCAAACCTAATAGGGGATCAGCCCTCTGCTTAATGGTGATTCAAGTTGAGGCTACTTTAGAACAACTCCAGAAAATATGAAGAAGATCCCCTTCTTCCTGTTGACACCATGTACAAATGGGGGCAGGTATAATACCCAGCCTAACTAGTTTTTGTGGAGAGTAGTAAATGTTATGCAATATTTTAAATTGCATAAGCCTGAGTCTATCTTAAAGCAAAAGTTTGTGGCAGCCTTGCCAGAGAAGGGCCAATTGAATTCCTTGCCAGGGAAGAGAGTGGACCAGAAGGCTACAGGACAAAAATTGTTAGGATAGGCCCAATTATAAAGAGTACTGAATATTTTAGAAACTGCACGTGGAGAACTGGTCAGCAAACATAGGTCTGTCTTGAAACATATATTTGTGATTGGAGGGGGGGCAACCCCATAACCTTTATCAACAGGTGACAAAGCTGGAAGACCTTAAAAATACTAGTACAGGGAATGTAAAATTTGTTCATGAGTTCCAGTGAAGAAAACCATTTCCCATCTTCTCTGACAAGGCAATTAAGTTGGCCATCCCCTAACTGGGGGAGCCAACTGGCCAAGAGAGGTCTGCCATCTATATGAAACTTGAGATTACCTCTTAATGGTTGAGATAAGTCTTTGGTATTAACATATTTTAAAAAGGCACACAACTGAGAATGAACCCTGACAGAAGTCCCTATAGGGGAGCCTCATAAATATGTGTGAAGGGAATCTGGGTTTGTGTATAGCATAGCTGTGGGGGAAAGGCAGTGCTCTTTTATACTTGCTAGCTCCACTTTTAGCCAGATTGGGATGTAGGGGAGATGAAGTTAAGGATCTTCCATAGCTATCCATTTGAGGTATTTGTTTGCATGGCTGGCCCAGTAGTACACCCCTATATGGGGCAGTCTTAATCCTCCTTTGCTTTAGGAGAGGCCAGTTTGTGAAATGCCATTCTAGACTTTTTGTGTTCCAGGATGAAATTTGTGATGATACTATGAATTTTTTTAAATCAAGATAATGGAAACCAAATGTTTAGTAAATTAAGAGGGTAAAAAAGGCGGGGGAGATATTCATTTTGATTAAATTAATCCTTCGTCAGAGGCAAAGGGGGAGCAGAGACTATCTGTTTTTGTGAACAAGTGAATCTAGGTTAAGCTACTGAAAACGAGATGGGCTCCTTGAGAGAGAGTAAGCCCCAGGTACTTAATTGAATCTGATTTCCATGACAGTCTGAAAATGGAGATTTCATGTTTTTGAATTTTATGATTAAGAGGGAAGACCATTGTTTTTTTAACATTTAGTTTATAATTAGAAACTTTACTGAAACCCTCTATGATTTTTAACAAAGATGAGATCGATGTAGCAGGGTGTCATAATTGAAGCAGAAGATCATCTGCATAAGCAGAGATTTTAGCTACTTGCCCTTGTAGGGGGATACCATGAATTTCTTCGGATTCCATTAGCCGACGGATGAGGGGCTCTAGGTAGATACTGAAAAGAAGTGGAGACAAAGGACAACCTTGTCTAGTCCCTACATGTAATCGGAATGAGTCAGAAATTATCCATTTGCAAGAGATCCTTGCTGTTGGAAGCTTGTAGAGAGAACTGACCCATTTCCGGAACTCCATGGGAAAGCCAGATCCCTTCATTGTAGCAAATAAATAATTCCAGTGAACCCTGTCAAAAGCTTTCTCGGCATTCAGGGAGATCAAATCCATTGGGAGTCTAAATGTATTTCTAGTATAACTGTTGGAACTATCCGTATTACTTCCATCATGCCTAGGGGCTTGACATTTAAATCTTTTATATGTATAGATTATCACCTGCTTCTGATTATCACCTACATCTGCTTCTCAGCCACACATGGGACATCTAGTAGAATTGACCTTTGGTTGGTCTTGGCCCCATTTATGATCTGGCATCTAAAGTAGATACTCACTTGATCATAGTTTCGGACCACGCTCCTCTAGAATCAAGAATGCAATGGGCCCCTGAGGAGCCCTCGCCATCCACCTGGCATTTGGATCCTGTATTATTAGAAGACCCTCAGTTTCAAAAATGGCTGGGCCTGGAGACGGCAGAATACTCAGTGAACAATGACAATGGAGAGGTTTCAGACACCAAACTCTGAGACGCCTATAAGGTCCCCATGTGGGGCAGGATTATTGTTTATGCCTCAGCCAAGTGGAAATGCAAGGAGGCAGAACAAGCCACCCTGAAAAGGAATTTGGCAAGCTTGTAAGCCCAATATAATGCACTTCCCCCAGCGACCCCTCCACAAGCCCTGTTGGGCCAACTAACTAATGCCAGGATCCGCCTCAATTCCCATCTGATGAGGATAGCAGAGCTCAACCTCAGAAGGCTGGGACATGCCTACTGGGAGGGCAGGGAGAAGTCCAGCAAGCTCTTGGCCTACCACTTGAAAAGCAGAAAATCTGCCAGAGTGATCCTAGGTGTGAAGGGATAGAGAGGGTAAAATGACCACATTCCAGAAGGGAATCAAGAAGGTAATGTTTCAGTTTTATGAGTGTCTCTACTCTTCCTCTTCCCCTCCAGACAACAGCACCATAGAGGCATTCCTGGTGGACTTTCCCATCCCCAGAGTGGCCGTTGCTCAGGCACATCTCTTGGACAACTCTCTTACAGAAGTGGAGGTGACAATGGCAATTAAAACAATGAATCCTCACAAGGCCCCAGGGAGAGATGGGCTTCCAATAGAGTTCTAGCAGACCCCAGGGGTAGATATGACAGGCTACCTATTAAGAGTTTTCCAAGACTCCTTAAGTAAAGGAGCTCTTCCTTCATCTATGATGGAAGTTGTCATCACAGTCCTCATCAAGAAAGGGAAAGTCTCCCTCAACCAGGGCAGTTATCACCCCATAACTCATTAATGTGGCTGCCAAGATCTTGGCCAAGGTCCTGGCAGCCCACATGGAAAAGTTACTTCCTGGCCTCATACATCCATTACAAGTGGGTTTTGTTAAGGGGAGACTGGGGTCAGACCATCACAGGACCCTGATCATGCTCATACATGAGGCGCCGGACACAGCACATCCATGATAGCAATAGCAGTGAACTTTGAGAAGGCCTTCAACTTGGTCGAATGGCACTACTTGATGCTCACAGTGGAGAAAAATGGAATGGGCCCAAGCTTCACATCATGGGTGAAACTTCTTTACTCCTCCCCAATGGCTACAGTGCTGACCAAAAAACTTATGTCCCCAACGTTTAGCCTCAAAAAAGGAACCCATTAAGGCTGTTCCCTCTCACCCATGCTGTTTCTTTTGGTGATTGAGCTTCTAGCCATCGCAATTCGGGAATCCAAAGACATACTGGGCATTAATGAGGGGATTACAAATCTAAAGACTTTCCTATATGCTGATGACCTCCTAATCACTACAGCCTATTCCCCACAGATCGTTCAGAAGGTCTTGGACACTCTATCCACATGCACTGGTGTGTCATGGCTGAAACATAGAAACATAGAAACAAACTTTGATGGCAGATAAGGACCGTATGGCCTACGTAGTCTGACCATTTCCCTACCTGCAGGAAAAGCTGCAGATCCTAGTTAACCAACAGCCTATTTATTCCTACCCCCCACAAGAATTGCCTTATGTCTGTCCCATGCATTCTTGATTTCTCCCGCAGTTTTATACCCCACAACCTCCTCAGGAAGGCTGGTCCATGTGTCCACCACCCTCTCTGTGAAAAAATACTTCCTCACATTGTCTCTGAGCCGGCCCCCCCCCAGCTTCAAATTGTGTACCCTTGTTCTTCCACATCTCTTTTTCTGAAAGATGCTACCCACTTGGACTTTGTTGATTCCACTGAAGTACTTAAAAGTTTCTATCATGTCCCCCCTCTTCCTCATTTCCTCAAGGGTATACATATTAAGCTCCTTTAGTCTCTCCTCATATGGCTTCTTTTGCAGACCCTGCACCATTTTAGTTGCTCTCTTCCGGACTGCCTCCATCCTGTCTATGTCCTTGTGGAGATGGGTTCTCCAGAACAGGATGCAGTACTCCAGATGGGGTCTCACCAACTGTCTGTGCAGAGGGATAACAACTTTCTGTTTTCTGCTGGTGATGCCTCTCCCTATACATCCCAGTATCCCTGCAGCCCTCCCTACTGCCTTCTCACATTGCTTGCTAACCTTAAGGTCATCTGATTTGATTACCCCCAGGTCTCGCTCCATTTTTGTTGTTGTTACTACCTCCCCCCCCATTGTGTAATCTTTCCCTGGGTTTTTGTTTTCCAGGTGCATTATTTTGCACTTCTTTGCATTGAATCCAAGCTGCCATACTTCTGACCATTCCTTCAACCGTGCCAAGTCCCTTCTCATCCTTTCCATGCCTCCTTGTGTATCAATCCTGTTGTAGATCTTTGTATCATCTGCAAAGAGGCATACTTTTCCTTCTAGTCCCTTTGCAATGTCATTTATAAAGACATTAAAAAGGACTGGACCCAGTACTGAACCCTGCGGTACCCCACTAGTAACCCCTCTTTCTTCAGAATGGACTCCATTTACAATTACCTTCTGTGTCATGTTGTCCAGCCAATGTTCTACCCGGGCTACCATCCTGGGACCCACTCCCAGGCTGGTTAATTTGATTATTAATCTTTTGTGTGGGACCGTGTCAAATGCCTTGCTAAAGTCTAGGTAGGCCATGTCCACAGCCCCTCCCTGCTCTACTACTTTGGTCAGCCAGCCAAAGAAATCAATTAGATTCATCTGACATGACCTTCCTGCTGTGAACCCATGCTGCCTCAGGTCCTGTGCACCACTTTCCTCTAAGTACTCAACAATTCTTTCCTTCAGAAGTGATTCCATCACTTTCCCTACCACAGAGGTCAAACTGACAGGTCTGTAGTTTCCTGCCTCTGTCTTGCTCCCACTTTTGTGAAGGGGAATCACATCTGCCTTCCTCCAGTCCTCAGGTACCACACCATCCTCCCATGATTTGTTAAAAAGGGTAGTCATTGGTGTCACTAGTTCTCCCTTAATTCTTTTAGAATTCGGGTGAATCCATCTGCCCCATTGCTTTGTCCACCTTCAGTTTTAGGAGTTCTTGCAGAACCCTTTCTTCTGTGAAAGGACTGGATCGACCCCCATATCAAGAGTGCTTCTGTTAATTGGATTAGGCACCTCCCCCTCATCCTCTCTTGTGAATACTGAGCAGAAGTATTTGTTCAGTATCCCTGCTTTTTCACTGTCCCTCTCTGCCCACCCACCGTCCTTTCTATTCAGCCTCACTATCCCTCCCTTTGTCTTTCTATGCTCTCTGATGTACCTATAAAAGGTTTCATCCCCCTTCTTAACCGAGTTGGCTATCTTTTCCTCAGTTTGGGCCTTTGCCATCCTGACTTCCTTCCCTGCTTCCTTCTACCTTAACTGGTGCAGTTCTCTGTCCTACTCCTTCTGTGTTTCCTTATACTTTCTAAATGCTATATTTTTCTCCCTAACCTTCACCGCCACCTCTTTTGAGAACCATAGTGGCTTTTTCTTTCATTTTGATTAGTTTATTTGTGTCACACAAAGGCTTGTTGCCTCTGTGATGACAGTTTTGATGTTTCCCCATTGTTGCTCCACCCCTCCTTCTAGCCTATTTGCTAGTGATTTTCTAAGGCATGCTCCCATCTTGCCAAAGTCAGCCCTCCTGAAGTCCAGTACCCTCACTTTTGTATGGCTTGACTCTGTAGCTGAGCTTATCGTCACCCACAGTTTGGTGGTCACTTGTTCCCACATGGCTACCCACTTCTAGATCTGAGATCCTTTCACTGTCCCCATTTGAGAGTACAAGGTCTAAGATTGCTCCCTCATGAGTGGGTTCCAAAACTAGCTGTCTGAGGCATGCCACCCATAGGGCATCGAGAATGGCCCTGCTCTTGGATGTGGCTGCAGCAAAGGTGCTCCAGTTAACATCTGGCATATTCAGGACCCCCATCAACAGTATTTCCCCTTTCTCTGCCATCCTAAGGATGCCTTCTATCATATCCTTGTCCATTCCCTCTCCCTGACATGGGGGTCTGTATACAGCCCCTGTGTGGATTGTGGTGCCATTTCCAGTCTCTAAGATGTCCCACAGTGCCTCCTCTCCTTCCTGTTTACTTTTTTATTCCATTGCTTTTATCCTTTCCCTTACATAGAGAGCTACTTCTCCCCGTCTTCTACCCTCCCTGTCTCCCCTGTAGGTTGTGTACCCTGGTATGTTAACATCCCAGTCATGGTTCTCTGTGTACCATGTTTCTGTGACTGCTACAATATCCAGGCATCCCTCTTCCTTCAAGGCCACAAGTTCAGGGAGTTTGTTGCCCAGACTATGGGCATTAGTATTCATTACCCTCCATTTCTTGATCGCCTTACCCCTTTTTGCCCCATCCCTGTCCTTATCGCCTTTGTAATTTTCTCCATTTACCCCAGCCCTTCTCCCTATCGACATCTGAGGATGAATTATGGTAAAACTGAAGTGTTGCCACTGAATAAGGCATGCACTAGGTAGAACATCACTGGTTTAGGACTGAATTGTTCTCCGGATAGTATTAAGTACTTGGGGATTACCATGCACCCCAATACTGCTAAAATGGTGGTGGCAAATTTTGAAGCACTCCTAACAGAGATATGAAATTACCTGGACTGCTGGAAACCCCTGAAACTGTCTCTTGTGGGGAAAATTGATTTCTTAAAACTCATGATAGCCACCAGACTGCTTTATCTCTTAACACATTTCCCACTACACATTCCCCATAAGTGGTTTTCAAAGATAGAGGCCCTGCTGGGGTGAGGGGGTCTTATGGAAAGGCTGTCCACCTCGCTTTAGCAGACAAAAAATAAGTTAGCACTGGTCTAGGGGTGGATGGGGGTTTCAGGGTTCCACATGGCATTTACCACTGCACAGACTATGAAATGGTTCATACTGGAGGGTAGTTCTGCTCTAACCAGTGTCCTTCTCAAGGCATCTTTAGTAGGTTCTCCCTCACTGGCCACCATGCTCTACAGGTTCAAGAGAGCTCCAGAGGACATGGCTCCACCGATTGCCCTATCAGTTAAATACTGGAAGAAAACATACTCACTCTTAGATTCCAACCCCAACTCTGGGCCTATATGCCACTGTGGAATAACCAGTCTGTCACAGTGGGCAAAAGTCAGATCCATTGGCGCCTATGGGAAGCCCAAGGAATTAGATTAGTGCTGGACATGCTGGTCCCAGGCACTACTGATATAGACACATTTGCTTCCTTAAGGGAGAGATACCAGCTTGCTTCCAACCATTTTTGGAGATACCTGCAGCTAAGGGATGCTATCAAAAGGCCGGCCCAGTCCCAGGCCTCCCTGGCAACTGTGGCACTGCATGGGTGGCTGAAACTAGAGAAAGGTCAGGCAAGCTGTATTTACTCTGCCCTCAGAGAGCCCACAACAGACCCCACTTCTGGCTAAATCCCAGTGGGAAACTGAGATGGGTTCGCTGATCTTTGAGCGACAGTGGGCTCATTGCTGGCACAGAACTCATTATGTCTGCAGGGAGGGTAGATCCCGACTGATAATGAATAAAATATTACTAAGATGGTACTACATCTCAACCAAACTTAAGAGCCTGGTGCTCCTTCAAGAAGACACATGCTTGCACTGCAGCCAGGCAGGGGCCCATTTATTTCACGTATTATGGTCATGCCCATGACTCAATCTCAACAAGAATTTGAGGGTCACATTAGTGTACAAGAAGCCAAGAACACAGAAAACATAAATGCCCATAGGAATGAATCAATCACAAGAGGGAGTAGTAAATACTCATCACTCATAGTGCATAAGACATTTTTGTTTTAAAAGAAAAGAGCATGCTGACTCTAGAGACCCTGGTGCAGGAACAGATCAGGTTAAACTTCAAAGTTTGTGTATTGTACGAGGCATTCTCATGTCTTCTGTGAGGTGTACATGTGTGCTTGCACACATGCATGTATGTGTCTGTATTATGCAGCATCTGTGTGCACAGTGTTTAGTAAGTATATGTGTCTTTTACTATACATACATAACACATTCATCTGTTGGCATCTATCAGTACCATTGGTGCTTTGATTTATTCTTTCAATCAAGGATTTTATGAGTTACAGTACTGCTTCCCCAAGTCTGTCATTTCATTTGTGCATTGTTTACTGACTTGTTAGAGTTATGGAAAAAATTATAGCAGTCCCTTAATAACTTCAGTGTATTGTTGTCTATAGTATTACTGGCAATTTCTGTGGTAGCTCTCAGAATTTATTCTCATGACTGAAATGGGTTATGCTATGGTAACGTCTTTGCACTGTATTATTTTAAAAAAGTGGGTCTCAGGTTAGTTTTCTTTGCAAGCTGTCATCACTAAGGTTTATTCTTTAATTTTATAGTATGTTTTACATTGTGAAATGAATATTACGATGCTTGAACCATCCTCCTCAACACCCCAAAACCAATGCTTGCATGAGGCTGTCATTGCTTGAGACTGACATTCACAGATGCAGCAGAGGCACAAAAAAATGCAAGAGGGTTTCCAAGCCCCTTCAATGTTATCAGTGGTAATCTCTGTTACCACACTGAATTTGTTTGCGTGGTGGTTGATGTATGCCATGGGAACTTCTATTACACTGTATAAATAACAAAAACATCTTCAAACTATGATTTTTTTTCTTTCATACTGCTGGGTTCCTTGCTTAAAACTGGCATTCACAATGCTGAAAATGAATTTGGAGTCAAGTATTGGTTTGGGAATTGGGGGGGGGAGGGTGTCTCAGTATTCACTATACAGTGTTAAAATTTCTGTAAATTCAAAGATTAAACATTACAGATGACAATCCAACTCCAAAGCTTTATTTAATACAAGGACTAAAACCAAAAATAAATAAATAATAGGACAAAATCTCAATGTGTGTGATGTGATGGGAGAGGGGTCCACATGGGTAAGTGCAGTACAGTACTAAAATTTGGCAATTGACTTTATAAAAACCAGGCACAAAACCCCATGGGATATTAAAAGTTTAATTCAACCTATTCTGGTTTTGATTAAGGGGCACAGGAGATTGCTAGTGAAAAATAGTCTTAGTTTGACATCCATAAATTTATAAAATTCTCAACCAAAAAATTAAAAACCTGCTTAGTTGCTTAGTTTACATAATGGGTGGTGATTAGTACTAGTTTCAATCTTGTTTTTACATAAATACTTAATGAAAAACATTTGTTATTCCATTAAATTGAATGGAAGTCAGTGCAGCACATGAAGATCTCTTATATAATAAAGTGTGCTTCACGTGCCTCAGTGTCTATGTGTCTCAGCATTCTTTGTTAGAAGGAATAGCCAGATTCCAAGTTTCAGAAGTTATCATTCCCTGATCAACCTCTGGATGATAAATACAACATTTACCTTGCAGCCACAGCAGTCTAGCAGAACAAAAAGTAACAGTAGTTATCCAACTGGAACATTTAACAATGCTCATATTGTGCGCTATGCATGGCAGGTTGGAAAGTATGCAGCAAAGGCACGTACCTGCCCTCGAAATTCCACACCCACGGACAGGTGCGCACATGTCAGTATTCACAACAGGTGGCCACTTGTCCGTGGCTTTGCCCCCACAGCATGCAGGACTCCATAGGCTGGCCAGGGGTGGAGTTACGGTCCCAGGTGGGCATTCAGTGGGATGCCTGTCTTGGGAAATGGGTAGATCGCTCATGCAGTGAGGCATGGGTCCAGGTGCATGAATGGGATCCACAGGCAGCTGGACCTGCGAGGCCATGCCCAATAATCTGGAGGCCCCCAATACCAGCCCTTGTGGTCAGAAGACCCCCAGCTGCAGCAACCCAGCCCCCTCCCAGATGCCAGGGACTCCCCTGCACACAGACACAGGCAGCTGTGCCCCATTCCTGTTTGGTGACAGCTGCAATCCCCAACCCCCGCTGCTGAGTGGCCCCTGTCCCCACAGGGCCCTCTTCGCATTACTTGCAACCTGCTGCCTCATCAGCAGATGCCTTCCTTTTCATCAAATTCCCCCTCTACCTTATCTTTGGGTTGGGAGGGTGGAATTAATCAGAAAGAGCAAAATTTGCTAGGTCCTCCAGTGTATGCCCCCCCAGAGGACAGGATATGGTAGGATGTCAGTGATGCTCCCCCTGCACAGCTCCTTCCCATTTCCAGCCAAATGCATGTAGTCCACTCCCAGTACCCGGTACCCCCACCCCACTTTGGTGTACAGTGGTCCCCCACGGCACTGACAACATACACCACCCCCAGCCCCCATAGCAGCACAGGATGGCCAGCAACTGTACATCTGGGGGCCATTCTCCTTCTTTTCTTTTATATCTGGGTATGAGTGTACACCCTTACCCTTCTTCTGTTTCAGGTCCTAACAGCGCTCTGTGTTTGCCAATGCCCCCCTCAACTCCCTCCTCCCCTTTTCTTCCTTCTCCCTTCTTGTCTACTGAATTCCTTATCATTCTGTCCACCTTCGGCATGTACTTGCAACCTGCTGCCCTCATCAGCAGATGCCTTCCTTTTCATCAAATTCCCCCTCTACCTTATCTTTGGGTTGGGAGGGTGGGAATTAATCAGAAAGAGAGCAAAATTTGCTAGGTCCTCCAGACTTACATGGCCTTAAAAGCCCCCCTTGCCCTGCACTCTCTTTCTCCCCACCAATCATATCCCCTTAATGCCATGATGTCATCTAGCCCCTCCCCCACACACACTCTCTCTGTGAACTCATCTAAGCTCTGCCCCCTTTGAATCCCCTCTAAATTCCTTTATTTCTTTCCTTAATCAAGCCTTCCCTCCATCCCCCCCCCTACTGAGCACATGTTTGACTGGAGGGGCCTGTTGACAACAGGGCCTGCCTCTCAATTAGGCAAGCTGTGTGATCCCCAGAACCCCCAAATAATACACAGACAACTGTTGTGTGGGTGCTCAGTTTGGCAATTAATTTACTCCATATTTAAATCATCCATTAATATTTATAACATATTTACAAGAATCCAATCATCCATATCAATGATTACATTCCAATCATGATACATGTTATTAATTGTCATTTCTTCTCCCCCGGATGTACATTCTGGGGCCATTCTCCTCCTTTTCTTTTATATCACAGTACGAGTGTACAACTGTACCCTTCTTCTGTTTCAAGGTCCTAACAGCCCTATGTGTCTGCTAATGCCCCTTCCACACTGCCTGTCCCTCTCCTTTTCTTCCATTAGCCCGCCTCCCACTTGCAAAGGACAGTGGGCTTCTCGCCACTTTAGCCCCTCCTTTTTTTTTTTTTTTTTTATGTTTGCCTCTCTTTCTTCCAAAAGGCATTGGATTGAGCCATTTCAGAGTTAAAGTAGGCCAGCCTCATCCCCAAGAGGTGAACCCCCACCTCCCCTATAGTATTCATTACCACCTTCCTCTATCCCCCGCTTGATATATAAAAAAACACCTGTTGTTATAAATAAAGCTGCTACTCTTGCTTTCTCGATAGCCTTATGGCTGATGGCGTTAAGCCACGCTCTCCTAGGCACTATTTCAGATGAGACTAATGTGACTTCTGGCAACCATTCCTTAATCATCGCTATATGGCTTTTTATTTGAAAGAAACTCTCCAGCCAGGGATTGGTTTCTAAGTCATTTCCTCCTAGGTGAATAATAATCATGTCTGGTGTTGCATGGTGCACCTTCTTTTCTCTCAACAGTAGCAGCAGCTGGGCCCATCTCATCCCTCAAACTCCTTTCCAGGTCAATTTAATTTTGGATGGATCCTGATAAAGTTGTCCCCCCCCCCAAGTCTCCTGGAAGCTCATTTTTAAGCCCAACATATGAAGGAGTGTCCACAGATTCACATCTCCATTGTGTACCTGTGGTCTGTCAAAATATGAGAAACAATTGAGTGACAAGTGTTCTTTCCTTTACCCCACCCTCTCTGGCATTCCTCCTAAAAATCCACCCCTTTTTTTTGTTTTTTGTATCCTCCCCCAAACCCCCCCAAGGTTTACTCCTGTCCCATAAATTCCCTTATTAAAATTGTAATAATCGCGCAAGTCTGTAGTGCATAGGTTAAGTATGGGGGAGAAAAAAAAAAGTCAAGATTAATATTATGGTTTTGTCGTACTCCATACATATTTCTTAAAGCAATTGGAGGCCCCTCTACCCCTTTGCTTTATATCTTCTTGAGATGCCCCTTGCTCAACTAATTCCGTTGCCACTTCTATTCTAAAGGAGTGAGAGGAAAAATCTTTTGGGTCCTCCCTTAAAAATCCCAAGGCTTTTTTCATGACACCAGTCAATTGCATAATTAATACCCTTGTCCCATCCCCATGAATAAATAATGGACCCACCCCTTGTGGCCACACTGCCGCATAAAGCACCATCACTGGAACGCAGCACGGCCCTGCTGCTGTTTAAAGGTTATATGGGCCCTTTCCCACCTGGTCTGTTTTGATCTTTTTTAGTTATAACCCTATAATCCCTGCACTCCAGGTCACATCCCCCATGTCAACCCCCCTGCCTTTTCCTTTCTACCCTGTCCTAGGACCATGCTGACTCTAAAAAACCCATAGTACATCGTGGTGGAGATGGCCCTGAACAAGACTGCATCATTGTGGGACCGGCAAACCTTGTCCAAAGCCCCTAGCAATCTTTCCAAGAGTGCCTCTGTGATTGGGCATCTGGTATCTACTGGTTTGCCCACCATCCTTGTCCACCCCTGCATAATCTGTCTTACTAAATTCCCTTTTGTCGGATCCCATCATTCTGTCAAAGTGCAAACAAGACTGATGGCCACTAGATGCACGACCATCATGGCATGCGCCATTTGCAGTCTGACCTTTGCACTATAAATTTTGCTACCTGGTCATCAGTCACCACCCCACTTTCTTCATGGTTGAGGTGCACCCTGAAAGCCTGAAAGACTTGTATTGAGCCTTCATATGCCTTCAATGTCCTAGGGACCCAAGAGTTTTGGAAAGGTAATTCAGCTCTCTCCAGCCAGTCACCCATATCCCTGCTGGTACTGGTGTCCGTAAGTCCTCTGCCTCTGGAGCCACATCTCAGAACATGTCCAGCTGCAGACGGGAGAGGCAGTCAGCTATGGTATTATGAACCCCTTCCACATGTCTGGCCCTAAATGACATATTCAGCCTTAATCCCTTCAGCACCAGCTGTCTCAGAACCCTCATCACCATCTCCGACATGGCCCCCCTTTTGTTCAATACCTGCACTATCGCCTGACTGTCACACCAGAAAGTGACCTGTTGGTTCCTTAGGTCCTTCTCCCATACCAGTGTGGCCACCCAGATGTGAAAAATGTTGAGAAAAGTGATGTCCCTCATTATCTCCCTAACTACCTATTTGAGTGGATATGGCTCTGCTATCCACCTGCCTCTAAAATAAGCCCCCATCCCAATATCCCCACAGCATCAGTTTACAGTTGTAGGTCAGTATTATAAACCCAATCATCCTGCCAGAAGGTTTCCCCATTGTATTCTTGCAAAAGTAATTCCCAAATATTTAAATCCTGTTGTGTCCCACCTGTTATACTTACCCGATGAAGCGGTCTGGTAGCACCTTTTGTTGCCCATGCAAACATGCGTCCCGGTGCCACTGCCCTACAAGCAAAATTCAAATGCCCTAACAGTTGTTGGACCTGGTGCAGCTGCACTCTCTTGTGCTTCTTAATCCCCTTCACCAATGCCTTTAACTCATCTAATTTCTTGTCCGGCAGCCTGAACAATTTTCCTTCTGTATCTATTTAAATTCCCAAGAACTCTAAACTCCGGCTCAGACCATCCATCATATCTGCTGCCAGCGGTACTCCTAACTCTTGACACATAGCCCAGAAGTCATCTAGCATCGCTCTTGTCCTGTCTTCACCCTTCCCAATTAATAAGAAGTCATCCAAATACTGAATAACAAACTTGTATCTATACTTGTCTTGAAATACCCATTGCAACCACGTACTGAAGGGTTTGAATGTGATGCACGCAATCGAGCAGCCCATGGGCATTGCCTTATCAAAGAAGTAATGCCCTCCTAGCTGAAAGCCTAACAGGTCCTGATCTTCAGGCCTAACTGGTAACAATCTAAATGCGGACTCGATATCCGTCTTTGCTAACCACACCCCTGGTGTTGCTCTTCTTAGACTAACTGCCTCTTCCAAGGTGGCGTATGTGATCCTACTATATGCCTGGTCAATGTGGACATTGACTGAATCTCCCTGGGGATACAACAGGTGATGTATCACCTGAAATTCTCCCTCTTGTTTCTTTGGGATCAGCCCCAAAGGGGATATCCTAAGGTTCTGTAGTGGAGGGTACTGAAATGGGCCCTCCACTCTACCTGCAGCTAAGTCTTCCTTTATTTTACATTCTAACAAGTCTTCTTTTCCTTTTACAGACTTTAAGTTCTTGGATTTCATCCCCTTTCTCTGACCCCTAAATTGTAAGGTAAAACCTTGTGTAAAACCCTCCCTGAGTAATCTTGCTACATCCCTGTCGGGGTACCGCTGGACCCAATCGGGTAACACCCACGCTTTTATAGGTGTGTCATCCAGCTTAATCCTACTAGTGTTTGATATCTCAATTATCCTGCTGTCCTCCTTAGTGTGCATACCCTCACCCTACATTATACCCTCTGCCCTTGTCCCCCTTCCCCCATGTCTGCCCACTGTACCAAGAGGGCTGGTTGCAATGGTTGTTATTGTTGTTGTTATTGTAATTACCACTGTCCCATCCTGTCCTGCACTTAGAGGCTGGGTGAGTGCTGCCACACTTGGAGCAAGCATGCCTGAAGTGGCAGTGAGACCAAGAGCTAAAAATCCTATTGTAGCCCCAGCAGCACTTTTGTAGGGCTCCTGACTTCTTATCCATTCCTCACCTCTGCTTGCAACTGTGCAAATTTCCAACCACAAGTCTACCTGTCTGGTATCCCAATGCACATCCCCGAAATGCACCATTCTCTTCCTAAATTTCTCATCATACTTCATCCAACTGTACCCGCCCTTTGCCTTATAGGCATAATTTTTTTTCTCGATAACTATGGCAGTATAATAAGTAAAACCTGTGGACCAATTGTCCCAGGTCTTCTCTTTTAGGGACTTGTCTTCCTCCCCTTTCTCCAATAGCACCACTGCTACTTCCATGTCCTTCTTCTCAAAACTCTCCTTTTCCTCATATTTTTCCAAATTATCCGTGTTAGCTAGGGCAAATATGTCAACATATTCCCATTTCCAGATCTTTTCTTTTGTTGCCACAGGCACATGATCCCCAGTTCTAAACCCAGGGGGCCCTACCTCAGGGAAACCTGTCTTCTTCCCCTCCACCATGGGCTTACTCCTATTTTCTTCTCCCACCTTTCCTTTTTTAATTTCCCCGAGCACCTACTCTAGTTACCCCATCCCCATGTCCCCATAGACTTAAGCATCTGCTCAACATACTCTTTTACACTACTCTCAACCGAGAGATCCAGATTACTTGTTTTCAGGGATTCCGGTTCAGGAGTCGGTGCTGGCATTGAGGCGTCTGCTGGCGAGTTGTTGTCCAGAGGAGTTAGTATGTTATCAGGTGTCTGGGGCACTGGCACTCTAATGGGAGCTGCTGGGGCAGGAGGGGATGGCAGAGTCATGGGTAAGGGGGCTAGCTCAGGTATGGGCTTGGGTGCTTGGATTGGAACAGGCACAACAGGTCCCAGCCTTGGTGGGGGTGCTAGTCTCTTTGGCTGAGGTGCTATTGGAGCAATGGAGACTTTTCTTTTTCTACAGACCCCTGATTGGAACTTAGCCCTGCTCAGTCAACTGCCCTCCCATGATCAGGTTTGCCCCCCCTGAGTGGGGCCACTGGACGGGCACCCCTTCCCGATGGACACTATGGTAGGAGAGAACCAGCTTACCCTCTGGGTCAGGGCCACAGAAGCAGTACCCCTGGCTGACACTGGAGGGCAGTGGGGGCAGTTGTGGAGCTGTCGTCATACATGAGGGGCCAGTATTTTCCTGATGCTAGAGCCCAGGGACAGGGACATGCAATGATATCCAGTGTCTTCCCCATCCCCCATATGTGATGGTGCCAGCTGCTGTTGAACCCCTGGCCTCTGCCAGGGGTCCGTAATGTGCCGGACACTCAGTCCCCCTCCCCCAAAGAAGGAGAGAAGTCCTCTGAGTGATCAATCCTTCTCCCCCCGGCCGGCCTTCTGACCTGTCTGTTTCTGAACCTGGGATGTCATCACCACAGATGGACGCCTTGCCTCTGTGCCGGCGAGCCGTTCCCAATGCAGGGACTTTTTTCTTACCCTTGTATTTCCTCATGTCCCTTTTCAGCTTTCAGTTTCTTCCTTCACCCTCTCTGGTCCTCTCCTGCATCCTCCAACAACCTGTTTGCTTTCTCTGCCAACTCCATGACTGCCTTATAGTAGTCTTTGTTTTTATTGTCATTGTGTATGAAAAGTGCTATATAAATGCTGATTCTTCTTCTTTGCAGTCTTTCTTGGTGCCATGACTTTCTTAGCCTGCTACTGAAACTATGCAAAATGACTGTGGAAAAAATTCACAGGACACTGGTTAATCTTTTTAACACCAAACTTCCAATTCCAGTGGCCCTTCAGCCCCTTGTCAGCAAGCCAGCTGGATGACGTTCCCTTATCCACCCATCCTTGCCTTGCTGCATTCTACTTAGGCGTAGGCTAAATCTGCATATATAGTACATACCTTATCTGTGCTTATCTGGGAATGCAAACCATGGATATTTTATTTATTGATTTTTTCTTTTTTTAAACAGCCATGTGGGCAAATCACCGTTAAACTCTACCCTTCTGCCTGTTTGAGGAGACTCTCCATATCCCCCCTCCCCCACTTGCAGAAGGTTCGCCCTCCATTTTTTTTATTTTTTTTATATCCTCCTTGTGCATCTCATCCACCCCACAGGAGGCTCTGTATTCTTTGGTAACTGCATCTCCTTTTTTCAAGTTGAAAACCCCTTGGGTGTTTTAGTTACCAGGCCTTTTTTCTCTTTCTTTAAGCATAACATTTTTTTTTATTAACCGCTGAAAATGTGCTTTGCTTGCTAAGCCCTTAAAACTGAAGGGGTCCAGCTATTCATACCACAAGTAGCCACTGGACCTTTCACAAAATGGCGGCCGTCTTGTGCCCCACAAAATGGCGGCCACCCTGTTGCCTGTAATGGCTGTCATCCACAGCACATTCTTTCTTACTTTCTATCTTTTTATTTATTTCTATTGTTCCTTTGCTCTTTTTTCCTATTTCCCCAGACTCTGCCACCAGCTATATTCTGGTCAGTGTAGCTGCTGGTTTGCCACCTGGCAGCCATTCAACTTTCAAAATGGCAGCTGCTCTCCAACCAGCCCTTATGCTCATCCTCACAGTCTTACTCTTTACTTTTTTTTTTTAAAAGCGGCTAAAACCCTCCAGGTGGTCCCAGGAAATACCCCACTCCGCACACATCCTCCACTTCTTTTTATAACCTGGCCACTCCATTTGTTCCCCACCACCTGCCGTGGCTTTCAAAATGCTGGCATCTGCCATGTGGTCGGCTGGGCGGATGTCCCTCTGAGCACAACACCAATATCCCTGCTTCCTCATGCTCCACGAAAGCCACAGAAACATAGAAACATAGAAGTTGATGGCAGATAAGGACCGCAAGGCCCATCCAGGCTGTCCATTTCTTTTTCTACCTTATGAATGTGCCATGGGCCTTTGCTCTGTCAATGGCCTGTCTATTCATGCTCATCTGTATTGCTCCCTCATGCATATCCCACGCCTGTTTGAAGCCCTGCACTGTATTCATATCCGCCACTTCTTGAGTTAGGCTGTTCCATGCATCCACCACCCTTTCTGTGAAAAAGAACTTCCTCACATTACCCCTTAATCTGCCTCCCTCTAATCTCATACTGTGTCCCCTTCTCCTGCTATTTTTCTTATATTGAAAAACATTAGACTCTTTCACTTTGTTAATGCCCTTAAGGTGTTTGAATGTTTCGAGCATATCACCTCTCTCCCTCCTTTGCTCTAGGGTATACATATTGAGCTCCGTTAATCTGTTCTCATATGTTTTCTGATGCAGTCCCTGCACCATTTTGGTTGCCCTCCTCTGGACTGGCTCAATTTGGTTAATGTCCTTGTGAAGGTGTGGCCTCCAGTACTGCACACAGTACTCCTGATGGGGCCTAACCAGTGTCTTGTAAAGAGGGATTATTACCTCCCTTTTACGACTTGTGATACCCCTACTAATACATCCCAACATTCCCCCTAACCTTATCTACTGCTTTAGTGGCCTGCTTGGATGATTTCAGGTCATCTGTGATGATGATGCCCAAGTCTCTTTCTTCTTTTGTGACTGCCAGCAACTCTCTTCCCAGCCAATAGGTGGCTTCAGGGTTTCTCTTCCCTATGTGCATGATCTTGCACTTCTTTGCGTTAAACCCCAGTTGCCACTCTTCTGGCCATTTTACCAGTTTATCCAGATCTCTTCTCATTCTGCCCACCCCATCTGGATCATCTACTCCGTTGCAGATCTTGGTGTCATCCGCACACAGACAAACCTTACCCTCCAGTCCATCTGCAATGTCAGTGATGAAGATATTGAAGAGGACTGGCCACAGAACTCATCTCTGAGGTACCCTACTTGTGGCTTGCATCTCTTCTGGCTGTATACCATTTACCACCACTCTATTTTCTGCCCGTCAACCAGTTTGCCACCCAGTTGACCAACTTCTGACCCACCCCGAGCCTACCCAACTTATTAATCAATCTTCTATGTGGAACAGTATTGAAAGCTTTGCTGATGTCAAGGTAGGCAACATCAGCTGCACCCCCTTGATCCACCACTCTGGTTACCCAGTCAAAGAAATCTATGAGATTAGTTTGACAGGACCTTCCTGTTGTAAACCCATGCTGTCTTGGATCCTGTGCTCCTATGGATTCCAGGTGTTGCACTATCCTTTCCTTAAGGAGTGCCTCCATAATCTTGCCCACTACTGAGGTAAGACTGACTGGTATGTAGTTCAGTGCCTCCTCCCTGCTACCATTCTTGTGGAGCGGGATCACGTGAGACTATCTCCAGTTGTCTGCGACCTCTCCGGTGCTCAGAGGCTCACTAAACAGTTCTGATAATTGCTCTGCTAGTTCCACCCTTAGCTCTTTTAGTACCCTGGGATGTATGCCATCAGGTCTCATTGCCTTGTCCACCTTGAGCTTATCGAGCTCTTGTAGGATCCTTTCTTTTGTGAAGAAACTAGTGCACACCTCCCTCCCCCCGTGTCCATGGTGCTGAGCTGTGGGCCCTGCCCTACCTTTTCTTCAGTAAATATTGAGCAGAAGTATCTATTTAGGATAGATGCTTTTACACGCGGTCCTCCTCCTCACACGCCCTCTTATCCCCTTTGATCTAGCAATACCCCCTCTGGACTTTCTCCTTTCACTAATGTATCTATAGAAAGTCTTGTCACCTTCTTTTACTGTTCATGCTAGTTTTTCCTTGGTTTGAGCCTTTACCTGCCTTACTGCCTTCCCTGCTTCCCTTAGGGAAGTTTGATATGCCTCCCTGTCTTTACACTACTGTGTTCCCTTATATTTCCTGAAGGTCAGCCTTTTGGCTCTGACCTTTTCTGCTACTGTATTTGAGAACCACATTGGTTTCCTTCTTCTTTTGCACTTCCTTTTCTCTCAAACACAATGGGATGTTGCTTCAAGTATTGCATCCTTAATGCTTGCCCACTTTGCCTGTACCCCCCTCACCTGTATTTCTTTTTGTCAGGGCTAGCTTAACTCTGTTGGCCATCTTATCAAAGTCATCTCCTCTGAAGTCCCATATTTCATCTTGGAATGGGATGATTTAGTTCTAGTGGCCAAATTGAACCATACCATGTGATGGTCAATGGCCCCCAGGTGACCTTCTACCTGGAGATCTGTGATCTTTTCCCTGTTCGTCAGTACTAGATCTAGGATAGCCCTGTCTCTTGTGGGTTGTTGTATCAGTTATTTGAGGCCCTCCCCCCCCTGCAGGGAATCCACTATGTGTCTAGTTCTGGCAGATGTTCCTGCTGATATTGACCAATCTGTATCTGGCATGTTGAAGTCTCCCATTATCAGAACCTCCCCTTTAGCTGTCGTGTTTTGTATATCTAACAGTAATGTGTCTATACCCCCCCCCCACAGACTGGAGGCCTGTAGACAATCCCAGTTTGTATGGCTGTCCCATATCCTGTTTCCAGTGTGACACACAGTTCTTCTGGCTCCTTATCTGTATTCTGAATTTCTGTAGCTTTGATATTTTCATTGATATAAATGGACACTCCACCCTCCTTTTTGCACCTCAGTCTCATCTGAACAGTACATAGCCAGGTACTGAGGTCTCCCAAGTGTTGTTACTGGTGAACCATGTTTCGCTAATGGCTACTATGTCCAGTTTAGCCTCTGTCATTATTGCCTGCAGGTCTAGGATCTTGTTTCCCAGACCGCGAGCATTTGTGTACATGATTTTCCATTGGTCAGACTTCAGTGTGTTAGTTGTTGGGCGAGGTCTGGCATTTCCCCTGTGCGTCGTATGGGGAGTTGTACCTTTTTCCTTTTCTGGTGATGCAAATGAACTGTAAACATGCTGAACTCCTGTTTGATCACTAGCTGAGGGAGGAGCTGTGTTCTTCCCATTCAACGTATTGGGTGCTGCACCCCCTCACCCCATTTGCTAGTTTAAACATTCTGCAAAGACATCAAACTTCTGCCCCCATGCACTGACTCCCTTCTTAGTCAGATGCAGGCCATCGAATTTAAAGAACTTTCGCTCCCAAAACTGTTGCCAAATACCTACCAATGTGCGTCCTTTTTCCTGGCACCAGCCCTTGAGCCACATGTTTATCTCCCCTATCTCCCCTTCTCTGACCTTCTGTCCATCTACCCCATCTTCCAGACTGGAAGGATCTCAGAGAAGGAGATGTCAGATGAAATGGATGATAATTTGTCACCCATCCTGGTCAGGTGTTCCTTGGTCTCCTCAACTGACTAGCTGGTGAGAACGTTAGTACCTATGTGTACCAGGATATCAATGTTTTCTTCTGCTTCCTGTACAATTTTAGTAATGCAGTCAGTGTCTCTCCACGCTGATGTACCTGGGAGACATCTGACCATTACCCCTGGTAGGATATAGGTATCAACTCCCAGAATCATGGAGTCTCCTATGATCAGAAGCTTTTTGGATTTCCTTTTTTCTTTTTTTGTTTTGGTTCCTGTTTTGGGTGAGTTTTATTGTTCTAGCTCCTGTGCTGCAGTGTTCTGCTCTGCAGTGTCCTCTGCCCCTTTGTTTGATTTCAGAGATAGAGGCAGATACCTGTTTGTCATTTTTATATGTTTTTTGGAGGTGATATGTTGGTGAACACCTAGTGATGGGGCACTTGATTTGCCCTTCCTAACCACCTGCCAACCTCCCGGACCAACTACCCTCTGCTGTTACGGTGCCTCTGTTGGATGTTGGGGAAATGGCGAGTGGTTCTTATAATATATTTTCTCCTGAATATGTGATTTGAGGTGAGCAATCTCTGCCCATGCTGCCTGGAGCTGAGCCCTTAGATCTCCAATGGCCCACCATGCAGGACAGTGTCCTAAATCCTGTATAACTGCTCTTTTGAAAAGTGTCCCACAGTACCTGTAGTTAATAATATCCATTCCAGATAAGTTGCTGGGTTTATAACCTGGTCAGAGTAATTAGAAGGAGTAAAAAGGAAGCAAAAGCTTGATTTTGTATTTTGTTTGTTTGTTTTTGTATAACTTATTATAACAAGTTAAATTACTTGTGCCCCTGTAAATGAGGTCACAGTGTGGATACCCCTCTGATCTGCCCCTTCCTGCTTTGCTACTGGAAATATTATGACTGTGCTACCCTATAAAAGGAGTGTAGCGTGGGGTGGTTGGGGATGGGGGTCAGTGGCTGGGACCTTCCCCTGCCGAAAAAGAAGAACCACGGACAAAAGAAACAAGGAGGTAAGAGCAGAAACAATCAGCCAGCAACAAATGCAGTAGCCCTGAAAGCTTATCCTAATGACAGACAAAACTGTAAAACCTGTAAAGCACCACCTGTAATAAAGCACAGCTCAACTGTGGATCAGAGATTAATATTCCCACTTCGGAGGTGCTTCCTACTTGAGCAGCTGCATCTCTGTTTGTTGCATGGTGAGAATGGCTGCACCCTCTTGAGACCACGCCACTTTAGGTACCATCATAAGAGCTAAGAGACCAGATGAGAGGGGGGCCATTAAAGATCTTGTACTAAATCTAATTCTTCTTCTCCTGGTTTCTATTTTTTAACAAACCACCAGGAGAAGAGCCAATCGTCAAATGCCGGTCACCTCGGTCGGTTCGCATATCAGCTTCTTCTACCCACGAGGTGATTTTTGACACCATGCCTAGGTGCTTGAAGCAGAAAGGCCTTCACCCAATCTGTTGCCAGCCGTAATCTGCAGTGTTTTGCTGAGTACAACCCCCCCAAGAAAAAACGCTTTTGTACCTGAAATTACACCAGTTGCTTCATTTGTCTCAAGCTGCTCATACACATTTTTTTTTTAATTTACTTACCTGGTAACCTTGGAACTCCTCTTAAGCAATTGGCATCCTCAGCTCCAGCAAGCCTTCCTCCACAAATGATAGGATTGCAAAATTAATTTAAAACTAATATCTGCCAAAAGTCAGGAACACTAATAACTGTAAGAAATTATACTTAAGCTAATAAAAAGGTTTAACTAATAAAACGTTTTAAAACCATGATAGCAAAGCAGCTTAATGCTGCACTGTTGGGGCAACTGGGACATTGTTGGTTTAGTTATCTCCTTCTGTGTTAGTGTGGGACCCCCCTTTCTGCTCTCAGTAATCTGCCCTGATATAGCTGGGTGGGCTATTGAAACATCCAACAGCTCCCCAGTCCTCCTACTTATCCTGTTGTAATTCATAGTTGAGAGTGATCTTGTGATTTGATATTAGTTCCAGTGAGATTTTCTCCGAGTCTGGATTTGGTGGAGAAGCTAACACTGTTTTTACCCTATGTTAGATGTACTTGAGCCTATCACCTGCGTGTTACCTATGTACTATTGTCAATCTGAATTTAATCTCTGCTCTTGATAACTGGTACTATCTGCCTGTTTAGTTTTGACTGTGTATTTCTAGTTGGGCTATGCCCCAGTTCTCTAGTCATTAGTGCTGTAGACACTAGCTACCCCTCACCCTTTCGCCCTAGGGTGGTTACTAGCCCACAACTATCATCTCCAGCCCCTGTCCTGGGTAGTTCCTCGGTCTGTACTCTCGTCATGTTGGCCTCTGAGCTCCCCAGAGAGGCTGCTAAGCCCTTCCCTGGTAGCAGTATCCTTATTCTTGGGCTGGCCACATCCCTATGCTTCCTCTTACTTTGCTTAGATTGCTCCCCCTCTTCGAGAGGCACCTGGGGTATTCCTGATCAGCATGGGGAACAAGATTTCACCTTCTCCAACCTTATATCCTTTGCCAGTCAGCACCTCTGGCCTGCCTTCTGCCTTGACCTCAGGTGTGTTCTGTACCTTTCTATGGTAATCAAGCACCTCACCCATAAGCCCTTGGCATGTGGCAGGTGCCCTCCCCTAAGGCATCTCCCATGGCTACTGTTGGTGCTACTAGTCCTGACGGGTGACACTGAGCCTAACCCAGGTCCCCCTTATCAAGTCTCTTCCCTTCCTGCTGGCTGGCTGTCTGGCAAAGGGCTAAGAATTGCACATCTCAACATTCGCAGCCTCCTGCTCAATCGGGCTGAGCTTGCTGCATGGGTCTCTCATTACAAGCCTGACATCCTCGGCATCACCGAGATGTGGCTGAAACCCTCTACCCCTGACTCTGTCTGCATACTTCCTGGCCTTGAACTCATTAGGCTTGATTGGTCAGTGAGGGAGGGAGCGGGGGGGTGGCATCTTGATCTACTTTAGGAACCACCTAAATCTGTCTGTCATGGCTCACCAATTGTCCCCGCTGCCCCCCAGTGAGCTGCTTCATATCATCCTTTTGCTTGGGAATGCCAAAACGCTGCATGTCATTTGTTCATACAATCCCCCCAAGGGTGGAGTATCAGGTTTATCCTCCCTCCTTGAAGTTCTGGGTGCTAAGACTGGGGACAATGAGCTACTCATAATGGGTGATCTCAACCTAAATTGGCTCGGAGGTAATGCCAAGGCATATGAACCTCTGCTTGCAAGCCTCTCCCTGTCACAACTCATCCAAGAGCCCACCAGGTGGTCCCCCACTGGTGGGAGTAGCTCCCTCCTTGACTGGGTGCTGTCTAATAGACCTGGGAGGATTTCCTCCTCAGGTACCCTTCCTGACTCCATTTCAGATCACACCCCAGTGTACTGTGTATGGAGGGTCTCCTCCCAGAAAATTCCCCACAAAGTTATCCAAGTCAGGGATTTTTCAAAGTTTAACCTTGGTTCCTTTCATGAGGACCTGAGGCTCACTGACTGGTCCTCGGTGTCGAGTGGTTCTGACTGTCCCACTGCTGCTAGTTACTTTGTCAGGACCTTTTCTGCACTGCAGGACAAGCATGCACCCCTCATTAGGAGGAGGGTAAGGGGGTCTGCTACGAAGTGGCTTCACGGAAGCCTTCTTGCCCTCATACGAACCAGGGACAAATGTTGGGCTATCTTTAAAGCCACATTGGATCAGACAATATTTCAACAGTACAGAAGGCTCAGGAATAAATGTAAAAGAGCTATCAGGACTGCCAAGAGTGATTACTGTAAAACTGCATTACTAAAATCAGCTAAGGATCCTAAGAACTTCTGGAGGAACAACAAAAACATAGTTAGTGGTTCCTCCAACTGTGGGGTCTCTGACATGCTCATTGTCGGGTCTCACTGTAACAATCGTCTGACTATTGCCAATGCATTTAACTCTTACTTTACTGATTTGTCCGCTTTCACCTCCCTATTCTCCTCTGGTGGGAGTGATAGTCAAGTCCTGTCTCCTTCGCCACAGGCGCCCCCCTCCTCCCGGCCGTTGTTCTACTTTAGAGCAGTGACAGTACAGATGCAGAGACTTCTCCCCCTATGCTAGGGCTGGCCACGATAGCCTAGATCCTAGGCTCCTCCATTTAGGTGCCGCTTACATTGCCTCCCCTGTGGCGCATATTTTCAATATGTCTCTCCCCCTTGGAGTCATCCCGGACCTCTGGAAGGTGGGAAGGATCACCCCAGTCCTTAAACAAGGTAATTCTAAAATCATTGACAACTATCAGCCAATAGCCATTCTCTCGGCTCTCAGTAAACTCCTGGAGAAAGTTGTTGCCGAGCAACTCATGGAGTACATTCAGGCCCATGAGCTGCTGTCTCCTGAGCAGCATGACTTTTGGAAAGGGCACAGCACTTCCTCAGCACTAGTTGCAGTCTCCTCCAGGATCAGAGCAGCAATGGATCAGGGCAGCAATGGATCAGGGGAAGCTCTCTGGTGCCATCTTCATTGACCTATCTAAGGCCTTCGACCTAGTCAATCATGCCTTACTCATCTCTTGGCTCTGGTCCCTTGGCCTGTCCCCCCCATGTCCTAAGTTGGTTTTCCAGCTACCTGTATGGTAGAAATCAGTCAACCAATTTCAGCAGGGTCCTCTTTGATACTATCCCAGTGGCCTTGGGTGTCTCTCAGGGATCAGTATTGGAGCCTCTCCTCTTTTCCATCTTTGTTAATAACCTTACCTCCATCTCTACCCATTGTTGCTCCTTTCTTTATGCTGATGATCTGGTCATCCTCACCCATTCTCGTGATATCAGGATCATCAACCACCAGCTGAATGTGGATTTTAGGAATATCCAGTCTTGGATTATGGCAGATAGGCTTGTCTTCAATCTAAAAACAACTCAGGCTATGCTCTTTGGGTCTCCAGCCAAGATTAAGTCCTCCCCTGCCCCCCTGTACATCACTGGTATTGATGGCTCTCCTCTTATGACAGCTGACTCCATTAAATACTTTGGGGTGACACTTGACCCCCAGCTGGACCTTGGTCATCACATCCAAAGTGCATGCAGGGCTGTCAACTGTAAGCTCGGTCTAGCCTTCAGGGTGAAGAACACCCTTACATCTGCTTCCCGTAAGGAGCTGGCCAGAGGTGTATTTCTTCCTACTCTCTGTTATTGGCTCATTATGTATGCATATACTTCTAAAATTCACCTTGCAAGGTGGAACAATGCCTATAACAATATTTGTTGTTTTGCACTTGCTGCTCCCCGTCTTACCCACCACTGTGACCTGTATACCAAGCTCAACTGGCTCTCCCCTTCCAACTATAGGAGCTTTGTCCTGGGTAGCTTCACAGGCAAGGCGCTCAGAATTGGCACCCCCCAAGGACTGGTGGAAGTCCTCATACCTGCTGCCTCTTTCTACTCCCTACAGTCTTTGGGCTCTGCCACTCTCAAAGTCCCTGCCACTCATACACAAATGGGTGATAGGAGTTTGGCTGTATGTGCTCCCAGAATTTGGAACTCCCCCCCCCAGGTCTGCTTCTCACCCTCTCACTCTTGCCTCCTGAGCTCCCTCTGGACTCACCTGCAGCTTTCCTCCTCATGTGGTTGTCCTAAACCTCCATAATCCAATCATGGTTCCCGCTGTGGTCTACTATGTCCCTGCTCGTCTGGTGGCCCCTGCAAGGGCCCTGAGGGTGGTTTTCATTTGCTTAGGTCCTGTTTGTATCATATTGTACATACTCTCTGCTCTAGGTGGAGTTGTGTCAGATGCACAATTCGGTGGTCCCTGTTTGTATAGAAATGTATTATGTGATTCAATGTATGCTCTTTCCTACTCAGCTGTGCTATATTCTTTACTGTTTATGTAACGAGTTGCCACCTTGTTCTACCTAGTGTTGTGCTATGTGCTACTGTTTCTTATTGTTTTTGTATTTGTACTCTCCCGGGTCGTACCTGAAAATAGGCAATTGTCTTGTCTAGTGTGCTTACCTAGTCAACAAAAGCTAATAAATAAATAAATACATAAAAGACAAACTGATGTACTGTCTTGCAAGAAATTAATTAATTAGCAAGAGAGCAAAATGTGTGCTCTCCTGCAGACATTCATGGCCTTATAAGGCCCCCTTCCTTGGCCCTCTCTGTCTCTCTTTCTCCCCCACTAATAATATCCACTTAATGCCATGATGTCATCTAGACCTTCCCCCTCCTACTTACTCTCTCTGTGAACTCATCTAAACTCTGCCCCTTTGAATCCCCTATAAATTCCTTTATTACTTTCTTTAATCCAGCCTTCCCCCCATCCACCCATCCTACTGAGCACCAGATTAACTGGGGGGGGGGGGCTGTTGATAATAGGGCCTGCCTCGCAATCAGGCAAGCCACCTTATTACACACTGCAGCTAAAAACGTATTCTAACATAATTGTTCAAGACTGCGTTGGGTGGCTATTGTTAAGCACATGGGCTTCTGCCTATGCCTTTGAATGATCACTGCACTACAAGTATCTAACTTACAGCTTTGTAAAACACTGTGATAAACATTATGAATGAATTGCAGTAGAACACCACATACTATTTGGTTCTTATTGGGGGGGAGCAATATAGCCTAGTGGTTACAACACAGAGTTGTGAACCTTGACATCCAGTAGACCTGAATCTGAATCACTTACTATCACTTGCATTCTGTGTGGCTCTGAGCAACTCACTTACCATACAATGCTTAACTGTCTCCTGGGTCATACCTGAGAATGAACTTTGTCTCAGTGTGACTTTCCATGCCAAAAATGTTAAATAAAAATCTTTTTAAATTAGGGTATTGTGTAATGTACATTTTTCTGTGTGATCAATTGTTGCTGCCCTGCCAAAAGTGCACACTTGAAAAACCTACACACCTCAGGGGCCTCCTCTCATCCACAAATAACTGCATAAACAACTGGAAGACTGGAACAGGTTCAGGTAAAGATTTGGTGGCACCATTTCCAGCAGAGTTTTGCTGTTTAAGACCTTGAAATTGTTTTCACTAAAGGTTACAGAAGACACTTTGCCAGCCTTATCTTTAAATGATTGCTATATTCAAATGAGCTGCAGCTTATTTATTCTTTCCTTGGAGGCTTAAGGATAGTACAGGAATTGAAGAGAAAAAGGAGTAAACCGCTGTGTCAACTCAACAAACCTTAAGTAAGTTTAATTCTTTGTTTAGCTATTGGTATTCAATATTGCCAGATACTTTACTTTAAATAATCACTAATAAGCATTGATTTTGTCTTTGTTCTTCACAGCACAGCAAAATAAATCTGAAAGTCAGGGTCAAATGAGTCCCCGTGGTGTCCTTCACTGTCTGCTGAGGAGCACATTTTGGCTTGCAAAGAGTTCATATCCAGAAGAAAAGAGTGTTATTGTCACGATTAGTGAGTAATAATAACTGTCCTGCAAGAATCCTTGCATGACACTATTATATTTTAAGGGGCTGCACTCATGGCTCATTACCATATCTACTTTAGATTATAAAATTCTATTAAATACATTCCTTTGTCTATTGTACTGTACAGTGATGCAATGAACCATTTGGAAGTCTGGTTTTGATCCCTGATAAAACAAACCAGGGATGTTTAAAAGGATTCTGATCACGGAGTTATAGTCATAATTATAGTTATTCTAAGTAACTTTGCTGTCTGTCAGTTCAGCTTATTACCTCCATGATGGATGCATTGATTGTAAAAACAGAGTCAAACAGTATCTAAAAGCCCACAATTCCAGCAGTTCTTTGCTGCAGATCCTGTCCTGTAGACAATTAGACCACTAATCATGTTCAATAGACAAGCCAAGAAGGGCAATAATATTACAAATCATAACACATGATTACTTCATAAACAAAGTACCTTACAATTTGAAAGTGTTTCATTAAATGCAAACAAATCCCTGATTCTATTTAAATTTAGCTATTTCTAATAAAACTTATACTGGCATTTAGACACTTGGATATAGCATATCAGAGAGGTTGTCTGGAGGAAAACCAGTATGTGGGATCCATTTAAAATGTACAAGCAGAGAGAGCGACTAAGGGGTTCCAAGAGGACCAAGCATGTGTCTGTAGTTTGTCATTCTCAGTCTTGGTTTCACTATGTGCGCATCCTGTAAATAAGGTGACTTTTGGTTTGCTTGGCCCTTGTTAGCCTACCCCTGTATGAGGATTTGCACACTCATGACACTTTTCACTGGGTTTGAGGCTTCTGACTATATGCATGTGCTTTTGGTAGAAGTACCTCATAAGCAAACATAAAATGCAGCAGTCACATGATTAGAAAATTAATAATAGAGCACTCTGGCACTTTTTCCATTAAATATGTTTATTTCTGAACACTTTTAAATAGGATTTATAATTAAGGACCTCAAGCACAATAACAGAGGAAAGGCTGTCACTGTTTCTTAAGCACTCATGAAGGTGACTTCTAGAAATATTGCATCTGCACTGCTTGAAGAGTCACTTAGTTAGAGTCCAATCAGCAAAAGTGTGACAGATCCACTAAACATGATATTTAAAGGGTAAATAAAGCTACATTTTGTGTATCACTAATGCATATCACCAGATTTACAATGGTAGTGGGATGGGCTAATGTATAGTACATTCAGGGCTGTTCAGAAAGGCATGGAACGGCAAAGGGCTACATCTATGGTATGTGCAACATGCTCATGGATCACCCCTTGACACCAGCACATAAGGAGGATGGATGCCCCAAACACATAGCAGCAGAAGTAGTGTGTTTATTTACATAGAGCTTTTACAAAGGTCAGAGTGATTTCCAAAACAGTGCAATACAGGCAAGAACACAATATATGCTATACATACTCAACATCGAAAAAAAAAAAAAAAGATTCAGCAGTTAAATGACTGATGTGGTCTTAATGAAGAGATCTGTACAGTTGTGAGCAGTTTAAAAAAGCAAGAGCAAATACATATTATCTAATTCAAACTTTGAAACTATACAGAGATGGTGCAGTATGGACATTAAAACATCCAATATATTCCATAGGACAAGGAGGGCAAAAGCCAAAGCAAAAGCTTAATCACTAGTAGTTATTATTCTGGAAGGTGATTCCATTAGATACCCACACCTAGTACCTGACTGCCATGGTGGGTAGGTGTGTGTGTGTGGGGGGGTCTGTGGCAATCAGAGATATTGATGGCCACCCCATTCAGGGCTTTATACCTGTGTTTTAGTAACTGAATCTTGCAGTTGACTTGCCACCAAACAGGAAGCTACCCTCTCTGGAGCAAGGAGGTGATTTAACTGGCTTCTGAACTGATGACAGAAACTTTGCTATAGCATTCTGAACAAACTACAGACAGAACAATTGGCCACAATGTAGTCTATTGAAACCTAGATCCAATGTGGTAATGTCATTCATGAATACTAAAGGTGTAAACAAACTAATGGGTACCACAATGGAGCAAGTGCCTGAAGGCCACTGGACTGGTGTAGTAGGCCAGTGGGGAGGTGGTCACTGGTTACTGTTGTAGTAATGCCCAACTGCACATTGGCATCATCCACTTGTAGAGAAAGCAGTATGCCTTGGGATTTGCAAGCTTGTGAAAGCACCAGCATCAGCCAGTTGACTCTTACTACAGAGTTCAGTGGTCCTGTAAAGCTGAAATCTGCCTCATAACCCATGACACAGTTGGAGAACACAACAGCATGCAGGACACAATAGGAGGTTCATGGAGGAATATCCCCTTCATAACACAATGCACCTCTCAGCCTTTCAAATTTCCCACATAGAGAATTACCTTCCTGTATGGTAGCCACACAGTGGCACTGTCAGAGTTATGGACATGCACACATGCATAACCTGTCCTGCCATAGTATGCATGCTATCACCTAGCACATTGACACAACTGTACACAGAATGTATGTCACACCTTCATATTATGTTCTGTGGTTGGGTAATTACACACCACTTGTCAAAGTTTCATGTCATCTATGTATCTTGCTGCACTTGGATAGCATGAACTAGTGTGGAGTGTATGGCACATTCTCGATCACACTGAAATCAGCCATTGCACAATTCTCCCAGTAACCATACTAGGACTGTTAATGCACTGCTCTTGTCAGTTGAATGCATACCTAAAATAATGAAGTACAATTTCTTAGGTGATAGCAGGTGTGTGCCACCCATCATGCCCAGGCTTCTAATGTGCATTACCAACAGAATAAACAAATGTTGCACATTAACCCTAATGTGTTAATGTTCTACAGATGATGCAACCTGTGGAGCTGTGGCAGTTTTCAGACATACTGTTATCAGGAGGGTTGTGTGTTTAAAACACTCGTGCTACACAGCAGCACTTTACTTTTCACCTGTGCTCACCTCTCTGCCTGAATTTCCATCGCGAGTTGCCTGAAGTAATTTACAACTACAGCCTGCTGTTTGTGAACTTCCCCCCAGCACAGCTGAGAGAAGGAGGGGACCGGAGGACAGCGTCAGCAAATAGGAGGGGCAAGACTGTTTAAAACACTCGTGCTACACAGCAGCACTTTACTTTTCACCTGTGCTCACCTCTCTGCCTGAATTTTCATCGCGAGTTGCCTGAGGTAATTTACAACTACAGCCTGCTGTTTGTGAACTTCCCCCCAGCACAGCTGAGAGAAGGAGGGGACCGGAGGACAGCATCAGCAAATAGGAGGGCCAAGACTGTTTAAAACACTCGCTCTACACAGCAGCGCTTTACTTTTCACCTGTGCTCACCACTCTGCCTGAATTTCCATCGCGAGTTGCCTGAGGTAATTTACAACTACAGCCTGCTGTTTGTGAACTTCCCCCCAGCACAGCTGAGAGAAGGAGGGGACTGGAGGACAGCGTCAGCAAATAGGAGGGGCAAGACTGTTTAAAACACTCGCGCTACACTGCGCGGAGCGTGAGTGGCGCGAGCGCCACTCGGGGGAGAAATCAGCTTTGAGCAGACTTAAGTAAGTCTTCTGGCATAAAACAATTAAAACTGCATTTATATTTCTAAACTTTAGTACCTATAAGGAGTTTAGTTAGATTTATATAGTATTTGAATTTATAGATTAGCGATAACGTGTAGTTAAGTAGAGAGGTTTATGCACCTGTGAGATAAGGAAATAACATAAAGTTAATGATAAGAATCTGTAGAATCTAACTTTAAATAGAGTGTTGATAAAAAAATTTTTAAAAATGGAAATTGGTGTTAGATTGATGTTTTATGTTATTGTAGTATGGATGTCTTATGTGAAGATTTTAGACTTTCACCATACTGAAGTTTCAAGTGCTTTGGTTTTAGAAATTGGATATACTTTGAATATTAGAAAATGCTTATTTACTGTAGGGAATCAGTTTAAAATTAAAGGAAGAAACTCATTTGTAAAGATCGGAAATCAAGCGTTAAGTAAAACTTTTATTACTTCAGTAGTGGGTAATGATAAACAAAAATTAATAAATTGTTTAATAGTGGTTTTGATCCTGGGTGGGGACATTGAAATAAATCCAGGGCCTAAAATTGAAACTGATCTTAAAATAATATATGATAATGCTCGTTGTTTAAAAACTAAATTGGATCTTTTAGATCCTGGACTGCTCTGAGTCCCTGGATTTGATTGCATTAACAGAATCATGGTTAACAAATAAAATAAATACAAGTGAGGTTGTGCCAGATGGTTTTATTGGACATCGACTAGATAGGGTAGGTAGAAAGGGGGGTTCTTTTATTCACTAAGAGGAATTAGGACAAACAAAGATACAATTTGCAGGTCAGATAGGTCAAATTGACTGTTTATTAGTAAAGATACAAAGTTAGCCCTTACTGTGGGAGTTGTATATGCCCCTCCAAAATCTTTAATTAATACTTTTGACAAGTTAGCCATAACCATTCAGAAATGTACTATGGGAAGTGAGTTACTATTAATAGGGGACTTTAACGCGGTCTGGGGAAAGCCTCGTGGTACTGCATTGCAAAAATCTTTTAAATTATTATTTTTGGAGCAAAAGGTAGCTAATCCAACTAGGAAAACTTCTTTAAATAGTATAGGTAATATTTTGGATTTAATTTTTGTCTCCACAGAGATTGAAATACAGCAATTGGAAATAAAGCAGCCAATTATGGGAGACCATTGTTCCATAAGTTGTATCTTTAAATTTAAGGGGAGAGGGATCCCTATGGGACAGATTTTGACAAAGGTTAAAGGAGATGTTTTAAGGGTATAATAAGGATGCTTTTTTGGCTAGATTAGCCTCTATAAATTGGCAAAGGTTATTTTTAATTCCATCAATAGATTTAGCTATTCAAGAATTTTCAAAATGATTCCTAGAGGTTTGTAATGAAATGGCTCCATTTAAATCAATAAAACAGAGGAAGAATCATGTTCCTTGTGTAACGGAGAAAATTAAAAAACAGATTAGAGGAAAAAATAAATTATGGAAAATAGCAGGGAAGTCCCTAAGAACAGAGGATGGGAAAAATATAAGATTGCTAGAAATGCATTAAAATCCCAAATTAAGAAAGCAAAATATACATTTTTTGAAGCTAAAACTAAGGAGACTACTGATCCAGGGAAATTCTGGTCTTTGTTAAAATCTTTTGATCCCTCTGTAACTTCAAAACCCATAATCCAAATGGAAAGTAGGGGCATCCTCAAATCGGTTAGAGATTCAGCAAATATTTTGAATAATTATTTTATAACATTACCAGATTTAAATATTCCCCAGCCCGTTATGGGAAATGGTTATGTTAATAGCTTTAATGGTTCAATATTTAGCTTTAAGTATTTTACTTGCAAACAGATTAAGGAAGAAATGAGAAAACTTAAGATAAAAAAAGCCTTTGGTTTAGATTACATAGAAAACCGATTTCTTAAGGATTCTATTCAGGTTACTGCACCGGTGATAACCAAACTCTTTAATTGGAGTTTGAAGGAGGGTGTATTCCATCTATTTGGAAGAATCGAAAATAATTCCTATTTTTAAAGGGGATGGTGATACTACCTCGCCTACGAATTATAGGCCTATTGCACTGTTATCTTGCCTATCCAAGATTTTGGAGAGGTTAGTGCAGAAACAACAATGATTTTTGGAGGAACATTCTTTACCTACAAAATATCAGTCGATTCCGTAGAGGTTTTTCAGGGCACTGCGCTCACGGACATGGTGATATTGTAGCATCAAAATGGAGGATGCCATGTCCGTGGGCGCAGTGTTCGTGGATCTATCTAAGGCTTTTGATACTGTAGCCCATGACCTGTTGGAGAAACTTTTGGAAGAAATAGGAATTGGAATAGTGCCATTAAATTGGTTGAAATCCTATCTGGGAAAAGAACCCAACAAGTATATATTGATGGTACTCTATCTGAGAAAGCTAAAGTGTCATTAGAGTACCCAGGGTTCGATTTTAGGACCAACTCTCTTCCTCATATATATTAATCAGTTAGTGGACAGTGTTAAAATTCAAGTATTCATTTATGCAGATGATACCATACTGATTTCAGGTGGTAAGACTCCAGAACTTATGGAAAGTACTTACAGGAAGACTTTATAGGGCTTTGTACATGGCTATCAACTCTGGTCTAATAGTTAATAGTAAAAAACAAATTTAATGATATTTCAGAAACAAGGAAAAGAGTTGAATATAGGAAATAAATTAATTCAAATAAAACATTACAAAATGAAATTTTGCACAAGTTAAGGAATATAAATATCTTGGAGTATGGATCGATAATCAGTTGAAATTTGACTACCATATAATTAATACATTATCGAAGATATATAAAAAGCTGGGGGCTTTTAGACGTTCCAGCTTTTGTATGAATAGACAAATGAGAGAGATGGTGATAAATCAGCTTATTTTACCCGTGTTGGAGTATGGTAGCCATGTATATGGCCTAGCTTCAAAAAGTTTGCTTTCTAAGATAGATGTGATGTATAATTGTTTGGCTCAGTTTATATTAAAAAAGGATCACTACGAACATCACTGTAAATTATATGAGGAGTTGGGATGGATGACTCAGGATAATAAAAGGAAAATTATTTGGGCCCAGCAGGTTTATAGGGTTATAAATACAAATCAACCTTTGTATCTTTACGAAAAATTGGAAAATAAAACTTATAATTATAATATGAGGAGTTCAATTATTAGGAGTTTTAAGTCCCCTAAATTAAAGAATAAATTTAGTTATATGCACTTCCCTACAATTATGAATAGGTTATGGAATTCATTAAAGCCATATATAGCAAATCAATATGAATCAGTTAAAGATTTTATAATTATTCTAAAAGCTGGACTAAAGGTAAAATGTGAATGTTTGGGATAAATTCGGTTTTATTGTAATATAGTGTCTTTGTCCATTTTATGCTATGTTATATGGTTTTGTAATGTATGGTTGTTAAATTAATATTTTGTGGAACTGTATGTATATGTATGTGATTTTGCTTTATACACAGGACCATCTTGAAAATAGGATTCGTCCTAATGATGTGAAATTGTCACCTACTATCCTGTATAAAAATAAAGGTTTTTACTACTACTTTTACGGTATACACTGTCACCTGTGAGGCATTACACTGTCACTGATATGTCTGACAAGTGCAATATTCAACATACTATATGCTGCTACATGTTATTGTTTTAGCTGGTATTTCCACATGCATGACCTTGTGTTCACATTGTTCATGAGGAATACTGGTGACTTTTATATTGGCAGAAACTGCTAGAAGAATGTGGAGTTGTAAGAGATGGTATTAACTGTGTATTTTCACAATTACAGGACTGGTTTGTGAGATGGCTACCACTGTGACATGTCTGCCTAGTATGATCAGGTCATGTACCCAGGTACATGGGATCAGTTTTCTGCCATTGCATACAGTACATGGCAAACACCAAGGCCAGTATGAAACTGACAGAAAATCTGGATCCCTTGCAGCCCCTACTCCCCCACTCAACTACCTTGTTGCAGCTGGGCTATGACTAAATGTCAACCCATAAAATGAAGATACAATATTTATGCTACCCTCCATGCATTTATCCTTCAGAAACTCATGGGTATATGTTTCTTCTTGTGGCTTGCGGTTGTACTACCCAGAGACAAACACTGCCATGCTAGGAAGCAAGGTTGCATTTGTGGGGAATGGGGGTAGAGCTGTGGGCACCCTTCACAGTGGAGCTGATATTTAGCACAGAGAATGTGCTTCTGGAGGTTGCATTGACAAAGAGAAGCAGCCATTAGTGAGAACTGTGAATGGCCAGAAGACTGCAGTGGGCATAGTACTTTGAATATGAATATGCAATTATTAGAGTGCTGCTGATGTGTGCTGTTTATGCCACTGAAGTAACACTAGTGACTGGCATGCTGTTTACCCCATTGATAGAAGACAGAGGATAGCAGAAAAGGCCACACTGTTTACCCAATAAAAGAGAGGACTAGCACTGTGGAGTGGCATTACTCAAGGTTTGAATGATCACACAATGCAGTGTTTGTGCTGCCCTACCTTTGGTACCCTCTGTCCAAGTATAGTCATATGACTGTTTGTTCATTCCCTGGGCAGACAGTGTTAAACTTAGGGTAATGGGAGTGGTGCAGTGCGGTGGTTGCGGAGCAGCTGTCTTCAGGGAGACATTATGGAGGCTGTGTTGCTGCCCTATCCGCACGCACCTCTCTGAGCTGAGGGAGGAGGTTGCTTGTCTCCGAGCAGAGTTGGCCAAGCTGAAAGCGGCATCCACTTCCACCCAGAGACCATCGAGTCCACAACCTGTACTGCAAAGCATGCCAGGGAAGAGGAGTGATTGGGCTATGGTGGGCTCAGGGAGGGTGAGGGAGGGGGGTCGAAAGCACATCCCCCATCCGGTCACACTTAGTAACTCCTACACTTTTGGAAGAACAGGAAAGCTCCACTCAGGAATCCGAGGCTGGGACCAGGGATGGTGGGAGGGTCCTCCAGGATGAAGCCCCAGGGAAGGGAGGCAGGGAACCCCAGAGAAGGGGGAAGCTTCCCCTAGTAGGAGGCTCTATTGTCTGGGGAGTGGAGTTAGGGTCACCTAGCAGGGGAAAGAGGGGAGGTCAAGTGCCTCCCAGGAAGTGCTGCATGCAATGATGGGAAGTGGATCCATAGGATCGCTATGGCAATAGCTAGGAGGGAGCAGTTGGATGTCATTTTCCACCTGGGGACCAATGACCAGGCCAAGAGAAGGATGGAGTGAGCCAGATTCCAGGAAGATTTCAGGAAGCTGGGGGGAATCCTGAAACAGATAGCATGCTCCATCTCATTCTCAGAGGTGCTACCTGTCCAGGACACAGGGGAAGCGCTTCACATCTGTACCTTCAACTCCTGGTTGAAGGATTTGTGTGGAAGGGAGGATCTTGCCTTTATAGGGGAATGGGGCTTGACCTGGGCAGTGCAAGCTTATATAAGGAGGACAGTCTGCATCTATTGGAGAAGGGGACCTTGGTCCTTATGGGAAGTTTAAATGCTTCAGCTGTGAGCATTTAAACTGGCCAAGGGGGGAGAGCCAGGAGGATCAGGAGGCTTAGGAACACCACCCCCCCCATGGGAACATGTAGGAACATAAGTTGACTACAAGAACAGCTAAAACCAGCAGGAAGGGGAAGATAGGTGAAGAATTTATAACGAGGGATACAGGGGGCAAGAACACATAGGAAAGGAAACCAGGATGGGGGAAGATGCTGGAGAGGGACAGGGACACTGGTTTACTGGGATTGAGAAAAGGCAAATTCCATTTTGCACATTGTAAAAGACGGTACTGTCACCGGTGTCTGCTAAGCCAGAATCCGGTTTTACCGGTGTTTGATTTTGTGTACTTTATTTAACAATTTTTAGCTCTGTTAACATGCATTTTAGCAGTTTTGACCCTCCAGTATTGCACATCCTTCCATGCTTGTACCAATTTAAAGTTATTTTAGGTACAAAATATGATGGCAGCAACAGCACTACAGCCCCCATTGCTGAGGTATGATGGAAACAGCAACAAGGCCCCCATCCCTCTGGTGCGATGGCAGCACCAGCAACACTACAGACCCATCCCTCTGGTGTGATGGCAGCAGCAACAACACTGTGTCCCCCCTCCCTCAGGTGTGAAGGAAGCAGCAGCACTGCGGTCCCTATCCATTAGGTGTGATGGCAGCGGTACCACGTTCCGCATTCCTCAGGTGTGATGGCAGCATCAGCACTATGGCCCCCATCCCACTGGTGGACAGCAGCAGTACAACATTTCCCATCCACCAGTGGTTATGGCAGAAGCACTACGGCCCCCCCTGCCTCTCAGGTGTGATGGCAGTAGCAACAATGCAGTCCACATCCCTCAGGGGTGATGGCAGTAGTGACAGCACTATGATCCCCTTTCTTCAACACCCACACTCCACATGCACAAGTTACAAATTACTTGGTCTCTTTGCTTGTTAGAACTCAGATGTGAATTAATCTGAACCACCACCACTACTAAGGTGGACCACATTTGTTTTTTACTATCATTTAACTGCTTGAATTGGATTTCTGCCTGTGACACCACCGACCAGGGTTTGGGAACAGGTTTGGGTGTTGGAGGACTGGCCGGGGGTGAAGGCTTGAGTGTCCACCGACCACTCGCCTTCTCCTGGGAGGGAGGGTATATTCACAGCTCAGTATTTGCTGGCTCCAGGTGGAGGTTGGAGGCATGGCAACACATTGGCCCTCATTGCAGAAGAGACCGTGATGGACGTCAGCTTGTGCCTTGACATCATGTGGCGTATCACGCTGTCACGAACATGGAAAAACACCTGCTGGCCAGAGGATGGTTTCTGGTCCCTCCATAAGCATGAAGCCCCAGACACATGTATCTGTTCTGACCCCTATCATGCCTGGGATATTCAGGAAGCTCTTTAGGGTGATTGTCCTCCCCTGTTAGCCTCTCACAGGGGTAGGGGCCCACCGATGAAGGGTTACTTCAGGTTACCTGGTAGCATGGCCATAAGGGGCAGTGGATGATGGTGGTGGGGAAACAGCAGCAGTGGTAGGGGGACTTGGCAGGCCTGAAGGAGTGGATGGCCAGGGGGTAGGAGGAACAAAAAAAAAACTGCCTGAATTTGCTTCTTTGAAATAATGTCTTCACCTAAAAAAAACATTCACAAGTGATTAGCGGAGGACCTTCTAATGCATCTCACAAACATGTGGATTCCTTTATTTTCCTTAGTCTCCATGAAAAGGGTGTCTCTCAGTTTTCATGTCTGAGCTCAGATGTGAATTGAGCACCACTCTACCCACCAGCATCATACAGCCCTGGGGTCTTACCTTCCGTGTGTCACTGAATGTGCTTTCCATTCCACTGGCCAAGCATAAGTACACTTAAACACTTAACATTTGCTTTTTATTAAAGTAGTCTGTCAGAAAACCTTTTGTTGTCATACAGACTGACACAACAAGTGGGAGAGAAGGTGAAATTATGAAATGGGCAGATTAGGTGGGCCATCAAAGTCTGTGTTTCTGTCCCATTCACCTAAATAAGTAGTAAGGCAGCTTGTGGCTTGTGAATATACTTTCATTCAGACTCATTTTCAATCAAACAACTGAGGATTTTGGATGGCCCTGCTGATTATAAACTTAAATAAACTAGTTGGTAACAGTGATCCTGTGCTTAGCAATCTATATCCTAGATGTTCAGATGCAAAAAATACATTAAAAACCTGACTAAAGTCTAAAAACAAGCTTATAAAACACAAAATGTATCTGAACATTTATATTTACCTATACAACATCATTGCAGCCGGAGTATAACTCGGATAAATTACATGGTACCCTGACTACTGTATGATGTAGTAAACATATATTGGTATTTTTTTATATTTTTTTGTAAACTGGGTAAACCCACTAGGCAAAACTGCCTGTTTTCAGAGGTGACCCAGGAGCACAGTGGAGGTTAAGTGCCTTTTGCTCAGAGTCGCACAGCATGCAAGTGGAGGTTGTGGGAATCAAACCCAAGTCTTCTAAATGTACTCAGTTCGATCACTGTTTGTTACTCTAACCACTAGACTATACCACCAGCCATAACACCCATATATAATTATTTTTTTTTTTTTGTGTGTCTTATATTTTCGGCCCCCCTCCCCGGATCTGCCCCTAGAGTGCCTCTACCCTCCTCTCCTGCACAGCGGGGTCTGTCCTGGGGATCGAGGGTCCCCTCTTGTATTTTTTCCCATTTTTCTGTCCTCCCCCTATAGCTCCACCCTGGGACGTCGGCACAAGGACACAGAGCGTTCAGAGAGGCGACTTGTGGATGCACGTCTCTCTCAAGCGCCACCCAACATCCCCCCACCCCGGACTCCGCGAATGGAGCCCTTCAAGCCCCCTCAAGTGCCAGTGCTCCCACTGGCATTATCGGGGTTGCCCCCCCTGAGGGAGGAGAGCATCCATTGGGACGCTCAATCCTCCCTCACCCTGCTGATCCTCGGCAACCCGAGTCCGTTCCCGAACCCGGGTCGCTGGCGTGGTGCGAGGTGCCGCATCCAGCGCCTTAACCCTCAGTGCCACTGGGCCGGCACATATATAATGTTTTAATATATGATTTCAGTAATAGTGCACTGTGCCTACAGTGCAAATTATGAACATTGAACTCTTTGCAACATTTTACTAAAACTGAATTATTTCCCTCTCCATCTGCTTATGTTTTCTTACACCAAAGTGGGTGTATTGTTGAAAGAGCACTGCAAATATCCTGAGGTTGCACTACTGCTTGCAATGCCAGGAACTCTGGATCAGAAGTGAATTCCTGTTGCTAGAGGTCTGGCCAGGGGAGTAGGATCGAGCACCTGGGGGGCTGCTCTCCTCCTCTGGGAACGGTGGCCTGTAGGTCCTGCTGCTTTACTGCCACCTGGGTGACTACAGGTGGTGCTGCAATGAGACTGCAGAGCAATCGGGAAGAGAAGAAGCTAGCCAGGATCTGGAGTAGTGACATGTCTCTATTTGCCCTACTTCCTTGCATCCTCGAGTTTTGGTGCCCTCAGGAACAGAGACCAGAAAACCAGTAACAATCACCCCACATCGGCTTCTGGTAGAAGGGACCCAGCTGCCCCAGACTTCATAACCAGTTTCCATTAGGGACCCATTGGGCTGCCCGACACACATTAAAGGACTGTGGAGGGGTGACCTGGGGCCATCTCCCTTCCCACCTGGGGAGTACAACCTAGGCAGAATGGAGGCAGACTCACAGGAGCTCCTGAGCATTACCTGGGGTGAAGCTAGGAGATACCCAGCCTAGAGAACTCTGAAAAGTGGAGACTGATGCTGTGAGAAGGGGGCATAGAAAGAGAAAATAAAAACATTTAAAAATATGCTGAAATCTTAAGAGATTATGTGCAGAGAAATGCAATTTCCGTGAAGCACCGGTACAAGAATTCAAAATCTGCAAACCAAGCAGGATTCTGTGATTTTAACCGGTGTTACCGTTAAAAACGGTAAACCATTGTCCCTGGAGAGGGAGAACAAGAGCAGAGGGAGAACAGACTGTAAAACATGTAAGGTTGTGCTAACGAATGCCCATAGTCTAGGAAATAAGATTTCAGACTTGGAGGACTTGTTGCCAGATGCACAGCTTGACATAATAGCAATAACAGAGCCATGGTACTCTGCTAGTCATGGCCGGGAAGCCAATGTACCAGGCTATACACTGCTCAGGAGGGACAGGGAGGGCAAAAAGGGTGGGGGAGTGGCTCTGTACATCAGAGATGGTATAATGGCTACAGAAGTTCAGGGAAGACAGGGGGAGGCTGAGGTAATGTGGGTCACACTGAAGCCAGGGAATGGAACAGCAAAATGCACAGGGATAATCTACAGATCTCTTTTCGACAGAGGGTGAAAGTAGACAGGGAACTAGTGGAGAACATACACTACATGGCAGCTAAAGGCAAAATTATGCTACTGGGGGATTTCAATATGCCAGACTTGGATTGGACCACTCAGATGGCTGCTTCAGCCAGAAGCACAGCCATCCTTGAATCCCTGTAGGGGGTTGGACTCAGGCTGCTGGTGCATGAGCCAACCAGGGGCAAGTCAGTTCTGGACCTGGTATGGACCAATGGGAACAGAGTCGAAGAAATACAGGTGGAAGGGCAGCTGGGGTCCAGTGACCACCACATGGTGTAGTTCAGCATGGAGACATGGACGCGATTAAGCCACACAAGGGCAAGAGTATTAGATTTCAGGAGACCGGATTTCACTAAAATGAGTAGATGTATACAAGCAGTCAGGGGGAAGAGAGAGGTAATAGAGGGTGTGGAAGAACAATGGTAGAAAGTGAAAGGAGCCATAGTGGATATAACAAACCAGTGCACTAGGATAGTGGCCAAAGGAAAAAGAAGAAGGAAACCACTATGGTTCTCCAAAGAGATGGGGGACATAGTCAGGGCTAAAAGGCTGAGTTTCAGGAAATATAATGGGAGCCAAAGGGAGGAGGACAGGAAGGTTTACCTTGAATGTCTAAGGGAAGCAGAGAAGGCTGTTAGGGGGGTGGAGATGCAGACAGAAGAGGGCTTAGCACAGTCTGTAAACAAAGGAGATAAGGCATTTTATAGGTATATCAATGAAAGAAGAATAAAACAGGGGGGATTGTGAGGCTTTAAGGGTAGAAGGGAGAGTGTGAGGAGGTAGATCTGGACAAGGCAGAAACACTGAATAAATACTTCTGCTCAGTATTCACTAAGGAGGGAAAGGGCCAAGGACCACGGTTGGGTTGAAGAGGCAATGGGGGGGGGTTGGACACCAGTCCATTCAGAGTGGAGAGAGTTCTGAAAGAACTCACAAAGCTGACGGTGGATAAGGCTATGGGGCCAGATGGCATCCACCCTAGGATATTAAAGGAGCTGCAAAGGAAACTAGCAGTGCCTCTGGCAGCCCTGTTCACAGACACTCAACACAGTTGTTGTTCCAGAGGACTGGAGGAGGGCACATGTAGTCCCACTGCACAAAAGCATCAGTAGGGAGGAGGCGGGAACTACAGACCAGTCAGCCACACCTCAATGGTGGGAAAGATCATGGAGACACTGCTGAAAGAAAGGATAGTGGCACATATGGAATCCAGCAGTACTCAGGATCTGAGGCAACATGGATTCACAGCAGGAGGTCGTGTCAAACTAATCGAATAGATTTTTTTGTTTGGGTGACTAGGGAACCAAATCAGGGAGGGGCGGTAGATGTCACCTACCTAGATTTCAGCAAAGCCTTCTACACTATCCCACATAGAAGGCTAATTAACAAGATGAGTATTCTGGGCATGAGAGACAAGGTGGTGAAATGTGTTAGGAACTGGTTTACAGATAGAAAATGGAGGATGGTGGTAAACTGGGTACAATCTGAGGAGAGGGTGGTGACCAGTGGGGTAACACAGGGATCAGTACTAGGACCAATCCTGTTCAACGTCTTCATTAGTGACATTGCAGAGGGGCTGGAAGGAAAGGTCTACCTGTTTGCAGATGACACCAAGATCTGCAACAGGGTGGATACTCCAGAAGGGGTGCAGAAAATGAAGAGAGACCTGGAGAAGCTTGAAAAATGGTCAGAGATATGGCAACTGAGGTTCAATGCAAAGAAGTGCAAAATAATGCACCTGGGTAGAGGGAAACCTGGTGGCAGCTACAGGTTGGGGGGAAGCTGACTGTCACCAAAGGTGAAAGGGACCTAGGGGTTATCATCTCTGATGACCTAAAGGTATCAAAGCAGTGTACAAAGGTAGCAGGGAGGGCTAGTGGCATGCTGGGGTGCATAGGCAGGGGTATCACTAACAGGAGGTGGGAGGTGGTGATGCCATTGGATAAAACATTGGTAAGGCATCACCTGGAGTACTGTATGCAGTTCTGGAAGCCACACCTGTGCAAGGACTGAGATACAGTGAAGACTATCCAGAGAAGGGCAACAAAGATGGTGCAGGGCTTCTACCACAAAACATATGAGGAGAAACTAAGGAACCTCAATATGTACTCACTGGAGGAGAGGAGACAGCGGGGGGACATGATTGAAACTTTCAAGTACCTCAAGGGCATAAACAAGGTGCAGATGGGGGACCCTTTCAAGTGTAGAAAAAGCACTAGAACAATGGGGCACAATATGAAATTGGAAGAGGGTAGAGTAAGAGGTAGTATGAGGAAGTTTTTCTACACAGAAAGGGTAGTTGACGCTTGGAATAGTCTACCACAGGAGGCAGTGGGGGCAAGTACAGTGGAGCAGTTTAAGCATGCCTGGGACAGGCACAAGGGAAGTCTGAGGGGGAGGGAGTAATGAAAAGCCTTTGATCACATAGAGTCAGTGGCCACATACAATGTATAGGGCCTACGGACAGACTGGATGGGGTTAGCAGTCCTTATCTGCCGGCAGTTTCTATGTTTCTATGCAATGTTATGCTAAACTTAAGGCAATACCAATGCTGTGTTGAGTGAACATTGAAACCACAAGATACACCACTCCAGAGGGGCCCCAAGGTATAGGGGACATTTTGCTCTAACATTGAATTTCCATACTTATTACACTTTGTGATTAAGCCATAACTGATGCAATAAGAAGCAATAAGTTTTTTGCATCATTATAGAGGGCACAATAGTGAAATGCAGAATCACATACAAATGTAAAAAAGTGAAGCCTTTTTATGCTCACAGATATCACAGGTTTGCTAAAGTATTGCTCAAAGATGAGGGTTTAATAGGTGTCTTTACTGGAAACTTTGTGGTTTTTAAATCATTAAGAAATAAAATGTCATTTTGGTGCATGCACAGAGCATTTTTCAACATTCAGAAGATACCTATATTTTTTCAAAACAGACGTGTTAGTTTTGTGAAGGGAGCCAAATTGTATTGCTCAAAACTACAATTTTCAAGCAGGCTTAAGTCAGGAAAATGGCCCCTGATTTCAGTTACATTGCTGGTGGTAGGGAACCCATCCTTACAGCCAGCACTGGACCCCCCAAATTTTTCCCAGTGGTTGGGAACCAAACCCACCACATGTCCACCTTTATCTCGCACCCAATCTTTCAGAAAGCCAGTCACTGGTGCCCAACCCAGCTACTAGTATTACCCTTCCCACCTGCCCCATCTGTACTAAAACTAGAGAACAGCGCCCAACCCTCCTGCTGGTGTGTCCTCCTGTGCTGCTGATTTATGCTGAAACTGACCATGGGTGCTCAACTACTCTGTCAGTTCCCTATCCCTCTTGTCCACCTGATCTGTACTGAAACTGATGGTGGGTGCACAATCCCAACACATTCACCCCATCCCACGTACCGTACAGTGAAAATGAAATAACAACCCTCTAGCTTCCATACAACTCTTCATTAGTGCCCAAGCTCATTCCTCAATGTGTTAGGATTCACCTTTCTAGCACCCCATGAAGAATACTGTACTTGCTGGAAAGCACATAAATCATCACCCATATTGCACCAGATCAGCAGCAAACTTCATAAATGGGCAAAGGCAGATGCATCCATTCACAGATCCTCTCGGATGTAGCCAACATTGCAAAGATCCCGGGTCAGCTGTATCATCACACACATGGAGTCAGATCTCAGAAAGACTTTACAAGTGAACCAAAGGAGCTGAATTATTGTTCATGTTCTGTCATACCTATAGCAGAGTTTATGAGGGGCCTAAGAAGCAGCTGTATTATAAACATTTTGCAAGACTTGTAGCAGACATTTGCTCATGGGCCACAGCAGAAGTACAATCACAGACTTTGCCTCAGATATGTAGTTAACTTTGCAAGTGGCTGTAAGCAGCAGAATAATCGCACACCTTGCACCACACCTGAAGCAGACATCATGGATGGCCCAAAGGAGATGCATCATCACACACATAGAGCTAGACATATAGTAAACTTTGCAAGTGGCCTGAAGCAGTTGCATTATTGCAAATGTAGTACCAGACCTTCAAAAGCTGTATTATCACACACATCGAAATGTACCGATAGCAGATTTTGAGAGTGGATTAAAGCAGCTGAATCATCACACACATTAAGCTGGATCTCCTGTAGCAGACTTCAAAAGTGACCTGAGGTAGCTGCATCATTGCACACATTGCACTGGACCTGAAGTGGACTTTGCAAGTGGCCTAAGGAGCAGCTGTATCATGTCACACACTGCACAATAGCTGAAGAAGTCTTTGTGAGTCAGGCAAAGCAACTGAATCATTTCAGATGTTGCAGCAGTTCTGTAGCTGGCTTCATGAATGGCATGAAGTAGCTGCATTATCATACTCATTGTGCAGGCAACTACCAGTCTTTGTGAGTGGCAGGAAGCAGCTGCACCTTTACACACTGGGCTAGATATTGAGACTGCGCCAGGCAATGGTGCAAGTGGAAGCGCAGCACAACTAACATGTGCCTGGGGCCAGACAGGGGGATATTCAAGGGACATGCACCATGGCGGATCACCGTTGAATATAGCACAGAATGTGCATGGTGCATATACAATGTTCCAGCACATTTCCCAGACAGGGAGGACTGGGAATGCTCCAGTGCAACTATAGTTGCACTGGGCACATTTCCTGATATATTTAGACTTAGGCATGCAAATGGGGCATAATGTATGCAAGGTGTAAATGGGGCCATTTGCATGTCATTATGGCCCTGTTTGCATGCATTGAGCAGGGCAGCACGGCAAAGTGCACCTGGTGCCCTGCACTGCATGTGGTGTGGACAGAGGGGGTCCTGGGACACCCCCCACCCCATATCCCTGATCGCAGGTAAAATGATAGAACACCCATTCCTGGTAGTCAGGTTGTACCCTCCCCTCCCTCCCGATCACAGTAGCAATGAATAAAATCCAGCCCTGGTAGTCTAGTGATAACCCCCCTCCCTTCCCATAGCCCAATCATGGTAATAATGAATAAAATCCAGCTTGGTAGTCCAGTGGTACCCACCTCCTTTTTCGTAGCCAGGATCACTGGTAAAATGACATAAATACAGTTCCTGGTAGTCTAGTCTTCCCCCCATCCTGCCTGGGACCCTGATTGTGGGTAACACCTACAATTGTAATCCATGGTGATTCAGTGACACCCCACCCCTCCCACCCACACAGGACCCCCTGCTCACACAGCTCCCCCCATCATCAGTGGGCAGCTGCAACCTGCCCACATACCGCCCGGCCACCTGCTGACTGACAGCTTGCAGTATGGTCTGTAAGTCCATTGGTCCACAGGGCATACTGTACAAGACAGTCACAAATCTGTGAATGAGGTCCATTCACAGATTTGTGACTGTCTCATACAGTATGCTGTGCAAGCCCATTGGTCTACACTGGGGGGGGTGAGGATATAGCATGCACCAAGCAGGAAAGGGGTCTTGAGGTTATCATCTATGATGACCTCAAGGTAGGGAAACAGTGTGACAAGGCAGCAGGTAAAGCAAATAGGATGCTGGGATGCATAGGCAGGGGCATCAACAGCAGGAAAAGGGAGGTCATGATACCACTATACAAGACACTAGTGAGGCTCCACCTGGAGTACGGTGTACAGTTCTGGAGACCTTACCTACATAAGGACATAGACAGGATAGAGAAAGTTCAGAGGAGGGCAACAAAGATGGTACATGGATTGCATCACAAGTCCCATGAGCACAGGTTGAAGGAATTGAATATGTACTCCCTGGAGGAGAGGAGGGAGAGAGGGGACATGATAGAGACATACAAGTATCTTACAGGGAGGAACAGGGTGCAAGAATACACTATTTTTAAGCAAAAAAGATGTTCCAGGACTAGAAGGCATGGGATGAAGTTTGGAGGGAGGATGATTCAGAGGAAATGTGAGGAAGAATTTCTTCACAGAATGGGTGGTGGACAAGTGGAACACCCTGCCTGAGGAAGTGGAGGGGGCTGAAGCAATCACAGGATTTAAGAATGCATGGGATAGACATAAAGGAATTCTGAAGGTCAGGAGTAAGGGGCAACAGAGTTCTAGGAAAACATAAACTGAAGTTACAAACTCAAATGGGCAGACTAGGTGGGCCATAGGCCCCTATCTGCCGACACTGTCTATGTATCTACGTATCTATGTAATAATTACCCTATTCACCAAGTCCACTAAGCACCTGTGTTTCCAAAAAAGTCTGGGACCAGAATTCGAGCCCCGGTTCACAGTAGAACAGCAACCTCCTGTACTGCCATGGCTCGTTCCACTGAGCCACAGTGAGAACTCAGCAGACCACCTCCCGAACGTAGGTCTTCACCTCCATGTAACTCCTCTTCCCCACCCATGCCTGATAAGGTACAAAACAGAATGTGTAATATATCTGTCTTGCAGGGTTCTGTACCTTATTGCACTAGTGCACTGCGCAATGCATTCCACCCGGTATTCCATGAGCAGTAGTATGTGCCACGTATTGACCCAGTAGGTTCCTGACAGAGCTCACTGGCATGAGAACTGAATGTGTTGTTAGCTCACACAGCCAGTGATAAATCTCAAGCTTCAGATACATTTATTAGGCACCGAGGTAAAGTGCATTGTAGTCAATGCTGAAAAAATATGTTTTTACCTTTACATATTCTCTAATTTGTCACATTATTTTGTGTCCAGTTTCTCACATGTATTGCAGTATATTTACTTTTTTTGTTGAAGTTCTCATAATTTCTTGTACAGTGTACTTGGGACATGAAAGCACAGGATAACAAATGCCCATTTTGTATATCATCTCTGCCAGACATCACTACTATCCCCTCCTCCCACTGTCAAAGTCCTGCAGTGATGGTACCAAATAACCAAGCCAGTGTGCATTCGCACACCCCCATCAAGAGATAATTGTCTCATTGTCAGTTCCTGAAAAGATCATATTTCAAACTGAAATGAAAGAAAACCAACCCTTTCGCACCCTCTGTGTACACTACTACCAACATACCCCCAAACCTACTCACATGTGCATTGCCCTCATAGCGAATTCTCGTATATTTGGAAGTCAGATCCTTGTGGTCCCATGAAGAGGTGCCTCTCTCCTGTTCAATTGCACTGAAATGAGTAGAGCTCATTCATTTTCAACTGTGCCATTCATTTTTTTTTGTATTATCTTATTTGGGGAAAGGGGAAATTGTTTAACCAGGAAAGGTACACTAAGCCGAATCTTGTTTCCAGGTGCACCCTGGGAGCACAAGGAAGTTAAGTGACTAGCTCATGGTCACACAGAGTGCAAATGGGGGCTGTAGGATTCAAACCCAGGTCTTGAGGTTTGTAACTCAGAGCCCTACACCACGGCGATATACTGCCTTGCCTTCTTTACCCACCTCTGCTATGACTCTGACTTAAAACTCTTTTGGGCCACGTCACTGTTCCTGATTCACACTGCTCTATACTCTACTGCCAGCTCCTATGAAAACATGACATCCCCAGCACTCTTTCTGTGGCTCACAAGGATCCTATGTATCTCTGCTGAGGAGGGGGAACCATTTATTTAGGCCCTGTGAGAACACAGGAGCTTGTGGGGATCAGAAAGTGCACATGGGGGACAAGTGGCATGGTGGGACAAGGTAGCCATCATCCAGTTTGCCAAGGGGTCAGATTATCCATTTTGGGAGGCCTCACCTACCTCCCACATTCATGCGGCCATGGCTGCATCCTGAAGGGGGTACACTCAGTAGTTTGTGGTCACCCAAGCTGACAAGAATGCCTCTGCTAAGCCACCACCAGAAGCCACTCCAAGAGTAGCATGCTATTCACCTTCTCCCAGGAGGGAAGCATCCGAAGGACACTCTGACTCCCTCCCTGCCAGCCTCTGCTTATGGTATCTGAGCTAAGGGTATAAACGCGGATTGCCAGCATGCCAGAGTGATGCCCGATTGTTCAGCACCACGGAACCAGTGGGACCATTCATTTCAATAAGGTTTTTCTCTTTAGTTTGTAACTTTTTATGGGAGGGCTAAAGCCCGAGGTTCAATGTGGGAGAACAGTTCCTCCCACATTCAAAACTAAAAATCTACCTCTTCCAACAGCTCTCTCTGAGCCAGTACCGAAATCCCACTGAGCTGCTGCATGGTCCTTGGACTGTGCTTCTGCTTCATTACTGCATCTTTCCCCTTATTCTGCCTGCTGTCATTGCTCTCTTCATTTGTCTTCATTTTGTGTCCCCATTCTCTCTTCTGTTCTTCAGATTGCTTCCTCTGTCTTTCGTGGCTGCCCTATGTCCATTTCCCCCCTTTTTTGTGTTCAGACATGTCTCCCTGCTGTGTTTTCTTGGACTGTTGGCTACCACAGTTGAGTTGTGCCATGACCCTCACCGTTGTGTTTCTCACTGCCTCGTGTCCCCTCCTGTCTCCTCGTGGCTGTCTATATTTGCTTCCTCATGCTCCTCATTCCCTCCTCCCTTTCTTCATTCCCTTGTACCTCAGTCACTCATTTTCTTATGGGGTGTTGTTTGCCATTTTCTTGTATTCCTTTGCTTTCCTCCTGCAGCCATTCTCTCTCTCTAGTTTGGGTCAGTGCCTAGTGATGTCATCACTTGGCTCACTGTATCCCCTGACTCTCTCCTATGCCTCTGGCTGCCATTCCTTTATTCTGCACTCTACTCCTTAATCCTACTCTGCCAGCCCTCACCAGCAGTGCTCATCTCAGTGCCCTTCAGACCTACATCTGATGTGGGAGTAGGCTGAGCCTGTCTATATTACCAGTCCTACTGCAAATATTGTGATTCACTCCCAAATCAGACCTACATGGGGGGCTCAGGAGGCTACATTCAGATTGCTTCTTGCCTGGTGTAACTCATCTAAAGCAGCATTCATAACCATTTTTACAACCATTGTACTTTCATTCTAAACTCGGCCATACTTGAGGATCTCTGGAGTAGAGGCTTCAGACTGCTCCCCCGAAGAGGTATTGCTTTCAACATGGTAACATGCTATCTCATACTCATGATATACTTCATCTGTTGACCTACATGGAGGTCTCATTCTGTCATCCTCTGACCTACATAGAGGTTTCCTGTACTTCATCCTCGGACCTACTTAGGGGTCTAGTTTTCATCATTCTCAGACCTAAGAGGAGGTCTTGTACTGCTTGTGTTTTGTCACTGGTTGACCTACATGGAGGTCTTGTCACCTGCTGACCAATGTGGAGGTCTCATTACAGCTGCCTACGTGGAGATTCATTCTGCACAACTTGCCTGTTATCTGCTGACCTATGTGGAGTTCTCATATTCCTTGGTGCCTATAGATCAAAGTGAAGCGTCATCTCCGCCACCTGTCTCCTCTCTGCTCACCCCCGTGACTCTTACTTACTATTTTGGGAAATCAGTACTATGGCTGCTACTGCCCTTGGTAACTCTTCCCCTGACCTGGAAGAAGGTACATCAGAAGTCACTCCCACCTCCTCTGACATTTCGTCTCCTCGACATCAATCCTTTCAATAGACCTACTCATTCAAGGACTGAACTGTTCCACATCTCATAACTGAACTTCAACAACTCTGCATTTCATACTCAGCATCTGCAAAGAAGTGAGAACTGTTCAATTTTTTTGTAACAGCCAAATCCCTGCAAGGCATACATCCTGTTCCTCCCCAGCCAGTAGCTCAACCTGTACCTGGCATTGTATCTGAACTCTTTGACATCATGACTATGATCGCCAATTCAGTATCCCATGTTCAAACATGCCTCACATCTCTTGATGCCCACATTCCTGCCCAAATTCCAGCTCCTACACTTCCTACTGCAGCCAACATCCAGTCCATCAGTTCTTTTCCTGAAGAAGTGATTTTTCCTCCTGTTCCTGCTTCCTCCAATGCACTGTCAGCTTCTGCTTCAACTTCTCAGCAAGTTTCAGGTATTCCTTCTTCAAGTTCTCCTCTACTAATGATCTGTCCCATACATCTTATTTTAAGTTGCCTCCACAAGAACATCATCGATGGGAAAAATGTCAACTTAATCTCTTGCCTTCTTTCCTCCCACAAACCCATCAAGAATAGAGTTGTCTCTTGTGGTGACATTTCCATTGTCCTCAAATCCAGGGCCCTAGGCTCAAGAAGAGCTAACTATTCCCAAATTTGTTCTCACCTTCGGCCTATATAAAGATTTTGTTTACTCCACTTTCCCTTTCAGGCACACAGAACTGGACTCATATCTATACCTCTTGTTAGACCTTGGAGTTCAATATGGAAGCACTCATTTTCAGGGCTACCATAATTCCTCCTCTGCTAAGGCAGCAGTCGCTGTAGCTTGTTTCAATGTTAAGCTTAATTGTGCCTTGCTCAATAACGAACTCTTCTGCCACCTTTTGCTGGGCAACAGGCCTTTTCCTGCCAGCTACAGTATGTAGCTGTTTCTCACATTTTGCATCCCTTTGTCCATTGTCAGTATCTGAGTTGCCTATTCCATGCAGTAAGGATTCATCGGCGGAACAAGCCTCTGCCTCCTCTTTGACTTTCATTTGTAGAATTCGTTATCCTGGTGCTCTTCCCCGCTCCAGTTCTGATAAGCTTAGTTGTTCAATCACCTTCATAAACAATAAAGCTGGCTGCAATAATTTCAACTCAGAGGGCTGTTCAGTCTTCAGTTGTCGCTATGTTCACTTCTGCAGTTTGTGTGGTGATGCCCATTCCAAAATCATCTGCCCTTAATTTCCTTGACTGAAACAGTGACACTTATTCCATCCCAAGTGGATGTTCAAGCTCAGGCTCTAGCACACATTCTGCATCCTTCCTGCCATCTGATGGACTTCTTCATTTCTTTATTTACAGAAGGTTTTACACAAGTGTCTTGTAAAAAAAGAGAGATATGGTAGCCGTTTTAGTCCAGTCAACAATGCAGAGAAAAAATAAAACATATATGTTGCAGGTGATACCTTTTACTGGACTAACAAAATTATTTTAAGACTAGCTTTCGAGAGGTGAAACTCTCTTCCTCAGGTCAAAAGTGAAAACAGCTGAGCAGTGTGACAGATATAAAGGTTGGATGTGGATTTGAAGCCTAGACTAGCAGGTTACAGATCAAAGCACTGCAGTCAATTTGCACCTCTTACAAACAGGAAGACTAATTTTCACTGGAGTGTGTCTGTTGGAGAGATCAACTTGTACGATCAAAAGGCTGCCTAATTTTACTCTGACTCTGGACCATTAATTAACATTTCTAAAAAGGCACGGCATAAAGAAAATGCATACCATTGTCTTAAGAAGGTACCTGGTGAAACAGCCAGAGGGTGCTGATGTGAGGGTTTAAAAAGAAACTCAGAAGCACTCCTTTAAGCATAATTACTGGTACTGTATTAAAAAAACCAACATCTGTATTAAGTCCTTTTTCTTTAGTATCAAAATATTGTATCATTTTTATTTCAAATGTTTACCGATCCTGGCCATTTTTGAAGTTCCCTTTTTACACTCTGACAGTAAAATCACTGGTGGAGTGATCTGGTCTAGAAAAATGTTCCCCTACTGGCGTGTTTTAATTTTTATGGGCAACTGTGAATCTGTGGTGATTCATTCTTGTTTTGAGTTTCTGTCTGGTTTCTCCAATATAGCAGCCTTCCTCACATTTTCTGCATTGTATCATGTATATTACGTTGCTAGAAGAACAGGTATACAAGTTTTGGATTGTAAATGTTTTTCCATTGTGACTGACACATGTCTCAGGAGAGATATGTGTACATAGTTTGCACAGAGGTACTTTGCATGGTTTTATACCTTTGTCACCTAGTTGGAGCTCAGAAGGAAGTTTGCTTCGCACCAGTTTCTGCTTCAGGTTTGGTGGCTGGCAGAAGGCAAGCACTGTTGGAGTGGGAAATATATTTTTTTAAAGTATCATCTTCAGACAGTAGTGGCTGTAGATCTTTAATTATTTGCCATAGTTTTTCCAGTTCTGGATTGTAGGTTACTACCAGAGGTGTGCAATCAGTTGTTCTCTGTGGCTTGTACCATAGTAGTTCTTCCCTAGGCCTATGGAGTGCAGAATGGATATTCCTGCCAATGGAGCTGGTTTTATATCCCTTCTGTCTAAAAGCTTCTTTTAGTGTAATAAGGTGTCTGTCCCTGTCATCTTGATTAGAGCAAATGCGCTGGTACCAGATGGCCTGGCTGTGTATAATGGATGTTTTTGTATGAGAGGGCTGGTAGCGCGCGAGCTGTGCAGGTAACTGCATCAGTCTTTAGGGTTTCTGTACACAGTGTTTGCAGTGTTCCATTTTTCAGTGTGACTCTGGTGTCCAAGAAATGCACACACAGAGTAATTTATCTTGAATTTAATGGAACAATGGAAGTTATTGAAGCTGTCAAAAAATGTTTCACATTTTCCTCTTCTGCTGTCCATATGATAAAGATGTCATCAATATATCTGTAGTATTTTAATGGCTTATGATGTTGCATGCTGAGGAACTTTTCATCTGGATCTGCCATGAACAGATTAGCGTACTGTGGTGCCATCCTGGTGCCCATAGCCATTCCCATATTTTGAAGATAAATGTCAGTGTTGAAGCTGAAATAATTGTGTGTTAGGATGTATTCCATAAGTTTGGCTATCACATCTGGTGGATATTTGCTCTCTGTGGTGGCTTTTTGCAGGTATTCATAGCATGCCATTATGCCTTCTCTGTGAGGGATGCTGCTATATAATGCAATATTTTTCACTAAAGAAAAAGGACTTAATAAAGATGTTGGCTTTTTAATACAGTACCAGTAATTATGCTTAAAGGAGTGCTTCTGAGTTTCTTTTTAATCCCTCACATCAGCACCCCTGACTGTTTTAACAGGTACCTTCTTAAGACAATGGTATGTATTTTCTTTATGCCTTGCCTTTTTATAAATGTTAATTAACGATCCGGAGTCAGAGTAAAATTAGGCAGCCTTTTATTCTTACAAGTTGATCTCTCCAACAGACACACTGCAGTGAAAATTAGTCTTCCTGTTTGTGAGAGGTGCAAATTGACTGCAGTGCTTTGATGTGCAACCTGTTAGTCTAGGCTTCAAATCCAGATCCAACCTTTATATCTGTCACACTGCTCAGCTGTTTTCACTTTTGACCTGAGGAAGAGAGTTTCACCTCTTGAAAGCTAGTCTTAAAAAATAATTTTGCTAGTCCAATAGAAGGTATCACCTGCAACATATTTGTTGTATTTTTTCTCTACACCAGTGTCTTGAAATACAAATCAGTTATGCTATCAGTTCCATCTAGTGACACTGTCCTGCTACCTATAAACCTGTGTGGAGGGCTTAAAACTCACACTGACTTCACTTTGAAATCTGTTCATAAATGTTTCAACTCTGCTATCCACAGACCTATGTGGCAGTTTCTCATGAACACAAAACTACCTATATCATTTTATCTGTACAGACCTATGTGGGCATCTCCCATGAATGTACAACTACCTCTGTCTCCATTGTCAGTGTGACCTCATGAAGGTATCATAAATGTAAACCTGTTATCTGAACATTCATCTGGAATGGAGCAACTCCATCAGCCTTGAGAAATAACCTTCTCCAGATACCATCCAGAGACTTGGAAGAACGATTTCATCCAGCCACACATTTCACATCATAAAGGAACAAAGGAACACCAGACATCAGTCCAAGTATTAGAACCACCTCCTTTTAGCTTGTCCAGAGGAGGGGCAGGCCAGTAGCCATAGGTCCCCAGAGATTTCTTCCATGAGGGTTTTTTCTGTCCTGTGAGCTACTGGTCACATTCTCCAAGAGTTGGAGGAGGTACTCCTTTGGGCCTTTCATTCCCTACATGCCATCCAACCTATCTGTCTAAGGTGGGACTAGAGAAAGGCCAAAAGTTTAACAGCATTCTTAAGCAAAGCCTTACAGTATTCATCTTTCACCAAACATTGAATGGGATGGCTAAAGCCCAAGGTTCAATGTGGGGAATAACTCTTCTGACATTTCAAATAAAAATCTGCCTCTCCCAACAGCTCTCACTTTGCATGTTTTGAAATGCCCAATTTCTTCCCTTGCCTCCTCCAGCTCTCTGCTCACCCTTGGCACTGGACCTTCCATTCCCTACTCATCATCTGGCCTATCTACCAAGGGTAGGACTAGAGAAAGGCCATATATTTATCAATATTCACAAGCAAAGCCTTACAGTATTCACAAGCACTATTCTATTCAACAAACATTGACGTTTTTCAAATTTGTACTTAAGTTTTTCTCTTAAAGTCTTTCATAGCATATGATGAACAGTACTGATGTCAACATTCAAATTGCCCCAAAATTGGTGTTTGTGGTATACGCTGATGTGCACCGAAAACACCAATTTTGGGGTTGATTTGAATGTTGACACCAATATTGTTCATCATAGTGATGCTAAATAAGACCTTGACAGAAAAAGATTGGGTAAAACTATGAAAAACAGAAAACAATTACAAACTAAAAAAAAAAATAAACATTGAAATGAGTGGCCCCATTGAAATGAATGGGCTCTTTTCATTTCAATGTGGTTGGGCATGAGAGAAACAACTCTTCATGGAACAGTAAAGATTCGACTTCCAAACACAAGAGAAGTCACTATGAAGGACCAATATGGGCCATACATTTGTGAGGAGGTTGGGGTATATGGGTGATTGAGTGCACAGAGGGTGGGAAAAGGTTGGCTTTGTTTCATGTAGTTTGAAATATGATCTGTACAGGAACTGACACTGAGACAAATAGCTCTTGATTGGAGGTGTGCAAAGTTCACAAAATTCACTCCATCAATTAATTTGCGGATTGTGTGGAATTTGCAGAGCGATATTAACACAATGTACAGCCCACAAATTGCACAAATTCACCACGAAGTGTGAAATTTCACCTGCACACTTTGCACTTTGCCTACAAATTGCACGCTTCATGGCAAAAAAGCACAAATTTTGCCACAAAATTCACACAACTCAAATTTCAGCTGGCTGCCCTGAAATTTGTGAATTCTGCCAAGCACAAATTTTCACACGAAATTCACAGTCAATGTTTTACTTTTCAACAGCTCTACTCTTGATGTTGAGGGGTGAATATGTAATGACTTTGTTATTTGGCACAAATATCATCAAGACCAAAGGACCTTGACAGTGGGTGGTGGGATAGTTGTGATATCTGTCAACATGATCATCTAAGATGGGGATTTGTTATTCTGTGTTTTCATGTCCTGAGTACAATGTATAAGAAATCCTGAGAACTTCAGAAAACAAAAATACAAATAGTGCAATACATGTAAGACACTACACCCAAAATAATGTACAAATTAGAGAATAGTTAAATATACAAACAATATTATTCAGCATTGACTGCAGCACATTTTACCTCAGTGCCTGTCAAATGTATCCACAACTGGAGATTTACCACTGGCAATGTGAATTATGAGTGCATTCAGTTGCCATGCTGATGTGCTTTGTAAGGAACCAAAACATACTACAAGGGCACAATGCCTATAAATGTTGCCTGGTGGGGAAATATAACACTCCTATGGTGGCGTGATAACATCAATGTAATTGTGAATGTGTTTTCAGTTAAAAACATATGAATACATCCTTATTTTTAAACAAAACATGTATTTGCAATGCCATTAATTTAATATTTTATTAAAAGAAAAACATAGCACATTTTTCAGAAGACAATATTGATAGTGTTCCTTTAAGACATTAATTTGCAATTCATAGGTGAGTCACTGAACTGCACAGTGTGGTAGGAAACTACTCAGAACTGATCACTGAACTGTATAGTGATTACATGTATTGCAGAAGGATGTATTAAACTGTGGAATAAAATTTCTCAGAACTGCCATTCTGCAGTTCATGTGTAGTATACCATAACTCAGCTAGAAAAGTTTGTGGAATGGGACCAAAATTCACCAAACGCTTGCAGGAGATTCAGATTTAGTGAAAGTCAGAATTTTGGACAATTTTGTGATATTTGTGAAATTTATGAAAATTCTGTGAAATTTCTGCAGATTCAGAATTCACAGATTCCACCAAGTTCTAATCCCAACAAACATTTTCACAAAATGATCTTATTGTTTGTGCATCAGGATTAAGAATTTATTTCATTTTGTTTTTCTTTTAGTTATAAGTTGGCCATTTTTGGTCATTCATGGCATGAGCTTTTAAGGTGCTGAATTCACCTCCCCCACATAACCACTATATGCATAACCTTGTAATCTAACTCAAATGCATTTTTGGGGATCAAACCATGTAAACACATACTGAGTCACATTTATATGCTGACATGTTTAGGAAGTCTGGCCCTCTGCTGGTCTTAGAGGTAATCTAGAATATGTATCTATCCCATTTTAAGTTTTTTATATGACGTGACTAAGTAGCTTTGTTTTGTGAACATTTTTAATAGTCTCAGTTCTGTTCCATAGGGGATAGAGGGGGTACTGTGTGTTTGTGTATTATAAACTCCTTAATTTTGGAGACATTGACTAGCATATTTAATTGCAATGTCCATGACTTGAGGGGTCCTTGAAGCTCAGCCAGATTGTGGTATCATCAACATAAATCTCTGATGGGTTTACCAAGGTCATGTTGTTGACCCTAATCAAGAAATTTAGGGAGTCCAATAATTGTACCCTATGGGACATTCCCATTCAATGAAATCTATTCTGATTTGAAGTATTCCAACTTCATGCACTATTAGTCTTTGAAGAAGGAGCTTTCCTTTCCAAAGTGTGCACAGTTCACACCCAGGACTCAGCCTTATCCAGGAGCATGTATCCAGAAGAATATTATAGTGTATCATCAAACGTAATTGTGAATGGAGATCCATAGACTATAAAAAGTCATTCTGCTGCAGTAGTGACATTCAGACTAAGGCAGAATGACTTTTCTTTCTGTGTTAGTATATACATCTCAATGTTAGCAACCCCATCAGTGCTGTTGATAGAACTAGCAGTGGTTGGAGCTTCACATACATTAGCTGGCAGTCCAGCAGATGGCCAAGAAGTGTGGGTCACAGATGGCAGAGGCTGATGCTTGGGGGGAAAAAAAGTAAGCAATTTTTTTTTGTGACCATACACTATACAGAATAGTATATGGTAGCCCAAATAAACAAAATCACTGTTCTTACACCTCATGGTTACTATGACATCAAAGGGACCTATCAATCTTTGCTCTTGAGGTCCTTGACATCATAGTAACCACTCAGTGTAAGAATAGTGTTGTTGTATGTGGGCTATCATACACTATCCTATGTATAGTGTATGTTCAAACATACTAACATACTATTTGCCAGCAGATTAGGCCTTACGGTCTATCGAGTCTGCTCGAACCTCAGATCCCTAGTTGGGTGCTGAGACCCTCCTCTCCCTTATGTTTCAGAAACCCCTATCATCCATCCCCACCCCACTGGGACAGGCCATCGTCTGATACATCCACTTTCTGTGTCTGTCCCACCCTCTCTTGAAGCCCTCCACTGTGGATCTCTGAACCAGCTCACCAGGCAGTGCATTCCAAGGGTCCACCACCCTCTCAGTGAAAAACCTCCTCCTCTTTCCCCCTCAACCTTCCACCTTCCAACTTCAAACCATGCCCTCTGGTGATACCTCCCTGCTTTAGTCTAAAGATCCCCTCCATGTTTACCCTATTTATTCCCTTGAGGTACTTGAAGACCTCAATCATGTCTCCCTGTCTCTCCTCTCCTCTCCTCCAATGAAAACAGGCAGAGCTCCTCAAGTCTGTCCTCATACGTCAAATCCCCTAGCCCTCGTATCATCTTAGTTGCCCTCATCTGTACCCTTTCCAGGAGCTGTATGTCACTCTTCAAGTGTGGTCTCCAGTACTGTACACAGTACTCAAGGTGTGGTCTAACCAGTCCATTGTACAGTGGCAGAATCACTTCCTTGCTCCTAAAGGTAATCCCCCTTACGATGCATCCCAACATCCTGTTTGCCTTGCTAACTGCTCTCCTGCACTGCTCAGAGTTATTCATACATGTATCCACCATGACCCCTAGGTCTTTTTCTCCTATTGAGGCCTCCAGCGCCTCCCCGCCCAGGGTGTACCTGTGTTTAGGGTTTCCCCGACCAAGATGCAACACCTTGCACTTGGTGATATTGAAATTTAATTTCCATGTGTGAGCCCAGCTTTCCAGGGTGTCCAGGTCCCCTTGCAGGGCCAACCTCCCCTCTTCTCCCTCATGATTGTGTATAGAGATCCATACACTGTAAAAAGTTGTTCTGCTGCAATAGTGGTATTCATACAAAGGCAAAATGACTTTTCATTCTGCATTAGTATGAAAATCACAATGTGAGAAACCCCATCAGCACTGCTGATAATGCCAGTGGCTGTTGAAGCATCATATGCGTGAGCCAGAATGTGGGTAGATGACTGAGAAATGTCAGTCATGGATGCCAGAGGCTAATACTTGAAAGAAAAAAGTAAGAGATTTTGTTTTATTGGGGACCATACACTATAGAAAATAGTGTACAGCAGCCCAAATACACATCACTCTTCTCACACCTTGTGGTTACTAAGACATCAAAGGGACCTTTCAAGCTTTGCTCTCAAGGTCCTTGACGTCATAGCAACCACTCAGTATAAGAACAGCATTGTTGTGTAAGGGCTGTCATACACTATCCTATATATAGTGTATGATCGAACGCGATTGCGTATGGAGATCCATGCACTGTAAAAAGTTGTTCTGCTGCAGTAGTGATGTTCATACAAAAGCAAAATGACTTTTCATTCTGCATTAGTATGAACTTCACAATGTAAGTGACCCTATCCATGATGTTGAGAAGGCTAGCGGCAGTTGAAGTGTCATGTGTGCGAGCTGGCTTGTGGGCAAATGGTCAAGAAGTGTGGGTCGCAGACGGCAGAGGCTGATGCTTGAAAACAAAAAGTAAGTAATTTTTTTTTTGTTAGGATCATACACTATACAGAATTGTGTATGGTAGCCCAAATACACAACATTGCTCTTCTCACACCTTGTGATTACTACGATATCAAAGGAACCTCTAGAGCTTTGTTCTCAAGGTTCTTGATGTCATAGTAATCACTTGATGTAAGAATAATGTTGTTGTGTATGGGCTACCATACACTTTCCTATATATAGTTAATTCAATGAAAAGCATTGCTGAAGGTAAGAAATAGAACTCTTGAAGTCTTGTCAGCATCTTCAGCTGCTGGGATGTGAAGTAACAGTTAAAGGAGAGCATGTGTTTTGGAACAACCTTTTACATTTTGAAACTGAGATAGAGTTATTTGGTCCTGAATGGTTTGGGTAATACATTTGCTAACATAGCATTCACAGACTTTTGACGTAACTGGTGTGAGGCAGATTAGTTTTCAGTCTATCAGAAGGTTGTTGATCTTGTAGGATTTCAGGACTGGTGTGACATGTACTAATTTCCAGGATAGTGGGATCTAGCCTTCATTGTTGCTCTGAAAAGTATGCAGATGGATGGTGCAAAGAAGGGAGCTCCTGACATCCACAGCTAGCAGGTGACCTCATCTTGGCCTGTTGCATTATTTTTATTGAAGTTTGTTAGTGCTTGCTCAATGTCTTTAACAGATGCTTGGATGATATGATTTCTGCCAGTAGGGAAAGGGTGGAAGTAGATGAGGGGCAGAGGTTCTTATATAGAAACAGTACAGAAAAACAGGTATAGAAAAATACCAGTGATACTAACATTTGAATTTTTTAACTAACAGGCAATACAAAATTAGAGAGGTGATAAAAACTACATGGTTAACTAATACTACTGCTTTTAAAATATATGAATCCTTATGATTTTTATCTGCATTTTATTATTTTTGGATTGCTTTTGAAATGCTCTTAAATGAAGCATTTAATCTTTAATATCCCATCGCTGTGTGAAAAGTATAGCCTGTCCAAGATATATGCCATCCTAATGATTAGAAGTAATATGGATACATTTCTATCAATGCACTGCTGGAAGATAGTGGATACTCACAATTTATCATACTGACATGGTCTTATTCTTAATATTCTTCTTCAATGCTGAAGGAAGTCAGTTTGACATATCTGTTATACTCATAAAGTGTTGATTTACAAGCTGCAATAAGAAGATTAATGTCAAAATATGTCTATAAGAGCTTGATGTAGTACAGCATACTCTGGGTTTGATTTGTAGACTACACTGATTTCTACTTCACTTATTGTCATATAAAGCCTAAGCAATTGTAATGAATTGAATTTGATCTTACATAGTTATTTCTGTACAGAGAATTGATGACAGCATAGATTTTATTGACAAAGACATCCAATACTGGACTTTAACCTAAACTTGTAGCAAACTGTTCAAAGCACAAAGTCATTGCAAAGCTACATTATTTGCAACTCTTTATAACCATAGTCATAACCATTTGCTAAAATGTGGGAACAGTTCTCAAAGAACAAGTCACAAATGTCATAACAATGTCTGCCAAGATGGTGGCCATAAAATTGTAACTTTTTTAAACTAAAGTTGGAAACAGGGAGGGTAATGGGTTAGTGCAGGCCACTTTTGGTTGTGCAACCATACATTTTTTTTCATAATATTTTAATGCTTTATTACATCATGGGAAACATTTACTCAGAAATGTTATTGGGTTCTGCATCTCCCATACCTGATTAAGGCAGTGTAGCAGGTTACATGCCAAAAGGCACATGCACAAATCTGCCTGGGATGAACTGCTGTAGTGTAACAAGTGTCTGGGGAATGTTTACCTGGGTAAAGGGACAAACCATTGGATCCTGGAAAACATTTCCAGTTACTGAATTTGCAAATCAAAATGTATTTTATTAGAGCTTTTTTCACTGCCCATCCCCAGAGAATGTACTACTGTGTTTCAGGTGAAAGGGGTGTATGATGTAAAAATGAAATGTTTAAAAATCTGAAGGAAAATATTTAAACAGTGTTTATTTTCTTTTTAGTTTATAGCTATAAAGAGGAAATCACAGAGGCCTGGCATTGGTTTAGGTCAAAATGAGGGTGTTAGAATAACTCAACAAAACAAACAAGCAAAAAATGTGGTCAATACTGTTACTTTTGTCAAGATTATATAAACATTTTGAGCCCTGGGATTTGGAATGTGATATTACTTGAAGGTTTCAGAGTTTCAAAAACTGTGTAATTAGGGAGGTGTGTGTGGCTATACTTCCACTGAAGGTTGATAAGCAGCTAACTACCAGGCTGATGGATAAATCAGAAACCCCATTAAGGATTTAGTCAAATCAGAAGAAATGTTACAACATTTGGAGTGTCCCTCAAACTAGTGAGCATCCTCCTGACTGGACTTAGGAAATTTTAAGTTCCAAATTAAAGTTGTACAAAAGAAGTGATTTATGTCCAGGCAGGATATTCACCCACCATTAGAGAGTTGTCCTCAAAGTGTATCTCTAAATCAATTAGTAGACAAAGAGAATTCCTGCATTACACATATCAAGAGTATAGCTCTGACTTTAGAGAGGAGGCAGATTATTCATACTTTGAACGAACTCTAGCAAGAGCTAATAGGGCTACAAAATAATGATATTGTGAGGAGTGAGAAATGTGTAAATTAGCAATTTTTGTACTAACCACTGAGCCACCTAACTGCACTTTCAAATTGTTATGATAAACACACACTAATACATATACACGTATGTGCATATATATATATTCCAGTGTAATATAACAGTGCACTGTCTACCCATATGTTTACAGATTAAAAAAAAAAGATATCAAGTGACCATTTTCTTCTTTTTAGGCTCTGAGGGACATCTGAGGGTGGAAGGTTGCCACTAGACACCTCATTTAAATCAGCAATGACATACATAAGGCTGACACTTATCTACATAGTCACGGAATGTAGACTAGCAATGTTTGCACTAACAACTGAGCCACCTAACTGCACTTTCAAACTGTTGTGATACACACACACACACATGCACACACACACATACACACACACTGACTAATACATATGCACTTATATGCAGATATATTCCAGTATGACATAGCAGTGCACTGTCTACACACATGTTTACAGATTAAAAAAAGATATTGAGGGACTGTTTTCTTCTTTTCAGGCTCAAATGGACATTGAAGGGTGAAGGGTTGCCACTAGATACCTCATTTAAATCAGCAATGACATGCATAAGGTCGAAACTGATCTAGATAGTGGGAGCAGACTAACAATTTTTGCACCAACCAATAAGCCACTAACTGCAATTTCTAATTGTTGTGATAGACACAAACTGACTGATAAATATACACATTTATGCATATATATTCTAGTATACCATAGCAGTGCACTGTCTACACACACAGAGCATTGCCAGACACACACACTAACACACATACACTGCCTAATATGGCATTTATTTACTTATACAGCTAACATTTTTTACTGTATTTATGATAGGCACTGTGTTTTGCACAAACTCATTGTACTAATTTATGGCATGATGAGGTAATTAAGGTAGAGGAGACCAGGGAGGTCCAGTGGATGTTGCCTATCTGCATTTTATTGAGAGCATTGCAGAGGGACTGGAGGGGAAGGTATAGCTCTTTGCAGATGATAAAAAGGTATGCAATTGGGTAGACATGCCGGGGGGGGGTGTGGTTTGAAAGAATGGGAAAAGTCCTTATAAAATTGAAGAAATGGTCTGAAGAATGTGTCAGGAGGACTAAACCTCACTCTTAGGTTCTTGGCAATAATGGGCATGCAAGGAATCACAGACATGTTGCATAAGAGTAATAAAGCTTGTTTATTACTACCAAAAGGATAATCACAGTTGCCCTAAGCAGTTCTTACCAATATGAACCGGGAGCCAATGCTAAGCATTCCCTATACCTCGAGGATTCTCCGTGTCTCTTGGGGTCTCCAAGGTAGAAGATATAATGTCTTACATTATATACCTACGATAATTACCGTGGTTACTGTAAGGTAGAAACAGTTCCAGTTACAGAGATGAGCCCTCTTGGCTAAATTAGAGGTGGCTCTTCAGTCCAAGATAACATTATACAATTTTGTAGTAGTCATCATTTTGTAAAGACAAAGAAGTACAGTTTGTGCATAGCCGTGTAATAATACAAATCATCAGAATATGGCAATGCTGACTCATATATCATAATCATTACAAGGACACAGGTGTCCTAACATCTTGTAAGCAAGAAATACATGTGTATATTAGAAAGTAAAGTGTATATCAAGAATATGCATACATATCCTGACATCTACTCTTATATGGTAGATGCCCTTAGCTCTATATGTTAGTATAACATATACCTAAATTCTAGCTGTCTACGGTGTACCTCTAGAGGTACTAATATGGGTGCAGGGATCTTGTGTAACATTCCTCCCTTGTTGCCTCAAAAGAGGCAACACAGCAAGAGTAAGGAAGTGGAATGAGCCTTGTAAAGGAACTCTAGCTGCTCACAGTGTTGGCATAATGTGCACCGTATGCAGCAAAGCACAATAATCAGAAAAAATATCAAAAATGCTTGTATAATAACAAAACATTTAAATGTAATCTCCAACCAAGTGTTAGTAAGTGCACTATTCATATCACCATCATTAATAAGTGCAAGGACAGCTTCATTAGCGTTAGAAATATTACTGCTGATGTGGATGAGGTGGGTGTCTTTCCTTTTTAAAAGTGATTTCAATGTCAAGGTGAGGGGGTCAATGTGTACATTAAAGTAAGGTAAATACTAAGAAAGTGTAAGCAGATAATCAGGGTTACCATCAATAATGTCAGCGTCCATGATAGGGAGGGGTGTAATAACTGTGTGCCCAATAACTGACTTCTGATGGGGCACAAAGCAAAAGTTTTGACTATCAATAGAACATGTCTTAAGTCTGTAAGTGTAACTTTTAAAATTTACAACTAGACAATACTCACCATCTGAATTATATTGCATTTTAACAGTAGGCAGTCTCCATTTTTGCAACTGTACTGGGCAAGTATAGGCTTGTTTGGAAATCCATGTTGACAGGCGGTGAACCTCCTCCCGGTAAGACTGGTAGAGCTTGGAATTGTTTGGAGCCAATGTTGAGTCCTGATATTCTGTGCCATTAGTGGTGATGTCATCATCCATAGAAAAGGACCAATCAGTACTGTCTGGGGAATAGCAACATACAGGTTTAATAACATCAAATACGTCAGAGCGACACAAATCTATATACCCTTTCTTCACACAGCAGTCCATGTGCGGGGTGACCCAGGCATCCAGAAGAGGATGGAAAGCCAATAGAGGAGGTAAGTCAAGGTGTTCTCTGTAGATATCTTTGTCAATGTGCCCAATGGAGTGTACAGATGCCAGCTTATCAAATAAAGCTGTAGTAGGATCAAAACGTGGTTAAGAGACAATAAAAGTAACATACATAGTATTATTAATAGAAAATTTCTTAGTAGTAAAACAAGGACCAGTATTAGGGTGCCTGGTCGCAAAACCCAAATTCCTAGCTGTAGAAAGTGGAATAGTTAAAGTCTACAACATTCACATAGAAACACAGCTAGAGGATTTGCATTGAGGACAATATCATTTAGAACTATGTCTATCATGTATGATATCAGGTATTTTTCCGGATTCAAGATTGCGGAAAAGATTATTGATGGTGGTAATAATATAAGAGCCATAGGCTGAGCATAATATCTCACAGGCAATGTATTGCTTATCTGCTTCTTTATTATTCTGCGCAATGAGAGCATTAATTTTATCTTTAGAATCTGTAAACGCCTTAGCAATATTGTGCATATTATATACAGTATATTGCTCTTCTTGACTAAGGCCATCCACACCATGCAATAAAGAGGGTATAATATAATTTACCAAACCAATTTGGAATTTCTATGAATGTGATTTGATAGCAGCAATGTTGGCTTTGTTCCAAATAGACATGGCTGTACCAAAAAGACCGGAAACAGGGCCTGTGGCACCAGTGGCATCAGAACTGTCTATTTCACATTTATTACATTTATGACTTTGATCAACAGGATTAGGTTTTCTCCTGAAATTGCCTCTATGCTCTGTGGAATGTACTCCAGCAATAGGGTCTTGAGTGTGAATTTGAAAAGCTGCTAAGCTATCAAGTAATAAAGTACTGTAAAACAATGAAGTGTTAGTAGTATGACACACAGCAAATTCTTTCATATTCCAGTAAGTCAAGTTGAACAAAACAGGTATATGCATAAATTGTAAGTTATTGATCAGTGTACCAGGTAAAGCAGTGGCTGTGAGACCACTAAGAGGACCAGGGATGGGTTTGTCCATAGGTGACAACACAGAAAAATACATGACAGCTGAGGCCATGTTGTGTACAGCACAACATTTCCTGGCAGAGTCTTTAGACAAGGAATTACAATATGAGCAATCAATTAAGGCGGTAATTTTGTATAAACCAGAATGTCTAAGAGAAGTTAGGAGCAAGGACAGAGAACTTTTTGAGGATACTTTTGTATTGGGCCAACTATGGAATGTTCACTTGGAAAGCTTGGCCACAGGGAGAATTTGTCCTTGCAATGTGGTTTGCCACTCAATTTGTAGGGTAGATTTATCAGGAGCAACAACTGAGGCAGTGAGGTAGGCATCAGAACCTTCCTGGACAGTAATCAAATTGTCAGGTATATTGCTGGAGACTGCCACTGGGGTGGTTGCAGGTGGATCAAGGTGGGGAAGGAGGTGCTTTACCGTGCCTTGGATGCAGGGATAACTCCTGAGATGAGGAGAAAATGGAACAAGATAGCCATCTTGTCAGTATCTGGAAAGGAAAATCAAACATTAGTGAAGTAGTACTATTCCACCTAATGGGGTGAGGAAAAGTAATTATACTCCTTTATACAGTTTCAGCTGGTTTGCGTGTAACCATTTGTCAGTCAGTTTGTTGTTATTCATGAGTCTAACCTGATAGACTGCTGGACTGAGCTTGTTGACAATGGGATAGGGTCCTTCCCACTTATTGGAGAAGGAAGGTGTGGAATGTGCAAATCTGAGAACCATTACCTGATCCCCAACTTGCCAATCCACTTCTTGTGTGTGTTTGTCAAACTGGATCTTGGACTGTTGCTGGGCCTTGCCCATGTAGTTAGCAGCATACAGATGAGTGTGTATGAGGTCTTGTCTGAGTTTTTCCACATATTGGTCTACGGACACACAGTCTGCAGTGGAGGTGTACAGGTCAAACAACAGGTGTTCAGGTAATCTCATATTTATACCAGTCATCACCTCAAAAGGTGTCAACTGGGTAGTGGCTGAGGGTGTACCCCTAATTGCTATAAGGAGTAACTGCAGTAAGGAATCCCAATCCTTGGGATTGTCCTCAGTGAATTTGGAAAGCATTTGCTTAATCCGTCTGTTGGCTCTCTTTCTACTTGACCTGAGGATTGTGGGTGGTAGGGTATGTGGAACTTCTGATGAACACCAAGGAGTTCAAGTGCTTCTTTCATCAACTCACCTATAAAACTGGTTCCTTTATCTGAGTCTGCTTGAGAGGTAGGCCCCACTTGGAGAAAATCTGTTCCAACAGGATTTTGGCAGTGGTTTTAGCAGTACATGTCTTGGTGGGGAATGCTTCAACCCACTTAGAAAAGTGGTCAGTCACCACAAGGGCATATTTATTGTTCCTGCTGGTATTGGTCAAGAGACCAATGAAATCAATCTGTATGGCATGCCATGGGCCAGAATGCCTTTGTGGTAGTAGTTTGACATTTCGCTTGGTAGGGATAGGGTTATTTAGCACACAAACAAGGCAATTGTCTATGTACTGTTTAACATCTTTGGTGACACCAGACTACCAAGCGGTGGTCTTGAGCTTCTGAAGTGTACTCTTCACTCCCTGGTGTCTACCAGTGGGGGTATCATGCACTCGGTGCAAAAATTCAAGCCGAAGAAGATAGGGAACTACCCACTACTTAGTGAGGGTGTCATCTGGTTGATATCAGATGAGCTAGTCATCAGGGGACAGGTGTAATTTACCTTCATGTCTTTGGTAGGGATTATGGGTAGGTAGATGCTTCTCAGTACCCTTGTCAAGAAATCTGAACACATCTTTGAGTTCAGAGTCAGCGTGCTGGGCTTCTGACAGGTCCAAGGGGGAAAAAGGTTCAGGTTTCTTCCTGACTAGAGCAATGTGCACGGCCGCTCTGGCCTCTGGATAGTCCATCATCCAAGTGTCCCCCCCTCGCGCCCCTTCCTTTGCAAGGGTGTCAGCAGTGTCATTGAAGGCATGATTGGGATTGTGTATGGAGTGGGCCTTAACTTTGTGTACATAGAGTTTGTGTGCAAACGTTTGTGCCAGTGCATGAATGTATATTACCACTTCCTTGTGTTTCACTGGGCTGCCATTAGAGGAGGTAAAGGAGTTTTTCTACCAGAAAGGAAGCAGTTCTGTAAGGGAACAACAAACCCAGTTAAAGTCTGTAAAAATTATGGTATCCTTGGTTCCACGCTGGATGAACTCGAGGGAACAGGCCACCACTGCCATCTCAGCACACTATGATGATGCCACGCTGCAATGCTTGGAAATTTTCACAGTGTTGCCATAAGGGTAAACAACTAATATGCCCATTCCTGCAATCTGTTCTCCCTGGTAGTAGGAAGCTGAGCTGTCTGTAAAGACACAACACAATGAGGTGTTCTCAATTAGTTGTGGTGTAGCAGGGAGGAAAGGGCCTGGATCTGGGAGATCAGGTGGCTACAATGTACAGTCATGTGGTTCTCCTTGGAAAAGGAGGCCATGCCCCAGCATGGATGGCATTTTGGTTGGGTGGACCTTGACATCTGTATCCTGGAGAAGAAGAGACCAATCTGTCAGTCTGGTGTTGGAGACTGACCCATCCTTCACTCTATCTGATAGCAAAAGGTAGTTGGGGTGTGGTTCATGTTGATGATCAAGGAAAAGTACCCAATGATATACAGAAAGTGCTTGACAGCCCAGTAGGTGGCCAGAAGTTTCCTTTCACAAAGGCTGTACTTCTGTTCCACTGGGGTCAAGAGCTGTGATGCATATACAGTGGGTCTCAGGGTGCCGTGGACCTTCTGGGCCAACACGGCAGACATAGCAATGTCAGAGGTAGCACATTCCAGATGGAATGGCAGTGCTGGATTGGGGTTGACCAGAGCTGGGGCTGAGGTAAGGTCTGCTTCAGTGATGCTACAGCTTGGGTGTGAATGGGGGCCCCAATTCCAGGAAATGTCCTTCTTCAGTAGCTCATACAGAGGTGCAGCCTTCTGAGCAAAATCACAAATAAAATCCCTGGAATAATTCATCATACCTAGAAACCTCCTAAGAGTGGCCATGCTGGTGTGCAGTGGCAAATCTTGCAATCCTTGTATCTTCTTCCAGGTAGGACTTTGACCTTGGTCTGTTATCCTCAGATCCAGAAAGAGTACCTCTTTCTGACATAGTTGTGCTTTTGCAGGGTTACATTTGAGGCCTTCCCTCTGGATGAGGGTCAATAGTTCATCTAAGAGATCCAGGTATTGTTCCTGTGTGGCCAGCAACAGGTCATCTTCATACAGCAAGAGACATTGGGGAGTAGAAAAACCCTCAAGGCCGTCCATCATGTGTAAATGAAACAGGGAAGGGCTTTTGAGGAATCTCCGTGGTAAGCAGGTCCACGTGTACTGCCTGCCCTCAAAGGTGAAGGCAAACTTATATTGACTCTTGGGGGCCAATGGCAATGACCAGAAACCATTGGAGATGTCCAGGGCACTAAACCATTTTTGGTCAGGGGTCAGTATTCTTAGCACTTCTGGTGCTGATGCCACAGTTGGGGCACAACTGGGGGTGACCTGGTTTAGTCTCCTGTAGTCAGTAGTAAGTATCCAGGCACCTGTGTTTTTTTTTCACAGGCCACACTGGGGGATTTGCAGTGGAAACACATGTCCTAATTACACCTTGCTTGAGGAGTGATTTATTGTTTCCCTAAGAGAAGGCAAGGCCTTGGGTGGGAAGGGGTATTGCCATTGCCTCTTGTGTGCTGTGCCTGTCACTTCAATGGCAGTGTGCAACCTGCCACAATCATGCTTGTTGGTGGCAAATGCTTCCAGAAGCCTTTGTAGAATGGGAAGGAGCTTTGGGAAAAGCTCATGGTTCTTGAACAAATCTATGACGTCATACTCTTTGTTGTTCACAGAGATTGTTGCAACCACATGCGAGTCAGGGATCATGATGGTGTGATATTGTCCCTGAATCTGTATCAATAACATGTTGGCTAGATCTACCACGCAGCTGTGTTGCACCAGGAAGTCAATTCCGATTATACTAGCGTGGTCATGCAGTACCATCAGCTGAAAGGTATGATAGCCCTTCAGGTGTCCCAGTGTCACAGGTAGTGGTAGGGAATGGTATGCAGCAACCTAGTTCTGTCTACCCCAGACATATTGGTCCTCCATCTGGTGGACCAAGGGAATGTGTCCCGGTGGTCATCATGTAATACAGACACAACTGTGCCTGTATCTAATATCAGTGTTAGTAGGTGGTCCCTAACCTTGGCCTTGGTGAAGGGCCTTCCATTTGTATCCAAGACCAGCTTGTTTACAATATGGACTGGGGCCTGTAATTGTCAATCTGTACCAGTAGAAGCATGGAGGAGCTCTTGGAAGAGAGTCTGGGCCTGGTTCCTGTGAACCACTTCACTATGCTGCACTGATGCTATATAGGGTGCCACTTCCGGGTTCAGGTCTGCATGGGCCTGAGGGCCTATACTTCCATTGTCCCCGTGGCCTGTGGAGGCCTGCTTCTGGTTGTATGGCTGCATGGGCCCCTACAGGAATGGCATCCGTTATGTAGCGCACTTGCCTGAGAAGTTCTCTGAATTCCGAGCTCTCAACGGCTATTTCCCTATATGAAGGGCCTGATCTTTTGGCTTACCCTTATTATTCTTATGGTGTTTCTTGTTTTTGTGGTAGTTCCAGTTCCCACCCCAGGATTGTTGCTGTTGGGCCTGCTGGGGGAGCTGGTTGTCTGTGGGGAGGGGCTGTTTCTCTTGAGCCTGTCCCTCCACCGTGTAGTGCATTGTGGCCTCTGGAGTGGCTTCAATGGCAGCTACTTTCTTGGAATGGGAGCCTGAATCATGGATATAGAGTTGATAAACTCTCTCTGTTTTCTGAAGAATATCGGCAAACTTCTCTGTGGTGGGATAGGTGGTTGGCTCTACCTTCTCTCTTACTGCAGGGATCATGTTCCTGAAGAACAGGGTCTTATACTCAATGAGGTCCAGATCAGCAGCTTCTTCTGCAAGGTGCTTCCCTGCCTGGTAGGCCATCCAAAGCCTCTGGTGGAAAGTCGCTGGACTTTTCTTCGCATTCTGTTTTACAGGATATGGGAGCATCACTCATAATACACCTGGGCTGTGTGCAGAAATGAGTTTAGCTGCCACTTCATCAAAGATGGCATGGTCATCCTGGCAGATGGCATCAGGGAGTTTTGCCCACAGTCCAGGATCAATGGTCTGGCATAGGATCTGGACCTGGTAGTCTGCAGCGAGACTAAGCATTTCACATTTAGCACTCACCTTTTCCAAGTGGCAATTGAGGTTGTCGGACGGGCTCATCCGACTAATGCTGTCAGCTATTTGCTGAACAGAGTAGGCCATTTGTAGGGGATTATTGGGCTGATCTGGCAGAGGTAGATTACCCTGGGCACCATCTAGGGCTGCCTGAGCTGCGGCTTTAGCCACAGTATGAACCATGTCCTCCTGAGTACCAGCCTCTCATTGAAGCTGCCTAATCTGGGTTCTAAGATCCTGTTTATTTCTCTCAGAGATGGGCACGTTGCCTATGGCATTCTCAATCATCGGCTCTATCTCCTGCCTGTCTTCCACATTAATAATGGCTACCAGTGGTGCCATTGGGACTAGGTCTAGGCCTTCTTCCCCTCCATCATGGGGGTCACCATGTTGTGGATGGCGGGGAGAGGTATCTGGGCCATAGTGGGGGTGTGACTGGGCATTGTACTGTGAAATGTCATCATCTGACTCCTCCCCACCAGATGACATCAACAAGGCAGGGGCTACACCTCCCATCACCTTGATGTGACCAGCCAGCACCTCTTGCTGATGGTGCAGTTTCACCATTTTGTTTTCACATTCCTCATGACTCACTTTTGCAACATTCATATCCAACTCATCTTGCATCTGCTTCTGTAACACTCTATACGTGGCACTCAATTAGCAATTGTCCCTAGTAGCTACTTCTAAGTTTTTTTATTTAGTTGTTTAACCAGGTGTAGAACACTAAGCTGAAAGCTTTTTTACAGGAGCGACCTGGGAGCACAAGGAGGTTAAGTGACTTGCTCAGGGTCATACAGTATGCAAGTGGAAGCTGTGGGATTCAAACCCAGGTCTGGTCTGCTGGATGTCACCAAATTTGCAGCTCAGAGCCTTAGACCACTGTGCTATACTGCCTCAAGTCATTACGTACCTAGTTTATCTCATCCTGTATCTCTCCCATCTCCTCACTCAGTTGCTCATGCATTCTACTTAACAAGTCATTCATTTGAAAAGCCTGCCCTTATCCTGTCTCAAACTGTCACACTCCTGTTACACCACACAAAGTTCCTGTTTGCCTGCCTGTGCAGAATGATGCAAAAGGGAATCCTTTTCATTTCTCAGAGTTTGGAGTTCTGACTCCAAATCCTGTTCTCGTCTCACACATTCAGTTTCCTGCAACCCCATCTCCTGCTTAAGAAATGAGATGTGCAGTTCAAGGTTTCGAAAGCTTGTTTCGGAGGCTTCCAGAGCAGTGTAGAGAGCGCGACCAATAGCCCTTTAGCTTCTTGCTTTCTGGCTGTTTGTCTCGTCTCTGTGTACTGAGTTGAAATCCCCAGTACAGGGTTTTCAGATTGACTTGCATGCTGTGCGAAGTCAGCCAATCCTCCATGGGAGGCAAGGAAGTTTGAGATATCGAGTCTCAGTTCTGTGCAGATATTTGATATGGAGACCATTGTGTGGAAGGGAATGAAAAATCAAACTGTGAAAAGGGCGCTGTGCTGTGTATCGATCCACAACAGGTGCACTTATCCACAATCGGGCTATTGTGCACTTGCAAGCCTGCAATTCAAAACTGCCATAGGGTAGGTTGAGTCAGCATCAACCACATGCAGTAAGTAGCCAGACTTTGCAAGTGATTACAAAGTGGTTGTAAGATGGGGAGGTGGTGCGGGAATGTACACCTACAGTCCCTGTTGGGAAGGGAAAAGTTGTAAGCAGCAAGTGAAACTTTGCAAACACCAAATATTGCCTGCTCATGGTCGCCAATTGTCAGGAGGTATAAACCTCACTCTCAGGTTCTTGGCAATAATGGGCATGCAAGAAATCACAGACACATTGCATAAGAGTAATAAAGCTTGTTTATTACTACCAAAAAGATAATCACACTTGCCCTAAGCAGTTCTTACCAATACCAACTGGGAGCCAATGCTAAGCATTCCCTATACCTCGAGGATTCTCCGTGTCTCTTGGGATCTCTGAGGTAGAAGACGTAATGTCTTACATTATATACCTACGATAATTACCATGGTTACTGTAAGACAGAAACATGTCTAGTTACAGAGATGAACCCTATTGGCTAAATTAGAGGTGGCTCCTCAGTCCAAGATAACATTATACAATTTTGTAGTAGTCATCACTTTGTAAAGACAAAGAAGTACAGTTTGTGCATAGCCGTGTAATAATACAAATCATCAGAATATGGCAATACCGACTCATATACAATAATCATTACAAGGACACAGGTGTCCTAACATCTTGTAAGCAAGAAATACTTGTGTATACAATCTACTCCACCTATACCGCCCGTGGTTAAAGTGGGCAATCGGTTTCAATGGGCAATTCAGTAAAACCATTTGCCATTTCTAATTGAGTGCCATTATATTAACACCGTTTATAATGATCCTGACCCGCCTGCTATTATGGGCAGATTATCCCTGAATCTGCCAGGTGCTGACAGTGTTCACACCTAATTAGCGGTTAGCAGTTAGCAAGTACAGTTACACTGAGCAATTAATCTCTTAGCAGTTCATGGTAGAATGAGAAAAGACACCTTCTGTGTCAGTCTTCAGCAAAGCTGTTAAAAAAAATCACACTGCTAGTGTGCTAGTGTGAGATGCTTGAAAAAGGCTGGATTTGCAGTGGCAGTCCCTGATTAACTGTTAGTCTCTGACACTGTACCTGTTCCATGTGGTCTTTTCATGTAGGAGTTCCAGCTGCTCATGCCAATGTTCGTTGAGCATTTTCTTAACTTTCTGTAGGGCCACGGATCAAAGTGCTGACAGCTTCTAAATTAGGAAGTGCCACCAAATGTCAAAGAAACCTTACCCAGATCGCTGGATACTTCACAGAACACAAGTAGGAGTAGTGCTACCATAGTGCGGCTCCACTACAGTACTGTGACTTTACTTAAAATACTGAATTTCTTTATTTTAAATTCTGTCTCAATACAGTACAGTATTTAAAATGTGCAAGTCATTTAAAAAGTGTGGTCATTAATTTCCATAGCAGATAGCAGCTATGCTAGCTTCTATAAATGGTTACACCGTCCATCTTCTATATCGGGCAAATAATGTTATGACAAACTAGCCAGTTATAAGCGGTGGGGACTGCATTAGAAAGTAAAGTGTATAACAAGAATATGCATACATATACTGACATCTACTCTTATATGGTAGATGCCCTTAGCCCTATATGTTAGTATAACATATACCTAAATGCTAGCTGTCTACGGTGTACCTCTAGGGGTACCAATAAGGGTGCATGGACCTCATGTAACAAATGGCAGCTGGGATTCAATGCAAAGAAGTGCAGGATCACTGCCAGTGTGATAATAAAATACGTTTTGTGCAGACTATGTCTTGATGGTAATATGAAAGAAATACATAGCAGAACTACAGCTATACGATATTGATGAGAGAGAGAGAAACCCATATAGATCTGATAATAAGTTTTCAGTGCAACACAAAATTATAGACATAGTATGTTTAAATAGTGCAAATATGAATATTCACAAATAATATTGACAAATGAACACGCAGTTACAGACAGAAACATGTGTGCACCGTGCCAGCCTTGAAACACAATTGAAGAGTGTCTTTCAGTTTCTCTAGTCTTACAGGCTTCAACACTGGGATATTTTATGACCTTGTATAACTGCATAGCATTCCTTTTGTAGCTTTTAATCTTCAGACTGCTACATCTTATCTCTAGTGTTGTGCTTCCCAGCTAATTATTTTACTAAAACTTTGACATTCATGTATAGAATGAAACTGTATTTTTTGGTTTTTGTGTGGGGTGGTGCTGCTATGGAATCACCTATTTTGTGCATCTCAGTGTAACACAGGCAAGAAGAAAAAGTTAGAAAGAGAGGGAGCTATCAATATCAATTACAGTTGAAAGGCTGTTTAAGTTGACATGTTTATAAGCTAAATAGTGCTTTCAAGATTGCTTACCTCTATTCAATTAGCACAGTGATTCTAAAAAATCTCCAATATTATCTAGTCCATTGGGTATCTGGAGAGTTCCTTTTCTCTACTGTCATAGTAAGACATCTACAGGATTATGCCTGCTGCAGCCATAAAAAAAGAAATGTATCTCTGTCCTTAGAGAGGAAGCAGAGCATTTCTGTTGTAGGGAATTGTAGGGATGTGCCATCACTCTGGGTTCATTGCCACCAACCTAATGTAAGTTCCTGCAAAAAATGGGCATGTAGACTCACACTCAGAGACTTATGCTAGTGCACCCTGAAGCTTGTGCTCCTCCTTTTGCTGCTGTCAGGAAACATCCATCCTACCCCTGGCCCAATCATCTCCAGCTCTGTCTACCAGGAAAAACCCACAGGAGCACTCTCCATAGCATTTCTCAACATCTGTAGTCTACTCCCCAAGCTAGATGACCTACAAATCTTACCAGTCAGCACAGCCCAGATATCCTGGTAGTTGTAGAAACCTGGCTTACACCCAAAATCCCTGACCTGGCTATCACTCTTCCAGGCTACAATGTTTTCAGGCTGGACTGGAAGTACAAAAGAGGTGGTGGATGTGCAATTTACCTTAAAGATTTGCTACTGGGACACCCCATCACTACCCCTCCTTCCAGCCACTGCTGTGCAAATTCTCCCTATCAGAATCTTATTAGGTGCCTATAACAAATCTCTCACAGTTGACTCAGTGTATATCCCCCAAAACAACAAGGGAATGGCCTTAACACTGTCTTAGAATTCACCAGGTCCCAACCTCCTGACTCTGAAATGATTCTGCTTGGAGACTTTAATATAAACTGGCTTACGTCTGATGCAGGGGTCCATAAGGATGCCATCTCATTGGCCAATCTCACCCAGATGGTCATCTCTCTGACCAGGAAAAACTTTAAATCTGGCACCAGCACCCTCCTGGATTGGATTCTTACCAGCCACCCAACTCATATCACAAATACCTCAGTCCTCCCTGACTCACTTAGTGACCATTCCCCTGTCATCTGTGAATGGTCAAACAAATTCAGCAAGCCCCCTCCTAATATCATTACTAGTAGAGTCCTACCATGTGGGCAGTTGTCACACCTAAAAACATGCCTCAACCTCCAAGACTGGTCCCCTATCTACAAAGCAACAGATGCAAATACTGCACTGGATTACTTCATCAGCACATTCAATGCAGCCTGTGACTCCTACGCTCCTTTTAAAAAGCACAAAGTCAAAGCCCTTTGCAATCCCTGGCTCTCGGCTGATCTCTTTCATCAACTAAAATCTAGATATTGCCTCTGGGATCTGGTCAGAACCACTGGTAAAGAAACTGACATCCAAAACTATAAACGTGCACAGAATGACTGTACCAAATCTATCCGGCAAAAGAAATCTACCTACTTCAAGAACGCTCTCATGGATACCTGGGGTAATGGGATGGCATTTTGGAACAATATTAAAGAGATCACTGGGAAGCAGCCAGAAACCTCTCCTACCTTGCTCAACATAAATAGGTCTACTACGTTTGACCCTAAAATCATAACAAATAACTTCAACATTGCATTCACCGATCTCAGCAGTGTTCTCCCTTCTGACTTTTTTCAAGGACTATAACACTCCCTCTCCTCCCCCCAATGTCTCCTCCTCCTCCTCTAGCCACCTGCCTTTTTATTTCAAAGCAGTCAAGATGCATGATGCCCACAAATACATTACCAAAGCCATCACCAAATCCAGATCCAGCAGTGATAAAATTGACTTTAAACTGCTGTCCCTCACCCTTGATGAGGTGTTACAGCCACTGACATATATTCTCACTTAGGCTCAGCCAGTTCCCTGACAAATGGAAATCTGCCACTGTTACCCCTGTCCATAAAAGTGGTGACAGGGCCACTCATGGAAACTACCATCTGATCTCTATATTGACACACCTCTCCAAGGCCCTTGAATGTATTGCAGCAGATCAGCTCACAGATTTCTTGGACAAATACAATATCCTGTGCTCTCAACAATATGGCTTCAGGAAAGGACATAGCACCTCATCTGCCCTACTAGAATTCTCTGGCATTCTTCACAGCTCACTGGACAATGGTCAGTTAATTGGGTCCATCTTTATCGATCTGACTAAGGCGTTTGACACTGTCCACCACTGCCTACTGTTTGTGCAACTTCTGAAAGCTGGGCTCTCTCCTGACTCCACTGCCTGGTTCAAAGCTACTTGGAGAACCGGTCTCAAAGAGTAAAAATTGCAGATGTCCTCTCTGATACCAGGCCTGTTCACTCAGGTGTCCCCCAGGGATCCATTCTGGGCCCCCTATTATTCAGCTTGTTCCTGAACTCTCTTCCAAATTCTTGCTCCAAAACAATCATCCTCTATGCAGATGATGCTGTAATTCTTACCTCCCACAAGGATCCTAAGCCTCTACAAGACAACCTTTAGCTTGGCTTCACATCTGTTGTAAATTGTTTCTCAAATCACAATCTGGTCCTCAATAATAAGAAAACATAGTCTATGATGTTCAGCAGCTCTCATAGCAAGCATAAGCTGCACCCCTATCCATCAAAACCATTCATGGAGTCACCCTGGAACAGGTTCAAGCCTTTAAGTACCTTGGGATCACTCTAGACCCTCATCTAACTTACAGTGCCCACATTGACTCTGTAGTCAAAGCAGCAAATACTTGCCTTAACCTTCTCTTCCAGCATAGGCAACATCTTACCCCAGAAGCCCTGACTGTCACTGTTCAGAGCTCTGTTGTCTCCCTTATTGACTATGGGCTTATCGTCTATGGCTTTTCCCCACTACTGCTCTTGGACACATATCCACTTCCCTCAATAAGGTCTGCTGACTTCTTACTATATCCCACCACCTCAAACATATGTATGAACTCTATGCACAAACTGGATGGCTGCAAGTCACCAGTCAGATAAAGTACCTAACCTGCACCATGGTGAAGAAAATAACAATAGGCCTTGAGCCCCCTGGAGTGTGTGCACTCCTGCAACCTAGCAACAACCCCCGCTCAATCAGGGGGTCTGAATCACAGCTCCTGCAGGTTCCACGTTGTTGTACCTCAGAAGTTCAAAGATCTTTTGCCTACAGGGTGCCAAGCTGGCTAAATGGTCTAAACAGTTACATCTTCTCCACTTCTACCCTTGGTGCATTTAAATCAAGGCTCTACCTCTCTCTCACTGCCTCTAGCTCCTGTGACTGTCTCCACTAGCTGACCCCATGAATATTTCCCTAACCTTATGCAGGTCTCTATCCTATTAGCACAACATGACAATGCCTCTGGCTGCGCTCCTCCTCTATAGCTCTCTGTCCCCCTCTACTCTTCCTCTCTCTCGTCCTCTATCCTCTCTGCACTGCATCTGCTATCTTCTTGTAACCTAGCCTTCAAAACTTGTTTTGTTTCTCAGATGCTTTGTAACTCTGTTTAGCTTACAGTTTTGTAACCTTGTCCTATGTATTGAATCTGTAATCTGACTTACATGTCTTATGTTTTGAATTGTAACCTGACGTGAAACCTTTGTAAAAGTGCCCTGGCTCAAAGGTATTGTAATCCTAGACTTAATAAATAAAAATAAATAAAGAGTAGGCAAGGCAAATTTTATTTTTCTGGTGCCCAGTCCAAGAGGCTTTGGGTGGTGCACAGTAAAAGCATGCTATCAATACAATAAACAAATCAACATAAAAAACAATAAAATATCAGCATAGATAAATATAATTAATAAATATCTCTATTTAAAACTGAAGCTTAGAAGAAAACCCAGGGTCCTCAAGGGGTTAGTCCCTAAGGTCCAGGAAGGCCTGATTAAACAGGAAGGCCTTGAGGTGGGCCTTAAAGACCTCAACTGAAGGGGCCTCTTGAATTGATGGATGAAGCGAGTTCCACAGGACAGAGCCAGTGACACTGAATGCTCTGTCACCAGCAGTTTTAAGCCTTGTCCTGGAAACCACCAGGAGGCCCCTGAAGGAGGACCAGAGGAAGCGGACTAAGACAGCAGGTGTAAGAAGGCCTGATACATAGCCAGGACCCTGCCCATGTAGGGCCTTAAAAGTGAGTAAAGAGCATAGCTTTCAAAGAGTATAGTTTTGTCTTCAGAAAAGAAGCAGAATGTTCTTGTTTTAGAAAATTAAGAGTGTAGATTTTTCCTGGAAAGTAGAGATATTGCAAAGTTTTAATACGAAGCGGAAGTTCAGGTGAAGTTGTCAACTTCCTCCATTGACAATTTTGTGAAGTATTCCCATTTAAGAGAAAGTTCACTTATACTGATGTAACCTTTCAGTTTCATTATATAACTTTGCTTTATCATTTGAAAGGTGAAGTGTAGAGTAAAATAAGTCTGTGTCACATGGCAGAGCTTCTGCAGGTCACAAGGTACATTCCCATCAAACAGAAGATGTGACTTACTTTCAGTTTTTCATTTGCCGTGCACTGTGTGTGTGTGTGTGTGTGTGAGCTGCAGCTTGGAGCTTGGGAGTGAGAAAAAGCAAGTTTTAACTGTTAAAACAGTTAATTTTCAACATTTCTTCAGTTTTATTTTGTGCTATTCTTGATATTCCTTAATCATTTCATCTTTATTTTGACTTGTTATTTGAACCCTTTTGCATGTCTGTCTCTGTCTCTCTCTCTATTTTTCCTGTTTTTGGATTTTTAGTAGTGTCAGTTGTTTCACATGGAGCAGCAGGTGTAGCGTGAAGTCTGTGGACCTGGGCATCATGGTACCCAGACCCATGGATGGTCCAGTGCCATCCGATTAATCAGACCCAGTTTTTAGTGAGGCCTCCAAACCATACCATCTCATGGTGAAACTGCAGCAGCAGCAGCAGCAGCAGCAGCAGCAGACTTACCAGCTGGCGACAGGAGTTTTGCCCTGAACCTTCAGGAGAAGGAGCAGCAGCAACACATCCTAAGGCCCCCATCATTCCATTACCATCGACACCATCTCCTCCCCCCTTGCAGAGCAGCCCAGACCATTGGCAGTACACTGGCAATGGAATCCATATCTGAAGACATTATGGTTGTGGACCTGCCTTACATGTTACCCAAATGACTACAATGTGGTCACCTGTATGCTGAAAACTGATGTGCAGAGGGAAGAAGGGTACCCAAAGTTTATAAATACATAAAACATTGTCTGTGTTCTTTATAATCTGTTTCACAGTTCAAAGTTTCATACTCCTTTGTTCCCCTCAAAAATAAAAACACAAAAAAAGTTTAAAAAGACCTAAAAAAAACTTTCCTATCTTCTTTATCATCTGTCCGTGTTTCAAACTCCTTTGTTCCCTCCTCACAAAAGTTTAAAAATATAAAAAATATTGCTATCTTTTTTACCTATGTGTTGTATTTCCTACATTCCGACCTATATGTCTTTTCTTACCTAACTTTCAAGTCTCCATCTGGCTGTCTCTTGCCTTAATAATTTTTCTCAACTACCAGAATAAATATGTTGCACTCTGCAACAGATACTGCTACATGGTACTATTTTGCATGTTTGTAGAGTGCTCCAACACTGTTGTTGTGTTGTTCAGTTACTGTGAATTGGATAGCCTACAGTAAAGCATGAACAGAGGACTATTTTAGTGCAACATGAAATTTCGGGCATTATCGAGTGAGCTGGTGAGGAGACAAGAGAATAGCCATACACTGAGCCTTTGAGGAGAAGTGACTAGAGCAGGAGATGGTACGGGCACTTTTGTTTTAATAACAGGTATACCACTGTTGCCTTATTTGTTTTTAAACATGTCCCATACTCTTTCCAGAATTTCTTGAGCTATTCGCCCATTGGTATACCTTTTGACCTTTCCCATCCCTCCCCACACTGAATACGGAGTCCAGGAAGTAGTATAGAAGTCTACCCATATATATATAAGGGAAGGTGGCAGGGGGTTCTGAGGGAAACTGATAACCAGAGGGGAACTATAGAAGAGAACTCACTGTATCTTTGATGAAACAGAGATGCCGCTATACGAATTTACATTGGATAAGAAAAAGGAATGTAACAATTGCAGTGAAGTGCCGAGGTTTAGGTTTTTTAAGCTCCTAGTGTCTGCTTGGATTAAGTTGATATTGTTTAGAAATTAACGAGCTACTGCAATATATAAACATAAACTAAAAAAAACTAAAAAAAGGAAACAATTTAGTGTATGCCTGTGCAAACTATTAGAGATCATAAACCTATAATATAAAAGGAGTTAAGAAGATTTGACTCTCTACTCATGCTAATATTCAGACACAGCATTGTAAATGAATTAAGTGATTTTATCTAGGTTTTATTATTTTATTCACTTTCATGCATTTCTATGTATTTTGTTTTAGATTTAAATTTTCCCAGAATAAGGCAAGTTATTATATGGTTATATAGCGCATGCGTCAGCATTCAGTAGCCAGATGCACCATTTTTTCTCAGACCAAGCAAAGCAAAGATGCAGAAGGAAGATGCCTGAGAAGGGGACCACAGATTTGATTTTAAAGATCTTATACCTCTAAAGCATTTTTAAGTAAAACTTCACCTAAAGCATATTGTAGCACATCAGAGTTTAGTCCTTTTCCTTATTAAGGATTGGACATGTTTCTCTTCATATACAGGAGTAAGTAGTATTAGTTTTCATTCAGTTTTTAACTGAGAGCTATTATTACTTTTTTTGTGTTACAGCATTTAATTAGGAACCTAAATCAGAATTTTATATGCTCATCTGTAAAATGCACACATAACTTTTAGACTTAAGCAGACAGGGCTTTTTTTAAACTATAGAAGTGAAACCACTGAAGTGATATAAGGTTTTTTGGGTGACAAAACATCACCATTTTAAGACATTTCAAGGATTAAGGCTCCTTTACTTTGTTGAGGTTTTAGCAAGTTTGTTTTTCTTATTTGATAGGCAACATTTAGTAATGCAGTAGGAGCACTAAAATCTGACTTCATACTTTGAATAGTGTTCACTCCACCTTTTTCTCTCTTTTTCTCTCTCTCTATTTAAAAGTGTCCAATATTTGGATAGGAAGGACTGAGAGGACTGAGAGGACATCCTGAGAGACACAGTTTAGGAGAATAGAAACAAGGGTAGCACATTATGTTGACAATTCAAACTGAGCAACTAACTTTTGAGTGACTCCGTTTGAGCACCTGTTATGTGAGGTCCTTTGGAAGGGAAGCATGGCATGGTTATATCAATGGTAGAGAGGAATAACAGCAATTAAAGAGGAGAGTGAATTGAAGAGGAAGGTACTGGAAACAGATATATGGGATGGAGTTTGGTGAGGTGTTGTTGAGCTGGCCAGTTGACCCAGTGGTGAGAGTATATTCCTGCATTGTGGTAGGATCTGGGTTCAGGGCAGGCTTGGTATGGTAGTTTTATTTTTTTGTGTTATAGACAGTTGAATGATTTTTTTTTTATTTTGTTCCCTGATATATTGGTTTTGTGGTGACTGGTCCCCTGTCCTTCTCAGTGTGGTCCCCCTGTGATGACTTGTCTCCCCTAGTAGCCCCCTCCTGAGTTCTCTCTATTCCCCCAGTGTCAAGCCCCCCTGGAGTTGATTATAAAAAGAAAGGGTGTGTGTGGGGAACAATGGCTCCTGAGGGGGCATGGGGGGCATAGCTCCCTTCATAAAAAGATAAATATGGTATGTTATCAGCATGTATAGGACTGTCACTGATTCTGGGTGTGGTGTGAACATTTGTAGGTTTTGTTTTCAGTGATGTGTAGTCACCGATATGGACATCACTATTCTTTTTTCACTATTATAACATGGAACTGAAACAAGACATATAAAACCCAGTTTTACTAAGTATAAAGATCAGAATGAATTGAAAACTGAGAACTGAGATAAAGGAACAACATCTAGGAAACAAGAAGGAGATGGAGATAAAGATTACAGAACTTGAAACTCCTGAAAGAAAGATACTTCCCGAACAGGAACTGAATAGGCTAAGTACTGTCTCAAGTCATTTTTTTTAAATCTTCTTGCATCAAAGTTACACCTGCTACTGCTGTTACATTGCATTTCTGGAAGCAGGAGAAAGTAGAAGGAAACTAAAGGAAGGACAGTTGACAAGGTGTAAAAGAAATACAGGATACAACAGACAGCTATTGAGACATTTTAATTTTTTTATTTATTATATTTTGTATTTACGGTATCATAGTGAGAAATCATTAAACTATTAGATATTTTACAGCATTTGCTGAAGCAATTAAGGAAGGATTAAGGAAAAATCTGAAGGAATTTTTTCAGTTGTAGTAACATTTAGACAGTCTAGACAGTTAAAATGCCAGCAACTACCAGAAGTGGCAAAATTAAAGGGAAGCTGATTTAAGTTCACAAACAAAAGGAAAGGGTGGATGAGGATTTATTGATTTATAAAACTACCATAGGAGAAACTATTTACAGAGTGAAAAATAAACTATAGACCCAAACAAAGAAAGGGGTCAAAATGAAAAAATAAAGGATTAAAACCTCAAAACCAATTTTAACAATTAAGGAGTTTCCCCTCAATAAAACAAATAATGGAGACTAGTTTTGGGACACTGAAAATTCAAAATACAGGTGCTGGACATGAGGAATTAGAGGGATGACAGGTGGAAAAGAAAGAAGGAGAGATATGTCGTTCCTCAAAGAATGATTTCTTAGAAATCTTTGAAACAAAAGGAAAACTTAACTATACAGTTACAAATTTAAGGGATTCCGTTAGACAGGAACTAACAAATGAAGATGTGAATTCCACAGTAAAGAAAATGAAAAATACCAACAATTGAAACAACTACTGTAATAATAGTATTGATAATATTAATAACAACAGTAATAATATTTCTTGGGGAGAAAGTGATGTAGATAATGAAGAGAAAAGCATAATGAGCCCCTAGAATAGCTATATACCAGATGTAGAAGGAATCACTAGAGATATGGTTGTAGCATTAAAGGATCCCAGCACTGCAAATCTCTTATTATATAAACAAATGATAATGTTAAAACAAGATCTGGCATTCATAAAAGGAATCTGTGCTGAAAACAGTAGAATATTAGAAAATATGAGGAGGAAAACAGAGAAAGAAAAGAACAAAATGTACTAAATACTACAGAGAAGGAAAATGACCAAACAAACATGGAAATGATTATTTTACCACCAGAAGAAGTCTGGGAAGATAGTATGTGTGCAGAACTAGAAGCAGATAAAACATGTTTGGAAGAAGGAAAGAAATAGATTCAGAAACACAATGCTATAGAATTGAGTACCTATACCTATGCACAGCATAAAATAGAAAATAAAGATAATCAGTCAGATGAGGAACAGAAAACTAAGGATTTTGAGGGAATGATAATGATGAAGAAGGGGGTTCTAAGTGAAATAAAAAGGAGAGAAAAAAACAACAACAAAAAAATAAGAAAAAATCAGCAAAAAAGACAAATATTAAGCAAAAATCCAGAAAAGAATAAAAATCCGGAAGAAAGGGAAAGAAAGAAAAAATAGTCACACATAAGCTTTGTAACATAAAGAGAAATGAAAAAAGATAACTGAAGATAACAATAAACATGATGCTGAGATACACAAAGACACAATAAACAACAAATGTGAAAAAGAAAGGGAAACAGAGCTGAATACTGGTATGAGAATTTTGGCAGGTTTCTGACAAAAATGCTGGGCACTGATTTTGTTCTACTGATGTTTAGGTTGGGAATAATGCCAGAGGAGAAGAAAGAACTTTTGAATATAGAAGTAAAAAAGTTATTACAAAATATATATTGAAAGGGAATGAATATTTGATTGAATGTCTGCGTGTAGTCAGACCTCTGCCAAATAAAGAACTGGCGTTGCTTGTCACTGACCAATATTATGTGTTAAGAACCACAAATGGAAAGAAGGAGCTGTTGAAAAACCTGGGAGTAGAGCTATAAGAAATTAGAACTCTAAAAGATCTATTCTCAGAGTTTTACAACAAAAGCTACTATACGGAAAGGAAGGAGATTCTGAAGGTAATTTCTATTTACAGAACAGAAAAAATGTGGAGAGAAAATGCTAGAAATCTGAAATTCAAAATAAGAAAATGTTAAGAATACTTACAAAAGACAACAATATTGGACAGGACTTGAAAAAGCTATCAGGTGAGAAAACAATGGCACAATCACAATATGGATGACAAATAGACTAACATACAAAACTCTCATGAGTAAAATGGGGGAATTAGACAATCTAGGCATATACGTACATGAGGAAATTGAAGATTAAATGAACATTAAAGGAAATAAAAAAAAGCAAGAATTAAATCAATAGAATAGGAGACAATGATAAAAATAACAAATTGTTTTGAGAGATTGAGTATGTATGAAGAAACTAATTGACAGTCACGGGGAAAAGATAGAGTGACTATAGCCCCAGATGGGGAAAAAATAGAAACAAAAATGGTGCTATCATGGAACGTTTCTGGTTTAAGGGATAAACATGAAGATTTTGGATTTACTGAATATGTTCAAGGTTTTCACTATGTGTATGTATGCAGGAAACTTGGATGCATGAACATGTTTACATCAATGAATTTAAAGCTTATGGAAAAAAGGCAAGTAGGAACAAGAAATATGGTAGACAGATTGGGGGGCTATTGACCTTGTGTAAGTTAAAGAATGGTAAAATAACAAGGGAAATCAAAACAGAAAGCAATAATATATTATGTATAATAATAATGCAAGAATGTATAGAAGAGACTGTAATGATTAATCTAAATGTACCACCTGTTACTAATAAATAAGCATTAAGGATGCAATACTTGAAGCAACATCCCATTGTGTTAGACAGAAAAGGAAGTGCAAAAGAAGAAGGAAACCACTCTGGTTCTCAAATACAGTAGCAGAAAAGGTCAGAGCCAAAAGGCTGGCCTTCAGGAAATATAAGGGAACACAGCGGGATGAAGATAGGGAGGCATACCAAACTGCCCTAAGGGAAGCAGGGAAGGCAATAAGGCAGGCAAAGTCCCAAACTGAAGAAACACTAGCATGAACAGTAAAAGAAGGTGACAAGACTTTATATAGATACATTAGTGAAAGGAGAAAGTCCAGAAGGGGTATTGCTAAGCTTAATGGAGAAAAGGGAGCATGTGAGGAGGAGGACCCTGTAAAGGCATCTATCCTAAATAGATACTTTTGCTCAGTATTTACTGAAGAGAAGGTAGGGCAGGGCCCACAGCTTAGCATCATGGAAACAGGGGAGGGAGGTGAGCACTACTCCCTACAAAAAAGGGTCCTACAAGAGCTTGCTAAGCTCAGGGTGGATAAGGCAATGGGACCTGATGGCATACATCCCAGGGTACTTAAGGAGCTAAAGGTGGAACTAGCAGAGCCATTAGCAGAACTGTTTAGTGAGTCTCTGAGTACAGGAGAGGTCCCAGAAGACTGGAGAAAGGCTCATGTGATCCCGCTCCACAAGAATGGTAGCAGGGAGGAGGTGGGGAACTACAGACCAGTCAGTCTTACCTCAGTAGTGGGCAAGATTATGGAGGCACTCCTTAAGGAAAGGATAGTGCAACACCTGGAATCCATAGGGGCACAGGATCCAAGACAGCATGGGTTTACAAAAGGAAGGTCCTGTCAAACTAATCTCATAGGTTTCTTTGACTGGGTAACCAGAGTGGTGGACCAAGGGGGAGCAGTTGATGTCGCCTACCTTGACTTCAGCAAAGCTTTTGACACTGTTCCACATAGAAGATTGATAAATAAGCGGGGTAGGCTTGGGGTGGGTCAGAAGTTGGTCAATTGGGTGGCAAACTGGTTGACAGGCAGAAAACAGAGAGTGGTGGTAAATGGTATACAGTCAGAAGAGATACAAGTCATAAGTGGGGTACCTCAGGGATCAGTTCTGGGGCCAGTCCTCTTCAACATCTTCATTAGTGACCTTGCAAATGGACTAGAGGTAAGGCTTGTCTGTTTGCAGATGACACCAAGATCTGCAACAGAGTAGATGATCCAGATGGGGTGGGCAGAATGAGAAGAGATCTGGATAAACTAGCAAAATGGTCACAAGAGTGGCAACTGGGATTTAATGCAAAGGGTGCAAAATCATGCACATAGGAAGAGAAACCCTGAAGCCACCTATAGGCTGGGAGGGAGTTGCTAGCAGTCACAAAGGAAGAAAGAGACTTGGGCATCATCATCACTGATGACCTGAAATCATCAAGCAGACCTCTAAAGCAGTAAGTAAGGCTAGAGGGGTGTTAGGGTGTATTAGTAGGGGTATTACAAGTCGTAGAAGGAGGTAATAATCTCTCTTTACAAGACACTGGTTAGACCCCATCTGGAGTACTGCGTGCAGTATTGGAGCCACACCTTCACAAGAACATTAACCAAACTGAGGCAGTCAGAGAAGGGCAACCAAAATGGTGCAGGGACTGCATCAGAAGACATATGAAGACAGATTAACAGAGCTCAATATGTATACCCTTGAGCAAAGGAGGGAGAGAGTGACATGATCGAGGCATTCAAACACCTTAAGGGCCTTAACAAGGTGAAAGAGTCTAACATGTTTAAATATAAGAAAAATAGCAGGACAAGAGGTCACAGCATGAGATTAGAGGAGGCTGATTAAGGGGAATGTGAGGAAATTCTTTTTCTACAGAAAGGATTGGTGGACGCATGGAATGGCTTACCACAAGAAGTGGTGGCTATGAATACAGTGCAGGGCTTCATACAGGCATGGGATAGGCATGAGGGAGCTATACAAATGACTATGAATAGATAGGCCACTGACAGAGCAAAGGCCGATGGCACATTTATAAGGTAGAAAAAGAAATGGGCAGACTGGATGGGCCTTGCGGTCCTTATCTGCCGTCAACTTCTATGTTTCTATGTTGCTAGAATAATATCATTTCAGAAATTGGGTATGGGAAACAGAAAGAAAGCATGGGACACTGTTTCCCAGAAGGCAATGCTTGTGCCCCTCAGAAAAGAATGATGAGGGACCTTCAGAAGTAGTACAATGACCTGAAGCGGATCGTGAAAAAGATGCTGGCACACAACCGCCACTGTGCCCTTGCCATGGGTGGTGGATCAACCCAGCAATGCACACTAACACAACCTCCGCAGAGAAGAGGATAGCCAGGCACCTGAGCCAGTCGGGCATCAGCATCGATATTGACCTGGACACATTCAGGCGGCAGGGTGGCACAGGTATGAAGGGTGGTGGGAAGGGCATGTAATGTGAGTTTGCACATGGAAAGCTGTATATGTCACCACCATGCCTAACAGTGACCATGCATGTGAAGGTCACTGTGTAGCTGTTCATGCATGCAGTGGTGAACAACACACCACAGTTTAAGGCTGTGCACCATGCAGATGCCATTCTGGTGGTGGGGGGGTGGAAGAAACAAAGCTTTGCACCATGCAGATGCCATCCTGGGGGATGGGGTGGGAGGTGGGGGAAGGAGCAAGGCTGTGCACCATGCATATGCCCTCCTGGGAGGGGAGGAGCAAGGCTGTTCACCATGCAGACACCCTCTTGTGGGGGGGGGGACAAGACTGTGCAACTTGGGGAGGGTAGTGACGATGGGGTGATATGTCCACAGTCACTGACAGCATGTCCATCCTACAGATACTGCAGTTATGATAGGAGACAGCAGGGCTAGTGGTGCAAGTCCCAGTGGAAGCCAGCAGCATGGCAGGAATGATTCGACACCAATGATGACAGCAACAGCACCACCTCAAGAAGTGGCATCAGCATCAGCATCACAACTAGCACCTCATCACCAGACACACCAGTGGATGCAGGGGAAGCAACCGGCACACAATGAAGTGGGGCAGGACTGACCATGGAGGGTGAGAGTGGCACTGGTGCAGACAGTGGAAAGCAAACCACCCAGTCTGCCCAAGGAGATAGTGACAAAATGCATGGTCAAGCAGCAAACAGTGGGGACAAGAATGTGCCTAGAGAGATTGAAACCGGGACTGTGTCAGCAACCAGAATGGGGCCGAGGGCAGGGGATGTAACCCCCATCAGCTGTGGGAAGCTAGAGGCACAGTTTGATGATGTTGTGCACAAGTTGCAGGACCAGTTGTCCCCACCTGCATACATCAGCGACTACTGCCAGTCAGTGATGACTGGCCAGGGGGACTTAACGCAGGGACTGACATCCATATGGCAGGACCTCTGGGAACACCATCTATGCCAAAATGCACACCTGTCAGCCATCAGTAACACCATTCATGCCACTGCAAGGGGTACCATGGTGGTGATAACAAGCATGGTACAGGAATTGCATGGCATTGGAAACTGTACCCAGGGACAGAAGGAGGCCATGGAATGGTGCACGCTGGAAATGGAACATCTTGTGGCACAGCAACAAAACCACAGTGAGGCCATGGTCACAGCCATGCAGGCAACTGTAGACAGCCTATGTGCACTGCACCACCAGCAACCCATGACACATTGTTTTGCATTGCAACCCATCAGCCAGGTGGACACCCACACACCAGTGCACACAACCCTCCAGCCAACATGTGCAATAGCATCAGCAGAGATGAGACTTGCACCTCACATGTACGTGGCTTCTCATTCCAGCTACAGCTCAGTGGTCCTGGACCATGCAAGCAGAGGACCTATCAGCACACAGACTGTGCCAACAACCAGTGCTGCCACTGTCACAGTTGCTGAGCAGCAGGTGCCAACCCCAAAAAGCAAACTCAGGCCTGGAGGAAAGAGCACAGTGACAGACTCTGTGCATGATCCACAGGCTACACATCCAGGGCCAATGGCCACACAGACTGAACAGTCAGCCACAATGGCCCCACCTGTGGCTGGCAGACAGTGCAGGGATGAGGCCACACTGCAGTCGGCCATGAAGAATAAGCAGATGAGGAGGGTGAGGAAGTAGAAGGCAGTGTCTGGGGAGGGGATGGAAAATGGGACACAGGACAGCATCCCTATTGAAGCCCTGCCAGGGGATGGACATTACACCAGCAAGGATGTGGCTCCACTGGTGCCCGCAACATTCCATAACCCTGGTATCAGGACACTGCGCAGCTGTGCTAAACAGCAATAGTGTGCTGAGCTACATTCTACAGTGGTTGGGCTGAGCATATTCTCAGGTATGTCCTGGGATATATGGTGAACTGTGTACAGTACAGTGGGAGGGGGTGGATGCATGATGCACTACAGAGGGCGTGTGTGTTGGTCTGTGTGTGCATGTAAGTGTGTGTGTGTGTGTGTGTTGGGGAGCACAGGGTCTCACAATGTGTGTGCAACCACTGTCGCCACCTACCATGATGCACTGTGAATAAATTAACACTATTCACACATCGTCATCCTGTGTTGTGATTATCTAATATATGCACCCCAACAGCACAGGCCCCACACATGGGCATGCCTCACTCAGATGTGGCTGTGTAGATTTCCATGGCTGTATGGCTCTACAGACTTGTGCCACCCGGTGACAGTATCAGCACAGGGAGGGCCACAGGATGCACAGATGACAATGTGTACATCACCCAGATGCAGGGCTGTGTGATGGTTGTGGGTGGTGGGCATGTCTGTGATGTACAACACGCAGGCACTGGACATTGTGGGTGTTACCAGGGATGGCCATGACCAACACCCTGCTGCTGCACAATGGTGGCGTGCCCGTTGAGGTTGTGTACAAAAGTACAGTGTTGCCGCAAGGCTGTTGGGGGGTGGAGATGTGAGCCACAGCACACAGCTGATGATCTGCTGTTGTTGGGGGGGGGGGGATATGTGCACCACCATCATGCTGGACATAGCAGGTGTGGCTTGTGTGCACATGCCAGTAGTAAAATGGTGGTGCCAGCCATGTCCACCACATCCCATCAACACACCCACAGCACCATTGCACTGTGGAACCCCACACAACATGAAATATTGGTACAAGCACCACACATTGCGAGTGGGAGCTATCCACAGTATCCGTCACTGGGATAAGACAATGAAGGGCTGGGAAGGACAAGCACACCCATCACAGATCCAATGTGTCACTTCGACTGCACACTGTGAATCCCCACCCCACATGCCACTCACCCACAACTAATATCATGTGCAGTACAAACCCATTCCCAGACCCTGTTGTGCTAGCCATCCCATGATGAAGGTCACAATGCCCACTGCAGGATTCTGTGTGTCCAACGCACTTAGTAGCATTAACAAACCATGATGCTGTAGTGACCAAGTGCCACACACCGGCCATGGCCACCGGTTTATGTTAAGTGTTTTCATGACAGGTGAATGGCACCGGGAGGCATGCTCTGGTTGCTACACAGTGGACTGCGCCACCACGACCAAGTGCCAATGGTGCCACCTGCAGGGCAATGGACCCCTCAGGTGTTGTGGTGCCATGCAGGCCCATGGGTTGTGCAATGTTCAGACTCCATCGGGGATGGGACATGGGTACATAGCACACCACAGTGCACTGTGCACCACACATCACAGGAACAAATTTACAAACCCCACCATGCATCCAAGAGGGTAGCATCTTTCAAAAAAAGAGGTGTGCAAGAACAAGAGGGAACAATTTGAAGATGGGGGGGGCGGCTCAGAGGTAATTTAAGGAAGTATTTTTTCACAGAGAGGGTTGTGGATGCATGGAAAGGCCTTCCGGAGGAGGTTGTGGAGTCAAAAACAGTGGTGGAATTCAAGCATGCATGGGACAGTCATAAGGCAATTCTAGGGGTTGGGGGTAGGAAGAAATAGGCTGCTGGTTAACTAGGATCTGCAGCTTATCCATTAGGTAGGGAAATGGGCAGACTGGGTGGGCCAAGCGGTCCTTATCTGCTGTCAAATTCTATGTTTCTATGTTGGCAGTGCATTGCCCTGTGCTGCAATGTACCTTTCTGTAGTGACAACAGCCGTATAATGTACAGCTGGTGCACACATTGGCCATATGTGGGACTTGGCAACACATACAACAGCACTGCTGTGTGCATGCATGTGCCCACATGTATACTATGTCAGACACACATGCGGCACATATGGTAGGGACATTAAGACAGCACACAGGGACACAGTGACTGCATAAAACAAGCAACAGTTTAATAAAGGGCAGCAACAACAATACAAACATAACAACATACTCCCCAACCAACACTACAACAAACAACATGATTAGAACAAGAAACACATCCACCCACAACCCCGCCTTGCAAAAAGCAACAACCCCCCCAGCCCCCTGTACATGGTTTAAAAAGTACAATGTACAAACAATTCCCCACCCCAACCCCCAGTCATGTACATTAGAAACCCAGGAACCCCATGTAATGTTGAAACAGTACACATCCAGACCCCCACCCCACCCACCACACATCACTCACCAAACACCCCTCCCGCAGTTGCTGTAGTCAACAATAGCATGGGTATGACATTATATCACCCTCCCCTTAACAACCATAGCATAACACATCACAGGAACAAATTTACAAACCCCACCATGCATTTGCCCCTCCCCCCCAGACAGATGTCCAGCAGTGTGTGTGGGTTATACACATGTCACACAGTAGTCCGTATTCCTGAGGGCAGTGAGCAGGGTCCTGAGTGATGCATGCATCAGGGACACATCTGCCATTATGGCCACAACAAGGTCTGCAAGTTGCCATCCCGATTTACAGGCTGATCCTGTTCCCAGGCCTGCTGCCCCATGTTAGCCACAGGTGCTGCCACACCTAGGACACCATCACTGCCAGATGGACTGTCCACCACCACAGGCCCTGCCTCAGGCTGCTGTTCTGCTTGGACATCTGTCTCCACCTGGTGCTCCTGTACATGAGGTGACAGTTCTCCCATGTCCTCCACCGCACCCTCATGCTGGCTGGCTCCATCCTGGCCCTCAGTCTCTCCTCCACCTGCTCCCGTATCTGCACCAGCGCAGGCATGAACACCTATATTGTCTGTGGCCTCCGTGCCCTTCATTTGCTCCTCCTCAGCCTCTGCAGCCTGCTACACCATGTGCTGTGGTTATGCACCCTCTACCACCTCATCCACCTCCTCAGATTCCTGTGGCAGTGGATGTGCCCTCCTCCTCCTTATGTGCCTTGCATGCTGTCTGTATGCTATGGAATCCTTCTCCTTCTGGTCCACCATTGCCATCAGGAGGACCCTGTGCCATGTGGGTATTGGGGCGTGCTCACCTGTTTTGGGGAATGGGACATGTCACAGTTCAATGTCAGTGGTCGCTATGGGATGGCACATGTTCTGGCAGGGTGTATGGGTGCCATGCTGCAACACACAGTCACATGGTCCAATAGCCCACACTTACCTTGCGGGTGTTCACCATCCCTTCCCTGTTGCTGCTCAACAGGCCGGTCATGGTTTGCCTGTCCACCTGTTGTCAACTGCCTGGGACCGCTCTGTCCTGTAACAAGAATGATGTGACACATTCAGTCATCAGTGTACACGCAGACATACATGTAGCTGTGTTGCCTGGCAGTGCACAGGCAGACTGCCATACTCACTTTTCCTGGGTCTGCCTCCACCTCTCATGTCCGCATTATGCCTTGCTGCCATGTCCATGAGGCGGACTAGTATCTCTCTATCCCTTCTGTAGAGGTCCTACCGCTTGTGCTTCAGCTGCCATGGTGTTCTCCTGACACCTGTGATGACCTGCAGCCATGCTGCAAAGGCTCTTCAAGCCCTGTCCCTCACCCCTCGTGAGTGTCTCCTGCATCCTGGTGGCAGCAGTGTGGTGTGCCACTGCTGCACCATGTTGATCATCTATGCAGTCCCACCTGCACTAAAGTTGGGTGCTCTCCCCTTCATTGAAGACATTCTGGATGCCCTGACACTGCTGTGCACAAATTACAGTGTGACTGTGGCCTGTTTCAGCTGTTTGCAGCCTCCCTTGCCCATGTAGAGGCCTGTTGTGTAGTCTGTATTCAGCCACACGTGTCTATCACGTGTGCTGCACATGTGACATGTCCAGGCCGCATATGCTGTTGCTTTTGTCACATGTCTCAATTCTGTATACTGTACATGTGACTGCAAGCTTAATGCGAAGCAATTGTGTGAGCTTATTGAGGCATTCCATACTGCATCTTTGTGTTTTGTGTGTGTGTGTGTGTGTGTGTGTGTGTGTGTGTGTGTGTGTGTGTCTGCGATTAACTACACGTGCATTTGCATCTTGCTGCCTGCCATGGCATAGTATGCATGTCCATGCCATTGCATTCCTGTTGTGAATGTGAGTGTGTTACCTACACATGTGTGTAGGCCACGTTATATACAGCACACATCACAGATGCTGGGTACCCCCCCATGTGATGCAGCCTGTGTTGTTAATGACACCACATACCTATTGTGCTGGTGATGTTGTTTCCTTTTCCTGCTGTAGCCTTATTCCATACCACTGTCATTAAGACACAGCTGTGGATGTGTTTGACTGGTGGGCACTGCCACATCACAAGGGCACTGTTGCCACTATACAGTGACACCATGTTAGGTGTGCACCACCAAATGACATGGCTGTGTGGTGATATGGTGGCCATGGCTGGATGGATGCTTTATGATGTTCCTGCTTGATGGTGATGTATTGTCCATTAGCTGAAGTGTTGTGCTATCAGTTCATGACATGCCAGTTGCCCTGCCTGTGCCAGTACGGCTTGTTCCTGGTGCTGTCTGCTACATCCATCAGGCACATCATCCTCCTCCTCCTCCTCCTCCTCTCCTCAATGACATCCATGTCTGGCGGTGGCATGTGGTTCCATACTGTGATGTTGTGCAGTATACAGAACACCAGGAATATCTTGCATGCTGTCCCAGGGCTGTATTGTAATTCTCCTCCTGATCTGTCTAGGCAATGAAACTGTGCCTTCAGGACACCAAAGGTGCACTCAGTGACACACCTTTTACTGCTGTGAGCATCATTGTACTGCGTCCCAGCTGGGGTGTGTGGGTGGCGTAGTGGTGTCATGACCCATGGCAGTTGAAGGTAGCCACTGTCATCTGTGGAATGTATGAGACAGCATCAGTCTGCTTAGTATGTGTTCCACATGTGGGACCATGGCCAGCAACTGTACATGGGAGTGCTGCTGTGTGCTGTTTGCACATACCTAGAAACCATCTGCCAGTGAGCTGGCCCCTCTGGAATGACTCATGTAGGCTGCAGTTGCGGAGGATGTATGAATCATGGGTGGAACCAGAGTACTGGACTGCCACAACCAGTATGCAGCACTGGCTGTCACACACTACCTGCATGTTCATGGAGTGGAAGCTTTTCCTATTCACATACATGTCCATCTTGCCCAATGGTGCCCTTATGGCAATATTTGTACAGTCGATGGTGCCTATCACATGGGGCAACAGTGCAACGTCAAAGAATTCTTGCACCACTGCCTACTGTTGACATGCATCCCATGGGAAGGCAACGTACTCCACCATGTGCCCCACCATTGCATCAAGGAACTGCTGTAGGCACCTGGACATTGCAGGCTGTGAAATGCCTATGGTGTCACTTGTTGGAGTCTGTAATGTTCCTGTTGTAAGGAAGCATTGTGCAGCACTGACCTTAACCTCCACAGGGACAGGGTGCCCCCAATGGGTGGCACTCTGTAATTATTCTTGCAGGTCATTACACAGCCCTGCGATGATGGCCCTTGGCAGTCGGTAGCATGCAATGAAGTGCTCATCAGACAGATCCAGGAATGACTTCCTTGCCCTGTACACCCATGGTGCATGGTGTTTAACATCTTTGTGCTATACTGGTTGCTACCTGTTCCCCTGATTCCAGGCATTGAATCGCCTGTGGTGCCTGTGCCTTTTGTCGATTAGCAATACACCCAGTATGGCTGCAGGTGCCGACATCTCTCTCTTTCCCTCTCACTCTGCACCTCTGTGTGTTAAAACTGCAGTGCAACAGTCTCTGCAGCCTGCCTGGAGGCCTCCTTTTATACTGTGTAAGTCAAACCTGCCCCCACCTGGTGTAAGTTACACCATTTGACATACATAACTTGTCACTTGAAACCTACCAGAATCCTGCCATGGCATATCCGACTACATTTCTTGGCATATATCCATTTACGCTATGTCGTATCAGTGTAAATGTCACAACTGCAGTGTAATTCACTTTTGGCATATGTGATTTACGATATAGCGCACGATGCTTTCTAAAATACAACAGGTGTGAACTGCTCGTCAAGCTACAGTGAAGGTAAACGATGCTTTGTCGAAATCACTTACACTATGGCGTATGCTTTCTAGAATCAAGCCCCTTGTGTTTAAGATTTTGGTTCATATTTTAAAGTATTTGGACCCGATTCTCAAAGGGTTATGCCTGGCTTAAACTGAATTGCGCCCCTAAAAATGGTGCAAGTAGCAGTTTATGGGCCAGATTCTAGAAAGGTGGTGCAAGTTGCAGCTGAACACAACTTTCGCTACCCTCAACTGTGACATTGACCCTGTGCCCTATTCTAGAAGGGGAAGGGTCTTCGTAGCAAAGTCCTGTGACTTTCAACATGTGGCAAGCTACACTGCACAGATGGTGTACCTGCACAGCATGTTGCAACCCGCTGCCGCAGGTCACAAGTGCACCCCCCACCCATGTCCTGACCCCCGGATCGCCGCCACAAATGCGGCACATCACCTGCCTGGTAGTCCAGTGCCCTCCAACTGTACAGTAATATAATAAAAAATGATTCCCATTTCTCTGGTAGTCTAGTGGCCCCCAACAGTACATTATGAAATAAAGAATGATTCCCATTTCCCTGGTAGTCTAGTGCCCCCCCAAACTGTACATTACGAAAATAAAACATGATCCCCATTTCTCTGGTAGTCTAGTGGCCCCCCACTCAGCCATGCCAGCCCACCCAGCACCCCCCACCCATCCCCAGCTGGCGACTGGCACAACCCACCTCTCACCTCCACGGCCAGCCGACTGAGTGCAGTATTAGCGCTACTGTACAGGCGCGCTTAGAAATTAATTTCTAGACTACCAGGGTGAAACAGGAATCATTCTTTATTTTCTTAATGCACAGTTCGGGGGGGCACTAGACTATCAAGGAAATGGGAATCATTTTTTATTATACTACTGTACAGTTCAGGAAGGGGCACTAGACCACCAGGGCTGGCTTATTGCCGCATATGCGGTGGGCGACTCGTGGTTCAGGGCATGGGTGGGGGAATGGCAGTGCTGCCCGGTGGAGCTTCTGTTAATGGCTGTTTCAGGGGGCTGGAGGTATGGGTAGCCCTGTGGGACCCCACTGGGGTGTGCTGGGCATGGGAAGGGATGGAAACTGTGCACTGTCTGCTGGACAGCCGACGGGTCTACAGGACCCCCGGGGGCATCCGTAAGTTATACCAGCTAAATGCTGGTATAACTTACATTGCTGGATCTCCTCCGGGGGTTCTTGTAGAATCCCGATGCGGGCACTTTGTGGCTGTCCTTCTAGAATGGGGCACAACTGCTGCCATAAACCCCCCAGTGCTACGTCACAGGGGGTTTATGTGGCATAACTGCTGTTTGGCGCAAGTTGCCTGTGACATGTCACAGGCCACTTTGTAGAATCACGCATGTCGCAACTGCTGGCTTAAGTTGCTACATGCGCCATTCTGCTTGGCACAACTGCTGTTACACCAGGCATAACCCTTCTAGAATCTGGCCCTATGCCAGGAAATATGACATTTGGTATTCTGTAAAGCAGCCTGCAACATGTCACAGGCTGCTTGTGCCAAAGTAGACTTACACCGCCAGTTATGCCATAAACCCCCTGCAACATGGAGCTAGGTGGTTTACAGCAGCAGTTGAGCCCTATTGTGGAAGGGCCACCTCCAAGTCCCCGATATTGCTGTTCTAAAATATCCCTCATATGACATCCATCAAAGTACAGTTACACCAGCGAATAGCTGGTGTAAGTGTACTTTACGTCCACCGGGGGTTGTTCCACTGTGTCGCCAGCTCTGATCCCCCATTATATGCAACCCCCTCATCCCCATCCCCCAGTCAGTAGAATAAGTTCAGCAGGGCTATTGAATCCCCCTACTCCCAGTATCCCAAAACAATCATAATAGCGCCTCAGGAATATGTGACCCCTTCCCCCTGATCACCCAATAAAAGTCCCTCAGGGCTATCAGACCCCCCACCCAGAGTCCCCCAATACTGTGTAAAGAAAAGCCCCTCAAGGCTATAGGACCCCACCTTCCTGAGTCTCCCAATATTGTGTAAAGAAAAGCCCCTCAGGCTATCAGACCCCCCTGAGTCCCGATCCCCATAATATATAAGTAATAGCCCCGCAGGGCTGATTGCACCCCCCAAGCCCTGACCCTCAATCCCCAGATCCAAGTCCTGTGGCATTATTGCATGAAATTTCCCATTTTACCTGGTAGTCTAGTGGCCTTCACCTCCCCGACCCGGTAGTGCCAGCCCACCCTGTCCCCCGACACATCTCCAGCTGGCGATTGGCATCCTCACCTCTCACCACCATGGCCAGCCACCAACTGAGCTACATATGTGCGTGTACTACTGTACATAGTATGTGCTCAATGAATGGCTGTCATTCCTTGAGTGCGTGCTAGTGTACAGTAGCACACGCCATATGCTCAGTCAGACCGGGCCGTGGTGGTGAGAGTGGCTGTGCCACGCTGGCTAGGGATGGGTCAGGGGTGAGCAATGGGTCTGGCACAGCCAGGTTGTAGAGTGGGGCCACCAGATCACCAGGGATAACAGTACTTTTCATGCTATAATACCACAGGACATGGATTGGGGATTGGGAACAAGGGTTTGGAATGAGGCAGTCAGCCCTGCGAGGCTATTACTCATATATTGTGTGGATCAGGACTCAGGGGGCCCGATAGCCCCGAGGGGCTGTTTTTAATACAGTATTGGGTACTCGGAGGGAGGGTCTGATAGCCCTGAGGGGATTTTTTAATCATTATTGGTGGATTGGGGGCAGGGGGTCATGTAGCCCTGAGGGGCTTTTCAGGCTTGGGGACTGGGGCTGGCACTTGTACAGTTTCTGTGTGCATGCTGCAGACATGTGGCCAACCATCCAGGTACACCCTCTGTTTGTTGTACCTGTGCGGCTGGCGCAAGTCGCAGGACTTAGCAGCGGGGATCCTGCCCCTTACAGAATCGGGTGCAGAGTCCTTGGCACAACTGCACCCATCGCATGTCACAACTTGCAACATGCATGGGGTGCTTCTAGAATTGGGCTCATTGTTTAAAAGACTGATAGGCCACCAGTTCTGTATCTCCTGTTTGCAGCCATTTACACATATATATATATATATATTCATGGCAAAAAACTCCATTTAATGCATCAGTTAGGGTTGTTCCACAGCGACAAAAGTGAGGAAATTCGCTGATAGGGTTGAAAACCCTAACTCCGAATTCACCCCCAGCACCACACACACACAGACACACACACACATTCAAGTATGGGGAGGCAAGTCAACACAATCAATGACAGACATCCAGCAGCAGGTGACAGAAATAACAAACAATTGTCTAAATGTACTCACGAGACATCCCCACCCACCTGACCAGGTACTGCATGCTCAGTGGAGATCAACAGCAAAACTGAGGCCATGTACACCAAATGTACACATCCCTGATTACAGCTGCACACAATGTACCACACTTAGTAGTTGCATGGCCTACTCTACCGATGCCCCACACCACACCACAACTGGTACTGTGCGTTATTCAATATAAATGCTGAAGGTGCATGATGACAGTTGTAGAAAGGTTTAACACTACTAGTATACATTAATTAAGAGAAGCACATAAATTAACTACAAGACACTAGCATGCTCAAGATAAAAGTAGTGATACATTTAGTAGGCGATTTACAAAGTAGTACATTTACTGCAATGGTTTACTCAACATAGAGAGGCTGATGTAAACGTATGGAAAAGCATTGCCTGTTCAACGCTGTGAAATTGGTACTGCCAGTATCTCATGCATTCTTACTGATGAAAGTGTACTGCTGATGTACATACATAGACCTTCAGTGTGTTTCAATTTTAAAGATGCAGTAAGTATTCTTTGTAAGAAAGATTGTAATTGCATGGATCAGGCCAAGCAACTTCTAAATATCATAGCACTACTGAGCCAACAATGATGTACCTGTATCGGACATGTATATAGGATAGATTTTCCTGTAGGCACTTACTGAGTATGTTGTACCTGATAAAGACAATCTCATTGCATCTGTGATGACTAACTTATTCAAATAGTAATACATTTGCTATTGTTGCAATGGTGATCTATGCCACTATGGACACAGTGTGATTTTTTAACAGTTGTTTCATACTCAGGCTGTATGCCTACTGTTTGGGTTTGCCACACTTCTGTCACTGATGCTATCAAAGTGATAACTATGTTAATTCTGCTACAACAGGAATCAGTAGGTATGGTGTAGATATAAACAGAATGTCTTTTAGTATTGATTCAACTCATAATGGGGTAAGTGTACTAGGACAGCAGGGGTTATCCTCTATCACTGAGTCTGTCAGTTACAATCACACTAGGGTTTCGATGACTGTGATGATCAAGTTACACTGTTCATCTTCATGAGTTCATATTCACAGCCATTCTCCAGTAACTAGACAGTGTATGGTGTAACTGGGTGGGACACTGTGTTGCAAAGCTGCTGCAGTGCCTAGCAGAGGGAGAGTATCTACTCATAAAGACAATTAAGCAATAAGGCATGACCAACAGTTATGTTAAATGGTCTGTTAATCACCCTGTAGGGGTTTAATGTTGAATGAGGCATATCCGAGTGCCACATGTCGCTAGACAGTGATAAACTGACCATTAACATAATACCTGGGAGTGGCTTATTGCTATCATAATAAAACTGTTTTTTAAACAACATTAAACCATGTTCATCATATGGTTAGGCTCTACATGTATGTTAATAAAAACTAAACATAAAGGCTGTTACAATGTTTACAGTCAATTAGAAAGCTGCATTTCTCAAACCCTTGTTATAATCAGAGATATTATACCTGTACAACTCCTTGGTTTTGCTTAACTCTACTGCTCAGGTGGCCCACCACAAGTGGTGTGGTGTGGTGTGGGGCATCGGTAGGTAAGGCCATGCAACTACTAAGTGTGATACGTTGTGTGCAGCTGCAATCAGGGATGTTGCGTTTGGTGTACATGGCCTCAGTTTTGCTGTTGATCTCCACTGAGCATGCAGTACCTGGTCAGGTGGGTGGGGATGTCTCGTAGTACATTTAGACAATTGTTTGTTATTTCTGTCACCTGCTGCTGGATGTCTGTCATTGGTTGTGTTGACTTGGTCCTCCCCATACTTGAATGTGTGTGTGTGTCTGTGTCTGTGTGGTGCTGGGGGGTGAATTCGAGTTGGGTTTTCAACCCTAACAGCAATCCTCACTTTGTCGCTGTGGAACAACCCTAACTGATGCAGTAAATGGAGTTTTTTGCCATGAATATCCTGTCTTTTTCAGAAGTATCACTCAGCATACTACATGATTTATAGTCCTAAGAATAGTGCACATACATATAAAACAATGTTCCAGTATCAGAAATATTTCAACTGTTGTGGTTGCATTTACTGTCATTGTCTTAATTACTTTATTAATTGTCATTTGTCATTCTCGTTCCATGTAGTAGTTTTAATGTTAAAGTGTCTTAATCATTTTGTTTGTGAGCACATATGTTAATTGAAAAATGTGCATAACTAAAAGACAATATGACATGACATGGACACTATTAGTTCATGTACTGAACAAATGGATATGCTACTATAGTAACTTGAGATTTCATAGAGTGCTTCCACTACCAACTGAGGTGGTACCATCAATCATGTGAACAGCGGTGGAAGAGGTTTGTTGTACTGAATACATATACTGGACCACCAGGGCTATGTTCGGGGGTTTACTGCTTACATCCCAAAGCGGGAGTTTGGTCCACTGGACCACCAGGGCTATATTCGGAGGGTTTGTTGCTTACATCCCAGCGAGCAGGAGTTTTGGTCCACTAGACCACCAGGGCTATGTTCGGGGGGCAGCTTTACTGTTTACATCCCGTGAATGGGAGTTTCAGTCCACTACACCACCAGGGCTATGTTCGGCAGGAGGGGGGGTTATATTTCACACTGATAGACCCTGCAATCAGCTTTTCAGTACACTGAACCACCAGGGATGTATTCGGGGAGGTTGTTTTAAACTAAAGCAGCCCGTGGTCAGGCTTGTGGGGAGGAACATTTCTGCTGTTGCCCTCAATAGGGCCAGTGGTGGGGTGGTGTTGGGGATTGTCACTCTTTTGACCACGATCAGGCTGCGAGAGGGACATGGAGTGGGTTGGGGGCCAGCCACAGCTGTCAGCTGCTGTGTTGTGCCATGCAATGCAGCAGGTTACCTGTGGGTGATCATTGACTTGAGCATTTTTGGCCTCAAAGTTGTGCAGAGCAGGTTGCGGGTTGCCTTCACAACTCTGCAACTGCTGAATATCAGGCTGTGCAGTTAATGCATGGTTGCTCCCCTGCAGTTCATCATGCATTCATTTGCATTGCACTGTTACTCAGCATGTTTTCTGTGGTGGAACTGCCTCCTGCTGAATATCGCAGAATGGAGCAAGTCTTGACTTGCGCAGGCACTACCCTATTACACATGTCGCAACCCTTTTGAATATCTGGCCCATAAAGTATAATACTAATAGAAGGAAGGCATTTGTCACACAGAGACTGGTGGCCCCTTGGAATGAGCTCCCTTGTCACTTATTTGTCGTAAATCAAAGATGCTTTTTAAAACTCAGCTGTATAGAAATTTTTATGAAGGAAGCTAACATGACTACATAAGAGATACTGGCTGGGAACAGCTATGGCCTATTCTTTACTGTCTGGCCTCCTCCACTCCCTTGAACATTTGTATGAACCTTTCTATTAACTATCTTTATATTAGGAATTACAATACTACTACATATACTCAATGTTAAGATGATATGGTTATGACAATTGCCCAAAAAAATGTTGGGGCTTGAATGTCACACTTTATCTCTTGAATAGCAATAACACACCAAACACAAGAGAGTATAGTTTAACTTTTTACTATAAAATAGTTTCAATATAAAAATAACAAACAAAAATATTTTTTATAAATACAAAATAGATTTTTACAAAATAATATATACATACAACGAAAAAACATATAAAGGTGTGTATTGCATCATACACAAAATAAAATTAAATAAAAAATTGTTTTGTTATATTAATAAAAACATATAAAAATATATTTTAATGTTCTTTTAGTTCAGTCGAAGACTTCGAGAAGTGTATGCACTGCTTGATGCAATCCAGGCTGGAAGCTGGATTCAATGTGAGGCGCAAAAGAAGTGGAAACTGTTGCGCCCTCGGGAGATGATGCGGATCGCTATGAAGGTGCCAGTTTCACCAGGAAGCTGCAGGAACAGATGGTAGCCGTGGAGGTGAAGCACTGCTACTTGCAACAGCACCATCACCCACTGCTACGACCGGCTCAAGCACGAGGTTCACAGTCTGCTGCTGTCCATCCAAGAGAGACTGGATTTTGTCCAGCCTCTCAAGGATCACAACATTCTCCTTCCACAGACTGAGAACCTCTGCATGCGGAGCGTCTGTGCTGCGCAATGGCCTGTGCACCTTCGCAGTCGCCGGCGCCCTACAAAGATAAAAAAAAACAGTTATGATGAATATATAACACAAATTCAACAATTACAACTGTAAAATATTTCACTTCAAATATTTCTTATCTAATGCAATATCAGAAATGCATTCATTTAAAAGTTATGATAATAGTTTTAAGTATGATGCTAAACTATTTAGTATCTAATTTGTCTCTCTGTCATACTTGACTATCTATATTATCTAATAAGCTCACAACATAAAAAAATGTATAGTTAGCTGTGGCTTAGAATGCTACTCTTAGATTTTCTTTCACTACTCAGAAATATTCTGTATGTGCATACTTTTGCATTATTTACACTATTATACCATAGAGTTGAAATACATCCTCATCAAGTGTGAGAATGTTTACTTCACCATGTCTGCCTATAATGTGTAGTCATGTATTCAGTGAAATTAAAGTACCTTGACAGTAGCAGTATAATAAAATACTTTTCATGCGTACACTATCATGATAAGTTTAATGATACTTTTAAACCAAACAGCTTTTTACCCGTGTTTCAAGATCTCAACACACATCAGTACTTTAAATAATTAAGTCACTAATATAAGATGCGATGCAAAACCATGCCAGATATCGAGCCGAGCTGAGCAGAGTTGTGCAGGCGCAACCCCAAAGCTGCGCCTGCACAACTTTGAGAAAAAAAAAGGATCAAGTTGAGGGCCACCCACAAGTGAGCTGCTGCATTGCAGGACGCAACACAGCAGCTGCCACCTGTGGCTGCCCTCAACACTCTGTCTCATATGTCTGAACTGTTTGTTCCCAAAATGTGTTACATTGCTTCTCAAAATGTTGAAAGAATAGGAAAAGCGTGGAACACTTAATCTAATTTTTAAATTAGAAGCCCACAACACTGTTAAAATGTTTGCATTTAAGTTCATAAAGTCTGCAATTTATCAAATTGATATATTTAGCATCATTTACTATAGAATTTTGCAAAAAAATGTTAACACTGAATGTGTTACAAGTCCTCACAATGTGAAACAGGAAGCTTTAGTGAATTAAAATGAGTAACATTCCTAACAATGTGGTATACTTGAGAGATATGCACTCTACACCCCCTCATCAAGGCAATCACGGGCAGCAATGTCTGCCCCCCAACACTCATGTCTTTTGTTGGGGTGGGTTGCTAACTACATCCCACCATTGGGATTTTCAGGATATGATCGGGAGGTGGGGGGTTCGATACTCAAGCCTGCAATTGGGCTTATCAGTCCACTGGTATCACCAGGGATATATTCAGGAGGTAGGGAGGTGTTTCATTACTTAATAGCGCAATTGTGCTTATTGGTCCACTGGACCTCCACATCTGTGTTGAACGGAGAGACACATAGCTGCCCCCAAATGGGCTACTGGTGGGGGAGGGTATTAACAGTATGCCTGCAATCAGGCCAGTGGAGGAGATTTATGCTCTTTTGCCTGCAATTAGCCTGCACGGGGCATCCTTCTAGCGGCTGCTACCTGTGTAAGGACCAAAAGCGCAGAGTCCTCGGGGATCACCACACCTGCATGCTAATGGGATGCAAATAGGGCCATAATCAGATGATAATGTCCCCACCCGTGCCTTGCCTGAATTACAACCACATTTGCATATTACCTTTAGAATATCGGGATTTTGTGACCACAAGTAGAATGCTGCAGTTTCTAAACTTGCGCTGCTGCAAGTTACACTGCGCCATGCACAGTGGATGTGCTTAGAGGTGATATTCAAAGTACTTCCTCAATACCACAACTCCTTTGAATATCACCCTGGACACACCCCTGCGCAACTATTTTGCACACCAGAAGGGCTTGCGCCTATGATAGCATATAATGTTCATCTAAAAACAAATGTTTTAAAGTAGACATATTACCACCTTTACTCACATACAGTCTCACAGTCATCTCCTTACACTGTCCCAAAAAGTAATTTCGAACAACAGCCACACCATCATATAGTGACGTTTTAAAAACACTGTTTTAAAGAACAGTTGCTCATTGAAACTATGACACTGTCTGTTGCTAACCCATGCATCATTGAACTATTTAGCAATGTGATCTATGTGGCCCAATATTTAGCACAGTTTCACTACTCAGCAACTTCTTTTCATAACACCCAACCAGAAACACGCTGATATAATGTAGTGGAATTTGCACCACTGCAACCTGTCATAGTACTGCATTTTAATTAAAAATAATGCCCGACAGTGTAGGCGGTATTGGGAATACCCGGACCAGCCAGGGCGTATGAGGCCCACGACACGCGGGGAGCGGCCTGCCTCCTGGCGGTCTGTATTGCTCAATACCGCCCACCCTGGAGGGCATTATTCTTCAAAAAATGGCCTATGGTACTATTTTTATTAAAGAAAAATATTTTATGTTTTAATGTGAAAACTGTTTTTATTTTATTTCTTTTGTAATAAAATAGTTCCTCCACATGTGTCCTAGTCGCAGTCCTGTAGTTGTGGATTTGGAGGCTGTTGTCATGTTAACATAACCACCCCCCACCGTACACAGGACTACAGAGAGTTCGATCAAGATATGTTTAATAAATTTGTCTGTTCCTTGTCCACCACTAGCACAGCACCGGCCCCTCTCGCACAGCTCCGACCCTGCTGACGCTGAGCTTAATACAAATTCCCAGTCCGAATGCGTCCGGACCACCATTTTCCCTTCTACCAGCAGAGGCTGTACGTCGTTTCTGAGCTGCACCACGCTACCGTTCCGTGACGCTACAGCTTCCCAGTCAGGCCAAACTAATCCCACAAAAGTAGAGTGAAGCTTCTGAGGAGGAAACAGTAGAGCGGGAGGGCAGAGGTATAGAGAAGGGAGCGAGGAGCAGTGAATCATCAGCTAGTGCTGTCTCATTTAGGAACAGAATCAGTGCTGAGAGGCGCCGTCAGAATAGCATTGGCTGCTGTGGTTGCCGATCCTAAAAATGCAGGAGCACAGTCTTGGCAGGTGGGTAAGTGACATCGGGGGAGGTAGCCTTAATTTAAAGTCAGCGCTAGTGGAGTTAGGGCTACAATAAAACTGTAATATGGAAAAGGTGTTGAAGTACGCTGAGCGTGCAACGTCCTAGCACTGTTTTAAATACAGACCTCTTTAAAAGAAATCGAAATCAATACACTTCTGCACCGAATGAATTTGCCTGACAAAAGTTGTTCAGGAACAGTGAGAGTGTGTGTGTGTGTGTGTGGTGGGGGCAGTGTCTTTTTGAGACAACTTGTCATTAATGGGCCAATATCTCTCGCTAAGTGACAGAAAAAAAAATGGCAGTGATTTCAAATTTATTTAGATGTTTTTAGCCAATGAGCAACCTGGATGGGTAGAGGGATACTTGAGTGGGTGAGAGGGTACTGGGGCTGGTACTTTTTATTTGCTGGGCATCTATTGAAAGTTAATGTACCCCCTGGGAGGAAGGTACTAGCCAATCAGATACCCAGCGAAATAAAAGCCCATTTTCTAAGTGTGGTGAGACAACTTCCATAGTGTTATTTAGAAGCGTCACGATATTCATAGGGTGACATAAACAGTCCCATCATTACCTGCATTATTAGTTTTATCGACATTCCTCAGTTCATGATCACCTTTAAAAAATACACATATATGCAAGTGCACTGAACAGCATCGCACTACATTGTAGAGGTAAGCATTAGGCTGGCAAGGCTGAAGACAGACACACTGCACAGCTATTCACTTTTACTGGGAAAAAGGGATCATGAACACTATAAGGCACACTTTTAAACTTGTAGATTGAGAAAAAAACTAATAAATCATAATTGTACACTTTATGCAGTGCACAACATTTAGGTAACTACAATATCCTACCACCATGTTTGTGTTTTTTGGGTGGTTGGGTATCTGCAGTGATCAATGCATTCCCACCCTTATAAGGTCACATCACACGTAAAGTAAGTAATGTAAACAGTGATTCGCCCACCCACAACAAACAAAATAAAGTGGTACTCCCTCAGCAACGAGCTCTGTTGCTCACACCCCAAACTATTTTACATTAGCAGTGAGTATGCCAATAGACAGTGCACTCCCCCTATCATGCAGTAGGACTGCAAAGTGTAATTCTCAACAGGAGCATTGATCACCACAGAATGTTGACAACCCTATGGTACTTCTCAAGGATGCAGATAATATCAACAACAGACAACAGATTTTCACTTACGTGATGGACTGGCGCCAGCTTCCTGCTTCACCTCCACACGTTCCGGAACAGCAGCTTCCCCGGGCTGTATTAAAGGAAACAAGAAAAAAATGATCACATTAATAGATGAAATATCAAGGTCAAAGTGTTTTTCCTTAAAACATCAATTTCTTCAATAACGTATTTTCAAAAACATTACTCACAAATATATAATTGGTAGTATGCAGTGCAGAACAAGTAGTGCCTGACCATCAATCACAATACTTATAACATTGTCATAATGCATGGTTGAGACACATGAACATCCTAAAAACATTACATGTATGTTCAATTTACATACATGCATACCTAATTATATGAAGCTCTGTTCCTTTAATAGTTTAAAAATGTGAGTTACAATAAAAAAAACACAAACACAACGATAATGTCACTGTTCACTCAATGACCCTCTAGCTGAATGAAGCAGTCATGTATGTGTTATTAACCATATTACCCCTACAGGGGTATTAAAACACATTAACAAACATGTAGATATTCTATTATGCACATTAATAACTATTGCAATAATAAAAATGAAACATTGGCATGACATATATAAATATTAACTAAATACAATCTAGGGACATGTCATAATTAGCAACAGATTATTTAGCAGCACACCATTGAATTCCACTGAGACACCTACAACACTAGAACAACATTAGAATTTGTTATCTATTACTCATTATACAATGGCAGGAAAAAATCCTGGACTCTGATTGGTCACTCTTGGGCAGGACCCATGATGTTAATCAGTACAACATCACGGGTCTAGTCTCAGCCTTACTGTGAACCTGCTGATCATCATGATCATGCTGATCATTTGCTTGATTGTTTCGTCAGCTCTTAAAAAACAAAAATATTTTCCCACACAAAAACATCTTTAAAATTATTTTTTTTTCTGTATAACAACGAGCCATTGTATAATAGCAATAATGCCCGACAGGGTGTGTGTCGTTTGGGATAACGTCACTCAGTTGTTGGACACACTGACCTGCGGCTCGTAGCCCAACCACCCGAGTGGCGTTATCTAACCAGCCTACACACACCCTGTCGAGCGATATGCTAATTAGCCATTGAACTCCACCACCAAAATTAGCAGAGGAAGACCTGCCCACACAACACAGCATCTACCGCTATGCACACCCCATACATTGTCAGATTCATGAAGAATATTATTCCTCACATCTGTAGTAATACCAGTTTGTTATGGTAGTACAGGATCTTCTGCCATGGTGGCACTGCACAATCAATAAACTTGGTTAACACCTTTTTAAGTATTTTGGTGCATATTCAAGATAGTTGACCCAAGCATGTGCACCACTGTGACTCCCCCAAACGTATCCCTGATGCTCCACTGCCCTGAAATGCCGATGACAGCATTAATACAATATGCCCGACAGGGTGTGTCGATGCTAGGATAACGTCACGCCTCAGGTGGTTGGGCATGAGGCGCCGAGGCCGAGTCGTTCAACAACTGGTGTGGCGTTATCTAACGACACACACCCTGAAGAGCATAATACTATTATAAATGGCTCATTGTTATACAGAGAAAAATAATTTAAAGATGTTTTTGTGTGGAAAAATATTTTGTTTTTTAACAGCAGACAAAACAATCAAGCAAATGATCAGCATGGTCATCAAGCAAATGATCAACATGCTCATGCTGATCAACAGAGTTCACATAAGGCTGAGACTAGACCCGTGATGTTGTACTGATTAACATCACGGGTCCAACCCTAGACTGACCAATCAGAGTCCAGGATTTTTTCTTGCCATTGTATAATGTTACGTAACCTACTAAATGTATCCCTTCAGCTCAAGAGCAGCAAAATGCCCAATTGCAGCCAGTAAGTAAAACAACTCAGCCCTTGTCCTGAACATATCTGTCCTGTTCTACTTACTGAATTGTTTATTTGTTGGTAGTTAGCGTAATACCCCCAGTCTGAAGATAGCCCTGGTGGAGTGGGTGTTGCAGGATATGTTACACTCCCTTCTCTATCATAAAGCTGCACCGCAGTATTGTTCCCCCATGCCTGCAGCCTGTTAGGGCACCACACACAATTTCTCATGGACCAACAGACCTGCATGGTAATAGCATGCAAATCACAGCATAACAACATGCAAATGTGCCCACACTGCATCTTGCAATGATGATAATACCACATTTCATGTCACATTTCAAATATTGCCCAGAACACAGCTGTCCAGCTAATTTGCACAACACAATACCTTGCGGTGTATCAATGCCACAATTTCAATATCACACACTTGTGTCATGAGAAACCCTCATTCCTTATTTGAAAACAACCTAAGAACTTTGTAATAATAAAGTCTTACCGTCAGACTCAATCAGAATTATACTGTCAGTGTCGACTTGACCACCACACAGCAAGCACTGCTGGCACTACCTCGCTTCCGCGGCTGAGAAACGCCTCCGATGTTCTGACAAATGCAAAATAAAAACATTTGAATGTTAGATGTAAATCAGAGTACATTTTTTTAACACTGACAACAACAGTTGTTAAAAATACTACTTTCTAATTTCTATCACGACGTTATTAGCTGTATTCAATCTTTGATTATACAATGGCAAGAAAAAATACTGGGCTCTGATTGGTCAGTCTTGGGCTGGACCCGTGATGTTAATCAGTACAACATCACGGGTGTGATGTTAATCAGTACAACATCATGGGTCTAGTCTCAGCCTTACAGTGAACCTGCTGATCACCATGAGCATGCTGATCATTTGCTTGATTGTTTCATCTGCTCTTAAAAAAAAAAATATTTTTCCACACAAAAACATCTTTAAAATTATTTTTTCTGTATAATGAAACATTGCATATGTAATAATGCCCTCCAGGGTGTGTGTGCATTTGGGATAACGTCACGCCTCAGTTATTGGACACACTCGGACTGCGACCTCATTGCCCAACCACCTGAAGTGCGACGTTATCGCCAACCATTTCCCACCCTGTTAAACGTATTGCTGATTATATATGTAGAGACTAAGCACATACAAAACAATGTTCCATACTATTTTTCAAAATATTGCTATGATAATACAAATAAGGCACTCTGACTGTATATATCAATGGTCACTTAATCACTGTGTGACTGATGTAGTACTTCGTGGCCTCATCCCGATATACCAGTAAGCACACATTTACACAACATTGAATAATCACTCACTGATGTCTCATTGCTTATTTATGCATACTGCAGATATGAAACTTCGCCATTCTGAATCGCCAGCCCTGCGCTGCTCAAAATAAGTGCATGCAGGTGTATCCAGGGTAATATTCAATCAAATTGTGCCTATGGACCAACTTCTTTGACTATCACCACAACCACAGCCACTGGACATGTCGCACTGCAACTTGCGCCACCACAAGTTGCCAGAGTTGAGCAGTAAATTTGCAGTAGGCAGAAGTACCGATAAGCGCATGCACAAATTTCAATTATTCAAAAGCTGGCATGAAAATGAGATAATGGTTTATACAAGATGAAGGTGGGATCATTTACATATATTGATGGCCCCATTTGCATGCCATTAGCATGTAGGTGCATGATCCACAAGTTTTTCCTGGCCCTGCCTACTAGGCGGCAACCGTTGGAGACAGGACCCTGCAGCCCAAACACACACACTATCTCTCTGTTTACATTACCCTCCCCAGACAGATCCTGAAGCCAAATCTGGCAATAAAGTAACGACACCCCACACCACACATCTACGGCGCCCCATCACGGGCATACAGTAAAATCATTCATAAATGAGGTGTCATGTACATTATGGGCTACACGTCCAATGGCTATAGTTCAGCATCAATGAGCATGCAGTCATACCAGGCCGTTATTCGGCGGGCAGCGGGCAGCATGCGGGTGGGACATTGCGCCCACCGCCTGCAAAGGGTAACAGGCTGGAGGGCTACGCTACAGGACTGGGGGGCATTAGCACCCCAGGCTGACTTTTGGGGGTAGTAACTTGACATTCTGCCGCGATCAGACATTACAATCCACTGGACCACCAGGGAGATATTTTGGTTGAAGGACTTAACATTCTGCCCATGATCACGCACTGGGAGGTGATACACGTTCTGGCTGGCATTGAGCCGAGGAGATGTGTGCAGGGGAGGTCGTATTACTTTATAGCCCTCGATCATACTGTGGGAGATCTGTAGGGGGGCATGTTACTTTATTCCTGCAGTAGGAGATCAAAGAGATGTGTGGGTGGGGGTATGTTACTATATGCACAATGGGGCTGGTGGAGGCACAAGAACCAACTAGGGTCCAGCCAGGAGTGGCAGCTGCTGTGTTGCACCCTGCAACCACAGCAGCTCACCTGTGAGTGGCAGTCAACTTCATTTTTGGGGGCTCAAAGTTGTGCAGCCGTATGTTGGGGTCACATGCACAACTATCTACAACCCCACTGAATATTGTGATGGAAGCAGCTTATGCATGGTTCCTCCCTCCTGTTAACCATGCATTCATTTCCATTGATCTTTGCACAATCTGTTGTCAATAGCATAACTGCCTCCTGGTAAATATCGCACAATAGTTCAAGTTGGACACATACACAACAACTATGTGCACATGGAGGAACCCTTTTCAATATGGTCCACACTATAAGACGCTTTTCACTAAGTCTGAAAAAACATTGACAACTATAATTAAAAGTTGTGCTGATTTACTTATGGTGAGGGTGCTCCCCGCACTTGGCTTCCCAGCAGCCTCCCATAATTCATGAGCGAGGTAGTACCAGCACGAGTCATTGTCCGATATCACCTCCCATTCGCTTTATACATAGAATCGCTGGGCGCAAACAGCTCACTTCTTTTTAATTGCACTATGGACTTATTTTTAACTTTTAGTGCAATATAAATAACTATTCAAGCGCCTCCACATTGCATCCAGCTTCCGGTTTGTGCTCCTCATGAGCACACGAGCATTCCCCGCCTGGACTGCCTCAAGCAGTCACACACACCTCTCGCAAGGTCCACTGCCTCATGTTACTTGATCAGCCTAAGTAGTTCTGAAAAAACCCAAAAATATGCACATTAGTATCATGTAACAATATTCATCATTTCCTAAACAAATTCTATACAATAGTAATTAAATTACATCAAAGACCACCTGTCCTTCAAGATAGCAGAAACACAGATCAATACCATAATAGAACAAAAAAAGGATACAGCCACCTTGACAGTAAAACAACTGCTGAGTACACTAACATGCTATGCTCTAGTCTCATGCGTCGCCGAGGAACTGTATCAAACATCAAGTTTGGGATACCAGCGACATATCCATCTGTACCACAGTGAAATATTAGCACAACATTGTAATGTGATATTAAACACAGATGAACCACACATCACAGAACTGTGTTTTATTGAAGTTTCAAACATACATTACTGGTAAACAGGCAGCAGAAATAAAGGACTCTCCACCCGGCTCGGACACCTGTTTTTCATTGGGACGGCATTTACTTTCTTGGCCTGTCCTTGGACAGGCAGTTCTGATTTACAACTTGCCACACATATTAGGCTGCTGGCCCCAACCACAACTCTATATAGAAAAAAGGGATGTCAGGACCTCATGATATGAAGATGCACCACAGGACTCGAAATAAGTGGGCACTGACCATAATATGCCACTTCAGTTTTAGTAATTGCCAACTGCTGCTTTAAAAGGCAGCAACAACACTCCTAGTAGCTCCTCATGTTCTGTCCTCGTAGTAAATAAATTACACAGTAGCCAAAATTTAATGTGGGTGAGTCAATCCATCAAGCAGGAGCAGAAAGGGGTATGAAATATTTTAACATGCTTCTGGAAAGCCAAAACTCCTTAAGAAACTTCATGAGGCGAAGTTAGCAAACACAAAATGCTACAGGGTGTGATTCAAATATATCCTTCATGCTTTAGTGTTCAAGATGTTTACCACTGTTCATTTATAATACCTTACCAACAGCCTACCACATCATGATTGTTTTCTCAGAATGTAAAACTAATTTATTCATATGCACTTTAACATTCTGAAAGGAATCATACTGGACAGAGTTACAGGTAATATCAAACAGTTATCACTGTCAAACATCCTTCAACAGTAAACCAGGTAAGGATATATTCTCCACAACCTGCCAAACTCCGAAAAACACAAAAGCATTAGTACAGCAAAGCATGCAGAGAATTGGCAGACACTCACTTCACCATGGCAGCTAGGCTACTGCATATTATAAAATCTATTTTTTGACTACATTAATATGGTTCTGAAAAGAACCTTTGTATATACTATCATATTTCCTCAAACAGTCTCACAATCTTAAAGGACTTTCAGGATTCCATCTTGAAGGTCTCCCAGAAAATGACAATTGCCAGCATAAGAAATGCACACCATCTGGTAGAATAGCCAATCATTACAGAATTTAATTTCAGGTGACTGATAGTATGCATTCCATGCACCGTAAAAAAAGCAAGAAATCCATGCATTTACTTTTCTGAGAGCTCTGTCAATCAGATACATATGATGCTCTGCTTGCCAGACTACGCTCTGTAATATCTGAAAATATGATAATACAGCAGAGCAAAGATAGACATAATAGAAACAAGGTCCAATTTTGCTTCCGTTACTAAATCTACCCATCGTTTTAAACCAAATCATTGCCTCCAAGATGTATTAGCAGTATGTCGGGAGGAGGTGAGTTCTCAAAGTATCTGTGCATGGTTGGCATAAGATGTTCCCCATCTCATTCCACCATGACCAAACCATTTACATAGCAATTAGGGAGCTGCAGGTCCTTCCAAAATCACTATGAACTGCAAACTCAGCTGCCAGTCCATGTAACTTCTTCCAACTATCCACAAAATCCTTTCCTATTTTCTGCCATTCTAAGTTTTTTACTCCAGAACTGCACAGAACTACTAAGAAAGGACTGTCTCACCTGCAGTGACCAGACAGCACTGAAAATCAAACTGATATTTCCCTCCTTATTTCAAGCTAAGCTTCACCACGTTCAGTCAAAACACACACATATAAAACCTCCTGCTCTGGCTTCATGAACCAATGTAACTCATGCATTCAGTATTACTAGACTATGTTCCTGCAAAATCTAAAAACCACTGAGAACTAAACAAAATGCATGCTTTCTTCAGGCAGTTATAAAACAATTACAACATCAAAAAAGTCTGATTGGTTCCGTTTAGTCATACAACTCACGTACACTCCTATCTCCCTCCATTTGCTGTATCTGTAGAAGTGAGTACTGAACTTCTTTCTTACTTCAAACTATTTTCTCTTAAGAATATAAGCATATAATAACAATTAACATCATCAGATTAAACACCAACGCGTTTTGATTAATAATATGTACATGTTCTAATAAGTTTTTAAATACTAGAAAATATCATGAACACAGACTGTACTTACAGTTTGAACTGCCTCTCTCTGCAATTTCAAATGGATCTTGTTTTCTTCTTCTTCAGTGTTGTCCGTCACTGATTGGTTCTCAAGTGGCCTGACAAATCTTTAATTTCATTGGTGAGAGCTATCTGTCACTCAAACAGACTATTTAAAGATTCGATAATGAATGTTTGTACTCCCAAGTATTACATTAACTTTACTGAATGCAGTACATTTCAATTTTTTCGATATACGAAAGTAAATTCAAACTGACGAACTCAATGCACTTTGACCATGGTGTGAATGCTGCAGTACAATTTGCGACACTTTGAATGCGAAAATATTTTTACACTACGTGCTCAGTAATTTCAAAGAGTCTATATATTGACACAGTTTCATTTATGGAAAAATGACTTAATTATCAATTTAAACACATAATCTGCTGCATAACTGCCAAACTCAGCAGTGCAGATATTAAAATTACAATGTATCGTACCAAAAAACTGTGCAGCGTACACTTAAAACCTTATTTATTTATTTTACACTCAAACATCCTCATATATCATTGCGCCTCTGCTCATAACATTACACTCTCGTATAAAATTTCTACAGAATATCATTTCTCATCGACTCATAAAGCATAGCACAAAACAAAACACAGTATCATCAAGGCGACAATAAAATCTCACTATCAGAACATTGTCGTCTGAAGTTACAATAACACCCCAGAGTGGGTAGTGTAGGAAAAACCAACCAATAGCGTATGAGACCAGCAACACAGGAGGAAGGGCTTATAGGACCTGGAGGTACAGTACTTCTATCAGCCCTGGGTAGTAATACCAAAATGTGCACTGTAAAGGGAAAAAATGGAGAAAAAGTATTAAAAAATATATATAAAATACAATGAGCTTCAAACAAGCACATGATTAGTAATCCCTCTGTGTTTGATTTCTATATGGGAGACTCCATTGTGACAGGGCACTTTGTTGTATACACTTTGTGACTGAAGCTACCAGACACTTGGGAGGCTCTGAATCTGCGATCAAGATGCACAGCACTTAGATTCATTGAGATTTTTTTTTTTTTGTAAGGTACTCTGTACCTGCCAGTAGTTAGGACACAAAGCGAGATTAGTAAATACAGTAAGGACTTGTGGCATTTGTTTTAGATTACAGATAGGGCCAGGCCAGTCACAGCACTTTCTAATTTCATACCATGAATGGAACATGCTGCAAGCTTTTGCCATAAATGGATTGCCAATCTTGACAGACCATGATACCATTTTTTAACTGTTGCTGGTAGATGTCATTGTTTTGAGATTTTGTATGATATTGCTTCTATTGGGTTTCTGTCTGTGTGTGTGTGTGTGCGGGGGGATCATGGATGTTCATTCATTTGCTTACCAGTGGTACAAAATAGCAATGAAAGAAGACTGGGTTGGCTACAAATACCAAGTAATACAGCACGAATAATACTCTTTTTGCGGTATCTATTTAAAACCCGACCCTGAGATTGGTATCATAGCCAATCAGAAGGGAGGATTTTCAGACCATTTCAAAAGCAAAATAGTAAAGTCTGAATTAGTATGACACAACACAAGTTACTAATCAACACCTGTAACTGCAATACAACTTGTAAATCAAATATTTGAATTTTACACACATTTTTTGAACATATTGAATTCATCTGTTCAGAAGCATACACAGTAATTTTAGACTTTCACACAGTTATTTGCAGGAACTTCTGCACAGCACATAGAGAAAAACATTCTTTTGCATGTTGAAAAATCACAGCTCAATTACAACACACCAGCACAAAAAACACTATGTTACTACAATGCAGCATCAACAGTGAAATTTTGCTAACATGCAACCATATCTACCAACTGACACACACACACACACCACACAAACAGTAATAGTAGCATATCCTCCACGTAATGTAAATATACTAATTGTTATACATTTAATATTACTGTACTCTAATTTCTTGGTCTACCATATGTAATCATCAAACTGACTATCACATAACACATACACAACATAAAACATGTTAGTACACAGATAAAAATAACAGCCATCACAATCGTAAACACATAGAAAAAAACATTCAAATAACCACAAAATATTGAGAATGAAAAATTTCTGATATTACATAGCAGCTGTGCATGCACTCATAACAACTATCAGCTTCTCTTTTCACCAAATTGTTAACATTCTTAACATGCTATTCTATTAATACACATTACTATAAGAAATTTACTGAAGCATATTCTAAAACTTTTTTCTTTCTCATACAGGTACCTGATACTACTGTAACATTGCTTCTGTCATGTCAACTATAATACTTGAAAAATGCCAACTAAATACAGACGTAGGTAATATCTCCAAGAGAGCAGTATAATAGTACTACACTGTTGCATACGGGCAACAAACAAAAGTAAAGTAACCAAAAAATGAACATCGATGAGCATTACTGCAACAATGACCTACATCAAAGTCACTGCTGGAAAACAAAAATCCATTAAAAAAAAAATGTAACATCACAAATGTTTATCGATCTGTAGGCAAACACAACTATCTTGATGTAACCATCAGCGACACCTCAAATCCAACAGCAAATGAAAATTGTGACTTACAACTTAGAAAAAGAAAGTGTTTGATCTACACTAGCAAGTAAAGCTAAAGATCGAAAAGACTTAATACTATAATAGCACAGCCGCAAACAGATCAAGAGTCACCTTTCTCTGATGAATTACGTCTGAAAGTACAAACATTTGTCAACAGAGCACTGTTTGTACTACAAGATGACGATAAGATGTCTCACAATACTCGAACAATTCAGGAAACTTGTATATAGCATCAAAAAAGGCTTCAACAGTATCCTTGTTTAACAGTGACAACTTCCCATGTCTTCTACAGGACAGTGGATGCCCACAGCACTCCAATCATATTTCTGGAAAGAGTCTTATCATGACTTACGAAACAACAGGCATATCAATATGATGAGTCGGCAAACTTACAAATGTCCTCAGTATCTCTGATGACAATCAATTAGATACTGATGAGGACATAATGGTTCAACCATAGTCTTGAATAAATATGGCACTGCCTTACATGGTCATGATGCTACCTGCAACTGTAGGCAATCATCATTTCAAAAGAGTAGAACAGTTTGTTAACCTATTCATAATAACAGATTGCAAAAGAGAGACATAAGCTATTTACAGAAATCGACCATTGTGAAATACGGCATATACTGGACTCATGGGTCACTCACTTGCATGTCTCGATACTGGTGTTTGTGATATTTTTCACAACATGCGGATGCTCATGATCGGCATCAGACGGGCATCACGAAACTTTGTCTCAGAGTATATGAAGTACAGAGGCTGTGCATCAGTACACTTATTTAATGACTTATTGCAGTCAGGTGACATGCAGGTGCCATCACTTTCATGAAAAAGTGCAACATTCCTTCTGAACCAGAAACAGGTAATTTCAGTGTCACACTTCAACAGAAAAATCTGTTTCAGTCTTAGAAAATGACATTCTGAAACAGTGCGGAAGGAAATTGTTAAGTTTGAAGTTGCAAAGTATCAAGTTTGATTCTGTATGTGTGTCATGCGACCGTTTGTGCTAACCACCGACAAACTGTCACAGTCAACCTAGAAACCTGGACATCATACAATGACATGTGGTTGCGCCTCACAGCATTCTTGCTTCGAAATCTGACTTGCATCACAAGACACCATTGTGCTATGCAAACACTGTTTCTCAAACTGAAGTGCAACACTTTGCCAGGAAGGTCAGTGCTAAACAACATGGAAACAGATGTTACACCACACAGATTTCAACGTGAATATGTTTGAATGCATTCTAATTCAGACAATGAAACCATTCCAAGCGATTCTACGTCTGAACACAAAGACATGGAAGATTCACAGAAAGAGCTAGTTAGATCTCTAAAGGGTTCTAGATGTAACTACACTTCCTCTACAGGAAAATGTTCAAGCATCTCAACAAGAAATAGCTTGGTCATTCTAGTACATGATGTGCCTACAAAGGCTAGGTCATCTGGCAGATGTTGTCAACCTGCAAAGGTAAAGCTTACTCTGGCTTATTTAAGAGGAACAATTCCTTTTATATAGACCTTGACATAGATCAAATGGCCAGCCTTGTTCAGCAACTATTATCAGAGTAAGCTAATCATTGATAAAGTCACTACACAGACAAGTGACAATGTGTATGAAGTACACAATTCACCACTACATGTAGAGATCCGTTGGCAGACATTGATCTCTATCAAATGAAGTGAGTGGAAGGTAAGCTGTCACATTTGGGAGGCAACACTAGAAGCACGCTTTTCAGACTATTTCCAAAGGTGGCGGAGCCGATGAAAGAGTATATTTGGTACAGGGTGCTGAGTACCGCACCAGTCAGGTCCTGTATAAAGATGGCAAATTCAGACGCTTGGTACTTGTCCATCTGCTCTGGGAAGGAGGCAACATTCTTAATGTAATCCTCTTTTGCCATTCATCTAACAACTCCACTGGTGGAATTACAGCCTAATTTCTGGAGAATTGAAAGAAAGATGAAAATGTGCAAGTGAATCTGTCTTATACTTTCAAGCCTATTGGCACCAAAGAATATTGTACGAGATATTCTGAAGGGCCAATGTTATGAGGGGGCGCCACATGGTTGTCACACTTAGTTGTGCAGAATATGCCTGGATGAACTCGTTGAACTTTGAAGGGCAAATTCATGTCAAAGGTCTCCTCATTGATATCGAGATGTGTTCACTTGATCCTGTGTCTGTCATAAGACACTTTCGCAACTTCCATGACATTCTCACTTTAACTTATCAAGGACAACCTCCCTAGGCATTGTAGAACACTACTTTGGAGGACGAATATCACATGAGGTGCCCTCTTATCCATATTATGGATCAAGATGCCCTTTCCCGGTGAGCATGATGCAGCAGAAGTGCTATCATTCATAAAAATACATCACTTGTCATATTTAACCGGTATGATCCTACACTAGGAAGTTGGTTCAAAAGCCAGCGACATATTTATGCAAATATTGCGGCGAGCGATGAGAACAAATCTAATTGGTACTGCGTGATGTGCTGGTTCTAGAAAAGTTTGTCAGAATGGTGCCATGAATGACCTTTTCTCAGCAATGCGACACCATGAAGGCAAATCAACCAAGAGTGTCTGATTTACCCAGAGATGAAAAGAGGTGTATATCAATGACTACAACTGTCTTTTCCTAATGTGGTGCAAACATAGATGTTCAGTTTGTGGTTGACAAACTAGCCTGGTTCGCTGTAACTGATATAAGCAAACATAACAGACTAGTTTTCAAGATCTTGAAGATGTCCAGTCTAAGTAAAGCCTGACATCTCAGCTGTATTGGGTTTGAAGACTCTTTCACACAGAATGTGGAGCTTCTGAAGCCAGTGACCGCTAATGGGTACACATCTGTGACGGAAGTCTGGCGCTGTCATGTTTCCTCAGTGTAAACTACAAGAGAAATGGAGGCGTACTGATTCCTCATGCCGAAATTGAGGAAGGCTTGCTGTCCTTCACCTTCTTCAAAACATATCTTGAAAGATAACCTGATAGACATACTGCGTGAACTATCAGGATAGAATAATATGTGTCTGTTTGGGTATCTAAGTGGTATGACTACAAGACAGGTGCAGCACATGACTCAACACGGCACATTTACAAGGTCAATGGACTAGATGGCTGTCTTGTGAAGAGGAATGCTTCATGGCTTATTGATCTGCAAACTGCATTCTAGGGTCATCAGAGTTCACAGAACATTACTACTGCTCTCCTATTCCTGTTTAGACCCTGGGAGTGAGTCTGATTAAAGGTGACTCTGACACATTGAAGAACAGTTTCAATCTCACTTAGTGAGATTTCCAAACTGACTACTCACAAACATACATACAAAGACTAAGTGCTGAGAAAGAACAGCTCGAGCAGGCAGAGAAGCAACTTCAGGAAGACACTCCGAGTTAGTTCACTGCAAGGCCTTGATCCAGAAGGACAAGGTGTTCGAGGTGACCCTCTGCCGTTAAATGCCCTAGAACTGTTAATCTCAGAATTGAACAACATGCAACATGGCACACACTCTATGGTCAACCCAGCTGATGTAGACAAAAGACTAAATCAGCTGCAGCATGCTAGCTCCAAAGGGTTGAAGCTGTCCAATATGGTATACTACATGAAACAAAAATGTGACTGCACTCAGCACAAACAAGTACTAATGTTTGTCAGTGGTTCAGCTGGCACAGGAAAGAGTTTCTGATTGAGCTATCACTTCGTGAAATACGGTGTGACAGGCTCTTCAATGTCTGTGTTGTGACTGCTCTCACAGGACTAGCAGCATACAACAATGGTGGAGTAACATTACACCGTCTCTTTGTGTTGCCAATCGAACATGTGGAGAACTGGAGAGTATCGTAACTGTCATTCGAGGTTGCATCTCAGCCCGTCCCATGTTCACAAAGGATGCAGCTTCTCATTGTCGACAAAATCAGCATGGTCTCCAATGTCATGCTAGCCTGTGTTCATCGTCTACAGCAGATCTTAAATTATTAGCGATGCAGTGCCATTTGGTGGCAAAAAGTATACTTGTTGGAGACCTTTTACAACTTGCTACCAGTCAATGCAGAGCATGTTCCCACAACTCTGACTGCCAAGCAAGCTAAGAATATCCTCAGTTGCATTGCAGGCTGTAACATATGGAATTATATGCCTATGTTGAGTTGTCTGAGAACATGTGGCAAAGTGGTGACCTAGCTTTACAAATCACTTTTAGATGAAGCTCTCTGGGTGTCTCTATCACCAGAACATGTTTATGTTAAATGATCTAAAATCACAGTAGATAGTACATGCATAGAAACAGCATGTAATGTCTTCAGCGACATACTCTACTGCCAGACACATAGTGTGTCTTGCCATGACTAAAGAAATGCACTGAATTCAACAATCTAATGCTACAAAGAGAGAACCAAGAGATTGTCACTCTCCATGCAATTGATACAGTTGATGGCGTTATTCTTAATCCGCTAATAGTAAAGATGACTGAGCGACTAAGTGAACTATAGTCAGATGTTTTCACGAACAGCTGGCCTAGAAGCTATTCTCACGCTATAGTAAGAATGTACGTATCTTATTTCACGATGTAATCTAGATGTCGAACAAGACATGTTGAACGGTGCCATGGGAAACATCACTGACTTTATCTATAATGTACAGAAGACATTTATTCAGACACGTAGTGCAGTTTGACAACATGCAACACTCTGTACACATAGATCGAACCTGCGTGAAAATTCCAGGTTTTAAGGATATCTACGTAAACGAAAGAGTTCCCATTATGTATTGCATCGCTGTCTCCATTCACAAATCTCAGGGATTAAGTTTGGATTCAGCAATGATAGACATGGTAAATTTGACATTTTCAAAGATGGCGAGCTTCGTTGCACTTTCAATTGTGTTTCCTTCTGGTTGCACATCATTGGTATAGCACCTCCAGAAAATACGAGCTGACAAGCGATGTGTATTCTTAGTACAATGGTTACGTACTCATATCAGCCACAAATGTCTTTAATACCACTGCCTACATATATCTGGTCTCACACAATTCAGTCACAGCTAGATCGAAGCAACAAACAGCAGCAAGCTTCACAAAGTGATTAAAAAAAGAGTTCATGCAAAGGCCGTGACCTCAAGTAAACATCTCAACCAACAATTCATCGAAATCAGTTTGGTGTAGCTGCTGTACCACTGTTTGACAACAGCAGAGTAAACTGCTATGCTAACTCAGCTATGCAAGTTTTTCTCCGTGCCTGTAGTTTGTGCAAGCATATATCTGCTGCACAAGACAATCCCCTATCAAATGCTTTGAAGCAGATTATCAACATGACTTCTGACCACTCTAACAATGTACACTCACTAACACCACTCGACAGGTGTTATCTACATATGCTGGATGTAGTACATTTGCTGCGAGACTACAGCAAGACAGTACTGAGTTTATGATGACTGTGATAAACAACCTTAATGAAGACGGCACCTCAATCCACCAGTTTTTCCCGTGTAACATAGTTACAAAATATGTATGTGTTTCATGTGGCAATTCACAGTAAACCACACAAGACATGCTGTGGATAACTCTCTTTGTTCCTAAAGCCAAAGTGTCAAATTTCGTGGCTGTTCACTATTTTAGATGGTCATGCCTGGAGTGTGAGGAGGCAGATGCGCAGTCCATCGCCTGGGGACTTCATCTCAATATCTATTTGCTTATGTTGCTGAATTTGACACCAATGGGCTCAGAGTTGATACTCCTATCACAGACTACACAGCTAGTAGAATAGTCTTCAACCAATCACTGTTTGACACTTCACAGCATTATCTATCACCATGGTCAATCCATGCATTCTGGACATTACACCTCGTTACTAAGGTGCACAGCTGGATGGTTAGAGTGTGGCGACTCACAACAACTTTTAAACAGAGACTCCACGTCACCTGAAAAATGCATATCTTCTAACATTGAAGGTATGACAGCCTTCATATTTCAGAAGAATAGGACAAAACATGTACCATTTTAACATGAGTACTTTGTCCCCAAAATGTCATAACTACGTTACAATGTTGTACTGATTTACAACTGTAAATAAACAATACAATTTCAACAAAATTGAATTCAAATACAGATATTACATAGACTGTGACATGTTACATCTTGTGTAGATCAGTGACTATCATGAAAATGTTGTAGTGGCTTCAATCGGGCGCCAACAATATTTACAGTCACTAGAGAAACCGTGATTACATGTCTATACAAGATGTACATCTAAAAAACATTACTAAGCTGCACAGCTGGATGGTTAGAGTGTGGCGACTCTACAACAACTTTTAAATAGACACTCCAACATCACCTGAAAATGTATATCTTCTAATATTGAAGAATATTGTCACCTTCATATTTCAGAAGAATAGGACAAAACATGTATCATTTAACATGAGTACTTTGTCCCAAAATGTCATAACTCGTTACAGTGTTGTACAATTCTACAACTGTAAATAAACAATACAATTTCAACAAAATGGCATTCATATACAGACATTACATAGACTGTGTCATGTTACATCTTGTGTAGATCAGTGACTACATGAAAATTGTTGTGGTCAACTGTCGGTAGCCAACAATATTTACAGTCACTAGAAGAAATCATGATTACATGTCTGTGAAAAATTCTACCCTTATAACATTCAACAAACATTTCCACCTCTCAAGTAGTCTTTTAACACTTCTACTGACTCTTCACATATAGAGAACATCATTGAGATCACCATGCAACAGTGTAGAACTATCACACATTCAGGCGTTAGTACTAGTATTGTACATATGTAAAACAACTGCCGTTATTGATATTAAGAAGCTGACTTTTACAACTGTTAATAGTAACCAATTGCATGATATCTAATTTATTGACTCTTACAACTGTTTAAAATTACTTGTACATAATAGAAACATTTTGTTTTCAAGCGTACATTGTTAATAACTTGTTAATAATTGAACTAAAAACATGCAGTGTAACACTACAGTACAAATGAATGTCTTACATATTACTCTGCAGTATACTAACAACATGTAACTAAGCATAAGTTTGTTAAAAATGCATTCCATTACAGTTTTAGTATTTAAGTTAAAATTTACATAGAAGCCAATAAATTATTAACATTTTGTTCATGTAAAACATTTATTTTTTTACTTGTCAGATAACTAACTGCGTCCAGAGTGTACAAAATATTGACATGTACATCAGGCATAATTGCTGATCACAACAAACTGCATACCTGTTCCTGACAATATTTATGATCGCCTCAATTGAGGAATTCGATTGGGAATTTTCCATTTGCACCTAGTCAGTGACATATTATTTAATAGTAAGAATCAAATGTCACTAAACTTACAATTGTGTAAACTGTACTACTTAGACAATCAGCATATGGTTTTTGCCCACCCCAGGAACATCCACATTATCAGTCACACAATTACAACAAAACACTTGTCTATCTTGTGTCTAATCACTTTCACAACCAACTGACATTCCCTTATTAACATAGCAGACAAGTAATGTGACTGCACATAGTTACAACATACAACCATTTTTTAAAGTAACATTTTTACAAACTATATTCACATTCAATAGCAATAGCTTCAGCCTGACTATTAAAATTACAAGTCAAATGTGAAAATGGTTCCACATATAAACAGAAGTGAGTGAAGACACAACTAAAAACACACAACATCTGATTAGTTTCCTTATAATATCACACGTTAGTCCAATCCACATTATACACTTATTATTATTCTTACACGTTTACCTGATTTCCCCAAGTAATGATTGCACATATACAAGATTGTATTGTGGAGACTGCTTCTGTTAACAAAATTTGAATTTTTGATTAGACCTTTCTCCATTTGTCAAATTGCAATACATTTTTAAAACCATAACCACCTGTGTCGACTCATTACTTTAAATACCATACTGAAATGAAAATAAGTGTCTGTAACCAAGCATACAAATCAATGTTTACTCATACTGCTACAACTATACCTCCATCTGTTGTTTGCTACCTATGACATACAGTCAGTAACACAGCAACACAAGTTAACACACATGGTGGCATAGGCGGGATCATCAGCCTCAGTCTCACCCCCATGACATGTGTAAAGCAGCAAGTATAGGAGAGTGGGGTGAGAGTTAGGACCATAATCCCAATGCACACCCCAATGCTGGTTGAGATGTGGGCAGGGCAATTACAGGCCATGTGCTACCGCCACATGATGTGTTATAACTGTCAAACAGAACAACACCACAAACATAAATGCTAAAAGTGCCACTTGGGGAGTGGTGAAGGCTAGAATTACAAGTGGTGTTCACCTAACAATGAATTCCTCACTTTTGTCACTGTGGAACAACCCTAACTAATGCATTAAACAGACTTTTTTCTCTAATTTCCTTCTTTTTGAAAGATAACAAGAAATAGTAAATGTAATCTGCAGCAAGCGGGAGCATGGGACCCTTTGGGCCCTGCTCTCCCAACCATGAATGGAACAGAAAGGCTAATGCATACAGTGGCATACACAGGAATGCTGTCCACCTGATGTTGCTTGTCTCACAAAGTAACGGGTGCCTGTAAATTGAAATGTCAATGGGCATGGTGACACAAAAGTAAATACAAAACAGTACAGTACACACAAATGGCTAAAAGTAACAGAAACACAAACAAAAAAGCATAGAAACAATGGGCATATGGTGGCATTGGGTCTGCATTGGGATCATCAGCCTAACTCTCACTTATGACATGTAGCAAACAGCAGAAGTATGAGACAATGCGGTGAGAGTTGGGACCCTGACTCCCAATCGCACCCCTGCGGTTGGGGGGATAGGCGGGGGGTCCAGGGGTTTTCAACCCTAACAGCAATTTCTCACTTTTGTTGCTGTGGAACAACCTAACTAATGCATTAAACACAGTTTTGCCTCTAATTTCCTTCTTTTTAGAATGAGTAACAAGAAATAGTAGATATGATGTGGCGGGAGGCGCAGGGCCCTTTGGGCCCAGCTCGCTTCATACGTGGTGGGGCCTTGGGGCCCCGCCACATGATGTGTGTGGCATACTAACAGGGACAGCAAGCATGAAACAGAAATGCTAACAGTGCGCACATGCTAACACAAGCGCGAATGAGAACAGAAAGGGTGCGCACATGGTGGCGTAGGCAGAATGGTCTACCACATGATGTGTTGTGACATAATAACATGGTGCCTGCAAGCACAAATGGCAATGGTCATGGTGAGTAAAGTGAAACAGTAAGAAAACAGTACTGCATCACAGAAATGGCACAAAAACTAACAAGCATGCATAAGTAAGCTATAAGGATAGCAGCACATGGTGCGCAGAGCGTCAATGGTAAGTAGTAAGCAGTGCGGATCCGCAACCCGAAAAGGGTAACAGTAACAGTAATGTAAGCACATGGCCTGGTTTTCCCCACAACCTGCATTGAAAAAAGACAGTGAGTACCAAATAATGGATGCAAAATAATGAGTATCAGCGCAGAAATGAGATCTTGGAATACTAAATACATTATATCTCAGGAACCGTATGGCGTGAAAAAATTTAAAAGTCATATTATTTACAACTGTCCTGGCTAATTTTAATCTTAGCCCAGTAGAGGGCTAGAGATTTCCAGCGAAAGTCCGTATCTCACCGTTTCGAGATCACGGGCCCTGAAAAGCCCGTGACAATGTGTTATCCTATGGGAAAAAAAGAAAAGTTCGGAGTGCCATAACTTTGCCTCCCTGCTAATGTTTTTCACCAAACCACTGAAAGGCACATCTGTGGGCTGTTGGCTGTCTTCCTCAAATTTCGGAAAAAGACCAAACCGTTATTTTGCAGCAGGGATCCAAAGTTTCTGTTATGCTTTAGGCGCCGTAATGTTATCCTATGGAAAAAATGTCAACTTTGGAGTGCCGTAACTTTGCCGCCGTGTAATATTTTTCACCAAACTACTGAAAGGCACATCTGTGGGCTGTTGGCTGTCTTCCCTCCAAATTTCAGAAAAAGACCAAACCATTATTTTGCAGCAGGGTGCAAATGATTTCTATGTCTCGGGCGCCGTAATGTTATCCTATGGGAAAACTGTCAACTTGATTGCGTGTCAGAACTTTGCCGCCCTGTATATTTTTCACCAAACTACTGAAAGGCACATCTGTGGGCTGTTGGCTGTCTTCCCTCAAATTTCAGAAAAAAGACCAAACCGTTATTTTGCAGCAGGGTGCCAAAGATTTCTATGCGTCGGGTGCCGTAATGTTATCCTATGGGAAAAACCGTCAACTTTGGAGTGCCGTAACTTTGCTGCCATGTAATATTTTGTCAATACAACACTAGAAGGCACATCTGCGAGATGTAGGCTTCGTTTCTTCAAATTTCAGCTCAAAACTCCCAACGGTTCTTTTGCAGCGCAGTGCCAAGGATACTGTCATTTCCTCACAGACTAGAAAACTACTGTCGCAATTTGCGAAAGCTTTCGCAAAAATTTGCGACACTTTCGTGAGCACGTAAGTAATTTGCAAAAGTACTTTTTCCAGAAATTTGAAAAACATATTTCTGGGGTGTTTAACCACAAAATAAAGACATGGCAATCATCCTCAGGGCCCGACTAGGTGAATACAAAAAAAATTAGGTTGCTAGAGGGTCCCAAATTTAAATGCCAACCATTTTTCTGATCACCAACTGAAAACAAAATGGCCGATTTGTGAAAGTAACAGGCCAATTTGCGAAAGTAAAAATGCATTTGCGAAAGTGTTGAACTTTTTGTTAACTTATCCCATTGACTTATAATGGGAAACTGTTTTTTGAATAACTTTTGAACCGTTTAATATTTTTTTATGAAATCTTCAAAAGGCACATAGGGACCCTGGCTGCCGTTCTCTGAAGATTTTGGACGTCATGCAAGGCATTACAACCTAAAGCGACCACAGAATTCCAGAAAATTAATAGCCTGCGCACAGATCACCTTAATAACTCCACAGCCGTATATCCGACCAGTACAAAACTTGGCAGATCCCAAGGCCTATGGTTCTTGATCATAAATTCCAAATTTCAGGCAAATCCTTCAAACAGTTGCAAAGTTATTAGGGTGCAAAGTTTGGGGTTTAACATAAATGGCTCCTCAACCCTAACTATGGTAGCACTACGTGCTATAATATATATATATATATATATATATATATATATATATATAAATAAGCTTCCATACATAATTCTTAGGGATGGAGACCAGTTCTGTAAAATAAAAGAAAAAACTTCTGCTAATTCAATTATTAGTTCCATTCCTATGATTTTATAATGCTCACTAGTCAGACCATTGGAGCCAGGTGATTTAGATGGAGGATGACAGGCTTTTAGATTGATGGACCATTATGGGGTATATCAATCAGCAATTACCCATAAAAAGGCAGAGTTCCTGTCCAGGGAGATTGCTGCTGTGGGGAAATGACCTGCTCAGCTCTTCTGAACTGTTGACAGTCTGTGCAATCCAGTCTGTCTTCAGCCTGGTGGAGCCTTTTCACAAGAAAGGTGTGAGGAGTTTGTTCAGTTCTTCTCAGATAAGGTTGTCACCATCAGGTCCAGGATCTGTTCGGCCCCCTCTATTGGTCATTGTGGAGGTCAGCAAAAGATGGCGTGCCATCAGTTGGTCTGGTTTGACTTTGACCTGCCAGAAATCACTGATGTCATGAGGATTGTTCAGACTCTGTGGCCAACCAGCTGTAGTTTGGACTGGGGCCCAATGCACCTCTTGGTGAGTTGTGTTGATGTAATCAGTCCAGTCCTGGCAGAGATCGTCTAGAGGTCACTGGAGGGGGGGGCCTTTCCAGACCCCCTTAAAGGCAGCGGTTGTTCTAACCCTCCTTAAAAAGCCCTCCCTTGACCCAGACTGTCTGGCGAACTACAGGCCTGTCTCTAACCTGCCCTTTATGGATAAGGTTAGTGAGAAGGTGGTGGTGCAGCAGCTGGACTCTCATTTACGTACACATGACATCTATGATTCTCTCCAGTCCAGTTTCAGAAAGTGGTATAGAACCAAGACGGCCCTTGTCCAGATGCTAAATGATTTCCTAATAGAGAGAGATTGTAGTTCCCAGTCTATCTTGGTCCTCCTTGAGCTCTCTTTGGCATTTGACAACATGGACCATGGTGTGTTGTTGGAGTGCCTGCAGTTCATTTGTGGACTGTTTGGTATGGTCCTCAGATGGTTTCAATCATTCCTTGAGGGTAGGACTCAGAGAGTGGTGTCGGGGATTTATTTCTCAGCCCCTCTCCCCCATCCTGTGGGGTTCCGCAGGATACCATTTTATCACCCATGCTGTTTGTGGTGTACATGCTGTTGTTAGGAGACTTTATTAGGTGGTACGGTTAGAGTTTTCACTGCTATGCAGATGATACTCAACTGTACATGCCCTTTGTGCCCAGACAGGATGATGTCCTCTCAGTCTTTAACAACTGTCTTGCTGAGATTCAGGACTGGATGAGTGCCAGCTGGTTGCGGTTAAATCCAGATAAAACTGAGTTGCTGGTGGTGGATCCTGATCATTGGGAGGTGGGTTTGTCAGCTGGACAGTTCAGATGACTACCTCAGATCAGGTGAGGAACCTGGGCATTATTCTTGACAGTGGCTTGACCCTTAAATCTCAGGTGTTGGCCATTGTCAGGACCTCTTTTTACCATCTGAGGAATATCGCCCAGGTGAAGAATTTGGTTCCTCCTGATGATCTTCCAATGTTGGTCCATGCCTTCATCACCTCATGCCTTGACTACTGCAATGCCCTTTTCCTAGGGCTACTGGGGGTTGATATCCGCCACTTACAGCTGGTGCAGAATGCAGCAGCCAGGCTACTGACTGGCACTTCCAGGGTCAGTCATATTATGCCTGTGCTCGAAGAACTGCATTGGCTACCAGTACATGGCGGATCACCTTCAAGGTTAGACTGCTGACCTATAAAGTCCTACACAAACAGGGACTTTGTTATCTGCAGGAACTCCTTCACCCTTACTGCCCCTCCATCCACTCCGCTCCACCAATGAGGGATTGCTAGAGATTCCCAGGATTGGATAAAGACATCTGGAGCCTGATCATTTGCTTTTGCGTCCCCTAACCTGTGGAATTCTCTACATCGTTGGGTGCATGAGTGTCTGACCGTTGAGAATTTTAAGACTGAATTGAAGACATCTATTCGGTTTAGCATATCCTGCTTTTTAAATTATTTATTATTGCTGCTGTGTTATGAAACTTATTTGTGGATGGAATGGTTTTAATTCCTTGTTTTATATATGAATAAGCCAATTTTATATACAGGCGCCTTGATCTCGGGAAAGGCACCGTTTTATAAATAAATATTGATTGACTGATTGATTGATTGATTGATTATTAGGCAAAGTACCGATTGCTTGTTTTATTTCCTCAGGTTGAATATTCTTTGTTAGTAAGTTTATATGCTGTTGAGAACACTTGGGATTATCTATGGTGTGGAGAAATTCTCCTAGATCTCTTGCCTGTGCTTGATCAGATTTATACAACTGCTGTGCAGAGTGTATTGTGTAACTATATGAATGATCTGACCTAAGTCTGTGTGCATTATACCATTCCCATCTTTTAATCCTTCCATTTGTTTTTGTTTGCTTGTTTTATTACAGGAATCATATGGGCATGTATATTCTTTTCTATCTTGTGTTCCAAAACGCTTTTGATTTTATAAATGTTGTGCCTGGTTGTGATGGAAAGTGGTCATCTGTTGTTTAATGTTATGTATTTTCTCATTGAATTTCTGACCTGTAGTATATGCTAGTTAGAGTAATTTTTGCAAATGCTGTCTGTTTTGTAAATATTGATATGCTTCATTCCTGACAGTTTTACAACAGGTTTTAAGGAGGGCAGTAGCTTCTATCAATGTGTCTTCCCACCATGAGGAGGGGTCCTCATACATAATATAGACTGACCTCCTAGCCTCTAAAAGATAGGCTAGAGATTGCTTTGTTTCATGTGAATTTAATAAAGAAGAGTTAAGTTTAAACGTCCCTGGACCATGAGAGGCTTTTCTAGATTTTCCAATTTTTAACTGCAAGACTTTGTGGTCTGAAAACTCTAACACTATACCTTGGCCTCCTGAATATGTAATGATGGAGTAATAAAAAAAAAATAATCTATTTGAGTGGCCAATGGCCTCTTGTAAAATGTGGGCTCGGCTTTACCTGTAGCAGACACATATGCATCTACCAAACTGATGGCCTGTATCATCTGCTTTCAAAAAAGTCATGTCACAGCATACTTTTTTGTTTTAATATTTCTACCTCTGTCATTCAATGATAAACCACAATTAATGTCACCTCCAAAAGTGACATTCTGGGAGGAATAGAGGTGAGGCTGAACTGTTGTAAATAATTCTATTCTATTTGCTTTTGTCTGTGTAGCATAAATATTTATAAACTGGTATAAAACATTTTGAACCCTTGCTTCCACTATCAAAGCCATCCCTGGTACCAAACCAATGAGCTTAATAAGCTGAAAGGGAACCTGAAGCAACAAAATTGTAACTCCTGAGCACTGATCAGGCCCCATAGACCAGTATGATGGGCCTGCATACCATTGTGAGATTACTGTTTTTATATCACATAAGGTATGCAACCTCAAATCCTGCAGGAAAAAAAAATCCCTTCTTGGAAGGCTCTCAGATATGAGAATACTGCTAGTTTTTTCTTATGATTTTTTTATACTATTCACACTGAAAGAGTATAAAGGGATGTGATGCTCCATTTATAGTATGAGGTACAGGGCTAGACTCAGGGGGGCTGCTTCTTTGAGCTCCTTGTGAGTCTTGCATGTTTGTGCTTAGCTTTGGCTTTGGCTGGATCTTGTCCTTCAGGGGCTGTTGTTCTTCTGCTGGAAGAGGGTAATCTCTGTCAAACTTAAGTCCAGTAGAGATGACCAGACTGAAGAGTCATCAGAGTCATTCCCAGAAGCCTCAGGGTGTTCTGTTAGGGCTTCAAACCTATTGATTAATGGTATACCTTAGGTTTTGAGTACTTTAGGGGTGGGTTGAGTCATGTTTGTCTATGTCAGGTAGCTGTTTTTCCTTTCTCCACTACTTTGGTCACTTGGGAGGGGCATGTCCACTTGCATTGTGGTTTCTGTTTCCAGGGGTATGACACAGGGTTCATTTGAATCACTTGAAGGGGGCTCCTGGGTTTCCTGCTGCACAGATACTGCACTATTGGGATGCGGTCCTTCAGCACTACTATCTTCTTGCAGATTTCCACTAGGGGTTCAGTCTGTGGGGGGTGGGGGGACTGTGGGGAATGTTCTACCTCTGGTCCTCTGGGCAATAACAATGATCTCTGCTCTTCACTGTCTGCTTGGTTGAGCTGATAGTGAGCTGCCCAGGGGTATGTGTGATAAGAGTTGCCTTTGGGATCACACAGATTACAAATTTGGGCATTTCTGCAATGGCCACTAGTGTGCCCTAATTCACCACATAGTGTGCATTTCAGTTTGTCACACAGGCTACTGATGTGTCCAGTTTCCCCACACCTATAACAGGCTTTTGGCTGTCCTGCATAGAACACTATGCCCCATCTCATCCTAGAAAAAACAATTGGGCAGGTGTTGAAGCCCAGTCTCTGTGGTGTGTAAGATCACCTGAATTTTTCATCCACCAGTCCAGATTTTTTCTCCATCAAAAATTGCTTCAGAGTTCCCCAACATCTTGCACCTTTATTTCAACCAGTAAATTACATCAGTCACACTGACCCCCTAATTTCTGAAAAGGACAGTTATTGTTCTGTTTTCAGGCTTGGTGAGGGGTATGGCCTCAAAGGGGGCCCAAAAGAGAATTGTTTTTAAAGATTGGACCAGTTCTCAGAATTTCTGTAAGCCACTGATGAATTTAAAGCTGACATTGAAGGTTTGCTCTCCAGAAACATGGATAAGGGCATATATTTCTGCTGTTGTATAACTCATAGATCCTTTGAGCAAGGTTTTGGCTACAAACAGCCTGTTAAGAAAAACATCCATGCCACCTTTATAGATGAGATGCACAGCATTATGGCATTTAACTAGGAAACTTGGTTCTCCAAAAAGGAAGCATAAGATCTATTATTTCTTGTAGTTTGTGTCCCTTCTGCAGAGTTTGCATGGGTTTGTTCAGCTGTATGTGGCCTAGAAGGTCCAGACTCTGTTGATCCAGGACAAGCCTGTGAGCTGCCTTCCTGCACATCATTTGGATGGCTAGTAGCCATAGATACTCTGTTAGATAATTGTAGCCGTGGGGTTTGGGTTAGTTGTAATGAATCAGGTAAGTGTAAAGAAGAGTTTTGCAAGTTTATTTCCGAGCCATGTACTGATTCCATCTCTCTAGTTTCAATTATTTGAACTTTTATGTGGGGCCCTACAATATTTTTTATTTCATCTCTACTTGGTTCTGACCTAGAGACCCATTGCACATCTTGGCTTTTCTCCCATCTGGCTCCTAAAAGAGCTGATTATACGACCAGTCAGTTGTTTGTTCAGCCACAGTACAGGGGTCGCTTCTTAGGCCTAGTAGAGTCGCACCTGTTGATGCCATTCCCGATGAGGCCCTTATAACAGTATTGCGTTTGTTGCCATTAAATGCATAGAGTGGTAAATCGGAGATACTTGCCATAAATGAAAACTCCTTCTGTTGTGGCTTTTCTGCAGACCGTGCATTTTTCAGCAGCTGCTGCTGTGAATTTCTTGTCAATGCCAACCAAGCTGCATCAGAGCTTTGCAGCTAGGCCTGGGGAGCAATAATTTGCATCTCCTGCAGTTCTTGTACAGTGGGTGTCTTTTGTTTCTTTTTTTGTTCTATCACCATTTTTAATTCTGCTTGTCGCTTTTTGAAGTGCTCTTCATCCGCACTCAGCAGAGCTTCCAATTATGCTGAGGACTCCGTGTCAATTTCCATTATGACCCCTGTCTCTATTGCAATGGTAGGCCTTTCTATTTGACCTTTTTCTGTGATATACATAGCTTTATCAGGAGCCCGATTATCAGCCAGCAATACTTTTTCCGTTCATGAATCCAATGTTGCAGGAGCATCAAAAATGTTTTTGATCTCAACCGCTGTTGAGGCAGAAGAGGAGACAGACTCCTCTACCTCCCACACCTCAACCTCCTTCACTGACATCAGGAAAGTGACTGACCAACCAGCCAGCGGTTCCTCTACAGGCCAGTACAGGAATTTCCCTGGTGTCCTGGCCAAATTTCCCCTCATTCACCAAAAATAACACCAACAGCTTAATCTGGTTCTGTAAGTCAGTTTGCATCTGTATACATATTCACCTTCCCTTTCCATGTCGCAGGCCACTTTATAGAATCGCACATGTCGCAACTGCTGGCATAAGTTGCTACATGTGCCATTCTACTTGGTGCAACTGCTGTTACGCCAGGCATAACCCTTCTAGAATCTGGCCCTCTGTCCTTAATAAGCCCTCTAAACTGAAGGACTTGGTAGCCTCTTACCACCGAATCTCTTGCTAAATGCAGATTTAAAAATTTATGCAAAACTGCTAGCCATGAGGCTGGAAGAGGCACTTCCAGAAAAAATCTCTGCAGATCAATCAGGATTTCTGAAGGGTAAAGGGAGGTGCACATGAATGTAAGAATGCTGACATGTTTACTAGCAATGGGTCAGCTTAATGAGTTGGACTGTACAGTGGTAGTCTGGTTCAGTGCCAGAAAAGCTTTTGATCAGACTAAGTGGGACCACCTTAGAACACTACGGGTTGCATGGGTTTCAGTCCCAAGTATATCAAGCTTGTACAGGCTATTTAACTGAATCCCATGACAGCAATACAAACAAAAGGGTGGCTCTCCCAACAAGTACCTTTGGGCAATGGCACTCAACACTCCAAGCTCATCTGGACATAAGAAGGATTGGGATAGAACCAACAGAAGCACCAGTCATTCCTATCTGCCTTGATGGAAGTAATAGAAGCATTTGGCACTAGGGCCAGCTATAAAATTAACCTGAAAAAGTCAGTCGTGATGCCCTTATGCAAATGTGACCACCATGACCTGCAGTCCTCTCTCCCTTTTCACTGGAATGCAAGGGGGTTCAGGTATATAGGAGTGAATATTACTAAGAGAATTAGTAACTTATTCTAGGCCAGACTCCTGCCACTTTTAGGAGGCAGCAAAAATCTGTAAGCCTAATGAAAAACACTGCCCCTATCATCGTTGGGCAGGGCTAATGTGCTGAAAATGAAAATTCTGCCTAGGTTCCTGTAACTTTGTTAGATGCTGCCAGTTCCTGTGCTAGCCAAGTTTTTCAAGCAGCTTACAATAAGTTGCACAGATTGGTTTTCAGCTAACAAAATACCTGGGATCAGTTACAACCGACTTAGACTACCACCTGGGGGGGGGACTAGAGTACCACACTTTGAAAAATACTACTGAGTGGCACAGCTGGGGGACTGAAAGGTAGGTATGAACTACTGCAGGTTGTGGAAATAAAGGAATCCTCTTGGAAAAGGTTCACACAGGGAAGCAGCACAAGATTGATTTATTGTATTCATCTAATGAAATAAAATGTACTGTAGCCAAGGACAATGCAGTGACAATGTATTTGTAAAAAAAGAAACTTACATAGAGTGCAGAGATTACTGTATATAGACTCTTACCATACTAACTTGACTCCTTTATGGGGAAACCAATTATACCCTGAATTCTTAAGGGATCTGGGCTTTAGGATATGGGATCAAAAGGGGATAACACTACTTTGACATATAGTTGAAAACGGGAGGCTAAAATCATTCCAGGAATTAAAACTAGCATATGGTCTTCCAGAAATACATCCTTTTAAGTATGCCCAACTTTGATAATATCTTGCCACAATTTTGGGCTCCTCTGAACAATTACAAGAGCCTCCAGGTACAGCCAGTATTCTCAGAAGTGCTCCTGACACTAGAGGGCTGGTATCCAAACTGTATTGGCATATATTACTAGAAGTTCCAGGAAAATGGTCAGATTAACAAAGAAAAGTGGCAAAGAATGCTGAATTTGGAGATAATAGAGGAAGACTGGAGGGGAATCCAAAATGATGGATGGATAATCCCAATACAGTGTAAATATTAACTTAACCAATTCTTCACAACCCAACAGGCCTATTACACTCTGGAGAGGTTATTTAAGTGTTTGCCCAGATACGAAGGCCTCTGCCCTCAATGTAAACATGCGCAGGGAGAACTGATGCTCCTGATATTTACAAACCCACAATTGGGAAACCACTGGAAAGAAATAGAAGAGATTCTATCAAGAAATAGAAGAGACTCTATCACATATATAGTCTAACCCTGTTAAGCTAGAGACACAGATGGTTGTCATGGGAGATCTAGAAAAGACAGAAGGTATCAGACAAGGACCACAAAAATGCATATTTCTGTATCTATAGCTATCATCATTATTTGTGGTAAACTTAGCATCCTTACCCAGTGGAAAAGTGAAGATCCTACACTTAGCCAAATATGGTTGAAATGAAGACTCTACCCTTAGCCAAGTATGGTTGAAACAACTGGGAGATTTTGCTGTCACTGACAAAATGGTGTACTGGTCAAGAGGAAACATGGCCACCTATGGCAAAAGGTGCCTGGCATTTGAGGTATTACAGAATCATAGAAACCCAACTATTCAGGCCAGAGAGGATCCCAGTCTAAATTAATGGGGGGTGGGAAACACACTGGACCATTCTATTTCAGATGGTTCCTTTTAACATAATGCTTATTTCATTTTGGAACTATGAACTATCAAACAAAGTTTGGTGAATCCAGTAACGTTTCCTTAGAGTATAGTTGAAATTCCATATTGGAATTAAGTGTTTTTTCAGCAATTGTCACATGTATTTGACCATAAGGTATATGAAATGTGTCTTTATATTACAGATGACACACAGTCAGAATGATTTGTATCCATTTGTATGTATTGCTTCTCAGACAATAAATGTTACACTGAACATAAATTCAATAAAATATTTTTAACAAAAAATAATGGTTGACTTTGAGGAAATGTGGGAGTTGGAAGTTAACAAAGAGGAGAAGGTTGTCAAGGAGAAAGGGACACCATTTAATCAAGCCTGCAATAGGTCACTGTCACAGACTGCTTCTCTCCCAGAATTCTCAACGCACTGCTACTAGTTTTCACTACACTTCAGACACCTGAAGGTTCACATTGATATGCTAGTCCAAATCAAGCACCGGCCACTCTAGCTCAAATAAGGCTTCACATCATAAAAAGTTCAGACTTGAATTTCATTTATTCATATGTCGAAAATGAGTCAATGTTTCACTGATTATGCTTCTTCTGGGGGACTGTAAATGAAAAATAAATAGCATTTTTAAATATGTTACATCAATTTTTCTACCAATTGCATTTTTAGCCACCATTGAAACCATTATATGCATTTAAATATATTTTTCCACCAATAATAACACCCACCTGTACTGAAGTATGCACAAATACCTGCTATCTACTCATTTAAACCAGCCTGAAGGTGTTCCCTTATCTGCTTTGATCCATGCCACTGTCGCAGTTATAGGCTTTTATACAAAAGAGAATACTATTTTTAAAATTCATCACATAACATGGTCATTTGCAATAAAGGTCTTAAAAAGAGTTTATATGTTACAATTCTTATATCTGCTTCTGATTATTTCACTTTTTCTCTCATGTTCACAACCTGTGCCTTGCAAATACAGTTGTAATTATCTCAAAACTGCTACAAACAGAGTAACATCATAAACAAATTATTTGATTACGCTTCCTTTATATAAAAGTGTTTTTTATGCTTAAATATTTCACTTTGACATTCCACATGGCTTAAAATTTTATTTAAAATGTCACTACTTTCTTTTGAATATACCTGATAAAGCTGTATGACATAGTTTCAGAATAATGTACCTGCTTGTCTGGACTCATAGCACTGCAAAGAGCTGTCTGAACCTCAAGTCTCTAAAAGCAATGAAAAAAGGTGCTTTCAGTTACTTTGTGTTTTTTCTCATAATTAGGTTCAATGCAAATATTACAACACTAATTTCGCTGATATTCAAGAAGCATGTCTAAAACCTGCTCCACCTGTTCTTGGTATCTACTAGGTTCAGCGTTTCACATAGTTTAAAAATTTAGGTTCATAAAATGGCTCTTGTAATAAGTATTCATCTGTCAAATATAATCACAATTTACATTGTGTGCTTGTTTTGCATTAAATAAGAGTGACCAAAACCTGCAAAAATTGTGTCACCTTGCTGTGTGAAGCATCCAGGTTGGGCAGCAAGAGAGGGCCAAAATGGCCCCCCTCTTGCACCAGCAGGAACCCATGGGCCAATGAAAAATTCATCTGCAAGCATCTCCTAGGCAATGCTGTTGCTAAGCAACCACAGCTTTCCTTTGGGTACTCAGGCTGGTGCAGCTTCTGTTTGTAAACTGTCACAGAGAGAATTGATAATCATCAAAACATTGTAACTTTGGTTGATCTTAAAAACAAGTAGGTAGCTCATCATTCACAGAATACTCTCAAGCATGTTGCCCTTACTTATAAAATTCTACCTGTAATGCATTATCTTGATAGCATTTTAAATATAGGCTCTATGGTATCCCTTTTAAAAACTGATGATCAAGAGATCTGCTTGACCAAAAATCATAATAATCTTAAATAAATGTATTCATTGTTATCAAGGACCTTGCTCGGAAATTAATGTTGCTCCTCTTACTAGCTCAAATCACTAAATAATTATTTTTTTTTTGTCTCCATTATCAGCGATCACCAATAAAACACTATGGCCACAATTCACCATAGCACAGGTTTCACATGCAAAACATGTGTAAATGGACAGCAAAGCTCTGCACCTACTGACAGGTGCACTCTGGCTGGAAGTCACCATCACCAGCCACCCATCTGTGGCCTCACCCCCTTGTGTGTAGGTGTACGGATGGTGGAAGGGGGTGAACAGTGGACCCAGGAAGGCATCCAATTGGATGCCCATCCTGGGTCCCAGAGTGGATCCCCAGTATTGTGGCACAAGTTGGGGTGGTTAATGGCACACAAAGGTATCTGCCATATGTGCAGTACCACTGTAGATGCCATCACCCTGAGGCCTACATATGCCAGCACCCAGTGGATGTACAATTGGTCCCTGGTGGCTAGTTTTCCCTTCTTCTGTCCGATGCGGTGTACCATGCAATGCTTTGTGCACAGTTGCCTCCACCCATGGTGGAACCCCTCCTCCGATCCTGTACTGCTGAGACTTCCCCCAAACCTGAGCCCTGGTCAGGCATCCCCCTGTTCCAGAAGTCACCAAAGTGAACTGGAATGACATGACATAGCTCCTAAGGTAACTGGGTATAGCATACTAGACTCAGGTGCCCATTGTCAGGGGTGACCCAGGAGTACTGGGGTGGTTAAGCAGCATATCAGAGTCACACAGCAAACCAGTGGAGGTAGTCCCCCCACCACAGTAACATTTGTTTATCCCTCCCCTGCCTGCACAGTGGTGGTTTGCGGCCCCCCTGTGGCACAAACATCCCCCCCACATCCTGTATGTCAGTGCCATGGTTGCCGGATGGTGAGTGACACTTCCCACCACACAATCCACCTTGGCCACTGGCTGTCCAAGTGATGCTGGGAGCACAATTTTCCCTTTAAAAAGACAGTGCGCTCCCAGCATCAGTCAAGAGGTGGGCGGCTGAGGTGGAATGTGTGGTGAGAAGTGTTGCTCACCATCCATCAACCATGGCATTGACATATAGGTACAGATGACATGGGGGTGGGATGTTGGTGCAGCTAAGGGGGGCACCAACCACCACTGAGCGGGATGGGAGAGATGGGAATCTATGAAGTATGGGACAGAGGTCACCAGGCTCTGCTGTGTGGGTCAGGGGGTACAGTCACTGACTTTCGGGACCAGGCAGGGCCCTGGAAGGGGGGACGTACTCTGCATTTGGGACTAGGCCGGGGCTCTGGCTGGGGGGGGCATGCAGTTGCCAAAACAGGTGCTTCCAGATGTCCCTATCTGCCCAGTGGGCTGGGCAGCATGGAGGGGTGACTGTCAGCTCTCTCAATGACTTGTGGGGGGTGCATATTGAGGTACTCCAAATTCCCCCATCCCTGCATACATGTTGCAGCCTCAGAATGGCATGCAGTGCCATTGTACATGGATGCAGCATAGGGTGCACCCCAAGCCTGCCCTTGGTGTGTAGCTGCTAGGGCATCTGGAGAACCCAGCATGCAGGGCGCTAGCATTCCCATAGTAAATGCAGTGGGGGATCTGCTGTGTGACTTTTCCATATTGGGTTGCTTACACGTAGGGGAGCCTCTGTTACGTGGTACATAAGCAATCTGCACTTTCCTGAAAAATGGCCTATATGTTTACATTTTCCTACTAATATTGAGCAACCCACTCCATAAAACTTCTAATATAGTAAAGCTCATTATATATATAACTTTTACAAACAAACATATTGATAACATACAGCCTAATGGCCCTAGTCTGTAATTCATAATACCATTAAGTGGTTCCCACATTTGGCAATGATCTCTAATACCTTTAAAACTACATTTTTATAGGTTGCCAATAGATGGACTGCTAACAATCTCTTAAACAATCCATATATTTAAATTAAGCATTTACAGATTAGAAGGTACAGCAGATCCTCTTGAAAAACTAAGACAATGAACAAAACACTTATTTGAACAGAAACCATGAATGAAGTAGTTATATCATTTCATACATATACAGAGTTACCAGCATGCCTACTAAATGCCATCCTCATTTAGACCCCAAGAAGCATATACTGTAAAGTCCCTAATTTGTATATCTACCACATTTCCCTCTTTTCCACTATTTGTTGCAGTTTCCACCTCTGATGGGTTCAGGCACCTGCTTTAAACCCCAAAACCCAAGTTATACAAATGTGTGCCCTCTGTCTTTGTAATGAGCAGCTAGGGGTGAATTTTCATTCTGTGCCCTAATTTTGCTTTTGTGTACAGAAACACACTTTTTTAATTCTGTCAATGTTTTCCCTACATATGAATGATTGCAAGGGCACTGTAATACATATAACACCCCAGCTGCATTTTAATTGATGTGTGTTTTAATCCTATATTCCTTTCCTGTTTGATGATGTTTAAAAATCTAAATTGAAAAGCGAACGAGCAGAGCACTAGAACATCTAAGCATAAAGGGCCTGAAGACTAGGTCAAAAGTTAAAACACACTTTATTCAATGAATAAAAACTGATACTGGACAGCAGCAACACCCCTCCACCAATGTTTAATGTATCTCTTTTGCTTTGTCAAGGCAGGACCTTGACAAGAGGGCACGTCCATTTATAAAGTGCATTCTTAAAGAAATAATCACTCATATTATTAAAGCTTTTTCTATGTTGTCGTGGCCTAACGTGAACAATCAATTCCTAAATGTCTCAGAATAATTATTTCATATGTGTGAACATGAGAAATGTCCAATAATCAAAAGACACCTAAGTGTATAAACTATGTATCATAAAAAATTCCTGAGATTCTACTATCATACCTGCAACCTCTTTCACAGCATGCATACCACATGTTAATTATAATGGCTACATTAACAATATGGACTATATAAACTGCAGCATATGGTTTAACACACATAAAAAATCAAAAAATAAAGAAAACCACAATTAATTAATTCATACCTGTAATGAGCTATTAAATCATTTTGTTCTATTCTAAGGTACTAAGTCTGAATTACAGTTAGCTAATGAAAAAGCATAACTATATTATAAAGAAAAAAGGGAGAAAATATATCAAAAGACAAAGCAGCTCGAAGTTGCACCTATAAAAAACAAGGCAATTCCTACAAAGTCCACAGAAATCTATCCAATACAGGGAATCCATCTGTAACCTCCTATTTATATTTTAGAAATGGTTTTAAACTAAAACTAGCATTAAGGCCCTTAGGCCCATGAGCATTCAGTTTATATTGCCACCTGCTTTTTGTTTTCAAAAGCTTATTGTCAATATCACCCCCAAGTATGTTCAGACTCACTTTTTCCAGTCCTTGAAATTGAAATTCATGATCTCCTCCATTTCGCATAATATGCACTGCAAGGGCATTTGACGTGTCCTGTTTATCAATGCTTCTCAAATGTTCAGCTATCCTATGTTTGAGACCTCTTTGTCTTGCCCATGTAGAAGTCTCTGCATTTACATAATGCTAAATAGACCACATGTTTTTTTCAGTTTGTACTTATTCATGGATGCACAGACCTGATCTCGGGTAGCCGCTTTCTACTTGTAAATGTTTAAAAATCAATTTCCTGGAAGTATGCCCACATACTACACATCTCCCAAAAGGAAACATTCCACATTTCAAAGACCCTAACAGAAGCTTATAATTTTTTTTTCTTTTTGTGCTTGAAATTCTGTGTGGACTAACCTGTCTCTAATTATCAGAGCTCTTTTAGATGTCACAAAAGGTTTCTGTGCAAATATGTGGGCAGTTGTGGGATGTGTTTGTAAAATTTTCCAGTTGTATAATATCATCTTATGGATCTTGAGCATTTTCACACAGTGTTTCAATCTTCAACTATCTGTGCTAGGATTAGCTTTCTGCTTGAGTTCTAGTTCTTCAGAAACCCTTTTCATTTTACCTTTTGCAACCTGCAGTGTTGACTGCCTGTATCCTCTCTATTTAAACCTATTGACAATAACACTTTGTTCCCTTAAAAATTTAGCATTTTGGTTGCAATTTTTCTTTCCTCAATAATTGAAAGCATGGAATACTCTCAATTAATCTCTTGAGTGAAATCTACTTGTATGGAGTGTTGCATTTAACATGGAAACATAGAAAGTGATGGCAGAAGGGGACCGCACAGTCCATCTAGTCTGCCCATAAGCCTAGCCCTCCTCCCTTAACTGCTATTCAGTGCTATGATACCTTTGTGCCTATCCCATGCCATTTTGAACAATCCAACTGACCTAGCCTCAACAACTTTTGGTGGAAAGCCATTGAAAAAATTCACTGCTCTCTCAGTAAAGAAAAACTTTCTTGTGTTGCTCTTGAATTTGCTTTCTTCCAGCTTCATGCCATTGCCCCTCATTCTTGTATGATTCTTGACCTGAAACAGGTCCTGAACCTGGACCTTGCTTATTCCCTCCAGGTACTTGAAGGTTTTGATCATGTCTCCCCTTTCTCTGTGCTGTTCCAGAGAATACATGTTTAGGTTGTGCAGTCGTTCTTCATATGTCTTGTCGTGGAGTCTGGGTATCATTTTTGTAGCTCTCCTTTGTACTGTCTCCAGTCTGTGTATGTCCTTTCTAAGGTGTGGTCTCCAGAGCTGCACATTGTATTCCATGTGAGGCCTTACCAGTGATCTGTACCGTGACATAATTACCTCCCTCTTTCTACTTGTAATTCCTCTTCCTGTGCAGTCCAACATACTGTTTGCCTTTAATGCTGCTTTTCACTCTGCTTGGACATTTTCAGGTTGTCTGTTGTAATTACACACAAATCCCTTTCTTGCCTTATGGCTTCCAGTTTTACTCCACATAGAAGGCATTCCTTACAAGGATTTTTCCCTCACTAGGTGCATGACTTTGCACTTTTTTGCGTTGAAATTTAGTTGCCAAGTTTTTGACCACCTTTCTAGTCTTTGTAGATCAGTCCTTGTCCTTTCCACTCCACTTAGAGTGTCGACCCTATTACATATCTTTTTGTCATGGGAAAACAGACTCACCTTTCCTTCAGGTCTCCCTGATATGTCACTGATGAAAATATTGGAGAAGATAGATCCTAGTTCCAATCCATGTGGCACAACACTAGCTACCTTCCTCTCCTCTGATAGTGAGCCATTAACCAGTAACCTCTGAGTCCTTTCCTAAGCCAGCTCCATACCCAGTTTACCACTTTATGCCTTACTCCTATGCTGTCAAGCTTGTTCAACAGTCTTCTATGTGGGACTGAGTCAAAGGCATTGCTGAAGTCCAGGTTTATTACATCCACAGTGCCACCCTGATCTACTGTCTTGGTTACCCAATTGAAGAAATCTATTAGATTTGTCTGGCATTATCTTCCTGCAGTGAAACGATGCTATCTTGGGTCCATTCTATAATTTTCTTTGAAAAAGGTTATAATCCTTTCCTTAAGTAGAGCTGCCATTGTTTTGCCCACAATTGAGGTCAGGCTTACTGGACGGTAATTGCCAACACTTTTCCTACTGCCATTTTTATGAAGTGGGACAACTGTGGCCTTTCTCCAGTCTACAGGAACTTCTTCGACCTCTAGTGCGAGGTTGAACAGCTCGGTCAGCGGTGCCACCAGATCATCCCTTAGCTTCTTCAGTAACTTGGGGTGAATTCCGTCATGTCCAATGGCCGTGTCAACCTTAAGTTTTTCTAGTTACTTCAGGACACTATCCCTTTTGAAAGTTACTGACTCTATATTGCTAATGTCTGCACTTTTTTCTGTCAAGGTGGGACCATAACCTTCCTCTTCCTTAGTAAATATGGAGCAAAAGTATCTGCTTAGGATTTCTGCTCTATCTTTGTCATCCTCTGTGCACTCCCAATCATCCTTCTTAACTCTGACTATATCCCCACTAGTCTTCCTTTTCTCCTTGATATAACTAAAGATGGTTTTGTCTCCCTTTTTGACCTACAAGGTGATCTCCTCTTCTGTTTCTGCCTTTGCTGCTCTGATTTGCTTTCCTGCTTCCTTCAGTTTCTCCTTGTATGTGTCCTTGTCTTTTCCACATCCTGTGTACTTGTATTTTTTGAAGGCTATCCATTTCTCCCTGACCTTGGTGGCCACTTCCTTGGAGAACCATAGGGAGTTTTCTTCTCTTCTTAGCTTTACTCACACTTTTCACAGATTGTTGTGATGATCCTTTAGAGATGCCCAGTACTTGTTGATGCCCTCTGTCCTTTTTAATTTTGTCTGGTTAAATAAGAGTTTTTCCCCTCATTTTATCAAAATCTGCACTTCTGAGGTCCAGGTGCCCAGTTCCAGAAGGATTGCTGCAACTTGTCAGAGTAGGTGCATTGTGACAATTGCCACTATGCCAGGGACCTTACGCCACATTCCAAGAGTTGCGGGTCCTGGCACTTGAGACCATGTGGGATTAGAGATGGGCGAAGTGGCTCCAATTCACTCCATGAAGTGGAACGTGGAGTGAAAGCGAATTCATGGAGTGCTCTGCAACGCCAAGTGGAGTACTTTGTGTTATAATGGGTAATGCAAAGTCCTTTGAAAACAATGACTTTGCATTATTCCACCTTCCCAAACCACTACTCTACCAATTCGTGTGGCGAAGTACATTGATAACAATGTACTTCACCTCACTTAGCCTTGTTTTTAAGCTCCAAAGGAATTTTGCAGTGATTCATGGGATTTCAGGTCACATGGGATCTAGATTGTTCTGCATAGCCTCAGTTTGGGATAGTGTGTTGAGGAAGCTGTAGGAGACACTCTGAGAGCTCTCTGTGATTCAAACCTTCTAAAAGCTGTTAAAAAAGCCTTTTTGGGTAATTTTTTTTGCTGAAACTTTAGTTCATCGATTATAGGAAACCCTCCTGTGCTCATATCATCAAGCGTTCATTGTTTGTGTGTGGATTTTGAATGTTAATGTACAACATTCAGTCTGTGTACTGAGAAACAGTGGAAGTGTGCTTTGGGGTAGGGGCGTGTCTGTGGTGTAGGTAGATTAACTTGGAGAAAAAGACAATGTTTTCTGTTTTGGTGATATTTTTCTTGTATAACTGTGTTAACGTACACACAGTAATATTTTCAATAATTCTTGCAATTTTTTTGCTGATTGTTGTGGTGCAGCAGTGCATAATTTTAGTTTGTTTAAAATATGTGGTTATATTACTGAAGTTTTCAATTTGCTACGCATTACTTGGTGTGTGTGTGTGAGTATGTGTGTGATGCGTATCATCAAATCAGACACCTTTTATTGTGCCACATAATTTCAGCAATGTGAACCTGCTATCAACTGCAGCTGTATAATTGTTGTACTTCTTTGTGGTGTCTGTACTGGTACTAGTACTAGTGACTGTTACTGCAGCAGTGCAGCACACTGCCTCCCCGGCCTACCCCAACCAGTAAAGGTATTCTTTTCCAGATTTGAATTTCTGGTGGTGATCACTGGTTAGGTGTTGTACCTTTGCATCTGCATCTCTTCAGTGTGCAGTGCAATCTTAATCTGTCTGTGCTTTTGCATCACGTTTGGGCCCAATCTCCATCTCTAACTTAAGTCACAGTTGTTTCTTTGGCTTCCCTTCAGAGTACTGGACAGGTGTGGTGCATAATTCTGTATGAACATTGTCCTCATTAACATATGTTTTTAAGTCAGGACCATCATCATGAATGTCTTGTGATACAAATCACGTTCTTCATCATCATGGTCACAAATGCAATCATAAATCACGATTTTCGATCATGTCATGAATCAAAACATAAATTTTTTTTACTAGTTACTTGGATGTATTGTAAGCCTGTTTTGTAGTATCTCTCCATGATTCACCACCCCACCATTGTACTCATTAATGAGTGTTTTTAAGTCAGGGAGTTTTGTGCCACACCTCATTGGGGCCCGGGGAAGTACAGCCACAGGCATTCATGTTTCTTCATCATCATGGTCACAAATGCAGTCACAAATCACGATTAATGATCACGTTACAAATCACAACATTCATTTTTTGTAATAGTTACTTGGATGTAATGTAATCCTGTTTTGTTGTATCTCTCCATGCTTCACCACCCCACCATTGTACTCATTAATAAGTGTTTTTAAGTCAGGGAGTTGGACAGTGTCTGCAGTACATACACAGACTGGAAAGAAGACTGCACCCATGCAGTTTAGCACAGTATACTTGCACTGCTCAGAATACATACAGAAGACAACAAATAAAGGTCATAATTACATACAAGGGTCGGGGATGGTGGAGGAATATATTTTATAACACATCAAGGAAGGTGTGGGGGGCACATGGTGTGAGGATAAAAAAACTAATGTGGGGTCCCATGGTGATCCAGCAGCAGTTCCAGCATGGACATAATTTGCAACTGATGTCCCTCTATGTGATCCAGCCACTGCTCCACAGCACTCACCCTCTCATTGTTCTCCTTGACAGCACTTTAGAGAACTGCCAAGTCAGCCTGTGTTATACGCAGTTCTCTGGGGTCTACACATTCTACAGGCTGACCTGCTGGTGGTGGTGGTGGTGGAGCAGTAGGTGCTGCTGTGGCCCTCCTCTTCTTAGGGATGCTGCCATGCACAGTTGCACCCTCTGCCATAGAATGGACAGCAGGTGCAGACATGGTCCATTCAGTGGCAGCCTGCCACTCCAAATGGTGGTGATTGAGCATATGGGTGGGCTGGCACCCAGTCCCCCAGGTGAGTACCCCAGGGGCCACGGCACACCTCCACCTCACATAGGTGGCACTTGACCACATTGCTGTCCCCCCTGACACAGTCAAACAACTGCCAAACAATGGAGGTGTGGGGAGGACCAGGCACAGGCATGGGAGGGCCAGATGAACTGGCAGTTGGCTGGTCATGGTGCTGAACAGGGATGGGATCCACACTTGGGCCTGGGGAAACAGGAACATCCTGTTCCAGAGGACCTGGTGCTGGACTTGGTGGTGGTGGTTCAACTGTCTCAGTGTCAGGACAGGAGGTGGTGCTGGTCCTGCTTCTGGGGGGGGAGGGAGACACTCACAAGTTTCGAGTGGTCCAACAGGAATGGGTGCCCATGCTCCCCACACATGCACATGGTACAACGCTTATCACTACCATGCTCTCCCAGAGCTGTCCCCTCCCCAGACATTCCCTCACCCTGATCCATCTCTCCTATGAGCTCCCTCAGTCTGAGCAATCACTACTCACACTGTCACACAACAACACACACAGACACACAGATAAACAACTACTTATAAAGGTGAGAAAAATAAAATTTACAGAAAGAACAAATTAAGTAAAAAAGAGTACAGACAGAAAAGACAAAAACATGTAGCGTTTAAAGAAGCTGTTGGGTCTAAATCAAAGTTTAAAATCTCCTTCTCACTCTGATTTCAAAGTATCAGCAGTCACAAAATACACTCCTCTCTCTCCATCTGCACAGAAGAAAGTAAAAGTGTCTGCTTGTATGACTCAGTGCCTTCCTGCCTAGCTAAAGAGCATGTGACTTACAGTGTTGTAAGCCATGTGATGTGTGGGGGGGCTGCCAAATCTGAAACACCAAGTGGATCACTTAGAATCATAATGAGGAACGCAAAGTCCATTAAAAACAATGACTTTGCCTTACTTTGCATTGCCATTCTGCCTTAACTTGAAGTGGTAATGACAAGGCGGAGTGAGCACTTTGCATTGTACACTCCACATTGAGGAGTGGCAACATGAAGTGCTCACTTCATGTTCACTTCACCGGCGGAATTTAAATTCACTGCATCTCTATGTAGGATACACCATACAGAGGCTAACTCCATATGTATGGAGTGTATGACTCACATGTCGCAAATCGCATCTGACAACAGACAGCCCCCCCCAAAGCCCCCCTGCAATGGACCACCACGGCACACACCAGGGGGCATGGGGTGCAGAACAGATGGCACAGGCATCCACGGGGGTGCACTACAGATCGGACACCTAGGGTACTCCGATGATCTGTCAGGTGGGGACAAGGGTGTGCTTGGGGGGCAGAATGGTGCCAGTGCTATGGTGCTGTGTGGTGGCATCCGATGGTGCCAGCCATTGGCTGCCCCTTAAGATAGCTCTGAGCTGCCATAAAGTAGCTATGCAAGTGCGGCTTTTGTAATCATGCCAGTGGGTTACGACAGCTGCCCTCTTGGAATTTTATTTTATTTATTTAGTTTTTGTTGACGGGGTAAGTGCACTAGACAAATCCTGCCTATTTTCAGGCACGATCCGGGGGAGGGGGATACAGATGAATGCCAACTGACCTTGAACCAGATTAAGCTGTTGGTGGTATTTTTCTTGAATGGAAGAAATTTGTCCATTGCACCGGGGAACTTCCCCTGCTCTTTTCGAGAAGTGCCATGGGATCTTTAACATCTACCTGAACTACCACCAGAACAGGCAGATGGGATCTCAGTTTAACACCTCATCTGAAAGACAGCACCTCAGGAGTGCAGCACCCCCCTCATGCTGCACTACAGTGTCAGTATTGCGATATTAACCCAAGTGCCTGGTGTGGGGCTAGAACCCTCAGCATACTGATCTCCTGGCCTCAGAGACGAGTGTGCTACCTGATGAGCCACTGACACTGTTTTGGCAATTGGGCAATGTTGCTGCCGTAACATTGTGGGCTGCAGCATAGTGGGTGGTGTAACCCACAATTGTCATAGCCTAAAGCTGCCGTGGTACAAGGTGCCACTTGGAATCCGGCGGGTGTACCGCTTGGTGTAGGTCGCGGGATATGCCAAGGGGTTTGGTGTATCTCGGCATATGCCAGCATAGTCTGACTTGGAATCAGGCCCCAGGACTTTAGATTTGGTGTGCTTGATTTCTTTTTCTGTTCTAATCTAGAACCATACCATTTGGGGATCACTAGATCCTAGGTAGCTCATGACTTCTACCTCGAGATGTTGTCACTGTTGGTGAGTAACAGGTCAAGAATGGCTTCCTCACTTTTGGGTTCCTTGACAAGCTGTCTTTGGACCGATAATTGCAGAGTGTCTAGGAAGTCTTTGCTTCTGGTTGAAGCTGTGGAATGGTTACTCCAATTTATGTCTGGTAAATTGAAGTCACCCACCAATATTACATCCTCTTTAATACTCATATTGTAAATGGATTCTAATACCTCCTTGTTCGCCTTCAAGCTGATTGCTGGGGGTCTGTACAATACTCCTACCTGAGTAATTGCACCTGTTCTGGCTTACAGGGTAACCCAAACAGCCTTGGCTTCAGTGTGAGTGTCCTCTGGCCACGGTAGCTTTTATTCCCTCCTTAATATACATTGCCACCCCACCTCCTTTTTTGCCAGGTATGTCCCTTTGAAAAAGACAGTATTCTGGAATAGCTACCTCCCAGTCATGGTTGTCCTTGAACCATGCCTCTGTGATGGCAACCCAGTCTGGATCAGCCTGTGCATCAATAGTTGTGAGGACAACCATTTTGTTTGCCAGGCTATGTGTATTTCTGTACATGGCTTTCCAGGCCTGGTTTTCCCCCTTTTTGGGGCCCCACTGCACAACCGAGCCATTTTTAGTATTGTCCCCTGAAGGCAACCTAACCAATGTCCTGCTTCCTTCTTTGTTAGCCCCCTTTGATGGGATGAATTTATGGGGCGGAGGAGTAGTAGTTTCTGTTAGTGTTTCTACCCTCTCTCCAGTGCCTAGTTTAAATGGTCCATGAAGATGTTAAATTTCTGCCCTAGAGCTTTAACACCTTCTTTAGTCATGTGCAGGCCATCATAATGAAAGGCACTCCTGTCCCAGAAGTCCCTCCAGTACCCAATGAAGAGGTATTCTTTTTACAGGCACAGTTTTGGAGCCAACCATTTTGCTCCATGATTTCCTCCTTGTGGATTTTCTGTGTGCTGCCTCCTCTGTTCCATACTGGGAGGACCTCTGAGAAGGCTATGAGCTGTGAGTGAGATAGATGTTTTTTGGTCTCTGCAGCTGACAGATCTGCCAGATCATTTGTGCCTAGATGGATAAAAATGCCAGTGCACTTTCCTTCTCTGCATATGAGATGGTCTATACAGTCGGCATCCCTTTTTACAGATGCTCAGGGTAGGCACCTGACTGTCAGTTGAGTATTAGGTTACTGATTTAGGTGTGATTTCACACCTCAAATTATGGAATCCCAGATGATAGCAATTTTCCTGCTATCCCTGATGTTTTGCTTCATGGGTGAGCTGCTATTTCCTACTTTGTGTGGAGGACTTGTACGTTTGTTATTTGGACTAGGTTTGCCTACCTTGTCATTCGCATTGGTCAAGGTTGCAAATCTGTTCGACGTTGGGATGTGTGCTCCCTGATTAGGAGACTACTACTGAGACCTATAAAGCTGCCCCTACTGCTCTTACCACCTGCCATTCTCCTGTACCAGATGCCCAAGGACAGCATGTGCTACTTCTCTGGTGGAGGTGGTGTGGTGAATAAGGACCAGTGGGTCTGTGGTTCCTTAAAAGGTGATGGAGATATGTAATGTGATTCCAGTCCTCTGTGAGTTGTTTTTTTAATTCCCCTATTTTCCAGCACATTGGACAGTGCCCTAGAGCCATATACATGCATTCTGGAAGGATGAGCTGCATCACTGGCAATTGATGATACTCATTTTCCTTGAGGACTAAAGTGTGGATGAAAGAGAAAAAAAAAATATCAACTTTTCCTGTATTTTGCAGGCAGAGTGGATGGAAGGAAATAGAAGGGGCCGTGTAGGAGAGGAAATGAGCTGATGGAGGAAGTGTAGATGAAAAGGAATTGGCTCTGCTGGTGCAGTGATTTCTGACAGAAAAAGTGTATATATATATATATATATATATATATATATATATATATATATATATATAAATTATGGTAGCATGGTAGTGCTACCACAGTTAGGGTTGAGGAGCCATTTACATGTTAAATCTAAACTTTTGCACCTTAATAACTTTGCAACTCTTCAATAGATTTGCCTGAAATTTGGAATACATGATCAAGAACCATACATCTTGGGATCTGCCAACTTTCGTACTGTTCTGATATATGGCTGTGGAGATATTAAGCATGATCTGCACACGCGTTTATGCTCTTTTGGAATTATTTGCTCGTCCCTACAGTTTGCATGGTTTGCACGACCAGTCCAAAACTTCAGGGAATGTGTGGCCAGGGTCCCTGTTGTGCCTTTTGAAGATTTCTTGAAAAAATATTAAACGGTTCAAAAGTTATTCAAAAAACAATTTCCCATTATAAGTCAATGGGCAAAGTTAACAAAAAGTTCAACAGTGTGGCAAATGCACTTTTTAGTGTTGCAAATGGCCCTAGTAGTGTCGCAGATCCACCATTTTGTTTTGTTGGTGATCAGAAAAATGCTTGGCATTTAAATTTGGGACCTTCTAGCAACACAATTATTTTGTGTTTACCTAGTCAGACCCTGAGGATGCTAGGCATGTCTTTATTTTGAGGTTAAACACCCTAGAAATATGTGTTTTCAATTTCAGGAAAAAGTAGTGTTGCAAAGTAGTGTCACACTCACGAAAGTGTTGCAAATGCTTGCGAAAGCAGTTGCAAGTCACAACACTACTTTTTCAGACTGTGGCCAAAATGACAGCAGTTCTTTGCCACCCTGCTGCAAATGAATGGTTTGGTCTTTTGGGCTGAAATTTGGAAGGAAGGCAGTCAACATCCCACAGATGTGCCTTTTGGTAGTTTGGTGACAAAATATGGCATGGATGCAAAGTTACTGTACTCCGAATTTGACATTTTTTCCCATTGACTAACATTGCGGCGTCCTCTGCATGACAGGAATTCTTTGCCACCCTGCTGCAAAATAACGGTTTGGTCTTTTACACTGAAATTTGGAAGGAAGAAAGCCAACATCCCACAGATGTGCCTTTTGGTGGTTTGGTGAAAAAATATTACAGGGTGGCAAAGTTATGGCACTCCGAACTTCTCTTTTTTCCCATAGGATAACATTACGGTGTTCGCCACGCCTTTCAGGGCCCTTATCTCGGAAACGGTGAGAGATATGGACTTTTCGTCGGAAAACTGTTTAGCTCCCTAGTGGGGGCTAAGTACAAAACTAGTCAGGAAAGTCATAAATCATATGACTTTTAAATGTTTTTTCTACGTCGTATGGTTCCTGAGATATAAGCAATTTAGTATTCCAACTCCTCATTTTCTGCTCCGAAACCCATTATTATGCACACATACTTTGTACTCACTGTCTTTCTCTATGCAGCTTTTGGAGAAATCCAGCTTGTGCGCTTACATTACTGTTACCATTACCGCTTCCACTTGCGGTTCCATACCCGTTTCACTTACCGTTCCCATCTACGCCACCATGTGCGTTACCCTTTGCATTTTCATTTGTGCTTGCGTTTGCATTATTTTTACCATTTGTGTCTACAGTACTGTTTCTCTTTCTGTTTCACTTTGCGTCACCATTCGTATTACCATTTGTGTTTGCAGGCACCGTGTTACTATGTGACAAGACATCATGTGGCAGGCGCGGGCCCCGCGCTCCTGCCACTGCATTACATTCACTATTTCTTGTTATCATTCTCAAAAATAAGGGAAATTAGAGGCAAAAAAATCAGTTTAATGCATCAGTTAGGGTTGTTCCACAGCGGCAAAAGTGAGGAAATTCAGTGTTAGGGTGAAAGCCCCCCTTGGACTCCCCAGCCTACCACTCCAACTGACATTGGGGTGCACATTGGGGTCATCATTCCTAACTCTCACCCCATTCTTCATACCGTTGCACGTAACATGGGATGGGAGTTAGGCCGGCGACCCAATGGCACTCCGATGCCGGCAGAAGGTGAGCTAGAAACTTCCAACGACAGAATCTGCTTTATCACATCGAACAACTAACATCTGTCAGGATTTTACATATATATCATATATAATAGGTAGAGCACGATGCTCTACGATTAAGTTATTGTTTAAAGTTAAGGGTCAATTTTGCCATAATAACTTTGCCACAATTCAGTATCACAATTGAGTTGGTAGGTTTTGGGATCTGCCAAACTTCGTCCTGGTCAGATATATGGCTGCGGGGTTATTAAGCAACAACCAATTGTGCAATTAAGCTTTTCTGTGATTTCTTTGCTCTCACCTACAGGTTGCTCGGTTTGTGTGACTGGTCTGAAAACTTCAGGGAACATGCAGCCAGGGTCCCCGATGTGCCTTTTGAAGATTTTGTGAAAAAATATTGAATGGTTCAAAAGTTATTCAAAAAACAATTTCCCATTATAAGTCAATGGGAAAAGTTAACAAAAAGTTCAACACTTTTGCAAATGCAGTTTTTACTTTCACAAATGGCCCTTTTACTTTCGCAAATCCACCATTTTGTTTTCAGTTGGTGATCATAAAAATGCTTGGCATTTAAATTTGGGACCCTCTAGCAACACAATTCTTTTTGTGTTTACCTAGTTGGACCTTAAGGATGCTAGGCATGTCTTTATTTTGAGGTTAAACACCCTAGAAATACCTTTTTTAAGTTTCTAGAAAAAGTACTTTCCCAAAGTAGTGTCGCACTCACGAAAGTGTTGCAAATTTTTGCGAAAGCTTTCGCAAATTGCGACACTACTTTTCCAGGCTATGGCAAAATGACAGCAATTATTCGCCATCCTGCTGCAAAAGAACAGTTTAGTCTTTTGGGTTGAAATTTGAAGGGAACACAGCCAGCATCTCACATATGTGCCTTTCAGTGTTTTGGTGAAAAAATATTACAGGGCGGCAAAGTTACAGCACTCCAAAGTTGACACTTTTTCCCATAGGATAACATTACGGCATCCGCCGCATTACAGGAATCCTTTGCTGCTCTGCTGCAAAATAATGGTTTGGTCTTTGGGCTGAAATTTGGAGGTAAGAAAGCCAACATCCCACTGATGTGCCTTTTGGTGGTTTGGTGAAAAAATATTACAGGGTGGCACAGTGGTGGCACTCCAAATTAAACGCTTTTTCCCATTGGATAACATTATGGTGCCCTTCGCGCCTTTCGGAGCCCGTATCTCGGAAACAGTGTGAGATATGGACTTTTTGTCACAAAAACACTTAGCCCCCTATTAGGGGCAAAGTACAAAACTAGCCAGGAAAGTCTTAATTCATATGAAATTTACATGTGTTTTCTACGTCGTACGGTTCCTGAGATATAAGCAATTTAATATTCTGTGTCCTCATTTTCTGCTCTGAGGCCCTTTGTTATGTATACATTATTTGTTTTCACTGTGTTTTCCAAATCATTTTTTGGGGAAAAAAAGGGTGTGCCCTTTCATTACTGTACCAGTTAGCATTTCCAGTTGCATTTCCGTTACCGTTTGTGGCACCATTACTGTCTATGCCACCGTGTGCGTTACGGTTTGTATTTTCGCTTGTGTTTGCATTTCTGTGTTGTTTGGCGTTATTGTTGCTGTTACCATTACCAGTTTCATTTGCAATTGCAGTACCATCCACGTGCGTTACAGTTTGCGTTTTCATACGCGCTTGCATTTCTGTTGTGTTTCTGTTTCCTTTGGCATTATTTTTGCTGTTACTGTTACCATTTGTGTTTATAATTGTGGTACCATGACCGTACATATAACGATTTGCATTTCTATACTCGCTTGCATTTGCATTTCTCTTTTCTTTGGCGTTATTGTTGCTGTTATCGTTACCATTTGCGTTAACAATTGTGGTTCTGTGACCATGCAACGTTATGGTTTTCATTTCCGTACACACCTCCATTCCTGTTTCTGTTTCCTTTGGCATTATTCTTCATGTTAACTTTACTATTTGCATTTACTATTGCGGTATCTTGGCTGTGCGTGTTACAGTTCGCGTTTACGTGTGCACTCGCATTCACGTTTCCGTTTCTGTTCCCTTTCGCGTTCTTTTTGCTGTGACAGTTAACATTTCCATTTAAAATACCACTACCATCACTGTTCACATTACCAGTTGTGTTTTCGTACGTGCTTCAATGTCCGTTTGCGTCACTGTTCTCTTTGGCATCACTTTGCGCTTGCTTTTCTATTAACATTTCCTTTTTAATATTTATGTTTCCATTACCATATGCACCACTGTTGGTGCTTCTGTTTGTGTTGCTGTTCCTGTTACTATGTCACAAAACATCATGTGGCAGAAGTGTGGGGCCTGAAGGGCCCCGTGCTCCCGCCGCTGCATTACTTTCACTATTTGGCATCATCATTCTCAAAAAGAAAGGAAATTAGAGGCAAAAAACTCCATTTAATGCATCAGTTTGGGTTGTTCCACAGTGACAAAAGTGAGGAAATTCGGTGTTAGGGTTGAAAACCCCCCTTGGATCCCCCAACTCACCCCACCAACCGGCATTGGGGATAGTCGGGGTCGTCGGTCCTAACTCTCATCCCATTCTCCTATATCTCTGCTTCTTTACACATGTGATGGGGTGAGTTAGGGCGATGACAGCACACCCAATGCCGGTTGAAGAATGAGCTGGGGTCAGGGTTTCAACAGTAATTTCCTCACTTTATCGTAAAATAACTGACTGCATTAATAGATTCCTCTAAGGATGTGTGTGTGTGTGTATATATATATATATATATATATATATATATACACACATATATATATTTTTTAATCTTCCTCCTGTCCTTGTGCAGTAAGTGTGGATGGAAAAGTTAGGTGCTTTTGCAAGGAGAAAATACAGTGTTTTTATTGGATCATCTACCTGTCCTCAGGCAAGAAGTGTGGATGAGGAAAAAGTATGGTACTGTGCAATAGCGAGTGTAACAGTAAGGTGCTGTGCAAGAGAGAAAAAGGTTGTTTTTTCCCCTATAAAGCTCCTCTTCTTGTCCTAGGCTGGAAATGTGGATAACAGGAAAGAAATGATGTTGTGCCAGAGAGAGTAGGATCAAAGGGGAATGATGATCTTTTGGAACAAGGGAATAGAGTTGTTAATAGTTCCCCTTACTGCCATGGAGCAGGAGGTGGGCAGTTCCGGTAGTGTATATCAGTGGACGACCCAGGGGAGGGTGGGATTAGGGCAATTCTGTGCTTCCTTTCACCAGTTGAAAAAAACAGTAAGTTAACTCATTGCCTCCACAGGAGCTCTCTGAATTTGTACCACTTGTCTCCTGTGTACTGTTAACAGTAAATCCTGGGTCTTTCTAAGCAAAATCAAGCTATAGTCAGCATGCCACAAACAAATACTAATAGCTCAAGAACCATAAGTGCTAGGCACAAAGTATGAGTGGCAAAGTTGTTCAGCACAAAATTATCTTTCCAATGGTGGTATGCAAATAATAATATGTAATTTAGTTATTTTTCTATGCTGATTGAAACAGCAAAAAAAAAAAAAATAATTCACTAAAACAGGCAACATAAGCAGTATACACCATACCACAAACAAATGCAAATAACTCCTAAAGTATACATGATATACTCAAAATACTAGTGACAAAGTTGTTCAGCATAAAATTACCTTTCCAACGGTGCTATGCAGTCAAATATATATTATATTTTGTTACACTATATATTAAAATATATAAGTGACTTCTCCAGATGTTGCAAGGGCACACTGGGAGTTAGTAGCTGACTTCTGCAGATGTCCTCAGGACACACCAGTGTATTTTACTGATGACTACAGGTGTCTGTTGGAGACAATGAGTTAACCTGCAAGGTAAGTTATACCAGACCCTATCTCCTATATCAGAGTCTTACTTCCCCGGTCGCTAGATGCCGCCACTTGCAAGCACTGGTTATGCCTACACACTCACAGCTGCAGGTAGTAGACTCTGTTGCAATCCTGGATCATGAGCCCCCACTGTAGTGATTAGGATGTGAGCAGTTCAAGTGGCGTGCTGGTATGCGGCCTGTCCCAATTCTCCTGTGCCCAGCTCTAGATTTATGTGCTATCCACCTGTTCTTTGTGTAACTGTTGAACTGCAGAAAGCGCCGCTGAATTGAAAGGTACTTGGTTACTCCCCGAACCTTCCATCTGTACCTGAAAAAAGCACAGAAGCCGCTGTTGGGATTTTAGGAGTGTGCAGCTTTCAGCACTGTTCAGAGTGTCAGCAGAAGTGTTTAGAAGAGAGAGAGAGAGATAGAGACGGGTCTCCTAGTATGTACCCCTCTTCAGCCTGAGTAGGCTGCTTAGCACAGTGAATGGGGAAACTCTATTTAAAGCCCCCTGTTCTTTGTTACACTTGGCACTCTTTTGTTTGATTACTCAATTGGGCAACTCAGTGGACATCACAGCGTGATGACAGCCCTTTTTCCCCTAGTCGAGACCTGAGATTCTGTGCTTCCCTTCCTGGTCAAAAAAAATTAGTTAGCCTACAAGGTAAGTTATACCAGCCCCTATGCCCTCTATCAGAGACTTGTTTTCCTGGTTGCTACATGCCACTGCATGCAAGAACTGGTTATGTGCCCACACTCGCAGCAGCAGATAGCAGACTCTGTTGTGATCCTGGACTGTGACCCCCCCATTGTGTTGAATAGGATGGCAGCAGTTCAAGCAGCATGCTGGTATGTGGCCTTTTAAGCACTGATCACTGATTTTCCTGTGCCCAAATCTAGATTTATGTACCATCTGCCTGTTCTTTGTGTAACTGTTGAACCACAGAAAGTGCTGCTGAATTGGGAGGTACTGGGTTACTCTCCGAGCCTTCCAGCTGTGCCTGGAATAAGTGCTGAAGCTGCTGTCAAGATTTTAGGAGTGTGCGACCTTCAGCACTGTTCAGAGCATTGTCAGCAGTATCTAGAAGAGAGGGATAGCGATGGGGTTCCCTAGAATGTGCCCCCCTTCAGCACAAGTAGGCTGCTTAGCAGAGTGGGCAGGGGAGCTGTATTTAAAGCCCCCTGTCCTTTGTTAGACTTGGTGCTCTTTTGTTTGATTACCCAGTTGGGCAACTCAGTATTTCTATCAGTTAGCTTTCTAAATAATCTTGTTTCAAGTTTTAAGCCATATTTCTTTATACTTGTTTCTTGGAAATCAATCTGGTCCTTACCACTATTAAATGTGAATCTTAGGTTTGGATCCCTAGTGTTCAAAAACTCTAAGAAGTTATCTAAGGATACTTCATCCCTTCCCCATAGCAGTATCACATTGTCTATAAAGCTCCACCAAAACAAGATATTTTGTTTGTAAACAGTTCCTTCCTGTTCATATGATAAAATGTATTTTTTTTAGAAAGTTAGACATGTAGGCATTTGCATATCCTGGAGCCTTGTTGCTACCCATGACTGTTCTTTTCACATGGGCATACAACTGACTTTCAAAATGAAAGCAATTTTTATCCGACTATCCTAGCCACTGTGTTTTAGGTTTTGAGTCTTGGGGTCTAGTGTCCAGTACCTTCCCGATTGCTGCTAGACCACCCTGATGGGGAACTGAGATGTTAAGTTCCTTTACATCTATGGTTACTAATATGATATGCCCAATGTCCATTGTGTCATTAAGTTCCTTGAAAAGATGTGAAACATGAGTGGTGACTCTTAGGTATGCGAGAATATTTTCAGTTAGGGGTTGAAGGTAAAAATCTACAAATGTTAACTGCGGCTCTAGGATGGAGTCTGTCCCCAAAACTGTTAGTCTTCCTGGTGGTTTTCTCTGGTCCTTGTGGATCTTGTTTAACACATAAAAGAGTGGGGTATAAGGAAAATCTTTACTAAGCATTAAGGGTTCCTAATCTTTCAATCACCCAATAGTAGTCATTTTGTCCAGGAATGCACTTATCACATTCTTAACTTTGGGCAGTGGATCAGACTCTAATTTCTTGTAGTTTTCCTCAACCTGTAATAGTTCTAGATGCATATCTCAATATTGTGCCACAACTTGAATAACTATGGCCCCTCCTTTATCTGCTAATTTGATAATTATTGATTCATCCTTTTCTAGATTGTACAAGGCCTCCTTTTGAGCTTTTGTTAAATTAGACCTTATGCCCCTAGGCTCGTCTCTAAGAACCTCTGCTACCTCTTTTGGGATTATTCTAATGTAAGTTTCTACTGTGTCATTGTATCCTATCTTGGGCTTATAGGATGATTGTTTACCTAGTGCCAGTTTAAAAAAAAAATTTAGTGCTTTGAGCTAGTAAGAGGAGCAGCATTAATTTCCTAGTAATGTCCTTTGTAACAATGAATACATTCATTTAAGGCTACTATGATTCATGGTTAAACACATCTTTTGATAGTCAATTTTAAAAGGGATACTATAGGTCCTATATTTAAAATCGTATAAAGATAATGCATTAAAGGTAGGATTTGACAAAATAAGGGCACAAAGCTTAAGAGTATTCTGTTAGTGATGAGCTACCTGCCTGATTTTAAGAACAACCAAACTTATAACTTTTGATGACTATCAATTCCCTCTGTGACAGTTTACAAACTAAAGCCATACAAGCCTGAGTACCCACAGGAAAGCGGTGGTTGCCTAGCAACAGCATCACGTAGGTGATGCTTGCTGACTCAGTTTTCTTCAGCACATGGGTTCCTGCATGCATATGAGGGTGGGCCATTTTGGCTCTCTCTTGCTGAGCAAACTAGACACCACACATAGCAAAATGAAACTATTTTTTGCAAGTTTTGATTACTCTTATTAAATATAAAATGAGCATGAAATGTAAACTGTGGTTAAATTAAATTCATGAATACTCATTACAAAAGCTATTTTATGAACATCAATGTTTAAACTGTATGAAACAATGAACCTAGCAGATATCAAGAACAGGTGCAGCCCATTTTAGACATACTTCCTGAATATCAGCAAGATTAGCATTGTAACTTTTGCCTTGAACCTAATTAAGAGAGAAAAACACAAAGAAGCTGAATGCACCTTTTTTCATTGTTTTTAGAGAATTGAGGATTTAACAACCCTTTGCAATGTTAAGAGTCCAGAAAACTAACAAGAAGGCACATTATTTTGAAAATATGACATACAGGTTTATCAGGGGTATCAAAAGAAAGTGGTAAAGTTTTAAGCAACATTTTAAGCCATTTGGACTGGCAGGTGAAATATTTAAGCATAAAAAATCTTTTATATAAAGGAAGCATAATAAAACAAGCTGTTTATGATGTTACTCTGTCTATAGCAGATTAAAGTTGCTACAGATGCATTTGCAATGCACAGGTTGTGAACACATGAGAAAAAGTGAAATAATCAGAAGTAGGTATAAGACTTTTAAAATATAAACTTGGAATAATTTTCAAGACCTTTATTGTAAATGACCATGTTATGTGTCCAGTTTTTAAAAAAAAATATTCTCTTTTGTATAAAAGCCTATAACTGTAACAGTGGCAAGGATCAGAGCAGACAAGGGAAGGCCTTCACACCCATTTAAATGAGTAGGTAGCAATTATTTGTGCACACTTCAGTACAGTTGGCTGGTATTATTGGTGGAAAAATCAATTTAAATGCATTAGTGATTTCACTGTTTGTATGTTGAAAAATGTAATATAAACATTTGATTGTTATATAATATCACATATTTGATTATAGAACACCATATAATGCTGTCAGTGGTTGATAAAATGTAATTGATAGAAAAATTCATATATTTAAAAATGTTATTTTTTATTTCATTAACAGTCCCCTAGAAAAAGTCTAATCAGTGAAACACTGGGGCCTTTTGAATATATGAATAAATGAATTTCATGTCTGAACTTTTCATGGTGTGAAGCACTATTTGTTCTACATGGACGCCATTTGATTTGAACTTGTTATGATCAGGTTTGGCCAGTTCTGCCAATATATGTTTTAAAGATTTTGTGATTTCCATTGGGACTTTTCTATGTATTTGCATCGTAGCATGCTGACTTAACTCAGCTTGAATCTCACTCCAGGTATCTTTAGGTCTGAATCCCACCAATGCCACTATTTACACAGTACAGTGACCTTTTGCTAAAAAAAAATTCTTTAGGTACAATAGCTTAGTAGCCTCTCTTTGGAAACTGATTAATGATTTGTCAATTTACCCCATGTTGTCTATACCTTTAAAATCTCAATCAGAGGGAACATGAAGTATAGAAAAATAACATTTAATACCCCATGATATTTACATACGGTACATGATTATACACACCAAAAACTATGGGGAATACAGTATTCTACAGAGGTGAGAAATAAAACATTAAAAAAAATAGAGATCACACAGAAAAACCTTACTAAGAGCTACAGGTAAGTACACTTCTAAGCAGAGTAGAATCCTACCCCCACTGGGATCTCATGAGTTCTGGCAGACGTGAACATTGTTACAAGGTTAATGTCCCTGTAAAAAAGACTTACTTGAAGAAACATAGAACAGAAAAAAGCAATGGCAGGACAGCTCCTTGCCTGCATCATCAGGCTTGCCTCTTTGTCAACACACCCTGCACAAAACTATGCCTTGAGAAGCCATTCATACATCTCACTAGATGTGCCTAAAGTCTTTTCCCATTTGGCAGAGCCTCCTTCAGCTATGTGCTGCCCCAGCTGTGAAACAACATCCAGAAATCTTTAAAATTGGTGCATCCTATTGGTTTTGCAGAATTCAAGTCCCTCTATTCGAGATACTTCTCAGAGCATTGCCAATAGCCTCCTTGTTGCTAAACGGTAGCCATACTTTGCTATTCTTACAGTCAACCCTATACACTTTTCATCCTCTCGTTAGAATTACCCTAAGCCATGTTCCTGGATACATCCTTGCTTTCTACTTGCTGTGGAGCCCCTCGTTTGCACTATTACTAGCATTAACTGTGCTCTACTAGAGCTATCAGTGTCTAAAATCACTGGTTTGGCATATTGGTGTTGACTTGCTTCCACCTCTCTGCTGTAATGTTTACTTGGATGAGGCTTCACCTTACAACTGGGCCTCATTGATTATCCTTGTACATTGCTTTTATTGCTATGTATTGTATTACTATGCCCATTTGTGCTCTATGTTCTATTGTGCTACTGTATTATTTATTCTGCACCTACCAGACCCTTCTTGATGATGAACTTGCTCAATAGAGTTTCACCTGGCTAAATAAAGATTGATTGATTGATTTCTTTTGAGCTATTACACAACCTCCCCAAAAACTAGTCTGAACTAGTTATGCATATTCAGACCCTGTCATGTTCTGCTCATGGCCAAGCAGTGTGCCATTTGGCTGTACCAACCATTTGTTTATGGTCAAAATGTATTTTTTCCCCTTTATTTAGATGAACTGAGCTCAGACCTTTGATATTTATTTAAAACAAAAGAATTTAGATAACAAAAACTTGTTCTGTCCACATCCAACCTGATTCTGCAGTCAGACAGTTTAAACGACTGTAATCTCATTTCTCACTACTATCCACAGCAATGAAAATATTTTACAAAATGAAATAGATAGTACATTTAAAAAACAAATGTTCTGGATGTTACCTCTTTCACAGTCACTATCTCCTGACTGAGGCTAGTGGGGAAGAGCAAGAAAAAATTGGGAATTATATTGTTCACAAGGGAAATGTGAGTAGCAGCGACAGAAAAAAGGGTGTCATTCCTGACATTTAAAAAAAACTGGCAAAAAGTGATAAGGAGGCATACCTGGAGAAGCTGATTGTGGCCAGCACAGTGATGGAAAAAAGCTACAGCTTGAGCTAAGCTAAAAACTAAGGAGGGAGTAGAGGAGGATAATAAGAAGTAAAAAATAAAACAAGACATACTCTAACTGAGACAGACAGATGGGCAGGTGGAGGATGATAAGGGTAAGCAGGAAGTACAGAAGGACTACTGTACTTCTGTTTAGTATGATCACAAGGGTGAAGGTTGGTCCACTAACTGGGAGTAGTATACCCTTCAGAATAGAACAGGAAGCAGAACTGAACATGGAACTGATAGCTGCCAAACTGATACGGTAGCTGCAGAAAGAGTGCTCATGAGGCTCAGGTCCCTAAAGTTTATTAAGCATGGGCACAGATAAGACAGGAAACTATAGACTTGTCTGTCTAACTTCATAAGTGGGAACACTGCTGGGTTCTGTCATTAATGAGAGACTATAGTAGTAAAGTTCCTTGTGGCAAATGGGCTTTAGGACAGAAGTCAGCACAGGTTTGTGTCTGGTAGATACCGTCAGACAAAACTGGTTGACTTCTTTAACTTGGTGACAAAGGCTGTTGATAAAGGATAGACAATTGGCATACTGTAGCTGGTCTTTAGCAATGTGTTTGACTCAGTTCCACAGATTCAACAACTAGGGGACCTACAGGTGGGGGCCAGACTAACACAGTGAGTAGGTACTGGCTAGGGGAAAGTATGGAAAAGTTATATATATTTTTTTCTATACACAATTTTTACATCTTTTTCCCATTTGCACCTTCAAACCCAGGACACTGGCAGACATGTACATGCACATGCACATGTGTGGAGGTGCACATGCATGCTGGGTACCAGCTCAGCCCCTTTCACTCCACCCCAGGCATTCAGCACCACTCCCCTCACCTATGCTCTCCACCGGAACTCCACCCGATGGGAGCGGAACTACAGTGTGAATAGATAACCACCCCAGAAGGGGAGAGCTGCCTATGGCAGCTCAATCCTGCTCCAACCACCCCCCCCATGCCAGCTCCCCAATGACCCGAGGTCATTCCCAAACCCGGGCCACTGGCATAGCATGTGGTAAGGCATCCAGCACCTAAGCCCTCAGTGCCACCTGGCCAGCTTCAAATGGTAGAAGTTAATGGGGAGTGTTCGGCACTAATAGGGGTCACACATGGGGTCCTGAAGGGGTTGGTCCTTGAATGGTATTCTTTAACATATTTTATCAGTGACAGAAGGGAGACATGGGGAGGCATCAGAGGAAAAACCTGCTTTCTGGTGGACAACATCAAGCTCTGCAGAGGAGTGGATAGTAGTGAGGGTATTTGTGAATTAACAGAAGTTCCAGAAAGGCTGGAACAATGCCCTAGGATCTGGTAGCAGAGTGTTAATACCAAAAAAGGTAAGGTGATGCATGTGAAATGCAGACATCCTAGGGCACAATACAGGCTGGGAGAAGTAGTGATGGCAAAGATGGAGGAAGTAATTTCAGACAACTTCAGAGCTACTTCCTAATGCAACAAAGCTATTGGTAATGTAAATAAGATATTGGGTTTCATTGTGAAGAGATTTAGCATTGTACTGTAAGAAAATATGTTGATTTACCCATAGTTAAATCCCTGCTTTAGCATCACCTGGATTACTGTGTATAATTCTGAATTCTCCATACAAAAAAGGACATATACAAATTTCAATCAGTGACTAAGATGATGCATAAGCAACAAGTTAGGTCACACGAGCAGAGACTGGAGAGTCTCAGTGTGTACACATTGGAAATCAGGAGGGAGAGGGGAACATGATTAAAATATTTAAATTAGGGATTATCAGAATCATCTAACTGAGTTCTGTTAGCATCTGTCAGATTATTGGAAATTCTGATTCAGAGTCTGACTCTGGGAAAAATAACAGAGAAGGTGAAAAGGTGGTCAGCCTGAACAAAACACTGGGTTTCAGCCACCATGCCAGACTCTCTAGTCAATAAGGCTTCTGGTGGGAACCAGGACCTTGTTCAGGTCAACCACCTCCTCCCCACCTTAGCAATTTTTCCCATGTCACTCAACAAGTAAGTGGACTTTACTTCAGGAGATATGTGGGCCAATGTTTAACTTTTTATCTCCTTGAAGTGTCAGAGGTACTCGGGAGTACACAATTAGGATGACTTGGTATTTTTTTTTTGCATATTCTGTTTTTCACCCTACATGCCCAGTGTCCCCCACTCCTTCAGATCACCAAGGCCCCCTGACTTACCCCTATCCTCTCTCTCAAGCCTCCTCCATCCTCACATCTCAGCTGACCCCGAGGTATCCCGGCATAACCCTTTGCCATGTGGGTCCCTCTCCTCTGAGGGGGGAAAGCACCAGTTGGGAGGCTCATCAACACACTCCCAAATAAGCCACGGTGTGCTGCTGAGGTGGAGAGATGGCTCCTGGAGGGATTCAGTAGTGTCAGGGGTTGGCAGCCATCATCAGGTGGACCCTAGAGCTCTTTTTCCTGCTTCAGGAGTCCCCTCATTGTTCTGCTCATGCAGTGCCTCCAGTCCCCATTGAGGGCCACTGCTGAGTGATACTAACCCCAATCCTACCCCAGGAGTAGAGAGGAGAGCAGTCCTCTGGGTGCTCAATCCTCTCCTCCCCCTGCCAACCTCTGGTTCCTGAGTCCATTCCTGAACCTGAGTCACCGCCGTGGTTCAAGGCAAGGTACCAATGCCTCAACCCTCTGTGCCACTGTGCCAGCTTTGACTTGGTATTTTCATTGATCCAGGACCAGGCTGGATCAGTGGCTAGCTATTTGGGGGCAACTTTGTGGTAGGCATATTGTTGGTGGTTGGTTGCTGGGCAGGTAGAATCTTTCTGTTTTGACTTTAGTAGACTCCTTTCATCTTCTGATGCTTGAACTGGACCCTCACTACATCCAGCAGTGTCCCCCATGCCAGCAGCACCAGTTCTTCTCTGACCCAGATGGCACTTTATAGCACAATACAACATGCCAAACAGAGGGGACTTCAAGCTTTCATCAGCAGCAGCCATAAGTTAAAAGAGCCTGGAAGGGAAGACACAAGAGTGGGGGATGTGTGGAGGTCATTCTTTATTGGCTACAAGGTTCTGTTATTACTGCCTATTGGGTGGAGGGATGTTGTGACAAGAAATCTGTTGTGGAACTGGAATCAGATACTATGTCTGAATATGACCAGTTTTTTTTTTCGGGGGGATTATGATTTTTGGCTTTCTATTCTGAAAATGCTGGTTCTGAAAAAAGCTCAGAATCCGAGATACTTGATTTTGTGAATTGGATTTTGACCTTTCCTAGTTTAAATACATGTAAGAAATAAACAGAGTGGACTCTAGCACATTGTGTACTATTAGTAGCAACAATAATCCCAGAGGCAACAATAGGAATATGATAGGGTGAGGTTTAAGAAGGACAGAAAATACTTTTTCTCACAGTGGGTGGTGGAAAAGTGGAACAGACTGCCCATTAAGGTGGTCATTGTAAACATGGTGGGAATTCAAAAGGGGATGGAACAGGCACAGGGGACTGGTTAAGTGCACAGACAAGTGGCATGCACTGTAACATTTTCAAAGGTGCTACCAGTCAATGACAAGGGGGATGACAGGGCACTCCACACCACAAGATGCAATGCATGGTTGAAAGGTTGGTGCAGAGCAGAGGCTTCAGCTTCATTGGGGACTGGGGTTCCACCTGGAGGGATGCAGGCCTATAAAAGTGGGATGGACTGCATCTATCTGGGAGGGGTACCAAGCTCCTGAGTGAGAGTTTAAATGCTTCATTGTCAAGCATATAAACTAGCTGGGGGGGAGATTGGAAGAAGCTAACTGCCCCCCCACAGGATGAAGCAGTCAGTAGGGAGGACCCTAGGGCTTGGAAATTGACATTAAAACCTAAAACTGAGATAGGTAGAATTGCACAGATAAGGAAGAATGGGAGTAAATACAGACAGGGAAGGGAAAGAAAGGATGACATTGGGATAGGAAGGGAGCTACAAGAAGGGGAGGTTACAAAACTTGGAAGGACATGAGCATGAATGTCCGCAATCTGGAAAATAAAATCCCAGACTCAGTGGTCTTGATGGCAGAGGCAGACCTGTACATTGTCACTGTTACTGAGACATGATACACGGGGAACCATGAATGGGATATAGCCATACCAGGTTACACTCTATTTAGAATAGACAGGGAGGGGAAAAAAGGGTAGAGGGGTGACTATCTATGTCAGGGAGGGAATTAAAGCAACTTAAGTTCAGGGAATGCAGGAGGGAGTGGAAGCACTGTGGGTCACCTTGGAGACAGGAAATGGCACCATCTTTGCACTGGCATTATCTACAGACCTCCAGCACAAGGAGAGGAGATGGACGGGGTACTAGTGGACGCCATCCACAAAATGAAAGCTAAAGATGAAGTGCTGCTGGTGGAAGACTTCAATTTCCCCTCATATGGATTGAAGCACCCAGACTGCAGCCACTGCCAGGGGCAGAGACACCCTGAATGCTTGCAGGGGGCACGCCTCAAGCAGCTTGTGGCAGAACCCACCAGAGAAGGAGCAGTATTGGACCTGGTGGTCACCAACGGGGACAGAGTCACTGATGTAATGATGGGTAACCACCTGGGGTACAGTGATCATCATATGGTGTGGTTCAATGTGAGAACAGTGGAGGAGTCAAACCAAACAAAAGCAAGGGTCCTGAATTTCAGATGGATCGGCTTTGTAAAAATGGGGGAATGTCTCAAGGAAGCCTTGGCAGGGGTGGAAGAAGAAGGGTGGGAAATAGAAAAACAATGGGCTAACCTTAAGGGAGCCATAGCAGAGGCAACAAGCCTTTGTGTTAGGCAACTAAGAAAAACAAAAAGAAAGAAAAAAACACTGTGGTTCTCAAAGGACATGGCCAGGAATGTAAGAGAAGGTTATCTTTCAGGAGGTACAAAGAAACATGGGGGGGGCAGACAGGGAACTCTTTCTGGAAAATCAAAGGGAGGCAGGGAAACCAGTCAGGAGTACAAAGGCACAAATGGAGAAAAAAAAAAGCTCAGGTAATTGAGAAAAGAGACAATACCTTTTTCAGGTACATTAGTGAAAGAAAGATGATGAGGGGTGGGATTGTGAGGTTAAAAAGAGAGGGCGGTATGTGCAGAGGGGAACATAGAAAAAGCAACAATCCTAAACAAATATTTTTGTTCAGTATTCACAGAAGAAGGAGCTGGAGAAGGACCAATATTGGGAGATAGGAGCACCAGTGTGAGAGAGGTCAACACCAACCTGTTTATGGAGGAAAGAGCCCTAAATGCAGTGTCAGTGGCTCAGTAGGTAGCACACTCGCCTCTGAGGCTGGGAGATCAGAGGCTGTGGGTTCAGTTCCCACATCTGGCACTTGGGTTAATATCCCAGTACTGACACTGTAATGCAGCATGAGAGGGGTGCTGCATTTCTGAGGTGCCGTCTTTCGGATGAGACGTTAAACCGAGGTCCCATCTGCCTGGATTGGTGGTAGTTCAGGTGGATGTTAAAGATCCCATGGCACTTATCGAAAAGAGTAGGAGAGATTTTATTAGACAAGAAACACAACATCACATAAAACAAAATTTCCATATTCAAGCAAGAAAGAAAACAAAATTATACAAAAAACTAAAAAGGTTAGACAAATGGAAAATGATTCCATAAATAATTAACATAAGATCTGGAGTATTTTTTCTCATCCTGCAAACGAAGTACATGTAATTCAGAATCAACAGCAGATACAATTGAAGAAAAATCTGTATGAAGTTGCTGTAACACAAAGTGACAACGTGCTTGCCATAAAAAATATTGTAAAAGGGCAAAGAAAACATTCAATGTACTTCTATGATACTGGTCCCATCTACCCGAATAATCACCCAATACTAAAGTATTATAAGTAATAGACCGCAAAGGGGACAGATTCCAGTGTAAAGCTGCAAACTCCCAAAATCTCTGACTATCTGGACAGTCAATAAAGAAATGGGACTGACTTTCTTCCTCATCAATACAGTCATGTTTTAAACAATACCGTTCAATCACTGGTTTATATTTCAGATTTCCCTCTCACTCCTAATCGACCATGAACAGAGATCCAAATAATGTCCCAAGTCTTAACAGGAATCCTATTATCAGTTAACTTACTGAGTGCATATTTCATATTCGATGGAGAGCAAAGAGGAAAAAGTAAGATTATTTTTTGTAAATCATAAACAATATAATCATAAAAGGATTTCCTAGTTAGTGAAAGTAATTTTTGTAGTGGAATCTGCCATTGGAATAGTCTTTTAAGAGTAGAAAGGCCATACTTTGGAATGTCATCTGACAATAGAATCCTAGGTGGGAAAAGGGACCATCTAAAAAAATATTTGTGCCATAAGGATTTGACCCAAAAATGCCATGGCAAAGAAGGTTCCTGCCAAATAAATGGAAAAGAAGAAAATAAAAAAATAGAATGAAAAAAAATGAGAGGATTAACCATGTGTAATCCACCATCTCTATATTTGAGATACATATACTCCCTCTTCACTGGGTTCGGTCTATTTCCCCAGAGCATCTGAAAAAAAATTCTATATATCCTAGTCTCCAGGGCAAAAGGGGGCGGAAAAAGATGGCTTAGATAAAGAAAAATGGGCAATAAAAATTTCTTAATGATCAATACCCTTTTTTTTTCCAAACTTCCAATGTTTCCACTGATTAATTTTAAGTTCACCAACTCCTATCTGCTTTTCCCAATTATAAACCTCCATGTGATCTACCCCAAACCAGACGCTCAAGATTTTTTGAGGCCCAGTTACTAAGGGAATACCAAAGCAATCAGATAAATCCTGAACAATGCTTCCCAATTGTAAAACAAAGCTTTTTTGAATGTTAATAGAAGCCCCAGAATACTGACCAAAAGGAAAAAAAACTCCAAAGCTTTTTGTAAAGAAAAGGTATCTGCTAGAAGAAGCGTGACATCATCCGCAAAGGCAGTTACTTTTATTGTTTCTAAATGAGGTAAGGGAGCAATACCTTTTATGGAGGTGTCATATACAATATGTCGAATAATTGGGTCCAAAGTGAAGGTGTATAATAAAAGACTCAAGGGACATCCCTGCCTGACGCCTCTAGAAATACTTATCTTGTCACCCATCAAGCCATTAACTATTGGAACAGAAACTGCAGAATCATATAATTGAGAGATCCACTGGACAAAAATATCAGGGATTCCATAGGCAGATAAAACAAAATATAAATAGGAATGACTAACAGCATCAAAGGCTTTAGACTGGTCTAAAGCTGCAACTAATTCAGATGCATGAAAACTGGACTGACTAGCAAAAAGATCCCTAATTAAATAAAGGTTGTGTTGAATTTTCCTATTTTTTATAGCACAAGTTTGTGCAGGATGAATTAAAACTTCAGCTAGTTTCTCCAACCTATTGTGCAGAATTTTCGATAAAATTTTGCAATCACTATTCAATAAACAAATCGGCCTCCAATTTGAAAGAATCGCTTTATCTCCTTTTTTATGAATGAAGGTCATTATGGACATAATAAAATCCAGACAGGAAATCCCAGATGACAAATAAGAATTAAACACCAAAGGAAGAAAAAAACCCATATAAACTATACATTTTTTGTAAAATTCATTAGGAATTCCATCTATCCCAGGAGAAGACACAGTTTTTAATTGTTTAATGACCTCAATCACCTCCTGAGATGAAATGGGTTTTATTAATGACTTGACAAGGTCATCTGAAACTGTAGGAAGAGAAGAAAATATAGATCCCGGAAAAGAATCAGTAGATAGTACTGGTGGGGATGAGAAACAACTCCGAACATAATTCTGAACAATGAGTAACATACCCAAATCAGAAGTAATGATCTCATTGTTCGAATTAAACAACCCTGTCATTAGGGTATCTGTCAAGTGTGCTTTACAAGCCTGAAAAGGATCGGCCATTGGAGAATTTTTAATATTAAAATGAAATTCCAAGTCTAAAGACTTAGCTCTACTATATTGATACTTCTTCATTTGTTGTTTAATTTCTTTTATTTGGGAGAGAAACAAGTCATGGTTTTTTGGGGGAAGTGACATTAGTCTGTATAATTGATTTCTAAGGACCAGATATTTCCTATAATTCTCATCAACTTTGCTCTTGCCCCATGTTTGAAATAAGCGTTTAATTTCAGATTTAACATGTGTCCACCACTCATAAGAAGAAGAAAAAAAATCTAAAGTAGAGAATTTCTCAGCTAAAAAAAGTTCTAATTTAGAAAAATAGGCCGAATCTGATAAAAAAGAAGTATTTAGCCTCCATGTTGTATTAAAGAATATAATCTAGGTGGAAGGTGTCGTAATGATAAGGTACAGAGTAATATATGATGGTCTGAAAATTCTGAAGGAAACACAGTGCAAGATAAAATCCGAAAATAATATGAAATAAAAAACATATCAATCCTGGTAGCAAAAGTATGCCTATGATAAGTTTCATCACCTTGTGGATGTAAATTTCAAAAGGCATCTGTGAGCCTAACATCCCTCACAGTTTCTAGAAGAGCGTTAGAATCACAGTAAACCTTTTTCCCCGCCATTTTCCGAATTTGGATATCAAGAGAACAATTAAAGTCCCCTCCCCATACTAAATGTTTTTTTGTAAAAAGATAGGGTTTTATTTCCTTAAATAAATCAATGCGGCCTGTTTTAATTTGTGGACCATAGATGTTGATGAAACGAAAAAAGTAATCCCCCCATAAACAGTCCAGAATGAGAGCTCTACCGGGTGACAAATCGATAACTCGGGATATTTTAAAAGATAGATTTCCAAATAATATAGCTACCCCATCTGCGACTTCTGAACCAAAACACCAAAAGGATGGTCCGCTAGTCCATTGTCTTTTTAACCGTTTTTCTTCAGAAAGAGAGGACAGCTTAGTTTCCTGCAAAAAAATTACGTCTAGTTTTAAAGATGTGAGGTGTGAGAAGATAGATATCTGCCTGTGGAATGTTTTCAGGCTGCACACATTAAAGGAGGCAAATTTCAAGGAAGCCATTGAAATTACCCCACTTACCAGCCACTTACCAGCCACTTACTCATTTGCTAGTCCACACTGTGCCCTGGCACCCCTCCCTCCCGTTGCTCCTGAACCTCCTCTCCTGCCCCTGGGACCTATGTGTCCCTGTCCCCCACCCTCCCCTAGCTTTTCTTCACCTCAGGCACATCTGGGTGTCTTCTTATTCTTGCTTTCCCTCCTGTACCTCCCTGCCCACCCCTGCCCTTAGCCTCCTCCCTCCTCTCATGTCAATCATAGGAAAACCTTCACTATCTCCCAGCCAGGGTGTTAGTCATGCTACTACTCCTGTCAGGGAACATTCATCCAAACCCTGGCCCAGTTCCCAGGAGCTCCCCAACTCGCACCACAGGCCTATGCATGGTCTCCATGAATATCTGTAGCCTCCTAAAAAAGTTTGACTCACTACAATGCCTGGTCACATCAATTAACCCTGATGTCATCACCCTGGTTGAGACTTGGCTGTCAAAATCCTCCCCTGACTCCCTAGTCTCCCTTCCTGGTTTCACCCTTTTCCGGTCCGACTGTGTTGGGAGACGGGGCGGCGGCTGCGCTATTTATGTCAAGGAATCTCTCCCGTACCAGCCCCTGCCACTCCCATCCTTGACTCCAGGGCCCAGGCGCTTACACTGAAACTAACCCCTGACCCTTTAAAGGGACCCCTTTATCTGACTACTGCATACGTGCCCCCCAGGGACCAAACGCAGGCCATTGCCTCTCTTACAGAATACCTTACCTCTCTACCTCCTTCCGCTGATAAAATTCTGGTGGGTGACTTAAATGTCAACTGGCTCAGCCCCTCCTCCTCCTCTACCCGAGACACCTTTTCTGCAATAGACCTAACGCAACTAGTTACCCACCCTACCAGGACTAACCCCAAGAGAGGCTCCAGTACCCTGCTTGATGTGGTACTCACCAACCACCCTAATCGGATCTCCAATGTACAAGTCCTCCCAGACTCTCTCAGCGATCACTCCCCCATTCTATTCCACTGGTCAACCTCAGTCCCCAAACCCATAGCACAGTCCACATGCCGGCGGCGTCTAATACCTGGTGGACTGATAAAACTTAAGGAACTTCTGTCCCAAATTGACTGGTCTCCTATACAGGCAACTCCTGACATTGACACTGCTCTCTCCTTCTTTACCCAAACTTTTAATAATGCCTGTGATATCTTTGCCCCAGTGTTGACCCGCCATTCTAAAAGGAAGAATGCCCCCTGGGTTACCCCAGCTTTGATCCACCAGCTCAAACATAGGGACAACCTATGGCACCGTACATTGAGACTGGCTGGCCCAATGACAGTATGCAAGCATTCTGTCACCCAAACAAGTGCACTTGGGCCATCAGAAAGGCCAAGTCTGAGCACCATCGGTCCTCACTCACTGCCTCATGGGGAATCCCAGAACCTTCAGGGATAACATTAAACAGTTAAATGGGAGTGCACACTCCCCACCCACCCAGATCAACATTAATGGTGTGATCTCCTCAGACCCAGCCCTCATAGCCAACCACCTCAACACCTCATTCACTGACCTTAGCCCTATCCTCCCTACAAATTTTTGACCTCCTCCCCAGCACCTGCAGAATCTTCTCACCCTTATTTTCTCCTCCGCCATGTTTCTGCCAAAGAACTTAGGCCGCACCTTGTCACTGCCCTCAAGAGTAATAGTACAGGCAGTGACACCCTGGATCCGTGTATCCCACGGGTTGGTCTTAGACACAGTCCTTACCCCGATCACATGCCTCATCAACCACTCTCTTTGCCTGGGGAAGGTTCCAACTGCCTGGAAAGTCGCCACTGTCACCCCTATCTTTAAAGGTGGTGATAGGACTGTGGCTGGAAACTATCGACCGATCTCCATTCTCTCTCCTTTCTCCAAGGCCTTGGAAAAAGTGGTGGCCTCTCAAATCTCTGACTACCTCCACCTACAATGTCCTGTGTCCTGAGCAGCATGGCTTCCAAGTGGGCCACAGTACCAACACAGCCCTCCTAGAGTTCTCCAACTTTCTCCACTCCTCCTTAGACACTGGTTCTTTGGCTGGTGCTGTCTTCATTGACCTCTCGCAAGCTTTCGACACTGTCTCCAACCCCCTCCTTCTTGATGCCCTTAGTCTCTCTGGTTTTGCTGCTGGGCCTATCTCCTGGTGCACCAGTTATCTGTCTGACCACTCACAGCGTGTAAAAATTAATGGGACCTACTCAGACATCTGTCCCATCTTTTCTGGGGTTCCCCAGGGCTCCATTCTGGGCCCCTTACTATTCTCCCTTTACCTTAACACCCTTCCACGTTCTTGCTCAGGGAACATTCTATTGTACGTTGATGATGCAGTCATCTTTGCCTCAAGTCGTAACCCTACTGCCCTCCAGGACTCGCTGCAGAAGTCCTTCACTGAAGCCGAGGGCTGGTTCAAGGAACATAGATTGGTGATAAATCTTAAAAAAACAAAAACCATGTTCTTCACTCATCCCCAAAACAAGTCCTGCAACTTCAAACTCCTCATTCACTCTGGGTCCTCATTCCCACTCGAACAAGTTTGCTCCTATAAATACCTAGGGATCCATTTTGACCCTTCCCTCTCCTTCCATGGACACATCGCTGCTCTAGCCACTGCCACTAATATCCGATTGGGCATCTTACATCGGTATAAACACTGCCTCCCCCCGGAGGCTCTTCAACTCGCAGTAACCTCCTCTATCCTGCCCCTAGTGGACTATGGACTGCCGGTGTATGGTGCTGCTGATCAGACCGCACTCCATAAAATTCACACTACTCTGAATAAGACCTGCAGGTTAATTACTGGAGCACCTAGGATGACACACACCTGTCTACTGTATGCTAAAGCGCTGGTACTTGATCTCGATGAGCGCCTCAAATATCTTACCTGTACCCTTACAAAAAAGACCCTCCTTGGGCTTTCCCCACCAAGATTGACCACCACCATACGCCGCTCTGTCCCACTAGTTCATGCTCGGACCTCTGGGAAACCCTCTTGTTATCCCTAGAGCTAGGACCTCTCACGGCCAAAGAGCCTTCAGCTTTAGGGCCCCTCCTGGTTCAACACACTGCCCTCCATCTCCAAAGCTCCAACTATATCGTGCTTCAAAACTTCCTTACGTAATCCACCTTTATTAACACCCAATGCTGTAACTGCCACTAGTCAAAGCCGCTACTAATACTTATGACAAAGCTTATTACTAAGCTGCTAATGACTTACATAACTCTGGTATCGCTTGCATCCATCCTACCTGTACCAACTTGTTTGTATCTATGTCTTAATTTTACTGTTATACTTATGTGTTGTACTGCTATACTGTGTATTTTGGTTTGTCTTACTGTGACAAGGTACCTTTGTAAATGAGCCTATGGCTCAAAGGTTTTCCAAACTGCTGTTTAAATAAAATAAAATAAAATAAAAATGAAATGTTTAAATACTATTTTTCTGGCTTACTTTTCTTTTTTTCCCTTTTTTTCCTTTTTTATCTTTTGCAAGTTCCGTGGATCTACTTTCTTCTTCATCAGTCACAATTTCTGAGAGATGAGAAGTTTCAGATTCTACATCTGAATCCCTGACCTCATCTTGAAGAGGTGAAAAAAAATTCTCGGTTACCAACGGACTAACTTGAGCTTGTTTTAATGATGCTCTAGTAAACCTCCTGCTTTTAACAATCTCAAAAGGAGGTGGCATAGAAAGAGCAGGGGCCTGCTTATCCCCTAATTGAGGAGAGGCCTTTTCTGAAGTAACCTGAAGGTCATTAACAACAGGTGGTGCCGCCTTAAGTGTATCTGTTACCAAAGGAGGCAAAACAGACTCTTGTCGTGGGGGATGAGGGGAAGCATTCCCATGAAAACTCTGAATTTTAGATTGGGCCTTACGAAGTAAGCCATCATGGTCTAACCCATCCGAACAATTATGCCTAGCCCAAGGGCACTGATGAAAAGCGTGTCCTTTTTCTTCACAAAGATTACACTGAAAAACATTATTACACATGTCTACTGAATGTCCAAAACCCCCACACAAAGGACATTTCATCATATCACAAACACTACTTATGTGTGTTCTGTCCCCACATTTGTAACATGCCTTTGGTTGTCCTCCATAAAAACACACCCCCTATCTTTTCCCAAGAAAAAACTATTAGGTAGGTGAACAATTTTGGAATTGACTTGTAATAGTTTTACTTTAAATTTCCATCCTCCCGTCCAAATGCCCTCAATATCCAAAATTGCTTCAGGTGGACCCAATACATCACATTTGGATTGCAACCAATGATAAATATCACTAACATTGACACCCTTATTCCTGAACATGATCGTGACAAACCTAATCAAAGGTCTAGTTAAAGGTATTGCAAAAAAGAGCAACCATAAAGGGTGATTTTTTTGGTTTGCATATTTATCCCAAAATTTATCCATAAGGGCATTCGTTTGAAAACTTATATCAAACGAGTCCTCTCCTGAGATATGTATAAGAGCATAAATGTCTTTTGCACAGAATCCCATTGTGGTCTTCAAGAGTTGTTTAAAGATATAATATCTGTCAGGATGTTCCTTTAAGCCACCTCTGTACTTCAAACGTACAGCATTACGATGAGGGGCTTGTTCCAGTTTGGATTTAAACAAGTCAGACATCGTGGGCTTAGGGTTCTGACTCAGAGAAGGAGTGTCAGGCATACAAGTAGCTGAAGTACTGGCTATAGGAATAGGGGTCTCTTCATTCAACAGCCTTCCCCCACCTTCCCCTGAAGTAGATAATGGAGGTGGCTGCTTAGAAAGAACAGAAAGAGGGTCAAGTCTTATTGTACCTGATGATGGAGTCCACGACAAATCAGGTACCCAGTCTCCCGACTCAGAACGCTTCCAACCGGCCTCCATGAGTGCAACTTCTTCCGACCAGTCCATTGTGCTGCTCCCAGTTCCTCCTTCCTGTAGCCCGAATTGCCGTCTCACTAAATGCGACGTGCGCAGTCCAGTGTTACACGTAGCCCTCCCGGAAACATCCTCCTGTAATTTTGGTTCCTGCTGTGATAGTAAAGGAGCACAAAACTCCCGATCACCCGAATCCTTTAAAGATGAAGAAGACTCGATAGAAGAAAAGGAATCCGGAATAGAAGGCGCCACAGAAACTATATCAGCTCGCTGAGACTTGTGAGTTTCACTTTTCGATGCTATATCCACGGGTCTATGAAGTGTTTCAGGCTTAGAGTCGCTCCCTAGGATGCAACCCTGGTCGTCATTCAACAGCATACTCCTGTCCACCTCCTCCTCCATCCCAACCTCAGAATCGTCTGCCATGTCGAGACAAGTCAGCAAGACTCCCCACCAGCCACTGACCAGCAGCCAGTAGGGGAATTTCCCCGGTGTCCTGGCCAAATTTCCCTCATTCACTAAAAATACCACCAACAGCTTAATCTGGTTCAAGGTCAATTGGCATTCATCTGTATCCCCCTCCCCCAGGTCATGCCTGAAAATAGGCAGGATTTGTCTAGTGCACTAACCCGGTCAACGAAAGCTAAAATAAAATAAATAAATAAATAAAATAAATAACCTCGAGAATCTGAAAGGGACCAAGGTTATGTGGCCGACTGGGATACATCTCAGAATATTAAAAGAACTTAGGTGCTGGCAGCACCACTAACAGACCTATTTAACAAATCAAAAGAAACATGGGTGGTTCCAGGGAACTGAAGGAGGGTGAATGTAGTCCCTCTCCACAAAAGTGGGAACAGGGAAGAGGCTGGCAACTAAAGGGTAGTCAACCTGATCTTGGTGGTGGGGAAACAATGGAGTCACTGATAAAGGAAAGGATTGTGACATTTCTTGAATCCAGCAGAGCACAGGATCTGAGGCAGCATGGATTTACAGTGGGAAGGTCTTGTCAAACAAATCTGATAGATTTCTTTGACTAGGTGACCAGGGAGGTAGATCCGGGAGGGGTAGTGGATGTGGCCTACCTAGATTTCATCAAGACCTTCAACATCGTGCCACATAGGAGGTTGATAAATAAGCTGGGCAGCCTGGGGATGGGCCCTAAGGTGATAAACTGGATCAGAAACTAGCTGAATGACAGGACACAGAAACAGGTGGTAAATGGTGTTTGATCTGAGGAATGGGAGATGACCAGTTGGGTGCCATAGGGATCCGTATTGGGGTCAGTCCTCTTTAATGTCTTCATAGTTAACATTGCAGAAGGGCTGGAAGTGAAGGTATACCTCTTTTTTGCAGATGACACTAAGATCTGCAAGGGTCGACACTCAAGTGAGGGTGAAAAAAATGAGAAAGGACCTAAACATGCTTGAGGAGTGGTCATGAGTGTCTCAGCTAAGATTCAATATAAATAAATGCAAAAAAATGCAAAGTCATGCATTTGGGGCACAGAAATCCAAGGGTGGAGTACATGATAGGGGAAGAGTTACTGATGGCCCCAATCAAGAAACAGACCTGGGGTAATCATATCTGATGACCTAAAGGTAACCAAACAATGTGAGAAGGCTGTGGGTAGAGCCAGTGGGATGCTAGGGTGCATAGGGAGAGGTGTAACCAACAGAAAAAAAGGCGGTTGTTATGCCACTTTACAGATCACTGTGAGACCTCATCTGGAGTACTATATTTCTGGAGGCCACATCTCCAGAAGGACATAAACAAAACTGAGACAGTCCAAAGAAGGGCAACAACAATTGTGCATGGACTGCACCAAAAGTCATGTTCGGAAATACTAGAGGACCTTAATATGTATTCACTGGGTGACAGGAGAGAGAGGGAAGATATAATAGACATATTCAAGTACATCAGGAGTGTAAACAAGGTACAGGAGGGTAGCATATTTCAGAAAAGAAGGTGTACAAGAAAAGGGGGCATGATATGAGGCTAGAAGGGGTAGGCTCAGGGGCAATGTGGTAAAGTATTTTCTCACAGAAAGAGTACTGGATGTTTGGAACAGCCTCCCCATGCAGGTGGTGGGCCAAAAATGGTACTGTAGGAGAATTCAAGAATGCATGGGATAGACAAAAGAGTATACAATATGGAAAAGAGGGTATGCCTCAGATCAACTAGGGTCTGGGGTAATGCATTAGATAGGGAAAAGGGGCAAAATATGCTCGGGATGGAATATTCCACTTTGAACTGGCCTACTCATTAGATGCTGAAAACCAGCATTTTCAGCAACAGAGTAAGGCCACATATCAACCACCAGCACTTGGGCAAAACAGATATTAAGTTTACTGGAGACTGGGTGGTTGTGGTGATATTCTGTGTTTTTGGACATTGCCTTGGATAGTTTAGGTTGCACAAGTGGTGGGGTACAGACAGGGAACATCGTGTGACAGATGACAGTGATGGATTATTAATATCTTGGGTTGGTCTAATGCTTTCCCCTTTGTGAAATAGTCTAAAATCAAAGTAGCCTGCTTGGAAACTTTACTGGCATGGGGTGCTGGTGTGAGGAACCAATATGGTGTTGCTAATTGTACTGCTGCTGTCTATGTCCCTGACCATGGCCTCATCATCCTTCCTTCATGATCAAAACAGGTCGTCTGAATCTCATTTGATCTTCCCCCCATGCTGTTGCCACTTAATTAAGCATTTCATTTTCATATGGCTACACTGACACAGAGATCTGAGCCATGACACAGCTTTGCCATGGCTGACTTAAGCTTTGCAGATCTGTCAAACTGCAAAGCTCCCATCTGTGGGATCTGTGACAAAATAATCCCCACACTAAGCAGCTGGTTTGTGCCACTGGCTGCTGCTTCTAACACACACAGTTTGCCCATGGTGAGTGGAAGTGACTTGGCCTGCACCTCTGACATTATCACCATCCACGCCTTCAATGCTACATCCCATAACACTGTCCCCATGTTGCTTATTGTGGCCATGATGCTCATTACCTGATTTTTTTCAGCTTGGCTGTGCCCTTATTAGACTTCTTACCTTCTACATTCTCGTCCTCCTGCTCATCATATTCACATTTCCTATTTTTATTTACAGAATTAAATTTGGGGCCTCTCTCTCTCTCTCTCTGACTCCCAGTCTAAATCCATGACCAATCATATAGATCTGAACAAAAATCATTGCTTCCTATATTGATATCTTGGCACTATAACATCACTCTTCTCCTTACTTATGTTATTCACTCTATCATCTACCTTCTCAGTTGTCCCCACTGCCTCATCCTCCTTCTTCTCATCTAACAACTCACACTGAGAATCATCCAAAAGGATATTGTAGTGAGTCTCAGACTGAACAGTAGCCTAACTCTGAGAATCTTCCCCTTCCTGTGATTGGGACATCAGTCGCATTGCTGCCACATCACTTCTGACTGTTTTGTGATGCAGCTGTGCTGCACAGTTACACTAACCCCATTACCACTGAGTTCATTTCCTCCATCAGCAGATGGCACAACAGCGCGATTTATCTTACTGGAGTGATGACCAGCATGTGCAGAACACGAGAGCTGTAAAGCAGTCATGTTTGGATGCTGCTGCTGCTCTGCTACAGGCCACATGGGCAGCTCTTCCCTTGCCTCTCCCATTGATGGAACTACACAGTGCAATGTCATGCCCTGAGCCACACTTCTTTATAGTGATACTCAGACTTATTTTTTAAGGTCAGAAACAGAAAAAAATGTTCTTTGTTGTAAAGAAAAAAGTCTACTTGTGAAACTTACATATTTTTTGTTTTATTTGTTTTCTTCATTTTTGTCATAAATATATATATATATATATATATATATATATATATATATATATATATATATATTTAAAGTAGGACATTTATTTCAATTAATGGATGTATTTTTGTGGTGGGACACTAGCAGTTAAGTTTTAAATTTCAATTCACTTCATTGTTTCCTCTGAAAGCACATTGAGAATATTTGCCCTTTTACAAGTGCGACCAGCATTTACAAAACAAAAAAGATATAACACAAAATACAATAAGACTGATCATCTAAAAAAAAAAAAACTAGACGATTGTTTCTTAAAATCAAGTACTGATCTGCTAGTCTTGACTGTTTCTGGCAATTGATTATAAACACTTGGTCCAACAAAGCCAAATACACTTTAGCCAAAACAAGTTAGTTGAAAAGGGATTTCAAACAAAGCTAGTTTCTGAGATTTAGTATGACAATTGTTGTGTTGCCATGGAAACAATTCTAGAATTGATCAGGGCTGGGGATGGGGATACCCAGACTGACCTTATGAAAGAAAATTATTATTTCTGTTTTCACACAGTCATTTAATGAGGGTAAATGTGCAGCCTGGTACAACAAATAATGACCTGATTAATGAATAGGACATACTGTGGCCTGTTTCCACATTGAAGGATGCACTCCTTGGCAGAGGCAATAACACAACAATTTCATAAGAGGAAAAATTATACTTTCTTTTACCATTTTAAAAATCTTAAAATCCAGGCCATCTATACTGAGGAATGGCTATGGTTTCAGTTTATTCAAATATTCCATGACCAAATCAGGTGTATAGTAAATAGTTGAATGTATAGAACATATATTTCAAAAATGCATAGTTTATTTTATGTCAGACTCTATCTGACTAAAAATAAATCTTTCCCTCTTCCCCCCTCCCCCCACTCTCTCATACACTGTCTCTGCAGCTAATGATCAAAGCACTAAACCCAAGACATGGAGGGAAAACACAGCTCCAACAGACAAATAAAAAACACAAAAGTTGTCAACAAAGGAGAATAATACAGACACCACAAACCCCACTAAAACTTGCACTATATGCCTGTAGTGAAAGTACTCAACTATGCAAATTTTAGAGATTTTACAGCACAGTTACTATTGTATCAACAGCAAAGCAGATCCTTCTTTCTTTTAAATGCCCACAAGGACTTCATTGAGCTCGGGGAGTCACATGGGCACATTTGATGTGGAATGCAGCCATATGTTTCTGTTTACTAACCATCATGAGATTATCTTCCGAACCTTAGTCCGCACATATACATTTCCACAAGAAAATATTCTATGGTTGATGATGCACTTTTGGCTATTTAAGTGATATAGCAGGCAATTAATTTTAATTTAAAACATAGAGGACACAGTTCATGATCATGTTCCTCATCCTCAGCCTAAAACATTGAAATTAGTGTATGTTTTGTTTAATTTGATAACTGTACTACATGCAATCAAGGTATAATGGTTGCAAAATTTTTCTGTGGAATATAAGACATCTGGAAAATATGATTCCACTTTAATGGATTGAAGAACACATTTCACAGTATTTCCACTGCAGAATTCCAGTGTTCTACTTTCAGTGAAGTTTGGCAGAATTTAAGTGAAAATTCCTGACATTCAATGGAATTCCATTCCACCAGAATTTTAAAATTCTGCACAGCAGTAATAACAAGCCTCTTAGTGGACATTCAGTCAGGTATGCAAGGTCCTTTAGGATGCAAGTGGATGCATTTCTGATTAAATTTACTCACTTGCTTCCATGACATTTTTATATGATGATCAGAAAATGAATTATGCAGGTGAAGTTTGGAACTTTGGACTGGCATAATACTGTTCTGCAGCAAAATTCCTTGGAATTATTCAGAATTTTGTGAAATTCTGTAGCATTCCATTAATTTAAAAATTCTGCATAGCACTACTGATTTCCAAAACATATGTAAAGAACTATCAAAATGCTAATAAACACATTTTACATTAGACAACAATATTTATTGTAGCTGCAGAACTATAACAAGCAGTTTGCTTTATATAATATTTTTCTTCTCTCAGTGAACATCTGTTGAGTGTTAATCACATAATGATGCAATTATGGCTACTGCACATATTGTAACAATTGACCAGATTTTATGTATAGAACATTAAACATTTCTTTAATTATATTGCAGGCACTGTACTGGTATATCACAGCTCTCGCCGAGCTCACAACATTCATCCATGAGGCTCTCGACCAAGGGTCACTAGCAGAGGCTATCTTTATAGACTTAACTAAGGCCTTCGACACGGTCAGCCATGAATTACTCCTTCAAGTCCTGCCGCACCAAATGTAGTCTCGAGGCAGCTGCCTGGCTAAAGGACTACCTCACAGAACGCTCACAGCAAGTAAGAATAAACTCCACCATCTCCACTCCCAAGCCTGCTCGCCCGTGTTCGCAGAGGTCAATCCTAGGCCCACTGCTCTTCACTCTCTTCCTTAATTCTCTCCCCAAAACCTGCAGTGGTCATCTCTTACTCTATGCCGATGACGGTTCTCTACTGGAAACACCCCAATCCCGCGGTTGCATCCCAGCACACCCTCCAGGAATACTTCCGAGCTGGAAAACTGGTTCGCTGACCACCGACTGATCATTAACTATTCCAAAACCACATGACCTTGCCTCACCGGCTAAAGCCCTCGACAGCCAGATGGCTCTTCACATTCCAATGCGGATGGGTTCCTGCTGGAGCGCATCAATCACTTCAAATACCTGGGGTCACCTGGACACCTCCCTCTCCTACCACAGACATGTACGCCTCCTCTCGGCAGCAATCAACTCGAGAGTGGGTACCCTCTACAGAATCAAAAACAGTCTGCCCACTCATGCCATGCAGATAGCTGTCACATCCTCCATCCTCTCCCTAATCGATTACGGGATTGTAATCTACGGCACTGCTGATAACTCCACCCTAAGCTGCATCACCACTGCTCTAAACAGCATGTCGCCTTTGTCTCGGCAGTGACAGACTCACCCACACCTGCGACCTATACCGACTGGATCGTTGGCTTAATTTCGCACCAAAGGCTCAAGTACCACACCTGCATTCTAGCAAAAGATCCACCTCTCTGCTAGCGCCAACCGCCCTTCACCACATCATCAAACCGCCCCTCTCAGGCGACTACCAGACTCACGGCTTCCACATCTTTCGTGGTTCCCCCATGTCGAACGCCCTGCGCAGAGATCCCTCCGCCACTGTGCCCCCATTTGGCTAAACACTCTTCCACCCTCCTCTCCCAATCCCGCAGCATCCATCTCTTCAAAGCAGGCCTAAAACCTTCCTAATGGATAGCTCAAAATGTGCATGCTACGTTGGCCTACCTGTCTCCCCCTCCCCACACACACCCACAGGGGCCCTTCTGACCTTTCTAACCCCCCATGCTCAACTCAGGGACGTGGCATGTCTCCTACCTCACAAATGAGAGAAAGAATAAAAAAAAAAAAAGTCACTTTGCCATGATACCGACAATTAACTCAGTAATGCCACTTGTTTATTATGCCTTGAAAGTTGCCTTCCATTGCCTTTCTGTCATATGGCTCTCCACCATCTGTAACCACCGGAGAGCTAATGTTACTAAAATGTGATTTGTACATAAAACTGTAAATAATTTGTGCCTGTATATAATCTTGCCTGGCCTGTTCCGTCTGTCTTCCCCCCAACTCATGTTCCCCCCCTCCACCCTTTGTAACTGACGTGGAGCCTTTGCAAAAGAGTCTTTGACTCAAAGGTTTGTAATTCCGAATTTCAGTAAATAAATAAAATAAAATAAAATATCAGTTTACAGTATTAATCAATAATGAGAAATTACAAATCACAACACACCACTGGCTAACATTTCTTCTTATGACATTTAAAATCTTTAACCACAGAGTTAAAGCATATGAACATATGAAAAAAACAGCAGAAGAAGGCCATTTTGGTCTAATGAATCTGCTTGGTAAAAAATGCGCAGCCCATGGCTTATGCCAATGACCCTTCCCCCCTTGTCATCCCTTCCTTCCCTGCTACTACTTCATTGTCCAATGGGTTCCCTTTGTGCTTGTCCCAGGCCCCCTTAAAGGCCCCCACCATCTTTACTGATACCACTTCTTCTGGCCTCACATTCTGTGTGTTCACCACCCTCTCTGTAAAAAAGTGCTTTCTAACATCCCCCTTAAACCTTCCCCCATCAACTTCAAGCTGTGCCCCCTCATGGTTCTATTGTCACTCAATTTGAAGAGACCTTCTCTTTCCACTCTGTTTATGTCTTCAAGAATTTGAAGGTCTCTATCATATCTCCCCTCTCTCTCTTCTTTTCCAGGGAGTACATACTCAGGGTCCCTAGTCTCTCTTTGTAGGACCTATTCTGCTGACCCATGATCATCTTGGTTGCTCTCCTTTGGACCCTTTCCAGCAAGCGGATGTCTCTTTTTTGGTATGTATGCCAATATCTTACCCCATATTCTAAATGTGGTCTTACCATTGACCAGTATAAGGGAAAAATGGCCTTACTTCACTTACTGCTGAATCTTCTGGCTATAGACCCCAACATCCTGTTTGACTCTGCAGCTGCCTTCCTGCATTGCATGTAGTGTGTCAGGTTTCCAGTAATCACCACACCCAGATCCTTTTCTTCTTCTGAAGCAGCTGCCCAGACCAACATCAGGTAATACTCTGTCCTAGGATTCCTAGCCCCGATATGCATCACTTTGCATTTTGTGGCATTGAAGCCAAGTTGACAAATTTCTGACCATCTCTTGAGTTTATTGATATCCTCCTACAGGTCCTGTATCCTTTCCTTTGTGTCCACTCTCCCACAGAGTTTTGTGTCATCTGCAAACATTCACATCTTGCCCTTTATGCCTTCCGCAGTGTTGCTTATGAAGATATTGAACTACACCAGCCCCAGAATCGATCCCTGTAGGATCATGCTGGTGACCTCCTTGATGCTGAATAACTCTCCCTCCACCTCCACTCTCTGGGTTCTAGCTCTCAGGCAGCTGCCTACCCACTTTGCCATTTTCTCCCCCATCCCTAGATCCACCAGTTTCCCAGTCAGCCTCCTTTATGGTACAGAATCAAAGGTCTTGCTAAAGTCCAGGTATATGATTTCCATTGCCTGGCCTCTGTCCATTGCTTTGGTGATGCAATCAAAAAGTAGATCAGATACATTTGACATAATATACCTGCCACAAACCTGTGCTATCTCTCATTCTGAAGACCATTCTCTTCTATGTACCTTACCAGCCTTTCCATAAGTATGGTCTCCATGGATTTACATACTATTGTGGTCAGACTGACTGGTCTATAGTTCCCCAAGTCATCCTCAGGTCCACTATTGTTGAGAGGAGCCACATGTCCCATTCTCCAATCCAGTGTCACCATGCCCTACTCCAGCTATCTACTGAAGAGATCTTCCTGCAGCCTTGCAAGCTCCTCTGCCAACTCATTTAGCATCCTAGGGTGTATGCCATCTGATCCTGGGGATTTATCCACCTTCATTGCCAGCAGCCCCCTCCTTCACTCTTTCTACCTCTATTACAGCATCTGACCCCCCATCCCCTCCCTCCTTCTCCCACCTGATGGTACCAGCCCATCCAGTTCCCTTGTAAAGACAGAGCAAAAGTATTCATTCGATACTTCAGGTTTGTTCACTTCTTTTTTCCCTGTCCATCCCTTTTTCTTAGCCTAACTACCCCATCCTTTGTGTCCCTCTTTTTACTTATGTAGTGGAAGAAGGCCTTCTCCCCCTTCTTGATCTGTTTAGCTATTTGAAGCTCTTTCTGCACCTTAGCATGCTGTACAGCCCTTCTTGCCACTCTAGCCAACCTCAGGTACTCTTCCTTATCACCTTCCCTTACTGTTCTCCTGAATTGTCTGTAGGTCACCCTCTTTTCCTTCAGTACTCTGGCTACCTCATAGTTAAACCAGGTAGGTAATTCAGCCCTCAATATCTTCCCTCTAAGCCTGATACCATCTGCTGTGGCTGCTAAAATCACTTCTCTGATGATGGCCCATGTTTGATCCACCCTCATGACCTCACTGATGCCCACTAGGTGTGACCTTAGCACCTCTACCATCATCTTGAATGTAGCCCTCCTGAAATCCAGTGTGTTGGTCTTAATGGGGATGTTATCACTGCCCATGTCCAAACTGAACCACACCGTACTATAGTTGCTACATCCCAGAGGTTCCTTGACCTCTATGTCCTGTGCGTGCTCCTCATTAAGCAGCAGTGCAATGAAAAATATGTTTTCCAAAAAGCTAGTTTAAGCTATAATTAATAAAAATGTATGCATATCTGCCAAATGCACTCTTCTATGTGCCTTTTATGCTGTGCACCATGAGTTTTTTTTATTTTCTTAGTCCTAGCCTTTGCCATATCCACAAGGATCCTTCTACACCAGATGTGTCTGACATCTTTTTTTCTAGACAGAAAAAAAAAACAACTAAACTAAAACATTTGAAAAATACTCAAATATTGGGACTCCTAGAAATTTTTAACCACAAATTGAAATTAAAAGATGCCTGGAATCTTTTATAATGAAAAAAGTAGGGTGAACATTTTGGTCACATTTCATTGCACTGCTGCTTTAAGTTACCTACATAGTAATATAGTATTGTAATGATGGAGAGAACTAAAAATCATTAGTATATTTCATAAACTGTGTGTGTCACCTGTGGGGATATTTTCTGTTTTTTTTCTCTGTGATTTGGTTATAGTGATACATGTGTGATTGTTCTTACTATATAGTTGGGTTACTTCATGATCACCATTTCTTTTTAAAGAATTGCAGATGGTGGCATATTTAGCTTCTATTTATTGATTTTATTTATTTATTTATTGAATTTTGTTGAATGAGTAGGCCAACTGAGACTAGAAGTCCCTTTTTCAGGGGCAACCTGAGGTGAGGGGACTATACAGATGGTTACCAATTGAAATTGTGCCAGATTAAGCTGTTGGTGATATTTTAAGTGAATGAGGAAAATTTGGCCAAGGTATCAGGGAAATTCCATTGCTCTTAGAAGGTGGTGCTGTTGACTCCGAATCCAAGATGGAGGACTCAAAGGAGGCAGGAGAGGAGCTGCTGAAGCAGGCTGGGGAGCTGTTCTCCCTCCCAGCCAGTGAACTTAAGGAGAACACCCACTGAATGGAACAAATTGTTTGTGGAGACAAAGATGTGTTTCCAGTAGATTTGGAAATGGAGAGCCAAGATGAACAGTTGGCATCAGATGTGGAGACATCAGACATGGAAACAACGCATACAGAATTATTGCTAGAGCAAAAAATGGCAGATAAGAGATCACAGATGGCACAGCAGATGGGAAAAGAAGAAGAAATATATTTGCACAGGAAGATGGATTTAAAGAAGAAAAAATTTAAAAACAGAAAATGGAACAGAGGTCGAGAATGAAAGAAAAAATCTTTGCTACACCTGGAGTAGGAACAGCTGGAACTTGAAAGGGCATACAATCAGCCCAAGAGAGAATAAAGGAGACGTTTGGCCCTAAAACACCAGTTGATACAGAGACAGACTGGACACTGGACCAAGCACTCTGAAATGTAGACTGGATACAGGATGATTCGGGTAAGTTGACTCCAGACCCGACTGCTGAATTTGTGAGCAGTTTGACAGTAATTCCCCAGAATTTTTAAATAAAGTGCCCGATAGTGCTGCACAGAAAAGGGAAGCATAGGAGAAAAAACAGAGAGAAATACAGAAGAAATGGTAAATAATGCTGTTGGGACACATGCTTCTATTATGCCTGGAATTTCACTGATGGTGAAGACTTCTTCCCATTGTGTTCACAGGAAAAAACAAAATGGGGAAACGGGGAAAACAAAAATTGCCAGACTTGGGGAAATGGTAGTGAAACTGGGGAATAGGATGAGACACAGAAAACTGGATTAACACAGGATGACACAATACAGAAGGATACTGAATGAGAGGGACGAGATAAAGCAAGTTTAGGAGGAACTTCTAATGCACCTGAAGAAGTAGATATGACTGTTAATGATACAGAGGCTATGATTCCAAACTTAATGGCTACTACCCTGAACTTACAGGCAGGGTCTGGATAAGATGCAGGTGAACAGGTTCAGGTTTACAGTGAAGAGGGATCTAGTGAAGAGGAAGGACAACCTATCAGAGAAGAACCCCATCCTCAGAGACACCCCATAGATTCTCAGATTTACATGATAGATCTGCACCAAAACCCATAAGATATGCTGTCCATATTAGCTATAAAGGGAGCCTTGAGTTTCACCCTGCTGCAACATATATAGGGGAAAAAACTAATCAAAGGTTCTTTACATTTTTTACCTGCTGTGCATGCTCTCATTCACATCTCAGGTGAAAATAAGTTTGATATCAGCTTTAATATTCCTCTCCTCTTTGTGGACACCCTTTCTGGTGATCCCTCTAACAAAGCCACTGATAAAAAAAAAATCACAGTTACTGTATGTTTTGGAATGAGGGTGTGTGTGTGAGGGGGACATGTATCATTGGCTTCAGAAAAGGTGCAACATCCTTTGTGCCCCAAACCAATAATTGATTCCTACCTTTTCTGGACTTGAGGTTGGACCTTTAAAGTAAAATTGTGACAAAATGAATCTGGAATTTTACATATTCTGAATAGTTTATTTTTGAGAAAAGATCGGGGCGGGGGGCTGCTTTTATGTAGGCCAACCAAAAGTGTGCTATAAATGTGGAGAATGGACACATTTGGTGAGCACTTATTACAAGTTGAGATGTATCTGATGTGATGAATACAATCATATCAGCACAGTTTGTCAAAATGTGACTAAATGTATTCATTGTGATAATCTAGGGCATGTGCTTCAAAGGTGCCCCTGGGCAGTACACAAAAGGAGGGACAGAGTGGATCAGGACTCTCTGATTAAAACTGCACAAAAATAAGCAGATGCAGACCATGTGCCTACTCCTGGGCAGCAGACAACATTTTTAGCTACTGGGGAGATGGCTACAGAACAAGGCCAGCAAGAACAGGTAGATATTTCTCAGGAACCACTTATACAGGAGGTGGCCAAAGAGAATGAGAGTGTGATAGAAGGAAATGTGGTTTTTGGATAGGCCACAACAAGACACCATACCTACTACAGGACCTGCTGCTAGTATATCTCTTGGCTGTTGGTCAGCAAGGAGAAAATAGTATGCCCCCCACAGAATGGTCAAAGCCTGTAACCAGGAAAAATGTTAGATTACAACCGGCTGTATTACCAAAGGTGACTGTGGATAATAGATTTGAGATTCTGATGAAAAAAAAGAGCTGTGGAGGAACGGATACTGATGACCCAGACTCAGATGCTTCTACGCATTCACTACCATTGCCTGAAGAAAAAGATGGTAGAAAGAAAAAAAAAGAACAGGAAGCATTTGGAAGGAAAGACTGGATGAAGCTGAATTACTGGGATAGAATAACATTTCCCTCTACAAACTTCTTAAGAAGCAGTTAAAACTGGCAACCCTGAATTCATGTAGCATAAAAAGTGGTATGAAAAGGAATGTTGTGTTTACTTTATTAGAACAGATGCATCTTGATGTAATTTTTTTTAATTCAAATTTTATTAGTTTCCAATACAGAGAATGAATCATAACAACATAGATCATGAACCCCATACATCAGATACAAAATACAGGATGATTCGCTCTCCCCTACCCCCCCTCCTGCCCTGCCCACCACCCACCCCGAACAACCTAGCGCCTCTTTACACATTTTGCATGGAACCTATAGGTATGGCATAGTGATGCTTAAACCTGTAATGCATAGAGAGTTTGTAGTGGGCCCCAGATCCTTGTCAAACTTCTTAATTTTGTTGTATAGACAGGCAATAGTCCTTTCTGTTCTAAGGTTTGCATGTAACTCCTGAAGCCATTCAACATATGTTGATACCGCCGTATCTTTCAAGTGTCTTAACACTATTTTTTTAACAGACATCGACATCAAGGCTATGTAGTACTTCCTGTTCACCACCGAAATGGAGGAGAAATCCCCAAGAAGACATATTTCGGGGTGAACAAGTCTGAGAGCCCTAAAAGAGGATCAGTACGGTGTTTAATCATAGTCCAGAGTGGGACAACTTTAGAACAGCTCCAGAAAATATGAAGATCTCTTTCTTGTGACTGACATCTTGTGCAAAGAGGAGAGGACATCAAACCCAGTCTAGCAAGCCTCTGCAGAGAATAATAAATATTGTGCAAAATTTTGAATTGCATTAATCTAAATATATCCTGCTTAAGGAACTTATGATAACTTTGCCACAGGAGAGGCCAATCCAGGTCTCTGCCCTGGAAGAGAGAGGCCCAAAAGGTGACGGGAGCGTAGTTATCAGGATAGACCCAGGTAAATAGAGCACTGTATATTTTAGATACAGCATGGGGCAAACCCGCCAACTCCATTAGGGTAGCCTGAAATCTGATATGGGGAGCCGGGGAGTCGAACCCATTACCTTAACCAGAAGATGACGAAGCTGGAAAATCTTGAAGATTCTTATGCGAGGTATCATAAACTTGTGCATAATGTCAGCTGAGGAACACCATTGACTGTTGGGTGTTATAAACTCATCTAGATGGCAGTCTCCTATCTGAGGGAGCCAACTGGCTGGGAGTGGCTTACCGTCTAGTAAAAAATTAGGGTTACCTATTACGGGTTGAAATGAATCCTTGAGATTCTTATATCCCAGAAAAGCACACAATTGAGTATGGACCCTGATTGAAACAGCTATAGGGGAACTACGTAGCGATTCAGGTAGGGAACTAACCTTGGTGTATAACAGCGCAGCAGGGGAAAGACCGTGTTTTTTTATGGAAGCAGACTTGACAGCTAACCAGGTCAGGGTGTACGCAGCTGCCGTGGACAACTGATCCGCGGTCAGCCATCTGAGACACTTATTGGCCTGGCTGGCCTAGTAGTATAGCCCAATATGGGGAAGCCTTAGTCCTCCTTTAGCTTTCAGGGCAGCTAATTTATGGAATGCCATCCTTGCCTTCTTATCACCCCATATGAAATTAGAGATCATACTGTGCACTTTTTTGACCCAGGACAGGGGGAGCCATATGTTTAGCATGTTGAGGGGGTAGAACAAATTAGGGAATACTTTCATTTTGATTAGATTAATTTTGCCCCAAAGAGAGAGGGGAAGTAGAGTCCACTTGTGAAGGTCTAGGTCTATTTTATGTACCAGTGCGTCAATGTTTAGTTGTCTGAGCCAAGCTGTATCTCAAGTTAAAAGAAGCCCCAGGTACTTAATATAATCAGACTTCCAAGTGAGCCCGAACGCGATAATGTCCTGTTTGTATACCCTATGATTAAGAGGAAAAACTACAGTCTTTCCTACATTAAGTTTATAGTTTGAGACCTTGCTGAAGTCATCTATTAACTTCAGAATAGTGGGAATAGATGTGAGTGGTGGGTTACTTGCAGCAGAAGATTATTCATGAGGCCGCAACTTTAACCACCTGCTCACCAGAGAACACCCGAAATGCCCTGGGCACCCAATAACCTCCTAATAAAAGACTCTAAGTAAATATTAAAGAGAGGGAGAGATAGAGAGCACCCCTGTCTGGTCCCCACATGCAGTTTAAAGGGACTAGAGACAACCCCATTACATGAGATTCTGGCAGAGGGGAACTTGTATAATGAGCTGACCCAATTCCGGAATTTCGTGGGAAAACCAAAAACCTCATCATAACAAACAAAAAGTCCCAGTGGACTCTGTCAAACGCCTTCTCAGCATCCAAAGAAATCAGGACCATTGGATGAGAAGCATCCTTGGATGTCAGGAAGACATGAGACATGATCCTCAGATGATCAACCGATGATCTCCCTTTCATAAAACCAACCTGTTCTGCCCCTATTAGAAAGGGAAGTACTGCCTCCAGACGGTCGGCTAATAATCTTGCCAACATTTTAATATCATGGTTGAGAAGGGAGATCAGCCTATAACTTGAGACCTGATCAGACGGTCTGTCTGACTTGGGCAACAAAACAATCAACACATCGAAAAGGGAGGGATCGGATACATGACCGGAAAGGATAGCCTGAAAAAGTGGTAACAGAATGGGAATCAATTGCTTAGAGAAAACTTTGTAAAAGTTGGAGGTAAACCCATCAGGGCCCGGAGATTTGTCAGATGGAAGGGATTTAATTATCCTTTCAATCTCACCCTCAGAGATAGGAGAATCCAAAATTTTCTGCTGGGATTGTGTAAGAGATGGCAATTGTAAATCACTCAGATATTCATAAAGTCTGTCCTTAGATGGGGAGTTGGTCATGGGGCCATATAAATCCTTGAAATTATTTGTGAACGCCTCCGCTATCTACGAGGGTAAGACCCTAAGGGAGTTGTCTTTGGGGGAGTGGACTGCTGGAATGAATCTGGCGGATTCCTGTTGTTTAATATGCAACGCTAACATTCTGCCCCCCTTCCCACCCTGATCGGTATATGCAGCTTTTGTTTCAAAATTGCAAATTTGACTTGCTCCGTTAACATAGCTAGGTAGGCTTCTCTCAATTTCGTTAAATCTTGTTTAAATGCCTCTGAGGAAGATGGAGAGAGAGCAGTCTCCATACCCCTAATCTGAGAGAGAAGATCAGAAATCCGAGATGCCCTCTCTCTTTTCCTTTTTGATGTTAGGCCAATTATAATCCCCCTGAAATATGCTTTACAAGTACCCCATACCATATCAGGCTTCCCCATGGAGTTAGAGTCAGTAGCAGTAAATGGCTCTATTTGGGATATTATATATTGAACCATCTTCGGCTCCTTCAAAATTTGGTTATTCAACTTCCACCTGTTCCCTTTATTTGGCAAGGAAGCTAGGGCTATTAGGCAGGTGACCACAGAGTGATTTGACGGGGGCCCTGAGACAATATTAGAGCGTATAACCCCTGGTAAAAGAGTTTGAGAAATGAGGATGTAATCAATCCTCGAGGAAGTTGCATGCCCCGGGGAAACAAAAGTGTACTCCCTTGTACTGGGATGTAATACACGCCAAATATCACAAAGGCCTGCAGAGTCCATCAGATCCCTAAAAGGTCTTTGTGCTGAAGAGAGACCTTGATGGGATGGACCTGATTTGTCTAGAGCCTGATCAAAAACGAGATTAAAGTCACCCCCTATGACCATGGCGGTATCCAAAAATGGAGTCAAAGGCTTCTATTATCTGAACAAAAAAACTAGGGGAGTCTACATTAGGGCCATAGATAGCACCCAAGACAATGTCTAGGGTATGCAGTCTGCCTTTTACAAACAGAAATCTGCCCATAGGATCAGATATAACTTGGAGAGGTTTGAACGGAACCGACCTATGCAGAAGGATCATGACCCCTCTACTGTGGGTTGTGCCCTCTGCAGCAAACATCTGCCCAATCTGTTGCTGTCTCATTTTGTCAGCTTCCCTCTTGAGCAGATGCGTCTCCTGCAAAAGCATAATTTCTGCCTTCAGATGGTTTAGATGTTTCAGAATTTTATATTGCTTAGTTTTATGCCTCACCCCTTTAACGTTCCAACTAATAAATTGAATGTTTCTAGCCATCACCCATGTTGCCAGTCAGAAATCTTCTGGAGCACAGCAAATGTTTATATTTCACATCCATACTACTCCAAACATGGTATGCGCTGGGTTGTTCTACCTTCCCCCCAACTCCTGACCTCCCCCTGATACCCCCAGCCCAAAACACCCCATAAACCCTAACCCCACCTCCCTCACCCACCCCTCTCTTGCATGGTACATGATGAATGGCAGTCTGAAAAGTCCCTCTCCCTCCAACCTGCCTGCCCTTGTGAACCAAGAAACAAGAACAAAAATACCCCTTTATAACCAGAACACTCCATAGAGAATAACATATCTCCAGTTCTTACTGCTTAACATCACCCCTTATTAATACAGGGGAATTAGCTGCAAGAGCCCCTTAGAGAACATAATCCTCCCTGCTGAAACCCCAGGAGCCATGCATCAACATGGTCCATGGAGCATGAAGTGTATAAAACGCTTGCATCATATGTAGAAATAATAATCTTAGACGGCCTCTTATGGCGCAGCCCTCGAGCAACAGGCGTGAACGGCCGAGAGTGAGCAGGCCATTACTGTCATTCTTTGATATAGGGGAAAGTCTGTGAGCTCCAGGGTCACTGTCCAGACCACTTTGCTTGGACCAGAAACAGTGACTACCTCACTCCTATAGGGAAAATTTGAAAAAAGAAAAGGGGAGTCCTCCAGAAACAGCACTCTAACAGGGTTATGCATGAGGGGTGGACAAATGCCTAATTAAGGCGTACAGAAACCCTGATATCTCCATCTGTCTGCAATTGTGGATTCCCCGTCTGGCATTCAGACTAACCATATTTATTGCCTAGTGGCACCAGGGATCGAAATGGAGGGAAGCCAAGAAAAGACCAGACCTTACTAACAGAACCAGAAAGGGACCACGGTTACAGACAGGGTCTCATTGTAAGCTCCGAGAAAGCTGAGCATTGCCCCCCCCCATTGCCCATTGCCATAGAATCAGGACATTACCCCAAAGGAAATGAGTTGCCAATTCTGTCAGAGTGAGATTTGACTTGAACACAATGACCCTGCTCAGATATCCATTATTTAGGACCAAAGGGAAATCACAAGAGTCCGTTAACACCTAGCTTGTAAACCCAAAAATGAGACTGGGCTTAACCAGAGCCAAAACAAGAGAGTCAACACAATAGTAGACAGTCCTGGAAGTAAGAACCAGATCGGGAGCAAAATGTCCATTTATATCAGAAAGGAGGCCCTTCATGAGAGTTGCAGCATAAAGTTAGGTAACCAGATGTACAGTATGTCACCGACATAGCCCCAGAGAGTTTATTGAGAATTGTAAATTTGCAGCAGCTAGACAACACCATCAGTGGAAAACTCAGCACAGCACACTGCACCTGGTCGATTCTCATGCAGGCTTAAATAAGTCAGGAAGCGCTTCTTTGAGCCCTGCAGTTGCCAACTCCACTTCCTCATAGGTCACCCAGGAGCCATTCAAGCAAACTTGGAGCCTTGCAGGAAAGCCCATATGAAATTTGATTCCCGCAGCAATCAGCTTGAGGACCAATTTGTGAAACGTGGCTCATTTCTGATACAGAGATAAAGGCAGATCTTGTGCCACCCTCAGCTTTTTACCTTCCCATTGCAAATTTTGTACTTCCTTAACTTTGTATAGGAAATGCTGTCGCTCCTGGAAATTTAAAAAACAAAATATGAATGACTTGGGGGAGCTCCAACAGGGAGTGGGTAGCACACGATGAGCTCTTTCTATAATGTAGCTTGCTTCAAAGGGGGAAGGGCCTGCCACCTTCTACATGAACTTCTTAATGAACTTGATGGGGTCTGAGCCCTTTTCACCTTTGGGCAAACCTATAATTACCACATTGTTGCAGTGACTGTGCCCCTCCAGGTCTTCCACTTTATTCTCCATCTTCACTAGCCTATGCCTCAAGGCCACTAACTCCAGTTTGGCTTTGTCCTGTTTCCTTTCAACAGAGCGTATACAAGCTTCATTATAAGCAGTTTTCTTGGAGAGCTCCTCCAGGGTGTTAGAGATGCCTTTTATTTCTCCTGCCATATTCTGCATTTCATCCTTAAAAGGCTGAAACTCCTCTAAAAACCTTGAGAAGGTAAGGAGATCTGCATCAGGGCACTTAGTAGTGACAGGCAGCAAGGACTGCAAGGAGAAGGCCCTGGCTTTTTTAGAGACCTTCTCAGGTGTAACAGGAGGCATATGTTTAGAAGCAATTTTCTGCATCTCCTCATCCATTGACTTCTTATAACGGGGGCACAAATGTTTAAGAAAGTGACAATCAAGCGATCTGTGGTAAATAACACTGTAAAACAGGGTTTTAAAGAGATTTAAAAGGCGAAGGTCGGAGCAAACAGAGAGGCGTCCTACATAGCACACCGCATCACGTGACCTCTTGGTGTAATTTTTTCACAGGATACCTGGATTGCAGATACCTTTAATTTGTATAAACAAATCATGAGTTTGAGGACATTCCTATTGGTCTTTTGGGATGGATAAGGCTGATGGAGTGGGGATTTTGTTTAATGGGACAAAAGTTACCTTACAAAAATTGACTGATTTAGTGTCTGGCCAGTTATTGGTATTGACTGGGATGTGGGATGGGATACCTTGTAGATTTCGTAATGTATATGCACCACAGGTTGTCAGAAAGGGTAGATATTTTGGGGAAAGTGCAACCTTTTTTAGCCACAGCTCTGACAATTTATTTTTTTTGGGGGGGGATTTTAATTGTTCCCTAGATTTTGCAAATAGGACTAAAGAGGGGGAAAAGGTATATTGCGATTCCAATGAATTAAAGCAGGAGAAAGCCAGAAAAAATGTATGGTCTGGGTTCCTTGGCAACAACAATCGATTATTTCTTTTTGTCACCCAGAAGTAAAATTAAGGAAATTTGCATGTCACTTTTAGAATTTTTGGACTACTTGTTAGTGAAGCTAGTGGTTTTGAATCAAGGGGTAATAATTCTAAGAATATTAGAGGGAGGGTAAATTTAGAGTTATTTAAAGATAAAAGGATACTAATAGGCCTTACACAAGTGCTGAAGGCTAGAAAGTTAGCTTTTGGCCTGAATGATACAGCAGGAGAATGGTGGGAGAATTGAAAATAAGATATACAGGTGTGGCTACAGAAACAGGGTGCGAAGGCCCTAAATAAAAATATTTGAAATATTTGTCTTTAAGGAACCAGTTACAACATCTTTTTTCCTTAGTTAATTCAACAAATGTGGATTTCACAGAACAAATTAAAAATATCAAAAAAAATGCAAAAATACCAGTATAATAGAGCAGCTACCTTGTTAAAAGAACTCAGTTTCATAACAATAAAAACACCCACCAGGGATCCCTGTGCAGCATGTAAAACCAGGGTGGATACCACCACTATAACATAATTAAAAGATTCTAGAGGGAAACTGTGCATGGAGCAACAGGACCTGGGGAGAATAATAAGTGAATATATGCATTCTTTAAATGACCAACAGATTAGCAGTAAGACAGAAATGAAATCTTATTTGGCTTCTACTAAAATTGATTTGACAAAGGAGGAAAATTAACTGTTAGCCACCCCTATTACCAAGGCAGAAATTGGGGAGGTGATAAAGGGGATGAGAAAAAATGTTTCACCAGGATGGGACAGCTTACCAACAGAATTTTACCAAATCTTTCAAGAAGACTTAATTGATATGTTACTTCCAGTCTTCCAAGAAATAACAGAATAAATTATGGTAATTGATGAATTTTCTCAAGGTTTATTGAGATTTTTATATAAGTCAAGAGATAAATCTTTACTTCAGAATTGGAGGTCAATTTGCCTTTTAAATACTGACTGGAGGATTCTCAGTACAATCTTGAATAAACGATTACAAAAGAATTTTAAAACATTGTTACACCCATCTCAGACATGTACAGATCCTGGAAGACAAATACAGGAAACTCTCTATGTTATTAGAGATTGTTATTAATTTTGTAAAACGAATGGAATAACGGGATATTTAATTTCTGTAGATTAAAGCAAAGCATTTCACAGGGTATCACATGCTTTTTTATTTACAGCATTACAACAGTATGGCATACTAGATCGGATGGTACAGTGGTCATAAACTTTATAAAGGGGAACAGCTGTAGTGCCCCTAGTGGGAAGGATAACTGGTATCCAGATAAGACTTAAGGGGTGTGTATGTCAGGGCTGTCCCTTAAGCCCATTGCATTATGTACTTCACTTGGATCCCTATATTAGGTATATTATGAATAACCCTACAATACAAGGAATTTCTTGTCCTTCAGGGTCAGGTAGCTTAAAAACATCAGTTTATGCTGATGATCTCTGTCTGTTTTTGAAAACAGAACAAAGTGTGGCACTTAGTTTAAGGGAATTGTCTAATTTTGCTCAGGTTTCTGAAGCATGGTTAAATACCAACAAAAGTTGTGGTATAGCTTTGGGGACACATAGTCAGGATACAGTAGTGGCAGGGATTAAAATTCAAAAGGAGCCTATTAAATTATTAGGAAACTACATAGGATATGGGGACATGACACAAAGGATTTGGGAAGTAGCATTACAAAAATGTGAAGGGAAGGTAGTGAGATGGAAGCGACACACTTTATCCAAGACAAAGAGAGTATTCATTTTGAAACAATTTATTTTGCCTGTGTTATTATATGTGGCTTGGATTTACCCACTACCTCTACACTTAGAAACAAGGACATTGGGTTCATTTTTTCAGATACTATGGGGCAGTTATCAGAACCCCATTAAGTAGGAATATACATTTTTGTCAAAAGCTAAAGGAGGTGTGGGTATGATTCACCCAATTGTTTTCTTCCATACCATGTTTTGGATGGGAACAATAAAACTAGCATTATGGTTGGAGGACTCTATGGGGAAATAATGGATTCAGGGGCTGTTGAGAAATGTCCTTGATAAATGGCAAGATGAATCAATAAAACTTATTCCAACACTACAGGTCCCAGAGTACCTTAAGCTACAGTGAAAAAAAATATTTATAGAAAGTACAAAAATCACAAATTATATCACTATCTAGGAAACAGCTATACATACAATCTGAAGTAATAAAGTGCCTATGGAACCTGAATTTAAATTTTGCACACCTGGGAAACAGAAATGGGTGATACAACAACTCACAAACCCTCGAGTACCTGAAAGAATGTGGGATATCCTGTGGCTTAGTACTTATGGTAGAATTAATGTACTGTATGGGGTTATTAAAAACACAAGGCTATAGAGTAGAGAACATGTCCTTATTATGAATGTTTAGCACCAGAGGAGACTATGCAGCATTTTATATTAGACTGTACATACACCGTGAATTTGTGGAAATTTTTAGCAATTCGATGGAGGTTGCCATTGTTACAATGATTAACATATGAACAAATAGTGCTGGGAGAATATGTAGACCATTTACAGGTATATGATGCTAGCACACTGGGAGTATTAAAATTCTATTTATGGCAAGGATGAAGTAAATATATGTTCAGCAATAGTGTATGCCATATATTGCTGTGGGGAAACTGTGTGAAAATGCATATATTGATGTATATAATAGAGATTTACAATAGAACTCCTTGATAAAGGTGCAGCAGATGTGGAAAGGATTACATGGAGTGATTAACTACATTTACATATTGATTTAGAGGAATACAAATGCAAAATAGGGAAGTTTAGGGGTTATTGGGTATGTTGAATAACACATTTTGGAGGTGGAGCAGTTATTTTGGAGTTTTTTGAATTGTCTTTAAGACTAAACTTATGAATGAACATACATGGGATTTTTTGTTTTAAAGGGTTTCTGTTTCAAGTGAACAGATGGGAGTTTTAGTTGTTTTTTTTATTTTCATTAGAAGTAGGATATCTCTCTATTTGTGTTGTAAATATATTTGGTTTTGATTTGTACTGAATTTTTTTTCAATAAAATACCCCTGCTTGCCTGTAGGGAAAATGCCGGCCATTCAGGATGGCCACTTCGGTTGGAACACAAGAGGTGATGGACATACAGGAGGTGGGGGAGATGGCCTCCTCCTCTACCTCCACTGTACTAGAGATCAAAATGTATTGAATGTCTTGCACAGTCAGTATAGTGTTATGCTTGAGCAACTGTGTTAGTTTGGTTTTGGCCTTTCACACTCTCTATTCCAGAGGAATTACCACCCTGTAGGGTACGAAAGGCAAGGAAACCTCAGAAAGTGTTCTACCTCTAGAGGTGCCATGGGACTATTCCCATGGCTAAAGGTACCTTAGGAATCCCCCTAAGGAGAGAAGTGTTGCTATTGGAGGAGGAGGGAAGGATGGCTGGGAAAAGAAAAAAGTGCTTCACAATGAGGCTGAGAGGAACTGCTTACATAGTTCTGTAAGTGGAAGTGGCTGGCTGCTTGGCCATTGAACTCCAGGCAAACCCTTTCCAATTCAATGTCCTGTATAGCCAGTATAGTGTTATGCTTGTGCAACTGTGTTAGTTTGGATTTGGCCATTTGGACTCTCCATTCCAGAGGAATTACCACCCTGTAGAGGTACAAAAGGCAACAAACCCTCAGAGAGGGTTCCACCCCAGAGGTGCCACAAGACAATTCCCATGGCTAAAGGCACCTAAGGAATCCCCCCAGAAATGTAGTGCAATCATATCCCAAAGAATGAGGTGCCATGAAGCTTATGAGCAAGCAGTAACTGTGATGTAGGAGCAGTAACGTTAACGTAGTAGTAGAGAAGCATAGACAGTTTGATAACGTAATGAGATGTTCAGTTTGATAATGTAATGAAATGCCCAGGTTTGCATAGCATGATACTGATGGTTTGTGTTGAAAATGAGGGGATCCTCTAAGGAGAGAGGGAATGGCAGGACATCCTCCACCTCCATCCAACAGTGGAAACTACCTGAAGAAACTAGGGGACACTACTATGCTAACTAACAGTTATGACCTGAGGCAATGGAGGAGAGAAAAAAAAAACCTATGAGGTGGAAATCTCTGGTGATCCAAAGCCTAGGTCGCCTTTTCTCCAGGCGTGGGATAGTTTATTTAGTGATGGCTCTCCAGCTGCAATTTGGAAAACCCAATCAAAGGAGGTGGAAAATATTCCAATTTGGAGAAAGGCTTTTACTCAAACTCTCTAGCGGGAATGCCATGGAAGGTTGTGAGAAAACTATGCAACAATACATGCAACCAAGGTGGAGGAGGAAAGCAATGACAGCTGAGGCACTCACATGGCCTATCCACCCTAAACTCAAACCAGGTGAACCAGAGGCACTTGTAGGGAGAATGCAGTGAAAGTGCATTGCTAGGGAAACCACTCAATTCAATGGACAACCATTATAGTAGAACACTAGAGCCAAAGGAGATCATCGTAACCACCCTTCATTGCTAGTCTTAAATTCTACACCAGGAGATGTTGTAGCAGGCAGCTAAAGCCAAGCCTGGAGCAAGGACATTCCCAGCTATGGGCTAGGGGAGAAGGATCCCACCCCAAGTTGGACATGCTCAAGATGCGGACTAAATGCAGAGTGAGACCATTGGCTGCAGGAACCCTGTGCCAGAATAGAATGGCTGGCATGTCCCAAAATTAGATTGAGAGCTGAGAAGCTGTCGAGCTGATTGAGCACTGGTGTGCTGATCATAATAAGCAATGAGTGCTGAGACTTTGCAATGTCGAAAGCAGATTGAGTGCAGCAAACATCCCAGAGCCTGAAGTCCAGAGGATGCAGTAGGCATGAGCAATCAATTGAGTAAGCAAGCGTGGACCTCTACGTAGGTCAGTAAACAGAGTAGTAATACATGGACCTGCATGTAGGTCTGCACAACATAGTAGCAATTAAACAGCACTGAATAGTAGGGCAAGCCAGACAGACATTTAAAAGCCAAATCAAGGTGACAAATACTCTGAGGATTTTAGGTGGTGAAGACAGGATTTAGAACAGAAATAATTAGCCACATGGGGCCACAACTCCCCAAACACTTCCCAGTCCCTGCTGTAGGACAAACAAGAAAGTGATGGAAGGGCCGAGAACCACATGCAGATATTAAAGCTAGTTTAACAGCCTCAGCAGGAGCTTTCCTAGCTGACCTCAGAGTAGAACAAGGTACAATAGCAATGGGAGTAAACAAAGCAGTAGTAGTAAGCAATTAGGCTTATAGCAGCAGCAGTGAAAACAATTGAGTACACTGAGTTGTAACTGCAATAAATGAAATAAAAGGAGGTACAATGCTGTGAAAGCACTGTCACCAGGCACTGCAATGAAACTGCAGCAATGAGGTAATTAGAATGAGTTGAGAGATCATGATTTGAGCTGCACATCTAGGTTTCTGAGTAAGCCTGCATCAGGTGAAAACAATTCAGTAAGCAACATGGAAGTAGCTATGATTGAGCTGAAACACTCAAATAATGGTTGCAGTTGCAGTACAAGTAATTTGAGAGTTGTGAGTAACTGAACGCAAGTAGTAGGAGCTCTGGAGCAATATACTAGGAGTTTAGAAACAAAGCCCCCCCCAAAAAAAGACAAAACCAAAAACACACAAACACAGACAAAGCCCTCCCAGAAAGACAAAACCAAAGGCACAGAAACACAGAAAACAGGGAACAAGACAGAAGAAGCACACACAGCCAAAGTCAAAATACAAACCAGAAGCAGGAAAGAAACACAGAAATCCAGCAGACAAGCAGGAGCAGCAATGTGGGGAACCCAACCATCTCAGAGGACTGATGGACAGATCCTTCGGCTGCAAAGAAAAAGTGCTTCACAATGAGGCTGCGAGGAACTGCTTATATACCTCAGGAAGTGGGAGTGCCTGGCTTCTTGGCCACAGAACTCCAGGAAAAGCCTTTCCAATTATGATGCGCCTGTGACTGTGGAACAGGCGGCGGATGCTGTTACAAGTGTTGATATGGCTACTGTAATGGAAGAACGGATTACTGAAAAAGATTTGCCTTTCAAGGTCAGTGAAACAAATTTACACACGACTTCTACAGATCTCTTACCTGACGGTGTAATGCCAGTAGTAGAAACTGATGATCTACAGGCACTACTGCATGCTGAAGATGATCATTTTCTACTAAGACAGGAGTTGCAAGACGCAATCGCAGTGAGGTGAAAGAAACAGGACGATATGTTGCCAGTAGCCACACCAGGTGAGAGGGCCCAGATGCAGACTACTGATGCAGCAGGGCGAGTTCTGGACACAAGACAGACTTCAGAGTGAGAAAACATGCAGAGGACTACACCGGAGGAAGGGGCACACATGGAACAGTAACAGAAACTCGACTTCAACACAGGTACCAATGAAGAAGTGTTATTTGTTTTCAATGGCAATTTGAATAAAGAGCAAAATGGGGTCTTGTCGGGAATGGCATGTAAGGGTGTTACCACACCTGTCCTAAAATGAGACTCAGAATTGACCTCCACCACTATGAAACCCTAATCCTGGACTGTTGAGTCTATGCTCTAGTCTGCAGATTGGGAAAATTCGAATAACATGGGACAATGGGTCTCAGGGCCCACTCCAGTGCAGATGCCAGGACAAAGAAGAAGCTCCCCTGTACAACAAACAACTCCATCACTGACACAACCATCTGCTAATAATTGAAAGACTTTGCCTGTAGTTCGGTGACCAAGCAGCCAGCCACTTCCACTTCCCGAGCTATATAAGCAGTTCCTCTCAGCCTCACTGTGAAGCATTTTGTCTTTGCAGCCAATGGCTCTGCTGGTTTGTTCCCTGAGCTGGTCGGGCCTCCCTGGTTGGAGCCCCCACCCCTTGCTTATCTCTGCAGGGCTTCTGTGTTTGTTTTCCCTGCTTTGGTTTGTATTTTGCCTTCGGGTGTTTATGCTTCCTTCCTTTTTAGGGGGACTTTTCTAGACTCCTAGCATAATGCTATTCAGAGCTCATAATGCTAGCTTTCAGTTACTCAACTATAGCTGGTCCATGTGGCATATTTTATTGCTCTCAACTGACTCAGATTACTTGAACCTAGCTATACAGCTTACTCATGCTTGTTCTACTTACCTCATTGCTGCAATCATTGCTTTGCCCTTTTGACAATGCTTAAGAGCATTATGCCTCCTTTATTTGCACTTAAAACTCAGTGTACTCATTTATTTTCTACTGCTGCACAGGCCTGCTTACTTTCTGCTGCTGCATTGTTTACACCCATTCCTATTGTACCTTGTTTACTCTGAGGTTAGCTGAAGCTCCTGCTGAGGCTATTAAATTAGCTTTTATATCTGCATGTGGTTCTCGGCCTTTCATCGCATCCTTGTTCATCCTACAGTGGGGACTGGGAGGTGTTTGGGGGGTCGTGGCATATGTGGTTAATTAATTAATTTCTACATCCTGTCTTCACCGTCGAAAATCCTCAGAGTTTGTCACCTTGATATGGCTATTCATGTCTGGCCAGCTTGCCCCTAACTCAGTGCTGTTTACTTGCTATACAGTAGTTATGCAGGTCCACCTATTACTACTACTGCTTACTGACCTATCAGGTCCACACTTGCTTACACAATCATTGCTCCTTGCTTACGCAAACCATTAATTCATGCCTAGTGCCATCCCCTCGGCTTCAGCCTGGGATTCTACTGCTCTCAATCTGCATTTGACCTTGCAAGGTCTCAGCACTCAATGCTCATTATGATCTCAGCATGCCATGCTCATTCAGCTCACCAGCATTACAGCTCTCAATCAATTCTGAGGCATGTCAGTCATTCTAATCTGGCACAGGTTCCTGCAGCTGATGGTCTCGCTCTTCATTTAGTCCGCATCATGGAGCGTGTCCAACTTGGGGCAGGATCCTTCTTACCTGGCCCATAGCTGGGAATGTCCTCATCCCAGGCATGGCTTTAGCTGCCTGCTACGCAACAGCAGCTCCTGTTGTAGAATTTAAGACTAGCGGTGAAGGGTGGTCATGATGATCTCCTTTGGCTCTAGTGTTCCACTATAACAGTTGCCCATTGACTTTAGTGGTTTCCCTAGCAAGGCACCTTCACCGCATTCTACCCACAACTGCCTCTGGTTCACCTGGTTTGATTTAAGGCAGGTAGGCCAGGTGAGTGCCTCAGCAGTTGTTGCTCTCCTCCTGCACCTTGGATGCTTGTATTGTTGCAGAGTTTTCTCAAAACCTTCCATGATGTTCCTGTTAGAGGGTTTGAGTGAGAGCCTTCCTCCAAATTGGAATATTTTCCATCTCCCTTTCATTGGGTTTTCCAAATTGTAGCTGCAGAGCCGTCACTAAATACATTTTCCCAAGCCTGGAGGGAAGGCAACTTAGGCCTTGGATCCCTAGAGATTTCCTCCTCATAGGGTTTTTTTTTCTCTCCTCCATTGCCTCAGATGATAACACTTAGTTAGCAAAGTTGTTTCCCCTAGTTTCCTTAGGTAGGTTCTGTTGTTGGATGGAGGTGGAGGATGTCCTGCCATTCCCTCTTTCTTTAGGGGATCCCCTTCTCTCAATGCAAGCCATCACTATTCTTCTCTACTACTATGTTGCAGTTACTGCTTCTATGTCACTGTTACTGCTTGCTCATACGCATCAAGTTGCCTCCTTTTGGGATGATACTACATTTCTTTTGGGGATTCCCAAGGTACCTTTAGCCACCGGAACCATTCCATGGCACCTCTAGGGGTGGAGCCATCTCCGAGAGTTCCTTGCTTTCGTACCCCTACAGGGTGGCAATTCCTTTGTAATAGAGAGTGCAAATGGCAACAACCAAAACTAACACAGTTACATAAGCATAACACTATACTGACTGCGTAGGTCAGTGAATAATGATTTTGATATGGAAGGGGTAAATGCTGCTGAAATCACCTGCAGCAAATTACCCCTACATTTAACGGAGAGTTTACAGTTATCACAATCTCCTCTCCTACAGCTCCCAGAGGAGTCAAGGTCTAATATAAATCTGAATGAAAAGGTGAGGGCTTTACCCATGGCACTAACCAGGGTTGGCAAATGAGATACAGGACAAGGGTTTTCTACCTCAACTGCTGGACATGAAAGAATTGATTCAACTCTAACATCTGAGGCACCACCAAACACAGACAGCTCACACCCTTGCTCTTGTGACTCTTTTTTTAGGGCATCTACATACCCAGCTAAACAGCATAATGCCATACGTTTACTATATTGGGGGGACCTGGAAACCTTTCCAGACAGAATGTTTGCTGCCAGATTTCTGCTGAAGGGATCAATGCGCTTTTCAGCTGCTGAGCTTTATGCCCTCATTCATGTGTTGGGGGAGGAAACTTTTGATATTAGTTTTAAACTAAGCAGTGGGCTGCAGAAATTCTGGGCACAATGCCTGCTAGTTAAAACTTCACCACTATGGACACCATTCTACATAATTCCCATCATGAAGCCAGCCAACAGGACCATCACCATGCCTTTTTGAAAATGAGGGGGTCAGTGTTACAGACCTCCTGTACTGGCTCAGGCACAGATGCACAGTATTAGGCAATCCAGAGGTAATTTGACAAGTAAAGTATCTGGACAGGTGGCTGGCAGATCAAGATGGTTTTAAACAACTCTAACACTGGTCTCCAGCATCTGCCGAACAGTTTTTTCTGGGAAGGGATTGGGGTTTTGTTCTATGTGACACAGTTCAAGGCCTGTTGTTGATGAGGGTCAACAGGTTATCTGAGCAGTCTTTGTGACAGGCTAAAATGAACCATCTGTAATGAATTAGGGCATTCAAGTGTTTTTTGTAGAAATGAGCATAGATGTATTTTGTGTGAAGCAGGGAGACACACTTACCACACTTGTCTTTGGGCTGCCTATAATCAGCCTAACCAATCTGACAGTGAAAAACAATGCCTGTCAGTAGCCATTGCACAAAAAGATAGAACCAGGGAGAGACCACCCACACAGCCTTCTGTTTTCATCCCATGCACTGAAGAGCAGGAACAGGCAGAGGAAAGAGAGTGTCCCCCCCACTTCTCTCCCTCCATTGAGCCACCTGGGCAACCTGAGAAGACTGATGTAGAGCTCAACGAAGAAAGTGCTGAGAATATGGATTTGCAGGAAACAGAAGAAAGGGCTTGCACCTCTACATCTCAGAGTACTTCAGAGATGTCACTGCCCCAACCTCTGAGGGAAAAGGCAAAGACCAAAATGGTGACTAGACACAGACAAAATTGGAATCTACCAGTGCCAAAAATACCTAAGACCACTGAACTACCCCTTTACTAACAGATTTGACACCTTCGCTGACACTGTTGGTACTTCAGGTAATGAGTCAGATGGTTCATCCACATGGTCATCCTTACCTGACGTGGAGGACTCCCCCTACTGAAAACACACCCACTGAAGGGCATCCTGCGCTAAAAGTGACAGCAAAACAAAAACACACTAGGTCCTTTAGGAATTTGAGGAAGGAGCCAACCTGATATGTGTACTGATAGGATTTTTCTTTTTTCCTCCCTTTAACAAATATATAAATGAATCCCAGTCTACCACTATATACTATCAATACTACTAGTGTAAAAAGCCATAGGAAAAGGTTGTCAGTCTTTACCAAACATAAATCTTTTCAGGCAGGCATCTTTTTTTTACAAAATTTCAGACAAGCTGGGCTCACATAAAGGATAAAAGATCCAAATCTTTGGAGTAAGATTAAAACATTTATTAAATGTTAAAAAAAGCAAGTAGCCGCCACCCACCACCAATGACTGTTTCACATAAAGTGCTTTTTCAAAGTGAATTGCATTGACCTATCACCAAACTTGATTTAAATAGACTTTTCAAATACATCATTATTAATTTCATTGGTTTAGCTTTTAGGTGATGTTAGTGACATGTGACTAATTCCCTATGACATAATGTTTAATTCATATTATAACTACCCAATCGAGGCAGCCCAGGCTCTAATGGACTCTCCCCTGTGTTCCTCAAAATAGTGTCCTCAGCAGTGGCCAAGCCCTTCATCTTCATTTCCAATCTTGCCCTGACTACCTTCTCTATGCCTCTCTCATGGAAATCTGCAAAAATTATCCACATCTTCAAAGGTGGTGACCCACTCTCCTCCAACAACTACCGGTCAATATCTATCCTCCACCACCTCAGTAAACTCCTCAGAAAAGTTGTGCATCAACAATTCTCAGAGTACCTCACCAAATACGATATCTTACATAGCAAGCAACATGGCTTCTGCAGGCATCACAGCACCCATCCACCACTGGCTATTTAAACAAGTGTGGTGGTAGGTCAATGCAATTCACTTTCAAAAAGCACTTTATGTGAAACGGTCGTTGGTGGAAGCTGGTGGCTGCTTGCTGTGTTTTAACATTTAATAAATGTTTAATCTTACTTCAAAGATTTGAGCTTTTGTCCTTTCTGTGAGCCCAGCTTGTTTGAAATTTTGGACTGCTTGCTCTGGATGCTGTTGGCTCCAGGTTTGAATCAGTGATCCCTTCAGGAAAAAAAATTATTTTTTTAACAGGACACCAGGTTGCACATGACAACAGAGCTTAAGCAGGTAATTAAAAATTGGCAGGTTGGATCATACTACTGGTCCATAGGAACAGAAATCTGTTCTGGGTTAGCAATACTCTTTCGCAATCTTAAGATTCATCTTATTAAATTAGTGGACTTAGTACCTGGCAGAGCCATTATTTTGGGTCATTAACATATAAGTGACACAGACCAAAGCAGACAGGATAGAGCTGTTTTGGGCAATTCAGCCATACTTGCATTCCTCACAACTGTTTTTTTGTGCTATGGCATTTAAAAAAAATGATTCTAGACACTAATTTAAAGGATGCATAACTTACAGCAACAGGGAAAGCAGATCCTGCTTTCCAGAAAGGGTCTCTAGTGACCAGGATTGATTATTTCTTTATTACGTCTACACTAGACATTTGTGCAGTATAAATTCTGCCTGAAAATTTTCAGATCATAACATGATTTATATATGGTTGGGCAATGCATATACACCACCTAATGGACTTGGAGATTGGAAGTTTAATTCATCATTATTAATCCAAATGAAATTAATACAGAATATACAATACTTTGTACAGGCTAGGAAATTAGTATGTATACAAACCTAGTTATTTGGTGGAAGAATACCATTTTGGATCTTACTAGTCAGCATAGTAAAGGTCAAAGGAAAAGTGCCTATTTTACATATTTACAAAACAGGAAACACTTGCAAAATCTGTTAACTTTGTCCTACATTACTGAACAAAACCTCACTACACAGATATAGAATAGTAAACAAATAATGACAGATTATCATGTGCAACAATCACAGAGCCTACAACAACAACAGACATTTGGAACGCAGGGCAAGAGTGGAAAATGTGCTCCTTTAAAAGTTTTTGGAAAAAGGAATACAGACCTGCACCTGGGGAACCATGCTTGGTGAACAACAAGAAAAATGAATATGAAGTTAGCACAGCCTATAGTATCCATACGCAGTTGCATCATCTCAGGACTTCGATATTAACATAGCGAAAGAAGATAGAGGTAGTGCTTTCGATGATTAAAGAAATCTCGGTGAATGCACCTGCTTCCAAAACTATGTATGTGGAGCTAATAGTTTTTTAATGGAAGCAGGGTGCATTCACCAGTTTTTATTTGAATAAAATGAAGCACTTTTAGCACCCTGAGGAAAAAAATATTTTTTGCTTCCTTTGTGTGATATCGAACCTCGTTGGTGCAGCTTAAAGGTATGGATACTTGCTAAAAGACTTGTGCTGGCTTTTTGTATTCATTTTCCTTTAAAAGTTGTCAGGATAGAATTAAATGCAAACTCATGGATGGCCTCTTAGATCAGAGGAATAACTTATGTACCAACATGCAGGACATGTTACACATCTTTATGCAACACTCTATACAGCTTTTTCAACAGGTACAGCTAGATCTTCCAAACCCAGAGGTTTTCTTCAAGGCATTTGATCCCCCCACAGTACCAGAAGATCATAACATTCAGTTGGTGAAGGATATAGCACTAGATGAAAGTGAGTATGCAATAGCCACTCCAGCAAATGATAAGGCCCCTGGTGGAGATGAGTTCACCAGATAAATATATAAAAGCACAGGAAAAGAATTAGTGCCAGAATTGGCACTTGTATTTATTCATATTCTTGATAACAAATCTTCCTCACTAAGGATAATGAATGGGTGTCTGATTTATCTATATAAAAATGGTAACAGACATGATATCTGTAACTGGAGGCCTATTAACTTACTTAATACTGACTTCAAAATATAGGCTAAAATATTAAACGTTAGACTTCATGGGTTGCTAAAGCAATCATATCACCAACTCAAGCCTGTGCTATACTAGGTAGTTCTATTACAGAACATTTGATTTTATTAAGGGAGATTTGTGAACACAATTACAAGGATAATTTTTTTTTTGAAATTTCTATTTATTCCACTTTCCCAGCCTGCCATCCCCAACCCATCAGGAGCTCAAGGCAGACACCCCTCTGCCATCCACTGTACCTGAATGACCCCTGGATCCCCATGAAGCTATGTCTTACCCCCTGAGCGGGGATGGGGCAGAGCCCCAATACCCCATTACTTATGTTTTGTTGGTCCAGAGCCGTCAGGCGGGTGAAGGCATATTGAATACACATCTCCAGAGCTTCCATCTTCCCGGTGATGGCAGGCTATTTTCCTTCTTTCTCCCTCCCCTACAGTGTGAGACCCATGACGTCAAGGCACTGCTCACCAACATCACGCTGTGTGCATAGAGGCCTCCTGTCCCATTCCCCATAGGAGCTTACAGTACTCCGAGCCTCTGCTCAGAGTCAGGCAAGTCTTCTGGCTTGGTCTCAACCCTCGCCGGAGTAGGCGAGCTGTCATGGGACATTCAGTTATATCCCCACCCAAAGAGCATTGGAAACCACAATACTTAATATTTCCTTTCAGGCAGTCTGGGGTAGAAGGCTGAGCCCGATGAAGAGGAACATTACTTATTAGCCAGTTACACAGTGTGAATTAGGGATGGTCAATCCTATTGTGTTCTTTTATTGTATCTTTTTTTATAGTAATCTGTACCCTTTACTGCAATACATAGGGCAGCGGTGGACCCCACTTCTATTTTTTCCTGTCACACCTGGTTTCAACAATGGGATAGGGGTAGATGGGGCCTTGAGGAGCACAACCAAAATCACAATATATATTAGAGAAACTTTTGTAGAGTTAAAAAGTTGGAAGGTGATCAATCAGTTTACCAGACTAAGAATAGAAAATTGTTATATGCCTGTATTCTAGAACACTATTTCCAAGAATCCAAGACATCTAGGTGTCCCCCCTCAGTATTTACTAGCAGTTACACATTTGCTGAAAGAGAAAAGGATTCCCCTTAAATTGTGAGATATTAATTGATTGAGTTGCCATTCCAAGATCAATGTAAAAGATCATCAAAAACACAAGCAGCTGGAGGAAAGACTTTGTAGCAGAACTCAGTGTATACAACAACTGGAAACCATTGAACATTTATTTATTTACCTGCTCATATTGAGTGGGTTTTTGGTTGTCACTCTCCAAAGCATGGAAAGAACCATGTTTCACCTCAGTCACATATGAATGTATAATGTAAGGACATTATCATGGTTCCATACATAAATGGATTAAAAGTACTGTACACCTTGTTCTATTAGCCATCAAATGGTTTATATGGAATACCAGAAGTTTATATAGCCTACAACAAAAACAGATTTCACATATAGAATGTATTAAGAAAATAACTCCCGAATTACAAAATATTTACTTTTTGAAAGCTAAACAGATGGCTAAGAAAAGTTTGGATGCAGCATGGAGAAATATGCCATGGGTTACGGACTCTGATGTCCCAGCTATATAGGTGCTATGTGAATATATTACTGTTCATGCTGCAAATTGCCTTTTTTTTTTGCATGGTTGTATATTCAGGAGGGATATCTGTAACCTCCTCCTAAGAAGGTAGGGACCATATCCTTAGGAATAGTAGGATATGTTTTGAGTTAAATGTTTTTTAATAATTTTCTTTTTTGTTTTGCTTTAATTCTGTTTTTCCGTGCCTCTTAGAGTAGTAAGTAAATACTTTTGTTTTGAATTATTGCTGTAATTTTAATTCTGCTTTATGGTGAATAGTAACCATGATGTTTTTCGTGATGTCTGTATATGTTTGATTTCTGTTCCCTAATAAAAAACCCTACTCTTTTTGAGAAGTGCCATAGGATATTTAACATCCACCTGAACAAGCACCAGAACCAGCAGACAGTACCTCAGTTTAATGTCTCATCTGAAAGACAGCACCTCGCGAGTGCAGCATCCCCCTCATGATGCACTGCAGTGTCAGTATTGGGATTTACCCCAAGTGCCTGGCATGGGGCTTGAACACAAAGCCTTTTGATCTTCTTGCCTCAGAGGGGAGAATGAGACCTGCTGAGCCACCAACACTGATATATATATATATATATATTGTATATTATCTTATATTATATTAATTATATTATATGGTACAGCCCACCAAGATGCAATGCAGTGTCACAGATTCCCACATGACATAAGGTTTTTACTGCCATTGAAACTGCACTGTTTCCAGCAGTTCTTCTACAGAATTCTGCAGGATTTTTGGTGCAATGCTTGCAGGCTCCAATGTTTAATTTGGGAGGCTTTTTGAGTCTAAGCATTGTGGACCCTTAGGATCATTAGATATGAGAACAAGACTTCATTACGGTATTTCTGGATTTTACAATATTTTGTGACTAGATCTGTTTTGTTAATTTTTAGTTCATTAACTTAGTGCAGTTATTTTTCAAAATGGGCTAAAATACCCCCCTTTTTTCTATATAAATGAATCATTAAGAATGAATGTAATAGCAACAGTATGTGTGTTTATGATGTTGTTATATGTAATTCTTCTTTGTCGGGAAGCCAGAAGCAACAGCTCAGACACAAAGGGCACCTCTAGGAGGTTTAGGCTAAGAGCTGTCCAGCCCCTAGCCTTACTGTCTATGAAGCTTCACCGACTGCTGTACCCACTACTGAAATAGAGGTCAGCTAATATAAAGCTTTCAGCCAGAAACTACCAGAAGCAACAGCTCAGACACAAAGGGCAACAGTAGGAGGCATACGCCAAGTGTGGTCCAGCCCCTAGCTTTACTGTCTGCTGAGATTCACTGATCTTCACCAACTGGGAGAGAGACCACTCACAGAGGGACAGCAGACTCTGACAGGTGCAGAAGTAGGGATTCCTTGACAGCAGTTAAACCTGAATCCTCCTTGGAGTGCACAGTCCGGGATCCTTTCTCTACTGAGGCAGCTCCTCTCCTCACTCGGTCTGCTCAGACCCAGCCAGCTGCTGCTGTCTCAGCAAAAGGAGCTGTTGGAACACTTACTCCATGCCCCATTAACATAAAAACAAGTTTCCTTTCCATCCTTTCATTTCTGTGTGTACTTTGGTTTTATGTGCACTTGATGTAACAAGGGTTTGGTATATCTAAAAGGCAGAACATCACTGATTGTTTTTCACAGGTAGCAGAAACAAAGGTTCTGCCCAGTCAACCTACTCCCTAATCCCACCCACCCTCAGGTCATCCTCCTTTATAGGGTCTACATTGCTCCACACTCTTTCTGCCTCTCCTAACTACAAAGGTGGGGAATTTATACAGCTCAAACACAAAGGTCTCCCCTAGGAGACATACGCCAAAAGCAGTCCTGCCCCTAGCTTTACTGTCAGCTGAACTTCACTGATCTTCACTGACTGAGGTACCCACTACTGAAATAGTGGTTGGCTAATAGAAAGCTCTCAGCCAGAAGTCTCATCTACTTCTCTTTCATCCAAGTATTGCTAGAAAGCAATCAACTATTCTTACCTAAAAGTCTATACAGAGTAATACAGCCAATATGGATCTTGTAAACTGCAGTTGCGGTGACACACTGTTTTGCAAGGCTTTCATCCTTAGAGTAAGGCGCTGTCCAACATGCTTCACATTGAGGGACCTTAAATCTTAGCTGCATGCAGCCTGGGCTGAGATACAATACCTCAGTGCTGTAATACATCAGCTACCACTGAGCAACATTAGAGAAATTTCAGGTCCTAGACATTCTGCACAAGCACCTCTACCTCAAAGAACAAACAGACCAGGGGGCTGGCAGATGGTCGGAAACCATAGAACAACAAAAAATTCTCTGCTAAGGGGACTTCTAATCCTATTTTGATATCAAACTGATATGCACCACTATCTCCCAGGGTGACTTGCATAGACATGGTAGATGATTCTCCAACTTCCATAAAGGGCATCAAACACACTCCACATCTAAACCAGTACAAGTAGGTGTACCCCACCAGCAAACATGCTAAATCAGAAAAGAAGAAACCTGTTCTAGGAATAGGCGACTCCATGATTAGGGGTGTAGAACCTCACCTTCAGCAGGACCATGCTTTAGTAGCTGTCAGGTGCCTCCCAGGAACATCAGCATGAAGGGACACAAGCTGCACAGAGGTGAACATATGCACAGTGGACCACAACACTTAAATCATTCTCCACATATGTACAAATGCCCTAGACAGTAGGTCAGTGGAGGAAACTAAACAAAATATCTCCAGGCTGGGTAACAAACTTTCTTCTCTTGCAACTGGTCTCATCTTCTCAGAGAGTCTGCCTCTCTGGAATAAGGGTGACAGCAGGCAGAAGATCAGGGAAAAGGACATCACCAAATTTAACACCTGGTTGAGGAACTGGTGACAGGAAAAAGGTCACCAGTATATCCGTAATTGGCAGGACCTCTGTGAGTGGGAGTTTTTTAAATTCAACAACCTGCACCTCTCTAAAGAAGGTACACGACCACTTGGTCAAAAGGTTGATGGCCATATTGGTCAGTTAAACTAGTGGACAGGGGTAGCACAGGCACCTCTTACACTACAAGGGTCACCATGTGCTCCTCCCCCATCACCAACTAGTTCAGCATGCATATGCTCCTATCATACACACAGCAAGAAACACAAAACACATACACAACAGATCCAGGGTAAGCATTCAACTAACCAGAATAAACAGTGTTGGAAGGCAATGTGCATCAATGCTCATAGCCTAACGAACAAAATTCCTGATCTCATGGCCATGATGGCAGAAGCGCAGTTAGACTTGGTCGCCGTTACAGAAACATTGTTCACTGGGAACCACACATGGGATGTCACCATCCCAGGGTACATGCTGTTCTGGAAGGATCAAGAAGGCAAAAAGGCAGGGGGGTAGCATTGTATGTAAAAGAGGACATTGATGCAACAGAAATCCAAAGGAAGCAAAGCAAGGCAGAGGAACTTTGTATTACCCTTGGGGCTGGAGAGATCGTAATTATCTACAGACCCCCATCCCCGAAAGTTGATATAGATAAAGAGCTGATGGAGACCATCTTGAAGATGGCAGACAGGGGGAGAGTTCCTGCTGGTAGGAGACTTCAGTCTGCCAGATGTGGACTGGTCCTCATAGACAGCATCCTCCAAACGAAGCAAAGATTTCCTGTTTGAACTGCAGGGATCAGGTTTACAACAGCTGGTAAATTCCACCACCAGAGACAAAGCAATACTGGAGTTGGTTCTTATAAACAGCACAAAAGTCTCAGATGTGCAAGTAGGGGTCAATCTGGGGACCAGTGACCACAGGGCAATCCAGCTAACTGTGAACAAGGTAGAAGATACTAGTCACACTAAAACCAAGGTTCTAGATTTCAGGAGAGCTAACTTTCTTGAAATGAAGCTTATAGTCACATCCATGCCAGATGGCAGAAACTTGGAAGTTGTAGAAGACTGTTGGGAGGTCTTACAAAGTGCTTAAAATACAGCTACAGCTGCATGCACTAGGCAGATCACCAAATCCAAAAGAAAGAAAGATTCACTCTGGTTCACCAAGGAAGTTGCAACCAAAATCAAGGAAAAAAGGAGGGCTTTTGCAAAACATAAACAAATTAAAGTGAATTAGATAAAGAAGAATGCAAAAACAAGCTGAGTGAGGCAGGAAAGGCAGTTAGGAGATCAAAAGCACAGATGGAGGAGAAAATAGCACAGAGGGTCAAGAAGGGAGACAAAACGTTCTTCAGCTATATATAGTAAAAAAGAAAGAGTAAGGGGAGAATAGTCAGGTTAGCAACAAAGGAAGGCAAGATGGCAGAGACAGACAAGAAAAAGCAGTTATTAAATGATTCTTTTGCACAGTCTTCACCATAGAAGACAGCAGGAAGGGTCCTGCACTAAGTAGGTCAGTACACAACACCACAGGAGCAGACACAAGACCCTTTTTAAGGGAAAGGGTCCTAGAAGAACTGAATAGTCTCAAGGTAGATAAAGCAATGGGGCCCAATGGCATCCACCCTAGGGTACTGAAGGAGCTTCGGGAAGAACTCACCACACTACAGGCTGAGCTCTTCAGCAAGTCACTGGAAAGTGGAATAATAACTCAGGAGTGGAAAAGGCAATAGTAGTACCATTACACAAGAACAGAAGCAGGGAAGAGGCAGGAAACTACTGACCAGTCAGTTTGACTTCGGTGGTAGGCAAAATTAAGGAGTCATTGCTAAAGGAGAGGATAGTGAAGTACCTGGAGGACAGCAAAAAGATTGACCCCAGGCAACATGGCTTTACAGCTGGATGCTCTTGTCAAACCAATATAACTGACTTTTTCGACTGGGTCACCAGATCAGTCAACCAGGGAGGAGCAGTGGATGTTGTGTACCTGGACTTCAGCAAAGCTTTCGACACTATCCACCACTAAAGTCTAGCTAACAAATTAGAGCATACAGGAGTCAATCATAAGATAGTGAACTGGATCAACAGTTAGCTGCAAGACAGGACACAGAGATTGCTTGTAAATGGATCACTATAAAGGGAAAGCAAAGTAACCAGTGGTGTTCCACAGGGGTCTGTGTAGGGACCTATCTTCTTTAACATATTTATCAGGGATATTGCAAATGACTTGAAGAAGAAGGTTTGCCTGTTTGCAGATGACACAAAACTCTGCAACAGAGTAAACATACAGGAAGGAGCAAAAGATATGGAAGCAGACCTGAAAAAACTCGAGGAATGGTCCAGGGATTGGCAGTTGAAATGTAATGCCAAGAAGTGCAAAGTTATGCATATAGGAAAAAGAAACCATGGGATAAAGTACACACTGGGAGGGCATTTGTTAGAGGAGACAAAGACAGAAAGAGACCTTGGAGTAGTCATTACTGATGACTTAAAGGTTGGAAAACAGTGTGAAAAGGCAGTACAGAGGGCTAGTGGCATCCTTGGATGCATTTTTAGAGGAATTACCAGTAGAAAGAGTAAGGTTATCATTCCTCTCTACAGGTCCTTGGTAAGGCCACATTTAGAGTACTGTGGTCAGTTTTGGAGGCCTCACCTCAAAAAGGACATGGACCTCCTGGAGACAATACAGAGAAGGGCTACAAAGATGGTGTATGGACTGCATCATGAGCCATATGAGGCAAGACTCAGCGAACTAAATCTGTACACCCTTGAGCAGAGAAGAAACAGAGGGGACATGATCTAAACTTTTAAGTACGTTAAGGGAATCAACACAACACAAGCAGGAAACCTCTTCCAGCAAAACAGGGATGTGCATAAAAGGGGGCACAACTTGCGTCTGGTGGTAGGTAAGTTCAAAAGCAACCTCATGAAGTACTTCTTTACAGAAATGGTCATAGATTCATGGAACAGCCTACCTCAGGAGGTGGAGGAAATCAAGACAGTACACGAGTTCAAACTCACATGGGACAAACATTATGGACACATCAGGGTACAGTCTAAATAGGAAGGAGGGCAGAAATATGGCCAGACCAGATAGATCTTGTACTCCTCATCTGCCGAGACAATTTCTATGTGCCTAAATTTATGGGACTTTTTTGGTTATTGTGGCCTAGAATAATGTGTGTCCATCTTGTTTACCCTTCTGCTGCAAGGCAGTGAGTGACTGTAACCATTTTGACTATAGACACATACCCAAGCTTAACAACTGGAATGTTTCCCCTACTTATGCTAAGTAACCCTCAATGCCATTCACTTTCAGGAATCTGTCTAGTTATGCTATAAAACTTTGAACAGTGCTAGCTTCCACAACATTGCTGGGCAGGCTGTTTCACATGTTAGCCGCTCTCTGGTCAAATAATGCTTTTTAACATTTCCCTCATTACGAGTCCCATGAGTTTGAGGGTATACCCTTTAGTTCTTCAGGCACTCGGCAGTTCAAACATTTAGGTATACTCTATTTTGTGCTTTCCCTTTAGGAATCATAAAATCATGACCATGTGCCTGCTAAACCACATACTTTCTAGGCTAAATAATTTGAGTATGCCCAATCTCTTATGGTAGCACTTTACTAAATCCTCTCAGTCTTTTTAATGTTCCTTTTGCACTGTGGTGACCAGAATTAGTCACAAATCTCCTTGTGTGGTAAAACAAATGCCAGGTACATGGGGGATATTAGTTTACTTGTCCTACTCCAGACTGCACCACACTTTGTGTTATTGTTTCCCTGATCATCATGATTTGCATTGTAACTGACAAAACTATTTCATAATATGGTGTGTTTCATTCTGTGTAACTAAAAATCTGAAATGATAAAGATAAGTGATCCACAGCATTACTGTTTCCTTAACTAAGTTGTTTTAATTACTTGTATTTATTATTGAGATTACTGTACACGGCTTCCCACTTCTATGTGTGTTTTGCAAATCAGTTCTGCTTCTCATGAACAGACAACCCTCAGCACAGCTGCTGTAGTAGTTTGAATGCCCATGTTTCCTCTAAAGTGCACATTGAGCTTGGGGTTTATGCCCTCCCTTCTGCAGAAGGAATTGTGCTGAAGTGCACTTGTTTATCATTTTGTTTATACATGTCTGGTGTTTGTCATTTCATTCTTCATGGAAAAACTGACACCAGCTGAAGAAGATGTTTGCCCCACAGGCCTTAAGATATGAAGTTTGGAAAGAGCTCTAGCCGTTGGCTACCCTATTCACATGCCTGCTTGTGCTTAGCCTAATGAGTACCCAATAGGAAAATTTTTTCTTGTTATAATAATGTACATTCTGCTGCTCATTCAGGACATCCAAATCCCTAGAAAACTGTCCTTTTGCTAGCAATGTACATATTAAGTTTCATTACTTCAGGCAAGAAAAGCACTGAAACTGTAAAAGCAGATCCTTTGTTTATTGGATAAAATAAAGAAAACAACAGTTATGTAACTATAGGGAGTTCATTAGACACCATAGCTCCCATCATAGCACAAAGAAAAGCCTGCTTTCCCATCATGAAATTCTGGCTCATACAAAACTTTTTAAAGTGAAATAGCCTCACAATTTAGACCTTGATGAACCATTTGATTGTGCCTGTGGACATAACAAAAATACTGTATTTATGCATCTGTGCTTCTGAATTTGGGCATCTGTTTCAGCAAATATTTGCATTTTGAACAGCAGGTGGCTATTTATCTGCCTCCCAAAATGGTCATTTAACAAAAAATTGTATAAAATGCAAAAAGAAATTAGTCAGAAACCAGTGAGCAGGTAAGTGAAATATGTGAGCTTTACAAGTACTAGTAATACCTTTGTTCACGATTGCCTTATCACATTACAACATGTCAGAACTTATCAATGGATGACTATGCCTTATTTATGTATAGATGGACTTTAAAAATACATTGACCAAATGTGTAGTGATTATCATCTTTTTAGGGGTTTCGGATGTACTATTAAATTCAAAAATAAGTTTAACAGTTTCAGGTTCAACAGGTTCAAAATGAATTGTTGGTTAAGCACAGTACGCCAACAGGAACTCTGTATGTTGGGTCCTGTTCTGACATCCTTATTTTCTTCTAATACATATATATATATATATATATATATATATATATATATATATGCATGTATATAGTGTTCAATAGAATCATACCTACTGCACATTGACACCCTGTAACTTTTTGCTGAATTGTTAAAAGGTTCACATCACACCCCTAATTTGTAGTGCCACTTTAGGAGAGACATTACATGGAACATGACCCAGTTTGGTTCCACTGTGTTCTTTCAGTTTTATCACAAATGTCTATTTACCCTTTCAAGTAGGGTTCCATTTTGTGACATTGCTTCCAGTCCCAATTCAAGTATTTAAATACAGGCCTTTATTGTGTACTAGAAACCTAACTGTTGTTAATGTGTTATCTAATTACTTCATTTTAGCCTCCCCCATGAACTCCATGTACAGTATAAATGTTTTTGCCCTTTATCAAATAATTTTATATATCTGTAATGTTCATAACATGTGGTGTCCATCTAGTACCTCATTATAAGCAGACTGTGCCTTTAATTTGCATGGACTGTGGTCCAAAAGCATTACTGTGTTTGGTGACCTTCCTTTTGTTAATAGTATGCTGCCAAAACCTTGCAGTTTGTTATAACTCATTTATTTAGAAAATTCTCTTTTCCTGTGGTGTGTTATTTTCATGTCCTTTTGTGACCCACATTATACTATTGGTTCCTCCACTGGCCCAGAATGTTGAGAACCAGAAATGCATGCTGACACCTTCAGTCATCACCCCATGGCTCTTTAGAGCCATGGAGCTGGTGGTTCTCAATTCTTTTTACTGCCACCTACATTCTGGACAAGAGATGTTGTTCTCCTGAAGTCTGGAGTTATGCACTTTACGGGCACTACAGTGGGCTACTCTCTGTGCACCTCAACTTTTCTTTTGTTCCCCGGTGTGTCAAATGTCTGCAGATTGTAAAGGTACCCATTTGCTTTTTGGGAAACACAGACATGTAGTTGGACCTTGCTTCATGGTCCCAAGATGCTGGGCTCAGGGGCTGAAGGGTGTGGTAGGGGCAGAGAGAAAGATGATTATAAAGCATTTTAAAGTTGAACAACTGCAGGTTTCCTAGATTAAATGGTTATACACGTATACCTATTCTATAGACCAAGTCTCTACATGAGGATCATTTTGTGTGGCCTGGTCTCTGCAGGGGGGCATTTTGTGTGATCCTATTCTCTGTTAGGAGCTCCTTTAATGTTACTGCTGCTAAATAGTTCATTCTGAACTGGGCAAAAAAAAAACCTGCACTTTTGGGGAGTATATCAATTGGACTGGGTTAGTGCTGGGGCTCATTTTGTATTAGGCATCAGAACACAATAACTACTGTTTGGAGAGTTCTGTAATGAGAAATACAATACATGCAGTATTGGGGGAGTAAGTAAATAGGACCTGGTCTCTGCAGGTGCTCAGTTTGTGTAGAACTGATCTCTTTAGGGACTTATGTTGTGTGGGAGGCATCAGAACACCAGAACTACTTTTAAATTACCTGCTTATCTGCTAAACATAAAAAGAAATCCTGGTTAATGTCATATTTATTTTTCTTTGTGCAGTCCTTTGTGGTCCTGCGGGGGGTTCTTATAATACAGTACATTGTTTTTTTCTGTGCTATATACAATACGTACCATTTAATGATAATAAACTGACATGAAACTGAAATAGGACACGTTATACTGTACATTTAAAATATTGCTCATGAGTAAAGTCTGGTGGTGTTGGGGGGTCTTGGGCTTAAAACATAAACGTGCTTACAAGAGGCATAAATAGAAAGGAAGTAAGAGCATAATGGCACAAAGATTAAATGGAGTTTAAAGAATCAAACAGAAAAAAATTAGAAACAAAATAAAAATCATATTGTATACCATGATTCTGAGTTTCAGTGTGTGTTAATGTCTACTAGGGAATGTAAAATGTGGGAAGTAAAAGTAATTGTTTGGTGTGCCCTGTGGCTTAGGATGGCATACGTGGGAGTAAACGTGATGTAAAGAAATGTTCTCTTATTAGGAGAGATACATGTGGTGCTGACACCCAGTCACCCTCTGGTGCAGTAATTTTACATAATTTTCATTGTGTTGTTTACGTTTAGGCTTGTTTAGCTGTTGTAGTGTATTTCAGTAATTGTTTGGGCCATGTATTGCATGTAGGCTCAACATGACTTCAGTGGTAGTACAAGTGATGTAAAATACAGTTTGTTTTCTCACTGGAGAGTTTTCTGGCAGTGACTGCCCAAGCAGCACCATTGTTTCTAATAATGTTGCATCACTTGAGTCTTTTTGCACACTTTTGGTTCCTTTTGCTGTTGCAGTGAACCTCAGTAATCATTAGCGTGCCATGTGCTGCATGTTAGGCTGAGAGTCTAGCTTGGCACACTAAACAATTACTGAGATTCACTGCTACAGTAAAACAAGCCTAAAAAGGCACAAACCCCAACAAGCATTTGTCAATGCCGAATGTTTGCTTGCTGGTATTAGCTTTGGAAATGCAGGAGAGACAGAAGCAGAATAGGAATGGCAGTGAAGTATTGAACTTCACACCAACCCTGCCTCCATCCTGCAGAGACATACAGCATTGTGGTATATGATTGGGCTGCCGCCCATCACGTTCATGCCATCTCACCTCACCCTATCTTGCAGACACTGACACATATTAAGGTGTGCCTTGGGGTATTCGGCTTTACAGTCATCCCATTCCATAAGGACATATGTTGAAATGGGAGCAGTATAGGAGAATGGGGTAAACTCTGGGGTCAAAGAGTCCAAGGCCCAACTTGATGCCTGTGACTGGCTGGGGGAGGGGGTGGGATGGCATGAGCATTGCAGTCGGCAATCCAAAGGCACACACTGATGCTTGTCAGTCTGTATATTGTGGGACGTTATGGTTAAACCCTAATGCCCCAGGCATTTGTTGGTCTTTGCACTACAAATTTTCAACATGGCCATTTTATGACTGTACCTCATGAAAGCATTTGGGACCTCTTCTCATGAAGCATGGCAGTGTTATTTTGTTAATGTGTCCTGAACTTTGAGTTCCAATAGAGACCGTGCCATTTTGCACCAGATGTATGAAAACACAGATTGAGCAGGATGTGAAGAATGACAACTGTACCATCCATAGGGAGGTGTGAAGAGATGGCAATGCTGAAAATCTGTAGTGGGAATATTAAAAATGCTCACACTTTCGAGCATATGTGGAAACTGCGCAATGCATGCTCATAACACAGTCATTTTATGGACCGTCATCACCAAGTTTTCAACATAGGCATTTTAGGACCTATGCTCATGAACAGTGTCACTGTGATTTTCTTAATGTGTCCCAAACACTGAGTTCCCACAGTGACTGCACTATTCTGTGCCAGAAGTGCAAAAAACACATTTCAGTCAGGATGTGAAAAATGACAGTCTGTACTGTTCAAAAGGAGATGTGGAAAAATGCTAATGTTGAAAATCTGGAGTGAAAATATTACAAATTCGTGAAGTTACAAGTATGCATGGAAACTGCACAATGTAAGCTCATAAAATAGTAATTTTTTAGATTTTTCCCACCAAATTTGCAACATAAGCTTTTTTAGAGACCACCTCATGAACGCTGGCACTGTCGTTTCATTAATCAGTCCTGAAAGGTGATTCCACGCAGTGACTGCAAAATCACCTTTTGGGACTGAATAATGCCATGACAGTGGCTGAATTCATGAGGAGGGGTCCCAATAACCCCATGTTGAAAATTTGGTGCCAAAATTCCCCAAAATGCCCGAGATATGCACCAAAGTTGAAAAAACTCTATTTATGCCATTTTACAGCTTAGCAGTATTTCTTCAGTTTGTGGTCAGCTTTGAAGAGTGCAGACATGTTCCTGGTCCACTGAAGATCATCACACTGGGCACCGGAGGTAAGTATGGGGTGAGGGGGGTGTGGAGAGGTCAGGGTGTGCAGAGGGAGGGTGTGGGTTGGGGAGGGGCCAGCGGACTCTACAAGGGACCGTTTTCTGTTTTAGAGGTTAAAGAATAAAAAAAAATTGCTGGATGGATTTTTTTTTCGGGGACTTTTGGCATGCTGGAGTGGACTCCCAGCATGCCACCTGAGTGTATTTTTGGGGGCTGTAGCCGATGGAGGATTGGACACCCCTGTCAGCACATACCAAGTGGTAGGGAAAGCCAAGGGGGATTGGGCACCCCCCCTTTGGCACATAACAAATGTTTTGGGCAGGACATTATGACAACAGGGAGTGGGCTCCCCCATTGGCAATTTTTTCTGGAAAGAGTGGATACTGAAGCTGATGAGGATTGGGCCCCCCATCGACAAAGAAAGACTGTTGGGGTGGCTCATGATGCCGAGGGTGATTGGGCACCCCATAGCACACAACAAATGGGGAAGGGGGTTACAATATGCCAATGGGGAGTGGGCTCCCCCATCTGCAAAAGAACTAGCTGGGGCACCACGGCAAGGTGCCGCCTGCAATGACGGGTCGCTGCCTCATTGCAGCAGAATGTCTGATGCTGCAATGATGAGGCAGCCCCTCATTGTAGTGGCAAAAATGTTTCAACTTGGTGGAACTTTTGGAAACCAATGCTATCGGCACACTGTGCCTGCACTGGTCCACCAGTGCCAAGCCCCCAAATGCAGTATGGCAGTTGGCTGCCACACCTCCACAACCCACTTCTCTCCTATGCTGTCGCATAATGTTTCTTGCACGTGCACGCAAGCAAACATAAAAATGGATATAAAATGACTGTAACTGATGGTAACCAGGTTGCAGTCACCACCAGCATCAACCCTGTTCATTGTTTTTGTGCACTTTTAAGCTCATTTGGCTGTTGTTGCAGTGTGTCTCAGTAATTGGGCCATGTGCTGCATGGTGTGCCTAAAATGGCTTCCATGGCAATACAAGTGAAGTAAAATACTGTTTTTTTCCTTTCTGAGATGATTGCTGCCAGTGACTGCCAAAGTGTCACCCTTTGTTCTGGTTTTTTTTTGCATTCAGGTTTTGGTGTGTACTTTTAGGCTGACTTTGCTTTTGCAGTCAATCACAGTAATTTTTTGGTGTGCCATGTGCTGCATGATAGGCTGAGGGCCTAGCAAGGCATAATAAACAATTACTGACATTCATTATAATAGCTGAAGAAGCCTAAAAGTGCACTCCCTCCCAAAATGCACTGATTGCCATATGCACTTCCAGGACCATGCTGTGGACACAGTGAGAGAGGATACCAGAGAGGGGACAATTTGACAACAGCAAAGGGTTGTGTCTTCAGTTGTGACTGTGATCTGGGGAATGGAACCATTAGTAACAGGGATAATTCTGTATATCTGTGCCATACAAGGGGACCATACAAAAAGACCTGGCACACTGTTATTACAAGACTTGACCAGATTTCAGGTCCCTGACCTTTCATTTGTATTGTGGCAACCTCAGAAAATCTCCTGGGCACACACCTTGTTTGCCCATGACAACAGAGCTTTGGAATATGTACATCTGCACAAATCTGGGTTTGTGCATAAAAACTATGCTTTGCACATGGGCAAGCTTTTGAAGATTTGTCACCTGAAGTCAGATTTTCATTTCTTAAAACACATTTTAAGATTGAAGCAACCCACTCAAGGGCATAGTTCTATTAATAGGCAGTAACCCACTCCAGGGTGTGCAGTTATTAGGGATTAATCAATATCCCAAGTGCTTTGTGAGGCACAAGACTGCTGGCTGAGTGTCCTCACAACACCCAGGGTGTTGATTAATCCCCAATAACCGCACACTCTGGAGTGGGCTGTCACACATATAACAGAGGGTGTACTACAAAACAAGGAGAAAGCAACATAAATGTTTTTTCTACTTTTATAAAAGGCAAACAAATTATTGTATTCTGCTGCCTAGAAAATTAGTCCCCAACAAAACAGCTGTCATACACATACAAATGTCAGAAAGAATGTGTTGCTATGCTTTTTCTGACATTTGTTGTTCATGATATGCTTTCTGAGGCAGTACAGTAGCTCTGAAGTGCAAAACATGGAGTTGCCTCTTGTGGTACAGACAAGGTGTCTGTACCTCCACGGACTTAGCTGCTCTATCTCTCTGTATTTGGTTACATTAATGCATAGCAAGCAAGTAAACATTTTCCCCAGCAGTGCAGTCACACAGTCTACCAGACTGTATTCAACCAATTAAGAAATGGCAACTAAGGGGACTCAGAGCCTGCAGGTCTTGCTGGCACTCTGTTTCTCTGTCCACCAGCATAAAGCTCGCTTTCAGAGCATGATATCATTTGGGGGATCTCCCTTCCCTCTCTTCACACTGTTCCATCTGACTTTGTGCCACAACCATGGGATTTAACTGTCAATCTGGCTGTGCTACAGAAAAATGACCATGGGGACCACACACTTCACTCTGGGGACAAGCTTATCACATTGGCACTCAGATCTCATTGGCACAGAGACAGCAAAAGAGACAAGTTCACTAAGTCAAGTTTCATGTAATCCTGTCCCTGGCTCCTGCTCTCTCTCCTTACTGTGCATCTCTCCCTCTCTCTCCCAACTGCACAGAGTTAAGATAGAAACAGTCAGCAGCGGAACTAGGGGACTGCTGACAATTTGCCGCTCGCTCTCGCAGATGATGTTTGCTGCTCCTGTGTTGCTGTGGGTCTCTCACTATCTCTATCACTGTCACCATGTAAAGTGACACCGACAGTGGCAGAGCAGCAGACACACATGCTGTAGATGTTCCTTTTGTCCATGAGGAGTGGATGTTGATGTGTGGTACTTCTGTGTACTGCACATGGGATACAGAGGAAAAGTAAGCCACAGGCTGAACCCATCTGGCACACTGAGCACTTGTCCCATAGTCTGGTGTTTGTGAGATCATGGACAGAGTAATGCATGGACAAGTACTGTTTGCTGTCTGATTCCTCGGTACCATACACAGACAGGCACTCCTGAAGTCCTTACTATCTTTTTGTGATCTAATGGGGGTGGGTGGCCACAGTGAGGGCAACCATTTTGGCACAGTACATGTCTACAGAGAACAGAGGTACTGCTGTTGAATAAAATGTTATGGTGCATCTCTCTCTGTCCCCTGGGAAGTCCCACATAGAACAAGAAAATGCCATATGCCACACTCCTGATCACTCACTCGGGATGTTTTAATGGCTGCCGGGCTGGCACCTCTTCTCTGTACTGTCCTCATCCTTGAGGGATGGAGACGGACAAGAAATTTGGTTAGAAATATAGAAACATAGAATTTGACAGCAGGTAAGGACTGTTTGGCCCATCTAGTCTGCCCATGTTCCTACCTAACAGATAAGCTGCAAATCCTAGTTAACCAAGAAGCTTACTTCCTCCTACCCCCTCCCCACTAGGACTGCCTTATGTCTGTCCCATGCATTCTTGAATTCCCCCACTGTTCTTGACTACACAACCTCCTCAGGGAGGCTGTTCCATGCATCCACAACCTTCTCTGTGAAAAAAACACTTCCTCACATTACCACTGAGCCATCCCCCCTCTATCTTCAAATTGTGCCCCCTTGTTCTTGCACATCTCTTTTTCTGAAAGATGCCACCCTCTTGGACTTTGTTGATTCCATTGAGGTACTTAAAATTTTCTATCATGTCCCCTCTCTCCCTCCTTTCCTCAAGGGTATACATATTAAGCTCCTTTAGTCTTTCTTCGTATGTCTTCTGGTGCAGACCCTGCACCATTTTGGTAGCCCTCCTCTAGACAGCCTCCACTCTATCTATGTCTTTGCGGAGATGGGGCCTCCAGAACTGCACACAGTACTTCAGATGGGGTCTCCCCAACTGTCTGTACAGATGGATAACAACTTCCTGTTTTCTACTATTGATGCCTCTCCCTATACATCCCAATATCCCCCCAACCTTCCTTACTGCCTTCTCACATTGCTTGCCCTCCTTAAGGTCATCTGATATAATTACCCCTAGGTCCCTTTCCATTTTTATTGTTGTCAGTGTCTCACCCCCATTGTGTTCTCTTCCCCTGGGTTTTTGTTTCCTAGGTGCATTACCTTGCACTTCTTTGCATTAAATCTGAGCTGCCATACATTTGACCATTCCCCCAACCTTGCCAAGTCCCTTCTCATCCTTTCCACTCCATCTTGTGTATCAACCCTGTTGCAGATCTTTGTGTCGTCTGCAAAAAGACATGCTTTTCCTTCCAGTTCCTCTGCAATGTCACTTATAAAGACATTAAAAAGGACTGGTCCCAGTACTGAATCCTGCTGGTACCCCACTAGTAACCCTCCTTTCTTTACTGTGGACTCCATTTACTACTACCCGTTGAGTCCTGTTGTCTAGCCAATTGTTTATCCAGGCTACCACCTTGGGACCCACTCCAAAGCTGGCTAACTTGTGTATTAATCTTTTGTATGGGACTGTATCAAATGCCTGGCTAAAATCTAGGTAGGCCATGTCCACAGCCCCTCCCTGGTCTACTACTTTGGTCACCCAGTCAAACAAATCTATTAGATTCATCTGACATGACCTTCCCATCGTGAATCTATGCTGCCTTGGGTCCTGTGCCCCACTGGCCTCTAGGTACTCAACAATTCTTTCCTTCAGAAGTGATTCCATCATTTTCCCTACCACTGAGGTCAAACTAACTGGTCTGTACTTTCCTGCCTCTGTCCTGCTCCTGCTTTTGTGAAGAAGAATCACATCCACCCTCCTCCAGTCCTTAGGTACCACCACATCCTCCCATGATTTGTTAAAGAGAGTAGCCAGCGGTGTCACTAGTTCTACGCTTAGTTCTTTTAGAATTCTTGGGTGAATCCCATCAGGCCCCATTGCTTTGTCCACCTTCAATGTTATTAGTTCTTTCAGAATCCTTTCTTCTGTAAATGGACTGGTATTGACCCCCGTCTTCAGAGTGTTTCTCTTGTTTGGTTTAGGTACCTCCCCCTCCTCTTCCTTTGTGAATACTGAGCAGAAATATTCTTTCAGTATCCTTGCTTTTTCACTGTCACCCTCTACCCACATTCCTTCCCCTTTATTAAGCCTCAGTATCCCTCCTTTGGTCTTTCTTCGCTCCCTAATGTACCTATAAAAGGTCTTATCCCCCTTCTTAATCGAGTTGGCTAGCCTTTCCTCGGTTTGGGCCTTTGTTATTCTGACTGTCTTCCCAGCCTCTTTCTGCTTTAACTGATAGTTCTCTGTCCTGCTTCTTCTGTGTTTTCTTATATTTCCTGAATGCTATCCTTTTCTCCTTAACTTTCCCTGCCACCTCTTTTGAGAACCATAGCATTTTTTTCCTTCATTGTGTTTTGTTGATTTGCTTTACCCAAAGGCTTGTTGCCTCTGTGATGGCTGTTTTGATTACTCCCCATTGTTCCTCCACCCCTCCTTACTGCCTGTTTGCTAGTGCTTTTCTGAGGCACTCTCTCATTTTCCCAAAGTCAGCCCTCCTAAAGTTCTATACTCTTGCTTTTGTATGGCTTGATTGTATGGCTGTGTTTATTGTGAACCACACTGTTTGCTGATCGCTTGTTCCCAGATGGCTACCCACCTCTAAATCTGAGATTCTTTCTCCATCCCCATTTGAGAGTACCAGGTCTAAGATTGCTCCCTCCCGAGTGAGTTCAAATACTAGTTGTCTGAGGCATGCCCCCTGTAGGGCATCAAGAGTGACCCTGATCTTGGATGTGCCTGTAGCAAAGGTGCTCCAGTTAACATCTAGCATATTCAGGTCCCCCATCAACAATATCTGCAATGATCACCAGGGCATGTGGGTGGGTAAGAAGCAGGACTACAAACTTTGAACACTGCAGCTACTGTTGCTGCACTGCCTGAGACTACATGATAGGCCTTGGCTCTGGCTCACTAAGCAGGGATAGTAATGGTTGCTCCACAGACTGCAATTTTGGTACAATAACAAGATCAGAACAGGAACGCAGCTTGATCTCTCAGAGGGATGGGTCACCACTAGCTGTCATATAATGTGGAGTAATGGTCACCTGATGGCTGTTTACCACTGACCTGTCTTTATCTACCCCATTTTATAAGTCACTAATACACTTCAGGTGTTTTGCATTCAGTCTTCAATATCACAAGCAGCAAGGGCATGCATTACTCCCAAACACCCCCATTCATCTCATCGAGATATAGGTTGGTTTCCCTCTCTCTCTAATTGTATGCTTGGGACCAGCTGGTATATGTGTTAGACAGACCAGGCGAGATTCAGTTCATACTACACTGTACTACACTGTGTAACATAAAAAATATGTGAATATTTTAAGTCAATATAATGTTGTGACTACAGTACAATCTTCAAAATGTTAAAAAAATGTTATGCCAAATATTCATAGTATGACAATCATTTTTTGGTTGAACATTAGCAATAACTTTTGGTATGACTTATTTATTTATTTATTTAGCTTTTGTTGACTGGGTAAGTGCACTAGACAAATCCTGCCTATTTTCAGGCACGACCCGGGGGAGGGGGGAAACAGATGAATGCCAACTGACCTTGAACCAGATTAAGCTGTTGGTGGTATTTTTAGTGAATGAGGGAAATTTGGCCAGGACACCAGGAAATTCCCTACTCTTCAGAGGGAACCTCTGTCCAAGATGGCGGGCCACCCTTGCCTTCTGAGGGAGCTATGGAGGTGGGAGATTTGGTCTCTGCTCTACCTCTGAACAAATGGAGACCACGATGCTAACTACTGATGTTTTGCCTGTTGCTGTTCCTGCTTCAACTTTAAGTTCTGCTGCTCATACTCAGGCTGCTATACCTAGCCCTCTGCTTACTTCTTATGGAACTGACTTGCTGACCCCTGTGCCTACCGTCGACTTACTGGAGGATTTTACTTCAACTGATTCTGAAAACCATTGTTTGACAACACAAGAGATCCAGGAGCGTTTTGCAGAGGCGGAGCGCCGTTTTGCTAGTGCAAAACTGAAAATGACAGAGATATGCAATGCCTGAGAGCTGACAGCACAGGTGCATATTCCACTCAGGTGGAAGTTCTGGAAGATTCTCCTGACTTGTCTCCTTTACTACCTGTTGCTGTGTCGGGCTCTGACCCGACTAGTGTGTCGGAAGCTGAAGCCCTATTGCCTGCTCCCCTGCCGCCTGCGGTACAAATGGATTTGGTTTCCTTTTCACAACCTGCTTCCATTACATCACAGAGTTCCTCACAAGTACAAGACTTATCTACAGTTATTACTCCCCTGCTACCTGCAGTGCAAACAGATTCATTTTCCTTTTCACTACCTGCTTCTGTTTCATCACAGAGCTCCCTACATGTACAAGAATCATCTACAGTAAATATTAATAAAGAACCTACTTGGACTGTTGAATCGGCCCTGAGAGGTGCTGGCTGGGTCCAGGGTACTGTCCCAGGAAGTTGGAAGTCTGGTCCGTCTCCAATCTGGTCCCCCCACCCTGAAGATTTTCCAGAGCTACAAAGCAAGATAGGTGATTCAACCGTCACTACTGACCCCTTGTGTCTCCCACATGAACTGGAGCTTACACAGAACCCTGTGTTGAATTATCTGAAGGGTTCTCCACCGCAGATTCCTCTTTCTACTATTTCTGTAGAGGCTCTGGCTCCCTCACCACCGCAGCCCCCCCCCCCCCAAAATTTCTGGACCTAGCCGCTCATATTCTTCTTTCTTTAAATTTCCAATCCAGGCTGCAAAGAGACACAATGCGGTTCGCTTGGCATATCGGGGGGTTACCTGAGCCAACTGATCGGGTCTATGTGGCACGTACGCTGTTAAAGATTCTTTAAAATTTTTTCCCATGAAATATATCGTTAATTCATATCTCTGGTGAAACCACGTTTGACATTAGTTTCCAAACATCTAGGGGACTGGAGCGTTTTTGGTCAAAGTATAATTCTCTGCGGACTACTGCATTATGGACCCCATTTCAGGCTATTCCCCTTTCTAAACCCACTTTTAAGGCAATCACTATTCTGTTTCGTAATGAGGGAGTTGAAGTGGAGGATGTTGTGTATTGGCTGAAACAGCGTTGTGACGTCCAGGGACAGCCTGAAGCCATTTTGGATACTGAGAACATTTGGACTGGGGGCTGGAAGCTTAAAGTCTTGTTACGATCCACTGATTCTGGGGTTGTACATCTGCCTAACTCTTTTTTCATAGGACGAGATAGGGGGGTCTTGTTCTACCCGGGTCAGCTGAAGGCTTGCTATCGGTGTGGTGACCCTGCACATCTTAGTAATGTCTGTGATAAAATGAAATGCAATGTCTGTGGGGAATTGGGCCACGTAGGGGCACACTGCTTGAATGAATGTAGATGTAACCTATGTGAAGAACAGGGGCATACCTTTCAGAATTGTAAATGGGCTGCACATAACCAGGAATTTCATGATGGTGGTGTGGACCAGCGCTTTATTATTACACAGGTACAGAAGGCCCGTCTCCAGACCACCTTGGCTGTCCCTCCCCCTAGGGCAGCCCAGCCCTCACTGCAGGCTTCAGTGCCTGTTGTATCCTCTGAGGTCGTACCTCAGATGGTTTCCTTCACGGATGACCCCTTGCCTGAGATTTCTCCTGTTCCTGATCCTGCCCAGTCTAATTTTCCTGTTCTGGACCCGGTCCCAGGTCCAAGTACTATACCCCGAGCTTACAAATGTTATACGTAGAAGATCACTGAGAAACAACCCTCGGGTTGCACCATCTCCTGTGAGTGGTCGGAACCTCCCCAGTGCCCTTATCTAATTCTTTTGAACTTCTCCAACCCCTTTCTGATGACGCTGGAGGTGAGTCGGACTCTTCCTCTATTGCTTCTTCTCTCCCAGACGGTACCACTGACCCTGAGCTGCAAGTTGGCACCGGCCTTTCTCAGAAAAGAAAGGCCAGAGTGAAACTTAAAGGGAAGAAGGTGGTTGGGAAAAGGAAATTGTAAAATGTATTTTTTGTCTGTTTTCCTTTTTTTGTTGCTATGTTTCACTTTGTTTGCCATACTATTAATGTAAATAGTATGAAGCGTATGGCTAAAAGGAGACTGATTTTTTCCTTTCTAAGGCTTCTGCCTTTGGGTTTAATTTTATTACAGGATACAAGACTTCATACTACACATGAGATCCGACAAGCACAACAGGACTGGTTACTGGGTCCTTCTTTTTGGTCAATTGGTCAGGATTCTTGTTCGGGACTGGGAATATTAATTAATTTCCTAGACTTCCGTTTGCTAAAATTGTTTGATGTAGCCCCTGGTAAGGCGCTTATTAAAAATTTTGTTATTGGGTCCTGTCCTTACCGGGTGATTAACATTTATGCCCCTCAAATCAAAACCAAACTCATAGCTTTATTTGCTTTGCTTCGTCCTTATTTGCATACTTCCTTTCAGGTATTGTTTCTGGTGACTTTAATTGTGGCCTGAGTCTTCAGGATAAGAGCTCCTTTGCTGCTACAAAGAAACTGTTTTGTAATTCCCACGAATTGGGTAAATTGGTTGGAGTTGTCCACTTAACGGACTCTTATCTCTCCTTTACTACTCAACACACCCCTACCTTCCAAAAGGGTAAACTAGCCACACGTATTGATTATATGTTTTCCTCTCCTACAGGCCCTATTATTTCTGCCAAAGTTCAAGTGCTTGAGTTTTCTGATCATAAGCTGCTTTCTGTTGGTTTTGGTTCTGTTGTCTCTTCCCATAAAGGTCCAGGTCTTTGGAAATTCAACACATCTTTGTTGCAGATTCCGATGTTTATGCAGTCCCTCCTGTCCTTCATACAAGCCCGTAAATCTGTTTTTATTTGTTATGAAGATCATGTTCAGTGGTGGTTAGACATGAAACATGATCTGGTCACTTTCTTTAAAAACTTACAGTCATTTAAAATGTAGGAGGGAATACCTAGACTATTTGCAGAAGAGGTACATTTTCAGTCATTATTAACCATAGCATACACGACAGGGCAAGATCTTACTCAACAAATAAAAGTCCTACAGAATGATATGTTGACTTTCCAATTACGGCAATCACAGCAACTTTATAACCAACATAAATTCTGTACTGTTGGAACATGTGATGTTATTTGTCCTTTTGAATATAATTCCCGTCAGTCCGCCCAAAAAAATATGATGTGTCTTCTAAATTCAGAAGGGACCATGTGTTCCTCACAAACTGAGATTTGTCATATTGTAACAAAGTATACTACAGCCCTTTTTTCTCCCCTCCCTGCTATGGTTGATAACAGTGTGACTTTGTATAGTGGCCTTGATATCCCAGCTCCCTCACAGCTATGTCAGGACCAGGCTTGTTCTCCTATCACGGAGCAGGATTTGACTCTGGCTATTTCTTCCTTACCTGTACAGAGAACTCCTGGTCTGGATGGTCTCCCTGCTGGCTTATATAAGGTGCTGGGTGACCATTTAGCCTCAGAACTTACATCTGTGTTTAATTCTCTGTTAACATGTGAATCTCTCCCTTTGGAATTTACTAAGGGCACTTTGATTTACATTTATAAACAGAAAGGTGATATCCATTCTCTAGAGAATTGGTGACCTTTATGTATGTTGAACACCAACTTTAAGCTCTTAACGAAAATTATTGTGAAGTGTTTGCTGAGGATAGCAGAGGTGGTTTTGCATCCTGCCCAATCCTGTTCTGTGCCTCAAAGGAGAATTTATGATCATTTGATCCTTTTACGAGAATTATTTTCTTATGGCTATGCAGGTCTGGCTTCGGGACTTGTTGTTTCTGTAGATCAGAAGGCGGCTTTTGATTCGGTTCGGCATGATTTTAATGGGAAGCACTTCGTCTTCTTCATGTACCTGATGTTATGGTATGCTGGATTCGTGCTTTCTATAGAACGGGACTGTTGTGCCTGTAGTAAATGGTTGGATAGGACCCATGATCCCCATAAAAAGGGGGGTTTGTCAGGGCTGTCCTTTAAGCCCGTTGTTATATGTATTTTTTCTTGATGTTTTGCTCCGTCGGCTGAATACTAATTCTCAGATTCAGTCTATTTCTAGTTGTGGCTTATGCTTGCCTTATAAGGCGATTGCATATGCAGATGATATTTGTTTTCTTGTAGCTGATGTAGCCTCAGTGTCTCATTCTCTCTGCGAGTGCTCTATTTTTGGAAACTTCTCTGGTGCTGTTTTAAATTACACTAAAAGTTTGGTTATTCGGGTCGGTTCAGCAACCTCCCCCTTGGACCGTATTGGCCCGTTACGTTTAGTTGAGGATCCTATTCACATTTTGGGAATTTTTTTTGGGACACAGGACTCAGATTTGTTTAACTGGAATGTTAAACTACAACAAGGTAAACTTCAGGTGGCCTCCTGGAACTGGGGGCAGATAGGAAAAAGAAAACGTGTTTTCTTAATTAAAAACTATTTGATCTCTGCTTTCCTTTTTCTGAGTTATGTATTCCCTATTCCATGACAGCTAGAAACAGCTGTCTTTAGCCTGTTTTTCAGGCGCTTTGGGAGTAGTAGGTTAAACCCGATAAGCGGAATATTACTTATTTACCTATTCCTGAGGTGGCGTTTGTATGGTTAACCCTTTGTTATTTTCTTGTATTTTTTTACTGCAAACCTTAGGCCTTTATTGATTCATTCCCAAAGGGGTGGGAACCTTGGTTTTATGACTCTTGCAGGATTTGGTTTCATCAATGGGAAACTAATTCCTTAACTGTGTTAAGACAAACTGATGGTATACCAACTTCACAAAACATATGTTTCGTCTCAAACAATGGAAGGTGTCTGTTCAGATGTTATTAAATCATTCCCATAAAGTTTTATATAAGAAATTACTCCTGTCGATTTGTGCTGTATCAATACCCTTTGATAGGTGTCCTGGTCAATACCTCCCTTCCCTTTTGTTATTGTGGAAATGTAAGAGGGTTCCAGCCAAATGTGGGATTTTCATTGGCTTTCATGCCATGAAAAGATTAATGTAAAATCATTCAAAACATAAAAGCAGTCCCAAGATAGAATGTGTTCTCGCTTATTATGTATTGCAGAACTTGAAACCATCCCTCATTTATTTTTTGACTGTTCCTTTATTAAGAATTGGTGGTCCTTTTTGGCACAGGCATGGGATACCCCCTTGCTTCAGTCGGTTACTTATTTGAATCTTGTATATGGAGTTTTTTCTCCCCAGTGGTCAAAATGGCACCAGGACACTTTAAACCTTGTTTTTGTCTGTATTAAATGGAATATTTGGATGGTGCGTTGCATGTTTTCTTTACAGAAAAAGGACTGCTCCTATTTGGAGCTTGAAAAAAAGATTGTACAAGATTTAAAAGAAATTTATGAGCATGAACGTACCCTATACTCAGATACAACACTTTTGGAACTTTGGAAAGCTCTTCTTTGGATCACTGACTCTGATTTTGCAGTTACATGAATGATTGTATAATACTTATCCTGTGTTTCCTTTGTTTTATATTTTGCTTTGTGTACTAGTATACGATTTTTGTCTCAATAAAACTTTCCCCTACTCTTTTCGATAGGTGCCATGGGATCTTTAACATCCACCTGAACTACCACCAATCCAGGCAGATGGTACCTCAGTTTAACATCTCATCTGAAAGACAGCACCTCAGAAATGCAGCATCCCTCTCATGCTGCATTACAGTGTCAGTACTGGGATATTAACCCAAGTGCCAGATGTGGGAACTGAACTCACAGCCCTCTGATCTCCCGGCCTCAGAGGTGAGTATGCTACCTACTGAGCCACTGACACTTAGTGAGACGCTTGGTATGATACTAGTACTACTGTTATTCTGGTGTCCATGTTACTCATGTGACTTCTTGTGTCATGTCTGTGTTACTCGCATAACGTCCTGTGGAGTCTGTGTTACTCATGTGACATCCTGTGGAAAAAACCTTGTAAATAAAGTATAATTCACTTTCTGAAAATTTAGTGATTTCTGTCTTTTCATATGAGGGTAATATAGTTGTGCAAAAAACAATGGGCTGGAAAATCAAGGACATGAATGTGGGCACAGTGCGATCAGGAAACTTGTTGTGGCATAATTACCAACAAGTTAAGTTTATGATAAAAAAATTAAAAGTCAAATATTATACTACCTAAATAGATACCATAGACATAGTAATACCAAAAAATATATGTTTGATAATATGGTAAATTTGCTATCAAGGACACAATGTTATTCACATTACATTAGCCTTGTGGGAACTTTTAATACCATTTTTAAGACCTCTGAATTTCAAACTGTCTTTATATTGGGGACTGCAATACTACCACATGTACCCAGTGTAAATATGATATGGTTATGACAATTGGCCCAAACAAATTTTGGAACTTGAATATCACACTTTGTCTCTCGAGTAGCCTATCGGTATATATATATATATATATATATATATGTTATAGTGCCTACCATGGCACTATAGTTAGGGTTGAGTAAGCACTTTAATGTCAAACCTCAAATTTTGCACCTTAATAACTTTGCCGCTGTACAATGGATTTGCCTGAAAGTTTGAATGTGCAGTCTGGTGTCATAGATTTCTGGAACTGGCAAGTTGTGTTATGGTCAGATGTATAGTTGCAGAGCTACAGAACACCAAAAAAAGTGAAAAAACTAACTTTTTGCATGTTTCTTTGCTCACGCACACAGCCTGCACAATTTGTCCATTCAGTCTGAAATCTTCTGGGAAGATGCTTTCTGGATGTGCCTTCCAAAGATTTGGTGTAAAAATATTAAACTGTTCAAAAGTTATTCAAAAAACACATTTCCCATTATAGTCAATGGGGGAAAATATATGTGCATCACGAAAGTTTCACAAATGCACTTTTACTTTCACAAATGACCCTTTTATTTTCATGCCTAAGCTATCTCGTTTTCAGTTAGTGAGAAAGAAAAATGCCTGGTGTTTAGATTTGGGACCCTCTAGGTAAACACTGACTGCTGGGTTTACCTAGTTGAGTCCTGAGGATGCCAGCCCTATCTTGTTGGAGGTTAAAACCCCACAAAAATGCCATTTTCAAAATCTGGGAAAAAATACTTTCGCAAATCATGAAAGTAACTGCCAAAATACTTTCATAAATGCAACAGTTTTGTGCTACTTTTTGCGAAACTTTCGTGATTTGCGAAAGTATTTTTAAATAATACTGCAAATCTTTGTTATCCTTCTGCAACAAAATGGTTGGGTCTTTTGGGCTGAAATTTCAGGGTGTCAAGCCCTGGTCCTCAGATACACATTTGTGGTGGTTTGGTGCCAAAACATTAAAGGGGCCCAAAGTTACAGAGTTCCAAAGTTGTGAAATATCCCATATGATAACTTTGCACCGTCCATTACCCCTTTTGGCACCCGTACCTCAAAAACAAAGTGAGATACTGAGTTTTCGCTACTGACAGCTTAGTAGGTGAACTAATTGGCTGAAACAAATTTGGAAATCATAGATTACACATGTAGTGGAATTTATTTCCTACTTGCCATGGTTACAGAGATATTGGCAAATTAGTGTCACAAGGGTTCCAATGGGTGCCTTTTCAGTGCATTTTGGTGCCCGTATCTCAGAAATGATGCAAGATACAGATTCAGTTGATATATATTGTGTGAAGTACTCACTGTTATGATCACAATGGCACTGGATTATTTTTTCTAGCTGTTACTGTTGCTGAGATATTGGCAAATTAGTTTTACAAGGGTTCCTTGCCCTGTAGGGCTGCTGTATGGCTCCGTAGTTATGTGTAAGTGGGAATACAGGGCCCAGATTGCCACTGCTCTCACATATGCATACCATTATGCAAAAATGGACAATATAAAGGGAGCACAGGGCCCAGAGGGCCTGTGCTCCCACTAACACATACCATTTATCAGTTACATTACACTTTCTCAAAAAGAAGGGAAGTTCATGGCAAAAATCTCTGTTAATGCATCAGTTAGGGTTCATACAACAGCAACAAAAGCATATAAATGTGGTGTTAAGGTTAACACCCCTACCACCTCACCCCCACCCCTACCGTCACACTCCACACACTGACAGGCATCGGGGAGTACACTGGGGTCATTGTGCCTAACTCTTTTATGATGCATTAACATAGATATTCATATATAAGGGACATACAGGGGGGACCTGTGTGATATATGATTTATGCACATAGTGCTATTTGACCTTGGTAACCTCACAGTCGCGTAAGCCATGAGTGTGGTGGCCAAGGGCAAACAGCACAAGAGTGCATAAATCATATATCACACAAGGTCTCCCCTGCATATTTCATTTATGCAATAGGGAAGGACCTCCTGTATATGTTTATTTTAGTAAAAATGTGTTTTAAAACAAAGAAATATGGAATACTGTGGTAGACACCTGACATTTTGGATGGAGTATTTGGATGGAAGAAATGATGATGGCCTTGCCCGATAAAAAAAGTCACTATCAAGTCTATTCTGGTGCAGAGGCCTGATGACCAGATCTGTTACAAGTCTCATCCAGACTAGTGCACATTTTCTGTTCCTGAAGAGATCTGACAAAGAACTAAGAAAGACTTTTGTGTTGTTGTTTTTATTTTTTCCTCTCTTACCAGAAACACCAAAGATCTGACTGGTCCGAGAAGAAAGAAGATCATGCAAACCTGACCGATGTCAACAGTTCAGAACTGGGTGAAGTACAGGACCTCTAGTATGTTATGCTATTTGTTATTGACCAGTATAGACACTACTGACAGGAATATCCAGTTCGCACTCTGTGTGCCTAGAGAAGAACTACTAAGGTATAAGCCACTGAGAACACCTGAATGCACACCTCTGGTAGTAACCTACAGTCAAGAACTGGAAAAACTATGGCAAATAAAAGATTTATAGCCACTATTCTCTGAAGATGAGACTCTAAAACATAAATTTCCCACTCCAACAGTGCTTGCCTTCTCCCAACCACCAAACCTGAAGTAGAAACTGGTTTTAAGCAAACTTCCCACAGAACTCTAGCTAGGAGATAAAGGCAAAAAGCCATGCAAATGAAGGAGCCTATAAGGCAAAGGAGGAGGTGGGCCTTTGTCTGGTGGACAGAGTTGCAGGACACCTGGATGGGTAGGTAGGCTAGGTAAGTGCCACCCACTAGGGGCAGAGGGGCAGGAGGAAGGCATTTCCAGTGTGAAGGGGGTTGTGGCCAGGGGAAGGAGAAAAGTACATAAGAGGGTCTGCACAGGAAGGATTCATCCTCATTCTCCTCACCTCAGGTAGGAAGGAGAGAAGGTGGAAGAAGCCAGTACAAAGCCTGGATCCCCAGGAACAAACAAGGCAAAGGTAAGGGTTGGCTTTGGCCCTGGGGTGCCTCATGTTAAAATCATGGTGATTAACCTCCAGTCACTTTGTAACTGTGGGTTCCATGTCACTATTGTAACACTGTTTTAGAGGTGAAGAGGTGTAGGGCCCCCCTTTTTGGTCCTGGGTCAGGTTAACTGGGGGGGGATGCAATGTGGCGGTCTGGGTGCTGGTTGAGTATGGAGGGGGTGTAAAAGTTATGATAGGGAAAACCCCAGGCAGGGAAAGTATGTTGGGTCCTCAATTGCCCACCAGCTCTGATAGTTCACTCCTCACCTGGGCGTGTTGTCGCAAAAACAAAGAAATTACCGTTCTGTGCAGTAGGCCGGCAAGTTATGTTCCTGTCCTACCCAGGATGGTTTACCTGAAATTGGAGTGCTCACAGCAGCCACCAGGGCTGGGGATTCTGATTCAGGTGGTGTGGGATAGTGTGGCAGTCAGGCTGTCTTTGCTGGTTGCTCTGTCCCGAAAGGCAGTTGTCTCCCTCGGGGTCCAGCACTCTTGAGGCAGCAGAGGTGGACATAAGTACTAGGATGGGAATCCTTGATTGGGTCCAGAGATTTCACCACAAATCCAGTTCCTCTACAGGCCTCCCAGGAGTGGAACAGACTGAACAGAACACCAGCATACTTGGACGCTATGGGGTGGAGCCCCTCGTAGAGGATGCTGAATTGGTGGGGGCAATGAGCTGTGGCCACCTCCCCTGAGTGTTCCTAGATGAGTAAAAGTTTTCCCAAAGTGGTATCCTCAGGGTGCACAGCTGTTATGTTGCCACAAGGAGGTGCAAGCCGAAAGGTCAGTGGGCAGTGGGGCAATGGGTACGAATGCCAAGATCGGCTGTTGGATTCTGATACCACATGGTCGGATGACATGTGGACTGCCCCCACCTTGGAATCCAGAGTGGTTCAGACAAGACAGGAGCAAAGCACAAGAGGTGACAAGAGACTGTGCTAACACAAAATCATGAAGTTTTCTGAATTCTGTTTACTCCTACAGTTGATGCATAAATAAAATGATATTCCAGAGGTATTTTAGACACATTTGTACAGCATGATTTGCTATGCCTGTTTCATAGAGCTGGCCTCTAAAATAACTGTATAAAGGATTCAGTTCATATGAAGATCCTTCAAGAGTTCACCTCTGTCTGCTCTACAGGGACGTATGAAAGGCAGAAGACAGGGTATTCAGAATGAAGAATAACAACTCTCGCAACCATATAGTAAAATATTCTGACTTCAAAAAAAAAGAGAGCTGGCTGAATGCAGTAGTTAAGTGTTTACCCCTTAGTGCCTTAGTGCCTTAGCTGGTTAGAGCAGAAGACTGGTATTCCATGCATATCTGGGTTTAGATCCCACCTAGTGCAGTTATTCCAGATATTGTTTTAGGTTGGGCCCCAATTACAATGGTCAAGCAAAAAAAAAAAAAAAAGACAAATATAAAAGCGGCAAAATAGGCAGCCATAGGTTGGTTTTACAACCCTGACTTGCATAGGGGTAAACCTGTGCAAGTTACATAACCTTAGCAAGCCAGTTAATGTCTGAGATGAGGGCAGTTCCTTAATGGCATGCACCCTTTAACCTGGAATTAAAACAGGGACCGTATAGGGCTTGCGGAGCATGGGAGCAATGGCTCAGCATAGGCTACCATCCCCAAGAGGCAGAAGGTCATAGGTTCGAGACACACATCAGATAAAACTAACACTGTAGTACAGTAACCACATAACTTTTAAGGTGGTAATTTAACTCCCAATCAAAGTAAGTCTAAGGGGACAGAAAGGAGACAAGAAAAGGTGGGCAGCTGGCAGGCAGGAGATATAAATTGCTGGACACTAAAGCATCATCCACATTAAGTTGTCCTTAGTTGCAGTGGCAGAGGAGACTTAAGCAGCAACAAAGGGTAGGGTGGCAGTGGTTGTTTTTTCAGAACAGCAGTGTGACAGGTAATGAAGGTGAGCATCAAGTTGGAGAAGCAGCTGGCAGCTCTCTTGTGGAAGAAGGGCAAAGCATTTTGGGTTGCTCTGTTCAGGGATCAAGGCAAGGGGGAGGCACCAGGGCCATCTGAGCTGGTGCCGTAGCCTGAACCTAGTGGTCTGGCAGAGCATGTCCCTCAGAAGCAACCGGAGGAACCAGTGTCACCAGGGGAGGAGCTTTCAAAGTCAGTCATCAAGCTACAGCCTGCAGAGCCTGCACCCCAGTGGGAAGAGCCAGGGGAACTGGTGCAGGATAGCCCAACGCACACATCAGAGCATGAGCCAGTGCTTCCATCACTGTCCAAATAGATGCACACCAGGAGAGACAAGCAACGAGCTCCAGCTCTGGAGCAACCACCAGCTATGCCTGACTTATAGTGATTGTCGGCAGTGGAATTGAGAGTTCTGCTAAGAGGGATAGGTACCTTTCTGGCAAAACAGAGGCAGCCCTGGAAGTGGGGTGGAACCATGGGGCAAGTAGGGCCAGGGAGATGCTCTAGTGGAGGTTAGGAGAAAAGGTAATGCTGGGCCTGGTGCCTCTGGGGAACCCGACAATGGGAATTCCCAGTTAGATGCCTGTGACCTTAGAGGTACCAGAGAAAGCAGGGCAGGTGCAGACAGGTATGGCACAGGCACCTACCTCCCCTTGACAGGCAGGACTATGGCAACCCCAGCAGCTGATGCAGGCCAGGCAGAGTACACAGTTTCTTGAGGAGACTGGAAATCTACCTAGGATAATGGTGCTGCATGGGCAGGGGTGACAGGCCCTCAGACAGCAGCCTGCAGCCCGAATCAGTGAGAGGAAGAGCAAAAGCTAGGCTGAGCAGGGGAATGCCCAGGCAGGTACAGGATAGATGGCCCCAGCTTATGGGGGAGCAGATCAAGGAAAAGGGAATGGGGCAGTGGCAATGACTGAAACACAGACCCCAGGGAAAAAGTGCATTGAGTTCTTTGTCACTGGGCTAACCCACAGGATCATATTTGTCAGACAAAATAAGACAACAAATTGTGAATGAGGAATATGTGGGCATTTTTCCCTGCTCAATTCGCCCAAGGAGCAGTAAAAAGAAAAGGTGAGAAGGAATACAATGATAGGGTGAAGCAGAAGTGGAAGGCAACTATTCATCACATGTGGGAGAACTGCGTAGCAGACTTCACAATATTTTCGGTAATGCTCATCCAAGGCAGTCCAGGAAAAGCCGAGGGGCTGTGTGTGTACTTCAGTAGGATCATGACAAGCATGCTAGTAAGCCAGTGGTTGGTGGTTAGAATATAATGAAGAATTCTGGAGGAGAAAACAGAATGATACCAGGAGGTCATGGGCTATGTTGGACCTAACATTGTTGTGAACCATAGACATAAAGAGGTCAACATGTGGATAGCGTTTCTTTGGTCCTGTGGCTCCCCTCACCTAAAAATGGGTACCATGGTGGTAATAGTGTGAAAGGGGGATGGAGGAGTAGGTGTTGCTTTAATTATAAGCAAGGGTCATGCAGAGCATGAACGATGCAAATATAAACACAAGTGCATGGCTTGTGGAAAACTGAATCCCTTTCAGCAGTGCAGCAAAGGTAAAGGGACAAGCCGAGGGAAAGAAAGTATATTTCATCCCTTTCAGAAGGGAGAGACCAAGGCTCCAAACACCCATAAAGGTGGAAAGTATTGAGGGGTGGCTGGCTAGCTACCCAAATAGGACATCCGCTTGCTTTTTGGCAGAAGGGTTCAGAGTGGGGCTACACATCCCATACAAAGAGCCAAGGAGGGCATATGAAGCAGACAACCTGAAATCTGCCAAGAAGTGACCGGAGGTCATGCAAAAAAAGTTACTGAAAGAGTTAGAAGCAGTAAGGATCAATGGTCCCTTTGCAACACCCCCAAGCCCTCGACTTAGGCTGTCACTGATTGGCTTGGTCCCAAAAAAAGCACTGGGTGAGTTTCGGATGACAAATCATCTGTCATACCCAGAAGGGGACTCTGTCAACCACTACACCAATCCAGTGCATATGGCAGTGTGATATGCATTGTTTGACAGAGCGGTTGAAGTGGTGCAGCAGGCAGGCCATGGTGCCCTCTTAGGGAAGGCTGACATAGAGTCAGGTTTTCACCTGTTGCCATTTCACCCAGATGATAGAGAACTGTTGGACATGAAATTTGTAGGACAATACTTTGATGACAATTACATGTCCATGGGGTGTGCAGTGGCATGCAATGTCTTTCAGAAGTTCAGCACATCCTTGCATTGGGTGACAAGTCAAAAAGCTCAGCTTAACAGCATGGTGCACTGTCTGGACAACTTCCTGTGTGTGGGGAAGGCCAGCACTGGGCACTGTTCCCAACTTATGGAGGCTTTCCAGGAGGTATGGTTTGAGCTGGGCATCCCATTCGCATGTGACAAGATGGAAGGTTCATGTATGTGGCTTTCATTTCTGGGTATCGAACTTGACACAGGGGCACAGGTAACTCTGCTACCCCAAGAAAAGCTATCAACTCTGAGGAGCTGATTGGAATCAGTGGCCAATGCCCATAAGGTCATCTTACGAGAGCTTGCAACAGTTGGTGGGGCACCTAAACTTAGGTTGCCGGGTCCTCACCATGGGCAGGAGGTGGTTGGCAGGAGCTGGGGCAGGGTGTTCCAAGCCACACCACAGAGTTCACATTACAGCAGCTATGAAGGATGATTTGGCCATTTGGCAACCATTTTTGAGATGCTTCAATGGGGTGGTCTTATGGATGGTCCCGGTATCCAGCTAGGAGCTAGAGATTTTTACAGATGCCTCAGTGGTCTGGGCTTCAGGGCCTATTTCCATTACAAGTGGTGTGCCACCAGTGGCCGGCAGCTTGGGGGGAGTTGGGCATGCTGAGGCAAATTATAGTGCTGGAATTTATTTCGATAGTGGTAACCCTGGTGGTCTGGGGGGACCATCTTAAGGATAAGGTGATCACCGTTAGGACTGACAACACTATAAATAGGCAACTATGTGGGAAGGGCCCAATGGGCAACCTCATGTGGGTCTTTGTACTGAAGTGTTTACTGCTGAATATTCACTTTAAAGCTGTCCACGTCCCAGGTTTTGATAACAGTATTGCTGATGTTGTTTCTTGTTCACAGTGGCAGAGGTTTTGACAACTTGCACCAGCAGCGGACAGACATCTCAGGGAAGTCCCAGCATACAGTACCCATGGGATTTGATAATGCAGAAGCCTTGGATTTGTTTAGTAATTCACTAGCCCCTAGGACACAGGCAGTATACTAGAGGGGACTAGACAGCTTCTTGGGGGTGCAGCAGTCACAGGGGTGGATGAAGGCATTGCCGATCCCAGTAGACCAGCTGTGCACATATGTCCTGCATAAAAAATGCCAAGAGGCTACGCCGGCCATGGTGGAACAACACATGGCAGGCATAACCTGGTTTCAGAAAGTCAGGTGGTATGCAGTTACCACAAGGGCTTTTTCCCTTTGTGGATTTTGCGGGGGTGGGCTGGTTGATGCCAAAGAGCCTGGATGGCAAACGTCCCATTGGCCCTCTCCTATTTAAACAAATATGGGATAAACTCCTGAAGGTATGTTCATCTCCAACCAAGACGCATCTGTTTAGGACAGTCTACTTGGTGGTGTTCTGTCGGGCATTTCAGATGTCCAAGCTCATACAGCCAAGTAAGGCAGTGTGACTGCCATTGGCATTGGGAGACAAAGTTGTGGCAGTTACCCCATTGGGAGTCTTCATTCACTTGCAGAAAAGCAAAACTGATCTGGGCGCTTGAGGGTGCTGGTGCAGCGAGAGGGCAGCCTTGGGAGTTCAATGGGATATTCAGGAGTGGGAGCAGGATTACATAACCAAGCAGTCTAAAGAGGGTGTAGCTTACTTTAGACATGAGGATAGGAAACCACTGATGACATACCAATTTAGCCATGTCCTACTGAGGACCCTGCATCAGTTGGGGTACAATGCACAGCAATTTAATACCCAGGATTGCAAAAGGGCAGACAGACAGTAAGATCAAGGAGTTAGGCCATTGGAGGTCGCAGGCATTTGAAAGCTATGTTAGACCTTATAATATATGTTGTAACATATTTGCTTTGTCTTGAACAGGTGATGCAGTCCGGACAGTACAAATTTGGATTTGTGGCTATTCATTTATACATTGGGTAGAAGAGTGCAGAGGTGCACTGGATGGGACAATGGGGGATGAGATGGTGTGAGCTTCTTCCAGGGTTACAAGCTGAAGCCCAGTGGTAGGAGCCACTCAAAGTCCTGGTGATTCATCTAGGGGGAAATGATTTGGGGACCATGACAGCACTGGGCCTGAGGCACAGTGTGCAGATGGACTTGGCTTGGTTGAAAGAGAGGTCACCATAACTGCACATTATTTGGCCTGACATCATGCAATGACATCAGTACTGGCATACACGCAATCCCAGGGTGACAGAAAAAGTGCACTGACTGCATAAGTCATCCATGAGACCATTTATGGACTCTGTTGGGGGATCGATCATGAGACACCCAGACCTGGTAATCAAGAGGCCTGGCCTTTATTGAAAGGATTGAGTACATTTGCCAGAAGAAGGGCTAGACAGGTTTTTAGTAAATATGCAAAGCAGGTGGAGAAAGCATTGGCGTGAAGTGCTTGTAGGGGGTTGATCATGGCAATGCTCACCCTGTGGTGGCTTGCTTGTTTTGGAAGGCTGTTTGGAGTGGGAAAAGGGAATAGCAAGTCTTGAGCAGCCATATCTGACAGGAGGGTGGGGCCAGATGGCTGGAGTTCTCTCTCTTCAAAGGGGGCAGTTGGAATGGCAGCCTCCTCAGGCATCTGCCCATGACATGGCTAGCCCTCTGGTGGAGGAGGATTTGGCTGCAGCTGGTCAAGAGAGCCATTCCTCAAGCCCCAGAGGTGTTGCCCTTGCAGGGTTGTATGACTGATGGTAAGTCATCCCCCCCCCATGGAGAAGGGAGGGTCGACCTCCAATAAGTTTATCAGATCTATTTGATTGATAATTACCTACTGTACCAAGGCTACCTAGCTGCGCACATCATGCTGGTTATAATGTACCTATTGATAATTGCTTAATAAATACATGACAGGCAGTAAGGGAGGGAGGCGGTGCGATTGGGACTGGGTTTTGATTCCCAGTCCCAAATGCAAGGAATATTTTTTTTTTTGCACTTTGTGTGATGTTAAGTTTGACCCCCCTCGGAGTGGGTTAATTTAGTTAGGGGGTTCGGGGAGCAACCACCCATAATGGGGTGGTGGGGGGGTGGAGCCCCCCACAAAAGAAAGACATATGCCACTTGCAATATATTGCGCTGTATTGGCAGTGCGGTATATTGCAGTGGCAAAATGTCTTGCAACATTATGATCCCGTGCCCGGCACTGGCACTCCTCTGTTTTGCCTTCTGCATTTTTCTATTAGGCCTAGCTTTTAGCTGAATGAGTTGCAGCTGGCTTTCTTGTTCCTCTTCACCATTGTTGGAGTCCCCCATGATGTTTCATTCCACAATCCACATTCTAACTAGAGTCTAATCAACCTGACATTTTTTTTTTTGTTACTCGTTTTGTTATTTGCTTAGTCAGTCACCATTTACAGTAAGAAACCCCATGGTTTCTTAAAGGTTTCCTTTTTTCACTTTTTCCATTTTTCTTATAATTTATTTTTTCTCCACTCTGCACATACACACATCAGTAGGATAACCCTTTGCACATACATAATCAGTAATTAACAATAAATACCTACTGACTCATCATCATCATCATCATCATCACTGATGCTAAAATGACTTTGTAGAGAATCAGAGGAGCCAGGAAAGAGACCAAGGTTAACCTTCACAAATGTAAGACATTCCACATTTTCAGGCAACGAATGTTTATGCAGATCTGAAGCAACACTAACACTGGTGCCGAAGATTTTCATAGAGCAGACATTGGTTGGTGGGCAACATAAGTATATAATGACAAATTCTGCACAATTCTGCCCAAATTTTGTTCTTACTTTGCCAGTATCTCAAAGGGTTGTCCCATATGCTGGATTTCCTAGGATCTTTTAGATAGCCTTCAACCATAGTTGTAGCAGTATGACCTTGGCCAGCACTGGAAGAACCACTGTTATCACACTCAGCAGGTTGGAAAATAGTACCCATCATTTCGTCTGATACTTATTAAATTAGAAGGCCTTTATACCTGCGAATGTCTGTGATACAAGAAAAGTGAATGGCTATCAGACTAGTCTTAAATTGAAATCTAACATCATAGCTGTAATATAATATTCTTATTCTAACAATATTGATATTCTGATGTCTGCTTCCAAGGACAGTCAACTTCTCAAAAAAATGCTGCCTTCTGCTTTTCTGTCTTGTTCTTAAGAATCAATATCAGGGGGACTACATGACTCAGAGAGGAATTTTCTGTACTCATTTCCTGAGTGGCTTCCTCAAGTGGCTAAAGAACTTGTTATAACTGTGCCATCAGTGTTCATTGGCTTGAACTCAGTGGCACATCCCTTTCCCTGCTGAGTGATCCATGGAGATCTGTTGAGCAGCTTAAACCTGTTCAAGAATCCATTGTTCCATGAAAAGGTGGCATTACATCTGGTGACCACCTCCTGCTCTGTTCTTTTGCAGCTACCACAGTGTTATGCATGCTTTGACAGAATGACTAAAATCTTTGCATATTTTGTGTGAAAAAATTAATGCATGTTGAATGCTTTAGTCATCTCAAAGGAAATTATATATTATGAGATAGGGGTGTGAGCAGAGCAATTTATTAGCACTCATCCTACATCCCTCACAGTATGATCTATGTTAACACAATTATAAAACACTGGAGAAAGGCTATTAGGGGTAAACCATTCAGCAAGCCATATTCTTAGTTCCCACAAGAGGTTAACAGGAGTGTGATCTTTTGTCTCAAAACTAGTAATTCACAAGGAGGACTAATTCTTAAATGTTGTGGTGGTTGCCTTCAAGACAGAGAATGAGTCAGAGGAATCATTAAAGAATGCCCAGCGACCAGTGACTGTTATGGTTTCAACAGTTTGGCCATTACTCCACGTGTCAGTTGTAATATGTATGTGTGTTACTGATGTGAACTTCGAGTCCTAAGTCACTTCATAACCCAAGTCAAAATAAACATCTGGTACTGGTTTGGTGGCAAAACAGTTTCTGGGTGCCATTGTATAGTGTTGAACTGTAATCCACATTACTTGCTTAAAATGAATAGACAAAACAATGGAGAAGGGATGCATGTCAAAAGCTATAATTTCTGCTCTTGCCTTATTAATTTATGGGCAACTGGATGACTGTGATCGCATTTTCATGTCCTTTGAAATTACTCTTGCATGGTTAACTGTTTTTGTCTGTTGGAAGAGAAGTGGGCAGTAGTTAACAAAGGAAAGCTATATGATGTAAATGTGGCAGATGTGGATGGTGATGTAGATGAAAGATCATGCCATTTGCCTTTTCAGTCAAGTTGAGATAAAAAATTGTTAGCTATGCCATCACTTTTTGTTAAGGACGAAACACCTTCTAGATCACTGTCACCTGCCTTATCCTCCATCTCATCAGACACTGAAGTCCTCTCTTTTCTTCTGCAATTTGTTGCATTCTCTTTAAGTGTCTTATTAAAGTGGACGTGCCATGTTGATGTCCCTGTCTCACTCTGCTGATATGAGCGATACAGAGTGTGAATACAGCATGAAAAGCATTCTGGGAGTCAGTATAATAGTCCCATACCCAACAAGTGCCATACCGATCAAGTGGCCTTCTTAGGTTTTATTTTATGGCATAAATACCTCCTGGCTAACAGTTGCAGTGTTCTTATCAGTTATACAATTATCAGGGACATCTTCCTCCACATGTAAAATAACAGAGTCAACAGGGAAGACAGTATCCTCCTTGCTACCTCCATTTTTACTGGCCTCCCCTGATGGTTCATCTCAAGGATTTATTTATTTTTTGCAGCTACTCTTATTTTTCTCCCCAGGCACTGTCAGCTCTCCTCCCCAATCCCTCAGCCCCATCCCCCACTCACAGCTTACCTCTCGGTGTGTCCCCATGGCTATGCCTTCTGTGGCGGGACTGTGGGAACCCCTCCGCCATCTCTCACGAATCCAGAACCATGGGTTACTGCCCATCATGAAGGTGTCACCTGTGGGGATCGGATCATTCTGCCCACCAGTGCCTTCAGTATTTCCTCCATTTTATCCCAGAGATGCAGCATGCAATGATGCCAAGGAGTGAGCGCGCATGCTACTGCATATGCTCCTCCAAGTGTCTGCTGCATCTAATGCTCTTCTTGAGCCTTGATGCTCTATTCGCCAGCCTCCACTAGGGGCCAGTCATACACCCAGAGCTGGTCTCCCCCCTCCCCCAGAGAAGGAGAGCAGTCCACGGACACTCAATCTTTCTCCTCCCCTGCTGACCCCCGACAGCCCATGCTCATTCCCGAACATGGGTCGCCAGCATGATGCAAGGTAAGGTGTCCAGCGCCTCAGCCCTCAGTGCCACAGGGCCAGCTCATCTCAAAGATTTAAGATGAAGCCTTTGTCCAATACCATATTAGTGTCAGAAGAATCTGAAGACTCAGACTCAAGTTTATTGGGTGCAAAGTTTCTACCACTGTTTTTGTCTGTGCTAGAGTCTTACTCATGAGATGGTTTTAATAATCAAGCACTAAAAGCATATGCAGCCATCCTTTCAGTGCCTCTGCAGGTGATGATCCTGACAACCTTGTTTTTATGGCTGCATGGGTGGAGCTCCACAGATGTTATGTCATCATAAGAGCTCTATAAGAGCACTGTGGAAGCATGTGACCGGACCGCTGTCCAGTGTGTTTCCACAGTGCTCTGGCACAGTTTCCAGTGGTGCTGTTTATGTGGCCCTTTCCCTCCACAGGCTACATAAACACCCCCCCTTTCTGGTGCACTACTTTTTCTTTCCACAGTCGTGGAAGTGACAGCTGCTGTGCACAATATGGTGGTGCCACCAATGTACATACGTAGTTTTGACACCGCTGCTGTCTTGCACACAGCTGACTCCAGGCAACCCAAAGCTTGTCTAACACAGCTACAGTACAATAAGGAGCAGTCGCTAGTCATGGTATGCCCCCCCCAACAGCGACACCAACACAACGATCTACATCAATGACGACAAAATCGACAGCTTGCTAACAGGTTGCTGTGTTGGTGTGCCTGAGACAGGACCACACAGTCTCCCAGTCCTGTACCCCCTCCCCAAATGAACTCCAACTTGGAGTTGATAATCTTTAGTACGGGGGTGTGAGGGCAAAGCCCCCAGCTAAAAAACAGGGCTGGGAGACAATCAGGATTTATGTCGACTGCAACTTGTGATCAACCTAAATCCCTTTGCTGTGATGCCGGTCGATGAAAGCATAGCTGAACTGGCATCATAGATCCACTAGTCACCCCTCGTATGTCTAGTCCTGCTCCTCTCTGTTCAGTGCTGGGTCAGTACAGTACACAACCACCCCACGGGGCAGTACTGTGCTTTACTGATTGATGCACTGGAATCCTGCCCCTTTGCCTTCCTCTTCCCTCCCACCACCGCTAGTTCATTATGGTCCTTGCCCTCCACTCATTACCACCTCTCTTGTGTCCCATTTTCTGCACCAAGGAAAACCACCAGCACCATACAGTGCCAAAATGAATGAGGAATATGATGTTGTCTTCCTGGGGACAGGTCTCATCATCAGAGTCATGGATGATGAGGGGCCCCAGTGGTTGGATAGAACTGGGGGAGAGGGTCATGTATTGTGTGTCAGTTGGATCCATTTTAGTTCATCTGAGCCCTGCTTCTACTGTGGCTTCTTGCAGGGTTGGGCTGAGGCCTGCAGCAGCTTGTCAGCTGAGTCAGGAGAACAGTAAAGAAGGAAGTGACTGGCAGTATTATCTAAAATGAGCCTGTGTTTTTGCTTTCAGTTATTGTAACTCAAAAATGCAGGACTCATTGACATGGGACAAGGCAGCTGTTTCTGCAGGTGGTCTGGGAAGCAAGAGGAGACCTGAGGCCTGAGATGGGATTTTTGTAATTAGTGGTTTCACCTTAAATTTGTAAGTCATTGGAAGATTGCAGTAACTGAGCTAAACTATGTGTGGCTGGCAAGTTGTCCACATAGGACAGCTTAAGTTATTCTGTAGCTTGAATTGACAGTTTTGAGAGATTCTGGTTCTGGGAGGTGGGGTGGAAGAGTGGTCAAAGAGAAGGGTGGCGGCAGTATTCCCTTTCCTGGTACAGTCATTACTGTACAGTAGTGGCTCCAGCTGCAGGGTGGCAGCTCCTGGAGTTTGCTTAGGGTGAAATTTCCCCTATCCATTAGTCAAATCATGCCCAACTCCAAAATGAATCAAGAGTATGATGTCATTGTCCTTGACGGTGAGTGCCATGGATGCAGAGGGGACACGGGGGTTACTTAGAACTGGGGGAGAGGGTCATGTGTTGCGTGTCGGTTGAACCTGTTTAAGCTCACCTGAGCCCTGCTGCTGCTTCTTGCATGGCTAGGCTGAGGCCTGCAGTAGCTTGTCAGCTGAGTCAAGAGAACAGTAGAGAAGAAAGACACTGGCAGCATTATCTAAAATGAGCCTGTGTTTCAGCCTTTAGTTATTGTAACCCAAAAATACAAGACTCATTGACATGGGACAAGGCAGCTATTTCTGCAGGGGATCTGGTAAGCGAGAGAGGGCTGAGGCCTGGGATGGGATAGTTGTAATTAGCAGATTCACCTTAAATTTGTAAGTTATTGGAAGATTGCAGTAACTGAGCTAAACTACGCATGGCTGGCGAGTTGTCTATGCTGGAGAGCTTAAGTTGCTCTGTGGCTTGAACTTCCAATTTTGTGTGCTTCTGGTTCTCGAGGGAAAGGTGGAAGGCCAAAGAGAAGGGTGGTGGCAGTATTCCATTTCCTGGTACAGTCATTACTGTACAGTAGGTCCTCCAGCTGCAGGGTGGCAGCTCCTGGAGTTTGTTTAGGGTGTGATTTCCCCGTCCATTTCTCAAATCATGCCGATGAACAGAACTGGCTGGGAACTGCTAAAGACATTTTAACATAACAATCCAGCAGTGGTAGAAACTTTACTGCACAACGTCAACAGACTTCCTGTTATTTGTGAAGGCTGTCTGATATATATGTGATACACTGCCTTATCATTTTATAGCAGTGGTTGAAGCTGTTGCCATTCTGTTCAGGAGATCATGAGCTGTAGGCATCTCATTTGTCTACTGCTACCAGGTGAGGCACAGTTAGCCATCATCATCTGAACCTTATCATGTAAACCCTGGTCACTGCTCTGAGCAAGAACCTGGGTTTACATGACTGCTTCCAGATCAGCTTGACATTTTCATGCATCTCCACTATGCTTTTTTTGAGCATGTAATCTAGGAATCCCTGAATATCTGAGAGTACTGTAAATCTATAGTGCCTGAGGCTACTTTTGTAGCCTTCTTGGCCCTGGGCAAGGAAGTTCAGATGAATGGTTGGGTGTTCAAATCCCACACCAGGCACTTGGGCTGTTATACCCAACATTAACCAGTGCTGTACTAGGATTTACTCCTCTGGTGGAGTTCTTGCTCTTTCAAAGAGTTGTTACCACATCAGTGTCCCTTCTACCTATCTCTGCTGGCTGCTCCGCTGGTAGTTAAAGATCCTAAGGCATTTACCTTTTATTTCAGCTCTTTATGATCCACCCACACAAGTCCAGGTCTCAGGCTGTTGCCTGAGATGACCTAGCCCAGACTCAGCCATCTACCTCCTTGTTCCCCAACAGATTGCCTCTTGTGATGGTGTCCTTGGTTTGTTCCTTCCTTTCTACTGAAGCCCCCATCTGGTGACTAGCGCTGAACAGGTGCTGAGCATTGACTGAAAATGGGTAGAGATTCCACCCTTAAGCTCACTTCTGCACATGTTCTGATGCATACAAGGTGGCTCTTGGCCCTTCTTCCTCTCAGGCTTTGCACAGTGCCTCTCAAAAGCTACACCCACATCAGCATCTTAGCCACCTTGTGCCCCAGGCACCTGATCCACTGCCTGGGGGTTGCTGCTTTGTTAAGAGTGGAAAGCTGCTCTAGCTGGGACACTGCTGTGTGGCATATTACTCAACATGGCTGCAGGGAGTTGAGTCCACTCTCAAACCCAGGTTATCTGCATGGAAGCAACATGTTACATAGTTACATAGTAGTTGTTGGCAGAAAAAGACCCCTTGGTCCATCTAGTCTGTTGTAGAGAACAATTTAACTTCCTAACTTTCCATTGCAGGACCCACTTTATCCCTGTCCTTTCCTCCCCCTCTCCTTTCCTTTTGACAATGGGTGGCCTTCCTACAGTATTTATTAAAAGACTGGAGGCTGTTCCAGATTTCCTGACAAACAATTTCCTCCAGTAGAGGTTCTACTGCAGTATGATTGTGTATGTAGGACTTTAATTGCCACTGCAAGTATATTTCATGTGGTTCCTCCTTTACTACTAGTATCTCATGGATTTATAGGCAGGTGTCAGCAGGGCTCAGTTGGTAGCACATCCATCTCTTGGCCAGAAGGTTGTGGGTTCTAGTCCCATGCCAGGATTGGGCTCATACCTAAACAATGGCACTTGAGTGCAGTACTGGGGGGGGGTGCCGTCCTTCAGATGAGAGGTTAAACTGAGGTCTCTTCTACCTATCTCTGGTGTGTGTCCAGGTGGAAGTAAATGAACCCATAGCACTTTTCACAAGAGTAGGGGACTTTCCCAGTTGTTTGACCAACATTCCCCTTCCCATAAAACTGGTCCATTCAATTGTACAAAGCTGTGTAAGGGTGTTGATGTGTGAAATGCTTGCCACTACTCATTGAGTCACTTCACTACCAGTATAGTGTTGCTTGTAAAGCACTTTGGGATACAGTGTGTATAGAAAGTGTTACATAAATGCTGATTATTCGATGTTGCAATACAGTGTGCATGAAAGGCACTTTGTAAATCGAATTTCTGCTCTAAAAAGCTTTTACATCTGGAGGTTTATATAGAATGCAGAATGAGGTCTGAATACTAGGCAAGGCTTAAAATTATTGGTATTCTACCCTGTTTTAAAAAATCAGATTTCAGAATGCACCACCATTTTTGTAATGCTGACATTCTAGTTGGAGTACCTTTCCCCTATATCTCAGTCTACTATTTAAACTATAAGACTGCACTTTTGAATAGGTGGAATATCAGTCCATGAGGCAGAATACCAAATTTAGTATTTTGGTATTCTGTTTCTCATACCAGGTTTTCATAATTCCTACCCTTGCTAGGGAATTGTGCACTGTTCATATTGGAGCACAGTATTGAAACTCATTGGCCTATATTTGTTTTTAGATCCCCTTCCTCCATTCCACTGCAGAAAAATCAGCCACCCTCACAACAACCCCATCACTCTATCATCATCTCTTGATCTCATCCAGGAAGATTTAAAAACTTAAATATAGCCCTGCGGAGTGAGCCATAATTCTGGGGCCACAACTGACATAGTCTGTCCCATCCCTGGCTGTCTGGCAGCCAGCCAACAGCTTGGTTTGTGCTCATAATGGTATTCTTCCTCCTCCCCATAACCCTCTTAGCCAACACAACCTCATATCCCCTAACCTTCAGTGTTGTTTCTTAAGGGTCTTCTGACCCCAGGGACCCCTCTTCATTTCCCCAGACAGTCATCTATATCCTGGGGCAGCACTTGCAGTGTTGATTGGAGTAGTAGGTGGGTGGGTAGTGGCAGGTGCAGTATGCAGAGCTGTCTGAGGTAGAGATTTCATTTAGCGTTCTAGTGCCCAATGAACTTGACTGCTTTTACAGTAAACCCCAACATTACCCTTTTCCTCAGCTGTTTAAACTAGCCAGAGATGGGAGAGCTGTAAAACCAAGGAAAACTAGTGCCCCGGATGATGTAGCATTAAGGAGGGAGGAACCAATGGGAGTAAACTCTCCTAGGACATGGGTGCAAGAAGACAGGGGTGGGCATAAGACAGAAGAAGAGGAGGTAAAAATCAGTTAAGCAAGAATAAAGGCATACAGGAGACAGGGAATGGAAAAGGTAAAATGGGAAGAGGTGGGTCAGGTGAAGCTAAAGGAACAGCACAGGCTGAAAGGAGGGGAGAAAGCAGTGAAGCAGGTAGGGAGGGAGTAATGTAAGGAGTGAGTAAGGTAAAGAGAGTCATGTGCACCCATGGTTCATTTCAGATATTTATGTATGTGGGATGATGACCCACTGGGTATAAAAGGTAAGAGAAAATAATGTGTTATATCATTCAATCAAGCCCAGATTTATAAAACAGCAGCTTAAAACTGTTAAATGAAAGAGCTACTTCTACCCAAAGCAAGAAAAAAAGTGAGTTAAAATTGAAAATTCTGTTAATTGCCCCAGTCCCCCATTCTGAAATGAACAAATGAAACAAATGAAATGAACAGTGACTCAGTGGCTCAGCAGGTAGCACAATAGCCTCTGAACTGGGAGATCAGAAGGCTGTGGGTTCTATCCCCCACACCAGGCATGTGGGTTAATATCCCAATACTGACACCGTAGTGCAGTATGGGGGGTTGCTGCACTCCTGAGGTGCCGTCTTTTGGATGAGACATTAAAGTGAGGTCCCATCTGCCTGTTCTGGTGGAAGTTCAGGTGGATGTTAAAGATCCTATGGCACTTCTCGAAAAGAGCAGGGGCATTTCCCCAGTGCCCTGGCCAAATTTCCCCCCTTTCACAAAAATACCACCAACAACTTAATCTGGTTCAAGGTCAGTTGGCATTCATCTGTATCCCCTTCCCCCAGGTCGTGCCTGAAAACAGGCAGAATTTGTCTAGTGCACTTACCCAGTCAACAAAAATGAAATAAATAAAACAAGGTGTACCAGTGCTTGGAGTCTGGAAACTAAAACTGCAGACCTTGAGGCCATCATGGCAGATGCTAGGTGACCATAACAGAGTCGTGGTGCACTGAGCATCACAACTGGGACATGGTCATACCTGGCTACTCACAGGAGATACAGGACATAGAGAAGGGGTTGCACTACATGTGCTGGAGAGAATCAAAGCCATGGAGGTACAGGGTCTCCAGGAGGAAATGAAAGGCCTGGATGGCCATAGGTCATCTTGGAGACAGGCTCTTGGGCCACTGCCTGTACCGGGGTAGTGTTTTATTTATTTGAATATTAGGAACCGGGAAAGATACACTGAGCCGAGGCTCATTTCCAGGTGTGATCCTGAGGAGGGGAAAGGGATATAATATACAAAGCATACATAGTGAATATTCCCCCATCACAGTGAGATGAGTTGCATAAGGCACTTGGGGAAGCCATCATCAAAATGGCAAGTAATGGGAAGGTGCTGCTAACTGGTGACTTCAATCTGCCAGATGTGGGGTGGAGCCTTCCAGTGGTGGCTTCGGCAAGGAGCAGGTCCATCCTTGACTCCCTACATGGGGCTTTTCTCAGGCAGCTAGTCAAAGAACCCACTAGGGACAGGGCAGTGCTGGTTCTGGTGCTCACAAACAGGATCACTATTGTAGACATCACAGTGGTCAGTTCATTAGGTACCAATGATTACTGGACAATGTGGTTTAACTTAGACAGGAGCAGAGGCAAACCACATGAGGACAAGGGTCCTGGACTTTAGAAGGGCAGATTTTAAAGAAACGGGAGACTGTCCAAAATAATAAGACAGTGTGACAAAGCAGTAGGTAGGGCCAATGGGATTCTAGGATGCATAGGGAAAGGTATCTCCAGTAAGAGGAGGGAGGAGGTGTTGTCACTGTATCGATCACTTGTGAGACCCCACCTGGAGTATTGTGTTGAGTTCTGGAGGCCGCATCTCAGCAAGGACATAGAAAGGTTGGCAACCATCCAGATGAGGGCAACTGAAAGAGTACAGAGGTTGCATCATAAGCTCTATGAAGAGAGACTGAGGGATCACAACATGTTCACCCTAGAAGAGAGGAAAGAGAGAGGGGATATGATAGAGGTTTACAAATACGTCACAGGGGTGAAAGGGGTGCACGAAGGGATTCTCTTTCAAATAAGAAAGAGCACCAGGAGCAAAGGGTATGCAGTGAAGTTTGGGGGGGGGGTGCAGGTTGAGAAAGATGTGAGGAAGTACTACTTCACTGAAAGAGGGGTGGATGCTTGTAACAGACTGCCAGCAGAAATGGTTGAGGCAAATATAGTAGGGAGCCGCAAGTATGCACTGTATAGACATAGGGGAATAATAGTAAACAGGAAGAGAGGGTGGAGGGTCACAGGGGACCAGTTAGGGCCTGCAGAAATAGACAAGATAGGGACAATGTTGGCAGACTAGGTCAGTCACGCAGTCCTTTTCTGCCAATAAATGATATAGTTCTACCCTCCTGTAGCTCTGCATCTGACACCTGCTCACTGTAAAGACAGAATAGGTAGCATGTTACAAGTTATGCATTTTGTAAATTTCATACAGTAACAATTATAGATGGCTGAGCTGAGCTTTTTTTTTCTTTGTTGCAATAACTGGCAGGGGAAGTTGACTTGGGCAGTAGCGATTGATGGTTGTACTAGTCCAAAATTGCAATGGATACTTCTGTGCACTTATACAGTAAAATATTTATTTGGAGAAATATTCCATGGTTACTATTCATTTATCCCTCTCTTGCTGTATTCTCCCAACCACAGGTCAATAATACGTGCTGTGCAGCTACACGGTGTCTGCATCCCTACCCATATTCTGTGCTGTCTCTCTTTTCCTTTCCATGCCCTCCCCCCAACCTCCCATGAACCAGGTGATCCTATGGTAACAGCTTTTCAGTGATATATCCCTGGCCCCACACACAATAGCCAGTGGAGCTCAATTGGTATCATGCTTCATCACAGTACTGCCTCCACTCACAGAGCAACAGAGGGAATCAGGCAGAGAAAGACACACCCACCCCTTACCAGGGCTAGATAAAGTCTGGTTTTTGTTAAGTGAGTGGTCTTGATACACAGAATGTCTTCAATGTTTTCCTTTTTTATTCACTAGGCATGCTTACCAAGTAAGCACCCCCATACTTGTACAAAAAAAAGGTACACACACACACACACACACTCACACACACACACAGCAGAGTGTCACATTAATTTAATAAGTAATTTTGTGCTATTGAGGCTTTGATGTGAAACTAGTACTGACACTAATTAATTCACTGACAGTGTAGACTACAGACATTAATGCCATTTTGAACTATATGTTGAACATTGCCATACCACAGTTCATATCAAAACAGTTTGTTTCCACAAATATTATGTTCTGACAGCCTCACTTTTTCCTGTGATCATCCAAGATAAATTGTAAAAAAATATTACCAGTAGCTGGTTACACGTCAAGTCCGCGGCATTTGAAACAGCTAAAATAGAACTTTGTACAGCTATTAAGTGAGGCAGACTTGACGTGCTACCCCAGTAGCTCTGGTGGAATTAGAAAAAAGGAAAGGCTCTTTGATCTTACCTTATGAGTAAGATCTCAGACTGAAATAATACATTTTTGGATCTAGATAGTCCAGTTTCCAGTTGGTCCCACTTTTTTATTTCCTCTATTTATTTGACATTGTGATTACTCCTTTGTCTAAGTGCCATTTTCTGTGTAGCTATATGAATTTCCCAAAGATGAGTTCCCATTAGATCATTTTTACCTTTTGTCTAGTTTTGCTGTTTATATAGCTCTTTAAAATACAATTCAGCATTAGGACTACCTCTTGTAGCACATTGTGGAAGAGAGCAACAGCATAAGGTAGTTTAACAGAAAGCCATTTGTGATCACAGAAATAGATAAACTTCAAGCTACTGCTCCCATTGGTTCTTATTACAAGCAGTTGGATTACTATTTAATAATTTATCAGGTGCATGAATCACAGCAATGCTTGCTATAAAAAAAAACTATATATATATATGGCAAAAAACTCAATTTAATGCATAAGTTAGGGTTGTTCCACAGTGACAAAAGTGAGGAAATTCAGTGTTAGGGTTGAAAGCCCCCCTTGGACACCCCCAGCCCATAGGGCTATGTAACTTGCAACAAAAATTCTGCATCTTGCACTGTTTTCGAGATACGCGCCCCAAAAAGTGCAGCGGACGCCACCATGTTAGTCTATAGGAAAAAACGTCAACTTTGGAGTACTATAACTTGGCAGCAGTGCAATATTTTTTCACCAAGCCACCAAAAGGCACATCTGTGAGATGTTGGCTGCCTTCCCTCCAAATTTCAGCTCAAAAGACCAAACCGTTCTTTCGCAGCAGGGTGGCAAAGAATTCCTGTCATTTTGGCCAAGTCTGAAAAAGTAGTGTCACAATTTGCAGCAATTTTCACAAAATTTTGCAAAAGTGTCGTGCCTGTGACAGAACTTTGCGACACTACTGGTTCCAGAAATTTGAAAAACATATTTCTGGGGTGTATTACCCCAAAATAAAGACATGGCTAGCATCCTCAGGGTCCGACTAGGTGAACACAAAAATAATTGTGTCCCTAGAGGGTCCCAAATTTAAATGGCAAGCATTTTTCTGATCACCAACTGAAAACAAAATGGTGGATTTGCGACACTACTAGGGCCATTTGCGACACTAAATAGTGCATTTGCGAAAGTGTTGAATATTTTAACTTTTCCCGTTGACTTATAATGGGAACTTGTTTTTCGGATAACTTTTGAACCGTTGAATATTTTTTCACGAAATCTTCAAAAGGCACATCGTGGACCCTGTCTGCATGTTTCCTGAAGTTTTCAGACTGGTCGCACAAACCGTGTGACCTGTAGGCAAGAACAAAAACATCGCAAAAAAGCATAATTGTGCAATTGGGTGTCACTTAATAACTCCACAGCTGTATATCTGACCAGTACAAAACTTGGCAGATCCCAAGACCTACCATGCCCAATTGTGCATACCAAATTTCAGGCAAATCTGTTGAACAGTGGGAAAGTTATTAAGGTGCAAAATGTGACCCTTTAACCTTAAAAGTGCTACTCAACCCTAACTATGGTAGCACTACCGTACTACCATAATATATATATGTGTGTATATATTATATATATATATATATATATATATATATATATATGTGTGTGTGTATTTTAGTGGCGTGGTCGTGCCACAATAGTTAGGGTTCAGTGGTCAGTTACACGCTAAAGTCAAAAGTTTGGGCGTTAATAACTTTGGATCTATTCAATGGATTTGCCTGAAATTGGTATGTACATTGGGGCATGGTAGATCTCTTGACTCGCTGTTGGACTTACGGTCTTTGCATATGAAAGCACTGAAAAATGCAAAATTATCTGTTTTTGGAGGCAACTTATGGGATTTTGGACGTGGTCCTGCATGGCCATTGTGGAGCATGCCACTCTACAAGATGGCTCATTTAAAAGAGCTTTGGTGGCTGAACATGTCACTTTTCATTTGGTGAAAAAATATTAAGGCATTCAAAAGTTATGCCACTTTTAAATTCCCATTATAAGTCAATGGGAAAATGTATATGTCTATTTTGCAAATAATGAATGGGGTTTTGGCCATCTGGTCCCACCTAGCGATCAAAAGAATTTGTAGCCTCGCAGTTCAAGAATGTTTGTTCCTGAGGATTTTCAAAATTCTTTGATCGCGAGATCAGTCATCTTGTTTTTTAATTTCTGATCGTAAAAACACAAATATCTCGGCTCAGGGGTCACTTCTGAAGTAAAGCTTGGATGGGTTTTACTCAGGGGGTCCTGGTCTATCAAGCCATGCCTTTGGTTCCATCCAAATCGGTCTAAAAATAGAGTTATTAGCTTTTAGAATCTTCGTTTGTGGCTCGCTAACGATCTTTGATCTCAAGCCTTCAAATTCTTTGATCGAGAGATTCTTTGATCGCGATCATGTATCGCGAGTGAGGGACGAGATGGCCAGATTTTAAAGCACATTTCTGTAGCCCAGAGGTGCCCTACAAAGTTATATAAGAGTGGGTTTTGCTCCGGGGGCTTTGTTCTGCCCCATCTGAATAAAAAAACATTACTTTTCATTATCCCTGGTAGTCTAGCAGCCCCTTCCCCATCATAATAACGTACATAGCGATCCCTGTATCCCTGGTAGTCTAGTGCCCCTCCAATGAGTATTTTATTAATATGTCTCTTTTTTATCCATGGTAGTCTAGTGGCCCCCCTATGTGTGTTTATTTATATTTCTTTTTCATATCCCTGGTAGTCTAGTGGCCCACCCAATCTGTATTTCATTATTATTCATATCCCTGGTAGTCTAGTGGTCCCCCCATCATAATAAAATAAATAAGCATGTTCCATGTCCTGGTAGTCTAGTGGCCCCCCATCCCCCACCCAGCTGTGCCAGCCCACCCAGCACCCCCCACCCTTCCCCAGCTGGCGACTGGCACAGCCCACCTCTCACCTCCACGGCCAGCTGTTGACTGTGTGTATTACCAGCACTATTTCAAACAGGTGCTCTGAAATTATTTCTGAGTGCCTGTTTGAATTAGTGCTCATAATGTACACAGTCGGTGGCTAGCCATGGAGGTGAGAGGTGGGCTATGCCAGTCACTGGCTGGGGAAGGGTGAGGGGGTGCTGAGTGGGCTGGCATGGCTGGGTGGGGGGCCACTAGACTACCAGGACATGGAACATGCTTATTTATTTTATTATGAAGGGGGGCCGCTTAACTCCCAGGGATATGAATAATAATGCAATTTGATGGGGGCACAGCATCTAAAACAGCTAAAATGGAACTTTGAATGGTGATTACTCTTGGATTTCTTTAAAGAGTTCTACAGTTTAATGCAGACTTTGTTTCATGAGGGTCTTCCGAAATAAGCTGTGATTAAAATATTAGAAAATTCATCCTCATGGATTTGTAATCATTATTTAATGTGAAGCAACTCAGAGGACTCGGTGTATACTGTCAGCACATAACCTCAGGCTCCGTATAAATTAATGATTAGAATTCCATGGGGATGAATTTTAAAGAAATCCAAGTAGAAACACTGTCCAAAGTTCTGTTTTAGCCATTTCAGATGGTGCAGACTTGATGTGCTAACCCAGTAGCTCTGGTGGGATTAGAAAAAAAGAAAGGCTCTTTTATCTCACCGTATCAGTAGGACCTCAAACTGAAGTTATATGTTTTTGGATCTAGGCAGCCCAGTTCGCAGTTGGTCCCACATTCTTATTTCCTCTATTCATTTGACATTGTGATTAATACTTTGGCTGAGTGCCATTTTCTGTTGCAGCAGTAGACACATTTCATATCAGTGCTCCTGAAGATGAGCACCCATTAAACAGCTTTTACCTTTTTGCCTAATTTTACTATTTATGTAGCTCTCTAAATTACAGTTCTGCATTAGGACTAATTCTTGTAACACTCTGCAAAAGAAAGCAAAGCATAAGGTAATTTTGTAGAAAGCCATTTTTGACCACAGTAATAAACTTCATGCCACTGCACCCATTGCCAAATAGTCATTTAACTATTTTCATACTTTGTTTTATCACTGACAAAGCTCTACATTGGCACAAATTCTTGTAGTCTACTATACACTTGAGTTGTAGCACATACTTATAAAAAATTGTTTATATTTTATTAAATGCTGATAATGAATGTGGCCTCCATTGGTTCTTATTACAAGCAATTGGATTACTATTTGATACTGTATTGAGTTTAAGAATCACATCAATGCTTGATATATAAAAATTAAAAAAATAACTATTAAGCACTGAATGGAACAGTGATCTTTATGAGAGTCAGACCCATTATTTAAGCAAGAAAATCCATACCAACCTATATAAGAACAGGTTGCTATAACATTGATTTTTAAAGCTCATTCAGTGTCACACTGTTGGATTTCAATGTTGGTGACTTTAAAGATTATGCAGGTTTAAATGTTGTAAACATAATTACGCTATTTTATTTATTTATTTATTGAAATGTTTCACCAGGAAGGCACACTTAACAAGAAGTTGCTCGTCTCCCGCGACTTGGGGGGGGGGAGTACAATTGGATGAAGAATTAGACATATAGTTTAACATTTAATATATCTGAGAAATTAAGCATTCAACTACATTTGTAACAAGACTTACAGTTAAAAAATATCATAAATAATCATACAGTCACATTTGTGACATAACATACACCTGTGGAATATGCATTTAATTACAAGTGGCATATCTGAGGAACATAGTACATAACGGTGAAGGAAGGGGAGAGGAGAGCATGCTGAGAAGCAGGCTTGGGAGGGTGGAAGGTTTAATAGGTGATGTGAGTCATGGAGAGGAGCAGAGACATAGGAGGACAGTTAAGGAGGGTTAAAGCAGGAGCAGTTAGATGAGAGAAAGTTATGTAAGGCAGAGGCAAGGGAGTAGGAGGTGGAGGAGGAGAAGTGCCATATTTGGGGGGGAGGGAGTTCCAAATGTGTGAGAAATGATGAATAAATCCTGACTGACCAATGAGAGTGGTTCGATGGGGGACCAAGAAAGTGCCCATCACTTCCATGGATAGTACCCCTCTAGAACTGGTCAGCAAACACAATTACCTGGGGATTTGGCTAGACTCCCACTTATCCTTCATACCACACATAGACGCAACCATCTCAGAACTATACCCCAAATGTGGAATGCTATACCGGCACAGAGACTTCCTGCTACTTTCTGTCAGAACATGTGGCCACTGGCACAATTGCTGGATTATAAAAAATGGATTTTCGAGAAATAGGAACGAAGATACATAAAAGACTGAAATACTGTACTGTAAAAAGATGGATTGGGTCAAGGAGAAGTGGGCAGCATTAAACAATATTCCAGAGGCAATCCAGGAAAGTGTCAGGATCACAAAAGAATCCAAGAAATATAGGAAATCAGCATGGTCTGACAGTTAGGTAAAGTAGGCTATTAGCGAAATACATGCCTTCATGATTGATAAGAATGAACAAAGTGAGAGGAATAGAGAGAGGTATAAGGAGGAACTAGCTATAGACAGAAAGATTATCGGGGAAGCTAAGGCAATGACAGAATTAGGGGTAGTAGAAAGAGCAAAGGAAAACTACAAATCTTTCTTTAGGTATATTAGTGAAAAGGAAGACGAGACGACATGAAAAGGATATGGATGGAAAGTGGTTAGTACAATTGAAGATAAAGAAAAGGCAAGGATACCACAGTAAATTTTTATTTATTTATCTATTTTGTTGAGTGTTTACAGTCAAGAATGAAGGCCCACTCCCAGAAAACAGTAGGAAATTCATAGGTGATACATTGGACACAATTAAAATGTGAAGAATTGCAAAAGAATGGACTGGGAAACATAAAAAATCACTATAAAATGGGTAGAGAAAATCCAGGTCCCTGATAGCTCTGACAGGCTGGCAAATGGACATTTCTCTCATCCTAATGTCCATGTACAAATAAATGCCAGTGCCAGTGCCAGCCTGACCAGATACCAACAGTATCAATGTGCAGCAATAAAATGCTAAGTTTAAAAAATGACACCATTTTTTTTATCCTCATTTAGCAGACACACACTCATGCTCTCTGAAAACAAACATGTTTCTCTTCAGATTTTTATTTATTTATATATGATCTGCTTCTCAATCCATTACTTGAACAGATGTGATGTACAAGTGTGTCTCTCTCTTACTCACATGCTGCTATACTGCCTGTGGTCCACTCACTTGTTCACTGTCCCACTGGGGCAGCACATCAACAGAGCAAGCACCAAGTCATTAATGTGATAGGTAGGTATACAAAAATGCAATGTCTTACACTTTTATGATGGGCTGTTGAACTGATTCAACTCATCATGCAGTCTTCAAGTACAAGATTCTCAACTTGCGCAGAACTCAGCTGCCCACACCACACTTGCTCACTCGCTGCTAATCTCTGACTACTGCTACTAGGTTAGGACATGCAAGAAAGGCAGATAAAAAAATGGACTACTGTTTTTCACATATAAGTGCAAAAAGAACAGCAAATCAGGGAGCTACCAGATAGCACAAACGGTATAACAAGAAAGCCAACCCTACCTTAAGCATAAAGAGCAAGTCTTACTAAATATGAAGCATTTTAAGTGTTTAAAAAACTCTGCAGGCATTTTTGATGTTCTCACATGTAACCCATTTTATTTTATTTTTACTTTTTAATTTTTTCCTACTCCTTCCCAGGTCAGCCCTCCTTTGGAGAAGTGCCTCTGCTCCATCACCCTCATGTTCACTGGAACTTACCCTCTGCCATCTTCCCCCAGTGCTAGCCCCCCACCCCTGGCAAGTTGGCAGGGACCCCCATGCCCCATCACAGAATGGATCTGGTTCTGGAGTCATCCTCCACTGGTTGAGTGTGATGTCTGCGGGCACTTTTTCTTATCCTGCTGCTAGTGTTTCCTCCAGTTCTCTTCCCTGGATATGTGCCATTCAAGGATGTTATGGCGCATGCTGTGCACTCCTGCATGATGTGCACCAGTGTCTATGATGTTTCCAATCAGTCTTGGCACTGAACTGCCTGTCTCCCAGCTTCTACCAGGAGCAAGACGAGCTGTGGACTCAGCCACTCCTCCCCCCTGGAGTAGCAAAGTGGTCCTGTGGATGTTCAGTCCTCCTTCTCCATATGACCCTCCAACACCTGGATTTGCCCTTGAACCAGGGCCATCGGCGATGTAAGCAATAGTGCTAGTGCTGCACTGGTGGGCCAACCTGTAATCCATTTTATAATTGCAATAAGGTCCACAAGGGTGGTCCTTATGCTGAGATAACCACTCTTCCAAGGGCTGTAAGGCCCTCTGCCTGCAGTGACAGGCCTCATCTTGCACCTGGGCAGGTGGTTATCTCAGCATGAGGACCACCTTGCAGTGTCTTATTGCTTGCATAAATCACCAGGCCCAGATGTGTATCTTCCTAGAGTGTTAAATGAAAATAAGACAGAAGCTTGTGAAACTGCTATCAATCCTGTTTGGGTAATAAGGAGCAATAGGTGTAGTGCCTGTAGACTGGCAGGGCTAATGTGAATTCACTATTCAATGTGGATAATAGGGAACATCTAGATAACTATAGACCACTGAGCCAAGCATCAATAGTGGGAAAACCTTTGGAAACATTTAACAAAGAGAAGATAGTTGTATTTTTTGGTTGAAAACTTCTTAATGGATCGGAACCAGCATGGATTTTCCAGGGCCCAATCATGTCAGACCAATTAATAGATATTTTCAATGTAATGATACAAATGGTAGACAGGAAGCAGGCAGTGGCTGTATTATATGTTGATTTTAGCAAGGTACTGTGTTTGACTTGGTGTTTGAGTCAGCCTAGGGAGATGAGCCAAATAATGTTAGGTGAAGAGAAAATCGTTGGATCAAAAACTGGCTGAATAATAATACTCTGATGATTATCCAAAATTGTAAATTCTCTGAAGACAGAATCATGACTCGTGGAGTACTACAAGGTTCAGATCTGAGGCATCTACTATTCAACATGAACAGAAGTGCAGTGGAAGGTTCCGTCTTGTATAGCCATATTGTGACACTATTGTCACTTTGCCTTGAGGGAGGTCATACTGCCTCTGTATTGATCACTGGTCAGACTACACTTGGAGTAACCTGTGAAGTTCTGGGATCTTTATTTAAGGAAGGATAAGGACAGATTTGAGAGAGTACAGAGAACAACAACAAAGGTGATTCATGTACAACAAGGCAACTACTGTATATATGAGGAAAGACTGAAAAGTCTTAATATGCATTCACTCACAGATAGTAGGGAGACATGGGACGATCTTGAAACTTTCAAGTTCATGAAAGAGTACAAGGGAGTGGACACAAGAAGTTTGTATAATATGAGAAACAGAACACCCTCTAGTGGTCCTATGTGTGTATGCTGGAAGGGAAAAATTAGAAAGTACTACAGTACCATCCACATCGAACTGTCGTATCAATGAGTTGCTTTTGCATTTTTTTTTATAAAAAGAAAATGTAAGTATCTTTTCAGTAAGACAATATATACCAGAAGTTATATTGGGCTATATTCACAAAAGGGCTGGTTATATGCTTTAAATGCCGGACAGGCAAAATGCCAGACAGGCACAGGGTGCACAGTATTCATAACTGCAACACCAACAGGGCACCTGTCCATGGTCCTGCCCCCCCCCCAGTGTGCAACTGCATGGGGATGGATCACAGCTGTGTGGGGGGTGGATCACAGAGCGCAGGTGGGCATCTTATGGGATGCCTGGCCTGGGTCCCATATTGGATCCCCTGCTGCACATGTGCAGGGAATCCTGGGAAGGCATGGACCCCACAAATTGGGGTTCAGTGGATGACTGCCCTAATGGCTACCTCCAGCCCTCTCCAGAAGCCAGGTAGGCTGGGACCGCAGTGTCACATGGATCCCTGTGCTGACACTGCCTCCAGGTTTCCATTGCAGGTGTGCATAAATGTTACTGCTGGGTCTCCGCCACATAACATGTCTTCCCCAGCACTCTGCACCAAGTTTGTGCCTTAGTGAATAGCATGGAGTGTGGACTTGCCCCCTGGCATGCCCCCTGGACTGCCAGTGGTACATAATTGCACAGGCATCTGGAGGATCTGGTGTGTAAGGAGCTAGCATTCCTGTTGTGAATGCAGCAGTTGGCCATGGTCACACCTACGTGCCATGTATGTGAATAGGGACCATTATGAGCAAGATTACATAATGTCAATTGTAACACAGCACTGCAGACACCAGGCAAAGCAAGGAAGGCATTGGCTGAATTGGCCCAGGTGACACCATCCGAGTGGTGATTAACTCACAGGTAATGCCCGCTTGGTTAGTACCACCTGTGGCCACTGCAACAGTAGAGGGGACCCACCCGCACCATCACCACCCCCTCACGCCATCCACAGTGCTCGCGAGCCACAGCCCGGTAGGGCTCACCTGGCAGCTAGCGTGCCGTCACCAGTGGGTGACGGAAGCACACCACGGAGGCACTGCAAGTAGCCAGAACACCAGTCAAGCACAGCAAGGAGAAAGTGAGCGCTGAAACATGGACCAACAGCATGATGGTGCATGGGCTGGTAACATTCTCCTGCCTCCCGTAGGACACCTGGCCTGTGTAAGGAACTGTACATGATGACGTCGTCGCCAGAGCTACGCATGGCCACATGGCCCTGGACCCCGCCCTCTACCAACAAATCTGCATGCCACGGACCTGACAGCTGCAAGTGCCCTGAATCTTTGTGCTACCCAGCTGTCCACCGCCCTGCACCTTTTTGATCCCTCCTATGTCACCGGGACTCCCCCCGCACGGCGATCGTTGTCGGATGCTGGACTGAGCCCTGTAACTGATTTTGGTAACTGCTGTCACTGTAAGTTAAATAAACTGTTATAGTTCAGCAAACTGTCTCTGTGTCCCTGTGTCTGTAGAGTCGCCGGCAGCAAGGTGCACACACTGGTAACATACACTCGTCGCCGCTGCAATGAGCCTATGTTACAAGCATATTAATCATCTCCAGCGCCGGGCCCTGCCAGGTGATTAATGCCCGCGGGTGGTTAGATCCCCCGGGCTTCGCCTCGGGCACCAACCCCCGCCAGAGGGCATTAATCCACTGGCAGAGCCCTCCTCTGTCGGGGATTAATGCTTACATAGTATTAGGCACATAGACTGAAACATTGTAGCATTAAGAGGGAACATACAGCTAGACAGTCCTGTGTCCCAGATCAGAAAATAACTAACAATTTCTGTTGCAGAGCTAGAGATTTAATAACCTGTCTAAGTTAGGACCAAATTTGTTCAGAATTTCAGTATGTTTTAAAGATGCATAATGCACCTTTTGTACTTTCAGAATTGTAACCATAACATTCAATCACATTAAAAAAAGCTGGTGGGAGTGGATCTTCCATTTGAGGAGCATGCATTTAAAAGCATTTATCACTCTCAGATAGATGAGACTGCTTTGATCTTTTCAACAATATTCAGTCTCCAGTCCATTGCCTAATTGAATACTATCAATATTTTTTTAGCATTGTTAGTGAGGTTGCCATAGAGAGGGTGTTTAATATTCTTTCCCTGAAAATATCCAAGGCATGGCACATCACAATCATATGATTCAGAGCACCAATTGCAGTAGTGCACCTCGGGAAGTGGTTTGTTAATCCCTTATTCATTTTATTTAATTTACTACTGGCATACTAGATGCTGTGAAGCACATTAAAATAAATGTGTCTGTATTTTGAAGAGAAACACCTGAATTTGAAAAATCTATAAATCTTATCCATTCTTGATCTGACTCTATTGGTCCAACTTCTCTTTCCATTTTTTTTTCCTTAAATGGAGAGATTTGTGGTTTTCTAAGATTAAAAGTCCATCATACCATTATGATTAAATAGGTTTCCAATGTCTACCACCTCTTTCTCATGTCAACGTTTGAATTAGATATCAATAACATAAGGACTGAAATGGCCATTTAAATAAATGGGAGAATGAAGAAATATTGTTTGAGTAGTGCTAGTCAAACCACACACATAACCCCAGGCTTTACAAGCAGTAGAAGGACTCATGCACAGATTACTAATTTTCTTTTTATAAGGACCTGCATATAGCAAATATTTAATATTTTCATAAGGACAAGAAGCGGCCATAATTTGGCACAGTAACAAATTATTAGATTAAATCATAAATGGACCAGAGCTAAATTTGCTGCCAGAGAATATGAAGAAAAATTCAGAAGTGAAAGACCATTCCCAGATATAAGGAGATACAACAGAAAGCTTTAGCAATGATTTTGTCCCCTTGCACAAGAATTTTTTAACCATTTTTCCAGTTCCAGCAAAAAATCACTTTTAATCATAACTGGTAATGTTTGGAATAAGAACAGAATGTTAGGAAGGAGATTTGTCTTAATTATGGTTATCCTACCAATGTAAGTAGGAGGTAAAGATTCACAGTATTTGAGGTCTTTTTTTGATCTTTCTACTGTGGGGGTAAAGTTGATATCAAATATTTTATTTAAACTGGACTCAATATACACCCCAAGTATTTTATGTTAGTTATCTTTTTTTAATGTTATGAATATGAAAAGTTAGAAGGTTCATAATGAAAGGGGGATTCTATCAGCTCTGATTTGTCCCAGTTGACCTTATACCTTGCAATCTGACCAAAGAAAAATAGCAGACTGTTAAGTCTGCAAAATATTTTATTCAAATTACCAGTATAGATTAACGCATCATCAGTGTATAATCTGATTTAGTGTCTTATTTGTTTCTATTCTTCATGGCTATTGCCAGCAATTCAACTGGAAAGATGAAAATGAGGTGGGGAGGGGGTTAACCCTCATGTGTTCCTCTTTCTTATATGATTTAATCCAAGGCATCTTTATTGGTTCTTTTTTTTGCAGCTGAGTTTGATTAGAACAAATTAATCCATGGTCCAAAAATTGGACCAATGCCAAATGTTTCTAAAACAGCTTTGATATAGTCCCATTCCAATCTGTCAAAACTTTTCTCTGTATTGAGAGAAAGCAGAGAAAAAAAAGTGCATGTCTGATGTTGGAGCATAACTGACACCCTTTAATGAAACCATTTTGATCTTGTTTGGGAGTATTTTGTTCAAACTGTTTCCAAAAATCTTGGCAAGAGTTTTTTAGTCTAAATTAATCAAAGAGAGTAGCCTGTAAAAGCTGGGATTAAGGGATCCTTGTCTTTTTTTAAATAAAAGAATAGTAGTTTTGCTTAAAAGAGAAAAGGGGGGTGATGACTGAGACATAATGCTGACATTTTTTGCTGGCTCAGTGGTGCCGAGGGTTGAGGCACTGAATGCCACACCTCATGCCATGCCAGCTACCCAGGTTAGGAAGTGAGCTTGGGTCATCGGGGGTCAGACAGGAAAGGGAGGGTTGAGCATCAGAGGGATAGCTCTCCTCTCCTGGGAAGGAGAGGGGATTTGGATCTGTGGTGTTGGCTGCTCCTGATGGCAGCTGGGGGCACAACAGCCATGATCCTGCTGTAAGGGAGGAGGCATTGGCAGACATCTTCCAGGTGGGTGCAGGAGTGTGTCATGGTGGGCTGGATGTCACTGCACCTCTAAGCCTCAGGAGAGAGACCAAATAAAGGATATACCTAAATAGACAGGAGGACAACAATGGCGTTCTTGAGGAAAACACCACACACCCATCACCAGACTCTCCCCAACCAGCTCTCCTGGACCCTCTCTCCTCTCCTGGACCAGGCAGTCTAGATTTAGAGAAAGGGCACCCAGGTGTGTGGAAGCTGATGGGTCAGCCAGGAACTGTGGTGAACTGGAATGGGGGGATCCTGTCACTGGCTTCCTGGTTGGTGGACTCTCAGGTCAGGTGGTAGGTTTTTGATTGAAGAGGTATGCCTGAGGGAGATTCTGTGAGCCAGTGACCAGAGAGAGAAAGAATTGACAAAAAAATTGCTGCCAAATTATTAAGTGGTATGATTTGTAAGAAGAATGATTTGTAATAACCAATTAGGTTCCATCTGGTCCAGGGGCATAACCCCCTGACAAAGTATTAAGGGCAAAAATGATCTTAGCCTCTGAAATTTCAGCATCAAGTTGTTCAATTTGTGCCAAGTGGATTTTAGGTACTGATAATGTCTGTAAAAAATAATCAATTTCTGAAGTATCCTCACGTATTCCAATGAATACATATTTTTTTATAGAACTTTGTAAATTACAGGTTGTTCTTGTTTAGGGAGTTTGTGGTTTGCCCAGAGTCCTTCCTGATCATAGTTATGTTAGTTTCTTCTTTTTCTTCTTCTTCTTCTACTTCTTCTTTTTTGAGTTGCCAAGCCAATATCTTGCCTGGTTTGTCTCCTAATGCATAGTGTTTGCTATGGGTTAAGATAATCTGTCTTTCTGCTTCCATTTTTGAGAGTTTGTTATACTGATTGCTTAAATCTAATAGCTCCTGTAGCAGAACCATATCTTTACTAATACTATGTTGTTGGATTTTCCTTTTGATTTGTCTCTCAAGATTCTCCAGGTCAATTTTCCTGCATTTGTTTCTTCAATTATTGTATCCAATTATTATACCCCTTTTATAGGACTTAAAATCCTCTCAAGTTGTGTTTACTGACATTTCTGAATTATAATTTATCTGAAAATACAAGGGAATTTCTTCACTTGTTTTATGTTGATGTTTCAAGTGAGTGTCATAAGTGTTGCAGGATCTAATTTAAAGCTTTTCAAAAATCCCTGCCTAAAAGTTGCAACTTGATTTTCACTGCATTGTGAGAAAACTAGACGTATTGCTGTTGAATTGCAAAGCCATTTCATACAAGTTGCTCTTGAGTTCCTTAAATGTAGTAGAGCAATTAATGTGAGTTGCCAACTTTAAAAAAACAATGCAAGACCAACACATTGGAATGACAGTTTCATTTTAGTCATACTGTTTTTCATTGAATGGGCAGTAAATGGGCAGAACAAACTTGCAGACAAAGTTGAGGAGGCAGAGACAGTATCTTGGTTCAAGAGAAACTGGGTGATATTTAAGGGAGTTTAAGACAGGATCACGTGAAAAGGAAAGGGAAATATGAGGGTAATAATTATTGTTAGAAAGATGCTGAATGTGGAATCTTCAGAAAGACAATGTTTTCAATTCAATTCAAACATTCTGTTTATTGATACGCATAAACAAGTATGATGACACAGCCATGTGATCACCTGTGAGAACTCATTTTCAGTGACATCCAGTTATCCAGTTGATGTCTGTTTAGCAGCAGAAGGAGTCTTAATGGCTGACTTAAGGAGAAAATAGCATCATTTAGCAGTTGAAGTAGCCACGTCCACCATATACTATATCTAAGGGGCCATTCTGACCTCTTGCTTTTCCCTTTGAACTAAATCAATAAATCAATCAGTCAATCAATATCTTTATTTATCCAGGCGGACACCATTGAGCAAGCTCATTTACAAGGTGGACCTGCGGTCGTAGAAACAATAATACAGTTAGTCAAGTTACAATCATATGAAGCAGTAAAGATGCTAGCTATTACAGTAATAATACACATACACAGATAATAAACATCATACATAGTTCAGAGAACAGTCATAAGTATAGTGCTTGTGCTGGATCTGTGCCCAAAACTGTGCAATTGTGAGAGGATTAGTTAAGGAATTGGTAGGCACTCCGGATAAAAAGAGCCCGGTAGTGAATAATGACGGGGGGGTGCAGGTAAGCGAGGTGGGTTGGGAATGGGGGCTGAAGGTCAGAGTAGAGTGAAAGAGGGGACTAACAAAGAACCGTTAGAAGGGTGAGAATGACAGTCGACTGGACCCCTATGCAGCATCGGAGGAGGGTTAAAAGCTGCAGGGTTGCTGTGCATGATCAGTAGTGGTGTGGCAGGTTGGTGGTGGGAGCCGTAGGAGGGTTCGTGGACATACACATAACTAGAGGCCGGAGCACAAGAGGAAGTAGAATAACAGTGAGGGTGCCACGATGTAGGTGAGGGTGGTTAGCTAGCGTTGAGCAAAGCAGTTACAGGTTTCCATTATGCCATCATGGTAAAGTGTTTTGAACAAGCGAATACTAACTGGAGACCTCAGTTTTAGGATTTTCTGGGTTTTGTTCCAGAGTGATGGGAGTGAGAAGCCAAAGGCGGCTCTCCCGAAGCATGAGAGAGCCCTAGGTATATATAGCGAGAACACGGAGCAGCTTTTGAGGGTATAGTTTCTGGCCACAATCAGAGTCAGACAGTCAGCTATGTTTTGAGGAAGTTTGCTACTGATGGCTCTGAGTGTCCAGAATGCTGCATTCATGTTGCGCCTATATTGAAGGGAGGTCCAGCCCATGGCGGCATAGAGTGAACAGTGATGGGTAGAGAGGGGGAGGTCGGTGATGAAGTGTATAGCTCTGTGATAAAGTGTATCCAGTTTTCCGAGGTATGAGGCAGCACAGCTGCTATATATGAAGTTCACATAGTCAATTAAGGATAGAAATGTAGCTTGGACTAGCCATTTTTTTGTGTCTGCAGTTAGGAATCGTCTTATCCTATAGAAAAGGCCACGTCTTTGCCTTATTTTTTTCAACAGGTCCTCCAGGTGGTCCATGAAGGAAAGTTTGCAATCAATCCAAACCCCAAGGTATTTGAATTTTGGAACATACTCTAAGCTCTCTCCCAGTATAGTGGTAATTGTTGGGGGGGGGGCAATTGTAATTGGGTGAGCCAGATGAATGGCAGGGGAAAATAACATGACTTTTGTTTTCTTGGCATTTCATACCAGTTTTTTATTGATTAGTTGGAGTTGCAGCAGGTTGAAGTCTTTTTGTAGATCAGCGCAAGCTTCTTCAGGTGTTTGGGTGACTCAGATAAAGCACTGTATCATCTGCGAATAGATGAATATTTGCCTACTTGATTCCCACATCTATATTGTTGATGTATATGGTGAAGAGGAGAAGTCCTAAGATAAATCCCTGGGGGACACCTCTTTGTAAGGGTTTTGGGGCAGAAAGATCGCCATTCGCTTTTACCTGCTGGAATCTGTCTGTCAAATATTCACGGAACCAGTTTAGAGAGGTAGAATCTAGCCCTATCGATTTCAGAGAGTCGAGGAGCAGGCTGTAGTCAACTGTGTCAAATGCTTTGCTTAGGTCAAGAAACACAGCACAGACATACATTTTGAGCTCCAGATCTTGTTGCCAATCATTGGTTACCTTGGCTAATGCCGAGACCGTGTTATGGTTGGCTCTGAAGCCAGATTGTAGGGGGTTCAGTAGTTTTTCACTGTCAATGAAGGATCTCAATTGGCCATTCACTATTTTTTCCAGGAGTTTCAAGAGTGTGGGTAGGAGAGAGATTGGTCTGTAATTATAAAGGTCTCAGGGTGTCCAGATTTGAATAATGGGATAACATGTGCAATTTTCCATATTTGGGGAAGGGTACCTTGAACTAGGGACAGGTTAAATAGATGGGTGATAGGCGCAGCCAGTTCATGACATTCTATCGTTAGGAAGCATGGTTCGAGTGTATCTGTGCTGGCATTTTTCTTAATATCCAGTTGGAGAAGCAGGTCTTCCACTTCCTTGAAGAAAACAGGTGAGAAAGAGAAGGGCTGGCTTGTGGAACCAGAATTTGGGGTGGTCATGCCAAGCTGGGTGCACAAGTTGCATGCAGGCGAGTTGTCAAAGTCTAAGCCTGCTGTGGCAAAGTGTGTGCTGAATGCCTGCAGTATCTCTTTTTTGTCATTGATTTCTGCATTGTCAGAGATGATTTTTGTGGGAAGTGTATTTTGTGACGTGTACCCCGACAGTTCTTTTAGTGTGGCCCAGAATTTGGAGGGATGATTGGATGCAGTATTTAATTCTGCTTGGTAGAATCTAGCTTTAGTTTTCCTAATCATTTTGGTGCAGCAGTTCTTGGCTGTTCTAAAGAGGCACCAGTCTTCCTCTTTTTGGGATTTGTGGACTGTTTTCAAAAGCTTATCCCTGGACAGTAGTGTAGCCTTGAGAGCATGAGTGAACCAACAGCATTTCCTAGCTTTTATGCATATTTTTGTCAGGGGCACATGAAGGTTCAGGGAACAAGTTATAATTTTTTTTTTTTTTTTATGGATGTTATTTCTCTCCAAAGGAGCTCCAGCCCCCCCACACTCCGCTGTTCCTCCGGCGAAATCCCCGGACATGAGACCCCCTCCCTTCCGCACCCCGTGACTTACCCTTCATGGCAGGGTGGTGGGGAGTGACTCAACCCACCAGAACGGGTCCATGCCAGGGAGGCGTCCTCCGGGAATGGCACCGGGGAATGACGTCATGCTGCCGGGCTCCATTTTTTCCTCAATTTTCTTCCCAGGCAGGCATGGCGTGCAATGACACCAGCGACTGAGTGCGCACATGCTCCCGTGCGTGCACTAGTCAAGCGTCTGCCATGTCCCGCATCCCCTCTTTCCGGCTGCGTGCTGTTGATCCCCAGCCTCCGCTAGGGGTCAGGCAAGCACCGGCTGCCTAAATCCCCCCACCCTGGAGATGGAGAGCAGTCTCTGGATGCTCAATCCATCCTCCTCCCATGACCCGGCAGCACGTGCTCGTCCCGAACATGGGTCGCCGGCGTGGCGCGAGGTGTAGCGACCAGCAGTTCAACCCTCAGCGCCACCGGGCCGGCCACAAGTTATAATTTCATGTAGAATAGAGTGTGGTGTTTCCACTGATTTTGCTAGGTAAAAATTGTGCCAGAAAGGGGAGGTTTTAAGGTCAAATAAGCATGCCCTTGGGTCAAAAGACCTGGTTGACCTTTTGGTGGAGAATTTGGCAGTGGCTGGCACTATATGGGCTGCCCATACCCCAGCTACTAGGCGATGGTCGCTAATAGTGTCAAAAGATCCAACGTGGGAGAAAGAGTGAGGCTTATATACCAGCAGGATGTCCAGGAGTGTACTTTTGGCTGGGTTTTTATTGTTGATACAGATGGGTTGTTCATTGATTAGGGTGAAACCATGGGAGTCACAGAAGGATTTTAGGGGTGTCCGGCTTCTGACAGCAGTCGTAATTCAGATCTCCTAGGATAATTGTTTCCAACGGGCTGGTGTCCAAGATGGTTGTAAGGTAGGACAGGAGCTGTGGGTCAGTGGATGGTGGTCTATAACATCCAATGACTCGGAGTGCCATTGATGAGGATAGTTAAATTTTGATACCCAGGCACTCAAATCCCTCTACCAATGAGCTTGAATTAAGGGTTGATGTCACAAATTTGTCTTTGACATAGATGGTGACCCCACCACCTCTGGATTGTCTATCACATCTAAAAATCTGGTAGTTGGGTATATTGTTCTCGCTGTCTGGCGTAGAAGGTCATAGCCAGGATTCTGAGATCACAAGCACATCTGGCATCGTATGAGCAGTCCATGCCTGGATTAGGGTGAGTTTTTTCAGAAGACTACACACGTTGATGTGCATGAAACTAATTCCTTTGTTAGATTTTGACTCTGAAGGGAAGGAAAGCTTATTCATAGGACCAGGATTGAGATCAATATTGCCAGAGCAAAATAGGAGGAGGAGTAAAAGTTTTTTTAGAGATGCAAGTGAGAGGCAGAGTGCTCGAAGCTTTTTCTGGCTAGGCATGAAGGAGGAGCTGGAGTGCCAGGCTTTACTTTTTAATTTGTGCAAGCCTAGGGACACAGAGGCTAATACTCTGGCTGTGTGATACCAAGGGGAGTATTTTGAAGTAATAGGAGATAGGACGGGTGGCGTGAGAGACTTTGCGTTGGTCGCACTTCGAGGAAGATAGTCCATTTGTTTCAGCTGACAAGGAACAGGGGCATTGCATGGGTTATGTGGAATCTGGGTGGGCAAGCAGTCAGGGGGATGTGGATACGATGTACCCCCAGTGTCAGACTTATCAGGTATATAGCCAGTAAGGGATATGGTGCACAGGGCAGTGAGAAGGAAGAGCTGCCACTTGCACACCATAGTTGCAGTTGAGAGGTAATTAAGTAAAGATCATAATGGCATGGATAGTTCACCAGCTGCTGGGTGAAGATTTCCCCTAACGGAGCCCTGTTGAGATCAAATAAAATTAGAGAGAAGGAGAAGGCAAATGATACGTCAAGGACAGCAGTGGGCGGTGATAGTGGGTCTATATAAATACGAACAGGAGGGGGGATGGGCAGGTGGGCAAATATTTGCGGCTATGCTGTATCTCTCTAGTGGTGGAGTCTGAGGAGGAGGTCTCTGGCGGCGACTTCGGAAGCGCCGTCGGCCCGGTGTCTGTGGTCCTCGAGGAGGGTGTCTGAGCTGGAATCCCTAGCGGGTTCTCAGCTAAAGAAGAGGTGAGAGGAGTGAAAATTAATACTGGGGCTACACAGAGGCCAGCAATCAGGGAGAGGACAGCAACATTTACAAGTGAAAAGGCCAGCGATTTCCTTGGCACCTTGCAGTCTGGAGGGAGTTACAATAGCACGAAGGGGCTGTATCACTTGGTTGCTGGGAACAATTTCAGGCAATTTCCACAGATTTAGACATATTAGGTACAATTCAGTCACTTAAAGTACAATTTTTAGTAAAAACAGTTCTTTTTTGCCCAGTTTCAGAGAGTAAGGCAATGGGGAGAAAAAAGGACCAATCGGAGTGGGCCACAGAAAAGGCGCTCGCTCTCCAATTGGCTGGCAGCTTTGCCATACCTCTCTAGTGGTGGTGTACGAAGAGGAGGTCTCGGGCAGTGGCTTCGGAAATGCCGTCCGCCTGGTGTCCGCGGTCCTCGCGGAGGGTGTCTGAGCTGGAATCCCTAGCAGGTTTTCAGCTAAAGAAGAAGAGAGAGGGGCGAAAATTAATACTGGGGCTACACAAAGGCCAGCAATCAGGGAGAGGACCGCCAAATTTACAAGTGAAAAGACCAGCGATTTCCTTGGCTCCTTGCAGTCTGGAGGGCATTACAATGGCATGAAGGTGCTGTATCACTTGGTTGCTGGGAACAGCTTCAGGTAATTTCCAAAGATTTAGACATATTAGGCACAATTCAGTCACTTAAAATACAATTTTTAGTAAAAACAGCTCTTTTTTGCCCAGTTTCAGAGAATAAACAATGGGGAGAAAAGCGGACCAATCGGAGTGGGCCACAGAAAAGGCGCTTGCTCTCCGATTGGCTAGTGGCTTTGCCATACCTTTCTAGCGGTGGAGTCCAAGAAGGAGGTCTCGGGCGGCTGCTTCAGAAGCACCATCTGCCCGGTGTCCGTGGTCCTCACAGAGGGTGTCTGAACAGGAATCCCTAGCGGGTTCTAGGCTGTCTAGTGGTGTAGTCCGAGGAGGAGGTCTCGGGCGGCAGCTTCAGAAGCACCATCCGCCCCATGTCCGTGGTCCTCGCGGAGGGTGTCTGAGCTGGAATCCCTAGCGGGTTCTTGGCAGGAGCTTACATCTGACTGGTTTGTCCATCCATAGAGGATTAGCTTGCTCAATCTCATTTGAATGTTGGAGGGAGAATAAAGGATTGTTTACATACAGTACAGCCTACAGTACAGCCCACAATTTTGCAGTATTTCTATGTCACATCTAGTGCACAGTGCTAAAGCTGCATTCTGGATGTTCACTTACAGGATCTATGCTAAGTTTAGGGTGGCCTAGCACATTTCCCAACCCTAATTTTGGTACAGTTTGAAAAAAGAAATCTCATTCTGACTCCATCCTTCAGCTATCACCCTTTTTCAACACTGATCATGGTCTCTAACTATACATTTTATTGATCAAAAAATTAAAAATGAAAAACCTTCCCTACTGCTCATTCCATCTGCTGATTCACATGACCAATCCTGGTCCTGGACAGTGTACTTTTGTTAAAAGGTTTCCACCCTCGGAATGTGCCAACATTATAGCACTGAGCCATTAGGGTGCTATTCGGGATTGTTGCTGACCACTGTTTTTGCAGGGGCTGTGCTCCATGCACCCCCCCTTTGTGAGGGAATGTGCCCCCCCCCAATTATAGATACCAACTCTGAAGTGGGTGGAACTTGGGGAGGGGGTGGCTAATACCAATTTTGGTGCCCTAATGGCTCTGTGCCCTAATGCCGGCACTCTGAATGCCTGCAGTGTGTTAAAAGTAACTCCCACTACTTCATTTGCAGGCTCCCTCACACAATGTTGAATCCTGCAGGCAGTGGGAAGCATCCACATGTGGACAGAAAATACCTGCAGTGTTATATTCTCTGATGATTTTCCCCTATGTAGAGCTTGCCTGACAAGTACTCTGCTACAGCAGGGAGCAGTATAAGAACAGTTGGAGACTTGACCAATAGAAAGGGAGGAGGTCCACCTTGTTCTCATGTTAATGGCTCTTGATGAAATGGTTACCCATAGCAGAAATGGTTTGATGATCATGGTGGGTTGGTTTGGTTCTGGCTAAGAGATAGAAATTTAGGTGGGGGTGGGGCAAAATGCCAGTGAAGGATACCCACAAGTTTGATAATGGGAATGTACATACTATACATAGCTTCCCCGGTGTTCTGGTAATTGACTTGGGCTATGTTATAGGCTTCCAGTTAAAATTCCATGTTTTCATCAGGGATAGTAGAATCAATCAATCAAGAATGCAGCATGACTTCAGGTGCTGAGGATTTGAATACATCTGTGGCTTATTCTACATCTGGGATCCCACTGACTGACTCTTTCAGAGCATAGGGCTATTATTCTTCTAGGCTTCATTAAATCCTCGAATCATTTGTTTAAATTTATTGCAGTACAGTGATGCTCACCAGGATTAAACCCTATTCTGCAGCATGCTACAGCAGAGTTACTGCAATAAACAATGTAATTTCAATGGGAATTAATCCCCTTTGCAATGAAGAAAACTGTGACACTGTGCTTCACCCTGGCAGTGTCACAGCTTCCTGAATGACAAGAGGGACTAATTCCAACTGAAATTACATTGTTTACTGCAGTAACTCTTCAACAGCGTGCTGCAGAATTGTTTATTTCCTTTGTCATATTTTCTGGAATTAAACTGACATGACACTAATAGGCCACATGGAGGATTGGTACATACAGACCTATGTTTGATTTATTTCACAATAATGTGTGGGAGACATTAAATGGGCATTTAGCCTAATTTGTTTCTATGTACCAAGTTATATCAAGTTATACCAACTATTTTGAGATTATTTGAATTACTCAAAAGTGTATTTGCTCACTGTCATGTTATGATATTAATCTTCTGTGAATTTCAGAGACTTGAGATCAAGGACCTCAAGGCTGAATTATGTACAGTACCTCTGTAACTGTTACATCAAAGCAACCAGTGTATTTTCATTGAAACCCATTGAAACCAATACAGGCATGCTGAAATCAATATATTGCACAGAAACCGATACATGCACACTTAAATCAACACAGACACATTGTCATAAATGCAGTCATGCTAACAGCAGTGCGTTTTCAATGAACCCAATTAATTTTCACGGAAATCACCATATTTTGCCTAAATCCTATACATTTCCATTAGGGCTGGGTGAAATGTATCTTCCACCAGCAACATTCTGGCAAAATTCTGATTTTGCTTCTTCAACATTTAGTGAAAAGTCAACAAAAATGTTGTGAAATGTTGCCAAAATTGTAACTTAAGTCAGTTGCATCTAATTTTAGAAGAACTTGTTCAAATTAAAGCCAGTTTGGTATGATGACTTTACCTTGATCCATACATATGTGTAATAAGATGAGAATGTCTATCATTAACAGTGACTGAGTTATAAACCTCCATACTTTCAGAGTTTTTAAATTTACATTTCACAAATTTGAAAACTGCAGAATTTTAAGCTCTTATAACTTTACAAGTAGAGAACTGAATATTACCAATTTTGTTAAGTTAATTCACCCTAAATATTTGGCTTTGAGGCTATCCCCATGGCCAAGCAGCAGAGTGTCACTCTGTCACACTAATGACTCAGAATCAGAAGTGGGCCTGGGAAGTCAAGAAGGGAGGTAGGCCATGGCTGAGACAGCTGCCACTCAGCACCGCATCTTGGTCAAGGAGGGTTGGCAGTGGGTTCCACCAATACAGTGACACTTGAGGCAGGGCCAGGGAGCTTGCTTCTGCTGTAAAGGAAGCTGTGGCTATGCAACATTAACAAAGGGTGCATCTGTTAATCTTGCATAGCCACAGCTTCCTTTACAACTGAAGTAAGCTCTCTGGCCTTGCCTCAAGCGTGCCTCCCATCAGGGGTGGTGGGAGGGGAAAAAATGTCAGGGAAACACTCTGTAGCCAGCTGAAAGATGGTTGAATACTGCCTGATCAGAATATACCCTATGAACAGGTTATATCCCTGAGAGATGTGCTCCTAGTCCAGAAAAAAAAACAATATGCAGAAACGAGAATGTATGTGTCAGCTCTCTAATATCTTGCTCAAAAGTTGGCTTAGCAGTAAGAAGCCAAAGATTTCAAAATAACATCCATAACTAAAGTTGAATTTCATGAGCTTTTGTGTAATTGTGCAAGGGTGCGATACTTTGTGGAAGCCATGTCACAAAATGTTGCCCAGTTATACACTTGAGTTGCTAGTTTAGAGGAAGGTAAAGGTGGGGTAAAATGGTAACAAGATAGCATTCATAGGATGCTTTGTGGTAATGGTATAGTCGTATCAAGTGTTAGGTCACCATCTTGAGTGATGAACTATGAAAAATAGTCATGGACATCTGTGCACTAGCCTATCTTCTTGTAATATGTCAGCTAATCACTAGAGCTCACTGACTTACTGACTTGTGGAAGCACATGCATGTGCAACGTTGTTCCTGTACAATACCACCTACTGATTCTTTAACAATGCTGCAGATAACAATGCATATTTTTACTATTTGAAAACAGTGGCACCAAGTGATGTCAAGCCTTACATTAGTTGCTACTTAGGCGATTTTGACAGAAGTATTTGGATATCTTAAGTCATGATGAAGCTTGATGCTGGGCATCACTGTCACAGAAGTGCTGGAGGGGCATGGCAGTGCCATGATGCTATTGCAGGTAAGGTGATTCAGTGGCTATAATTGCTTTGTAGGACTTAAATTCCACAAGTTGAATTCTACCGGCATAATCTGTTATGCATCCATGAATTTCTGAGCAAATGTTGCCAGTTAGTAATTTCTAAAGTATCCACAATACATTTTCACCTACTAAAGCACATTTATCAAACTTAATTAAATTCCAGGTCATATTTACCTTGCTATGAATGTCAAATCTTGATTGTATATTTTCAATAGCAGTGGATCTATAACTATCGAAATATTTTGAAAACATACATACAATTTAACAAATAACTACATTTTGAAAATTTGAACTCCTATAACTTACAAGTTTAAAAAAAAACACTCTATTTAGCTGTTTAAAAAACACTTCTAAGAATGTATGCATATGCATTTTCAATTACCTAACTCTAATGGTGGCTAAGTTGTAAGCATATAAATATTTTCAGACATTTTCATAAGAATAATAAATTGCCAGAATTAGAGCTCCTATTACCACCACCATCGCCCTTCATCCAAATGTCATGCAACATGTCACCCCATTAGGACATCTTTCAAACAGTATGCATTCCAAATGTGAGATCTCTAGCTATAAGACTGACTGAGTTATGACCATTTAAAGAATTTTGGAAAATTCATCAAAATGCATGAAATTTGGAGAATTTCATGAAAATTCTGCAAAAGCAGAATTTGCTAATTTCACCAAGCCCTAATGTCCATTGAAATCAGTACATCTTCAATTAATCCAATGCATGTCTTCTGGAACCATTTCACAGTGCCAGCACCCAGGATGAAACTCTCTGGGCTCAGTTCTCAAAGGGCCCTTAGAGTGACTCAAGCTGTGGCAAAAGGCAGCTTGCATCAAAGCCCAGTGTGCCGGGACCCTTCACTCAAGTTTCTATCCGGTAGGGTCCAGCAGAAAAGTCCATCAGCTGCTGGAACCATGGCTGTGCACCTAACAGATGGTGCATCTGCATGGTGTGCCGCAAGCTGCTGGGTAGCCATATGTCATTCCCTGGAGGCTAGCTGTACCTCTCTTCCCTGATCCCCCAATCTGAATAACTTCCCTGGTGGTTTACTTGAACCCCCAAGTCCCAATCCCCTGTTCTGAAATATACCTTCCCTGGTGGTCCAGCAGACCACCTCCTCAAGTCCCAATCCCCTGTTCTGAAATATTACAATCTCCCTTGGAGGTCTGGTGGACCCCCACCACACTCCTCCCATCCTGAACTCCAGCTGGCAACTGGCACAGCCCACCACTCACCACCATGGCCAACCACCAACTGAGCAGAAACTATTTACAGTAGAGCTCAGTTATTGACAGTCCACTGCGCTATCAGTCAATGAGTGTGTACTGTATACAGTATGTGCTCACTGAGTTCGAAGTCAGTGGCTTGCCATGGTGGTGAGTGGTGGACTGTGACAGTCACCAGTTGATGTTCAGGAATGGTGGGAGTGGGGTGCAGGATGGGGGTCATCTAGACCACCAGGGAGGTTGTGATATTTCAGAACTGGGGATCCGGTCTTAGGGGGTGGTCCACTAGACCACCAGGGAAGGTATTATATTTCAATACAGGGGATTGGGGCTGGGAGGTCTGCTAAACCACCAGTGAATATTCTATATTTCAGAACAGGGGATCAGGGCTTAGCGGGTGGTCAACTGGACCACCAGGGACAGAGATTGTAGTATTTTGGCAGATCAGAGGTGTTCTAGACCACCAAAGATGTGGGTAATATACTAAATGGTGGATCAGGGCTGGGGAGGTGGGATCGTGGCACATTGGTACAGGTTGCGATCCTCCCTGAGGGTGAATTTCTAAGTACCCTTAGAACAGCCCTGGCTGGTCTAACAGTATTTTGATATGTTCCCTCTAGGAGGGTTTAGAAAATCCCAATTTTGGGGATATGGCAGCTTGTGGCTGCCACAAGCCCCCTAGCACCATGCCTCAGTCTGTTTCATGCTGCAAGGATGGAAGAAGCCTGTTTTGGAGCAGGCAGCCTGTGGTTGCTGCAGGCTGCCTTTGAGAAGCATTCCTGGTGCATCTTTTGCTGCAAGGGGCACTTTGAACCATTCCTTGTGGCTTGCTCCATGGTTGGAGCTTTGAGAATCAAGCCCTCTGTGATTAGATGACACATTTCCTCTATGATGAAGTGAAGTAACTGAAATTGGTTTACACTGTCTCTTGCTATATACTGCAAGATATCACTGGCTGAACTGAAGATAGTATGCTTTTTTCCAAGGGGTGGCAGATGGTGGTGGCACTCTATATTTTCTTAAAGCAATACATTTAAACTCGTACCCCAGTACATGTGTGTTCTTTGAAATGTGTTACCTTATACCAACATATTTATATTTAAACCAAGACATAACTAATTGTATGCAGATAAGGGTGCTTGGATTCTGAGTCACAGAATCAGATTTGTCAAATTCTACAACCTTTTTTTAAGGAATTAGAATACTCGGAATTGCAGACCAAGAAACTTAATTCTTAAAAAAAGGGTCTGGAATCAGAATCAAAATCCAGTACACAATTCCTTATCCAGCGATGTCCTAATACTCTTCCTACTCAACTGTAGTACTGTAAAGAAAGTTGTGGCATGACCATGTTGCCAGGCCAAAATGGTCTGGACTTCCCCCCTGCACAAATAATATACTGTAAATAAAGTCAACACCCCCTCCACCTCCTCTGTAGCTACAGTTTGAATGCTCTCTCCAGTCCTCTTATCTGAGTTCTGGTGCAATAATCTGAATTCAAGTGCCACAGCAAAAGTGCCTGCCATCCACCAGTCCATGATGTGCCCCCTTTTCCTATTTCCATCCTTCTCTTTCCAGAAATGGTATTAAAAATCCTTCCTCCTAACATAAGTAGTATGACTCTGAGTCCCAGTATAAATGGTGCTATGCACTAATGATAGGCTGGGTACATGCGATTCATTTGTACCTGGCCCATGCAGCTATGCACCCCTGGATAGGTGCACTTTGACCAGCATGTATGAAGACTGGTCATCATCATGCACCTGAACATGACCCCACCTCCTCATGCTGTTGTGTATGGGCAGGTCAGAGGACACAATTAGGCATCCAATTGGATGTCTGTGCTGGTCCCCCAGGGGATTTCCCTAATCTATACAGAGCAAGGGATTCAGGGAAGGCATTGAATTGAAAAATATAAGGTCTACAGGCGGGTGCCTGAATGGTTTACCCCAGCCCTCCCTCTATGACCAGAGGGTTGGGGCACCAAGCTAGGAGGATTCCACGTCTCATCACAGCTGGTGGATGCAGTCTGGGAGGTTGCACAATGGATACAGCATGGTTTCTGCTGCCATATCCTATGACTCCCTCAGACAGCACTCCACACCTGTGTGAAAGGCGCTGACGGTGGGCAAGCCCCCAGACCATCTGTGATGAAGCTGTGCAAATGACCAGGGATTCAGTGCACATGGGATGCATGTCCCTTCCATTAATGCTGCTGTGGGGTCCACTGGACCCCCAGTGTGCATTATTCTGGCTTAGAGATGCCTACATGCTGTAAATTTGCAGGGCATAGGCAACTCACACCTTTATACAGTGGGGCCCATGTGGGGTGAGGAAAACTGGATCACCGACACCAACATTCCTACCTCCTCAGCATCCATGGACTGATGAATATGCATGAAATATTTTAAGGATGTAAAACAGCTTAGTAAAGTTTGTTCTGTAGACAATGTAACTACAAAATAATCATTCTACAGACAAAAAGAGAATGGTACAACTGGCACCCATGAAGGAAAACATTTCTACACTGATCATGGGATTTACAGTGTATAATCTATGCATAATTAACTGTAAGAAACTGTTAACAAGGACATATTCACAAAATGCAATACTCCTTTCAATACAGTATTTTTACATAATTACAAAAGAGAAAGAAAAGATAGGACCCTGAAGTATAACCATGTAAATGCTAATAACATTTCAAAATGTTAATTGCAAAATACAAATCATTTTATAAATATTAAAACATCATTAGACATTATTCTTACTGCTCTTTTATTTATTCTTCCTTCAGGGAAATTTCATGGCAACTAGATTTTATAATAACTTTACTTCTGAAAAATGGGATGTCTGACCTAATGTCTCACTTACCACTCTCTATAATGATATTAGTACTACTACTCTGCTGGGGACTTGAGGCATCACTATAAGCAAATTGAAATGGGAACCACTATACCAAGCTCCTGAAAATAATGCAAGTAAATTTTGTTTCTATATTAAGAAAATGGTAAGAGTAGATTAAGAAAGATAACAAGAAAAGGGGTGTGGGTCTTATTTCTTAGGACACTAAGGGACAGGTTGGGTGTGTTCATATCGCAGAATATAAAGTAAAGGGGACTACACTGGGAGATGGGACCCTACAATTTCCTATGGAGGGAGTTGGCAGCCCCCCCATCCACAATATGGATGAATGGGGAGTCATGGACTCAAGATTTAAGGGAGAGAGGAGTGGGACAGAAGGGATCAAAAAGATAGGTGGAGGGAAGGCTAGGGAGTGAAGACTGGGGAATATTGAGAGGCAAGTGGGTGAAGCTCATGTAAACCTGATATGAAGGAACTCAAATCAATGGATAGGGACAGGGTGAATAACAAGGAGAGGAAGTGGGGTGTGGGAAGACAGGCACCATGGAGACTGTTTTCAATCAACACTAGCAGGCTTGGAAACAATAAGGACAATCTCCTGGCCTCCGTGACAGAGGACCATTTGTATATTTCTGCAGCCACTGAGACCAAGTAACCTGAAACCATGGCTAGGATTTATCCATCCCAGCTTCACCCTCCACAGAAGGTATAGAGCAGGAGGAAAGGGAAGAGGGGTTGCCCTATGATTCAGATAAGGGATTATGGCCATGATTAAGGATATGGGAGGGTGAGCACAGAAATGATAATGGTACAGGCCCAAACAGTGGCAGGGGGAAGGACTAGTGTGGGGTGGTATACCATCAACTGAATCAGAGCAAAAGCACAGTCCAGGAGCTGGGAAAGGAAAACTTTGCTGCAGGGAGAAATGTAAATAGTGATTTTTTTAAGCTACTGGATGTAGATTGCAGCATCCTCAAAGCCAGCAGGAGAAGATGTCAGCCACTCCTGGATGCAGCTAAAGATAACTTCTTAACCCGGGGGGTGGAGAAGCTGACTATGGACTGGGCCATCATGGCTCTAGTACTACTAAATTACAACTGTGTCAGGGACATAAGCATAGCTGATCCCCCTAGGAATCTATCTGTGGTTTCTGCACAATAAAATAACCAGAGTCCTGAACACTAGAACACATGTTCTAGATTTTAAAAAGGCAGACTTCACAAAAATTGTGGTACAACTGGGAAAACACCTGGTTAAGCTTGGAGGGGCAAGGAGTGTAGAGGAAAATGGTCTATCATTAGGAAATGAATGGCACCAACACTTGTCTGAAGCAGAAGAGTAAAAAGAAGAGAAACAAGAAACCACTCTGGTGTGCAGGGGATGTAGTAAGTGTAGTAAGAGAGAGAGAGAGAGAGAGAGAGAGAGAGAGAGAGGAGGACAGAGTGAATTACTTGGAGAAACACAAGATAACTAGTAGGGAGGTAAGAAATGTCAAAGCAAAAGCTGAGTGGAGAATAGCAGGAGTCCAGGAAGGTGACAAAACCTTGTTTCAGGGCACCTGGAAAACAGGAAGACGAAGGAAGGTATTGTCAAACTGAGACAAGAAATGAGTGGGTGAGCACAATAGAGGAAATCAGAAGTATTGAATGGATACCTTTGCTCACTACTCACTAAGAAAAAGGTGAATCAATACCACTGAGTATACTATGCATAGGAAGGAAGGTGGCCAGATGGTATGCACCCAAAGATACTGAAGGATTGCAGTGATAATGGCAGCCTCACTGGATGACTTGTTCTGTAATTCTCTTGAATCAGGTGTGATGCCATGATAGTGGAGAACAATGGATGTAGTGCCCATGATTCATAAGAGCTGGGCTAGGGATGAGCCAGGGATTTCTATTCAGTACAAACCATTTTGTTAAAATATTAAGAGCAACAGATGTCATAAAAATTAACATACAGTATATGTACACTGGAACAAAGAAAAAAAAACAGCACTTGGGAACAGCTTGGATGCCACAGTTCAGAAACTTCAACTGGAAAAATACAAAAAGTCTGTACACTCACCATACGCCCATTCATAGCTTGTAAAATTAAATTACTATGAAAACAAATGGGTGCTGTACTGTGTGTAGTAAACTACTACCAGTTGATAGACATTACCACAGTAAATACAAATGCACCCCATCAGGTGCCACATCACTCCTTTACAGGCCCAGCTGTCCCCCAACTCACCCTATGTCAAACCCCCATGCCCCTTCTGCCCCTGGACCCCACACCCAGATCCCCTCTTATTCACTACAGTATGTGGCACTGGCACAAGGTGCTTAGACCACCTCCTGGCTGATCTAAGTTGAGCAGCTCGCAATGTCCATGGCGGGGCTTGAAAAATCTCAAAAAAGGGAGTTTTGTAGCCTCGCTATGGAGCAAGCCCCCTTGTGAGTTGGTGCACCCCACTTTGTGGTGCAAGATTGGAGCAGTGCCACTTTGGCACAGCAGCTCCCCTTTTCGATGCATACTGCATTTGGAAAATTGGGAATGCCACATTTTTTGATGCAAGGTGCCATGTGCATCCTTTAAGTTTAACACAGGCACCTTGAGTCATTTCCTGGGCTTTGAAAATCAAGCCCTGTGGGTCCAATTCTCACTTGTGCAAAAAGGAGGAGGGAGTGGGACAAGCAGCCTCCCCCATTGCATGACTACCACACTTCATGATAATGGTACCCAGGTGAAATGAAGCTCCTCAACTCATGAACTTTGATGAGCACTCATGAATGGTTCATGAGCACCCATCAAAGTTCACCAACTGTTCTTCAACTCAATTCATGAGCTACATTCACGAGCTGTTCATCAACACAAAGTTTATGAAGTTGCTGAACCTTTACCGGGCCATGATGAGACAAAACAAAAGTCAATTTGTATATATAGTTTGCACATCAGAATGCACTGTTTCCCACTGTAAGAGTTATGACACCTCACAAAATCAGTTTAGGAGTGGAAAATATATCTTCTTCAAGGCAACTAACTATTTGAGCACCCAAAACAAGTAACATTCAGATGCACCATATTTTAAAAGAGGGAGGGATTCTGCTATAATAAATAGCAACCAGGACTTTCTGAAAAATGATCAGTGATTTCTTTGAAAGAACAACAGAAAGCCGTCCCACTGGCGCTGAGGGTTGAGGCGTTGGACACCACACCTCGCTCCATGCTGACAACCCGGGTTTCGGGAATGGACTTGGGTCGCTGGGGGTTGGCAGGGCAGGGAGGGATAGAGCATCCGTAGGACTGCTCTCCCTCTCCAGGGAAGGGGGTCTCTAGGCACTGGCATTCTGGTGACCTCTAGTGGAGGGTGGGGGGATGGTGCATTGATGCCTTCCTAAGGGCTGGTGAGTTGGGGCACGGTGCCGGGAGGGAGCAAGTGTGGACGCGTGTGTACTCCCCCCCCCCTTGGCTTCATTGCATGCCCCTCTCACAAGGGGAGAAAAAAGGAAGAAATATGGTGCACAGTCATGGCAGTTTGATGGCCGTTACAAGGGACGCATGGCCTGGGGACTCCACCGTGGCTATTGGATCCTGGTTCAGTGGGGAGTATAGGGGGTCTCTCCGCTACCCCACCACAAGGGGAAAGCCACGGGGGTAATGAGTGGTGGGACTCTCCGGGGCCATGGCAGACCAGACGGTGGCTGGATGGGACAGATGCTGGGACATGAAGCAGACCGAGGTACCAGGTAAAAAAGGATTAACAAAAAAAAAAAGAAAGAACAACAGGAAAAAATAAGTATAATGTAAGTTACTAATTCTAAAATGTCTGATAAGTAAATCAATTCACTGGAATATGTTGAGTTTGTTAAAATAATTCATATGTCATGGTTAATTGCTGAGGAGCAGCCTTCCCCTAATCAGCATCGGAACCTCGATTTTAAACCATAGGTATGGAAAAATGAACTCCTCCTTGTGTGGCTGACACTGTGACTGTGCCAGCATCAGTGCTACTGAAACTCATAGTTGGAGCCCCGCCGGCGCTGCGCGCTGGCTCCCCACCACCCCCACCACCACCCTTGGTGAACATCTGCTTATATAGCAGTGGTCACGTGAGCTGCAGAACCTATCAGCTCACTTTCCCATCTGCAGGTTGTCAGACCTCTCCACTAGAGGTTGTATCTAAAAATTTCCTGTCAGCCTTCTACCCTTTAAAATGACTGAAATCCCTGCTGCTGCTTGCCTCATTTGCTGGCAGTTGTGGTAGTATAATACCGCATCCTCTTCCCTCTCCTGAGCTAATAACCTGTGATACTACTACAATCCTGATGTGCTCCCCAAACCTCAGTTTTAAATTACCAACTAGCAGAACAGAATTCTTCCCCCAGCGTAAGGATCCCTACTCAATACTGAGGTCTCACACTGAAATTTCTTTACTGGTGACTGCTGGGATGAGCTATTCCCTCATAAAATGAACCTTCTACTAACCTCAAGTCCAAAAACAGCCTGAACCTTGGGCCTCCCCTCTGATCCACAGCATGGGGTGCTCCACATCCATTGTAGCCCCCTCCTACATTTCTCTGATACAGGGAAATACCCTTCCCCCCCCAGGGAACTGGTCTCTTTTGAATCCTGCTGGAAGTCCTTACCTGGGCAGCATAAGCCTAGGCATGAGAGGCTAAATAAGCCTAGCCTAAGCATGCATGGACCACTACTAAAGATCTGCTGTTATAACCTAGCCCTCGACCTTAACCAGTACGAACCAATAATGCCCCCCCTCCCCTTCCAATTCTACTGGCCTCTCGACCAGGCTCAAGCTAGCACTTGGGGGGGGACATTGAATCTAACCCTGGTCCCTTTTCTCCTAACTTTACCCTTAGTGATCCCACCAATCCCCTCTGGGCAAACTCCAGTGGTCTCAAGCTGGTACATATGAATATTGGGAGCCTAAGGCACCAGATGCCTGACCTTGAGGCTTGGACCCTACTCTACAAACCTGATATACTAGCTGTGATGGAAACATGGCTAAGGCCTCAAATCCTCCCCCATGAAGTTTACCTGGCTGGCTATCAGGCTATTAGAAAGGACAGAGTGGGGAAAAAGGGGGGGGGGAGTTCTTATCTACCTCAACTCCTCCCTGAATGCAACCCAGATTGATCTCCCCTCACTAAATGGATCACAGAGTGAGGTACTATTTGTTAAAATACTCCTGGGAGACAGCAAGCCTCTCTTTATAGGATGTGCCTACCTTCCACCCCAAACTGCTGCCTCCTCTCTTGAATCCCTTACCAATGCCCTTTACAAGCACTCCCTGGGTGAGACCATCCTCCTCAGGGATTTCAATCTAAACTGGCTTTCCCCTGGTGCCTCCACAATCAAGAATTTAATATTGGACTCTTCCTTTACCCAAGTGATTGATCTGCCAACCAGGCTTAATACTAAGTCTGGCAATCACTCACTACTCGACTGGGCGCTCGTCTCCTACCCTGACCGACTACGGACTGCTGGGATTATGTCGGACTCCCTGAGTGACTACTCCCCTACTTTCTGTGTCTGGTCCAACAAACCCCCAAAAATCACCACCAGGGTGATTGAAGCAAGAAACTTTAGCAGGTTTGTACCTGCAGACCTCTGCTCTGACCTTCGGAAAGTTGACTGGGACCCCATTGTCTCCTTCCCCTCACTTGATGAGGCACTAGAATACTTCACTAAAACATTTCTGTCCCTAGCTAACCTACATGCCCCCTGGATGAAACTCAGGGTACAGGGAAAATGCCACAAATGGCTAAGCCCTAAACTAAAGCAGACCATGCGTCTCCTAGACAAGGGGTCAGGACTCTACAAATCCTCTGGCTGTAAACCTGACTGGGAGAAGTACAGGAATCTGAGGAACTTATGCAAAAAAACTGCTAAGCAGACCAAGTCCAAATTCCTTAGAGACCTCCAAACTGGCCATCTATATGACCCAAAGAAATTCTGGGGCCACATAAACTCCATCCTCAAAGGCCCTGCAAAGGCACAAGATGACTCACTCCTAGTTGGGGATACATTTACCAATGACCCTGCTAAAGTTGCTGATGCTTTCTGTGCCTCCTTTGCCAATCCAAACGGATACCTCCCACCCATGCCTGGGACTCCCCCCCTCCCCTACACGGACAGGGTGCTACCTCAGCCCTTATTCCACCTGAAACTTGTTGAACCGGAAGCTGTACTTCCCCTCCTATGCAAAATAAATCCAGACTCTTCCCCTGGAAATTACCTCCTAGAACCTTGGCTGTTGAGGGCCAGAGCCCCAGCCGTTGCCTATCCTGTCACCCTGCTCATTAACAGGTCCCTCCATGAAGGAACGGTCCCCAGTAAATGGAAGGTAATGACCATTATCCCCGTCCACAAAAAAGGAACCCGGGATAGAGTGGGAAACTATAGGCCCATTTCTCTTCTCAGTCCCTTGGGGAAAATTCAGGAAAGGCTTGTCTATAATCAACTCCAAGACTACCTAGAACAACATCTACTCCTCTCCAATGTACAGCACGGCTTTAGGAAAGGCCATGGCACTGACACTGCCCTTATCCGTCTAACAGCAGACATTCTCAAGGCCATGGACCAAGGCATCCTAACGGGCGCCCTATTCATTGACCTATCCAAGGCCTTTGACCTGGTTAGCCATGAACTTCTCCTTGCCAGACTTCATCATCTTGGACTGGATCAGCTGTCACTCTCCTGGTTCATGAGCTATCTGACAAACACATCCCAAAAAGTCTGCTGGAGAGGAGTACAATCTGGCACTAGACCCATGATCTCTGGGGTACCTCAGGGCTCCATCCTGGGCACCCTACTATTCTCACTCTTCATAAATGACATCGAAGAGGACTGTGCACCCAGCAACTTTATCCTGTATGCGAATGACACCGTTATCTACTGCAGTGACTCCCAACCCTATGTTATCTCTTGCAAACTTCAGGCCAGCCTCTCAGCTCTTGAGGTCTGGTTCACTGCAAACTCACTACAACTGAATGAAAAAAAAACAAAAGCAGTCCTCTTCGGGACAAGCCGCCTGGGCAATGACCATAGTGAGCTACTCCAGCTCTCAACAGCCCAAGGGAGGAAAGTATATGTCGCTGACTAGTTCAAGTATCTTGGGGTTCTCCTTCACCAGGAGTTGACCTATAAACTACACATCGATGCTTTAACTAGATCCATACACCAGAGGCTCAGCCTCCTTCTATCGCTGGGGGAACTCCCTCTCTGGAGAGGCTTGATGAGCCATAGCAAACTGTAACCTTCTCCCCTCCATGCTATACGGTTCTCCTCTACTACAGTCTCTCCGGGAGACAGAGTTAAACAAACTTACTGCTCTCTGCCACCGAGTAGCCCACTTTGGAATCAACTCCTACCCAAGGAGACATCACTGTGAGGCCCTCACTGACCTACACTGGCCCACCCTAAGGCTTAAGATGGCCTATCCTACTGCCTGCCTGCCTGGCATACAAATTCACCTCCCTAGGCCACCCGCCTCACCTGAGTGGGCTGCTCACCCCCAAAGTCCCCTGCCGAACTCTCCAGTCCACAGCAAGTCATCACCTTGCCATCCCCCGCGTTCACACCAACCAAGGAAAGCGTTCCTTTCAATATGCGGCTTCCCACTTATGGAACACCCTCCCAGCAAGCCTACTTGACAAACCTTCACTCCTAGGGTTCAAATCTGGCCTCAAAGTGTACCTTCTGGAACTAAGCCTCTGTGGTTGTAATCACTAGATCACGTCCTTAACTTACCCCCCTCCTATGCCAGCTGACCTATGCCCTTCACTCCTTGGATTGCCTATGGTTAATGCTAAAAACACTGTTGACCTGACTTAAGCAACTGTTGCAGCCCTGTGATTCCTATTATTTCCTGTTCTCCTTGTATATTGCCTACTCCCTGACCTGTACTGACTTTTGTCTAATGTACCCCTATGATTATGTATGCACTCACTGTAACTTAATATGTATTTCACTCAAATCCTATTATATTTTTCGTCTAATGTAAGTAGTCATTGTAACAAACTCCGGGTAGCCCCTGAAAAAGGGATCTCTGGCCTCAGTGGGCTCACCCGGTCACCAAAATCTAAATAAATAAATAAATAAAACAACTAAGCATGGAATGGATCTGCCTCTGGGTTGTGCACAGGGCAAAGTTTGAGATTATATGGTTAAATCAGGGTTGCCTGATGAACTGGACATTATAAAAGCAGGGTATCTGGTTACTAAAAATATTGATGGACTTTTCCCATAAGAGTTATGTAGAAGAGTTTCACGAGATTTCATGGATCTTTATGAACTTTTATGTTCATTAACATTTGTGAAAAGTAGCTCCATTTAATATTCTTGCACAATTCCTAAACACTCACGAACAATCTGATGCACAGTTGATAAACATTTATGTGTTGAATTCATGAATGGTCAATCAGTAATTCATGAACATTCATAAACAGTTCATAATAATTTCAGCTGGGTAAGACACAGACGGTTGTCTTTGTCATTAGAAAGAGGAACTCAACCAAAGACCAAGGCAGAATGCAAATGAAGGCATATAGATGTTGGTGTATACAAAAAAGGGTTTGTACATACTAACAACTAAAGTATGAAATAAAGATGAGAGATGTGGTCAAGAGTCAATTTTGGTTTGCCTCCTCATGCTTACTCCCCTCCTGCCTTTTTCCTTCTGCTTCTCCTCCACTTACACTTCCTCCTAGTCATCCCATACCATTCTGTCTTGCATGACTCTTCAGCCTTTACCTGCCCTTTCACCACCTCCTCCTTATGTGGTGCTGCTTAATGCTTATTCATTCTCATGCCCTGCTTATCTGACAGCTTCACTTCCTTATCCTCTTTACTGGTATGCCCCTTCCTCCACCAGCTGGATTGTCAGTGGTGCTGCAAACTTGCTTTTATAAAATAGTGGGGTTGGTATACCTTGCCCTAACTCAAAGAATTCATTTTCACCTCAGGTGACAAGATAGCTGCAATATCTTTATCAGACCAGGATTTGCGATAACCTACCTCACATAACTACTGAGCACCAAAATTGGGCTTGGTAATGCTACTGCTGCTAATCTGGGTGCTTTGGGGGAGAGGGGAGAATCACACAGTGCCCACAGTACAGAAGCATTTGTGGTGGTGCTGGTGCCACTGACTCTGGCAGCTGGTTTCACATTATTCTTACAAAATGATTGGGGGACTTGCCTTTAAAGGTTAGAATAGATTTTTTACATCATCAGTGGGTAGGGGACAAAAAAGTACTTGAAGGAGGGGCCACCTGTTGCAGAAGTTCTATGTGATTCCTTGTTATGACCTGGATTCAGGAGCGGACTTGGAGAATTGAGTCAGGTGGGGGCTGGGATGGTGCTGCCACATGGCAGTGTCTCCAGCCAATAGAGGGAGATGGTCAGGTATCATAAAAAGCTCTGTTGTGGGGTGAGGGAGTTTGCCTCTCTTGTAGCACATTGGTAAAAGTGTCCGGGTGTGCGTGTATGAGGACACATGACCTATGCTCTAATGGAAGCCCTCTGAACTAGGGAGGCTGCTAGAGGGCTACACAAATTCCCTATCAGTGAACAGTGCTGACAAATGGGCTAAATGATTAGGGACAGCATCTCTGTGGTAAGACAAGGTCTGCTGAGAGTATATGATATATCCCCAGTACTTAGGTATTTTCAGTACTGTTAGGTTTAACGTGTTTGAAAATGTAATTAACACTGCTGTGAGCCAGTTGAAATGAGGAGCAGAGATGTTGTGAGCTTTTACTTTGCCAGCAAAGCTGCAAAATGTGCCTTTATGAAAAACTTTGCAAATTGCCCACTTCACCACTTAACAATGAATTTCCCTGGGGAAGTGGCACTTTTTCAGGCAAAGTCAGGTGAAATCATGGTGAAGTTGCAGCTTCACCAGTGAATTTGTATGACTTTGCTAGAAAAAATGCCACTTCTCCCACAAGAAACATTGTAGTCAACACTTCAGGCTTCACACATCTCTAGTGGTGAGAGGCCATAAAATATTGATCTAGGAGCTGTGATGGTGTTCTCTTAAAACCTACAATAAAGCAGCATAATTAATTCAGTTATTGGAGTGCACTCTGTTTTTCTAAACTTTTCAGATGTATGGATGTTTTCAGGGGTGCCTTCAAGACTAAAGAATATATGTGTCCCACTCTAGGGACAAGGGCATCCTGGACCATTGTAGTAGATTTGTGATAAAACAGTTTGGTCCACTACTAATAATATGAACACTAATTATGTGCTTTATTAACTGCAAAAAGCCCTGCAAAGAAAAAGGGTGGTTAAGCAATTAGTAGTATTAACAATGTTTTAATGATACAGGCCCCACAGATGGGAAAATGACCTCTCCGCACCACACACAGGAACCCTAGAAAAACTGTACTGTTAGCCACCACTATCCACAGTACTAGCAGTTACACAGTATCAAATAAATACCAGCAAAGACTTTATTTGCAAGAATATTTTAATTACTGCAGTCTAAACAGTTCATGGGTCTCCAGGCTGATTTGCAGTTGTAGGCCTGATTTGTGCATTGGTGTACTTTAAAATTTTGTGTAAGCTTGCAACAATGAAAACCATCTGACCAGTTTTTGATAGCAATTGATGAAAAAAGGCAACTATAATTCCAATGGGAATTTGTCTCCAAATGTTACAATCATAAGGAACCAGAAGAACTGTGGGTCACCCTGGAAACAAGAAATGGGACAGCTGTAAGAACTGGGGTTGTCTACAGGCCCCCAGACCAGGGGGATGACATGGACACATTACTGTTGGAAGATATGCAAAACATGACAGCTAAAGGGGAGGTTCTGATAATGGGAGACTTTAACATGCCGGATGCAGATTGGTCAATACCAGCAGGAACATCTGCCAGAACTAAACACATGGTGGATTCTGTGCAGGGGGAGGGCCTCAAACAACTGGTACAACAACCCACAAGAGACAGGGCTATCCTAGATCTAGTACTGACTAACAGGGAAGGGATCACAGATTTCCAGGTAGAAGGTCACCTGAAGCCAGTGACCATCACATGGTATGGTTCAATTTGGCCACTACATCTAAATCATCCCATTCCAAGGCAAAAATATGGGACTTCAGAGGAGCTGACTTTGATAAGATGGTCAACAGAGTTAAGCTAGCCCTGGCAAAAAGAAACACAGGAGAGGGGGTACAAACAAAGTGGATAAGCATTAAGGATGCAATACTTGAAGCAACGTCCCATTGTGTTAGACAGAAAAGGAAGTGCAAAAGAAGAAGGAAACCACTTTGGTTCTCAAATACAGTAGCAGAAAAGGTCTGAGCCAAAAGGCTGGCCTTCAGGAAACATAAGGGAACACAGCGGGATGAAGATAGGGAGGCATACCAAACTGCCCTAAGGGAAGCTGGGAAGGCAGTAAGGCAGGCAAAGTCCCAAACTGAGGAAACACTAGCACAAACAGTACAAGAAGGTGACAAGACTTTCTATAGATACATTAGTGAAAGGAAAAAGTCCAGAGGGGGTATTGCTAAGCTCAAAAGAGAAAAGGAGGCATGTGAGGAGGAGGACCATGTAAAAACATCTATACTAAATAGATACTTTTGCTCAGTATTTACTGAAGAGAAGGTAGGGCAGGGCCCACAGCTCAGCACCATGGACACAGGGGGGGAGGGAAGTGACCACTACTCCCTTCGCAAAAGAAAGGGTCCTACAAAAGCTTGCTAAGCTCAGGGTGGACCAGGCAATGGGACCTGATGGCATACATCCCAGGGTACTTAAGGAGCTAAGGGTGGAACTAGCAGAGCTATTAGCAGAACTGTTTAGTGAGTCTCTGAGCACAGGAGAGGTTCCAGAAGACTGCAGAAGGGATCATGTTATCCCGCTCCACAAAAGGGGTAGCAGGCAGGAGGCAGGGAACTACAGACCAGTCAGTCTTACCTCAGTAGTGGGTAAGATTATGGAGGCACTCCTTAAGGAAAGGATAGTGCAACACGTGGAATCAATAGGGGCACAGGATCCAAGGCAGCATAGGTTTACAAAAGGAAGGTACTGTCAAACTAATCTCATAGATTTCTTTGACTGGGTAACCAGAGTGGTGGACCAAGAGGGATCAGTTGATGTCATCTACCTTGACTTCAGCAAAGCTTTCGACACTGTTCCACAGAGAAGATTGATAAATATGCTGGGTAGGCTCAGGGTGGGTCAGAAGTTGGTCAACTGGGTGGCAAACTGGTTGATGGGCAGAAACCAACCAGAGAGTGGTGGTAAATGGTATACAGTCAGAAGAGATGCAAGTCACAAGTGAGGTACCTCAGAGATCAGTCCTGGGGCCAGTCCTCTTCAGTATCTTCATTAGTGACATTGCAGATGGACTAGAGGGTAAGGCTTGTCTGTTTGCAGATGACACCAAGATCTCAACAGAGTAGACGATCCAGATGGAGTGGGCAGAATGAGAAGAGATCTGGATAAACTAGCGAAATGATCAGAAGAGTGGCAACTGGGATTTAACGCAAAGAAGTGCAAGATAATGCACATAGGGAAGAGAAACCCTGAAGCCACCTATAGGCTGGGAGGGGAGTTGCTGGTAGTTACAAAGGAAGAAAGAGACTTGGGCATCATCATCATAACCGATGACCTGAAATCATCCAAGCAGACCTCTAAAGCAGTAGGTAAGGCTAGGTGGATGTTAGGGTGTATTAGTAGGGGTATCACAAGTCGTAAGAGGGAGAAAATAATCCCTCTTTACAAGACACTGGTTAGGCCCCATCTGGAGTACTGTGTGCAGTGCTGGAGGTCACACCTTCATAAGGACATTAACCAAATTGAGGCAGTCCAGAGAAGGGCAACCACAATGGTGCAGGAACTGCATCAGAAGATATATGAGGACAGATTAACGGAGCTCAATGTGTATGCCCTTGATCAAAGGAGGGAGGGAGAGAAGTGATATGATCGAAACATTCAAACACCTTAAGGTCATTAACAAGGTGAAAGAGTCTAACATGTTTAAATATAAGAAAAATAGCAGGACAAGAGTACACAGCATGAGACTAGAGGGAGGCCGATTAAGGGGGAATGTGAGGAAATTCTTTTTCACAGAAAGGGTGGTGGATGCATGGAATGGATACCTCAGGAAGTGGTGGCTATGAATACAGTGCAGGGCTTCAAACAGGCATGGGATAGGCATAAGGGAGCAATACAGATGAGTATGAATAGATAGGCCACAGACAGAGCAAAGGCCGATGGCACATTTATAAGGTAGAAAGAAATGGTCAGACTGGATGAGCCTTATGGTCCTTATAGACATAGAACATAGAATTTGATGGCAGATAAGGACCGCTTGGCCCACCCAGTCTGCTCATTTCCTACCTAATGGATAAGCTGCAGATCCTAGTTAACCAGCAGCCTACTTCTTTCTACCCCCACCCCCTAGAATTGCATTATGGCTGTCCCATGCATGCTTGAATTCAGCCACTGTTTTTGACTCCACAACCTCATCTGGAAGGCCGTTCCTTGCATCCAGAACCCTCTCTGTGAAAAAATACTTCCTTACATTACCTCTGAGCTGGCCCCCCTCTATCTTCAAATTGTGCCCCCTTGTTCTTGCACACCTCTTTTTTTGAAAGATGCTACCCTCTTGGACTTTGTTGATTCCCTTGAGGTACTTGAAAGTTTCTATCATGTCCCCCCTCTCCCTCCTTTCCTCGAGGCTATACATATTAACCACTTTTAGTCTCTCTTCATATGCCTTCCAGTGCAGACCCTGCACCATTTTAGTTGCCCTCCTTATCTGCCGTCAGCTTCTATGTTTCTATGTTTCTTAATCCAACAAGATAATTTTACACTTGCAGTGCCTTTGACTTTCTGTTGTGCTAGGCCAGTACCCAGTCACCTGATGACCAAGGTCTCTCAGGTTGGTAAAGGAAAACAGAAGTGGATCTCTGATGGGTAGTGTCAGTAGCAGGCTAGCATAGATGGGCAAAACATGCAGGTCTCATGGCAAAATACCAAATTGTTCTCACTGTCTGAAAGTTCCCTCTTTCGTTCAGCTGTCACAGCAGTGCATCAGCATGTCAGGATTACGCTGATGCCTAGTAAGGATCTTTCCTCATCTTTCTGTAGAGTGAACACTTGATTAGGGTATTGGGTTACCCAGAGCATGAACTCCTGATCTCACTCTTTGCTTAGTCATACCAGTAGAAATAGAAGTGGTTGATCTACTTCTGAGTTTAGCAGCCATTACTGGACAGTTTCTGCAAAAGCTCTGTCGGTAGCAAACAGCAGCAGTTTTGTTCATTTTGAATTTCAGCAGGATTCAACGGTATAGAAGAAGCTTTTCAGCTCTGAATTTGGCTAAGACTTCAGAGCTGTCCTCCCTACACATCTGTCTCCTTTGGATGCCAGAGCAGAACAGCCCTAACCCCCTCCTAGCTTGTGAAAAAGTTGCAGTACAGGTCACAGACATTCTGACTTTGATTAGATTTTTTTGTCTGTCAGTCACTCACAGCATCAACTCTTGAGTTAAGATTACTGCAAAAAGGGTGCCAAAAGCACTACACCTCTGGCTGTCAAAGTGCTTCAGGCATTTTCCCTGTAACCCTCAGGCTCCAGTTGGCTACTTCTGGGGTCAGGGATTATTACAATGAAGAAATCCATGCTGTTGCAGGCATTGCATTATGAAATTTTATATTCCAAACAGTTTGTGGCTCCAAACACTGGCAATCTATTTATGATAGTTAGCCTTGATAAAAGGTGTTGCATTGCATCAGTGACATTGGTGGTGGTCTGGTTGGACATCCATGATGCCCACATATTAGAGCACAGGATGCTATTTTCAACAGTGGCACAGAGCACTGAGAAATGATGTGCCTGGCTCTACTCTTCATTACCTGGACGTTCCTTTCATCAGTGACATGGAGCATTAAGAAATTATCTGCCCTGCTCGTTTCTTCACTACCTGGTCCCCAACACCAGTTCTGGCCAACAAACTCTGATGGCACTGGTGGACCCACTCTGAGCATTTGTTTGCCCAAAGGTAAGTCTCACCATGGGTTGGGTTACAGAAAAGTAAATATCTACTTTCGTGCCCCTTACCCATACCACAAGCAGTCAAATTATTTGTCAAATAAATCCTTTGTACTCCCCCTTTCACTGTCTACAAAATTGTCTTTGCTCTGATCCTGTTGTTAGGAGCAAAAAAAAAAACATACAAATAGAGTTAAGCACCCCTAGACCACCAACACTCAGCAAACAAACAAAATAAAATAGTTGCCAAATAATCATTTAGAAATCCTCCTGTCTGCACTTTTCCCAGTTTACTAAATTAACTTCTGCTTGCTCCAGTTACATGACCTGCAACTGCCAGTGTGGACTCACACTGTTCACTATATCCACTCTTCTGGAACATAACTTTACTAGCCATCTGGCCTGAAACTGCAGTGTGGTGTAGTGAATTAGCTAAGTGCAATGATAATGTATTATTCTCTGATTACTTCTGGAGTTTACTGATTTAATCCATTAGTTATGGAACAACCTCCTCAAATACTGCTTAAAAAACTTACAAATCCTTTAAAGTTATTTTGTTTTGTTACTCATTTTTTGTTTTCATTACATCATTTTATAATGGGATTCTTAATTTCATCATTCAGCCAGACCATGAACAGCCTGTCCCCGAGAGCAACAAAGAAAGCCGTAGGACCTCAGCTCATATTAACACGTTAAAATTGAAAGAGTAGGGATTGAACCTATGAGGGCATCACCTCGCCATTGGTGGTAAGGCTAATCATGGTTCAGCCAAATGATGAGACCAAGAATCCTCTTTTAAAATGATGGAATGAAGAGAATTTATTACAGCAAATTTGAGGGTTGAGGTGCTTACCATCCCTCATGACAACTTAAGTGCGGGACTAGAACTTTGCCAATAAAAGCATTTTAATGGACACCAAATTCAAGGGATTTTTGTTTAAAAGAAAGTCCTTGTAATGGTCACCAGTTGTGGAACCTAATGAAATATATGTAATGGGGTGGGCATGGCAGAGGAGGGTGACTTGGGCACTGGGTGACTGAGGGTAGGGAAATATTTAATATGGTTTTAGGGGAGGAAGATGGGAAAGGTGTTAAAGGGTGAGTGAAGACAGGGATTTTTCTGATTTGGTTAGGGAGGAGGACTTGAGTGATAGGGGTGGTGAGGTGGGTTTGGGTTTTCTTTTTTGTTTTGTACAGGTTCATGATCAGTGGAAAATGGCAATGAGGTGGAAGGACTGTGCCAGTCACCCACTCTGGGACCTATATATTTATACATTGGGTTGCCAGTGAGGGGAATGGCATGGGAGAGAAATAATAAGTGAGAAAGTACATTTTTTTTCAGATACATTATCAGTAAATGGTTGTGGATGGTAGAGAATGAGATGGCAATAGGCAGAGGTAGAGGCAGAGCTGTGCTGGTAACCCACTACGAAACAAATGATGCATGTATAGGGTGATGTAAAGGAAGGAGGAGGTAGGATGGATGCTAGTGGGTGGCTGATGGTGGGGGAGTGTTTTTTCACTTGGTGGATTGCAAGCATGTCACTGGGGTTTTGCACTCGATTGCTAAAAATACTTTTTTACAATAACAACCTGCCCCTGAGATCAGGATTTGGCACCCTGTGTCAGGTAGAGGCTTTGTTGGGTGGGTATCCAAAACCGGGATTGGGCACCCAGTGTCAGAAACATAAAAAAACAGGTTATTGTTTTTTGTTTGTTTTTTCCCATTTTTGACTGCCTTGAAGTCAGTCACAAATAAAAACAGCATTTGTCACTGCCGAATGTTGTTGTGCTGGCATTGGCATCAGCAGTGGTGGAGCTAGAGATGCATAATAGGAATGGCAGTGAATTATTGAAGTGACCCCAACCCCACCATCACCCTGTAGAGAGCGACGGACAGTGGGGTGTGCCTTTGGGTTGTCAGCTATAATGCTCATGCCATTGTACCTCACCCTACCCTGTAGACACTGACAAGTGTCATGGTGTGCTTTGGGGTCTTTGGGCATTATACTTACCCCATTCCATAAGAAAATTTGCTGACATGGGTGCAGTATAGGAGTGTGGGGTGATGTTTGTCTCTGAACAGTTCAAGACACATCACAATGCCTGTCAGTGGTTGCAGGGTGGGCGTGGGGGGTGGAATGGCATGAGCATTACATCCGATGATCCCAAGTCACAGCCCTGAAGCCTGTCAGCCCATACCAGGTGGGGTGCTACAGTTGGAAACCCTAACACCGTAGGCATGTAGTGGTAGTTTCACTCTACATTTTCAACATGGGCTGCTTGTCAGGCCACCTCATGAAAAGTGGCACAATCACTTTGTTAGCTGAAAGGTGGTTTTGCACAGCGGCTGTGGCATTTGGTGACAGAGGGACGAAAACACAGTTTTGGGCAGGATGTGGAGAATGACAACTGTATTGTTCATGAGGAGGCATAAAAAATGGCAATGTCGAAAATCTGGAGTGGCAATATGAAATATTGGTGAAGCAATGAACATGCATACAAACTGCACAGCAGAGGTCCGCAACCCAATTATTTGTGGGAGATTTTTAGGCACATTTTCAACATAGGTATTTTGGGACCTCCCCTGATGAACAGTGGTGCTGTGATTTTGTTAGTGTGTCCCAAAAGGTGATTTCCCCCAGCTAGCATGCCATTGTGTGCCACAGTTGCGGGAACACATTTTGGGCAGGCTGTGAAAATGGCAGCTGTACTGTTGATAAGAAGGTGTGCACAAATGCCAGTGGTGAAAATCTGGTATGAAAATATTGCAAATGTACGAAGTGACAAGGCTGCGTGGAAACTGCACAATGCACACTTGCTGCATAGTCATTTTATGTACTTTCAGCACCAAATTTTCAATATAGGCATTTTAGGACTTCTGCTCATGAACAGTGTCATTGTCATTTCCTCAAACTGCTCCGAAAACTGATTTCACACAGCGACCGTGCAATTCTGCGCTGGACGTGCGAAAACACATTTCAGCCAGGATATGTAAAATGACAGCTGTACTGTTCATAAGGAGGTGGGAAAAAATGGCAATTTTGAACATGTGGAGCAAAAATATTAGAAATGCACGAAGTCATGAGCATGCGTGCAAACTGCGCAATGCACACTCATAAAACTCTAAGTTTATGGACTTTCAGCCCCAAATTTTCAACATAGGCATTTTAGGACCTCTGCTTATGAACAGTGCAACTGTCATTTTCATAATTTGTCTTAAACACTGATTTCCCACATCAACCGCACTATTCTGAGCCGGAAGTGCACAAACACATTTCAGGCAGAATGTGAAAAATGACAGCTGTATGATTCACAAGAAGGTGTGGAAAAATGCCAGTGCAGAACATGTGGCATGAAAATATTGCAAATTCACTAAGTTACGAGCGTGCGTAGTAACTGTGCAATGCACACACGTAAATCAGTCATTTTTTGGATTTTTTCCCACCAAATTTGCAACATAGCCTTTTTGAGAGCGCCCCTCATGAACACTGGCACTATCATTTTGTTCATCACTCCCAAAAGATGATTCCATGCAGTGACTGCAAAATCACTTTTCAGGACTGAATAACACCATGACAGTGCAAGAATTCATGAGGAGGGGTCCCAAAAACCCCAGGTTGAAAATGTGGTGCCAAAATTCCAAGAAATGCAAGAGATATGCAGCAAAGTTGAAAAAAACCCTATTTATTCCATTACACAGCTTACCGGTATTTCCTCAGTTCGTGGTTGGCTTTAAAGAGTGCAGACGTGTTCCCAGTCCACCGAAGATCATTGCGCCAGACTCCGGAGGTAAGTATAGGGTGAGGGGGTTGTGGGGAGGCAGAGTGCACAGTGGATGGGTGCGGGTGGTGGGTAGGGAGGCTACGAGGGACTGTTTTTGTGTTACAGGGTGAAAAAAAAACATTGCAGGACAGTTTCTTTTTCCTCAGGGGCTTTGGCACGCTGATGTGGGCTCCCAGTGTGCCACCTAACTGTTTGGGGGAGTTGCTGCAGCCGATGGGATTGGGCACCTCGTTGGCACACAACAAAAGGGGTGTTAATTTATGCTGACGGGATTGGGCATCCTGGCCGCATACAAGAAGTGGGGGCAAGAGCTAAGGGATTGCACCTCATTAGTATATAAACACATGGAGGGGGGAGTGCTTTATGTCGATGGGAAGTGGGTTACCCTGTTGGCTATAATTGGGGCCACCGTAGCCAGCAGGGGGATTGGGCACCCCCGAAGTCGGCAGTTGGGTGGCAACCCTCCATGCTTACAATGTGGCCGAGCACGTCGGGAGGTCCACTGAGTCTGATGAGCTTTGCTCAGATTGCAGTGAACCTTTCCTTAGATGTGCTCACCACATTAGTATGCATGGTGTATGCTGGCCTGCCAGCACAGCGGTTGGATTTCCACTTACGAGGCTGGCAACCCGAGTTCGGGAATGGACCCGAAATGCTGTAGGGCCATCCGGGAGGAGAAAGATTGAGCATCTTTTGGACAGCTCTCCTTCTCCGGGGGGAGGGTCGGGAAGTGTCCTGTGTGTGAAGGACCCCTAGCAGAGGCCGGGGGTCCCACAGCACCAGAGCTCACGCTCAAGGGAGGTGGGTCGGACACTGGATGTCATTGCACATCCCCGCCACTGAAGAAAAACTAGAAAATGGAGGGGAGAGCCTCCATCTATATGAAGCCCTCCCCCAAGCTTCAATTAGCCACTGCTGCCACACTCCCAACCAGATACTAGTCCCTCGGTGGCAGAATTGAGGGGACCGGCGCCGGGGCCCTGCAATCTGGGGAGCAAACTGGGGATAACTGGGAGTAGCTGTACTTGGCAGCTAGTGGGAGCTTCGGGGGGCCTTGACCAGGGCAGAGACAAGATGGAAAGGCTGTCCCAGAAAAAATGGTAAATTAAAAGAAAAAGTATGTATGGTGTGGCACCAGCATGCTGACTGATTGGGGAATGAGGGATGCACCTATTGATGCGTGCCCTGTATTCGCCCAACAGCGATCATACCTCCAAATCTCCACTGCCACAAGATGTTGACTGCTCAAGTGCGCCAACATAAAAAGGCAATGCTCTTGTTTGTGGCACTTTTCCTTTGGTTGATAGGGAGAAAATATAGTGGTTTCATTTATTTCATTTATGTTTGACTTGAAAAGTCACCTGAATATTTGGCAGTGTTGGGCAGTGTTGATGCATTAAACTGCAGTAGAAAATGGGTTTAGTGTAATCTCGATGCTGATTAACTACAAGTGCTGATCTGCTGGTCCAGTATGAGACAACAGAGACTGGGAAATAACTAGTACCAGTCGCCATTACCTCATTTTGTTCTAGTAGTACTATGCCATAAGAATGTTCAAAAAAACAAATGCCTCCATGTTTTCTTTCTCGCTTAGTGAGCAAGAACCCCCCTCCCCCCTTAGGCAGTCCCACATCCAAGAGGGAAAATAAAAAGAAAAGTAACTTATAATACAATTGGCTTTTTTCTTTAACACAGTATCATGTTACATTTTGAAAACTGCCATCTCGTAAACCAGCCACCCTGCTCACCATGGCGATTGTGCAGCTGAATTTGAGCCTCCATACTCAACTAGCTCTCAATACTCCCCACTGCAGGCACAACAAAGCTTACAAAAGTACTCAGAAAATGTGTGCAAATATATAAAAAAAAACCATAATGGAACACAGCTGTAGTATAGACCTCTCAAGTGGCCATGTCAGGTCAACTAGGTAATCAGTTCAACTGTGAGGAATTTTTTTTGAAGTATACACAAAAGGAGATATCTGCTTCTGACAGCTTTTCTTTTTTTGGCCAACATGACGGTGGTAGAAAAAGTGAGATGGCATGGGGGGGGGCAGAGGCACTGGAGCAAAGATGGAATCGCACAATTTTTGTCTTTAAACCTAACGTAAAGTATGTTGACTATTTACTGCTTGCTTCTTTCCCCAATGCACTTCTGCCTCACTCACCTTCACATCCATCTTTGCTGTCCTCCAATTGACCCCACTCCCCAATGTCACGGCTTTTTTCCACATCAGGAACACAAGTTATAGAGTCCAAAAAGGTTTAAATTATTTTTTCTTGTTTCTTTTCAACTACAAGTGGCATTCAAAGATCAGTGCAAGCCCCAGCAGTGGTAGCGCCTGTCTGCTTCCTCTCTGTTTACTTTACAGTGCTTGCAGTATCATCTCTTGACCCACAAAATTAATCATAGTAAGATTCACTCTACCGGTCTAATTACAAGAAAAATAATGGCACTATTCAGAAGAAAACAGAAAAAAAAAGGAACTTACATCAATATTCAAACAGTACCACTAAGTGCTGTTGGTAACAGTGCCCTCTAGGGGCAATTTACTGTTGGAGGGACTGTTTTTAACAAAACTTTTTTTCTTCTGTGATTATTAAACATCTTTTCTTATTTTTTAACCATGTCACATTATTTGTAAAATAAATTTCATTTTCTAGGCGTAATAATACCCTCCAGGTTGGGCAGTATGGGCTATACGAGACTTTCTCGGGGCAATAAGGCCCTTTACATAGAAACATACAAACATAGACTTTGACAGCAGATAAGGACCGCTTGGCCCATCTAGTCTGCCCATTTCCCTACCTACAGGATATGCCGCAGGTCCTAGTTAACCAACAGCCTATTTCTTCCTTTCCCCCCCCACAAGAATTGCCTTATGTCTGTCCCATGCTTTCCTGAATTCTCCCACAGTTTTAGACTTCCGGAAGGCTGTTGCATGCATCCACTACACTCTCTGTGAAACAATACTTCCTCACATTGCCCCTGAACCGCCCCCTCTCTATCTTTAAATTGTGTTCCCTTGTTCTTGCATGTCTCTTTTTCTGAAAGATGCTACCCTCTTGAACTTTGTTGATTCCACTGAGGTACTTAAAAGTTTCTATCATGTCCCCCTCTCCTTCTTTCCTCAAGGGTATACATATTAAGCTCCTTTAGTCTCTCCTCATACGGCTTCTCTTGCAGACCCTGCACCATTTTAGTTGCCTCTGGACTGCTCTCTATCCTGTCTATGCCTTGCAAAGATGGGGTCTCCAGAACTGGACGCAGTACTCCAGATGGGGTCTCACCAACTGTCTGTACAGAGGGATAACAACTTCCTGTTTTCTGCTGCTGATGCCTCTCCCGTGCATCCCAGTATACCCCAGCCCTCCTACTGCCTTCTCACATTGCTTGCTAACTTAAGGTCATCTGATATGATTACCCCAGGTCCCTTTCCTTTTTGTTGTTATTACTACCTCCCCATTGTGTAATCTTCCCTGGGTTCTTGTTTCCCAGGTGCATTATTTGCACTTCTTTGCATTGAATCATAGCCTGCATACTCTGACCATTACTCCAACCTTGCCAAGTCCCTTCTCATGCTTTCCACACCTCCTTGTGTATCAACTCTGTTGCAGATCTTTGTGTCATCTGCAAAGAGGCATACTTTTCCTTCCAGTCCCTCTGCAATGTCACTTATGAAGACATTAAAAAGGACTGGACCCAATACTGAACCTTGTGGTACCCCACTAGTAACCCCTCTTTCTTCAGAGTGGACTCCATTTACAATTACCTTCTGTGTCCTGTTGTCCAGCCAGTGTTTTACCCAGGCTACCACACTGGGACCCACTCCTAGGCTGGTTAATTTGACTATTAATTTTTTGTGTGGGACTGTGTCAAATGTTTTGCTAAAGTCTAGGTAGGCCATGTCCACAGCCCCTCCCTGGTCTACTACTTTGGACACCCAGTCAAAGAAATCTATTAGATTCGTCTGACATGACCTTCCCGCTGTGAACCCATGCTGCCTTAGGTCCTGTGCCCCACTGGCCTCTAGGTACTCAACTATTCTTTCCTTCAGAAGTGACTCCATCACTTTCCCTACCACAGAGGTCAAACTGACAGGTCTGTAGTTTCCTGCCTCTGTCTTGGTACCACTTTTGTGAAAGGGAATCACATCTGCCTTCCTCCAGTCCTCGGGTACCACACCATCCTCCCATGATTTATTAAAAAGAGTAGCCAGTGGTTTCACTAGTTCCCCACTTAATTCTTTTAGAATTCTGAGGTGAATTCCATCAGGTCCCATTGCTTTGTCCACCTTCGGTTTTAGGAGTTCTTGCAGAACCCTTTTTACTGTGAAAGGACTGAGATCGACCCCCGTATCAAGAGTGCTTCTGTTAATTGGATTAGCACTTCTCCTCTTGGTGAATACTGAGCAGAAATATTCATTCAGTATCCCTGCTTTTTCACTGTCCCCCTGCCCACCCACCGCTCATTCTATTCAGCCTCACTATCCCTCTCTTTGTCTTTCTACGTCGCTGATGTACCTATAAAAGGTTTTATCCCCCTTCTAAGCTGAGTTGGCTATCTTTTTCTCAGTTTGGGCCTTTGCTATTCTGACTTCCCTCCCTGCTTCCTTCTGCCTTAACTGGTACAGCTCTCTGTCCTACTCCTTCTGTGTTTCCTTGTACTTAAGGAATGCTATCTTTTTCTTCCTGACTTTCACAGCCACCTCTTTTGAGAACCATAGTGTTTTTTCTTTCATTTTGATTTGTTTATTTGCTTCACACAAAGGCTTGTTGCCTCTGTGATGGCAGTTTTGATGATTCCCCATTGTTGCTCCACACTTCCTTCTAGCCTGTTTGTTAGTGCTTTTCTGAGGCACTCTCCCATCTTGCCAAAGTCAGCCCTCCTGAAGTCCAGTACCCTCACTTTTGGATGGCTTGACTCTGTACCTGAGTTTAACGTGAACCACACTGTTTCATGGTCACTTGTTCCCAGATGGCAACCCACTTCTAGATCTGAGATCCTCTCACTGCCCCCGTTTGAGACTATGAGGTCTAAGATTGCTCCCTCACAAGTGGGTTCCGAAACTAGCTGTCTGAGGCCTGCCACCTGTAGGGCATCAAGAATGGCCCTGCTCTTGGATGTGGCTGCAGCAAATGTGCTCCAGTTAACATCTGGCATATTCATGTCTCCCATCAACAGTATCTCCCCTTTCTCTGTCATTCTAAGAATGCCTTCTATCATATCCTTGTCCATCCCCTCCTCCTGACATGGGGGTCTGTACACAACCCCTCTGCGGATTGTGGTACCCTTTCCGGTCTCCAAGGTGACCCTCAGTGCCTCCTCTCCTCCCTGTTTACTCTTTTGTTCAGTTGCTTTTATCCCTGCCTCATTGGGCCCCTGGGTAGTCTGGTATAGCCCAATACCACCCACCCTGGAGGGTATTATTGCTTATTTGAATAATTGCAGTGTACTGATTTCTGGTTTGTTACACCAGGCTATGAGCTTTAAGCAGAAAGACAACGCTACTATGAGTGTCAATATGTGCCAGTCTCTATATCATAATTAATTAACAGATTTAGTAAATTCAGCATATCTAACCAGGTGCCTCAACATTTATGTTTGCTAATTAGGAACATAATAGCCTTAGTTAGCACTTAAAAGATATACATGTATATGACTTTGCTGGGTGTCATAAACAAACGGAAATTGTTCTGCTCTCTTGGCAAGTTTTTGCCTTATGAAGATTAAATATGGGAACGTTTAGGAATTGTTTTCATTTTAGTTTTAACTTTCCTATATCATAGCAGCTGTAACCCCAAAGTAAGTTGGTATGAACTCAGCATTAATGTCTCCCACTGTACATAAACTTCTTGGCCTTCAGCTTCAGAGTTTATGAGTACAGGAGATGTTTATTGCATTGTTCATGCTAATCTACTGTGGGGTTATAGCTTAATTAATACCGCTGTGCTCAGTCAAAACCTGCAGTTATTCAAGAAAGGTCACCTGATCAGTCAGTCAATGACAAACATCCTACTCTGCTATTAGAAAACAGTGAGGTAACAGGAACAATGATTTATCTAAGCAAAATAATCACAACACAATTTTAAATTACAATAACTATTTAAGTATTATAAGTCAAATTAATTATTCATGTCCACAGTCTTATTGGCTGCTGTACCAGGCATTTATCTTTAAGTAATGCCCAGTGCAGCTCAGAGCAGTACCCATATCAACTGTGTTTTTGTTTTAAATGTATTTCTTTGAAAGTATAATCTGACTTATAATTACAGTAATGCCCTTACAACTGGGCATTTCCATAATATTAATGCCCTTGGGGTTACTGGACCCTGGTTGTGCATAAGGCCAGCTTGTTATTAATCTGTAGGAAATGCCTGGGTATTGTGGCATTACTGATTAACCCATATATACTTCAGTATGCAAAAACATCTCATACTAATAACATACTATAACTAAAGTTCAAATATCTATTTTATTAGGCATTTTTGGCCAGGAAAGGCACACTGATCCAAGATTTGTTTCTAGGTGTGAATAGAAACATAGAAGCATAGAATATGTGGCAGAAAAGGACTGCTTGGCCCACCCAACCTTCCTAAGTGTCACCTAACTATTCTGCCTCTGCAAGTGCAAACCCTATCTGGTCTCCGGTGACCCTCCTCCTCCCTGCCCTCTATCTAATTTACTCAGATGTTTATCACATTCATGCTTGAAGCCCCCTACAGTTCTAGCTTCCATCACTTCTATTGGCAGCCTGTTCCAGGAGGGTTTGTCACTGTATCAGTGAAGAAATATTTTTGCACATCTCTCTCAAACTCTGCCACCTAGCTTCATCTCACTTGACTTGTTACAGGTGCTCATCCTCCTTTGAAAGAGACTCTTTGCTTGCACCCTGTTCAACCCTGTGTGGTACTTGTAGGTCTTGATCATGGCATCTCTCTTTCTCTCTCTCTCTCTTTCTCTGTTCTCTTCCTGTGTTTACATGTTGAGATCCCACAGTTTGTCCTCAGAGGGCTTCCAGTGCAAGCCCTGCACAATTTTGGTTGCCCTCCACTGGCCACCCCACCTGTCTATTCCTTTCTGAGGTGTGGTCTACAAAACTGGAAACAGTTCTCCAGGTGGGGGCATATGAGGAACCAATACGGTTGTGGCAACACCACCTCCTTCCTCCTACTGGAGATATACCTTCTTATGCACCCCCACATCCCACTAGCCCTCCCCATGCATGTCTCACACAGTGCTGCTGCCTGGAAGTCCTTTGATATAACAACCCCCAAATCTCTTTCCTGTCTAGTGCCTGTTAGTACATCCCCATCCTATTTTCAGCACCATGGTTCCTATGCCCTAGGTGCATGATTTTATACTTTTTGACATTGAACTCCAACTGCTATGTCTTTTACCACTCCTAATGTTTCCCAAGATCCCTTTGCATTTTCTTCATCCCTCTTGAGTGTCACCCTATCACAGATTTTGGTGTCATTTGAAAAAAGTCATACCTTCTCATCCAGTTTTTCTGCAATGTCCCCTATGAAGACACTGAAGAGACCTGGTCCCAGTATGGAACCCTGTGGTACCCTGATTGCTACTTTTCTATCCTTTGAGTGTCAGTTAGAGATGTGGTGAAGTAAAACTTTGCCAGCAAAGTGCACACAAAGTGGTGGAATTCATCACTTCACATAGGTTCGCAAAGCTTCCACAGACATGGTAAACTTCAACTTTGCCTGAATTGGAAAGTTTTTGCCATGAAGTGCAGATATTTATGAAGAAAATCTGCACTTCATGGCAAAATACTGCACTTTGCACTAAAAGATTTGCACTTCACAGTCCAGACATTGGGCACATTTTGTGAACTGCGCTTTGCGAAATGTGAGAAATTCACAAATTAATTCACAGAGCGAAGCTTGGTGACTTTGGCCATCTCTAGTGTCAGTACCCACCACCCTCCATCTCCTTGCTGTTGTCCATTTCCTAACCTAATTTATTATTTTGGACCTCAGTCCTAGTCTGGTTAACCTCCTAATACGCCTCCAGTGTGGCACAGTGTTAAAGGCCTTACTGAAGTCCAGATAGGCCACATCCACTGCCTTCCCCTGATCTATTTCCCTGGTCATTCAGTCAAAGAAATATAGCAGTTGTGTTTGGCATGATTTATCCACATGAATCTATGCTTCATCTGGTCCTGCAGACCACTGGATTCTAGATACTCAGCAAATCTTTCTTTCAGTAGGGTTTCCATTAACTTCCCTAGCACTAAAGATAGACTGACCAGCTTATAGTTGCTAGATTCCTCCCTGCTTCCACTTTTATGAATGTCAACCTTTCTCCAGTCCTCTGGGACTTTTGGGAAGGAGAAGACAGCAAAAGGGAGCAGTACAATGTTATGCAACACAAAAGAATAACAGAGAGAAGTAAGGTACTACAATATAAATTAACTGCTGGTTACACAAGAGATCCATAAATAAATCACCAAAAGGTTTAAGGCCAAGAAACAACACAAATCTAAGTAAGGCACCTGAGAGTAACAAAGTAAAAAGGAGGGGGGAGCACATAAAAGTGGTTCGGGTTTAGAGGAATGAAGTGAGGGGGTTTGGTTGCAGGAACAAGACTGGGCTGAATCCACACACTAGAGATTTAAAGGCACAGAATGAGGAAGATGACAAAGGGTGGGAAGGGGGATTCCATAGAAGACAGTGGTATGAAAAGAAGGCAGCATGCGCAGTAGCAGTTATAAAGCAAGGGCTTGAAAAGGGTTGGGAGCTGGCATAACAGATGAAGTGGGGGGGGCGAAGAGAGAAGAAAGGTAACTTGGAAAAGAACTAAACCAGAATTTGAGAGAGGAACCCGCCCTTGAGTACAAGGAGGGAGCAGTTAGAGTAGAGAGAACAGTGGTGGGCGAGAGAGACCATTTACCACATAGTAGAATGAGTGGAAGAAAGGGTTCAATATTATCAGGATGGAACTGGGATGGTACTTTATACTACATCTATGTAGTCAAACACCAGGGCAATAGAAACATATACATATCTGCCCTGTCCTACCTATCTAATGTGCAATCAAAACTCCCTAGTAGCAGGCCAGCCAGGTGGTGCTGAGGTTTTTTTTTTGTTTGTTTAACCAGGAGACACACACTAAGCTGAATGCTTGTTTACTGGTGTGACCCGGGAGCACAAGGAAGTTAAATTACTTGCTCAGGGTCACACAGTATGCAAGTGGGGGCTGTGGGATTCAAACCCATGTCTCCAGGTTTGCAGCTCAGAGCCTTAATCCAGTTTCTGGATGCCACATCTCATGTAACACTGGTGATCCAAGTTCAGTGCTGGATGCCACACCTCATGTAATGCCGGAGAACTTAGTTTGGACCACTGGGGGTCAGCAGAGGGGAGAGAGAGGGTGGCTGGTAGATGATAGTAACGACCTCTTGGTTGCTCTCATTTACTGGATTGGGGAGGGAGGTTTCCTCACTCTCGGCTGATGCCTAGTGGAGGCTGGGTGTTAGAGCAGAGATCTGGGGGACTTACACAATGTCGGGAGGGTGGAGGGAGCACCTGGTTCTGGGAGTGAGCACTTGCCCCCACACATGCGTGCCAGCCAAGTATGACACTGCTCTGGGTCAGGAAGGGAGAAAACCACAAGAAACACCAAATTCTCTTCATTGCCATATGTGATGTCCCCCAACTCTCTCAGGCCTTGATCCTTGTGGATCCCCACCAGTAAGATGGTGGGGGGAGAGGCGGACTGGATTGAGGACTGAAGGGGACCTGATGACAGCTGCAGGTGGCCACAGAGGAGCAAAACGCTAGATGAAAAAAAGTACAATAAAGCCCTAGTGGCTCTTCATTCCTCCTCTCCTTCGTCCCATTTTATACCATCTTTATTTAACTCATATATCTTCTCACCCATCTTTGAATCCCCCCACTGTTTTCACATAGGCCACCTCTTTTAGTGGCTCATTTCACCCCTCCATCACCCTTTCCATTAAAAAATATTTTCTGTTGTCCTTTTAAATTTGCCCCCACTAGTTTTATGGCTATGTCCCTGGCGCTTGCCTTTGTGGTGTCTAAGCTTGATTAGTGTAACGTGCTCTACCTTGGGGTCTCAGGAGGTATCCTCCATCGTGGCTACAACTAGTGCAGAAAGTAGCTGCCAGGTTGTCGATGGGGCAGTCGAAATACTGGCACATCACCCTGGTGCTGCATGAACTGCACTGCCTGCCGGTCAGGGGGAGGATCCTCTTTAAGCTGGGTTTGCTCACCTTTAAGGTCCTACATGGGCTGGGCCCTGGATACTTGTCAGACTTTTTTATGCCCATTACCTTGATCTGCTCCCACAGTTCTTCCTCTCAGGGCCTTCTTGCGATTCCCAAGAAGAGGCTAAAAACTGTCAGTGACAGAGCATTTAGTGTTGCCGGCCTCATTCTGTGAAATTTGCTTCCTCCATCTGTAAGGGAGGCCCCTTCAGTTGAAGTATTCAAGACCCGCCTCAAGACCTTCCTGTTTAGTCAGGCCTTCCCAGACACTGTTTATTAGATCACATCTTTGGGATAGCCTTTTTAGTGAGTGCTTTTAGCTTAGGTTGTGCTTATTTATATGGCCTGTTTAATTTATTTGAGCTGTAATTTATCTATTTGTTCTATTTTATTGATAGTTTTGTAATTATGTGTACAACGCCCAGAGCCTCTGGGATTGGGCACCTGGAAAAATAAAACTTGCCTTACTCTTGTGTTTCACATCTGTTTGAACAATTCCTCTCTGTGCATCTTGTTTACTGCATGAAGGTATTTGTCTGTCTTAATCATATTTATGTCCTTCAGCCTCTCCTATGTCCTTTTCTACTGTCCCCGAATCATCTTGATTTCCCTCCACTGTGCCACCTTGGATCTATCCCTGTACTTTTTCAAATGTGGTCTCAAACACTGCACACAGTATTCCAGGTGAGATTAAACAAATGACTAATACATTGGAAGAAGAACCTCTCTTATTCAGCTGTTGATCCCCCTCCCTATGCTCCGCAACATTCTCTATTTCCTTACCACTGCTGCACATAATTGTGCTATTGTCTTCAGACTTTTAAAATTATTATCCTCATGTTCCTCTTGTCTCTTGTGCTCAGCAATACCACCTCCCCCATTCTGTGTTCGTTTTTTTTACCCCTATGTGCATCATCTTGTACTTCCTGTCATTAGCTTTTAACTGCCATACCTATGCCAGCTTCTCTAATTTACCCTGGTCCCCTTTCATAAGTCTGAACCCATCCTCAATATTTTTCCAATAGTAGATCTCTGTATCATCTCTCAAGAGACAAATATTGCTCCATATCCCCACCCAGAAGTTGCAGCTGAAAATGTTGAAGAGGACCGGTCCCAGAACAATTTCTGTGTCACACAACTAATGATCCACACCAACCCAAAAGGATTCCATATAATACCACACTCTGCTACTCACCCAGTTCCCCCTGTCTTTTGACTCTATGCTCCATCCCCAAGTCATGCAGTTTCATTATCAACCATCCATGTGAAACAGAGTCAAAGACTTTACTGAAGTCAAGGTACAGTGTGTCTACCAGCTATCCCTTGCCCACTGCATTCACCACTCAATTGAAGAAATCAGCCAAGTTTGTCTAATATGACAGGCCCAGCCCCCATTAACTCATGCTGTCTTTTGTCCTAAAGTGAATTTTCCTCCAGGAAATTTACCAGCCTCTCCCTTAACATGGACTTTAGCAGTTTATCACTATAAATTAAACTAACAGGTCTGTAGTTCCCTGGTTCATCTCTGCGCCTTCTCATGTACAGTGGAACTACTTCACTATTCTCCCTGTCTCCAGTGAAGTACTGAAGAGTTTAGTCAGTGTTTCAGCTAGGAGCTGACCCATCTCCTTTAGCACACGAGGATGCAGCTTGTCCATGCCCACAGACTTAGCCACCTACAGTGAGCTCAGTCAGTTAGGAAACTTTTCATTGAAATTGGATTGTTGTTGACCCCCTACCCCTTTGCACTAATGACACAATTAGGTGATGGACCCTTTTCTTATATGGAGGACTCTAAATAGAAATACTTGCTATAGAGCAACTCCACAGTTTGGCATGTGCTTTCATAAATAAGATGTTTATCTGTTACAAGTTACCAGAGAATGCATTTTTTTCATTTTCAATGTCCATTTCCAAGATTTCCAACACATCTTGGTAGTCCATCTAAAAAGTCTGTATAGAAAACATTTGAAAACGTTTACCTCTCTCGTTAACCCCATAGTGCCTTTGTTTATGATATAGTGCTCACCATATAAACAGACTGTGATATCACAAACAGAAATTGTGAGGCTAGCAGAGGGGAGTCAGATACATTTTGAAAGACTGAAATAATTGCTGAATTATCTACAATATTTAGTAGACCAACAGAAGGGGAAAGTAGAAAAGGTAACACATAACTAGAAAACAATGAAGTTAAAACATAAAGTAATTGGTTTTAAATCTAGTGTTTGTAAGCCTTTTATTATGTTGATTGTGCGCATGCACAAGAAACATGTTGCAGCAGGCTGTGGAGGCGCAACACTGTTGCGGCCAATGCCCCCACTGCCTTTTGAGGCTTGGCCCCTGTCCCCAGTGGTGTGGCATGCTGATGCTGACACTAATTCAGGCAGCGTGCCACAACCTTGAGAAGTTTTAGCCACTCCAATCAGGGTCCACCTCGTCATTGCAGCGTCATCCACTGCAATAAGAAAGCGACCCCTCATTTCAGGGCTCCCTTGCATTCCTGACCTGTTAGCTGAGGGAGTGCCCAATCCCCCTCAGCATCATGTCCCCTCTCCCTGGTTCTTTGCTGATGGGGGTGCCCAATACCCTTCAGCATGTCCCCCCCACATTCTTGTGTGCCGAGGGGGTGCCCAATCCCCTCGGTTCATGAGACCCCCCATACCAGTATGTGCCGATGAGGGTGCTCAATCCCCATCGGCTCCAGTCCTCCCACCCCAAAACATGCAGGCGGCATGCTGGGAGGCCACCCAGGCATGCCAAAAGTACCTTCAAAAAGAAAAAAAGTCCCGTGACTTTTTTTTTATATAACCCTGAAGAGAAGAAAATGGTCCCTCGCCGTCTGCGCCTCCTCCACCAACCCGCACCCTCCCACTGCATATCCCACCTCCCCACACACCCCTCACCCTATACTTTCCTCCAGAGCTCGGCACGATGATCTTTGGTGGACCGGGAACACGTTTGCACTCTTCAAAGCCGACTGCGAACTGAGGAAATGCCGATAAGCTGTATAATGGTATAAATAGGGGTTTTTCAACTTTGGTGCATATCTCAGACATTTTTTTGGAATTTTGGCACCAAATATTCAACATGGGGTGTTTGGGACCCATTCTCATGAATTCTGCCACTGTCATGGTGTTATTCGGCCCCTAAAGGTGATTTCGCGGTCACTGCGTGGAATCACCTTTAGGGACCAATTAATGAAATGACAGTGCCAGTGTTCATGAGGTGGGCTCTCAAAAAGTCTATGTTGCAAATTTGGTGGAAAAATAAAAAATGACTGTTCACTATATAAGCAGTAGTTGCTATGCACGCTCGTAACTTCGCGAATTTGCAATATTGTTACACCAGATTTTCAATATTGACATTTTTACACACCTCCTTGTGAACAGAACAGCTGTCATTTTTCACATTGTGGCCAAAATGTGTTTTTGCACTTCCGGTGCAGATTAGCGTGGTCGCTGTGGGAAATCAGTGTTCGGGACAGATTAAGAAAATGACAGTGACACTGTTCATGAGCAGAGGTCCTAAAATGCCTATGTTGAAAATTTGGTGATGACACTCCAAACAATGACTGTGTTACGAGTGTGCATTGCACAGTTTGCACGCATGCTCGTAACGTCACAAATTTATAATATTTTCACTCCAGATTTTCAAAATTGCCATTTTCCCACACCTATTTATGAACAGTACAGCTGTCACTTTTCCCATCCTGGCCAAAATGTGTTTTCTCACTTCCAGCACAGAATAATGCAGTCTCTGTGGAAAACCAGTGTTCAGGACAGATTAAGAAAATGACAGTGATACTGTTCGTGAGCAGAGGTCCTAAAATGCCTATATTGAAAATTTGGTGATGATAGTCCATCAAATGACTATGTTATAAGTGTGCGTTGTGCAGTTTCCATGCACCCTTGTAACTTTGCAGATTTATAACATTGTCAGGCCAGATTTTCAACACTGGCATTTTTTCACACCTCCTTATAAACAGTACAGCTGTCATTTTTCACATCCTGACCAAAATGTGTTTTCACATTTCCAGCGCTGAATAGCACAGTCGCTGTGGGAAATCAGTGTTTGGAACAGATTAAAAAAATTACATTGACACTTTTCATATCCAGAGGTCCTAAAATCCCTATGTTGAAAATTTGGTGATGAAACTCCATAAAATGACTGTGTTACAAGCGTGCATTGAACTGTTTCCACGCACCCTTGTAACTTTGCAAATTTGTAATGTTTCCATGCTGCATTTTCGACACTGGCATTTTTTTACACCTCCTTATGAGCAATACAGCTGTCATTTTTCACATCCTGGCCAAAATATGTTTTTGCACTCCTGCCGCAGAATAGCACAATCGCTGTGGGATATCAGTGTTTGGGACAGATTAAGATCGGGCAAGTGAGAGGGGGGAGTCACCAAGCTCAACTGAGCTCTGTTGGGACTGCTGTGGATTTCTTTGTGGGTAGAAAAAGGCCCCAACACAGGAGCCCAGTACAAAAGGGCAGCCTGCAGCACTGGGAGTAAAAGAACGAGAGAGTGAGTGAGGGAGGGGGGAGTAAGAAAACTCAACGGAGCTCTGTCGGGACTGCTGCGGATTTCTTTGTGGGCAGAAAAAGGCATCAATGCAGGCAGGGGTCCAGTACAAAAGGGCAGCCTGCAGCACCGGGAGAAACGGAAAAAGCCACTGAGAGGGGGGAGTGAGCGAGGTCAACGGAGCTCTGTTGGGACTGTTGCAGATTTCTTTATGGGCAGAAAAAGGCGCCAATGGAGGCAGGAGCCCAGTACGAAAGGGCAGCCTGCAGCGCCAGGAGAAACAGAATGAGCAAGTGAAATAGGGGATGTAAGCGACCTCAACGGAGCTCTGTCGGGACAGCTGTGAACTTCTTTGTGGGCAGAAAAAGGCACCGACACAGGCAGGAGCCCAGTACAAAAGGGCAGCCTGCAGTGCGGGGGGAGAGAGAGAGAACAAGCGAGTAAGAGAAGGGAAGTGAGTCAACTCAATTGATCTGTGTTGGGACTGCTGCAGATTTCTTTGTGGGCAGAAAAAGGTGCCAATGCAAGCAGGAGTCCAGTACAAAACGGCAGCCTGCAGTGTTGGGAGAAATAGAATGAGCAAGTGAGAGAAGGAGAGTGAGTGAGCTCAATGAAGCTGTGCTGGAACTTTACAGTTGCCCACACTCCAGGCCAGGATCCTCCATGGTCCTATATTACAGCAGGACCTCTGGAGTGGAAACAAAGCAATGACTGGATACGCCCACACCTCCTTATGGACAGTACAACTGTCATTTTTCACGTCCTGACTGAAATGCGTTTTTGCACTTCCTGCACAGAATAGTGCTGTCGCTGTGGGAAATCAGTGTTTGGGACACATTAAGAAAACCACTGTGACACTGTTCATGAGCAGAGGTCCTAAAATGCCTATGTTGAAAATTTTGTGATGAAAGTCCTTAAAATGACTGTGTTACGAGCGTGCATTGTGCAGCTTCCACGCACCCTTGTAACTTTGCAAATCAGTAATATTTTCACACCAGATTTTCAACACTGGCATTTTTCATACCTCCTTATGAACAGTACAGCTGTCATTTTTCACATCCTGGCCGAAATGTGTTTTTTTCACTTCCGGCGCAGAATAGCACGATTACTGTGGGAAATCAGTGCTGGGGCCAGATTAAGAAAATGACAGTGACACTGTTCATGACCAGAGGTCCTAAAATCCCTATGTTGAAAATTTGGTGAAGAAAGTCCATAAAATGACTGTGTAACAAGAATGTGTTGAACTTTTTCCACGCACCCTTGTAACTTCGCAAATTTGTAATATTTTCACGCCACATTTTCAACACTGGCATTTTTTCACACCTCCTTATGAACAGTACAGCTTTCATTTTTCACATCGTGGCCTAAATATGTTTTTGCACTCCTGCCGCAGAATAGCACAGTTGCTGTGGGAAATCAGTGTTTGGGACAGATTAAGACCAAGTGAGTGAGAGGGGGGAGTGACCGAGCTCAACTAAGCTCTGACGGGACTGCTGCAGATTACTTTGTGGGCAGAAAAAGGCCCCAATGCAGGAGCCCAGTACAAAAGGGCAGCCTGCAGCGCTGGGAGAAACAGAATGAGAGAATGCGTGAAGGAGGGGGAGTGAGCGAACTCAACGGAGCTCTGTTGGGACTGCTGCGGATTTCTTTGTGGGCAGAAAAAGTGTCAATGCAGGCAGGGGCCCAGTACAAAAGGGCAGCCTGCAGCAGTGGGAGAAACAGTATGAGCAAGTGAAAGGGGGACTCAGCGAGCTCAATGGAGCTCTATCAGGATGGCTGTGGATTTCTTTGTGGGCAGAAAAAGGCACCAATGCTGGCAGGAGCCCAGTACAAAAGGGCAGCCTGCAGTGCCGGGAGAAACAGAATGAGCGAGTGAGACAGGGGGAGTGAGCAAGCTCAACGGAGCTCTGTTGGGACTGCTGTGGATTTTTTTGTGGCCAGAAAAAGGTGCCACCAGATGCAGGAGCCCAGTACAAAAGGGTAGCATGCAGCTTTGGGAGAAATAAAATGAGCGAGTGAGAGAGAGGGAGTGAACGAGCTCAATGGAGCTGTGCCGGAACTTAAGAGTTGCCCACTGTCCCGCCCAGCATCCTCTGTGGTCCTATATTACAGCATGGTCTCTGGAGTGGAGACAAAGCAATGACTGAATACTTTTAGGATTGCTCTAATAATACAGATTAATTTGTTTTGTTTATTTCTCTAACTGAGCTGAGTAATAAATTTGCTATAAAAAAATCCAAAAAATTACTGTTTTATGAGTGTGCGTTGCGCGCTTGCTACGCACGCACGTAACTTTGCGAATTTGCAATATTTTCTCTCAAAATTTTCAACATTGGCATTTTTCCACACCTCCTTATGAACAGTACAGCTGTCATTTTTCACATCCTGGCCAAAATGCGCTTTTGCACTTCCAGCGCAGCGTATAGTGCGTTCACTGTGGGAAATCAGTGTTCAGGACACATTAAGAAAACCACAGTGACACTGTTCATGAGCAGAGGTCCTAAAATGCCTATGTTGAAAATTTTGTGATGAAAGTCCATAAAATGACTGCGTTATGAGCGTGCATAGTGCAATTTCCATGCACCCTTGTAACTTCACAAATCAGTAATATTTTCATGCCAGATTTTCAGCACTAGCATTTTTCACACCTCCTTATGAATAGTACAGCTGTCATTTTTCACATACTGGCTGAAATGTGTTTTCGCACTTCTGGCTCACAATACCGCAGTCGCTTTGGGAAATTAGTGTTTGGGACAGATTAGAATCGAGCAAGTGAGAGAGGAGGAATGTCTGAGCTCAACTGATCTCTGTCAGGACTAGTTTAGATTTCTTTGTTGGCAGAAAAAAGTGCCAAAGCAGGCAGGAGCCCAGTACAAAAGGGCAGCCTGCAGCGCCGGGAGAAATAGAACGAGTGAGTGAAGGAGTGGGACTGAGTGAGGTCAACAGAACTCTGTTGGGACTGCTGAGAATTTCTTTGTGGGCAGAAAAAGGCATCAATGCAGGCAGGGGGTCCAGTACAAAAGGGCAGCCTGCAGCGGCGGGAGAAATAGAACAAGCGACTGAGAGAGGGAGTGAGCAAGCTCAACAGAGCTCTGTCAGGACTGCTGTGGATTTCTTTGTGGGCAGAAAAAGGTGCTAACGCAGGCAGAAGCCTAGTACAAAAGGGCAGCCTGCACCGCCAGGAGAAACGGAATGAGTGAGTGAGATAGGAGGAGTGAGCAAGCTCAGCACAGCTCTATCAGGACTGCTGCAGATTTCTTTGTGGGCACAAAAAGGCGCCAAAGGAGGCAGGAGCCCAGTACAGAAGGGCAGCTTGCAGCTCCAGGAGGAACAGAATGAGCGAGTAAGAAAAGAGTACTGAGCGACCTCAATGGAGCTTTGTCAGAACAGCTGTGAATATCTTTGTGGGCAGAAAAAGGCGACAATGCAGGCAGGAGCCCAGTACAAAAGGGCAGTCTGCAGCACCAGGAGAAACAGAACGAGTGAGTGAGAGAGGGGGAGTGAGCGAGCTCAACGGAACTGTGTAGGTACTGCTGCAGAATTCTTTGTGGGCAGGAAAAGGTACCAATGCAGACGGGAGCCCAGTACAAAAGGGCAGCCTGTAGCTTCGGGAGAAACAGAATGAGTGAGTGAGAGAGGGGTAGTGAGCGAGCTCAACGGAGCTCTATTTGGACTGCTGCAGATTTCTTTGTGGCCAGAAAAAGGCGCCAATGCAGGCAGGAGCCCAGTACAAAAGGGCAGCCTGCAGCGTCGGGAGAAATAGAACGAGTGAGTGAGAGAGGGGAAGTGAACGAGCTCAATGGAGCTCTGCTGGGACTTTACACTTGCCCACCATCCCGCCCAGTGTCCTCTGTGGTCCTCTATTACAGCAGGATCTCTGGAGTAGAGACAAAGCAATGACTGGATGCTTTAGCATTGCTATAATAATACAGATTTACTTCTTCTGTTTCTTTCTCTAACTGAGCTAAGTACTGAGCTATACTCTTATGATTCTTGTAATAATACATGTTTATGTGTTCTGTTTATTTCTCTAACTGAACTGAGTAATACTTGAAGTGCAATAGCATTTTTAAGTGGGCTAAGTGAAACTATATGAGAGCCGAGAACAAAAAGTATGGTAGCTGAGGGGTGAAAAACAGACAATGAGGCTTTAGGATTGCTACAGTAATACAGTGTCTAACGGATGACATTTGAGCCTGAATTACCCCCATCAGCAAGGGGTCAGTAGGGGGACCAGAGTGGGGGGGCAACAATTTGAGTAAATAGAGGTCTAACAGTTGTAGTAGGGTACAGAACCTGGGAGTAAGACCCCCTAGCATAAGATGGGGGCCACAGTGGGGCAGGTGCCACATGTCACTAGGGCGGGCATCTTTGGAAGGGTGGAGGGGTGTGCAGGGTGTGGGTGTGCCATGATCCAGGACTGCGCTTGGAGGATGGGGGGAAGTGTATAGTCTATAGATGACTGGCTAGTTTGAGGGAGGAACTGTGGAGGTTAAGGAGGAATGTAAATGGCAGGGCATATGTGTATGATAGGCATCCTGAGGGGGGGGATAGGGGATGGCAAAGGGGGACAGAGGAAGAATAACTAGGGAGTGAAACTGACCCCAGTATCAGAGGCACTAGCAGGAAAGAGAGGAGATGGGAGTGGGTACCCGAGGTGATGGCGGGGCTGCCAACTGATGGGGGAGCAAGACACCATGAAGAGTACCAGTGGAGAGAGCAGATGGCTGTGGGTAGTGAGGCACCAAGGGTGGCACGGAGAGGAACAAGTAGGTGGGGGGAACCGCTAGAGGGAAGATATGTAGGACAGGTATTGATTATGAATAGATTCGAACCTCTGCTATGGGACACAGAGGGGGAGCAGGAACATACTGAAGGGAAGAGGACACGCGGGACATGAGAGGGATGGCAACGGGTAGGGGAAGAGATAGCGAGGAGAAAAGGGTAGAAGGAGGCTAGTAATGAAGAAGTGGTGGTGACTGAAGGACAGAAGGCTATAGGAAGACAGAAGGATGGGAGGGGCATCACTATCTGGGTAGAAGAGAATGGGGGCTCTAAATCAACAACAATGGGAATAGGAGAGGGGTTGGAAATCAGCATGGGAGGAGGGGTGGTCGACATGGGAAGCCCAATAGGAAGTAGGCTGGGAAGGAGTTCAAGAGGGATGGGAGGAATAAGGCAGAGAAAAGGGGTGAGGCAGAAGTAAGGGGTACAGATATAGAAGTCACAGAGGGTGCAGTTGGCGGGGGTAAGGGACGGGGAAGAATGAATACTGGGGTGGTGGAAGAGGCATTAGAAGGGAAAGGGGATAAGGGTTGGGGGTACTCGTCCTGGGGGATTCTATAATGAAATGGATGAGATGTGGTGGAAAGAGGGAAAGGCACACCCATATTTGTATTGCAGCTGTCCCCAGGTTGAGTGTAGATGAGCAGGGCAGGCACTGCTCGAAAGTACAGTGAGGGGGCAGGAAGAAACCTCATTTACTGTTGCATGTGGGTACAAATGACTTGCGGGACACTGTGAAAGTAGTGAGGGGGAGGTTTCAGTACTTGGGCAGGCAGTCTGAGGGGGTGGGAAAGTCAGTGGCATTCTTGGAGTTACTGCTCTTACCAGAGCCCCCCTCCCCCCAAATACACACATACACACTCCCAAAAAAGCTGCTTAAAAGCCTGCAACTCATTCAAATCAATTCCATTTTCTTACTTACTTGGGGTTCAGTGCCAACAAGTGTAAAATCATGTACCTAGGGCTCAGGAACCCAGATACTGGGATACTGGGTATACGATGGGGGGAGGTACTGATACTCAGAAGACATGAAAGGGTCCTTGAGATTATTATATCAGAGGACCTCAAGGTGGCAGTACAGTGTGACAAGGCTATGGGCAGGGCAAATTGAATTCTGAGGTGCATAAGGACTGGCATCTCCAGTAGGAGGATGAGGGATGTTCTGCTGCCATTGTATCACTCCCTGGTATTCCCCCAGCTGAACTACTGCATCCAGTTTTACAGTCCACACTTCAGAAAGGACATAAGGTGGAGGTTTTCCACAGGAGGGCAGCTAAAATGGTTCAGAATTTTCACAGAGATCCCTACAAGGAAAGGCTGAAGAATCTCAACATGTACAATCTGGAAGAGAGGAGGCCGAGAGGTGATATGATCAGGACCTACAAAGTACCTCACAGGGGTAAAGAGGGTACAGTTGGGGAGTTTCCTTCAAATGAGGATGAGCACCCAAACCAAGGGACATACAATGAAGCTGGTGGTGGTGGGGGGGGGGGCGTTCAGGATAGATGTGAAGAAATATTTCTTTACTGAAAGGGTGGTAGATGTCTTGAACAGACTGCCAAGAGAAGTGGTGGAAGCTAAAATGGTACGGCCATTAAGCATGCATGGGATAAACATGTGGGTATATTACCGAAAGGAGAAGTAGGGGGTTAACGGAGATCAATAGGACCATGGATGTGGAGTAGGTTCAAGTTCATTGCAGGAAAAATCCATTAAGCTCACTCACAAGGAGGTCCTGATAGACGCAGGCAGAATAAGACATGCACTAACATATACAGGCAGGAGTTACATGTAGGTAGACAACACTTGGCCAGACTGGGTTGGTTGAACGGCCCTTTTCTGCTGACGAATTCTATGTTTCTATCACATCAAGTGTTAATTCAGGTGCAGTGTTTATTTGAAGTTGGGCCTACTATACATCCACATGTAAGGTACAGTAAATTACTGAATTACATGCAGCCCACTTACAGTGCAATAAACAGAACCCCACTGCTTCGAGAAGCCTTTGCTCTTCATAAGGCTACTTAAAGAGCTGGGGTTCTTTTTGCAGTGTCCACACCAGTATGTTGATCTTAAAATCGACACCACATCTGAATGAGTACTTGATTCTTGCTTACTCCATTTCTTCCCCACTTTGAAACGTGCTTGTCCTGAGTTAATTTTGCCCTGGCAGCGCCTCGCCTGTGTTGGAAGATGACATGACCAATAAGCGCCACTGAAAGATGTCAGACTTCACAGACTGTGAAGGCAGCTGCTCACGGACAGACATAAGGCAATTCTAGTCCCACCATCTCGGCAAGAAGAAGGCTGAAGCTGTGGCCACTGATGACTGTTGGGATGTGGGGATGGGGGAACCAAAGTGGACACACATAAGGAGATAAAATCATAATTAACATTGTGAGACCTTCACCACCTTTCCAAAATTCTTAACAGTAAAAGAACACTCTATGAAGTTTTTCAAATGGCAACACAATCTGGTGAGCCCTCTGTCTGCCATCTGACACAAGTCATCAACCAGCATAAAATTGCCTAAACAAGGCAGTATGGTCATGTGATTCCTGAAATACTGGAGATTACAGATTTGTAAGAACAAAAGAATATCACACAGAAGCTGGCACATATCCCTATAGCAACTGTCTCCTGCTTCTCAGTACTCCTGTTTATACCCTTGAGGTACTTGAATGTTTCCATCATATCCCCTCTTTCCCCTTCTCTCTTCCAGTGAGTACATATTGAGGTCCCTTACTTTCTTCTCATAAGTTTTGTGTTGCAAGCTCTGTACCATCTCATTCGCCCTTGTCTGGACCATCTCCAGCCTGTTAATATCCTTATGAAGGTGCGACCTCCAGAACTGCACACAGTACTCCATGTGAAGCCTGACCATGGTTTTATATCATGGCATCACTACCTCCTTCCTTATGCTGGTGATACCCCTGCCTATGCATCCCAGCATGTCATTGGCCCTCCCAGCTGCTTTACCACTTCAACATTTTCAGGTCATCTGACATAAGAACCCCCAGGTCCCTTTCCTTCTTTGTGACTGTCACCCCCCCCAATTCTGTACCTTTCCCCAGGGTTTCTATGTCCCAGGTCCATACTTTTGCACTTTTCTGAAGTAAACTTCAGTTGCACATCCTCAGACCATTTCTCAGCCTTCCCCAGGTCCCTCTTCATCCCCCCCCGGGGTATCCACTGTGTTACAGATCTTGGTGTAATCTGCAAATAGGCAGACCTTTCCCCTTCACCCCTTCTGCAATGTCACTCATGAAGACATTGAACAGGACTGGCCCCAGGACCAATCCTTGCGGCACCCTACTGGTCACCCCCTCTCCCCAGACTGCGCCCCATTTACCACCACTCTTTGCTTCCTGTCTGTTACCCAGTTTCTAACCCACTTTACCACCCTTCCCCCCATGCCCATCCTATTTAGCCACTTTATCAGCCTCCTATGTGGGACGGTGTCAAATGCTTTGCTTACATCACGGTAAGCGTTCTCCACTTCCCCACCCTGATTTACTTCCTTTGTCACCCAAAGACATCAACCAAATTTGTCTGACATGACTTCCCCACTGTGAATCCATGTTGCCTATGGCCCTGGGCTCCGATGACTTCTACATGCCCCACTATCCTTTCTTTAACCAATGTCTCCATCATCTTCCCTACTATTGAAGTGAGGCTGACCGGCCTATAGTTCCCCAACTTCTCCTTCCTACTGCTGGATTTCTATAGCGGGACCACATGTGCCCTCCTCCAATTCTCCGGTACCACCCCTCTGTTGAATGACTCAGTGAATATGGCTGCCACAGATACTGTTATTTCCCGTCACAGTTCTTTTCATATCCTTGGGTGTATGCCATCTGGTACCATCGCTTTGTCCACCTTCAGTTTACTCACCTTCTCCAGGATTCTTCTGCCTGTGAATGGACTATTGTCCACCTCTTCACACCTTTGCAACTGCTGTACTGCTGTGGTCCTTGCCCCTTTCCATCGTCTGTGAATACTGAACAGAAAGACACAGTGAATGCCTTGGGGGGGCACATGACAGCTCTTGGGCATGGTACTTTCACTTCCAAATACCTAAGGAGCACATATAAGCAATCAGCATTCAGCATTGACAAATGCTTGTTATAATAGGGAGGTGCTCTTCAAGGAAGTTGACATTTCCTTTATCATCTTCCTTCCACTCATCTCCCTTCTTCAATATGAGTCATACCTCCTTAATTTATTGCTTCTCCTGTAAGTAATGAAAACAGGTTTTGCCCCCTTCTCCTTTCCCTCAGCTATCTTCAACTTCATAAACCTTAACCTTCCTCTTAGCCCTGTTGACCTCTTTCTTCTTATTTTGAAAATCCCCACTTGGATGATTTTGTATTTTTTTGTTTTTCTTTGCCCTCACTGTTGCTCCCACTTCACTCATAAACCACAATGGTCTTCTATCCCCTTATTATTTCTTATTACCCTTGCATAATGATTGTGACTTATGATATCCCATTTTCTATCACTTCCAAATTCATGTCTACCCCCTCTGACACTTAACCATTCTACTTTCCCCTGCAACAGCTTGCTCACCCTGTCAGAATCAGCTATACTAAAATCCAGGTCTTTTGTCTGTGACTGGTTTATCTCCACTTCATGTTTGATGAAAACTCATATTGTTTGGTGGCCACTAGCTCCCGGTGGGCCCAGCACTGTGTCCTCCCCTGTATTGTCCATGTTTGTAAGAACTAAGTCAAAGATTGCTGCCCGTTTGTTGGCTTCTCCATCCCCTGTGCAAGGAATGTTTCCTTGAAGACTCAGCCATCCATTGACTTCTTACATTTACTGCTACTGGTATCCTCCAGGCCACATCAAGCATGCTGAAGTAACCCAGTAGCACCACGCCCCTGCTTGCTGCCCTTTTAGTCTAATTCATCCTCCCTGTCTCATTCCTCTTTTGAGATGATGGCCCATATACCACCCTTATCCTGATGTTTTCCTCCATTCTGTCAACCCCTGAACCCATATTGTTTCCGTTTACTCACCTCTTTCCATGTCTTTGATCTCCATAGCCTTTGTACTGTCCCTCAAATATAATGCTACACCTCCTTTCTTCTCTATTCCTTCTGAATACTTCATATCCTTGCATGGTCATGTCCCAGTCAAGGCACTGGCTTACTCACATTTATGTGATCACCAGCAGGTCCAAATGGGCTTTTGGTCACTGGTTTTGTACCCAGGCTTCTAGTGTTCATTCTCATTGCCCTTCCAGGTCACTTGCAACCATGTTTTTTGCCCTGACCTCTTCCTCTTCCACCTAACCTCTACTAGAGCCTTTCCCCTGAATCCCAGCTCACATTACCTTCCTGGATCCTCTGCAGCCACTTTCCTTGCAATTTGCTCAAGCATCTTTGTCTCCACTATCATTATACTCCTTTTGTCCTTCATTGTTTTTTAGCACTGCAGGGAGGTTATCCAGTCTTCGCTCAACTGAGTAGGTGCACCTATCTGCATCTGATCTGCCTTCCTTTCTGATATTTTAAAAGATGCACTCTTTAAACTTCTAGCCAAGCATCCTGGTTCCCTTCTCAGAATGGTGAAGGCAATTTTGCTTTACTTTCATTTCATCACTACAAATGTGGCCCTAATTTCCAAGGAAACCCATCAATCGTCTCTGCACCATTCCTTCAACCATGCTTAGAACAAGCAGTCAAAAGAATTCTCTGCTCTTCCTGCCCCAAAGGAATCCTTCCCTCTCTCTGCCCCAAACTGACAGAATCTCAGAAAAAGTCTATGATGCTTGAGCCTCCCTGCTTGCATTGTATTGCAGGTAATGTCATTAGTTCTTAGGTGGACAATGACATCTGGCCTACCCCCCCTTTCCCATTCCCCTGTCAATTTTTAACACCTTTTAGCACCCCTCTAAACAGAAGCCCCCAGAAGGCACTTAACTATCCAGTGTCCCAGCTCCCTGCTCTACCACATTCTTTCCATCTCATGATGGACTCCCCTCTCATAAGCACTTTTGTAGCCCTCTCCTTCCATTGGACTTTGATCTCTTGTTAGGTGTACTCTTATAAAACAGAATGAATTCAACATTGTAAATTAGGTTAGAAACTGGTTAATGGATAGGAAACAGAGGGTGAAAATTAATGACATTCACTCTAATGATGGGACAGTGAACAGCCATGTACCACAGAGCTTGGTTCTGTGACCAGTCTGCTTCAGTGTGTCCATGAGGAACATTGCAGAAGAACCGGAAGGGAAGGTATGCCTTTTTGCAGATGTTACCAACATTTGCAATAAGATGGACACTCAAAAAGGAGTTGTAGAGAATATGCAGAGATCTTGAGAAACTCAAGGAGATGTCAAAAGCATGGCAGTTGGGGTTCATTGCCAAAAAGTTCAAAATCATTCACCTAGGTCATAACCCAAGAGCTGAGTACAGGATAAGGAGGTACTGATAGTAACTAGACAGGAAAAGGACATTGGGGTTATCATATTGGAGGACCCTGAGATGTCAGGGCAGTGTGACTAGGCAGTGGGTAGGGATAGTGGGATGCTGGGGTGTCTAGGGAGGGTATCACCAGCAGGAGGAGGGAGATGGTGTTGTCAGTGTACCAACTGCTGGTGAGATGCTACCTGAAATAATATGCCCATTGTTGGATAAAATACCTCATAAAGGACACAGACAGTGTGGAGGCACTCCTGAGATGGGCAACTAATATGGTGCAGGGTTTGCACAAGAAGCCTGATAAGGTGAGACAGAGGCATGCACTGGAAAAGAGGAAAGAGGGAGATGTGGCATGATCAAGACCTACAAGTGCTTCATGGGGATGAACAGAGTCTTGGTGGGGAATCTCTTTAAAAAAAAGAGCACTAGGACCACAGGGTATAGGATGAAGTTGGAGGGGGAAGTTCAGGAGAGATGTGAAGAAATATTTCTTCACTGAAAGGGTGCTAGATGCCTAGAAAGGACTGCCAATGGAAGTGGGAGAGGCTAAAACAGTGTGTGTGTGGGGGGGGCTTCAAGCATGCTTGGGGTAGGCAGAAGGTCATCAGATCAGATATGGTCTGCAAAGGGAGATTGGGCAGGAAACATTTGTACAGATGTGGTGGGCCAAGTGGTCCTTTACTGTAGACAAATTCTATGTTTCCAGACCTTGTCTCCTAGGAAGCAATACTTTCTTATCTCCTTACTGTGGAGATCAGACCAGCTGAATAACACAAGGATGAATCTCTTTGTTGTTACCACATCAAACACTTCCAGAAGGACACTTACTCCTGCACACCCCCTGAAGGCTACTGTCTGCCCCCAGTCTGAACATTAGGTCCATTGGGAAGAGATGTATTGGCTACCTGCATGAACAACCACTGGGACCAGCTCTGGAGATGGCAAAGTTCTGCCTTTACTACAGCCAGCTCCATTGTGAGTTCTGCAAACTGGCTATACACTGAGCAACAGCACCACCTCCAAACACCATTCCTTAAGACAACTGCACCACAGGTGTTGTATCTTGTCAAGTCCCCTCTCTCCCTCTCCTACACTGTCCCTCTCAGCCTTTTAGATCCTCCTCTAATGACTCCTTTATACCATTCCTTTACCTATTGATTTTGGGCCCATGTCCTTTATTGATTTTGGGCCTACATTCCTAGCACTTCACTACAGCCACTGAAGTTGTTCTTAGGCAGACACACTTTAATCAGATAGGATTTTACCAAGAGCACTTTAAACACCCAGACCTTCTCAAAGATGCTGCCTGTCTGTGGCAAGGGCGAGGCGAGAGTACTTCTCACCATGCAATTCAATGAATGGCGCAGAGCACAGGGGTTTGGCTTCATTGGGAACCGGGGTTCCACCTGGAGGGATACCAGCCTATACTGGCAGGATGGTCTACATCTGCCCAGGAAGGGAACAAGTCTACTAGGTGATCGGTTTAAATGCTTCATTGGCAAGCTTTTAAACTAGTCAAGGGGGGAGGCACTGATGAGCAGCAGGAGATTCTCAGCCTTCCCCTACAAAACCAGGTACTAAATGAGGTAAAGACCAAGATAAAAAGATCAGATGGGAGCAGGACAGGGGTAATTGTAAAAAGCAAAGTCAGTGAGGACATAGATGGTGCTACAAGAGGTAATACCATCAAAAAATGGAGAGCAATGAGTACCAATGCCCATAGTCTGGGTAACAAGCTTCCTGAATTAATGGCCTTGATGGATGAGGAAAATCTGGATATTGTGGCAGTCACAGAAACATGGTACACACAGAACCATGACTGGGATGTAAACATACCAGGATGCACCACCTACAGGAGGGACAGGGAGGGTAAAATAGGAGGTGGAGTAGCTCTCTTCATAAGGAATGGCATCAAAGCAACAGAACAAAAGGGTAAACGGGAAGGAGAGAAAGCACTGTGGGTCAATTTGGAGACAGGCAATGGCACCACAATCTGCATAGGGGTTGTATACAGACCCTCATCTCAGGGAGGAAATGGACAACAAAATGATAGAAAGTATCCTTAGAATGGCAGAAAAAGGAGAGATATTGCTATTGGGGATCTGAATATGCCAGATGTTAACTGGAGTGCATTTTCAGCAGCCACTTCTAAGAATGGGGTAATTTTAGCTGTCGTACAAGAGGCATGTCTTAGACTACTAGTATCAGAACCCACTCGAGAGGGAGCAATCTTAGACCTGGTACTTTCAAATGGAGATGGCGAGAGGATCATAGATTTAGAAGTGGGTAGCCATCTGGGAACTAGTGACTATGAAACAGTATGGTTCACAATTAACACAGAGGTAGAGTCAAGCCATACAAAGGCAAAGGTACTGGACTTCAGGAGGGCAAACTTTGCCAAAATGGGTGAGTGCCTAAGGAATGCACTAGCAAATGGGCAGGAAGGAGGGGGTGGAAGAACAATGGGGAATAATCAAAACTGCCATCACAGAGGCAACAAGCCTTTGTGTGAAGCAAATAAACAAAACAAAACGATGTAAAAAACCTCTATGGTTCTCAAAGGAGGTGGCAGGAAAGGTTAGGGAGAAAAAGAGAGCATTCAGGAAGTACAAGGAATCGCAGAAGGAGCAGGACAGAGAATTGTGTCAGTTAAAGCAAAAGGAAACAGGAAAGGCAGTCAGAACAGCAAAGGCCCAAACCGAGGAAAAGATAGCCAACTCAGTTAAGAAGGGGGATAAAACCTTTGATAGGTACATCAGGGAATGAAAGAAGAACAAGGGAGGGATAGTGAGGCTTAAACAAGGGAAGGGGTGGGCAGAGGGAGACTGTGAAAAGGCAGAGATACTAAACAAATACTTTTGCTCATTATTCACAAATGAAGACAGGGAGGTACCTAAACAAAACTATAGAAACATGCTTGATATGGGGGTTGATACCAGCCCTTTCACAGAAGACAGGGTTCTGAAAGAACTCTTAAAACTGAAGGTGGACAAAGCAATGGGGCCTGATGGGATTCATCCCTGAATTCTAAAAGAACTAAGGGTAGAACTAGTGACACCACTGACTACCCTCTTTAATAAATCATGAGAGGATGGGGTGGTACCTGAAGACTGGATGATGGCAGATGTGATTCCTGTACACAAAAGTGGGAGCAGGGCAGAAGCAGGAAACTACAGACCTGTTAGTTTAACCTCAGTGATTGGGAAAATGATGAAATCACTTCTAACGGAAAGAATTGTTGAGTACCTAGAGGCCAGAGGAGCACAGGACACAAGGCAGCATGGCTTCATAGAGGAAAGGTCATGTCAGATGAATCTAATAGATTTCTTTGACTGGGTGACAAAAGTAGTAGATCAGGGAGGGATTGTAGACATGGCCTACCTAGATTTTAGCAAGGCATTTGACACAGTCCCACACAAAAGATTAATATACAAGTTGGCCAGCCTGGGAGTGGGTTCCAAGATGGTAGCCTGGGTAAAAAATTGGCTGGAGAACAGGACACAGAAGGTAATAGTAAATGGAGTCCACTCTGAAGAAAGGGGGGTTACTAGTGGGGTACCACAGGGTTCAGTACTAGTACTGGTCCTCTTTAATGTCTTTATAAGTGACATTGCAGAGGGACTGGAATGAAAATTATGTCTCTTTGCAGACGACACAAAGATCTGCAATAGAGTTGATACACAAGGTGGGGTGGAAAGGATGAGAAGAGACTTGGCAAGGTTGGAGAAATGGTCAAATGAATGGCAGCTTAGATTCAATGCTAAGAAGTGCAAAGTAATGCACCTAGGAAACAAAAACCCAGGGGAAGAGTACACAATGGGGGGTGAGATACTAACAACAACAAAAATGGAAAGGGACCTGGGGGTAGTCATATCAGATCACCTAAATGTGAGCAAGCAATGTGAGAGGGCAGTAAGCAGGGATGATGGGATACTGGGATGCATAGGGAGAGGCATCACCAGTAGAAAACAGGAAGTTGTTATCCCGCTGTACAGACAGCTGGTGAGACCCCATCTGGAGTACTGCATGCAGTTCTGGAGACCCAGTCTCTGCAAAGACATAGACAGGATGGAGGCAGTCCAGAGGAGTGCAACTAAAATGGTGCAGGGTCTGCGCCAGAAGACATATCAAGAGAAACTGAAGGATTTCAATATGTATAGCCTTGAGGAGAGGAGGGAGAGGGGGACATGATTGAAACTTTCAAATACCTCAAGGGAATCAACAAAGTCCAAGAGGGTAGCATCTTTCAGAAAAAGAGGAGTGCAAGAACAAGGAGGCACAATCTGAAGCTAGAGGGAGGACGGCTCTGAGGTAATGTGAGGAAGTATTTTTTCTTAGAGAGGGTTGTGGATGCATGGAACAACCTTCCTGAGGAAGTTGTGGAGTCAAAAACAGTGGTTGAATTCAAGAATGCATGGGACAGACAAGGCAATTCTCAGGAGTGGAGGGTGGAAGAAGTAGGCTTTTGGTTAGCTAGGATCTGCAGCTTATCCATTAAGTAGGGAAATGGGCAGACTGGGTGGGCCAAGCAGTCCTTATCTGCCATTAAATTCTATGTTTCTATGTTACAGAAATATAAGTGTGCTGTGTACATGCAGAATGCATGACACATGCTTAATTGTGCAATGTGTGCATGTGGTTCGCATACACAAAGTGAGCCTAAGTGAGCCAGGTCTAAACAGCACATCAGGTTCGCATGCTGCAAGCTTGATGTATGCAGCAGGTGAGCTGGTGCAAACATCTTCTAAAAATCACATCAGGTTTGTGTGTTGCACGCTTGACATAAGCACTGCAGTTAAACTGGCGTGAAGATAATTTAAAAATCACATCAGGTTCACATGTTGCATGCTTGCTATGAGTGTAGCAAGTAAGCTGGTGAAAATCTCCTCTAAAAAAACACATCAGTTTCTATTTCTCATACTATTGCTAGACATTAGAGCCATTAAAATACATTTGTCATTGATTTCCCATTAAAATTAGGTAACTACGTTAATTCCGATCCTTTTGCAAGTTGCTTAATGGCTTTTGATTGTTGTCATTAAATCACCATTAATTTGTAAAGTATTGTTTGCTTACTGCATTAAATGTCTAGGATACAGTCAGCCAACATCCTCCATTCCAGATGTGTGTAGAGGGGCATCTGTGTTGTGAAGCCTGAGCTTTTGGTTTTGGGCCTTGCAAATCCCCTTGTGCATATTTAGTTCTGCAAATGTTTCTCCATGACTGTTTTGGCTCACTTGCTTCCCCTTGTCATTCTCTATGGAGCATATACACTATGGCCATGCTTAGCATTCTTTGTGCTGAGTAGGGTCTTGGATGCATGCATACCTCTTAACCTTTTTTCACTGAAATGAGGGGCACAGATACTTAAAAGGAGGACCAGTGATGGACACTGACCCTCATTATGAAGGATGCATCCTCAAACATGGGGATACAAGCTCAGAACACAATGTAACCCATTGTGTTTACTTGTATAGCGTTTATTGTTGATTCAGCATCTTAAAATATTGTGACTTTCCACTTAAAAGTCTGAATTTACATCACATTCTTTTTTTGGCTGGCACCTTTTCAATGAAGGATGGATGAGGGACAGAGTAATTTTTCGGTGTAAAATGAGGGACATCGCTTGTAAAGAGGGACAGTTGAGAGGCATGGATGCATGCACCATATCTCACATTTTGTCACTGAAATGAGGGACATGGATACTCAGAATGAGGGACAATGAGGGACACTAACACTCACAATAATCAGGACACATCCTGAAACATGGAGATGCTGTACTTCAGAGCACAGTGGAAACCATTGTATTTACTTGTACCTATGTTAGCACCTGAGAATTAATTTCTACCATAAAGCAGGTGTGCTATTTTGGTAGGGCAGAGGGGGCAGTTGCCCCCTCTCCTGCATTTGTGCCTAGACTGTTCTTATGGTGTGGAAATAATGGCATTAAATTTGGATTTAATCTTTTGCACAATTAGTGCCCCCTGGCCTGTGTGCACTCACTCTGCTGGTGCACTCCTGACTTGACTGTGTCTGTATTGTGTTGTCCACTCTCTCCACCTATTAGTGGTGATACCATCACAAGTGACGTGGAAGAGCTCCAGCCAAAGAAGAGCACATGAGTCATGCAAGTGTGACATTGTCTTTCCTGCCACAGTGTAGACAGGCTGTACACTACAGCTTAGAGGAGTCAGTGAGCACTGAACTCTTAACAGCAGTGTTGTAGTGGCATATTTTTATTGGTCTACTCTTAGTGAGTCTCCATCTCACCTGATGACCTGAAGGGGCAGAGGGTGAGCTAGATGCTAACTCTAGACTAGGCTACCTACTTACTTTACTAGTCTCGCCTGCAAGAAAAACAGCACAGGTCCCCTGTGGCAGCAAGCTAGGCTTAGCAGCAGTGGTGACAATGGTGTGGGTGGCCTTCACAGGTCTTGATCAGTGCAGTGTTGCAGCAGCCAAGCAAGAAGCAAGCAAAACAGGTTGGGTGGGTTCGGTTGGTGAGGTGACTTTGTCACGGACCATGTTGGGGACCTGGGATGGTTGTTTCTAGCATCCAGCTTCTGGCAGAAGGATGGAGAAGGAGAGTGAACTGAAAACTGGGCTGGTGGCAAACTGGGCCAGGCCGCAGGTTCTGGAAAGAAGGCTGGGTAAGTAAAAGTAAATACTTTTTTTTTTTACATGGGGATTGGGAAGGAGGAATGACTGAAATATTGATGTGTTTTTCACATTTCTGTGCCTTTGGGTGGCTTAATGACCCATATAGGATGGGTATTGAATGGAATGGAGACAGGGAGAGAAATCAGGACAAAGTTTTGTTGTTCTTTTTTTTGGGGGGGGGTTCAGAACTTCCCCAGGAATAAATTGGTTAATAACTGGAAGTGTTTAAGCCCAAATCTGATGCACAATTCTCCAGGGTATAGACAGATGAATCTTATACATTTGAATTGTTCCTGATTTGCATATTAATTTTCCTGTCACAACAAATCAGTTTTACCTTTTAGAGACTTCCAGACATTATATAGCTTGCCACCTAGGTGCCCCCCCACTGAAATCTGAAATGCACCCCTGCCATAAAGTCTAAATTTACAGGAGATCCTGTGTGTGAGCAGTATGTTTTCAATGAGGGATGGATGAGGAGCAGAGCAGTTTTCAGGGGTAAAATGAGGGCTGTCCTTTACATTCATAACTGTTGAGTGGTATGGTATGAACAGATAATGGGAGCCCCACTATAGTCGGACTTCTGCATCTTCACCCCCACCCATTGAAGCTGACCTCCACATCCCCACACTCAGGCATATTATGGCATAAGGCAAGGGAGACTGCAGGGGCATGCACATTAAAATGAAGGAGGGTACTTTTTATTACTATTTTATACATTATTGATGGAGAGTTGAAAATTAGTGAAGGCCACGCTCGACTAACAAGGGCCTTGTTAGTAGAACAGTTGCCTTCATTGTTCTCCAACTCACCATCATATTGTATAAAATAGTAATAGAAAATAACTCCATTCATTTCAAGGGGGTACACCCCCCAGTGCTATGACCCATGGACATCATCTCTTAAAGACTCCTGCCTCCGGCTCCCTAGTACTCAGGTAAGAGACTTTTGACTTATATCTATACTTGGTGGGTTGCCTGTAGTAGCATGACCGCACCCACTTCAGTGTGTGTGTGTGTGTGTGTGCATGGGGGAGATTGGACATGTGGGTGGGTGTCGAGTTATTGCTACTTTTGTGTTTGCCCCTTAAAGTCTGTTTGTGTGCAAGCATTCAAAACTATGGAGAGATAATAGTAGGAGTACAGGCCAGACAAGTAATTAAGTAGTTTTGTGGGAAGTGTGTTTATTGGGGGTGGGATGAATCACATGTGTTTCCATTGGTATGTGTGCTATAGTTCAGCTTTGCAGCTGAGATGAGGGGGGACAAGAAAACTAAAAAGTACAACAGTGGCTACAAGCATGCCATATGCATGCAGATGTATGTAGATTTGTATTGAAGTACAAGTGAGCCATATGTGTTCAGGTTGTATAGTTTAGTGGTTAAAGGCACTGAACTGCACACCAGGTGATTTAGAGAACTGAAAAACTGGTTTTGAATCTCATCAACCCCCACATGTATATGGTGCAATCCTGCGCAAATCACTTAACTTTTATGTGTGCAGTTATCTGTGACCACTTACTTTTGCACACATGCCACATACATGCAGTCTGTTCCAATTTAACATAAAAAGCATGCTTTCCTCAAATGCTTGCTGCATGCATGCCACATGCATTCAATCAGTTCAAGCTTAAAATTTTAATCATGCTTGCAGCAAGCATATCGCATGGGCAATTTTATATACGCAGCATGAAAACATTTCATATAAGTATTTCTGTAAAGGGAGTCTTCACCCCCATCTATGAAGCCTCCCTTTCCCACTCTTCTATTTATCTCCTTACCATCCATTAATCCCGCTTAACTCCTTTGATTATTTATTTGTTGGCACCAACAAACAGAATCTATGATATACATAGGATGGTTCTTATGTTTCCACAGATTCACCGGTCATGTGTGACATCTTTCCCTTGGTAAAAGGACACTGTTTCTCACCTATGAGCCTTGTCTACTTTGGGTGGAGTCTACTGCTCAAATGTGGAATCCCTGTGGATGCTCAGCAGATGCCGCCCTCCTTCTTGTAGACATGCACCTCAGGCTCACTCATGTGAGGGGTCACTTGGACCTGTGGGAGTTAAATAATAAACTGCTATGACTAATTTGTCTCTAGCAGAAACTGCCATTCACCTACCATGGATTCCCTCCTTCCTTTTGACCTACCTTAACTCCAGCCTTACAAACATAATTGAAAATAAGGTTGTTTCTTCAGCCAGTTTACAAGCACATTAACAGCTCCCCTTCACCTTAATTCAGCTTATCATGTTTTATGTCATACTCTGTAAGCTGGCTAAAATGAAGAAAAAGTGAAGTCCTTCTAAACATTGACTGGTAGGAGTGATTTTTCTCTAGAAGAACCAATCCCTCACATGCCCAGAATTCCCTCTTTCCTTTTACTTTGGGAATGACCTTACAACAAACTATTAGTGTTAGGAAGAATTTGATGAGATACATGGTGATGAACTTGGGAAGGAGATTTTATTGGATGGTATACAGTAACTGTGGAAGAAAATAAGGTTTTAATCCAGCCACACATCAGGGTGCTTGATGTGAGGGTCTTTTTCAACAGGGTAGACTTCTAAGGTCATGAAGACCGCAGTTATGTGGAGACTGGCTAGACACTTCATGCTATTTAGCATCAATTATTATATTTTCTTGGCAATGAGTGAAGGTCAGTTGGAGCCAGGCCTGTGCTGGACATTGTCAAAGACATGCTGCAAAGTTGTTACAGCTCTGGGGTTAAGGATTAAGAGGCAAAGAGGACAGTGTCATCAACTTATATGGGACTGTTTGCAGGGAAAAGTTAGGTGGCTCAGTAAGAAAAATAGAAAATCACCCAAGATGAAGCCCTGTGGAAACCTCATGTGTTCAAGGATTAATATGTATCATCTTCTTGAACTAACTGGTATGTGACAGGCAGGTAGGAGGGGGCCAGCTGACAGCTGGTCAGACAAACCCATTCTGACAAGTTGTGAAGTACAGTATGAGGGGTTGGAAAATGGTTTTGAATTCCATGACAAGGTCAATAAACATTGTAGAACTGAACAGCCACTAACCCATCCCCTTCAGGATATGGTCATCAACCTGTTGGAGTGACAAGACAGTGAAAATGGGATTTTCTGAAATTAGAAATGAAGAGGCAGTAAAGGGAAGCAGAATCAAGAATTGAAGAGATCTTGGAGAGCACCAGTGTCTTCTCCACTTTGGCCAGTACGAGGAGTAGAGAGATGTGGCAGTAGGTTCCTGGGGAGGAGGGGTTACCTTCTTTGTGTTGGGCAGGTCTTTGGCTAATTTACATTCCCAAGTACATTCGCAAGGGAGAAGGAGAGATTTAGAAGGGAGGAGATGGGGCAGCAGTAGCTGTATCTTATAGGTAAAAAAGTTTAGTGTCAAGACCATCAGGATTGTTTCCATCAAGGGGTTTAGTGACAGAATGGCAGATTATACAGCATCACGGGAGATGTAGGTGAAGGTGGTTGTTGGGAAAGCGGGGACAAGGGGTGAAGATGAGACAAGGTGAGGAGGGAGTCAATAATGGACTGCAGGAAAGGACAGAAAGTTATGCAGGGAGGAGAATGCAGTAGGGAAGGCCCACGTGAGTCAAAGTACTTGTTAAAGGTGAAGGTGACCAAAAATGTGTCAGAAGTGGAAAGCCTTAAGTTTCATGATCAGAATGCTTTGTCAATATGAACAAATTAGAGTGGCTTATGCTCCAGAACTTTGAAGTGACATAAGGTTATTTTAACATAGAAACATAATATTTTTTTATAGAAAAGGACCCTGTGGGTAGAGATGAAGCAAAGTTTTAATTCACCAGCAAAGTCACCGACTTTGCATACATTTCACTTGTAATGTCATCTTTAAAAGCCACCAGCGAAGTCGGCACTCAAGCTAGCCATTTCTTGTCAGATGGAAAGATCTCTGGGGGTCACGTGGTACACTGTGCTAGTTTCACTTTTGCAGTGTGTGTGTGAGCCTCAGAAGTTGAAGGAGCATTATAAATATCACAAAAAACGGCAGTTGTATAGCTTTCTTTTTGCTTTATTTTTCCCTTGTAAGCCTTCTGATATTATTATCTAACATTTAGTGAGTTTAGTGATTTCAGCAGTTAGTTTAAACTGTTATTTCTGTGGGGTTATTTTGTTGTTTAAAATGAGGGAGAGAGGAGGGAAGAGAGAATATCTGCATTCCTACCCTGACCCACCCCACCCCACCCCATGGCTGGGATCTCAGAATTCTGAAGGGGGAATCAGCAAATGGCTACCCCTTCTCTTCATATTCAGTTCTTGCCTCTTCCACTCTCTTCTCAATCTGCCCTTCTGTGTCAACCATGAGCACAACCTACCCCATCCTTTTTACTCCAACAGCACTTATGTACTACCTCAAGCCTGCTCCTGGTACACTCATGCACTATAATGGTTTTGTTGCATTATTACTGTTTTGCATGTTTATATGTTCTTTTGTATGATTTTGGACATGTATTATAATTGACTCAATGTTTCACTACTGTTTATTGTACAATACCTTCTGTTCCAACTGTTGCATGATCTTACAATGTTGTATTGTTTGTACTAACCACATACTATTGTAACTGATCATCCTTCACAACCCTATGTAACCCCTTCCCCACAGGTCACACTGTGAGATGACCAACTTGTTGTTAAGTGTACCCTCCTGGTGAAACATTTCAATAAATAAATAAAGAGAGAGAGAAAGAGAGACAGAGAGAGAGAGAGAGACAGAGAGAAAGTGACCAGGGGAAGAGGGGGGGTGCAGGCAGCCAGTGGTAAATGTATAGGGTTCCAGCTGAAAAGGACCTTGTTTAGGAGTAGCAGTAGCAGAAGCAGCAGTACCCATCACCCCCCAGAGTGCAGGGCAGCCAGCCCCACGAGGTGAGGAGGTGATCGCACCACCACCACCACCATCATTGGCCCCACTCCCAACTGTTCAACAACTGTTCAACAACCGCTATGGTTCTCAAAAGAGGTGGCTGAGAAAGACCGGGAGAAAAATATAGCATTCAGGAAGTATAAGGAAACACAGAAGGAGCAGGACAGAGAGCTGTACCAGTTAAGGCAGAAGGAAGCAGGGAGGTAAGTCAGAATAGCAAAGGCCCAAACTGAGGAAAAGATAACCAACTCAGTTAAGAAGGGGGATAAAACCTTTTATAGGTACATCAGAGAGCGTAGAAAGGCAAAGGGAGGGATAGTGAGGCTGAATAGAATGAATGGTGGGTGGGCAGAGGGGACAGTGAAAAGCAGGGATACTGAGCGAATATTTCTGCTCAGTATTCACAAAAGAGGAGGGGGAAGTGCCTAATCCAATTAACAGAAGCACTCTTGATAGAGGGGTCGATCCCTGCCCTTTCACAGAAGAAAAGGGTTCTGCAAGAACTCCTAAAACTGAAGGTGGACAAAGCAATGGGGCCTGATGGAATTCACCCCAGAATTCTAAAAGAATTACGGGGGGAACAAGTGAAACCACTGACTACTCTTTTTAATAAATCATGGGAGGATGGTGTGGTACCCAAGGACTGGAGGAAGGCGGGTGTGATTCCCCTTCACAAAACTGGGACCAAGACAGAGGCAGGAAACTACAGACCTGTCAGTTTGACCTCTGTGGTAGAGAAAGTGATGGAGTCACTTCTGAAGGAAAGAATTGTTGAGTACCTTGAGGCCAGTGGGGCGCAAGACCGAAGAGGGCATGGGTTCACAGCGGGAAAGTCATGTCAGACGAATCTAATAGATTTCTTTGACTGGGTGACTAAAGTAGTAGACCAAGGAGGGGCTGTGGACATGGCCTACCTAGACTTTAGCAAGGCATTTGACACAGTACCACACAAAAGATTAATAGTCAAATTAACCAGCCTGGGAGTGGGTCCCAGGGTGGTAGCCTGGGTAAAACATTGTCTGGACAACAGGACACAGAAGGTAATTGTAAATGGAGTCCACTCTGAAGAAAGAGGGGTTACTAGTGGGGTACCGCAGGGTTCAGTACTGGGTCCAGTCCTTTTTAATGTCTTTATAAGTGACATTGCAGAGGGACTGGAAGGAAAAGTATGCCTCTTTGCAGATGACACAAAGATCTGCAACAGGGTTGATACACAAGGAGGCGTGGAAAGGATGAGAAGAGACTTGGCAAGGTTGGAGGAATGGTCAGAAGTATGGCAGCTAGGATTCAATGCAAATAAGTGCAAAATAATGCACCTGGGAAACAAGAACCCAGAGGAAGATTACACAATGGGGGAGAGGTAGTAACAACATCAAAAAAGGAAAGGGACCTGGGGGTAATCATATCAGATGACCTTAAGGTTAGCAAGCAATGTGAAAAGGCAGTAGGGAGGGCTGGGGGTATACTGGGATGCATAGGGAGAAGTATCAGCAGCAGAAAACAGGAAGTTGTTATCCCTCTGTACAGACAGTTGGTGAGACCCCATCTGGAGTACTGTGTCCAGTTCTGGAGACTCCATCTCCGCAAGACATAGACAGGATAGAGGCAATCCAGAGGAGGGCAACTAAAATGGTGCAGGGTCTGCAAGAGAAGCCATACGAGAAGAGACTAAAGGAGCTTAATATGTATACCCTTGAGCAAAGAAGGGAGAGGGGGGACATGATAGAAACTTTTAAGTACCTCAGTGGAATCAGCAAAGTCCAAGAGGGTAGCATCTTTCAGAAAAGAGATGTGCAAGAACAAGGGACACAATTTAAAGATGGGGGCGGTTCCGGCAAATGTGAGGAAGTATTTTTTCACAGAGAGGGTAGTGGATGCATGGAACAGCCTTCCTGAGGAAGTTGTGGGGTCTAAAACTGGGGGAGAATTCAAGAATGCATGGGACAGAGATAAGGCAATGCTTGTTGGGGGGTAGGAAGAAATAGGCTGTTGGTTAACTAGGATCTGCGGTCTATCCTGTAGGTAGGGAAATGGGCAGACTAGGTAGGCCAAGTGGCCCTTATCTGCCATCAAAGTCTATGTCTATGTTTCTATGTTATACCACCACCAGCATGTGCACAGCAGCAGGAGGAGGACCAGTAGCAACAGCCAGGACCATCCATCTTTTCCCCTCAGAACCATTGGGCAAAGTCCCTTGTATAAGACTTTTTTTTGAAAAGGATCCCAGCGAGAACAGTGTGGCAATATGCAAATTGTGCTGCACTGTTGTTCACTGTGAAAAACCTGGAACCAATTTTGACACTGGTGGTCAGCACACCCACCTGAGGGGAGCCACCCAAAATAATGGGCTGACCATTTAAAAGAGAAATGTTGTCAGAGGGGTGCATCAGGTGGTGTCCCTAAGAAGTCTGACTCAGCGAAGCAACTACATAAGCAATGTGGTGGTGAGGAGGAGGAGGTGGAAAGGAGTAGTACTGCGAGGCAGACCAGCAGTTGAGTGGTGCATGGGGAGGTGCCACCTGAGAGAAATCGTCTACTGCTCCTTCCAGATCCACCCAGCTGGAAGTGCATGAGCTCAGAGGGAGGTGAGGGAACTCTCCTAACAGGTTGCAGAGCTGAAGGAGATGGTGGTGCAGGTGCTTCACAACAAGCAGCAAGGGAAGTAGTGACAGCTGGTTTGGCATCCTTTGTCCCCTTGCCTCAACCCTCCATAGCCCTAATCTGTTTACTTCCTTTTGTGCTCTTATCGTTTTATACTCTTACTTCTGTGCAGTTTTTCCAATCAATTTTGTTTCTACCACCCCCTCAAAAAAAACCCCACAAATGCAAAACAACAAAAAATTCCTATTGTTTCTTTTTCTGATATTGTGTCTCCTGTCACTTCTCTATTACAACACATATTTCCTTTCTTTCTGTTTCCAATTCTGATTATCTTTTCTGAGATTTTTCTCAACCACCAGAATAAATATGTCAGAAAGACTGAAAAATTAGTGCTGGCCTTCTCGGTCAGTCTGTGTTGCCAAGCACTTTAGTACACAGAAGTACTGCCAACTACAAGATATAAATGTTATCAGTTACTGCACTGTAATATTGGTTATTTCTTTGTGAGTGTGTCTGTGTGAGGGGAGGGTTGTTACTGTGTAACCATTTCTTCTTACTGTTTTTCCATTGTCAGGTATGTTTGATGATGATGACATCATGTTTCAGTCTGTATCTTTGACCTGTTGAAATTCAGCAAGGTTTTCAGCCATGGGAAGGTAAGTATGGGATTTTTTTTGTTTGTTTGTTTTTGGTTGGGGGTGGTCAGTCTGAAAAGTTTTGCAGATGTCATAGTCTGACAGGGTGACCCATGGCAAGGATGGGTTTTCCCTGCCCCACCCTAATTTGTGTGACTTATGTCTAAGGAAGATAAAGGGAATGCCTAAAAAGTGTACTGAGTGCCTATTAGAAAAATAAGGTGCTTATGGTGTGAATAAAGTATTGTGAAAGTTTAAAAACAATGCTTGGGAGGCATTTAAACATGCTCACTGGAAGTAAACTGCAGTGCTTTTTGTCTTAGAAGAAATGAGAAATGATGCAGTGCTCATCAGTAGTAAATGCAGAGGAGCTGCACTAGTAATCACATTTCCAATAAAAGCAGTGTTGATAATAGATGTAGGGCAGTTGTCTACTACCCCAGGAAATGCTCAAATTAAAGTTAGAGCAGAGCGGCATTCACTTTCCTTTGCCCGCCACTCTGCCAATGTATAATTTACCTGCTTACAAGCAGGAATGTCCATAACTGAGTGGCATTTCCTTTTCATTTGCTGCTACTCAGAAACCACCTCTCTGTTCCCCCATAGTGTTAAAAGGATCCAGGCTGATGGCTGTGTGTTTTAGTAAAATAGCCAGCTAGCCATAGGAGAAGTCAAGACATGCTCAGCTAACTCGGGTTAAGTTAGACTCACGAGTAAAAAAATGACATTTGGGCATGGAACAGCATTCATGTTGTTAAATTTCTCTGCTCCATGCTCTCAGTGGAGTTCTCTGACATGGAGAAAGTAAGAAAAGAACCAGTCGAGTCTGAAGTGAGAGAGAGAACATTTTAAATGAAGAAGAAGCATGTCTGCTCTGCTTGCTCTCTCTCAGTAAACTGCTGTGACGCAGTTCCAATGCAAGACAGCAATAACTTTTACTTTCAGCCATCCCACTTCAAAGACAGCACTGGATGCTTTGAAAAGCAAGTACTTCACAAATGGAGGGAAGTAAACGGAGCAGGCAGCCTGTTGCTCTGCTCAAAAGCTCTGCATTTGAAGGGACAGAAGTGTCCCTGTACAATAATGCATAATGTAAGAGCCCTAAATGTGAATAGAGGGCTGCAAGGTAAATAAAATAAAGCCAAACAAAAATGTATAAATGAATATAGAGACACTGAAGATCTCTAAAGGTCCTCAACACAGTGCCCCAAGCACAAAAGTCCTGTTACACACATATGTATAAATGTATAAAACTGTATAAAACATTTAACTGTGAAAACATCCCACAGAAAGATAACAATGCTGTTATAAGCATGAGGTTTTTACCTGTGGGCATATTCATCAGGAATGGGTTGTTTCTATAGGAGAACAGCAGCCCCTAGAGGGCTATGTTTATACCCAGGGAGACTGGTCCTCAGTATGAAAGGAGGCAGAGTTTTACCTTAACTGGGTTACTTAATAGTCTTTTTTGAATAAAAATATATGTATAGCACTTTTCAAAATGTTTGTTTGGGATAATGGTAGACACTGAAAGGAAGCTTAGAAGTAACCCTTTACATTTTGTATAGGCCGGGTTATGAACCTTAGGGGACCTTCCTGAAGTTAATTGTACTTTTGTGGGTAGATCACATGACGATGATGTCATCCAAGGAAAATATATAAAAACCTACAACTAGGGTAGAGTTGCAGATAGGGGAGTCAGTTCTGAACTAACTGAGAGGTGAAAGACCCTGGGAGCTCACCTAACTGTGTGAAAAACTAAAGGAAAGTAGATTGCCATTGCTGGGCAGAATATTGGCCCTTCTGAGTCCATGTCATTTATCTACATTGGAAACTTTCTTGAAGTGTATGAACTAATACTAGACTTTTTATTTCTCTGAAGAATCATTTTAAAAGCAAAATAAAATGACAAGGGCCAGAGTGGTGCTTTTTATGCATAAAAGCTATTGGTCTGCCTGAGTTATTGTATCCTGTTATCCCTACCCTGTTTTCTGTTCCTGTCTTATTTCAGGTAGTTTTCAGAATCTGTCTCTTGCACGTCTGGACAGAGGAAGATGGTGATGGACAGAATGCTGATCTGAAGGATCAAGAGGAGACAGCAGCACAGCTGAGGTGACCTGTGAAGGCAAGAAAATATTACTTAGAATACACTCAAATAAGTGTACACTGTTGCGGTTGCCGCACGATGTACACCTTGTCGACTTGATCATGTCCTACTACACCACCTGTCACCTGTGAAGAAAAAAAGAAAATATTTTGCCTCACTTGGCCACAGTGGTGGCAGCCCATAGCTGTTGTGTGGATTCCCCACAGGAGAAAGTATTTTGTGTCCCTTTGGCCACTGCAGCACAGGACTGTGTACCTGTGAAAAAGGAGAACAAAAAATAACAGAACAAAAAAATCATACTGATACTTACCGTTACATTACTGCTGCTGGCTGTGCTGTGGTGTGTCCCCATGAGCTGGTCTAGAAGGAGCCATTGAAACCTGCAGGGAGACAAAGGAAAGAAGGAAAATCATGATCATTTGTTTCTCAGCAACTTGAAGTCCTTTCGTCTGCTGTGAGACCAAGTACCATCTACTACCACACCCATCACCTGTGAAGAAAAAAAGAGAAATTATTTTGCCTCACTCAGCCACTGTGGCAGTGGTGGCCACCCAGTATAGGCATTGTTCAGTCTCTGTCCTATACCATAGTCCATTAGTAGGCTGACTCAATATTGTTGCCGTGATGTTAGCAAAGGAATGCTGCCGCAGGATTGCACTGAGGCAGGAAAAAGCAGGAAACCAAAAATAATATTTTTTTTTCATTCATCAACATCTTCCAGGAAGCAGCTCTTACTGTCTTCCACACTGGAGTTGTAACCAGATGGGAATTCGTGCTTTACTAATGTGTCATCAACCACGGTGGTAGTACTAGTAGTAGACAATTTTCTCATTCCACAGAAACACAGAAACATAGAAATCTGTTGGCAGAAAAATACCCCATTGACCAATCCAGTATGCCCCTATCCCTTCCCTATAGGATGCCCTGGCCATTTCACTTTACACCTCACCCCTGTACCCCCACCTCATGGAGATTTTAATCTCCTCTTTCCCTTCAGGAAACTTAACCTTCCCTCTCTTGTTTTAAGCCATGTACAGCAGTTATCCCATGCTCTCTTAAACTCCCTTACTGTTTTGGCCCCCCACCTCTTCCAGTAGCCTTTTCCAGGGGCTCTGTGAAGTAGTGCCTCTTTTCTTACCTCTGAACTTTCCACACACCCCCCAGCTTTGAGCTGTGCCCCCTATTTTTTGAGTTTTCATTTATCTTGAAGATGGTCCCTTCCCTCACCTTGTTCATTCCCATCAGGTATTTCAAAGTTTCAATCATATCCCCCCCTTCCTTATTTCCAGGGGATACAGGTCGAGCTCTTTCATCCTCTCTCTTTATAGGTCCTCTGATGCATGTCATGCACCATTTTGGCTACCCTCCTCTGGACTCTCTCCACCCTATCTATATCATTTTGTAGGTGAGGTCTCCAGAACTGTACCCCATACTCCAGGTGAGGTTGAACTATATACTTGTATAGGGGCATTATCACCTCCCTGCTCCTGCTTGTAATACCCTTCCCTATGCATGCCAGCATTTTGTTTGCCTTTCCAACAACTTTGTTACATTGGTTTGCCTCATTTATGTTGTCTGAAATGATAGTTCCCTTTTCCCTTTCCTGCTCCATTTCAAAAACAACCTCTCCTCCCAATGCATATGTGGCCTTTGGGTTCTTGTGCCCTATTTGCATTATTCTGCACTTCTTTGCATTAAATCTCAATTGCCAACTCTCCAACCACCCCTCCAGTTTTATCAGGTCCTCCGTCATTTTCTCTACACCACCCCCTGGTGAATCCACCCTATTGCAGATCTTTGTGTCATCTGCAAATAGGCACACCTTCCCATTCAGTCCCTTCACAATATCTCCAATGTAGATGTTAAAGAGGATTGGCCCCGATACTGACCCATGGGTTACCCCATTTATTACCCTGTTCTCCCCGGAGTAAACCCCATTTGCATTCACCCTTTGGCATCTGTCACTAAGCCAGTTTTCTACCCACTTTGTTATTTTCTTCCCCACCCCTAAACTGACCACCTTGTTTACAAGTCTCTTGTGAGGGACGGTGTCAAATGCCTTGCTGAAGTCCAGATAGGCCATGTCCACCACCGCACCCTGATCACTCACCCTCATCACCCTGTCAAAAAGTTTGATCAGGTTCATCTGGCATGACCTTCCCTCCGTGAACCTGTGCTGTCATCATGTAGACCACTACCTTCAAGGTATTTGACTCTCTTTTCTTTTAGGAGTGCATCCATAATCTTATCTACCACTGAGGTAATACTTACTGGACGATAATCACCCAGCTCCTCTTTGTCTCTGCTCTTGTGCAGTGGCACCATGTCTGTCCTTTTTCAGTCTCATGGAACTCTCCCTATGTCCAGTGATAGACTAAACATCACATCAGTGGTGCTTTAAGTTCCTCCCTAAGCTCCCGGAGCACCCTTGGATGTTGGGCATCCAGACCCATTGCCTTGTCCACCCTTAACTTACCCAGTCCCTCCCAAACCTTGCTATCCTTGAATGGGCTAGTGTCCACCTCCCTATCCTCCATGCTCCTCTCCTGCAACTCTAATCTCCCTCCCTTTCAGCCATGAAAAGTGAGCAGAAGTATCTTTTCAGCAAGTCTGCTTTCTCCATGTCCCTCTATCAGAACTTCCCCCTTCCCCTTTAAGTCTCATTATACCCTGCTTGTTCTTCCTTCTCTCACTGATGTGCCTGAAGAACTTTTTGTCTCCCTTTCTGGCCTGTCTCGCTAACTTCTCCTCTATATCAGCCTTCGCTATCCTGCTTATCTATCCTGCCACCCTTAGCTTTTCCCTGTATAACTCCCTGCCCTCCTTTCCTTGTGTTCTTTTATGTGTCTGAAAATCCTTCTTCTTTTGATCCCCCTATTACCCGTGCCACCTTTCTAGAGAACCAGAGAGCCCTCCTTCCTTGTTTGTTGTTGCCTACCCCCCTAATGCACTGATCAGTGGCATTCAAAATTCCACCCCTTTTTGCGCCCCACAGTTCTTCCACATCCTCCAGTTTTTCCTTGCCTTCCTTATCAACACTGAAAACATCCATCATTCTATTGAAGTCTGCCTTCCTGAAGTCCTCTACCCTAGTGGCGATTCGACTCGCTTCCGTCCCTCTGCTGTGTAGTCAGAGACATGGACACTCCAGCACTGTCACGACTTGTGTATAACGGCAGAAAGTCTGATACAGCTTTGTACTGCTCATGCAACCACTACATCATGCACAATGTGGAGTTCCATCTGGTGACCACATCTAACTTCATACAGTGCTGAGGCAGTTTTTTTATCTGCAGCTGGCATAGCTAGTAACAGGCCTTCCCAGAATGGACAAAGTGGGTACAGATGCGATGGGCCATGGTCAAAATGTCCTTCACATCATGATGGCTCAGAAAATGCTGGATAACAAGATTGAGGCAGTGTGCAAGGCATGGCACCCTGAATAACCCCCCATCACTCACGCATTTGACCACATTGGAGCCGTTATCACTCGTAGTGAATACAGCATCATGGAGTGTGGGTGAAGTCACTCATCAATCTCATCAAGGAACACTTCAAGCATTTTCCAAGTATTCTTTTCATTGTAAGTGTTGAATGCTGCTGACATATCCCCACCATACATCAAAACTAATACCGCAAAAGACCATTACAGCAACAAATTCAGCAGTTTGCTGTAATGATCGAACTGTACACTGACATAGGTTCTCCAAGTCTTGCCCCGCCCCCCGAAAAAACTGTGACCTAGATTTGATTATTTTAAAACTGGGGTTGGCGAATGCATCCCCGCAAAAAAAAAACATTGGTTCCCTGATATACACGTTAACTGTCAGCAATGTGCCATTGCTGTAGTGGAGTTTGACAGAATTCCTGTTAACCAGATATGGTGGAACTTGCTGCCAACTATCTGTAATGTTGCTGCAATCACAGTTTGGCTTACTGCACTGTCTTCTACCAGGCCCAGAGTCAAATACCATCCCAGGTACCTGTGCCCAATGTGATGTTATGCATGTGTAGGAGCTACCAGCTGTTCTCCTACTGGTCCACATATCCATGCTCAAATAGATGGATGGTAATGATGACTACTGAAGGGCATTGGCCATCACCTCTTTTACTGTCCTATGCAGTTCAGAAACAGCATGTTTGGCAAAGTATGTCCTTGGTACATTCCATTTTGGACAGGCACAGGTAGCGAACCTCCTAAAACCTTCATTCTCAACAAAAGAGAATGGCAGCAGATCCATTGCAAGCATTTCTGCACCATTTCTGCAGAAGCTACATTATGCTAACATGCAGTAGCATGATTAAGAGTATGTGCTGTGATGCTTAAATATACTCTGCAGCATTGGCTGTTTTTTTCAGGGCATTGGACTGGCAAATAGATGGCCTCATCATGTTGGCCTAGTTGGGGTGGTCTTTGACTCCATTAGCATGCTGTATGTGGTTCTGATCGAGTGACACCACTCATTTTAATGGTTTTCTGCATTGGCATTACTATGGTCTTGAGGTTACTACTCTGTCTGCCACTGCTGTTATGCCCACTACTAGTAATCAACTGCATGTCCTCCTCCTCTGATATGTACTACCTCTCATTGGCCCCTCCTAATGATGAGGATAAGGGACCAGGACCCCTGCACTGGCTTCCTTCTGGTGTTTAAGCCAGTGAAGAAGGTGCCTATTCTTTAGGTGCGTGTGCTGCCTGCCGGTGCCTAGGTGGCTGCCCTTCTTCCACCTACTGAACTGTGTATGGCAGAGTTGACACATAGCCACCATTTCATCAGCTGGGTCCAGTACATACAAGTCCCAAATTAGGGATTTTGATGGCCTTTTTTTGTCATGCTACCTGGATTGGGACAGCATATGGGAAGTGGCCAGGTTAGGGGGTGCTGTTTTTTGAGACTTTCTCATGGTGTCAAGAATATAATGGGTGGGGGAGCTTGGGGGTGAGCTTTGCTCATTAATTCAATACTGCAAACAACACCCCCTGCACTGTCACCACCTTTCTGCTTCTTCTTTTCTTGTTCACACATGAGATCCAACACAACATCACCATCAATATCCTCCTCATGACAGCACTGATGTCTTCCTCCTGGTCCTCAATCTCATGAATCTCAATGTCAACAGGCTCTGTGGCCATCTCATCATCAACAACAGTAGGGGTCTGACCTATGTTTTGTAGCTTTCCATCATTGCCCTCAACAACTGACTCCACAGTATCCAGATGAATAACAGCACCACCTCAAGCAGCAACAGAGTTGGCAGCATACTCCTCCTTCTGTTCCTGGACCACTGTTACTGGTCTGCTGGTGCGGCTGCTTCCACCCTTGCCAACTCCTACTACATCACCCACCACTATGGCTGCCACAGAGATTGCCGAGAAATATTTTGCTGCAGGAAAGCCAGTGGAAACTGATCCTGCTGTACTAGTACTAGCCATGGTCCTGGAGCCCATAGAACTTGGTGATGCCACTGCCATATCTGACGACATTGCTTCCTTAACAGACTCCTTAGTACAGGAAGTAGAAGAGCAGCTCAGGACATTCAGAACGGAGTTAGACAAAGTTAGCCAAGTCACCACAGTAGAATTCTGTCTCTAAAACATTCAGGACCCAGAGTTAATCCACTACTAGAATACTAAGTGTCAGAGCGATGTGAAACATTGATGTTTTCCCTACCATATGGGGGGGTGCTATCACTTGTTTGCACCTAAGAATCTTTGTCTTTGTACTTGTGTTTTCAAACATTAAATGCTTGTTTTATAGTATCCTAGAAGTGATTACTTCAGGATACTGTTATGTTTTAGAGCTGGAATTCTACTTTGGTGAGTTTTCTCAGTACCACTTTTCCCCTGAGATTTTGAACTCTTTTCTGCCTCACTCATACCTCCTCCTTTATTGATTCTCTTCCCAGGCATTCTTCTTCGCTTTTAATGTTTTGCAAACACAAAAAGTTACAGGAATTGCAATAACAGGTCACATGGTAAGAGGAGTACTTTGCATAACACACAGTTTTTTTTGTGCCTGTCTTTAACAGAACAGGGAGTATAACAACAGGCTGACTAGGCTAGGAGGGTTAAATTATGAAGGTTTTGCACACAGAGCAGTATTACAACACAAGGTGGGATACCAGAGGTATTTACTACACCACACCTCAAGATCAATCAACAACAGATTTCTTTTTTTGCCTGTACTTAACAGAACAGGGAGTATAACAACAGGCTGGCTAAGCTAAGAGGGTAATTTATGAAGGTTTATAAAGGTTTATGTTGCACACAGAGCAGCACTACAACACAGGGTGGGATACCATGGGTATTTACTATACCACACTTCAAGATCAATCAAGAACACAGTAAGGGATGCACAGGGGTGAGCGGATTACATGTTTGATCTAAGCTATCTGACAAGCACAGATCACTACTACAACAATACAGGGATAACAGGGGTATTTAGGATAGCCCTGTGCCAACCACATAAGCACTTATGGACCTTGTCTATTAACCTGAACCAATGCCCTCATATTCTTTGTATTCAGCACTTCCCCTCCAAAATGGTCTTGCTAGGCTGCACACTGGGTATTGTGGTGTGCATTCTCTTTATTCTGGCAAACAGTCTTATCTCAGGCAGCCCCCTCATACAAATGACCTTTCACATGATTTTGCCTGTACCTTTAGACCTGCAATTACTCCTAATATCTCGAGCAATATCACCATTGGGTTAATTTGTAGCAAACAATGCATCATGTTTATTCACTCATTAAAATCAGCTCAGATCAATAGAAAACATATTAGAAAGTACTATCCACTACCCAGGTTACTAATGATAGTAATACTGTTATCAGGGGATGGAGAATGCAACCCTGGCTCTGAAAGCCATGTAAGCAGTGACAAATGTTGCTGGTCCAGTGATAGACAACTGAATATTATGTACCTAAATTTTCACAATCTTCCCCCTAAATTGGCAGAATTGGAATCACAAATAGCAGTCCACAGGCTGCAAATTATTGCTATCAGTGAGTGTTGACTTAAACTTATCAACTTTGTCCATGAAGTGGCATTGCAAAACTATGTTGCCTTCAGAAAGGATAGACCACAAAAGAAAGTTAGTGGTGTCATGTTTTATGTGGACAAAAGTCTGAATGCTGAAATTGTTACCCCTGTCTAATCAACAAGGGCGATCTGTAAATAGTTGGTCATAAATCTAAACTTGGGCACAAAAAAACTTTACTTATGCTGCATCTATAACCCACCAACCATCGATATGGAAGGACTTAGAGATTTGTTAGCTATGTTATCTCAAGTAGGTACCACAGAGACTATAGGACTTGGCGATCCAAACCTAGATTGGACTAGCAATAACACCAGCTACAGGGACTTGCTGCACAACTATGGATTTATCCAAATTATCAGTGACTACGCTCGGCCAAATAACAAATCCTTCAAACACTCACTCTTAGACTGGGTAATGGTCAACAGAACAAACAGAATTAGGGAAGCCAGCTCTCTGCCTGACTCAATCAGTGATCATGCTACAATCATTTGTGTGTGGTCTAATGGGGCTATTCAGAGACCCAGACCTGCTGTTCAATGGTTTCGTGACTGCTCAAAGCTGGTCCTTCCTGATTTTTTACAAGTCCTCCATAACATCGACTGGTCTTACCTACATTCAATAACCAACATTAATTACCATCTAGACTTGTTCACAACTGAATTCTCCACAGTAGTACACAAACATGTGCTTTTAACAAGAAAGAGGATCAAAGATTTAAAATCTAGATAGCTAACAAAATAAATCTTTAAACTCATGAAAGACAGAGACAAGGCCTGGACCAAATTCAAACGTACTAGTTTGAAATCTGACTGGGAACACTACAGCATGCTACAAAACACATGTAAAACAATCAGTAAACTTAACAAAAAGAAATCACCTCAGAGAGCAGCAGACCACTAACTTATCTGACCCTAAGAGTTTCTGGAAATGCTTGAATAACTTATTAAATCCTGCTAAAGAGCAACCTCAGCTAAGCCTAGAACATAATGGCAACACTATAACCAATCCAATGTAGATATCCAATATCTTTAACAACTACTTTTGTGATTTTGAGAAACACCACTCTTGCCTTAACTGCAGCCCCTCACTCCCAGTAGAATTTGTCAATTTATCCATTACTAACTGACCCTTATTTTGTCTTAAGACAGTCACTAGTGAAAAAGTATACAGTACAGATTACTAAGGGGTATACATATACATATATATATATATATATATATATATATATATATATATATATATATATGTGTGTATATATATATATATATAGATATATAATATATTATATATAGACAAATCTGCCAGGGCTGACAGTCTACATCCCAAGTTCTTATGACTAGCCACATCAGCCGTAGCCTACCCAGTAACTAGGTTAATCAATCTTTCCATCAAACTCCAGCAAGTTCCTGACTTCTGGAAATGTACACAGGTAGTTTCTCCTTTCAAAAAGGGCAATACAAAATGAGTGGAGAATTAACATAGAAACATAGAATCTGATAGCAGATAAGGACTGCTTGGTCCACCTAGTCTGCCCATTTCCCTACCTAAGGGATAAGCTGAGGATCCTTGTTAACCAATAGCCTACTGACCCATATCCATTCTGTCAGTGTTGTCAAAGGTTCAGGAGAGAATCATTCACACCCAACCGACTATCTAGAACAGTACCACCTAATGAGTGAGCAGCAGCATGTGTTTCATCATAGTCATGGAATAGACACTGCCTTGGTGGGGTTCACATACACTGTACATAGAGCCATGGACAAAGGTCTAATGACAGGAACAGTGTTTGTGAACCTCTGTAAAGCATCTGACTTTGTAGACCACAGTTTACTGATCACCAAACTAAAAACACTAGGTTTTGCACCCCCCTGTGGCTAACTGGTTACCAACTACCTAGAAAACAGGATACAATGAATCAAAAAGGTGAAAACTACAGATGTGTCAGCCATGATGAAGTGCAGTAACTTGCAGTAATGACATGTCTCAAAATCCTGCATGACAAAAGGGCTTTATAATGGCCCCTGCAGTAAATTGCAGTATTCTGTGATATTCTGCAGCATTTCTGTGCTTCATCCTGGCTTCACACATCTATAACTAGCTTGGCCAGATTTCTTTTTTAATCAAGGGACTATGTATTCATTTATCAATCTCAGACTGCATCTAGAAGACTGGGTTCAATGATGGGGAAAATCGGCTACCAAGGTAAGGTGGGAGTTTTGTAATTCAGAATTTGGCACAATTTAGGACAGTGTGGCAAGCACGCCTACAGAATAGTCTAGGTTGGACCGGCCCAGAGAAGCATCTAGTTGACAGTAGTGGGTATGTGAGCACAGTTATGGACACAACTATAGTGTGTAATGCATTGAGGAGACTATTAAGTCTGGAAAGGTGCTGTTAGAGGGCAGCTGCATAAACCACATCTCCACTATTCAATGTACTGCAAGTAGGATCATTTGCTCCACTATACATTTATTGTTGCATAGAGGACTGATCTGCAACAGGTAAGAATATCTAACATTGCAAACACCTCAACAGGAAAGAGTTAACTTAAAGGGAGTAGGACAATTCTTTACCCAGAACCGTGCCAAGATATGTAAACTGAGTAACATTATCTAACCACACCTCATCCAAGGAGATTATATGGAGGGGATCAGAATTGTTTAGCCAGTACTTAATATCAAAGGATATACCTGAGTTTCTTTAGATGTAAGATAAAACAATTCTCACGAAAATCAGTTTTGTATGTTGATAAAATTCAGATGGAGATTATGATTGATGGTGGATGCAAGCTGCTCAGAGATGTTCAAGACTACGTCATCAATATAAAGGTGCTGTTTGTAGGCAGAGATACATTTAGGAAATCACTGGTGAAGATATAGGAAAAAAAGAGGTCCCAATACTCAGCACAAAGGGACTGATCCAGTTTAATGTGTTAAGAGTAAGATATTGCAGAGTTTAGTTTTGTAACTTGTTCATTATTGGTGAAGTAAGACCTAAACCAGATCAGAGGCATTCAAAGCGTACCAGAGGCTCAAGTTTGTTAAATGTACTTCATACAGAGGGTTTTTAAAATATGGTATAGGCAAATAAGTGAGGTTGTGACAGCTAGAACTGTTTAAGATTTTAAAGCCTACCTACTATTGATAATTTCTTTGAGGGAGAATAGTACTGAAGGTTTGACACATGGGTAAGAGTAGCATTCTGGCAGTAAAAATTGGATGTGTGTCAGTTGTAAACTTGGGGTTTAAACACTGCCATGCACAACAAGGTCTCGACAAAATGGACACTTTTTGCTAACATAGAACTATGGTACTATGTTACTAGAGGATGCAGATTAATATTTCTGCTTTACAGTGCCTTTTTATTGAATAATGTGCTGAACTTTGAAGCCATGAAATACTGTATATCTGGGTATGTTGTCCTTTTGGCCTACATCTCACAGCTCCAGGCTTTTGAAGATTCAGCCAATGGTAAAGTACCTTTTTCTTGTTATTGACTAACCTGTATAGAGTTGTTGAATGGAACAGAGATGAAAAATGAGGACATTGTGTAATGAGAAATAACTGGACATTTAAAAAAGATGCATTACGCTGGGTGTTTTGTATTCTTATTCTACGTCTTGGAGAATCACTTCTTTTCTGGAGGAATATGCACGAAGTGCTACCCTGTGTGCAAAATTGAAATTATACAGAAAGGCAAATTTATACAATTGTAAAATTTGCAGATCAAGTCTTTAAGTACTTGACGTCAATGCATATAATAGTAATATCAAGTCAATATTATGTTAAAATAATAATACTACATTCAAGCACTGTCTTGCCATTTTGTTTTTACCAAACTAGAGGCCTCCAACACATACAGTTTAAAGTTATGACTTAATATTGCTCTGGTAAATGCATAGAAAACTGCAGTTTTCTGGGATTCATATTCTCATTTATAATATTTAAAATGTATTTATAATATGTAAAAATGTGTCAATACTTTGTTTTCATTAAACCACAATATTTATTCTAGCATAAAATACCAGCCTTTCTTGTTAACTGTGAATCTAACTTCATTTATTGAAAGCAAACTCTTCATTCTGGGAACTAAAGACAGATTTGGCCAGAGAGAAAATCTTTAGCTGTCAAAGATTTCAAACTTTCTGCTTTCTCATTTCCCAAGGTCAAACACACAGCCTTAAGGCAGCTGCTTATATTGATAAAAGCAAGACCATGGGGGTGAAAAGTTCTTTGTAATGTTAATAAACCTTGATTTTGATATTAGATGCAGATGCAACCCAGGAGAAATCACTTATTTTATTCCTAAAATGTGAAGTGTTTTAACCCTTTCACCTCAGTGCAGGAATATATCCTGAAATTCTAAGATGTGATGAAAAATCTTCTTGATTAAAGGGTTTCTACTTATTACATGTCTGTAATATTCCACAAGAGAATGAAAACACAGAGGTCCTGAGCTCCTTTATATTTTATAATGAGATGTATAGTACTGCATGCTAGCTTTTAGTGTTATTATGTAAGAGTTCATTTCTAGTTGTGAGATGCAGTTAAATTCAAAATATTTTAAAATAGTCCAGATAACTGTAGTGTGTCTGCATTGTACTGTACATTTCTTGTTAACTCCCACTACTCAAGCAAATGTATTGCACATCAGTCACAGGAGGTAGTTTTTACAGTGTAGTACTGTGAGACAGACAATCCAGGTTCAAATCCTACAAAAGCCACATACTAGCTGTACAGCCTTATGTAAGTCACTTGCTCTCATCATTAGCTACTCCACACAGCTGAAAAAAATTAGTTGAAGCAAAACTCCAGGACTTGAAATGGAGCTGCTAGTATTATGTTATTTTTAATTATGCTGTTGCTTGTTGGACTTGTATTTTTAAAATATTAAATAAAGCATACTCAATAAAAAAATGGAGCTGCTGGTACCAGTTCCCTAACAGTACTTGAGCTGTGTTGAGGTTTCTCTTCTGTGTTATTCTATAGGATCAGGGTACTCTTGGACTAAATACACATCTTTCAAGTCAGACCCTAAGGCATCCTTTCTGTATCTTCAATGCACAACTATGAATGTAAGCAATTCTGTATTTCTGGATGTAACCTGTTGCTTTAGGTCTTGATGATCTATGAGCAAGCATACTTGTGATTCACACATGGTTGGTTTATGCTGCTTCACTCCCAAAATACTGCCCTGGGAGCACAGTATACCGAGTGTGACTCCATTTTCTGTCTGCTTCTGACCCACCTGAACAACAAAGCATGGGTAAGCAAAAATAAAGCAGCATCCAAACTCAGAAAAAATTCTGTGAGAGAAAAATTAATTTACTGAAAGAAATTCAGTTACTTACTGTACATTGTTTATTATAGTAACAAAATCACAACCCACAGTGCAAACACAGTGTAGAGAAAAGTTAAAGCTCCCACACATGCTCCAAGCCTCTGCAGTTCAGGGTATGGCCTCGTAAGGAAGGGGTGCTGTTTTTTTTTTTTTTTTTTTGCTTACTTGTGTTTCATTTATTTTTCTAGCACCCCCTTATATGTGAATACTGTGTTTTGTGAATGGAATAACAAAGCATGGCTTGTTTGGGGGGAGGGGCATGGAATTATTGCAGATGGGTGGGTGGTTATGAAAGCCATGAGGTGCTCCAAATGTGTGGGTGGAGCATCTCACACCCACAGCATGCAAACCTTTGACACACTGGTATAGTGCTTTTTGGATTGGAAAAATAGTCTGAGACATCAGTTTAGATGTTTAGGATTATAGAAAAATACGTTCATTAATTGGAAAATAGAAAATGGGTATGCTGGTTAAACTTCCAGTGTAATATTTTTCACAGGACTTGACATAGCAAACATACTTCTCAGATCAGGTGTACAAGTTACTTTATCACTTCTAGTCAGAAACACTACTGGCACCCAAAACTGTTTCTTTCTAAAATTCACTTCTTTCTCTTTCTCTCTCTCAACCTCACTCTCTTTCTTTCTTCCTAGTAATACTATTTTCTTATTCTTATTGTTTGACCTACCGATTATCAGGTAACATAGATTCATGACCTCAGGTCCCCATTTCCTGAAAGGGATTGTTTATTACTCATCTAGCTAGATAAACTTTGTTACCCTCATTACCACTCCTTCATTATGCTTGATGTTTATTTATTTTATTTATTTCAAGTTTTGGAAACAACCTTGGAGCAGGAAGCTCTTTTTTAAAGGTCCCATGTCAGCGAGAGCAGATGTACATACATAGGGAAATAGTTACATGACACATAATGTAAAAGCAACATACAAATTCAGTGTTAACCAGAAATTGACTAAAGTACAGAACACCTTCAATCTAGTCACATGAGCACAGTCTACCAGGCACATAGTGGTTACAGGCACTAGTGAACAGAACTGTGATAGGCAGCCAAAGAAAAGGCTTTGTCAAGTGGTAGTGGTAGAGGGGATAGAGGTGGGGGCTTAGTGATGGCCCAGGTGGGTGTGGAGGGGGAGGAGTGGAAGTGAGGTTGGAAGGAGGTGGTGGTATCAGAGCAGGAGGAAGGAGACAGTATAGCAAGAAAATGAATCTATGTGTGAGAATAAACTGCTGGTTCATATTTACTTGATTCACAATGAAAAGGGAACTGTGTGGTACAAATGTTTGTGCACTCCTTCATCCATGTAGAATACCTATATTGATCTAATATAGAGGATCCCACTATCCAACAAGTCTACTAATTAAAACATTTGTTCCATCCATGGTTTATAATCTCAAAGCCCTTCATCTTGTATCTAGCATTTCTACATTAACAGTGAACAACTTTTGGTAAATATTTAAATGTGCATCTTAAAAATCATGTCTGGTCACAATTACAGTGCCTACTGATTTAACTGATGAAACCTTCCTCAGTACCCCTTCACTGGGAACAACATTTCTGTTACTTACTGTATCATGCCTCATTTATTTGCATGTGTGTTATGATTTCAACTCCCAACTCACTACTATTGCTTTGAATTACATTTCCACCTCTATAAGCAGTAACTAGTATGTATGTAAATTGTTCTGTGCTTCCCTTAATCCAAAAACATTTATTTAGAACAAGTCAGACCATATATATCATCAGTTCTGCAAGCAGTTTCTGTCTTTGTCACATGCCAACACTGGAAATAAACATATAGTAAATGCTGACAAATTTTGTCTTGTTAGTAGTCCTTAATTCACCCCTTCAGATACACAGTAGTTATTTAAATTTTACAGTACTTTGAGGACACGAAAGGCATTATAAAATTATCTATCCATCCATCTGTTTATCTATCCATCTACTATATATCTATCTGAATGTCTGTCTGTCTAGCCAAAGAAGGACACTGATTGTAGAATAGTTCTCCAGGAAGCTAGACTGATTAATAAGAAGGCTGTAAGGCAGTAGCATGTTTGGCATACACCATGTATTCCTCTTAGTTTGTAAAGGAAAGTAAGTGGGAGATGGGCCAATGATTTGCCAGACGAGTAGTCATCAGCACCCTTATGCAGAGATAAGATGCATCTTTTTCCAAGCTAGGGCACCAAGGCCAAATCAGAGAGAGAGGTTTATGATGGTGAAGATGGGAGCCCCCATAAAGCCCTCATGGGAGCAATAGCAGGGTTTGAAATGTAAGAAGCACAGAGTCAAGACCATCAGGAATATTGCTGTTATGGGTTAGGAGAAGGAGAGCTTCAAATGCGGCAGAAGGTGATGTAGGAGTGAAGTCAAAAAGAGGAAGGGGAGAGAAACTGAAGAAAGCACAGGATAAACAACAAGTATATTGTGTAATTTGTGAAGTACAGTAGCAACAGTTAGTTTGGCAAGTTGTTTTCTAAAATCCCTTGAGATTGCTATGGAGATTTTCATTAGATTTCCTGCAGCACAGGTAGTCCAAATTGTTTATTTCCTTGCAGATCTCCAGAGGATCTCAGAAGATACCATTCTGCATTTACTTCTACCACTGTAAGTTTTAAAGGTAGCAGTAATTTCAAGGGCAACAGAGGTCAGGGAGGAACAACTTATCTGATGGGAATTAGTGGCTGGCTGGATAGTAAGACCAAAGCGGTTATAAACAACCTTCTAGAACTTGGATAAGTGAGTCAAGTTATTTTGGATATTCCTGTCAAAGAATCAGGCTTAGCCATGCTGGTGATTTTTATGAAGGTATTTTGCAGATGCTTGTACAAAAACAAACTGTAGCACGCACAGGTTAGAGGCAGGACTGAATAAATTTATTTAGTGAGGCAGCATAATAGTCCTTTTTGAAATGTTACAGTGCATTTTTGTTTTTCAGTTTCAAGTTTTTATTTGTTTGACCATAGGTCTTTACAAAATTATGAGATTAAACACAATAGTAAATACTTACAATCAAATTGTTAGCATGTTCATAGTGTCATTAGACATTTTTACACATTTCCATGCAATTTAGTTTATGTCTTGATTGCTGTCACTCTCTTACATTGTCTTAAGAGTGCATCTTTAAAAAGTAACATTGTTGTCCCCAGACAGTACTCAGGTTTTGAGTATAAAACTATTTGACAGGGGGTGAATGTCAGGTATAAAACTCCTATGTATATAACTTGAACAAATAAGTGAGTTTGAACTGGTCAGGTGAAAATCACATATTACAATTATAAATAGACTGATCCTTAGGAGAAGGTATAGCATAGTGGTTAAGGGCACTGAGCTGAAAACCTGGAGACCTGGGTTTGAGTCCCATCAGCCCCCACTTGCACACTGTGTGACCCTGAGCAAGTCAGTCAACTTTCTTGTGCTCCCAGGTTGCACCTGGAAACAAGCATCGGCTTAATGTGCCTTTCCTGGTTAAACAATTGCCCCTTTCCTTTTCCCTTGCCCTTTCACATACAATAGTTTTAATCTGTCCATCACCACATAAAATTAAATGGTCAATTTTACAAAAAGTGCACAAGTGTCCCCCCCCAAAAAAAAATAACAACAGACATAAATAGTGAAATACTATGGAAATTAATCAATTATTTAGATAAACAATGTTTATTACAAAAAAAATGTTAAAAGCAGGCCCAAGTGAATCAGTCTAAATACTAAAACATTATTAATCCAATCTTATTTACATTCAGAATGATACAGAAGGGCTATATACTCTTTCAGTAATACATAGAAACATAGACTTTGACGGCAGATAAGGACCGCTTGGCCCATCTAGTCTGCCCATTTCCCTACCTACAGGATAGGCCGTAGATCCTAGTTAACCAACAGCCTATTTCTTCCTACCCCCCACAAGAATTGCCTTATGTCTGTCCCATGCATTCTTGAATTCTCCCTCAGTTTTAGACCCTACAACCTCCTCAGGAAGGCTGTTCCATGCATCCACTACCATCTCTGTAAAATAATACTTCCTCACATTGCCCCTGAACCACCCCCCCATCTTTAAATTGTGTCCCCTTATTCTTGCACGTCTCTTTTTCTGAAAGATACTACCTTCTTGGACTTTGTTGATTCCACTGAGGTACTTAAAAGTTTCTATCATGTCCCCCCTACCTTTTTTCCTCAAGGGTATACATATTAAGCTCCTTTAGTCTCTCCTCATATGGCTTCTCTTGCGGACCCTGCACCATTTTAGTTGCCCTCTTCTGGACTGCTTCTATCCTGTCTATGTCCTTGTGGAGATGGGGTCTCCAGAACTGGACACAGTACTCCAGATGGGGTATCACCAACTGTCTGTACAGAGGGATAACAACTTCCTGTTTTCTGCTGCTGATACTTCTCCCTATGCATCCCAATATACCCCCAGCCCTCCCTACTGCCTTCTCACATTGCTTTCTAACCTTAAGGTCATCTGATATGATTACCCCCAGGTCTCTTTCCTTTTTTGTTGTTGTTACTACCTCCCCCCCATTGTGTATTGTTCCCCTGGGTTCTTGTTTCCCAGATGCATTATTTTTCACTTCTTTGCATTGAATCCTAGCTGCCATACTTCTGACCATTCCTCCAACCCTTGCCAATTCCCTTCTCATCCTTTCCACGCCTCCTTGTGTATACATGCAGACCAGGGTCCAATTAAGAAGTACAGGGTTCAATGAATAAAGTGCATTAAATGCATGTAATATATTACTTCCATCTCATATACATAAAAACCAAAACATCCACAACAGTAATTAAAAGTTTCAATGAATTTTCAGTTTTATGAGAATGGGAACTTGCCAATGGAAAAATACAGGCAAGACCAATTTTATGCTGCAAGTGAACTGATGTAGGTGTAGACTGGAGACTCCCCTCAGCAGCAACAACCAGGAGCAGGTTTATCCTGGACTCCCTACAGGGAGCATTCCTTAAGCAAGTGGTCATAGAACCCATACAGGAGATGGCGATGCTGGACCTGGTGCTCACAAAAGGGGAGATTGTGTCAGTGGTCACAGTAGGGTAGCACCTGGGAAACAATGATCACAAGTCAATGGAGTTTGAGATAACTGAAGGGGTGGAACCCAGCCACACAAGAGCAAGAATCCTTGACTTTAGGAGGGCTGATTGTGGAAAATTGGGGAAATGCTTGGAATGGGCATTGGCTGATATAGGGGAGATATTAGGAATGGAGGAACAGTGGGCAGTGTTCAGTTCCAGGATAATAACAGCAACACAACTATGTGTTAGACAGGTTAGCAAGGGGGAAATTAAGAGGAAATGATTATGATTTTCAAAGGAAGTAGCTGATAAAGTTAAAGAAAAAAAATTGCATTCAGACAGTACAAAAAGACACAAGAGGATGGAGACAGGGAGAGGTACCAGGAGAAACAAAAGGAGGCAGGGAGAGCAGTAAGGGAAGCCAATGCTCAAACAGAAGAATGTATTTCGAAATCAGTGACGAAGGGGGACAAAACCTTTTACAGGAACATCAGGAAAAAATGGAATGCAAAGGGAGGGATAATGAGACTGAAAGGGGAGGACGGGTGTATTGAAAAGGATGGTAGCCGCAAAGCAGACATACTGAACAAATATGTCTGCTCAGTCTTTACAGAGGAGGGGGCAGGATATGAGCCAGAAAGGAGTAGAAAGTGCAAGTAGGGCACAGAAATGGATACTAGTCATTTTCCAAGGGAAAGGGTCCCAAAGGAACTGAGAAGGCTAAGGGGTCAGATGTGGTACACTTCAGGGTCCTGAGGGAGCTAAGAGAGGTAGTGGCAGATCCTCTGACAACCTGTTCAGCCTGTCATTGGAAAAAGGGAAGGTACCCAAAGACTGGAGGAGATCTGATGTAGTCCCTCTACACAAAAGTGGAAACAGAGAGGAAGCAGGGAACTACAGACCAGTTAACCTGACCTCAGTAGTGGAAAAAGATCATAGAAACACTACTGAAGGAAAGAGTAGTGTAATACCTGGTTGCCAACGGTCTACAAGACCCAAGGCAACATGGTTTTACTGGAGGGAGGTCATGCCAGAATAACCTCATTGAGTTCTTCCACTGGGTAACAAGGGTGGTGGATCGGGAGGGGGGGCAGTGGATGTGGCCTACCTGGACTTCAGCAAGGCCTTTGATGCTGTTCCACATAGGAGACTGTTAAACAAGCCGGGGGACATGGGAGTGGGTAAGATGGTGGTAAAGTGGGTGGAAAATTGGCTGGATAACAGGACACAGAGGGTGGTTATAAATGGTAGTCACTCCACAGAGGGAAAAGTGACAAGTGGGGCACCACAGGGATCAGTACTGGGTCCAGCCCTCTTCAATATCTTTATCAGTGACATTACAGAGGACCTAGAAGGGAAAATGTGCCAGTTCTCTGATGACACAAAGCTCTGCAACAGGGTGGACATGCTACAGGGTGTAGTTAGAATGAGGAGAGATCCGCAGAAGCTTGAGGACTGGTCAAGGAATTAGCAGTTAAGATTTAACAATAAAGTAGTGTAAGATAATGCACATGAGGCACAAAACACCAGGAACAACATATCAGCTGGGGGGAGGGATATAGAAAGCTCCAAGTATGAAAGGGACCTAGGGGGTATCATCTCTGATGACCTCAAGGTAGGAAGTCAGTGCAACAAGGTAGCAGGAAAAGCAAACAAGATGCTGGGATACAATGGCAGGCGTATCACCAGCAGGAAAAAGGAGGTTATAATTCCACTGTGCAGGACATTAATGAGGCTACACCTTGAGTACAGTGTCCATTTCTGGAGGTCTTACCTATGTAAGGACATAGATAGGGTGGAGGTAGTTCAGAGGAGAGTAACCAAGATGGTGTAGGGATTACAAAAATCCTATGAGGATAGGCTGAAGGACTTAATTATGTACTCCCTGGAGGAGAAGTGGGAGAGCAGGGATATGATTGAAACATTTAAGTACCTCATGGGGAAGAACAAGGTGCAGGAAAATACAATTTTTCAAAGAAAAAGATGCTCCAGGACAAGAGGACATAGGATGAAACTGGAGGGAAGGAGGTTCAGAGGGAATGTGAGGAAGTACTTCTTCACAGAGAGGGTGATGGGACAAATGGTACAGCCTGCCAGAAGAGGTGGTAGGGACATATATAATTACAGGATTTAAGGATGCATGGTAAAGATATATGGTCATCCTGGTAGTCAGAGGAAGGGGACAACCTGGTTCCAAGGAAGCTTGAAGAAGTACAGTTACTAGCGTTCATTAGCAGACTAGGTAGGCTGAAGGCCCTTATCTGCCAACAACATCTATGTATCTAATGCATCAAACCTATTGTTAAGTTTTTAAGAAACTATGTTATAACCATACCCACATTTTTTGGGGGGGGGGGGTGGAAAGAAAGACACACAATACATTGAAGTGAAAAAGTTATCAAAAAAAGGCAATTCAAAAGCTATGGTTTACACAATATTGTCTGATATTTGAGATGAAGTTAAAGAGGCAGAATGACTGGCTAATACCAAAAATATCTCACTCCCCCAATATTTGTTTTTAGACTTTCCATTAAAGAAAAGTGTTTTTATTTTTTTCTTCAAACCACATACATTATTTTCCACAGTTAAAAATAAGTTCATCTAGAAGGGGTATCATGGCATTTACAAGAATTAGGGAAATGGGGGGGGGGGGGAAGAAACTACAAGTAGGCATGAAATAAAGGGAGAATGATCAGGAAGAAAAAGGGTAGGTTTTTACTCCTAATATAAAGAACAGAAAGAATTGTAAGTGCTGTGTAAGTGGAAGGGTTATTCTGAAAACCTAAATTGTCAAGATAAGCATAACTAGGTATGAATAGTTCTCAATCAGGATTACTGTTCCTGTACTACCCTTCTCTGGGATGCCCACAAGTTGCAGGATCCCATTTTCAAAAACTTATGCATATGGATGAGGCCTGTATAAGACAGATTGACTACCATGAAGTCTGTGCTTCTATGAGCTGACTGCTCAAACCACTATATCCCCTGTATACCCTTCATAGCAGCTTATAAGAATTAGGGCTGGGAGAACTCAGTGAAGTTCTTACCCTTATTAAATAAGAACTGGAACAAGGTGGAGTTCTGATTTGTTCTAATTAGTTCTGATTTTATATAAATATTTGAAAAAATGCATTAAAATGCATAAAAGTGGCCAAAGTCAGTCATATTCAACACAAATGCCAAAAGGAAATAATTGAATGCATTATTTGTATACAAATGACAGTAAAGCTGCTAAATAAAAGCAATAATTACTACTAGCTGCTTCATGACTGGCCTGTACTGGAAGCAATAGCATCCTGCATATCCTGCTCTGGCCCGTGGCATGAGTGTGCTGGTAGGAGAGAGAGAGAGAGAGAGAGAGAGCAAGAGAGATGGAGAGAGACAGACAGATGCAAACACTATTGTACTACAAAGAAATACCACGCACTGCTGGCAGCTAAGATTATTTTTATTAATGCTGCTGCTTTATGGGTATTATTTTGATGGATTTTCCAGTCAGAACAAACCAGGTGAAAGAAATTAATGATCAAAATGAGCAGCAATAAGAGCTCACCTACCCTATCCATGTGAATGATACAATGGCATCACATGTCCCAGTGTACTGTGGTATGGTACACTACCTAGTCCAACAGGTGGTATTGTTGTCTACGAATACTTCTACTACTGTTCAACATGCAATACATTTATTAAACAAGAAATAAAAGACATAAACTGATCACCACCCAGGCAGCCAGTCAGTCACATCACATCAGTAAAGTGCAGTGCAGTCATAAAAATAAAGGTTGCCACTGCCATCTGAAGACCTGATGACACACAGTTACATCCTTCTTAGTTCCACAATTGCTGCCATGCCAACCAGTGCCAAATAATTTAAGTACGTAAAAATTTAAATATAATAATCTCAGCCCAGTTACTGTAAATAAGATGTAGTGTTGTTACAGCAGGCTAGCATACCACACACACAAACACACACACACACACACACACACACACACACACATATATACACACATACACATATACGCATGCAGGCACACACACACACACACACACACACACACACACACACACACACACACACAATAAAGATGTGAATTTACATTTTTCTCACTAATCACAGCCAAATATAGGGGATCTGAGAAATGTATTATACAAAGAGCATTCAGTTTCAGTGTTCAGACTTCTGCTAAGCCATCCATTGTATGAAAATTAAAACAGTAATACTACAGTACAGTCAGGTCACTGGTAAAATAATTTGTAATCAGTTGCTGAGGACAAAAAAGTGACAAGTAGTAGTAGTGAGGACAAAAAGTGACAAGCAGTACACAACATGATGTGAGGGCAAAAAGTAACATGTAGTAGTAGTAGTATTAGACAGCAGTACCCTGCCTTTCAGATCACAGTGGTTTACCTAGTACCACCAAATAAGTATGACATCAAATGCAGTTGCTTGCTATATTTGGACTCTGACCCACTGATGGAATAATTTTTCATGTTTCTGTGCTCATTGCGATCATTAAAATAATTCTGGCCTGGCCTAGTAGTCCATCCTCCTAAGTCCTGACCTGACTTGTTGCAATTAATTGCTACCTCATGTAGTAGACCCTAGTCTCAAAGGATTTTCACCACAGGCACAAAATAAATTCTTGAATGCGTTTTGTGGATAGGTTGTGCTCACTCAGATTATACTTTTCATTCAAGTAGCATATTTGAAATTAAAGTGAGGAATGTTGACTTTTAGAAATGTCAGGTGGGGGGGAGCTATGGAGCCCGAGTTGACAGGCAGCAATTATCAGTAGCTCTGAAAGGAAACACTACAATCATATAAAATATATATTTTACTGCAGTCTATTCAAAAAATAAATATTATAGCTCAAAAGAGGAACTCAGGAAACCTAAGATGGGTAACCCCAGAAAAGACAGAGCTGGAGGCGTGAGCGCTAAGTCGTCTGGAGTTTTTCGAGCAGCAAGAATTGGAACCGAGGAACAGACCATATCCCAGAGGGAGCCTGAAGAAACCATGTCCTCAATCGGTATCAAGCTCCAGAGACTAATAACTTCAGTCGCTGACCTAAATTCTAAACTAGACTCGTTTGCCACCAGGGTTACGATCGTGGAGAAATCAGTGGAAGGGATTCAGCAGGAGGTTGGTGATGCAAAAAAGCAAGCTGAATCAGCCGCGGCCTCCTCTGCTCTCTTGGTGAAGGAGAACCACCACATGAGGGTTAGGCTTGAAACCTTAGAAAATCAGGCCAGATCTGCCCATATCATAATCTTGGAGTTACCCAAGGGGATCGAGAGGGATCATCCTCTTATGTTCATCCAGGAGTGGCTTGATTCAAAATTGTTAATGAAGGAACAGAGTCTAAAGATAAATTTTCAAAAAGCCTACCGGATTACTCCACATGGCTACCAGGAAGATTTGGAGACGCCACGAACATTTCTCCTGGTTGCGGATGGTATTGGGTCCAGGGATAGAGTCCTACGGCTTGCTAGAAAAGCAGGCTAAATAATGGAAGAAGACCGGAATGTCTTCCTGTTTCCAGACTTGAGCTACGCAACTCGAATGAGGAGGAAAAAGTTTGACAGTGTAAGAAAACTGCTGTGGGACGCCTCCATTATCCACACGATGGTATTTCCTGCAAGGCTGCGTATTGTACACGGTGGAAAAGTGTGGGCTTTTTCTGACTCCAGTGAAGCAGGAAAATGTGCCTCTTGTTTTGTCGCTGATCAGGGGAAGAGACAAGAAGGAGAGGAATCTGATTCTGATACCGAAGATTGACTCCTCTTTAAAACTGTAACGTATAATCAAACTAGAGAGGAAAATGATCCTGCTCATTTGATAACATGACATTGCAGTCATAAATACAGAAAGTATTACAGGTCAGGGGTGGGATAATTATGCCCTCTCTTGACCCTCCTTTGGTGTTTTCATTCAGATGGGGTCATACAACGATTAAATATACACATGGGGGCTTCTGAGTTCATGCTAAAGTATTTTTGAATTACTGAAATTTGAAATGAAGATCTGGATAGGCCTAAACTGTTTATTTGTACTTCTTTATATTTCATGTTTATCTAATACATGCTTGGAATAAGAAATTGATGATCTTCGAATTAACCTGATGTTACTTTCAGACTTTTAGCCTTAAAGTATGACACTACAAGCCCTCCAGTAGGGAATGGACTTTATGGGACCTTTTTTCTGGACTTAAGTATTATAAGAAAAGTCATACTGCTCATGGGTTCATAATTGCAGCTTAAGATACTGATATTACTTAAAAGTTTTTTTAAATATTTAGCAACCCCGCATTGTGGTATCACTATATCGAGGATGCATTTAATTCCTAAATATTAAGGAGAAATGTTATTCTCCAGAAGAAACCAGTTGGATGTATGGTTGTCCTGGATATGAAAGTTTTATGTGTACATGCATAAAGATAAAATAAAAACATAAAGTACAAAAAAAAGAAATGTTAGGCGCACATCATTTTCTGGTGTCAAACAGGATCGTCTGTCACTAGTGACATTTTCCAGTATTTCAAAGGATCAGCATTCCAGCTGATATTGGGCTCTGCAAGGTACATTTCAACAATGGTCTGTGCTAAGGCTGTGTTATAAGAGGTAGATGAAGAAGATGTTACAGTTACATCTTCTAAGTGACTCCAGAGACATGAAGCTGAACCGAGTGACTGTGGGACACTGCTCTGCCTAGATGGTGGTGAAGAAGAAGATTCAGCTTCAGTGGCTGAGAAGGAAGAGGGAGAATAAGCTGCAGCAGTAGAGGATGAGCCACATGATGCTGTGCAATGTCATGAAAAAGATTGTGAATGTGGTGCTGCTGGCATGCACATCATTATTTCCTGTCTGTTTATCTCGAAAGAAGTGTCATCATCATCATCATCATCATCGCTCAATAGTTGCTTTGATTTGTATCGTGGGTCCAAGATTATTGCTTTAATGTAGTACTCAGAATGAAGCATTTTACATAGTTTGTCATCTTCTGCAACTTTTTGTGTCATACTTAGATCTTGTTGTATTCTGGGGGACAACCTGTATGTGTCAGCAGCACCACTGGCAGCCTGTGTGATCATGGAACTGTCTTGGTTCTCTAACTTTTCCCTTATCAGATTCAATCTGAATTTTTAAATTTTTATTAGGGATATCACCTGGCTCAGAGTTGTTGTGTTTGCACTAGCCATTCTTGTGATTTCCTCAAATGGCTGGAGCAAGAAAATTAGAAACTCCAGCATGGCCCACTATGATGGAGTAATACAGACATCTGCATCACCAATTTAATTTTCCAAGGTGCATTGTCTGAGAGCTTTCTTTTGTTCCAGCAGCCTTTGGAGCATATTAAAGGTCAAATTCTATCGAGTAGAAATGTCTTGGAAAAATCCATGCAAAGGTAAACTGTGCTCCTGCTGTATTTTTTCAAACAAGTGATGGGCTTTGCTTGAGTGATTGAAATGAGACCATATTCTTTTAGCAGTACTAACAAGAGCTTTAATGTCCCTGTTGTCATCGAGAAAACTGTGAACTATTAAATTTAAGCAATGCGCAAAGCAGCGGATGTGAACAAAGCCCCCTTCCTCCAAGGCCTTCCTTATATTGGACCCATTATCTGCAACTAAAAAGCCAAACTGACAGTCCCTGTGAAGTGAGTCATTGCTGTATTAGTTTTTGGAGCTCTTCATTGATGTTGTATGAGGTATGTTTAGACGGAAAATAAAACATTCTTAGAACAGCATACTGAGATGCTTCACCATCCCAACTTGAATGATCAAAACTTGCCAATGTGCTGTGACAGATATGAAGGATTCAGGCTAACACCTTGTCCAAATACCTGTTGTTTTTTTTTTTTTTAGTTGTTTAACCAGGAGTAGCACACTAAGCTGAAAGCTTTTTTACAGGTGCAACCTGGGAGCACTGGGAAGTTAAGTGACTTGCTCAGGGTCACATAGTATGCAAGTGGAAGCTGTGGGATTCAAACCCAGGTCTGGGCTGCTGGATGTCACCAGATTTGCAGTTTAGTTCCTTAAACCACTGTGCTATACTGCCTCCTAAACTGCCTGTTGTGAGATGCACCACCCTCCCAGCAGTACTGCATAAGATGTGTCTTAATTTTCTACATATGACATAGTAAAGATCTGAAATCCTTGTTTTCAAGAAGTACAGTATTTCCATGATGGTATACTATATTGAGGTTCGAGGTACTCAAGCAGTCACCTGAATCATGTATATTCAACCATGTTATGTGTTAGCAAATCAACAGCTATAATTTTTGAAATGTTTCTGGTTATTGTAACAGCAAAAGGGTGAGTCGAGGCATATTTGGCTTTACGCTCATACGTTTCTGAGATGGTAAGCTGTCTCCTTAAAGGAGGGGGGCTTTTGAACACATGGTCACGTTCAGTAACAGTAAGAATCCTTCAAATGGGAGGAAGTAGTGATGGAAGTGTTTCTGTAGTGCTGTAGTGGCTGCCACTACTTTCATCTAACGGAGTTACCCCTTAGTGTAGTGAGCTTTCACTGTCACTTTCTCTTCGAAACTCAAAACAACTGGAGTTCTTGGTAATGTTATGATCTCTGTCTAGGTGCCTTTTCAGTGGTAACATTCCTAATGATCCTTTCTTTTTACCCCTGCTGATTGGCCATTTGAAAATGACATATGTTGCCACTAACTCACGAGAAGCACTAATGGAGAAGTATGACCAAACAAAAGATAATATTTTTTTAGTTGTATCCCAGGAAGGCACTGCACTTTGGTCCCCTTTTTAGGGTTCTTCCCCCCAGATTTGTCTTGGGCCTGTTACGCTTGTGATTTATTCCCATTGATCTCCTCCTCATGCTAAACATTCCTGTCCATTTCTTCCTCATCTGCAATTTCCATCCCCTCCTGTTGTAAACCTTCTGCCACCTGATCATTCTCTTCATCTTTAATAATAGTACCCTTGTCGTGTTCGACCTTAAAAGAATCAGATGACATCTGTGAGGGACTACCAGTAGCATAGTATGCAATTGTTCCATACATTTGGGTGCCTCTGCAGGTGGTACCCACGGTGTGCTGACGTCACAGTGAAACATTTACGGCGAATTCCACCACAGCGACAATTTTAACAGGTTTCAAAATAGTCACTGTGGGGGACCTGATGGCTAAATTTCACCCTTTCACCGTGTCACCCCCCCTTCAAATCAACTCCGACTCGGAGTTGATAATCATTTAGAAGAGGGGAGTTGGGGGCACAGCCCCCCAAGAGAAACACGTCAATGTTGGATAGGTGAAATTTCACCTTTCTACATTGGGGATCTCACTATGCCAAACTTTGACAACGGTGTTGTCGATTCGGCATAGGTAAATCAGTACCTACCAACCCTTTCATTTTAATGACATAACTTTTTGTTTTACTTGGGACTGATCTGACAGATGCACCTTTATTGGGTTCATGCATTGGCTTGGAAGATAAAACTTTGTGAACAAATCACTTTTTGGGGTTTTATTTTGTTTTTTCCTTTGCAGACTGACTGCTGTCTTTTGCAGTGGCACTGGCTGCACTGCCTTCCTGAGAAGAATGCGTCTCATCAACGCCTTGATCCATTTTTTATTTCTTATTCTAAGTGTAAAAAAAAAAAAAGATCCCTCTACCTAATGTCCTCTGATGACTCCCGCCCACACCCACACCCACAAGCCAGGGATGGATTTACAGTTGTGAGTTATGAATGTGAATCATTTGTGATTATAGTAGTACACAGCACACCTCAGTCCACCACCACCTCCTTCCAAGCTTTGCTGACTGACTCCTGCTACAGTTACTGTTCAGTGATCTACTTAATGGTGTGCCTCAGAATTTAAATTGGTGATGCAGACATCTGGCTCAGGCCTACACACACAGTCCCACACAGCTTGGTTAATGATTATACTTAATGATAAACTAAGAAGGATAAGGAGGAGGGATAATGGATGAAATGAGTGATGATGATTGATGATGATGATACTTGTGTGTGTACTTTTATTACTTGTGTTGTAGGGTACACAGACTGGTGCAGGTCACAAATCCAGAATATCCCCGGGGCCCTCCCCCCACAGCCAACAGCACAGACGCAGAAACTTGTCTGTTGTTTCTCAGAAAAGTATATATTGATTTATTTGTCATACATAAAATCATGAATGAATGTTAATGAGTGATCATGATTTGTTGGCAAAAGTCAAAGATTTATTTTGCCAGCCTGCCTTTGCCCTGTACACACAGCCACATTAACACCAGGAAAAGAAAACCAAAAAACTTTTATTTGGGATTTCTGGGGCTGTGAAATTTCTCATGCTTCCCCCATAGTCTCTCTCCCTCTCTCTCCCTCTCCCTCTCTCCTCTCCCTCTCCCTCCTCTCCCTCTGCCTCTTTCTATCTGGGATGACACATGTCAATGGTTTATTTTGCCAGCCTGCCCTTACCCTGTACTACACTGCCACATTGAGGCCAAGAAAAGAAAAAAACCTTTTGATGATTTCTGCCACTGTAAAATTTCTCTTGGGACCGTAGTAGTCTGTCCTCCTCTCCTCTGGATCTGGAATAGCACAAGTCAACAATTTTGTCAGCCTGCCCTTGCTCAGTGTACACGCAGCCAAACTTATATATATATATTTGGGATTTTCTGGCATTGTAAAAGTTCTCTTGGGCCCCCAGTATTTTCTCACACTCTCCTCTGAATTCTGCAATGGCACAGGGCAACGATTTTGCCAGCATGCCCTTGCTCATGGTACCAGCCACACTGCCTGAGGCCAAGAAAAGAAAAAAAACTTTTATTTGGGATTTTCTGTAACTGTAAAATTTCTCTATGGCTCCCAGTAGTTTCTCACCCTCTCTCTATCTCATCTGGAAGGTCTTCTGGATTCAGTTTCTGGATGGCATAAGTCAAAGATTTATTTTGCCAAACTGCCCTTGCCTGTAATACAGTGCCTTCCACACTGCCTTTTTTGCCTGGCTTGCCTCCCCCCATGGAAGCCACCCACTATCTCTCTTCTTCCTTGGATTCCTCTCCTCTCCCTCCCCTGATGATGACTCCCCTGCCCCCCAGTTAGTCTCCTCTTCTCTCTCCACTCTTTCTTCCCTCCCTTCCCCTCTGGCTTCTCTTAACAAATAGATTTTCTTTTATTTATATTTAGTTTCTCTCTGCGATGTGCAACTGTAGGCTCTGCTCTGCAGTAGCAAGCTCCTCTGACCATCCACCAAGTTGTATGTGCCTGCGTTGCACACTCAACATGGTTATATACAGTGAGTGCATCACATGACTGACTATCCTGCTCTGTTTCCTGATTGGATGCTGCCGGTTGCCTCTATGTGGAGTGAGTGTGCCAATGGCATCCCCATGGCAACAGCACACTGATTGGCATTCCACAGACCCGGGACCAGACTTCTGTGGTGAAGTCCATATTTATCCAGGTCCATGGATTATGGGTTCGATCTGGGGGTTTGGATCTCGGGAGTAACAGTCCACTCAGCCCTAATAAGAATTTTCCCACATATCATTAAATCATGGGTCAAACCTCGAATAAACATGCTGTTGATCCTGTGACATGCCATTATCACCCTTGCGTAAAAGCCTAACAGTGTATCACCAAACTTGAGCCATGCCATTTTACCAAAAACTGTTTTGTGCCCTTTAGGAGTGTGGTATCCAGGAGAGGAAAGCCATCTGCATTCTGCTAATTATGAACCATTTGAATAAATGGAGAGACCCATTGAAGAAAGCCTGAAGGATTAGAACTGAAAGCACTTTGCATAAGAACACTGCTGGCAATATAGGTGACTTACCCTGCTTGCTGCTCATGAGACTCAGCCACTGCCTGCACCTGCTCCAGCCATGTCTAGTCAGCTGGTCAGAGGGCATTTGCACCAAAATCTGCTGTTCCCCCAGTATGGTATGGCTTCCTTGTGTCCCAGGGGAGAGATTGGGATTATTACTTTTTTTTAATTCCACAATGACGGTGGCGGGGGGGGGCTTGGTGGTCAATCAATTTGTTGTCCTCTACGTGGCTTATCCTGGCATGCTGCACTTGATACCCTGGTCCCCTTGCGATTGGCATGATGATCAGTCTACCATGTGCCTGCCCCTGCCATAGCAGGAGCTGGCTGCAGTATCCGCTAATTCTCTATAAACAACAACCTTGCAGGATCCTCATTGCCAAAACTAGAACCAAGAAGTGAGCAAATAAAAAATTCCTTAGGGCTGTTGGCCTGCTTAATTCAAGGGCTGTGACATTCTATTAATTAACAATGCTGAATCTATCATGGGAACAATGCCCATTGTGACTAAACCTGCTTGGACAGGGCTATCCAATGAGAGAGGCTGAAAAGACACATACTAGACCAGTCTTCAGGGAGACAGCTGTTGCCACACAGACCAGTTTGTATGCTGTACAATGTTGGGTCATAAGTGCTGGAGTACTGCCTCCCTGCAGTGGCCATGAGAGCTGGAATGCCACAGAGGGACAAAGAGGATCCAGTGCTCCCTTGAACTGTGAAAAAACACCCCTGCTCAAACATACTATCGAACTGTTTATTCTCGCACAAGTTATATTTAGAGTGTGGTGCTAATCAGTCACAATTGCACAAATTTAATTTCACACTCTGCAATTTGCTCCTATGTCCACTGAAAATATGCAATTTTGGTAAATTAACACAATTTTATTTTAAGGCAATTATCACTTAAGCAAATATAGCTATAATTATTTTACATCAAATATAACCTGTTCTACAGTATGTGGTGCAGTCAAATGCCAATGCCATGTGGCCACTCACTCTGGTCAGACCAGGCCTTGCCTTACTTCATGGCAACCACCATGTGGACCTTCAGTGTACTATACTTTTGGCAACAGAATGCTCTGGACAATGTTGCCACAAGTAACTAGGAACATGGACTGCAAGAGGTGAGGGGAGGTGTGGGGGGCCCCTGCGTGGACAAACTTCTCCCATTTAGATGAAACGTGGATCCCATCTACCAGGTCAAACCAAGACATTTGGGGCATTAACCATAGCTATTTTAGCATTGAGAAAAGTAGGACTCAGGATAGAATTCCAACATTAATTCCATGTAAAACAAAGGGGCCTTGCTTGAAGTAAATTAAGATGCATGAAGCTCAGTATATCTGAGCAATCGTTTAGGAACCAACATTTCTTAAGCAAAAAGTGAGAGCAGTGAAACAGCAGCAATCTGTTGATGTTCTCTCAAAGTCCTTGATTTCTTTAGGAAATCTGGAGATCTGAAGAGAGAGCGTGAAGTGTAGGGAAGCTGCTAACTTCAGCTCTTTTTCACACCTCCCTCTTTGCTCCCTCAACATGCCCTATTCCCTATGTGAGGCCCCCAAGATTCCTCCCCGAGGGTTGTGCCAGGAGTAAGTCCTTATCTCTGAGGGTGGAACTCTACCTGCAAGACTACAGGTTGCAGGTGTTAGAACACAAATAAAGGGACATCTGCTGTAATGCTTTGTCAGACTTTGTAAATGATCTAACAATAGATCTAAAGACAAACAACAGGAACAAAAAACATTATTGTGAGGTTTTAAAAGACTTACTAAGAATAATAAATGCATAGACAAGTTATTATGAATGATCATCCATATCAAGATAACAGGTCCTCATAGTTTGAATGTGCCTGGGATAAGCACAAGGGAGTCATAAGGGATAGGTAAAGGGGTGGCAGAGAAAGTGCCTCAGACCTGCAGGGGTCTAAAGTGTAAGTAATGCAACAAAAAAGGGCAGGCATGATGGGCCATGAAGCCCTTATCTGCTGTCAGCTTCTATGTTTTTATGAATGATATATGCTACTTTTTTTCCATCAAAACTACTGTAGTTCCTAGAGGCAAAAAGAGGTAAAACACAGCTGCTTATGCCTTGGAGAAGAGCATATTAAACAGTTCCTTATAAGAAACTTTTATGTAAAGTTAAAAAAGAGTAAATATATTTTTTACCAAATTAGTTCCAAAATTAAAGAAAAAATCCTATCAAAATTAATACAAATAACTGAATCCCATATAACATTATTACAAATCCATATCTCAAAACTAAATAATATTTACAAAAACTAAATAAAATGCAATTCTTTAATCAATCTATTGGGTTGTAAAGTATTCAGTTAGACATCAGCAATGAACCTGATAATTACAGACTGGTAAGCCTCACCTCCATTGTAGGCAAACTAATGGAGAGCATTCTCAAAGAGAGACTGGTGAATTTTCTCAAAGTACATGGTCTCCAGGATGAAAAGCAACATGGGTTTGTCTCGATGAGATCATGCCAGACTAATTTGATTGACTTTTTTGACTGGGTCACAAGGACATTGGATAAAGACCAGGCATTGGATGTCCTGTATCTAGACCTCAGCATGGCCTTCAGCTCTGTGCCACGTGGAAAGATGCTTAATAAACTGAGGAACTTGTGAATAGGGGAGAAACTGTTAGGGTGGGTCCAGAATTGGCTGTAGGACAGGAACCAGAGGGTGATTGTTGGGGGGGGGGAGTATTGAAGCCTAGAACTGTGACCAGTGGGGTCCCTCAGGGCTCAGTACTCAGGCCAGTTATTTAACATCTTTATTGGTGACATAGTAGATAGAATCAAAAGTACAATCTGCCTATTTGCAGATGATACCAAGATATGTGGGAGAGTGGACATAGAGGAGAGAATGCAGGAGCTCAGGAAGGCTCTGATTACACTTGAAAACTGGTCAGGCATCTGGCAGCTGTGGTTCAATGCCAAGAAGTGCATAGTCATGCATCTGGGAGCTAGGAATCCTGGGAAAAGCTACTGGCTTGGGGGGGTACAGGTATCCAGTTCAGAGGAGGAAATGGATCATGGGGTCATAGTTAGAGGAGACATGAACCAGTCAGCACATTGCTATATGGTGGCAGCCAAGGAGAACAAAATGCTGGGATGCATCATCAGGGGAATCACCTCCAGGAAAGAGGAAGTCATTCTACTCTTGTACAAGTCATTGGTAAGACCACACTTGAAGTACTGCATGCAGTTCTAGTCCCCTTTATTTGAAAAAGGACATCAGATTATTGGAAGGGATAGAGTATAAGGTGACCAAGATGATCCTGGGCCTGTGGGATGAATCCTATAAGGAGAGACTACGGGAGATCGATATGTATTCCCTGGAGGTTAGAAGGGACAGTGGGATATGATAAAAATCTTCAAGTACCTAAAAGATATAGACAAGGTTGGAACAGAGGGCTTATGCAATCTACAAAGGGAAAGGGCCAGAAAGAGGCATACTCTGAAATTAGTGGGTGAAGATTTAACAAGGAAATAAGGAGGCACATTTTCACTGAAAGGGTGGTGTCAACTTGGAACAAACTACCAGAGGAAGTGATCTCATTGAGAACAGTATATAGTTTTGAGACGGTGGGACAAGGTAAAAGGGATAGTCACATCTGGTGGTAGGAGGGAGTGGGGGATAGAAAGGGTGGGAGAAGAATACTTTGGGAGGAGGGGGAGGGGCAGATCCAGTGTAAATTACTGTGAACTGCACACTCGAGAAGACTTTATAGGCCATTATGGCCTAGTTCTACTGGCCTGCATCACTAAGACCTGGCTGGATGAAAATCCAGGCCCTATACTGGCCTCGGCAATTCCAGCCAGGTTCTTGGTGATACACCGTCCAAGGTTGGATCATAGGGTTGGGGGTGTGGCCATTATGTTTAAGACTGAGCTGGACCTTGTGGATGTGCCATTGGGAAGTACCAGATCCTTTGAATATATCCTGGGAGAGGGTGTAGGCTGTGGGATTCTCCTTGTCTACCATCCACCAGGTGACAGTGGAGAATTCCTGCAGGAGATAGCAGACTTCATCATTGACTTGGTGTTGAGGTTCCCCAGACTGATACTTCTGGGGGACTTCAATGCCTGGGTCAACGATGAACTCTCGCATTTTGGTCACAATCTCCTCCAGCTGATGATTACGCTGGGCCTAACAAAGGTGGTTACCTATTCGGCCCATATAGGGGGTCATTCATTGGATCTGATCTTTCTTTTGGGTATGGAGATCGCTGACTTGGGGGGGAACCTGTCAGCTGGTCTGACCATCACACCATAAGGTTCAGTTTCGGGGCCCCCCCAATAGGTCTGCCCCTATGGAGATGGTTCAGTACCACCCTTTAAGGGTTATTAACCCTAGTGACCTAACGGCGGTACTGGATCTATCGAGCTTGTCGGGTAAATGCATGAGTCCAGATGATCTCATACTAGCCTATAATAAGGCTGTGGTAGATGCTGTGGACAAAATTGCTCTTGTTCGTGTTCGGCCTCTCGCCCGCCATCCAAGGAGCCCTTGGTTTGATGGCTCCTTGAATGAGTTAAGGCGAGTTGGCCGAAGGCTGGAGAGAGCCTGGCGGAAGTCGTGCCATGATGCTGACAGGCTTAGGTTGATGGCACATTATGATAGCTGTCAATCAGAAATCACCCGTAAGAAGGCAGAGTTCCTGTCCAGAGAGATTTCTGCTGCACAAAATTGACTGGCTCAGCTTTTCCAGATCGTGGACAGATTGTGCAATCCAATCTGTCTTCAGCCCAGAGAAGCCTTTTCTCAGCTAAGATGCGAGAAGTTCGCTCGTTTTTTTGCAGATAAGGTTGCCAGCATCAGGTCAGGCATCGGTCCGACCTCTCCTATGGGGGACTGCAGTGGTCGACGGGAAGTGGCATGCCCTCAGTCTGTCTGGTCAGATTTTCACTGGCTGGAGTTCGGGGACATTGTGAAGATCATCCAAACAATGCGACCAACTAGTTGTAGTTTGGATCTGGGCCCTACACCTCTTTTAGTAGATTGTGTAGAAGTTATCTTCCCAATCCTTGCTGACATTGTCTGGAAGTCTTGGGAGAGGGGGGTCTTTCCCGAGCCCCTTAAGGAGGCGGTCGTTCTACCACTCCTTAAAAAATCCTCTTTGGATCCAGATTGTCAAGCTAACTACCGACCTATCTCTAACCTGCCATTTGTTGGTAAGGTTATTGAAAAGGCAGTTGCGTTGCAACTGGATGATCATCTTATAACTCACAATGTCTATGATACTCTCCAGTCTGGCTTTAGGAAGAGGCATAGCACGGAGACTGCCCTTGTCCGGGTATTGAGCGACCTCCTAATGGCTAGAGATCGAAAGGCATGTACCATTCTGGTCCTTCTCGATCTCTCTCTGCTGCATTTGACACTGTAGACCATGGAGTTCTGTTGGAGCGCCTGTGGGTATTTTGTGGGCTGTCTGGTACAGTCCTCAAATGGTTTCATTCTTACCTCAAGGACAGGTCCCAGAGAGTTGCCACTGGAATTTATTCCTCTGGCACTCACTCCCTGCCTTGTGGGGTACCGCAGGGCTCCATCTTAGCTCCCATGCTATTTGCAGTGTATATGTTGCCATTGGGAGAAATCATCAGGCAATACAGTCTGGGTTTTCACTGCTATGCAGATGATTCTCAGCTGTATCTGTTCTTTCTCCCCAGTCAGGGTGATGCACTCTCTGTGCTGAATAACTGCCTTTCGGAGATCAGACTTTGGATGAGTTCCAGCTGGCTGAGACTGAATCCGGATAAGACTGAGGTACTGGTAGTGGACCCAGGTCATCTGGGGGTGGGTTTGGGAGCTGGACAACCATCAGGTTTGTTACTCGGTGGTATACCACTCTCTGCCTCTGATCAGGTGTGAAATCTGGGTGTTATTTTTAATGACGGTCTGACCCTAAAATCTCAGGTGTCAGCTGTCGTCAAATCCTCTTTTTACCATCTGAGGAATATCGCCCAGGTGAAACATCTGGTTCCTCCGGGTGATCTTCCAACATTGGTCCATGCCTTTGTCACTACCCATCTGAACTACTGCAATTCTCTCTACCTAGGGCTACCTGGGGTTGATATCCGCCGCCTCCAGCTGGTGCAGAACGCGGCAGCCAGGCTTTTGACTGGGACTTCTAGAACCAGTCATATTATGCCTGTGCTCCCCAAACTGCACTGGCTGCCTGTTTGGTGATGGATCACCTTTAAGGTTGGTTTACTAACCTTTAAAGCCCTACATGATCAGGGACCCAGTTACCTGAAAGATCTCCTGATTTCTTACTGCCCCCTCCATCCTCTCCGTCCCACCAACGAGGGATTGCTGGAGATTCCCAGGGTTCGATCAAAGACATCAGGATCTCGTGCTTTTGCTTTTTCAGACCCAACCCTGTGGAATTCTCTACCTCGTTGGTTGAGAGAATGCTCAACCATCGATAGTTTTAAGGTTGGTTTAAAACATATTTGTTTAGTTTAGCTTTTATTTAGTCATGGCTGATATATTTTAACGTATGAAAAAAAATTATTATTGTGTATATGTTTTTATGTACAGCGCCTTGGATTTGAAAGGCACTATATAAATAAAGTTGGATTGGATTGGATTGGATCTTCGTATGTCCATGTGTTTATAATAAATTCTTTGTGTTTCTCACTGAAGCAGAATCTTTATTCTTTGTCCACCTTTGTCACATATTAGAATATGATCACTCCCTAGGAAATGCAAACCTGTTGGGTTGATCTGATGACATCTGCATCTGCTTTATGAAGTCAGTTTCACTGTAGGTGCTATTTAAAGGAACAATGCCAGGCAGAGTTGAAGGTTTTAAAGCAATTGATGAGATCAACAGAAACCCATGGGGTATAATTACCCTTTAAACAGGTTTTGTGAATCAGGGCATGCATATTTGTTGCAGAATTAAGATGTAGAATCATCCACATTGTTTCACTATTCAGTGGAGGACCAGTCCATATTGTGAAGTTCAAATAGAAGGGAGGCACAATCAAGGAGCACTTTATACACTCTTGCATGCACTGGTATACCCAGATATTTCCTGATTATTTTGTTATCTCTATAGAAATATCATTCATTCCTGCAGTGCCAGAGTAGGGCCAGCAAAGAGATTCCCTTTACAAATCTTATGAATTATTTGGAAATATCTGGGCAACTTGACGGCTGCAATTGTACCTATGGAAGCTATAGCTTGATATATCATAGGACATAGCCATTTGGATTTCCAATGATAAATCTGTATAGCAAAATAAATGTGCAATTGTCCATGGCTGCAACAATATGGTCAATGAAAATTATTAGGAAAGGTCCCACCATTAATAATATGATGGAGCTGTGTCGAGATGATCCAATCAATTAGGGAACAGTGAGAGTTCTTTGGATTAATGTCAGTTGGCTTGGTAATGTGCTAAGTTTGGTAAAGGAGTGGATGTTTTAATGGATCCTTTTGCTGAAGGGGTAATGTCAACTAGGACATAGATCCCCAAAGCTGGTGAGCTCACCAGAGGAGCCAAAGACTGAGGAAAATGAATGAATTTCAAAGAGAGTGTCTGGTTTCAAATCAGAGCAGCAGTAGAGCTCAAGAATATTGAAAGGGACTAAGGAAATGTTATTTTACCATAGCCACCAATAACTTTGTGGGATTTCGGGAGGGTACCACTAAGCAGAACTTTAGATTGGAGGCTGAGGTGTATACACATTGCCACCCACTCTCATTGCCACAGCTATGTCTGAGGACAGCATTACCAGGCAGAAAGATGTACCTGTCATTGGTCTTTCAGAAATGTCTGGATTCCAAAATTATGACAACATCATATTTTGCTTCTTGTGCCCAGAGCTGAAACATTTTGGGGTCCATGCTCAGAGCATTAAAATGGATTACATTCAAACAGCCACTGGAATAACAACAGAAGGTGGGAACAGGGTCAACACAGATGATTCTTGCCAGCACCTAAGATGGTACAGGAGGTCTGGCATGGGTCTGTGCAGGCCTTTGAATTGAGGATTTTTTTTTTTAAAGAAACAACTGCTGTATATATAGTAATATAACAAGCACACTATACGCACATCTAGACAGTCTTTTCTTTTTCCTCTATAAAACATTTCGGGTAAATGGACTGCAGCTAGAAAAACTCTATAAGTAGTATATTAAGAAACACTTCTTTATATGGAAGATTAATATTAAGCATATGCAAATTAATATCACCTTTATTACAGTCCATTTTTTCCAAGACCCGTGAACAGTAAGCAACCTCTATGCAGTTTAATTGATAAATGCACTCTACGTAAATCAGTAAAATTAGATCTAATAAGTGTAAGTAGAAAAGGGAGTATTCAAATGATTTTGAGTAAAAAATGGGAAAAGCTTATTTATGACATACACATTATATTGCTGCATACTATTTTGCATACATACCATTGTGCAGTATCCTACATTTATATAAAAGTATGATTTGTAAATATACATGTAGTGGAGCAGGTAGGTTAGCCGAACGTTTGGTTTTATAAAAGTGACATTAAATATTCATCTTTGTTTAAATGCTATACACTGGTTGCTATGCAATACACTGGACATACTCAGATGAACAACTGTGTCCAGATAAATTGTTCAATATGCAAATGAATGTAAATTAGAACAGATTTAAATAGTATAGTTATAGACCAATACAACATCATTCCAATAGCTATAGAGTACTTACTCCTGCAGACAAGAAACATTGTCTTAGTTAATAGAAACAGAGCACCCTAATATGCAAATACAAATGAGAATAATGGCTTAGCTGCATTTGCTAGTGAGGCTTAATATTTTATTATAAACTCCATATATAGTAAACAATGAACCTCTACTGTAATTTCAGTTTGTGTGTGACCTGAAAATAAATTAAGGTTGTCCAATTTCAGTACTTGAGCTAATTTTATTTTAATTCCATCTCATATCCTTCTGTGTTGTCCTCTATTTTCAGCACACATTGCTATCCAGTAATTGATGCAGGCTGCAGTATCAGTTTATCACAGAATACCCCTACTAATGCAGATCATGATCCAGCAGTGTAACCGGTACCTTAAGGCTGCTTGTTGTAATGCTAACTTGGATATTTTGCATGGGATATAAACATAGTGCAACACAGGTCAACACTGAGAAATGGTGGTATAGCAGTTTAAAAAGCAAGTGATTAGCAAGGATGTAAATCTTAAAGAATGATGGTTTGGAGCCTTTAAATACCTCTATAATCATTGTGTGTGCTTGTGTTTGTTTCTTTCATGAACTGCTAAACATTTGATTTGCACGTTAACAGCTACTATTAAAAAAAAAAATCCAATGAAATGTGTGCATTATGATGTCAGAAAAGGTTTATTGGCAAGGCTGCCAGTGTATTCCTGTGAGAAACTGCAAGCTTATTTTCAGATTTTTTTCCAAGAAATAACATTTTCTACCGTCAAAATACTATGGCCCAGATATTCAAAAGGGTTGCTCATGGCGCAACAGTGTTGCGCCATGTGCAACCCACTGATGCACCCCGGGGCAATATTCAAAAGGGAAAAGTGCTCTGCACAAATCCTGATGCGCCGGAGCACGTCAGTAATGTATGGTAAGGGGGGCATGCCCATGCATACCCTGCACAGCCCGATATTCAGCTCAGGATGTGCAGAGCCATGCATGTGCAACCCCTACCTGCACCAGCACAAAGTTGATCCAAAAAAAAGGAACAACGGATGGCCACCCACAGGTGAGCTGCCACATTGCAGGGTGCAACACGGCAGCTGCCACCTGTGGGTGGCCACCCGAGCTCCAGCTGCACCTGGCAGCGCCCCCCCATGCCTGATCGCGGGCATTTGTAAAATAAAAGAACCCCTATATCCCCAGTGGTCCAGTGGACTGCTGTCTGCCTGATCGTGGGAATTTGTAATATAAATTAAGAATTCTGTCCAATATCCCTGGTGGTCAGGTGGACCACTGTCTGCCCGATCACGGGCATTTGTAATTTAAACAATAAATATGTCCAATTTTCCTGGTGGTCCAGTGGACTGCTGTCTGCCCAATCGCAGGCATTTGTAATAAAGATGAATAAATATGTCCAATATCCCTGGTGGTCCAGTGGACCACTGTCTGCCCGATCGTGGGCATTTTTAATAAAGATGAATAAATATGTCCAATATCCCCGGTGGTCCAGTGGACTGCTGTCTGCCTGATCACGGGCATTTGTAATATAAATTAAGAATTCTGTCCAATATCCCTGGTGGTCCAGTGGACCACTGTCTGCCCGATCATGGGCATTTGTAATTTAAAAAATAAATATGTCCAATTTCCCTGGTGGTCCAGTGGACCGCTTTCTGCCCAATAGCTGGCATTTGTAATAAAGATGAATAAATATGTCCAATATCCCTGGTGGTCCAGTGGACCGCTGTCTGTCTGCCTGATCACGGGCATTTGTAATTAAAAAAATAAATATGTCAATATCTCCGGTGGTCTAGCAGTGCCCCCTCCCACCACCCACTGAGCCCCACTGCCCTTCCCCTCTGGTCAGCGGTGGCGGCAGCACCTCACCCGCCTTGCCACCCCGCCACCGCCGACTGGGACACCCACCGCCAGGTTGACGCTCATTGGTTCACAGTGTGAGCCAATGGGCGTGAGCCTTCAATACTATACATTCCAGATATGTGAATGAATCATTCACATATCTGGAATGTGTAGAGAGTACGGGTTGCACACCCATTGGCTCACGCCAGACCAATGGGTGTACAGCTCTCACCAACAGTGTCAGTGGGCAGCAGGGCAGCAGGAGGGGGTGCTGCCACCCGCCAGCTGATGGGGGGGCGAGGGGCTCAGTGGGGGGTGGGGGGTACTGCAGACCACAAGGGATATTGGACGATTTATTTTTTTAATTACAAATGCCTGCGATCAGCCAGACAGTGGTCCACTGGGCCACCAGGGATATTGGACATATTTATTCATCTTTATTACAAATGCCAGTGATTGGGCAGACAGCAGTCCACTGGACCACCAGGTATATATGCTTTTCCTTTTTGTACTGCAGCCCACGATCGGGCTATGGAGCACATTGCCGGCTGCAAGGGGTGTCGGTCCCCGACGGCTGCTGCCTGGCTGGGTGCCAGGTGCAAGTCATCAGGGATCGGCACACCTGCATGCAAATGGCACCTTAAAGACATGCAAATGGACCCATTTGCACCTTGCATACATTATGGCCCTATTTGCATGTCAAGTTTTGAATATCGCAGTTGCTGTGCATAGCGCAATGGAACTTGCGCTAAGAGCCTGGCGCAGTTTGAATATCTGGGCCTATATATTTAATAAAAATATATGATTTTTGATAACCTGGGATCTTTTATTCTAATTTAGCAGATGACATTTTCTTAATAACCCAGTTTCATTTGGGAACAAAAGAGAAAACAATTACTGCTTTAAAAATTGAAAAATCATACAGATGGACCACAACAGTGTAAACATCTAAAAGGCAAAGTTTGTTTCTGAAAGAAGTATCTATTTCATTTGTTAAAGAAGAAAAATGTATTTTGTTTCTAATTTAAATACTTTGGGCTCATAAGTAGTTGGCAGTTTCTGACATCACAATACCAGAAGTCTACTGAATTTTTCTTACAATCAGTGTGAAAATCAAAGGTGAAAACCCACTTGTTTAACAACACTGACACCTTTTTTACTATAAAAGTAGAAAGCAATTACTAAAATATCAAAATACATTAAACATTCTTTAATAAAACATTTGGAAAAATATAGGCTGACAACAGCAACATTGTGATGCCATGAATACCAGTGTTGCATCCCCCCTTTCTCTCTCTGTCTGTATGTACAGTATGTTTATCTCTGTCTCTCTTTCTTCCTTCAAAACCCTTTTGTTTGGTGTTAGAAAACTATGACCAGACATAGGACATTGTGTTGGAAGTGTGAGTCTTAGTCAACTGTTGATCCAATACTGCGTGCAGTATTGGAGGCCACACCTTCACAAGGACATTAACCAAATTGAGGCAGTCCAGAGAAGGGCAACCAAAATGGTGCAGGGACTGCATCAGAAGACATATGAGGACAGATTAACAGAGCTCAATATATATACCCTTGAGCAAAGGAGGGAGAGAGGTGATATGATCGAGACATTTAAACACCTTAAGGGCATAAACAAGGTGAAAGAGTCTAACATGTTTAAATATAAGAAAAATAGCAGGACAAGAGGACACAGCATGAGATTAGAGGAGGCCGATTAAGGGGAATGTGAGGAAATTCTTTTTCACAGAAAGGTGGTAGATGCATGGAATGGCTTACCACAAGAAGTGGTGGCTATGAATACAGTGCAGGGCTTCAAACAGGCATGGGATAGGCATAAGGGAGCAATACAAATGACTATGAATAGATAGGTCACTGACAGAGCAAAGACCGATGGCACTTTTATAAGGTAGAAAAAGAAATGGGCAGACTGGATGGGCCTTGCGGTCCTTATCTGCCGTCAACTTCTATGTTTCTATGTTTCTATGATCTGGACATCTTTAGATGTGGGAATTCATTTCTAGGAGCTGTAACTCACTTATAGAAATTAAAGGAAAAACGGAACAGAGGAGTAGAGACTCTCATATAATTTTATAATGTGAGTGGGAAGGTAGTTTCTGTTGGCTCCTTTCCACATTGAACCCCTTGGTCTTTATAGAAACTGAGGATCTTCAGAGGACTGAGACATTTTGGCAGCGGAGAAACTGCTGTTTTCATTATCTGTGTTTTTATGCTATATCCTCCACACAAGCTTCAAGACTACCCAGAGGATTAAAATGTGAAACAATGGAAATTTATGAAACTTGAGAATTGTGGGCTGTGACTGGGACTAAAAATGAAATAGAACAGTCACATCCAGGGCATTAGTAGTGCTCTGAGTGACATAAAAACCTTTGCAGGCCACCTATAATTCAATTACTAGCTATATGAATGCATCCGCACACTAAATATTGGTTAAAGGGATTTGTCATTTATTGATTGATGCTAATGCAAAACAATGCTGTGCAGACAGCAACCTGAAAATGCCCTACACCTTTCCCTTCATAATTGAAGCTTTCCCAAGAACTCATTCGTATTTTTTGATAGAGCAAAGCAATGTTTACAAATGATGTCAATGCCCAACTTTGTGAAATGTGAAAACTTTTCAAGCAATTACAGTATTTTGCAAAGTGATGCAGCTTAAGTTTAAAATGTCACTCTGGACTCAATCCATTTTTTCCATGATGTTTTTCTAAGGTGGAATTGCAATTGTAACTTGTTGGCACTACTTAAAGTTCCACTCAAAGCATTTTTTGTTTTCCATGATTCTGTTAAAATTGTACTTCCCTACTTCTTTTCTATTAAACCAATTACTTTTTTCTTCTCCACATTCATACACCCCTGATTGCTCTCTACCCTTTTCTATAATTATGCTTATGTTTCTTATAGATCATTCCTGAAGAACACCAAGTGGTCAAAATGTCAATTCTACAGTAGTAGCCACTGACATGGCCAGATATTTCCAGATATTTTGTGAAATTTCTAAACCATTTCTCTCTGCTGTCCCTACTGTGTAAATGGAGAAAGCAGGAGATTTCTCTAGAAATATCACAGAAATTTCAGGAAATATCTAACCATGTATTTGGCTGTGACTGTATCTTTATTTTCTATTATAATTACTGGTGACCAGCTTTATCATACTGTTTACAGGTATCTATAAAATGCTGTAATAACCCGCAAGCTGATTATTACAGCATTTTGTTTTAAGTCTCCTGTCACTTTCCAGCATGTCATGCCACTCAATCCTGGTGCATCCCCTTACTGGCTCTCAGTTCGTTCGTGGACAGGCCATACATTGCACGCAACATGGTGGCTCCATTTTGCTGCTGCCGAAGTACACATGCTGATCATCTGCCTAGTAGTTCCCTCACAAGTAAAGTATTAACTTTTGTCACTATTTATGTGTTTGATCTCACCTTCACAACAAAAAAATATATCTGATTGATCCTGCAGTACTCATGCTTTGGTCAGGGCTTCATCAGTAGGTCAGATTGAGAGCCAACCACATTTGACTGACTGACTGCTCTTGCGGTGCTACAGTAAAATGCACCAGTAATTATAGAAAAATAAAGATTAGGCAGGTGTGTATTTATCATGATTTTTTTACATACCCTCAGTGAGTGATGAACTCATAAACATATTGAGCTTTGCTCTTGAGGTTTATGACTCATGACTTACCTCAGATGTGTAAAAAACATCATGACACACACCTGCCTAGCCATTATTCTCTATTTAATGTTCATTCAATAAACCCTTTATTCATTTATAGCATGCATATGAACACTGTGCTTGTACATCGATGTGTAAAAATAGTCTAAACATGTAAGTAATAACCCAGGGCAGGATGTGCGATTATTGGGGATTATACAATGGCTACAAAAATAAAGCACCCTAACTGGCTGGCTGGCTCTTTTTAGTCATTGTAAATTCTACTATCTCACCACAGAAAAAGGTGCCAGCTGCCAGGCAGTTGTCAATCAGTCTCATCTAGAACTGCCCCTGAGATCACTCTGAGAATGATAAAGCAATGACTGGCAAAGACGGTGACAGACAGTGAGATGCTCCTTCACAGTACTGACTGTTCCTAAGTGCTCCCAAACTACAAACATCTAACGTCTCGCTCTACACTCAAATCCCCTCCAACACCATACCAAAACTCTGTCTTTATCCTCCCTCTTCAAAAGTGTTCATCATACAATCGCAAAGAGGGGAGCCAGAAGTCCTGAAAGTATGTACAGTACAGATCCAGACTACAAAAGTGCGGAAGTTACCAATCAGCACCTCACAGCATCTCCATTCTTCAGAGGCAGCCAAGAACATAAAAAAAAAAAAAAAAAAGATATAACCTCCTTTTGTTTCCCAGTCCAGAATCTGAAGAGGGCCAGAGAATGAGTTTTCAGGAGGCACAGTTACTTCCAGCATGCTCACACTGCACATGAATGGAGCCAGTGTTCATAATGGCGGTGGATGTTCACAAAATTGCGATGGCTCCTACAATGTAGATGGAGCTGGAAAACATGCACAAAACACACCCACCAAGCGCACAAGCAAATGTTTCATGGCTCCAGGAAAACTATTGGGGCTGGGAATCAAAACAACAAAAAAAACAGCATAGTATATTTGCTAGTGCCAGTCATCACCCTCACAGTGTTACATGGTGCCGACAATCATGCTGCCTTGCCTCATTTCTACACCGTGCACTCCCACTGACTCACCTCAGCTAACATACATTCTCTTTATCTACACTGTGTCATGCAAAAAAAAAAGAATAGATAACCATCTCTGTGACTTGTGTGTAAGTGGCTGTGGGGCCACATAAATATCCTTAATAGTGTGCCTAACAACAGGGAACTACTTTTTGATGCGTAACAACATGTACAATAAAACTCATATAAAATGTCAAAAAAACTACAATTCTCTTTATTGTTTCTTAGAAAAATGAAACAGAGGCCACTGCATAATTACAATATCTCACTCCAGGGTGTGGGTTATGCTAGGACTTACCCACGCCTGATGTGTTTTTCTCACTCAGCCTGCAGCCTCGAGACCAAACTACAAACCAGACATGGGTAAATCCTAGCATGACCCAAACCCTGTCATGGTATATTGCTTAATTAATCAACACCTCAGGTGCATTGTGAGGTGTGAGGCCACAGGCCAAGTGTTCTCATGGTACCTGGGATGTTGATTAATCCCTAATAACCACACACTCTGGAGTGGGTTATTGAGCTTATAACATGGATTGTCACCAGAGTGGAAAAAACAACTTGAGGAAAACATGATTAAGTCATGAAAAGATAGGAACTTTTTTATGTCTTCTGCCACCACCACAACTACTGTGGTGCTGACAGTGCTGAATTGTGCTATGTATGCTCTGCTAACACTGCTGAATTTGTGAAAAATTAGTGCACAACACAAGCAACTCACCATGTAATTTTGCACAGTAGGCACATTAAAAAAGTGAATGTATCACAGGAAAAATCCACTGACTGGCTTGACAGAGACTCAGTGTGAAGCACAGCTGCTGTGATCTTCTTTTTCTGGGGAAGTGGCTGTTGCATTGTGCCATCAGTCCATCTGGTGAGAGAGAGAGAGAGAGAGACAAAGAGACAGAGTGAGAGCGGGACCGGGAGAGACAGAGACTCAGTGTCCCACAGCTGCTGCAATGTCCTGTGTGTCACTGTATATGTTTCTGTGTATCTGTCTGTCTCTCTCTTTCTCTCTTTCTCTGCAGTATAGAGAAATTCAGCAGTGTTTTTCTGGACACAGAGTCTGCTTCGGTGAGCAGCGAGAGACATCACAGGAATAATCCACTGACTGGCTTGATAGACAGTCACTGTGAAGCACAGCTGCTGTGATCTCCTGTGTCTAGGGAAATGATTGTTACACTGTGCCATCCATCCATTGAGAGAGAGAGCGAGAGAGCGAGACCGAGACTGGGAGAGACAGACACTCCATGTCCCACAGCTGCTGCAGTGTCCTGTGTGTCACTGTATCTATGTTTGTGTCTGTGTGTGTGTCTCTCACTCTCTCTCTCTCTCTCTCTGCAGTATAGAGAAATTCAGTAGCATTTTCCCTGACACAGTGTCTGCCCCAGTCAGCAGCGAGAGACACAGACTGTGCACCAGACACAGAGAGGCACAGGGGAGCAACAGACAGAGAGAAAGCAAGAGACACACAAGGATTACCACAACCTATTGCTCAATCCGCACACCCTCAGTCTATGTCTTTCTCTGTCCACTCTCCCTGTCTCTCTGCAACATGTACAGTATTCTGTTCTAAGGGGAGCAATGGGAACAGGAATTAAGAACATCAGTGAATGAGTAAAGAAGAAAGGGATGGCAATGTAACCCATGGTGCTCCTTAACAGAAGGTACCTCTCTCTCTCTCTCTCTCTCTCTCTCTCTCTCTCTCCTCTCTCTCTCTGATCAGTGTGTCTTGCTGCTTGGGGCTTCAGTGTCTCACCCAGTAAGTAGAGTTCAATGGAGCAGGTAGGTGGGGAACCCTTTTGCAGAGATTGGCTGTCTTATGGCCTTCTCCCAGCTGCTGCTATGTTGCTCCCTGCTGGCACAGATGTAAAATTTACAGCATGTTGGGACCAGATGCCAACCCCACTGTGTTTCTCCCTCTCTCTCTGTCATACACAGACACTGACTCCCACTCTCACTGATGGGGGTGGAGGTCGTAAGTGGAGGGGATGGGGGGGCCGGAGCTGGTCGGGGTGGTTGGTGCAACCAGACAGGAACATGGGGACACTGCAGACATCACAAATGGTGTACTCACTACTGTACAGTGCCTAGCTGCTGTCAACTGTGTCTCTCCTGCTCTCTCTCTCACACTGGACCACACACAATCACAGAGAGACAGAGACAGACAAGAAATTCTATTTTGCTGTGGGGAAAATTATGTGATCCTTGGGGCAGGTGGGTGGGTAAGAGACAAGAGTACACAAAGTCTTAGTGCAGCCACTGTTGCTGCACTTTCTCACACTACATGACAGGCTTTGGCTCTTGCTCACTAAGTGAGGATAGTAATGGCTGCCCCACAGACTGCTTTTCTGGCACACTAGCAAGACTGGGAGTGCTGCCTGATCTCTAAGGGAGGATCGTTCACCATTTGCTATGAGTATATGCTGGATTAATCAATGGTAACCTGATGGCTCTGTACCAGTCAGGTACCTGTCTTGGTCAACCGCATGTTATAAGCTACAATTATTTCATTGTTCTTTTATTCTTCTGTTATCTTTGAACATTTTGTAACTGAGAAACTAAATGTGACTTTGTGGCTTTGTTGGGGGGGAGCACATTTTATGTTGATCTCTGAAATCTCTATTATTATTAGTCAGATTAAAATATATTCAAAAATATTTCCATTCCTGTCCCAACCATATCCATACTTGTGATGACAAGTATGATAAGATGTTTCTGTTGCATACTATATCAGAAAAGAGGAAACTAAAAGACAGTCAGGCTTTTAAATATGGTGATAGGAAAGATAAAGCAGTCAGTGAAACCATGGTTACAGACAGCTGTAGGATTACTTCAATTTGGTATTCTACAAGGAGGGGACAGAAGACATGCCTCAGATTGTGGCGGTATAAATGGATACAAAGAATGGTATTTGATGTGTTGTGGAAACCTCGGAAAAGTTGGTAGCAGAGCACTGTAATTAGCAAAAATAAAACTGAATAGTCTTTTTTAGCTTAGCAGCATTACAGTCTAGGAAACTCAAAAAGATGCAAAAGGATTTAGCAGAAATAAGAGCAGGGATCCTCCTGCAAGTGCCCGACACACAAGTCAGGTGCCTGGAGTATAGTGGAATGGCAATGCTATACCATTGTTTAAAAACTGGATATAGGTGTGGCCCAGAAAGCTATGTGTCAGTGAATTTGACATATATTGCAAGAAAATACTTGATGTATTATTCAAGAAAAAGATAATACATCACTTAGAAAAGCTGTATGTAATAAAAGTAGAGCTGGGTGAAATTTATCTTCCGCCAGTGGAATTCTGGTGAAATGCTGATTTCACTTCCATTGAATTTTGCAAGATGTCTGTGAAAATGTTATGAAATGTTGCCATAACTGTGACTTTAGTTATTTCTGTCTACTTAAAAAAGTATTTGATCAAACTGAACCTATTTAGGTATGGTGGCATTGCCAGTGCCCATACAGAACTGTACCTAGTTTCCGATCTTTATCTTTAAAGTGACTGAGTAATAAGCCACCAAACTTTTGGGAATCTTAAAATTAGAGATAACAACTATGTAAACTAAAAGTATTTATTCAAATTGCTCCACGCTTGGTATTGAGATTTTATCAATGCCTATACATATGTGTATCACGTTACAGATCTCTAGCTTTAAAGACGACTGAGTTATAAGCCTCCAAATGATCAGAACTTTTAAAATTACATTTCACATTTAAGTAAACTGCTCAGTTTTAAGCCCCTGTTAGTTTAAAGCTACAGAATGGAATATCACCAATGCTTTTAGGTTCAATGACCCTAAATATTAAGCTTTAAGGCAACCCCCATGGCCCAGCATTAGAAGGTCATGCTGCCATGCTGACAACCTGGGTTTGGAATCGAACCCAGGAAGTCATACCGGGAAGCAGATCATGGCTAAAAATAAGAATTTACATAACCATTACATCTACATTCAGCAGATTCTATGACTCTTCCAAGAAAGTATCCATCTACATTTTCAATTATCTAGCTTCAAAGGTGACGGAGTTGTAAGCACAGAAACAGTTTCAGAAATGTTCACATGCATATTAAATTGCCAGAATTTGAGTTGTTATAACTTTTTCACCCTTCACCCAAATTATATGAAGCTTGGGAAGCTGTTGAGGAATATAAAAGACAATCTGCATACCTATTTTTATCCCAATAGCTGCAAAACAGGCCAGGTTATAACCAATTAAAAGATTTCAGAAAATTCTGAAACAAATGCTCAAAATTTCACATTTTGTGGAATTTAGTGAAAATTCCACACAAATTCTGCGAATTCAGAATATGCTAATTTCACCCAGATCTAAATAAGAGATTGCAGAGTTTCACAAAGAGGAGGCCATACCAAACTTACATGTATATGGATCGCTGTCTTAAATAGGCAACCAGAGAGCTACTGTTATCAAAGGAAAGGCAGTGGATACTACAAATCTGGATTTAATCATGGCCTTCAGTATGGTACCTATTTAAAAAAATTCATACAAAGAAATAATGAGACAGAAGTGCACTGAAAAACAGATTAAAAACTGGAAGAGGAACAAAAAGCAAAGTGTCATGGTTCCAGGGAACCCCTTCAGGTGGAGGCAGATTCATTGTGGATTACCGAATAAAATGTTTTTGAGACAACTCTTATTCAACATCTTTATTACAATTTGGATAAAGAAGTTAGAATTACCATTTGCAGATGATATAAAAATGGTTAAAGTGGTAGACTCACATGGAAGGAAGTGAAAGGATGAAAAATGTCCTTGACACACGAGGCAGCTGGCGGCCAGGCACTCTGCACATCAAAAGGGAGACAGGGGTAAAGCAAAGGAGGGAACTAGGCACCAGGATGTAGCAGGAGGAAGTGGGCAACCAGCAAATCTACTTGTCATCTAAGGTAAGATTCCTAGTTACTGTAGCTCTTATTGAAGCTTACACAACACAAGGGAGTGAGGTGTGGTAGGGTCATACTAACATTTGGAGATAGGTGATACACCCTATCCAGGTAGGAATAAAACAAGTGGTTTAGAGTAATTAAAAGACTGGATTTAGGTAAAACACCCATCTAGGATAGGGGTACAAATAAGGGCTAGAGTAAAAAAAAGCTTGGGTTTAGGTGAAACACCTGTCTAGGGTAAGAGTACAACAAGCTTGTCAAAGGAGCAACAAATTGGAAGTAGGTAAACAACTTATCTAGGGTGGGGTAAAAAAGGGTTAATGCAAGCAAAACGAAAACAGGTAGGTCAGATAATAGATATGCTGGGAGTCAAAGTCAAAGTCAAATTTTATTTATAAAAGGTGCTTTTTCAAATCAAAGTGACAGTACAATACACTTAAAAAAAAATTATCTACAGGTTATAATCCCAAATCATAAAATTCCAAATTCATGTTACAATGAAACCATGTCAGAGAATGCTAATTCAAATAAATATGTCTTCAAAGCAGACTTAAAGGACTCGGTGGACAGGTAGAGAGTTCCACAGGGTGGGGGCCATAAAAGCCAATGCTTTGACCCCTGAGGTCTTCAAATGAACCCTGGGAACTTCCGGCAATCCCTCATCAGTGGAAAAAAGTGGGCAGAGAAGGCAGTAGGGGTGGAGGAGGTCTTGCAAATAACACAGCTCCTGTTCATGTAGGGTCTTATAGGGCAGCAACACAATTGTGAAGGTGATTCTCCACTGCACTGGCAGCCAGTGCAGTTCACAGAGCACAGGCATAATATGACTGGCTCTAGATGAGCCAGTCAACAGCCTGGCAGACACATTCTGCACCAGCTGAATGAAACAGACATCCACCCTCGGAAGCCCTAGGTAAAGAGCATTGCAATAGTCAAGGCATGTGGACACAAAGGTATGGACCATCACTGGAAGGTCCTCAGGTGGTGAAGTGCAGTGATTGTGGAGCAGCAGTTTTCAGGGAGAATTTCTGAAGACTGCAGTGCTGCCCTATCTGTATGCACCTCTCTGGGCAGAGGTGGGAGCTTGCTGATCTCCAGGCTGAGTTGGCTAGGATTCAGGGGGCCTCCTTCTTCACCCAGGGACCACCAGATCAGCTACTGCTGCCAGTCTGGCAAGGCAGGACTGTTCCATGGAGGGACTTGCAGTAGTAAAAAAGGAGAATATGGGGATCTCCAAAGTGAAGACCCCAAGGTGGGTGGTAGAGGACCCCAGAGGAGAAGGAGGAGGAGGAAGAGGAAGCAACTCCGGGGGAGACTTAATTGTTAAGGGGATACATTTGGGGACAGGAAGGGAGAGGGAGGTTAGGTGCCTTCCCAGTGCCAAGTCTCCAAGGGATGGGGAGTGGATCCTGAGGATCCCTAGGAAATCAGGATGGGAGGGAGAGCTGGATGCCATACTCCACCTCAGGATCAATGACCAGACTAGGCTAGGATAGTACAGGAAGAGTTTAATGAGTTGCGGAGGGGTCATTAGCAGGTAGCACACTCAGTGGTCTTTTCTTTTTTTTATTATTAAGCTTTTTACTCCCCACATGGGACTGGCAGACAGGCTCCAGACCCCCGTTCTCAGAGGGCTCATTTCACTCTGGCACCCTACTGCTGTAGGGGCTGTCATAGAGCCTGCCAGCCCCATTTTCCATTTTTCTCCACTCCCTGGTTGTGGACTCACAAGTACGTGTGTGGAGGCACACACATGCTGCAGTCTGCAACACCCTCCCTTTGTATAGCCCTCAGTCCTGGACTACAATCCAGGCCTCCACAAGGTGTCGGTTGTTCAGCAGGAGTGACAACCCATCCACCTTGGGAGAGGAAAGCAGTCCTCCGGACACTTGCTCCTCTCCCTCCATGGCCAACCCTCGGGTATCTGTGCTCATTCCCAAACCTGGTCCAGTAGCTCAAAACCTCAGTGCCACTGGCCCAGCTCAGTGGCCTTTTCTGAGGTACTACCTGTCTACGACAGGGGAAAGGAGAGGGTACTCCATATCAGGAGCTTTTACAAATAGTCAAAGGACTGGTGCAGAGAGGAGGAGTTCACCTACATTGGGATTGGGTGCACACATGGATGGATAGAGGCCTATAAAGGGGAGATGGCCTGCATCCATGTAGGAGGAGAACCACAGTCCTCAATGAACGGTTTAAATATTACATTGACAGGCATTTAAACAAGACAAGTAGAGTGGCAGAAGGAAACAGGAAGACATAAACTGCCCCCCCCAAAAAAAAACTGAAGTAGGCAGAAGGGAGAGATCAAGGGTAAAGAAATCCCCAAAGTTACCCAACAAAAGGGAAAAAGTGGTAGAAGGGAAGAAAGATGAGACTGAGAGCAGAGGAGGTAAGGAGAGATGGCAAAATGTGACAGGGGATGATGACAAACAGGGTGACATCACATTCTGGAAGACCATGTTTGCAAGTGCTCGAAATCTGGGAAACAAAATCCCAGACCTAGAGGCCAGCATGACAGAGGCTGATCTGGACATTGTCACCATTACCAAGTCATGTCATAATGAGAACCAAGACTGGGATAGAGCCATAAGGACAGAGTAGGAAAAAGTGTGTAGGGGGAAGTGGCTTTTTATGAAAGGGATAGCATAAAGACTACTGAAATACAGGGAAATCAGGAAGGGGTGGAAGTACTGTGGGTCACCCTAGAAACAGGGAAGGGAGCCACTATTCACATTGATGTGACCTACAGACCACCAACATGTGGGGAAGGGGTTGTATAATGTTCTAATGGAAGCCAATAAAATGATGGCAAGCAAGGGAGAGGTACTGCTGGTGGGGGACTTTAATCTGCTGGAAGTAAACTGGAACATCCGAGCTGCAGCATCAGCTAGGAGCAAGGACATCCCAGACTCCCTGGAGGGGCAATCCTCAGGCAATTAGTAAAAGAGCCCACTCATGAGAGGGCAGTACTGGACTTTGTAGTCACCAACAGAGACAGTGTTGCAGATGTCACAGTAGGTGGCCACCTGGGGACCAGTGATCACCGTACAGTGAGAGTCAATAAAAGCACTGCAGTAGGATTGAAACACACAAAGGTGAGGGTCATGGACTTCAGAACAGCTGATTTTAACAAAATGGGGGATTGCCTCAGGGATGCCCTGGTGGGGGGGGGGCATGGGCGGAGTAGAGGAACAGTGGGCAAATCTAAAAGGAGGGATGAAGAAGGCAACAAACCTCTATATCAGACAAGTAAGCAAGAGCAGAAGGAAAAGGAGGCCACAATGGTTCTCAAAAAAAGGTGGCGGGGAAGTTAAGGACAAATAAGTTAGCATTCAGGAGGTATAAGGATGCACACAGAGAGAAAGACAGAGATGTATATCAGGAGAAACAGAGGGAGGCAGGGAAAGCAATTAGGAGCACTAAGGTGCAAACGGGGCAGAAAACAGCCCAAGCAGTGCAAAAAGGGGACAAAGTATTTTTCAATTACATAAGCAAAAAGTGAAAGACAAGGGGAGGAATAGTAAGGCTTTGGAAGGAAGGAGGGGAGTGTGCAGGAGAGGACCAGGAAAAATCAGACACCTTGAACAAGTACTTTTTTTCAGTGTTCACAGAGGGAGAGGAAGGTGAGGGACTACAGATAAGAGCTAGGAGCATTGAAGGAAGGGAGGTAGGCACTAGTCTCTTTACAGAGGATAGGATTCTGAGGGAACTCACAAATCTGAAAGTGGACATGGCAATGGTGCCAGAAGGGGTGCATCCTAGGATATTGAGGGAGCTCAGGGAGGTGCTGACTGTACCTCTGACAGCCCTGTTCAACCACTCACTGGAGACAGTTGTGGTTTCTGAGGACTGGAGGAGAGCAGATATAGTCCCACTTCACAAAAGTGGAAGCAAAGAGGAGGCTGGCAACTACAGGCCAGTCAGTCTAACATCAGTGATGGGGAAAGTAATGGAATCACTACTGAAGGAAAGGACTGTGGAGTATCTGGAAGCAAGTGGCCTTCAGAGTCCAAGGCTGCATGGATTCACTGGGAGTTGTGCATTTCAATCAAATCTGATAGATTTTAGTAAGGCATTCAACACCATTCCACATAGTAGACTCATGGAGATACTGGGAAGCCTAGCAGTGGGTCCTAAGTTGGTAAACTGGGTGAGAAATTGGTTGGCAGAGAGGAAACAGAGGGTGGTGGTAAAAGGAGTACACTCCGAGGAAGGGAGGGACTGTGGTGTTATAGTAGGTAGGGAAAATGGCAGACTACTTGAGAAAAGCAGTCTTTATCTGCTGTCAGTATCAATGTTTCTATGAGGACTGGACATACATGTGACAGAGGAATTTCTTTTTTTTTTTTTGCAATTAAATGTGCTTTATTAAGATTTTGAACTAACAACCACAACCAAGAAAAACAAAACAATCATATAGCAATGATAACAACTGAAACAACACCCACTAGGAATCAAAAAACATACAATTTAACAACAGTACTAAGGTGGAGCAAAACAAAACAATCCGACCCTCCCACCACGACCCCCCTACCACACCCTCACCCCATCTTGTGCTAGCCACTATATCCTTCACTGGATGGCAATGAACTGGGATAAAACAAAAGAAATGGTAAATAGCTATCAAGTTTGAAGAACAAAAACTTAGAAATTACTTAACATAACATGAGAGAGAGGGGAAAAGAAAATAATTAAGATTTCTGCATGACAAAAGAATACAATGAATATCAGCTAGCCTGGAACATGTACCACACAAGATTAGAAAAGGCAATTGTGAGTTCTGCATTAAAAGCATTTAGAACTTCTTTCAGCCATTCAGAACACGAGGACATCTAATCCAATGTCTCAAGATGAGTAATTTGGTAACTAATGCAATCAAAGCCATATATGCCTTTTCTTTAACTAATGGAATGGAATTATAATACCTGAGGAGGCAAACCTCTACTATAAAGAAATGAGTGCTCAAAGAAGGGTAAAAACACCCTTTGTAGCATGGTCCAGTGAGATTTCACAATAGGGCAGGTCCACAACATGTGATACAAAGTACCATCATCCTTACCACAAAATTCACATGTTGGGGAAGTTAATTTGCCCATCTTAAATAACTTAGAAAAAGAGTAATATTGATCATGTAGTATAATAAACTGTAATGATCGAAGATGGTCTTGTTTGATACAGTAAGTCGATATACGTCTGACCATATCTTAAGCCAGTAGGAATTTGGGCGATCTATACAGAAGGTATTCTTCCAAAAAAAAAGCAGTTGACACAACTAAGTTCCAGACTTGCTGATTAATCTCTTGATAGAGGTGAGACATACGTTTGTCGAGAAGAGAAAAGGAAACCAATCTCAACGACTTGCAAGCAAGGGGGTGCCTGAAATACAGATGTTGGGATTGCCAAAAAGTGGTTGACTAAGGTCTCTCAAACAGGAGTGGTTTAAACATTTACAAAGTTGTGAATGGGCCTTGATGGACCATCCAGTGGGAGTGGCTCTAAGTTCCTTAGGCAGGTTAGACAAAAGAACGAATAACAATGAAGGCAAGGAAAATGATATTTACTTGTTTGGGAGTTCTCGATGGGCAGCCAACTGGGGGAGAAGACATGATTAAAATCTTGGGATTGCCCCATTAAAAGTATTTGGCCTCATGCAAGGATAAGTAATAACAATAAAAATCTTGGAGCTGTAGTCCCCCTCAACGACGAGGCCTACAAAATCTGTGAAATGCCCTATGTGGGGGATTATTTAGCCAGAGAAAGGATGTACAAGAAGATTGCAATTTAAAAAATACAGTGTTTAGGGAGAAAGATATTGACATATTTAGGGAGTATAATAGGTGCAGCAAAGCGTTCATTTTGATAACATTAACCCTACCCCACAATGAAAGTGGCAGGTGACACCATCTATTTATGTCCACTTCTATTTGTTTACAGACAGGATCCAAATTTAAGGAATTTAGCATACTCACATCTCAAGTTAATTTAAGACCCAAATAAGACAAAGCTTTGGGCTCCCACTGAAGGCCAAATTTATGATGTCCTCCTTAGGGCAGAGGTGTGATAAAGGATATACCACCATTTTATGCAGGTTCAGTTTGTAACCAGAGAAACAGCTAAATTTAGAAATTATATTAAGCATGGCCTGTAAAGAAGTTTGCCAGTTTGGGGTATGAAGTAGGGTATCATCAGCAAATGTCGACAACTTGAACTCTTGACCACCAACACTGATTCCTTGGACGTCCCCTGATAAATTTGTCTTATGTGTCAGGGGCTCAATATGAAGATTGAATAAATATGAATACAGAGGACATCCCTGACTCATCCTTCTAGCCAAGCAAAACACATCAGAAAGTTTGTTGTTGCACACAATGCATGCCATAGGTTTTGAATATGAGGTTTGTATTCTGGGCACAAATTCAGAAGGGATCCCATATTTTTTTTTAAACTTCAAATAAATAGGGCCATGCCACATAGTCAAATGCTTTCTCTGCATCCAGGAAAATCAGCACTGAATCATTGCTAAGTCTCCTGGATGCAGAGAAAAGGTTGAATAAGTTCCATAAATGGTCACTAAAATTATAGCCTGCTACGAATCTTGCTTGTTCTGTACCCAAAAGAACAATCCAAAGTTTAGCTAGATGCGTGGCTAATATTTTGGCATATATTTTGACATCTATATTTAATAAAGATATGGGGTGGTAATTTTCTGCTTTTGTAGACTCTTTCCGTGGCTTAAGAAGGAGTACAATGCGGGCCTCAAATAGTGATGCATCCTGGGAAGGGGTAGTACCCCACAAGCTGAACTACTTAATTAATAAGGGGGATCAACTCTTCTTTAAAGGTCTTATTAAAACAGATGAGAACCCATCTGGTCCAGGCACCTTATCTAATGGTAGGGATGATATAGCTGTGGTTCCCTCTAACTCTGTTATAGGTCTCATCAAAGGGTCCTGCTCACCCATAGAGAAACTAGGAAGGTCGACAGAGGACAAAAATGCCTCTAGGACAATGGATGACAAGCGATCCTGAGGTGCAGCTGAATATAGAAGCTGATAAAAGTCCTGAAAAATAGCTGTCATCCTCTTGGTATCACTAGTGGCATAGTTGGTTTGGGGATCAACCAGGGCTGGGATCCAATGAGTAGCGCTCTGTTGTTTAAGGTGGAGGGCCAATAGCTTACCAGCTTAATCACCTTGGCCTATGTAAGTTGCTTTGAGACATGAAGCAGCTCTATCAACCTTCCCTAAGAGGTAGGCTGAGTATTCTGCTCATAACAGCACCAATTCAGCCCGAGCAGCATCCGAAGATGCAGGAGAAAGTAACTTCACTAAAGTTCAAATGTTGTGGAGCCAAGCGTCAATCTGGGCCTGTATTTTCTTTTACGGACCCTTGCTAGTCAAATTAGTTCACACCACCATATAGTTTTAAGAGCTCCCAAAAAAATATCATAGGCCTGGATCGAATCCTGGTTGTCCTGTATAGAATGGGATACAAAGGACTTGAAGTGGGAAATTGTAGGGGAATCTTTTAGCAATAAGTTATTTAAAGACCAAGTGTGAGGTCTAATTTTCAATTGTGGGAGTCAATGAACAGTACAACCAGAGAGTGGTCAGAAAGAACACAAGCTTATATTTGACAGTATAGCAAAAGAGGTAACAGTTGCTGTCTTACTAAGAAGTAATCTATCCTTAGAAAGGACCTCATGTGGGGTGGAATAAAATGTAAAATCAGTTACCATAGGGTGTAGAATTCCCCATGGATCAGCATGTCCCAGGTGGTCTAAAAACTCACTGAGAGCCTGTTGGGCCGGAGACAGACCCACTTTGGTTCTGTACATCCTAAGTCATTTGCTAAAACAATGTTCCAATCTCTGCCAGTGATTACAGGTAAATGGCTGTAGGGGGCCAAAGACAAGGCCAGAGTTGGAAACAAGGAGAGAGTGTCTAAATTAGGACCATAGACTACACCTAAAACTAGCTTCACATGGCCCTGTCTGCCATGCACAAACAGATATCTACCTTCCGTGTCTTTTACTTCATTAAGAAAAGTGAAGGGGACAGGCCTAGCAACTAAAAGAGCTACACCTCTCCGATGGGTGCTGCAACCCCCCCCCCCCAAATACTTGCCCTATCCAGGTCTTACAAAGATGTTTTATCTGGTTATCTGGTAAATGAATTTCTTGCAGAAAAACAATGTGGGGATGAAATGTTTTCAAATGTCAAAGAATTACAAACATTTCAGCATCGTCCCTCTCTTCTTCAATATTCCATGTTAAAAAAAGTAATACTATGTGCCTTAAATAATCAAATAAAAAGGAAGAAACATATGTATCCTGAATTTCAATGGTAGTGCATGAGGTATTTCACTCCCCCCAATAGCCCCCAACCCCAACAACCCCCCCAAACCCAAAACTTCCATAGAAGCAATCCACTATCTGATCCCACATAAGTGAATCAACTACCCAGTTGTCTAAAAAGGAGCTACCTTGGCCAAATGCCTGCCCCTTTCCTCTTGGTCCCTGAAGGCTGAACTGAAGGCAGCCCATGTCCTGATCGTGTAACACTAATAAGTTCAAAAAGGACATTTGTCCCTCTAACTATTTATAAGGCAATATTGAATAAACATTTAAACATCATATGCAGATAAATAGAGAATAATGCAAGTGTAGGTGTGTGATATGCAGTTTTTTTTACACAACCAAGGTGTGTGATAATATATAAACCTCGACAGCGTTTAAACCTCGACAGCGAAACTCGAGAGGGTTATATATTGTCACACACTGAGGGTGTGTATAAAAAACTGCAGATCACACACCTACATATGTGTTATTTTTTATAATAACTGGTGCTAAGTAAACACAGCTCAGAGTCTTAATATTATGTGCTTCCTGAATTGCAGATTTGACCTCTTTATGGGCTCCACGGCATGCTGGTTGTTATGCGACAAGGTGAAAGTTCAATAGCTTCTTCATCGTTTAAAGTTAAAAAAAAACTGAATGGTTCAATTTTCTGAGTTGGAAAGTACCTCAGCATGATACATACAACCTGGCATGAGAGTAAAAGTCATATCAACTCGCAGGTTGATATGACTTTGCCATATCAACTTGCAGGTTAATATGACTTTTTACACATCTCAAAAACAGGTTGACATTGGGGCTCACCAGTTGTGTAAAATTTCTGATACCAAAAGGCTCAAAGATGAAAAGACATTATTTATAAACATTAATGTCAGCAACTATCTGACAGCAGTTAAAACATAAATGCTGTAAGGAGGACCCCACTAAGTGCAAACTCCAAAACACAGGTTCTTCCAATAATATTTATTTATTGAAACATATTGGATTTAAATACCTTTGAGTCAGAGACTCCTTAACAAAGGCTCCATGTCATAGAAGACATACAAAGCTACAGTGTCAGACATTACAGTGCAGACAGCGGTGTGGGAAAAATATCACATCTTATAGTTGATACAGAGTATAGAACAAACAGGCAGATGTGGTACAGGTTATTTACAACAGTCAGAGACAAAGCAGTGAAGAGGCAAAATACATTGTACAGTATCTACAGAGGTGATTATTCAATACAGCAGTTGTTGTAGATAATTTTATGACATGAATGTGCAAGCAGTGCAGTTCAGTGTGTGACAGCTAGTTAGAGGCCTAAGTCAGACAGAGGCCAAGGATAAGCACTCTGGAGAAAGGACCAAGATGGTCCACTGTCATGACACAGTTTTTGGTCGGGGGTTGGTCAGGTACAGTTACAAGTTGAGTCCTGTGAGATGTGGCTACAAAGAAGGGATTTGAACAGTTCCAGGGCAGGAGTCGAGAGGACTGGCTTGGGAAGTGAATTTTGGGGGTGCAGTACCTGAAAGTTCTCTGACCCATGAAGGTTTTATAGAGGGGAACTTGGCAGGGCATTTTCTCAGGCTAACGTGTGCATCTGGTGCTGCTAGGAGAGGGAGCGGTGCCACAAGGGCGGTGGAGGGTGCGGCCAGCTGTGATATTCTTGGCAAGAAGACAGGTCTAGAATTTTAGGCGATCATAGAAGTTTAGCCAATTTGTACTGGTCTAGAGCATGCAAGTGTGCGTGAGCCGGTCGCATCCTGTGGTCAGCCTGCAGGCTTTATTCAGGGAAACCCTCATTTTGTTAAGGCAGGTGTTGTCGGCTGCACCATAGATAATGATCCCTTAATCTATGAGAGACAGGACAGAGGAGGAGATGACTAGCTGTAGGGCTTCAGGGGGGAGACAGTGTTTGTAGTGGTGGAGCAGACCAATACGCACATTTACAGCCATACTAAGTCAGTGGATATGTTCATGGTAGGCGAGCTCAGAGTCCAGGGTAACACCTAAATATTTAAAAGTAGAAACTTGCTCAAGTGTTTCGTTTGGGAGTTATGGATAAGCAGGAGGTGGCTGCCAAACTTGTTTTCGACATGGGCAAACAGTATGGACTTTGTTTTCTTATAGTTTAGGACAAGCCTATGGTCAGCAAACCAGGATTCAGCATCGCTAAATTACCTTTTGACGGCTACTTGGAGGGCGACAGGGTTGGCGTGGGTGCTGAATAATACTGTGTCATCCGTGTACAATAGGAGACTCCTAGAGCAGGCCTTGGGAAGGGAGTTAAGGAATAGAGTGAAAAGTAGGGGGCTGAGGATTGACCCTTGAGAAACCCCTGATGTAACATGGAGGGGGAACTACTGGGTTTGTACTAGTCTGACTCTTTGGGTTCTGCTAGACAGGTAGTTCGAGAACCAAGTGGTGGCATCCTGTGCAAAACCTATTTGGGTTAGTGAGATTAGGAGAAGTGAGTGGTGGACAGTGTCAAATGCTTTTGAAAGATCTATATAGACAGCACCAGCAATCTGACCTGCATCAAGGGTTGCAGAGATGGTGTTGGTATATTCCAAAAGCGCAGTTGTGGTGCTGTGGTTTTTATGGAAACCATGCTGTTTGGGGCAGAGGAGATTGTGTTTTTTTAAATTCAGAACTGGAGGACTGCAGTTGTCTTTGCCCCTTGCACCTGCATCGGGCAAAATGCTAATAAAGAGTTGTATTAAGGATAGACTGTAGTCCAGGCATGATGTAGGACACAAATAACTAGAAGGAAAAACTGAAGAGTCAGTATCCACAAGAGGGATTTGTAACCTTGTTGTTAAAATAAGTCAAGCTGCTGCACTGTCCACCATGGAGCCTACTATAGAAAGTTCCAGAAGTCCCTTCTGTTATCCATGGTGCTACATTAAGGCTATTCTTCCCATAGTAAAAAATAAATTATACAATAGCAAGAATGAATCCTGGCTTCTGATTGGTCAGTTGACCAGCACAGCAAGGATGTTATTCTGGCACAACATCCCAGCTGTAGTGCCACCCAGCTGACAGCCTTATAACAACACATCAAAGCACAGATCACTACACAGCAGCTGAGGAATAGCAATCTGACAGAAAACAGTGAAAGACAAAACAGCCTTATGTAAGGATTTCCTTAGCTAAATTTCCAGTTCTACAAAATGGCAACAATAGACAAATGGTTTTCTCAGGATGAAGAAAATGCTGAAAAAAACATTGAACCCAGAAAGAAAAAAAGAAAAATGAAGGCATGTTCAAATTCAAAACAACTAGCTGGACCAAACTGAATTCAATAGAAATGAACCATCTACTAAGTGTCAAACTGTGTGGGCAGTAAATGTCTTAAATGATTGGCTCAAAGAAACAGGAACTGAACTTGAATTAGCAACTGTAAGTGAAAGTGGTAAACTTTGCACCCCTGTAGCGATCCTGGTCTTTTTCTAATGGATTGCAGTGATACTTAGTTTTTTCATTAACGTTGAAGATGACGTACTCAAGCCCACTTTGTTTTTTTTTTAATTCAAAACTGGAGGACTGCAGTTGTCTTTGCCCCTTGCATCCACATCTGGCAAAATGCAATTGAACCTCTAGTCAGGCACAGGTAGAAGTCCTTCTGCGGTTTCTGTGCTGAGGGTCTTGTTCTCCAGATGGCAAACAGCTACAAGGATGGTGCTATCCCTGTAGCTGTTTGCCATCTGGAGAAACAGGATAAAGGGTGTGTTGGGAGGTCTGCTGCTGAGCAGCTACTGTCGCATAGAGGGTAGTGCCATAGGCAGTGGAGGGCGGCAGAATATTAACAGAGTGGGGTTTGATTCCTGGTCCTGACTTACACTTGTTTCCTTGTTTTTTTTTTGTTTTGTTCAAGGACATTGTTTTTGTGTGTGTGTGTGTGTGTGTGTGTGTGTGTGTGTGTTTCACCCCCTTCCTGACTTATGTGGGTACTGTGTGCCCACCCAAACCCACGGTTACACTATGTGGTTCCCATTCTCAAAGATTCTCCCACAGGTTTCTCCCCTTCCTCAAGTTGCCTCCCCCCCAGAAGTGATTATTTAGAGATGGGGGAGGTTCTGGGGGAAAACATACAGTGTAGGCAGTTTAGTTTGTTTGGCACTATTGTGACATTCATTGTTTTTATTTTTGTTGAATTCTTTTATGACTTTCACTGTTTTGGTTGCACAGTTGTTGACCACACTATTGTAGTGTTCTCTATTCTGACCAATAATACAGATTGGGGCTAAAAAATATGACCGATGGTTAGAGGAGAGAGCCATCTTGAAAGATCAGAGAACTTAGGTAAGTTTCTACCATGACATCAGTTCAGTATCCACCTTGGGCTCTTTCAAGGTTAAACTTAAGCAACAGCTAGTTGCTGATGCCAGTTGTGACTGCTTTCAATAACCTTCCTTCTTGTGACCAGCATTTATTCTAACCTTATGCTGTCCTGACCGTATGCATAACTGTTCTCAGCATGTAAATAACTGTTCTAAGTTGCTAATCATTCTCCTTCACATTTCCTCTTGATCCCTTCCACTCTTTTCCCTCACCCCCTCTATGGTTTTCCCCCATCCCTCCTCCCCCCCCCCATTATATCTCCTGAGCTCCCTTGCTCATTTTAAAATACTTTGTCCCATACCTTCTCACCTCTGACGAGGCCCCTGGGCTGATATCATCCCTTACCTTGTTGATTATTAGATACTAGGCCAAGTCTGTCCTCATTCTCCTGTAAAGGGTCATTTCATAAGACCCCACCCCCTCTAATATGACTCTTTGAATTCCAGGTTTTAATTAAATATGCACCATGGCATACATTGTACAATGCCAAATGTATTGGAACTTCTCTAGTTATACACTGTTGTAATGTCTTGTATAATTTCTTGTTTTGTTTGTTCTCCGTCTCATACTTTCCGAATATGTATTGTTTGTCTGACGTGTAACCTATGAAATGAGCTTGTTCTCAAAGGTGTTATCTGAAATTTCAATAAATAAATTAAACAGAAAAGAAGGGCTAGAAAATACTGCTGTGTGGAATATTCACATTCTGATTAAACAGAATTCCACAGTATTTTGGACAATTTCACCAAATTCTCCTGAATTCTATCAGTTTAGTTTACATATACATCAAATTCATTTTACACAATCCATGGAAAAATATCCTTGGTTTTTGTGATCTATGGAATGTTACTTATTGGATTACATAGACATTTTTTTTGGAATTCTACAGAATTCAGCAATAAATTCCAAAAATCAATTTGGAAGCAGCATAGCCATTCCACATGAATTCCACTGGCAGAATTCTACATGCTGCAGTGCTCTACAAGACAGACATGATATAAAGTATTTAAAATGTTTTAGGGAATCTTTTTAGCCAAATTTTAAAACAGCATAGTTGCAAATGCCATGAGTGAAGTGAATTAACTGAATGATGCTATGAAGGACATGTAATGTCTTGTGAGGTGCTTTCTTGCTTTTATGCACTATCCAGATAGCCAAGAAGTACTTTCAGCATTAGAGGCCATATTTTGCATTCATTTAGCAAGGAGTTTTGTGACTTGGCACTCAGAAATCATAGCAGCAATAAACCGCTAAGAATAGGCCAATTAGGATAGCACCCATCTAACAGCATTTTAGTTAATCATTTAATGGAGTCAGCTTAAGTGCTCATTGTTAAGTGAACTATAATTACTCTTAAAATTCACCCAGATTATCTTCTTATTAATATGGTTTGCATCTCTTTGCACTGGGCATGTTCTCCCATCCTTATGTTACTCTCCTTTACTCTCACCTTTATGTAACAAGGCTTTTAATGTGTTTTGTCAGTTCCGCTCTGCCTGGTTCAGTGTTAATGCAATACATGCTATAAAGTTCCTTGGTGAATTCCTTTTTCCTTCCTTTATCTTTGCTTAGCCATCATGCAATGTTTTTGCCTGTAGGGCAACAAACTTCTGAACAAATTAAATTTAAAACTGGGTTGAACTACTTTAGCTGCCACAGCTGATGCATTTGTGTTCTATTTTGTTACACAGATTGTTCATAAATATTCAAGTAATAAGTCATTAGACTCATGGAGACTAAATGATTCTATAAGTAAGAATACATCATCAGTCAGATTTGCAAAGGAATTTAACCCTCCACATGTGAGAGCGGACTTATTGTAAGCAGCTACATCAGTGAAAATCAAAAATATAAAAGATACAACAGCCTAACAGGTATATCATAATGCAATTTCCTTTCCATTGTGACATGTCATGTGGTCTGTTGAGATCAAAGTGAAGACCACTTGATTTAGTGGAGCAACCACTGTACATTGTATCATAACATCTTACTGGCAAAATTCACAGAGAGTAGCAGCTGAAAGCATGCCACTATTCTCAACTGTAGATGAACCCATAAAAGGAAAATAATACATGAGGAGACAATGAAAGGGTATGCTGTAAAAATATTTTTAGTCAAAAAAGAGACAGGAGAAACAAAGATATTAATATACATAGGGAGCAAAGTTGTAAATGACTTCTGTAACAGCCTGCTGTGTCAGAAATGTAATCAATGAAATTTAACATACTGTATATTGAGATTTTTATAATATCTCCAGCACTCGCATGGGGATCAGATGCCTTGCTAAAGGGGTTACAATCATAAAATGGTTCCCCACTATTTTGTCCTATTAGCTGACACATCTTTTCCTCAGTTTAATAAATGGACTAAAATAGTTAAATTGCGCATCTTAGTGTACCATGCTTCTTAATTTCTTGCTGCATGTTTTTTTAACAACTAATTTGTCCTTGTGTTGTATACGTAAGCAATAAGACATGATGTGGTGTTGGTTGTTAGGGGTTAATGCACACCCAGGTGCATAATGAGGCACAAGGCACTTGCACTGAGTGCTTTTAGCACATGGAAGTGAATTAACCCCAGACAACCAACAACAAGGAGTGTTTTATTCTGCTTATAAAATGAGAAAACTGAGAAAAGATTTAAAGAAAAACAATGCAATTTTTGAATTAAAAACAGCTGTTTTCTTTTGTTAAAAGTAACTGGATAAAAGATGTTCCTCCCTATCTGTCAACCATTTGTCTTTCTACAGACCTAATAAATGGAATGTTCGTTTATCAGGGAACACAGAAATTCAAACTGCTATATAATTCCTCTGGCAGAATGTTCACCACCTCACAACCAACAGAAGACCTTATATTAATGAGAAGACTAGGTGGACCAAGCGGTTCATATCTGCCATCAATATCAATACCAATATGGAGCCAAGATCACAGTTGTCTCTGAATCAATATAAGTAGCTGAGATTGCCCTGGCAAGTTGGTAAGGATAGGTTGGGGATTTCTGATGGTCACCAAAGAAACAACAGGAATTAAAATGGTACAATAAACAGTACTTCATTTTTTGTTTGTTTATGTCTGTAAGGAGGTATCATGAAAAGAAAGAACATTTAATTATGTATTTATTTATTTATTTATTTTTAATTAAGGGGGTTTTACTTTTTAGAGCCTTGCTGAAGGTTTTCAGTGAGTAAAGGTGCCAGCCATGTTTGTAATAGCAGTCAGTGGTGAGTAAAGTGTCTCATGAATGCTGTATGTGACTGGCACAAATTTCATTGCCTGAAATTTTTCCAACCTTTCCACTTCTGGGGAATTAACATATTGGTCTTGGAACTTATTTAGCCAGTCAAGAGACAGGACATTTTCAATCCATTTTATAAATTAAAATACAGTATGTTAATTTATTATGTATGTTCTGTGATAACATTTCCCCAATGACGATGCAGCAAAACTGCAAACATTGACTTTCTTGAAGAGCTAGCAAAGTGGCAGCAAATTTACCACTAAAAAAATATTTATGAAGTGTGATAAAGATTTACTTTAATTTGTCCACAGTGCCCACTCCCAAATGAAATGGACCCTGTGGTTGAATATACTATAAAGGAGGTTTAGAAAATGCAAAACCCTCCCTTCCCCCTCTATTGTAGCATCTGATCATCTTCTGTATAGCACAAGCAATAAAAAGAAATACCAGCCATCCCTCCAACCAACTTAGCACCCCACCTCTCACTCGATGGCTAGCTTATTTATCAGATACCCCCTTCGCCTCTAACAAGTTGACACTCAGTTGAAATTGCAACATTAGGAGCCAATGCATTGTTTTGCTACTTTGTCCTGACCGCTGACTTGAAATGGATACACAGATAGAAGATTCCCATCCCCAGATACCCCAGATGTGAAATTTTGACTCTGGGAGCCCTTTCCTGGTGTTGCTAGAGATCCCAACCTGCACATGTGATTGACAAACAAGAGCTCTATTGTATGTAATGTCAAGGTCCACTAACCCTTCCCCCAGATGCCATCCACCTGTACAACCCACCACATACCTCCTCATCTGGCTACCATCTGAATTCCACAAACCATAATGTAATAAATGGAATCTATTTCATGACATCATAGTTTGTGATAATGATCTGACACAGTACAATTGCAAATCCCTCAATCACACCTTCTGGACTGCGTCGCCTCCTTCCATTACCACTGTATTTTGGATTCTGATATCCTCCTTGATGCCCTCAGTGAATGCCATATGGCATGCCATGTGAGCAAGATTAATTGACTTAAAGCACCCCAAATGTATCCAGATCCTTGTCCCTCTACTACCCTATCACCTCCTTCCCTCCCTTTCTTCTCTCTTACCACCCGCAACTCCATCGCTTAAGGCCCTCATTTTTTTTATTTCTTTATTGCATTCAGTCCAATGAACAGCACATACAAAATCACCATTATATCACACCTAAGTACATAATCACCACCATCATTATCTACTGTTACATTAGCATTGAAACGTTCACTGTTTATCTCTGCTTAAGACAGTATTGGCTCAAAACCCATTACAAGCCACTCCCTGGCTAAACTCCAGGAACACCTTGTTCTCTCACAGCTCTCCCCCTTCCCTGACTCCTCTTCTTTTCTCACTCCTTTACAATATGGTTTAGGAAGTAACACTACACCTCCACCTCTCTCCTCCAACTCACTGATAGTATCCTATCTGGCATGGATCAGGGCCTGTTCACCTTTGCTACCTTTGTTGATTTCACCAAAGCCTTCAACAGTGTTGCCCACCCCATGCTTCTGGAAATGCTTAAGGTGTCATGGCTATCCAACTCCTCAGTTAGATGCTTCCATTCCTCCCTTGAGGACATGTCTCAGGCTGTTTGTTTTGGAGACTCCCAATACCCCCCCCACTCTCAATTTGCTCAGTCATGCCCCAAGTGTCAGTCCATGGCCAATTCATTTATCATTTTTTCTAAATACTTCTCTGTGTACATTCATATGTACACAGATGACACAGTATTCTATGTCTCTGGCTCCCCAACCCCTGTCCCCATGGCCCACCTCCAATTGAACTTTAACAACATCCAGATTTGCTTCATGGCCAATCACCTGTCCCTCAACACCAAGAAAACAGTCTCTGTGACTTTTGGCACTAGCCAGAGGCTTGCTAGGTTCTCCCCTCCTTCTATACCCTTGACAGTGCTGAGATTGAGAATGTCTCCTCCTTCAGGTACCTCACTGTCTGGCTGGATCATCACCTAGATTTCTTTGTGTATGTGGACACCATCCACCAAAAACTCCACCACAAACTTGGTGTGCTGAACAGGAATAAGGGAAGTATCCTGCCTCTTGCTGCCAGAGAGATCGCCTTGAAGATGATACTTCCCAGCTTAAACTATGGTGACATAATTTACAGTGCTCCTCTGAAGTCCACCCTAGCCAGACTGAAGTCTCTCATTCACTATTTCTGTTGATTTGTTTTAGAAAGTCCCTCTCATACCCATCACTGTTCTCTTTACTTCTTCCTCTCCCTCCCGTCCCTTGATGCCAGGTACCATGCTCACTGTGCTGTCTTTATTTCCAAATTCTGGCTTGGCTTCCTTCCTGAATACCTTGCCACTCTCATTACTTGACCCCTAATACCACTTACCCCCTTTGTTTAACTGGCTCTTGCTCTCTTCCTCTACCCCCCTAGGAAATCATCTGCTGGTCAAGCTGCTTTCTCCTTCTGCTTAACTTAGCTCTGGTGCTCTCTTTGCCCTTCCCATTTGCTTGATTCCTTCCTTCCTCTCTGTCTCTGGGATTTCTCCTCTAGGAGTTCACTACTCACTCCTACAGTTGCCTGGACACTGGGACCTGGGTTCTACCCACAGGCTTCATACCCTTTCTCCTCTGTCCACCATGCACTTAATAGTGCAGTCCCACTATTACCTGTTTCCCAAATTCAACCTACCCCTACATAAAAACATAGAAACATAGAATTTGACTGCATATAAAGACTGCTTGGCTCATGCAGTCTGCTGATTTTCCCTACCTACGTAATGTAATACCATAGACCCTACTTAATCTCTGGCTTTGGCCTCCTTTCCCTAATGACTAAGGTCCCCTTATGCCTAGCCCATGCATTCATGAATCCCACCAGAGCTTTCACCCCCACTACCTCGCTAGAAGGCTGTCCCAGGCATCCACTACTCTCCCTCTGTGAAGAAGTAGGGTATGTTCATGAAAATGGAGCACCAAGGTCTAAGGTCATAAAGGTCAAAGTTTTAATTCCACAATATATCAAATTTTAAATGTATTTTGAAATACCATAATAAAACCAATAAAAAGTGGCCATGTGGTAAGATAACTGCCTTAAAGATGGATAAGAAAATGAATGCTCACTGTGGTATATGTAATAAACTGAAAGCAGACAAAGCTATTGGACCAGACAAGGTACACCCCAGAATCCTAAAGGAATCTGGGGCAGAATTAGCAGCCCCTTTGGCATCTCTATTCAGCAAATCCTTAACAAGCAGAGAGGTGCCCAATGACTGGAAAAGGGCAATAGTGGTTCCACTTCATAAATTAGGCAGCAGGGAGGAGAATGGAAATTACAGACCAGTGAGCCTCACGTCTGTGGTGGGGAAGCTAATGGAGACCCTAATTAAACAGAGGATCTTGGCATTCCTAGAAGACAGCAGCCAACAAGACCCAAAACAGCATGGCTTCACTGCAGGGAGATCATGCCAAACAAATCTAATAGAGTTTTTTGACTAAACCACAAGAATACTGGATGAAGGGGGGGCCAGTGGTTGTGGTTTACCTGGACTTCAACAAGGCCTTCTACTCAGTTCCACACAGAAGGCTGGCAAATAAACTTGACCGCATAGGAGTTGGTCCAGTAGTGGTCAGATGGATACAAAACTGGTTACAGGACAGAACCCAGAGATTACAGTTGAATGGAACACTACTAGATGAGGGCAGGGTGGCCAGTGGTGTGCCTCAAGGCTCAGTCCTGGGGTCTCTGCTCTTCAATGTGTTTATAACAGACATCGTTGATAGACTGGAGGGAAAGGTGTGTCTGTTCACAGATAACACCAAGATATGTAATAGAGTTGACACCTCAGAGGGAATTGATAAGATGGAAACAGACCTTAAGAAACTAGAAGAATGGTTTAGTGCATGGCAACTGAGATTTAATGCCAAAAAGTGCAAGGTCATGCACAATGGAAACAGAAATCCAAAAAGGGAGTATTATCTAGGAGGAGAATGTCTGGCAGCCTCAAACCAGGAGTGAGATCTGGGAATCATAACATCAGATGACTTGAAAGTGGGAAAGCAGTGTGAAAAGGCAGCAGTTAAAACCAACAAAATGCTGTGTTGCATTGGAAGGGGTATCACTAGCAGGAGAAGAGAGGTGGTTCTGCCTCTGTACAGATCACTGGTCAGACCTCAACTGGAGTATGGGGTTCAGTTCTGGAGGCCTCACCTGAGAAAAGACATAGACTGGATGGAAACAGTGCAGAGAAGGGTGACTAAAATGATTCAGGGGCTGCAAAACATGTCCTACGCAAAGAGACTGAGTGAACTAAATATGTACTCCCTGGAACAGAGAGGAAAAAGAAGGGATATGATAGAGACATTCAAACACATAAAAGGCATAAACAAGGTACAAATGCATGAATTATTTCACCTTAAAAGGGGCAGCAGGACCAAGGGTCATGATCTCAAGCTGCAAGGCAGGAAGTTCTCTTCCAACTTCAGGAAGTTTTTCTTCACGGAAAGAGTGGTGGACACCTGGAACAGCCTGACCCCGGAGGTTATGGGAAAGACTTCCATGGACGGATTCAAGAATGTATGGGATGGACGCAAAGGAGCCCTCACACTAAAGGGAGGCAAATTAACTAAATAAGATCATTGAATAGGCCACAGTATGGGCAGACTAGATGGACCTGGTTGTGTCTTTCTGCCGTCAACTTCTATGTTTCTATGTACTGGCGGACACCAAACAATCATAATGTGTGTACAAAGTACACCACTCAGCTGCTGTAAGTTAAAACAAAGGTTACTAATAATAATCAAATAAATAAAAATTTAAATGTATTTTGAGATACCATGACCAAACTGGTAAAATGTGGGCATGTGGTAAGATAACTGCCTTAAAGATGCCTGGGAACAAGATTGCTCACTATAGTATATGTACAGTGGACACCAAACATTCATGATGCATGCACAAAGGACACCAAACAGCTGCTGTAAGTTAATTTTTTTTTTACTAATAATAATCAAATTGATAAAATGGCATGGCAAACCTTAAAAAAACTAGTAGACATGTATAAGTATGGAAAAAACTTTTAGCGATAAATATAATTTACATTTTTCCATATATTAAGCCCTTTCTTTATTTTACTGCACATTTGCTTTTTGGCCCTACCAAATTTAACCTGTAATGTCCAAAAAATGTAATCCAGACTGCCCATTTTCATCCCACAGTGGCCTGCAATACTTAACTCCACCTTTTTTTGAGTTTCTCATATTTTTCATGGATTGACTGTACTTCTTCAGATGGGAGTTTAAAAGGTGGCTTCCCACAAATGTTTAGTGGTCTGTGGACGATTTACTGTCTCCTTATATTATCACAGTCGTTATGTCAGGGCCATGTGAAGAGAGCATCCACACGTTGATGAACAAAGCTAAATTCAATAGTCTTTTCATTAACTGACTTTACCTGTTCTATGTAAAAAGTGTTGAAATAGTGCACCTCATAGAAGTGTTCTATGTTATATCCAGTTTGCAATTTTTTTCAGTTCAGGATCACAGGTGGAGTCTACAGCAGAGGGAACATTGTTTACAGGCATAGGGAGGGGCTGTGTGCTGACAGGGGCACTTTCTGAAAGTATGTTTTCCAGTATGGTGTTCATCTGTATTCTGGCATTATCCATTTCTACAGCTGCAGTATTTTCCAACATGTTGAGGGTATGTTTTGTGGGACTGGAGCAATCAGTTCCTGCACCTGAAGTTTTATTTTGCTGCATGTTGTTGGTATGTGTAATGGGGCTGGCATGATCCGACACTGATGGCATCATGTTGTTATCCAGCCTCTTATGCAAAACAGCAGTGGAATTCGTTAGCCTCTTTGCAATCCATGGACCCACAAGGCTGGCATTTTCACACAGTCCTTCACCCTTCTGACAAGCTGTGCTAAAACAGCTATAATCGCGGGCTGCAACCACACTGTTAGTGACAGAACTGACACTCTGTATTTTGTGTATCTCCTGTACTGTTTTAAGAACAGGTCCTTCTCACCTTCTTATTTCATTGTCAGCCACCTAAAAGAATGTTCTTATGGAATGGTTACAGCCATCATCAGTAGGCTGTCATGTCAGGTTTTCTCTGCAGTACTTGAATAGGTCTGAGGCAATGACTGCTTGCCTGGATGTCACAGCCCTAGTTGTCAGTGACTTGACAACCTCACTCTCAGCATCAGAGGGGCCTTTTTCATTGTGTGATCCAAAAAAGACACATTCCATTGCGAAGCCATATTTGGTATGTGCTACTGAAATGTTATAGAAAGCCTACTTAGGTTTGTATTGGCTCCCACAGCCATCTGTTAAGTGCACCTCCATAGTGATGGTAACTGAGTGGACTTTTTGAAGGTGTGTATTTGACAGCTTAACAAACTGATGCACAGCATTGTGGTCATGCTTCAAGTCACTTGCGATAAAAACTATGGATTCCATGATGGTGTCTACACAGTGCTTACACTAATAGTAGAAAACCACCAGGTGAACAGTGGCCTGCTGGTGATGCCAGTAACACGATTGCACATTGTCTTGAAACTTGAAGGCATAGTTCTCCACAAAGTCCAAACTATCAGAACCAATCTCTCAGATTATCCTTCAAGGTTGTAAACTGGTGTTTTGCCATGATGCACTTGCAGGTGGCACCCCAGAAACATGAAGTTCTCTTTCATGATTTCCACCAAATGATACCGTGTTGCTTTCTTAGTTTTCAAGACTTCCCTTTATTTAGTTTGCCCATTGTTGACATTAACTATTACGGTATCCCACTGCTACCACGTCACTGTATAATTTCAATGCCCTTTCAGTAGATCAGCAAATCTGTCCTCAAGAGCACTAGTGCTACAATTGTCACATACTTTGTCATCAGTCTTTTTTGTGAAAGTTTTGCTCAGGCAACCTTCTGCACATAGTAAGTTCCACCATGTGATAAATAGTTGTCATTTTATAGTATAATGCGTTATGAGTATCAGTGGCCCAGTTCAATGCCCTCAGCTTTAATAATGCATCTGCGCAGTACTCACACAGGTACTGCTCCAACTTCTGTTCCCTCTCAAGTTTTGTGTGATGTGACTGCAAAGTATTGAACTTGCTTCGCCCAATTGATTTTTCTGAATTGTACTTGCAGAACTCCACATGCAACACAGAAAGGGATTTTGCAAGGAATCTCTTGGTTTTCCCCATTCTTTTTGAGAATGCCTTCTTGTGAGACAGTGGCATAGCTACCTCTTTGTAGAAGTCCCTCACTCACTGGACAGTTTCACCTGGAAATGCAGATTTGTGGGTTGCTTGTTTATGACCACTCAATATGGTCATCATCCTTGTCCAACTGATCCCCAAAGCATTACTTGCATCCCATTGCAAATGATATTTCTTTAGAATGGTCAAAGCAAATATGAATTCTTGTCTCAAGTATATTCCTTCTAATTTTTTGAGACATTTTAGAGAATTCAGTTTGTCTTTCATGTCTTTGACCAACTTCTACTGCAGGTTTGTATGACAGATGAGGTTCATATTTTTCACCAATGCTGCCTTCTTGGCTGATGATGCAGAAGAGATCATTTGGGCAACTGTAGCAGTAAAGTGTGATGATGAGTGAGATAACCCTGCCCATACCTTTTCCACTGCTTTCATGATGGTACTTTCTGAATGGGGATCAGTTATGACAGGATTGTTAATGGTTCGTGGCGTCCTTGCTGGTGTCTCTATAAGGGTGCTGGTGGTGACAGCAACTTGAGCCATTTCACCTGCACATCTCTCCTGGTACTTCACACATCTTCTCTCATTGATAAGTCTTTTTTTCTGTGGTGTCATTGATGCATGCTGCTTTCTTTTCTGCATCCTCCATTTTTCTTGTTGTTGCATTTTTTTCTGTTCCTTGGCGCTGGTGGTTTTTCTGGCTTGCACTGGGGACTGCACATTTTCCAATGTCTGGTTTTACTTCTGCTTCTGTCCAAACTGCCTCAGTCAGTCTCTTTCTTTCTCTTAATAGGTAGCATGCTTCTCCTCATCCATATTATCTTGTACACCTGTGACCAGAACATGGATTTCATTTTATATTCCTTCTTATGTTTGGTGTCTGTCTTCAACTTCTATAATGGCAGGATCTTTCCTTGTCCAAGATTGGTCTGGAAATCACTGCAGCTTTCAACAGTGTTTTTGCAGACACACACGGTCTTTTCTTCTGGTTGTTCATTTCTTAAAACAAAAGAAAATTGAAGACAATTAATTTGCAGATTCGAGGAAAGAGGAGAGCCTAAGCATTTCATGAAAGTTAACTAATACTCCAGGGAATGAGAAGGGTGTCAACATCAGACAGAAATACTGTGGTACAGAGGTAACACATGGTGAAGGAGAGAAACCACACAACATGCAATACAGTGTACTGAAGGAGCTGTGAATTCCACTGGATACAGTGTACCTGGGAGGTTATACATGTTGCACAATACGACAGACTGTGGTAGCAAGGCTGCAGATGGTACACAGTATGATGAACTGAAGGAGAGAGGCCACATAACATGCAATATGATGTACTGATGGAGCTGTGCATTCCACTGGTCATGGTGTATCTTGGAGGCTACACATGCTGCAGAACATGGTGTACTGCAGCAGAAAGGCTCCACATGGTACACAATATGAGGAATTGAAGGAAAGAGGCCACATAACACATAATACAGTGTACTGAAGGAGATGCGCATCCCACTGGATATGGTGTACCTTAGAGGCTGCACATGCTGCACAATATGACAGACTGTGATAGCAAGGCTGCAGATGGTACACAGTATGATGAACTGAAGGAAAGAGGCCACATTACGTGCAATATGGTGTACTGAAGGAGCTGTACATGCCACTAGGCATGGTGTACCTGGGAGTCCGCACATGCTGCACAATACGATGGACTGTGGTAGTGAGGCTGCAGATGGTACACAGTATGGTAAATTGAAGAACTGAGGCCACATAACATGCAATATGGTGTACCGATGGAGCTGCGCATTCCACTGGATATGGTGTACCTGGGAGTCTGCATATGCTGCACAATATGAAAGACTGTGGCAGAAAGGCTTCACATGGCACACAATACAACAAACTGAGCAAACACACCTGCACAAAGAGTTGTAGAGCCCCAATTTTTTGTTTTGCTTATTTTACACACTGAGCTTTTAAAATGTGTCCAGGTATGGTTGGCCAGCAACAGCTGGACATAACTTAGGCAGGTAACATTGAAAAATCAACATTTCAGCAAAAACAGATCCAAGCAGTGCACCCCCCCAAGCAAAGACTACATGGTGCACAAAATAGATGAACATCTCTGACCATATATACCCAGAAGAAGAGTTCGAGGGACAGAATTTTTTTTTTACACACTGAACTTTTAAATTTGCCGAGGTGTGCTTGACCAGCAATGGTCAGACATAATGTTGGTAGGTACCTTTGAAAAATCAACATTTCATCAAAAACAGAGCCAAACAGTGAAACCCCACCCCCCCAAACAAAGACCGTATGGTGCACAAAATGGCTGAACATCTCTGACCAAACACATGTAGACAAAGAATTTCAGGGCAAGAATTTTTTTTTACACACTGAACTTTTAAATTTGTCCAGGTGTGCTTGGCCAGTAATGGTCAGACAAGTTGACAGTTTTTTTACAAACATGGAGGACCACAGTCACCACATCCCCCCAAACAACACATGGCAAACAAAATTTAACATTGGTGACCAGGATCAGCTGGAACCCTTCACCCCACCAAGAAACAAATAATCAAGCATGTGAACATGTATTTTCTGCACTAAAGACACAGCTTACAAAAAGAATTATCCGAAAAAGAATGTTTTATTTGCTGCAATCTGGCTAAAAGCCCTGACTTTAGTGCAGAAAGTGACTTTTGTACAAAGACACCAAGCATAGTGTGGTGGATGTACTCTCGACACCAAGCTGTGCTTGTGATGCATGTATACAGACACCACTATGATTGATGTCTGAAACCATCTGCTTTAGCATTTTCTTATAGAAAAACATAAACTGCCCCACAGGAAGACTACTTACTGAATGCCTCAAGAAACATGGCTCACTGTGTTGGCTCAGTGGAGTGGAGGACTGAGGCATCGTACCTTACCTCCTGCCACTCCAGTGACACATGTTCATAGTGTGAGTGGGTCATCAGGGGTCAGCTGGGCAAGGAGAAGATCCTGCATCCAAGGGACAGCTATCCTTTCCCAGGGAGGATGGGAAACAGAGACTGCCACCAGGCTGACACCTAGTGGAGGCTGGGAGTTGGCTCACCATGTCCTGTACTGTGGGGCTCAGGGGCAGAGTAGCTGATGAGCATGCTGCCTGCTGAAGTGCACACAACTTATAGACTATTGCTTTTGCACACTCCCCTCTGCAGAAAAATGGGAATCAGTCCCAGTCATGCTGGATGAAGGCCGTCCTCCATAGGTGCCGCCCCTGAGAAAGCACCTCCCCAAAACTGGATCCGGACCTAGTGGGTACAGAAGCAGGCTCCCTGCCACCCTGCCATGGAGGGTAAGCAGTAGAAGCAGATGGAAGGTAAGCCTGAAGGTCAGGGACAGGGCTGGGAGGATGGCAGAAATGTGGGCCATCATGGGATGGGGAGAAAAAAGTAACAAAAAAAAAAAAGAAAAGTGGCTCACAAAAAATTGGTGGCTGAATTTTTTTCCCCAGATACAGGTCCTGTTTAAAGGAATATTGACTGCTGTTCATGGCTTTTGTTCAATGGCTAGTCCCTGTGGCATTTGCATTTAGGGAAACCAGCTGAAGACACAACAGTCACAAACAATTATCTCCACAGTGGTGAAAGGGCTCTGGAAATGGTTACAGTGAGTTTAAAAGGCTAAAGTGGAGCCTCCAAGGCTAGGCATGCTATGCAAATCCTGAAGCACATCAAAGCCCAAAACCAGATTCTTGCAATGACATTTGCACGGCAGTGAAATGTGGATACAAGTTGGACGGGGGAACAAAGGTCAAGCACGCTGACTCAGGGGAGCATTGTAAATGCTTGCAAAGGTGTTTAGTGTAAAAATGGAATGGGAGGGGGAGAGGAACAAAAGAACAGCAAACTTAAATGGTACAAAAAGCTGCACAGTAGCTTTGGTTGCAAAGTATAGTTTTGGACACCACACCATACAAACGCCACAGAGCTCTATAACTGTGGTTTTGTTGTGCTTACACAACTGGATGAGATGTATGATTGTGTGACTTTGATACATTGTGGCTTTTTGCATCTCTATCCATGGGATATACCACCCTGTAGGGGTATGACACAAGGAACCCTAGAGGAGGGTTCCTCCCCATAGGTTCCATGGGAATAATTCCCTAGGCTAAAGGTAGCTTAGGAAAAAGCTTATGTGAAAGATAGATGAGCCACTGGAGGAGGAGAGGTGAATGGTGGGGCAATGAAGAAATAAATCCTGGAAAGGCCCAGGAGGAGTAGTCTTATAAGGACAGATGGGGGAGTGACATTGTTGCTCTGCCCATTGAACCTCAGGCATAGCCTTCCCATTCAATTGTGCTTATGCAACTGGATGAGATGTATGCTTGTGTGATTTCGATACATTGTGGATGTTTGCCTCTCTATCCATGGGATACACCACCCTCTAGTGGTATGACACAAGGAACACCAAAGGAGGGTTCCCTCCCAATAGGTGCCATTAGAATAATTCCCTTTGCTAAAGGTTGCTTAGGAAGAAGCCCAAAAAGAATACCCAAAAGGGCTCAGAGCATCGAACATGAAAGACGATGTTGATCCTTAGTTAGACTTTTACTAAGTGAAATAAAAAGTTTAGATCAAGTTGAATAAAAAGTATGCATTTGATATTGCTCATCAAATTATACTAATAATAAATGCCTTACTGAGGTTGTTGAGTAACACCATTCAAGTGCAGACTTCTGATTAGTACAGTATGTATATTTTTCATATTGTCACATGAGCTAGCAGGCTCTGATTTAGTAAATAAAATACTTAATTGCCATTATAAATGTGTTAATATGCACAAGCTCTCCTAGTTTATGACAAAAGTTTTGTATCATTCTAATTAAATCACAGTTGATTAGAATTCTGAAATCTGACTTTTAAATGGCTGTCAGATGCTGTAATCTCCCTTTTAATTTATACTGTTATCACAACTGGAGGAGAGCTTGAGTTCTGTAAAAATTTTCTAGATGGCTGGTTCCCATAAATCTGTTTGCATTTTTAGCTTAGTTTAAATCATGAGCATTAATATAATTTATTCCATGAACAGTTTCAACAAAAAATGTTAGAAGATTAGATCACTCATATTAGTGAAATGCTTTTAGCACCATTTTACTTTTGTACATTAGAAAAAAATAGAAAAATAAATATGCACCTCTGATAAATTAACCCTGTATACTGTATATCTTACACAATCTTACCCAAGCTTTCAATACTTTCTGTGACAGGGATTTTCAGCTAGTGCCTAATGGCAATAAAAAGATGATTTAAAATTTATCTGTTCTCAGAATATGAAGTTTACACTATTTCATTGCTATAGAGATAGATTCTGGTGGAAATGTTTCCCATAGCAGTGGAATGATACTAGATGTTTATTACACAGGCAATGGATGAGATTCTTAGTGCAGTGCATTCTGTTGTGGATACAACTACTGTATGTCCAAATTGTGGACACTTGTAAATAACCAAAGTGATAGACTTGCAGAGTCTGAATATCAGATGTATTCCATCCAGGCATATGGAGTTTGTCAAAATATGAAGCATGTGCCAATCGTAATGATGTTGCAAGTTGTCATAGATTACAAAATTGTTGCAAACACTCGAGACACATTAAAAAATGTACTCTCAGGTTTTAGTGCCATCCAATGCATGTAAATGAAACTGGAACCCTTGTCTGTATCCTTCTGTTCTGAACACCCTAGTCAGTTGGTCCTAAGCCCAGAACTGTCATGCACAGGCAAGAAAACTGAATGTAATTTGAAACATTAGTCAGATCCCCCCACAGTATAATCAAAAGCATTATAAAGTATATGCAGTGCTGCATGGGTTGGTGTATGTAACACAAGTTTTATATACACTTGGTGTAGGATGTCACATAAACCCTGAGAGCAAATCTCAAGGTGTTATTCAAAGCATCACACACAGGTGACATGCAACAAATTCAAGTTTCACACACCACCCAATGCCTTGTTTTAAATAATTGCTGGGGAGCATTTTTTCACCTCAGCAAGTGTCACTAGAATAGATAGAGTATAATGTGAGATGCTCAGTGCCTTGTAGCTTTCTCCTTGACAAAGCTGCACGTGTTCACCATTATAATCAGCTGTTTATAATGATGAATTATAACTGGGTTTGGCAATGGGGGAAATACTCCCCAGTTATTATAACACTCAGAAGAAAGGAGGGTTACTACCGGGGTACAGCAGGGTTCAGTATTAGGACCAGTCCTCTTCAATGTCTTTATAAGCGACATTGCAGAAGGACTGGAAGGAAAAGTATGTCTCTTTGCAGATGACACTAAGATCTGCAACAGAGTTGATGCACAGGGTGGGGTGGAAAGGATGAGAAGGGACTTGGCAAGGTTAGAGGAATGGTCAAATGTATGGCAGCTTAGATTCAATGCTAAGAAGTGCAGGGTAATGCACCTGGGAAACAAAAACCCAGGGGAAGAGTACACAATGGGGGGTGAGATACTAACAACAACAAAAATGGAAAGGGACCTGGGGGTAGTCATATCAGATGACCTAAAGGTGGGCAAGCAATGTGAGAGGGCAGCAAGGAGGGCTGGGGGATACTGGGATGCATAGGGAGAGGCATCACCAGTAGAAAACAGGAAGTTATTATCCCTCTGTACAGACAGCTGGTGGGACCCCATCTGGAGTACTGTGTGCAGTTCTGGAGACCCAATCTCCGCAAAGACATAGACAGGATGGAAGCTGTCCAGAGGAGGGCAACTAAAATGGTGCAGGGTCTGCACCGGAAGACATATGAAGAGAGACTTAAGGAGCTTAATATGTATAGCCTCGAGGAAAGGAGGGAGAGGGGGGACATGATAGAAACTTTCAAGTACCTCAAGGGAATCAACAAAGTCCAAGAGGGTAGCATCTTTCAAAAAAAGAGGTATGCAAGAACAAGAGGGCACAATTTGAAGATGGGGGGCAGCTCAGAGGTAATTTAAGGAAGTATTTTTTCACAGAGAGGGTTGTGGATGCATGGAATGGCCTTCCGGAGGAGGTTGTGGAGTCAAAATCAGTGGTGGAATTCAAGCATGCATGGGATAGTCATAAGGCAATTCTGGGGGTTGGGGGTAGAAAGAAGTAGGCTGCTGGTTAACTAGGATCTGCAGCTTATCCAGTAGGTAGGGAAATTGGCAGACTGGGTGGGCCAAGCTGTCCTTATCTGCCGTCAAATTCTATGTTTCTATGTTTCTATGTTTATATTTACTATTACGTGAACTGGCAAAGGTGACAAGTACTGTAAACAGTGACAGGTAAATAAGTTGCTACCATTGTGCCCCCTTTTAAACAAAGGCATTGCTTTCTTGTTTCTCCTAAGAAAGACATATAGATGCATTACCAGCTCAGGCCTGCTCTTCATCAGTTGATTATAATTTTTTTCAGTCAAAAACATAAATCCCCAGAAAAGAAACCAATATAGCTGCTAAGTACGTAGTTACACGCATTTCTTATTTTGTAGTTTTCCAATTAAAATATTTCTTTAAATCATTACAATAAATCATAAATCAAAGATCTCCAGAGAAATCCAAGAAGAGGAAAAAGAGACTTTTTTTCATTCTGTTTGTGTTTGTGAATCTTCAGTCTTGGTTTACCCTTTCTCCATTCACACCCTCCCATCCCTGTCACCACTGACCACCTGTACTCACAGATTATCCAACAATTAGCCAGGACAACAAAGATAATAAGTGACTAGTTATGCTGGTCATGAATGTGCATGAAGGGGGTGCCAACAATAACCCCTGGATGAGCTGTCTATTTTTTGTTTCTTTTTTGCATTTTCTTCTGAGGTTGTCAGCGTGTTATGATAGTACTAGATGAGGCCTACTCTACATCAGTTGATTATACTTTTTTCTCAGTCAAAAATGTAAATCCCCAAAAAGGAACCGATACAGCTGCTAAGTGGGGAGCAGCATGCATTTGCTCTTTTGCAGTATTCCAATTAAAGTCTTTTTTTTAATCATTAAAATAAGTCAAAGATATCCAAAAAATGAAAGAAAAAAGTGACTCATCTCTGAGCAGTCTTTTTTCAGGCATTTGTTTCTAAGCATTCAGTTCCAGGTAATTTCTTCTCCAGCAGCAGCCAGCATCCCTGTCACTGACCACATGGACTCATTGCTCATCCACCACTAACCCAAGGCACTAAATGGTGGGTGACCAGCCATGTTGGTGATACCCTGGCATTATGGAGGTGCCAGCATTGAACCCTGGATGGACTGGATTTTATATTCCATTTCCTTTTGAGGATGACAGCATGCTATGAAAGAGTGCAGGTACACAGTTGCAGGCATACTTACATTGTATCCAGTGGCAGTCCATTCTTCTACACTGTGCACTTGCTGCACTACTAGCTGGTCTCCTTCAGGTGGCAGTCAAAGAGCATGCAGCATCTCTCCCCAAAGGAGAAGATCTGTCTCTGCGATGCTTGATACTCCTTCCCCAGTCAGTCACCAAATATCCCGAAGTACTTTCTGAACCCTTCGCACTGGTATAATAAGCAGCAGCATGACAGCTCTGCTACTGCACAAAATCCCTGAGCAGTCTTTATTTAATTGACTTTGGACCACTTGATCACCTGTTTATTCTTACTGGCCCTAGCCATGTTAGCACAGGCAGGTTAGGAATGATGGCTGAGGCCCAACTAGCAGACACTAGAACAAGGGGACAGCGTTAGCACCTGCATATATTATGATTTAAATACCTAAAGAGGAGCTACAATTCTTCTTACTAAAAGTAGTGAATCAAACATATTTATTTATTTATTTATTTATTTGTACATCAGTTAACCTTTGAGCTAAGTACTCATTTGCAAAAGTTCCACATCAAGTATTGTAAGAGACAGATTTGGATACAGGCAGATAGTGGGTTGATAATAAGTCTGTTTCAGTACTTGCATGCAAACTATTGGTGAGTTTTTCTACTTACAACCCACATCATCTTGGTATTTATCATTCATAATTCAAACTGATATAGGTAAACAAAAAAGGTGAAAACACACTCGGGCCTTTCTTGGGTGGCTAGAACTAGTTCCATTGCCATCCTTCCTAACCTGTACTCATTTCCCTTCCTCAACCCCTCATCCTCCAATATATAAATTAAAGATCAGACCTGATAGTCAGGAGCAGACACAGTTTTTCCCCCTTCCATTTCCCTTACTAAACCCTATCACCTCAAATACAAAGGGTCATCCATTCCTTGATCTATGATAGAATGGCAATAATAATAGTATCTTTTCCCAACTGCTCAGTAATCCGCCTCCTCCCAATCATACACCAGGCTGTCTAACTAAGCTGTAAGCTGAGAGACTCAGATGTGCCAGAGAGAGGGGTGCATGGCCTGTATAAATCAAATCAAATCAATCTTTATTTTTATAGCGCCTTTCAAAACCAAGGCACTGTACAAATGATAAATTGCAATATAAAAACAGAAAATATGGCAGCATTTTAAAATCAATTCAATTACTCCGGGAAGGCCAAGGAGAATAAATATGTTTTCAGCATAGATTTAAAATTGCTGATGGTTAGGCACTCTTAACCGATGAGGTAGAGAATTCCACAGGGTCGGTGCTGCAAATGAAAACGCATGAGCTCCAGATGTTTTAAGATGAACCCTGGGAATCTCTAGCAATCCCTCATTGGCAGATCGGAGAGGGCAACTGGGGGAGTAGGGAGTCAGGAGATCTTTGAGGTCGTCAGGTTCCAGTTCATGTAGGGCTTTAAGAGCAAGTAAGCATACCTTATAGGTGAACCACCACTGAACTGGCAGCCAGTGCAGTTCACACAAGACAGGCATAATACGATTGGACCTAGAGGTACCAGTCAACAGCCTAGCTGCAGCGTTCTGCACCAGCTGCAAGTGGCGGATATCTACCCCAGACAGGCCTAAGTAGAGGGCATTGCAGTAGTCAAGACGGGTAGTAATGAAGGTGTGGACCAATATTGGAAGGTCGCCCGGGGGAATCAGGTGTTTCACCTAGGCAATGTTCCTTAGATGGCAAAATGAGGATTTGACCACAGCTGACACCTGAGACTTCAAGATCAAGCCATCATCAAAAACAATGCCTAAGTTATGCACCTGATCTGAGGTGATAAGCGAGCACCATCAAGCCAAAGGCCCAACACGTGCCCAGCATCAAATCCTGCCCCTGGGTGGCCCAGATCCATGACCAACACCTCAGTCTTATCCGGATTCAGTCTCAACCAACCCGAGCTCATCCAGTCTTTGATCTCAGAGAGGCAGCTATTTAACACGGAGATCGCATCAACCTGTCTGGGTACAAAGGACATATACAGCTGAGTATCATCAGCATAGCAGTGAAAACTCAAGCCATATCTCCTGATGTTATCTCCTAAAAGCAGCATATACACTGCAAACAACATGGGTGCCAATATGGAACCCTACAGCACCCCACAGGACAGGGGATGGTGTCAGAGGAATAAATTCCGGTGACCACCCTCTGAGACCTGCCAATAAGGAAAGAAGGAAACCATTCAAGGACTGTACCTGATAGTCTATAAAGGAACCGCAGGGTTTCCAAAAGCACATCATGGTCCACAGTGTCAAAGGCTTCTGGGAGGTCAAGAAAGACCAAGATGGTATGAGCCTTTTGATCTCTTGCCATTAGGAGGTCATTTAATACCCGAACAAGGGCAGTCTCCATGCTATGCCTCTTCCTGAATCCAGACTGGACAGCTTCATAGACATTGTGAGTTACCAAAGTGATTGTCCGGTTGCAATGCAACCACCTTCTCAATAACCATCCCCACAAAGGGAAAGTTAGAGACAGGTTGGTAGTTAGCTGGATCGAAGGGATCCAAGGAGGGTTTTTTAAGGAGTGGTCAAATGACTGCCTCCTTCAAGGGATCCGGAAAGAGTCCCCTCTCCAGGGATCTCCATACAATTTCAGCTAGGATCGGGCAGATAACATCTACACATCCCACCAAAAGGGAGGTAGGGCCCGGATCCAAACTACAGCAGGTTGGGTGCAAAGTCTGGACAATCTTCACAATGTTTATGGATTCCGGTCGGCTGAAATCCATCTTGACCGGGTGCACACCACCTCCCGTCGACCTCCACAACCCCTCATGGAGAGAGCCGGGCTGATTCCGGACCTGATGCCTGCAACCTTATCTGCGAAAAACTGAGCTAGCTCATCACACTTAATTTGTGAAAAGGCTCTTCTGAACAGTGTGAAAGAGTTGAGCCAGTTGGTTCTGCACAGCAGAAATCTCCCTGGACAGGAATTCTGCCTTCTTATGGGTGTTTTCTGATTGATAGTCCCTCTAATGTTCCATCAATCTAAGCCTGTCGGCATTCAGGCCGGACTTCTGCCAGGCTCTCTCCAGCCTTTTGGCCAATCTGCCTCAACTCCTTCAAGGACCCATCATACCAAGAGGACCTTGGGTGAAGAGTGAGTGGTCGAACATGAACAGGAGCAATCAAGTCAAGGGCATCTCCCACTGCCTTATTATAGGCTAGTACAAGGTCCCATGGACTTGGGCTTTCACCCAGCAATCCTGATAGGTCCAGCACCACCGATAGACCATCTGGGGTAACTCCCCTCAAAGGCAATACCGCACAATCTCCACAGGGGTCAGGTCCATTTGGGAGGGCCCCAAAACTTGAACCCTATGGTGTGATGGTCAGACCAACTGACTGGTTCCACCCCCAATTCAGTGATCTCTATCCCCGCAGATCCAATGAGTAACCTCCAATATGGGTAGAGAAGGTAATTACCTATGTAAGCCACAGCATTGTCATTAGCTAGATATGTACATCATCAACCCAGGCATTGAAGTCTCCTAGAATTATCCATCTGGGGGACTGCAGCACCATGTCGATGATGAAGTCCGCTATCTCCTGCAGGAATAAACCCCCATCACCTGGTGGACAGTAGATGAGGAGTAGCCTACAGCCTACACCCTCACCCATAAGGCACTCAAAGGATCTGGTGGTCCCCACTGGAATATCTATAAGGCCTAGTTCAGTACACCCCCACCCCTGCAATCCAACCTCAGGTGGTGAATCACGGAGAACCCAGCTGGTACTGCAGAGGTCAATACTGGGCCTGCATTTTCATCCAGCCAGGTCTTAGTGATGCATGCCAGGTCCACCATTTCAACTAGATCAGCTATAATAGCTGTCTTGTTTTTGATGGACCTAGCATTACATAACACCTCCTGGGTTGGATGACGTGCTGGGGAAAACCTTGACTCCTGTCCAGCATCAATTTCTGGACCCTTGGCTATAGGAACAAAACAGGAATTACCCCTGTCCTGACACCATTTTGCCCCAGGGCATCGCCTGGTCCCTACCACCCCAATATGCCCACCCTTTCCATTCCCCCACCAGGTCCAGCCCCACCCCTCTTCCTATGCCTCCTAGCAATCCCTAGGCATTGACAATGTTTATATGTCTCTGTCAATAAAGAGGGGCAATCAAAGGGGTGCAGTTCCCTGAGCCTGGTGGGAGAATACTGCCTGACCATCTTTGGACCCTCCCTACACATTCTTAAAAACACGGTCTATCTACAGACACCCAAAAATAATAAACCCAAAAACAAACCCCACCCAACAGCTCTCACTTGTGGGAACTATAACACAGTTAATTCAAATTAAACAGTCCAAAACTAACAATTAAATTAAACCCCTAATATAAAACTAATAATAAATAAAACTAAATACCCCTCAATTAAACTATAAAAATAATAATAAAATACCCACCCCACAACAATAATCAATAAAAGAATAAACAAATAAATCAATTAATGAAATCCACCTCTCAAACTACTCTAATGTTCCAGTCCAGAGCACAAAATTTCAAATGGGAAAGTCAATCTGAGTGAGCAATGCAGAATCCGGAGAAAAGTTTGTGTCCCAAGCAACAGAAGATTGTCATGTAAAAACTGCAAATGAAAAACAAAACAAACTATTGAACTAACTAAAACCATCAATATATAAAAATTAGGACATGAAACTTGAGTAATCCCCTCTCACTGGATACAGGAGTCAATAAATAAAATCTGATAGAAGTCAAACCAGGCACTCTCACTACCCAGTAGTACTGATAAAAACCATGGCACTCTCACTGCCGAAATAAGAGTTGACAAAAAAAAAATTAAAGGTCTAACCATACATTCTTCAGTTGATTCGGCTACAAAAAAGGATGTCCTGCAAGTGTCCAGATCCAGCATAAACTATATCCAAATCCTGTGAGGGCCGCCGCCAAAGATGTCTGCCCTACAGCCATGGCCCCTCGTTTGGGTCAGCCCAGCAAAGGGCCTGGACAAACCGCATGGCTACCAGTTGGCTCCCCGACCAGAACAGGCCGGTCTACCTGAGCAGGGCAGATTCTGACTGGCGGGCCAAACACAATTGCAGGGTCCAACTAGCAAACAGAGGAGAGTCAAATTATTCCATCAGGAGCCACTCAGAATAACCATATCCAGTCAAAGCACCTTTCGAAACACAGGAATCCTTGACTGATCAGCTGGCCAAGCTGAACCCAGAATATAATCAAACTTCAGACCACGATGCATGGTCCACTCGGGTCACTCGACTGGAAACTCTCTTCCCCAGTAGTCCATCCTCCTTCACTTAACCAGGCATTTTCGTCGCCTCTGCTCACATCAGCTCCGCACAACAGCCTTCTTTGTTACCTACCACAAAGATGAAAACATGAAGCAGCAGATGAACCTTTGCCAGGGAGTTCCTCTAGCAATTGGAGCGGTAACAGAGGCAAACTGACAGCCCCGGTGCACACTTTGGAGTTAAGCAACTATGACCCTGATAACGCTTCGGAAGCTTAACATGGATAAGCAGTAAAACAAACAATCGAGGGTAGTCCATAGATAAACAGTAAAGAAATGAAAAATAAGCTAAAACAGCTCAAAGGAACTGACAAACAATCCGACAAACAAAAATCATGCCAAGAAACTTCACTTGCTTAGCCAGCGTGACAGCCCATACCTAGTATTCTCACAGTGAGGGTAAAACAGCTTCAATGTGTATTACTAGGTAATCTGTAACACAGGCCAGTGTATCCAGTGTGGTGTGCGACACTGCAAACAGATAGACAAAGTAAGAGGAGTCTGTTCCAATAAAGATGTAATACTAATGACAAAATTATAGGAAAAAGATATACTCACCGCTACATTTAGAACTCAGGTCGTCACTTTTTAGCAAGAACTGTGAATCTCTGCTGCTGCTGAGATGTTGAATACATAATTCTGAAATTCAATGAACAATCCCACACAGAATAATCATTCCAAAAATTTTCACTGTTAAGGCTGTGGGCAGAGCCTACAGCTGTTTTGCGAGAGCTTTTTAGCTCTGAAAAAGGCCGATCTCACAACCTCTTCCATTGGACATTTGGAAGTATCCTTTAGAAAGCCCAATGGAGCTGAAAGCCCTCTGCCACAATCAGCATATAGAATAACAGCTGTACTATTTCAGCTGTTACTTCCACATTCCGTTGCGTGCACTGCACATACGCACTAGTCACATCCATGTGCGGAGTCGTGTGCATGAGCAGTGCTGGCATGTTGCAAATGGCACAATGCTATTCTCTATTTTGTGCCCCCTTCCCCAAGTCATCCTCAAATTGTGATGTTATATCACAACACTGGGATACCACCCCAGTGTGCAAAATGTGGTTTTATCTGTAAAAAGGAAAACGGTCCCTCATTGTGTTTTTGTCCTGGTGCCCCCTGCCCATGTATGACTGACATTGGGGTGCCCAACCCCCATGTTGGCATTCATGTGGCACACTGGGAGCCTACCCCAGTGAACCTAAATGTTTACTTGACCTGTAAATTAGAAAATGGTCCCTCGTCGGTTTGTTTCCCCTGCAAAACTGAAAACAGTCCCTCTTTGTTGCTGCGATCCCCCTACCCCCTTCCCCCTTCCACTGAGAACCCACCTCCCCACACACCCCCTTTACCCCATACTTACCTCTGGAGCTCAGTGCTGTCAACTTCTCTGGACTAGGACATGTCTGCACTCTGCAAAGCCCAACAGCAAACTGAAGAATTAAAGGTAAGCATGCTATACAGCCATTCAATGGGATTTTCAACTTATGCTTATCGCTCAGCCATTTTTTGGAATTTTTGCCCCAAAGTTTCAACATGGGGTTCTTGGGACCCCACCTCCTGAAAACTGTCACTGTCATTTTGTTACTCAGCTCGGAAAGGTGATTTCATGGTCACTGCATGGGATCACCTTTTGGGACCGAGTCAAAAAATGACAGTGCCAATATTCATGAAGTGGGGTCCCAAAAAGCCCATGTTGCAAATTTGTTGAGAAAATTCCAAAAAATGACTGTGTTATGAGTGTGCATTGTGCAGTTTCTACACATGCTCCTAGCATTGCTAATTTTTAATATTTTCACTCCACATTTTTAACATTGCCATTTTTCCATACCTCCTTTACAACAGTATAGCTGTCATTTTCCACAACCTGCCTAAAACATGGTTTCACACCTATGGTGGAGAATAGCACGTTTGCTCTGCACAATCACCTTTCAGTAAAATTAAACAAAATGACACTGGCACTGTTCAAGAGGAGGGGTCCAAGAAAGGCCATGTTGAAAATTGGGTGACAAAATTCCCAAAAAATGACTGAGTTACGAGAGTGCACCGAGCAGTTTCTATGCACGCTCCTAACGTCGCTAATTTTTTATAGTTTCACTTCACATTTTAAACAGACATTTTAGTATACCTCCTTCACAACTGTACAGCTGTCATTCTCCACAACCTGCCCAAACTGTGTTTTCGCACCTGTGGTGTAGAATAGCACATTTGATCTGCACAATCACCTTTTGGGACAATTGAACAAAATGACACTGGCACTGTTCATGAGGAGGGCTCCAAAATAGGCCATGTTGAAAATTTAATGCAACTCATCCAACATATGGCTAAGTTACACCTGGGCATTGAATAATTTCTATGCACATGTGTAACTTTCTTCATTGGTAGCATTTCACAGCCCTGTTGGCTGTGGCCAGAGTTTGTTATATCTCTTGAAACCATGTATGGTTCAGACATCAGTCTTTTCAGTGGAAGACCCTTGCCTTTGGAAAAAAAATGAATACAAACTTGACTTCGAAATGTCTTGGTGATTGGGTCCTTTTCCAATAATTCTGTCATCAGATGACAATAGAGAACCAGATTCAGGCTCCACAAGATACTGTAGTAGATTATTTAGATCAGATCTGCCCCTCTATCATAGTCTGCATAGCATTACTGACTGATGCTAGGCAAGCAATGCTGACAGCATAGTGTGTCAGCACACTGCGGGGTTGGGGAAGAGAGTACCAAACAGTTGGGAAAGATGCTTCATTATTTCTTCCCTCATTATGGGTTGGAGGCATTAATTTCAATTATGGATCTTTGCTGCCAGGGGAGTCAAACTAAGGAAGCAGTGAGAGGAAAGATGGCATTGGAAGTTGATAGGATTCCAGCATTGTCTTGCAAGACTACTCCTTACTGATCAGCCAGGAAGGATGCTGCTACTATTGGTCCACATCATGGATTAGGGGTCAGTGAAATTTATCTTTATTATTATGCGCCTCTATATCTAGGATGAAGTCAGGCTAGGACTAAAGGTGGGAAAAAAGTAATCTATGGTGCTGGATGATAGCAGGAAATGAGCATTGACCAGTAAAGTTAATACTAGTTTATGTATGGAAGGAGAGGTATGGTGGGTGTGAGTTCAAGGAGGCAGTGTTCATTCACATATCTGGAGTGTGTAGTACAGTACGGTCTGCACGCCCATTGGCACACGCTGTGGACCAATGGGCGTACAGCTGTACTTTACACAGTCAGTTGGTGGGTGGCCAGGCAGCTTGCAGGTGGGGAGCTGCCACCCGCCACTGATCGATGGGGGAGCGGGGTGGTGGGGCTCAGTGGGAGGGTGGGGAGGTGGGTACCGCTGGACCACCAGGGATGGCATCTAATCTTTTTTTAGACTTCTGCCCGCGATCAGGCTGCGAGCAGTCCACTGGACCACCAGGGATATAGGAGCTTATTATTTTTATACTTTTGCCCGCAATCAGGCTGCGAGTGGTCCACTGGACCACCAGGGATGTAGGCGTTTATTATTTTTATACTTATGCCCGCGATCGGGCTGCAAGCAGTCCACTGGACTACCAGGGATATAGGACTGTTTAATTTCCTACTTCTGCCTGTGATCAGGCATGGGGGGGTGCTACCTGATGGAGGGTGCCACCGGAGCTCAGGGGGCCACCCACAGCTGGCAGCTGCTGTGTTGCTCCCTGCAACATGGCAGCTCACCTGTGGGTGTCCGGCTGTTGCTCCTTTATTTTTTGGAACAACTGTATGCGGTGCATGTAGGGGTTTCACCTGCATGGGCTCCGCACATCCCAGGATGAATATCAGGATGTGGGGGGGTATGCATGGGCACGCTCCTCCTACTTGCGCCACATACATTACTGATGCGCTCCGGTGCATTGGGATTTGTGCCATGCACTTTCCCCTTTTGAATATCGTGCCGGGCTGCAACCCTTCTGAATATCCCACCCACAGTTTTTTCAGCAATGTTTATTAAATGATGCTGCCTGTTTTACTTGTGAAAACCATTGCACATGATCTTTACAACTTTGAAGAAACATGTCATATAAGCTTGCTGACAGGGAGTACTAGACTATGAGTTCCTGAGATGACATCATCAGCAGCTCTTCACTAAAACAGGCTTTTTTGAACAGGTAGCGAAATCAGGGTTACAAAATTGCTCATAACTTTAAAATGAAGAAATGCAGGAATCTAGTTTTTATTAAGAGATTTACTGGGGGTACACATATTCTAATTCTGCAATGTAGCTCTTTTGGCAAGAGTGGTGTCAGTTTCTGTTTTATGGAGAAAGTTGAAATCCTAATTTGTGAAGTTGTTAAGTGATTATTTTCTACATGTCTTGGATAAACACCCGAGAATATGTCTCCACTGATCAAAATCTTTCAGCTCCCAGTGTGCAAAGCTACGGCAAATGATGTAGCTGTTTTTGTTTCTACTATTGTTGTCTTGAAACCACTGACCATATTAGTGCAGTTTGCACTAGAGGGTGAACATGAGCTTGTTATTGAACAAGCAATAATGAAGGGAGCAATGACTTTTAACGGTACACAAGTTTATATTTACCCCAATATGAGTCCCACACTCACTTTCACAGACACCATTTCATGCAGTATATACTGTAGACTGGAGGTGACAGAACTGGGAGGAAACTTTTCCTTGATGTAACCATGTAAAGCTCACATTACTATGGACTCTGTCTGCTATGTATATCTCAGCCTCAACCTACTTTCCGAGTTCTTAACCAACAAAAGAGCTAAAAAAAAAAAAACTAGAACTTCTTCCTCCTCTGAAGAATGTGAAATGGACATTGTCAGCTCTACCACCAAGAACTGCACAACTGCCTTCATTTCTACCCTGTAGTTTGCTGACTTTGAACAACATGCAAAACATTTAATTTAATTCTCAGGACATCCAAATGTTCACTTCACCTTCAAGACTGTAATTACCTTTTTGAACTGACCTTATGTCTTATGAAAAGAGTTTTAAAAATAGATTATTCTGAGAAAAAAAAAGTTGTATCTACCAACTGAAATGGACTTTGTTGCTTAATCCTTATTGGAATATGGAACTGATCTTATTGGAAATATATAAATAATATCTGTAATGTCTGTATTAAAATGAATCCTATTGCACTCTTTAACCAAACTTGGGTTTGGGTTATGGGCAATTGCTTTTCTTGTTTTCTGGCTTTAAGGAAAAGAGATTAATAATGTGTCTCTTTTTAACAGAAACAGTGTATTCATAATTTAATTTCACATTATTATACTCATGATGACAACTAGATGTTTTCGGTGCAGTATTAACCCCTGCTAAGCAATTTAGGTCACAAATTGTAGTGAGAAAGAAATAATGTGGGGTTAATTTCCCAATACGTCATATTATTTCTTTCTCACTACAATTTGTCATTTAATTGTCTGATAGGCCCCTACATACCCGCCCCTGAGCCAACACACACCACAACCTTTATGTGAAAGAAAAGACAACAGCCATGCATTAATTGATCAATGTTACATACATGGAGTAGTGTGTGCAGCTTGGGAATCTTATGACGTGTTCTTCAAGGCCTCCACTCCTCTTCACTGAAGGGCTGAATGGACTGAGGAAAGGATGTAACTCCCTGGGGTTGAACTCCAAACCCAATGAGTAGGGTGATCATCTGACTGGGTGTCCAGTGTCAACCCACGCTTGGTGGTGGCATACCCAGGGACAAGCCTGATGATGCAGGCCATGGCCCCCCTGAACCAGGAACCAGGTCATGTGGCCCTTACATCATGCCCACCGGGGAATACAGCCTTTCTGAAGGATGCAACTCTGCTTCCCCTTTTGCCCTTGTACAATTGTCTTGTAAGAGTCCCAAGCTGCTACCCTTACAGTGAGTGTGGCATAGATAAATTAACCATCTTACTAAATTTTAAATCTGCTTTCAAAAGGTGAAAAACTCAGAATAAAACTTTTTGAAAAACTGGGAAAAATCCTCCCTGACCCCTAACCATGATCTTTCAATAGAGACAAGGTTATCCCTGCCTAACATGACCCACTGAACCCTGCTTTTATGAGGGCTACATGGTGGGTAATCTTCCAGACAGTGGGAAAAGAGTAAGGGGAAGCCCCCAGGCCTGGCTTTTTTTAACACCTCAGTCTCCAACTTCCAGCCTGATGCCCCCATCTTATGGGTGGCCTTAATGGTCCCAACCCTGGAGATATGGCTCTGCAGCCAGCCCCTGCCTTCTGGTGGGGGAACCCTTCCCTTATCAGTCCATCAAGTGGCTAGGGGTGTGGCCCCATACAATGTATCATCTGCTACAATTCTGTGGCAGACTTATTTGTTTTCTGATAGGCCACCACAACCTTGCCCCAAAACAAACACACACTACAACTTTTACATGTAGCAGAAATGAGTGCAGCCATGCATTTATTGAACAATGTTACAGACTTGGAGTGGTGTGTGCAGCTTAGTAATCTTGCCAAGTGTACTTTGAGGCCTCCAGTCCCTTCACTGAAGGGTCCAATGGACCAAGGAAAGCATGTACAGTGGCATCCCCCAGGATGAAACCCAACTATGCAGCATTTTGCAGCACTTTGCAGAATGCTGCAGCAGGCCTACTGAATAAAGTAATGCAATTTCAATGGCAATTAGTCCCTTTTGTCATTCAGGAAAATGTAACACTGCCAGGATGAAGTGAATGCCACAGCTTCCTGCACGACACAAGGGACTAATTGACATTGAAATTACATTGCTTTATTCAGTAGGTCTGCTGCAGCATACTGCAGAATGCTTTAAAAGTGGGTTTTATCCTGGTGGATGCCACTGTACATCCCTGGAGTTGAATCTCAAACCCCAGCAAGAAGGGTGGTCATCTGCTTGGGTTTTCAGTGTTCACCCCCTCCTGGTGGCACCATACCTGCAGACAAGCCTGATGAGATTGGCCAAGGCCCCCTGAAACAGGAACCATGTCACATGGCCCCTGGCTCATAGCAACTGGGGAATGAAGCCTTTCAGAAGAATGCAACTCCGTTTCCCCTTTCCCCCTTGTACCATCATCTTGCAAGAGTTGCAAGCTACCACAAGAGGACCTTGTCTGCCTCCCTAAAGCCACTCGCTCCAAAAAAAGTTTAATCAGAGTCTGCCATATAGAGTCCAGAAACATGTCCCAACCAGCATCACTTAAATGGATTCAATCTTTGGCATATAAACCAGGTATCACCCTGATAATCATATCATGCCAAATTACATTGTCCCTGTGGAATCCATAAAAGCCCACATCTCCTGGTTAATGCGGATAAGTGCTTCATTGTGGCCTGTTAGTCCTTTGTGTATCTCCATCCTCTTTGGATGATTTGGGACCAAAACAGATTGATTCCCAGCCAACAAGCCTGAACAAACAGCATGTCCTCCTTCATCTGCAGCAAGAGATCGACTGTCTTACATTGGCCCTGGTCATTGCTGCCTAGATGCACCAAGATCATGTCTGGCACTTTCCTCCATCATGCTGCTGCCTCTGAGCTGGGAAGGAGGCCATCCCATTGCATCCCTTGCTGTCCAAACCATTGCAGTTGTGTCTTGTTGTGGGGAATTGATTGGGTCATGCCCCCTGCTTGGCATCTGGCTCTCTCTCTGCTGCCCAGTAGATGAAGAAATGACTGTACATCCAAAGCAGCTTGGATCCATTAGGGGCACCTGCAAGCAAAGAAAAGAAATGTTACAACAAATGAGGCCTCACATAATGCAAAAAGGCCTCAGACTTCCATCTTCCCAAGGCCTGTATCTTTTTATCTGAACATCCTCAGACTTTAGTGTATCAAGCTTCCCCAATCGAAAAGGAATGGATATTAAATTTGGATGGCTGTAGGCCCACCCTCGCACTGTTTTTCTCAGTATATGATGGAACTGATACACAGCCACTGGGGAGCCATCGGTGTAGTACAAAAAGGTCACACCCTCCTTGGGGCTCCTGGCCATATAATCTGACACTAGCCTGGGCACCTTCTGAGTTGGAGCCTTCTTGATGTACCACCCCCCCACTCTTTCTGATCTGTTTTTGCTCTTCCAGACCTTTATAGATCCATTTCCTGCCCTGATTGCCACATTCTGATCATTGAACACTTGGGGGGGGGGGGGTGGCTGCTGTTCCAATTTGGCTGAACCAATTTTTTAACCAGAAATGCCCCACTAAAAGCCAGCAAAAACCTGGTCCAAAACACCTGTGCCTCAAAAGGAAAACAGTACAAATTTTCCAATGCCTCCCAAACCCTCTTTAGTGTGTCGGGGCTAAATGGCCTCCTCTGATCCACTGCTCTGGAAACCCCTCTGCCCCAGTCTTTGAGCAATTTGTGTACTTTAAATGCTCTGGTGAAATCCTCAAACCCCAAAACACAGAAGAACCAGGGCAACCAGGCTAGATGTCCCACTGCCCGTAGCTGCAGCCTCTTCCTGATGGTCTCCACTATGTAACTACACAGATGGTCAATCAGAACTGGCCAACTGTTTGGCAAACCCAGCTCAAACTTTACACCATGGAAGTGTTTCATTCCCCATTGACAGGCTTCCCATGTCTGGGGTGCAATGGCCTTGCTTATCGATTTCCAGACTTCACTGTTACAAATTCCCATAGGCAGGCTGGCACAGGCTGTGCCTCAACATCTACTTCAGTCTGACCAGCTGCCACTGTGAATGAGTTAGAGCATCAGCAATACCATTCTCCACACCAGGAAAGTTCATGGCTTTGAACTGGATGTTCAGTAACAAACATCTGAGTACAAATATGTGCATTAAATCCCCTATTGACCCTTTGGTGCCCAATTGCCCATTAATGGTGTGCATCACCTCTGTGTTGTTGAACTTGATGATCATCCTCTGATTCTGCAGTCTGTGCCCACATACCACTAATGCAACCACTATGGGAAAATATTGCAATAACATTATCTACCTTGTGAGACTAGTTGTGGTCCATGAACGGGCCATATCCCTTTGCACCATGCCCCTTGGAAATATGCTTCAAACTCCAGGCCAGGCAATGCATCCATAAACAGCTCACATTCATCACTCTGAACTGTTTGTGGCCACATGGCAGTACCATTGAAGTGGGTCAGGAAGGCATACCAAATCAAGTCCTCCCTAAATCCTTGATTCACCCATATTCTGTGATGAAGCTTTTGGGCCCCCTTCTCAAATTTCACCAGCTGTTGCAGAAAGGTGTGGTCCATGGGAATAATCCGGCAGGCAAAATTCAGATGACCTACTATCTACAGCTGCTCTTTTAGAGTGACCGTGACTACTTAAAATTTGACCAACATGACTCTCAAGGCTTCTATGTTGTCCCTTTGTAACTGGTATTCTTGACCTGTTGTGTCTAACTCAATGCCCAGAAAGGACATCACAGCATACCTCTCAAATGTCCCTGATTTTCAGGGAAGTCCCTGATTTTGCTTCCACATTTTTGTCTGTCACTCAGATCCCTTGGGTGCACTGGCAGTAGGTGAAAGTGTTTTTCTAACTGAACAGTGGGGATTATAAGCACAAAATAATGCCAAATATTAATGTTACAGACTTTTTCTTCTTCAAAAAATTTATCTTACACTAACTCCCTTATCATGTCAGCGTTTTGAGTGAATACTACCACATTTTAAGATGTGACCCTGACTTGGGGTCTTTATCCCTGATTTTTTAAACCTTGTCCATGAGTAATGAGGCAAGACATCACAGTGCTCGGTGGTTGTATTTTACCCAGGGCTAAAGGGCACCCATTTCTTGACACAAATTGAGGAACATGTCTAGGCAGTCCATACAGAGTGTGGAGTCTGCCAGCCCTACAAACAGAAAGTCATCCAAATAATGCATCACCCAATGCAAAAATGTACTAAACTTCTCAAAGACAACACTTGCCACAGCCCACCCCACAGGCATTCAGTTGTCCACATAGTACTGTCCATTGAATTTCATCCCCAGGAAATCTTGATCCCCTGCGGTGCACTGGCAGTAGGTGAAAGGCTGAATCAATATCTGCTTTCATCATAAGTGCCTGATACCCAGCCTGATGTACCACCTTCACCATCCTGTTAAAGGATGCATACTGTCCTGTGGTAGAGCAGGGGATCAATGTAATAATTTACGGAGTCCCCCTACAGGTAAGATAAATGATTAATTATACAGTAGTCACCCAAAGCTTTTTGAGGCACCAAGCTAGCGGGCAAGACCCATAACCCTGGTATTGGTAGAGATGGGAAGGGGACACTAATCCTACCTAATGCTATTTCCTTCTCAAGATTTTTCTGTACAATGTCTGGATGATCCCTGGATGACTTGAGGTTCTCGGCTTCATATCTCCTACATGACGGCATCATAGTGGATCCTGAAGCCAACTGAGAACCTCTCCTCGAGCAGTGATGCTACCTGCAAGTCCAGGCACTGGGAGAGCCATGGCCTTAGCTGCTCCACCATTAACAGTGTGGGGAGGCCTCTTTCTGCATGGCGGCCCTGCCTGGCCTGAAAGGGGCATTGACCATGGAGACTCCTTGAGTTGCCCTGTCCTTGTTTACTTGACCTGCATCTCTGAAAAGGGTGGCTTTGCCCACAGGCAGAACACTTATGAGTTTATCTACATGATGCCTTTGAATAGGTCCCTCCATTAAAACCAAATGTAACCTGACAGGTGAACTGTCTCTACCCCCCATGAGTGACTCATGCCATTGTGTCACTGGTCATCGTCATTGTTATGCCACTAGTGGTATGAATGACTCCTCCCCTGTGCATGACCTCAACCATTAGGAACATATCTAATCATCCCTGGTCCTTCCTCTAGTCCTTCTGCATATGACAGCGAAACTCTTCATCATACTCCAGACACCCTAGGCCACCATGACATATGTACGTGCATGTGATTCTGCGCAGGTAAGTAAAGAGACTGCCACTTTTTTCTGGGGTTGTTTGCCAGCTGTTGCTAGCCAGAACCACAAAGCCCACTAACCAGTTTCTTAAAGGAGCATTCAACCATGACTTTATTCTAGTCAAGATCATTGCCCTTCTCATCTTTAGACCCATCGGGTTCACAGGGCCGACTGAGTAGGGAGAAAATATCTATGTACTCCCTCGCATGGATCTGTTGATAGATTTTGTTCCTTAAGTTAGAACTCACTGGTTTGGCCATGGTAGCATAGGTATTCAGGGCTTTCGGGGATGTGTCCCCTCCTTAACCATGTACAACCCATCCCCCAATGGCCCCACTGTCCCTTTTGGGGGCTGTCCTTGCATGGTAGCTGTCAAGCCCATTAATGCCTCCAACAGCATGTCCAGCTTTTGTTCAGCTGATGTCCCACTCTTCTCCTCTGGCTCGGCTCTACTTGGTCAAGCTGGCCAAGGCTGTTGGCCGTCTATGACTGCTGTGTCTGATTCCAGTGTGCCTACTACTGCCCATGGCTCTGGACTGGGATCAGGGCTTGGGACCAGCTCTATGGAGAGTTGCAAAGCCTCAGTCCTAAATACCTGAAAGATCATTTTCTAAAACTCCTCTTCTGAGAACACATTTACCTGTACTTGGCACCCCTTATCTGTTTTGTTTTGGTTGGACGTGGTCTTAGCAGGATGTTCCGCCATGTTCACTGTGCAGTTCCACTTCCCCACTGGCTGGGCTGGCTCTGGGGCAGGTGTCTCCTGCAAGCAAGCATTCAACCATGCTTGCCCTTTATTCGCATACATCACCCGCAACTGTTACTCGAGTGCCTTTGCTGACAGTGTCTGGGAGCTGGGGGATATCTTGCTTGGCATTGTCACCTGCAGAAACTGAAGCAATAACTGCTTCCAGAAAGGAAACCACAGGTTAGTTATGCTATATGGCGACTGATTTTGTTTTCCCCCTAATTCTCGACCACTGACTATTAGCCTGCTGAGCTGAGGCACCTTCAATGTGCGACTGAACTGTCATCTGTATCACTTTGATTTGTTAGCATTGGAGAATAACAGCACAGCCTATTTTTTGTTTGTTTGTTATTGTTGAGCAAATAGGATGCTGGGATGTATAGGCAGGGGCATCACCAGCAGGAAAAGGGAGGTCATAATTCCGCTATACAAGACACTAGTGAGGCCCCACCTGGAGTACAGTGTACGGTTCTGGAGACCATACCTACGTAAGGACATAGACAGGGTAGAGAAGGTTCAGAGGAGGGCAACAAAGATGGTGCATGGATTGCATCACAAGTCCTATGAAGACAGGTTGAAGGAACTGAACATGTACTCCCTGGAGGAGAGGAGGGAGAGAGGGATATGATAGAGACATACAAGTATCTTACAGGGAGGAACAGGGTGCAGGAAAACACTATTTTTAAGCGAAAAAGATGTTCCAGGACTAGAGGGCATGGGATGAAGTTGGAGGGAGGATGATTCAGAGGAAACATAAGAAAGAATTTCTTCACAGAACGGGTGGTGAACAAGTGGAACACCCTGCCAGAGGAAGTGGTGGGGGCTGAAACAATCACAGGATTTAAGAATGCATGGGATAGACATAAAGGAATTCTGGAGGTCAGGGGTAAGGGGCAACAGACTTCTAGGAAAACAAACTGAACTTACAAGCTCAAATGGGCAGACTGGGTGGGCCATAGGCCCTTATCTGCCGACACTATCTATGTATCTATGGGGGCAGAGGACTTCCCTGGTAATATTGCCATTCAGTTATTTGAGAAAGGATAAGCTGAACTTCAGTACTTAAAATACTTAAAACAAGTTGCTATTTACTGCAGGCTTCCCTTAAATTTACTAGGAGACAGTAAACCATGCTGTTTGTTTCAGATTATTTGTTCATTCTATTCTGAACACCTGGATGCTGTGAGCAATATTATGGACTGTCTATGCTGTAATAATATACAACTTTGTTAATGAAGTCATTCATTCACAAAGTTTTGAATTATTACAGTATGCACTGCAAGCCCATTGGTCCACAGTGTGGACCAATGAGCTTGCAGCAACTACTGTAAGCTGTCATTCAGCGGGCAGCTGTGGTGGTATGTGGGTGCGTATGCTGCCTGCCGATAATGGGAGGGTAGCTGGGTGGGCTTGGGGTCCCGTGTGGGTGGGGGCACCAATGGACCACCACAGATATTAGTTTACATATTAGCATGGCAATTGGTGTTACGGGAGGGGTGGGGTCCCTGGACCATCAGGGATGGGATTTACAGTTCCTTTAAGTGATTGGAGCTATGGAAGGGGCAGGGATTCCACTGGACCACCAGCAATATTAACAAGTGTTAGTTTTTGGAGATTGGAGGTACAGGTTGGGAGGGGGGAACACTGGACCACCAGGGCTATTTCTATTACAAATATAAGGTGATTGGCAGTACAAGAGGGAAGGGGGGTACCACTAGACTACCAGGGGCATATGTGGGTGCTTGTGCATGGTGTTCTGGGGGGGTGGCCATCCATGGCTGGTGGCTGCTGTGTTGTGCAGTGCAACACCGCAGTTCACCTGTGGGTGGAGGGCACTTGAGCCATTTTTTACGGGCTCAACATTGAGTCCAGGTATGCAGCACATCTCTGGGTTGTGCCAGTAGATGTGCCGCACATCCCAGGCTGAATATCAGGATGTGCCATATGTACATGGGCACGCCTCCTGGAGATGTGCTGCATACATTATCTTTGCACCCCGGTGCATCATGAATTGTGCTGTGCAATTCCCACCTTTGAATATTGCCCTGGAGCTCAGTTCTGGGTTTGCACTGGCGCAACTCAGTTACACCAGGCACAACCTCTTTTAATATTTAGCCCCATGTGTTTAAATTGTTGGCACATTACATATTAATATTATTTTGGCTAGGGGGCGCATGGCAGTGGTGTTCCTCCTGACACTCTTTGTCCTCCCCCTTATCTAACCATGTGGTGGCCAGTGTCCTACCGACCCACTTCGACTAGGTATTTTTTACTTTTCTTGTTAAAAAGGTAGCAGAGTACTGCTGCATTGTTTCTCTGGGTGTTCCTGCCCAAAGTCTAACCAAAACTAAATGAGCTCCAAAAATTATGCTCGAGGTGATTGCTGGATTGGAGTGGCACAGAAGTGTAAAGCTGTGACAGGGATTGTTGTAAGTTATTTTTAAGAAAACAAACACTTGAAAATACACTTTCATATCTCAGTATGATCCTCAGGCAGCCACATCTTTTGTGTGAGTCACCTGGCCCTAGGCAATCACATGTGAGCTGCCTTTTTAAGCTGGCCTGTGCTCTGCTGTCCTTGTTCTCTCTGTGCCAGTCCCTCACCCTGCCCTATGTGGCCAGCCATGGGCTTTCCCTCACTGCTGTGGAACTGGGATGATCGATATCTTCAAGTTCTGGTTCCAGCACCTCTAGGCACCATGGTGTTAGTTAGTTAGTTAGTTCGTTAGTTAGTTAGTTAGTTATTATAACAGCAGTCCTGCAATAGCAAATGAATCAACTTTAAAACCAGTATCTCATTTCTTGTCTTTAGAAGTCTGGTCACCAGGCGCTACTGTTGTCCCTGTTGCTAGACTGTCTGCTGGAGAGGAATTTTTTCTGCTGGAGAAGAATATTTTAATCTTCCAGCCAGGGGGAAGAGAGCGAGGGGGAGACCCCAGGCCTGGCTCTTTTTAACCCCTAAGTCTCTTTCTTCCAGCCTGAAGCCCCCACCCTATGGGTGGCCTTAATGGTCCTAAGTCTAAAGGTGGAGCTCTCTAGCCAGCCCCCAAATCCGTGTGGGTTGCTTCTCCCTTTACCTGTCAATCTGGTGTCTAGGGCAGAGGCCACAGTCTATGGGTCTTCTGCTGCAATTCTGTGGCAGACTTATTTAATTGCTTAACAGTGGCTTATACTGCAACAAAAACATCTAATTGTCTTCTCAATTGTTCCTAGATGCAAGATTTGAAACAGCATAGAAAGGATGCGTGTCTGGGAAGAGACAGGTCCAGCCATGTGAGCCTATAGCTCAGTGCTTATAGCAGCAGGAATGTATTCTGGGGGCCTGGGTTCATTTCCCAGTAGGTCACATAATTGTACTCATGTTTTAATTTTACTTTGCATAAAATTTTGATATCTTGCATTGGTGAACATATTTATGATTTAACTACGTCATTGTCTGACAGTTGCAAAATGAATGGACTAGGTTGAAGGGCCATTGATAATTAATTTTATTAGATACTAAATGCTTTTGAAAATGCTGTCAGATGGTATTGTTGGAAGTTAGCTTTTCTGCATAGAGAAAACCATTTCTTGAATTTTAGCTTGCCTGCTGTAAAAACTGTAAGTGTTAAACTTGCTCTGATTAATTGTTTTTCATTCATTGCTCCCCTGTCCCAACTTAACAACAAAGTCCGCCAGGAACTGGCAGAGGTGTTGGCAGGCCCTCTGACAAACCTTTCCAACACCTCCTTGAAGACAGGGAAGGTACCCAGGGACTGGAGGATAGCTGACGTGGTGTCCCTTCACAAGAGTGGACACAAGGTCCAACTGGGTAAGCTTGACTTCCATAGTGGGGAAGTTGATGGAGACCATGCTAAAGGAGAGGCTGATAACCTTTCTCAATAGCAATGGTCTACAGGATGAGAGACTGCATGGGTTTGTCTCGGGAAGATCGTGCCAAAATAACCTGATTGACTTCTTCGACTGGGTCACTAGGGCGGTTGTCGAAGGCCACGCTGTGGATGTCCTGTACCAGGATTTCAGCAATGAGCAATGGAGAGACAGGCACTCATGGAGAATCTTTCCAAACTTGAACACTGATCTAGGGAGTGGCAGTTGGGGTTTAATGCTAAGAATTGCAAGGGTCATGCACCTTGGAGCAAGAAATCCCAGGACCAGCTACTGGCTGGTGGGAATGCAGGTAACAGCTTCAGAGGAGGAAAGGGACCTCAGAGTAATAGTCACAGGGGACATGAAGGTATCAGCATAGTGTAGGAGGGTGGCAGCAAGGGCAACTAGGATGCTTGGGTGCATTACCAGAAGGATCACCACTAGAAAGGAGGAGGTCATCCTGCCCTTGTATAGATCACTGGTGAGGTTAAACTTGGAGTACTGTGTGCAGTACTGGTGTCCATACCTCAAAAAGGATGTGAGATTACTGGAGGGGGTGCAGCGCAGGTCTACAAAAATGATCATGGGACTGGGGGAGTTCCCGTATGAGGAAGGATTGAGAGAGCTCAACATGTATTTACTGGAAGATAGAAGGGAAAGAGGGGACATGCTAGAGACCTTTAAGTACTTGAAAGGCATAAACAAAGTCAGAGAGGGAGAATTGTTTCACTTAAAGGGGGGAAGTGTCACTAGGTGGCACAGTCTGAAGTTTAAAGGGGGAAGGTTCAGGAGGGATATGAGGAGGCACTACTTTACAGAGAGAGTGGTGGCAAGATGGAATGCACTACCAGAGGAGTTATTTGAAGTGAGGACAGTGGATAGCTTTAAGTGGGGTTGGGATAGTCAAGGGCAGGATTAGTACAGACAAGAACCCAAAGTGGGAAAAAAACAGGAAAGGGAAAGAAAGGCAGGGTTTGGGTGTGGCTGGGGCAGTTGTAGTAATATGAAACTAAGAACTGCACAATTGGGCAGACTTGATAAACCTGTGAGCCTTTTTCTGCCAGCAGTTTCGTATGTTCGTATGTACTGTTTGTTATATACCATCACATGTTAGTTATTTTATTTATTTGTAACTGTATACAATACATGCAGTATGGAATTATCTTATCTATCTATCTATCTATCTATCTATCTATCTATCTATCTATCTATCTATCTATCTTATCTGTCTGTCTGTCTGTCTGTCTATCTACGTAGCTATCTGTCTCTCTGTCTAATCTATCTATCTATCTATCTATCTATCTATGTGTACTGACAAATTCAAAAATATAATGTATAAAAAAAATGTATACTGCATAGTGCCCCTTCGAATCCATCCTGCTCTGCTTGCAAATCAATATATGTGGTTAGGCTGAAAGGGAGTGAGGTAACACTTAGTGCGACCCATAGAATCAGTTATGCCTTGTGTAAGCCTCCAGGAAAGCATGCACGTTATTCAAAGAAATCTATGCTGTCCATCTTCACTATCCACTGCCACCTTCAGAAATTTGTTTGTTTGTTTTTGTTTTGTTTGTTTTATTTTGAGGTTATAACCATTGAGCCAAAGCTCATTTACAATGGTGACCTTAGTCCACTTTAACATATAAAAATAAAACAGTATACAGACATACAAAATCATACAATAAATTGCTGAAGTAAAACAGCTACAGGGGTTTTACAAAGACAATAAATACTTTCTTCAAGGTTAACACAGAGAAAGTTTTGTTTTGTAGTTTTCTAAACTCTAACGGGAGACTATTCCAGTAGATAGGAACCAGTTGACTAAAATAATGCATTGAACACTTTGTTTTGTACATGGAATGTACAGGGCCTGTATTGGGTCCCCAGTCAGTGTGACCCAGCCTTCTGAAATGGCACTAAGGACTAGGATGTTATAGATTCAATTTTATTTTAAACAGTCACTTGTTTGAAAAGGGAATATAGCAGTCTGAGGCACATCATGAAGCAGGGTATCCAACAGATTTCCAGGCAACATGATCTTCCAAACAAAAGTCTGGTTTGCAGCCCAGTTTAGCCCTCTCCCATCTGCCTCCTAAGAGTAATTAGAGTTCCACACTTGTGGACAGGGAGAATGACTCTGGCTGCTACCTTTGATCAGGGCAAATAGTGAGGATCAGCCATCTCAATAGGGAAATTAGGACTGAGAGGATACAAATAAAAATTAGTTAGCAGCAGTCAAAACAGAAGTTACCTTAGATAATATGCCAGAACAAGAAGCAGCACAGTAGGATATAACACTTTTATTTTGTCATTTATGCTTTTTTTCACTTTAAATCAATTTCTGCCTTACAGCTGAGCTTGGGCAATTTTGAAATACAAAGTAAGGCTTAATTTTGTTTTCATAATTGTTTATACAGTAGTGGCCACAGATATGGCCAGATATTTGCAGATATTTAGCAACATTTCTAAAGAGTTTCTCTCTGCTGCCCCTACAGTGAAAATGCAGAAAGCAGGAGATTTCTCTAGAAATATCACAGAAATTTTGGGAATATCTGGGCATGTCTCTGGTTGTGACTGTATGTCAAGTGTCTCTCTAATTTATGAGGTATGCTGAATTCTTCATGGTTTCTCATCTTGTGGTTACAATAGACCGCATCCCCAAAAGGATTTTATTATAATTTGGCTTGCCACTAAAAGGCAAGCCAGGTTGTTTCCTGGCCCCACCAGAAATTCCAAAGGGCAGGTTGGGGAGGGGGGAAAAGGGTGGGGGAGGTGTGGAGTCAGCAACGTCATCCATGAGGTAGGCCAGGGTCATAAAAGCATCAGATGACAAGGGGGTTCTGGGCACAGGGGATTGGTCGGGGGGGGCAGAGCACACTGGGGTCCTGACTGGGGTCGTTAGGGGGTATATCAGGGCAGTCCACCTTTGGCTAGCTCTCTTTTTGCTGGGAAATTTCATGGTTAGGAGCTCAGCACAATCGTTGCAAGGTAAGGCACACCATGAGGCTGCTAGGCCTGGTTGTTCATACGGTCTGGTGGTTTTTAGCTGAACTGGTATCTATTGTATTTGGGCAGTTATTCAATATCCTTTAAGCAAGAAAAGCCAATTTGTAGGAGGTGTTTTGCTAGAACTGGTCAAGTGATATTGATATCTATGTCACTAGGCAGTGGATCTACTCAACTTACTAATGGGGAAATCCATGATGCAATAGTGAGGTTTGTAGCAGGAGGGTGGCAAGGAGAAGAATTAGGTCTGCTTGGTTTCCCTCAGTTTTTGGGATCAATAGTGTTAGCAGGTTGCTGCCTAGGTTTTGCGTGGGCAGGGAAGATTGTACATTTTGTTAGGTGCATTGCAGTGGTTATTAAGGCCTCAGGGGCAAGAGGGGCAGCTGCCTGCTTACTGCAGAGGAAGGGTACGGGTGCAGATGGCCAGGAGCAGTTTTCCACATGCAGACCGTGGGTCAAGGGTCCTCAGCAGGTGGAAGAGGTGTATTTTCTTGGCCCAGATCCTTTGGGAGATGAGACGCTGCAGAAGGGCAGGAGGCAGAGAGAACCGGCTGGCATTTTAGGGCTAGGGAAGGGGAGAACACAGGTCACAGGGCAGTGTAGTCACCAGTTGTTAGGCGAATATCTGAGGATTGAGGAGACATTGTGGAGCAGAGCTGATGGGTAGCAAGAGGCCGGCCGCCAGGCAGGCTGCAAAAAGGGTGCAGAGCTTAGAGGTGTGGGCCCAGAATTAGATAAAAAAAAAGAAAAGATAAAAGAGGGAGCCCCAATGTTCCAACAGACCAGAACTTGGTTTAGCAGCCCTGTGCTAAAGCAGCAGAAGGCCTGGGATCAGGGAAGGATTTGCTTGGGAGTGCATGGGCCTTTACAAGAGGGTGGCGGAGGTCGGGAGGCAATCCGGTAAACCACGTGGCAGGCTTCGGGGACCTCAGGGAACTGCTGGCATAGCCTAGGGCTGGAGTCATCAGCTGTGGGTCTGGTGGGTTTGCCAGACCTGGTTTCAAGGTTGGCTATTCCTGTTTGGTGCTATGGTGTGTGGTGCTTCTCATTTTTGGGGAGGCACATGGAGGGGGATCCCCGATGCTGATAAAGAAGAGGGCAGTGGCATGCCAAGGAAGTGAGTGAACTTCTAGGCTGAGGCCCGCGGTTTAGGATCAGGAGTGTGCCATCATTGGCGGGTGGAGCGAGATCGACCTGGTGGGTAAAGGGGGAGAAGCTGGAGAATGGCGTGGCTGGGGTGAGGCCTGCTGAGCATTACAGCAACTGAATGAGGAGAACTATGGACATGGGGACAGAGGCCAGATTTGATTCCCTTGCTAGGTCTCAAAGCGGACATTTGGCTAGAGTAAGGCCTGCAATGAAGCAGCAAAAGCCTGAGAATGGGGGCAAAGAGGGGGCATGATTTGGCACAATGCAGCAATGTTGGTGCAGGGGTTTTGGAGCCAACACCTTGCATACAGTCTGCAAGTTTTTCAACAATACAGGGGAATCTTCCCAGCCACAAGAGGATGGGGTCCAGAGAGGGCTACATGTGGGGAGAGCTGGTGAGGGATGGAAGCGGATAGGATCAAGGCAGGCCCAGAATCAGGATGTGGGGCCACTTGAGACTAGACCAGAGGACAAATAAAAGGTGGATAGTGGATTGAACCCCCCCCGTGGGAGGATGGGCCCAGGCAGGCCATGTGAAGGGGGTGGGGGGGTCAGGAAGGAGGGCCTGGGCTGGGGAGCCCAGCCCCTCCCATGTTGGGTGTTTTCTTTTCCATGCTAGCAGGCAGTTGGGGGGAAATTATGGAGTGGATGGTAAGGAGGATCCAATAAGGCATTGAGTGGCACACCAGGTAACTTGGGGCAATACAGTTTGGTCACAATACGGGCAATGAGAACAAGGAGCCCCCCCAATTGAGGGGGGTGGGAAAAAGCCTTGAAAAGGTAAATCATGGGCACTGATGGTGTTTTTTTCCTGCACATAGCATTGTCACAAGGGTGGCACCCAAGAAGAATTAGATGTCCAGCAAGAAGATGATGGAGGAGGTGGCGAAGCTGATAGGCCAGATGATGGAGCTGGTGGAGGCAGTAAAATAGAGAGAGGCAGAGGAGGACATGCTGCAGAAGTGGAAGAAGAAAGAGGAGCACCTGGGAAGAGGGAAGCCCGGGAAGAGACCAAGACTGGTTGGAGCCAACACAGCACCCACCCCAGTGCCGCAGCCCGAGCCAGAGCCAGAGAAAGAAAGCACAGATGTGGGTAAGGATGGAGTAGATGTCTCCAATGAGGGTGACCTCAGAGAGTACTTAGAGTGGTTGCTGGGAGATATGGGGGACTTAGGGATTGAGAAGATGGAATGAGCCCTGAAGGCCATTAAAGGGAAGAAGGGAAAGGGGGGGTGGAAGGGAAGGGGAGAAACCGGGTGGCCAGAAATATGAGGGTCCCTGAGGTTTCATGCTGGGGGACCATGTCCCGGCCTCGCTTAAAGAGAGGATTTGGAAAGGGGAGTATGTGGATGTCTTCAGCTTAGTAGATGAGGACACCATCATGAAATAAAAACAGAAGCAGTCGGTGGGAAAGTCCAAGATGGTGGTCGCCTTGGCTGTGATGGGCCATAAGGCAGAGGAGGCAAAGTGGAAGGGAAAAACCATTGACAATTGGCAAGCAGGTTTTATCATATACAGCTCGTTGGTACTGGAGGAGTGGCCAGAGCTGGCCATTGCACTGCTGACGTATATGGCAACCATCAGGGATGCCTACAAAGCCAAGATAGGGTACAGATGGCTCAAGTATGATGAGGCCTTCTGGAGGCGGACAGCAGCGAAGGGAGACTTAAGATGGGACAGCACCCATTTGGAACTGTGGGTAAAGACCCTGTCCTTGTCTGGGCAGGTGGGTGTGATGGGGGGAGCAGGGGAAGAAAAGTTCCATGGCCTCAGTCACCAAGACCTGCTGGGGTATCAACAAGGTGTCCTGCACATGGATGAATTGCAAATTTAAGCACATGTGTTCAAGATGTGGTGGCTCACACCTGGCGTCTAGCTGCAGGCAAGGAGAGGAGAGGAGAGGGGTGGTCAAGGGAGCAGGAAGTATCAGGAATAGCCCTTTCTGGGTAACTGGAGTGGGGGGCTCGGCAGGGGCAAGGTGGGCATAGAAGGGGAGGTTATAATTACAACTATGGATGAAATTAACCAGGAGAAGGGGGATGAGCGATGGGGATATGCACTGGCATGTATTCCCATTATCCTGGAGGTGATAGTGGCATGAACTCAGGATTACCCAAATACTAATGGGTCGGAGCTCCTGCACACAGGTTTCCAGAGGAGTTTTCCACTGGGTTTCCAAGGGAGGTGGGCAGGGATGAAGGCCAAAAACCTCAGGTCGGTCAAGGAGAAGGAGGTGGTGGTCTGGGAAAAGATACTGAAGGAGGTTTAGGCAGGGATGGTTGAGGGTCCACTGGAGGCCCCTCCTTGTCACAACTTCTGGGAATCACCCCTAGGGGTAGTACCCAAGAAACAGAAGCGTGAGTTCAGGTTGATACGCCATCTATCTTACCTGGAAGGGAGATCGGTGAACATGGGCATCCACAACCATCTCAGGGCAGTGTCCTACACCTCACTGGAGCAGTCAATTGGACTGATTAGGGTTGTGGGGGTGGGCCTGGCTGGCAAAGACTGACATTGAGTCGGCATTCCAGCTGTTGCCAGTCCGCCCAGCCGATTGGGATTTATTGGGTTTCCAGTTTGAAGGTGGGCTCTACTTTGATAAAGCCATGCCAATGGGTTGCTCAGTGGCCTGTTCGACATTTGAGGCATTCACTTCCTGGGTACAGTGGGTATTTAGGGATAGATATGGCCACAAGAGGATAGTGCATTATCTGGACGATTTTCTCCTCACTGGTGAGAGTTACGCAGAGGCACATGCGATGTTGGGTGATTTCAAAGCGATGTGCGGATGGATAGGTATTCCGTTGGCAAAGGGAAAAATGGAGGGTCCAGCATGAAGACTGGAATTTTTGGGTATAGAGGTGGACACAGAACAGAGTTGTTTCTGGTTGCCTGGGGACAAGATGTCCCAGCTCAGGGGATTACTGACACAGATAATGGGGAGGAGGAGGTTGCTGCTGGTAGAGGTACAGCAACTGCTGGGGCACCTTAATTTCACCTGCAAAGCCATTAGGCGAGGGAGGGCATTCATTAGGAGGCTGGAGAGGGCAATGAGCAAGGTGAAACAGCCACATCACTGGGTGGACATTTCAAAAGGGATCTGGGAGGATTTCAAGGTATGGGAGGAATTTTTTGGAGTATTTCAATGGAATAACATTTTGGCAGGATGATTGGGAGTGTAGCATGGATTTAAAACTTTACACTGACACCTAGGGGGTGCCCGGGATGGGGGCACATTTAAGGGGTCAATGGATGTCGGAAGCATGGCCAAAACAGTGGGAGAAGAAGGATTATTGAAGGATATCACCTTCTTGGAAATATTTCCAATCTGGGCGGCATTGAAAGTATGGGGCAACCAGATTAAGGGAAAACGCATCCTCTTTTCGTGCGATAATAAAGGGTTGGTAGAAGTCATTAACAGGCAAGATGGGAATGCAGATATGGTGGGTAGGATTTTGTAGTGGTTGGTGCTGCTAGGGCTGTGGCTGAACCTATTGTTCAAGGTGCAGCATATCGAAGGGGTTAAGAATGACTTGGCTGATTGTCTTTCCTGTTTACAGCTCAAAAGGTTTTGGAAGCTGGCACCTCATCCAGCATCTCACAGGACCAGGGTCCTGGATTGGATGTAGTAGATTGGAGGACCACTGCCAGGGCACTGTACTGAGGATCCTGGTCAGCCAACACTCTGAGGGCTTACGAGAGTGGGTGGGCCAGTTTCCAAGAGTTCAGATCAAAGCAAGGATGGGATGGGGGAATCAGTCCCTGATGAGCAGGTCAAGAGGTTCATTGTAGAGAAGTAGGATGAAGGGATGGTGCATGCCACAATGGTGGTGCAGATCATGGGTGTGAGCTGGATGTGCCAAGACAGGGGCTGGCTAGATGTCACGGCTGACAGGATGGTTAAGAAGATGGTTACAGGTTGGAGAAGGGGCCGGGGGGAAGTAGGATGGGAGGTGCCCCATAAGGGGACAGCTGCATGATAGAGTGTTGGGGGCAACAGGACAGGTGTGCATCTCAGCACAGGAGGCCTCTCTGTTCTGGGCGGTATTTGCAATCATGGCAGCGGGGGCTTTCCAGGTGGGGGAAGTGGTGGCCCCACACAAGGGAGCTCCTGACCTGGCAATGCAGCATGAGGGAGTGACGCAGGGCAGGGACACAGTGGTCATTAGACTGACCAAGTCCAAGACAGACCAGGGGGGCAGGGGACCACAGTGACATTACTTCGATGGCCAGGGGCACTGAGCTGTGTGGTGGCCACCATGGAAGAGTACAAGAGGTCAAGTGGGGTGGCAACTGGGGTGCTGTTCCAGCATGGGACTGGTTCACCGGTTATGGCCTTCCAGGTAGGGGTGGTCCTCAAGAAGGATCTGGCATTTGTGGGGGAGGAGCCAGGTGACTTTTCCCCCCCATTCCTTTCAGATAGGGGCAGCCCCTAGGTGGCAGAAAAAGGGGCTTCAGTTAAAGAACTTAAGAGGATCGGGCATTGGAGGTCCAATTGCTATAGGAGATATGTCAGGTGTTAATACCAGCAACTCATGCTGTTTTTCCTTTTGTTTCTGCAGCAGGTTCCAAAGGGAGGGTGTGGATAGTGGGGCACTCCTTTGTCTATTGGTGGAAATGTTTTCAGCCACCATGAGCAGAGGGACGTAGGTATGCTCTAGCACCGAGCACACAAATGTCCAGTGGAAGGGCATCAGGAGCATGAGATGGGCCCAGCTGTTGCCCCTTTTGGAGGAGTTGAGGGTGCAATGGGGCAGACCAGACTGCATCATCATCCACCAAGGGGGTAATGACTTGGGAGGGGTACCTTGGGGGTACTGGGGCAGACAATGGTGTCCGACTTAGAGAAGGTAAAAGGGTAGTGGTCGGGCATGACCATCGGCTGGTCCGAGATCACATCACGGAGAGTATGGCAGGGGGCCAGGGATGTTAGGCCAATCAAAAAAGTGAGGAAATGGCTGAACAGGAGGATGGCAAGGACAGTGATTGAGACGGGTGGGGTACACATCCAGCACAGGGACATCTCATTCAACCAAGCAGTGGTGTACAAGTTGGACGGGGTACATCTGTAGGAGTTCGGGATGTGCTTGTTCCTAAGGCCCATTGGGGAGCTGGTGAGAGAAACATCTTCTTGTCCTCAAAGGACACTACTTCTTTATTCAGCTGTGTGGGAAATTCTATATTGCACTTGATATCTGCAACAACGTGCACTTTTGCTCAATTCTGTGGGAGGTGAAACTAATTACCCTTGGTGATTGCTTTTTATTTACATATTTATTTAGTAATTAACCAAGAAGGGGCTTGCAAACTCTGTTTATCTTGTGAGTAACTTCAGAAGGATTTAAATACTGCATTTGGGTAGACCCTTGGATGTAGCTAGATTGTCTACTAGGATTTTCTGACAGTTAAACTATTTTTAAATACATTACAGGTGGCTGAGAAGTTGAATAAGTAACTTGCAAACTCTGCTTATCTTGGAAGTAACTTCACAAGGGTTTGAATACTGCATTTTGGTTGTCCCTTGGGGGTAGCTGGATTCACTACTAGGATTTTGGGACAGAAACTATTTTTAAATAATTTACTGGTGCGTAGGATTTTGTGATTGTTAAACTATTTTTAAATAAGTTACTGTGATTAGTTGAATTACTATAAAGGGCAGTACTCCCAAGGGTGGTGAATCAGTGGTGTATTTGTTTCTAACAGTCACCTGTGGTTGTGGACTACCCACCCCCTCTTCCCTACACCCAACCCCCCCAGGCATGGCATTTCCTTTATAGCCAAAGTTCTGACATCACTTCCTCAACAGGTCTTGGGGCAGAACTGTCATATCCTTAATAAGCCATCACAGTGCATAAAGGGTAAGTACACACACCACCAAAAAATATATATATATATTACATATTGTTTATTATAAGGGAGAGGAACATGTGGGGAGTGGTGCAATGCACTGGCTGTGGAGCAGCAGTTTTGCGGGAGACATTCTGGGAACTGCATTACTGTCCTATTTGCAGGCAACTGTCAGCTCTGAGGGAGGAGACTGCCCACCTCCAGGCTGAACTGGCAAGGACTAAGGAGGCCTCCCCCACCCAAAGAGCACCACTGCCTCAACCACTGCCTCAGAGGTTGCCAAGTATGAAGATCAGTTGGACCACAGTGGGTTCTGGGAAGGTGCGGGTGGTGGAACAGAGGCAAAGCCCGCTAGTTGTGCCTCTACACAAATCATACACCAGTCTAGCAGAGCAAGGTTCCTCTATGATGGCACCCTCAGTGGACACCAAGAAGAATACTGAGGACATCCACAAGGAAGACCCACAAAAGGGTGGCAAGGGACACTACAGGGGAAGGAAATAGCTTATGATAGGGGACTCAATTGTTAGGGGGGTAGAACTGGGGAAGAGAGAGGAGATGGAAGTAAGGTCCCTGCCTGGTGCCATGGCTTGGAGGGACAAGAAGCGAATCCTCAGGATTGCAGAAGCAGCAGCACAGGAGAGAAAACTAGATATCATTGTCCACCTTGGGACAAATGACCTAGCTAGGCATGGAATCAGTGCAGTGCAGGATGAATTTGTGGAGTTGGAGAGGGGCCTCAGGCAGGTAGCAAGCACGGTTACCTTCTCAGAGGTGCTGCCAGTCCATGGCAGGGGTGAGGCTAGGGTACTGCACCCCATGCAGTTTAATGAATGGTTGTAAAACTGGTGCAGAGCACAGGGCTTTGGCTTAATTGAGGACTGGGGGTACACCTGGAGAGATGAAGGTCTATACTGGCACGATGGTCTGCATCTGTCCATAAAGAGAACCAAGCTACTAAGTGACATGTTTAAATGCTTCCTTGGCAAGCTTTTAAACTAGCCAAGGGGGGAGGTGCTGATAAGAGGCAGGAAATTTCAAGCCTCCCCCCACAAAACATGGCAGGTAGTAAGTTAAACACTGAGGTACAGAGCTCAAAAGAGGGCAGGACAGTGGTAAATGGAAAAATAGACAAGGGCAATAAGAGCAGGGATGGGGGGGGGAAAGGATAAAGCCAACATTAAATGGAGGGCAATGAGTACCAATGCCCGTAGTCTGGGAAACAAGCTTCCTGAGCTAGTAGCCCTGATGGAAGATGAACAATTGGATATTGTGGCAGTCACAGTAACACGGTACATGGAGAACAATGACTCGGATGTCAACATGCCAGGGTACACAGTCACAGAAGGGACAGGGAGGGTAAAAGAGGAGGTGGAGTAGCTCTATACATAAGGGAAGGGATCAAAGCTACAGAACTAAAAAGTAAAGGGGGAGGACAAGAGGCACTCTGGGTCACCTTGGAGATGGGGAATGGCATCGCAATCTGCACAGGGGTTGTATACAGACCCCCCGTCTAAAGGGGAGGAAACGGACAAGAAAATGATAGAGGACATTCTCAACATGGCTGAAAAAGAGGAGATACTGTTGATGGGGGACCTGAATATGCCAGATGTTAACTGGATGACATGTACTGCAGCCACATCCAAGAGCAGGGTCATTCTCGATGCCCTGCAGGGGGCAGGCCTTAGACAGCTAGTGTTGGAACCCACTCGGGAGGGAGCAATACTAGACCTGGTACTCTCAAATGAAAAGAGGATCACAAATTTAGAAGTCAGTGGACATCTGGGAACAAGTGACCACTGCACAGTGTGCTTCACAATAAGCAGAACCATGGAGACAAGCCATACAAAAACAAGGATACTGGACTTTAGAAGGGCTGACTCTGGCAAAATGGGTGAATACCTGAGGAATGCACTAGCAAATGGCCAAAAAGGAGGGGTGGAAGAGCAATGGAGAAAAATCAAAACTGCTATCATAGAGGCAACAAGCCTTTGTGTGAAACAAATAAAGAAAACAAAATGGAGTAAAAAACCACTATGGTTCTCAAAAGAGGTGGCAGGGAAGGTTAAGGAGAAAAAGGCTACATTCAAAAAGTATAAAGAATCACAGAAGGAGCACGACAGGGAACTGTATCAATTAGAGCAGAAAGAAGTGGGGAAGGTAGTCAGAATAGCAAAGGCCCAAACCAAGGAAAAAATAGCCAACTCAGTTAAGAAAGGGGATAAAACCTTTTATAGGTACATTAGGGAGCATAGAAAGGTTAAGGGAGGAATACTGAAGATTAATAAAGGAGACGGGAGGAGGACAGAGGGAGACAGTGAAAAGGCAGAGATACTGAATGAATACTTTTGCTCAGTATTCACAAAAGAAGCTGAGGAGGAGTTACCTAAACCAGACAATAGAAGCACTCTGGGCAGGGGGTTGACACCAGTCCATTTACAGAAGAAAGAGTCCTGAAAGAACTACTAAAACTCAAGGTGGACAAAGCAATGGGGCCTGACGGGATTCACCACAGAATCCTAAAAGAACTAAGGGAGGACCTAGTGACACCACTGACCACACTTTTTAACAAATCGTGGGAGGATGGGGTGGTACCTGAGGACTGGAGGAGGGCAGATGTGATTCCCCTTCACAAAAGTGGGAGCAAGGAAGAAGCAGGAAACTACAGACCTGTAAGTTTGACCTCAGTGGTAGGGAAAATGATGGAATCACTTCTGAAAGAAAGAATTGTTGAGTACTTAGAGGCCAGCAGAGCACAGGACCCAAAGTAGCATGTATTTACAGCAGGAAGGTCATGTCAGACAAATCTAATTGATTTCTTTGACTGGGTGACCAAAGTAATAGACCAGGGAGGGGCTGTGGATATGGCCTACCTAGACTTTAGCAAGGCATTTGACACAGTCCCGCACAAAAGACTCATAATCAAGTTAACCAGCCTGGGAGTGGGTTCCAGGGTGGTAGCTTGGGTAGCAAACTGACTGCACAACAGGATACAGAAGGTAATAGTGAATGGAACACATTCCGAAGAAAGGGGGGTTACTAGTGGAGTACCTCAGGGCTCAGTACTGGGTCCAGTTCTCTTTAACATCTTTATAGGTGACATTGCAGAGGGTCTGAAGGGAGAGGTATGCCTCTTTGCATATGACACAAAGATCTGTTACACAGTTGATACACAAGGGGAGGTAGAAAGGATGAGAAGGGACTTGGTAAGGTTGGAGGCATGGTCAGACATATGGCAACTTAGGTTCAATGCAAAGAAGTGCAAAGTAATGCACCTGGGAAACAAAAACCCAGGGAGAAGAGTACACAATACCAGAGGAGGTACTAACAACAACAAAAATGGAAAGGGGCTTGGGGGTAGTCATATCAGATGACCTAAAGCTGGGTAAGCAATGTGAGAAGTCAGTAAGGAGAGTGAGGGGGATACTGGGATGCATAGGAAGGGGCATCACAAGTAGAAAAAGGGAAGTGGTTATCCCTCTGTACAGACAGTTGGTGAGACCCCATCTGGAATACTGTGTGCAGTTTTGGAGACCCCATCTACGCAGAGGAAATAGACAAGATGGAAGCAGTCCAGAGGAGGACAACTAAAATGGTGCAGGGTCTGCATCAGAAACCATATGAAGAGAGACTGAGGATGCTTAATATGTATACCCTTGATGAAAGGAGGGACAGAGGGGACATTATAGAAACTTTCAAGTACCTCAAGGGAATCAACAAAGTCCACGAGGGTAGCATCTTTCAGAAAAAGAGATGTGTAAGAACAAGGGGGCACAATTTAAAGATAGAGGGGGGACGGCTCAGGGGTAATGTGAGGAAATTTTTTTTCAGGGAGAGAGTGGTGGATGCATGGAACTGCCTTCCTGGGGAGGTTGTTGGGTCTAAAACAGTGGAGGAATTCAAACATGCATGGGACAGATATAAGGCAATTGTAGTGGGGGGGTCGCAGGAAGTAGGCTATTGGTTAACTAGAATCTGCAGCTTATCCAATAGGAAGGGAAATGGGCAGACTGGGTGGGCCAAGTGGTCCTTATCTGCTGTCAAAGTCTATGTTTCTGTGTTTCTATGTAAATAGCTAAGAAGGTTCTTAGGTTCTAGCCCACGAGGGGTGAGCCCTGCCATCCATTGCAAGCTGGAGATGGGGCAGTGGAAGAAGGAAAATAGGGGTGTGGGGAGAGGGGGCAGAAAAGGGGCTAGGGGTAGGATCCACAGGCTGGGGGCAAGGAACCCAGGCATGGTATTAAGGCAGGAAGGGGGGGATAGGTCTGGGCGCCGGACTCATAGTGTCCTGGCCTGGAGGGGGAAGCCCCAGGTAAGTGGGAACTGGCCTGGTTCTGATGATGGAGGAGGGGGCCTGATTCACAGTACCTGGACCCGGAGACCCAGAAGGGGAGAGGCAACCAGGAGGTGGAGGAGGCTGGAAGAAAGAAGACATGATGTAAATAACTTGAGTTGTTATGATTGATGTTTGAGATATGGGAAGTAAATTCATCTTTATGCCAAAATAAATAATTTGACAGTGAGCATCCAAAGTCCAAAAGTGGTTGTACGAGATTATTTCTGGGGGTCAGGGGACAATTAGGCTTGCCACTAAAAGGCAGGACAGGTTGTTTTCTGGCCCAACCAGAAATTCCAGAGCAGGTTGGGGGAAGGGGTGGGAAGGAGTCAGCATCATAGGAAGCATCAGATGACAAGGGGTCCTTAGCACAGGGGATTGGCTGGGGGAGAGCTGGTTGGGGTCCTGATTGGGGTCCTTAGGGGTATATCAGGGCAGTCCGTGTTTGGCTAGCCCTCTTTTGCAGGGAAATTTACCACCCACCCACCCACCCTGGTAAGGAAGGGGATAGGTTGGCATAGATGTAAGGAGGATGGGGCGACAAGTGGTGACCTGTGAGCCCCTGGGCATGGGGTTAGGCATGGTGCTGCAAGGCAGCAGCGGTTGGCCCCGGGGGCTGGTCAGAGCCCTGGATACAGGGGGCATTGGTGCCTGGTATGGCATGGATAATGGGAGCATGGAAGAAGGAAAGGTGGGAAAGAGGGAGCAGAAAAGGGGGGAGAAGGGTAGGACCCGTGGAGTTGGGGCAAGGAACCCAGGCATGGTATTGTGGTGGGGAGGAGGGATAGGTCTTGGCGCTGGATTCATAGTGTCCGGGCTTGGAGGAGGAAGCCCCAGGTAAGTGGGAACTGGCCTGGTTCTGGTGATGGAGGAGGGGGCAGGATTCACATGGGATGTAAATTTATCTTTGTGCCAAACTAAATAATCTGCCAGCAAGCATCCAAATTCCAAAAGTTTTTGTGTGAGATTATTTCTGGGGGGAATCAGGGGACAATGAATTTATTTTGCAAGTGGTATGATATACATGGAGACAGTGTACATAAACCGGATTTAGAGAGGTTGATTCCACAAAATGTTTATTTCTTATAGTAGATATGTTACAAACAAATTAATATACAGTAGGTTAGATATGTCATAATGCTACACTTATGGTAGCCCATGGGAGAGCAATTCAAACAATGCTTGATTTCATCAAAGTGAAACTGCTACATATAGTATTCTAACCAGAGCAGTGAGGCCAAACTAAGTTATAGCTCCACCAAAAAGCTGATTTGAAATGTTTACATTTGAAAATGTGTGTCATAAAGTGGACACAACATACTCTGGATCAGAATATAAAGTATGCAAGACTGAGGCACCCATATTCAAAAGGTTTGAGACCAGAGCTATTGAATTTCACCAGTGCAATCTAATGTTTGTGCTGGAATGCTATATTCAGCCATTTGTGCTGCACCTGTTAAGAGCACTAGCACCTGACCACAAAATATATTTATGCAGCACTTGAAAAGGGGGCAGTGACATGAATATTTGGCGCAACACTATATTTAAAAGATTAGTGTTGCATTAGTGGTAATTAGTGTGATTTACGACAGCACAAAATAAGAACTATAAAAAGTAGACCTTAAACAGGGGCAAATGCCAGAGGTAGGGAGAGGCACTGCAGCACACAAGTACCAAAATATAAATGGATTCTGTACCTGATGCAGTCAGTCATGGAGCTTTATATAATGGCAAGAAAGAATCCTGGCTTCTGATTGGTTGTTGACTGTCACAGCAGGGATGTTATCCTAGCATAACATCCCTGCTGATTGTTAGTTGGATTTGGATGATTTGGATGATTACGACCATTAGCTCCTTCTCTTAAGAAATAAAAATCTTTTTTTTTTACACACTACCAAAAACATTCTTTAAAATATTTTTTTTTATTATAAAACAACAAGCCATTGTATAATAGGAATAATGCCTCCAGTGTGGGTGTTATGCTGGGATACATCCATTCTTCTCGGTGTTGGACTGCCGATGGCCTCGGGCCCAACTAAGGTGGGATGTTATCCCAGCATAACACCCAGCCAGTTGGGCATTATTCCTTTATTAGAAGCGGGCCAATGTCGTTCCCCCAGCCCCTAGTGCAAAGCCTGGAGGTGTTATGCTGCAAACAGATAGTACCATTCATGAGTCACATTTGAAGTGATCAACATATTGTGGATTAGTACTGGCTGAACAGTTACAGAAACACTCTCATTCAGATGTTTGAGTTGCTGTATGACAAGCTCCAGACAGACAGCCACCAAAGCCATACAATGTCCATAGAGCTCAGGGCGACAATAGCACTATGTTTCCTGGCCACCAGAATGTTCCAGATTCCAGTGGATGACACCACTGGTATCACTCAGTCTGCTATCTTGATCCTGTTTGGTAGGTTCTTAGATGCCCTGCTTGCACATGCTGGAGTGTTCATTGTTGTCCTCATCACACCATCAGAACAAACAGCAACCATGCAGCAATTCTATTAAGTTTTACACTTACCTGCTATACTAGGTGCCATTGACAGCACCCATGATGTCAACCATGTACCCACAGATGATGGGGTGGGAGCCTATGTGAATAGAAAGGACTTCCACTCCATCAACTGCCAGGTGGTGTGCAGTGCAACAGGGTGCATCATCATTGCCCTGACACGTTACCCTGTTAGTGCCCATGACACCTTCATCTGGTATAATTCCATCCTATGCCTGAGGTTTGAAGGCAGGGATATATCCCAGTGGGTACCTCATTGGTGAACATATGCCCAAGGCCTTACCACAGCTGCCACTGATGTGACTAACTAATGCTCTTTACTACACAGGGGACAATGCATATCCCCTGGCTTCTAACACCTTGCCTATACCCCGCATCTACTGAAAATGACAAGTACAATTCCACACATAGGTCCTTGGCATGCTTAAGATGTGGTTCAAGTACTTTGACTATAGATGGGGTGCCCTACAACACACCCCTCAGAAGGCCTGTGCCATATCCTTTGCCTGCTGCATACTAAACAACACAGCTAACCATGGGATATGTTTGCTAGCCACTGAAAGGAATACTGCAGCGGATGCAGAGTCAGTGGACAAGGGGATACATGAGTAGTTCAATGGTGTGACCACAGGATGGCCAGGAGATCACTGAAGTACAGGGTCCACCTCATTGCTGACCTCTTTAGACTCAGACACAGAGTACAGCAGCACAAGACTGTAATGTTTCAACAAAATGTGTACAGAAATCATAACATGTAAGATATAACAGGGATCAACAGAAATAACAAGTCATCCAGGTGGGGGGCATGAAAAGAAATAGTAAACCACCCAGGTGAGGGGTGTATAAAGTGGGATGAAAATAAATAGCAAGTCATCCAGGTTGGGGGGGGGTGTCACAAGATAGGGAAGAAAATAAACAGCAAGCCATCCAGGAAGGGAGGGAGGTATAAGGAAGGATGAAAACAAATAATAAGCCATCCAGGTGGGGGGTATAAAAGAGGATGAAAATATATAGCTAGCCATCCAGTGGGGTATAATGGGGGATGAAAAGAAATAGCAAGCCATCCAGGTGAGTGGGTATAAAGGGGATGAAAAGAAATAACATGACAACTAGGAGGGGGTACACATGAGGGGGCATGAAAAGAAATAGTAAACCACCCAGGTGAGGGGTGTATAAAGTGGGATGAAAATAAATAGCAAGTCATCCAGGTTGGGGGGTGTCACAAGATAGGGAAGAAAATAAACAGCAAGCCATCCAGGAAGGAGGGAGGTATAAGGAAGGATGAAAACAAATAATAAGCCATCCAGGTGGGGGTATAAAGAGGATGAAAAAATAGCAAGCAATTCAGGTGGGGGGATATAAAGGGGGATGAAAGTAAATACCATAGAATCTAGGCAGGAGGTTCGAGGGAAAGGGTGAAAATTAGTAGCAAGCCATCCAGGCAGGGTTATAAATGGGAATAAAAGTAAATAACATGCCATTCAGGCAGGGGTAGTTTTCAAAAGGAAGTGATGAAAATAAATAGCAAGATATCCAAGCAGAGGGCTACAAAGGTGGATGAAAATAAATAACATGCCGGCCAGGCACAGCGGTTCACATGGGGGGGGTGAACAGAAGAACAGACCAACCAGGCAGGGGGGAGCACTCGTATTGTGGCGGGAAGCATGAGATGGCACATTTGAGTTAGAGATGGGAAGACATATGGACCCTAGGTGCAATCTGTACTATCACCACGGACATGGATGTTGCATGAGTGCTGTATTTGAGAGGGTGGAGGGGGAGTCATCATCCACTCAATATGGAAAAGGGGTGGGAAAGGTGTTATCTGCATATGGCTATGGCCCCACAGAATATTGACCCCTCTGAGAGCAGTCCATGGCCATGGTTGCAAGGCATGGTGTTGCCCTGTGCTACCCTGCAAAGTGTCCTGGGTGTGCTGGTTGTCTAGCTGCACATAATGTGGAGGGTGACTTGATGCCACAGCATCTGCCGAGGGATGACACTCTCCCCACTGGATTGACAAGTGCTGTGGCTGGTACCCATGGTGCTGGAAACCATGGCGGCAGCCACCAGCAGAGTGGTGGATACACCAGTCAAGCCAGTCACAAGGAACTGCTCCAGACTCCCAACATCGGACTTCATGCTGGTTGACAGGGACTGCTGCAGTACACCCAACATTGCCATGTGCTCCACATGGTGGGCCTCTACACACTGCACATGGTCCCATAGCATGCAGCATATGCTGCCCATTTCAGCCTACATGCCCTCCTGGACCACCATGGTGGGCTGCAGCATGCTGCTTCCTGCTGCCGGTGTGAACTATCTCAATGGACAGAGTGAGGCTGCACCCTGGCACATTATGTGGGATATGGTTGCACCATGTTCAGTGCTGCATGATGTTACTGGTTGCTGAGCAGTCCAGCGATGGCAAGGTAAGTGGGATGAGCTTCAAAAGGCAGAGCGATGGCTGGTTCTGGGGGCAACAAGGTGGCTGCTGTACTGGGGGCTGGGTCCTGGGGTGGCATAGCAGTGGCTGCGCTGAGGGCAATGTTTAGGGGCTGCATGCAATTGCAATGCCTGGAAGGGTGGCTGGACCCTACTGGTAGGGGGACCAGCAGGGGCAAGCAACCCCTCCCAGTTCAGGCTGTACCCCTCTCCACAAATATCTCATCATAATTGTTGTCATCCTCCTTTCCTCCTCACTGATAGAGTCAGTGTTGGCCCCAGAATGAGTGGGCCTCAGGGTTAACTGCTGGGAAGACAGTACAAGTACAAACATCTTTATTGATCGGCAAAAATGCCTTCACAATTTTCTGAGGAGACAGGCCAAAGCATCCTCTGAGCAGTGTCTACCACCATTGACTGGGTTGTCAAGAAAAGAGAAGAAAGCAATATTGCAAAGTAATGTACAGTACATGCTGTTTCTGTGTGCTAACCATGGCAGCATGCAGGCCAAGTGTACTGTATATTACTACACTTGCCACCAATGCAGTGCAGTGTCTATACACCTCTAGTGCTGTTCACATCACACACCCCATTACTGGTGATCACACAGTGTAAGACACAGATGTGGCACAGTAGGTGATTACCCTACAGAAGGCCTTACCACCAGGAGATTACCATGTGGCCTATACCAATTATGTAACACACTCAGCAGGCACGGTTGGGCTGGGGTACGGGGGGACCACCTGCAAAGTAGATGCAGTGGCCAAGGTGGAAAAACAATAGTGGAGACCCCAGGGTAACACACGCTATCTGTGTGTGTGTGTTTCCTACATATACCGGCAGTGCCACATCAACTCCATTCAAATAGATGATACATACAAAGAACTGTTAAGGGTATAAGGTGACCAGATACCCAATAGAGAGCTGAACATATAGAAATATCAAGGTATACTAGTGGACCAATCCAGCTCTGCAAATATGTACAGCATTACAGACAGGGCATACAGTAGTGATGTCCCACATGTGTGGTTCCCCATCAACCACGCAGTATGTATGCATACATAGAGATCTAGTAGGATATGTATACACACCACAGATCTGAGCAGTATAGAACAGCCTGTGCCTGCACACTTTGCTTGTCTAGCCATGGCCATGTTACTTTCTACCCCTCACAGGCATGCAAACCCTAGCACCACTGGTGTATGTACACACACACACAAGCCCAATGTAATGGGACTATCGTGATCATTCACATGTCTGTGCCACTGCAACCTGGCTTTCAAAGCAACCTTCTGGGATGGCAGTCACCTCCACCTGTTGCCAGGTGTCAGCATTTACCTCCTTAGTAGGGTCTAGGGGTACCACATTGTGAGACCACTGCCTGTGGTCTGGAAATTTGCTCAGACCTGGGCTATCACCTCTCTCTTTTACCTCTTGAGGTCCACAAGCCAGTTCCTGATCTCTACTATCCAACCTCTTCCACCCATCACATTTATAGTCTCCATAATCTGGGCCCAGGCATTTTTAATTTCAGCCCTCATCCTCTTTCTCTTGATCATGACACCATTATGCCTCAGGTAGAGCTGAGCCAGGGCCAGCACCTCCTCCTCTGAGAACTTTCTCTTCTTTTGCCTTTTGATGTCCATCATTGTATCTGTTGGAAATGGCAAGGACAAATAGCACTGAGCATTTATATGTACAGCAGAGCACTGAACAAAGGTACAGTGGTGTGCAGGACACAGTACCCCCTGGCTGGGACACATACATGTTCCTGCATGGCCAGGTCCAATGCAAAGCTAGCTGCCTGCCTAACACAGCCCTTGACCATGTGTAGATACAGCAATAGTCCGGTCCTGATACAGCATAAACACAGTGCTATGGTCAACCGAGTCCCTGTTGTAGGCCATTCTACAATATACTTACCTCTAGCCACATGCAGTATCTCTATAACATCTGTGTGGTGCCCTTTGCTCTTTTTATATGCTCCATGCGCAATTAGGAATGCAAATTAATGAATACATTCCAGTAATGACATGCAAATGTGAATTTTAACCTCTGACTGCAAAATGTGATCATTTGTATACACTGTTTGAATATTGCAAGTTGCCCCAAATGCTAATGTATAAGTGCCAGTGACAGTACTATGTCTGTGCTACCACTAGAGCTATGCACCCCATGTGGTACAGACATGATGTCACACATCATTGTTGACATCATGATTCTGCAACATGTATGCTATGTTGTCACGCTATGGCATGCCATGCGCCTCTCAGCTCCTGCTGTGTGTGGATGGCCCCTCCCACCAGCTGGCAACATGCACAGCACTGCTCTCTTCAATATTAGTGCAGTGCTAATGTCAGAACTTGTTGCACTAACAGCAGGCTGCACTCATAGTGTCAGGGACCTATCACTAGCTGGGTGCGAGGGCTGGTGTTAGGGACTGGGAGGCAATGGCAGACAGGAGAAGGAGAGCTGTGTGCCAGAGTGACACCCACTGGTCAGTCACAAAACTGACCAACCTGGTGGACCTGGAGGTCACCAGGGAGGACTAGCTATTGGGAGAGGGGGGCAGAGGCCGAAGACAGGTTCAGATGTGAAATTTGAGCATCTATGGGGATGCACCTGACACCATGTGGGGAATGGCCTGAATGAAAAACCAGTGACAGTATATAATTAATCATCTGTTCAGGAAAGAGCTCAGACACCTGCAGCAGATCAGGGTTATGAAGGACAGTGGCACTGTGCCACAGCCAGGTGAGTACTATATGCATGGTTACTGTAGTGGCCTGTGAGTGGTAGTTTCCATGATACTGCACTTCTATGTTACCATCTCTGAGGGTATGTCCAGTGTACCTATGTGTCCCTGGTGTTTCTACTCTTTCATATGGGACCCATGCCACTGTATAGCTCTATATAACCAATGCAGGTATATGGGACCACTGTCACCATAAATGTCCCCATTGCCCTGCACAACATAGGACCAACTGTGGTCCTCAGAGCAGTGCATTTGCCATAATATAAATGGAGTGTGATACCATAGTGATATATGATCACTAGCCATCTGTGGGTGCTGGGTCAGGTTGGAGGAATAGGTTAATGATATGGGTTCTACTGATAGCCAGCTTAGTAGATGTACCAATCAGAATTTCGTGGAAACCACTGTCTGTTCTCTGTACACTGTCAGTGTTATGTAGCATGGGGTGCCAGTTCATGTACACCATGTAATGCAGAGTATGCAATTATATTGGAGTGAGTGTGCCAATCTAGGTACTGCTACTGTGTTGGGCTACACCTATGGTATGATGTCCACCTCTACTGTTGTACAAGAATGCTTCCTGTGACCCTATTGTATGTGACCTGGGGCACATGCATCTTACTATGTAATGTGAGGTGTATATAGTGTATGACTGACATATATGGGTATGTTGGACAGGGGTGGTGAGGATGGCTGGACATGAGCACTACATGGGCCTTGTGTACACAGTGCTAGTCCATAGTGACAACACTGGTATGTAGCATTGCGGCTGTGCCACAGCCATGGAGCACGGAGCACCTGTCTGTGTGGCATGCCATGGCTATGTACATCATTAAGGCATGACCCTACATGGTCCTGTCTGACCTCACAATGTACATGTGGCTGCAGTGCACAATACTGGAATATAGGTGTGTATACTGTTTAGTGTTTAGGGTAATGTATCATGTGTTCTGCTGCATGCCATTGTTCAAATATCTCCTTTGACATCCTCCATAGATACCAGTGCCCTACAGGGCCAAGGCAGGGATGGACAGCCAGAGTGAAGCCTCCAGGACCAGAAGCAGTAGGATGGGACACCAGGCTGTGATGGGGCATAGCGTGACCAGGGAGCTGGATGGTCTGTGGACATGCATCCAAGTAACAGCCCTGCATTATGTGTTTCTCAGTATGGGTTGAATGTCTACCCTATGCTGCATGCTTCTGCTGTTGGTGGGGATGTCCATGTGTGTCTTGCATGGTTGCACATATGCATGTGTGGGTAGCTTCTATGCAGTTGTGTTTGGGGATAATCACCTGGCCCTTAGGAAATCGTCCCACCACTGGCACTGTGGTATGTCATGGACTGTGCCATCTACTGTTTTGCTCATCATTGCAACAGGCATGCTGCTGCTGTGCGTGTGTGTGCGTGTGTGTGTGTGTTTGTGTGTGTGTGTGTGTATGTGTGTACTGTGCCTTGGCATGCATTACACCATGCAGTAGCATGTCCCCTGTGCCACAGACCTGATACACCAGGGCAGGACATTGGCAGTAAAGCTTACAGCCCCAGGTGGTGCACCTGTCATTGTAAGTCAGGCCTGTTTTGCCATATGGTCTGGATTAGGTATGTGTATTTGCTTGGTGGAGGTAGTCATGGGCCAGTTTTACTCGTACACTCCTGTGACATGCTGTGTGTGGCATACAGTGCCCATGGCACTCCGCCAAAATGCACAATGTGTCATGCCATTGCATCTCACTAGACAGTCTTCTGTGGTAGTGGATCAACGACTTGGGAGGGAGGGCTCACCAATGGGTCTTAAATGTATCTTACCATATTTGTTCGACATTGTTATACATAGTCAGTAGTGTCTAACTCACTCAGTAATGTTCAGAGTGTGATCATTCCATGGCACATGGGTGGAGTTGTGCATACATTACATCACAACTGAGTCTTCACAGGGCCAATGTCCTGGACTCACTCTGTATGAGAGGAAACCTTTTACTTAGGGTGGGACCAGTGTCTGCTGCTATGGAGGGTGCCTCCAGGCAACCCTAAATCTAACACGAGTGTTGTGGTGACTGTGGTACAATATGTCAGGTGCCCACCCACATACAATACTGCTGCACTCACATGTTATCCCACTTGCTGCACACAGTGCTACATGATTGTCCCATCCATATACAGCTGTGCTGTGTGTACCTTATGTATGTGCCTGAGCCTGCCCCTGCTGCTGACCAGGGCAGCTCATGGATGTCTTTTGTCCTGCACAGCTGTGTTTTTCTGTGTGCTGGACACCTGGTCTAGAGGGCACAAGGTGTGGGTTTGTGAATCCCAGCCACTTGGGCCATTACACTGCTTATCACACTCTGGCATGGCACTGCTGTTGCATGTGCGTATTTCTATATCTGGCATGCCTCCTGGTGTTGGGTGTCCCTTGCCAAGCTTGGTCATGCTCTGTTGCAGCACATAACAGACACTGTATGTGCAGTCCTCTACTGTTCAGTAGCACAGTGCTGTCTCTGGTATGCCACATGCATGTCATTGTGGCTGTTTGACTCTCTCCACCTACTGTATGTGTGGAATGGTGGCCCATGTGTCGATTGCTTGTACTTCTGTTGTGCACATTATGCCATTCCTGTGTTCAGCTCCTGTGTGCACAGCTGGCTGAATTCAGTGTATATCTTTCGATAGATGCCCAGAGTGCAGTAGGAGTCATGGTAGATCTCCAGGATACCATGCTCAGAAAGGCAGGGATGACCTTCTCCGGTGACAGGTCTGCCTGCTGAGACTGCTGTTAGGGTAGAGGAATTTGCCCAGGCCATTGAGAGCCTGTCAGCAGCAATAAGCTGTCAGTTTTATCAGTTTCCATCACCACTAATACTGTCTGCAGCCCCTTAATGGGTTCTGGATAATGCATGTGTAACTAATCACAGGCATGGTGCCCTTTTAAATTGACATGCAATGGACAGGTACCTGTTTTTTTGGTGGTAAACTGTATACAGTCAGAAGAGATGCAAGTCACAAGTAGGGTACCTCAAGGATGAGTCCTGGGGTCAGTCCTCTTCAATATCTTCATCAGTGACATTGCAGATGGACTGGAGGGTAAGGTTTGTCTGTTTGCAGATGACACCATGATCTGCAATAGAGTAGATGATCCAGATGGGGTGGGCAAAATGAGAAGAGATCTAGATAAACAGGCAAAATGGTTGGAAGAGTGGCAACTGAGGTTTAACGCAAAGAACTGCAAGATCATGCACATAGGGAAGAGAAACTCTGAAGCCACCCATATGTTGGGAGGGGAGATGCTGGCAGTCACAAGGGAAGAAAGAGTCTTGGGCATCATCATCACAGATGACCTGAAATCATCCAAGCAGACCGCTAAAGCAGTAGGTAAGGCTAAAGGGGTGGTGGGGTGCATTAGTAGGGGTATCGCAAGTCATACGAGGGAGGTAATAATCCTTCCTTACAAGACACTGGTTAGGCCCAATCTGGAATACTGCATGCAGTACTGGAGGCTGCACCTGCACAAGGACATTAACAAAATGGAGGCAGTCCAGAGAAGGGCAACCAAAATGGTGCAGGGACTGCATCAGAAAACATATGAGGACAGATTAACGGAGCTCAATATGTAGACCCTAAAGCAAAGGAGGGAGAGAGGTGATATGATCAAAACATTCAAACATCTTAAGGACATTAACAAGGTGAAAGAGTCTAACATGTTTCAGTATAAGAAAAATAGAAAGACAAGAGGACGCAGCATGAGATTAGAGGGAGGCCGATTAAGGGATAATACGAGAAAGTTCTTTTTCACAGAAAGGGTCGTGGGTGAATGGAATGACCTATCTCAGGAAGTGGTGGGTATGAATATAGTGCAGGGCTTCAAACGGGTATGAGTTAGGCATAAGGGAGCAATACAGATGAGTATGAAAATATAGGCCATTGACAGAGTACAGGCCTATGGCACATTCATAAGGTAGAAAAAAATGGGCAGACTGGATAGGCCTTGCGGTCCTTATCTGCAGTCAGCTTCTATGTTTCTATGTTTTCATTTTATTGTGTGCTGAGCAACTGCCCATTTTTTATTTTTTTGTGTACCAGGTGGATGCCCTTTTTATGTTGGCTTGCTGTGCCTGTGCGCAAGTCAACATCTTGCGGTAGTGCAGATTTGGAGGCACGGTGGCTGTTGGGCGAATGCAGAGCACACACCAGTAGGTGTGTCCCACATTCCCCAATCAGCCTGCATGCCAGCGCCATACCATGCATACAAAATGGGGCGAGCACATCTAAGAAAAGGTCCACTGCAATCAGAGCAAACTCGTCAGACACAGCGGTCCTTTTCTTGCCGTGCTCACCGCCATTATGTGCATGGCGGGACACGACCATAGAACTGCCGACTTCGGGGGTACCCAATCCCCCTGTCGGCTGCCACTTCCCCCTGTCAATGTGCCAACGGGGAGCCCACTCCCCATCGGTATAAAGCACTCCCCCAATTGTGTAATGCCGAGGAGGTGACCAATCCCCCCCCCGGCTGTTACCCCACCCCTTCCTTGTGTGTCGGGAGGAGCCCACTCCCTGTTGGCAGAAATAACCTCCCCAATTGTTTAATGCCAAAGGGGTGCACAATCCGTCCCGGCTCTGCATCCCCCCCTTCTTTTGTGCTGACGGGGTGCCTCAATCCCGCCGGCATAAATTCGACCTCTCAGTGTTGTTTGCCGACGAGGGTGCCCAATCCCCGTCAGCTACAGACACCCCCAAAACAGTTAGGTGGCATGCTGGGAGCCCACCACAGTGTGCCAAATCCCTGGAAAAAAAACTGTCCTGCAATGTTTTCTTTTGTTTTACTACCTGTAAAAGGAAAACTGTCCTTCATAGTCTCCGTGCCCCCCTGCCCGCACCCATCCACTGCGCACCCTGCCTCCCCACCCCCCATACCCCATACTTACCTCCAGAGCTCAGCGCGACGATCATCAGTGGACCGGGAACACATCTGCACTCTTCAAAGCCGACTGCAAACTAAGGAAATGCCGGTAAGCTGTATAATGGGATAGATAGGGTTTTTTCAACTTCTGTACATATCTCAAGCAATTTTTCAAATTTTTGCCCCAAATTTTCAACGTGGGGTTATTGAGACCCCTTCTCATGAATTCTTGCACTGTCATGGCGTTATTCGGTCCTGAAAGGTGATTTTGCAGTCACTGCATGAAATCACCTTTCGGGAGCGAGGAACAAAACGACAGTGCCAGTTGTCATTTTTCACATCCTGGCCGAAATGTGTTTTCGCACACTTCCGGCGCAGAATAGCGTGGTTGCTGTGTGAAATCAGTGTTCAGGACACATTACGAAAATGACAGTGACACTGTTCATGAGCAGAGATCCTAAAAATGCCTGTGTTGACAATTTGGTGACAATACTCCATAAAGTGACTGTTTTACGAGCGTGCGTAGCAACTGCGCAATGCACATTCATACGTTGGCACATTTGCACTATTTTCATGCCAGATTCTCAACATTGGCATTTTACCACACCTTCCTGTGAACTGTACAGCTGTAATTTTTCACATCCTGGCCCATGAAATGACTGTTTTACGAGGTGCATAGCAACTGCGCAACTCACTCTCGTAACAACGCATTCGCAATAATCAGCGTGGGATGCTTTACTAAACCCCTCGGGCTTTGCCCTCGGTGTTTATGTAGCATCCCACACCTCAGGTGTGTGTAAAATTCCCATTACACATGCCACCCCATGCATTATTCTATATGTAATATGCTTTGAAATATGGGCATGCTCCACACAATGCTTGCAGCTGCTCCACTCTTGCAAAGGGGGTGGACAGCTGCAGAGTCCCCCCCATGCATAGGCTGTGCACCTTTGGGGCACCCCACAGCATCCAGAGCCATTGTTGTATGCTTACTCCAAGCTTACTCATGCCCAAATCATGGTCACAGGACCCATCTCTGCAGCAGGCTGGGGGCAGGCAAGGGGACAGACAACTGCATGATCCTGCACATTGCCAGGGATGCAAGTGCAGCTGACACAGAGGGCATCTACTTTGGGGCTGTCATACCACCTATGTGCCCCTCCCTGACTGGTTGTTCAGTTCATACCGGGCCAAGTACAGCCCATTCTCCACTGGCCTCCAGTCCTGGGTGAAGAGGCATGGGCTGGGGGTGTCACTGGCACTGGTCTGATATTATGGCACATTTCTGGCTTGTTTTGAAGGGGGAGTGGTAGCCTCTGGTGGACTGGCATGGGCTGCCATATCCTGTGGACCCCCACACCTGGTGTCACCCACTGGTCCTGCACAGTAAGGCCCGAAGACCCCAAGGCACACCACAACACTTGTCAGTGTCTGCAGGGTAGGGTGAGATGAAATGGCATGAGCGCTATGGCCGACGATCCAAAGGCACATCCCAGTGCCTGTCAGTCTCTGCAGGGTGGGGGTGGGGCTGGCATCAGTTCAATACTTCACTGCCATTCCTATTATGCATCTCTCTAACTTCTGCACTACTAATGCCAATGCCAGCAAGACAACATCCAGCATTGACAAATGCTTGTTTATTCTACTGTGTACCAGTTAGGTGGCTTTTTTATCTTGTCATGTACTTTGGCAGGTGCCCTTTTGTATTTTATTGAGTATCAGGAAGGTACCTTTTTTTCTTTAGCTTGTTTTGTTGTTATCTACAGGCCATTGCCCGCTTGCTTTTTAATAAACATTTCTGATACCTTTGCTACTGCGTTGTGTGTCTTTCACTGGTACCCTCCTCCACATGCACCCCTCGACACTGCACCTGCTTACAGTTCCATATTCAGTACTGCCCATGTGCCCTGTGCCATTCCTGTGTTATGTGCTTGCCCCAGCACTCTGCATTTGCCCTGTTCATGAACATTGCACTGGGGACTAGTATTTAAGGGTGTTAGTGCTTGGGCAATTCATCTAAATATCCCAGAGGCAGTGTACTGGTACTAGTGAAAGTGTAAGCACAGCACAGGTACTGCTTACTGAATGTGGGGCCCTGAAAGATGTATCCATTCTCTGTATTTAGTTAGTTTAGATTGACAAGATGAACAAAGACCTACACTTTGTATTCTATTATGGGCCCATTAGGCCTGCAAATGTAGTTAACACCTTTTTTTTCTTTCAATTTTTTTTTGTTTGTTTTTATGCTACAGAAAATCTAGTCCAGTGGCAGCCAGCATCATCCACAATGATACTGGGACATGGAGGTAGTTACCATTGTGCTAATGCGTAACACAGCATAACGCTAACAAGGATGATATCACATCACTCATCACTATAATTTACTAAAGGAATAATGCCTGACAGGGTTGGTGTTTTGCTGGGATAACATCCCACTTCGGGTGGTTGGGCCCGAGGCCACCAGCCGAGGGTGTCCAACACCTGAGAAGGGATGTTATCCCAGCATAACATCCACCCTGGAGGGCATTGTTCCTATTATATAATGTCTTGTTATTTTATACAGAATAAAAAAAAAAAAATTTTAAAGAATGTTTCTGTTAGTCTGGAAAAATAGTTTTGTTTCTTAGAGAAAATGCAAAAAAAGAGTAAATAATGATCATCATGGTCATCCTAATTATCAGCAAGGATTTTATGCCAGGATAACATCCCTGCTGTGATGGCCAACTGACCAATCTGAATCCAGGATTCTTTCTTGCCATTGTATAAAATATCATTACTTATAAAATGGGCTAACAAATCCCAAGACACTGATTGGCTACAACATCATCTGAGCCGTGTCCTTATCAGATGATATTGTAGCCAACTGGTACTACTGCCCACCAACAAGGCAAATGACCAAAAAAATTAATGAGCTCTGCCAAGCATTAACAGAAACGTTAACTGGCAGAGCTCACTGAAGCGCCAACAGAACATCACTCGTGGACAGCACTGTACATTAAATACGACATAGTACTCCATCTGAAGCAAAAAAAACTGGTACCTCACATATGAGTGTCTTTCTCTTGTCTGCCCCCTGCCACCATTACCACCTTTTGAAAACGACCACCGACAAACGGAGAAAAAGCCGAAACGGTATTTTTTTTTTTAAACCGTGGCAAATCCCGAAAAGTGAAAGCCACCTACCCGACGCACCATCTCCAACCAGCAAAGAAGCAGTGCAACGAAGCAGTGTTCTTCACACACTGAGCAGCCACTCGCTTTAATATTTTAAAATAAATAACGATCCAAATATCGAAACCAGGAAACCGAAAAAAATACTTTCACTGCTTTCTACCGTGTCTGCTGAGGACACGCTGCCCAGTCAACAGACACGGTCCTCTGTTAACACCTCAATCTCAAGTAAACACAGGCAAACATAGAAATAAAAAAAAAACAATAAAAAAAAGACATACTGTTATTGTATGAGTAACTTTTTCTGTGCGGGGGACACAATAAATACATTGCACAGAAACTATATACAAGGGACTATTTTTTCACTGTTTTCAGAATTTTAAACCTATTCTTATATTTCTCTATTTTATTTTATTTTTTTTTTACACATTAAAAAAAAAATTACTTTACAAAGGGCCCATTTTATAAGCGCAATAACACACTCCGAGGTGTGGGTTACGTGCTGATAAGCACATGCCTAGGGGCATAAGGCACTCGGCGCAAGCGCCTCATGCCTTAGTACACCCCTAGGAGTGTTCTTATCAGCACGTAACCCACACCTCGTCATGTGTTATTGCTTACATATGGCAGTGGTTATCACTGAATGCGTCGTAATATTTAAACCTAATAGGTTGTAACTCTTCTTGTACTCATAATCACTGCATCCAAAGAAGTACTATACTGTATATATATATATATATAAATCAAAATCTTCTAATCTGGCACAAATTTAAACTTGATGCCATTGTTAGTATGTAATTGTTATATTCAACTCAATGTGCAAAAATGCTTTTTTCATTTTTATCTTTCAATCTAGTTGGTGAGGCATCTACATACCCATCACTTCTATGAGTAATTGGGGGGAGGCACAATAGAAAATGTTCCTATCGTAACCCTTGCCACCTCCACAGCCTTGTGGTGTAATATAATGGGACTCAAACTTTCAGTTAGTGCCATGCTAACTTGCTTAGCACCATGTATACTGTACTTTACATGGTAGACAGCCATTTAGCATGTCATGTGCCATATTTAAATGAACACTGAGCATGACACTAACTTGTTAGTGAGTGGCTGCTAATGAGAAGAGGCTGTGAGGGATTTTTAATTAAGGGCTATAATGAGTATACATGTATGAGTTAACTGAAACGGGGTTACTTGAGGGTGAAAGACACAGCCTTGTAAACTGAACAGAACTAGATAGAACTGGTTGTTGCTGCCCGAGAAAGAGGAACTGAGTAAAGTGAAAAAACAACTCCATATAAGGAAAAGTGCTGACAGTAGAGTTCTGTGTATCTGTTGTGAGCATGCTCAGAGACAGCCACCTGTGGCCACACCTAAGGGTAACTCAGAAATGTATAAAAAATCACTGTAAACTATAATCGGGGAGCTTCTGCTTTGCAGAACTCCTGCATGCATGTGAACCGCTTGATGAAATAAAAGGAGAAAAGATTAGACTGGTCTCTGTGATTTTTGTCCCTGTGACGACGGGGACGTGAAGGTAATACTTACAGTGAGAGAATACTGCAATGACAATTTTTGGTGTAGTCGGTAGGATCAGTTCTCCGGTCCGTGTCACCTCATGGTCGGTTCTTTCCCTGGATAATGAAAAAGTAACCTATTGTGGAATTCCCCATCAGGACATGACGCCTAGGGGCCGGCGACACTGATCATCACTGTAAGTATAAGAATACCTAATGTAAGAGAGAGAGAGAAATAATAGATGTAAAAGAAAAAGAAGATAAGAGGAAAGAATAAATTGTGCACTATAGGGGGGAAACTAGAAATAATGGGAAACAAGGGGACAAAAGATAAGTCGTGTTCAGAACTAATACTGTCCGGACCTGCAAAGTGTATGTTTGAGAAATTTGGCCAGGATTCGGTCTCTGAGGTAGGACAATGGCATACGCTGACCAGGGGACTTTTTCCCCTCACAGGCACATTTAGTATAGATGTGTTAAAAGAAACAAGAATAGCACTGGAGGAGGGAGAGAAACGGAAGCACCAAGGGTGCAGGGTAGACTGGTCAAGGTTTAGAATATGGGAAAGGGAGGTGGAACGACGACAGGAAAGTCAGGCAAGGGGGTTAATGGTTAAACAAGAAGGGGAAGATAGCGAATGTCGGAGAAGGGTGTTTCATCACCATGATACACCTCCACCATATCGCCCCCCACCAACTGCCCCTCCTGCGCAACAACCACCGCCTGCGCAACAGCCACCGCCACCACAGATGGAGGTACAGCAGGAGCAGCCGGTATGGCCTACCCCACCAACACAGCCCCCACCTGCCCAAGTTCAGCTGTCCTAACCACAGGCACTACCAAGTGTCACGCCATCAAGCCTCAAGTCATCGGGGTCTGAAGGAGAAGTAGATGATTTGGCGGGAGGGAATTTGGTGGAAGCAGTGGAATCTTTATCCTTGGGGGAAGAGCAGAAAACTTACAATTTAAGACCTAAGGAAGAGAAAAGGAAAAATAAGGGGCCAGGGGGCAAGAAACTAATGCCTTTGATACGTTATCCCAACCCAAATCCTGGGACAGGACAAAATGACATTCCTCGGTTTATTGAAGTAGATCGCCCTTGGAACCCTGATGAATTAAAGGAGGCCCTGAAAGACAAATCGAAGCCTCAGGATAATATTGAGGAGTATGAAAAGGAGCTGAGGAATTTGGAAAAAATGTATAAGCTATCTACTGCCGAAGTTGAAGAGTGTTTTCGTCGAACACTGAAGGGTGCCTGGGAAGAGGTAAAGGGGGTATGGGACCCAGACAAGCCGAGAGAACAAATGGGGCCACAGTTCAATGCCATATTCATGGCTCTACGAGAGAAGTTTAGGAAAGTAACAGATTAGCCCTGCATTCGGGATACACGACAAGAGGATGAAGAATTGGTGCGTGATTACAAGGAGCACCTACAGACCGTTTTTAAGCAGTACTCTGGTATGGAAATGAACAATCCGGCATACGAGCACCAGTTGGGAATGGCTTTTTGCATGGGGTTGTGTGAAAAAATAAGGATGGGGGTCACAGCAGTGTGCATCGGTTGGGAGATGAAAACCATGGCCGAAATTATGCTGTTTGTAGTTCATGCAGAGTGACAGCAGAAGGAGGCGAAGGAGAAAAAGAAGGACAAGTTGGAAAGAGCCCAGCTGATGTATTTTGAAAGGGACAGCAAGCCACCACAGATAGGAGGTGGAAACGGGAGCAGAGGAAGAGATCGAGGACGGACCAGAGGTTACCTCAGAGGGAGAAGTAGAGGACAAGTATCGGAATGGCAACGACCTGGCCCGGGGGTTGGTTTTGTTTGCTTTGTGTGTGGAGAACTGGGACATATAGCCAGAAATTGCTTAAGGAATAATCAATGGCAGCGCAATTACGATCCGAACGCACCACTGCCTCCACCGCCACCCCCTCCTGCGCAACAACAGTGGCAGTCACCTCAGCAACAGGGCTGGGGTGGAAATCCACGGAACCCCCAGTTCTGGAGCAATGAAACTGGGTTTGCAAATGATAGCTGAAGGTTAGAGAAACACTCCCAGCAGATGCTATGTGCGTCAACAACACCAGAAGGTAGCCCCCATAATTGACTTGGTAGTTATGGACATGAAATTGACTTTTTTAATGTACACAGGTGCCTCAATGTCAGTGGTACAGAGAAGCAAACTAGATGCGCCACTGTCTAGCAAAACGGTGACAACCATAGGGACATCGGGAATACTGCAACGAGAGCAACTAACTACCTCGTTAACTGTCAGATGTGGAAAAAGGAGTTGCAGCATGCATTCCTCAGTAGTACGACTTGCCCTGTGAATTTAATGGGAAGGGATCTCCTATCAAAGTTAAATGCACAGATCACGTGTACCCTTGGGGGGGTTAGCATAGAGGCGCCGAGTGTGGGCTTACATCCCTGCTTGGTAGAAGGAATGGGGGACTGGTTGTATAGCTGGGAGTTAACAGAACCAAGGGAAATGTGTTGGCTACAAGAATGGGCAGAAAAAGTAACACATGGTAAATTACAGTTACAAACAGATTTACATTGCACAGCACACTACTCAGTGGGGGATCGGGACATAAATTTTGAGTGTGAATGGTGGGGACAGCAGCAGGTAGAGCAGACAATTTGGGTATCGGGCATATATGTGGCAGCGGATCGTTATGCAGCCGCAGTTGAGCTCAAAAATGTACAGCAGAAAGTGTTCCAGGTCCCAGAATCATACCTGCATATATCCCTGGCAAGGCGACCCACTGTACCCTGGTAGGAGTTGGGACCGTGGGTGGCAGAAATGGTGAGATTGTGTGATTGGAAATGAGTGGGGAACAAGTGGGTATCGAAGACTGGACACTGCGAGAAGTACACAGTTAACATGAGGGTTAAAGTACGTGTGGATGAAAGGGAAGTGAATGTGCAGAGGGAGTGTAAGGAGACAGGCATGATGGAGAATGCGAGCTGGATAAATGAGTTACCAGCCGAGCTATGGGCAGAATCAAAATACGATGTGGGATTACTAAGGAATGCACAACCACTCACAGTCAAGCCAAAGTCCTCTTACAGACCGAATAGGCATCAATATCTGCTTGGGAAAGAGGCGGAAGAGGGAATAGCCCCAGTGCATGCAGCATTAGTGGAAAGGGGAGTACTCGTCCCCTGCCCTTATGCAACAGTTAACACACCAATTTTACCGTTAAAAAAGCCAAATGGAAGTTATCACTTCATGCAAGATTTGAGAGCGGTAAATGAGGCAGTGCATGTACGTACCCCAGTAGTTCCAAACCTGATTACAGTACTGTCAGCCATTCCTCATGATAGCTGTTATTTTACAGTCATTGATTTAGCAAATGCATTCTTTAGTATCCCAGTAGAACCAAATAGCCAGGAGTGGTTTGCATTCACGTATAAGGGACAAAAGTGGACCTGGACTAGCATGCCACAAGGCTATGCTGAGTCTCCAGCAGTATTCTCGGCTCAAATGAGGGAGAGTCTATCCGCTTTTGTGGCCCCATTGGGCAGCACCCTAATACAATACATGGATGATTTACTGTTAGCATCTCCCAGTAAGGAGGCAAGTGAACAGGATACAAGAGCTCTGTTGTTTTTCTTGGCTGAAAATGGACATAAGGTGTCCTGAGAAAAATTGCAACTGTGTAAGGAGCAAGTAAAATATTTAGGTCACGTTTTGTCTGGGAGTGGTAGAAAATTAGACCCCGAGAGAATTAAGAGCATAATGACTTTGTCACGCCCGGTTACGAAGCAACAAATGATGTCCTTTTTGGGTATGATTGGTTATTGCAGACCCTGGGTCATGGATTATGCTATGCTAGCTCAACCCATCCATGAAGCTATATATGGTAAGAAGATGCCAATGAATAAAGAAATACTGTGGACACCTGGTATAGAGACCAGTTTTGCAAAACTGAAGAATGTGTTGGCGACTAGTCTGTGTTTAGGACTACCAAATTATGAGAAGGGTTTCAATCTGTTTGTAACTGGGAGAAAGGGCTACATGTCAGCGGTGTTGACTCAGGAACATGGAGGGAGTCAGTGACCCATAGCATATTACTCGAAGCGTCTAGACTCAGTGGTACGTGGGATGGTGTCTTGCTTTCAGTCTGTCGGAGCCGCTACTGAGGCAGTTTTGGCATGTGTGGATCTGGTGGGATTTTCTGCGTTGACGGTGCATGTGCCTCATTCTGTGCTTTCCATTATATTGCAAGCTCGCACAGCCCATTTAACGCCTGCACGATTGCTTCAGTACCAAAATGTGTTACTAACCATGTCTAACATAACTCTAAAATGGTGTATGACTTTAAACCCGGCTACATTACTACCTACTCCTGATGAAGGGGAAGAGCATGACTGCGGACAAGTAATTGACCTAGACTGTAAGCCTCAACCGGACATAACTGATGTGCCCATTCAAAATGCAGAAGTAGAGCTATTTGTCGACGGATCTGCACAGAGGGATGACAAGGGATCCCCTTTTGTAGGTTATGCAGTGTGCACTCAAAATAATTTAGTGGAAGGGGCGAAGCTGCCTCCTCGAACATCAGCCCAAGCTGCTGAGCTCATAGCTCTGATGAGAGCATGCATACTAGCGGATGGAAAGACAGTTAACATATACAGATAGTCGATATGCTTTTGGAGTGGCTCATGATTTTGGTACTCATGGAAGCTAATAGAGGATTTTTGGATGGGGTAGAAGCTTCCATTATGCGGCGCGTAATTTAGTAAAGGATTTGTTGGCAATACAAAACCAAAAAGATTGGTGATTATTAAATGTCAGGCCCATACCTCTAATCAAGACTTTGTTTCCACAGGAAACGCACGGGCTGACACAGCTGCAAAAGCAGCAGCATTTTCTGGGAGTGTTCCACAATTTCAACTGTCTTTAAATGTAACTGACCAACTTGATTTATTTTCAGCAAAGGATGTTGCTACTTTACAACAGTCGGCCAGTGCAAAGGAGAAACGAAACTGGCAAACACACTGTTAATATGATGTTAACGCTAAAATATGGACGACCCCCGATGGCAGGCTCTGCCTGCCCTCGGCAGTATTTCCCTTTTTGGCAAAATTGGCCCATGGGGCCGATCATGTCTCAAAAAGCAGAATAGTAGATCTTGTAAATAAGTATTGGTATGTTGTAGGTTTTACTGTATATGCTGAAGATTTTTGCAAGAGTTGTATAATATGTATGCAAAATAATATTGGCAGAGGACTCCAAGTAACCCCCTCTGCCCATCCTTTTCCTGCAGGACCTTTTGAGCATCTTATGATGGATTTTATTGAGCTGAACCCATGTGAAGGGTACAAATACTGTTTAGTAATAGTACATATGTTCTCAAAATGGGTAGAAGCCTTCCCAGTGTGGAAAACCACAGCCTGTACAGTGGCAAAGGCTCTGATCAGGGAAATTATACCTAGGTGGGGGATTCCCACCCGACTTTCCAGTGATAATGGCTCACATTTTGCAAATGAGGTAATCAGGACCTTATGCGAAGCACTGCAAATAGATTTGCGAATGCATTGTGCATATCACCCTCAATTGGGAGGGGCAGTAGAAAGGGCAAATCAGACTTTAAAATTAAAATTGACTAAAATCATGGCAGAAACTGGCCTTAGTTGGGTAAAGGCATTACCATTAGCTCTAATGAGTATGAGGGGAAGATCTGGCCACATGGGTTTGTCACCACATGAAATTCTAATGGGAAGGCCTCTCAGAATGACAAATGTTCCATTCCCACAAAACAGAATAACATTGCATGGTATAGATGATGAAATGATTGCCTATTGTTTATCTCTTAATGCTGTCTTAAGGTCTCTCTATCCTAGGGCGAAGGCTGTTCTACCAGTGCCACTTGAAGGCCCCCTGCATAAAATACAGCCCTGAGATTTCGTGGTTGTTAAAGATTTCTGAAGAAAGAGATGGAGCGCCCCTAGATGGCGAGGACCTTTTCAGGTGCTCCTAACAACTGCGACGGCTGTGAAGATTGCTGAAAGAGACACTTGGATTCACGCATCACATTGTCGCTTGGTGACTGCTGCCTCTGAAGGAGTAAATAAACAATGATCTGTGCCGATGTGCAGTGCAAAATATGGACCATTTCCTGTTTAATGACATTGTCACTATTGTTGGTGGAGCCATTGCAAACAGCTAATACTTGGTGGGCTCTCATGAACCTGTATGCTAGCAATGCGAATTTGTCCAACTGTTATGTCTGTGCACATTCTCCCTTGTCTTCCGCTGTGGGGCTGCACCTGCGACCCAGTCCTTTGACTCTTAACGATACTGCCTCCATCTTGACTGCCCTAATAGGGGAGACTGTAGTAAATGTGACCAGAAATTCCAAGGGAGAATGGGCCACAAGGCTGCTTAGAGAAAACAATGTAGCAGCATTTAAAGGCCATCATTTTTCTGCCTGGTATGCACCACCTAATGGTGCAAATGAGAGCCAGTCCATTTAAATAAAGGGCAAACTACGGAGTCTGGCCCCACTCTGTGTGTGTAATACCTCTGCCTTACCTTCTTTTAGGGTAGGGTCCTCAAATTGCACAACCCGCTGTTATTTAAATTACACCACCCGTGCTTCGTTTGATTCAGACTGGCTTTATAATGCATCAAACTTCCAACTCTCAATGGATACAATGGAAAAAATATTTGGGACACTTTCTGGCCTATATTGGGTGTGTGGAAGCAGGGCCTATGTATTCTTGCCACTGAAATGGACTGGCTGCTGCTATCTGGCCACCCTGCACCCAGTCGCACAAGTGTATAAATTTCACAGCGAGAGCACTTTGCATGACCAAACCAGGTATAGGAGGTCCTTTTCGGACATCCCACAGAACTCTAAGCGAGTGTTGGTGGGAGAAAAATTTGGAGCTAGCATTTTTTCCTTGGTGGGGAGTGGTCCAGGTTATGCATTATGTTGATCAGCTAAGCTATGAATTAGAAACGCTAGTCAATGACACGTTGCAATCTACTGTTTTACTAACAGCTGAAATAAAAGCACTTAGACTTGTAGCATTACAAGATAGAGCAGCGCTTGATTATGTATTAGCAGCCCAAGGTGGAGTATGTGCTATTATTGGAGAGAAATGCTGTACCTATATACCTGACAATTCGGAGGAGTTGGAGCAGGTAATAGAGGGAGTGCAAAAATTGCAACAGTGAATAATAAGTGAGCATGCTCCGAAATCGTTAGCTTGGGACCCCTGGTCGTGGCTCACAAGCATATTTGGTAACTGGGGTGCTACCCTTCTCCATTGGGTGGCAGTGGTTGTAGTGGTAATACTGGCACTATGGCTACTGACTATCCTGCTCAAACTTTTCTTGCAGCGCCTGTGCAGCACTACGGCGCCACGTGACGTTACCCAATTGCACCCGTTGCTACAACCGGAACAAAAGGAATCCACCGACCTTGATGGGGTTTTCCCATTTCATAATGAACCGGATGTGACTATGGTATAAGTGGGTAGCAAGTTGATACAGAGTATCAAAAGGGGGGAGTGTGAGGGATTTTTAATTAAGGGCTATAATGAGTATACATGTATGAGTTAACTGAAACGGGGTTACTTGAGGGTGAAAGACACAGCCTTGTAAACTGAACAGAACTAGATAGAACTGGTTGTTGCTGCCCAAGAAAGAGGAACTGAGTAAATTAAAAAAACAACTCCATATAAGGAAAAGTGCTGACAGTAGAGTTCTGTGTATCTGTTGTGAGCATGCTCAGAGACAGCCACCTGTGGCCACGCCTAAGGGTAACTCAGAAATGTATAAAAATCACTGTAAACTATAATCGGGGAGCTTCTCCTTTGCAGAACTCCCGCATGCATGTGAACCGCTTGATGAAATAAAAGGAGAAAAGATTAGACTGGTCTCTGTGATTTTTGTCCCCGTGATGACAAGGACGTGAAGGTAATACTTACAGTGAGAGAATACTGCGACGACAAGGCACAAATTATGGATTGTGCATGCATAAAGTATGTTCTGGCATAATCAACAGTTTTTGGAAGTGCAAGTGCTGACAGGAATTGTATGTTGTACCTTCTGCTCCTGATTTCCTATAGAATTCATCCTTGCCTTTTTGTGGTGATCCTCCCTCACCTGATTCTGATTCCAGTAGCTCTATACAAAGAAAGTTAAATGCCTGCCGCTGGCCCACAGTCACAGAGGCAAGGCATCTGCATGCGATGCTGACATCCCAGTTTGGGAACAGACCTGGGGGTCGGAGGGCCAGCCGGGGGGAGAAGGATAGAGTGTCTGAGTGGTGGCTCTCCTTTGGGGGATGATGGATAAGCGTTTAGTGCAATAGCAGCCACTGGTGGAGGATCCATGAAGGATGATGCCTAGCTTTGTCGGAGGCAGGGCACATGTTGGGCTCATCTCAAGAACGTCATTGCTTGTCCCACCTCCAGGGCTTACAGCATCGCAAAAATTCCGTCCCCAGCCATGATGCCCTGTTCAACCTCCATCTCCATTGCCCCAGTTGTCTGCCAGTGGGGGTTCCCCACTCCCATGGCCCCACCCTAGTTGTAAGCCAGGGGCAAGATCCCATGTTACCATTGGGGAACCTCACACAGCAGCCCCTGCAGTTAAGCCTGGGCAGTGGGAAGTATGCTGGGCAGGAAGGAGTCCTTGTCATGGATGGGGCCAGGCCAAAAAAAAAAAATTTAATGCCTGGCTCTAGTGGCCCCCTCTTCCAGTTTCAGTCCTGACTGTAGTGGTCACCTGTGTTCCCCCAGAAAAATTCTCTGGTGTCCAGTGGCACCCCTACCCTTTCAGATCCCCACATACTCCACTCATATCCTAGTGACAGTAGCCAGCACACACACTCCACCCATCTTCATGGATGGCTGCCACCTGCCGTACTCAAGTCCTGTGTCACTTTGCAAGCAAGTAGCGTAATACAGTATTTGTGGGGCAACTATTTAAAATCACAGATCTACTGTATCTTTTAGATTTGTGACTTTGTAAAAACATCTCACAAGTAAAGTATTGCTATATGTGCTTATATAATGACACATAACAAGAAAGCAGCTGGCCGTGGAGGTGAGCTGAAATTATCTGCCAGTTATCAGAGTAGGTTGCAGACATGTTGGGAGTGGTGCACTGCAATGGATGTGGAGCAACAGCCTTCAGAAGGACATTCTGGGAACTGCAGTGCTACCTCATCTGTAGGCATCTCTCTGGGCTGAAGGCAGAGATTGCCAGCCTCCAAGCTGAATTGGCTAAGTTGCAGAGGATCTCCTTCCCCACCCAGGGGCCACCAAATCTACATTCATACCTCAAAGGAGAACCATCAAAAGAAGTGTGTGGACTACAGTGGGCTCAGGGAAGGTGAGGCAGGAGGATCAAAAGTGCATCCCCACCCAGTGTAACTAAGAAATTCCTACACAGTTTTAGAGGAGCACGAGGATCCCACTGTGACACCCGAAGTTGTGACCTTAGTGGATGAGCAGGTTCTACAGAAGAGAATCCCACAGGTGGATGGAAGAGGACCCCAGAGGAAGAAGAAGAAGCTTCCCCTAGTGGAGGACTCCATTGTCTGAGGAGTGGAATTGGGGACAAGAACAGGGGAGGAAAGGGAGGTAAGGTATCTACATGGAAGTACAGCTTTGAGAGGTGGGGAGAGGATCCAGGGAATTACTAAAGCAGTAGCAAGGCAGGGGAAGCTTGATGTCGTTGCCCATCTGGGCACAAATGACCTGGTTGGAGACAAGGCAGGAATAGCAAGAATGCAGGAGGAGTTCAGGAAGTTGGCGAGGGGCCTTGTGCAAGTAGTAAGCTCTGTGACATTCTTGGGGGTGCTGCCTGTCCATAGTAAGGGGAAGGCTAGGAACCTCTGCATCAAGAACTTCAAAACTTGGCTGGATAGTTGATGCAGAGAAAAAGGTTTTGGCTTCACTGGGAAATGGGGACCTACCCGGAGGAATGCGATCCTGTACAAGGGGGATGGCCTACACCTTTCCAGTGAAGGAACCAATGTCCTTAGTGAACAGTTTAAATGCTTTATTGGCAAGCATTTAAACTAGCAAGAGGGGTGGCAGAAGGATGCATTGGCAACAAAACTGCCCACCTCCACAGGATAGGAAGTCAACAGAGAGGATCATAGCATTATGGTATTGCCAGAGGAAATGAGACTCATAGAAGGGGGAACAACAGAGGACAGGAGGAAAGGGGTTGAATATGGAAGGACAAACAGAGGAGGCAAAACAACAGCAGAAGAAATGATAAAAGGACAAATGGAAGGACACAGAAAGCCATGTATACCAATGCTCGTAGCCTAGGGAATAAAATCCCAGACCTGGTGGCCTTGATAACGGGGGCTGACCTGAACATTGTAGCTATTATTGAATCATGGTATACTGGAAACCATGACTGGGATGTAGCAGTACCATGTTATACTCTGTTTAGAAAAGACAAGGGGAGCTTAAAATGGAAGGGACATGGCTCTTTACATCAGGGAGAGTATTAGGGTGACCGAGGTATAGGCAATACAGGGGGGGAGCGAAGGTACTTTGGGTCACCCTTGAGACAGACAATAGCACTGCTGTTCACATTGGTGTGAAATACAGACCTCCAACACGGGAAGGAGGTGGACAGGGTTCTAGCAGAATCCATCCACATGATTTAGCTAAAGGGGTGATGCTGTTGGTAGGTGATTTCAATCTGCAAGATGTGGATTTGAGCATCCCAGCTGCTCCCTCAGCCAGGAGCAGGAACATCCTGTAGTCTGTACAAGAGTCAGGCCTCAACCAGCTAGTGCTAGAGCTCACCAGGGAGGGTGTAATTTTGGACCTGGTAATCACCAATGGGGACAGAATTGGGGAAGTCAGGATGGGCAAACACCTGTGATCAGTGATCATTGCACAGTGTGGATTAGCATGAGTACAGTGGCAGAGTCAAGCCACACAAAGGCGAGGCTCCTGGATTTCAGGATGGCAGACTTTACAAAGATGGGGTTATGTCTCAAGCATGCCCTGGCAGGGAGGGACAAAAGGGGGTGAGTGAAGGAGCAGTGGGCCCATATGAAAAGAGCCATAGTAGAGGTAACAAACCTTTGCATTAGGCGAGTAAACAAGGGCAAGAGAAAGAGAAAGCCACTATGGTTCTCAAATGTAGTGGCCAGGAAGGTAAGGGTGAAAAAGATGGCTTTCAGGAAATACAAGGAAACACAGCTGGAGGAGGACAGGGTAGTGTATCTGGATAAACTGAGGGAGGCAAGGAAAGCAGTCAGGAGTGCAAAGGCACAAACAGAGGAAAAAATAGCATAGGAGGTAACGAAAGGGTAAAAACCTTTTTATAGGTACGTTAGTGAAAGGAGAAAAATCAGGGGTGGGATAGTAAGGCTTAAAGGGGAAGAAGGAGAATGTGCGTGGAAGGGGACTTAGAAAAAGCATCAATACTGAACAGATATTTTTGTTTTGTAGTCACAGAAGAAGAAACTGAGGGACCACAGTTAGGCAACATGAACAAATTTGGGAGGGAGATGGACACCAGTCCATTTACAGAAGAGAGAGTCCTAAAGGAACTCACAAAACTGAAAGTGGACTAGGCAATGGGACTGGATGGGATAGATCCTAGAATATTAAGGGAACTACGGGAGGTGATGGCACCACCTCTGGCAGCACTGTTCAAGGAGACACTCGATACGGGAGTAGTGCCAGAGGACTGGAGGGGGGCAGATGTAATCCCTCTTCACAAAAGTGGCAGTAAGGAGGAGGCTGGAAACTATAAACCAGTCAGCCTCAACTCAATAGTGCTGAAAATGGTGGAATCACTACTTGAAATAAGGATGGTGGAACATCTTGAAGCCAGCGGAGCACAGGATCTGAGACAGCATGGATTCACAGCGGGAAGGTCATGTCAAACAAATCTAATTGATTTCTTTGACTGGGTGACTACGGTCATGGATTGGGGGGAGTGGTGGATGTCGATTACCTGGACTTCAGTAAGGCCTTCGATACCATTCCACAGAGAAGACTTGTGCACAAGCTGGGCTGCCTGGGAGTGGGTCACAAAGTGGTAAACTGGATTAGGAAATGGTGCAGTGATAGAAGACAGAGGGTCATGGTAAATGGTATTCAGTCTGAGGAATGGAGGGTGACCAGTGGGGTGCCACAGGGATCAGCCTAGGCCCAGTCTTGTTTAATGTCTTCATAAGTGACATTGAGGAGGGGCTGGATGGTAAGGTTTGCCTCTTTGTGGATGACACTAAGATATGCAACAGGGTGGACACCCTGGGAGGGGTGGAAAAATGAGGAGGGACCTAGATAAACTGGATGAATGGTCCAGAGTGTTGCAGCTGAGATTTAATGCGAAAAAGTGCAAAATCATGCATTTGGGGTGCAAGAACCTAGGGGAGGATTAAATGATGGAGGTGAGAAACTGTTGGTCACCAAACAGGAAAGGAATTTGGGGGTAATCATATCTGATGGCCTAAAGGTGGCCAAACAATGTGCCAAGGCTGTGGAGAGAGCCAGTGGGATGCTGTGGTGCACAGGGAGAAGTATCACCAGCAGAAGGAAGGGGATGGTGATGCCACCGTGCAGATCATTAGTGAGGTCTAATTTGGAATACAGTTTTCAGTTCTGGGGGCCACATCTCTGTAAGGACGTAGACAGGGTGGAGGCAGTTCAAAAAAGGGCAACAGAGATGGTGCAGGGCCTGCTGCAAAAGTCATATGAGGAGAGACTGGGAGACCTCAATATATATATATATATATCCTGGGGGAGAGAAGAGATGGGAAATATGATATAAATCTACAAATATCTAAAAGGCATAGATATGGTACTGGAGGGTAGCAACTTTCAGAAAAGGAGATGGCCAGGAATGAGGGGGCATGACATGAAGTTGGAAGGAGTAGACTACGGGGTAATGTGAGGAAGTATTTCTTCACAGAATGGGTGGTAGATGCATGGAATAGACTCCCAGCAGAGGTGGTGGGTGCAAACACAGTGCGGGATTCAAGCATGCATGGGACAGGTATAGGGTAACCCTAGCAATAAGAATGAGGAGGTAAAGCTGGAGATCAAGTAGGGTCTGCAACTTTTACAATAGTCAGGGAAAACGGGCAGACTAGATGGGCTAAGCGGTCCTTATCTGCCGTCAATTTCAATTTCTATGTTTCTATCATCATTGCGGCTTGTGTGGAGAAATTAGTGGGCATGGAGGCTTGGCTGCCACTAGAAACTGAACAGCTTGGAAGCAGGAATGGGAGCAAGGGTACTATGGATGGGGATTTAACTGTATATGTATAATGCTTCCAGGATCATGATTAGGGGGGAAAGAGGGGGAAAACTAGAGACAGGTATGTAATTTTAGTACTACTGGGTTGGAGTGGGGGATCACTACAGCCATAACTTTAAATGTACAGTACAGTGCTACTGAGACTGGGAATGAGTGATGGTGGTGGTGGTGGGGGGGGGCTAGAGTCAGTAATTTAATTGTGTATGTACAGGGCTTCTAAGTTCTGCACTGGGTAAGAAGGGAGGACAACTAAAGCCAGAGATATCAGATCCAAAGGGACCATGTTCAGAGCCTTCATATGAACATCTAGCTTCAGTGCAATCAATGGAGCAATGGCTTGCTCATCCTATTGAAGCAGATCCATTATGGGATGCTGATGACCTCTTAGGGACTTGCAACAGGAATGAGGTGATTTGCATAAGAATGTTTGAATATGGCAAGCTTAGTGCAACAGTGCAAAAAAAAATATTTGGTCTGCCCTTACTGATACTTTGCTCCGAGGAAGCCTTTTGCATCATTACCAGTGTCAGTGGCTCAGTAGGTAGCACACTCGCCTCTGAGGCCGGGAGATCAGAGGGCTGTGGGTTCAGTTCCCACATCTGGCACTTGGGTTAATATCCCAGTACTGACACTGTAGTGCAGCATGAGAGGGGTGCTGCACTTCTGAGGTGCCGTCTTTTGGATGAGACGTTAAACCGAGGTCCCATCTGCCTGGATTGGTGGTAGTTCAGGTGGATGTTAAAGATCCCATGGCACTTATCGAAAAGAGTAGGGATTTTTTTTTTTTTTTATTATAACATCAAAACAAATCATAATAACAGTGCTAAATCACACAAAAACATCAAAGTTTCACATAGTTACACCACATAATGCAATATAAAAGAAAACAGAAAAACATTAGTTATACAAAAAAGAAAAAAAAAACACTGTAACAGGACATATACTTATTCCCATGAAATTACAGCAGGGTTTTTTTTTTTTTAATTAATCCCACTAATCTCAACTCAAGCATGTTCCATCACATTACTTGAATTTAATAAAATAAAACATACCCTTCCACCAATTTATAATTGTTCTAGGTGATGCAAAAGTAACATCTGCCAGATACACCCTTTGTACAGCTCTACTTATCAAACAACAAACAACATCTAGAGGCATTAATTTCTGATATAACACCCATTGGCATCTGGCCTGCCAAAGGTAATAGATTAAGGTACAACATAATATATTGAACGTTCCACTATCGTATGTAGATTGTAGATGTGAGCAATTACCTAATACCAAAATATTATAATCAATTGTACCTAACCATTTCATATCCCATTGAATCATTAAAAATTTCCATAAAGATTTGGCATAGGAACAGTCAAATAAAAAATGTTCCATAGTTTCCTCTACATTTATACATTGTAGATAAGGGCAATTACGTTCAGAATACGCTTTATATTTGGCATTTCCTCTTACCCCAATACGACCATAAGCCGATAACCATGTTAATTCCTACATATAACTGGGTAGTCTAGGATTATTTAATCTTATAAGCACTGCTTTAATATTTTGGGATGGACAGTTTTAAAAGCAGGTTCACTAGGATATAAAAGTGTCATCACCAAATTATATAATGACTTTCCTGAACAGCTTTATATTATCTTTTGTTAGTTTCCATTTATATATTTTCTTAATGACAGGTAAGAAAAAAATGGGAACCTTCAAAGTAGGAGTGGGTTTAGGGGTATCTTGCAACCAAGCTTTTAGGTATTTATTCAGTATGACTGATAATAAAAATAAGTCAGTCCTTTGGTCCAAGTCCCATATTGCCTTAAAATTTGAAAAAATAAATAAAGTGGAAAAAAAGATGATTGGATCAATCATCCCCAGCCCTCCACTTCGTTTTGATAAGTAGGTATAATGACGCTTAATTGAGTTAAGCCTATTACCCCACAACATTTGAAAAAATAAACTATAAAGTCTAGTTTCTAGTACAGGTGGAAGTGGAACTACTTGGGCAATATACAACAATAATGGAACAAGGAATTTTTTTATGACTGCAACCCTCTGTAATTTTGGCAATCTCCAATGTTTCCATATATTAACTTTAGCCTCAACAGCTTGTAAACCTTTTTCCCAATTCAATAAAGGCAAATTCTGAGGTCCATACCATATCCCAAGTATCTTTAAAGGTTCAGTGGATATATCAATACCTTCAATAATTATTGATTCAGGAAGTTTAGCCCTATAAATAATCCTCTGCTTTTAAAAGGATTCAGTTGTGCATTCGAGACCTCAGAATATTGTAACATTGAATCCAAAAATAAAACTATTTGATCCGTGTGTTGAAAAAATAAGCACAAATCATCAGCATAAGCTAAAACTCTAACATTCTCATGTAATAAAGGTACTATAATTCCATCCCATAATCCTTGGCATGATACATATTTAATCAAAGTATCTATTGCATATACATACAGTAATGGGCTCAAAGGGCAGCCCTGCCTTACTCCTGTAGGAATATGAAAACCAGGTCCTATCATAGTACTCAGCATAGGGTAAGTTAAACTAGTGTTATATATCTCCTGAAGCCAAGTTACGAAATTCTGATGCACCCCGTAATAAGATAAAACTAATAATAAGAAAGGGTGATATACCCTATCAAAAGCTTTTCTTTGATCTACTGATAACATACAACTAGTTTGATTACCCATGTTAACATATTCTATCCAGTCTCTAATAAGGTGGTGTGCTTGAAAGATCGATTTGCCTGGTATACTACAATATTGATAAGGGGATAGAACCTGAACTGCTATTTGTTTCAATCTGACATTTAAAATACTCATCAATATCTTATAGTCTGAGTTCAATAAAGTGATAGGCCACCAATTATCCAATAAATATCTATCCCCAGATTTAAATAAAAAGATTAAGAGACCCTCAGAAAACCAAAGCGGAAACTTAACAGAAAGAAGGAAAGAATTAAACACTAACTCTAAACTTGTTGCTAAGGAATCAGGAAATGCTTTATATAATTCTATCGTCAGTCCATCCTTACCAGGTGATGTTCCAGGTTTCAAGTGCTTAATTGCTGTAATAATTTCTTGTTTCGAAATGGGCAATACTAAATCCCCTATACCTGTAAGATGTTTAGGTTTATCCAATGTTGCCAAGAATTGTTTTATCCGTAAACAACTGGGAGCATTTACAGGTTCATGAGCCTGAAAAAAATGTTCTATCATCTTTGTCAGTGTCTCCTGCTCTGTAATAATATTACCATTCTCATCTTTTAGACCATCAATAGTAGTATTAGATCTATATTTTTTAAAGGCCTCATAAGGATCACCTTCAGGACCTTTTTTATTTCCAAATTTAAACAAAGCCTGTAAAGTTTCCGCCCTATTGTATTGCCATTCTTTAAGTTGTTGTTTCAGGAACGCAATTTGGTTAGAGTTATCAATTTTAGAAATATTTGCAAAAGAAATCTGGTCATACAATTGTTGCCTCAATTTAAGATAATGTAAAAACTTAACATTTCCCCTAGTTTTACCAATATTTCTGAAAAATGATGAAAAATCATTTTTCAAATCTGCCCACCATTCCCCCAAATCGTCATACAAAAAAGCTACTGACAGTCTAGCCTGTAACAAGAAAGTAAACTTATTTCTAACTTCTGTACACTGAAGCAACGTCGCATTCAATTTCCATCTAGCTCTTGGTTTAACCGGCAATCTCACAGGACCAATTTTACACAACAAAAGCAAATGATCAGAGAAAGAAACCGGGAGAGTAAAGAATTCAAATACTACCGAATCCGAAAGAAATATATAGTCAATAGTAGAAGTAAATGTATTTTTTTTTAAAGTAAAATCTACTCCTCCTCGTTGTCTACTTCTACCATCTATCAAACCAGATCATTTTATTAATTGTTCTAAAGCCCTAGAATCACAGTAAATCTTCTTAACTTTTTTCTATCTTTTCTTTTTCCTTAGGTTTATTTCTACCTATCTGTGTCTTAAGTTCACAATTGAAATCACCGCATAAAAAAATTTTATACGAGGTAAACAAATATGGCTTAATCATATGGAACAAGGCTATTCATTCAGATTTAATTTGAGAACAGTAAACGTTAATAAATCTGCACGTTAAAGACTTCCATACCCCATCAAGGATCAATAACCGGCCAGGTACTACATCCATCAATTTAATTAAGGAAAAAATGAAATGAGTTAAACACAACCCCTATCCCATCAGCTGAATCCTGACCAAAGGACCAGTAAGAAGGCCCCCAGCACCATTGATGTTGAAAGAACCTACTTTGATCCAGAGAATACATCCAGGTTTCCTGCAATAAACAAATCTGCAAATTTTGAGAATGAATATACTCAAACACTAACTCCCTTCTTTTATGATTCAAAAGGCTGTGTACATTTATAGATCCTAAGGTAATGATCATTCCTCAGGAAAAGGGAAAAAAATCGGTTAGCTATCTTTTTTTCTCTTTTTTTTCTTTTTTCCTTTATAACCTTCAGAAACCCTCAAAGGAGAAGGTGGACTATCCTGTAATTGTTGGGAATCTAGCTCCTGACTATTAAATTCTGTATCACCCCAAGAGGAAGTTAATACCGAAAAGGGATTATTGGATTCTGTTTCAATCAGGGAAGGCCCTAAATTTGATTTAGTATGTCTCGAGGATCTACGTACAGGTACTAATTCAAAAGGACGTACCACCCCTTTACCTTCTGTTACTTCCTGTACCACTTCTGTTCCTAAACTATCTACCATAGGTAGCTTCAACTGTTCACCCTCTACCACATTTGATCCTGTATCATTTAAACCCGGTACATTTGGGTCCTTTTGAGATCTTATCTCGTCTGCTACATGTATAATGACTTTATCTTGTGCCTCTTGAATCAGTAATTCAGGACAACCAGATGATGTTTTATATTTTAGCCCACTCACACTCAGAAAAACATGACCAACACCTTCACATAAATCACACGCGTTTGATTCTCACATTGAAGTACCCATGTCCAATTTCCCCACAGTTTTCGCATCGGGGTTTGTCACAGGAACTCGACAGATGGGTGCGAGCACCACACCTGTAACAGGCTCTGGGCTGCCCTGCATAGAAACATACCCCTCTATCTCTTCCTAAAAGGAATGAGTTAGGTATGTGTTCTACTCCCTTCTCTGTTTGCCAAAGTTTTACTTTGAATTTCCATCCCCCGGTCCAAAACTGCTCAGAATCTAAAATGGCTTCAGGGGGGCTTAAGACCTCATACTTCTGCCTCAACCAGTATGAAATGTCGTCCACATGCACACCCTCATTCCGAAACATAATGGTAACAAATTTTATTAATGGTTTTGTCAGGGGAATCACAAAAAAGGGTGCCCACAGAGGTGAAAACTTCACTTGATTATATCTTTCCCAGAACAAATCTAATGCTAGGGCAGATCTAAAACTAACATCAAAATTATCCTCTCCGGAAATATTTATAAATGCGAAGACTTCTTTAGGTGAAAAACGTAAGGAGTCTTTCAACAAACATTTTCCTACATATCCTCTGTCTGGTCTGCTTTCCAAACCACCCTTATATCTAATTCGTACTGCGTTTCTGCGAGGGGCAGCCTCCTGCTTAGTTCTAGAAAACAATTCAGACATCAAAGGTTTTTTAATTGGTAAAACATGTACTAGACCATTAGTTTGCTGCCCATTAGGTTCCAATGGTACTAAATTGTCTAAAACTGTCTGTGGCATATCATGCTGTACCTCATTTCCCCCTCTTCCTGGTTCAGAAACCACAGGCAAAGGCATATTAGGTTTCCAAGCTGGTGTAGCTTGTGAGAAGTTCAAAGTTGGGTCCCAGTCAGGAGGTGGGTGCCAGGCTCCCTTGTTTAGTGTCCAACCCGCCTCTCTTAAAGCTTGATCAGGAGACCAAGCTTCCACCTGTGAGGTCTGTGCAGCAGACCCTGTGCTCAAAGAAAGTGCAGCCTCAGATGGAACTGTATGTGTCAAAATGTCTTTCTCAAATATACTAGCTTTGTTTGAGACTTCTGGAGGATGTTTAGAAAATAAAAGCGTAGTGGTTTTTTTTTCCATACCAGTCTCTCCCACTTTGTTCATACCAGGCCTAAGACGTTGATTGAAAAAAAATTCAGAAACTCCGTCCTGTTAGAAGGGAGTAGTTTGATAAATACAGGGAGTCTCCCCATTCCCCACACAAACCCCATTAACAACATCCGTACCAGCTGTTTGCAAGAGTGTCATATTCAGGTCCTGTAACATCTCCGGTTTGTCCATAGTGGTAATAGCCGCCCCCGATAAATCTGTAGTTGAATTTGTTACCTTAGGATGCACACTATCCAGTCGGTCTCTCTCCTTGCATTCTCCAAAGGAAATATTACCGAGATTCTGCTCCGTAGTTCGTTGAAAATGCTCTCCTCTCATCTCGCTGTCCTCCTGAACCTGTTCCGGTATCGCTTCCTCCTCTGGTGTCTCAAAAACAACGTCGTCTGCGTCACCTCTTTTCTCTCCCTCCGGAAGTAGGGAAACAGCTGCTATTACCTGCGGTACCACTTTTTTCCCTTAACAGACTTCTGGTTAGTTAAAGGTAAAGACTCACGCTCCGTCACAGGGAATGCTCCCGGAGCTTCCTGCTGTTTCACCATCGTTTCCAAATTTTGTGCTGTAGTCTCGAAATGTAACATACGCGGTGCCGACTGCACCGGTTCTGCAGTAGGGCAATCCTCTCTCAGAGGATCCTCCCCAACACGCTCCGATAATGTGGCCATCCGTTCTGCAGTCCAGTCACTACTGACTGAGCTCTCTGTTGCTCCGCCAGCCCCCTACTGCCGAATTGCAGTAGGGGAATTTCCCCGGTGTCCTGGCCAAATTTCCCTCATTCACTAAAAATACCACCAACAGCTTAATCTGGTTCAAGGTCAGTTGGCATTCATCTGTATCCCCCTCCCCCGGGTCATGCCTGAAAATAGGCAGGATTTGTCTAGTGCACTTACCCGGTCAACAAAAGATAAATAAATAAATCATAAAGCATAAGTAGCTTTCATAGCTAGAAGGGATTGTACTTTGTGTTGAATGCACATTTTTATGCCTTCCTTAGTGCTGTGCTCTAGAGGGATATGTGAACATACTTCTGGCACTCATAATGTACACAGAGCATACTGAAATTTAGAAAATGGGCCAGGAAAATCTTAAACCGGATTGGCTCAGACCACCCACCACCCAGTCCACTATCAGGCAATGAAGACTGGGAATAAAAGTCCCATTCATTCCCTGCCCAACTGCCCACTTTTATAAAAAAGGAAATCAGTGAGCTGAGAACAGAATGCTGAATTTTTTTTTCTCCTTTAGCAAGCAAGCTTCCTACCCCCCCCCCAAACAGCGTTCACTTTTATCAGGGAAAACAAACTGTCTTTTTTTTTTTTATTCTTACCCCCACATAAAGCAGTTTTTTTTTTTTGCTACTGCCAGCACACACACATGCTTATCTCCCAGCAGTACTTGATGTTACTTCTTCTTGCTCAGCTGTGGCTCTTTCATTTAGTATCTATTATGAAAAAGCCATCAGTGTAAAAAAAAACACTTTTCTTAAGGAAAAAAAACTGCAGACACCATCTCCTCACTTCCGTGACATCATATCCAGTTTCATTATCTCAGTCGCACTTACAACAGTCCCTTCCAACCACATATATTTGGTGTACTGGTCCAGATCTAATTCAAATGAGTGCAAAAAGAAAAAGGAGAGCAATAAAACAAAAACAGCTCTACACCCAGCACTGGAAATTACCTTTGTGCACTCTGGGGAAGTATGCCCTGAGAAGCACCTCATATATCTACCTTTATGTATACAAAGCAAAATCTCGCATTGGCAGAGCAGCCATCAGCTTTGTGCTCCCTCAACTGTGGAACAAGCTGCAAAAGACTTTGAAATTAACTAACCCCATCAGCCTAGCAGCTTTTAAATCTCTATATCTACATCATAATAAGGAGTCCTGTGCCTGTCTACCCTAAATAGTGACTCCTATAAGTCCAAGCACACTTTAATTACTACTGTTAAAAGACTGATCACATCTATAATCGACTCTTCCCTCTCCCCTTTTTCTGCCCCTATATCTGTTCCTTCCACATTCCATTGACCCTGGTTCCAGCTCTAAATTCTCCATACCGTATCACTATATATCTTTTTATGTTACGTTTTATTCGTGTTCGGTGCACCTGATATGTATATTTCTTTACTTTTATGAAAAATTGTGTCCTACCCAAAACTAGCTGTATCTTCTGTTCCAAACATATACTACTGTCAATGCTAACTGCTGATACTTTGTATATACTGTATTATTGTATCTCACTTTATTTATATTATTACTATTTTCTTGTGTGTTGCATCCCATGTATATTGTCCCTTGTTCCTTGTTAACAAACCCAGGTCCACTCGAAAATGAGCTTGCTCAACAGTGATCGCCTGGTTAAATAAAGACTTTGATTGATTGATTGACTTCTACTCATCGGGGGTGTTGCAGAACAAAGTACAAAATGAAAATGAAGAAAGACTTTTTAAAAACATCATTGCCCTTTACTGGTAATTCTACCAGTAGGGGGACTACTTTATGAGTGAACGCATTTTATTAATTATTCTTCATTTATTTTCCATTTTATTAAACATTTAAACAAATACCCATTTTCTTTGCAAAAATAATACCTTTCAGGGTGGCAGTAAGGGCTATACTCACCCTTCCAAGGGCTATAAGGAGATCTGTGGCATTAGTCCTCATTACGGTCCTGGGCAGGTGGATATAGCCCAGTACTGCCCACCCTGGAGAGTTTTATTTCTTGGCTAGAGAACCTTGGGCCTTGTTTTGATTTTTACTTAGGGCAAGGATATTGTGCAGTGCAAAGCTCTACTTCTGAACATGAGGCAGTGTGTCTTTATCTTTCTTAATTTAAAAACTGGGAGCAGTTGAGAAAACTGAAATGTCCAATTTAATACATTTTAATTGCCGCTTTCTCTTGTCTGGAAATTATTTTGTGAGATGTAGTTATGAAAGGATTCATAAATGTTATTGTATGTGCTTTCTAGAAATACCAAAATGAAATACAGTTAAGCAAATCTTCCTGGTATTATAACCCTATAGAACATTTCATGAATAGAGCACTGAACTGCCACAATCTGTCACACTTCCTAGAATAATTATTCTTTATATTATACAAGAAACGAGGTGGCTCAAGACAGACACTGACAGAGCTAAATTGACAGAAGCACTGCATGGTCATAAAGTAGAAAGACTGATTCACGTCAAAAACATAGTCACCGTCCAATGTTAGGAAATTATATTATAACATTTATTTCACCATAAAAACTAGTAGCAACCCCTCACAAACATATGGCCAACGTTTCATGTCACAGCTTTATCAAGACGTTAGATTGATACAAAAGGCACTCTTAAATAGCTTTGTCTATGTAATATGCTAATATATGCTAAAATATTCTTGAAGACACATATACCCAAAAAGTGAAGCACTCATAGCACCCTATATATCTGGACCTCGATACTGAAAATTGCACCTGGCAATGGCGCAAGTGGTTTCTCCGTGCAACTGAGTAGGGCTGGAGCAACAAAGAGATATACTCAGTAGAGATGTGCAATGGCACAACTCTTCTGAATATTTAAAAATATGTGGGTGGTGCAAATACGCGCTGGCTCATCCCCCAGACAGGTCTGAATACCTGGAATGGGAATGTGCCAGCGCATCTGGAGATGCACCATGGTCAATTTCCAGATATTGAGACCTGAACATGCAAATGGGGTCATTATGCATGTGGGGCACAAATAGGGCAATTTGCATATCATTATGGCTCCATTTGCAAGAGTTGTGCAGGGCTGGCTGGCAGAATGTGCTGGGCACCCTACACAGCATGTTTGATGTCCCTGGTAGTCTAATAGGAACCCCCTCCCTGCAGGAAACCCCAATCACCGTAAAATAATCATTTCCTTGTCCCTGGTAGTCCAGTGGTTCCCCTCGCCCCTCTCTGTACCCCAATCACTGTAAAATAAATAGTTTAGTGTCCCTGGTAGACCAGTGATTCTCCCCTCCCTGCTCCATACCCCAGTCACTGTAAAATAATCATTTCATTGTCTCTGGAAGTCCAGTGGTCCCCCCCTCCCTGCTATGTGCCCCGATCCCCATAAAATATTAATTCTAGTGTCCCTGGTAGTTCTGTGTTCCCCCCTCCCCACCTGGTACTCCAATCATAGTACAACACAGGATGCTAGCCCTAGTAGTCTAGTGGTACCCCCACCCACACAGGGCTCATATCCACCTCACCACCCAAGCAGGATTGGCAGTAAACCACCTATTCACTTCTGCGGGTGCTCACTTGAATGACCGCTTAAAGTAACACCTGCAAGCAAATTGGTCTACGCTGTCAACCAATGGGTTGGAGTGTGTACTGTAATAGTCATTCACAACTTTGTGAATGAAGTCGTTCATTCACAAAGTTGTGAATGACTATTACAGTACACACTGCAAGCCCATTGGTCGACAGTGTGGACAATGAGCTTGCAAGTGTTACTGTAAGTTGTCATTCTTTGGGTAACCACAGAAGTGAGTGGGTGGGTTTACTGCCCACCAATGACCTGGGTGGGGGAGCTGGGTGTGATAGGGTTCCTGTGTGGGTGGGGGGATGGGGTACCACTAGACCACCAGGGTCAGAGCTTCCTATGTTGTACTACAATTGGGGTACAGGACAGGGAGGAGGGGATGACAGGACTTCCAGGGACACTAGAATAAGTATTTTATGGGGATCGAGGTACAGAGCAGGGAGGGGGGAACCACTGAACTATGAGGGACACTAATATTATTTTATGGGGATCACAGTATGGAGCGGGAAGGGGGGACCACTGGACTACCAGGGATAATGAACTAATTATATTATGGGGATTGGGGTTTCAAGTGGGGAGGGGGGAACCACTAGACTTCCAGGGCACTGAATGCATTGTAGAGAAATCGGACATGGTGCTTGGGGAGGTTTATCCACCCAGGAGCTGGTGGATGTTGTGTTGCACCTTGCAATACAACAGCCTGCCTGTGGGTTGCTAGCAGTTAGTCCTGTTTTTTACAGGTGTAACTTTGTGATCATGTATGCGGCATATCTCGGAGATGTGCTGGCAGATGCGTAGCACATCTCAGCTAAATATCAAGATGGGCTGCATATGCATGGGCACACCCTATGGAGAAGCCCCGCACATATTATCTTTATGCTGTGGTGCATCTGAAAATGCGCAGAGCATTTCCCCTTTTGAATATCGCCCCGGGGCACATTTCTGGGGTTGTGCCTGTGCAACTCAGTTGCACAAGGAGTAACTCCTTTGAATAACTAGGTCCTGGTATCAAAGTACCTAATGTGAAACAAATTAAAATAACTGTGAAAAACATATGTTCTCCCCTACACAAAATCTATAAAAAAAGTCAGAAAATCAATATACTAAGCTGCTACAATTGCTAGTTAATAGTACTACACAGGAAAATATAGCTGCAGAAGGATCCGATTAGATGGCTGCACCTAAATATATGCAATAGGAAACATGGATATTGCTAATGACATAGATGTTAATAAAGTGTTCTTCATTTGCATGCATAGACAATCATCACCGAGTGTTAACTATTTTTTTTTTGAGGAAAGGAAGAAGTTGAAAGTGTTCATTAAGTCCAGGGTAGGAGCTGACCTTTAATCTGTACTGGCAATAGGATTCCTTGCACATTAGTTTATTATCCAGATCCCCACCCCCTTAAGTCCAAGACTCTGAAAGAAAAAACATTTCCAGATCTTGCAGTTTTAGTATGTAATGTTAATGTGTTTTCCAGTGAACTATTTCTTGTACAGCATAATTGTTCCAATATCCTGGTTCTGAATTTCCTCAGCATTTTGCCAACATAATAACATCCACAGGAACAAAGGGCAATGTACAGAAAAGCTTCTGTACTACATGATATGAAAAAAATATACAGTACCTTGAGATGTTCACTGGTTCTAGGAAAAATAAATTCTACTCCCAGCTATATATGATCACAAGCTGTGCCATTTCCATGTTTATGGCTACCAATCAGAAGATGATTTCTTTTGGGTCTTTGGTCTGCAGGCTGTGTACTGATACATTTGACAGTTTTTTTTCCTCTTCTGTCTCTTACCATTACACCTCTATTGACTAATTCATTAAATGCTGGTTCATCTTCTAGAATGTGCAAATTATTCCTAATGATTTTCTCCAAACTTTTGGCCTGTGTGTTAAAAGTGGTTATAAAATTAGGACCATTATACCTAGAATAATTTTTTCTTTCTTTCTAGATCTAAGAAAAAATCATTCTGTCCATTTTATCTACTTCGGCCTTTGTTTTTATGAGGCAATTAGTACTGTAGCCTCTGTTCTGGAATCTAGCTGTTAAAATCTCTGAGCTCACATTATATCCCTTCTACAGTGCTACAGTTGCATTTGAAATGCATATATTGCCCCACTGGTATGTTAGTGGTCACATGCCTGGGATGATAGCTGCTGTAGTGAAGTATGGCATTATGGTCAGTGGACTTTTGGAATAAGTCAGTGGATGAGCCCCTTTCTTTGTTTTTGAACATCACTAGATCTGGAAAAGACACTTCTGAGTAGCTGGCTATTAGTATGAATTTTAAATTGGTGTTTTATTTTTCTAAGTACTGTAATGCACACATTGTATAACCACTTTTAGCACACAGACAAGTTTGGAGAAAATCATTAGAAAGATTTGGCAGATTCTGGAAGTTGAACCATCACTTCATGAAGTAGTCAATGGAGGCCCAAGGGTGACATACAAAAAGGAAAAAAAAAACATTGAACTTGTTGGTACACAGCCTGCAGATGGACCAAAGGCCCAAAAGAAATCAACTTCTGGTTGGTAGGCATAAATGTGGCAATTGTACAGTTTGTGATCACATACAGGAAGGAGAAGAATTTGTTTTTCCTAGAAGGAGTGAATGTCTCAAGCTACATTCTTTCATATCATGCAGTACATAAGTTGTTGTGTACATTGCCCTTTGTTCCTGTGGATGTTATTATGTTGGCAAAATGCAGAGGCAATTTAGAACCAAGACATTGGAACACTTACTCTGTATAAGAAAAGGTTGACTGAAAAACACATTAGCATTACATACTAAAACTGTAGGATCTTGACATGTTGTTTCTTTCAGAAGCTTGGAGAGGGCTACACTTGGCATCGGTGGGAGGGGGAGATCTGGATAATAAACTTATGTGCAGGGAAACTTATTGCCAGTACAGATTAAAAGTCAGCTCCTGCCCCCACCTTACTGAACACTTTCAAATTGCTCCTTTCCTCTTAAAAAAATACATACTTAAGACTGTGCGATGATTGTCTATACATCCAAATGAAGAAGTTTATTAACATCTATGTCATTAGCAATATCCATGTTTCCTATATATATATATATATATATATATATATATATATATACTGAAAAAGTACAGTGGCGTGAAAAAGTATTTGCCCCTTCCTGATTTTCTCTATTATTGCATATTTGTCACACTGGATGTTTTCAGGTCTTTAGACAAAATATAATATTAGATAAAGGGAACCTGAGCGAACAAATAACACTTTTTTTTTTTACTTATTTCATTTATTTAATGAAAAAAGTTAACCAACACCAACTGGCACTGTGTGAAAAAGTAATTGCCCCCTAGTTAAATCAACCCAATTAAAGGGATAATTAGAGTCAGCTGATTGAACACAGCCAGGCTTGATTACAGCCAGCCCTGCTCAATATAAACCTCACTTATTTTGGCCCTTACCATCAGAGTCACGTTGCCAGCACAAAGATTCAACAAGCACATTATGCCATGATCAAAGGAAGTTCCTGAAAAGATCAGAAAAAAATTTGTTGCCCTCTATCAGTCTGGAAAGGGCTACAAAGCTATTTCTAAGGCTCTGGGACTCCATCAAACCACAGTGAGAGCCATAATCTCCAAATGGAGAACACTTGGAACAGTAGTGAACCTTCCCAGGAGTGGGCGGCCTGCCAAAATTACTCCAAGGGCGCAGTGTAAAATCATCCAAGAAGTCTCAAAGGATCCTAAAACAACATCCAAAGAACTGCAGGCTTCTCTTGCCTTAGCTAAGGTCAGTGCTCATGACTCCACAATCAGAAAGAGACTGGGCAAAAATGGGCTTCATGTGAGAGTAGCAAGGCGGAAACCACTGCTAACCAAGAAGAACATAAATGCTCGTCTCTCATTTGCCAAGAAGCACCTGGATGATCCACAAGCCTATTGGGAAAATGTTCTATGGACAGATGAGTCCAAAGTGGAACTTTTTGGACAACATGGATCCCATAATGTCTCGCTAGAAAGCAAACACAGCATTCCACAGTAAGAACACCATACCAACAGTCAAACATGGTGGTGGTAGTGTGATGGTGTGGGGATGCTTTGCTGCCTAAGGACCTGGATGACTTGCCATAATTAAAGGAACCATGAATTCTGCTCTGTGCCAGAAAATTCTTAAGGAGAATGTCCAGTCATCCTTCCGTCAGCTGAAGCTGAAGCGTAGTTGGGTCATGCAGCAAGACAATGATCCAAAACACAAAAGCAAGTCCACATCAGAATGGCTAAAAAGAAGTAAAATTAAAGTTTTGGAGTGGCCTAGTCAAAGTCCAGACTTAAACCCAATAGAGATGCTGTGGCAGGACCTGAAACGAGCAGTTCATGCTCGAAAACCTACCAAATGTTACTGAATTAAAGCAGTTCTGCGAGGAAGAGTGGTTAAAATTCCTCCACAGCGATGTGAAAGACTGATATTGAATTATAGGAAGTGTTTGGTTGCAGTCATTGCAGCTAAATGTGGCATAACCAGTTATTAAGTGTAAGGGGCAATTACTTTTCACACAGTGCCAGTTGGTGTTGGTTAACTTTTTTCATTAAATAAGTGAAATAAAAAAAAAAACAAGTGTTATTTGTTCACTCAGGTTCCCTTTATCTAATATTACATTTCTCTAAAGACCTGAAAACATCCAGTGTGACAAATATGCAATAATAAGAAAATCAGGAAGGGGCAAATACTTTTCACGCCACTGTACATATGTATATATATATATATATATATTCATGGCAAAAAACTCCATTTAATGCATCAGTTAGGGTTGTTCCACAGTGACAAAAGTGAAATTCGCTGTTAGGGTTGAAAACCCTAACTCACCACACCCCCAGCACCACACACACACAGACACACACACACATTCAAGTATGGGGAGGACCAAGTCAACACAACCAATGACAGACGCCCAGCAGCAGGTGACAGAAATAACAAACAATTGTCTAAATGTACTACGAGACATCCCCACCCACATGACCAGGTACTGCATGCTCAGTGGAGATCAACAGCAAAACTGAGGCCATGTACACCAAACGTACACATTCCTGATTGCAGCTGCACAGCATTACCACACTTAGTAGTTGCATGGCCTTACCTACCGATGCCCCACCACACCATGCCACTTGTGGTTTGCCACCTGAGCAGAGTTCAGCAAAACGAAGGAGTTGTACAGGTATAATATCTCTGATAATAACAAGGGTTTGAGAAATGCAGCTTTCAATTGAATGTAAACATTGTAACAGCCTTATGTTTAGTTTTATTAACATACATAGAGCCTAACCATATGATGAACATGATTTAATGTTGTTTAAAAAACAGTTTTATTATGATAGCAATAAGCCACTCTCAGGTATTATGTTAATGGTCAGTTTATCACTGTCTAGCGATATGTGGCACTCGGTATGCCTCATTCAACATTAAATCCCTACAGGGTGATTGACAGACCATTTAACATAACTGTTGGTCATGCCTTATTGCTTAATTGCCTTTATGAGTAGATACTTTCCCTCTGCTAGGCACTGCAGCAGCTTTGCAATACAGTGTCCGACCCAGTTACACCATACACTGTCTAGTTAGTGAAGAATGGCTGTGAATATGAACGCATGAAGATGAACAGTTTGACTTGATCATTACAGTCATCAAACCCCCTAGTGTGATTACACGAAAGTAAAATTTGCGACACTTTCAAATGCACGAAAGTATTTGTTTCGAAACTTTCGTGCTCACGAAAGTAATTTTCCAAGACTGTCTATATATTGACACAATTTCAGATTCTATGGAGAAATAGCTCAATTTTCAATTTTAAACACATAATCTGCTGCATAGCTGCTTCAAACTCAGTGCAGTGCAGATATTTTAGATTTACAATGTTCCAAGCGTGCATAACAACTGTGCAACGCAGACTTACAAAACACTAATTTATTGTAATTTTCACACTCAAATGTCCTCATATATCCATTTTAAGACCTCTGCTCATAACAGTGTCACTTTTATGTTTAAACATTTCTACCATATAATCATTTCTCACATCAACTGAGCCAAAATGCAGCACATAAGCAAAAGCACACTATTGTTAAGATGTGACTAATGAAATCTGTACTATTCACAACATTGTGGGTTGAAAGCAAAATAGTAAATTCTCAACTGAAAAGTATGACAAAACACAAACTTACAAGTGTACATGTGAACTGCACTGCGCAAGCTTGTAAATCAGAAATATTTCAGAATTCTCACACAAATTTTTCAACATATTCAGTTTAAGTTGTCTGTTCACAAACACAGCCACGGTAATTTTGTGACTGTGCTTTACAGTTATTTCATCAATGAACTTCATCATTGCACAGTACATGTACAGGAAAACATTTTTTCCCATGTTGTGAAAAATTACAGCTCCAATGGCGATACACAGGAGTACAAAAAACACAATGTTGGTAAAATGCAGCAGCGATATTGAAATTTCGCTAACATGCAAGCATACTTACCAACTGTGGTACACACACTCACACAACAGTAATAGTGGCATGTCCTCCCCCTAATTGTAAACATACTAATTGTTACAGATTTGGTAATGCACACTATCACTCTCAAGTTTTTGCTCTACCATATAGTAAATTATCATACTGACTATCCCATGACACGCTACGTGGTAGAAAACACATCTTCATACACAGGTAAAAAATCACACCTATCGTAATCATAAGAACACATGTGAAGAAAAAATCTTTTAAATGTGCACTAAAATATTGAGAATGAACAAATTTCTGATATTACGTAGCAGCTGCGCAATGCACATTCATAACAACTATCATTTAGTTATGTTTTTACCAAATTGTTAACATTCTTAACGTACTATTCTATTAATACACAGTGTTATAAGAAATTTACTGAAGCCTATTCTAAAACTTTTTCTCTCTCATACAGGTGCCTGATACTTCTGTAAGATTGCTTACTGTCACTGTCAACCATAATACCCAAAAATGCCAACTAAATACAGACGTAGATGTGTCTCAAAAAGAGAGCGGTATAATAGTACTACACTGTTGTATAAGGGCAACAAACAAAACAGTAAAGGCACACAAAAAAATGAACATCGACAGACCTTTACTTCAACAGTGACCCCTACATCAAGTCACTGCACAAAGAAACAAAAATCCTTAACAGAAAAGCAAAAATGTATAGCATCACAAATGTTGTGTCGATCTCTGAGACGAAACACAACTATTTTGAGTGTAACCATCAACAGACGCTCAAAACAACACCGTAAAATAAAAAATAGTGACTTACAACTCAGAAAGAGAAAGTATTTTCCAATCACTATAGTAAAGCTGGTCGAAAGACTTATAGCTGCTTGTGCAACACACCTGCAAAAGAGCAAGAGTCACCTTTCTCTGATGAATTTACGTCTGAAAGTACGGACTTTTGTCAACAGAGCACTGTTTGTACCACAACGATTGTGGCGTAAGATGTGTCATGTGCTTGAACAATTCAGGAAACTTGTATATGCCATTAAAAAAAAAGGCTTCAACAGTATCCTTGTTTGACTGTTGACAACTTCTGCCATGTTTTCACAGGACAGTGGCTGCACACACAGCACTCAGAAGCATATTTCTGGGAAGAGTCTTATCATTACTTTACGAAAGAACAGACGTTCAGTATTGATGAGTCTGGCAAACTAAAAAATGTCCTCAGTATCTCTGATGACAATCAATTGGATAGTGATGATGACTATGGTCCAACCACACTCTTCAATAAATGGCACTGCCTGACATGGTCATGTGATGCTACCTGCAACCGTAGGCAATCATCATTTCAAAAAGTAGAACACTTTGTTAACCTATTCATAATAACAGATCGCAAAGAGAGACATAAACTATTTACAGAAATTGACCATTGTGAAATCCCGGCCACATACTGGACTCATGGGTCACTCACTTGCATGTCTCGATACTGGTGTTTGTGATACTTTTTTTCACAACATGCGGATGCTTGCAGTGCATCAAACAGGCATGCAAAACTTTGTCTACAGAGTATATGAAGTACAGAGAGCTGTACATCAGTAAACTTGTTTAAATGACTTATTGCAGTCAGGTGACATGCAGGGTGCCATTACTTTCCTAAAAAAACTGCAACAGATTCATTCTGGACCAGAAACAACTAATTTCCAGTTTAACACTTCAACAGAAAAATCTGTTTCAGTGTTAGAAAATGACATTCTGAAACAGTACGGGAAGGAAATTGCTAAGTTTGAGGTTGCAAAGTCTCAGAAGTTTGATTCTGTATGTGTGTCATGTAACCGTTTGTGCTACACGAAACAAACTGTCACAGTCAACCTAGAAACCTGGTCACCATACAATGACATGTGGTTCCGCTTGCAGCATTCTTGCTGCTGAAATCTGACTTTCAGCCACAAGACACCATTGTGCTATGCAAACACTGTTTTTCAAAACTGAAGTGCAACACTTTGCCAGCAAGGTCAGTGCTAAACAACATGGAAACAGATATTACACCAAGTGAGATTTCAACATTGAATATGTTTGAACGTATTCTAATTCAGACAATGAAACCATTCCAAATGATTCTACGTCTGAACACAAAGACACGGAAGATTCCACAGAAAGAGCTTGTTAGATCTCTAAAGGGTTCTGTGATGTATCTACCACTTCCTCTACAGGAAAATGTTCAAGCAATCTCAACAGAAAATAGCTTGGTCATTCTTGTAAATGGTGTGCCTACAAAGGCCAAGGTTATCTGGCAAGATGTTGTCAATGTGCAAAAGGTAAAGCTTGCTCTGGCTTATTTAAAGAGGAACAATTCCTTTTATATAGACCTTGACATAGATCAGATGGCCAGTAACTCTGTGCAACATGATCTATTAGAAAAAAGTAAGCCAATCATTGAGAAGGTCAGTACACAGACAAGTGACAATGTGTATGAACAGTACACAATTCACCCACTACATGGCAGAGATCCATTAGGAGACAACATTGATCTCTATCAAATGAAGCAGGTGGAAGGTGAGCCTGTCAGCATTTGGGAGGTAACACTAGAAGCACGCTGCTTCCCAGACCTATTTCCAAAAGGGTCAGGTGGACGCCTAGATGAAAGAGAAGTACGGGTACAGGGTGCTGAGTACTGCACTAGCCGTGTCCTGAGCAAAGATGGCAAATTCAGACGTAACATACAGTACCTGTTCCATCTGCTCTGGGAGAGTGAGCTTAGCATTCTGTCTGCATCTATAGCACATACCATTCATCTAACAAGTCCACTAGATGGAATTACAGCTGCTCAATTTCTAGAGAAATTAAAGCAGAAAGATGAAAATGTGCAAGTGAATCTGTCTTCCATACTTTCAAGTCTACGTGGCACCAAAGAATATTGGTATCGCAGACACTCAGAAGTGATGACAATGCTACGAGAGTATGGCGCAGCCACATAGTTTGTCACACTTAGTTGTGCTGAATATGCCTGGGACGAACTCAGTGAACTGTTGAAGTGGGCAAATTCCGATGTCGAAGGCATCTCATCGATGACTGTCGGAGAAATGTGTTCACTTGATCCTGTGACATTTTCACAAGTGGTTCCATGACATTCTCACTTTCATCTTGTCGAAGGACAATCCTCCTCTAGGTATTGTAGAACACTACTTTTGGAGGACAGAATATCAAGCACGAGGTGCCCCTCATATGCATATGTTATTGTGGATCAAGGATGCGTCACGCATTGGTGAACATGAAGCAGCAGAAGTGCTATCATTCATCAAAAAATATATCACTTGTCACATTCCAGACAAGTATGACAGTCCTACACTATGGAAGTTGGTACAAAAGTTCCAGCGACATATTTGCGCAAAATATTGCCGGCGAGTAGTAAAGAACAAATCTAATTGGTACACACGATGTCGCTTTGGATTTCCTAGATGAGTTTGTCAGAATGGTGCCATGAATGACCTTTTCTCAGCAATGCGACACCACTTGAAGGCAAAATCAACCAAGAGGGTATACGAGTTACCCAGGGATGAAAAAGAGGTGTACATCAATGACTACAACCCAACTCTTCTCGTAATGTGGCAAGCAAACATAGATGTTCAGTTTGTGGCTGACAACTCACTGGCCCTGGTTCGGTACGTCACTTCATACATAACCAAACATGAACAGACTAGCTTGCAAGATCTTTGGGAAGATATTGCCACTTCAAACAAAAAGCCTGACATCTCAGCTGTGGTCATTGGGTTTGAAGACTCTTTCACACAGAGAATAATAGACTTACGAAATCAGTGACCAGTTAATGGGTACACATCTGTACGGGAAGTCTGACGCTATATGTTTCCTCAGTGTAAACTACAGAGAGAAACGGAAGCGTGTACTGATTCCTCATGCTGAAATTGAGGAGCTCGCTGTCAATACACCTTCTTCAAAACATATCTTGAAGAATAACCTGATAGACACATACTACCCACGTAGACACAACGACATGAATGATATGTGTCTGACTGAGGTGGCTAAGTGGTATGACTACAAGACAGGTGCAGCACCTGACTCAACACGACACATTTACAAGGTCAATGGACTAGATAGCTGTCTTGTGAAGAGGCACAAGCCATGGCTTATAGATCACTGCAAACTGCATCTAGGCACATCAGAGAGCACAGAACATTACTACTTTGCTCTCCTATTCCTATTTAGACCCTGGAGGAGTGAGTCTGAATTAAAAAGGTGACTCTGACACATTCGAAGACCAGTTCAATCTCACTTACGAGAATTTCCAAACTGAGTACTCACAGACATATATACAAAGACTAAAAGCTGAGAAAGAACAGCTTGAGGAGGCAGAGAAGCAACTTCAGGAAGACACTCCAGTTAGTTCACAAGACAACCTTGATCCAGAAGGACAAGGTGTTCTAGGTGACCCTCTGCACTTAAATGCCCCAGAAGTGTTAATATCAGAAATTGAGACAGCCATGCAACATGGAACACACTCTATGGTCAACCCAGCTGATGTAAGAGAAAGACTAAATCAGCTTCAGCATACAGTTCACTCCCAAGTGGTTGAAGCTGTCCAACATGGTATACTACATGAAACAAAACAATGTGACTGCACTCAGTACAAGCCACTACTAATGTTTGTTAGCGGTTCAGCTGGCACAGGAAAGAGTTTCCTGATTGAAGCCATCACTGCAGAAGTAAGGAGTGTGACAGGCTCTTCAATGTCTGTTGCTGTAACTGCTCCCACAGGACTAGCAGCATACAACATTGGTGGAGTAACATTACACCGTCTCTTTATGTTGCCAGTTGAACATGGGAGAACTGGAGAGTATCGTAAACTGTCATTCGAGGTTGCATCTCAGCTCTGTTCCATGTTCACAAAGATGCAGTTACTCATTGTTGACAAAATCAGCATGGTCTCCAATGTCATGCTTGCCTGTATTCATCTACGTCTACAGCAGATCTTAGGTACTGACGATGGAGTGCCATTTGGTGGCAAAAGTATACTTGTGTTGGGAGACCTTTTACAACTTGCACCAGTCAATGCAGAGCATGTATTTACAACTCTGACTGCCAAGCAAGCTAAGAATATCCTCGGTTGCATTGCAGGCTATAACATATGGGAATTATTTACCTATGTTGAGTTGTCTGAGAACATGCAGCAAAGTGGTGATCTAGCTTACAAATCACTTTTAGATGAAGCTCGCACAGGTTCTCTATCACCAGAACATGTTTGTATGTCAAATGATCGAAAAATCACAGTACATAGTACATGCATAGAAACAGCATGTAATGTCTTCAGCGATATATACTCTACTGGCAGACACATAGTGTGTCTAATGCCACGACTAAAGAAATGCACTGAATTCAACAATCTAATGCTACAAAGAGAGAACCAAGAGATTCTAACTCTGCATGCAGTTGATACAGTTGATGGCATTATTCTTAGTCGAAAGCTAGTAGCAAAGATGACTGAACGACTAAGTGAACTGAAGTCAGATATTTCATGAACAGCTGGCCTAGAAGCTGTTCTCACAGTTTGTAAGAATGCACGTATCATGCTGCGACGTAATCTAGATGTAGAACAAGGTAAGGTAAACGGTGCCATGGGAAACATCACTGACTTTGTCTATAATGTCCAGAAGACATATATTGAGACACTTGTAGTGCACTTTGACAACATGGAACACTCTGTACACATAGATCGAACCTGCATAAAATTCCAGGTTTTTAAGGATATCTACGTAAACAGGAAACAGTTCCCATTATGTGTTGCATATGCTGTCTCCATTCACAAATCTCAGGGATTGAGTTTGGATTCAGCAATGGTAGACATAGGTACAGACATTTTCAAGGATGGCATGAGCTACGTTGCACTTTCACGTGTACGAAGCCTTTCTGGATTGCACATCATTAGTATAGCACCTCAGAAAATACGAGCTGACAAGCGATGTATTCTTGAGTACAACAGGTTACGTACTCTACATCAGCCACAAATATCTTTAATACCACTGCCTACATATCTGTCTGTCTCACACAATTCAGTCACAGCTAGAGGGAGCAACAAAGAGCAGCAAGCTTCCCAAAGTGATTCGACAAAAAAGAATTCAGCAAAGGCCACAACTTCAAGTAAACATTCACAACCAGCAATTCATCAGAAATCAGTTGGTGTAGCTGCTGTACCACTCTTTGACAACAGCAGTAGAGTAAACTGTTATGCTAACTCAGCTATGCAAGTTTTTCTACACATGCCACAGTTTGTGCAGACAATATCTGCTTCACAAGACAATCCCCTATCAAATGCTTTGAAGCAGATTATCAAGATGACTTCTGACCACTCTAACAATGTACAGTCACTAACACCAATGCAACAGGTGTTATCTACATATGCTGGATGTAGCACATTTGCTGCAGACATACAGCAAGACAGTACTGAGTTTATGATGGCTGTCATAAACAACCTGGATGAAGACGGCACCCCAATGCGGCAGTACTTCACAGTAACATATGTTACAAAATATGTATGTGTTTCATGTGGCAATTCACAGCGTGAAACCACACAAGACATGCTGTGGATAACTCTCTTTGTTTCTGAAGCCAAAAGTGTCAAATTTCGACAGCTATTCACTAATGCTGAATGTAGTCATGCCTGTGGAAGGTGCGGAGGCAGATGCACTCAGTCCATATGTCTAAGGAGTTCATCTCAATATCTGTTGCTTATGTTGCTGATTTGACTCCAACAGGCTCAGAGTTGATACTCCTATCACAGATTACACAGCTAGTAGAATAGTCTTCAACCAATCACTGTTTGACACTCACAGTATAATCTATCACCATGGTCAATCCATGTATTCTGGGCATTACACCTCGTTACTAAGGTGCAGAACTGGACGGTTAGAGTGTGACGACTCTACAAAGACTTTTAAACAGAGACTGCCACGTCACTTGAAAAATGCATATCTTCTAATATTGAAGAATTATGACAACCTTCATATTTCAGAAGAATAGGACAAAACATGTAGCATTTTAAAATGACTACTTTGTCCAAAAAAACATTCATGCCTCATTACAATGTTGTATAATGTACAACTGTAAATAAACAATACAATTTCAACAAAATGGAATTCTAATACAGACATTACATACACTGTGACATGTTAGATCTTGTGTAGATCAGTGACTACATGAAAATTGTTGTAGTGGCTTCAATCGGCGCCAACAATATTCACAGTCACTAGAGAAACCATGATTACATGTCTATCAAAGATTGTACATCTAAAAACTGAGGACTTACTACTCTCCTCCTCTGTACATCTCTTTAAAATCCATGTATCAACTCATATATAACAACAAATTGATATGACTTATAAGCTCTTACTCTTTGCAAACAAAGAGAACTTCTCAATTATTATCGTGAGATAACTGAGCTACCCTTATAACATTCAGCAAACATTCCACTCTGTCACAAGTTGTCTATCAACACTTCAATTGTCTAGTGAATCTTGACATATAGAGACATCATTCGATCACCATGCAACAGTGTAGAACTATCACGCTTTCATGCGTAGTACTAGTATTATTACATATGTAAAACAACTACCTTTATTGATAATGCAAGAGCTGAGTTACACAACTGTAAATAATAACCAATTGCTGAATCTAATTTAGTGACTCTTACAAGTGTTTAAAATTACTTGTACATAATAGAAACATTTGTTTTCAAGTGTACATTGTTAATAACTAGTTTGATACTTGTACTAAAAATAGCAGTGTAGCACTACAGTAGAAGTGAATGTTTTAGATATTATTCAGCAGTATAGTAACAACATTTAACTAGCCATAAGTTTGTTAAAAAATGCATTCCATGACAGTTTTAGTATTTACAAGTTAAGAATTTACATAGAAGCCAATGTAAGAATTGATAAAATGTCATTTGTTCATGTAAAAACATAATATTTTTTTAACTTGTCACATAAGTAATTCTACCTTATGTAAAAAATATTGACAATTGTAAATCAGGCACTGTTGCTGATCACAACAAACTGCATACCTGTTCCTGACAATATTTATGATCACCTCAATTGAAGGGTCGGGTGGGAATTTTCCATTTGCACCTAGTCAGTGACATATTATTAAATAAAATCAAATGTCACAAAACTTACATTTATATAAGTTGTATTACTTAGACAGTCAGCATATGGTTTCGCCACACAGGAACATCCACATTAGCAGTCACACAATTACAACAAAACACTTGTCTATCATGTCTGTAATCACACTTCACAACTGACTGACTTTCCTTATTAACATAACACACAAGTAATGCACTACACATTATTACAACATACAACCATTTTTAAAAAAGTAACATTTTTTACAAACCCCATTCACATTCAATAGTAAAAATATAATAAAGCGCCACAGCTTCAGCCTGACTATTAGAATTCCAGGTTGAATGTCAGAAACTACTTCCTCACATAAACAGTAGTGAGTACTGAAACATAACTAAAAACACACAACATCTGATTAGTTTCATATAATATCACACACTTACTCCAATCCATATTATACAGTTATTTTTATTCTTACACATTTACGTATTTGACAAGCAATGATTGCACACATACAAAGATTGTATTGTGAGACTGCTTCTGTTAACTAAATTTCACTCTTGATTGGACCTTTTCTCCATTTGACAAATTGGAATAAATTTTTAAAACCATAACCACCTGTGTCGACTCCTTACTTTAAATACCATTATGACATAAAAATAAGTGTCTATGACTTAAGCATACAAATCAATGTTTACTAATACTGCTACAACTATACCTCCATCAATTTGTTTGGTACCTATGACATACAGTCAGTATCACAGCATATGCAAGCGATGTGGGACATTACATGTCACATTTGACAGAATTCTAACAGTGTCAAAACTCAGCAATGTACTTACTTTTCCTGTGCCTATGCAGTCATTATTACTATACCAAGGTGCCACACATCAGCACCCAACAGGTCACAGCTGTGACTATACATGTACCATTCAGTCACTACTATGTGTACTTCAGAGTCTGACAAAATGCGTTTCTCATTGGCTGCAAACATCCTAACAACCTTATGTTAATTTTTATTACCATACATGAAGAGGTTGACGATATACTGAACAAGGTTTACAACTGTTTAAAACATGTTTCATTATTATAGCGATAAGTCACTCCCAAGAATTGTGTTAATGGTCAGTCAATCACCCTATAGAGACATGTACCAGTCAGCCACACCTCATGCACAACACCCCTGTGTGTCTGTGTGTGTGTGGTGCTGGGGGTGAACTTCGAAGTTCTGGTTTTCAACCCTATCAGTGAATTTCCTCACTTTTGTCACTCTGGAACAGCCTAACAAATGCATTAAATGGAGTTTTGCCTCTAATTTCCTTCTTTTGAGAATGATATTGAAAATAGTGAATGTAACTTGCTCCCGCCATATGATGTATTGTGGCATAGTAACAGGAGCAACAGCGCCAAACAGAAATGATAACAGTGGCACACATGGTAACACAAGCACGAATGAGAACAGAAGGTAATGCACACAGTGGCGTGAGCAGAGATGGTGTGCACGTGATGTCTTGTCACAGTAACTAAGCGTGAAAGAGAACGAAGAGGAAATGCACACAGTGGCGTGAACGGAATGGTATGCCACGTGATGTCTTGTCACATAATGTCTACGGTGCCTGTAAATTGAAATGTCAATGGGCATGGTGACACAAAGTGAAACAAGCGAAACAGTACAGTACACACAAATGGCAAAAAAGTAACAAAGCATAGCGAGAAATGAAAGCGCAAGGATGACGCGTGGTGGCATTGGGGTGTGCATTGGGATGATCAGCTAACTCTCACCCCATGACATGTGTAAAGCAGCAGAAGTACAATAGAATGGGGTGAGAGTTAGGACCCATGATCCCCAATGCACACCCCAATGCGGTTGGGGTGGGTGGCGGGTGCAGGGGTTTGCAACCCTAACAGCGAATTTCCTCACTTTTGTCGCTGTGGAATAACCCTAACTAATGAATTAAACAGAGTTTTTTGCCTCTAATTTCCCTTCTTTTTGGGAATGATAACGAGAAATAGTGAATGTAATGCAGCAGCAGGAGCGCGGTGCCCTCTGGGCTCCACGCTCCTGCCACATAATGTCTTGTGGCATACTAACAGGGACAGCAACACAAACAGAAATGCTAACAGCGGTGCGCATGGTAACACAAGCGCGAATGAAAACAGAAAGGGTAACGCACATGGTGGCGTAGACAGGAACAGTCTGCCACGTGATGTGTTGTCACATAGTAACATGGTGCCTGCAAACAGAAATGTCAAGAAAGATAAACAGTACTGTACACAGAAATTGCAAAAAATAACAGAAACACCAGCGCAAATGAAAACGCAAAGGATAACGCACATGGTGGCGCAGACGTCAACGTTAAGTGAAATGGGTACATAACCACAAGCGGAAAGGGCAACACTAACAGTAATGTAAGCGCACAGGCTGGTTTTCCCCAAAACCTGCATAGAGAAAGACAGTGAGTACAAATAATGTATGCATAATAATGAGTATCGGCATAGAAAATGAGATCTTGGAATACTAAATACATTATATCTCAGCAACCATACGACATAGAAAAAAAATTTAAAAGTCATATTATTTACAACTGTCCTGGCTAATTTGAATCTTAGCCCCAATAGAGGGCTAAAATTTCTCTACGAAAAGTCCATATCGCACTCGTTTCAAGATCGGGCCTGAAAGCCGTGACGCCGTAATGTTATCCTATGGGAAAAAAGAAAAGTTCAGAATGCCAACTTTATCTCTCCCTGTAATGTTTTTTCACCGAACCACTGAAAGGCACATCTGTGGGTTGTTGGCTGTCTTTCCTCCAAATGTCAGCAAAAAAGACCAAACTGTTATTTTGCAGCAGGAATCCAAATGATTTCTGTTATGTGTAGGGCGCCGTAATGTTATCCTATGGGAAAAAACGTCAATTTTGGAGTGCCGTAACTTTGCCGCCCTGTGATATTTTTTCACCAAACTACTGAAAGGCACATCTGTGGACTGTTGGCTGTCTTCCCTCCAAATTTCATGAAAAAAGACGAAGCCGTTATTTTGCAGCAGGTGCCAAAGGATTCCTGTAATGCTTCGGGTGAGTATTGTTATCCTATGGGAAAAACTGTCAACTTTGGAGTGCCGTAACCTTGCTGCCATGTAATATTTTTTCAGTACAACACTGAAAGGCATTTCTGTGAGATGTCAGCTGCGTTCCCTCCAAATTTCAGCCCAAAACTCCCAACGGTTATTTTGCAGTGCGGTGCCAAAGAATTGCTGTCATTTTCCCACAGACTAGAAAATTTCTGTCGCAATTTGAAAAGCTTTCACAAAAATTCGACACTTTCATGAACACGAAAGTAATTTCAAATACTTTTTCCAGAAATTTGAAAACATATTTCTGGGGTGTTTTCTAAAATAAAGACATGCAAAGCATCCTCAGGGCCGACTAGGTGAAAAAAAAATTAGGTTGCTAGAGGGTCTCAAATTTAAATGCCAACCATTTTCTGATCACCAACTGAAAACAAAATGGCTGGTTGCTAAAGTAACAGGCCATTTGCAGTAAAGTAAAATGCATTGCGACACTGTTGAACTTTTTGTTAACTTTTCCCATTGACTTATAATGGGAAATTGTTTTCTGAATAACTTTTGAACCGTTTAATATTTTTTCACCAAATCTTCAAAATGCACATCAGGGACCCTGGCCACACATTCCCTGAAGATTTCAGGCCAGTCGCACAAACAGTACGACCTGTAGGCGCGACCATAGATATCCAGAAAAAGCGTAAGCGCGTGCACAGATCACGCTTAATAACTCCGTAGCTGTATATCCGACCAGTACAAAACTTGGCAGGTCCCAAGGCCTATGGTTCTTGATCATGTATTCCAGATTTCAGGCAAATCCATCAAACGGTTGCAAAGTTATTAAGGTGCAAAGTTTTGGGGTTTAACATAGAAATGGCTCCTCAACCCTAACTATGGTAGCACGGATAATGAGGCAAGAAACTCCATTTAATGCATCAATTAGGGTTGCTCCACTGTGACAAAAGTAAGGAAATTCACTGTTATGGTTGAAAGCCCCACTTGGACCCCTCCAGCCCACTCCCCCAACCAGCATCAGGGTGCGCATTGGGGTCTTCAGTCCTAACTCTCACCCCATTCTCCTATTCCTCAGCTTCTTTACATGGGTTGGGGTGAGAGTTGGATGACGACCACCAACCCGCACCTGATGCCAGATGTGGGGTGGAGCTAGAAGATCAAGGGGCTTTCAACTAACAGCAATTCCTCACTTTGTCGCTATGAGGCTAACCATAACTGATGCATTAAACTAGTTTTGCCTCTACTCTATATATATATATATATTACAGGCAAAAACTCAGTTTAATGCATCAGTTAGGGTTGTTCACAGCGACAAAGGTGGGAAATTAGCTGTTGGGGTTGAAAACCCCCTATGGACCCCACACCCCAACCCGGCACCAGGGTGCGTTGGGATGCGTCAGCCTGCTCTCACCCATGAGCATGGCGGCAGCAGAAGTATGAGGAGAATGGGGTGAGAGTTGGGACCACGATCAATCGCTGTACTGGGGCCAGAGGAGTGAGGGGTTTTCAACTAACCCTTCCTCACTTTTGTCGGCAGTGGTAACTAACTAATGCGTGAAACTGAGTTTACCCTCTATTCACTCTTTTGGGAGCAGAAATAGTGAATGTAATGCAGCGGAAGGCCCCAGCGCTCACTGCATGATCGTTGGCGGAACACACGGGGCCTTAACAGTGGCTTTACACATGGTAACACAAACCAGATAGGAACAGAAGAGGTACTTGCACATGGTGGCGTGAGGCGGGAATGGTCAGCCACGTGCTGTGTTGACACATATTGTATAGGTGCCTGCAAACAGAAATGTCAATGGGCATGGTGATGTAAAGTGAAACAGTAAGATAAACAGTACTGTAAACAGAAATGGCAAAAAATAACAGAAGCATAGCGCAAATGAAACGCCAAAGGATAACGCACATGGTGGGCGCAGGCGTCAATGGTAGAGGTAAACGAGTGCGGATCCATAGCGGAAAGGGCAACAATAACAGTAATGTAAGCGCACAGGCTGGTTTTCCACAAAACCTGCATTGAGAAAAGACAGTGAGTACAAATAATGTATGCAAAATAATGAGTATCGGCAAGAAAATGAGATCTTGGAATACTAAATACATTATATCTCAGGAACCGTCTGACGTGAAAAAAAAATTTAAAGTCATATTATTTACAACTGTCCTGGCTAATTTGAATCTTAGCCCCATTTTCCGACGAAAAGTCCGTATCTTTCACCGTTTCCGAGATACGGGCCCTGAAAGGCGCGGCGAACGCCGTAATGTTATCCTATGGGAAAAAGAAAAGATTGGAGCGCCATAACTTTGCCTCCTGTAATGTTTTTCACCAAACTACTGAAAGACACAGCTGTGGGCTGTTGCTGTCTTCCTCAAATTTCAGGAAAAAAAGACCAAACCGTTATTTTGCAGCAGGGCTCCAAATGATTTCTGTTAAGTGTCGGGCACTCGTATGTAATCCTATGGGAAAACTGTCAATTTTGGAGTGCCGTAACTTTGCCGCCATGTGATATTTTTTCACCAAACTACTGAAAGGCAACATCTGTGTACTGTTGGCTGTCTTCCTCAAATTTCAGGAAAAAAGACCAAACCGTTATTTTGCAGTAGGGTGCAAAGGATTCCTGTAATGCTTGAGCGCCGTAATGTTATCCTATGGGAAAAACTGTCAAATTTGAGTGCCATAACTTTTCAGCCATGTAATATTTTTTCAATACAACACTGAAAGGCACATCTGTGAGATGTCAGCTCGTTCCTCAAATTTCAGCCCAAAACTCCCAGCGGTTATTTTGCAGTGCGAGTGCCAAAATTGCTGTCATTTTCCACAGACTAGAAAATTACTGCCACTAATTTCAAAGCTTTGCAAAATTTGCTACACTTTTGTGAGCACGAAGTAATTTATGAAGTACTTTTCCAGAAATTGAAAACATATTTCGGGGTGTTTTACCACAAAATAAAGACATGGCAAGCATCCTCAGGGCCCGACTAGGTGAATACAAAAAATTAGGTTGCTAGAGGTCCCAAATTTAAATGCCAACCATTTTCTGATCACCAACTGAAAACAAAAATGGCGATTCTGCGAAGTAACAGACCCATTGCGTAAGTAAAAATGCATTTGCGAAAGTGTTGAACTTTTTGTTAACTTTTCCCATTGACTTATAATGGGAAACTGTTTTTTGAATAACTTTTGAACCGTTTAATATTTTTTCACGAAATCTTTGAAAGGCACAACGGGGATGCTGGCTGCACGTTCCCTGAAGATTTCGGGCCGGTCACACAAACTGTACGACCTGTAGGCGCGAACACAGAATTCCAGAAAAGCGTAAACGCGCGCACAGATCACACTTAACTCCGCAGCCGTATATCTGACCAGTACTAAACTTGGCAGATCCCAAGGCCTATGGTTCTTGATCATAAATTCCAAATTTCAGGCAAATCCATCAAACGGTTGCAAAGTTATTAAGGTGCAAAGTTTTGGGGTTTAACATAGAAATGGCTCCTCAACCTACTTTGGTAGCACTACCGTGCTACCATAATATATATATATATATATATATATACATATATATATATATATATATATAGATATATATATAGATATAGATATAGATATATATATATATATATATATATATATATATATATATATATATATATATATATATATATATATATATATTAGAGCAAAAAATCTGTTTAATGCATTAGTTAGGGTTGTTCCACAGCGACAAAAAGTGAGGAAATTAGCTGTTGGGTTTAGAAAACCCCTTGGACCCTCGTCCACCCCCACCCGCATTGGGGTGTGCATTGGGATCGTCAGCCCTAACTCTCACCCCATGACATGTGTAAAGCAGCAGAAGTATAGGAGAATGGGGTGAGAGTTAGGACCCATGTCCCAATACTCACCCCAATGCCGGTTGGGGGTGGGCGGGGGTCAAGGTGGGTTTTCAACCTAACAGCTAATTCTCACTTCTGTCACTGTGGAACAACCCTAACTAATGCATTAAACTGAGTTTTTGCCTCTAATTTCCTTCTTTAGAGAATGATAACGAGAAATAGTGAATGTAATGCAGCGGCGGGAGCATGGGGCCCAAAGGCCCGCGGCTGCATGATGTGTTGTGGCATACTAACAGGGACAGCAATGCAAACAGAAATGCTAACAGTGGCGCACATGGTAACACAAGCACGAATGAGAACAGAAAGGGTAACGCACATGGTGGCGTAGACGGGAATGGTCTGCCACGTGATGTGTTGTCACATAGTAACATGGTGCCTGCAAACAGAAATGTCAATGGGCATGGTGATGTAAAGTGAAACAGTAAGATAAACAGTACTGTAGACAGAAATGGCAAGAAATAAGAAAAACGCAAGCGCAAATGAAAACGCAAAGGATAATGCACATGGTGGCGCAGACGTCAATGGTAAGTGAAACAAGTACGGAGCCGCAAGCAAAAAGAGCAACAGTAACAGTAATGTAAGCACATAGGCTGGTTTTCCCCACAACCTGCATTGAAAAAGACAGTGAGTACAAATAATGCATGTAAAATAATGAGTATTGGCGCAGAAAATGAGATCTTGGAATACTAAACACATTATATCTCAGGAACCGTACGACGTAGAAAAAAAATTTAAAAGTCATATTATTTACAACTGTCCTGGCTAATTTGAATCTTAGCCCCAGGTTTGGGGCTAAGAAATTTTCTGACGAAAACTCCGTATCTCGCACCGTTTCCGAGATATGGGCCCTGAAAGGCGCGGCGAACGCCATAATGTTATCCTATGGGAAAAAAAGAAAAGTTTGGAGCACCATAACTTTGCCTCCCTGTATTGTTTTTTCACCAAACTACTGAAAGGCACATCTGTGGGCTGTTGGCTGTCTTCCCTCCAAATTTCAGGAAAAAAGACCAAACCGTTATTTTGCAGCAGGGCTCCAAATGATTTCTGTTAAGTGTCGGGCACCGTAATGTTATCCTATGGGAAAAAACGTCAATTTTGGAGTGCCGTAACTTTGCCGCCATGTGATATTTTTTCACCAAACTACTGAAAGGCACATCTGTGTACTGTTGGCTGTCTTCCCTCCAAATTTCAGGAAAAAAGACCAAACCGTTATTTTGCAGCAGGGTGCCAAAGATTCCTGTAATGCTTGAGCGCCGTAATGTTATCCTATGGAAAAACTTTCAGCTTTGGAGTGCCATAACTTTTCCGCCTTGTAATATTTTTTCAATACAACACTGAAAGGCACATCTGAGAGATGTCGGCTGCGTTCCCTCTAAATTTCAGCCCAAAACTCCCAACGGTTATTTTGCAGTGCAGTGCCAAAGAATTGCTGTCATTTTCCCACAGACTAGAAAATTACTGTCGCAATTTTCGAAAGCTTTCGCAAAAATTTGCGACACTTTCATGAGCACGAAAGTAATTTTGAAAGTACTTTTTCCAGAAATTTGAAAAACATATTTCTGGGGTGTTTTACCACAAAATAAAGACATGGCAAGCATCCTCAGGGCCCGACTAGGTGAATACAAAAAAAATTAGGTTGCTAGAGGGTCCCAAATTTAAATGCCAACCATTTTTCTGATCACCAACTGAAAACAAAATGGCCAATTTGCAAAAGTAACAGGCCCATTTGCGAAAGTAAAAATGCATTTGCGAAAGTGTTGAACTTTTTAACTTTTTCCCATTGACTTATATTGGGAAACTGTTTTTTGAATAACTTTTGAACCGTTTAATATTTTTCACCAAATCTTTGAAAGGCACATTGGGGACCCGCTGCACGTTCCTGAAGATTTCCAGGTCGGTCCGCAAAACCGCACGACCTGTAGGCCACTACAGAATTCCAGAAAAGCGTGAAACGCACATTGATCATGCTTAATAACTCCACAACTGTATATCCGATCAGTACTGAAACTTGGCAGATCCCAAGGCCTATGGGTCTTGATCATACATTCAAATTTCAGGCAAATCCATTAAATGGTTGCAAGTTATTAAGGTGCAAAATTTTTGAAATGGCCCTGAATCTAACTATAGTGGCACTACTCGTGCAATTATAATATATATATATATATATATATATATATATATATATATATATATATATATATATATATATATATATATATATATATTCATGGCCAAAAACTCTGTTTAATTGTTTAATGCATCAGTTAGGGTTATTCCACAATGACAAAAGCAAGGAAATTTGGTGTTAGGGTTGAAAACCCTAACTCCAAATTTATCCTTCCCCAGCACCACACACACACACAGACACACACACATATGCAAGTGGGGGGAGGACCAAGGCAACATGACCAGTGATAGGCAACCAGCAGCAGGTGACAGAAATAAAAAACAATTGTCTAAATGTACTACAAGACAACCCCACCCACCTGACCAGGTACTGCATGCTCAGTGGAGATCAACAGCAAAACTGAGGCCATGTACACCAAACATACACATCCCTGATTGCAGATGCACACAACATACCACACTTAGTAGTTGCATGGCCTTACCTAGTGATGCCCCGTGCTCCCACCACACAAAACACAAACATAAACAACACTGAAAAATACTGAATGTGATACAGCGGTGGGAGTGCGGGCCTCCAGGCCCCGTGGTCCCACCATGCAAAACACAAACATAAACAGTACTGCAAAATACTGAATGTGATAGTGACAGGAGCACCTGACACACAAAATACAAACATAAACAGTACTGAAATGTACTAAATGTGATACAGCAGCAGGAGCTGTGCTCCCGCCGCGTGATGTCTTCACACATCCCCTTGGGGGGGGGAAATGCTACAAGTCTCGATGGTTGAGAGGGACCTGGGGGTGGTGGTGGATGTCAAGATGAACAACTTGGAGACTTGTAGGAGGGCAGCAGCCACGGCCAACAGGATGCTGGGATGCATCACTAGGCGGATCACCTCCAGAAGGAGGGAAGTGATACTCCCTCTGTATAACTGCTTGGTGAGGCCGCACCTTGAGTACTGCGTGCAGTTTTGGAGCCACACTTAAGCGGGACATTAACCTCCTGGAAGGGTCCAGAGGAGAAACCAAAATGATTTGGGGCTTGGGGACAGGACCTATGAGGAGAGTCGAAGAGCTAAATATGTACACATTGGAAGAGAGAAGGGACCCGGGGACATGTAGGTACATGAAGAGGGTAAATAGGGAGGAACAGTCGGGGTGCTTTGAAGGAAGGAGGAAGGGGCCACTAGAGGGCATGGCTGGAAGCTGCAGGGGAAGGTTCAGGGAGAAAGGAGGAGGTGTTATTTCACTGAGAGGGTGGTGGAGCCATGGAATGCACTGCCTAGGGGTTGGTGGAGGCAGAGACAGTGGAGGGGTTCAAGAGGGGGTGGGACAGGTACAGGGGAAGGGTTCTGGAAGCAAAATCCAATGCAGCAAGAATATCCGGAACTGGGAAGGGAGAAGCCAGAGAAGGCGAGGGGGACAGCAAGGTCAGCACCCAGGTTGGGGACTGACCAAACGAGCAGACACGAAAGACCGTTAGGCCTATTCTGCTGGCATTTTAGTATGTTAGTATTCTAACACAGTGGCAGCAAGCACAAATCTTAATGCACATGGTAGCACAAATCAAAACATAAAGATACACAATTCTGAAAAATACAGAATGTAATAGAGTGACGGGAGCACCACACAAAACACAAACATAAACAGTACTGTATAATACTGAATGTGAAGGGCCCCACGCTCCCATCACACAAAACACAAACATAAACAGCACTGAAAAATACTCAATGTGATACAGCTGCAGGAGTGTGGGGACCAAAGGACCCTGTGCTCCCGCCACGTGATGTCTTCACACGTACTAACACAGTGCCAGCAAACGCAAATGTTAATGTGCATCATAGCACAAATCAAAAAACAAAGATAAACAATTGTAAAAATACTGAATGTAATACAGTGAAAAGGGCGCCACGCTCCCCCCACAAGAAACAGAAACATAAACAGTACTGAAAAAACTAAATCTGATACAGCAGCAAGAGCATGCGGCACTTCGGCCCCCACACTCCCGACACACAAAGCACAAACATAAACAGTACAGAAAAATACTCAATGTGATACAGCTGCAGGAGTGCAGGGCCCTTTGGGCCCCCCGCTACCACCACGTGAAACACAAACATAAACTGTACTGAAAAATACTGAATGCAATACAGTAACGGCACGCTACCACAACACGAAACACAAAGATAAACAGCACTGAAAAATGCTGAATGTGATACAGCAGCGGGAGCACGGGCCCTTTGGGCCCCGCGCTCCCACCATATGATGTCTTCACACATACTAACACAGTGCCAGCAAACACAAATGTTAATGTACATAGTAGCACAAACTGAACCACGAAGATAAACAGTACTGGAAAATACTGAATGTGATAGTGATGGGAGTGCCGGGCCCTTCGGCCCCTGTGCTCCCTTCACACAAAACACAAACATAAACAGTACAGAAAAATACTCAATGTGATACAGCCACAGGAGCGTGGGTCCTGACACGTGATGTCATTGAAGATTTCAGACTGGTCACACAAACTGTGCGACCTGTAGAGTCGACCATACAATTCCAGAAAAATGTAAATGTGCGGGCAGATCACATTTAATAACTCCACAGCTGTATATGCGATCAATAAGAAACTTGGCAGACCCCAAGGTGTGTATGTTTTGATTGTGTATTCCAAATTTCAGGTAAATCTGTTGAACGGTTCCAAAGTTATTAAGGTGCAAAATTTGGGTTTAACATATAAATGGCTCCTCAACCATAATTATAGTGGCACTACCATGCCACTATTATATATATATATTCGGTGTTAGGGTTGGAAGCCCCCCTTGGACCTTCCCGCCCACACCCCAACCGGCATCGGGGTGAGCATTAGGTTGTCAGCCCATAACCTCACCCCATCACATGTGTAAAGAAGCAGAGGTGTAGGAGAATGGGATGAGAGTTAGGACCAACAACTCAATGTGCAACCGCGCCGGTTGGGGTGTGGGCGCCTATGGGGGCTTTCAACCCTAACACTGAATTTCTCGCTGTGTGGAATAACCCTAACTAATGCATTAAACAGAGGTTTTTGCATCTAATTTCCTTCTTTGAGAATGATAATGACAAATAGTGAATGTACGCGCGCGGGGAAGGGCCCCGCCCGCCACATGATGTCTTGTCACATAGTAACATTGTGCCCACAAACTCAAATAGTAATGTGCATGGTGACACAAAGCGAAACAGAAAGAGAAACAGTAGTGTAGACAGGAATGTTAAAAACAACGCAAAAGCAAGTGCAAATGAAAATGCAAAGGGTAACGCACAGGTAGCGTAGACATGAACGGTAAGTGAAACGGTAACGGAACCGCAAATGAAAATGGTAACGGTAACGGTAACAGTAATGTAAGCACACAGGCTGGTTTTCCCCAAAAACTGCATAAAGAAAGACAGTGAGTACAAAGAATGTATGTATAATAATGGTTCTCGGAGCAGAAAATGAGGAGTTGGAATACTAAATTGCTTATATCTCAGGAACCGTACGACATATAAAAAAAATTTAAAAGTCATATGATTTATGACTTTCCTGGCTAGTTTCATACTTAGCCCCCATAAGGGGGCTAAGTATATTTCTGACGAAAAGTCCGTATCTTGCACCGTTTCCAAGATACTGCCCCTGAAAGGCGCAGCAAACGCCATAATGTTATCCTATGGGAAAAAAGAGAAGTTCAGAGTGCCAAAACTTTGGCTCCCTGTATTATTTTTTCACTAAACTACAAAAAGGCACATCTGTGGAATGTTGGCTGTGTTCCCTCCAAATTTCAGCCCAAAAGACCAAATTGTTATTTTACAGCAGGGTGCCAAAGTATTTCTGTAATGCGTCAGATGCCGTAATGTTATCCTATGGGAAAAAAAATCAACTTTGGAGTGCCGTAACTTTGCCGCCATGTAATATTTTTCAATGAAACACAGAAATATATATCTGTGAGATGTTGGCTGCTTTCCCTCCAAATTTCAGGCCAGAACACCAAACCGTTCTTTTGCTGCAGGGTGCCAAAGAATTGCTGTACTTTTCCCACAGCCTAGAAAACTACTGTCGAAGTTTGCAAAAGCTTTTGCAAACTCATTCGACAGTGTTGCAAGTGCGACAGTACTTTGTGAAAATACTTTTTCCAGAAATTTGAAAAACATATTTCTGGGGTGTTTTACCCCAAAATAAAGAAATGACTGGCATCCTCAGGGTCCGACTAGGTGGATACAAAAAGAATTAGGTCGCTAGAGGGTCCCAATTTTAAATGCCAAGCATTTTTCTGATAGCTAACTGAAAACAAAATGGCAGATTTGCGACAGTAAAAGGGCCATTTGCGAAAGTAAAAGCTGCATTTGTGACACTGTCGAACTTTTTGTTAACTTTTCCCATTGACTTATAATGGGAACTTGATTTTTGAATAACTTTTGAACCATTTAATATTTTTTCACTAAATCTTCAAAAGGCACATCAGGGACCCCTGCCACACATCCTCTGAAGATTTTGGACTGGTCATGTAGACCGTGCGACCTGTAGAGACAATAGTAAAATTCCAGAAAAGCGTAAACGTGCGCACAGATCACACTTAATAACTCCGAAGCCGTATAAGCAACTGGAACGAACATTGGCAGATCCCAAGACGTATGGGTCTTGATCATGTATTCCAAATTTCAGGCAAATACATCAAATGGTTGCAAAGTTATTAAGCTGCAAAATTTTGGGTTTAACATGTAAATGGCTCCTCAACCCTAACTATAGTGGCACTACTGTGCCACTATAATATATATATATGTGTGCAGCTATCTATTTGGATCCTTCTGCAGCTACATTTTCCTGTGTAGTACTATTAATTAGAATTTATAGCACCTTAGTATGTTGATTTTGTGTCTTTTTTTATAGCTTTTTTGTAGGGGAGAACGTAGGCTTTCACAGTTATTTTAAATTAAGCGTGTTTCACATTAGGTACTTTGATACCAGATAGACAGGGTGCTATGAGTGCTTCACTTTTTGGATATGCAAGTCTTTAAGAATATTTCAGCATAGATTAGCATATAAATTAGAGAGGGCTATTTAAGAGCATCTTTTGTATCAATCTAATGCCTTGATGAAGCATCAGTGTGGCAAGAAACATTTACAGTATGTTTGTGAGGTGGTGCTACTAGTTTTTTATGCTGCAATCAATGACAAACCATCATTTTCTAACATCGGATGATAACTGTGTTTTATTATATATCATACTTTAGCCCAGCTGCTGGCCCGGGCTCAGTGGCAGCACTCTTGCTGGTCTGCAGTGTCCATTCCCCCTGTTAAGGGAATCACTCTGCTCAGTGGTGGGGTTGGGAATTTAGGTGGTTACTGGGAGTGACTGCCATTATCCATGAATCCACCCCCTAAGGGCTCTGATGTGACTGACCAAAGTCCAGGCAGGAAGCTTGTAGAGACAAGGCCTCAGCCAAGTGCCAAACAGTGCTCTCCCCTCCCAACCCTGTCCACTAATTGGATCTGTGCCAACCCTCCCTTGGAGAGGAGAGCTGCCATAGAGTGGCTCAATCCAGCTCCTCCCCCCCGCCAACCCCCAATGACCCAGTCCTGTTCCCAAACCTGGGTTGCCAGCAAAGCACGAGGTGTGGTGTCCGGCACCTCAAATCTCAGGGCCACCGGGCCGGCTTGATAACTGTGTTTTTGACATGGAGCTGATCTTTCTTCTTTATGTTATGATGGTGTACTTTGATGAGCAAATAAACTAGATATCTAAATATAAAACATAGGTATTTCCAATCAAAATTCAGTTTAAGGTCAAAAGGAATATAGTTTCTGAACTTGGTGCTATGTATAAATATGGACTTGAATTATTCAAAGCTTTGACTAGTGACGCTGTTCATCATTAATGTCAGGGAATCAAGCATAATAATAATACTGCCAAGATATAGCATGTAGTCTCTTTCATACTCTCTGTGTTTGCATTTCTGTAAATTTCTAACACCATGTATCTGCCAGTCAGCTACAACAAATGTTTTGAGGTATAGTCAACCTTTAATAAAAGACTGAGTTTCATCAGGGTTTTTTTTATATTAGGCTACATTGTTTTGTCTATAACTCACATCATGCTGCTTTATTCAGTCAAGCTTCAAGAAAAAGGCTACAGTTATTCTAATATATAATATCAAAAGCAAAGGGCTTTGCCTGTAATACAAAAAAAAATGTCTTTAAGTGACATACAGACTGTTTTTTTCACAGTGTTAGAGCTGTGTGAAAGTTTAAATTCCCCTTCTCCCAGATTTCCACAGAAGTTTGGAAATTCCAACAAATTCTGTGGAATTTCTTCAGGAAAATAATTCAAAAATTCCAAAACCACATATATATTTTTTTAAAACTCCAGACTAATTATTCACTGTTTTGATATGTTTACATAAACTACTGATTTATTTTTTGCAAACCAAAAATTATGTAATGCATGGAATATTATGCTGTGGTTTACACAGAAAATGTTTTTCACAATTCCATGGAATACAAAAATCCCAAAAAGCATTTCAGGGGCAGAACCTCCATTATGCACAAATTCCACTAACAGAATTTTACATTCTACACAGCTCTACTTTATGAAAATGTCTCCATTCCTACATGACTTTTTCCCTTTAGCAGCCTGATAGAGGGGCCCGCATTTAAATCCGCAGCAAAGTAAATAATGCCAGACTTGACACTTTGTGCCAAGAGCACTGAACCATTGATGCTTCTACTACTGGCTAGAAGATTCATAAATACTAGTCAGAGAAAATGTGTAAACTGTATATAATGAAATAAATTAAATATGCCTTCAGTTATTTGGTGGTCAGTTAGTTCGTTGTCCTGTCAATTGTCTGAATTAGTGGTCCTCTGATTGGAAAATGTGTCTTCTATTGTATGCAAGGATGTTGGTCACACTGGGTGTACTTGTTTGCTGCGATGACTCATGGTTAAAGTTCCAATTGCAAACTTTACCTGTCACCAGCTGAAATTAGCATTACATGCTGGCAGTAAAAAATGTTACTTATAATTTTTTATTCTGTTTTAAATTGGTCCTTATTTCCTCTCTTTAATATACCCCTTTTCTATTTTGAGTCTGCTTTGGCCCTATTTGTTTACATTTGAAATATTAAAATAGTACTCCTTTTAATATAGCTTGGCTAAGATTTTTAATGACCATCCTCTGTTGTTCTTAAACACCCATAATTTAATTTTTTTTTTGTGACAGCATTAACTAATATGCAGAAGTCACTGTTCCCTGATGTTATGGAATAATAGGTGAAGAAAAGCAACTTGGAAGGCTGATAATATTCTGGGTAGAACATAATAAAAATAGCACTCGTTTTATTATTTCAAGTGTGAAGTCAAATTATCCATGATACTGAAGTTTTAATGACAGGACATTTATAAACACACACACACACACACACCACCTTTACAAACATGTAGAGAACATTAATCTTTGTAGGTGCAGTGCTTTATCAGTGTTTCAATACACAGGGTAGTCTTCTTCTCCTAGAGGGCTTTCTTGATTTTGCCATTGACTCTGATGCCTCCCTGCCACAGAAGATCTTTATCAATTTTACAACCAGCTGTGGTGCCTCCCCTTTCTAACAGTTACCCAAATATCCACCATCTGGAAATACTGTATATTGCCTGGTCCCAAATGACAGCACATTTACTTGGTTGGTAAACGCCACCCCAAGAAAGTTACAGGGGCAGCAAGAGCAATGGAGGAATAGAGGGTGAGCAGCATAGTAAGCAGTTGAACGTAAGACGAGGACACATTTCTGTTAGGAACTCCACGTTCTGCATTGTACATGCAGGCTAGTGCCCTGTTGTGCAACTGTACAGAAAAAATGTTACAGCCAGTACTACTGTCCACAGACTGTGCAACTATGCAGCCCACACAACTGATGCACAGTCAATTCACACAAAAGGTAATGTTAACCTTGACAAAATTAACATCTAGTTTGGTAGATGTTATGTGCAATTAAAAGCTAGAATTCCATAATGAGGCTGGTTTTAAAATGCAGTGCACTTGGTACAGTACTATTGTATGACATGCTGATATATAAGATTTTAAAGAGGGACTCAGGCCAACATTTCTGGCATCAATAAATTCAGAATTTGAATCAGCATATCCTCAGTCAGCCTCATGCCAAAAATCAGATCTTTAAGTTTCTTTGCTTAAAGGTTACAAGTCATTTTGTAACCCTTAATTCACTGCCTGTTCAAAAAAGCCAGTTTCAGAGAAGTGCTACCGATAGTGTCATAATCTTAACTCACAACCTAGTCTTCTCTGCAAGCTACCTTATATGACTTATTTCTCCTATGTTACTTAAAATGGCAGTTGTAAACGTGTAAAAAAGGAAAACCAACACTGGGTGGGTCAACACATGCACTTCCATAATGTGTAGATGCAAGGTACAGTACTTCAAAATGTGACAGGGGTTGGAATGCAGCTGCAAACATGGTTTTAGAATAACAAAGTTCTGTGCAATTTTTATAATACTGCAGGTATGGGATTTTGAAATTTCACCAGGTTGCAATTGTGGAATGCAGCAATGACACAATCTCAGAAAGTGGCTGGAACACATAATTTTGGAATGTGGCAGTGATGCACAGTTTCAGAATGTAGCAGTAATGCACAATTTTGGAATGTGGCGGTGGTGCACAGTTTTGGAATGTGGCAGTGGCACACAACATTGGAATGTGGAGGTGGACCACAGTTTCAGAATGCAGTGGTGGCACACAGTTTCAGAATGTGGTGGTGGCACATAGTTTTGTAATATGGCAGTGACACACAGTTTTGGAATGTGGCGTACAGTTTCAGAATGTCGCAGTGGATCACAGTTTCAGAATGTGGCAGTGATGCAGAGTTTTTGAATGTGGTGGTGATGCTCAATTTTGCAATGTGGTGGTGCTGCTCAATTTCAGAATGTGGTGGTGACACTCTGTTTTGGAGTGTGGGGATGGAAAACTGTTTCAGAATGTGGCAGTGGTACACATTTTCAGAATTTGATGGTGGTGCACTGTTTCAGAATGTGGTGGTGGCACACTGTTTTAGAACGTGGTGGTGGCATACAGTTTCAGAATGTGGCGGTGGCCCATGGTTTTGGAACATTTGTGGTGGTGCACATTTTTGAAACATGGCAGTGGCACACAGTTTCAAAATGTGGTGGTGACATACAATTTTTGAATGTGGCATTGATGTAAAATTTGGAAATGTGGCAGTGACATTTTGGGAATGTGGCATTGAAACACAACCTCTGAATGTGGCAGGGATGTGCAGTTATGGAATCTGGTGGGGATGCAGCATTTCAGAATGTGGCAGGGATGTGCCATTTGGGAATGTGGCCTGGATGCATAATTTTAGAATGTGGCCTGGACACAGTGTTGGAATGTGGTGGGGATGTGATGCACAATTTTGAAATATGGTGGGTGAGTAAAATTCCTAAATGTGGCAAGGACAAGCAATTTCAGAAGAATATGATGTGTTCTGTCACATTCCAACAGCATGCATCCCCACTATATTCCAAAATTGCTATTCCCCACCACATTCCTCCATGTGTGTCCAAGTCACATTCCAAGATTGAGTGTCCCACCACATTTTGGGATGGCACATCCCTGCCACATTCTGAAATGCTGCATCCCCACCAGATTCCATAACTGCACATCCCTGCCACACTACCTTCAAAAGTTGGAAACCTTATACCATAGAGCAATAAGGTTCATTACAGACCTGCCATATAATACTCACCATTGTTCTCTCTATGATTCAGTTGGATGGGTTTCCCTTCATGTCAGGAGGAGCAGAAATGCAGCTCTATGGATCTACAGAGCTTTATAAAAAAAAAACCAAGCTATATCCTGGACTGCTTCAACCTGACCACTCCCAGCTCCTATGCCCTAAGAAGCAACAATATCATCCTGCTCAAATTGCCCAAAGTAAACACCAAAATAGGGAGGGCAGCAATCAGCTACTCTCTAGCCATAGCATGGAACACCCTACAAAAATCCCTAAAACTGTCCATTATCATTCCCTTTACATCCTTCAAGCAGCACTGTACAGCCTTCTTCACAGAGAAATGCAGTTGCTACTGCTAGAGATAGAATAGTCATCCCACAAAACCTTATTCCAATCACATATGGCATATTCCTTCCAGCCAGACACCGCCAGTATATGGCACCCAATATTCCTCTCACCATCCTTGTGCTCATTATGTGAGTGACTGTCATGGCCCTCATTGTGATATATATGTATTGTACATATTGTAGATGTTAGTTTAACTTTCTCTGCCAAGCTTTAACATGTGAATTCTCTGTATATTATTGTGTTATAAATAACATTTTCTTGTTTCTGTATGTATAACTGTCTCATAAGTATGTGATGTAATTGCTGTGCACCAACTCGAACCTTGACCTTATCAGGTCCATCTTGTAAATGAGCCTTGCTCAATGATGATCGCCTGAATAAATAAAGATTTGATTGATTGATTGATTGATTGATTTCAGAGTGGACATACGTCAGTGCTTCGGTCCATGTTATTTCATTCAAAGCTGTGGTCTGTTTCTGTCTGCTTTCTCCTTCATTTACTGTCAGCCTGCCTGCACTTCATCTGGACTCTTATTTCATTGCTATCTCTCTCACTCTGCAGCCTGCCATACAGAGCTAAACTGGTTCATGAACAGGAGTTTTTCATTTTATCTGTTACAAGAGGTGCCTTTTAAGAACATAAAGCAATATTAGAAAAAACAATGTTACACACCAGTGTGGCAGATTAGAGGAGCAATTAGTTAAGAAATACAACTAAAGAGATAAGAAAACATCCCTGAAATCCATAGGGAATGGTTCAAATGTCACAGAATGGAAAGTTCCTGCAGTACATTATCTGATATTAAAGAGAAAGTGAGTAGTAAGGATGCATACCTTAAAGAATGAAGGTTTGGGGCCATTTTCTGCCTCTACATTCATTCCGTTTGCTATCATTTGTTTCTTTACTTGCTTTTTCATCATTTTATTTTTATTTTGCAAAACTACTAGTGAAAAAAGAATACAATGGAATCCTAGTTTTATGAAGTCAGAAACTGTTTATTGGCAAGGGTGGCAGTGTATTTCAAAGGGAAACTGCAAATCTATTTTCAGATTTTAATGGAGAAACAATACTGTCTACCACCAAAATATTGTATATTTAATACAACTATGTGATTTTGATAACCTGTGATTTTTTTGTTATAATTTACCATGTGACATTTTCTTCATAACCAGATTTTGCTAGGGAAGAAGAAAGAGAAGCTTATTATTGTTTAAAAATGTCAAGTCATATAGATGGACTACAAAAGTGCAAACATATAAAGGGTAAAGATTGCTACTGAAAGAAGTATCTATTTATTTTGAAAAAGACAGAAAAATATATTTAGTTTCTCATTGAAATACATTGGGCTCCTAACTAGCTGGCAATTTCTGTCATGCCAGTACCAGAATTCTATTGAACTCTTTTTTACTAACAGTGTGAAAAGTAAAGGCAAAAACCTACTTGTTTCACTGTGCTAACACATATTTTGTTACAAACGTAGAAAGCAATTACTAACACATCAAAATATAATAGATACAATAGTAATGTGTCTGTTTCTTATAAGTAAACACCTGCTCTTTAAACGTCTTTCTAAAGTAAGTTGGTGTGTGTGTGTGTGTGTGTGTATGTGTGTGTACTAGAAACAGCAGGTCTGTTGTATAAAATTACAGTCTACTGTACTATGAACTCATCACCCACCAGTTAAAATCAAACCTCTAACACACAAAGTTCAATAAATTAGATAGAACCATCCTATATATAAGAATATTAAAACTATGTAAGACCAATATCTGTCCAAGTGTTGTACCTGAAACAAGAAGGAAGCAGGAGCACATAGATGATATTAAAATGATGCAGACTTCCTTCTATACTGAGCTTACTCAGAAGTATTATTTATAGTCTCCTTAATCAGACTCCTATGCCATTTTGAATCCGAGCAAATGACTTTAGTGACATGACTATATTAGTTATCAACAGCTGTTCCTCCAAACTTTGCACATACATGTATCAGTGGAATTGTCATCCAAGTGAACCAATAAATGTATATATGAGTTAAAAAAATGAAGAAGACTGAAAAACCAGTGGGGAAAATTTTCTCTCAAGCTGATCACTCCATCTTTTACTGGGTGTCAAGTCACCCAACTGTGTTTAAACAGTGTTTCTGAGCATCGGTCCCCAATGCAGGCAGTCCCTTACAGATACCTTTCACCAGTATACAGTACACAAGCATGCTGGGTGCCATGTTACACCACTGTTTCCATGTAGTACTTCTGGGCATCACTCCCCAGTGCAGGCAGACCCTCACCTTTCATCAGTATGCAGCACACCACCGTGATTAGTGCTATGTCACCCCACTGTATTCAAGCTGTGTTTCTGAGCATCATTCCTCTGTGCAGGCTGTCCCTCACCTTTCACCAGCACACAGCACACCATCATAATGAGTGCCAGGTCACCCCATTGTGTTGATGAGGTGCTTCAGAGCATCATTTTCCAGTGCAGGCAGTCCCTCACCTTTCACCAGCATGCAGTATGCAGCTCTTATGGGTGCCATTTAACCCCATTTGTGTTCATGTATTGCTTCTGAGCATTGCTCCCCAGTATAGGCAGTCACTTCCTTTCACCAGCGCACAGTATGCAATAGGGATGGGTGCCATGATGCCTCCCTGAGTTCACAGAGTGCTTCTCAGCATCGCCCCTCAGTGCAGGCAATCTCTATCCATTCACTAGTCTGCATTACACCACTGTGATGGGAACCATGTCACTCCACAGTGTTCATGCAGTTCGTCTGAACATCAGTCCACAGAGCAGGCATCGCTTGACCCTTCACCAGCACAAAGTACACTACTGTGATTGACATGTTGCCCCACTGTGTTCAAGCTGTGCTTCTAAGCATCACTCCACAGTGCAGGCAATCCCTCACCTTTCACCAGCATGCATTAGACGACTTTGATGTGTGCCATGCCACCCCACAGTGTTCATGCAGTGCTTGTGACATTACTCCCTTGCACAGGCATTCCATCATCTTTCCCAGCAAGCAGTACACCACCATGATGTGTGCCTTCTCACACCATAGTGTTCATATAGTGCTTCTAAACATCATTACACAGTGCAGGCAATCCCTCACCATTCACCAGCACACAGATTTCAACTGTAATTAGAGCCATGTCACTGCACTGTGTTCATGCAGTGGTTCTGAGCATTGTTCCTTAGTAAAGGGAGACCCTACCCATTCACCATTGTGCATTACACCACAGTGATGGGTGCCATGTCGCCCCACTGTGTTCATTCATTGCTTCTTAGAATTGCTCCTCCATTCAAGCAGTCTTACTTTGTTCATACAGTGCTTCTGAGCATCACTTCATGGTGCAGGCAGTACCTCACATTTCACCATCACACAATAAACCACCATGATGGGTATCATGTCACCCCACTGTGTTCATGCTTTGTTTCTCAGCATCGCTCCTTCTTGCAGGCAGTTCCTTACCATGCACCAGCACACAGTACACAACTATGATGAGTGGCATGTCACCCCACTGTGTCCATGGGACAAAGCTGTTTATCTCCTTCAGCACCTTGTCTTCCCCCATCTGTGCCAGTCTTTCCAGCCCCATCACTCACTTTCTCTGTTACTTAACTTTTCTAGTTGTCCTGTCATAGGACCTTGGATCAGAGTCACCTAGTCATCAGTGTGTGGCCTGCTAGAGGGCATGCCATAACTTTTCTACAATTGGAGACACTATTCTCCTATTTTCTCCCCTATTTGGCCTAGACATGTGTGTACTCAACCTCAGTGGAGACACTTTAAGCATCCAGGTGTGGGGTCACTTCCCATGCTGTTCCATGGTGCTGCTACCTACATTCATCTCCCTGTCCTACAGATGTGCATTCTCTCTCCCAGGCCAGTCCCCAAGGGACCCAGGTCTGTTCTTGAAGCTGGGTTGCTGGCATGATAGTCAGCGGCTAAAAGCAATTCAGTCAGTGGCTAAAAGCTTCAAACAGAAATAAGCAGGCAAACCTAGAACTGGAAACCAGAACTACACAGAGTAATGGCTCCATACAGTATTATAAGGTATCAGGCTGCCCCTTGCAAAGTCCCTTTCCATAGTGCAAATTTGCACAGTTCACTAAATTTGCAATATTCAGACATGTATGGAGCTAAGTGTGCATGCCCCAAGCATGTTTGAATTTAGCCTCCCAAAGCTAACCTGAGGCACTAAAATGTGCATTCAGCACAATTCATATCCCTCTGCTGGCCAGTTATTACAAATTAGCACAGTTCATTACATTTGCTATACTCATACATGTTTGGAGCAAAGTGTGAGTGCCCCAAGCATGTTTGAATATAGCACCCCAAAGCACAAATAAGGCACTAAAATGTGCATTCAGCAGAATTCACATCCCTCTGCTGGCCAAAGAGAGGTACAGTATCTGGTCACTGAAAACATACAGGCTGTGATGGAGCCAACTCATTTAGGGCATCCCAGACCTGTTAGTGTTACAATAGGTACAATCGGGACATCACTGAAAATGAGATACTGTATGTTAACTGACCTATCCTGGGTAACTACATTATAAAATGTATAAAAGCAGGACCCCAGTGAAAATTAGATTCTGCATTTTACCTGTGCTAACTCTACTAAATACACTGCAAAAATGTGTAAAAGCAAGACCCCACTGAAAATTAAATATTTTAGCTGCGCTAGCCTAGTAATGATAATCACATCCTATGAATGTGCTCAACTGTTGTAACAGCTGTGTGTGTGTGTGTGTGTGTGTGTGTGTGTGTGTGCACATACTAGAAGCAGCAGGTCTGCTGTATGAAACTAAAGTCTATGAACCCATCACCCACAAGTTAAAATCAAACCTCTAACACACATAGTTCAACAAATTTGATAGAACCATCTTATATATAAGCATATTAAAAGTATGTAAGAACAATACCTGTCCATGTGTTGTACCTGAAACAACAAGGAGCAGGAGCACAGGCATGATATTAAAATGAAGAAGACTGAAAAAACAGTGGGACAACATTTATCTCAAGCTGTTCACTCTATCTTTGACCTCGTGCCATGTCACCCAAGTGTGTTCAAGCAGCGCTACTGAGCCTCACTCTCCAGTGCAGGCAGTTCCTTATTTTTCACCAGCACACAGTACACAGCATGGACGGGAGCCATAATGCCTCCTGTGTTCATAGAGTGTTTCTGGGCATTGCTCCTAAGTGCAGGCAGTCCCTGACCTTTCAGCAGCACACAGTACACAAGCATGCTGGGTGCCATGTTGCACCACCGTGTCCATGCAGTGCTTCTGGGCATCGTTCAGCAGTGCAGGAAATCCCTCACCTTTCACCAACACACAGTACACCACTGTGATGTCTGTCTTGTCAGAGCAGAGGGTTCCTACAGTGCTTCTGAGTATCACTTCCCAATACAGGGAATTCCTCACCTTTCAACAGCACGCAGCACACCACCATGATTGGTGCCATGTCACCCCACTGTATTCAAGCTGTGTTTCTGAGAATCACTTCACAGAGCAGGCAGTCCCTCACCTTTCAGCACCACACAGTACACCACCTTGATGGGTACCATGCCACCCCACTGTATTCATGCAGTGCTTCTGGCAATGGTCCCTTGTGCAGGCATTTCCTCATCTTTCACTAGCAAGCAGAACACCACAGTGATGTGTGCCTTCTCACATAAGAATACTTATACAGTGCTTCTGAGCACTGATCCCCAGTGCAGGAAGTCCCTCACCTTTCACTAGCACAAAGTACACCATCATGACTGGTGCCATGTCACCCCACTGTGTCTGATCTGTTCCTCTGAGCATCACTCCCCTGTGCAGGCAGTCCCTCCCTTTCACCAGCATGCAGTATGCAGCTCTTATGAGTGCCATGTCACCTCTCTGTGTTGATGCTTTGCTTCTGAGCATTGCTTTCCAGTACAGGCATTCCCATATCTTTCACCAGCAAGCAGTGCACCACCGTGATGTGTGCCTTGTCACACCAAAGTGTTCATACAGTGCTTCTGAGCACCGCTCCCCAGAGCAGGCAGTCCCTGTCCTTTTACCAGCACACAGTACACCACCATGATGGGTACCAAGTCACCGCAGTGTGTTAATGCAGTGCTTCTGAATATCACTCCCTTGTGCAGGCAGTCCCTCACCTTGCACCAGAATGCAGAACACCACTTTAATGGGTACCATGTCATCCCACTGTGTTCATGCAGTGCTTCTGACATTGCTACCTTGTGCTGGCATTCCTTCATCTTTCACTAGCAAGCAGAACACCACCATGATCTGTGTCTTGTCACACCAGAGCATTCATACAGTGCTTCTGAGCACTACTCCCCAGTGCAGGCAGTCCTTCACCTTTTATCAGTAAATGATACACCACTGTTATGCATGCCTTGTCACCCCATTGTGTTAATGCAGTGCTTCTGAGCATCACTCTTCTGTGCAGGCAGTCCCTCACATTTCAGCAGCATGCAGTTTGCAGCTCTTAAGGGTGCCATGTTGCCCATATGTGTTCATGCATTGCTTCTGAGCATTGCTTCCTAGTACAGGCAGTATCTTACCTTTCACCAGCACACAGTATGCAACATGGGTGGGTGCCATGATGCCACACTCTGTATATGCAGTGCTTCTGAGAATCACTCCTTAGTGCAGGCAATGCCTACCTATTCACCAGTCCACATTACACTACCTTGATGGGTGCCATGTTGCTCCACAGTGTTCATGCAGTATTTTTGAGCATCAATCCACAAAGCAGGCACTCCCGCACCTTTTACCAGCACACAGTACATTACCATGATTGGTGCCATGTCACCCCAATGTGTTCAAGCTGTGCTTCTGAGCATCACTCCCTGTGCAGACAGTCCCTCACCTTTCAGCAGCATGCAGTATGCAGCTCTTATGGGTGCCATGTTGCTCATATTTGTTCATGCATGCTTCTGAGCATTGCTTCCCAGTACAGGCAGTCCCTTACCTTTCACCAGCACACAGTATACAACAGGGATGGGTGGCCTGATGCCCCATTGTGTTCATGCTGTACTTCTGAGCATTACTCCTCAGTGCAGGCAATCCCTACCCATTTACCATTCCATATTACTCCACCTTGATGGGTGCCATGTCACTCAACAGTGTTCAAGCAGTACTTCTGAGCAGCACTCCACAAAACAGGCACTCCCGCAGCTTTGACCAACACACAGTACACTACCATGCCTGGCGCCATGTCACCCTAATGTGTTTATGCTGTGCTTCTGAGCATCACTCCACAGTGCTGGCAATGCCTCACCTTTCACCAATATGCAGTACACCACCTTGATGGGTGCCATGTCACCCCACTTTGTTCACGTAGTGCTTCTGACATTGTTCCCTTATGCAGGCATTCCCTCATGTTTCACCAGCAAGCAGTACACCACTGTGATGCATGCCTTGTCACACCAGAGTGCCCATGCATTGCTTCTGAGTATCATTAAACAGTGCAGGCAATCCCTCACCATTCACCAGCACACAGAACACGACCATAATTGGTGCCATGTTGCTTCACTGTGTTCATGCAATGCTTCTGAACATTGCTCCTCCATGCAAGCAGTCCCTTACTTTGTTCATACAGTGCTTCTGAGCATCACTCCACAGTGCAGGCAGTACCTCACATTTCACCATCACACAGTACACCACCTTGATGGATACCATATTGCCCCACTGTGTCCATGCATTGCTTCCCAGAATTGCTCTTCCTTGCAGGCAGTCCCTTACCACTCACCTGCATGCAGTACACAACTGTGATGAGTGGCATGCCACCCTACTGTGTCCATGATGCAAAGCTGTTTATCTCCTTTAGCACCCTGACTTTCTCCCATCTAGGCCAGTCTTCCCAGCCCCATCACCCACCTTCTCTGGAACTTACCTTGGTTGGTGGTCCTGTCACAGGACCTTGGATCAGAGGTGCATAGTCATTGGTGTGGGGGCTGCTACAGGGCAGGCCATCACTGTTCTAGAGTCAGAGGGATTTTCCTCATATTTTCTGTCCTAATGGGCCCAGACATGTGCCTACTCAACATCCATGGAGACAATGTATGCATACAGGTGTGGGGTCCCTTCCCATGCTGTCCTATGGTGTTGCCAACTAGGTTCCTTTCCCTGTCTTACAGATAGGCATTCTCCCTCCGGGGCCAGTCCCCAAGAAACCCAGGTCTGTTCTTCAACCTGGGTTGCTGGTATGACAGTAAGTGGCTAAAAGCAATTCAGTCAGTGGCTAAAAGTTTGAAACAGAAATAGGCAGACAGACCTAGAACTGGAAACCAGAACTATGCAGAGTAATGACCCCATATTAAAAGGTATCTGGCTGCCCCTTAAGTCTCTTTCCTTAGTGCAAATTATCACAGTTCACTAAATTTGCTATACTCAAACATGTTTGGAGCAAAGTGTGACTGCCCCTTGCATGTTTGAATATAGCCCCCCAAAGCAAAAATGAGGCATTAAAACATGTACTCAGCACATTTCTCATCTCCATGATGGCCAATTAGTGCAAATTACAGTAGCACAGTTCACTAAATTTGCTATACTCAAACATGTTTGGCGCAAGTGTGATTACCCCAATCATGTTTTAATACAGCCATCCCCAAAAGCAAAAATGTGGTACTAAAACATGCACTTAGCACAATTCACATCCCCCTGCTGTCCAAAGAGAGATACAGTATCTGGTCACTGAAAACATACCAGCTGTGATGGAGCCAACTCATTTAGGGCATCCCAGACCTGTTAGTGTTACAATAGGTACAATCAGGACATCACCAAAAATGAGATACTGGAACTGGAAGGGGACAGGATCAGTTGTGTTCCAGGACAGTAGCTGCTGCTGTTGTTTTCACAGGGTTCTTGTGGATTTTACTTGGTAGGTTAGTTCTTTTCTTTCTTACGTCTAATGGGCTAGCAGGGTATTGTTTGGGGTGCTGCTGGATGTTTGTAAACTGATTTGGTGGCTGTAAGGGGGGCTCATTTTGTGGAGGTTTCACTGTGTAACAGGCTGCGCTGGTAGAGGCCTATTTCTTCTGATTTAAAACCTATTTGGTGGGATTTGCTTGGGCCTGGTTCTTTGGCTGCTGGGCTTGGAGGGGAGACACAGGGCTGATACCTCTCTCTCGGGTCAGATGTCTGCCCAGGACCCGCCCTCCCCACCCTCCCTCCCCGAAGTCTGCAAATTATAGGGGAACACCTGCCCTGCAATTGGAGGAAAAGGCTGCAGGTGCAGCTCATGTAGTTCTAGCCACTGGGGTAGGATTTAAAGGCTGGGAGAGAGGAGCTTTAGGTTGTTCATTTCCTTATAAGTTTAATGTGTTGTACTGCACCTAGTAACAGGGTTACTGGTGTACAGTGGGACTGTCTGTAAGATTAGTGGGTGACCTGATTAGGCAGTAGGGGTATCTTGGACTGAGGAACCTGGTGGCTCACCAAGGAACCTATTTGGAAGGGATGGAACCACACATCATTAGGGCCGGCATCTTTAGGAGGGTGGTGGGGTGCACAGGGTGTGGAGCAGCCATGATACTGGACTGGGCTTGGTTGGTGGTTGCCCAGTGTGCTACCAGCTAGCACAGCTTAGGAGGAGGTTGCGGGATTAGGAGAAAGCTGGGGAAGGGGTGGTATGGTTGGGGAAGGGGGTGGGAATCTCTACAGGGTTGCACCAAGCACGGGGGTGGGGGCATAGGGAAAGGAGTGCAGGAGAATACTAGGGGTCACATAGTGAGCTCTGGCAGGGGGTCCAAAAGGACACTACCAAGGAAGCAGGCAGGTAACTGGGGACCCTCACAAAGGGGGGACAGAGGGACAACATTCTCAGGGAAGTAGGCAGATGGCCAGGGCTGGACAGAAGGAAGCAAGGCGGGGAGGTGGATCAGACCTTACACTCAGTAACCGCTTCAATTCTCTTCTTCTGCTCAAGGATGAGGGGGGTGATGTAGCCATGACAGAGGTGGTTAGAGATGGAAAGGGAGTGGGAGTGGGAGGCAGGAGGCAGGGGCCAGATAGCAGGAAGAACAGGGGGGGACCTGGAATGCAGGAGAATGGGGGGAGCAGTGAATCAGAGCAGGAGGGGCAGGGTGAAGAGGGAGGAAAGCGCAAGGAGAAGGACTAGTTGGGAGGAAAGGTAAAGGAGAATGACCAGAAGTACAAGGAGGATTCAGTAAAGGGAGCTGAGGGTTTAGGCCAGGGGAGCACGACTAGCAAGGAGGAACTAAATGGAGACAGGAAGGAAGGGAGGATGAGCCAGGCTAGTTTAGCAGATGGGGGAGAAGGACCAGTTTCGAGCAGTGAGGGGGGAATTAGCAAGGAACAGAAGGATACTCAGGAGGAGGAGAGGCATAGGATTGGAGGGGAGGGGTGGCCATGGTAAATAAGGAGGGGGTGGCATGTGGCACCCAGAAAGGGGGAGGAATACGGATCCGGCTGGGTGGAGGGGCCTGTAGAAAGGATGAGGGACATGGAAGGGGGGGGAATGGAGGAAAAGGAGTGGTCAGAGTGCTCCTGCTGGGGGATTCTATGATCAGGGGTATCAAATGGGATAGGGAGGGAGAAGCCTGGCCAGTTAGAACAAGATGCTTCCCTGGACTAACGGTGCACAGGGCTAAGCACGAGGTATATTAGCTGGCAAAGGATTGTGTGGGTTCCCCAGACATACTGGTCCACCTGGGTACAAATGACATTGAGGGAAATAGCGAGCTAGAGATACAGGCAAGATTCAGGGAGCTCGCCAGGGTCTGTCATGACATAGGATGCACAGTTTTCTCTCAGAAATCCTGCCAGTGCCAAGGGCTAGTGGGGAACACAAAAGGAAAATTAGGGAGATAAACCAGTGGCTCAGGGGTGGTGTGAGGCCAGAGGGTATGGGTTGATGGGGGTGGGGGAGACCTGGGAGGATAAGGAGCTGTATGCTAGAGATAGACTACATCTCAATTTGGAGGGGAGGGGAATCCTTAAGTTGAAAATAGAGGGGTTCATTGGTGAAAAGTGGGGTTTAAACTTGTGAAGGGGGGTGGGATGGGAGAAAAGGCTGTCAAGGGGGTGCCGATAAAGGAGGGACTCTGTCTCCACCCCCCTGGGGACCAGGAGGATTGCAGGAAAAGGCCAACTGGCAAAGTGCAGACCAGGGGAAAACAGAATCCCCATGGGAACACGAGCAGGGGAAATGGAACTATAGGGAAAGGGTGGAAGGTAGTCCTGCTAAATGCCAGGAGCTTGGGCAATAAAATGCCTGAGCTCCAGGCGATGCTAACTGAGGGAGCAGTGGATGTGGCAGCAGTCACTGAGACTTGGGCCACTGCAAGACATGACTGGGACCTGAACCTGGAGGGATACACTATGTTCAGGAAGGACAGGGGGGAGGGAAGGGGAGGAGGGGTAGCAATGATAGTCAAAAACTGCATTGGCATAGGGGGAGTAGAGGAGGCAGAGGGAACCGTGGAGGCGATTTGGGTCACCTTGATAACAAGGGGGGGCAAGAGGGTAAAAATAGGAGTGGTGTATAGACCCCCTGCCCTGGCGGAGGAGCTGGAGGACAGTCTGGTGGTAGATGCTAGGAGACACTGCAGACTGGGCAGAGGAACGGTGGTGGTGTTGGGGGACTTAAACATGCCAGGAACAGACTGGGAGACTATGACATCCTCTGTGACCAGGAACAGAGGTTGTTGGATGTCTTTCAAGGCGTTCCTAACTCAGCAGGTGAGGGAACTGACCAGGGAGGCACAGGGTTTGGATGTGGTCCTGGCAGACAGGGACCAGATTGGGGCCTGAGTGCAAGGGGCCCATTGGCGAGGAGTGACCATGCCACGGTCTGGTTCTGCCTGGACCTAGGAGGGTAGAAGGCTGCACAAAGGCAGGTAACCGACTTCAGGGGCAGATTTTAAGGAAATGGGAAGGATCCTTAAGGAGCATTGGATGGGATTGGGTCAGACATGGACGCTGATAGTAGGTGGGAAATCATCAGGAGAGTGGTGCAGGATGCTACCAGCACCTGTGCAAGTAAGACAAATGCGGTGGGCCCAAAACCCTGTTGGTGGACCAGGGAGGTCCAGGAGGTGGTGTGGGGAAAAAAGCAGCCTATAAGCAATTCAAGTGCTCAAGGAGGAAAGGGATTGAGGGAGTAAGAGCTGATGGCTAGAAGGGCCACTAGAGTGGTGAGGGCGGCTAAGGCAAGGAAGGAGCAGAACCTGGCCAGGGAAATTAGGAGAGGAACAAGGGTTCTTTAGATACATTGGGGAAAAACGAAGGGTGAAGGGGCAGATTAGCAGGATTAAATCAGGAGAGAGATGGGCACAAGACCCGGGGGAGCAGGCTGAGGTACTAAATGAGTACTTCACCTCAGTTTTCACCAGAGAAAATGGGGGTGCTGCATCATACATGGGAGGAGACAGAGATACTGAGGAGGGGGGGACCCTTAAAGATCGGCAGGTCTGGGGAGAGGGGGAGGCATCACTGGCAGGTGGGGGGAGGGCTAAGCAGGGAGAAGGGGTACTGGAAGTGAAAATCACAGCAGAGAGAGTGAGGGAAGCCCTCAGCTCCCTTAAGATGGAGAAAGCACAGGGGCCGGATAAATTACATCCCAGAGTGCTGAAGGAACTTGCAGATGTCCTGGCAAAACCCCTGGCAGAGCTTTTCACCATCTCTCTGAGGACAGGGTGGGTGCCCCAAGACTGGAAGGTGGGGCATATAGTGTCTATCCACAAGGGGGGATCAAGGGAGGTGGCAGGGAACTACAGGCCTGTCAGCCTGACCTCACGTTGGTGGGCAAGGTGATGGAGGGCATTGTCAAGGAGAGGCTAGGGGGGGCTGGATAAGTCAGGGTGCCTGGACGATAGACAGCATGGATTCATCCAGGGAAATCGTGTCAGACAAACCTGGTGGAGTTCTATGACTGGGTGACAAGTGCCTTGGACCTGGGTAGACCAGTGGATGTCCTCTTTCTAGACTTCCAGCAAGGCATTTGACTCTGTTCCTCCACGTGGGCCTATTGGATAAGCTAGGAGAAATGGGGTGGGGAACCAGATGATCAGATGGATAGGCAATTGGCTCCAGGACCGGACCCAGAGGGTCGAGTTGGGGATAGTCTCATCCCCAAGGAGGGTCATTAGTGGGTCCCACAGGATCAGTCCTGGGCCCCTCTGTTCAACACCTACATATCGGACATAAGGACAGGAATCAGGAGTGAGATGAGTCTCTTTGCAGATGACTCGAAACTGGGGGCGGTGGTGGATGGGGAGGAGGGGAGGGTGGCCCTACAGGGGGACCTGGAGGCTCTGGAAAGATGGTCTAGAAAGTGGAAGCTGAGGTTCAATGCAGGGAAATGCAAGGTACTCCACCTGGGGGCCAGAAACCCAGGTCAAGTGTACACCTTGGGGGGAAATGCTACAAGTCTCGATGGTTGAGAGGGACCTGGGGGTGGTGGTGGATGTCAAGATGAACAACTCTGAGACTTGTAGGAGGGCAGCAGCCAAGGCCAACAGGATGCTGGGATGCATCACTAGGGGATCACCTCCAGAAGGAGGGAAGTGATACTCCCTCTGTATAACTGCTTGGTGAGGCCGCACCTTGAGTACTGCGTGCAGTTTTGGAGGCCACACTTAAAGCGGGACATTAACCTCCTGGAGAGGGTCCAGAGGAGGGCAACCAAAATGATTTGGGGCTTGGGGGACAGGACCTATGAGGAGAGGCTCGAAGAGCTAAATATGTACACATTGGAAGAGAGAAGGGACCACGGGGACATGATAGAGGTCTTTAGGTACATGAAGAGGGTAAATAGGGGAGGAACAGTCGGGGTGCTTTGAAGGAAGGAGGAAGGGGCCACTAGAGGGCATGGCTGGAAGCTGGAGGGGGGAAGATTCAGGGGAGAAAGGAGGAGGTGCTACTTCACTGAGAGGGTGGTGGAGCCATGGAATGCACTGCCTAGGGGGCTGGTGGAGGCAGAGACAGTGGAGGGGTTCAAGAGGGGTTGGGACAGGTACAGGGGAAGGGTTCTGGAAGCAAAATCCAATGCAGCAAGAATATCCGGAACTGGGAAGGGAGAAGCCAGAGAAGGCGAGGGGGACAGCAAGGTCAGCACCCAGGTTGGGGACTGACCAAACGAGTAGACACGAAAGACCATTAGGCCTATTCTGCTGGCATTTTAGTATGTTAGTATGTTAGTATGTTAACTGACCTAACCTGGGTAACTACATTGTAAACATTTATAAAAGCAGGATCCCAGTAAAAATTAGATTCTGCATTTTACCTGTGCTAACTTTACTAAATACACTGGGAAAATGTGTAAAAGCAGGACCCCATTGAAAATGAAATATTGTAGCTGCTCTATCCTAAGGACACTCACACCCTATGTGTGTGCACAGCTGCTGTAATAGCTATATGTGTGTGTGTGTGTGTGTGATGAGCATTTTCAAGGGGGTGTGTATGTCCAGAACCAAAAACACTTTTCACTGTATTACCTTGATGTTTATGGTCTTGTTTCTTTCTACTATTGTGATGTAAATGATTGACTTTTACATTATTTATTGATGTTCAGTATGTATTTATTTATTTCAAAAGTTTCACCAGGAAAGACATATTGAGCTGAAAAATAACTAATTTCCTGATGCATCAGGGGGAAGGGCGGGGAGGGGGATAAGAGATGCAAAAACAACATAGAACAATAACTTACACAATAAAACATAGATATAAAATAAACTACAAAATGGACATGAATGAGATTCCTCAGACAGGTCAAATTATATGCAAAGGTTTACAAGGACACAGCAGGGAATCTGTCCCATGGGCACAATCAACAGTACTTTTCAATGGTGAGGGCACCAGGGGATAGGGCACTGAAGGAAGAAACACAGATAGGGGGAGAAGAAGGAAAAGTGCAGACAAGTGAGAGAGGGAGGAGGGTTGGTTAGGTTTGTGGAGGGGTAAGGATGAGGAAAAAGAGGGGAACATGGTAAACTAAGGAGCATGGAAGGGCTATGGCTAAAGGCAGCCACAGGAGGAAGCAGTGTGGTCATGGAGAAAGAAGGAATAAGGTAAACTAACTCGTGGGGAAGGACTATGACTCAAGGACAGGCACAGGAGGTAGTGGTATGGTCACGAAGCAGAGATGAGAGAGAGTGCATTTGAAAGAGATAGAAAGATTGATTAGGGGGAGAGAGTTCTAAAGTTTAGGAAAGTGGAAAGAGAAGGCAGCCTGATCAGTGAAAGATTTTACATCACAGTAAGAAAACTAAGTAACACATTAATTCTTTATCTCTTCTTCCATATCAGTCAGTCCCCTAATTTTTATTTTGATAAATTGCTATTTTTGTTCTTTGATCAATTCTGCAACTTTTTGCTTGGTAGCTTATTTTTGTTAATTTATTCTTAAGACGTAATTGTCTTCTTTATCTCTGTTACATTTATTTAATTTCTATGAACTTTTTATTCTGTATTTTTGTATCTGTTATCTTTTCCCCTTTCCCCAGGACACAGCTGTTACTAGCTCAGTATGTCTTTCTTCATAAAACCTTTGAAACAAATATGTATTTTATCATATTATTGCATTAGCAGACATTGTGTCTCTTACCAGAGTTTGATTTTCAAATGATTACTGTAGCTACAGTTTTTTTAACTTGGGTGAAACAGGTTCTATAAGGTTGCTGACTGGGAGAACTAGACTGTTAGTTCAGGATATGACATACAACATCATAAGTGGCTTTTCAATGAAACTGGCTTTTTTTGAATAGGTAGTGAAATCAGGGTTACAAAAAAGTTTACAACTTTAAAATGAAGTAACAAAAACATCTAATTTTTTGGCATGCAATTTATTTGGGATATGCTTATTCTAATTCTGCAATTTAGCACTTTTGGTTGGAGTCCCTCTTTAAATTATGCATTTTACGTTAAGAGCAATACATGCATATGTATTGTATGCTGATGTATTGGAATTACATTTAATTGCTGATCAACAGACTTGAACTTAGAACCTGTATCTGTGTTTATAATTGCATTTTGTATGATACTAAATAATGGTTAAAGTTTCTTTTTCCAGTAATGTTTTAATGTCTCTTGTACTAGAGAAGAAGGAAATGAAGAGAAATTGTACATTTAAAGATTTTAATTTAAAGATGTGCAGGCACTATACAAAAGTTGTTGGATATCATTGGTTAGACCTTCATTATTAAATACTCTCTATGTGTCCCTAAGAAACTCACATAGCCTCCAAGTGCACCATTCTACTCAGCTATGGGTGAGCAGTAAGACACAATGGGGGTGCATGTAACAGATTTTACCACACGCACAGGGGCATAGTGAGGCATTAGGCCACAAGTCAAGTGCCTTCAGCCCCAGGAAGTGTAGTAAAATCTGTTCCATGTACACCCCCAGAGTGTCTTATTGCGCTTATAAAATGGGCTCCTTTTAGTTTTTTTCATTTTTTACAGTTGGGAAAAGCATGTTTATATGTAGAAACAATAGATTTACTTCTGTGCATTTATGATAAAATAGTCCTTCTGACCACTGCAAATGATGTAATTGATGATGCCATTGTATTACTGCTGGACAAAGTTTGTCCTTTGCTGTCATCAAAATGTAAGATATGGAATGTTTATCATGGGATGTTAACCATGGAATACATGGATTCAAAATTCTGCTCAGTTCCACTGGCAGAATGTTCCTCTCATAACATACAGTACTGTACTGTACACATACAACAAAGGCCTCTTCTACTGCCAGATACTCAATTATTTCACTGTCAGGGCAAGTAGAAGAAATTTCCCTGATGAGCAGGTAAAGACAGAAGGGGGAGTTTTAATTGTCAGCAAAGAAACTGTTGTAATAAAAACTATAAACAATATTGTATGTTTCTAATGTGTTTATGTGTGCAAGAAAAGTGTGATGATCATGGAAACAACATTTAATTAATTTATTTTATTTTTGGTTTAAGGTAGTTTTATTTTTAGGGTCCAGTTGAATTTTTTTTTTACAATGTAAAGGTAGCAGCCATGTTTGTGATGGAAGATCAATTCTGGTTGTAGGGGGACTGATGGAAGATAGTTTTGGTTGTAGGAGGACTGATTTGCTCATTGTATGATGTGGTTTAGGACTAGGATGACTGTGCATAAAACAGATTTCATGCATAATCGCATAACATATTTTGGCCAATGAGACTTCTTAATTTTGGATGCCCATTTTATAAAAATGGATACAGGAGGTACCCCACTGAAAATGAAATGTGGCATCTCAGCTGAGCTATGCAGGGTATGTATATATACAGTAAAAATGGGTAAAAACTGGACTGCAATAAAATTGAGATATTGCATCTCAGTCGGAGTATCCTGGGTAAATGCATTGCAAAAAGGGGTAAAAACAGGACCCCACTGGAAATGAGATATTTCATCTCAGGTGGTGTATCTTAGGTAACAGAATTGTACACATGTATGTATGTGTACAGTATATATATGTATATGCAACATATGTGGATAAAATTGGAGTGTGATACATCCATTTATCTGAGTAACTGTGTAGATAAATAGAGAATAATGGATGGGGAAGGGTTTGATATGAGAATTTAATGCACACCCGAGTTGTGGGATGCTACATAAGCCCCGAGGGCGAAGCCCGAGGGGTTTATCAGAGCATCCCACAATGAGAGTGTGCATTCAATTCTCATTTGAAACACCCTCCCCATCTTTTATTTTTTATAATAACAGACCAGCAATTTTTCTCCAGCAGTTTGTGAGACTGTTTGGCCCCGCCCACATACAGAATGTCGGCCAATGAGGCAGCAGCATAGTTTGACTGGCATGGCTCATGAATGTCATAATAACCAGCTGGTTGTTATGGAAAATATCAACCTGGTCAGTACACTGAGAGAAATTGCTGACCAGTTATTATATAAGAATCTCACATTTATTTACGCAGTTACTACATCATCCTCTGTTTATATACATAGTTACTATATCACCCCCCACATGGCCAATCAGACTACTGTGGTAGCCACTGCCACTTTGAATGGCACACTAGAGTATGGCATGTCACAGCCCAATACAATTGTTTAAAACTGCTTTCATATAAATGCAGCATTTCTGGTATCCAGACTTGCTGTTTTGTGCCATTGTATGCTATTTTTAAGGCTGCATGGCAAAGCCAAGCTGTCTTTTTGCTATGCAGTAGATTAGAAGAGGGGCTTGCAACAGGACAGCTATTGTGTGTACTTACTCAGTGATTAGTCATTGGCATAGCATTAGTTTTCCACTGCCTTCCCCTCTGCCAGAACTCACAAGCCCCTTCCACCCCCACCACAGAGGCACTGAAGAAATAGTTCAGTAGAGTTTTTAAAAACACAAGACATGATCAGCAGTGTCAAAGTTTATTCTGCTGTCAGATGATTATTTGACTGTCACTAGGACCCCAGGGAACTCTAAGCCAAAGGCAGTTGTTGATCAATTTCTGGTGGTCATGAAGTGTTAGATTACAAATGAAATGCTGCAGACTGAGAAACAAATTGTTAAACTGCTCATAGTTTGTTTACACAGCTTCTTACAAGTGGAATGCTGCAGACTGAGGAATAAACTGTTAAACTGCTCATAGTTCATTTACACAGCTCCAGGTAAATTCAGATTACTGTTTATACATATTGACATAGTTTCCTTTTATGACTCAAAACAAGTTTGTTTTTCAAAAGTTTAATAGTGTAATCCCTTGCTTTCTCAAAACTTTTCACAGTAGAGAACTGCATGAAACAAACACCTTTCAATACAGTTTGCATTAATTATTGCTTCAATAGTAATAGGACAGTGCTGGGAGTGGTTATGGTGATTCAGGGCTAATATACTTTTCAGGGAATGCAGAGGGGAGATGATGTGTTGGTGGGATTAGAAGGAAACAAAAACTGAGGGGTTCCAGCAGTGATCTGTCAGCTGGGATAGACCTTGAGGGAACAGGCTACAAAATGAAGTGTGGGTACTGGAAAGCAAATACATAGGGGTGGGCATTACTGGTGGATCCAGCTATGTATCCAGGTAGCACCCACAACCTCATTAGTCCAGCAAAAATCTGTTTAAACTTAATTTTTGCTTTAAATGGTAATATTTTACATTTTGGGAAAGTATGACCCTCTTGAAAAAATTCTAGATGCACCCCTGTTGATCAGCAGTGCAGAAAAGTATCACACTTCTGTGTGCAAAATCTGCTTTATGGTGCAGAACAATTCCCAACTGCCCATAACTCAGGGAAGATGCATCACCTCTACTGATTTTGCAGGACTACTGCATCATCACCCTCCTGATGATGCAGTCATCCTGTAAAACTGGTTGAGATGTCTTACCAGGTCCATAGCTGCAGGTGGTTATAAATTGTTTCATTTCTAATAAAGTTGATTTTGCACACAGAATTGGGATGCCTAAGACTTAATATTTTACACTGGGTTGATTGTGTGGTGAATCTGAGATTGCTGTCCCTTTGAGTGCATAAAAGTAGCCTATCACCTAGATACTCAATTAGGTAAGCTACAGCAGCTGAGTTTTTGAATGCACATTCATGAGTGCTCCCCCCATGGCACCCACAGCAGGATTTATGCCAGCCACTGTGAAGCGACAGGTGGTACTAATAGCAGACAGGGTCAGTTCCACCATTTGGGTTAGCCCTGAAGCCAGAGGACTGGGCATGCAACACCAGATTGGGGAAAAAAGCTGTTTTTTAAAAAACTAAACAGTCTCCAAGTAACTCTGGCTTTTCAGTACTCCAATTATATCTGAATCATGCTCCCCTGGTTCAGATTTTGGGAAATCACCTTCTGGGTAACTTCAGTGCTATGTCTCACAGTTTGTTAACTTCTTTAAGGTACTAGATGCTATAGTGTGACAGAAGCATGTGCAGAATCTGGAAGGGGGGTGTAGTCTTCCTCACAGCATCATCAGGGTGCAGACTGCTCTGACCTCCTGTCAGGTGCTCCATGTTACTACTGCTATGCATTAATGGAGCACATGACCACAAGAGAGATAGCTGTATACAAAAGAAAGGAAGAATAGATGTGCAGAACAGCATGATGTATGAACCTACAGAAATGCCAAGTTGCAAAAATATGAATATTTTAATTAAAGGCAGGTTACCCCACAGGCACACACCGCTGTGCACAGGGTCTTTGAACTTTAATGGAACAGGTGCACTGTGGGAGGGTGAAGTCTTAAGATAGCAAGAATTTACATACTGTTGCTCCCTCCCTAAAATTATAGATCAGGAGTCAGGAGGGGAGGCGATCCACCATTGACATATTGGTCACAAAACTATGGGGGCTTTGGTGGGCTTAGAGGTATCCTTAACTTCTGGCATGCAGTGCCATGGAACCAAACCTATTTAACAACAACAACAGAAAAAGACTGTAGTGGATGGTGAGAAATGATTGCATTGGGAAGAGGGTGAATGACTTAAGAACTTACCTTAGGCTATCCAGGGAACTTTTCAGGCATTTACTTTTTCTTAGACCCAAACACAGAGTCCTGAGAATCTACAAGGGTTCACCAACCCTCCCAGTTGCCTTGTAGTGTTGTGCTGCTGGGGATGTCTGATGTCTCTGCATGTTCAGCCTTCCCCTCTCCTGGCAACTGTAGTCACCATCAGAGATATTGATATTTTGTGATGCATTCAGGCACTGATGTAGTGACTAGCTGATCAAGTGTCTGTATTTTTATGGCTGATGGTGGTGGTGATTGATCAGGACAATAAAACATTGTACTAGGGCCTCTCCATCACTTCTATGTAGCCCCACAGTGTTAGAGGTGTTTAGACCTAAGCATCTGGTCAAACCATGGCCATGTGTTTGGATGTGGGTGGGGTACCATTAACCAGCACTGAACTGCTAGCAGCTGTGAAGCAGTGACCACCATGACCTCAGTCTATCACATGATCTCTTCTTAGAGCAGGGTTGGGGGGACTGAAGTGCTGCATGCCATAGTGCCGAGCTGTTGCCCATCACATAGTGATATCCACAATTGGATGAAAACAAATTGGATGAAGGTGATCGGTGCACAAGAAAATAGCAACAGCAAGATGCGTGCCCAGCAATTGTATTGTGCACCTTGCTGGTCAAATTGCATGTTGGTCCCATTGCACATGGGCTTCATCCCCACCCCCTCTTAAATAAATATAAACATCCTCAGCTTGCACTTAAGAGGATGGACCTCAGTTGGGGCCCCACTTTCCTGTCCACCCACAGTTGCTGCTGTATTGAAGACCCAGCCACCCACATCACAGTCTCCCATAGTGCATTCCCTACATTCCTTTGCCCTAAGTCCTGTATCCACCTGATGGTACACGCCTTCCATGTATGATCTTGCTCCTTTCATATCTACCCTTAAAAAGTTTTTTTTTTTATCATTTTAGGTTCCTTTCCTTTCCCCATTTAAACTGCTGTGCCAATGGGTGTCACACCCAAAGGCCAAACTTCTCTTTGCCACAGTGTGAATGTGAAAGGATTGACAACAGTAGAACTATACTTACAGGTATGTAGATTGGTCTATTACTACTCATTACTTTACTTCTTTTAAAGATAAATTGAAAATGTTTAAATGGGTTAGTTGCAGGCTGCCTCGACAGCCCAGAGGCACTGCACCACGAGGTCAACCTGAATTTGAGAGTAAGCCTGAGTCTCCAATTGTTGGCAGCATGGGGAGGGAGGATTTGCCTTCCAGCTCCCATAGCAACCTCAATAGTTACCTAAAGAGGTGATCAGATGCATGGGAGATGTGAAGGGTTCAGGGAGGTAGGCAAAGGGGAGGCTGCAGTGTGTGCTGGATGTGCAGTTCGTGTAGCTAGGGCTATGAGGGAGATGATTTTGGGTTGTCAATGTTGAAAATGGGGAAGTGCTTGATCATCTGGTTGAGTTCTGCTCTGCACTGAGACACATAGGCCAACACTCCAGAAAGGCAGCTTTCAGTCAGTCTCTCTGACATGACTGGAATGTGGGCCAGTAAGGATATTAAGTTTTTGGGATGGGATGGTTTGATCAGCTGACTGGGTCAGAGAACATGACTGGGGGTTATGGGGGTAACAAAGATTAACTGCAGGAAGTGGCTGCTTTTTGTTTGTTTTATTTTATCCTCTGTCACCATATCTATGTTGCTCTTACCTTGAGATAAAGAGCAACTCTGCACTTCAGTACATTATTTATCATAAGTTCCAGCTGTTTACAGTTTTACAGTTTAGTAGAAAATATACTTTTAAATTGTCAATGTTCCTTTCCAAAATGTTCAGTACATCTTGACAGTCCATCTGAAAAGTCTGTATAGAAAACATTTGCCTCTCCCCTGTTAACCTCACAGTGCCTTGAATTTCTAGTGCTCACCATGACAGACTGTGATATCACAAACAGCAATGGTGTGGATAGCAGGGGAGAGTAAGATACATGTTGAAAAAACTGTGTGAAAAAAGTGCTGCATTACCTACAATATTTAGTAGACCAACAGCATAGAGGAAAAATAACTAGAAAACAAAGTTAAAACACAATTGATATACATCTAGTGTTTTTAAGTGTTTTATTATAGTAGAGAAATGCTCTTTAACTATCTTTTCAACTTGCTCCAATGCTGTATAGTACACTTTGTATGTCTCTGCTCCCTCTCTCTACTCATGCTACTTTAAGTACCACATACTTACCTAGTTTTACCTTTATTTCCATAGGTCTGGCAGATGTTGGCTGTCTATCTTTCAGATAAGTATCTTGTTTAATTCTGACTACTATAATCTCTCCTCTAGGACTATAGACCCTTTGAACTTTCTCTGTGCTTTCCTTTTAGGTTCTACCAGATTATCCCAAACCCAAAAGAACCCAACTCTGCACTATGACTTGTACAGAGCAGGTAAGTCATATTAAATTTAGGGGTCAAAACTGAGTTTTGCATCCTCTAACCAGCAGGGCTAGTGACGGGAAAATCCCCAAAGAATTTTCTGCTGTACCAGTCAATGTACTTAACGTAGTGTTACCCTCACTAACACATGCCTGCAGAGCTACCTAAAGGAAACTCTTAATAGCTGTATACAAAATCTACTAACATTTGCTAATGGGATGGTGACAGTTCTGACCCCAGAAAAGGAGGTGTGGTTAGTGTCAGGGGCTGGGGGGCTAGTGTCTGGGGAAGGGAGGTGCTAGTGTTTGGGACTTAGGAAGGTGGGTAAGCTGCAGTCAGGGGCATTGGAGAGAGGGGGCTAGTATTATGGCACATGGAAGAAAAGTGTAGAAGGAAGGGTATATGCATGCCTCTGGTGTTTGAGTAGGTGGTGTCCAGGAGGACCTTGCAGAGAAGTTGTGCATTAAGGGTATGGGTGATTCTCGAATGGCTAAGGAGGAAGGGGTGTGGCTTCTGGTAGTCAAGGGACAGGAGGGAGGTGATATCCACAGAGATTAGAAAGTGAGGTACCTAGAGAGGGTTGGATGTTCAGATGGCATGTGATGAAAGTGGCGAGGATTGGTGTGGCTGGGTCGTGTCAGGAGTTGGAGGGAGGGGGTTATTGTCTGAGGTGATGGGTTGGCTGTAGAACGTTTGGGGACTATGCAGGGTGTACATTCAATAATAATAATAATAATAATAATAATAATAATAACATTTATTTAATTAAGTGCCTTTCAGTGTTTCAAAGTGCTGTACAATATTAGTACGAACAGAACACATTCAGATACATATAATATAAAATCAGGATAAAACAGGAAACGCCTTTCCCCATAAAAAAGTCTTTTGTGCCTGCTTAAAACTCCCCACCATCCTGCACTCCCCGAGCTGACGGGGCAGAGAATTCCAGTGGGTAGGTGCCACAAATCCAAAGGCACGTGCACCAGATGACTTCAAATTAACCCTTGGAATCTCCACAACCCCTCATCAGCCGAGCGGAGCTGTCACAGAGGGATGTAAGGAACTAGGAGCTCTTTCAAGTTAACGGGACCCAATCCGTGTTGGACTTTGTAGGTCAAAAGACCTTCCTTAAAGGTGATCCGCCACTGTATTGGCAGCCAGTGCAAAGCGTGCAGCACAGGGGTGATATGAGATCTTATAGATGCCCCAGTCAACAAACATGCTGCCACATTCTGCACTAGCTGCAAGTGGTGGATATCAACCCCAGGAAGCCCTAGATAAAGGGAGTTGCAGTAATCAAGGCGTGATGTCACAAAGGCATGGACCAAAACAGGCAGGTCACTGGATGGAACAAGGTGCCTAATCCTGGCAATGTTCCTAAGATGGAAAAAGCCCAGCTTGACGAATGCCAATACCTGATGTCGAAGAGTCAGACCAACGTCAAGCTCCACTCCTAGGTTACGCACCCATTCGGAGGTGAGAATCTGGTCCTTCCCCAGGACTAAACTGGAAGGAAGCCCAGTCCTCAGTCCCTCTACCCTATGACCCAGGTCCAGAACCAAAACCTCTGTCTTTCCTGGGTTCAACTTTAGACTGCTGGAATTCATCCAGTCTTGGATTTCTGTGAGGCAGTTGTTCAGTATCAATATAGCACCAACCTGGTCAGGCGCCAAAGACAGGTAGAGCTGGGTATCATCAGCATAGCAGTGAAACCTCAGCTCATACCATCTTACAATGTCTCTGAGGGGTAGCATATATACTGCGAATAACATGAGGGACAGCACCAAACCCTGAGGTACCCCACATGGCAGAGAGAATGCCCCAGATGAAAACAAATCCGAGACTACTCTCTGCATTCTCCCTGCAAGGAAAGATGAAAACCATCTGGGGACTGTACCCGACAACCCACAGATGAACCTCAGGCATTCAAGCAGAACCCCATGATCCACAGTATCAAAAGCTGATGATAGATCCAAGAGAACCAAGATGGAATGGTGTCTCCGATCTCTCGCCATCAGGAGATCATTGAGCACCAAAACCAGAGCAGTCTCAGTACTATGCCTGTTATGAAAACCAGATTAGAGAGGTTCGTATAAATTATGGATGGTTAAATGGTTATCCATTTGAGCAGCCACAACTTTCTCAATAACCTTCCCCACAAAAGGGAGGTTAGAGACAGGCCTGTAGTTTGCTAGGTTCTCTGGGTCTAAAGAAGCTTTTTTCAGAAGGGGGATCACCACCCCCTCCTTCAGGGAGCTAGGGAACTCACCCATGTCTAAAGAGCACCGGACAATCTGAGCTAAGACCGGGCCAATGATCTCATTACAACCTAAAATCAGGGAAGTAGGGCCTGGGTCTAAACTACAGCACGTGGGATGCATCTCCTGGACAATCCTCATAATGTCTACAAAATCTGGTAGGTCAAAGGTACTCCAGGAAACTCCAGGCTCTGCGACAGGGCACTGATCAACAGCAACCCCCTTAGAGTGAAGTTGGTGGCATCCCCTCCTGATGTCATCAACCTTATTTGCAAAGAAGCGAGCGATCTCATCACAATCAGTTTGTGTAAAAACTCAATGGATCTTCTGACAGGCTGGGTTGCACAGTCTGTCAACAGTTCTGAAGAGTTGAGACAATCGATTCCGTGTGACAGAAATTTCTCTGGACAGGAATTCTGCCTTCTTATGGGAAATTTCTGTTTGGTAGAGTTTATAATGCTCTAGCAAAATACAGTGGTTGGCATCAGCGGCAGTCTTCCTCCAACGATGCTCTAACCTACGCCCCAATTTCCGCAACTCTCTCAGGGCCCCATCAAACTATGGGGCTCCAGGGTAATGCAGAAGGGGGTGAACATGGACAGGAGCAATTTGATCGAGGGCTGCAGATATGGCCCCATTATAGGCCACAACCAACTGCTCAGGATCAGTGCAAGACTCGTCCAACAACAAGAGGTCAATAACCACCATCAGGTCTTCAGGGACCACGTCCCGCAAAGAGCAGTACATGACCAACTCCACAGGGGCCGACCTACACAGGAGGGCCTCAAAATTGAACCCAACTGAGTAATGATCAGACCAACCGACTGGTTCCACCACTAAATCGGAGGCCTAGATCTCCAGGAGGAAGACCAGGTCAAGAGAGTGACCTCCCCTGTGTGTAGCTGAGGAAACAACCTGTGTAAAGCCCAGAGATGTCATCATCTGGAGGAAATGTTGACCAAAAGGTGAAGATTCATCATCGACCCAGGCATTGAAGTCACCCAGAACCAATAGTCTGGGTGACTCCAAAGCCATGTCGTTGGCGAAATCTGCTATTTCCTGCAGGAATAGCTTCTCATCACCTGGTGGATGGTAGATGAGGATGATACTGCACCCAACACCAGCTACCACAGTACACTCAAATGACCTGGCCTCCTCAACTGGTACACCAGTTAGGTCCAATTCGGTCTTGAAACAGACCACAAAGCCCCCCCCACAGTCCAATCTCGGGCGATGTATAACTGAGTACCCGGTGGGAACAGCGGCCTCTAAGAAAGGGGCCGCATTCCCATCCAACCAGGTCTTGGAAATGCAAACCAGATCGGTCCTAGCAACAAAGTCTCAAATAAGACCAGTCTTGTTGCAGACAGATCTGGCATTGCATAACAGCGCCCGAGTTGGACAAGGTTGGTGAGTTGTCCCAACCACTTGCCCTCCCAAACTGGAGGTACCCTTGGGTATGGGAACCAGAACAGAATCACCACGTTCTAGGTACCATTTAGCCCCAGGGCGTCTTCTGGGCCTAACCACCCTTATAGGAAAGCCCCTCTCACTCCGCTGTCTGCAACCCTCCACCCACCCCGACTCCCCCCCATGAGCAATCCCCAATGACTGACAGTGCTGATAGGTAAAAGCAGGCAGGGAGGAGAAGAGAAGGGGTGGAGGGCACGGAGAGTGGAGGCCGAATAGCACAGGACAGGAGGGGCAAGCAGGCATATCTAGCTGCTCAGTTTACAACACCATAAATATTATATAACATCCCAAAGATCATCACCTATCCTAAACTTCCCTCACACTTCCCACAACTAAATAATTTATACCCACTCCAAATTAAAATTAAAATAACAGACAACTAAATTAAATTAAACCAAACCGTCTAAATATATAAACCTCCCTAGCATATTATTTTATTTATTTAGCCCACAGGTCCTCTCACTACCTGGGGGCCAACCAAATTTAAACTAACCAAAAACAATTTTATAGCACCCAGATCCTCTCACTACCTGGTGCCTGCTAAAAAGGGGCTACTGTCATGGAGGCTGTAAGGGAAACATGCTAGTGCATGTGCTTTGGAAGGAAGGGGCTAGTGTCAGAGGGGTCTGTGGAGGGAGGGAGACTAGCGTCTTGGTTAGAGGAAAGAGGTGAGGCTAGTGTCTGAGCTGTAGGCTAGTTAACTATACAGATTGGGGGCACACAAAGTTCCATTTATTCTCAAGAAGATGTGTTCTATTGGTAAAGCACCTAAAGAGTCTTCCCAATTGTTGTTTTTTTAATTTATTTATTGAAGTGTATCTGTTTGACAGGCTTTGATACAACAAATTGCCCAGTGATATATATATATATATAGATATATATATATATATATATATATATATATATATGTGTGTGTGTGTGTATATATATATATATATATAGATAATGGTAGCACAGTAGTGCTACCATAGTTAGGGTTGAGTAGCACTTTTAAGGTTAAAGGGTGACATTTTGCACCTTAATAACTTTTCCACTGTTCAATGGATTTGCCTGAAATTTGGTATGCACAGTCGGGCGTTGTAGATCTTGGGATCTGCAAACTTTTGTACCAGCGGATATACGGCTGCGGAGTTATCAGTCGACATCCGTGTGTGCAATTACGCATTTTTGCGCATTTTTGCGCATTCTTTGCTCGCGCCTATAGGGAACACAATTTGCGTGACCGGTCCAAAAACTTCGGGAAATGTGTGGCCAGGGTCCCTGATGTGCCTTTTGAAGATTTTGTGAAAAAATATTGAACAGTGCAAAAGTTATTCAAAAAACAATTTCCCATTATAAGTCAATGGGAAAAGTTAACAAAAAGTTCACACTTTCACAAATGCACTTTTTAGTGTATCAAATGGCCCTAGCAGTGTTGCAAATCCGCCATTTTTTTTTCAGTTACTGGTCAGAAAAATGCTTGGTGTTTAAAATTGGGACCCTCTAGGAACACAATTCTTTTTGTGATCACCTAGTCGGACCCTCAGGATGCTAGCCATGTCTATATTTGGGGTTAAACACTCCAGAGATATGTTTTTCAAATTTCTGGAAAAAGTTGTGTCACAAAGTAGTGTCGCACCTGGGACACTTTCGCAAAATTTTGCAAAAGCTTTCACAAATTGCGAAACTACTTTTCCAGACTATGGCCAAAATTACAGGAGTTCTTTGCCACCCTGCTGCAAAAGAATGGTTTGGTCTTTTGAGCTGAAATTTGGAGGGAATGCAGCCAACACCTCTCAGATGTCCCTTTTGGTAGATTGGTGGCAAAATAATTGCATGGTTGCCAAGTTACTGTACTCTGAAGTTGAAATGTTTTTCCCGTAGACTAACATGGTGGGGTTCGCCACACGCATTTCGGGGCTCGTTTCTTGGAAACGGTACGAGATACGGAATTTTCAGCCAAAATTCAGCAAAAACCTAGCCAAGAAACTCATGAATCATGTGAAATTTAATTTTTTTTCTATGTTGCACGGTTCCTGAGATATAAGCAATTTAGTATTCCAACAGCTCATTTTCTGCTCCAAGGCCTATTATTATGCATACATTCTTTGTACACACTGTGTTTCTCCATGCAGCTGTTGGACAAAAACAGGGTGTGCACTTCCGTTACTGTTACAGTTAGCATTTCCACTTGCATTTTCTTACCCATTTGCGTACCGTTTCCATGTACCCCACTGTGTGCGTTACCCTTTTCCTTCTCGTTTGCGTATTCTTTTGCGTTTGCATTTCTGTTTCCTTTGGCATTATTTCTGCTGTTAACATTACCAGTTGCATTTCTGATTGCGGTACCGTGACTGTGCGCATCATGGTTTGCATTTCCTTACGTGCTTTCATCTCCTTTTGCATCACTGTTCACTCTGGCGTCACTTTGCGCTTGCGTTTCTAGTAATGTTTGATTTTCCATTTACATTTCAGTCACCATGTGCACAACCGTTAGCGGTTGTGTTTCCGTTGCACTTACAATTGCTATGTCACAAAAAAATCACGTGGTGGTCCCACCACAACATTCCATTCACTATTTCTACTGCACATTCTCAAAAAGAAGGGAAATTAGAGGCAAAAAAATCCATTTAATGCATCACTTAGGGTTGTTCCACAGCAGCAAAAGTGAGGAAATTTGGTGTTAGGGTTGAAAGCCCCCCTTCCACCCCCACAGCCCGCCACCCCAACTGCCAAGGGGGTGTGCATTGGGGTCGTCGGTCCTAACTCTCACCCCATTCTCCTTTACCTCACCTTGTTTACCCATGTGATGGGGTGAGAGTTAGGGCTGATGACCCCAATGCTCACCCCGTTGGCAGGTGGGGTGGCGGGCTTGGGGGTTGGAAGTGGGGCTTTCAATGCTAACACCAAATTTCCTTGCTTTTGTCGCTGTGGAACAACCCTAACTGATGCATTAAACTGGTTTTTTGCCTCTAATATATATATACAAGTGTGTGTGTGTGTATATATATATATATATATATATATATATATATACACCTGGCTGAGGTTACATCACCTGCATCTTAGGAATGTGTCATTAAATGCTCACTAAAATGATTAACTTTAGCCAGTGCATCCCTTTGTGAAAAAATACCAGTGTCTTGAGGGTGAACTTTTGGTCCATTCAGGTCAGTTAAACAATTTATAAACTTGTTAGCAGGTTTAATGCTACCATTCAGTGGTGTAGAGGTCAGAGATTTTTGGGATGATGTGTATGTCAAGGTCTGACTAGACTATCCTCTGTGCTAGAAGAAACGGATGGGCATGAAAATGAGGGGAAAATATCAACTGATAGGGGAGAATTGTGCCCCAATTTCTGCAGGCTCTGCATCACCAAGAAGTGCCATATTGCCACCAGCCACCTAGCAACAGCATCCAACATTCCAGGGACTAAATTTGGACCTTCATAACAGCCACTGATTCCCTCCATGGGGGAGGCAGGGGTGGAAGGTTGATCATCCCAATCTCCCTTCCATAGATTCTTATCAGCCATGGTAGCCCCCCAAGACTCTCCACCAGTTTGGTATGGAGTCCTGTTGATGGTGAAGGGGAGTATAACAATTGGGGCCTGGTATTCAAATGTTTTCCCAGGTGCAGATCCTACTTTATCTGAGGAAACTGGGTTTTGCACCAATGTCCTATATTTAAAAGACATTATACGGCACCAAACTAAGTGACTGTTCTGGGGGAATCAGTCCCAACTGTGTGAGGTGGTCTTCAGTGAAGTGAGGTACAATGTTGTGACTGTTAGGGGTGGGGAATACTGCTGTAACTGCCTGTGGAGAGTGTCATCCATGTGACTTTAGGGGGTATGGAGGCAGTACTGTGATGGTGGTGAGGTGTAATGCTGTGACCATTGAGAACAGAGATCTGTTCTGTGACTGTCGGGTGGGTGCTCAGTGCTGTGATGTACAGAGGAAGCCTTTAGTCATGTGATTGTCAGGGGGGGTACAGTCCTGTAACTGTAGGGGGTGGAAGGGTCAGTTCTGTGATGGTCTGTGGTCAGTGCTATGGCTATAGTGTAAGTAGTGTAGAGTGGAGTACACTGGAAAAGGTGATGCATTAGCAAAACAGCCAGCCTGTAATAAGAAAAGAAAATAAAGTTCAGCACTCATAGATTCAGTGCAAGATTTAGTTTCTGGCAATATACTGGTGTGCACCGACTAGTCCCAGTGCTTCAACCCTTCAGTAGGCCTTCGTCAGGGGGTGGGTCTGAGAAATACAAATGTGCATCTCATTTAAGCAGATCTCTTAAAGTGTTATACACCACACACTAAAAACAATGTGCAAGTCAAGCTGAAAACACATGAGTAACCTGGTTATGAACATTTCATTATTCTGTGTTTTGTGTTTTGTTTTGACACTCATGGTAACCAGTTAATGATATTAGTATACTATTTAAATTAAACATGCCTTATATCTGTTACTTCATTTAATTCTGTAACTTTCTATCTAAAGCAATATTTTTTTTTACCTTTTACACTATACTATACTATACTATACTATACTATACTATACTATACTATACCCCTTTTTATCTCTATCCTCTCTGTTGTTCCCACTACTGAATTTACTCCATATTAACCTTTTTCTCTTTACTTTCACAGTCTCACAGGATGTGAACTCCTTCCCCATCAGATAAGTATAACAATATAGCTAACCTTTCTTATCCTTCCTAGTAATTATCTAAGAACTATGGATCCTTATTCTACAGGTCTAAGAAACCTCATCTCTTTAAGACTCCTCCCTCTGGCTGCATAGTACCCTGGTATGAAATCCTGTACATATTACCTATACTTGGTAGGTTTTCTGTAACCCTCATTATGGGTGGGAGGGTTGTGTATATGTGTTAAGATCATATATCCTGCAGCATTTCCTTCCTCTATAAACATTTTTGCCTTGCTTGTTGACTCATGTAGGCTGTCAGCCCTGTCCCTACCTCCCCTGTCTGCCACTTCCCTGTCCCAGACCACTGAGTCTAAAGTTACCCATGGATTGCCCCCCCATGATGGGGCTAGGAAGGGGAGAGCCATCGCCCCCAATCAGTCACTCACATCTAGAACTGAGCCAGTCATCCAGGTGATAGTGTGTGACTGAGATAGGTGGGTAGCCTGTGATAGCCATTTTCACATTCCCACATTCCCACTCCCCTTGGATTATTGCCTTCACCTGGGGGAAGCAAAGCTTGAGCCAGCATACCTTCCCACCCAGGGACAGGACAGCTATCTGATTTATCACTCAGTCTTCTCTCTGACCCTCAGCAACCTAAGCATGTCCCTGAGCTTGGTCACTGATGTAGTAGGAGTCAAGGCACACAGTGCCTCATTTCTCCATACCACTGGACCAGAACAACCTTATACTGCAGCAAGGGAATTATTTATTAACATGGCAGGCCATTGGAGAACAATGAAGCCATGTCAGAAGTTGGTCAACTGGGTGGCAAACTGGTTGACTGGCAGAAAACAGAGAGTGGTGGTAAATGGTATACAGTCAGAAGAGATGCAAGTCACAAGTGGGGTACCTCAGGGATCAGTCCTGGGGCCAGTCCTATTCAACATCTTCATTAGTGACCTCGCAGATGGACTAGAGGGTAAGGCTTGTCTGTTTGCAGATGACACCAAGATCTGCAACAGAGTAGATGATCCAGATGGGGTGGGCAGAATGAGAAGAGATCTGGATAAACTAGCAAAATGGTCAGAAGAATGGCAACTGGGATTTAATGCAAAGTGCAAAATCATGCACATAGGAAGAGAAACCCTGAAGCCACTTATAGGCTGGGAGGAGAGTTGCTAGCAGTCACAAAGGAAGAAAGAGACTTGGGCATCATCATCACTGATGACCTAAAATCATCAAGCAGACCTCTAAAGCAGTAGGTAAGGCTAGGGGGTGTTAGGGTGTATTAGTAGGGTATCACAAGTTGTAAGGGAGGTAATAATCCCTCTGTACAAGACATTGATTAGGCCCCATCTGGAGTACTACGTGCAGTATTGCAGGCCACACCTCACAAGGACATTAACCAAATTGAGGCAGTCCAGAAGGGCAACCAAAATGGTGCAGGGACTGCATCAGAAGACATATGAGGACAGATTAACGGATCTCAATATGTATACCCTTGAGCAAAGGAGGGAGAGAGGTGATATGATCAGGACATTTAAACACCTTAAGGGCATAAACAAGGTGAAAGAGTCTAACATGTTTAAATATAAAAAAATAGCAGGACAAGAGGACACAGCATGAGATTAGAGGGAGGCCGATTAAGGGGAATGTGAGGAAATTCTTTTTCACAGAAAGGGTGGTAGATGCATGGAATGGCTTACCACAAGAAGTGGTGGCTATGAATACAGTGCAGGGCTTCAAACAGGCATGGGATAGGCATAAGGGAGCAATACAAATGACTATGAATAGATAGGTCACTGACAGAGCAAAGGCCGATGGCACATTTATAAGGTAGAAAAAGAAATGGGCAGACTGGATGGGCCTTGCGGTCCTTATCTGCCATCAACTTCTATGTTTCTATGTTTCACACCAGGGAATGATTTTTTTTATTAATGGGCCTGTTAGTCAAATTGTGGGATGTACCTGTGGACACCAGAGAATGTGTTAACTTTAACAGGGCCAGCAATCACAATGGGCTATTATTATTGGCAGGCAGTTTGAAAGAAATATTGAGATGCTTGAGGTTTCATATAAAAGGAATTTCCCTGTAGATGGCTCCTAATCCCCATAAAATAACAATATGCAGCCTTGTTGGCTCTGACTAGAGTTTGTTAAAGTGGTGATGGCTACCACTTTACTTATCTGGCACTTTTCCATCAAGTTTTCTCATATCTTCTACTAAAATACATGCATGCTACCCAGCAGAAATAAAGATTGTGTACTGCACCCAAACCAACCCATTTACTAGCAAAAAATACTGAGCAGTTCATTTTGCTTTCCATTTCTGTTAATTTCACTTTCCATTTCTTTTTAGTGTCTGTGCTTCCTTTTCTCTTAGCCATGCTGCAACCAGTCCAGGTCTCACTCTGTTTCCCCCAACTCATGAAAATGCAGCCATGCACTCTGCATCCTACTGCCACCATTTGAACAGAGCCTGAATTTCAAAAATGGAACTCATTTTAAAATAAGTTTTAAACCATTAACCAACCTCAACTATCTCCTTCACTCTTGAAGTACACAGTCCACCAAACCACTCCATGAACTGCTGCTCTACTCTCACTTCCAGTCCTGTTTGCTTACATTGCTGGTTCTAATTCTGCTCTCTAAACACAGTACCTCTAGTTACAAGGAAAACAGTCAGTGGTATGTGAAAAAAAAAAACAGCTTGGCTGTATAGCACCTCTTACTACTGCAACCCATATTGTAAACCTTTGCTCACTAGGGACCTCTGCAATTTTTTTCACTAAAAACCTAGTCAGGCCTCCCATCATCCAATCAGATGCAATGTTGTAATGCAAACATGATGTTAGTATAGTTATGACACATCCACAGTGACAGCTGTATCAATCATGCTCCAAAAGGTGCAGTAATATGGAAAAATCACAAATTATACAATGGCAAGAAAGAATGCTGAGCTCTGATTGGTCCATCTGGGACTGGACCTGGGATGTTATCCCAGCATAACATCCCAGTTCTTGTCCCAGCAGACTCATGACCACACTAAATGTTAAAAATAAAATCACTTCACATCCTTCCTATGATAGGTTCAGCACTTTCTGCTGTGCTAGTTATTGTCACTCCCCGCCCCGTTCAGAATTGGTGCTCAATGCTTCCTTCTGCCCCTCTGGCTAAACTTCCAAAATGAAACTAATTTAAATCCCCTCATTACTCTCCCATTCTATTCCATTTAAAAAATAACAAATAAAACACCCGCTCCATCATTGCGAGTGGCTTCACAGCAGTTCCTCCTGCTACCCACTCAAAGACCATTACCATAGTAAGTGAGTGGGTGAATCACACCGTGCTTTACTTATTTACCTCAATGGCATTTTCTCAGTTCTGTGAAGCAGTGAGGAGTCCATATGTGCTGTCTGCAAACACAGAAAACATACTTCTCTCTTTATCTCTTTATCAGTAAAAAGGGGGGAGGGGCTGAAGGATGACAATCTGTCACAGCCAGTGATAAGAAACAGGGGTTAGTGTGGCACATTGCAGAGACACAATAATGGCAGCTCCACCTACTGGCAGTCAATTAGCACTTTTTATTTTTTTTTTGAAACTATAATTCCCCAATCAAAAAGACCAGAGGAAAAGGGGTCTACAAAAAACAAACAAACAGGGAAAATATACTTTAAAATGTACTTTTTCATCTTTTTTTTTCTTTGTTTTACACAGGTGCCATTGTATAGTAAGAATAATATACTCCAGGGTGGGTGTTATGCTGGAATAACATCCCTTCTCAGGTGTTGGATGCACTGGGTCTGTGGCCCCATGCCCATCCACCTGAGGTGGGATGTTATCCCGGTATAACACCCACCTTGTCATGCATTATTCCTTTAATAAACCCCTACAATTTCTTAAACTTCTGTTGAAAAACATTATTATGAAAATAAATTATACAGAAGCTCTTTCCCTATTGCATAAATGAAATATGCAGACGGGACCTTATGTATTACATGATTTATGAACACTCATGCTGTTTGCCCTTCGGCACCTCACTTGTGGCTTACACCACTTGTGAGGTTACCTAAAGTCAGATAACACTTGTGTAAATAAAAAAAGCAACTTATCACACAGGTCCCCTCTACATATTCTTTGTACATCCAATTCAATTAGGTATAGAATGTTTCAAATAAATGCATTAATTTTCATAGGCAGGGGAGCAGGACTGAATTTATTTTTTTTATGTTTGCTTGCACGCAAATGCAAGAAACATGTGGCAGCTTAGGAGAGAAGTGAGTTGTGGAGGTGCGACACTGTAGCAGCCTACAGAGGCATTAGGTTTGGGGGCTTGGCACTGGTGAACCAATGGAGGCACAGTGTGCTGATGACACTGGTCTCCAAAAGTGCCACCAAGTTGAAACATTTTTGCTGCAGCAGTCAGGGGCTGCCTCGTCATTGCAGCGTCAGCCATTCCACTGCAATGAGAGAGTGATCCATCATTGGTGGGCGAAGCGTTGCCTAGTGTAATATTGTGCCCAGAACATGGCAAGTCACGCCATGTTCACAAACAGTATTACACCCCCCATGCCAAAGGGGTGCCCAATCCCCCTCAGCATCATGTGCTCCCAGGAACATTCTTTTGCCAATGGGGGACCCAATCCCCATCAGCTTCATTCCCCCATGTCATTTGCTGATGGGGGAGCCCACTCCTTGTCAGCAAAATATCCCCCCAAAACATTCAATTTGTGCCAAGAGGGTGCTCAATCCCCCTCTGCTCTTGCCCCCCCATGTTGACAAGAGTGCCAAATCCCCCACTGGCTACAGCCCACCCCAAAAAAATCAGTGGGATGGCATGCTGGGAGCCCACCCCAGAGTGCCAAATGACCCTTTAAAAGGAAAACCATCCCTTGATGTTTTTCTTTTTAACCTGCAAAGCAGTAAATGGTCCCTCGTCGAGTCTGGTTGCCTCCCCAAACCCACACCTACCCTCTTCACACCCTGCCTCCCCACAACCCCTCACCCCATACTTACCTCTGGAGTCTGGCGCGACAATCTTCAGTGGACCGGGAACACATCTACACTCTTCAAAGCCGACCGCGAACTGAGGAAATGCCGGTAAGCTGTATAATGGCATAAATAGTTTTTTTCAACTTTGGTGCATATCTCGGGCATTTTTGTGAATTTTGGCACCAAATTTTCAACATGGGAGTTATTGGGCACTCTCCTCATGATTTCAGCCACTGTCATGGCGTTACTCAGTCCCAAAAGGTGATTTCATTGTCACTGAGTGGAATCACCTTTTGGGACCAATTAATGAAATGACAGTGTCAGTGTTCATGAGGTGGGATCTCAAAAAGTCTATGTTGCAAATTTGGTAGGAAAAATCCAAAAATGACTGTTTCATGGCGTGCTGCTTGATTACTCGCACACTTGTAGCTTCTCCAATTTGCAATATTTTCACTCCAGATTTTCAACATCGCCCTTTTTTTCACAACTTCTTATGAACAGTACAGTTGTCATTTTTTACATCCTGGCTGAAATGTGTTTTCGCAGCTCTGGCTCAGAATAGTGCGGTTGCTGTGGGAAATCAGTGCTCAGGACACATTAAGAAAATCACAGTGACACTGTTCATAAGCAGAGGTCCTAAAATGCCTATGTTGAAAATTTTGTGATGAAAGTCCATAAAATGAGTGTGTTATGAGTGTGCATTGTGCAGGTTCCACGCATGCTCATAACTTCCCAAATTTGTTATATTTTCACTTCAGATTTTCAACATTGTCATTTTTCCACACCTCCTTATGAACAGTGCAGCTGTCATTTTTTACATCCTGGCCGGCATGTGTTTTCACACTTCTGGTGCAGAATAGCGTGGTCACTGTGGGAAATCAGAGTTTGGGACACATTAAGAAAATCACAGTGACACTGTTCATGAGCAGAGGTCCTAAAATGCCTATGTTGAAAATTTTGTGATGAAAGTCCATCAAATGAGTGTGTTATGAGCATGCATTGTGCAGTTGCCACACACACCCATAAATTCACAAATTTGTTATATTTTCACTCCAGATTTTCAACATTGGCATTTTTCCACACCTCCTTATAAACAGTACAGCTATCATTTTTCACATCCTGGCCAAAATGTGTTTTTGTACTTCGAGCACATAACAGCATGCTCCCTGTGTGAAATCAGTGTTTGGACACATTAAGAAAATCACAGTAACACTGTTCAAGAGCAGAAGTCCTAAAATGCCTATGTTGAAAATTTGGTAATGAATGTCCATAAAATGAATGTGTTATGCACATGTGTTGCGCAGTTTCCACATATGCTCAGAAGTACGAGCATTTTTACTATTCCCGCTACAGATTTTGAACATTGCCATCTCTTCACACCTCCCTATGGATGGTACAGCTGTCATTCTTCATACCCTGCCCGATCTGCATTTTCGTACATGTGGCGCAGAATGTCATGGTCACTGTTGGAAGTCAAAGTTCAGGACACATTGACAAAATCATGCTACCACTCTTCATGAGAAGAGGTTCCAAATGCTTTCATGAGTAAGGTGACATAGCATGAATGTCATGGGCAATGACCCAAACACTTACAGTATCCTAATAACTGTCCATCTCTACAGGATGGAAGTGGGGTTGCAGTGAAGTTCAGTACTTCACTGCCATTCCTAGTCTGCATTTGTCTACCTCCTGCGCTGCATTTCCAATGCTAATACCAGTAAGCAAACATTTGGCATTGACAAATGCTTGTTTTATTTCCATTCCAGCTCTGAGAACAGGACTGCCATTAAAAAATGGCATACAAAACATTAATTTACATTCAGGCTTGCACAAATAGCAACTGGCATTGCATGAATGGCACATGCCATGGGTTGCATGAAAATAAATTGTTTATTTTGAATGGCTGGGTATGCTCTCTATAGACCTCAATTGTGGCTCTGCCACTTGTGAGATCAATAAAGATTATAACCATCTGTTCAAAGTAAACGTATTTTCATGCAGCCCATGGCGTTCCCCCTGGTGTGATAGTGCTAGTATAGTTAGGGTTGCCAAACAGGCTCTATGTCAAACCCCTAATTTTGCACCTGAGTAACTTTGGTATTATTCAATGAAATTGCCTGAACTTTGACATGCATTGTATAGTCAGAAAGGACTCTCAATATGTGAAAAGATTTATGACAGCAGGTTGTGAAGTTTCTGCAATCCACATATGTTGTTGTCTTGTAGTCATCTGTTTTTATTTTCCTTTACTTAACATGGGTTTTTGGTTTTACTTTCATATACAGCCTAGATTGTGTGTATTTTTTCTCCAGAACTTTAAGTGTAGAAGTGAGCTGTACCAAGTTAGTGCCTTTGAAGGGTTTGTGAAAAATGGAAGTGCAAAGTCCAGAGGGCCCTCAGCTTCAACAGCCCACCAGACAGCCCAATGAATTCTTGATATTTGTCTCCACACTTTTATATGCAGACAGGATCTTTCATTGGCACAGTGCCCACAGGGACTTGTGCACCTGCATTTGTGCACACAGGTCATGAAAGAACCTTTATGAATGAGGATACCATTTCACTGTCTCAAAAATACAGGACATTCTTTGCAGAAACTACCTTAATGCACCAGTTAGGTTTCAGGTTAACACCGTAAAGGTAGGAAAATGTGACATTAGAGGTTCTAACCCTAACTTCCTATTCCCACCCCCCCAAGTAGCAAAAGGAAAAAAAAAAAAAATTATGATTTTGGGTCTCCTGAGTCTTGGAGAATCAGTGTTGGGGTCTTCCTTGGGGTTGTCAGCCCTAAAGCCCACCACCTTCCCTGTGCAACCAAAGTCAACCTGCATGAAGAAAGGTACAACAGACTGTATTGGCAACATGTGGTGAGACATACTTCTCTACCTTTGAAAGGTATATCACAATGGGGCACTGGCTTCGAGATGTACCTTGTGCTTCAGAGAGGAGCTAATTCACCAAGGCTCCAGAGACCCAAACCCTAATGTTTTTTGAATTTCCTGCTTAGAGGGTGGGGGTTGGAATGAGGGATGGAAACCGTAATACCACATTTGCCTACTTTTGCAGCATTAACTTGAACCCTAACTGGTACATTATCACAGTTTTGTGCAAAGAATATATATGTGTGTTTATAAAGACATTGTACCAATGGCCTGCTAATATAATGCGTCAGATTGTATGTGAACAAAAAGATAATCCTGGATTTCAAAAATGGTGTTTTAAAGTTTCATATATGTGCAAATACATATAATAAGACTGCAATCCTCAGCCACATGTGACTTTTACTTTTTATTTGTCCAAGCCCTTAGGAGGATAATTTTCTCCAGCCAAAAGGTGACATGGGGAGGCATAGTGATCAAGTTTGCTTAAATGCAATCATTTTTGTAGCATAGGCTTATAACAAAGTTTAATTATTAAGGTTTGGGTGTTATGTGTTTTTTTTTTCTGATTTTTTTTTGCACATCTGTTTGTGGGTAAACCTGACATTATGGCTGTGAATGTAACAGCTGGTGTAATATGCTGTTATACTCAGAACATGGCATTTTATTTCATTTTCATAGTATATTTAGCAAAAATACACTGTTCCTCCTTGCTATGCATCTACCATCATGGCATACTATTCAAGTAATATTTTGTAAGGACACTTTCTGTAGGAGTTTAAACTTTTGTTTTCCCTGCCCTGCACTCATGTCCACGTTCTTGGATGTTCATTGAAAACTGCCAGGCTCCCCAACAGGAAACTAAATAGGCAGCAGGGTTCCTGGGGCTTCCAAAAGTGTACAGGTCTAAGTGGGGTATTAAAGATGCTGTGGTTGGCTACTGAGTCACTTTGCCAATCCCACCTGAGAGAGGATTTATCACTGTTTGCACCTTCTACTGCCATTGTTACATTCAGAACGATTTGCCCCAGTGTTATGATGGGAACAGGCAGTGAGCTTCTATACTCGGGTATGTGGTGGTGGAATTTCTGTGTCTTCCTTCCTGGAGCTCCAATACAACTGATACATTCTGTCTTTTGAAGTCAGATGTGCAGCCCTAGGTGTGGGGGTGGGGATAATTTTTCAGATGTTTTATTGGATTTAGACACCACACCTGGCTGTCTTTGCTTGCTAACATCCAGTGTGTTTGTGGCATCCACCTTATGGTGGCCTCCAATTAAGTGTTTCCTCATGTTTGGGATGCTGAGTTTCCACAACAGGTTTATTGTATTTTGCTTCAATTACACTAAAACTGTTTATTTTTATTTAGTGTGTTGAAGATCTACATCAGGGAATTTAAAACAACCAAAGCATGGCTAGTGAGAGACTGCTCAGTTTTCAGCCATGTTGAAATCATTCAGTGGGGGGTGCAGGGTGGCTTCACATCGTTATTATGTATTGTTTGGATTTCACCAGAAATTTGTATTTTGATTTGGTGGGTTGAAAAGCAGTGTTGGGGAAATAAAAAAAAAAAATTAAAACCAGCACTACATGGTTTTAACATAGCTCGATGTCAAACACCCTTTTGTTTGTTATTCAGCAATCAGCTATGTTCAGACTGCTGTGTGTGTGTGTGTGTGTGTGTGTGTGTTCACCTCCATTTTGTTTTAACCCCTGTAACTCTGTGTGTGTCCCTCCATTTTGTTTTCACCTCTGTAGCTATATGTGTGTGTTCATCAAATTTGTTTTCACTGCTGTGGCTGTGTGTGTTTGTCCATTTTGTTTTCACACCTGCAATTACACTTTGTCCTCACCCTTGCCATAGTGTGCCATTGTCTATACCCTCTATTTTAGTTCCACTAATTTTGCTTCTACCCCACCATTTTCTTTCCATCCCTCCATGTTTTTCCATCCATTTTGTATCTAAAATTGGTTGCTGCAATTGTTTTAATTGTAATCTTTAGAAATAATGTTTTAAGACTGGCATAATTATTTAGACAAATTGTTTTAGGACTGTTTTATTATTTAGACAAACAAGAATTCATGTTTCACATAATACAGCAGAAGTTTGATTTAGTTAAACTTTTTTTGAAGAATGTTGTTATGCAACACTATCCTTTATTCTATTATATGCATTCTCCTTTATTTTCTCATACCATTTCTTGGGAAACAATTGATGTGAATTCTCCTTTACATCATCTGTTATGAAGCAATTTTTATATGTTCTCCTTTATTACTTTGTCTTATTTGTTCTGAACCAATTGGTGTGCATTCTCCTTTACGATGATGGATGTCTCTTGTGTCATGTGGAAAGAGTTGTATGTTGTTAGTCCTACCTGATGATGGATGTCTGTGGTTGCTTGTGTTGCCTTACCCCCTTTGGCTGCTTTGGGGGGGGATTCAGAGTTATGGTTGAAAACCCTAACATCATATTTCCATATTTTTGTTGCTTTAATAGCAACCCTAAGCAATGGCATTTTCTTTTGTCACTTTAATAGCAACCCTAACTGATGCATTAACAGTTCTTTGCAAAGATTGTCTTACTTTTTGAGATAGTATAATCATATCCTCATTTGCCTCCAGGCCCTGCATTCCCAGCCCTCCATAGATGCAGATCCTCATTTGCTTGTGGGAGCACAGGGCCCTCTGTGCATTGCACTCTCATTCCTCCATAGATGTGAACAGGTATGTAGCTGTGGAAGATAAGAGAGTCCTGCTGTTCTCGTATAGAGAACATGGAAGAAAGGATACTCCCACTTAGCTGGGCACCCTGGATTTTGGGTGCCCAGAAAATGTATTTCTGGCAACTTAAAAAAAAAAACTGAATCTAACTAAACATGTCCCATTTGGCTAGTTTTTTTTTTTCCATTATTTTTGTGTATTTTCAATGGTTCTAAGTTCAAACAGTAACAAGAAAATGTTGGCCATACGAAAAAGGATTTTTTTTTCCCTCATGAAAAAGAATTGGCCCCAAAAGGATTCTTCATTCATTTCATACAGCTTTTTTAAAGTGCTTACTGAGCATGCTCAGAACATTTTTTTCTACATTTCTAAATTAAATAACTTTGGAGTGGATTAATATTTTTCTGCCAAACAAGCAAAAGGCACATCTGTTGCAAGCCCCTTTCTACCTGAATATTTTAGACCAAAATTACAAACTGTCTAGGCACTAGCACTAGCCAAGTTCAAAGAAAAACCAGCAAAACCAAAGGGAAAAACACACCCAAGAAATTATTTTTTGTGCTATACAGAACATGAAATCCACAAATCTGACTGGAACACAACTTGCCATATCCACAAATGTGTCACACAAGACAATGCATGCAAAATGTCTTGCAAATCCATTGAATGGTTGCTAAGTTATTAAAGTGCCAAAATTGGGGTTTAACATTAAACTGCATGCTCAACCCTAACTATATAGTTCCAATTCCCCACCACAACCCACTATTGAAAAAATAGATTACTTCAAAAGAGGCTGGAAAAGTAAAAGAAGAAAAAAACTGGATGCTAAGAAAGGGGGCTCATAGTACAGACTGAGGGCAAAGTGACGAAGAGATTTAAAAAACTATGAGCGCTGGCAAAAGAAAAGAGAAAAGAGTAAAATAATCTTGGTTGGGCAAACAGAAATGAAGAATATATCAGGGAAAAGGGGTTAAACAAATTAATCAGGGTGGGTGGAGGGAGAACATGCAGAGGCAGGGAGCGGGTAGATTCCTTTCTAGAACAGACTTTGCTTCTTTTTTTTCTTACATTTTGGTGCCAGGAACAGAGTGTGGAGGTAGAAATGGAGTTGCAAATCTACATAAGTGAGTCTATGAGACTTTTAAAGGGAAGAGTTCAGTCTACTGCTAACTACAATAAATTACTGGTTCTCTGTACAGGAATCAAAATTTGCAGCTATAATTACCCTTACCAAGAAAAACATGTGCTTCATCATACATCACCAGTGTCTTGTGTCTGCTTTTGGCAATTCATCCATTTTAAGGCTTGCATTGCCAGTCTGAGGTGTTACTAATAATCTTCTGCCAGTTCACTCCGGCCCCCCAGCTCAGGGATTTATTGCAGGCCAAAATTTGTATTCACAATTTTTCATCAAACCAAACTTGTTAAATTTGGTTTATGACCTGAATACATCCACTACCATCAATAAACAGAGAAAAGTGTTGTACCCTGTGGTGCATGTATTGTGACCCAGTGGTTAGGTCCAGTGAAAGAAACAAGCCCAGAAACCCGTTACTTTAGCATTTTAACAGCGGACTGCTTGAAGAGCTGTTTGAGTGTTTAGGTATATCTGTTTTTCAAATCAGCAGTTTGTGATTAAAAAGTTGATCATTGCCATACATTATCAGTTCAGTATCCAAGCCACACAACTCATATTTGTGACCTTCCCATCCCACAGTACTGTAGCTGGTTATCACTGTCTGTCACTGTCCACCATAGAGAAAAAGAAGTATTTTATTAGCAGCTGCTTCAAGAAGAAATTGGTGCTTAGTGAGAGAATGGGTGAGATGCTGGCTGCTAGATCCTGCAGAGAAAGTTGATTCAGGCTGCACAAGTGTATGAACTCATTGTTAAGAAAAATTAAAAAATGGGATAAAACTTACAGAAAAGTTCATTACTGATTAGCACAAGGAAACAGGTATTTTAGAATGTGTTTCATAACATGGTGTATATTTAACCAATAGAAAGGAGCAAACTGATCATGCACTTCTTCACACATAGGGTGGTGAACACTTGCAATGTGCTGCACTTCAAGAGGTGCTAGAATAACCATAGTGGGATGTATTCTCCATGAGTAGTAAAGATGGGAAACATGGGAGGAGTGAGGAGACAGACCAGACTTAAAGTTGAAGAAATGAAGATTAAAACAATATAATTCAAACTTGAATGTCATATCCTGCAGACAGACAGACAGAGAGACAGATAGATTGATTGATTGATTGATTGATTGATTGATTGATTGATTGCTAGGAAGATAAAGACTCATACCACATTGTTTATGCTCATAACATGTCTTGCCACAAATAAGATGCAAAAAAAAAATAATTTCATACATTTACTCCTGTAGTTGAATAAGCTAAATTCTGAGTTTATGAGTTTTTCATTGCATAGAAGAGAAACTGTACCACACAACTTTGGAGAAGGTCACATATGCAATAGGAAACATGCAAAACTGGTTAAATTCCACCAAACAAAATATTTTCAACAGCATAAAACAAATATAGATTATTTTCAGGTATTTTACCATCAAGCACGATATATCAAACATACAGCAAATATGGTTGTACTGTTGAATATATTTTAAAAAATCCTGAACAATAATTGCAAGGATAAGAACTGTTTATTGACTGGTCTAAGCCATGTGCCATTCCATATCTGGTCACTTTCAAATGAATAAGTGCTCTGATTTCACATTGAAGTCCCATGGTTTTAACACATTGAGCAGCAGGGGTTTTACTACACATTAATTCTTTAGTCTTGCCTTGATTTACTCAATTATTTATTTATTTTAAATTAAAAACATCATTCCACAACCTTACTTATAAATGCACAACCTTCCCTGTCTTCATCCCTCTGATCTCTGCCAGGGTGTTAATAAGACCCCAATACTGTACAACAGTGCCTTAGATCCAGACTAACTTCTTTTAACAGCCCTGAGCTTGATGGTAATAACAGGAATAGAATATGCCATATATCTATAAACAACTATGACACACAAAAAGGGCCCCGAGACCCCCTGCAGTGAGAATTTAAAGACTGTTTCGCTATTCAATAAAATTGTGATTTATTTTTTTTCATACTTTTCAAAGCATGGCTGAACTAGCTGATTTCCAGTTTCCAAAAATATACGGGGATGTGTTGGTGTTTCTAAAATAGTTTTTGTCTAATTCTGACATGTAGGATTACTGAGTTGTTTTTTATAAATGCACTACTGGCAGTCTGGTGTTATTGTTTACAAGATGGATGCTGACATCAAACTAAACATATTCCTGTAAAGATAGTCAAGACAATTTTTGAATGTGCTTAAGTCATGTATTTTGATTGCTTAATACAGTATTGTACAAATTTGTAACTTAGGGTTGAACCGTGATGGATGTGGGGTCATACTGTTTTGCTAAACTCCAAACACCATTTAAAATGATCTGATAATGAATACTGTAAGTGCAATATGAAGATGCATAATGATTTAAAACATATGGCCTTATTATGTCCAATATATGAAAAAAGGCGCAGATTTTGGCTGGGCCCAATAATTTCTGACCTCGGTCTCTCTCTCTCCTATTCAAATGCTTGTTGAGTTATTCAAAACAAACAACTATGACATTTTAAATGCACTAGCACATAATTATTTTTTTTTCAATCAAGTTATGATCTTCTGATACTTAATAGGAAAATAATATTATGATGTCCTTAGAGTTTGTACAGACACATTTAGTGATATAAGATCAAACAATTTATCTTTTTGATGATGTAGCATAAGGATTATCAGGCCTGTATGTATATTAATGTGATCACTGATGTAAATGCTCTATGAACTAGATTTTATGTAAATGTGTCAATTTACACGCCTCTACTTATTTGTAATGGCTTTGTGCTGAACAATAAATCATTATTCATATTCGTATTCATTCAAACACCATTTGTATTAAAGAATTGCCACTTAAGAAGTTAATATTCTCCACATGGCACAGGCAATTTATCGAGCACGTGTGAACATGAGGCAAGGTTGATATATTTTTTGTTTACAACTATATATTCAAGTCCAGTATATAGCAGGACAGGATTTGGATCATAAGATTTGATTTCCTAATCAGAAGGCATTCAAAAACGTTGACTTTTATGACTGCAAATTAATACAGTTAGTAAATGTGTAGGATTGTAAAATAATATACTGGTGTAAAAACATTCATCTCCTTCTGTTAAAATATATCTGAAACTTGTTATGGAACATTTGACTGATGCCAAAAATTAGGACCCAAGCCCAACTTTGTATTCTGCAATTGACATAAAAGTGGAATGTAAGATGTTATCTCCCCCCACACACACACAATTTGTAGGTATTAGTTAATGGAAAGCCTCTAGTGATGAGGTTGATTGCTCTCTCTCCTGTTTGTATTGTGCCATCTCCAAAATTCCCATATTAATCTTTTTCAGAGTCACTCATAACTCAATGGACAAGTGTCAGTCTCTTCATGTAATTACCCACCGGGACATAAGTACTGCCATGTAGGACAGCTTGCTGAGCATTGGAGTGACTGCAGAACCCTGCTCAGCCAGTGCATCTAGAGCAGGCCCTGCCTTATGCACTGGCACTGCTCCAGGGCCACAGGTATAGGCATTGGAGACAGAGGTAATAATGATGATCATGATAATAATACTAATAATAATAATAATAATAATAATAATAATAATGGTATTAGTCACTGTTTTCATTGTTTGCTGCTGCTTATCAACCCCCACCCATGACGCCAGTGATTCTGGGACCCAGCTGTCGGGTATTGTTTAGTAAAAGAGCTGACTGCAGGTCTTTGATTGGGAGCAGTCAGTAGAACCTCAGAGGGAAGATGAAGAAGTTAACACTTTCTGTAATGGACTTCTTTGTCTTCTGCCAGCCATTTTTTCAGAGCCCCTTAGGGATGGGCATTTTCATTCCATCGCAGACTGGTGTCTTCCAAATGCCACATTCTCAGGGCAATCTATAATAGGCTATAGTCACAAGTTCAACTGTACAAAGCATCTCATTGCAGTCTGTCAGGAATTAGGAGGTCTATGCCGACTAACCACAACAATCAAGGAACTGTTTTAAGACAGGTGTGTCAATTAGAACAGACAAAAAAGTTCATTTTCTGAAACTGTACAGCTGCTACAATTAGCTGTTGTTAATAAATAAGTGTTCTATGACATATAGTTACCTCAGATACAGAACTTTACCAATACATATATGTTTCTGATTTTTGTGCCAGCTAGCCAAACTAGTTAATAGGAATTGTTTAAAAAAAAAAAACAAGCAAACAAACTTTTAAATAATCCCCCCCTTCAGTTTTGAGATTTAAATAGTAGTTTCTTCTCATCAAAAGAGCTAAGCTCAAACTTGTTTGCATTGCTTAGTAGAATGATTTCACTGAACAGCAGTTCAGGGATCCTTTAAACACTTCCAACCAGAAAAAAAAAGGTTAACTAAACAAGTACATTTCTGCTGATGTTGGAACTGTTATATATTTGTTACTCCAACTACTCCACTGATTGTTTTAATTTTTTTTTCAGCTACAACTGCTAAGAACCTGTCCTGTATGCTTTATGTAATAATGCGACTGATACAGTTTCTGCATTACTAGTTCATATGTTTACTAATTCAGTAGTTTACTTTGTTAATGTGCAGTTCAGTTCATTTCATTCATGTTTGACAAAAAACTATTATCAAAACTGAACCACAAACACTCCACCAACTGTATATTATAGCTACAGGCAGAAAAGTGAAACTAATGGATGTGAAACACCAGTCTGTTTTGAGGCCATATCTTGGATGTAACTTGCAAGGTGTGTGGGGACTGAAGTTCTGGGAAACATTATGGAGTTTATTGCCTGTGATGGCTGTTTTTTTTTTTTAATGAAGTATCTGAAGGAATATGATCTATGTTTGCAAATCTGGAAATCAGGTAACTTTAAGGCCATATCTTGGATATATCTTACAAGGTGTGTGGGGACCGAAGTTCTGGGAAACAAGATCAATTGTCGGACACTAAAGATGCTGGCAGATGGGCAGAGAAGATGGCAAAAGAATACAGCACCAGGTTGGGAGCACTACAAGTGAGATAGGAGTCCAAGATGATGGAAAATAGGGAATGAGATTCTAATTGTGCTGGACTACAATTTCAATGTTATCTGATGGACGTCTGACTGATTTTTTTTAGAAACTAATTCCTGAACTACTGTAATTCCTCATATTTGCACATATGCTTGGTTCCTGCGAGGTAGGAGGCTACACAAAGTTAGACCTGATGTCTTACTGCAATAACTAATATTCAGTTTAATAAATTTAATAATGTGTTCAGTACTGTAAAACCATTTACTGTACATAATGTGCATTTTATTTTTGTAATTTCATAAAAAAGTTCTCTGATCGTGGCCTGTCTCTGCTTGTATATGGCTGTTTTTAACACAATGCCCTTGATCTTGTAGTAGGCTTTAATATCCATGGCAGAAGTTGAATTTATTTCCAAATAGCAGTGCAGCTTGTTCTGGCAGGATTGGACCTTGGCTTTAGTTGGAACTTTTGGAACCTCCTCGGCCTCCTCCTCTTCATTGTAGTCCCCCTAGACCTCCTCTCACTTGTTTTCACCTTAATCTGTGGTTTCCAGAGTTAATGGCATATTTGTCTGTTTGTGTGTGTAGTCAAAGGTAATTGCCTTGCTGCTTTCTTTGTGACTAGCAAATTTTGTTTACATTTGTGCCCAAGACTGAAGTTTGATCAGTCAAAGTGTACAGACCAAAGAAGTGAACTCAGACAGTATACTGACCATCAGGCTATTCATTCATTACTGTGCTGTAGCTGCTGACTTTGTGCCTCTCATTTTTCCTTGTAGGTATAATCTAGATTGAGCATATACAGGAACCCAATGTCGCAGAGGTCGAAATCTGACCAGTCTCCTTTCTCTTTGTCTAGATATTTGGGCAACATTTATGAAGGAAATGCACAGATCCACTGTTTCTTGTTCAGCTGATCTGTGATTCATTCATTCATTCAGAGGCTGGTAGAGTAGCTGAGAAGTAAGATGTGGAATTGTATTTATGAATTTATTACATACATTCAAGAGGATTAGGGTTTGGGGAAAGGATGTATTTAAGATGGCTTGTAGTGGAGATGGGAAGGTTGATCATTTAAGAATTATTAAAAACAGAGATGACAGATGATCTTGGAACAGCTGCAATTGAGTGGGAGTGACAGTTAAATTATTCACAATTATCTTAAAGAGTTAATTACCAGTGACAGACATATGGTAATGTCCTAAACATTATATTTTCTGAATACAAGTGGGGTATATCTTGTAATATTCGCTTTCATTAGGGACTTACAAATTTGATATGTAGTTTCATTTTACAAATTAAAGATTACTATATGATCATTCAGGTCATAAACATTGGTAAATGTATTATTTTGCTCTACTGCTCCTCTAAGCTACCTCTTCAAAAATGTTATTTAATCCCGTGAAACCCAGATTACGATGTATTCTATTCCAACCTGACATGTGGAACATCTGCATCCTAGCTACTGTATGTACGAGTGTGTGTGTCCCAGACTTTCCTTACACAACATAAAGTTGTTCTTGTCTTCCTGTCCCCCCAAAAATACAACAATCTATAAACAACCAACATCATGAGCAGACACATAAAGCTATTATTTTTCTTCCTTTTAACCTGCGACTGTGTAACATTGTCCCAGATTCCCCCCTTTTACCTCACAAAAAGACAGAGACCATTATTTGTTGTTGTGTCCAGATTGGCAATTAATTTATTTATATATCATAATTCCCTGTTCCATTTCATCATCTTTTATTATTATATCTCTCACAATTGCATCTATTTGCATCCATATATTAATCTCTGATCGTCCCTCTTTCTTCCTCTTTTTGCTCCCCCCCAGTTGAAGACCTGGGTGCCTTCTTCTTCTCTTTTTCTGTTAGGTAGCGGTGAAAACCAAGACCACCTACTTACCTCCATGTGGTGCATTGCCCTGAATGTTTGAAACACTCGCCAGGCTCCATCGTAGGCCCTCAGAGTCCGTGGTGCCCATGAACTGCGAAACCACAGTTCAGCTCCTTCTTACCAATGTCCCAGATGTGCATTGGTATGGGCGTTTTTGCTCTTCTGCTGTTGGTGCCAGCCTCCGGAAGTGATCCAGCTGCAGATGGGAAAGGCTGTCAGCCAGGGTATTGTGTACCCCTTCTATGTGTTTTGCTCTGAATGACATGTTCAATTGTAAGGTCCTTAGCACAAAAAGTCACAAAACCTGCATGGCTATTTCTGACCTGGCTCCCCTGTTGTTTAATATCTCTACGACTGCTCTATTGTCACACCAGAATGTCACTTTCTGATTCCAGAATTCTTCCCCCCAAACCAGGGTGCAGGCCCAGATGGGCATGATCTCCAACAATGTTATATCTTTTACCTTACCATCTTTCACCCAGTCTGTAGGCCATGGTTCTGCAAACCATTTGCCCCTCAGATAGCCCCCATGCCTAGGGCCCCCTGCTGTGTCTGTGTAAAGATTGAGGTCTGTGTTGTAAACCCATTCATCCTGCCAGAAGGAGCAGCCATTATATGCCATGAGGAATTCCTCCCATACCTTAAAATCATCCTTGACTCCTTTTGTCATGTCAACCTAGTGGTGTGATCTGGTCATCCTGGCTGTAGCCCTTGCTAATCTTCTAGTGAAAGCCCTCCCTGGCCCAATAGCTCTGCACGCAAAATTCAGATGTCCCAATACTTGTTGTACCTGTTTTAGTTGTATTCTTCTCCTACTGGTATGTATCTGAATCAGCTCCTTCAGTTTTTTCACTTTCTTGTCCGGCAGCCTAAATATTTCCACCTGAGCATCTATCTCAATACCCAGAAACTCTAACACCTTACTAGGTTCTTCTGTTTTCTCTGGTGCCAATGGAACCCCTAGTTCTTTGCAGAGCTCTTGAAAGCTAGCCAGCATTTTTTATGTTTGCTTGCACGCATGTGCAAGAAACATAGTGCCATCATCCAAGTTTTCGGAGGTGTGGCAGCCCTCTTCCAATTCAGTCAGTGTGTTTGCTGGCATGGCCGCAGTTCTCCAATGCCTGCTCGAGCTGTCTATGACAGCTCCAAAATGCAGTGGCGTACAGTTGAAAGGGGGAGCTATGCTTCAGTGAGCAGTGATAAGATATCTTTTTTAACAATAAGCTGATGCACACACACACCCAATAACATCCAGGATCCAGAGCTTCATTTAAATGCTCATTTATTTCAGCAGCAACACACCAACTTAGGTTGATGCTGAAATAAATGAGCATTTAAATGAAGCGCTGGATCCTGGATGTTATTGGGTGTGTGTGTGTGCATCAGCTTATTGTTAAAAAGGAGTGTTATTTAGCTGTTTGCACCACGAAGTACCTTGTGCATGGTTTGTTTATGAAGAAGCGATACAATATCGCCTGCTCATGCGTGCTCCCCTACACACACACACACACACACACACACACACACACATATGCATGCATACTGCGTGCTCGCCCCCATGCACACACTGGGTAGCAGCGGTGCCCAATCTCTCATTGGCTGTGCGGCACGCCCCCCCAAAACAGTGTTCCATATGCCACACTGGCTGCCCACCCCAGTGTGGCTACACATCGTATAACCAACGGGGGTGCCCAATCCCCTGTTGGCTCCACTGGTTCCACACCCCCCCAGAATACAGGGTGCCACACTGGAAGCCCACCCCAGAGTGGCAACATATGCTATCACCGACGGGGGTGCCCAATCCCCCATCGGCTCCACGCTCCACCAGCTGTCCTTGTGCCATGCTGGGAGCCCACCAACATGGCAAGCGTCCGTGTCGTCATTTAAAAAAAACTGAAACTGAAAATGGTCTCTCGTAGTCTCTGCCCCACCCGCACCCACCCACTGCACCCTGCCTCCCCACACCCCCTCACCCCATACTTACCTCTGGACTCTGGCACGACGATCTTCGGTGGACTGGGAACACGTCTGCACTCTTCAAAGCCGACTGCGAACTGAGGAAATGCCGGTAAGCTGTATAATGGGATAGACAGGGTTTTTTCAACTTTGCTGCATATCTCAGGCATTTTTTGGAATTTTTTGCACCAAATTTTCAACATGGGGTTTTGGACCCCTTCTCATGAATGCTGTCACTGTCATGGCGTTAATCGGGTGCGAAGGGTGATTTCGCAGTCACTGCATGAAATCACCTTTTGGGACAGAGAAATGAAACAACACTGCCACTGTTCATAAGGTGGGCTCTCAAAAAGCCTATGTTGAAAATTTGGTGGAAAAATTCCTAAAATTGACTGTTTTATGGGCGTCGTTAAGTTCCTACGCCTTTCGTGGGATTAGCCAATTTTTAATATTTTCACTCCAGATTTTCAACATTGCCATTTTACCACACCTTCTTATGAGCAGTATAGCTGTCATTTTTCACATCTTGCCCAAAACGTGTTTCTGCCCATGTAGCGCACAATGGTGCAATCGGTGTACGAAATCAATGTATGGGACACATTAAGAAAATCACAGTGACACTGTTAATCAGCAGAGGTCTTAAAATGGTTATATTGAAAATTTGGTGAAAAAAATTCCTAAAATGACTGTTTTACGAGCGCGCGTTGTGCAGTTCCTACGCACGCTCGTAAGTTTGCAAATTTTCTATATTTTCACTCCAGATTTTCCACATTGCCATTTTATTACACTTCCTTATGAACAGTACAGCTGCCATTTTCCACATGTCGCTCCAAATGTGTTTCCACACATGTAGTGCACAATGGTGCAGTCGGTGTGCGAAAGCAATGTTTGGGACAGATTAAGAAAATCATAGTTACACTGTTCATGAGCAGAGGTCTTAAAATGGCTATGTTGAAAATTTGGTAACAAAAGTCCATAAAATGACTGTTACTAGTGAGCATTGTGCAGTTTCCACGCACCCTCGTAAGTTCATGACTTTGTAATATTTTCAGTCCAGATTTTCACCAGTGGCATTTTTCCACACTTTCTTATGAACAGTACAGCTGTCATTTTACAACATGGCGAAATGTGTTTTCACACTTTCAGCACAGAGATCGGTGGTCGCTGTGGGAAATCATTGTTCAGGACAGATAAAGAAAATCACAGTGACACTGTTCATGATCGGAGGTCCCAAAATGCCTGTGTTGACAATCTGCTGTAAAAAATCCCCAAACTAATTACATTATGGGTGTGCGTTGCACAGTTTCTATGCATGCTCGTGACTTCACCAGTTTTTTTAATATTTTTACTGCAGATTTGCAACATTGCCATTTTTTACACCTCCCCATGAACAGTACAGCTGTCATTTTTAACATCCTGTTCTGAATGTGTTTTTGCACCTGTGGTGCTAAATGCCGTAGTCGCTGTGCATAAGCAGCTTTCAGCTAACAAACTCATATTGCCACTGTTCATGAGGTGGGGGTCACAAAAAAAACATGTTGAAAATTTGGAGTGAAAATACCAACAAATGCCTGAGGTGTTAGGGTTTTCAACCATAACACCCCACCCTGTAGAGAATGACAGGCATCAGGGGTGTGACTTGGGATTCTTGCCTGTAATGCTCATACCATTCCACACCCTGCAGCCAGTGAGAGGCATCGAGGTATGCCTTGGACTCTTTGGCCCCAAAGTTCACCCTATTCTCCTTTACCACACCCATCTCACCGTATTTCCTGATGCAATGGGGTGCGCATAAGGGCCAAAGACCCCAAGGCACACCGTGACACTTGTCAGTGTCTGCAGGGTAGGGTGTGGTAAAATGGCATTGCCATTATGCCTGACGACCCAAAGGCACACCCCAATGCCTGTCACTCTCTACAGGGTGGTGGTGGGGTTGGCTTCAGTTCAATACTTCACTGCCATTTCTATTATGCAGCTCTGTAATTTCTACACTACCAATGCCAATGCCAGCAAGCAAACATTCGGCATTGACTAATGTTTGTTCTGTCTCTGTTCTCCCACTGCCTATAAAAAAGAAATCATCCAGATAGGGAATAACTGTTTTGTAACCAGTTCTTTCTTGAAATATCCACTGTAGACAGGTGCTGAATGCTTCGAATGTCACACAGGCTGTAGAACTTCCCATGGGCATGGCATTGTAGAAGTAGTATTGTCCCTCAATTTTAAACCCTAACAGTTCCCAGTCTTCTCTCCTGACTGGAAGTAATCTGAAAGCGGACTCTATGTTTGTTTTTGCCCTCCATGCATCAAAGTTGCCCGGATAATCCGGACTGCATCTTCTAATGTGGCATATGTCACTTTACTTTATTCCTCGCTGATAAAGTCATTCACTGAATCTCCTTCAGGGAAGGATAGATGGTGAATCACCCTGTATTCTCCCTCCTGTTTTTTGGGGACCAAACCTAATGGAGAAATCCTCATATTCTGCAATGGGGGGTATCGCATGGTCCTTCTACTCTCCCAGCTGCTTTTTCCTTCTCTATCTTTTGTTGTAACATTTTTTCTCTCCCTTTTACCGAACCCAGATTGTTTGCCTCTTTCGCCTGCCTTGGGCCCTCACACTGCAATGAAAAACCTGTGTGAAAACCTTTTTTAATCATTTCTGCCACCAGTCTATTTGGGTATCTGTCCAACCATTCTTTCCATGCCTCTATCCTGATGGGAGTTCAAGCTTCCCTAAATTGGTCCCTTGCTTCCTTCCCTTTGTTCCCATCAAATTCTCCCCTTATGTTCGGTGTCTGACCTTGTTGGTCAGTGGTTCTGACTTCCTCTACTTGCATGCCCCCTGCTCTTCCCCTCTCTGTTCCATGCCTGCCCCTTATATCCTTGTCCCTCATGAAAAAACTGTTGACCTGACCCTTGACCTGCAGATCCTTGGGCTCCCTGGCCCCATGCCATCCTTCATCTGCTTGCTGAATGCGTTCCCCAGCATTTTGAACATGCGTGCCAAAAGCGACATTGTGGCCAGGAACAAAAGGATCTATTGTAAGCCCAGCAACACCTCTGGGGGCATGGCTCCTTTTTTCCCCAGTTCCCCCTCAGGCATGGACTGATTGGTTACATAATCTGTCCACAAATCTAGTTGCTTCGTGTCCCATCTTACGTCCCCATATGTCGCCATTCTCTGCCGAAAAAATTCATCGTAGTATATCCACCCCACACCTTCTTTTGCCTTTGCCTGCCTTATTATCAGGGAGAATGTGATGAGTGGGATACCCAACTCTGGCTTCTTCTCCAATACTACGGCTGAAAATGTGGCAAAACCTACAAATCACCCATCTCAAGTCTTTCCTTTTGTGAATTTGTCCTCCTCTTTTTTTCCTAACAAGACTATTGTGGCTGCCATTTCACTCTTTCCTATAATCTCTGCTTTTTTAAATTTTGCTGCCTCTTCCCGGATTACTAAAGCGAAGATATCCACATACTCACCTTTGCATATTTTCTCTTTTGTGACCAATGGGACGTGTTCACCTACCCTCATCCCAGGGGCACCTATCTCCCTCATTCCTTTTCCTTCTTTTTCTACTCCTCCTCCTTCTATTTCCTTCGGTACTTCTTTGTCTGACCTAATCTCTGCCAGTGCTGACTCTAGCTGACCTAAGCCCCCTGTCCCAAGTGCCAATACAATTTGGCTTATATACTCTTTGATGCTGTCACCCTCTAAGCTGGGTGCGTTACTTGTGGCCTTGTCCATTTCTTGTTGCCTGCTGTCCTCCTGGTGCCCAATTATGGCCCCCTGTGGTTGAGGGGGTGGTTGTACCAATAGTGGCTATGGAGGCACCACTATGCACCGGGGATCCAGTCTAGGTTCCACTGGGGGAACCCCGCCCTGGTCCTGGGGAGGTACTGGCAGCTCTGGGTCAAGAGGTTGCAGAAGTACTGGGTCAGCCACCTTTGGTGGGTCCCACTATCAGTGGTTGTACCCTGGTTGGACTGCGTGGCTTCTCAGCCGGCCGTTTCCCTCTGCCCCCTTTACTCTTCCCTGCTTTCCTTTTCTCCCCAGATCTCCTTGGTTCCTCCACTTCCACCAGCTCCCACATTCTGTTAGCCTTTTCCACCAATTACATTATAGCCCTGTAAGCATCCTCCTTTGAAGGCCTGTTCTTCTTTGGTGCCATGTTCCTAGCTCCTTTCAAACTGTGAAGGCAACTGAAGAAGCAAAAATTTCCATTATTAAAAACTCTGTCTACAGCAGTCCCTCTCATGGCCCAGCCCACTTCCCAGCAAGCAGTCAACAACTGGTCACAAAATGTGCCTTCTCCACCCTGACCTGTCCTTCTAGACTTCGTGTGATTTTAGCCCAACTATGTAGAGCTGTCGGCCCAATTTTTTTTTTAATGCTTGCTGCGCCCTCTCATTCCCATGCCAGTAGGCATGCTGACAGTATGAAAAACTTTCCTCCATGCCTCATGACCAATCTCTGCCCGGGACCTTCTTCCATTGTCAAATGGTCAAAACCATGCCTTTTCCAGGTGATCTTTCCATTCATATGGTCTCCCATGTCTTCTATCCCCCCATCTCCCGCCAGCCAGGCCCAATATCTCTTCCTGTGGCCACCCCCACGGGCCTCAGACTGCTCCTGGCTGTCAAGCGCCTCATGTACCACATCTTGTGGCCTTTTCGGCCTAAACATTTTTACCTCCTGCATGCCCTAGCATGCATCTCACTGTTGACCCTCTGGGCCTATCCATTTTCCTTTCCCTTTTTCCTGTTTTCATTTTTGGCTGTGCCACATGGCCTCTCAGCCTAAAATCTCATCCCGTCTCCTTGAGGGCCCCGCATTTTACGGGCCTACTCTCTCCCATGGCTACCTGACCCATGTTCTTTGCCTATTGGGCCCACGTCTCTTTGTGCCCCCTCCCTAGCTGGTTTTCATTCACCTGTAACCATGCTGCTTCTTTTTCCTAGCATATTGTGGCTTTTTTGAGCCTAATACCTCCCTCCGCCCTGCACGACCTCACCAGCCTCTGGCTGCATTGCCCATTTATGTAGTGACCCTGCCAGCTTGGGCTGCCTCCCCACAATGTGAGCTGTACCCCTGTCTGCCGTTGTTAGGCCTGTTTCCAGCATGCTTGATCCCTTTAGTTTTTGACTGCATGGTCCTTCAGGCATGTGACATCATGCCATACCTTTTTATGGTGCTAGCCAGTGTGACTAGGCCTCTAAATGGCTGCCTCTTCCTCTTGCTTGCCAACCTGCAGAAATGCCCCCCCCATAGCTCCTTATTGGCCGTACTTTCTATTTTTCCCTCCGTTTGCCTCACGGCCTCTCCATGGCATGTGACATCATGCCACGTGGTTGCCTGCATCTGTCCTCTGTTGTCCTTTGAGTGCTAGGCCTCTTCTACTCAGACCAATGCAGTCATAATTGTTTCTAGACCCCAGGCTTCTCCCAGACCGACTCAGTGCTGCAACTTCTTGGCCCACTAATTCGATCACCCCACCCCACCCACCAGGCAGAAACCGGAAAAACCATTAGTTTCACCTTTCTGAATCTTCAATAATCAGGCATGGGGAGTGCATTGAGGTTGTCAAGCCTTAATGCTTACCCCATTCTCATATACTCTATACATCTCATATTCTCTCATGATCAAATGGAGTGAGCATTAGGCCTGACAACCTCAAGGTACTCCCCATGCCCAATTAGCAAAGATGCAGGAGAGGTAAAACTGTAATGGGGTTTCCTGTTGCTGCCTGGTGGTTGGGGTATTAGGGTTGGAAACCCTAACACCACATTACCACTTGTGTCACTTTTAACCCTAACTATTGAATTAATGAAGTTTTTTGCAAAGAATCTCAACATATATATATATATATATATATATATATATATATTTGCATTAATGAAGTTTTTTGTTAAGAATGCACATATCTATATATATATATATATATATGTGTATATATATATATATATATATATATATATATATATACATACATATAACACACATACAAGTGAAGCCTGCCAGGATGAAGTGTAGTGTCACAGGTTTATTTCATGACAAAAGGGATTAACTCCCATTGAGATTGCATTGTTTGCTGCAGTAACTCTATTGCAGAATTTTGCAGTGCTGCGCTTCATCCTGGTGGGCTTCACTGTATATATATATATATATTTTTTTGAAAACATAATGCTCTCCCCAAGCCCGTAGCCTCCTGTCTGAAGCACAAGACACAGCTCCAACCTAGTGCCCCATAGTGACACAGTATGGTCAACATAAACTGTCAGAGCTTTCTTCACACAAGGCCCTGAATGAAGACATCACATTTGACCTCATCTGAACCATGGTATAGGCGGGCATTAGGGTTGACAACCACAAGTAAGACCCCACTACTGATTCGTCATTACTCCAGAGACCCAAATCCCTAATGTATTTTTAATTTCCTGTCTTTGTGCGCTTCGTGTTTTACAACCCTAATGTCTGCATTAAGGTAGCTTTTTGCAACAAATGTCCCTTCTTTTTGTGATAATGGAACTGTATCCTCTTTTGCATAGGTCTCTTTGGGACCTGGGCAAAAAGAGAAATACAATATTGGAGACAGTCCTTGATTTGTATCCTCATTTGCCCTGATCCCTTTTGTACCTGTGTAAAAATGAGATAAATACAATATTGGAGACAGTCCTGACTCAGTGCATGGGCCCAGCAGACCTCAGCACACAAGTAGATACCTTGTGAGTGAGGTTCGCTGACTCACCACAGGGTGTTACATCTGCGCCAAAACATTGCTTAGTCGCTACCTATGCCATGACTGGTGCTGCATGTTGCAGCACATTCTGTATCAGCCTTGTCCCATTAAAGAGCTAGTGTACTGCTTGAAATTAATAGTAATTTTCAGATGCAGTCAGCTATCGCTTCCAGTATCTGAAGTATTTTTTTTTTTTTTTATTTTCTGTTTGCTAATTAGAACATTTTCCACTTGGCAGTACTGGAGTGATGTGTGGAGCAGCACTCTGGAGGGAAAAAAAAAAGTCAGTTCTGTTCCTCCCACTACATCAGCAGAACTGAGACCAAACACCTTGAGGCACCACAATCCTTGCAGCCTGAACAGTGACTTTCACAAGCTACCAATCAAAATGCTGGAAATTGTGACATCACTAGTAACCAGAGAGAGCCAGTCACTGCTGCTTCATTTGAAAGTGAATCCTGGCAGTAAGAAATGGTTCCCAATGGTTACTAGTGATGTCATAGTCATTGTGGTTGCAGTGTTGATGTAGTGGGAAGAACAGAACTGACTTTTTTTATTTCCCTCCAGACAGAGTGCTGCTCCACAGATCACCCCAGTACTGTCAGATGGAAAATCTTCAAATTAGCAAACAGAAAAGAATAAATACTTGAGATATAAGAAGTGATGGCTGACTACATCTGAAAGTTACAATTAACTGCAGGCAGTTTCCAAGCATTACACTAGCTCTTTAAACTGGCTCACTGAGTTCACACCTGAACTCAGCTCACTGGCAAGGTAAGGCAGCGTGTTCAGCAGGGGTGCAACGGACATCCTTAGAAACAATGTTACTTAATAAATTATTTGTTTTTCAATATTTTTACCCCAATCTTTCAACATAGTCTTCTTATGACCCCATCTCATCAACCTGATGGGTGAAAATGTTCAAATCCATGCTGAAATGACGTTCCATGCCACAGGTGCAAAAAACATGTTTTGAACAGGATGCAAAAAAATGACAGCTGTACTGTTCTTGAAGTGGTGTGAAAAAATGGGTACATTGAAATTCTGGAGTCAAAATATAGTAAATTACCAAAGTTATGTGCCTGTGTAGAAAACTTTCAATGCACACTCATAACTCAGCCATTTTTAGGATTTTTTTCACCAAATTTTCAACATGGGCTTTTTGAGACCCCACCTCATGAACACTGGCACTGTCATTTCATTAAACTGTCCCAAAAGGTGATTTTTGTGCAGTAACTACAAAATCACTTTCCATGCCCAATTAACAAAACAACAGTCACAGTGTTCATGAGGTGGAATCCCAAAAAGCTCACATTGAAATTTTGTTGAAAAAAATACCAACAAAACGGATAAGACATCCACATAAGTTCAAAACACCATTGATAAAACATTATACAGCACTTACCGTGATTCCTCAGTTTTGTGAGAATGACACAATCTCACAAAACAGGACTGGTTCATACAAAACAAGAATTTGGACTTTTTTTTCACATTCTTGCTTTGCATGAACCAGTCCTGCCTCGAGACAACACAATCTCATGAAACAGGACTGGTTCATGTGAAACAAGAATTTGTACTTAGTTTTTTTTTTTGCCATAACTCCATCAATATTTGGAGTTACAGGACTATCTAATGCTCACCTCATTCCATAAGTGAATAAGCTGAGATGGGTACTGTGAAGGAGAATGGGGTGAACATTAGAGCTGATGGCCCCAAGGCACACCTCTGACACCTATTGGTGCATACAGTGTGGGAATCGGGTATTAGGTTTGGAAACCCTAACACCACATTTCCCTACTTTTGTGGCTGTAACCCTAACTAGAGTTTTAACACAGTTTTTCTGCCTTTATGTCTTTACTTTTTGAGATAGTATAAACGTATCCTTATTTGCTTGTGGGAGCTCATGACCCTCAGGGCCTTGCAATCTCATCTTTCCATAGATCCTTGGGCCCCTCCTGTTCAACACCTACATCTCTGACATAAGGAAGTGTATCAGTAGTGAGATAAGTCTCTTTGCGGATGACTCAAAACTGGCAAGGTGGTGGATGGGGAGGAGGGGAGGGTGGCCCTACAGGGGGACCTGCAGGCTCTGGAAAGTTGGTCTAGAAAGTGAAAGATGAGGTTCCATGCAGGGAAATGCAAGGTACTGCACCTGGGAGCCTGAAACCCGGGCCAAGTGTACACCTTTGGGGGTGAAATGCCACAAGTCTCAATGGCTGAGAGGGACCTGGGGGTGGTGGTGGATGTCAAGATGAATGACTCAGAGACTTGTAGGAGGGCAGCGGCCAAGGCCAACAGGATGTTGGGATGCATTGCTAGGGGGATCACCTCCAGAAGAAGGGAAGCGATACTCCCTCTGTATAACTGCTTGGTGAGGCTGCACCTCAAGTACAGCATGCAGTTTTAGAGGACACATTTAAAGAGGGACATTGAACTCCTGGAGACGGTCAAGAGGAGGGCAACAAAATTATTTGAGGATTGGGGGACAGGACCCATGGGGAGAGGCTCAAAGAGCTAAATATGTACACATTGGAAGAGAGAAGGGACCAGGGGGACATGATAGAGGTCTTCAGGGTACATGAAGGGGGTAAATAGGGGAGGAGCAGTCAGAGTGCTCCAAAGGAAGGAGGGGGCAACTAGAGGGCATGGGTGGAAGCTTGAGAGGGGAGATTTGGGGAGAAAGGAGGAGGAGGTGCTACTTCACTGAGAAAGTGGTAGAGCCATGGTGGAATGTGCTTCCCATGGGTCTGGTAGAGGCAGAGACAGTGGAGGGGTTCAAGAGGGGGTGGGACAGATACAGGGGAAGATTTCTGGAAGCAAAGTCCAGTGCAGCAAGAATATCTGGGACTGGGAAGGGAGAAGCCAGAGAGGGTGAGGGAGAAGCAAGGTCAGCTCCCAGGGTGGGGGCTGACCAAATGAGCAGACATGAAAGACTGTTAGGCCTTTTCTGCTAGTATTTTAGTATGTTAGATGCATATATGTATGTAGCTGTAGACACACAGGGTCCTATGGGCCCTGCGGTTCTGTTTATAGGACAAAAGTGACCAAATTTTCAACATAGCCATTATATTATCCCACCTTATGTACACTGTACAGAAAAATGTCAAATCTCCACCAAAATGTAATTCTGAGCAACTGCAACGCTATTCTGTGCCACAGGTGCAAAAACACATGTTGGTCAGGTTTGAATAATGACAGCTGTGACATACATGAGGTGGGGTAATAAGAAGGCTATGTTGAAAATCTGAGTTAAAAATATTTAACATTTCCAAAGTTATGAGCGTGGGTAGTGAAATTGCAATGAATGGTCACAGTGTTGCCATTTTTACATATACTGACCCCACATTTTCAACATAGCCTTCTTATGACTCCACTTCATGAACAATATGACTGTCATTACACAAATCCCACCTGAAAGTTAAATTTGTCAAGTGACACCAAAATCAACTTTTGGGTGGGCGTTGCATAATGACAGTCATATTGTTCATGAGGAAGGGTCTCCAAATGTCTATGTTGAAAATTTTGGGTCAAAATGTCAAACAATGGCTGAGTTATGAATAAAAATTGAAACCCCCTTTGAAATACAATGAACCATGTTTAACTTAATTTCTCATATTGCAGTCACTGGTTACAGCAGCAACATGTGTCTTTGATCAGAGAGTGGATCTCAAACTTGGGACCTGTTCAGGTGACGGCGTGTGGGGGTGTACTGGGGGTGTTGGTGGTGGGTGTTGAGTGGGAGGTGGGAGTCTGACCAGTGAGGGACCATTTTCTTTATTTTTACAGCTTAAAAAAAGAATTGAGTGATCATTTCCTTAATTTCAGGGTTATGCATAAAATAGCAGAATGAGGGGGGTGCCAATAGACACCAGAGAAACAAATGGATGGAAATTGTAGGGTAGGGTGCTGCCACTAGACATAATGAAATTAAAGAAAAATAACAGGGATGGCGATCGGCAGTTTGGGGGTGCCAATAGAGTACAAATAATTATTAATGGGGGACAGCGATCAGTGGGAGGGGTGCCACTAGACACCAGGAATGGCAATGGAGGTTGTGGGGGCACCAAACACCATGGAAACAGCGGCTCACAGGACACACTACAGTCATCAGAACAAGTTCAGCTGTGGCTGCAGAAGTCAAGAAATGCCCACTGTTCTCATACAGAGAACGTGGGGAAAGCACTCCTCTCTTTAAGCTGGGCACCCGAATTTTGTGTGCCCAGATAAGCTATTTGTGGGCATCAGGTTTAAAAGCAAACATCAGAATCTAGCTAAATGGATCCCGTTTAGCTAGGTTGTGATGTTTGTTTTTTGATATCCCTGACGTTTTATATGTTTTCAATGTTTGTTAGTTCATGGAAACAGTAACAAGATGGCGGCTGGCATGACACAAAAAATTTATGGTGCCCTACCAATTCAGTGGTGTGAAAGCAAAAATGAGCATTTGCAGCATTACAGTTTTACTTTCACCAAGCAACGTTATCTCAAAAACCCTACTGTGCATGCACAGGTTGGAAAACAGTAAAATTTAAAACCTTATACTGCAGCTCTGGAACCCTTTAATATTTTCTCACCAGACCTGTTAAAGGCATTACCTTAGGACATGGCACATGTCCTGTGCAACATTGGGATAAAAATTCCATTAGATGTAGATGTAAGGGAGTGCAAAAGAAAACCATGTTAAGCATAGGAAAAAAGTTAGATTTTTACAAAAAATGACACATGCTTATATCAGAAAGTGCACAAGCTGCCATTACAAAAATGTCCACACATCAATACCTTACCTTCTAGACAACACATGCAAAATGACAGCTCATTTTGTCAATGGGAGCTAAAGATATTAATGTGCAAAATTAGGGGGTTTACATTAAACAAGTTACTCATATCTAACTATAGGGGTGCTTCCGCGCCTCTATAATTATATATTCCTTGCAAACAATTTCAATAATGAATAGAGATATTGCGAAATAAAATTTCACTGGCGAAATTGCCACAAAACTGGTAACTTCACCATGTAAATATTTTCACAAAATTGCGATGAAATGGTGAGATTTCACCCACAATGTTACCCTCCCACCTGCAAAGGGACATCCGTATTTCCTTGGCGTCTAATGCCCCCCCCCCCCGGCTGCTCACCGGTCCAAATTGTTTTGTTTTAATTTTTCTCCTGGTGTCTAGTGGTCCTCCCCAATAGCCACTCACTACCCAATGTTTTTAAAGTATCTCTCCCTGGTGTCTAGCGGTTTCCCCCAGTTAATCACCATCAAAATTGAATAAAGCCCCCCAGTTACCCTCAAGCCCTTCTGAAAAAAGATCCCCACTCCCTGGTATCCAGTGGACCCCTCATCCCCCCACTCTCTCATCATTCACACAGTGCCCACCCTGCTTCTCCCAGTACCCCAATCAGGCCACTGGCACAGCCCTCCACTCTCCTTCACAGCTGGCAGCCCAACTGAATGCTCACTGAATGAGCAAGTGCTTGAACAAGCTCATGCTCATTCACCAAAGTGCTCAGTCAGGCTGCTGGTAGTGGAGGTGAGTGGAGGGCAGTGCCGGTGACTATCAAAGTACTGGGGGGCAGAGAGTGCTGTGAATGTTGAAGGGTGGGGATCCTGGACACCAGGATTGCAGAGTTATTTTCAGAAGGGCATGAAGTAACTGGAGCAGAGAAGCTTTACTCAATTTCAACCAGTGATCAGCTGGGGGGGACCAAGAGACACCAGGGAGAAATGCATTTTTAAAAACATTTGAGCCAGTGAGCCAATGGGGGGAGGACCACTAGGGAGAAACACATATTTTATTTAATTGCACCAGTGAGTGGCAGGGGGTCCACTAGACACCAGGGAGCTTTTAAATAAAGCAAATAGCAAAATTTCCCTCATGAGGAGTGAATTTCACTGGCTTGAGGGTAAAATTTCACACTCTCTCTCTGTGGGAGAAATTTTGCATTTCACTAGGCAAAATATTTTGTGAAATGAGTGAATTCCATGGAATATTTCATCGGGTGAAATTTTTCAGTTTAGCACAACACTATTAATGCATTAGTTAGGGTTAAATTGGCAAAAGTAGGGACATGTGGCATTAGGGTTTCCAACCCTAACACCCAACCCCCACCCTCCTGGCAGCAACAGAAAAAAACATTACAGTTTCAGCTCCCCTGCATCTTTGCAAATCAGGTGTGGGGTGTGCCTTGGGATTTTAAACCCTAACGCTCATCCCATTTGATCATTAAAGAAGTTGAGATGTGTAGAGTATATGAGAATGGGTAAGAGTTAGGGTGGACAACTCCAAGGCAAACCCCATGCCTGATTTGTGAAGATGCAGAAGAGGTGAAACTGTAATGGTTTTACCTGTTGCTGCCTGGAGGATGGGGTGGGGTGCTAGGGTTGGTAACCCTAACACCACATTTCCCTACTTTTGTTGGTTTAACCTTAACTACTGCATAAACAAAGTTTTCAGCAAAGAATTTCCTTTCTTTTTTAGAGAGTTGAATCAAATCCTCATTGACCCACTTCCCTTCAGGACCTGATGCCCTGCACCAAGGGAAAACTCCAGCTGCCTACAGAAGTTCATGGCCCTTGTGGGTCCTGCATGTCAGTGAAGCAACAAATATGAAGAATTCAATTTTCAGCATAGCCTTCTTATGACCCCACCTCAATGACAAGAGTGGTGAAAATGTTCAAATCCCAACAAAGAGGTGATTTCACCAAGTGATAACAAAATCACCTTTTGGGCTTGACTTACTTAACTCCACAACATTGGCCATGAGATGGGGTCCCAAGAAGGCCATGTTGAAAATCTGGTGTCAAAATATGCAAAAATGACAAAGATATGCAACAAAGTTCAAAACCCCATTGAAATAGAATCATAGAAACATAGACTTTGACGGCAGATAAGGACCACTTGGCCCACCTTGTCTGCCCATTTCCCTATATACTGGATAAGCTGCAGATTCTAGTTAACCAGCAGCCTGCTTCCTCCTACCCCTACAATAATTGCCTTATGTCTGTCCCATGCATTCTTGAATCCCCCCATTGTTTTTGACCCCACAACTTACTCAGGAAGGTGGTTCCATGCATTCACCACTCTCTCCATGAAAAAATATTTTCTCATGTTGCTCCTGAGCCATCCCCCCTCTATCTTCAAATTGTGCTACCTTGTTCTTGCACATCTGTTTTTCTGAAAGATGCTCCCTTCTTGGACGTTGTTGATTCCACTGAGGTATCTGAAAGTTTCTATCATGTCCCCCCTTTCCTCAAGGGTATACATATTAAGCTCTTGTAGTCTCTCTTCATATGGCTTCTGTTGCAGACCCTGCACCATTTTAGTTGCCCTCCTCTGGACTGCCTCCATCCTGTCTATGTCCTTGCAGAGATGGGGTCTCCAGAACTGCTTGTAATACTCTAGATGGGGTCTCACCAACTGTCTGTACAGTGGGATAACAACTCGTGCCTTACACCACTCATGAGGACACCTGAGGTCAAACTGCTGTTGTGCAGATAAATAATTTAGTACACTTGTTCCCATTGCATATTTATATACATATACATATATATATATATATATATATATATATATATATATATATATATATATATATATATATATATATATATAGTATATATAAAGCATATATATATATATATATATATATATATATATATATATATATATATATATATATATAGGATACATGATGGGCATGAGTGTGATATAGAAACATAGAATTTGATGGCAGATAAGGATCGCTTTGCCCACCTAGTCTGCCCATTTCCCTACCTAACGGATAAGCTGCAGATCATAGTTAACCAACAACCTACTTCCTCCTACCCCCCACTAGAATGTCCTTATGTCTGTCCCATGCATTCTTGAATTCCCCCCACTGTTTTTGACTCTATGACCTCTTCAGGAAGGCTGTCCCATGTATCCACAACCCTCTCTGTGAATAAATACTTCCTCACATTACCTCTGAGCCATCCTCCCTCTATCTTCAAATTGTGCCCCCTTGTTTCTGCACATCTCTTTTTCTGAAAGATGCTGCCCTCTTGGACTTTGTTGATTCCCTTGAGGTATTTTAAAGTTTCTATCATGTCCCCCGCTCTCTCCTTTCCTTGAGGCTATACATCTTTAGTTCCTTTAGTCTTTCTTCAAATGTCTTCTGATGCAGACCCTGCATCATTTTGGTTGCCCTCCTCTGGACAGCCTCCACCCTGTCTATGTCTTTGTGGACATGGAGTCTCCAGAACTGTACACAGTACTCTAGATGTGGTCCTACCAACTGGCTGTACAGGGGGCCAACAACTTCTTGTTTTCTACTGGTGATGCCTCTCCCTGTGCATCCCAGTATCCCCCCAACCATCCTTACTGCCTTCTCACATTGCTTGTCTACCTTACCATCATCTGATATGAATACCCCCAGGTTCCTTTCTATTTTTGTTGTTAGTACCTACCTCCCCATTTTGTACTCTTCACCTGGGTTTTTGTTCCCCTGGTGCATTACTTTGCACTTCTTTGCATTGAATCTAAGCTGCCATACTTTTAATCATTCCTCCAAACTTGCCAAGTCCTTTCTTATCCTTTCCACCCCCCTTGTGTATCAACCCTGTTGCAGATCTTTGTGTCCTCTGCAAAGAGACATACCTTTCCTTCCAGACCCTCTGCAATGTCTCTTATAAAGACATTAAAGAGGACCGGTCCCAGTACTGAACCCTGCGGTATCCCACTGGTAACCAACCTTTCCTCAGAGTGTACTCCATTTACTATTACCCTCTGTGTCCTGCTGTGCAGCTAGTTTGTTACCCAGACTAAAATCCTGGGACCCGCTCCCAGGCTGGCTAACTTGTTTATTAATCTTTTGTGTGGGACTGTGTCAAATGCCTTGCTAAAGTCTAGGTAGGCCATATCCACAGCCCCTCCCTGGTCTACTACTTTGGTCACCCACTCAAAGAAATCTATTAGATTCATCTCACATGATTATCCCACTGTAAATCCATGCTGCCTTGGGTCCTGTGCCCCTCTGGCCTCTAGGTACTCAACAATTCTTTCTTTCAGAAGTAATTCCATCATTTTCCCTACCACTGAGGTCTAACAGGTCTGTAGTTTCCTGCCTCTGTCTTGCTCCCACTTTTGTGAAGGGGAATCACATCTGCCCTCATCCAGTCCTTAGTTACCACACCATTGTCCCATGATTTGCTAAAAAGAGTAGTCAGTGGTGTCACTAGGTCTCCCCTTAGTTCTTTTAGAATTCTGGGATGAATCCTGTCAGGCCCCCTTGCTTTGTTCACCTTCAGTTTAAGAGTTCTTTCAGGACCTTTTCTTCTGTGAATTGACTGGAGTTAACCCCCCTGCCCAGAGTGCTTCTACTGTTTGATTTAGGTACCTCCCCCCTCTTCATTTATTGTGAATACTGAGCAAAATTATTCATTCAGTATCTCTGCCTTTTCACTGTCACCATCTACTCACCTCCCTTCCCCTTTATTAATCCTCAGTATCCCTCCCTTCATTTTCCTCCTCACCCTGATGTACCTGTAAAATGTTCTTTCCACCTTCTTAACTGAGCTGACGATCTTTTCCTCAGTTTGGGCCTTCGCTATTCTGACTACCTTCAACGCTTCCTTCTGCTTTAATTGATACAGTTCTCTGTCCTGCTCCTTCTGAGCTTCATTATACTTCCTGAATGCTATCTTTTTCTCCCTAACCTTCCCCGCCACCTCTTTTGAGAACCATAGTGTTTTTTTACTTCATTTTGTTTTCTCTATTCACTTCACACAAAGGCTTCATGCCTCTGTGATGGCAGTTTTGATTTTTCCCCATTGTTCCTCCACCCTTTCTTCCTGCCCATTTGCTAATGCATTCCTGAGGCATGCACCCATTTTTCCAAAGCCAGCCCTTCTGAAGTCCAGTACCCTCAGTTTTGTATGGCTTGACTCCACAGTTGTGTTTATAGTGAACCACACTGTGTGGTGTTCACTTGTTCCCAGATGACTACCTACTTCTAAATCTGTGATCCTCACTGCATTTGAGAGTACAAGGTCTAAGATTGCTCCCTACAGAGTGGGTTTCAGCACTAGCTGTCTGAGGCATGGCCCCTGTAGGGCATCGGGAATGCCCCTCCTCTTGGATGTGGCTGCAGTAAATGTGTTCCAGTTAACATCTGGTATATTCAGGTCCCCCATCAACAATGTCTCACCTTTTTCTGCCATTCTGAGGATGCCTTCTATCATTTCCTTGTCCATTTCCTCCACCTGAGATGGTGGTCTGTATACAACTCCTGTGTGGATTATGGTGCCACTCCCTGTCTCCAAGGTGACCCACAGTGTCTCCTCCCTTCCCCTTTTACCTTTTAGTTCCATTCTTTGATCCCTTTCCTTATATAGAGAGCTACTCCTCCTCCTCCTTTTTTACCCTCCTTGTCCCTCCTGTAGATTGTGTACCCTGGTATGTTGCCCTCCCAGTCATGGTTCTCCATGTACCATGTTTCTGTGACTGCTACAATATCCAGGTGTCCCTACTCCATCAGGGCCACTAGCTCAGGAAGCTTATTACCCAGACTATAGGAACTGGTACTCATTGCCCTCCATTTTATGATGGCCTTACCCTTTTTGCCCCATCTCTGCCCTTACTACCTTTGTGTTTTTTCCCATTTACCCCTGTCCTGTTCCCTGTCAACTTTCTGTACCTTGGTGTTTACCTCACTAACTACCTTGTTTTGTGGGGGAAAGCTTGGAATTTCCTTCTTCCTCTCAGCACCTCCCCCTTTGGCTAGTTCAAAAGCTTGCCAATGAAGCATTTAAACCTATCACCTAGGAGCTTGGTTCCCTTCCTGGACAGATGCAGACCATCGCACCAGTATAGACTTGCATCCCTCCAGGTGGACCCCCAGTCCCCAGTGAAGCCAAAACCCTGTGCTCCACACAAGTCTTTCAACCACTAATTGAACTGCATGGTGTGGAGTACCCTAGCCTCACCCATGTCATAGACAGGCAGCACCTCCGGGAAGATTACTGTGCATGCCACATGTCTGAGGCCCCTCCCTAACTCCACAAACTCCTCCTGCACTAGCCTGTTCCCATTCCCATGCCTAATTTAAAAAACAGCACTTACCTTAGTTTCTCATATTGCAGTTGGCAGTTCCAGCAGCAAGATGTGTCTTTGATTGAGAGTGACTCTTCACCATGCACAATGTTCAAATGCATGAGTGGGTGTGGGGGTGGGTGCTGAGTGGGAGGTTGGGGTGGGGTGAGATTGCAAGGGACCTTTTTTTTGCAGGTTTAAAAAACACATCAAGGAATGGTTGTCTTTATTTCTGCTGAACATTGGGGGCTTCAACTAGACACCAGGACAACACATTACATACATATAGGGACAGTGATGGAAGGCGTCACTAGACACCAGGAAAGGGTGGCTCACTACTGTCACTGTAGCCCACAACATGAGTTCCAGCTGTGGCAGTGGAAGTCAAGAAAATCCTGCTGTTCTCATACACAGAACGCAGATGAACAGCTCCTCTAGGTATGCTGGGCACCCTTGAATTTGGGTGCCCACAAAAGGACTGGTCTCATACAATAAAGGACCTTTTTTTGAATGGAATAAATTATTTTTTCATTCCAAGCAGCTATCCAAAAGACTGTACTGAACATGGACAGAAACCAAAATTTTAAAATGTAATTACTTTATTGGAACAGATTAAGATTTTTTCATCAAATGAGTGAAAGGCACATCTGTGGGCCAGGCCCCTTCTACACTGAAAAGTGCAGATCAAAATTTCCAAACTGTCTAGGTGCAAGGCAATGAACATGTTTCACTATCTACATCTAGGAATCCACATGTCCAACAAGAACATAGCTTGGCATGTCAAGAGACCTGCCCCCCGAGACCTTGTATACAACATTTTATGCAAATCCATGGAGAGATTGTACAGATATTAAGGTGTCAAATTTGAGGTTTAACAAAGAAACCATCCTCAACCCTAACTATAGTGGTATACCACTATTTGGGTGCTGAAATTAGAGCACTGCAACCAGTTCACCCATCATTCAGGTGAACTGGATTCTGTGGCATTCGGCAAGGACAGTGTCATCTGGGTGTTGCATCCCTGTCCCATACACCTCCAATGTGGAGGTGATTATATTTAAGTATGTGGGGTGCGGGGGGTGAACCCCCCTCAGAGTGGAGGGTGTGAAAGGCAGAACATGCCCTGGAACACTGGGCATGCTGGTGGTCAAGCGGCACAATTGCATGGTGTGATGTTTGCCATCGGCATTGTGCTTGCACCCTAATGATGGATGAAGTTTTTCCTGTTGCTGCGACATGGTGGAACCATTATAGTAGTGTTATCACATCACTATAATATATATCTCTATCTCTATCTTTCTATCTATCTATCTATCTATTCATTGCAAAAAACTGTTAATGCAACATTTAGGGTTCAGGCTAAAGTGACAAAACTAGGTAAATGTGGCTTTAGGTTTTCCAACCCTAAAACCCCACCACCACCCATAAAACAAATCAGGGGTGCAGTTTTCCTTGGGTTGTCAACTGTTGGCCCTGTACTTTCATTCAGTGGACATGTCAAGAGTAAATGTGGCTTTCTGGTGATCTGTGGAAATGCAAAACCCCTGGACTCTGCACTTCCATGTGGCCACAGATACAGACACACACAGCAAAGAGAACATCTACCAGCCAATGCACAGGGTCCTCGGCCACTCATGGGTACAGCACTGCACAGCCTTGTGCCAAGAGAAGAGTTGTCTTCATTATATGGTACTTGATCCCATGCTCGCAACCCTGCACCTTTCCTTCCCTGGCTGGGGGGATGTCACATAACAGTACCATCCCCCACCCTAGCCCCATCAAACTGGATCATTGAGCCTGTCCCTGAACTCAGCTCACCGGCACGTGATCACAAAGCTCTGCCTGCTGGATTAAAGTCTGGCACTATATACAACATTTCTTAATTATTATTCTCTTTCTTTAATTTTATCCCCATAATTTCATGATAGCCATTTTACTGCTCCCTTTATAAACATAGCATGTGGCATTTACAGTATATTATCCAAAACCTCATTGCATACCACAGCTGTGAAAACATGTCATGTCCAGAATTTAACCAAAAAAAAAAAATCACCTGTCATATTTATAAGGCAGTGTAAAAAATTCTCTAGGTTCAATGTTTGGAATAAAAATAATGAAAATTAGCAAATGAGTGAACTTTGAAATATTTCAATATTCACTTATCATAGCTTGGTCAATTTATTATAATTCTGCACCAAATTTTCAGCATTGCCATCCCTATTACCTCATGTTATGAACCCAGTAGGTGAAACATTTGCAAGGCATAAAGACACTAGCTAGCTACAGGCAATGAAAATATGTATTATTCAGTTACTGCTGGAGTTACGCTAGATGCTTCACATGTGCTGCAAAAAGCAAAAGCGGATGCTTTCTGAAAAAAAAATGAATTCACTGGATTCTTCAGTTTTTTTCAGCAAATACCTTTTACTGGCATACAGTTCAGTTGTTTCCCATTCATTAGATGGCTTCCTCAGAGAACTACCTTATTTATATTTCCAGAGTTTAAGTATAAATTAAATTACAATATAAACTTGTTTATGACAAAGCATAAACAAAAATGTATGTATGTAAAATTATATATACAACCACAAAAACTGTGCAAACACAAAATCTCACATCCAGTTTTTTTCTGTGCTATATATTTCTTCTTTAAAATTTAGCTGAAATTAAATTTGTCCATTTTCATATTTAAGCAGTCTTATAACTCTATATTTACTGTATGTCCTTCTTTGACCAGCACCATCACTCTGTGACATACAGAATATATTTATTTATTTAGTTTTTGTTTAACGGGTGGTATATTATATATACAATATATATATGTAAATAGATAAACCTCTCTGAGGTGTGCGGTCGCACACTGATATACGCATGCCTTGGTGTGTGTTGTTATGCAGAAGGCCGTAGGCAGAGTGCGTCAACCACCCAAGGCGCGTGTATATTGGAGCATGACCGCACACCACAGTAGCTTATAAGCAATAAGACATTGGTGTGCATTACAGTGTGATAACTACACCTAGGGGCGTAGTTAGCACAAGGCTGACGTGTCGAGTGCCAGTCATCCATAGGAGTGTGGTTATCACACCGTAATGCACAACCCCAGAGTGTCTTATTGCACTTACAAAATAGCTTAACTAAAAAAAATACACAAGAGAACAGTTTATAAAGTTAAAACACTGAGTTTATTTTAAGTGTGGAAGAAAAATAGTTCCAAAAATTGGGGTCTGCTTGGGCAAAATAACAAAATAAAACTAGACTAAACTATATGTTGTATTTATACTGTGCACAAATTAATATATAGGTTACAGTGAATGACATGACTATTTTAAGATGCTGTGCTGAGCTGGGGACCAGTTTAAATACAAAACAAAATGTAAAATGCTGCTGAGCTTCATTTTAAAATTTACTATGGTTGGCTTTTTATTTCTGAGACTGAATTGCTTTGCTAATTTGGTAGTTGCTGGGTTAATGCTGAGCATTTGGTGTTGCAGCATTTTATTTCTTACGATAATTTATTTTGCATTTTGTAGAATGTATGCTTTTCTAGGAAATAGCACTCTCTGTAAAACACACGTGGGTTAAATTTTACAGTTAAAAACTGTTCTGGTGTGTGTGATGAAGCCGCGTACCCCAATCTACACATGTTCTGATTGTGGAATTTATTCAGTGAATGGTGGGCTCACAATCGCGACTGACAATTCGGTTTTGTTTTGTGTTTGTGGATGTGCATACTTTACCCAGTATTTGCCATGCCAGCATGTTCTGGGTAACGGACTAGGAGGCCCGAGTTGCACAATGGGGTGATTGTGAAGTGTGTCCGGTGGCAGGCTTGAATTTGAGGTATACTAATGTACTAAGCTACTGCTGCTGTACCTGCTGCCTGCCGTATTTTCATGAGTAAAGCTAGATCGAGATGGCATGCTAATGTCAAATGTATTGGGCTTTAAACTTCTGGGCTGCTTTTGGATTTTCACAGTTACAGGTAGAAACATGCATTTACTTTTCTGTTACTGACTCTGAGTGCACAGAATATAGAAACGATCGGCGGCCCAGAACGGAGGAAAAAATGGCGACATGACATTTTTTTAAAGTTCTACTTAGAATGCCACTAAATGTGAATCTTTGAGCCACTTAGCTCTGTTGTGAGTTTTTTTTTTTCTGGCCCTAGTTATTTATAGTGTGACATTGTCCAATGTTGCACTATAATTAACCAATCAGATTACTGTTTAACTTACAGCTATTTTATAACTATCTTATAAAATGTCACAATTGTTTTGGAGGGGGTAAAAGTGCAGGTGTACGGTCATACTCTGATAAACACACGGTCATGTGCTGTGTTTCAACCTACCAGCAAGGATAACTTTTCCTACCCATTTTATAACTATATATATATATATATATATATATATATATATATATATATACACAATAGGGATGAGTGATAAATGAGTGAGATCCACTGCAGTGTGATATTTTTACCCTCTGCTCTACTGTGATGATATCAGCCATTTACACACACAGGTCACAAAAAGGTCACTGATATCATCACTGTAGGCAGCTTTCCCCTCAGCATGCAAGAAACACCTGTGCTGTTACCATAGACACAAATGCAGAACTACATGAGAGGTCTCACTGCTGCCTGTAGCTAACTCAGTTAGCATTACAAAACACATCTATTCCCCACTCTAACTTCCAGCTCATTACTGTGATACCCTCAGCTTGACTGCAGCCAGAATTCTATAGAGCACAGTTTCACAGAACAGTCTGTTCCTCACTGCTGCCTGCAGCTAACTCACTTACCACTGAAAAACACTCTCACTTGTTCCTCAAACTCTGACTTTTAGCCCATTACAATTATTGTGATACTCTCAACTTGACTGCAGCCAGAATTCTAAAGAGCACAGCTTAGCAGAACACTCTGTTCCTCACTGCTACCTGCAGCTAACTCAATTACCACTAAAAACAATCACAACTGTTCTGACACTCTGACTCTCAGCCCATTACCATTACTGTGATACTCTCAGCTTGACTGCAGCCAGACTTCTAAAGAATACAGCTTCACAAAGTAGTCTGTTTCTCACTCCTATCTAAAACTAACGCATTAAGCATTGCAAAACACACTCATCTGTTTCCCAGAGTTTATAACACTGCCAGCCCATTCTGAAAAACTCATACACAGAATGAACAAACACATAAACAGGAACAGGACACAAGACAAAATAACAATACTTCTGAAACTCCTAGCCCTATTGTATAAATTGAATACATGATGTGAAGATCGTGTGCCATGGCAAATATTGTCACTCCTGCATTGTGAGCTCTGGATATCTCACTCTACAGGAGTGACAATATTTCCCATATCAGATGACCTAAAGGTGAGTCAGCAATGTAAGAAGGCAGTAAGGAAGGCTGGGGGGATACTGAGATGCATAGGGAGAGGCATCACCAGTAGAAAACAGGAAGTTGTTTGCCCTCTGTACAGACAGTTGGTAAGACCACATCTGGAGTACTGTGTACAGTTCTGGAGACTCCATGTCCACAAAGACATAGACAGGGTGGAGGCTGTCCAGAGGAGGGCAACCAAAATGATGCAGGGTCTGCATCAGAAGACATTTGAAGAAAGACTAAAGGAACTAAAGATGAATAGCCTCAAGGAAAGGAGGGAGTGGGGGACATGATAGAAACTTTAAAATACCACAAGGGAATCAACAAAGTCCAAGAGGGCAGCATCTTTCAGAAAAAGAGATGTGCAGAAACAAGGGGGCACAATTTGAAGATAGAGAGGGGATGGCTCAGAGGTAATGTGAGGAAGCATTTCTTCACAAAGAGGGTTGTGGATACATGGAACAGACTTTCTAAGGAGGTCATAGAGTCAAAAACAGTGGGGGTAATTCAAGAATGCATGGGACAGACATAAGGCAATTCTAGTGGGGGGTAGGAGGAAGTAGGCTGTTGGTTAACTATGATCTGCAGCTTATCTGTTAAGTAGGGAAATGGGCAGACTAGGTGGGCAAAGCGATCCTTATCTGCCATCAAATTATATGTTTCTATATCACACTCATGCCCATCATGTATCCTATATATATATATATATATATATATATATATATATATAGATATATAGATATAGATAAGATATATATACACACAAATATATAAGCTTTATATATACTATATATATCTATATATATATATATATATATATATATATATATATATATATATATATATACAATGGGAACAAGTGTAATAAATTATCTGCACAACAGCAGTTTGACCTCAGGTGTCCTCATGAGTGGTGTAAGCCACGCAGTGAGGTGTCACAATCAAACTGCTGAATCTGAATAAATCTTTATTTCATCATCTAGCCTGGGAAGTTGCAGGGTTGCCACACAGGTCCAAGAGCCATATAATAAAGAAAGCTCTTCTATTGCAGACAGCCCTGCACTTCTGCAACCATGCCTGCCGGAGGGTCCTGTGCTTTAACTGATAAAAGGACTTATTTGCCTTGTTGGCCTGTATCTGAAGCCACATGGACATGCAATGCCCAAAGGGTCCTGCACTTCCGCAACCCAATAGGCAGCCTCATGAAATCTTGACATCTGTTGCTGCATGCACTTCCACTGTATGCTTGGCTCTTCCCTTGGCACAGGTACCAGAGGGACCAATGCATCTGCATCTGTTCATGTAGGTCCGAGGGACCTGTGTGAATGAGGATGGAATTCCACTATCTCAATAAGAAAATGGATTATTTGCAAAAAAAAGGGTTAATGCATCAGTTTGGGTACAACCTACCAGTTCAAAAGTAGGTAAATGTAATGTTATGGTTTCCAACCCCAACTCCTCACCCCCATGTAGAAAAAGGACATGACCGCACAAGCAGGCACAGACAACCATCATCAGGTAAGACATATAACATTTAACTGTATCCAGATGACACAAATGTGTTAGCACAGATGTTCTACCTTTGTGGATTTGTATCTGAGGCTATTTAAGCACATCCACCACAGGGGGCTCTACTTCAGCCACAACTGTGTGTGTGTGTGTGTGTGTGTGTGTGTGTGTGTGTGTGTGTGTTGTGATGAATGCGATGTGTGTGTGTGTGTGTGTGTATGTGTGTGTGTGTGTGTGTGTGTGTGTGTGTGTGTGTGTGTCTTACAACAGGCATGAGTACCTGTAGCTGCAGAAGCAGTGACCTCACAGTGGTCTGCTCTTCTGCCAACAGAAGTACTGTTGCAATTTGAGTATCATGAATTTCTATATGCAGCTGTGGGCCTGCGCTTCTGCATGCTGAAATTGATGTGCATGTCTTACAGCTGTGGTTGGGGACTTACACTACTGCAGACAGAAATACTGCTGCAATTTTGGTATCAAGGATTTAGTGGGGCCTGCTTTTCTGCAGCCAGAGGTTGGTGTATACTTCTTACACCTGTAGCTGCTGCCACAATTGTGTGTATGTCTTACAGTGTGCATGAGTACCTGTGGCTACAGAGGTGCAGGCCCATAGGGCCCTGTGCTTCTGCACACAAAGTAACTTTAGAATTTCTTTATTGTGGGTTTGTATTTCTGGCTGCAAGGCCTGTGCTTCCACACCCAGAAGAAATGTTGTTTCTTAAGTATGGTGGATGTCTATCTGCAGCCAGAAGGGACTACATATGTCTTGCAGTGTGCAAACCATGGATACACATTCACAAAATTAGCAAATCAGTGCTACTGTATTTGTGTCATGTGGAAACAGTTGTATGCTGTTTGTCTTACCTGATAATGGCTGTCTGCAGTTGTTGGTATGGCCTTTTCGTTTTACTGCTTGAGGATGGGGTGGGGAGTTAAGGTTGGAAACCCTAGTGCCAAGTTTCCCTTTTTTGTTGTAGTAAGTTGAATCCTAACTACAGCAGTACATTAATGCTTTGATTGCAAAGAATACTATAAATAGTATATTGTTGGCAGCTACTATCTCTTTCTAGTTCTTTCCTTTCCCCTTCCCAGGCATCCTACACAGTTGTAGCTGTGTCATTAAATGGTTAGAGCACTGCTGAATATTGGGAGATCCAAAATTAAAACCTCACACTAATCAAATATTCACTTTGTTAATCTAAGCTTCTCACTTAACCTCACAGTGTTCCTGTCAACCCACCCAGCAACAGAAATGGGTAGAAGCAAGATCTTTTTGGAAATTAGATATTCTATCTTAGGTGGGCTATCCTGGAGATGTGCATTGTAAGAAAACACAAACAAGTGAGCATTTGCTTGCTTTCCCTGGTCCCCTTCACACACACTCATTAGAAACAGTGTGGTTAAATGCATGGTTAGACACCAGAACATTTCAGGTGTAACCCCTCCTAACATAAAATACTCATGGTGTACTCCTGAACAAATCACATATCCTCCCATTGCTCTAGTCCACCTAGCTTCAAAAATCAGTGGAAGCAGGACCCCACATGAATTGTATGTTGCAGAACTGTCATGCCCATAGAGTCTGGGGAGGGGGACATATGTCCAACCAAATCCACATCAAAATATTGAAGAAAGGGTTCTGCAAGAACTCCTATAACTGAAGGTGGACAAAGCAATGGGGCCTGATGGAATTCACCCCAGAATTCTGAAAGAATTAAGGGGGGAACTAGTGAAACCACTGACTACTCTTTTTAATAAATCATGGGAGGATGGTGTGGTACCTGAGGACTGAAGAAAGGTGGATGTGATTCCCCTTCACAAAAGTGGGACCAAGACAGAGGCAGGAACTACAGACCTGACAGTTTGACCTCTGTGGTAGGGAAAGTGATGGAGTCACTTCTGAAGGAAATAATTGTTGAGTTCCTTGAGGCCAGTGGGGCAGAGGACCCAAGGCAGCATGGGTTCACAGTGGGAAGGTCATGTCAAATGAATCTAATAGATTTCTTTGACTGGGTGACCAAAGTAGTAGACCAGGAAGGGGCTGTGGACATGGCCTACCTAGGGTTTAGCAAGGCATTTGACACAGTCCCACACAAAAGATTAATAGTCAAATTAATCAGCCTGGGAGTGGGTCCCAGGGTGGTAGCCTGGGTAAAACATTGGCTGGACAACAGGACACAGAAGGTAATTGTAAATGGAGTCCACTCTGAAGAAAGAGGGGTTATTAGTGGGGTACCGCAGGGTTCAGTACTGGGTCCAGTCCTTTTTAATGTCTTTATAAGTGACATTGCAGAGGGACTGGAAGGAAAAGTATGCCTCTCTGCAGATGACACAAAGATCTGCAACAGGGTTGATACACAAGGAGGCGTGGAAAGGATGAGAAGGGACTTGGCACGGTTGGAGGAATGGTCAGAAGTATGGTAGCTAGGATTCAATGCAAAGAAGTGCAAAATAATGCACCTGGGAAACAAGAACCCAGGGGAAGATTACACAATGGGGGAGGTAGTAACAACAACAAAAAAGGAAAGGGACCTGGGGGTAATCATATCAGATGACCTTAAGGTTAGCAAGCAATGTGAGAAGGCAGTAGGGAGGGCTGGGGGGAATACTGGGATGCATAGGGAGAGGCATCACCAGCAGAAAACAGGAAGTTGTTATCCCTCTGTACAGACAGTTGGTGAGACCCCATCTAGAGTACTGCATCCAGTTCTGGAGACCCCATCTCCACAAGGACATAGGCAGGATAGAGGCAGTCCAGAGAAGGGCTTCTAAAATGGTGCAGGATCTGCAAGAGAAGTCGTATGAGGATAGACTAAAGGAGCTTAATATGTATACCCTTGAGGAAAGAAGGAGGGGGGACATGATAGAAACTTTTAAGTACCTCAGTGGAATCAACAAAGTCCAAGAGGGTAGCATCTTTTAGAAAAAGAGACATGCAAGAACAAGGGGACACAATTTAAAGATGGGGGGGGCAGTTCCGCGGTAATTTGAGGAAGTATTTTTTCACAGAGAGGGTAGTGGATGCATGGAACAGCCTTCGTGAGGAGGTTGTGGGCTCTAAAACTGTGGGAGAATTCAAGAATGCATGGGACAGACATAAGACAGTTCTTGTGGGGGGTAGGAAGAAATAAGCTGTTGGTTAACTAGGATCTGTGGCCTATCCTGTAGGTAGGGAAATGGGCAGACTAGGTGGGCCAAGCGGTCCTTTTCTGCTGTCAAAGTCTATGTTTCTCTGTTTCTATGTTTTGAGCTGACAAAACCCATAAATATACCATTAAATGTTCCCCTTACATTACTATTAAATTGTCTGACCCTTCCAGAAAATCTCATGGCATGATGTCTCTGGAATGTTGCATCGCAGATACATCATCCTTTTTTTATAACAGGACCTTTGCTAGTATAAATCTTTAGCAAACAAGTACACCACAAGTGGAGCAATATAACCATTACAGACAAAAAGTGTAACAAGTTACAAATAGGAACAATGCAAAAAATGTAAAGTACAATGTACAAAAGAATAACACATTGTCTAGTCTCCTTCTTTACATAAACAAGGCTAGTACTGAAAAAGAAAATAATTATTATAACTGATAACAGTTATGAGGGGCCCAACAATATAATCCAGTTACAACATATTTTCCATCTAGTAAAGTAATGCAAGCGTAGAACTAAGATAGAATGGGGAAGAAGATACAATCAGGACTAACTAATGATAAAACCACCGCGCAGGAAAGGAGACCCATTTCTGCCAAATTGATTGAAAAACTGCCTGTTGATCTAAATATCTAAAAGTTCATCTCTCATAGTAATAGATAGAATCAACTAATTATAATCAGTCCAAAAAGGTTGGCATTCAGGGAGTCAGCCAACACTTGGTAACAGTTTTCTTCACACATAATATTAGAATCAAAAGTAATTGAAGTTGCCACTTTGGTAGGTTTAGATTTGAAGGGGGAACATGCATTAAAACAAAGGTCATGGGTAATGAAAGTTGAGCATCAAAAATAGTGGACAAAGATCTCTTAACTTTATCCCAATATGGCCAGAGGAAGGGGCATAACCAAAAAATGTGAGCATGGTCTGCCTCTAATTCACTGCAGCCCTGCCAACAGACAGCAGATAAAGTATTGCCTGTTTTAGATGTAGTTGTTGGGGGTACATTCACTAGACAGGGACCTTATGAACATGTATATATAACCAATTAAATGAAGGTGAAGTTCTATGCTCTGATGCTGGCATGTCAAAGCATATAATGGAGACGCTGTTTCAAGCAGATTTCTATGAGCAGGAGGCAACGTAGTGAGGAAATCCCGGACATACCAGTAATAATCTGTACTAGGAATGGAATAGGAAGCATGTAATTCAGAGAATAAGTGAATTCCCTGCAAATTAAATATTTGGTGATAGTATACCAACCCTAACCGACTCCATCCATGAAGAAAAAAATCAATTTTAGTCAGGTTGTTATGAGTGTCCCACTCTAAGGCCATGAGACAAGTGTATTCTGTAGGAGAGAGAGGTATGTATTTTTTGCTAAACTCTAAGAGGGGGCAGAGTAAACCAAAAATATTGGAAAAGGTGAGATAAGTAGTAGGGATAGAAAATAAGAGACAGTTTAAGTCATTTAGGTAATTGTGGGTAAATTCGATATCCTTCTAATAACTGTAATAAGAGCTGGAGAGCCACAGGCAAAGGATTCACAGTTGACAAGAAATTGCATACCATTTAAAATTTGTTAAATTCAGGCCCCCTGAGTTATAGGGAGCTGAATGATAGAAAGACAAATCCTGGGTGGCTGGTTTAACCAAAGAAATCTAGAAATCTGATGTTGCCAGTCTTGAAAGCAGAAGTCACTAGGGATGATAGGCATTGTCTGTAGAAAAAATTTAATCCTAGATAGAATGTCAGATCTTTTGAACTCTGCTATTTGAAAGAAAGAGGACCAATACTCAGACCACTTCTTCAAGTCTTGAGTGATACTGGCGCTTATAGGTTCAAAATTTAATAGCTCTAAAATGTCTGGGTTACATCAAATATAACCCCCTAAATATGTAACACAGTTCCTATCCTATATTATTGTGAAAAAACCTCTAACTGAGAGAGGGGGAAGATAACTGAAGACCAGCACGTTGGTCTTATTTATTTTATTTATTTATTTTTATTGATTTATTCTAGGATTCAAAGTACCTTTGAGCCAAGGCTCTTTTACAAAGGTTCCACATCAGAAATAACAAACAACAGGGAAGCAACGGTAAAATAACAGTAAACAATTCATGTACAACAGTGCTATTGAAAGGGGTCAATTATAGGAAGAGTAAGGTGTAGAGGAGGAGAAGTGTAGGTAGTTAACAGAGGCAGCTATAGTAAAATGGTGAACACAGCTAGGACGCATGTGCCCACAATGAATGGGCGGGGTCAGGCGCCTAAGGGTGGCAGAGAAACAGGGATGAGATGAGATTGGAGGGGGAGGATAAAGATGCAGCCAGAGGTATTTGTCTTCTCCTTATTTAGTCAAAAACCAGTGAATGATTCTAATTGCACAAGTATCTGAAGTACCGAGGGCAGAAATGTTAATGGTTCAGTTAAAGTTAATAAAATATTGTCAGCGAATAATGAAATATGGTAATCTCAGCCACCTAAAGAGATACCGGCAACAGAAGAGGAAAGATGAATGTTTGAGGCCAAGGGTTCTAGATATAAAGCAAAAAGAAGGGCGGACAGGGGACACCCTTGTCTCGTTCCCTGGTTAAGGAAAAAAAAGGAGAGGAGTACATCCCGTTCACCTTAACAAAGGCTGTAAAGGATTGATAGAGCCCTGCAGCATGGAGACAACCTCTAACAGGAATCCAAAAGAAAGCAGAGCCCTCCACAAAAAAATCCCAAGAGACGCTGTCAAATGCCTTCTCTGCATCCAGGCTGGCCAGGACGATAGGGATCAATTTAGAAGTAACATAATTGGTCAGTAACAAAACTCGCCACATGTTGTCATGTACCTGCCTGTAGTGAATAAATCTTGACTGGTTCTGGTCCAGCAGGGACAGCAGATGGCCCTCGAGTCGACAAGCCCAAATGGACATGAATAACTTATAGTCACAGTTTAAAATGGAAATAGGGCTCAGATACATTATCCTGACTAAATACATTGTAAAAATTAATAAAGACAGGACACCACTATAAAGGGGATGTTGCTTCTCAATTAGGTCATACATGCCAAATAAATGAAAAAAAAAATAGCGAAAACTTGACTGGCAGTTACTGGTTGTCCCAGTGTCCCATCCCCATTAGACAGTAGGGTTTGCTGTAGTGATGGAGCACTGTTGGAAACCAAGAGAGTGTAGGTTTAAACCCTGCTACAGCAAAGTACTGTATGACCCTGAGCATGTTACTGAAGAAGAGATGTTGCATCTAAGCTGAACTATCCTGGTTAAAAACATAAAAATATGTAAAAGCAGGATCCCGGGATGTTACATCTTAGCTGGACTTTCCCTAGAAAATAACTTGTAATAAAGAAAAAATCTGAGTTACCCTCCTTCACATACTAAGCATAACAATTTCCTCAGTGCAACATAACCTGGAGAGAAAAATAAATAAAATGCCCTACTGGAAATTGAACTCAGGCCTCTGGAATACTATCTCACTGCTCTACCACTGAGCTATAGATTAACATAGTAGTATGTAGGTTTTCTGGGCATATGGTACTTCCTTGTTCTGATATTAGGAGGTAGGAAGAAATAGGCTGTTGGTTAAATAGGATCTGCAGCTTATCCTCTAGGTAGGGAAATGGGCAGACTAGGTGGGCCAAGCGGTCCTCAATGCCGTCAAAGTCTATGTTTCTATCTTTCTGTCCTACAATTAGGAACAGTCAATAATATAATTAAATATTTGGTGTAGTATTAGTCACTGTCAGGAAACTGAATCACAAATTGTAGTGAGACAGAACAAGGAAATAATGTACAACATGCAAGCAAACATTATACAATGGCAAGAAAAAATCCTGGACTCTGATTGGTCAGTCTTGGGCTGGACCTGTGATGTTATCCCAGTACAACATCACGGGTCTAGTCTCAGCCTCACTGTGAACCTGTGGATGATTTTTTGGATGATGAGCTAGATGAACTCTTTTTGCATCTCCTCTTAAGAAACAAAAATATTTTTCCACACTAATAAAAACATTCTTTAAAATTATTTTTTTATTTTATATATAACAACAAGCCATTGCATAATAGCAATAATGCCCTCCAGTGTGTGTTGTTTGGGATAACATCATGCCTCAGTTGTTGGACGCACTCGGCCTGTGGCCTCGTGCTCAATCACCTGAGGCGTGACGTTATCCCAGCATGACACATACCATGTCAGGCATTATCACTTAAATATTGCATTCACCAAAGCTTGTCATTCTTGTGTAGCAGTCTATATGTAAATTTTAACTTCACACAGAGCCCTCCCCACATCTACACAGCTGGAATGGGGTTTAATAATTGGCAGATCTCTGCAGTTGGAATGCTTCCTACTCAAGTGCTATTCAAATCTACACACGAGCATTAGCTGGAACTAGTTAAGTTTACTGTTTACAACATAGAACAAACAGTTTAATGCTCTGCTAGTCTACTCCATTAACATAACCTTAATCTTTAGTAAGTGCAGAAAAGAGTACACAAAACTACAAAAGGAGCTTCAAGCAACGCTTCTTGCCACCTAATGAGATACACTTGTTGGTACCTCAAAAGTGCTAAAGCAGAATCAAAATAGGGAAAGAAGGGTATTGTTCAAGACAGAAGGTAAGGGGCAATCTAAAATGAAATAAAAAAAAACATCAGTTAAAGTTGTAACTGTAACATGCACTGCTGCTTGGACATCCCCATATAACACATCATGTAGGACTTTAAAAGCTCTGTCATCCACCATTTTTATTTGTAAAACTGCTATGTGTAACCAGTGATATGAAAGTATAATATATTATACCTCCTGTTTCAGCACACCCTTTCCACTCATCACCTAGTTTGGCCCCTGTAATAATGGCAGCATGTGTATTCATTATAGAAGCATCTGTTTCCATAGTAGGCACATGCTCGATCCCTGTCATCATATGGTGGCTTACCGAGATGGTGAGTGGAAGAACTCTGCTGCTCAATGTCCCAGGGTCTCTAAGCACGTACTTACTGGGGTGCGTAGGGGTCACAAGAGTGGGTGGAAGTGGAGGATCCTGAGTCAGTGGGATGGAAAGCAGATGAACTGTATGATTGTGTGGTGGGGACCACTGGTCCTGAACAGCACAATATTTTAAGAGATGGACATACAAACATAATTTTTTTACAGCACAGTTTTTGGATGGACAACTACAGCAGTAGGGGGAGAGGGTCAAAGTACAGTGGATGCAAAAGATGTTACAGCACAGTGTCAGAGACATAACTATAGTGATTTTCAATGGCCACTGGACAACAGGAATGTTAAAGCACAATGTTGAAGGCATAAAAAAGGGATTAGGGTGGGGGAACCACTGGGTTTTTCTAAATATTTACACTGGGGCATTTGCTTGGTGCAGTTGTGGATGGTGGCACTGTGCTGCATACTATTAAGTTCATAATGACCTACATCCCTCAGCACCTTGCATACCCTATTGGCTTTCTAGCATACTATGGCTACATATGGCTCCATTTGGGACAGGTATCTTCCATACTCTGGTTCATATCACTGCAGGGGGCTGTGTGAGTAACATACATAGTTACTGTGCACTGCACTGACACAGCTCAATATTCACACAGCACACAATGTTGGATTGCACTAGCTGTCTAAATTGTGCCTCTACTAATGGACTTGCAGTGTACACAGATGGTTCTGAATAGGGGGGACATATGTATTCCTTCATGCTGCTACCACCATCCCCCCCCCACTCTGAGGACACATTGAATCAGGCCTCCTAATTCTGTAAAACAAAAACATTTCTGTAAGTGGTGCCACCATTTCATAGCAGACTTTGATATTACCACATAGCAAGAATAATAGTCTTAGTGCCTGTTTCCTGTGCCCTGTAGCACTTGTAACAGAGCCTCACATTTAAATACAATCCAGATGCATTCACTGAAACCTTCTGTTGAAATCAATCTCAGTTCAGATACAGAAAAGCCATTTCTTTTGTCTCTTTCCCTGTTTGAATAACAAAGACCCAGTAACATCTGCCCAGCCCTGTAAGAAATAAAAACTGATCAAACCTAACTTATAACAGTGTAATATTTTTGTATAGCCCACAGCAACACAAAGGAAATATCAATTAGAAAATGTAAATAAACAGACAAATGGCAGCCTACTACACCATCTGAGAAGAAATTCACAGTATGCCTGCAACACCACTCATATTGTAGCACCAGCATCTAGCCAGGAGTCTGCCTACTGCCAGGCTGTGAAGCTTATTAAAATTGACTTTGTACAGTCCTCAACCTCCTGTCATGACTCCCTCTGTCTACCTAGAAGTGAATCAATCAGCATGTAGGCATTAGTACAGTCTGTGATAAAATAATAATCGACCCACAACCCAATTCACACCAGCCAATCACTCGTCTCCCCATGCCCTCTACCAGCCATCAGGAACACAAAATAACTGGTGTAATACATTTTTACATCCTTCCCTTTTCCTTTAACAGTATTGGAAATTTAAAAAAAAATTCTGCAGGAAGTCATTACCTTTAAAAGTAAATAAAACAAGCAATACCTGACAGGGGTCTGGAGACATGCTTCCTCATTGTATGTTGCTTAATTAAACTTTATGTAGTCAATTTCATGCCTGTAGGGGGTACATTTTACTGTTGAGCAGCTCTTTCCCATTTTGCACTTGGAACTGTGTCAGGCTTGTGGTTTCACACCTGGAACTGAGTTCCCCCCAGGATGGCTCATATTCACTACTGACCTTTAAGATTTAGAAAGATTGTAGAAAAATATTTATAGACAATAGAGAGATTCAAGTGGAAGTGAGAGGTATATAAAAGAGTTATCGGATGATAAGAGGAAGGAGGGGAAAGGGTAAGTGGGAGGGAGGATGGAAATAAGAGCTTTACTAAAAACAGCATCCTGGGACAGACTGGATGGACTGTTCTGCACATTTTATGTTGGCTTCCAAAGCAAGCAAACATAGTGACATCAGTCTGAGCTGCAAGAGAACTTTTGGAGGTGCACCCCTCTTCCATCTATCACAGCTCCAGAATACTAAATCTCCTTGTTAATTCCACCCACTCTCTGCCTTTCTCCTCCTTTTGTCTTTGAAGTCCTTACCCAACTCAAGGCTGGGAAATGCAAGGCAGAGGGTTTTCTTGTACATCTCCTAATTCCTGCATGAAATCTTAACTCTGTTTTTTGTTACACATGTGCTAGTATTTCCTACTTTCATATGTGCTACTGTTTAGAACCTTTATTCCTGAGGGAATGGTAGAAATATTGCACAGCTCGTATCTTTACATACCCATGATGCATTGCATGCAACTCATGACTTTAATGTATACTCATACTGTACATGGTAACAGGCTTGGTGTCACTCTAAACAGGAAAAGGCCTTTTGTGGTCATGCCTCTTCTTCATCTATCACAGCTTCAGCGTGAAGAATCTCCCTAATTCCACCCATTATATGCCTTTCTCCTCATTTCCCTTGACGTCCTTGCCCAGTCAAAAGACTGCAACATGCAAGGTACAGGTTTTTCTTGTGGTGCTCCTAATCCTTCTTGAAATCTTAACTCTGCTTTTCATTTTGCATATGCTACTTTTCACTAGAAATGAAGCGAGGTTAAACTTCATCAATATTACTGTTCACTAGAGATGCAGAGAGGTTAAACTTCATCAATGCTACTGTTCACTAGAGATGCAGAGAGGTTAAACTTCATCAATGCTACTGTTCACTAGAGAAGCAGCGAGGTTAAACTTCATCAGTGCTACTGTTCACTAGAGATGCAGTAAGATTAAACTTCATTGGCAAAGTTGCCATGAAGTTTCGGAGCTTTAACTTAGCAAAGCTTTGAGAAGTTCCTATCAGCATCACCAAGTTTGACTTCACTGACTTTGCAACATTTGTTCAGGTAAAGTGGAACTTTTTTCTTCAAAGTTGCAACTTTATGAGTGAAGTTTGGAGGCTTCATGATAAAAAGTGTCACTTCACTTGGCAAAAAATGTTACAAAGTCAACACTTCAAGCTTCACGAAATTCACAAAGTTGGCCAACTTTGCAAAGTTCTGGCAAAGTGAAGTTTTCTTAACTTCACAGATCCCTATTGTTTACAACTTTGACATGTATTACTGTTTGGAAAATGGCAATGGAAATTCTAGGTTCCTTACTGACTACGAGGATTCCATTGCCATGAGTCTATTTTTTGGTAGTGCCCTGTCAAAAACAAGTACCATCAGCATGCCCCAATGGAAAACTGGTATCCCTGAGGCAGTTGAAATTTCAAAAGCAAGTAGCCACCATTTTGTTCTGCTCACTAAGTGGGCGACCAAGCAAATCAACTCCAACCCCAGCTGAGACAATGCTTCTCCAGCGCGTTTCCCTAAATAAGTTCAAAAACACAGTGCCAGTAATTCAATCACCCAAAACACATACTATATAAAAATAAATCATTTTCAGGCATATAAAAGTGCTGCAATGTTAACCTGCTATTGGCATCCCCTTTTTCTCTCAAAGGCCATCTAGAAGATCATACAACTGGCAGTATGTTTCCATATCTGGGGAGAGGAACTTAGAGAACTCCTGTCACTGCTCCTCAGCCCAGTTCTCCTGATCCTTTTATTGTTGAACTGATAGCCCTGCTGATTATCCCCATTTGAAACTGCACACTGAAAGTATTAAGCAGTACAGGAATCTTCCTATTTCTCCACAGCTTTTACATACATAGATTACATAGATATTACAGAGCATTAAAGACATTTAGCCCATGAGCTCGCCAATCTTAATTTATGAATAACCTTTAATATTCCTGCTTAAAAGAAAGTTATCTAAATTTGTTTTAAATTCCAACATTGTTTTGCTCTCCACAACCTTGCAAGGCGGCAGATTCCATATTTCTGTTACCCTATTATTTAGCCAATATTTCCTTTTATTTGTTCTGTATCTTTTCTTGATCAATTGGTGATGATGGGCACTGGTGTTGTGCAGTTGGTCCCTATGTATCAGACCTAAGAGATCCCACAGATCAGTATCGGTCAGGTCCCTATAAATTAAACACATATCTCCTCTCATTTTACAATACTCCAGTGAGTACATCTCCAATACTGAAGCCTCTGTTTGTAGCTCTGTCCTTCTGTCCACTTAATCCTTTTGGTGGCTCTCCTCTGCACCCTCTCCATCATTCCAATATCACCCTTTTTATATGGAGCCCAAAATTGCACACAGTACTCCACATGGGGATGCACCAGTGCAGTATACAAGGGCATCACAACCTCCCTATCCCTACATTTAATGTGTCTCTGTATACAGTGTGTTACACTGCAAGCCTTTTTTAGAGCTGTGTTACACTGCATACTAAAACTGAGATCATTGTTAATAATAATCCCCAGGTCTTTTTCTTTGCTTACATCCTTTAGCACAGAACCTCCCAAGGCATATTGAAACTGATTATTTTTCTTTCCAAAGTGCATAACTGTGCACTTATCAATATTAAAGATAGATTGCTTCTGGGAGGCCCATATGTCCAAGTTATTTAAGGCTGTTTGTAAGATAAGCTGTTCCTCCATATTATTTACCGGACATCCAATTCTAGCGCCATCTGCAAATTTAGACAACCAAACCTCTGAGTAGACCTGCATGGATGATATGTATAAATTAAACAGACATGGTCCCAATACCAAGCCCTGGGGGATACCACTAGTCACTCTAGCCTGGCCAGAGAATTCCCCTTTAATACAGACCTTCTTGCTTCTATTTTTTAGCCATGCCTTAACCCATTATGGTACCCAAACTGGGTGGCTTAACTTGAATAGTGCTTTCACAAGCTCCTCATGGGGGACTTTGTCAAATGCCTTAGCAAAGTCTAGGAAAATAACATCAACTGGGTTTCCCATATCCATGGATTTACTAACCTTGTTATAAAATTCCAAGAGGTTGGTTTGACATGACCTCCCTCTAGTAAACCCATGTTGAGTCATATGTATCCTGCTAGAAGCTACTAGGAATTCTATGGTGAAGTCTTTAATTATACCTTCCAGAATCTTTCCTATCACCGGGGTCAGACTAATAGGCCTATAATTCGAGATCTCCTGTCTTGAACCTTTTTTGTGGATGGGTATAATCACTGCTTGCCTCCAGGCCTTGGGAACCTCACTAGTATCTATACTTTTCTGAAAGAGGCAGGATACTGGACCCTCTAATACTGCTGCCATTTCTTTAATTACCCTGGGGTGAATCCTATCGGGCCCCTGTGCCTTGTTCTGATTTACTTTTTTAGTCTAAGACATCAGCTGCATCTAGCTTGAGGCTTTGTCTCATTTGTATTATTTCACCACAGTCCTGGATAACTTGAGGGCCTACATTAAATACTGATGAAAAATATGCATTATATTCCTCAGCTAATGCCCTGTTCTCCATTATAAAATGGGCAAAGGATTTCAAGCAATCTGATTGGTTGTTAGCCATGCATTAGACGTGTCTAATGCACAGCTAAAACTAGAACCCCCATTTAGAATACACAGGCCCATTTTATAAGTGCAATAAACCACTCCAGGGATGTGCATTAGACAGTTATAATGCATGGCTAGGGGACTGGATGCACTTGGCCTGTGGTCTCATGCCTCACTATGTCCCCCTAGCCATGCATTAGAACTGTCTAATGCACACCCCATCGTGTCTTATTGCTCACTTATAAGATCTCCTTTTTGTAATTGTAGGGGTCCAACAGTATTGCTATTCCCCTTCTTGCTGTTGATATATGCATAAAAGGTCTTATAATTATCCCGGACCTTAGTAGCCAGCATGAGCTCATAATTTCTTTTGGCCTGAGCAATACCCCTTTTTACAAGTTTGAGGCTCTTTCTGTATATCTCCCAGCCAGCTTCTGTGTTATTATGTCTTGCTTGATAGTATGCTTTATTCTTGTTTTTAATTAATCCTTTAACAGATTGGGTCATCCATGGTGGAGGGGAATTTTTAGCCTTCTTATATTTGTTTCTGGTTAGTACATGCCTCTGAATCAAACCATTTAGGATTTCTGTTAAATTATCCCACATTTGAGTGACTGTCTGGTTATTAAAATCTGATTCCCAATTCCATGCAGCTAGTTCATATCTCATTTGCTCGAAATTAGCTAAATTATACCTATGGAGTACTGTAATACCTTTTTTAACACTCAGAGTACCAGTATACTGGAAGCCAACTATAGAGTGGTCACTAGAGCTCAATGGGGGAATTAAACTGCAGTTAACAATATTATCCCCAAGGTTACTTAATACTAAATCTAGGATATGAATACCCATTGTATTGAATGTAACATACTGGTCCAACCCTATGAGACTGAACATCTCTAAATATTTAGATTCTACAGCTGTACTTGCTTTTAATGTATCCCATCTGATAGCACAGAGGTTAAAATTCCCAACCAGTATTGGATTCCCTGCTAGAGAAAACTGGTTGATAAAATCTAATATAACCTCATCCTTCATTGCCCTAGTGGATGGTGGCCTATAAATCACACCAAGGTTAATCTTAGCTACTCGGGATGGACTGATCTTAACCCATATGGCTTCTAATTCTAACCATCTAGATGTATCTATACTTTCCGTAGAAATGCCATCTGCTACATATAAAGCCACCCCCCACCTCTTGAGAGGGACTTGTCCTTATTATATACTGTGAACCCCTGGATATGCTTATCCCAGGTATCCTCGGGTTGCCACCATGTTTCCACAATTGCACAAACATGAATGATATGAGTGTGTAATGTAACTTGAAGCTCATCAAATTTGTTTGTAAGACTCCTTGCATTGATGAGCATAAAATTCCACTCTGTTTGTGTGTCCCTTGATTTTATATCCCCCACATCCCCCTTCTGGTGGAGTTTAAATGGTGATGTATAGTGTTCTTTAATTGTTGTGCTAATAAACATTTTCCCATTTTATTAAGGTGCAACCCATCCCTTGCAAATAATTGACTGTTTTGAAATTCCTGCCAGTGATCTATAAAAAGATATTTCTCTAGCAGTCCATCTCTTGAGCTAGCCATTAAGTCTAAATATTTCCCAATTTATTAATTTACTAGCTCTGGGGACAGGTAATAGAAACATAGACATAGACTTTGACGGCAGATAAGGACCACTTGGCCCACCCAGTCTGCCCATTTCCCTACCTACTGGATAAGCTGCAGATTCTAGTTAACCAACAGCCTATTTCCTGCAACCCCCCACTATAATTGCCTTATGTCTGTCTGTTGCATGTTTGAATTCCTCCACTGTTTTAGACCCCACAACCTCTCCAGAAAGGCGGTTCTACGTCCACCACTCTCTCCGTGAAAAGAATTTCCTCACATTACCCTAGCCGTCTCCCTCTAACTTTAAATTGTGCCTCTTGTTCTTACACATCTCTTTTCTGAAAATGCTACCCTCCTGGACTTTGTTGATTCCTTGAGGTACTTAAAGTTTCTATCATGTCCCCCGTCCCTCCTTTCATCAAGGGTATACATATTAAGCTCTCTCAGTCTCTCTTCATATGGTTTCTGATGTAGACCCTGCACCATTTTAGTTGCCCTCCTCTGGACTGCTTCCATCCTGTCTATGTCCTTGTGTAGATGAGATCTCCAAAACTGCACACAGTACTCCAGATGGGGTCTCACCAACTGTCTGTATAGAGGGATAACCACTTCCCTTTTTCTACTTGTGATGCCCTTCCCTATGCATCCCAGTATCCCCTGGCTTTCCCTACTGACTTCTCACATTGCTTACCCACCTTTAGGTCATCTGATATGACTACACCCAGATCCCTTTCCATTATTGTTGTCGTTAGTACCTCCCCTGCTATTGTGTACTCTTCTCCTGGATTTTATTTCCCAGGTGCATTATTTTGCACTTCTTTGCATTGAATCTAAGTTGCCATATGTCTGACCATTCCTCCAACCTTGCCAAGTCCCTTCTCATCCTTTCTACCCCCCTTGTGTATCAACTCTGTTACAGATCTTTGTGTCATCCACAGAAGGCATACCTTTCCTTCCAGACCCTCTGCAATGTCACCTATAAAGGCGTTAAAGAGGACTGGACCAATCTGAGCCTGGGTACTCCACTAGTAACCCCCTTTCTTCAGAATGTGTTCCATTCACTATTACCTTCTGTGTCCTGTTGTGCAGCCAGTTTCTGCAGGCTACCACCTGGGACCCACTCCCAGGCTGGCTAACTTGATTATTAATCTTTGTGTGAGACTGTGTCAAATGCCTTACTAAAGTCTAGGTGAGCCATATCCCAGCCCCTCCTGGTCTATTACTTTGGTCACTCAGTCAAAGAAATCGAGTTAGATTTGTCTGACATGACCTTCCTGCTGTGAATCCATGCTGCTTTGGGTCCAGTGCCCCGCTAACCTCTAGGTACTCAACAATTCTTTCTTTCAAGTGATTCCATCATTTTCCCCACCACTGAGGCCAAACTAACAGGTCTATAGTTTCCTGCTTCTGCCTTGCTCCCACTTTTGTGAAGGAATCATCTGCCCTCCTCCAGTCCTCAAGTACCACCCATCTTCCATGATTTGTTAAAAAGTGTGGTTAGTGGTGTCACTAGGTCCTCCCTTAGCTCTTTTAGGATTCTAGGGTGAATCCGTCAGGCCCCATTGCTTTGTCCACCATGAGTTTTAGAGTTCTTTCAGTACTCTTTCTTCTTCAAATGGACTGGTATCAACCCCACTATCCAGAGTGCTTCTACTGTTTGGTTTAGGTAACTCCTCCTCTTCTTCTTTTGTGAATACTGAGCAAAAGTATTCATTCATTATCTCTGCCTTTTCACTGTCTCCCTCTGCCCACCTCCCCTCTCCTTTATTAATCTTCCCTATCCCTCCATTAACCTTTCTATGTTCCCTAATGTACCTATAAAAGGTTTTATCCCCCTTCTTAACTGAGTTGACTATCCTTTCCTCGGTTTGGGCCTTTGCTTTTCTGACTGCCTTCCCCACTTCTTTCTGCTTTAATTGATATAGTTCCCTGTCGTGCTCTGTCTGTGATTCCTTATACTTTTTGAATGCAGACTTTTTCTTCTTAACCTTCCCTGACACTTCTTTTGAGAGCCATAGTGGTTTTTTATTCCATTTTGTTTTCATTATTTGTTTCACACAAAGGCTTGTTGCCTCCATGATGGCAGTTTTGATTTTTATCCATTGTTCTTCCACCCCTCCTTTCTGGCCATTTGCTAATGCATTCCTCAGCTATTCACCCATTTTGCCAAAGTCAGCCCTTCTAAAGTCCAGTATCCTTGTATTTGTATGGCTTGTCTCCATGGTTGTGTTTATTGTGAAGCACACTGTGCAGTGGTCGCTTGTTCCCAGGTGTCTACTGACTTCTAAGTTTGTGATCCTCTCTCCATTTGAAGTACCAGGTCTAATATTGCTGCCTCCCGGTGGGTTCCACCACTAGCTTTCTAAGGCATGCTCCTGTGAGAGCATCGAGAATGACCCTGCTCTTGGATGTGGCTGCAGTCCATGTTGCCCAGTTAACATCTGGCATATTCAGGTCCCCATCAACAGTATCTCCCTTTTTCAGTCATTTTGAGAATGCCCTCTATCATTTTCTTGTCCATTTCCTCCCCTTGAGACCGGGGTCTGTATACAACCCCTGTGCGGATTGTGATGCCATTTCCTGTCTCCAATGTGACCCAGAGTTCCTCTTGTTCTCCCCCTTTACCTTTTAGTTCTGTTACTTTGATCCCTTCCCTTATGTAAAGAGCTACTCCACCTCCTCTTTTACCCTCCCTGTCCCTTCTGTAGATTGTGTACCCTGGTATGTTGACATCCCAGTCATGGTTCTCCGTGTACCATGTTTCTGGGACTGCCACAATATCCAAGTGTTCCACTTCCATCAGGGCTACTAGCTCTGGAAGCTTGTTTCCAAGACCATGGGCATTGGTACTCATTGCCCTCCATTTAATGTTGGCTTTATCCTTTTTTTACCCCATCCCTGCTCTTATTGCCCTTGTCCATTTTTCCATTTACTCCTGTCCTGCCCTCTGTCAAGCTCTGTACCTCAGTGTTTACCCTACTACCTGCCATGCTTTGCGGTAGAATCCCAGAAATCAAAACCTCACACCCTCTTCTTCTCAGTGCGGCACCCACTGATTCAAAATCCCTCTGTATTGCAGGAATAACCCTTTTCCCCTATATTGTTAACTCCTACATGTAAAATTATACCTGGGGTGATGGTATACTCCAATAAGCCGGGCAGGAGCTGCTTTATGTCACTAATACCAGCTCCTGGCAGTACACTGACAGTTGTGTACTCATTTTGCTGTTTGCACAGAATATTGTCAGCATATCATAGCATCAAGTCACCAATAAACAAAATATCTCCAGGGTTATTACTTTCTGGGGCTTGAATTTGTTGTGGTAAGTGCTGTACATTATTCTGGGTGTTTGTGCATACATTGTTTGGAACCATGGGTACTACTGCAGCATTTATTGGTTGGATTTATTCATCCTCCTCTGTTGTAATTAAGGCCTGAAATCTATTTGGGGGTCACAATATTTGATACTCCTCCAATATTCCTTCTACCTCTTTTTTGTGACATTTTTCTTGGGATCACAGACCATACTTCTGGGCTCATTTTGTGGCATAATGGATTCATAATCCTTCTCATTAACAATGTTTGTATCCTCACTAATACCCTCTGCCATGGAGTCAGTAAATTGCTTCAGTGATGAAATTTCTAGCTGTACCTTCATCCTAGTTTTAAATCGCCTGAATTTGAGCCTTAAGCTCTTTAATTTCACAACACTTATTATATATATATAATTATCCACCTCCTCCCCATGTGTAAACATGTCACATACACTGCACGTCAGCATTTTGCTATATGTACTATCTGCTTATCTAGCTTTCTGGTCTTCTCAGCTTTCTCAGCTGACACCGCGATGTGCTCCAAATGCTCTGCGCATGTCTTCACATGCAACAATGCACGCCCTACTATCGCTCACCCTGCTTTCGCTGCTGTGAGTTTTATGGGTCCCGGAACCTGGAAGTAGCTGTGCAGCTCGTGGGATACTTGCAATAAAAAGTTGCTTTTTGCAATAAAAGTCTGCTAACGCCTGTACTAAGCTGTATTAGGACTCTGACCTCAGAAAATGCAGCTAAAATCAGTAATAAGATGCTGCTAAGCATTGGTAGTTAGCCCCTTTACTTCAGAGGACTACCACTACTCTCTGCCTATGTCCTGTCAGGAACAATAGGGCTCCAATTTAAAACATACAATAATTTGTTAGAATGGTATATTTCAGCTCCCCACTGCTTCCCACAACATATCACCACATAGATTTTTTTTTTGTAACAGCATGTTCGACTTCTGTTGGTTTGCTGCTCCCCACCTTCTACCCTTCCTGAGTAGCTGAATAGTGCAGTGCCCGCTCTCTACTTATCCTGACCCAACTCAGAAGCTGCAGTACAGTAAACACAATGGGATGGAAATTTAACATTTTAAAGCAAGCAGACACTAATGCTAATGGTGGGGGACAGGAGTTGTGGGGATGATGACGACAGTAAGAAAAGTGATATACAGTACAGCACCAGCACCCTCTCTATGCAATTGTACCAATTGAAGGGCCACATTACAAAAATGTACTTTTCCACTAAATTGTATTTATTTTCTTTTCTTTTTCCTTTTTTTCATTTTTCAAATTTTCTAATTAGAATTTGATACGGGGCCATTTTCTAAGTGCAATAATCTATCCAGGGTGGATGGTACTAGGCAATACAGCTCTCCAGGGGCTATAAGGTCCTCCGCCTGCTGCATTGGGCCTCATTATGCCCCTGGGTGTTCTGGTATTGCTCAATACCTCCCACCCTGTCAATAATTATTGCTTGCATAGACCCTTGTCCTTGCCCAATCACAAGGCACACAAGTCACAATCTAAGAAAACTTGTTGTGCTTCTAGTACGTTTGGTATAATCAGAATTAAGGTATAGTTCTTATTTGCTATTTGGCCAAAGTCTCATCATGATACACTGCAGTTTAGATCTGGACAAAGAATGGGTTCCATTTTCTGTCCTACAGAAGTGTTCTCTACTTGTTTATGGGAAGTTGAGGATTGAGGGTTCTCTACTTGGTTATGATGCTGCATTCCATGCAGCTACAGTACAATCTTCTTTTAATTTTTTCTGGAGGTCATTCCCATGAATTTTTAAGATGAATGACTGTGATGAAACATATAGTATTTCAAGAGCACTAGTTTTATTTGTATCTTCACTCCAAATTTGCTGCTTTTTTGAACCCTGAATCATGGGACAATTTCAGTACCCATTTTTTGAATACTTGCCAAGTGTTAATATTTGGGGCTCCATCAATTTAGCTATTCTGTATTCGGTATTCAGATATTCAGCTTTTAAATTAAAAATTAAAATAATGCCTTTGTAGCCCACCTCAGACAGTCATGGCTACTCACAGGCCACCTGGTCCCCAGTGTAGTCATTTTCCACCCTACACCCACATTCGCATCATCAGAAGAGTGTGTTTTAAAATGTGTTGCTGGCTGGCACTGTACCATGTACCAACAGTGATACTTTAAGAGAAATTCCTCTTGCTAATCCAGCCACAGAGTTTATAAATATGTGGCATTTAGAAGGTGGCCCCCTTGACCTTGATTCTTTAAATCAGTGGTGGGGCCTGGGGGAAAATAAACATAGACTCTAAGGTAGTCTGTCCCCCTTGCATAGCTCCTAATTCCTTTTGCAGCTTTTAATCATCTGACTTAAAAAGATAGGATTGTGCATAATACTGGGAGAGAGGGATGGAGTGATTGGTGTCATTGATGATTATATTCACACTGCAACCAAGCAGACTGTGTCCAATTGGTCAGCTTAGCATCATCAATGACTCCATTTAGATTGCTCCCCCATTCCTCCCAGTTATGCTCATAAATCTGTCTTTAAATCATATGACTAAATGCTTCCAAGGGATCATGTGCTTAACTGAGGGAAAGATGACTGACTTGTTAGGATTCTATGAGTAACGTTGCTGCCCCCAAAATTATGGGGTCATGACGCTGAACCTTCTAAATGCCTCAATTTGAGTGACTGAGAGGGTCAGGTTAGAGAGGTAGTTTTCTTAAAGTAGTGCTGTCTGCTCCCACCACAGTTTTACAGTTTCATCCAGGTGCCACTTGAAAAAATGTGTTCTGAACAGTAGTGGAAGGTGGGACATAACTACATTGGTGAGGAGATTGCCCACAGACTAACCCTGTCTGCCAGGGAAGAGCTACAAAGTCTTTTTCATTTTTGTTAAGTTGATCTGAATATTTTCCCTGAGTGTCACAAATTGTGACAACTATTTGGTATTTGGGTAAGTACTCTAGAAATGTATCAATTAATCAATCACTCAAAATCTTTATTTATCCATGCCACCATCGTTGAGCAGTGCTCATTTGCAAGATGGACCTGGTTCGATCAAGGTCAGTTACATAAAACATGGTGCAATGCAGTGAACAAAATACAATGTACAATGATAGATCAGGTTGTACAGTTCATTAAAGATACCAACACATGAAATATGTGTGAATAGGCATGATACATTAACATAAATTCACATATTTACATTTTTATGTGTATATATATATATATAGGGTTACCACCTATCAAGAAGCCCAAAGTGGGACATTTCTGGCCAAAACAAGATTTTTCGCAGGACAGTACGTGATCTCAACCAATACAGCAGACGTGTTTTCTCTATATAATCAGAATTAAGGCTAAGTATTGTAGTTTCTTCGTTGCTCTACTGGTTCTCATCATTTTAAGGTATTTAAGTTAAGATACAATAGCTTTCTGCAACATTTAGTGGAAAATTAGAATATATTTTTTCTAATAGAAAGTCAGGACATGTAGTATTTTTCATGATTTTTTGCAGGACACAGCTGCCCAAATCAGGACTGTCCTGCGAAAATAGGGACAGGTGGTAACCCTATATATATAATGTCATAAATGGAATTTTGAATTATGGGTATGCAGAGAATGTAGGTGGTGACTAACATACATAATTGTGTAGGGGGATTTGTCAAATAGGGAGGCAGTAGACAACGAATGATCTGGGTAGGTGATGGGTGGTGGGGCTTCAGGATGGAGAGGAGCAAGATGGCAGAGGGGAGGGATGTGAATGGCAGGAAGGGAGGGTGAAAAAGTAGACAGTGATGAGGTAAAGAGATATAGAAGAGAGGATGGACAAAGCACAAATTACTATTGTGGGTAAACTAGGACAGTAAAGTAGGATTGCAGAACATATGGAGAGTTATAGGAAGAGAGTTGGAGATGAAAGAGAGGGGAATGATTCGCCCTAATGCTGTCAAAAACAGTTGCATTGCTCCTTAATAAGTCTTGAGTAGAGGGATTTGAAGGACGTAATGGATATAGATATACTCAGTTTTAGTGTTTTCTGCAATTTGTTCCATAGGGAGGGCAACACAAAACTAATGGCTGTCCTTCCAAAGGAAGAATTGACTTTGGACACTTTGAGCAGGATGGAAGAGTAGCTTCTTAGGGCATATTTACTTATAGTGATTTGTGTGAAACAGTCTGAGACATATTGTGGTAATTGCTTGGATATAGCTCTGAATATCCATAATGCCGCATTTCTGTCCCTTCTGAACTGAAGCGAGGTCCATCCAACTGCTGCATATAGGAAGCAATGATGGGTGTCAAATGGTAGTCCTGTGATAAACCTCAGTGCCCTGTGACAGAGTGTATCCAATTTACCAAGGTAGCAGGCAGGGCAACGACTGTATAAGAAATCAGCATAGTCGATTTCAGATAGAAATGTGGCCTGGACCAGACTTAGCTTAGCGTTATTTGTGAGAAAATGTTTGATTCTAAAGTAAAGACCAAGTCTCTGACAAAGTTTTTTTAGTAGTTCTTCCATATGTCAATGAAGGAAAGCCTACTGTCAAGCCAGACACCCAGGTACTTGAATTCTGGTACAAATTCAAGATTTCACCAAGGATAGTAGACATATGTAGGAGTGTACTTGAGACTGGATATCCCGCATGTGTGTGGGGAGAGAAAAACATTGGCTTTGTTTTCTTTGCATTGAGCAGGAATTTTTTGCTCAGGAGTTGGTGTTGAAGTAGATTGAACTCAGTTTGTAATTCTTTGCAAGCTACCTCCCTAGAAAGGCAGCTGACATAGAGCACCGTATCATCAGCAAATAGGTGTACAGTGGCCTTGGTGATGTTATTATCAATGTTGTTGATATAGATGGTAAATAGAATAGTACCAAGGATAGATCCCTGGGGTACACCTCTTTGCAGGGGTTTAAGGGGGGGGGCAATTCGCTTTCAGCCTTAACCTACTGGAACCATCCAGTAAGGTAGTTGTTGAACCATCGCAAGGAGAGAGAGTCCAGCCCTATAGATTTCAGGGATGAGAGGAGCAGATCATGGTCAACTGTGTCAAAGGCCTTACTTAGATTCACTAAAAATACCACCAACAGCTTAATCTGGTTCAAGGTCAGTTGGCATTCATCTGTATCCCCCTCCCTCGGGTTGTGCCTGAAAATAGGCAGGATTTGTCTTGTGCACTTACCTGGTCAACAAAAATGAAATAAATAAATAGATCCAGGAACACAGCACAGATACAGTTTCTGTTATCCAATTCTGATTGCTAGTCATTGGTTACTTTTGCTAGGGCCGAAATGGTGGTACGTTTACCTCTGAATCCAGATTGTGCAGGGTTTAGGAGATTAGCTGATTCTAGGTAGGCTCTCAGTTGTGTACCTACAATCTTTTCCAGCAGTTTAGATAGTACAGGGAGGATGGAGATTGTTCTGTAGTTGTTGAGGTCACAGGGTCTCCTGATTTAAATAGCGGAATGACCTGAGCAGTTTTCCAAATTGAAGGGATTGTCCCTAGTAATAATGAAAGGTTAAATAAATGAGTTATTGGTACTGCTAGTACGTGAATGGCAATCTTCAGAAAGTAGAGGTCGAGGTAATCCTCATCTGCACTTTTCTTAATGTCTAGATGGCAAAGCAAGCCTTCCACTTGTTTCAGCGTAGCTGGTTGTAGTGAGAAAACAGAGTCTGTCACTGGGGTTTTGGTGAGTTGTATGCCTAACTGGGATCACATTAAATTTGCAGGAGAGTTGTCAAATGCTAAACCTGCAGTCGTGAAGTGATTGTTTAATGATTCTAGGACTTCCAGCCTGTCGTTGATAATGGTTGTCCTGGACAATATCTTGGCTGGGAGCGAATTACTTGGTGCATGGCCAAATATGTCCTTGATGGTATTCCAGAATTTAGCGGGGTTATGGAAAGAGGAGTCCAACTCAGTACGATAGTAAGCAGCCTTTGCATCTCTGATCTTTCTGGTACATATGCTCCTAGTCTTTTTGAACTGATCTCAATCTGACGGTGTCTTTGTTTTACGTGCTTTTTTCCATAGATTGTCTCTCTCTAGGAGCGCAGTTTTAAAGTCTGGAGTGAACCAACAACAATATTTATTTCTTATTCGCACTTTAGATAATGGTGCATATTTGTATAGGGCTCCTATGATTAGATCATTAAGAACATCATAGGCTGCATCCACCATTTTTGCAAGGTAGAATTCTTGCCAGCGCATGGAGTACTTCATATCTTCCAAATATGCATGGATGTTGAAATTCTGTTTTGATCTTCTAGCTGAGAACTTAGAGGGGGATATGGGTTTATTGGTTGTCCTTATGCCGGCAATGAAACAGTGGTTGCTAATGTCATTGAAGGAAACTCCAGCATGGGAGAATAGATGAGGCTTGCTCACCAAGATAATGTCCAAAAGTGTACTATTACTTGGGGTCTTATTATTAATTCTGGTCAGCTCGTTGATGAGCTGTGTTAAGCCATGTGTGTCACAGAATGATAATAGTGGAGTAGCAGCCTTGAAGAGCCAATTCAGATTAATGTCTGCTATGATAATAGTTTCTAGGGACCCCTTTTTGATTGTATCACCTAGACGTGATAGCAATTTGAGACTGGCAGTAGAAGGTCTGTAGCAACCTATTACCTGCAATGATGTGGTATGTGAAATTACCACTGTAAGGGATAGGCATTCAAACTTGTGCCCCACAGATGTTGAGGTAAGGCAGGTTGCAACGAGGTTGTCCTTCACATATATAGCTCCCCCCAGATTGTCAATCAGCTCTGAATAGCTGGTAATTGGGTAAGTTGATATCCCTGTCTGCTGTGATAGGACTAAGCCAGGTCTTGGAGATCACAAAGATATCTGGTAAGGTATGATTTACCCATGCTTGGATCATAGTGATCTTTTTAAGTAGGCTGCACACATTAGCGTGGAGGAAGCTTAATCCTTTGAGTGTGACAAGGTCGGATGGTGCTGCAATAGCCTCTGGGGGCCCTGGATTAAGTTCCACATTGCCTGAACATAGTAGTAGCAAGAGCAGAAGCTTCATGATTGCAGCAAGGGTTAGTTTGTGGATTCTTGCTTTTGCCCGCCTTTTTCTGGCTCTCAGTCGGTGTTCTATCATATTTGGGTGAGATGCTTTGTCCTTCTAGGATAGTAGAGACTAGGACTCTGGCCGAGAGTAGCAGTGAGGGTTCTACGGCAGAGGAGGGGGGCTGTACTTCTGGTTGTAATGACTCCAACTGCTTTCTGCCATAGTAAGTTAGCCAAAGGTGTATCTGTAGCTAGGGAAAATTAGAAACACATACAAAATCATCCGCAGCTATGTTGGTATCATCGTAGGGCAAAGTCAGCCTCCAGTCCCCCTGTGGGGCATCATGTGGTTAGTGACATTGTCTGCAATGATCCAGATAAAGGAGGAACATAAGGAGAAGCCACAGCTTCCTCCCCATTATAAAACTTGAGGAGATGGTAATGTCCAGCCTTATAGATTTGGACCTGGTCTGACAGGTGCACAGTGATATAGATATTAATATATGTTTAATGTTGCAGCAGTGTATGTAACAAGAATACATTTCACAAAAGAGTGAGGACTATTCCAGATGTATATACAAGAGGGCAAGTGCACTTAAGGAGAAATGGATGGAATTTTTAACTAGCATGTGCCAATAGGTATTGAAGAGCAATTGAGTTTCTAAAACTAAGCTAACTGATAGTATGACGGAGACACTAACTTAGGAGGGGTTATAGACTGACGGATGAATTGGAATTAATGCAGTAGGGCAGTGAGTAACCATGGGGCATGACTGTAGAAGGAGGTGGGGAGAGGGTCTATATAATAAGGGCAGAAGGAGGGGGAGGGGGAAGGGCGGGCAGGAGTAAAAGTTGCGGCTTTGCAGTACCTTTCTGCACCAAGTGTCCGGGCTGGTGGGTTCGAGCAGCGGCAGAAGAGGCTGATCGCCCGCTGGCTAAGTCTTGCCCTGGTGTTTGGCTGGGGGCCCTTCCTGGAGCGGTCCTCAGCTGAGAAAAAGAGAGAGTCACTCAAATTAAATGCTGCACAGAGACAAAAGCTTCTGCCAGAGCAGTGGGGGATCACAATTTACAAATGAATAGATGTGGAGTGTTTGGTGCCTGAGCATCTGGGCAAATTAACAATTACACTGGAGGGGCTGAGATCACTTAAAATAGTAGCACTTAACCAACAGTCAATACCACAATCCCACAATTTCATTGAAGCAGCTTTTTTGGACAAATTAAACACACATTTCCCAGTAAAAACACAAAAATTACAGGTTTAAATGATGCTAGTGAAGTGGGGACCAATCAGAGACAAAGCCGTAGAAGGTGCTCGCATTCCAATTGGTTGCAACTTTGCCATACCTTACTGCACCAAGTGTCTGGGCTGGTGGGTTTGAGTGGTGGCAGAGGAGGCTGATGGCCCGCTGGCCGAATCTTGCCCCGGCGCTTGGCTGAGGGGCCCTTCCTGGAGCGGTCCTCGGCTTTCTGCGCCACGTGTCCGGGATGGTGGGTTCAAGCGGTGGCAGAGGAAGCCGACCACCCACTGGCTGAGTCTTGCCCCAGCGTTTGGCTGGGGGGCCCTTCCTGGAATGATCCTCGGCTTTCTGCACCAAGTGTCTGGGCTGGTGGGTTCGAGCGGCGACAGAGGAAGCCAACCGCCCGCTGGCTGAGTCTTGCCCCGGCGCATGGCTGGGGGCCCTTCCTGGAGCATTTCTGAGCTTTCTGCTCCAAGTGTCCAGGCTGGTGGGTTCGAGCAGTGGCAGAGGAGGCTGACCACCTGCTGGCCATGTCTTCCCCCTGCACTTTCCTGGGGAGCCCTTCCTGGAGTGGTCCTCGGCTTTCTGCACCAAGTGTCTGGGCTGGTGGGTTCGAGCGGCGGCATAGGAGGCCGACTGCCCACTGGCCGAGTCTTGCCCCGGTGCTTGGCTTGGGTGCCCTTCCTGGAGCAGTCCTCGGCTTTCTGCACCAAGTGTCTGGGCTGGTGGGTTTGAGCAGCGGCAGAGGAGGCCGGTTCCGGAGAAGTTGAATGGCCTTGATCATTTTCCTTCATAATTTTAGACCCTAGGACAATGGCATGTAATGATGCAGTGTGTCTGCTAATGTCACCCTCTGTTTGGCTGATCCCACCAATGCTGTCACCCAGCCACCACCAGGTGGCAGTAAAGTAGCAGGATATATGTTCTCCCCATCCGAGGGAGGAGAGCATTCCTCCCTACACTTAATCTTCCATAGCAAACTACCTCCCTGCAGCTTGGCAGCAGGTATGGTGTCAAGCACAGTAACCCTCCATACCTCTGGATTGTCTTCATTAGTACTGTTTAAAACGTGCAATACAAAATCATTATTAAGTAATGTACAAACCATGGCACTGTGATTTCAGTTATGCATAATCTTGTCAGTTGAACTTAAGGATGTATCATGAGGGAATTATGCTATGAATTTATGTACACTGGAGAAATGGAAAATAGGTAGACATTTTTGACAAATTTCCTGACCAGACCACTGCACTCATATGTTGTGAAACATGGGCTAAAAAATGCAGGCCTATGGCAATGTGCATGATGGAGTTGCTGCCACTTTTGAAACAGTTGCACCATTACAGACATTGTCTCAGGCCTGTAGTGAGCTTCCTGACTAGTTCATCTGGACACTTGTGAAGCAGCTTTATTATGACATATTGTGCTAGATTTGTAATGTGCTTCACAAATGGTCCTGTAAGACTCTTGTAAAGAAATTAAATGATCAAAGACATTGCCCTGAGCCTGTAGCATGCTTTATGAATGGTGCTGAAGGACAGAGACAGCTTATTCTTCATAGAAGAAAGTAGGCAGCATACTTATGTTTCATTATCATGAAACCCCAATGTGTGCTGCCAGTGATATCCATAGCCAATAAGCTGCCTAGCTGTCTTTTAAGGACACTGGCTCCTTGGGGTACAGTATATAGCTTCTAACACTACATACCGTGTGCACATTTTCTACACATCAGCTCTATCTTGTTGAATTGGACCCTAACAATGTTTTCTGGCAAGGTGCAGGGTTACTTCAGAACTGTTTTCATCTGTAAGCTTGAGTGGTTACCCTTTATGTGTTGGTTTCAATGTAACTAATCATTAATTACATGCAACAGAGAAGCTATGTTTCAAATATTAATTTGCATTCTGTTAGTTTTCCATCTTTACTAGGCATTAAAAAGAAATCAATGGGTGTTTCTGATTTAAAACTGCTGGTATGAAAGGACACTTTTAAACTGTATGATGCAGTTTATGTCCTTCCTTATCTCTTTCTTGTCAGATGTTTCTAGCTACTGCTATAGAACACAGTGGCTAAAAGGGCATAAACTACATTCTGTCTTAGGGTAGCTGGTCCAGTCCACTGGGGTGTCAAGCAGACATGGCATACTGATGAGTCCTGGTAGGACGAAACACGTGTCTATGTCTTCTGTTGGCATCCTTTGCAAACTGTGTGAGGGGCCTTTCAGCACCATGCAATTTTGCTTAAAGTTGGACCAGCATAACATTCTGTGGTGATTTGCATATGCAGCCCATGATGCTTTGCATTGTGAGGGCAGGGGTGATTTTGTATTTTCTAAACTACATTTAGCTGTACAATGGTATATATTACAGGTGTATAAAAAAGTATTATCTGCTGAAGCTTCTAAAAGCTCAGTACATTTGCAACCATTACAGATTCAGAAGACATAGTAAAAGAAACATCTTACAGAAAAATGACTTACAGATTCAGTGCAGTTCTTCTTTAAGCAATCTAAGAAAAGAAGCAACAAGGAAGTTGGGACATTACAAACCTGGTTTTAAGCAATATGGATGACATGATTGAAGATATAAAGGTGGAAGAGCATCTGTATAGTAGTGATCATAATCTAATTAGGTTTCCAATTAGGATTAGTTTTAAACTGTCATGTGGAGGACAGAGACATTGAGCCTCAGTGAGACATATTTTGACAAAATGAGAAATATTCTGCAATGAGTCAAGTGGGCGAAGGTACTGATAAGGCATGGAAAGTGTTGCATGAAAATTCACTGCATGTAAAAGGGTTATGACAGCCAGCGTGTATGAGTGTGTTAAAATATAAATACCATAATCTGAATTCTTACAGAATTGGCATTCTCATTCCAAAATAGTTCTTTGAAATTATTTGAGATATTTCAAGAAATTCTATCAGTAAGCAAGCTGTAGGATATTTAACCCTTGCTGTGCCACTGACGTGTATACATGTACTACAATCCTATACATTCTAAACCTTCTGGCAGCCTAAGGTTAATGTACAAAAATTTAAACCAAGGATTGCTATACTACAGAAAATGTAAACTGTGGATTTTACAGGAGTGTGTTCATGAATACAGCATAGACTAGACAACAATGTGCACTGCAGAATTGGTTATAAGTTATTGTAAGGAGTAAATAACAGATTTTTTTTCTGCAGTTTTTACTCACATGTAGAGAAATCATTAATGTGCACTGTGGAATTACTAACACCAATATTTGTTCTATTGACTAATCTTTTAGGGAGAAGGAGGAGGTGACCGATACATTATTGGCTGAGGTTTTAGTTGGTGTCTTTTGCCTTTGTTGGGAGGATTTGAGGATTTGGATGAAGTGGCATTCTGTGGTTTAAATGAAATGGGGAAGCTGTTTCACTTGTTAGATGAAATGTTAGTCAACTGGAAAAGGTCATCTACTCAGTGCAAAATGAAACATGCATTAGAAGAATAAATGAAAGCTTTGTTTTGTATACTTAGCAGAGATGTTGGGCTACTTTACTTACAGTACTGCCAGTTGTAAAAACATATATATATATATATATATATATATATATATATATATCTGAAAGCAACGCCCTCCAAATGGGTGATTAAAGACTGATTACAGGCAATGATTTTAAAGTGTCAAAACTGTCTCCTTTGAATTTATTTGCTCTGACACTAGCCATGTACTGAAATAGTTTGTGCTGTTGCTGCTGACATATGTTAAGAAGAGTTTGATATAACTGATAATTGAGGAAGAGGTTTGATATGCAGGTAACAGGAGGATAATTAACTCCTTTTGTCCTAGAATATTTTCTGGCTTTTAATTTATGTATGTCTTATGTGGCTGACAAATTAATGTTTGTTAGGAAAAAGGGTAGGAACATGGATGAAATAGCACTGTCCAATGCCACAAAAAGGTTTAAATTGTTTGATCTCCCCCACCCCCAGGACAGGAAACACGCTGCTACAAATTCAATATGTCTTTCCTGGTAAAACTTTTGAAAATAAATGACATGTAATATGAATTTGGAAGGAACATCTTAGTATGGCAGAGATGGAAAAAATGACAATAATCGGAACAGAATGCAACCTCTTTGAATTATAGGCCATTTGTTTTCCAGAGGATAAGACTGATTGGTGGCTAGATAGTGGTGGAGATCCAAGGTGTAGGACTAAACTGAATTTAAAATTGGTGTAAGATGAAGTATCTGGATTACAGATAAAAGATCCAGACTAGATTGGAAAAAAAACTCCACTAGCCCTTATCAGGTGGTTATGTGTAGTATCTGATAAACAAAACTAATTACATTTGGTCAACTGAAAGATGTTGAGTATTACACTCAAGCTGGTAAAATAACCAATAATGGGATGGTCAACATCAAGAGTTGTTTTTTTCCTGTATAGAACTGTTCTAATATGGTTATGGTTAGAAATGCTATTGTAGTGTTAGGCAAGAGCTTCTGGAGACAAGTGAACCAGTATACTAGGCTTGTAGTATGCCAATGAATGGAGAGCATTGGAGCAAGGCAAAAATAGCATTTACATAACACTGACCTAGCTTAAACCTGAAAGCCTAAATTTTCTGTTGCTGTTTTTCATGTACTCATTACAATTCTGTTTTAGTTTCATCCTTAATACCTTAATAGTAAACTCAGTGGGTGTTTTTGAGTTACCCACTAGTAGTGGGGACCATTTTAGAACTGCTTAATCTAGTTCATATCTTGCTTATGAACTTCCATTGTAATCACACTTCGTTTGTGTTCTGTATTAGAACTCAATGGCTGAAGGGGACATTAATAGAAACATACTGTACTGACATTTATTTATTTATTAAAGATTCAGATTACAACCTTTGAGCTGGGAAGCTCATTTATAAAGATACAACTTGGATAGAAAATAAACAAGTACAGGAACCCAACAATTGGACTATAATGCAAGCATTCAGTAGGGTGTAGTTCCAACACTTCTGAGTAGTCATTACAGAGTTTTTGGAAATACAGCAGCCTGTTTGGCATTGTCAGGTGGGCACCATGTTACAAAGAATTCAGCACTAAACAGAAAATTAAACATATACAGGAAACAATAGCATATAGTGGGATACACTTTCTGGTTGTTATTGCAGCATGTGTGGGAGATCATTTCAACATCTTAGGAAGTACAGCAGCCAGTTAGGCATTGTCAGGTGGGCACCATGTGCCAGATGATTCATAGGAGGAGATAGAGTGGACAACGTTGGAAGGTGAAATCCACCTAGAGGGACAGGCAGTTTGAGACTAAGGGCAAGATCAGGTATACCAGTCTGTGAGTAGAGACTACATGTTTGGACTGTTCTATCAATCCCAAGGGATAGTCTGCAGACCTTGTTTAGGGCCATTTGAATTATGTATAGTACTGTGTTGGGGCAGCACTGTATATTAGCAGCCCATAGTCAATTACTGACAGGACTGAGCTGCTTATGGCCAGCCTCAGAGTGCTGGGGGTCATGGCACTCCTATGCCTGTACAGTATCCCTAGCTTGACATTAGTGGCTCAAACAGCATGATGAATGTAAAGGTTGAAGAAGAGGACGTCATCCAGGTACACTCCCAGGTACTTGAAAAAAACTGGCTTGCTCTAGCTGCACCCCATCCTTGCTAAGGTCAGAGGGCCAACCTTCCTTTTAGTGTGTGGTGAGGTAAAAAGCATGCTCTTTTTTTTTTCTTTTTGTGTTTTTTTTTGTAATTCAGTAGTTTGCTTCATGGTTCTCATCAGCAGTATTTTACTCAGAAACTCCAAATGATTGGCAAATAAAGGTGGAACAAAAACAGAATGCGAAAATGTTATCTTAAAAACAGCTTCTTCAGGGAAATTACTAATAGGTTCAACACAATTCTCATTTTAATTGGCAAATTTCATACTGCTGACAGCAAAGCCAATTGATGACCAACCTGGGGAACAGAGGAGGCATAGAATTCACCAAAAGGACAGGTGGAGGGGCACAGCATCACTGCAGAACCCCAGCTACAGTATAGCAGTACCCAACAGGCTCACCTAAAGACAAGCAAAACTGGTAGAAACAAGCATTTGTCAATGCCGAATGTTTGCTTGCTGGCATTGGGATTGGTAGTGTAGGAGTTAGACAGCTGCATAATAGGAATGGCAGTGAAGTATTGAACTGAAGCCAACCCCAGCACCACCCTGCAGATACGGACAGGCATTGGGGTGTGCCTTTGGGTCATCAGGCATAACGGCCACACCATTTCACCACACCCCACCCTACAGACACTGACAAGTGTCACGGTGTGCCTTGGGATCTTTGGTCCTTATGCACACCATATTCCATTAGGAAGTACGGTGAGATGGGTGCGGTATAGGAGAATGGGGTGAACTTTGGGGCCGAAGAGTCCAAGGCATACCTCGATGCCTCTCAGTGACTGCAGGGTGTGGAATGGTATGAGCATCACAGGCAAGAATCCCAAGTCACACCCCTGATGCCTGTCATTCTCTATAGGGTCGGGCGTTATAGTTGAAAAGCCTAATACCTCAGGCATTCATTGGTATTTTCACTCCAAATTTTCAACATGTTTGTTTTGTGACCCCACCTCATGAACAGGGGGAATATCAGTTTGTTAGCCGAAAGCTGCTTATGCACAGTGACTATGGCATTTAGCACTACAGGTGCAAAAATATTCCGAACAGGATGTGAAAAATGACAGCTGTACTCTTTCATGGGGAGGTGTAAAAAATGGCTATGTTGCAAATGTGTAGTAAAAATATTAAAAAATGGTGAAGTCACGAGTGTACATAGAAACTGTGCAACACACACCCGTAATATAATTAGGTTGGGGATTTCTTACAGCAGATTGTCAACTCAGGCATTTTGGTGCCTCCGATCATGAACAGTGTCACTGTGATTTTCTTTATCTGTGCCGAACAATGATTTCCCACAGCGATACGCATCTCTGCACTGAAAGTGTGAAAACACACTTCGGCCATGTTGTGAAAAATGGCAGCTGTACTGCTCATAAGGAAGTGTGGAAAAATGCCACTGGTGAAAATCTGGACTGAAAATATTACAAAGTCATGAACTAACGAGGGTGCGAGGAAACTGTGCAATGCTCACTCGTAACACAGTCATTTTATGGACTTTTGTCACCAAATTTTCAACATAGCCATTTTAAGACCTCTGCTCATGAAGAGTGTAACTGTGATTTTCTTAATCTGTCCTAAACATTGCTTTCGCACACCAACAGCACCATTGTACGCTACATGTGCGAAAACATATTTTGGGCGACATATGAAAAATTGTAGCTGTACTGTTCATAAGGAAGTTTAATAAAATGGACATGTTGAAAATCTGGAGTGAAAATATTAAATTTGCAAACTTACGAGCATGCATAGGAACTGTGCAATGCACGCTCGTAAAAGTCATTTTTAGGAATTTTTTCACCAAATTCTCAACATAGCCATTTTAAGACCTCTGCTCATGAACAGTGTCACTGTGATTTTCTTAATTTGTCCTGTACATTGATTTGCTTTACCGACTGCGCCATTATGCGCTACATGGGCGGAAGCACATTATGGGTGAGATGTGAAAAATGACAGCTGTACTTACTCATAAGAAGTGTGCTACAATGGCAATGTTGAAAATCTGGAGTGAAAATATTGAAAATTCTCGTAACTAACGGAGGCATGAACTGTACAACGCTCGTCAGAAACAGTCATTTTGAAATTTTTTCACCAAATTCTCAACATAGCCATTTTAAGACCTCTGCTCATGAACAGTGTCACTGTGATTTTCTTAATTTGTCCGACACATTGACCTCGCACACCTACTGCACCACTGTCGCTACATGGGTGGAAACATTTGGATGAGATGTGAAAATGTCAGCTGTACTACTCATAAGAAAGGTGTAAAATGGCAATGTTGAAAATCTGGAATGAAAATATTGAAAATTCACGCCTTATGGCGATGTAGGAACTGCTCAATGCAGCTAAGTAAAACAGTCATTTTAGGACTTTTTTCACCAAATTTTCAACATAGCCATTTTAAGATGTCTACTCATGAACAGTGTCACTGTGATTTTCTTAATTTGTCCCGTACATTGATTTCGCACACCGACTGCGCCATTGTGCGCTACATGGGCAGAAACACATTTTGGGTGAGATGTGAAAAATAACAGCTGTACTACTCATAAGAAGGTGTGGTAAAATGGCAATGTTGAAAATCTGGAGTGAAAATATTGAAAATTCGCGAACTTACGAGCCTGCGTAGGAACTGCGCAACGCACGCTCGTAAAACAGTCATTTTTGGGAATTTTGGCACCAAATTTTCAACATGGTGTTTTTGAGACCCCTTCTCATGATTGATGTCACTGTCATGGCGTTATTCAGGTCCAAAGAGTGATTTCGCAGACACTGCACAGTCACTGTGGAGAAATCGCCCTGGGCGAATAATGCCATGCGAGTAATCAATCTTGAGAAGAGTCCCAAAACCTGATGTTGATTTGTCAAAATTCAAAAAATGCCTGAGATATGCAACAAAGTTGAAACCCCCTATCTAGCCCATTATACAGCTTACCGGCATTTCCTCAGTTCGCGGTCGCCTTTGAAGAGTGCAGACGTGTTCCCGGTCCACCGAAGATCGCCGTGCCGAGGTCCAGAGGTAAGTATGGGCTGAGGAGGGTGAGGGGGGCTGGGTGCGCAGTGGGTGAGTGCGGGTTGTGGGAGGGGGCGGAGACTCACCGTGGGACCGTTTTCTTCACAGGTGAAAAAAAGCGGACAACGTGGAACGTTGCCACGCTGGGGTGGGCTCCCAGTGTGGCTAAAGGCGTTAGAGGCGGCCATTCAGCCGACGAGTTAGGCACCCCGTCAGCCTATTAATTGCTTGCCACACTGGGTGGGCTCCCAGCGTGACACTCACTACTGGGGAGGACAGTGCAGCCGACGGGGATTGGGCACCCCGTCGGCTATATGATTAGTTGCCATGCTGGGGTGGGCACCCAGCATGGCATTTTAAGCGTTTGGAGGGGCGGAAGAATGCAGCACAGCTGGCCAGGATTGGGCACCCGTCAGCTGCTGCAATCTTGCGTGCGTCTGGTAGCCGCTTGCGCCTGCGGGCGTCTGTGGGGAAGCTGTGCGTGAGCAGCCTTATCTTATCGCTGCTCACCTGAACCGCAGCTCCCCTTTCAATCAGGGAGCGTTACTGCATTTCGAGCGTCATAGACAGCTCCAAAATGCATTGGCTTTCAGGGCCACGCCTGCCAGCATACTGACTGAATTGGAGGAGGAGGTGACCCTCCTCCGAAATCTCCGATGATGGCACTATGTTTCTTGCACATGCATGCAAGCAAACATAAAAATGAGCAGCAGGGTCAGTCAGCAACATAACATGGAGCTAAGGGTGAGCCAATGACAAACTTATATTCAATATCAGTGACAGAATTTGACAATTTCATCCCTTATGTTGGGCTCTCAAACTTGTGGGCCACTTTGACCCTTCAGGAAGTTGAGAAATAAAAATCTAGCTGCTTCTAGGTGGCCAGTGCTAGTCCAGTGCCTACCACTTCACCCATCCCAGTAACATAACTTTCCACATATCTCCCCATTCCCCCAGATGTTTCCTTAAATGAAAATACTGGCTCCTGGAACTGTGCCAGCCCTTTAAACTGCATTTTGTGTAACAATCTCAGAGAATGGGGGAGGGGTGGGGTAGGAAGACACTGGGTTAGGGCAGTGAATGGGTGTCACATACCTCTACTTGTAGCTTGATATATTCCCATACCAAGAAGCTACAGTAATGTGTTTTGAAATAAGTGTTTAAGCTCAACTGACGTAAGGGGGGGGCAAATCAAAGGTGAATCAAATTTGCCAATGGCTAATGTCTCCAACCTTAGTTAAAGCAGCAGTAAGTGAAGGGAAATGATCAAGAAGACAAAAGCACACAAAGTATTATGAAACATGCAAGGGACCAGTAAAATGAATGGTCAACTGAGGGACAAGGGAGGTCTCAGTGTTGGCAGCAGGGCAATCTGAACAAAGACCAAGGCCTGTCAATTGACAGGAATCCATTAACATTAGTTATGAGGAAACATGTCCCATGAACCAGACAAGGGTGGAGTAGGAGCTATGAACACCAGAAAGTATGGTGGTCCCCCCTCACAAGACAAGAGAGAAGAAATAACAAATCACAGGGTGCAAGAAAGTGTGGTATCCCCAAGCAATACTACCATATTAGGCTGCTGATAGGGGAACCATGAGGTACACTGTCAGAGTAAGAGATGTGTATCACTGTCAGCTTTGATTTGGATTCAAGTTGGGGCCCACATATTTGATTTAACTTTCGGAATTTGACCCAAAGACTTGGGATCCAATGCAGTAATTGGCATGGGTAAAGCAGGCTATAGGTAAGGGATAAAATGCCCTGTGGAGAATAACATATAGTTATGTAATAATAATGTATATGTGTGTAGGGTAAAGCAGACTACAGGTAGGGGTAAACAATCCCTGAGGTGAGCAGTGTATAGTCATGTAATAGTAATGTGTATGTGTGTGTAGTGTATAGTCAGAATTGCACTGTTAGCATACTTGCTGCTTAATTCAGTGCCTAATCAGAACTGCACTGTCAATGTACTTGGTGCATAGTTCAATGATTAGCTGAAGCTACACTTTTAATGTACTTGATACAAAGATCACTGCCTAGTCAGAGCTGGACTGCTAATGTACAGTAGCATATACTGAGGTTTCTGCACTACAACCAGATTAGATAGAACTAATAGACAAATTCTGCTGACTTTACCATGTATTTGTATGTTCAGGTAGCACACTCACCTCTGAGTCTGGGAGATCAGAGGGCTGTGGGTTCAGTTCCCACATCAAGCACTTTGGTTAATATCCCAATACTGACACTGTAGTGTAGCATAAGAGGGCTGCTGCACTTCTGAGGTGCCGTCTTTCAGATGAGACGTTAAACCAAGGTCCCATCTGCCTGGATTGGTGGTAGTTCAGGTGGATGTGAAAGATCCCACGGCAGTTATCGAAAAGAGTAGGGAAATTTCCCCAGTGTCCTGGCCAAATTTCCCTCATTCACTAAAAAAGTACCACCAACAGCTTAATCTGGTTCAAGGTCAGTTGGCATTCATCTGTATCCCCTTCCCCTGGGTCGTGCCTGAAAATAGGCAGGATTTGTCTAGTGCACTTACCAGGTCAACAAAAAACTAAATAAAAAAAAAATATGTACTTGCTGCATAGTTCACCGCCTAGTCAGAGCTGAACTGTTAACTGTTCTTGCTGCATAGTTCACTGCCATGTCAGAGCTGCATTTGGTAACTGTACTTGCTGCATAGCTCACTGCCAGAGCTACTCATTTAACTGCACTTTATGCATAGTTCACTGCCAATCGGAGTTGCTCTGTTAACTGTACTAGCTGCATGTTTCACTGCCTAGTCAGAGCTGCATTGGTAACTATTGTATAAATGCGGCATATCCACTTCCCAATCAGAGTTGGATGGTTAGCAGCCTACAAAATGTTGGTGATTGAATTCCTCATCTTGCTGCCTCTTTGAAAACTACAGAACCCATGCAAGTCATATCTCAATGAACATTACTCGAACATTCACTGTGGTACACTGCCACAGAACTGGAATACACCTGAAGCAGTGCTGAGGATGAAAACCATAAAAGCCTCATGCTCTCAATGACAGTCAGTACTCAAATAGGAAACCACCACAGCATGGTAGGCAGCTCTTTATTCTCATTCTGTTCGTACTGGGAGGGGATATGTAGGTCAGAACAGCTCGACCCATAACCCTGCCAGTGGCCCTATCCCTACACACAAAGGACTCAAAATCTTTCTTACTAACATAAGAAGACCCCTACCCAAGCTTGACCTATTAAAGACAAGGGTCACTTTAAACAATACAGACTTCCTTATTCTCTTGAAAACTTGACTTGCTTCCCACATCACCTCTGCTGTCATTGACATCCCAGGTTACCACTTTCAGGTATACCCCCCCAACAGCGACACCAGCACAGCGACCTACATCGCTGTCAACAAAATCGACAGTTCACCAACAGGTCACTGTGTTGGTGCCTTGAACAGGAGCACACTGTCTCCTAGCCCTGTACCCCCTCCCCGAATCAACTCTGACTCAGAAAAAAGGACTGGGGGACAATCGGGATTTATGTCAACCGCAACTTTCGGTCGACATAAATCCTGTCGCTGTGATGCTGGTCGATGAAAGTGTTGTCGAACCGGCATCATAGAGCCCCACTTTCACAAGCAGGACCACAACAAAAAATTAGAAAGAGTACTCATAAACAGTATTTTGCCTGCAAACACAGGTTCAGTATTATCACTCACGAGGCCATTCCCAAATCTTATGAGATTATCTCAGGGGTACTTACTAGACCCTTTTCCATCCTAATAGTCAGCATCGATGCATTCTGCGCTCCTGGATCCCTTTATGATGTGATAATGAACATTTTGAAGAAAGTGCTCAGCCCATCCCTAACGGGGAGCATGGGACATCCATGTCAACTGGCTGGCTTTGTCTAGCCCCTCACCTTCATCCAAATCTCCAGTCAAAAATCAAAGCCCTTAATCTCACTCAGTTGATCTCATCTTCTACTCAATTCAATATCAGGTTGAAAAACAATAGCACAATTGACTGGATGCTGTTGTCTTACACACAAATAATCCTGGACACAGACATGCTTCCAGACATATTTAGTGACCTTTGTATGACCTACAAAATGCAGAAGATTAAAACAATCAAAGTACCTCCCAGGATTACTCCAGCCAGAAACTTCCAAAAGTTCAAGGCAGATGCATTCTTGCAAGAACTGCTATCAGCAGACTGGGCTCCCACCCTAACTGCTGTTAATCCAGATGAAGCATCCACCCTCTTTATCACCACCTTCTCTGCAGTATGTAACAAGCATGCTGTTACTAAAAGATGCAGACTTTGAGGCCACAATTTGCCATGGATAATTGAAAGCTACTAACATAGAGATGATGCCTGTACTAGGCACAAATATACGGGACTTCCCTCAGACAGGAATGCCTTTCCATCTCTCCATAATCTCTGCACTGAGACCACAAGGAAGGCCAAAGACACCTATTTCCAAAGCAAGCTTCTGTGTGAAGGTTCAGATCCATCTGAATTTTGGAAATCAGTCCATGGCCTTTTCAACCCCCACATCATCTGCCAGTGACCAGGCTACTCAAAGCTGTAAGTTGACAGCTGAAGTCTTAAAAAAGTACCTTATTGAGGGTCTGATGGCTCGTATCTCCAAACCCTGCTCCACCCGGATTCAACAGCCACCCCATCTGGAACTTTCTGCCTTCAGGCAATCTCAGTGGATTAAGTATGTGAAGACCTCTGTGTTGAACACTGCTTTGAGTTGTGGAGATGATGTCATCTCCCCCAAATTCCTGAGGATAGTGCAGTGGCCCCGATCACCCATATTTTCAATCAGTCCCTCACTGCAGGCTCTTTCCCCAGCAACTGGGTGCATGCGTTAGTCACACCCATCCACAAAAGGGGTCCTAAGGATGCACCCTCCAAATTCCATCCAGTATTCCTCCTACAAATTTATTCCAAGATATTCAAGCGGCTAGTGAGCAGGCAAATCATAAACTCCTACTCCTGCTTGGGATTTTTGATCCTGTACCAATCCAGCTTCTGGCCTAGCTACCCTACCTACCTACCTCTCCCTCCTCTATGTCACTGATCACACTCATTCCGATATGGACAAGGGCATGGACATTGCAACCATCTTTATTGACCTTGCCAAAGGCTTTGATACCAGGGACTGCAATCTACTTCTGGAAAAGTTGACAGCCTCTGGCATCTCCCCCTCTTCTGTAGCATGGTTCTGCTCCTATCTAACCAACTAAGTGAAATCAGTCAAGCTATCCAGAACCATATCTCCCCACCCCTCAGCAGTCACCCTTGGGATCCCCCAAGCCTCTGTTCTGGGCCCTTTGTTATTCAAAATCTTCATAAATGTTCTCCTACAAGCTCTCTACTACTGTGACATACAGATGTGTGCCGATGATGCAGTTATATATGCATCTAGCCTGTCTGCCCCTTCCATTGGAAAAGGACTTCTCCACTGTCCAAAAATGGTTTTATGATTTTCGACTGGTAACGAACCAGAAGAAAACAGTATCTATGTTGTTTAGATCAAGCTACTGGTTAAGTAAAGTTTCTGACTCACTAAACCTATGTTCCATCCCAGGGGATTACCTCAACTCAGTATCTTTGTACAAATATCTAAGCATGCATCTGGATCACTGGCTCAGTTACTCTGGCCACATATCCCAAGTTAACAGGCAAGTGCTATGCCGAGCTAGGTGTCCTTGATAGGGTGAGAAATTGCCTCTAGCTGCACATCAAGAAACTGGTGGTTGAGTGATCCATCCTCCCCCTGTTGGATGACGGAGACACGGTCTACAAAGGAGCCAACTCTTCCACCCTGTCCAAACTGACAACACTGTTTAATGCACTGTGCAGATTCTTATTGACCTGTTCCCCAAGAACCCACCAGTGTATAATGTACAATGAACTTGGATGGCTACCACCCCCAAAGAAGCATTATCTACATACCGCACTAGTGGGAGATAGGTATTATTCAGTTAAGTTCCATTGATACCTCCTAGATCTTTTTACACCAGCCTCAAATCACACATACTCCCTCAGGTCTGAGGATGGTTGACATGTCTAAATTCCTAGATGAAGAAGAAATTTAGGATAAGCCTCAATCACCTACAGATTTCTCTCTAGGATACATTTGTTACATGATCCATAGATACTCTAAGACTCCAATTGCTCTTATCTAAATATTGTACCTTCTTTATAGTTGTGTTGTATTCTTATGAGGAAGAATGTTTTGCTGTATCTTTTGTAACTTGAAACCTGTACCTATTACCTTTCCACCCTCTCCCCAACCCCCACATCGTAACTGCAAATGAGTCTTTTGGGCTCTAGTTGTTTACCTGGTAAAATATATTTAAATAAAGTCATTAGTTAATTAATATATGAATGTTAATTACTGTAGCTGACTTGTGGCAGTGGCTGTTGGCATTAATCTACTGTGGATTCCTATCTGTGGTACTGTGACAGATTCTTTGAAACCCAAAAAAGACCAACATGACTCAATGAGAGCTACTGTACAGCAATGATTACTATTCCTTACTGACCTCAAGGTGCATACCCCATATAATTTCTGACACTACACTTTTCCTCTTGCCTAAGACTATATATTCCCTTGCTGTGCCATAGAGTTTATAATATTTTATACCATGTTTATTATTTAATATCTCTTGCATTATCTTTATTTTTATGTTATGCGAGTATATATTAGATAATAAATAGTAATATGACAATAGTACTATGACACACCTCCCCAAATAGCCATTCAAAGGAGCCCACAGTTCTTTCAAACATTTATTTTCTTACTCATGTTTTTCTGATGCCATGCTTTTAAAACAGGGATTCTTAGTACTGTATCAGATGTTATCTGAATTGTGAATTTAGCCCAGCCACTGATGACAAGAAGAATACCATGGCTGGGTACCGACTCTAGTATGTTAACTTTTATCATGTTCATCTCAGATTGAATCTTTACTGCTATACTCAACTTTTTTATATGATACTCTTCTTGAGCATCCCAGTGCTCACTTTTATTTAGAGGGAAGCCACCTAGATACCTGTAGGAGATATCTGTATGTGGGGAGTTTGCTGATATAGAGGGATACACCTCTACCAATTAATAAGCAAATCAAGATGTAGCAAGCTCTAAATCTGCTCATTCACTAACTTTCAATCACATTTCTTACGAATTCCTACTTTTATAGGTGCTACTGGTGTGGGACCCATAGCACCCCTAGAAAATGTATCACTTCTGAGTTTCTATGTGTCTGCAGAATTGCAGTCTGTTTTGAGCAGCTATTGGGGGTGCATTGGAGTCTGCTAATTTTCCAATGTGGGACACATACAAGAAGCACCCCGAAAAAAAAATGTAGGAATTCATAAGAAATGTGACTGAAATCTATTGACTGAACAGAGGTAAACTTGTTTCGTCCTGATTTGAGTACTATCATATAAATGTATATGATTTATTAATGTTATATTTTATATGACAAAATGATACGTGACAATGTTTTATGTTTTGAAGTAGTCAACTTCTGTACTTTATGTATGTACAGTATGCATTTATGTATGTATGTATTTATGTTTTTATTACTTTCCCTGGAAAAGAAATTCAAGGATATTAGAGGTTTCACATAAAAATACATTGCATTAGTACAATTATGACAGGATATAGTGGCAACCCCTCTGATGTTACAAGAGCAAGGTGGAACAAAATATTCTGAAACTCAAACTCAGCAATAGCCATTACAGTAACACTAAAATCCATTGTCCCAGGGTAGTGTCAAGTAGAGTGTATACTGGGCTTGACCATTATGAACAAATCCTGTTGTAAGCACCAGATAGCAGAACATGCCTACTTTTGATTAAACCCCAAATGTTGTAACAATACTAAGAAAACATTGCAAATCCACACTGTATTACATTAATGCTCCAAATGTGTAAACTATGGACTCTAAATGACTTAAAGATGAGATCATTATTAACTTGAATAACAGCTACAAATAGGTTAGCCATTACTGGATGAGAAGTATTTCTCATAACATTGCTGTACCATCAGCTGATACACTGCAATTAGACTTGCTGCTGGGGAGACTATTTGGAAGGTGCCTGAAAAAGATGCACTCACATGGTAAACAATGTCCTGCTTTTTTACCCAATCTTTGAAAAGCCTGTGAAACTATGCCATTTTAACTTTCTTACCATTTAATAACAGACAGTAACTTTGAATTATGGTATATAAACATTGGTATCATACTGACAGCTAACCCCTGTGTATTGCCCTCCTGGCAATGCCCCAAAGTAATTATAGTTGTAGCATATGAAAACTTGAGTAATAGATTTAGATATTAATCTTTAAACAGACACACAGTAAGCAACTGTTTCTGTTTCCGTGCAAATCATTTTCATTGCTGTAATCTGTTGCATGCGCTACTGCTCCTTCAACCTCCAGTTTTATCACAAAATTGCCAGCATCTTTTGGGTCCAAAGGCCCATTTGCTGTGATTCTGAGCTTGTGTTGTGGGAAAGAACAGCATATGCTGCATCCATCTCCCAGAGCCTGCAGCAAGTTTTATTGAAATCCTTTCAGTATTGCCTTGTCACATAACTGTAATCAGGAAAAAAGATTATCATGTCTCCATCAGATATGGTATTGCAACATTTCTTTTCTCTCTGTATAATTGGTAGTTTTTGTTTCAGACTGTGAAAGGTGCCCAAAAATGCTCTGGGATGTTAATCATTTGGCCCCTGAAGCATAATCCAATACAGTATGTGCGTTCAGTACTTATGATCGTGTTTCCCAGATTCTATTTGAGCATCATGGATATTCAGGTTTCTAAAAACACCACAATATCTTCACCTTTCATAGTTTATTAAAAATCTGGACATTCTTTACCACATTTGTTTCTCCACATGTTCCAGGATTGCTTTCTCCTTCACAGTCATCATATCCATAGCCATCCAATGTATCCATTTCTGGAGATCACATCTCAGAAAGGAAATAGGGCGAAGACTGTCCAGAGGTGGGCAGTGCAACTGGTGCAGGGGATGCATCAGAATCCCTTATAAGGAGAGACTAAAGAACATCAAGATGTACACCGTGGAAGAGATGACAGAGAGGAGGGCATGATGGAGTGTCGACCAATGGTATTGTAGTGCTTACTGTAAGCTATCATTCTGTGACAACTCAGTCAGTGGGCAGCCTTGGCAGTGTGTGGGTGGGTTGTGCTACCCGCCGGCATGATGACCATGCTGAGAGGGGGGTGAGTGGGGTGAGTGGGTCCCTCAGTCAGTGGGGGGTCCACTAGACTACTAGGGAGGGCTTGGGGCTTCTTTTCTAATCCTTGTCAGGGTTGGGGGATGGGAGGGAGGCCACTTGACTACCAGGGAAGTGTTCCATGTATGATTTCATTTATGATCGGACTTCAGGGTGGGAGGGGGAGTCACTTAACTACCAGGGAAGTATTTCATGTATGATTTCATTTACGATCAGACTTTGGGGTCGGAGGGGGGTCACTAGACTTCCAGGGAAGTGTTCCATGTATGATTTCATTTACAATCAGACTTTGGGATGGGAGGGGGGCACTAGACTACCAGTGAAATGTTCCATGTATGATTTCATTTACGATCGGACTTTGTGGAGAGAGGGGGCCACTAGATTATCAGGGAAGTGTTCCATGTATGATTTCATTTACAGTCAGACTTTGGGGTGGAAGGGGGACTCTAGACTACCAGCGAAGTGTTCCATGTATGACTTCATTTATGATCGGACTTCAGTGTGGGAGGGTGGCCACTAGACTACCAGGGATGTGTTGATTACATATGTGTATTGTACGATCAGGGCTGGGGGGTAGCCACCAAGGGCCTGGTGGCTGCTGTGTTGCACTGTGCAGTACAGCAGCCCACCTGTGGGTGGCTATGACTTAGGCATGGTTCTTCCATGTCTATCTTTGTGAAACACATCTCTGAGATGTGCAGGCAGGTGTACCACACACCTCTGCTGAATATCAAAATGTGCCACAAACTCCCCCTCTGGATGCACCGCATACATTTTCTTTATGCTGCAGTGCATCCAGAATTGGGCAGTACATCTCTGCCCTTTGAATATGCCCCAGGGGCACATTTCAGAGATGCACTAGTGCAACTCAATTGTGACGGGTGCATCTCCTTTGAATATCTGGGCCTCAGTGCAATTTTTCTTTAATTCTGTTTTTGGTATGGTTCTATCATCTAGAACTTTTCCTACATGTTTCCATATTAATGTTTCCCACCAGCTACAAATAAACACAATACAGTACAATTCTTCTATCTCACTCTTTCTACAATCACAACCAGGGGAATTACATTTCCCAAATCTATAATGTCACATTTTAAACCACAGCTGTTCAAATCTGACTCGACCCATATTTTTTTTCAGTTTTGTGGTTCTGTTAACATGTACAAATATGGTTCCAGCTCACTATTTTTTTTGTCACATGCCATATAACATATTTTGACCCTTGCACATTGGCATTTGGCAATACAGTATGTTCTTTATTTGCAATATCCAATAATCTAAGTTTTATGAATAATACATATTTGCAACTTATATCTTTATATATATATATACTCCCAGAGATATTCTAAACCTGATTTCTCTAGCATCTTTCCAATGTTACTAAGTCAAATAGAGTAATACCCTTTATTGCACTGATCTTAATTTTTCCAATAGTGCAAGTTTTGGAACTGCTGCCTATATTACATGGTCGCTGCTGAAAATAGGCTTGTGTCTTGATGTATCTTATCTGTTAACAAATAAAATAAGTAAATCTATAGGAGCCTTTCACCACTAGATTGCCATTTCATTGCATTTCAAATGCAGGCCATGAAATAAGATGTGCTGGTCTCAGTTCATTCCCAGGGAGGCAATTGTCTACATCATGAATACATGAACATATAAATTTGCCAGCAAAAGAAGGCAATACAGTTTGTCTAATCACATAAAACACCTACCGTACACAACTGACACAAACTGTCACCCTTGTAAGCAGTCTCACATAACAGACCAAGGACTGAAGGACCAGGAGCAGGAACTCAACTAACACCTACGTGGTGGACCTCCATGACAGGGTTGAGACATAGGGCTCAATTTTCACTCAGTTCTTAGAGCGACATGAGGTGCATTGCTCTAGGGCTATGGCAAGCTATGTGTCCATCAGGGACCTGGTACCCAACTTTAGAAAAGGTGGGCCCTGCACCAAAAACCCAAGAGTTGCCACAGCCATAGACTTGTGCCAAGCATGTGGCTCACCTTCAGAAAGGATACAGGGATCTGTTCCCCCCATGCAATGCAATAGTAGATTGGCTGCTAAGGTGAGGGAGGTCATTGTACATGCAAGGAGGGTGTCACAGGCAGACAGAGCACAGGGGGATGCTCTAGGGGATGTCGGGGAGCAGAAGGAAGGTAAAGGTTGTTTACTGGCATCCTGCAGGGGTGCAGTGTGTGATATGCCATGCAGTAATGGAGTGGCAGTCCATGGAGAGTTGGCAGGGAGGGAAATGGACCTGGTCTTAGCTGGTCACTGCCGTATTACCTGCCCCAGTGGTGCCATGTGCCAAAATCATGTACAGGGTATGCATTGACTGCAAGGTAAGAGCACTAATGGTGGAGGGGAATGTTTTCTTGGTGCTGCTGCAGTCTTCTGGCTCTCAGTCCACCTACATTGTGGTAGGCCATCTCCCCTGTACATGCCTGTGGTTCACTGCATCTCTGGACAGGTGTCACGGCTGTGCCCACCAAGGCTAGGTCTGTTTTCCTTCCTGCCAATCCTCCATGCACCATCTGTCCATCACTGCATGGCATATCATACTGCACCCTAGGGGTGCCAATTTACAACCCTGACATTAGTCCTGCTCCTCATACACCCTAGGACACCCCCCCCATTCTGTCTGTCCCTGGCCCTGTCCTAGCTGGTCCCAACCCACCGTAATCATCATCTTGCATTGATGCAGGGTTCTTAGATCACCTCATGCCTGGTCTAACTCAAGCCTCCTATTGTATCCATGGTGGGAAAAAAAGCAACAGAAAGTGGGTCTCCACATGAGATGTGCTGCAGGCAATGAAGATACTAGATGAACATAAAACAGCCAAGCACCGTCCACCGATGTAATCCAAATAATCCACTCTGGAACTGGATAGTGGCAACAATTTTTTATTGCCCATATACTGATAGCAAAAAACAAAACATAGCAGAGTATCACACAGGTGCGTTACTCCACACTCACAAGGCCCGACCAGTTTTGCACATGTGCGCTTCTTCAGGGGCCTGTATAATCCAAAAAAAGTGATGGTGCAGCCCCTGATGTGGCATCAGCCCTGTGCAACCTGGCATAGGAGTGCTTTTGCCACAACGGTGGCACAGAGCAGGTTGGGTGCAAAACATCCCGATTTCGATGCAGTCTGCATTTAAAAATTGGGATTGCACAAAGTTTGATGCAAGGTGCAACTTGCATCACACCTATTTGGCACGGGCACCTTATGTCAGACTTAAGCATTTAAAAATCAGGCCCATAGGGCCCGATTCTCAAAGCACTGACTTTCATCTAAGATGCTTGCATCACACAGCACTTATGCAAGTGGCACCTTGCATCAAAACATGCAGATTTTGCCATTCTCAAAGAGCCCCCTGCACCATACCAGGACCCAGTGCACCAGAATGACCCTGCACCAGGTCCGTGCCATGCAGCTGGGTGTGCCAGGGCACTTGAGGGCTTGCAGCAGATACAAGCTGTCATGTCCCCTATTTTCAGATTCTCTAAACTCTGCTAGAAGCCACTCTTCTAAGTACCATTAGAATAACCTGGGCTGGTTTAACAGTACATGGAAGTATGTCCTCTGGGAGGGTTTAGAGAACTTGCACCACCCTCAAAGCTATACGTCTCAACCATTTAGCTTTGAAATGAGGGACAAAGGCACTCAACATTAGGACAATGAGGGACACTGACCCCCATATTGAGAGACATAGCCTTAAACTTGAAGATAGAAGATCAGAACATTGTGAAAACTATTGTGTTTACTTGTACAAAGTTTGTGTCTGATATAGCATTCTAAAATATTATGAATTTCTGCATTAAAGTTTGAATTTAAAGCACATTCTGTGTGTGGCCAGTGTCTTTCCTATGCAGGATGGAAGAGGGACAGAGAAATTTTTAGAAGTAAAATCAGGGCTCGTAATCAGGGAGAGTTGAGCAGTATGCCTGTAGCCCTCCCTGGGTGGTAGGGAACATATGCTGCAGTCCCCCCTTCTCAACCCTGATTTGTCACTGACTATAATAAAACAGTACCCCACCATCCTGCTCCTCCCAACCCAACCTGGAACTGGAAACTGGTGACTGGCACAGCCTTCTACTCTCCACCATGGCCAGCTGCCAACTGAGGTGTAATGAAGTGTGTACTGTAACAACTGATTGGAATCCCATTGGAACACCCTACCAGAGACTACCATAAATAGTCCAGCAATGGATATTTTTTAAGGCAGCACTAGACAGTTACTTGGATAAATATCTAGTCCAATGTAAATTTGTGAGTCTTTTATAGCTGACATTTTGGACTCATAAAAATCCTATGTATCCTATGAATCCTACAAAGTTCAACTTGCATTCTTCACCACCAGTCAGCGTCTGGATCGTGGGGTCAGGGCCTCCTCTGTCATGGTCGGGTCCTGGACTGATTATGGGGGGGAGTTACTATAATTCTAACAACCTATACGAAAGGTGTCAATCTAGGGGGTCTGGTGGAGACTGGGGAATTAAAGAACAGTCAACAGAGCCTTGCTAGGGGTAGGCGGGTCATGCACTGATGGACATTGATGGAGTGGACTCAGACCAGGATGACCAAACACATGAACTTTATTTTGGCATTAGCATTTTTAAAACAGTGAACCACCAGACCTGAATATACCTTTTGCCCCCCCACCCACAGTCACCTGAGCCTCCATGTACCCAGCCATCCAGTTAGCCCTAGGCTGTATGGCATCAAGATAAGAGGAGAGAGAACGACTGCAACATATTGGGGGAGTTTTTTGGATGTTGAATTACAATTGGATTCCAATTCAGCTTCTGAAATTTTTTTTTTTTTATTCAGATTTTTGGCCCCAACTACCGAAATTGCAAATTTTGTAAAAAAAAAAAAGATTGGACTCTGAGGAATCCAATTTCAATTCCATGATTCTGAGAGACCCTATTATATATGTAGTTTTTGCATTCTAGTGAAGGTATTACTAAGTGGTTCATTAGTAACTGTCTAATGTCATAGTTCAGACAGTTCCTATCTCTGTCTAGTACAGTATAAGTCACATTTTTGAGGGGTTGTTTTTTCAGCTGTGTTCTGTTTTGCTCTTTCATCTGACCAGAAGCCCTTCCATTCCAAGTTGTCCTTCAAGAGGCAAGTCAGTGAACTGCAAGTCCTACTGGTTGCTACTACCCAGCCACACTCTCCTCTCAGTGCCCGCCTATCCTGTTTTTTGTTTTGGTATTGGAAACACTTATCTGATGATTCTGCCAACATTTCTAATCTTCCTCTGCAGCTTAATGATTTAATATCAGCCTAGAGCTTTTTGTCTACCTTCAGTACATAATTGCACACCTGCCTAGTAAAGTCATGTTTCTACCTGATAAATTTTTCAGACTTTAATGTTTCAGTTTCTTTAGTTTGCTATATTTTACAAATCTCAAACTGCATTTCCAGATCGTATGTATATGTTTTTAATTAAACCCATATTTGCAGTTTTATTACTGTACCCTTGTTTACTTATTAACCAATAACATTTTGAAAATTGTTACTATTTTCTTTCATGAATCCTATCTCCAGGACACAAATGTAAATGAGTTGCTAGCAGCATCATATGCTCTCTCCTGGACAAAACTTGCAAATAAATATAAATAAACAATAATTATGAACTTTTATTTTAAGGCAGTAAATTAGAAACATAGATACACAGATGATGGCAGAAAAAGGCATTGGTCCATCAAGTATTCCCGCTGTTCCCATCTGCCTCAGGACCTTTTTGCTAGAACTGGGTTCTATCCTTCCCTGTCCCCCCATGCTTCACTCTATACTGTTACCAACCTGAGTAACCACCAGACCACCAGACCTTTTACTCTGTCCCAGCCATGTTTGAAATAATTTATGGTCTTGGCACCCACCTCATTCGTTGGCAGACTTTTCCATATTTCCTCCACCCTTTCTGTATTATAGAACTTCCTCACATCCCTATTAAACATCCCCCCTACCAGTTTCCACTTGTGACCTCAGGTTCCTGAATCTTTACTCAAGTTAAATTGTTCCCCGCAGTTCACCTCGTTTATTCCCTTCAAGAACTCAGATGTTTCTATAATATCCTGCCTCTCTTGCTTAGCCTCCAGCAAGTGCAAGTTCAGTGCCTTCAGTTTAGACACATCTTGATTACCCTGTGTTGTACTGTCTCCAGCCCATCACTGTCCTTCCTTAGGTGAGAACTCCAGATCTGAGCACAGTATTCCATATGCTACCTCACCAGTGACATACCGAAAGATAGTAATAACCCTTTTTCTGGCTGGCTGTGCCCCTTCCAATACACCATAGTATACAATTAGCCTTGTTATAGGCCTTCTTACACTAGCTTGCATAAGGGAGTCAGTAATGACAGCTCCTAGGTCCCTTTCTTCTGAAGTGTTCAGTTTTACTCCTTCCATCCAGTACTGTTCATAGAGTTTTTGTTGAAATTCAACTGCCACACCTTTGACAACCTCTTTAGAATGTGTAGATCCCTCTTCGTCTCCCTGATCCCTTTGTTGCTATCTGCCATCCCACAGAGCTTTGTGCCATCTGCAAAGAGATACAACTTGCCCCAGATGCTGTCTCTCTCTCTCTATATTTCTCTCTCTGTCCCTCTCTCTCTCTCTCTCTCCCTTTCCAGTGTCACTGATGAACATATTGAAGAAGACAGGGCCCAAAACAGATCCCTGCACCCCAAAAGTGACCTCTATGTCTTCTGATTTGACCATGTTTACCACTAAGGTTTGCTGTCTCTCCTTCAGTGATTTCCCCACCCATCTAATGATGTCCATAGCCATGCTCAGGTTCTATAGCTTCCTCAGCAAACTTCTGTGTGGCACTGAATTGAAAACCTTGTTGAAACTGAAGCAGAGTAAATCCACAGTACGGCCCTTATGTACCACTTTTGTAACCCAGACAAAGAAAACTATCAGGTTGGACTGACAAGAACTCCTTGCCATAAACCCATGCTGTTTATTATTCTGTAGACCATTGCTTTCTAGGTAGTCCACAGGGTCCTCTTTGATTAGTGACTCCATCAGTTTACCCACTATCAAGTTAAGGCTGATAGGTCTGTAATTTCCCAGTTGCTCCATTTCCCCCTTTGTGTAGCGGGACTACATCTTCTACCCTCCAGTCTTTTGAAACTGCACCTGTTTGACTTGAGGTATTTAATAGCCCATCTAGGGAGTCAGACAGTTCCACTGCCAATTCCTTTAGCACACATAGGAGCATCACATCTGTTCCAAGGGTTGTAACCACCTTTGGGGATTCTAGTTCCTTCTGGACCCTTTCTCTGATAAACACTGGCTACCTCATTTCAGAAATGCCCCTTTCATTATCATTGATGCTACTTTCTGACAGGGGTCTGCTTTCTTCCCTTTTGAAGACAGAGCAGAAGTAATCATTAAGGATGGCTGTTTTTTTGTTCATCTTCCTCTAAATCCTTCTCCCTGTCTTGTAGCCTAACAATACCTCTGCCTGCTTTCTTTTTTCCTTACTACAGTATATCTGGAGAATTGTTTTTCCCCATCATTGATCCCCTCTACAATATGCAGCTTTATGTCTTGCCTGCCCTCATCCTCTTAGTATCCTTACTTCTACTTTCATATCCTCCCCATCCCTCCTACACCTGCTTTTCCTTTTCTTTTTTTTAAAAAGATGGGTGAATGCCTCGGACTGACCTAGCGTGAGGACGATCTGACTGGGGTGGAGGAAAATTGGGAGAAGTTAGAAAGGGCCATAGTGAACACAGCAAAGCTCTGTGTAAAGCTAGTGAGCAAAAGCAAGAGGAAGAAGAGACCTCTATGGTTCTTAAATGAGGTGGCAGAAAAGTTAATGGCTAAAAAAGCAGCATTCAGAAGGTATAAGAAGATGCAGAGGGAGGTGGATAGCCAGTTGTATCACAAAACAGAGGGAAGTTGGAAGAGCAGTAAGGGGCACAATGGCACAAACTGAAGAGAAAATAGCCCAGACAGTGATGAAGGAGCACAACACATTTTTTTAGGTATGTAAGTGTAACCCCCTTACCAATTTGGGGCTTACCTTGAGTGTCTTCCTGGGCTCTATCCATGCCCACTGCCAGGCAGATGTCCTGCATAGATAGTAAATCCATGGTTATTTGCTTTGTTCTGTTGATTTGCATGAGAGTGCCATGATGTGCCTTCGCGCCTGTGCCTTTAAGTCATTAGCCAGTGTGTGTATAGTAAAATGGTCTGGGCTGGGTCCGAATGTTTCAAAGCTCATGACCAGCCAGATGCTGCTTTAATTTGCTCCACTCTGCTGTCAATAGTAAAGCAGAGGGAGCTTTAACTAGTACTGTAAATATTTACTTCTGACTTGCAGTTATATTTAAATTAGAGTGTACTATAACCCCTGGTGGAATCCAGGGGTTATTGTAGGATGAAGACAGCTAGGAGAGTCTTGATGCCTTCTTACAGTTTGTTTATCCAAATGGGAGCAACCATGTTTGTTCCGGGACTTCCAGAATTTGGACCAATAAGATACAGGGGACCTTGAGGGGTCCTTAGTTCAAGTGCCTCATGGAAAGCAAAACTGTAGTTCTTGTAGTTCTACAGGTTGGTGCCTAAACTAACTAATGGGAGCACCAAAACTGTAACTGACAGCTCCCCTAGCCAACCAGAATACTAGAAAATTAGACTAGTTCAACAACTGTAAGGAGACAGTGGTTCAGCTGGAGTTAAAGTTTGGTGAGTGAGCAACTCAGACTTTTGAGAGGCTGCTACAAGAAAGCCTGACTTGCCTTCCTGCTAGGTTCTCCTGCTTGGAACTGCCTTATATCAGTAATTGGACAAATCCAGAAAGGTACTTTTAACTGTGGCAGAAAGCTCCAAGACTTTTAGAAGTGCAGCTTGAGATTTGTGACCGAAAAGAAGCTCTTGTGAAGCATTCAGTCCAAGGGTTGTGAGAGACTGCCCTTTACTGATTGAGAGGTTTTCTCAGGGAATCAACTGCAACAGCAACCCAGCCTGTAACCGAAATGTGAGGTAGAAAAGCTAATGCTGTTCATGTTAAATGTGCTGATTGTTTATCGTGGGTTGAGGACTATTTTGCCTGTGACCAAACCATTAGCCAGCTGGAGGACTTCACCAGCAAACAACTTGAACTTTGCCAAAAATGTTTATTCAGCCTTTGGCCTATGCCAACCTCAGCTCAAGCCGACTATTTCTGCACCAGCGACTGCTTTCTTGGTGAGAGAAGAGCTTGGGGATCCAGCTCGTGCACAGCAAGAAATTGTAGATTGCGGCCACCTGGAGAGAAAGGCCGTGAAACGGAGGTGTGTCATGCCGGCCCAGCTTCTCCATGCTCTTTGGTGATCAGTAGCAGGTCTTCATATTACCAGGCCAATTCCAACTAACTGGTGTTGTGAGTAAAACCAGGATAGCTCCCTGTAACATTTCTTCCAATCATTTTGTGGTACCATCTGATTGCTTCAGTGTATTACAGGGTTACAAAGGACTGGGCCAACTAGCCAGGATTACAAATAACCAAAGTCTTGTTTATGCATGTTAACTGCCTTTTTTTTCCATCAAGGGCCTCACCAACAGCTGCAATGCTGGCCACCCCCAGGCACCGATCCAGGCCAGTATAACATTCTGGATATCCAGTGTTGCCAGACTGTTTTTTGTTTTTCGGGAGGGGGAATAAAGTGCATGCATAGTAACCTGCATCATATCAGTAAAGAAATCATTCTTCTAGATGCAAGTCCCCATCCTTGTTCATGTCCCCTTAATAGACTTGATTTGCTGTTTTCATGTTTAAACTGGCTTATGAACATATTCTTCATTGGGGTACAGTATTGAAAGTGTATGTTTGTCTTTCTAATAGTCCCTTTATGTGGGTTTCAGCGAGGTTGATGAAGATCTGTCTCTGGTGGTAAGTTGAAGGGTTGTGTGCATATTATTGATGTTTAATGCTGACTGTGTGCCAACTACTGCAAAGGGTTATCTCTTGTTACAAGGTGGGTCACTAGGTGGGCTTGTGGGTGGTTATAGCTTCCCAGAAGGCTATACCAGGTTAGATAGATACCCCCACTATTGTTACTCTGGGTGGAGGCACCAAACTATTGAGCCCATGCCCCTCAATCTGTTGTCACATATACAGGCAGGGGTAGTAACCCTAGAGATAGCACCACCTAGTGGGTTACATAAGCAAAAGGAGGAAGACTAGTGGTGGGATTGTAAGGTTAAAAATTGAACGGGGGACTTGCAGAGGGGGACCAGGAAAAGGCAGGCATCCTGAATGAATACTTTTGTTCAGTGTTCCCAGTGGAAGAAGAAAGGGAGAGGCCACAAAAAAGTAACAGAAGTATTGGAGTGAGGGAGGTAGACACTAGTCCATTTTTGGAGGAGAAAGAGTCCTTAAGGGACTTGAAATCTGAAAATGGTCAAAACAAAGAGGCCAAACGGGTTGCATCCAAAGTTATTTAGGGAACTCAGTCAGGTACTGGCTGCACGTCTAACAGTGCTGTTTAATGACTCATTTGAGACAGGAGTAGTTCCAGAGGACTGGAGGAGGGCAGATGTAGTCCTGTTTACTTTCATTGCTGTCCCTATGCCTACTCCCTTCACTCCCCTGCCCACATCTACTCCTTATATCCTTTACCCATTACTACTCAACCCCTACTTTTGTCTGTTAGTTTTTTTCCCTCCTATCTCCCTCCCCCATTGCCATGTACTCTTCTTGCCCCAATGCACTGCTAGGTGTCACCTGGACATTATTGCCAGAACCTACTCTGTACCTACTGTTTCCCTCCAGGTTCTGCACTTTATATGTGTTGCATGAATTGTCTATTTATAATTAATGCTTTACAATTATCTGCACCTTTTTACTTGCATTTGTACTGCCTATGCCTAATTGTTGTACACATAATTGAAATTGTATGTTGATCTCACCTAAATTGCATTCACCTACTTGTTTGTCCCAGGTACACCTTGAAAATGAGCTTGCTCATCGGTGTCTGCCTGGTTAAATAAAGATTTTGATTGATTGATTGATTGAAAAGTGATAGCAGGGAGGAGGCTGGTGATTATAGGCCAGTCAGTCTGACATCTGTGGTGGGGAAGTTAATGGAATAACTGCTGAAGGAAAGGATTGTGGAATATGTTGAATCCAATTGGTTACAAGATCCGAGGCAGCATAGATTCACAGAAGGGAGGTCATGTCAAATGAATCTGGTGGATTTATTTGACTGGGTGACCAAGGAATTAGATACGGGTGGAGTGGTGGATATGGCCTATGATACCTAGATTTCAGTAAGGCTTTCAACACAGTTCCACACAGGAGGCTAGTAAACAAGCTGAGTAGCTTAGCAGTGGGTCCAAAGTTGGCAAACTGGGTAAGGAATTCATTAGGGGATAGGCAGCAGAGGGTAGTAATAAACATAGTTCACTCTGAAGAAGGGAGGGTGAACATCAGGGTGCCACAGGGGTCAGTGCTGGGACTGATCCTTTTCAGTGTCTTTGTAAGTGACATTGCAGAGGAGCTGGAAGGGAAGGTCTACTTCTTTGTGGATGACACCAAGATCTGCAATAGAGTGGACACTCCGAAGGAGCAGAAAGGATGAGCAGAGACCTAAGAAAGCTTGAGGAGTGGTCAAGGATATGGTAACTAGGTTTCAATACAAAAAAGTGTTTTGTAATGCATTTGAGACACAGAAACCCAGGAACAAAGTACAAAATGGGTGGGGTGGTACTGATGACCACTAAGCAGGAAAGAGATCAGAGGCTAATCATACTGGATAACCTGAAGGGGGCCAGGCAGTGCAACAAGACAGTCAGGAGGACTAGTGGGATGCTGGGGTGCATAGGGAGGGGCATCAGTAGCAGAAAGAAGGAGGTGGTGTTGCCCCTGCATAGATCGCTGGTAATACCGCATCTAGAGTACTGTGTCCAATTCTGGAGACCATATCTCTGGAGGGACATAGAGTGGAGACAGTACAGAGGAGGGCTACTAAGATGGTGCAGGATCTACATCAGAGGCCCTTTCAGTAGAGACTCAGACCTAAGTATGTACACCCTGAAAGAGAGGAGGGAGAGGTGGGGATATCATAGAGACCTTTAAATACCTCCCAGAGGTAAAAAAAAGGTACAGGAGGGAAGTATTTTTCAGATAAAAAGGTGCTCAAGGACAAGGGGGCATGATAAAAAGCTGGAGGGGTAATTTTAGAAGAGATGTGAGTAAGTACTTCTTCACAGAAAGAGAGGTGGATACTTGAAACAGTCTTTCAGCTTAGATGGTAGGGCAAAAATGGGGGGGTCAAGAATGCATGGGCGAGGCAGAAAGGAATCTCAGAGAAAGGGAAGGGGAGGGGTAAATGGGTGGAAGATCAAATAGGGTCTCCAGTGATACAGTAGGCAGGAAAAAATGGGCAGTCTGTGTGGGACAAGTGGTCATTATCTGCTGGCAAATTCTATGTTTCTGTTTTTTAGTCTCACTAATTCTCTGACCCTTTACAAAGAACCATACTGGTCTCTTTTATGTTTCATTTCATAAAATTTCTCATGCATGATTTTGTTGCCTCAACAATGGTCCTCTTGATTGCTGCCATCTTTCCTCGATGTCTCCAGTGCAATCCACCCTGGTCAATTTGTCTCAGACCAACTCCCTCATCTGGTTAAGGTCTGTTCTTCTGAAATCTAGGACTTTAGTTTTTTATTGAGGCATCCTGGACCCAAGGACCAGCCTCAACCAAATGAAGTTATGATCTCTGGACCATGTGGCTCCCCTCCCTTTACTCCACACACCATCTCCAAAATGGTGAGCAGCAAATAGAGAATTGTCATCTGTCTAGTGGGTTCCTTAACCAACTAAACTAGCAGGCTGTGTATCCAACTGGGCCAAATTTCTGCTACACCTGGCCGCTGGAATATCCCAGTCAATATCTGTCAGGTTCAGATCACCCATCACCACCACTTCCCCCTTCTTAACTCCCCTTACCACCTCTTCCCTGAGCTCCCTATCTCCCCATTCCTCTTGTCCTGGTGGTCTATAATCACCACCACCCATATTTTATTGAGTGATGATGCCATGAGATGAACCCACAGAGACTCAGTTTCCACTTCGCTTCGCCTGGTGTGTCCAGTTTCCACAGACTCTATGACCCCCAGATATAGAGGGCTATTACCTACCCCCTTTTCCTCCCCCTATCCTGTCTAAATATTGTGAATCTGGGAGTGACAAGTCCCAGTCATTATTGTTTGTGGACCAAGCTTCTGTGACAGCTACTAGTTTCACCTCAGTGGCTACCGCCAATGCCTAAAGCTCACTGATTTTATTACCCAGACTCCTGGCATTAAAGCAGACCCCATTCCAACTAGCTACAGATCCCCTTTTGCTATTTTGTGATCCTACTCCTCCATTCTTTCTCATTCTCCTTAACTTCTTATTTTTCCTATTGTTTGCAAACCATGACAGCCTTCCCCCTTGAACCTTTTCCACTACTTTTGTTTGAACCTCAACCTTATCATTATGCACTTTACTGCTACCAGTGCCCTGTATAGGGGAACACTAGATAGGTTCCTTCCCTCACTCCCATTATCCTGCTTCCCCTGGCCTCAGTGTCCCCCACAGTCAGTTTAACTGTACAGTGTAGACATCAGATTTCTGCTCCAGCACACTGGTGCCTGCCTTTCCAGTTGGAGTCTGTCGCCTTTGAAAAGCACTCTTGTCCCAGAAGTCCCCCTGTCTCCCACAATGTGGCACAATTTCTCCAGACAGTATCCCTTTTAACCACCCATTTAACTTCTTAAGCTTCTCCCTCCTTACTCTATGTTCTTCACCTCTTACTCCACCCTGGGAGGACCTTAGAATTGCCTCTGAAAGTTTACTTCACTTTTTCCAGGGGGTGGTTCACCAGATTATTGGTACCCAAGTGTAACAGTACCCCCAGCTCTCACCTTCCTATCCACCATTCACCCTATTCTATATGTGTCCTGAATGGCTGATGACCCACAAGGGTACCTGATCATCCCCCACCCCTTCTTCTGACCCCACCACCCTCTCTACTACCCTGGTCATAGAATCCCCTACCATCAAGACTGTCCTAGCTGTCTTCATCCTACTATAACCCCTGGATTCCACCAAGCCATCACTAAACTACACGGTTGACATCAAAAGTTATCAAAAAGTCCTGCCATACACAGATTTGACAACAAGTGTTCATTTATTTGTTGATGGCACAGTTATTTACTTTGTGAAGCCCTCTTTAGAAGCTGCTTGCTTGGAATTCCAAAAGGAATTTAACCTGCTACAATATAACCTTCTACATTTAAAACTATCGCTTAACACCAAAAAGGCTAAAGTTATGCTCCTCTCACCCCAAGACAAGCTGGGCAACCTAAAATCCCTTCCCCTGTAACCTGCAGATCTCAACTATCCTGGGTGAACCTTTTGAGGCTGTCAATAAATTTAAATATCTTGGCTTTTGGCTTGATCTCAGGCTTTCCCTTTCTACTCACATTGAGGAACTTTCTAAAAAACTCAAGCAAAGACTTTTGGACTCTTTTTCAAGATTAGACACTAGCTTTCTTTTGAAGCAAAACAGAGGCCTGTCATGACAAGTTATCTGCCCCTCATTGACTACGCAATATTCTATATCAACATGGCATCAAGTTAGCTCTTGCAAAACTAGATACTCTTTACCATAGGGCAATAAGGTTTGTCACTAATGCTGTCTCTAATACTCACCATTGTGTGCTCTGTGCACAACTAGGTTGAGTGTCCTTGGCAGCTTGGAGATGTTGAAATGCTTCCTTATGGGCCTATAGGGCTCTCTCCATGAATTTAACTCCATATATCCATGACCTCTTTATAATCTCCCCTTGCTCATACTCTCTTAGGCACTATGACTTTATTCAACTTGATGTCCTTTATGTATCTTGATGTTTGGTGCTGCCTCCCTCAGCTACTCAATCCCTTCCTTGCAGAATACAATTCAAGACTCTGTAAAACTAACTCAGTTGATTGGTCCAAACTCCTTCAAATTATTGTTAAAATCTGTTCTGACTGAAAAATGCCATTGCTATGCCTAGCTTACTATTGTGCCATGTATGCTCTAACCTCCCAGTACTTTGTAGTTAACTTTGTAGTTAACCTCGACTTCCACTCTCTTCTTCTTTTCTCCCCTTACTGTTACTTGTGCCTTATCCCATTTCTCAACTCTTCCCTCCTTTACTCCTTATCCTAAGCCCATTCCTGACTTACTATATCTCCCTACCCATTGTCACCATCTACTTTACTTCCTTTTCATTCTTACGTGTGCCTTATCCCTTTTCTTGACTCTTCCCACCTTTACTCCTTATCCTCTGCCTATTCCTGACTTACTATATCTCTTTACCTATTATCACCATCCACTTTACTTCCTTTTCACTCTTCCTCATGTCCACTGTCTTCAAAACTACCTCATACTATACCTTTTTATATAGTATCCTGTCACCATGTTATGTACTCTGTAACAACATTGTATCATGTTACTTTGATGGCATGCTTACTGGGTTGTACACTCTGACTTGCCTTATTCTGTTGTAACCATACATTCTGATGGTATGCTCTTTTGTATTGTTATGTTTTAATTGTTTTTGCACTGTCCTCCAGGACCACCTTGTAAAGGAGTCTGACTCAGTGGTGTACTTTCTGGTAAAATAAAATTGAATTGTATTGAATTGAGCTGTGTTGCAGTGTTTTTAGAATTTACAAATAAATGTTGGATGCCACTTTATTTTCCTCTTACTGACCTCTGCCTTGCAAAATTAAAAATTATTATGTTAGAGAGTGAATGTTTGTCAGTTTGTGGAAATCTCAAATGAATTTGTGAACTGCATTTTGGCCACTTCCACCATCCCTACATATGGTATGATTGTCACTACAGTGTGTCCTAAACATAGACCAACATAGTTTTACTTCCATAGGATGATCTTTTTCTTACCAATCTAAAATGTCTACTCAGTTTCATCCTTGGTCTTAGTAAAGTTTATTTCCATGATTGTGTCTTATTACAGTTGATTTTCATCTCAGTGAACTTTTTCTAAGAGGCATCAATGCAACGATAGATGTGGTGTCCTTCCCATGGTGGATGTAAAGGGTCATGGCATCTATATATGCCACCTGATTATAATTGATCAGTGTTATGTCAGTCATGATAAGAAATAATAGTAATGGTCTTGATTAGGTACCTTACCTAATACCACACCTCAAAGCTTTCTATATGGAATACACCTGTCCAGTTTTGACACTCTATTCTCTGTAAGCCAAACAGGAATAAACCCAAAGTATAAAGGCTGGTTGGCCCTTTATAAATGTCATTTTGAGTTCAGGATGCTGTGGTCAGTTAAAAGTTTTACTAAAACAAACCAGTACTTCTAAATGGTTGTTTCTCTTCAAGTTGTAAAAGGAATTTAGTCAAGAATAATTGCGCATGTTTCTGATTGCATTTTACAGCCATAGTTGTGATTGGTTTGACTGCACTTTCCTGTCTCAGTCTACAATATTTTCTCTGTTTAGCACATTTTTTCATTGATGTAAATAAAGAAATTAATTTTTAATTCCATGTTATGACCCCTTTTCTGTTTTCAGTGAAATCCTAAAATGATTATTAAATACATCATGATCATCATGGTATCAGTATCCACTGAGAGTCAAAGAGGTAGATGAAAATCTAAATCTGAATGAACATTATTTGTACTTGCATAAAATGCTATTTAATAATTGGAGTCTAAATTAGAATAAACCACTTCTGTCTTGCAGGATCCTATAAATATGTGTGCAGTAATTCAAATGACAAGTTTTAGTTGCAATGTAAATTACTTTTCTGTCCCATACTTAAACATAAGAGGGCCATTTTTTTTGTTTCTTGGTACAGCAAAAAAAGTTGTTAATATTTGTTTTTCACTTTATTATGGTCATATGATTAATATAGTAACATTGGCTGATTTGCCCTAAAAACATTTGTAACCAATCTATATGACAGCATGTTAAAATGATAAATTAAAATTACAGGCATGTGACTGTACAGCTATTGAGTTAATTACATTTCCTTGGTTCTAATATTCTAGAAAGCAGCATGTCGATGTAAACACAATATTAGAAGTATTATGTCATATGTATTGCCATTTTAATGAAGTCTACTAGACATGCAAATGGAAAGCAATATTCATTTTATTGAAAAATGTTAAAAACATTACAGTAAACCACTTGATTATTGATACAGACACTCAAAATACCATCAGGGTTTCCCTATCACTATGATAGTTGTTTATTAAAAACGGACTATATGACCTCCTAGCAACAATTCTGAACATGCCGTTCTAAACCTTTACTAATAAATCTGCATGACAACTAAAACTGAAGTTTTTAAAATGATATGTAAACCCTTAGTAAAGCACACATACATAATACCAAAGAGAGTCCCTTGCTTGCCTGAATGCTCCCGGGAGAACATTAATGGTGCATATTTATTTCCCAGGTTGTGTAATTACCTATAATTTCATGAATTAATGTTCCAACAAATTGTGGGCACTACCACACTAATAAAGATAAATCAAAAATACTTAGTCTCCATTTGTTAATGATTTTCTTTTGGGCTTTTATGCAGTACACGTTTTCTTTACAGCAGATACAAACAACCAAACTATGGCTGAATGGGCTGTCCATTCCTTAGGAAACACAGGCTATTGTAGACAGAAAGAGATTAGACATACTCAAATAGTTCAGTCTAGAAACGAGAAGGATGTGATTGGACATAGTAACAATGTTCAGAATGCTAATGGAGACAAACAGTGGAGCACACACAGATGTTTGAACTGGTGAGTAAGGGTGAGAGTAGTGGACCATTGGCAACTTCAGTCCAGCATTGAGTGGGGGCCCATAAATTCAATTCAGCTTCAAGAATTTGGCTGAAACTCTTTAGATCAAAAGCAATGGCTGGTATAGGGTATAACAGGCTACACATACTGTGGGGGCGTTTAAAGCTTTGAGGTCAGAAATGAATATTAATTACTGAAACTTACTTATTTGGGTGCTGTTTGCATGTACCTGTTGTGGATTACTCTTTTTGGTGTTGTGACTGACTGCAAAGCCAACCAAGATCACCATGGCCCATTGTGAGCTACTGTATTAGTACAGTACCTATTCATAGCTGAACTCAAGTGTATACCCCTGTAGTTACTGTTTTAAATACATGCCATATGCTACATAGTTCCAGAGGAGAAGGAAGGAACTTCTGGTGGGGGTCTCTATAGTCAAGGGAGTAGATTTGGGAATGGGAGGAGAGGTGGAGAGGGAAGTTAACTGCCAAACTGGAGGTACAGCTCAGAGAGATGGAGGGAGGATTCAGAGGATTGCCAGGGCAGCAGCAAGGAGTAGTAAAGCTGGATGTCATTGTCCATTTTGGGACAAATTACCTGGCTAGGGATGAGACAGGAACAGGAAGCATGCAGGAGGAGTTCTGAGAGCTGTGAAGGGGCCTTGAACAGCTAGCAGGCTCCATGACCTTCTCAGAGATGCTGCCTGTCCATTGCAAGGGGAAGGCTAGAGATCTCCACAATAAGGAATTCAATGCATGGATGGGGAACTGGTGCAGAGAGGAGGAATTCAGCTTCACTGGGTACTGGGTACCCACCTGAGGGGATGAGGGCCTGTACAAAGGTAATGGCCTGTATTTATCCAGGGAGGGGACCATAGTCCTCAGTGAACAAGTTAAATGCTATACTGGCAAGCATTTAAACTAGCCAAGAGGGGAGGTGTTTGGAGGCAGGGAGACAAAAACTTCCCCCCTCCTCATTAGTTCACAAGGCCAACAGTGAGAATGTTGATGGGGTGAATCCTATAAAGAAAGCAAATAAAACAGGTAGTCAGAGGGTAGAAGAAACAATTGTAACTGAAAAGTATAATGGGCAGGCTAGGGAGGGAAAAGGGGTGGGCGTGACAAGGTGACAACACAACATGCAAGAAACACTTTCTTGGAAAGGATAGTGAAGCCATGGAACAGGCTGTCCATGGATATAGTGGGAGCTAGGACCATATCAGCCTTTAAACAGGGTTAAGATAAAGAGTATGTTCAAATTAAATCCGTGGGTAAAAGTATGGGCTAGGTCCAGGGACCTAGGGTCTCTGGAACTCATGGGCAGACTTGAATGATCTTTGGTCTCCTTTTGCAATCACCTTTCTATGTTTCTATGTAACCTGGAGAGCCATGTGTACAAATGCTCGAAGTCTGTGCACCAAGATTGCTGACCTAAAGGCCACCATTGTGGAGACAGACATAAACATAGTCACTATCATGGAGACCTGGTGCAGTGAAAACCAGGACTGGGAAATGGCCATTCCAGGATATACTGTATTCAGGAGAGACAGGTTAGGCAGAAAAGGGGGAGGAGTGGCTCTTTATTTAAGGGACAACATAAAAGCCTTGGAAATACAGGGGGAGGTACTGTTGGTTACTCTGGAGAGGAGAAATGAGATAGTTATCCATACAGGAGTGGTCTACAGGCCTCCAACTCAGGGGGATGAGGTGGATATGGAAATGATGGAAGAAATCCAAAGAATGGCTCACAGGGGAGAAGTATTGATAGTAGGGGACTTCAATCTACCATATATATGTTGTTGCTTCCCTGCTGCAGCATCAACCAGGAGTAACAATATCCTGTACTCCCTGCAGGGGACACTCATCAGGAAACTGGATACAGAACCTACTTGGGAGGAGGCAATACTGGACCTGGTGCTGACAACGGAGATAGTGTCACAGAAGTCACAGTGTGGGACCGTCTGGGGAACAGTGATCACCGTAAGGTGTGGTTTGATATTAAAACTGGGTCAGAATCGAATCACACAAGAATGAGGGTCCTGGACTTCAGGAGGGCTGACTTTAAGAAAATGGGAGCATGCCTGATGGACAACCTAGTAGAGTTAGGGAAAATTTAGAAGTAGAGGAACAGTGGGCAAAAATAAAAGGGGTCATTGAAAAGGCTACAAATCTCTGTGTCAGGCAGGTTAACAAGGGTAAAAGAAAAAGAGACCGCTATGGTTCTCCAAGGAGGTAGCAGGGAAAGTAAGAGCAAAAACATGGCATTTAGAAGACACAAAACAGCACAGAGGGAGTAGGACAGGAAGAGTTACCAGGAGAAGCAAAGCAAGGCAAGGTAGGCAGTTGGGAGTACAAAGGCGCAAACAGAGGCAAAGATTGCCAAATCAGTGAAAATGGGAGATGAAACATTTTTTAGGTGTATAAGCAAAAAGAGGAAGACAAAGGGAGGGATAGTGAGGCTAAAAGATGAAGAAGGAGTAGTGTAGAGCTGGACCACCAAAAGGCAAACATATTAAACAAATACTTCTGTTCAGTGTTTACAGAGGAGGAGGCAGGTGATGGGCCAAGAATAAAAGACAATGGCGTTATGGGCTATGAAGTGGACACCAGCCCATTTACAGTAAAAAGAGTCCTTAGGGAACTAAAGACACTAACTGTGGACAAGACAATGGGACAAGATGGGATGCACCCCAGGATACTGAAGTAACTCAGAGAGGAGCTGGTTGTACCTCTGACATCCCTGTTCAACCTGTCACTGGCAACAGGAGAGGCACCGGGGGACTGGAGAAGGGCAGATGTGGTCCATCTATACAAAAGTGGTAATGGGGAGGAGGCAGGAAACTACTAGCCTGTCAGCTTGACATCTGTGATTGGTAAGGTAGTGGAATCATTGTTAAAGGAAAGGATCGTGGAATACCTTGTTGCCAATAGTCTTCAGGATCCAAGGCAATATGGTTTCACAGGAGGGAGGCTATGTCAGACAAACCTGATTGAGCTCATTGACTGGGTAACCAGTGAAGGGGTCAGAGAGGGGCAGTGAATGTGGTCTACCTGGATTTCAGGGAGGCCTTTGACACTGTTCCATATAGGAGATTGATAAATAAGTTTGGGAGTCTAGGAGAAGATACAACGGTTGTTAAATGGGTGGACGGTTGGCTGGACAGTAAGACTCAGAGGGTGGTAGTAAATGGAAATCACTCAGGAGTGGGCAAAGTGACCAGTGGGGTGCCACAGTGCTCAGTACTGGGCCCATTCCTCTTCAATTTCTTTATTAGTGACATAACTGTAGAACTGGAAGGAAGGGTATGCCTCTTTGTGAATGACACGAAACTCTGTAACAGAGTGGACACACCGGAGGGTGGTGGATAGAATGACGGGCAATCTAAAAAAGCTAAAGAATTGTCAAGGATTGTCAACTAGGTTTCAACACTAAAAAATACAAAAATAATGCATATGGGGCACAAATACCCAAAGGCAACATACAAATTGGGGGTGGGGGAGGCACTGACAGTCACGGAGCAAGAATGGGACCTGACGGTGACTGTTGCCGATGATCTAAAGGTTGCAAGACAATGTGATAAGGCATTGGGGAAGGCTAGCAGGATTCTGGAATGCATTGGCAGGGGCATCACAAACAGAAGAAGGGAGGTGATAATGCCCTTGTATAAATCACTGGAGATACCACACCTCAAGTACTGTGTCCAGTTCTGGAGAACCTATCTTGAAAAGAACATAGCTAGGGTGGAGGTGATTCAGAGAAGGACAACCAAAATGGTGCAGGGCATGCATCGTAAAATCTACAAGGAAAGGCTTAAGGGATTGAACATGTACTCACTGGAGGATAGATGGGGGGGGGGATATGATAGAAACATACAAATACATCACAGGGAAGAACAAGGCATTGAAGGCAGCATTTTCCAAAGGAAAAGATGCTAAGGAATGAGGGGGCATGCAATAAAACTAGAAGGGGGGGAGGTTCAGAGGAAATGTGAAAAAACATTTCTTCACAGAAAGAGTGGTAGATGAGTGGAACAACCTTTCAGTGGAGGTAGTGTGGTCAGAAACAATAACAGGATTCAAGAAAGCATGGAATAGACACAATGGGATCTCAGGAGCAAAAGGGAAGGGAACCATGGGTCAGAATAAGTCAAAGTGATAGCATAGATGGTAGATAGTGAGTGGATAGTGTTACTAGGGCAGACTAAGGGGTCCAAGAGGCCCTTATCTGCCAACACCTTCTATGTTTCTGTGTTATTTTATGTAAAATCTGACCCTACTTATTTTCAAACTATATAACAACCCCTGCCACCCCCACAAAAAAAGCAAGTTATGAATTAAAAACATAAGTAAATGCAACAAAAAATAAATAAAAAGATCTTAAATGTAGGGTATTGCATTGTCCATGATGGGTCTTCTTTTTTATCATAGAAAGTTTTATTAAAGATTTCACTTTTATGGTGGTACACCTCAGACATTTTATACATTGCATGTTTAGGCATTGCAAAGGTTACATTATATAAATAAAGCAAAGGCTTTATATGTCATAATTGTGCAGAGTGCAACAAGAGAAATTACGTAGCAGAGCAGTGCTAGTCATAGCTTCCCAGAGAACAGCAGACATATGTAGGGTTGTTACTGAACTCACAGCTACCTTAATGGGGAGAGTTTCCTGAAGGAGAAGGGGTTTTACAAAGGGGGGAGTGGAGGTAAGCTCCCTATTTCTTAGAAAAGTACTCTAATTGGCCACTATGGAAATAGGACATTTGCTTCATAAGGGCCAGCTGGGCTATAGCAGCATACCATATATCAATAGTTGGATTGGTTGTCTATCACCAGTGCATTAAGAGCAGCTTCTTGGCTTCTAGAAGAGCCAACATAATCCATTCTCTATGTGCCCTATGGAAAGGGGGTTAGCCCAAAGGAATCACCTAATAACAGTTTGGGGTCCAAGGACAGCTGCTTTATACCAAGGACCTTGCAGCAATCATGAGCAATAGCAGTCCAAAAGGCTGCTATTTGAGAGCATGTCCACAGTATATGGAATAAATGGGCATCCAGTGTTGGCATCTCTAACATTTAGAATGGGGCAGAACTCCCGCCGAATTAAGGGCGGCTGGAGTTCTGTACCACCTCAAAAGGATTTTAAGTTGTAGAAATCAACTCTTGGAATCCCTGTACCCTTTGTGATGTACCCTTTGTGAGAGTCCTTCAGACAGCAGGACCACGAGGCTGCTGAGATAGCCATACCCATATCCCTTTCCCACTTAACCCTACAATGTTCAACGGGGTCGGCTTGAACATCACAACAGATGGCATAAAAGTTACCTAAGCGGCCATTAGAGGAGGGAGATTTGTGTAGGAAAGCAAGCCACTTCCATTTGTTGTCCAACCTTTACTGAGAGGAAAGACCATTAATAATGCTACGCATTTGGAGGAACCTCCAAAAGTCAGTATTGGGGAGCTGAAATTTCTGTTTTAGCAGGCTAAAAGATAACATAGTGTCTGAGTCAGGTGCCATTAAATCTCAAACATAGCAAATTCCCTTGTTTTCCCAAGTAGGCCATTTAATGTGTACCATTCCAATGGTAATAAAATTGTTCTGCCATAGTTCAGCATAGCACAGAGGGGGTGCCAGGCCGCTGTGGGATTGTGCAATAGGGTCATACAGTGTCGCCATGCATACCGGAATTCACAGATAATGGGGGAGAGTCCCTTAACAGACAGACCGCCTGGTCCTAAAAAGGACCTAAGTGGAGTGGCGATACCACATTAGACTAAAGAGTGACCCACAGTGGGGGGAGGCACTCTGAGGTGTAAACCATTTTGTAGCTTGAGCGGCCATACTTGCCAAATGATATCCCTGAAACCAGAGGACCCTCAGGCCACCCTTGGACCAGTGCACTCGTAGCTTATGTTTCCTCCATCTATGTGCCCCACCGTCCCACAAAAAGGAGGCTACTAACTTCTCTAAGGAAGAGAAGAGTTTGGGAGAGAGGTGAATCAGGAGATTACTGAACAAATATGTGACCCTAGGGAGGAGGAGCATGCGAATGGCTGCCACCTTGACAGGAAGTCATAGTTGCAGTTTGCACCAGGGTTCCACTTCCGTATTTAGTTGTTTTAGAAGAGGGGCAAAATTTGAGAGTTCAAGGTTAGACCAGCCACAGGGGATATAAACCCCAAGGTAAGTAAAACCTTGGGCCTCCCAACTCAGTTCAGTACCCTGAATACAATCCTGAATACATAGTGAATTAAGGGGGGCTAGAGTAGTTTTCAGCTGGTCTACCTGTAAAACAGGGAGTAAGGCAAAATCTTGAAGAACTGAGAGATCTACCGGGAGGGACTGATGAGGGTGCGATAGGGTAAGTAAGAGGTCGTCGGCATACGCTGCCACTACATAAGTATTGCCATGGGCTGGGATGCTGGTGAGACCTTCAGCACTAGTCAAGGCCCTAATCAGCGGGTCCAGAGCAATCAAAAAGAGGAGAGGAGACAACGGGCACCCTTGTCGTGTACCTCTATGGAGTGGGAAAGGGGAGAAAAGGTTCGAGTTAGTTAAAATCCTGGCCATGGGGGAATTATATAGCGTTGTCACCCAAAGGTGAAATTGAAGCCTGAAACCATACAAAAGGAGGACTTTGTGTAGGTAGTTCCATTCAATAGAATTGAATGCTTTAGAGAAATCCATGGCTAACGCAGCAATAGGTATCTTAGACCTGGCCGCTATCCATTTCAAATTGAGTAATAGCCGAATATTGTTGGAGCCTGTCTTGCCTGGCATGAACCCCACCTGAAAGGGATGTTTTATGAAAGTAAGGACATTTTGCATTCTGGTGGCTAGGATCTTAGCCAAGATCTTAGTGTCTACAGGCCTTAAGGAAACAGGGCTAAAATTAATACAGTCAAGGGGATCACTGGGTTTCATGGGTAGGAGAGTAATAAGAGCTTCTTTCATCGAGGTAGGGAGGGATCCTGAAGATTAAGCATCCTGCAATGCCAGTAACAATGGCTGGACAATTTATTTTTCCAGTGCTTGGTATAATTCGACGGTCATCCCATCAGGCCCGGAGGCTTTCCCCTTGGCCATCTGAGACAATGCCTGGCAAACCTCAGAGATGGTAAGTGGAGCATCTAGGAGCGAAGCTTGCTCAAGTGACAGGGTGGGTATGGTGAAATGTTGACAGAACTGAGTAAGACTACTGGACAACTCAGTTGGTGACTGGGAGGACTGGGATTTGTGCAGAGATTAGTAAAAAAGCCTCATGGTCTCGTTAATGCCCGCTGGGTCTGAGGCAATCGAACCTGAGGTTATACATAGGGCATGGATTTTGACAGAGGCCTGCTGCTTACACAGCTGATGGGCAAGAAGTTTACCTCCTTTATCTCCCCTTCCCAGTTAGAGTGCTTTGATCTAAGTAGAAGCCATTCTGCTTTATTTTGTAACATGGTGTTAATCTGATATTTAAGCCCCACTATTCTGCGGGCCAAAGATGCGTCTCTTACAGCAGAAGAGGAGGCCTTAAAGTGTGCCTCTAGCCCAACTAACTCAGATTGTAACCTATCTAGAGATTTTTTTTTTTGGGCTTTATTACGATGGGCTGCAAAAGCAATGACACGGCCCCTGAGAGTAGCCTTAAAGGCCTCCCAAACTGTGCTAGCCGAGATGCCACAGTCCGAGTTAAGATTGAAGTAATCTTGAGTGGCTTGCCTCATAGCTTGTTGAAATTCCAGATCCTTGACTATCATGGGATTGCATCTCCATCTTGTACCAGTAGGACAATACCCCAGCGGGGTATAAGTGGTTAACACAGGTGCGTGGTCCGAGATGATGATGCTACCTATAGAGTTGTCTGAGATACCCGATGCTGCGTTGTTGGCCAGCCAGTAATCGATATGAGTGTGAACCCCATGGGAGCAGAAAAATAGGAATAGTTCTGCCCAGAGGATTATTGCATCTCCAGACATCTACCAGGCCCCATTCGGCTTGCACTTCTTAAAAAGCAGCATGGGCCCTGGGGTGTGTCTGGGGGGTGGGTCTGGTTTTGTCCAAAGATATGTTTGGGACCAAGTTTAAAATCACCTCCCAGCAGTAGGGGGGTAGAGGTATTGGACTGCTCCAGAGCGGAAATGGCTTGGTCTAAACTGGGAAAAAAATCCACCTAGTCTGTGTTGGGAGCATATACATTGCCCAGGATCAGTTTCCCCGTTGGGGAGACCAGACGAACCAGCACTCATCGCCCTTGGGGGTCAGACCGCGACTCCTCAACTACCCATGCACTATATCTATGAATAGGACAGCAACCCCCTTGGTTTTGAAAGTGGCAGAACTGGTGCAAACTTTACCCACCCGAGATTTTTTAAGCCAGGGAATGGATCAGCTGAGAAGGTGCGTTTCTTGCAGACAGGCTATGTCAGTATGGAGAGAACGAAGATATTGAATGACCTTAGTGCGTTTAATGGGGTGGTTAACACCTTTTACATTCCATGGTACTTGCCGTAAACCTTGAACCTTGGGAGCATCCGTAGTCAGTCACCAATAGGAAATTGTAGGGTAATTACCCCTTTAGCAATAAAATAGAAAGGGGGCACTCGAGAATATACTTGAGGGATGTCAACCTACTTCAGGTACCAGAAGAGAGCCAATGAGTACCAGGAAGGTATAACTGCACTACTTTAAAGAATAAATTAGGAAATGTACCAAAACACCGGATTATCTAATCGCAAGATAACAACAAAGGACCAAATCTGTAACAATAGAGAGAAAGAAGAACTTGTGAGTAATAGAACTAACAGTATTAAACATCACACAAATATTGTAGCCTTACCTAGACCAAATATTTGGCTAAGTAAAGACACTGTAACAGGTCCAATAAGTTAAGAGCGGAGGAAGCTTTGGCGAAAGAAGGTTTGTGAGTAGAAAGTACCCTCAGCTATGCAAGCTTCAGCACTCAGGAGCAGAAGAGAGAGAAGACAACCAAAAGATACTCTCTTCTCCTCATCTGGCAAACAATCCCCGGGTGCATACACAACCTTGGGGGGGGGGAGCGAGGGGTAGAGATAAGGAAAAGGGCAGAGGGGAAGGGAATGTGGAAGGGAGGGGAGTGGGTAACCACCCCAACTGTACACTATAATGGCCAGTAGCCTGAGGCCAAGTTTGATCAGTATAGTAACTGTTATAGGGGGGCCAGGTGACAGATTGACAAAGGGCCTGACCAGTATGACCCATGTTTACCCAATGAGGTAGAGAGAGGGGTAATACAGTATGAAAAACACATTACCAGCTGCTCATGGCATTGTGTCGATGCCATTCATAAAGTCAGCCTACTCAACTGACCGGAGTTCCACCAACCAGGGCCCTGTAAATGAAATGCGTACTCATATCAGATATTAACCCAATATGCATGCTCGGTTTTTAATAAATGGAAATACCACACAGACATATTACACAAACATATTACATAGGTCAGTCAGTATAAGTGTAGCTGCACCATGAGGGTATTTAAGGGTTATGCTGTGTGTCCAATGAGCCCACTAAGGCGTCTGAAGGGGGGTTAAAATAGCAGCAGCATACAATTTTTCCCTCGGGTTCAGCTTTCCAGAGAGGTCCACTACTTCTAGCAGATCAGACTCTGCTATGTCAGACCAGTCCATGGAGGGTACATTGGTTGCCATCAGGGGGTCTGAGCAGGGGATATAATCATCCCTAGAGGTTGAGGGGGAGTCATCAAAAGAGATCTTTTTAGGAGGTGTATTCTCTTGATGATCTAAAGAGAACTGTTGGCCACTTCTCGATCTCTGTCTCTGGTGAGAGGTGGTCCCTGTAGACCTAGGAGGCAAGACTGGTTGTTCAGAGGCGAGAACAGGGCTGGATAGTGTGCGAGATAGATTTCTTGCCCTGTGGGAATCATTAAAAGGTGGGCTCAGTCTGACTGTAAAGCAGTCCCCCAGAGGTAGATTGCCAAAATCAGAATTCCTAGCCTTTGCTGAGGAAGCAGATGGGTCCCATAGCCTTCTGGAAGATGTTGGCAGAGGGGTCAGGTAAGGCCAATTTTGACAATCCAGCGTTCCACCTCAGCAGGTACATCTGCAAGCATTTCTCTACCCTCCTTGGACCCCTAGAGCTTGGTGAGTCCTCTAAATCTATATTGAAAGTTTTGAGCAGCAAGAAACTTTTTCAGAGGACCATAGGCACGCAGCTTATGAACAGTCTCCTGTGCAAAGTCCCTATAGAAAGAAATTGTTGCCCCTTGCCAGCTAATTTCCCCATGGTCACAAACTACCCACAGAATGCACTCTTTAGTTGAGTATTTGAGAAAATATGCCACTATGGGCCTCGGGGACTGTGTCATTCTATCTTGCCTCCCAGTAATGGGATGGGCTCTTTCGATCTCCACTGGGCCACTCCAGCTCTCTCCTAACATCATGGGTATCTTTTCATTTAGGAACTTCTCCATTGATAACCCCTGTAAGCCCTCAGGGTGTCCAATGATTCTGATGGTATTACGCCATCCTCTATTCTCCTGATCCTCCACTCTGGCTAACAGGACCTCTAGCTTCTTGTCCTGCCACAGTACATTTTGTTTAAGGTTGATTGGTTGCTGATCTAAAGTTTCCACATGCTGTTCTGCCACATTAAGGCAATCTTGGAGTTAGCGAACATCGGCTGTGTTGCCCATCAGGGTGGCATTTATGTAGTCCATGCATGACAACAGGGCCTCCAGCATGCGAGTGATATAATTTAATGAGTCCCCCACTGAAGCAGTTGACGCCGTTATTGCCGATGGGGGTGGCGATTCCACAGTGGGTCTACCTGTTGCCATTATGAGCTGCTGCAGAGATTGAGAGGCTAAAGTGTGGAGAAAGTCAAGCAGAGTACAGCAGGAATCAGGCTAGGTAGAGAGCTGGAAATGCAGACCGCAGCCTTCACAGCCTAACTGAAAGGGCGACTCGCGAGTACCAGCACCAACTGAAGTACACACACGCCACGAAACTGCAGACTAGTCACACCCAACAGTTGGGGATGGTTTCCCGAGTAGTATTAGGTAGCTGGGGTTGATTTAAATCCTGGGATTAGGTCTGCCCATTGTGGATTGCCACCAGACATAGAGGAACTCTGGATTTAAGCTTCTATTTTCTCGGTGGACAGATCACGCCCCCCATGATGGGTCTTCTTTAACTAATACTGACACTGTGTGCTCTGTGTTTACAGTGGCACTTTTGATTATATTGAGCTTGCTGATGATAGCAATGGGAACATTGTTGTAGGTGTAATAAGGAGGAGGTGTTGGCAATCCTGCTGGAAGCAGTGAACAGACTATGGTACCAGTACTAGTGGGAAGAGTCCAGGGATACTTGCCACCAAGAGGTGAAAGACTGGGAAATAGTAGTAGATATTACTTGCTGGGCATATGAATAATCCAATTAATACAACTGATTGTTAGTAAGTTGAGTTTGACACAGGCTATGAATTAAATTATCTCAGGTTCTAGCCATGACATGAAACCAGCAGAAGAGGAGGGAAATGAACATTATGGCCAGCAGGTTGTGCATAAACATTCTTTCTGGTTTCTTTGAGCTGCTTTGCTGCTTCATCATGTGTACACAACTGTTTATGTGTGATATGCAATACTCCCTCATTTGTCCACCACCCTCGCTTACTGCCATTGTGAGCTTCTGTCCCATTTTCCTGCAATGTTATCTCCCTCTTTAATGGCCACCCTGTCTTATCTGCATCCCTCTTTTATTCACCAAAATTTAAGATATACACTTTTCCACTATGATAAGCTCCTTCTTCATCACTGCCACTCGAAGAAGTCTTACTTACTGTAACAGACCTGGCAAGGGGAAACATCCATCTGTTCCTGTTTTCTGCCCTGCATCTTTTCTCCCACTGCTCTTCATTTCATGTTTTCTACATGCATCTAGAACATACACACTATTTTCTGCTGGCCACAGCAGGGGTTGTATAAAAAGAAATGTGGAAATTAGGCTAACAGGTCATAGTAAAGTCCTGCCCTCTGGCTCAGCCCACTCCATTGCCTGTGGATCTAGACCTATGTAATGGATGTGTGTCTCGGAGAAGATGGCCCTTGCCCTCCTAGGCCCACCACAAGGATGGAATCCATGGGAGGGAATGTGGATATGGATACCACAGAAAATGTGAAACAGACCCATAGGACATGTCTGTGTTTGCCCTCAATGCCAGCAGAACAGCCTTAATCAAGGCACAGCAGGCTATTATGCTATGCTTTCTGGATGGAAATCACAGCCTCATCACCAGCCACATTAGAATTGCTACCATCTCCATCTACTCTGGAACACAGACTGGTCACCACCTCCCAAGGGTCTGACAATACCACCAACATGATAAAATTCCAGAGCAGAGTCCACCAGATCCGTTGACCCAACAGGAGGAAAGAAATGATGAAGCCAGAAGAGGAGGACCAGGAAGCAGAGGATGATGGAAGAGCTGGCATTGACTAAGAAACTGTGCATGGCTGACAATGCCAGAACTCATAAGATCAAGAAAGCATCCCATGGAATTTGAAAGTCCTCAACCGGAAGAACAATTAAAGCTTAATCCTCTGATATGATACAAATAAAAGAAATCAAAATTTTTCCTCATCTGCAACTATAAACAAAGTGATCACTAATGAATGGGAGTCCACCAACATGACCAAAACTGCTGAAAGAAAAACCTTTGACAGGTTATATCCAAAACATGGTGCTCAGCACCGATCATGGAGCCTCAAATTGCAACCCTTAGCTGGAATATGGTACTGCCAGCCAAAGGGACTGCACTATTATAAGACAAGAAAGATGTTGAGATGGCAGGTCTCACCTATAGGGCCATTACTGCAGCCATTTACATGATGTGCTCTTCCTGCATGGCTAGATGAACTGGCCAGTTCCCTGAAACTTAAGTGCAAGAAAGTGGACCCAGTAGAATATGTCAGTCAGGCAACTAAATATTTAGTGGCATATCCTTGGGATGTGCCAACCCATCTGGCCCCACAGGGTAGTCCACTTTTAGACTAACAAGTCCCTACAGGACTCTCTCCTCTGTGAATGGGGTTGTGTCTGCCTCCTTTCACACCATGTTCCTGCTACTTTTATGTGGTCCATCCGCCTCTCCTTCCACTGTAAATTCTGAACAGAAGTGTCTGTTCAGGATATCTAGTTTTTCCTGATCCTCTTCTGCACAGTCCCCCCATCCCCTTTCCCTGTTTAACCTCACAATCCCTACCCTTGTTGTCTTCTTTTCACTTATGTACATAAGTTCTTGCCTTCTTTAGTTACCCCTTTGGCTACCTTATTCTTCTGATTGCACCTTTGTGCACCTCATCACTTTCCCGGCTTCCCTCTGCTTTTCCTGGTATACCACCATATCTTCTCTCTGCATCTCTTTGTACATTCTGAATGTTACCCTTTTAGACTTAACCATTTTTTTTAAGAACCATAGCACTCTCTTTTTTAAACTGTTTTTGCTCACTTCTTTTGCACAGTGGGTTGTTGACTTCACTATGCTATTTAATTTGGCCAACTGGTCCTCAACCTCCCCTCCTCTCCCCCCCCAAACTAAGTCATCTCTGAGGCATTCACTCTTTTTTTTTTCAAATCTGCCCACTAATGTGCATGACCCTCACTCTTGTGTGGTTTGCTTCTGCTGCAGTCCTATGTTGAACCATACTATATGGTGATGGCTTGTCCCCAGGTGGTCTGCCACCTTGGCATATGCAACACTGTCCTCTTTGTGAGCACCAGGTCCAGTATTGCCCCATCTTGTGTGGGCTGTCCGACTAGATATTTTATTTTATTTATTTTATTGAATTTTGTTGGCTGGGTAAGCCCACTGAGACTAGAAGTCCCTTTTCAGGGGTGACCCGGGGGTGGGAATACAGATGGTAACCAACTGATAATGAACCAAATTAAGCTGTTGGTGGTATTTCTAGTGAACGGAGGAAATTTTAGCCAGGACACTGGGGAAATTTCCCCAACTCTTTTCGAGAAGTGCCATGGGATCTTTAAAGTTGACCCAAACAACCACCAGAACAGGCAGACAGGACCTCGGTTTAACATCTCATCCAAAAGACGGCACCTCAGGAGTACAGCACCCCCCCTCATGCTGCACTACAGTGTCAGTATTGGAATATTAACCCAAGTGCCTGGTGTGGGGATAGAACCCACAGCCATCTGATCTCCCAGCCTCAGAGGTGAGTGTGCTACCTGTGAAAACCCCCTGTAAGGAGTCTAAGATGTCCCTGCTTCCAGCTGAGGCCAAGCATGGGATGCTCCAATCTACATCTGACAGGCTGAAGTCTCCCACCAGCAGCACTTCCCCTATTTCTGCTATTGTGCTCATGGCTTTCCACAGTGCCTTATCCATTTCCTCCCCTTCTGTTGCAGGTCTGTATATCACCCCGTTAGTAATAGTGGCTCTGGCTTCTGCCTTCAGGGTGAACCATAGTATCTCCACACCTCTTTTCCCTCAGTTGTGTTTTCATCACTTTGATATCCTGCCTTCATCCAGCACATGCCTTCCTCCCTATCCAGTCATTCCTGAGCTGAGTGTAGCCTGGTATGACCATGTCCTAGTCACTGATGCCAGTGCATCATGATTCAGTAAGGGCCACAATATCCAGGTCTCCTTCTGTCATGATAGCATCCAGGTCTAGAATTTTATTTCCAATAATGCTTGTATTTGTACACATGGCCCTCCACACCCTTCACCCACTCTGCCTGTAACCCTTCCTCCTTCCCTTGTGCCCATTCTCCTTTTCCCCTATTTTATTGTGATTCTTGCTCCCATCCCCCTTGCTCTCTATCCCTGCTGCCCTGGGGATACTCCTCACCTCAGGTCCCCTCTTCCTGCTACTTTAGTCTATAGGGGGACAGTTTGTCTCTTTTTTTTCTCCTGGCACGCCACTCAGCTAGTTTAAATGTTCATCAAAGTAACATTTGAACCATCTACTGAGAACTGTGGTTCCCCTCCTAGACAGATGGAGGCCATAACCTCTGTATAGAGCCATATCCCTCCAGGTTGGTCCTCAATCCCCAATGTAGCCAAACCTCTCCTCTCTACACTATTCCTTCAAACATGAACTGAAGCTCCTGGTGCGGAGTACCCTCCCAACCCCCTGGTCATAGATAGAAAGCACCTCATGGAATGCCATTGTGCATTCTACCAGTCTAAGAGCCCTCCCATGTTCACTGAACTCACCTTGCACAATCCCAGCCTGTCTCTTGCTAGGTAATTGGTTAATCAGTGGACAGTGACATTGAGTTCCCACTCCTGCCTTAGCACCCTATCAAGCCCTGGGATCTGCTCTTCACTCCTCTAAGCTGTCACACAAGGAAGGCACTTTAACATCCTTCTTGTTCCCAAATCTACCCCCTAATAATTGAGTCCCACACCAGAAGCTGCTTCCTCTTCTGCTATTGTCCTCTACCACCTGCAACCAAGCACACAAACCACCAACCAGGAAGTGCACTCACAGTCTGGTAGAGCAATGCTGCTTTTTGGCTAGAAACATGAACTAGGACAAAAGCATATACAGCACTCACTCAGTGTCCATTAGACTGAAGTTCTGTTCTGCAAAGTAAAGTGTACCACTAACTGAAGTGCTACAAGGCATTCTGCCTCTTCATCAGGCACTGTTTGCTTTTCATAATAAAACTTCAGCCTAAGGGACAATGAGTGAGTGCTGTATATGTTTTGTACCTGTTCATCTATACCTTGCTTTGGGACCACCCTTATGTAGGATCCCCACATCCTTCCATGCCACTACAATGGATGCCTCTCCCAAGCAGTCCTGTCCCACCAGAGCAGTGAATGAATTTTGTAGTGGAACAGGCTGAGGAATATACCACTGTCATCCCCACCACCACCATCCTGGAACCCTCTACAGTCTACCTGGCCTCCTTTTCCTAGGCTACATCTGGGGCAAACATGGCAGACTTGCTGGCCACTGGGTGGGTAAATGGGTTCACCATATTCTACCCAGCTTCACCCTGAGACCAGCAACCTCCTTCCTCAACCCAGAGAAGTGCATGCAGATGGGGTAGCACCTCAGTCTCCAGAAGGTCTCCCGAAAAACAGCAGCTACACACTCATTCTATTGAACCACTCCCACAATTGTTCTTATGTTTGTTACATAGTACTACCAACTGTGTCTTTCCCTTTTTGTCCCCCTTGGTGTTGCTTTGTTCCCTTCTCTCCAACAACTGCTGCTGATATTTATCTTGTCACCCTACCCTAGATCAGTTGTTTCTTGTGTTTAAATTTATATACCTTGCTTTATGCATTGCTTACTTTTGTATTTCATCCATTTTATCCCTCTGTCTACTTACTGCTCAGCCATTCCCTTCCTACTCTCCCTTAACCATTTCTTTTACCCTACCGTAGAAAGGGTGTTTCCCCTATTCCCAAACCAAGGTACTAATAGCTACTTACTAGAGGTGCTACATATCTCTCCTTCAGTAACACTCTACACTGGTAACAAAAAGCAACAAGAGCCTAACAGGTAATGTACCTTATCAGACTGCCAGAACTTCTTGCATGCCTGCTGTCACCTGCAGATGCCTGCAATGCCTGAACACCATTCACTTCACCTGTTCCATTCATGCTCTGTTCCACTCATGCTCTGGGACACAAGTATGATAGGACATGTTAGGACTGGTTCCTAGTAACTCTCTTGATGGGCTTTCCTGATAGTCCCCAAGAAGTCCATTTGACTCATGTGACCTTTCTGACATCTCTGTTCTGCCTCTGACCCCCAACTTGCTTGTCCCACCCTTCCTGGAGCCTGAACTGCAAACAAAACAACATAAAAGGTTAGATGTTCCACTTTCAGAGCCTTGAAACCCTGGAATATGCTGGCACTGCTGCAGTTCTTAACAATTATGCCTGTTTTCAAAATGGGAGCCTTTTTATTGCAGCTTTTTTCCTAATTGTTCCCAATAGGTCCATGTGCCTTGTATGACCTTCCTAGTACCTAAGTTCCACCTCTGAACTCCAAACTGCTTGTCCAACCATTCATGGAGCCTGAATTTCCAAAAAGGGACTTTACTTAGCATGTAATCCTGTGTGAAAAAAGGCTATATTTGAATGTTGTACGGCTCTCTTTATTTATCAGTTATTTAAACATTGTCTTGCCATACCATAATTTTTTTCAAAGTTCACTTTCAGGTAAAATACCACTGTAGGAAGGTACAGCTTGGGAAGATTCAAATTGAGAGCCTTCAGGGATGATGGAAGCTCCAGTAGATTGACTTTCAAAATATCTAGTCACATGTGTATTATTAGCCTATCAGGTGGGCATAACCAAGTTGATAATGGTCATGGATGCTATAAAGTGATGTTCATGCAATCACCTTTACTAGGTGAGCAAACTATATTTAAATGTAGTAACACTTAGCTCTCCAAAATACAAAAAGCTGATTATGTGTTTATTTAACAAGTTTTCTTATTGAAAGTCATTATTTTCCATATAATAGAGCTCCTTTAATATCCACTGCCACATGTTCATTCCCTCTGAGAGGCTTGGAAATGGCACTGAGATGAGTACACAGTAAGGAGTTCTATATATCTAGCATTTCTGATTCATTGCTGCTGGTCATGTAGCTGGCAACAACCAGGACATTTTCAGTGTGTGCTCCATTGAAAAGTCCTGCATCATGATGTTGATGACCCAATGGGAAACTGACTTCCTTCAGACCTATTTTACCAACATCCAAAATTGCAAATGTTGACATATTCACTGAATGCAAATGCAGCATCATCTCATTCTCACTCATATGTGGAAGCAGAACTGAAGATCATTTCCTCAAACTGAGGATGCAGAAACAGAAGGGGATACATTAGAAAGCAGAACTTCACACAAAAGATGGCTGACATGAGGAATAACCTATCCATTGAGATAGGGAACATAGCAGTGCTCAGACTGTCAAGACCACAGTAAGCAGATTCCAGAGGAAGAATGGCACTAAGGGTTACATAGTCAGAGCAATTGTAGCATTATGGTTAGCAGGCTTGACTTGTCCATACATAAACTGAGTAGTTACAATGATGAGTCAGGAAAATCTAACAAGATGACCCTTCCATCACCACAATACTCTGATACGATCATACAGTCCTTAGCTACTGTACCATATACTAACATACTGTATTCTTACTGATCCTGCAAAGCACAAATATGTCTTTCACTTGCTATATGTTGAACATGATTTCATTTTAGGTTTGGGGCTATATTGAGTACTAGCATTATTGTACAGTAGTAGTTTTCCTTTCCATTTCTACAAATGAAAATATGCTTGAGATACTTCTAGATGTGTAGGCATTGGCAATAAGAAAAACAGTGTACATACTGTAATTATCATGGACCAATAACAGCATGCTTTCAGTGTGTAAGGCTTATATTTTAGAACCCTTCCCCCCAAAAGTGCAATTATTGGCCATTATTATTGTTTGTAAAGTGTTGTATTCAGCTTATAAATTGGCTTTTAAAAATCAATGAGAAGAACCACTAAAACACTGCTTTTGATTTAAAACATCAGGGGCCCCAATCTCAGTGGCAAAAAGATGGTGAAAACTGTCACATAGAGAATAATGCATGGACAACCATGCTCAACAAGACTGAATTTTCACTGAGGGGTTTTGATGACATCACAGAGCCCTGAAGAGTGAAGTGTGACAGATCTTGGATGTCATTAGAACCCCAATACAGATGCAAAGCCTAGCTGTGCATGGTTACCCATATGTTATTTTGTATAGTATATGGTTTGAAACATAATTAAAAAATGTATTTTTTTCTTCATGCCAAGAAATCATGGGTTTAATTTTTTATTATTAAAAAAGAAAAAGGAAATCACCTTCACCCAGTTGCTCAGAACTCACACTATTAAGGATTATGTTTCTAACCCCCCCCCCCCATTATGAAACAAGAGAAGATTTTATTTAAGGAGAATGTGTTGTGTGTGTTCTTTTTTTTTGACGGGATTAAACTGAAGCAGGAGGCAGCATGAGTCCTCATTCTAATTAAAGATGTTGCTGTACCACAGAAGGGTACAACAATACCCTATGTTTTGAACTGTGGTACAACAGCTTTTTAGCTAGGAAGGAAATCCATGCAAAATAGAACAAAACAGTAAGCAGGGAGGAGAGGAAGCACTGTGGGTCAATTTGGAGACAGGTAATGGCACCACAATCTGCACAGGGGTTGTATACAGACCCCATCTCAGGGGAAGGAAATAGACACAGAAATGATAGAAAGTATCCTTAGAATGGAAGAAAAAAGGAGAGATATTGCTAATGGTGGATCTGAATATGCCAGATGTTAACTGGAGTGCATTCACAGCAGCCACTTCTAAGAGTGGGGTCATTTTAGATGCCCTACAGGAGGCATGTCTTAGACAAATAGTATCGGAACCCACTTGAGAGGGAGCAATCTTAGACCTGGTACTTACAAATGGAGATGGCGAGAGGATCACAGATTAAGAAATGGGTAGCCATCTGGGAACTAGTGAGCACCATGCAGTATGATTCACAATAAACACAGCAGTAGAGTCAAGTCATACAAAGGCAAAGGTACTGGACTTCAGGAGGGTGGACTTTGCCAGAATGTGTGAGTGCCTAAGGAATGCACTAGCAAATGGACCAGGAAGGAGGGGTGGAAGAACAATGGGGAATAATCAAAACTGCCATCACAGGGGCAACAAGCCTTTGGGTGAAGCAGATCAACAAAACAAAATGATGTAAGAAACCGCTATGGTTCTCAAAGGAGGTGGCAGGGAAGGTTAGGGAGAAAAATAGAGCATTCAGGAAGTACAAGGAATCACAGAAGGAGCAGGACAGAGAATTGTATCAGTTAAAGCAAAAGGAATCAGCAAAGGCAGTCGGAACAGCAAAGGCCCAAACCAAGGAAGAGATTGCCAAATCAGTTAAGAAGGGGGATAAAACCTTTTATAGGTACATCAGGGAGCAAAGGAAGACAAAGGAGGGATAATGAGGCTTAATAAAAGGGAGGGGTGGGCAAGGGTGACTGTGAAAAGGCAGAGATACTAAACAAATACTTTTGCTCAGTATTCACAAATGAACCAAACAATAGAAACACGCCAGATGCGAAGGTTGATACTAGCCCTTTCACAGAAGAAAGGGTTCTGAAGAAACTCTTAAAACTGAAGGTGGACAAAGCAATGGGGCCTGATGGGATTCATCCCAGAATTCTAAAAGAACTATGGGTAGAACTAGTGACACCACTGACTACGCTCTTTAATCAAACATGGTAGGATGGGGTGGTACCTGAAGACTGGAGGAGGGCAGATGTGATTCCACTTCACAAAAGCTGGAGCAAGGCAGAAGCAGGAAACTACAGACCTGTTAGTTTACCCTTAGTGATTGGGAAAATGATGGAATCACTTCTGAAGGAAAGAATTGTTGAGTACCTAGAGGCCAGAGGAGCACAGGACCCAAGGCAGCATGGATTCACAGCGGGAAGGTCATGTCAGATGAATCTAATAGATTTATTTGACTGCTTGACCAAAGTAGTAGATCAGGGAGGGGCTGTAGACATGGCCTACCTAGACTTTAGCAAGGCATTTGACACAGTCCCACACAAAAGATTAAAATACAAGTTGGCCCCAAGATGGTAGCCTGGGTAAAAAATTGACTGGAGAACAGGAAACAGATGGTAATATTAAATGGAATCCACTCTGAAGAAAGGGGGGTTACTAATGGGGTACCACAGGGTTCAGTACTAGGATCGTTCCTCTTGAAAGTCTTTATAAGCGACATTGCAGAGGGACTGTAAGGAAAAGTCTGTCTCTTTGCAGATGACACAAAGATCTGCAACAGAGTTGATACACAGGGTGGGGTGGAAAAGATGAGAAGAGACTTGGCAAGGTTGGAGGAATAGTCAGATGTATGGCAGCTTAGATTCAGTGCTAAGAAGTGCAAAGTAATGCACATGGGAAACAGAAATCCAGGGGAATAGTACACAATGGGGGGTGAGATACTAACAACAACAAAAATGGAAAGGGACCTGGGGGTAGTCATATCAGATGACCTTATTCTAACCTTGACCACTATTTCTTTAACACAATTTGTAATCTATTTTCTTTTATGGCTTTTCTGCATTTCCCTTATTACCAGTTTGCAAAAAGGGACTCAATCATTCCCACACCAGCTCTGGAAACAAAGCCTGGTACATCTTACATGGCATCAAGATTATGCACCTGAATGTCAGAAGCTTATTACCCAAATTGGCTGAAGTGGAACTCATATCTCAATATAGTCTGGATATAATTGAGCTTACTGAATCTTGGTTGAAGCAATCCATTCTAGACAATGTATGTAAAATTCCAGGACACAATGTTAAAGGGTAAAAAGAATGGTGGAAGAGCAGTAGTATTGTTTAAAGTGTTTTGAGATATGTCTCTTGGGAAGCAGTACTGTGACAGATTCATCATATGATTGGTTGCTGTTAAGATTAATTTTGGGGTGTAAAAAATATATTACTCTAGGGTGCTTATATAACTCTCCGAGCAGTGGATTGCATGGGCTAAGGGAATTTTTAGACATTAGTTCTGGACATTTTTCTACGTCTGATTTTGTTTTAGTTGGGGATATAAATTTGAACTGGCTGCTGTCTGATACCTTGGGATTGGAATCTTTATTACATTCTTACAATTTCTCTCAAATGATTAATGAACCAACCGGGTTAAACCATAATACAGGGAATCATTCTATTTTTGACTGGATTGTCACCAATAGGGCAGATATTATTTCTTCAGTGGGGGCACTTGCTGAATCAACTAGTGACCACCAAGCTGTTTATTGTGTTTTGAATTTTAAAAGGGCTAAGATCTCATCTTGGTTTATCCAGCTTCAAAGTTTCAAGAAATTTTACTTTGGAATGCTTATGCAATGTCTTGCATTAATTTACTGGTCAATGTTGGATTTAATTCTATACTCTGTGCAGTTGATTGTTTCTGCTGTTCGATTTCTATATGTATAAATACTGTGCCTATCCATTTGGATAAGTAATGTTTTTTAAAGTTATAGCACTTTGTAGTTAGCCTTATAGAATAGGCCATTGTGCCTTTACATTGGTGCTGTTATGGGATTGGTTGGGTACTGTTTTTAAAACCATGATGTCTCCCTTGACCAGTATCCCTTGAGAAAGCCTTGCGGTGAAACCTGTGGAGGACACCAGAGAGAATGAGAGGACAATCGAGACTGCATTTTTAGAATTGGAACAGACAGCTCTAAAAGCACAAAGACACTTTTGGCATCGCACCTACCTGGAAGCTGGATTGGAGATAGGGGAGAGTACCAAGGGGCCTTAGGGTCCTTAAAAAACAAGGTTATGGGCAAGAAAGAAATTACTTTAAAACTGATTGGGTAGCAGCACAGCAAGAGGGATCCATAGCCCTAGTAAAATGATTAGTAAAGGACTACAGAACTACAAGAATTATTGAAAGAAAAAGAGTTAAAAGTGGCGATATATAAAGGGGACTGTAAATTCAGTACTTTGGAGATGCGATTGAAAGAAAAAATAGATAAACAAGATATAAAGCTGAAACAAAAATTGGAAAATTCAAACGGGATAAAAGAGACTATACCTCAGGACAGGCATTTGGTTGGAAAAAGGATCCTAAACGAGGGCATAAGGGACCAAATGTTGGGGGTAAAAGAAAAGAGAGAAACACTATAGACTTAAAGCCTATTTTGAAAAATAGAGGATATTCTCCATCTGGCTATACTACCAACAGTGGGTCCGACAGTGAAATACAGGAGGATTTTTCAGAGGAGGGGGAGGGGTCAGGAAGAGGACCTGGAGGAGCATCAGGGTTTGAATTCCCAGAGACACTATCAACTACAGAAATGGTGCCAGTACAACCATCACTACCCCCTCAATCACATCCTGCCCAAAAAATAACATGGGCAGTAACATTTCAACAACATGTAGGCACAAAAGAACAAGAAGAGGGGGTAGCAAAGGAAAGGTACTTGACTGAGGCAGAAAATACACTGTTGCAGAAGGGACTTTCCTTTGTTCCAAGCAAAAAAAGTCACCTTTTGATTTATTTATTGATTTCAGGAGATTTACTAGAAGCTTGAATCTAAAAGCGCTTTTGTCTAAACATAAAGATACGGGGAAGACGCTTTTTGTGTACTTAATACTGAGGGGGATGGGACACAAAATAAAACTGACACTATGTTTGGAGATAATAATGTCCATGAGTTGGAACAACAACCAAAACTTGGGGTTATGGGTGTGGATACTAGGGTTTTTAAGTCTCCTTCTACCTTTAATCCACCTTACACCAGTAGTGTGGAAAGTTTTGAATGTGTGTGTGAGTGGGATTTTCAAAGGATGTTTGATAGAAGGGAAATACAAAGGACAAATCTGAGTAAAGAAGAAAGGAGTGCTTTAGACTGTTTAGAAAGAGATAAAACTATTGTCATCAAGAGAGCAGATGGGTGGGGTACAGTACAAATTCTTAATTCTTAATACTCATGATTATAATCTTGAATGTTATAAGCAATTGAAAACCACTGGTTTTTTTTTATCAAAAATCGAACAGTGACCCTACAAATAATAACAAGAAAGAAGTTAATGGGGTTTTGTCTGAAGCACTTTCAAAAAGCATTATTTCAGATGAAGTATTTGAATTTCTCACTGTTAAAAAAACACAGTTAGACCCTGTTTTTACACCCTTTCCAAAGCACACAAGAGTATGGAGTGCCTACCTGAATGACCAATAGTTTCGGGGGTAGGGGGTCTATTAGAGCCACTGTCCCAGTTTATTGATGCTCATATTAAGAAGTTAGTGAGTTACTTACCCTCATATCTGAGAGATATGACACATTTTTTGGGCATTTTGGAAGATTTACAGTTAGAGAAGGATTGGATATTGGTATCCCTGAATATTGAGGCATTGTATACAGACATTCCCCATCAAGAAGGTCTGCAGGCACTTAGGTTTTGGCTGGTCTCTGAAACTTCATACCCTGAAGAACTGATTGATTTTCTTTGTGAATGTGTCCCTCTGGTTCTGCAGCTCAGCACTTTTCTATTTCAAGACACTACATATTTGCAGATCAAGGGTACAGCTACGGGGCAACTTTTGCCACCAATTATGCAAATTTGAACCTGGGTTTATGGGAAAAAATGAATGTCAGACATCCCGAGACTAACTCTTTTTACCATGAGTTGGATCTTTGGAGACTTTTATTGATGATATATTTCTGGTGTGGAAAGGGATTGAGGCAGAGCTAAGTGAATTCATTTTATTGCTGGAAAGCATAAATAGAAACCTGAAATTCACAGCTAATGTGAGTAGAGTGAAGGTCTGTTTCCTAGATTTAGAGATTGAAAAGAGGATTGTTGGTACAATCAAATCAAGTCTCTATAGGAAACCAACAGACTGTAACACTATACTTTACACTAAAAGCTGCCACCCCAACACACGACTACTAATATCCCAAAATCCCAGTCCATGCATGTGAAAAGAAATTGCAGTAGTGAGGAAGATTATGTTAAACATAGGGAGGTGCTGAGTGACAGATTCAGATGAAGGGGCTACAATAATGAGAATTTTAAAAAGGCAGCAAGGACAGTGGACCAGCTGACCAGAAGTGATCTGCTGACCGCAACAGGGGAAAGAGGGAAGAAACCAATAAATGAAAACCGTCTCAATTTTGTGAGCACGTACAGTCAAAATTCAGCAGAAATTAGTGAAATCCTTACAAAACACTGGGATATAATCAAAGCAGATGTGCTGTTTCAGAGAGAGAGGGTGAAAGACTTTCTCTTCCAAGGTTTAGTTATAAAAGATCTCATAATTTGGCAGATTCTCTTACACATAGCTATCAGCCCCCAGACCAAATACCCAGGACATGGCTTCTACAGCTATTGCAAGATAACCACAGATGTGGACGATGCAAATATTATCCATATATGGTCAAAACAGGAACATTCACAAGTATTAATGCAACTAAAATGTTTGAGATCAGACATTTAAATTTCTTGTGATACCACCCAGGTAGTATATCTAGCAACATGTAGCTGTGGAAGCTTCTATGTGGGTAAGACCTCTAGGCTTTTTAAATTGTGAATGGGTGAGCATGTTAGGGCAAGAAATAATGGTGACCTTAGAAATGCTTTGGCCACTCATGTGAAAACAGCACCAATAGGTGAAACACAAGAATTTCAGTTTAGAGGTATTGATCATGTAAAATTGAACAGACGGGGAGGTGATATGGATGCCCTCCTCCTTGAAAGAGAATCTGTGTGGATATACCAACTTGGAGGGCAGAAGCCCCCAGGTTTAGATGATAGAATAGATATAATGCCCATTTTGAGAAAGAGAAAAAGTTTTTAGAAACAGTTTCTTGGTGTTCCAGCCCTGTTGTTTTTTTTCCTTCAGTATCCTCCTTTCCTTCCCCTTCCTTCCTTCCCTTTTCTTTCCTTTCCTTTTTTCCTTTCCCTTTGCCCTTCCTCTCCTTTCCTTTCCTTCCCCATCTTCCTTCACTTTTCCTTTCCCATCTTCTTTTTTCCTTTCCCCTTTTTCCCACCTTTTTCCCTTTCCCCTTCCCCTCCCCTTCCTTTCCTCCATCCCCTCTTTCTTTCTTTCCTCTTTTTTCTTTTCTGATTAAAAGAATAATTCAAACTGTCATATGAAGATTTGACCCTGTAGTTAGTATACCTCTGCGTTTAGAAAATTATCTAGCAAGTTTGTCCAAGTGGAATATTCTATAGTGATGTCTTGATCTCCTCGTGGTTCATATATAATGAATAGAGATATGGATATCTCTTTTTGCCATTCTTTAAGTAGACCTTGACTGCCATCAGTCTCAGTTTGACATTTTTTAACAAATGTACTAATGTTTATAGGGTCCGCCTTTTAGAATTTACTGAAGTGGCTTTGCAGTTTAATTGGATAAAGAAATATTATAACAATAATTTTTAAGACAGATGAATGAGTGTATAGATCATGTAACTTGCTTTATAAACTATTGTTAAATAAATATATATGGAGACCCCTATGTATACTGGTCACAGGATCAATATATGTTAAAGTTATCCAAAAATATGGAATTAACCTGAGGGATCCTGGTGGAAATTAGCTAAAGTGCATAGGGTGTTAATGATAAAAGCAGATTACATGGTATTATACTCAAAAATATGTAAATGGAAATAAATTATTGTTATTTGTTGATAAAAAACAGCCATTAAGTTATGGTCATCACTGCTGTTCAATTTCTACATGTAGAAATACCGTGCCTATCCATTTGGATAAGTAATGTTTTTTAAAGTTATAGCACTTTGTACTTAGTCTTAGAGAATAGGCCATTGTGCCTTTAAATTGGTGCTGTTATGGGATTGGTTGGGTACTGTTTTTAAACCATGATGTCTCCCTTGACTAGTATCCCTTGAGAAAACCTTGCATCGAACCCTGGTCGGGAGTTTTTCTGAACATTTGCAGGGCAAAGTCCACATTTGTAAGCTAATTTATTTAATCATTTATGCATTTACTGCATCAATAAAATAGTTAATTGCAGCTTTAGCCTGGTGCCTGCATTTCTGTTTTCTAGTGTTTTGTATTTTTTATGGGAGCACAGGCATTAGAGAGTGGAGTGGTCACTTTGACTATTTGTGGAACATAACCTAGGGTGGAGTGATTATGTGCATTAGAAAAAGGGAAGAAAAGCATAGCCTTAGTTTTTTTGGCATTTAATAGCAGCTTTTGATTCAGAAGATTTAGTTGCAGCTGATTAAATTCAAATTGGATTTCCTTAAAGGCCAGTTCAGGAATAGGTCTATCAATATACAGAACCATGTCATCCTCAAATAGATGGCTATCAGCAGATCTGATACCTGTGTCAATGTTATTATTGTAAATCGCAAATAGAAGAGGACCCAAAATGGATCCCTGCGGTACTCCCCTCTGAAGAGTTCAAGGGAGAGAGTTCACCATCTGCTTTAACCTGTTTATATCTTCCAGAGAGATACTGTAGCAGGTGAACCATTTTAATGCCAGGGAGTCCAGACCAAGCTTTTGAAGGGAGACCAGAAACAGGTCATGGTCAACCATGTCAAATGCCTTACTGAAATCAAGAAATAAGGTACATATATAATTTTTGCCATCTAAGGCATTCTGCCAGTCACTAGTGACCTTTGCAAGAGCTGAGATTGTGCTGTGGTGTAGTCAAAAACCTGATTGCACTGTATTTAGTGGACTTAGGGTCTCCAAGAAATTCCTAAGCTGGTTGTTTACAAGTTTCTCTACCAATTTGGAGAGGATAGGAACAAAAGATATTGGCCTGTAATTGTTCATATCACTAGGGTCACCATATTTATGTGACGGGATGACATGAGCTGTTTTCCAAATGGAGGGAATGTCACACTGAGCCAGGGACAGATTAAGGAGGTGCATGATTGGTGCTGACAAGTCATGATAGCTAATTTTAAGGAAATGAGGATCAGTTTAATCAGCACCTGTGCTGTTTCTTGTGTCCAGACCCAATATTAGGTCTTCCACCACTTTTCCGTACATACTGGGTCCAGAGCATCAATCTTTTTAAATAGATTATTTGCAGGGAAGGCGCTGAATGTGAGACCAGCAGTCACAAAATTATTATTGTGTAGATCTAGAATTTCATGTTTGTTGGTGATAGAGGAGCCCCCATGGGAATTTGTTTTCATGGAGTTATTTAGCAGGTGTGTAGCCCTCAATATCCTTTAGTGTCTTCTAGAATTTGGCTGAACATTTGGAAGAGGAATCCAGTTCTGTGTAGAAGTATCTGGCTTTTTCTGACCTAATGAGTTTTGTACAGTACATAGATTTCTTGCTGCTCTGAGTGCAAGCCCAATCAGCAGGAATCTTGTTTTTTTGGGGGCTTTTTTCCATAGACGGTCCCTGCTTAGTAGGGAGGTTTTAAGACTAGCTGTGAACCAAGGATTTGATTTTTTCTTGGTACAGACTTTCACAAGGGCACCTGCCAATTTATGGCACCCAAGGCAAGTATTCCCCCTCTGTTGCATTACTTGGTAGATATCATTTCCTGAGGAATAAGGTTAGCTATTTAGTGGGTTGTGCAAAGAAAGATTTTTACAAAAAAGAATTGAGTGACAATTGGGTTGAGCCAAAGAAATTTTGAGATGCAGGTAATAATTTGATTGTCCTGAGGGAAAAATCAACTGTTGAAACGATCTGAACTTCTGGTGTTATAGTATCAGATCCCCCTGAAATTGTAAAGATGTTAAATGCTATGTTCTCTGATCTTTCAAGCTATGGGTGTAACTCAGCTAACATATCAAATCATGCTAAACATACGAATGAGCTCTGGCCAATAGGCCTACTTTTTTTTTTAATTCGTTTTTTATTGTTTTTTCGAACATACATCAAATGAAATGGCACAGTAAACACAGTGACATAAGTGCCCATACAGGCAATAATACAAACATAGGAAATATTGTATCATGTCCCCACCCCATATCACCCACACCCTACTATTACCTTCTCCTCTTGCCCCTCATGATATTCCCTCAACCCCTGCCTCCCATCCCACCCCCCTCAGCTGGATATGTATTCATACCATTGTGCCTTAAAACCAGAAGGACAGCAAGGAAATACATTGGATTGAAGTCTTGAATGGAAGGCGACCACCCACTATTAGAAGAATAACCCGAAACCTCAGAACCTCTCAAGCCAGTGGAACTCCATCTTGTAACATGTACATAGCACGCATCCCGGCCCATATCTTTTTGTATCTAGTGGGGAAATGGCCCAGGGAAGTTCTAGATTGTTCCACCCTCAGATTAAACAGAAGGTCTTTGAGCCATTCTGTATAAGAAAGCTTTTGGGTGTCAATCCAATACCTTAAGACAAGTTTTTTAAGTGTTAAGGAGATCATTGCCATGTGATATCTACACGTTCTAACCTGTACCTTAGAATAATTCCGTATAAGACAAACATCTGGTGTAAACAAATACTCTTGACCTAGCAAAGGGTCATCTTTCTGTTAAACTGGCACAAACACTATTGCATTTTGGCATTTGATAAAATACATTTTTTGAAGTTCCTTCAATTTTTGTGCTTTGCACTTTTGTCTGGAAGCCCCCTCTCAAGTCTGAGTTCTATCAGTTCTTGTGTTTGACCTACTGGGGGGCATAGCTCCAGGATGCTTTGGGGTTCTGGAATAAGGACAAAGGTCTGTCTTGGAATAGGTATTGTCCTTTACCTCTCATGTCTCCCTACCCCAGAGGCTGCCCCCACCCTTCCTATCACTGAACTCCCCTCATTTATTTTGTGTCATAGAGGCATTCTGAAGGTACTGTTGTGCCTGTATGTTATTTTATAACACCCAATCCAGGGTTTCTAGGGCCTTGGTGAAGATTTCTTATCTGGTTACAATTGAAATCACATACTGTAGTTCATTTTTCATGTTTTTATGTGGCACATAGTTGCTTATGCTTTGTAGGTGTGTGTTTATCTCTCCTTAGAAAATGGTAAGAATGGATTCTCCATTCTGATTGGCCGAAAGCAACTCCTAGCTGGGCATCTATTTTTCAATAGTTGCCCAGGTAAAAATAAGTACCAGTGCAAGTGCCACTTCACCACATAGTCTTGTGTACTGGTGCCCAGCCTGCTTTGTCATTGGCTGACAGCACCCAGTGAAATTTCAAATCCCTGCCATGTTTTTTCTTTTGCTAAATTAGCGATGACTACTGTTGCCCCCCCCCCCCTTAGCTCAGTGCACCAAAAAGAAAGCCCACACTCCAGATATTTCTAGGTCCAGGACAGTGATAAAATAGCAATCTGACACAGCCGTGTTCTTCTACAATGGCACCACTCTCCCGACTGCGGTCTTGAACTACCGCGCTGAATGAAAATGAAACCTTCAGTCAATTTGGTTTCATGCTGGGAAGCCTGTTATCAAAATGGCACAAATACCACAATGTGCCCACACTTAAAGCTGCTGCTTCACATTAAAAACAAATGAATAATTTATCTTGGGACTGACCCTCATCTTTGCAGATGCAGGTATCCATTAGGGTCATTCAAGGTTGGTTGCATGATCAACGGACACATCTTCCGATGGCTAATAAATAAAAAAAAAAAACAGTCTTGCAGAAAGCAGATGGACGATGTCCACAGAATGCTAGGATCAATGTTTTCTACACACTTCTTGTTGAGGTGTGTGTGTATGTAGGGAGGTGTCAACAGATTACAATAGCTCTGTGGGGAGGAGCAACAAGAGGTAGAACAGCCTTTAAACATGTGCACTACTTTCTCAATTAAAAATTCTAATACTTTTATTCATTTTTAAACTTATTTTCTCTCTTATTTTACAACTTAATTAAAATTGACTGAGATGCCCATTTTCTAAGCGCAATAATACCTTCCAGGCTGGGCATTATTGGGAAATACCGGACCTTCCAGGGGCTATAAGGCCCTCCGCCTGTGGTGTCAGGCCTCATTATGCACCTGGGCTATCCGCTATTTTCCAATAATGCTCACCCTGTTGGGTATTATTGCTTACCTAGCTTAGCACAAGTGAATCACTTTTGGAGATGAGTGGCACCATCACAACCCTTATTTTGGTTGTACATTTCACTTTCTTTTGCAATCTACTTACTGCTGACTATTTATTGTGTATAATTGTACCATTCCATGTTTATATCTCCTATCACTTTCCTGAACTCTGACCCACCCTTCCCCTATCAATTTGCTCTATCAGTTTTCCCATTCCCCCTTAAGTCTCTTCTTCATGATTTTTCTACTCACACCTGCAACTGTCCATGTCACCTACCTTTTTTGATATCCTTCCCCCTAGTCATATTGCCCTGGACATTTTGTGCTCCCCCACCCATGCTCTGCATGTAGGGGTAATTTCCCCTTACTTATCCAAACACACTTTTTTACCTACTACATGTACCTTGTTGCACTGTTATGCCTTGCAATGTTCAGCATTATGCTCTTTTTAATGTACTTTATTGCTGTATATAACTATTAGTTTTGCAATGTTTTTAATTACTATTATTGTTTCACCTCTTCTGTTATCTTCCATACACCTCCCCCAAGACACATCTGGAAACAAGCTGTTGTCAGCTCAGTATCTCTTTCCTGATAAAACATTTGAAATCAATCTATCAAGCAATCAATCAATCAAATAACAAATTAATTCAAAAAATGATAGTTTATGAATCTCTCTGGCTCATATGTCTGCTTTGATCCCTTGTTTTTCTGTTAATAGACTGGAGGACCCTTCCAGTGCTGGGATACATTGGTTGCAATACCAATATTTTTCATTCATGGCACCCCTACTTTAGGATGTATGAGGCCACAAATGCGAAAAAAGCACAAGAAGGCTTTATTTCAAATGCAAAGGACTATGGGTGCATATGGCCTCCTTAAATGATACCAGATTGGTGACCTGGAAGGTAAATATGTTAAGCTGCAAATGGGTTGAACTGGAGGCTCATAGCTGTGTCCCCATGACTAAGCAAGGGATATCTATCCTCTCTCACAAATCCTTGAAATGGATGGTTTCCCAGGTGGTATCTGACATTGAGTGGTGGTGGCTCATGCTCTTGATGTCCATTTTGGAGGGCCTATTGGCCTTAGGCTAATTTAAGGGTCAAACTCAGATGACTCCAATTGCTTTCATGCCTTTAAGCTTTGTCAGAGTTCATCCAGATTCAGCCGTACCCTGGAGCCCTATGTGGCTCACTCATTAGGTATTCCCACATTGTAACAGATGGTGATTAATTCTCTGATGTCTCACATGTCTCTTGTGGCTATATAGAGCATCCTATATACCTCAGATGAAGATTATTCCTGTTATTTGGCTATGCATGGCAGATAGCTCATGTGGCCACCTGGTCTGTTAAGAACTGATAATCATTTTGGATCATGCTCTGGTTCCTCTCCTCCTCAAATGACAGCCTGAGCTCTTGAATTCCTGTCCATGGAGGCTGGACCCTCCCTACTAAAGGATAAGACATTTCTCTGCTAGGTGACAACAGAAACATCCTGTTATTTTCATAAGAAGGTCTCTGGAGTTGTGTCAGCTTCCACAGTCTGGGAGGCCTGTAAGGCTATTCTGTGTAGTAGGATTGAAAGCTATGCTGCTCATAAAAGGAAATCCCAGCAGGTGGAAGTCTGTGCACTAGAAGCTAAACTGAAAGAGAAGGAGGACACCTTCAAGGCCATTACCCTTTGTCCTAGAAATCAAATTATTTTGGCAGAATTTGTAAGTCTGTGGCTACAACCTAATACTCTTTTTTCCCATGAAGTACAGCTGGCCATATTACATTCACTTCATAGATACTATGAAGGTGTGGAGCAGCCGAGCAGGCTCCTGTCACACCATCTTCATAGGCAGCAGGACAACAGGCTTATAGCTGGTCTTCAAGATGCCAGGAGGTAGATATTAGATCACCATGAAGGCATCAGCAATGCTATGGAGCCCTTCTATGAGGCTGTCATCTTCTCCAAAGACCTGGTGGACTCTTTATAAATGAAAGGGCTTTTTAGCCATCCTCTCAATTACAAGGCTCAGAGATGAGCAGTGCACTCTTATGTAAGTCCTCTCACAAAGGAAGGAAGAACTCAGTACTGTGATTGCCTTCTTTAATGCTTACAGCACATCTAGTGGGGATGGCCTACCAGCCAACCTTTACAAGCACCTCAAACACCTACTCAGTCTGTTTTGCAGCATGTTTTACATCCATGCAGCACAGATCATTCCTCAGACTCTGTAAGCTACTTCCAAAATCAGTGCTCTAACCATGAAACCCTACTGTCTCTTGATGAAAACATCTTTTTTTAGCAATATATCAGCTGGAAAAGATGTTTCATTGGGAAATTAGTTGATTTTCCATTTAGAAGGCATTTAATGTTGCAATATCATGTTAACAACAGCTATTCCGAAATATTGGTAGCTCACTTAACACCTATGACTGAATTTCAGCTAACAGTCAAAGTTATTAACCACATCAGATAATGTAGTGCTTGTGTAGAATTATTCATTAAAGGCTGGATTGTGGTTTGTAAAACATTATAATATTTTTAAGAATATTGTTTGTATTACAAAGTATTAAAATAGCTATGAGTAGGTGATTGTATAAATATTGAGATATAATTTATGGAGTTATTAATTTTACACACCAGGAAAGCCTCACCTATGTGTAGCACCTATTTTTTAATTGGTATTAGGAGGCAATAATACAGCTTTTTTTTTTTTTGCTTTACTGTTCCTGGAGGTAAACTGCTCAGATGATGGCCCCTTTTAGTCACACCTGACAAATAACACATACACCAATGTATTTGTTATGTATTAACAAATTTAAATAAGTGCACAATGCAACCCATATTACTCATAATCTGGCAGATTGTAATGTATCATATTGATGTTAAAAAAAAGAGAAATACAAATGCATTCAAACAAGTACCTAATGATGTAAACCACATTTCTTTCTGCAAAGCCTTCTTAAAACATTGCATGATAATTACAAAGAAACATTGTTTGGTATGGTATTCAATAATTTTGGTCCATAAAATGCATATGCCTTTTCTCTGGCTTTAGTTTTATCCAAATTTTATGTAAATGGGAAACTTCTCCTTGTGGAGTATTGTTTATCTACTCACATAAGTTTGTTAGTCAATAGTAGAAAACTATTGCAGTAAATCTGAGATGTAAAATTTGACACACTATTCAATATGCAATTTCTGGGTGGCAAAATATTCAGGGCTGAATAAAGATCACAGTGATGCTGATTTTGTAGATTGAGTAGGATAAATAAAATACTGTATGTGTTATAACTTGATAGTTAAAATACAAATGAGGAATTGTGGAATAGTATATTTGCATAATCAAGAGTGGGTAGTAAAACCTGCCTCCAGTTGCCAAATTTTTATTTCTAAATCTGAGTCCCAATTTTTGTTTTAATGTTTTTGACATTGTAGCCAGGTGATACTGATATTTCAAATTAGGGTCTAGATAGACCCCTAAATATTTAAAATACCCAAATCTTTCAAACTGTATTCCATTTGAACTGACGATAAACAGGGAATCACCAACTTGGGCAAGCTTCTGTAGAGTACCAAAAATCATTAACTTTGTCTTTGATTCATTCATTGATAATTTATGAAAGATTAATATAAAAGTTAGCCAGCCTTGGAGTGGGTCCAAAGGTGGTAACCTGGATAAAAAACTGGTGGACAACTGGACACAAATGGTAATAGTCGACAGAGTCCACAGTGAAGAAAGGAGGGTAACTAGTGGGGTACTGCAGGGTTCTGTACTGGGACCGGTCCTCTTTAATGTCTTTATAAGTGACATTGGAGAGCACCTGGAAGGAAAGATATGTCTCTTTGCAGATGACACAAAGATCTGCAACAGGGTTAATATACAAGGTGGGTGGAAAGAATAAAAAGGGACTTGGCAAGGTTGGAGGAATGGTCAGATATGTGGCAGCTCAGATTCAATGCAAAGAAGTGCATGGTAATGCATCTGGGAAACAAAAATCCAGGGGAGGAGTACACAATGGGGGGGGTGAGTTAATAACAACAACAAAAATCCTAACATACCTAGTGGTTATTATATCAGATGAATTAAAGGTGTGCAAGCAATGTGAGAAGGCAGTAAGGAGGACTGGGGGATACTGGGATGCATAGGGGAGAGGCATCAACAGTAGAAAACAGGAAATTGTTATCCCTCTGTACAGACAGTTAGTGAGATCCCATTTGGGGTACTGCATGCAATTCTGGAGACCCCATCTCCACAAAAACATTGACAGAGTGGATGCTGTTCAGAGGAGGGCAACCAAAAGGGTGCAGGGTCTGCACCAGAAGACATACGAGGAGAGACTAAAGTAGCTTAATATGTATACCCTTGAGGAAAGGAGGGAGAAGGGGGACATGACAGAAACTTTCAAGTGTCTCAAGGGAATTAACAAAGTATAAGAGGGTAGTATCTTTCAGAAGAAGAGATGTGCAAGAACAAGTGGGCACAATTTGAAGATAGAGGGGGGACCGCTCAGAAGTAATGTTAGAAAGTATTTTTTTCACAGAGATGGTTGTGGATGCATGGAACAGTCTTCCTAACAAGGGTATGGAGTCAAGAACAGTGGGAGAATTCAAGAATGCATGGGACAGGCATAAGGCAATTCTAGTGGAGGGTAGGAGGAAGAAAGCTGTTGATTAACTAGAATCTGCAGCTTATCCATCAGGTAGGGAAATGGGCAGACTAGTTGGGCCAAGCTGTCCTTACCTACCGTCAAATTCTATGTTTCTATGAGTTATGAATACATCTTAGAAGTTAATAAAAGTGCATTGCAAATTAATTTTGTGTTCTCCACAGAGGTCCATAACTCTTAGATAACCGTGACATTTGCACGTTATCGTTTTTCCATTATTTGTAACACAGGCAGATTATTCACAAATAAAGAGAAAAGGGTTTAACTCTGAACAAAGCAGTTCCTCTGATCATATACAGTAGTTATTAATTCAGACATTGTTGTCCCAATGTGTACTCTTTGTTGGCATTTGTCCATATAGTTACTAGCCCATTGTAATAAATAATCTGCTATCCAAACACCAGAGTGGTTCTGAATTAAGATGTTATTATCCACTGTATTGAAGGTCTTGCTCAAGTAAACAAAGTTAGATTCTACTATCTTCCCTGTTCTATAGCGTTATTGATATTCTTACATTATTTACAGTACATCAAGTTAAGGTTCCAAAAAGCAAATGTGCACCTTACATATGAATAGTATGTTAAACATACATACTAACATACTAGGAAGCCAGCAGAGTAGGCCCTATGGTCTATCAAGTTTACTCGAGGATCAGTGTCCATTGAGGGCACTGTAGTGGCCTCCCTCATCCACCATTCATAGCCCCCCCAGCCCCATCCACTGACTGGAATTTTCATCCGATGCTGGTCCAGCCCAGATTCACCCTTCATCTATAACTATCCCAGCCCCTCTTGTAGCCCTCCACAGTATCAACAGCCACCAGTTCCACAGGTAGCGCATTCCAGGGTTTCACCACCCTCTCAGTGAAATAGTGTCTCCTTGTCTCTCCCCTGAGTCTCCCTCCAAGCAGCCTCCTTGGGTGCCCCCTGGTGACCCCCCCTGCTGGAACAACCCATCCTGGCATACCCTATTTATCCCCTTAAGGTATCTGAAGACCTCAATCATATCCTCTGTCCCTCTTCTCCTCCAGGGAGTACAGCTTGAGCTCCTCAAGTCTCTCCCCATAGGACCTCTCCTCCAGACCCTGTATCATCCTGGTCACCCTCCTCTGAACCCTCTCCAGGACTGCAATGTCCCTTTTAAAGTACAGACACCAAAAGTGCATGCAGTATTCAAGGTGCAGTCTAACCAGGCAATTATACAGTGAAAGAAGCACCTCCCGGCTTCTCAAGGTTTTCCTCCATGGCTATGCACCCCAACATCTTATTTGCTTTGGCTGCAGCCCTTCTACACTGCCTTGAGTTGTTCATCTTGGCATCCACAACCACCCCTAAGGCGTTCTTCTCCCTTGAGGACTGCAGTGTCTCCCCCTCAAGGTGTACACATGAGCTGGGTTCCCAGTCCTCAGGTGGAGAACCCTGCTTTTCTCAGTGTTAAATCTCAGCTTCCAGGTGTGAGACCACCTCTCCAGAGTCACCAGGTCCTCTTGTAGCGCCAACTTACCTTCCTCCCCATCAAACACCACCCCCAGCTTTGAGTCTTTGACAAAGAGGCTCATCTCACTCCTGATAACATTTCTGATGTCTGAGATATAAGCATTAAACAGGAGTGGACCCAGCATCAATCCCTGTGGGACCCCACTGATAACCCTCCTGGGAGTCGAACCACCCCCGACAACCATCTTCTGAAAACAACTAGCAAGCTAGTTACGTATCCGCTTGACCATCCCTACCCCAACCCATATTTCTCTCAGCTTCTTCAGCAGCCCAGGATATAACACTGAGTCAAACACCTTGCTGAAGTCTAGAAAGAGGACCTACACTGGCCTGCATTGGTCCAGTGCTCTCATCACCCAATCATAGAACTCCACAAGGTTGCTCTGACATGATTTGCCCTGAACAAAGTCATGCTGGCAATCATACAAGTGGCTCTGTGTCCCCAGAAACACCTCCAACCTTTCTTTTCAAGATGACCTCCATCACTTTGCCCACCACCAACATCAGGCTTACGGGCCTATAGTTAATCAACTCCTCCCATGAGCCACCCTTGTGGATAAGCACAATGTGGGCCATCCTCCAATCCTGAGGCATGCATCCTGACTGAAGGGAGGAGTTAAAGAGGTCCACCAGAGGTGCAGCCAGGACACCTGCCAGTTTCCTTAGCACCCTGAGATGAAGACCATCTGGACCCAATGTATTCTCTGCTCTTACAGCCTTGAGAGCTTCCCACACTCTACCAAATGGGATTTAAACATCCGTGGCCTCCTCTCCATCTGTAGGTCTAATATGACCCCCCCCCCGCGTGGTGCTGCTCCCCCTTCTCCCTAGGGAAGACAGAGGCAAAGTAGTCATTAAGTACCCTGGCCTGCTCCCCTGCCTCCTCTGTCCACCCACTCCCCAACCTCTGTCTACTAATCTGCTCCTTCCCTTTCCCCCTTTCTCTGATATACCTGAGGAACCCTTTATCACCTCTCCTAATCTCCTGAGTCAATCTGAACTCCATTTTCACCTTGGCTGACCTTACCACCCTGGTGACCTTTCTGGAAATCCCATCGTACTCCCCCTTGTCTTTAACCCCAAGCGATCATCTATATCAGCTATAAGCAGCCTATTTTTCCCTCAGCACATCCTGTACCTCCCTTGTCCACCAGCTTGGCTTCGTGGTTCTAAAAACTTGCATTGCTCCTTTGTGCAAGCTTTGGTAACTTCCAAGAGCTCATTTTAATAATTTCTCACCGGCTCTCAGTGTCCATGCCCAGCCTGATCCCTTCCAATTGGCTCCATACCCTTGAAGTCTGCATCTCTAAAGTCAACTACCTTCATTTTTGTGTGACCTACCACCTTCCCCCCCAGGTTCAGGGAAAACCAGACCATGGCATGATCACTTCCCACCAGTGGGTCCCCTACTACTAGGTCCCTAATGAGATCACTGTGCAACAGGACCACATCCAGGATGCTAACTTCCCTTGTCAGTTCAGCCACCAGCTGGGCAAGGAATGCATCCTGGAAGATGTCCAGCAGATGCTGCTCTCTTGCTGATCAGGATGCTATTGTTCCCTAATCAGTTTCTGACATGTTTAGGTCTCCCAGCACCACCACCATTCTACCCTCCCTCCCTCTAACCACAGTGGTCCCAAGATTTGCCACCATGCCCTCCTCCAGATCTTCTGCATGCATGGGTGGCCTGTATACCACTCCCAGCTTCACCCTCTTTCCCCCAGGTGCTAGCAAGGTGACCCATAATGCCTCCACATACCCTTCTGCTTCATCTACCCTGCTTATCCCTATGCCATCCTTAATGATGAATGCCACTTCCCTTCCCCTGGCCACAGCCCTGTCCTTTCTGAGCATGGAGTACCCCATTAGGTTTAGGTCCCAGTCATGTCCAGAAGTGGCCCAAATTTTCATGACAGCCACTAAATCCACTTCCCCTTCCAATAGCAGTAACTAAAGCTTGGGCATCTTGTTCCCCATGCTCCTGGCTTTTAGCAGGGCCACTTCCAACTCATCCCCTTACCCTCCCCCCTTCCCCAAGAACCTCCCATATTCATGTCTGCCTGAGCTCCCTCATGCACAATCAGGTGCTCCCAGTTATGTAGAAGCAATTGAACATCATTGAATGTACAGTGGTAGTCTGACATGATGCTGAATTTCCAGATATGATATATTGTATAACAGCCAATCCCCATTCATTTCAATTGGATTTCAGTGATATTTCCTGATACTTTATATCCTGGTATATAGTTCATCTTGTTATTGGCTCCACTGTACATGTTGTTACATAACAGTGCTAAATAAAGTTTGTTTCAATAGTAGGAAGGTTTTCTGAAACAAGCAAAAAGTCTGATATGAAACTTCTGTAGAGTATATTAGAAAAATTGGCCAGAAGAGGCATTTTTCACCTCCTCTGTCCTCAACTGGCTGGGATTCTTCTAGTCAACTGCACAAAGCTGTCACTTTTAAACAAGTTCAAGCCTCAAACAACCCATTAGCTTGAACTTTTTGTAAAACTTTATTTTTTGTAGCAGTACAATGCTGACCTTTGATTACATTTTACTGTAGTGTTGATGCACCCGGACAAAATGGCAGTAGAGTAGAAGGTAATCTAGTAATGGACAAGGGACCAAGAAGTTAGCTTAAGATAGTGAAACAAAACTGTAAAGCTTCTTCTTGTTCAGTAAACACCACTTCTAGTGTACCTTGTTTGGTAATGTCAGTTTCTTACATTTTCCTCTCATCTTCCTAGCTCTGCAGCATACCTTTGTGGTCTCTCTGTGGTAGAAACTTCACTACTGTAGTTGCTCTTCTAAGCTCAGTTACATAGTGGGGGTAACATTACATCACAATTAATGAAAGTATTGGCTGATTTCACTTTGCATGTGATCTTTTTTTCTAGGGATCTTTCTTTTCTGACCTACAAACTGTGTTCTATTAAATTATTTTGGCAGAAGACCATTATATTGAGCAAATAATTACAAGAGTTGATCAAGAAAAGCTCAGTCACATACGGTAAGCTAGTGCCAACCCTTGCACAATATACCAGTGCTCTGAATATTCTGTATTTGATGGCAATGTTCTTCAATTACTTAAAGTTTAAAGTGGTATTTCAGTCATCACATACCATTCAGGGGGTTGATATATTTAGTTGTTGCTCACTGTTCATTTCCCACTAGTTCAGGGAGATCCAAGAGCAGTATGTTTTTTTCCAAATCTCTCTCTCTCTCTCTCTCTCTCTCTCTCTCTCTTTCTCTTTCTTTCTGTCTATCTCATTCCTTCTGCCTCTCTCTTACTCCCTCTCTCTACCTAGTATACAGTAAGATGGAGTTATGCACTGAATGTTTTCAAATAACCAGTCCTTTATGTCAGTACAAGAACTTGTTTGTAGCTCTACAGTCTCCCATTTTAAAGTCATGGTATTTCAGTTTAGAAATATATCAATTCAGAAAAAAAATTAAAAGCATATAGTGTATGTTGGAATGTAGTTCTTGGTCATTTTCTGACATTCTGAAAATGTGGCTCTGCTGCAGTAGTGACATCCGTACTGCAGCAGAACAACTTTTCATTCTGCTTCAGTACAGACTTCATACCAGGTTACTTACCAGTGCCTGGGTTGCCCTGGCAATGATTCACACTGCTGCTCCCACCCATCAAATGACAGTTTAAAAAAAAAAGCCTCACCAGTGTGTTTACAAAGTCGCAGTCCTGTCAGTCAACTGTAATGCAAGCAAAGCATTTAATTCATGAAAATCATCAACAGTGCAAGCATTTGCCATGTGCAGCCCAGCGATTGTGGTAGGGGGTGATGTAACATTGGTCGTTGGAAGCACTCTGCACTTAGTCATTGCTTTGAATCTGCATCTGTACTGTGAGTAATCTGTTTTTGTTTTCTTTTCTCTCGCTTACTCTCTGCCCCCTTATGTTCACTTTATCTACTGGGCCAAGATGTGATGCCTGATCACTCCCGATGACCAGATCTGCATGCTTGTTGCTGCACATTCAACTTTTCAGTTGTCGCTGTGCATTTGCTGTTCTGCTCATAGTAAAGTACTTTCACACCATAATTTACATCTATGTATTTTTTTTTATTTGTGTACAGTTATTGGTAGCAACATACACTATATAGAACAGTGTATGGTTGAACATTGGCAACAAGGCTGTTTCTTACACTCGTGGTTGCTATGCCAAATGTTGACCTCTTGAGCTGCGCTGTCGAGGTTAACAATCGGCATAACAACCACTCATTTAAGAATAACCTTGTTGTTAATGTTCAGCCATACACAATCCTATATGTTTTTGAGTAATTTTAGTACTTAGAAAAAGATAATGAATAATCGTAAATGAAGCATAGTAATCCTATGGAGAGGTGAGACCTACTGAATGTATCAAAAAGTCATCTGTAGTAAATTGCTTATATCATCCACGATACATTGTGTAATGGTGAATTATATCTATGTATTGTTTTTGTGTATTTTTGAGTGCTAGAAACTGATCTTTAATGTTGAAAATTGTGCGGTAATGTAACCATGGAAAGGAAACCAAATAGAAAAAAAATTGTTTGAGTGGGGAACCGATTAGATAAATAACACTGGGAATAGACCCCACAGCAGCTTTACAAGAAATCTGAAGAAGAGAAAGCAGAAAAAGAGGAATCTTACTATTGGGTGTATTGAAAGAAATTTTTGTAAGCTGATCAAAAAAGATCATTATACCACTCTAGAACGCTTTGGTGAGGCCACCTTTAAAATACAACTGCCTGTTCTAGCCACCAAATTACCAAAAGGGCTTCAAACAAATTAAAAGGATGCAGGAAAGGGCAACAATGTTGGTAACAGGGCTAAAGAACAAAAGCTATAAGCAGAGATGGGATAAATTAAAGCTGTTTACATGTACAGTAGCATGAAAGAAGGAAAATGCCTGGCAACCTAATGCATTCCACGTATAAAACTAATAAAGGAAGATAGATAGCAAGAATGATTCCATTAAAAAATAAAAAGAGATACAGTATATGAGGAGGAGCACAAACTGTATGGGGTGTAGTTATTTTATTATTTATTATTTTATTTATCTAAACATATTTTACAAGCTAAACCAACAGAGTGCTAATGACTCATTTTCAGTTATGACTTGGGAAAGAGGGGTGAGTAAGGATGATCAAAGGAAAGATTACATTCATTGAAAATGTTCATAAATACAGAATCAGTACCAAATACAACATACAAGGTGAGTACAGTCCAAAATACAAGCTGCAGAAATGAGCATTAAACAATAATTGGATGATCATGGGAAAAATGACATTCATCCTTTAGGTTCTTAAATATATGAACAGTGCAACATGCAAAATACTAGTTGAATGCCATGCAAAATATAAGGTGCAAACAAATAGCAATGTGTAATTTATGTACATAAAATGCAATTTTGTTTATGTGTGGGAAAATTACATGCAGTAAAGCACTGTGTAGGTTGGCTCAGGAACAGAAGTTGATAGAAGTCATAGAAGAGTGGTGTAAAATTATTTATTTTCATAGAAAATAGTTATGCAATTTAGAGTAATGTATAGAATATAATGATTCACTGTAAAACAAATAATTCTCCTTAAACAACAGTTCATGTTATAGTAAACTTTTTGAACCTATAAATTTGAATTCACTTTTAGAGTACCTTTTTATCCTGTCATGTATGATGCCCAAGTTATTCCTCAATATTTACTCTGCTTTCACATTTTTATGTATACAGTACTTTAAATAATTAATGATGAGCACCATTTAATATGGCTGCCACAATGTTTTCATTGATGTCCTCAGCTGTATTTGAACACCCACATGTGAACACTTGTTTGTGTGACTATAGTGAACTAGCATGCAACAAACACTGCTTACTAATCTAATAGAACACTGGTGGCATCTGGGCTAAATCCTGGCCACAAGATTAAAACTGTAGCACACACTGACCATAAACTGAAATGCAGCACCATATACATAGTTTCATAAACAAAAATGAACAGCAGGGATTAACATCGGGGGATGGAAAGAAGTGTAGGATGAAGTGTATAAGCATGTTTCTTAAAAATGAATGGTTATCTTCAGGTATTTATATAGATACATGAGGGATACATGGCTTCTGAGTTTAAGGTGGCCTCCATGATCACTAGACCTACTCTGTTTTCATCTTAAACTCCTATATTGCTATGTCCTTATGTGTAAACTATTGCACAGCTGCTGTATTATATATAGAAATTAAATGGTTAACTTTTATGTTCAGTTTACAAAATTACTGGTTAGGAAAAAAAGTATGGTGAACATGTTGTTTTATGTGTTATGTAAACAATAATACATGACAGGATATGCATTAAGCTACTGTGCATCACTGCAAACCCAATGTGTGTAGTCTGTTATTGCACTAAGAAAATGGATTAACAAATAAAATGTGTAAAAAAATCGTGATCATTCATTATGTAATATCACTACATGGTAAGGTGATGGGTTTTAGCCAATGAGAGCTCACCAATTATTTTACCCATTTTATAGATATTTTTAGGTATTGGAAGGGAAATCCCTGCATCCTGATTGACTAGTACCCATGCATTGAGAGACCCCAATCAATGGGTAAAATCAAGTCCTGCCAACCAGGATGCATTATAGAAGAAATCATTGTGGCAGGTTGAAGAAATTTTAGACTTTATACAGGCAGCCATTTTTCACCCACATAGTCAAACATGTAAGAAGAAAAAAATAATTTAAAGTATACTTGCCATGATGTTCATCCTGCTAGATGACTCCAGATTTAGTTTCTGTCTTTTTCATTTCTTCAGACTATTCATCTTTTTCCCTTTGTTTTGGTTTGCTAATTCTGAGCTACCCACCCACTCCTTTCCTCAGTCACCCGTATCTCTTTCTCTCTCCTCCTGCCACCTGCACCACTCATTCACTTATTCAGCAGCTGTGAAACATGTTGAGTGAAAAAGATTCATATTCTCTTGTGGTATTAATAAAAATCAAGTGCGCTGGCCTGGTGGCACAGAGGGTTGAGGTGCTGGATGCCACACCTTGAACCATGTCTGCGACCCAGGTTCGGGAACTGACTCAGGTGCCGGGGGTCGGCAGGGCACAGGGTAGGATTGAGCATCCATAGAACTGCTCTCCTCCCCTGGGGTGGGTTAGGAATGCATGGTCGCTCTGCAGCAGCCCCCAGTGGAGACCAGGAGCACAGCAGAGGGATCGCATTAAGGGAAACACCATAGAAAAATGGAAAACACCACTCTGGGGACTGGCCAGATGATGGCTGCCAGCCCCAGACACCTCTGAAGTCTCCCAGGAAGCCATGGATAGCCTCAGTAGCACCTGGGACCGAAGACAAATAGTGTGCTGGTCTTCTCCCCACCAGTGCCTTCCCCCTCGGAAGAGAGGGATCCACCTGGTATAGGGTTACACTGGGCTATCCTGAGGATGGCTGTAGATCTGAGGTAAGGTGACTTGGGGGAGATAGTAGGAGGATGTCTGAGGGTCATGGCAGCCTGAAGGAGAGGCAGCACCCAAGCACAACGGGTGTATAAATAGAATATACAAAAAAAAATCAAGTGCAATAGTCACAATCACATACCTGAGTGAAACAAGATTCATATTCTCAGAAGGATGAATACAGGAAAGAGAAAAGCCAAAGTGGTGGGGAAGCAGTCTGGCTGGCCAAGTTGAGGAAGGAATTGCAGTTAGCAGAAGGGACTGAAAGAGGGGAAAATGCCTTTTTTTGTACAGTAGTGAGAAAATGGACAAGAAAGAGGGTATTATATGGCTAAATATAGGGTAGAGGTAGGTGGAAGACAGTGGGGACAAGACAGTTCCATGTCAAAACAGCACAACGACAACAGTGATGACTAGAAATGCAGTGAATTAAAATTTTGCCTGTGAAGTGCCTGCGAAGTGGGCACTTCACATTGTCATTCCGCTATGCAGAGTGGCCAGTGCAAAAGCTTCACTTCGCCTTGTAATTACTACTTCACATTGTCATTCCACCTTAACATGAAGTAAGGTGAAGTGACAACAATATTGGCAGCCCTTCACACACACAATCACCAGAATTAATGTGCATCCCCAAAATGCTACTGTCTTGTATCCAGAAAATTCCCCAGTGCTGACAAAGTGAAATGAGAGCATAACAAGTAATGCAAAGTCTCCCAGAATTAATGGTGCACTCAGTCATGCACGCTGTGGTCACACACAGTCACCAGAATTAATGTGCAGCCCCAAAATGCTACTTTCTTGTGTCCAGAAAATTCCCCAGTGCTGAAGTGAAATGAGAGTGCAACAAGAAATGTTAAGCCTTCCAGAATTAATGGTGCACTCCATCATGTGCACAGTGATCACACACAGTCACTAGAATTAATTTGCATCCCCAAAATGCTATTGTCTTGTGTCCAGAAAATTCCCCACTGCTGTCGAAATGAAATGAGAGTGTAAAATGAAATGCAGTCTCCCAGAATTAATGGTGTACTGCAAACACACAGACAGATTGAGACTGTACTGCTCACTCAAGAGATGCAGATGCAAAGGCAAAACAACTCCTAACCAGTGCTCACAAGTCACAAATCAAAATCTGGAAAAAAATACCTTTTGCCGGTTGGGGGTGGTAGTGCATGGCAGTAACAGTCCACTACCAATAAAGATACCACAAAGCAGTATAAAAAATTCATGCAGGTACACTGGATAGCAGGTTCACACTGTTGCAAATACTTTGGCACAATAAAAGGTGTCTGATTTAATGGCACACATCACACACACACTCACACACACTACAAGTAATGTGTAGCAAATTGAAAACCTTTAGTAATATAACCAAATGTTTTAAACAAACTGAAATTATACACTGCTGCACCACAACGATCAACAAAAAATGTCAAGAATTACTGAAAATGTTACTGTGTGTACATAAACACAGTTATTCAAGAAAAATATACCCAAAACAGAAAGACTGCCCTTTTCTCTTAGTTAATCTACTACACCACAGATACACCCCTCCACCAAAGCACACTTCGCAGTACACAGACTGAGTGTTCTAAATTAACATTCAAAATCCACACATAAATAATAAACACTCAATGATATGAGCACATGAGGGTTTCATACAATCGATGTACTAAATTGTGAGAAAAAAAAGTTGCTCAGAAAGGCTTTTTTAACAGCTTTTAGAGGACTTGACTCACAGATCTCTGAGGGGAAACTGTCTTCATCTTCCACTACACACAAACACACTACACAGAACTGAGGCTGTGCAGAACTATCTAGATTCCATGTGATCTGCAATCCCATGAAACACTGCAAAATTCACCTTTAGTGCTCAAAAACAAGGCGAAGTAAGGCGAAGTACATTGATTTCAATGTACTTCGCCTTAAAATTGGTGGAGAAGTGGTTTGGGGAAGGCAGAATAACACAAATTCATTGTTTTCAATAGACTTTGCATTTCCATTATGATGGAAAGTACTCCACTTTGCATTGTGGGTACTTAGCGGATTCTGCATTTAATTCACGAATCACTTCACAGAGCGAATTTCGGCCACTTCACCTACCACTAGTGACAAAAAGATATAGCTCAGGCAACACAGTGCTAGCACAAACAGTGAGGATGGTTTATGTGTGGGGCCTTTGGCCCCCCACAAACCCCATTGTGTGGTGCTTTGCCTCCCCACATCCCCTTGCTATAAATAACCAACTCTGGGGGGGGCACAACTCGAGGTGGGGATAAAAACGTAAGTCACTTAAACAGCAAGTGCTGTGTTACATTGCTGGATCTGTTCATTGCCATTGTCAGTTCACTGTTTTCACAGGCTATCAGACAAGACAGAGGTATTACATGAATACTTCTGCTCTGTCTTTACAAACAAGAGGGATGACCTGGTACCACAAGGGAGGAGGAAGTGGGTAGTGGGAAGGGGTTACTCAGATGCAACATCAATGAGGACAGGGCGAAAGAAAGAATTATTGACCCTCAAGGTTAATACATTCCCAGGCCAAGATAGTATCCATCATAAGGTGCAGATGGAACTAGTAGCAGAACTAGCAGGCCCCCTGGCAGGTCTGTTCAATAATTTTCTGGAATTGGGGGCAGTGCCACTGTACTGGAGAATGGTGCATGTGATGCAATTCTATAAAACTGGACCCAGATATGACTAGGGCAACTACAAGCCAGTCAGCCTGACCTTAATCTTGTAAAAGTTCAATGAGGCAATTTTTAAGAAAAGGCTGGTAGGTTTCCTGTAAAAAAAACAGTCTCCAGGATGAGAGACAGCACAAGTTCATGGCTAGGAGATCCTACTAGGTAAACTTGATTGATTTCTTTGACTGCGTGACAAGAGGTTGATATCCTTTACTTGGACTTCAGCAAGACCTTTTACTTTGTGCCCCACAGGTGGTTCATCAGAAAGCTGGAGGAGCTCGGGGTAGGGGAGACTGACTGGATAGTGGCAAACTTGATGAATCACAGGATACAGAGGGTGGTGGGTTGGGGGCTTTCAGGTTTTAGGGAAGTCACAAGTCTCATAGCTTGATCTAGTGTTCTTTAAACATTGGAGAAGGCATATATAACAAGATTTTCCTGTTTGTGGATGTATGTGGAGAGTGGATATAGCAGAAATAATACGGGACCTAAAGGAAGACCTTACCAAACTTGAGAAGTGGTCAGAAATATAGCCACTTGGGTTTTATGCCAATAAGTGCAAGGTCATGTACATAGGAGTAAAGAACCTGAGGACTGAGTATAGCCTGGGAGGAGTCCTAGTGAAGGCCTGAGGTATTAATCACTAGTGACTTAAAGTACTCATCACACTCAAGATGTCATTGGCAAAAGCCAATGAAATGCTGGGCTGCACACTGCTAAAGGAATCACTAGTATGAGGGATGAAGTCATATCACCACTCTACAGGTCATTGGTGCACCCAAACCAAGAGTACAGTGAAGTACTGGTGTACCTACCTGAAAAATGATATTAACTTGCAAGAAGTGATCCAGTGGAGGGTGATCAAGAGGGTTTAGGGTCAGCAGGGAAGTACATATGAGGAGAGACTGGAGGACATAGACATGTACTCCCTGGAGGAAAGGAGGTGGAAAAGGGGGATATGGCTGACACCTTTAAGTACATGAAGGGCATTAACAAGGTGAAATAAAAGGGCCACTTCAATCTCAGTGGCAGCAAAACTATGAGAGGCATTACCTTAAATGGGAGGGTGGAAGGTTCAGGATTTAATTCAGGAGACATTCCATTATGAAGAGGTTGGGTGTAAGGTGGAATGAGCTTGCAGAGGAGGTGGTCTCATTGTAGACAGTGGAAGGTTTCAAAAGAGGGCAGGATTGGATAAAGGGAAAGATCAGGGTCAAGGGGTGGGCAAAAAAGAGGGGTAGAAGTTGGGAGGGTATGGAGCCGTTAGTTGCCACTAGGTACTTGGCAACCCAAGCAGACTTGATGGAACACTGTGCCTTTTTTCTTCTGGCAATGTTCATATGTTCATATGAAGTGGTGCTAGGTCAGTTAGGGAAACTTGTTTGCCCTTTGCCACCCCTTCACCAAAAAGAACCAAAATGCCAGTTAAATGTCAAATGATTACTCCTAACTTAAATGTAACAAAACATAATAAGCTAGTATTTATACCAGTATTTTCATATATTTGGTCATACGTTTTTGTACAGTTTATTTAGTATCATGTCTTGGGCTATACCTATGTCACAGAAGTCATGGTTTCTACTGTTGTTTGCATTTATATGAAATCGACATTATTTTTACCATTTTTCGTGATAATCCCATTGCATGGCACTTTCCATGAAAACAATGGCCCAGATATTCAAAAGGGTTGCGCATGGCGCAACAGTGTTGTGCCATGCGCAACCCACTGATGCGCCCTGGCGCGATATTCTAAAGGGAAAAGTACGCAGCATTAAATCCCGGCGCACTGGAGTGCATCTGCAATGTATGCAGGCACAGGTGGGGGTGCCCATGCATATCCTGCACAGCCCGATATTCAGCCCAGGATGTGCAGAGCCATGCATGCGCAACCCCTACTTGCGCCAGCACAAAGTTAAGCCCCCATAAAAAGGAACAAATGATGGCCACCCACAGGTGAGCTGCTGCATTGCAGGGTGCAACACGGCAGCTGCCACCTGTGGGTGGCCACCTAAGTTCCAGCTGCACCTGGCGGTGCCCCTATGCCCGATCGCGGGCTTTCATAAAGACAAAACCCCATCCTACATCCCTGGTGGTCCAGTGGACCGCTATGTGCAAGATCGCAATCATCCATTTTAATAAAGAGAACCCCCCTGTCCTATATCTCTGGTGGTCCAGTGGACCGATTTCCGCCCGATCGCGGGCATCTGTTTTAATAAAGAGAACCCCACCCGCCAATCTCACTTGTGGTCCAGTGGACCGCACTGTGCCCGATCGTGGGCATCAGTACAACAGAAAATGTCCTATTACCCTGGTGGTCTAGGGTACCCCCCTCCCCATCCGCTCACTGAGCCCCACCGCCCCACTCTCCCCAGGTCAGCCGGCGAAGTGGCAGCACCCCACCTCACTCTGCTGCCCCATCACCTGCCAACTGACACCAGAGTTGCACGCTTGACACAGATTGAGCACATTCCAGATATGTGAATGATTCATCTACATATCTGGAATGTGTAGTACGGTATGGTTGCATGCCCATTGGCTCACACTGTGAACCAATGGGCATTCAGCACTACCAAGGTGTCAGTCAGTGGGCGGCAGGGCGGCAGGCAGGTGGGGTGCTGCCACCCACCGGCTGACCAGGGGGTGAGCGGGGCAGTGGGGCTCAGTGGGCAGGTGGGGAGGGGGGTATCCTAGACCACTAGGGTAATAAGACATTTTCTGTTGTACTGATGCCTGCAATCGAGCGGAAATGGTCCACTGGACCACCAGGGATATAGGATGGGGGGGTTCTCTCTATTAAAACAGATGCCCACGATCGGGCACATAGCGGTCCACTGGACCACCAGGGTTATAGGACTTTTTTTATCTTTACAGATGCCAGTGATCGGGCTGCAGGGGGCGTCGGTCCCCGACAACTGCTGCCTGGCAGGGCGCCAGGTGCAAGTCATCAGGGATCGGCGCACCTGCATGCAAATGGGGCCATAATGACATGCAAATGGCCCTATGTGCGCCTTGCATAAATTATGGCCCCATTTTCATGTCACCTTTTGAATATCGCTGGTGCTGTGAATGGCGCAATGGCACTTGTGCTAGCGCATCTCCATGCTCCACTCTGGCCACTTGAGCTGGTGCAGTGCCACTGTGCCATGCACAGTGGGGGGTGGCCAGGGTGCGATATTCAAAGCTGCTGAACCATAGCACAGCTCCATTGAATATCTCCCAGGCCACACCCCTGCGCAGCCAAGTTGAGCTGCACCCAGGCTTGCGCCACAGCCTGGCACAGTTTGAATATCCAGGCCAATGATTTTTCGCATCTGGGGGAAGAATCTGGGGGCTTGAACATGAGCCCTATTCTCTCAGCAGCATAAGGTGCTGCCTCCTGCTTTAGGACAACCCTAACAATTCATTTATTTAACATTTAAATCTTTGCTGATTTGTTTGTATACTGTATGCTTGCATAAAGAATTTCAGCACAGAGGTAATTTGTTTAACATGCAGTGAATCCATGACTTTGTGTGACTTCTGGTGTGATTTGCATGAAATCTGCCATTTTGCCCATTACATATTATGATTTTCTACATTTTCCATTGCAAAAACACAGCCCTAATCATGCTACTAAGAATGAACTATAGTGTTTTACACACACACAAACACACACACACACACACACACACACACATTTTATTTATCAATCTGTACTACAAGACATTACAGTACAGCCTATCTGTCACATTTTAAGCTGTCTAGTTTCTGATAATCCAAAAAGTAACTCAGATCATGCTGAATGACATCTTCTTCCAAACATATCTCCCACTTTAGTAGTTCACATAGACTGAACAGCTCTAATCAAACCTTATTTGAAGGGTAGGCAAGGGCATTAACTGAGAAATGAGCAATTAAAAATCACTGCATTCCATAAATGTCAGCACTGGAACTGACACATACTCACTAAGGAATTCCAAAGGACACCATATAAATAACTTGAGTAATTCAATATTAACGTGTGTGATACAAAATAAATAAATGTCAATTATTGTGATGTGTTACCAAAAACACACATGCTTCAAAATATCTGCTTAATGGTCTTATTAATCATCTGTTTGCTAGTCTAGTTGTAATCAGGTATGCTGATGGCATTTTACATGTGCATTTTCATTGCTCATTTCAGTTATGTTGCGATATGTTTTAAAACCCACACTTGAAGCCCAAGTTCTGAAAATTAATTAATAATACTGTATGTTCTCTGTTGGAATTCTCAAAGCTTACCCTAAGGTATCACTCCTACATTTCTAGGCCTGGAAATAAGTTTAAATATCCCAGTATTTTTACAGAGCCTCATACTGTGCATATAAGAACAAACATCCAAAGCATATAGGCATCATACATGGTATATTATTATTTTAATCTTTGTTTTATACTATAATGATAATTTGCAGAGTTAGTATGCAGTTTTCATGCTGCACACTGTATTAGAACATTTAGCATTGCCTGTCCCCTGAAATATTACCACAACCGAATTTGTTCAAAAAAACACTATACCTACTGACAGAGTGATTATACTTTGTCAGTTTCAGTTTAACTAGTAAATTACCCATTCACAAATAAGATTAGCAAGGAAAATGCAAGATATTACTTTTAAAATGCTGGAATAGTAATCTTTTCAGTTTCTACTTGCAGACAAAATAAAAATAATGCCGTTACAGTAGTTCCTAATGCTATTGCTGTCATGTGTAGTTGATTAGAGTATCTTAGCTTTAGCTTACAGTTCAGTGTTTTTTCTTTATTTAGCCTGTGCCTGAGGCAAGCTTAACACAAAAGAAAATACATAATGATGCCTTTATTCCCAGCAAATGTCAGGCACTGTAAATATCCTGTTATGTTCCATGTAATGGTTTCAATTATAGCATTTTACTATGTCAGTGCTTAGGAACAGAAAAGAGGTAGCCAGAAAAAATCTCTTTAAACTCTGTCTTAGTAATAACCTTAAGCACCAAAGCAGGGCTAGAATTAAATTCTAACAACAGAATGGTCAAGCTCCCCTGGCATTTACTGCACCTAAGCATAAGATAGAATTTAGTTCACAGCAGTCCAACAGTGTAAATCTACCCAACCCACTGAAGATGGTCTCTGGAGTGCCTTCCCTCCACAGTCCATTGTGTTTAATACTCGAGCGAAAGTAAGCAGCCAGTCTGACAGTGCAGTTTTCAGCCTTGAATAAAAAGGCTAATGGAGCAACACTGTTTGATGTCTAATTTAATTTCTATGGAATTTATGTAGCATCACAGGTCTGAAGCCTCAGAAGATCAAGGATGTCTGTTTCTTGATTCCAGTAGATTGTAAGAAAGGCCAATGATAAACACTTTAAAGTGATAGAAAGCATTCTCCACCTATTATTTTTGTTACATTGTTACATATGCTTCTTGTGGTGATTTATTTCAGGAAACTGACACACTGGCTTCTGCTACACAAAATCAGTCTTCATAGGTGTTTTGGAAGTACATGTTATGTACTGAGGTCTTATTCTAAACAGACCTAATGGTGTCAGAGAAAAACACACTAAACAGCTGTTCTCGGTATTGGTAGAGCAGGGCAAGTGGAGTAGGTACACTCTCCTTGCAATGGTCATTCAAAAGATTAAACATATTTCAACTTATTCCAATGATTCACAAAATCCTGCATACCACTCAGACATGTCACACAGCAGTGTCTCTGACTGTGCCTGATATGGGCCGAGGTGTTTTATCTTTCTGTTTTAATGTTTCAGTAATCAATCAATCAATCAATCAATCAAAATCTTTATTTATTCAGGCGAGCATCATTGAGCATAGCTCATTTACAAGATGGACCTGATTGGTCTTAACAATATAAGGTTACAGTTTTACACAAAAGACATGGTACTGATTGAACACAAATACAAAGATTTATGAACGAAACAGGTATACAAATATTTACATATGTACAAGGCAAAATTGACATTTGACCCAGATTATATTAAAAGGAAAGAAACAAACAGTACTGGAGGGATAAAGCTAGGGTAATGGGACTTGGGGGGTCATTTTTGTACGAAGTAGGTTGGAGAACAAACTAGAAAAACAGAAAATAGGAGGTGGTGTAAAAAGGGGTAGGGGAAAAGAGGGGGTGTGAGAGGACTAGGCCTTATGGAAGCAATTGCATGATTCTGGGAAGAGACTAGTGTACAGTTTTTTGAAGGATGTTAATGGAATGAGGGTATCCAATTTCAAGGTCTTTTGAAGAGAATTCCAGATAAGTGCTAGGGAATAGCTGATTGCAGCCCTTCCATACCGGGTGCAGGTAATAGGAATCTTCAGCATGATGAGTTTATTGATCCTTAGGGTGTAAGGCCTGGATGTGATCTGGTTGAAACAATCTGAGATGTAGGAAGGGAGTTTGTTTGTCAGAGCTTTGTAGATCCAGACAGCAGCATTTTGTTTCTTCTATGGTGTAGGGATGTCCAACTGACTGCATTGTAGAGAGAGCAATGATGGGTGCTGGAGGAAGATCTGTAATGAATCTAATAGCTCTATGATACAAGGTGTCCAATTTATTTAAATGGGAGAGGGAACAGTGACCATAGAGGAAGTCAGCGTAATCAGTGAGGGATAGGAATGATGCCAGGATTAACCTTTGTTTGGAATCTCTGGTCAGGTAGTGTTTGATCCTATAAAATAGGCCAAGTCTTTGTCTAAGCTTTTTCAGGAGCTCTTCAATGTGGCTAGTATAGTCAAGTTTATTGTCAATCCAGACTCCCAAGATATTTGAATTTGTCCACATATTCCAGATTTTCACCAAGGATGGTAGATAATTGTGGGAGGGTGAATGATGGGACAGCGGAAGAGAAGCTCTTGGTGGCAAAGAACATAGCTTTCTTTTCTTGGCATTTAGTAGTAGTTTCTTTTCTAGTAAATTGTGCTGTAGGAGGAGAACTCAGACTGTAAAAGCTCACAGGCTTTTGATGGTGAGGATTACTGACATATAGTACAGTATCATCTGCAAAGAGGTGAGTATTAGATTGTGAGAGATTGGAGTCAATATTGTTGATGTAAATGGCAAAGAGGATGGGGCCAGGACGGAACCTTAGTACACCTCTTAGGAGTGGTTTAGAGGTAGATAGGTCACCTTCATTTTTTACCAGTTGTATTCTTCCGGAGAGATAGCATCTGAACCATTTAAGAGAGAGTGAGTCAAGGCCTATGGAGTTCAGAGAGGAGATTAGTAGTTCATGGTCCACCGTGTCAAAGGCTTTGCTTAGATCCAGAAACACAGCACAGGTGTTACTCTTTTTGTCTAAGCAGTCTACCAGTCATTTGTAACTTTTGCTAAGGCAGAGATGGTGCTGTGCATAGATCTAAACCCAGATTAAGCTGGGTTAAGGAGATTATTGGTGTCAAGGTAGGCACTTAACTGGATGTTCACTAACTTTTCAAGCATTGTGGACAGTACTTGTAAGATGGAAATGGGCCTATAATTGTTGAGGTCCATGGGATCACCTGCCTTAAGTAGTGGAAACACTTGAGCTGTCTTCCATATTGAGGGAATAGAACCAGTGGCTAGGGACAGATTGAAAAGGTGAGTGAGGGGGCAGCTAAGGCGTGCAATGCTACTTTTAGAAGGTAGGGATCCAGAGAGTCTGCACCTGCGCTTTTAGTTGTATCTATTTGGAATAGTAGGTCTTCTACTTCTTTTAAAAGTATTGATTTGAAGGAGAATGTGGAAGCAGACTTTTGTCCCTCAGTAGATTGTAAGTTTAGTGATGACCTCATTAGATTTGCAGGTGAGGAATCAAAAGCTAGGCCAGCTGTAGTGAAATGATCATTGAAGGCATTTAAGATGTCTTGCTTGTCAGTGATTTCCACACTATTTAGGTGCACTTTGGGTGGTAAGACAGGGGTAGAAACTTGACCTAGGATCCCCTTTATGGTACCCCAGAATCTGGAAGGGTTGTGATAGGAGGAATCCAATTCAGCTGTGTAGAAGGCAGCCTTGGCATTTCTCACTTGTTTGTGCAGGAGTTTCTGGCTTTTCTGAATTGAAGCCAGTCATTTGGATCCTTGGTCTTTTCTTGCCCTTTTCCAGAGTTTATCTCTGGCAAGCAGTGGATTTAAGGTCAGCAGAGAACCAGTGACAAGATTTGAGTTTGGTTCTGACACTGGTGAGGGTGCATGTATATTGAGGGCACTTATGATAATATCATTTAAGACCTGTAGAGCTGTCTCTATTGAAGCTGTGAGATAGAATTCTTGCCAACGTGTGGTGTGGCACAGATCATGAAGATATCCTGTGATATCAAAGTTCTTTTTAGACCTTCTTGGGAGAAATTTTGCAGGGTTGGGTGGCTTGATTGTTGATCTTATGCCAGCTATGGGACAGTGATCACTTATGTCACTGAATAGTACTCCAGCATGAGAATACAGATGATGCTTATTTACCAACATGATGTCCAGAAGTGTGCTGTTGAGTTTGTTCTTTGGATTATTCCTTGTTAGTTCTTTGATTAATTGAGTGAATCCATAAGTGTCACAAAAGGTTACTAGGGGTGCAGATGCATTGGCTAGCCAATTTAAATTCAGGTCACTGGTAAACAGGACTTTCTTTGAAAAAAAAAATTGGTCATAATCAATCTCCCTGCACTTTGTAACTTTCAATAAATAATACTGAGTTAATCAATCAATCAATCAAACTTTATTTAACCAGGCAGTTACATCATTGAGCAGGCTCATTTTCAAGATGGTCCTGGACACATAGGATGTAGTAATAACAAAGACATAACAGTTTGTGCATGACAGATAGTAATATTATGTAAAAAGCAAGTCAAAGACAACTTTACATAGCTTAGGTGGTGAATACATACATAGTCAAGTTTCACATTCTATAACTAACCTCATGCAGGGAAGGGAAAGGGAGACACAAGAAAGGTTGAAGGGGAGTAACAAATAAGAAAGAGGTGCAGGGGAAATCGCTAAAAAGTAGGTGGCACCCAAGGGAGTTAGCTAAGTGCTGAGGTGGAAACAGGCCAAAGGTGGGGTACAGTGACCCTAAAGGGATCTAGCCAAAAATTGAGATAGAAGGGCCAGGTCCATTCGGTCTATGGGTATGGTTGATCAGTTGGGAATATGTTTACCTCAGACAGTCACACACGTGTGCAAGCATCAGTTTAGCAGCTGCCTGAAGATGTAAAAGCTGGGCAGGATGGGGAGTTTAAGTGCTTTTTGTACGTTGTTCTAGAGCATTGGTAGGAATGAGCTAATTGCAGTGGAGCCAAGACGTGTCCTGGTCCAAGGTATTGTAAAGTTGATGAAACGGGAGTTCCTTATACTGTAGGTAGACATTGAGTGCTCCAATAGTTTGCTGATATAGGGATGCAGATTATTGGTCAGGGCCCAGAACAACCACAAGAGTGTGTTTTTTTGTCTCCTCAGGGAGAGGGAATGCCAGTCTAATGTTTGGTAGAGTAAGCAATGATGAGTCTGTAGGGGTAGCCCAAGCACAAATATCAGTGTGTGGTGATTGTCAAGAGTGTCTAGTTTTTGGAGCTCACACTGAGGGCAGTGACTGTATAGAAAGTCACCATAGTCAAGCAGGGGAGGGAAGATAGTTTGAACCAATCTCTTTCTAGCTTCCAGGGTAAGTAAGTGTCTAATACGGTACAAGATGCCAAGACACTGCCTTCATTTTTTAGTTAACTCATTTAGGTGCGCATTGAAGTTCAGTTTGTTGTCCAGCCATACTCCCAAGTATTTGAATTTGTCCGCTATTTCTAAAGATTCACCAAGGAGGGTGGTAATCTGAGTGGTGTTGGAGGCCTTCGTATTGAGGTTGGAGAACGGGGAAATAACCATGGCTTTTGTTTTTTTGGCATTTAGAAGAAGCTTCAGATTCAGCAGGTTGTGTTGGAGTGTGATAAAATCCTGTTGTAGTTTCTTGTGGGCAAGATCAAAGAAGGGGTTGGTTGAATAGATGACAGTGTCATCCGCGAAGAGGTGAATGTTCCCTGCTAGAAGGCTGGAGTCAATATGGTTGATATAAAGGGCAAAGAGGATTGGTCCTAGGATTGAACCTTGTGGGATGCCGTCTGGCAAGGTTTTTAGTGTAGAGAGCTTATCCTGGCTTCTGATTTGCTGACTTCTATTTGTAAAGTAACAGCAGAACCACTGTACTGCGGTGGGGGTTACACCAATGTTTTCTAAAATGTCAGGTAGTATGGAGTGATCAACCATGTCGAATGCTTTGCTGAGGTCGAGGAAGAGGGTGTAGATGTATTGTTTATTGTCTAGTTCATGTAACCATTCATTAGAGACTTTGGCTAGAGCTGACACTGTGCTATGTTTGGGCCTGCACCCCGATTGAACAGGGTTAAGGATGTTTTCATTATCCAAGTACACCCTTAATTGAGCTTTGACAATTTTTTCAAGTAGCTTGGATAAGATGGGAAGCAGTGAAATGGGTCTGTAGTTGTTCAAGTCTGTAGGGTCTCCTGATTTAAACAAGGAAATAATATGTGCGATTTTCCAAGTATATGGCAATTCCCCTTGGACTAGTGAGCAATTAAAAAGATGGGTATTTGGTGCTGTCAGGTAGGAATAACCTGCTTTTAGAAAAAAAAGTTCTAATAAATCAGCACCCACACTCTTTTTAGTGTCTAATGGGTGGTGGGGGGGTCCTCTACCTGTTTGCAGGATATCGGGAAGAACTTGAACAGAGGGCTGTCAGACCAAGGGCTAGAGACTGGGCTAGGTATTGATCTGGCATAGCAAGTGGTGCTTAGTTTACTGGCAGGCGAGTTGTTAAAGGAAAGGCCTGCAGTTATGAAGTGGCTATTGAGCTGTTCAGTGATCTCAGCCCTGGATGTATATGTAATGTTAGTAGCCACAATTTCAGCTGGAAGAGGAGTGGCAGGGGAGTGACCTTCAATCTCTCTTAGAACATGCCAGAATTTGGCTGAACATTTTTTGTTTTCCTCGAGGGCGGACTGGAAAAAGTGTTCTTTTTCCAACCTGACTATTTTGGTGCAGGCATTCCTGGCTACTTGGAAAGAGAGCCGGTCTGTGTCAGGCTGAGATTTCCTAGCCTTTTTCCATAGGAGGTCTCTGTGCCACAGGGCCCTCTTCAGTGCTGGGTTGAACCAGTCAGGAGCATGTTTCCTTAACTTAATTTTCCTTAAGGGTGCATGCTTGTTGATGACCTTAAGTAATAACTCCTGGAAGATGCAGAAGGCTTCTGAGGCAGTGGGTGCGAGGTAGAAATCCTGCCAGTGGATGTCCCCAAGGTCAGCTAGAAAGGCATAGAGCACAACATTTTTCATGCTGTGTTTAATCTTGAAGGTGGAAGGAAGGTGAGAGGAGTACCTGACACAGGTGATTGCACAGTGGTCACTCAGTTTATTATGGAAGACCCAGTATGGGAGATATTATGTGCTTTACTGACCAGAATAAGGTCCAGTAAGGCGCTTCAGTCAGGATTTTTTTTTATTTAGCTGAGTAATCTCGGGGTCATCTGAGCTAGCCCATGTCCATCACAAAATCCTTGGAGCCAAGGCGCCTGGCATTGGTCTCAGTTTAGTTAAAGTCCCCCATTAGGATGCATTCAGAACTTGCTTTTTCCAAGAGGGAATGCAGGTGGGTCAATATGCCCAGACTGGCTGCAGGAGTCCTATAGCATACAGCTACCAGTAAGGTAATTCCAGGTGCCAGAATAATTTTAAGGGAGAGGCATTCAAATTCCTTGGACAATGATGTATGGTCAAGGTTGGTAATTTGGAATTTGCCTTTGATATAAATGGTGACACCTCCTCCTCTGGTAGGTCTGTCACACCTGTATAGATTATAGCCAGGGATGCAGAGAAAATTATCGGGTATGTTGCTCTTGAGCCAGGTTTCAGAGAACATGGCTATATCAGGGGATGCATGTAAAACCCAGGCTTGGGCCTGGTCAAATTTGCTGGCAAAGCTGCATATGTTCATATGAAGGAAGCTCAGGTCTTTTAACTGGACAAACTCCCCAAGAGCAGCTAACAGTGGGGGGCCGGATTTAGTTCCATGCTACCTGCAAAGAGAAGCAGTAGTACTAGTAATTTCCTAAGGCATCTAACCAAGAACCTCAGAAAAGCTTTATTAGGACACTTTTTCTGGTCACAGGCACTATCTGTGGGGTGGGTGTCAGTGGGTCTCTGGTAATTGGCATACAGCAATTAATGTTATCCTGACAGATAGGGTAAGATAGGTCAAATTTGAGTGGGGCAGCAAGGGATGTGAGTCGGTGTGAGTGTGTGAGTATCGGTGCCCTTCGAGGGTGTTAATTGAGTAGCTGACGCCATTGGCCTCTGCTCCTGGCATGAAGAATTGTTTAGTCTGTTCCTGCCTTCTTTTAAGTCCATGATGGGCTCAAAAGTAAATATGAGGATGCATACAAGGAGTAGGTAGGCAAGGGCTGCCATCATGATGGTATAAAGAGTCCGGGGGGGCACCTTCATGTGATAATGGCTACAATGCTGTACCACTCAGATTATGTTTTCAAGGGTTAAAATGCTGTGTCAGAACTATTTAACTAAGGTGAGGAAACATTACATGGGTAAGTCAGTAGTGGAATAAGGAGCATAAAGAGAGAGGGGAGCAGTTAAAAGAAGGACCAGCAAAATGCTCAAAAGTGGAGAACTGAGAGATGAGACTTCACGGTAATGCTGTCTTTAGGAGGCAGTCGGAGGAGGACTGTACAAGAGAGTGGCTCAGGAAGTGTAGCCTTATTATGGGTGAGGAGTGCTATTTAATAATGGCCAGGGTTTGGGTGGGTGGGTGGAGGAAGGAAGAAAATACCCTAAAGAGTACCAGACACATCTGCAGAGCAGATCTTGACTCGGTTTAGCCAAGAGCTGTTTTGTACTGTTTTTCCCATTTTAAAAATCATCGCCAAGAGCACAGCTTGAGAGGCCCACCAATCCGCACAGCATAGCACAGCACGAAAGCCTTATCCAATTAGAGTGCTGTGGGTGGGTGAGAGTATGGTTTCTGCATACCTGGCTAGATGCTGGGTAGGGAGGGTGAGTGACACTCGGGCAGTTTCTGTCACTGTCATGGCGTTAATCGGTCTTGGAAGGTGATTTTGCAGTCACTGCGCTAAATCACCTTTCAGGACCCATTAACGAAATGACAGTGCCAGTGTTCATGAGGTGGCCTCTCAAAAAGCCTATGTTCCAAATTTGGTGGAAAAAAATCCAACAAATGTCTGTTTTACGAGCGTGCATTGTGCAGTTGCTACGCAGGCTCGTAACTTCGCTCATTCGCAATATTTTAATGCTGTATTTTTAGCATTGGCATTTTTGTGTACCTCCTTGTGAACAGTGCAGCCGTCATTTTCCACATCCTGCCCGAGATGTGTTTCTGCACTCCCGGCGCACAATTGCACAGTCGCTGTGGGAAATCAGTGTTTGGACCAGATTATGAAAATAATAGTGACACAGTTCATGAGGAGAGCTCCTAGAATGCCTATGTTGAAAATTTGGAGCTGATACTCCATAAAATGACTGTGTTACGAGCATGCCAAGAGATTGTACACATGCTCGCACTGGGCCGTGCATTTGTGATATTTCACCTGATTTTCACCATTGCCATTTTTACACACCTCTTGATGAACAGTACAGCTGTCACTTCACATATCCTGCCCAAAATGTGTTTACGCACTTCCGCGCAGAATAAGCGTTCACGCGCGAATCACTCTTGGGACACTTTGAGGAAATGACAGTGACACTGTAGATGAGCAAAGGTGCTAAAATGCCTATGTTGAAAATTTGGTGTCGAACGCTCATTGAAAGTGCTAGTGCTGCAAGCGTGCCTTGCATATTTCCCATGCACCCTTGCAACTCCGCAACTTTCATATATTTGTATGCCACATTTTCAGCACTGCCATTTAATTACGCCTCCTTATGAACTGTGCAGCTGTCAGTTTTCCCGCACTGCACTAACAAACACCCACAGGGACACCCTAATGCCTCTCACTCTCTGTAGGGCGGGGGTGGGTTGGCATCAGTTCAATACTTGACTGCCACTCCTATGCTGCATCTCTCTAACTCCTGCACTGCCAATGGCAGCAAGACAACATTCGGCATTGACAAATGCTTGTTTGTCTGTGGTCTGACATTTATTTGATTTTCTATAGTAGTTTTGTGTGGTTAAGGGAAGTATTGAGTTAGTCTGTTTCTATTTTAGTTTTAGATATTTTGTTTAGTTCTTAAAGTGATAGAAACATAAAATGTGATGGCAGATAAGGACTGCTTGGCCAACTTAGTCTGCCCAATTCCCCTGCCTACTGTAATACTGCAGACCCAGCATGATCTCTTGCTTTAACCCTCCTTCCCTCTATTTCTGTACCACTAAGATTTCTTTATGCCTATCTCATTTATTCTCGAATTCCGTTACCATTTTTGCCCCACCACCTCCTCTAGGAGGCTATTTCAGGCATCCACTATTCTTTCCTTGAAGAAGTACTTCCTCACATCTCTCATGAGTCTACCCCCTCCAGCTTCATAGCATGACCCCTTGTTCTTGAGCACCTTTTTTTCTGAAAGATGTTTCCCTCTTGAACCTTATTTATGCCTGTGAGGTGTCTGAAAGTCTATATTGTATGCCCACTCTCCCTCCATTCCTCCAGGGTGTACATACTGAGGTCCTTTAGTCTCTCTGCATGGGGCTTGTGATGCAGACCCTGCACCATTTTAGTTGCCCTCCTCTGGACCACCTCTGTTCTATCAATGTCCTTCCAGAGGTGTGGTGTCCAGAACTGGACACAGTACCCTAGGTGAGGTCTCACCAGTGATCTATATAGTGCCAACACCACCTCTCTTTCTGTTGGTAATACCCTCCCTATGCACCCTAGCATCCCACTAGCTCTTCTCACTGCCTTGTCACACTGTCTGCCCACCTTTTGGTAACCAGATATGAGTACCCCTAGGTATCTTTCCTGTTTGGTGGTTGTTAATACCATTCCCCATATTTTGTACTCCACCCTTGGGTTTCTGTGCCCCAAGTGCATGATTTTGAACTTCTTCAGATTGAAACTTAGCTGCCACACCCCTGACCACTCCTCTTGCTTTCTTAGATCAGTATTAACTTTTTCACCTCACATACAGTGTCAACCCTATTGCCGATTTTAATGTCATCTGCAAAGAAACATACTTTCTCTTCTGGCCCATCATCAGTATTGTTCCCTTTGGCACCCCACTTTTCACCCTCCCTTCCTCAGAGTGAATTACGTTTTCCACCACCTTCTGTCTCCTGTCCACTAATCAATTATTTACCCAGTTTACCACCATTGGAGCCACTCCTAGGCTGCCCAGTTTGTGTATGAGTCTCCTATGTGGAATGGTGTTGAAGACCTTACTGAAATCTAGGTAGACCACATACATCACTCCACTCCAATCTATTTCCCTGATCACCCAGTCAAAGAAATGTATCAGATTTGTTTGACATAATCTCCCTCCAGTGAATCCATGTTGCCTGGATCTTGTAAGCTACTGGATTCAAGATATTAAACAATCCTTTCCTTCAGTAGTGGCTTCATTAATTTCCTCACCACAAAAGTCAGGCTCACTGGCCTGAAATTGCCAGCCTTCTCCTTGCTAGCACTGTTGTGAAGTGGGACTGCATATGCCCTTCTCTAGTCCTCCAGAACCACTCCCGTCTCCAGAGAGTGGTTGAACAGTGCTGTCAGAGGTGCAGTCAGCACCTCTCTGTGCTCCCTAAATATCTTTGGATGCACCCCATATGATTCCATTGCCTTGCCCACTTTCAAATTTGTGAGTTCCTTCAGAACTCTCTTCTCGGTAAATGGACTAGTGTCCACCACCCTTCCTTTGATTTTCCTTGCACTTACCTGTTCGTCACCTTCCCCTTCCTCTGCGAACACTGAACAAAAGTATTTGTTCAAGATGTCTGCTTTTTCTAGGTCCACCTCCACACACTCCCCCTTTTCCTCCTAAACCTTACTACCCCTCTCCTGGTCTTTCTCTTTTCTCTTACATACCTGAAAAATATCCTGTCCTCTTTCTTTACTGCCTTGGCTACTTTCTCTTTTGTTTGCGCTTTCTGCTCCTAATTGCTTTCCCTGCCTCCCTCTGTTTCTCCTGATAAACTTTCCTTTACTCCACTCCTTGTTTGTCTCCATATACTACCTGAATGCTAACTTTTCTGCCCTTACTTTTCTGGACATCTCTTTCAAGAACCATAGCGGCCTCTGTTTTCTCTTGGTTTTACTTACTTGCCTGATGCACAGATTTGTTGCCTTCTCTATCCCCCCTTTTAGTTTTGCCCACTGTTCTTCCACTCCACCTCTGTCCTCCCCCCCCCATAAGAATATCAATGAGGCATTCCCCCATCTTTTTAAAATTGGCCCTCCTGAAGTCCAGGACCCTTGCCATTGTATGGTTTGATTCTGTCACAGTACTTATAATACACCACACTGTACAGTGATCACTGGTCTCCAGGTGCCCACCCACTTTGACTAGCATATCCTGATATTGAGTTCATGTTGACTGTGGCTCATCCTATCTGTGCCCATGTTGCCCATTCTTGAAAGGACTGTGACAATCACAGGCAGTTGTAGATCCAGAACAAACTTCCTCAGCATCAAATGAAGCTAGAAATTGTCACCAGGTTGAACTTTTCACCATACATTGTCAAGCCTTGTATAAACAACACAAAACCATCTCTGCATATCTGCTGCTGCTGCTTCATTCAAACCGTGACAGTGCCGAAGTATCCATGTCGCTGATAACAGACAAGTGGCAACTAATGGCTGGCCTGATCATAATTCTAAGGCCATTTAAACATGTAACATAGGCAGTGAGTGTGGACACTGCCTGTATTACTCAGGTCAGCCAACTTTCACCATTGCTAAGGCAGACACTGTTAAATGTACAGCACATGCTGGAGGCAGGTGGTGATAGAGGAAGCTGTACCTTAATTGAACACATGCTTCATGTCTTGTACTGCAATATCCATAGTTCCAGCATTCTGAAGATTTTGTGACTGCCACAATAGTAGACCCATGATATAAACAGGGCATGTCATGAATACTTTAAGGTGGGCCTGATCAGGTCCAAGATTTAACAGACCGGCTAACAAGACAGGTACATGGGGAATAGATGTTAAAGTCACAGATATGAAATGCAGAAAATAAAAAAGTCATCAGAGATCATGTGTTGTTATTACCTCACATGGGAAACAGGCTGATAAAACATGCAAGGTAACAGAAAAAAATAACTACAAATCCTCTTTGGGATTTTTTTCCCCCCAAGCAGCAATTGAAGGCATGGAGGTAATGAAGGAGGCTGGCGAGGCAGCAGGTTTATGGGTAGAGAAATGCATATTCAGCAGACACCAGGTACCTTACCATTATAACAGAGCCCTTGCTGTAATGGAGTTGCAAGGTCAGTAACTGGCCAGCACTGGCTGCCATAGCAGTCAAATACCTAAGCTACCCACTCTTAAGTGTCAGTGTGAAGAACTTATTCAGGTCTGGAGGGGTCATTGTGCAGGACAGGCATACAGATATGTCCCCTAGAAAAGTTGGCATGCTGACATTTATTAAAATGAACATGGGTCACATTCCATGCAACACAATCACATCTGATTTTCTCCCACATGAAAGTGGTGGTGGTGAAGATGAATCCAAAGAGCCTGATTATATAAGCACAACAAAACAGCATTCTACTGAGGTACATGAAGCAAGGACAGAGAAAGAATTCCCATGAGGGGACAACTCCAGTCTGTAAGTCTGTGAAGACTGCTTCCTTAATAAGGATGATTGAAGCTTAAAAAGCAATGTGTTCTGTCCATCCTTTCACAAATCCTTTTCTTTATGATTTAGTTTTGGGTTTACTGTCATTATATTTTCCCCAATTCTTTTTTTTTTTTTGTATGATCTTTTTTCCGCCTCGTGCTCACCAGTCCTCCACTCCTTCGGGCTCTTGCCAAGTTCCCCCTGACCTCTTCTGTCCTTGCCTGGCCCTCCTCTGATTCCCCAGATCACAGCAGACCCCCGGGATATCCCGGTGTATCCCTTCACCGGGTGAGTCCCTCTCCTCTGAGGGGGAAGGCACTGGGGGAGGAGGATAGCCCCAGAGCACACTTCTAGAGCCCAGGGATGCTGCTGGGGAACAGGAGGCACCGGGAAGGCACTGGAGGCCCTCAGGAACAGAAAGCCATCATCCGGAGGCCAGCAAGTGATTTTCCTGGCTTTCTTGAGGTGCATGACATCCTGGACATCAAGGCGAAAGCCAACGTCTGTCATGCACCTCCCCAATGACTCCGACGTGCTGCTCTACCACTGCCTCTGCCAGTGGTCGCCCAGCACCGGGTCGTGATCCCTACCCTCCCTGGAGACAGCGAGCAGTCTTGGGATGCTCAAGCTGCCTCCCCCCCCCAGCTGGCCCTCCAGCGGCCTGAGCTTATTCCTGAACCCAGGTCACTGGCGTCGCAAGCAGAAATCCAACCTCTGCGCCAACAGGCCGGTTTCCCCAATTCTGCTGCTCTTGCACATATCCATCTGTTTACCTCCATCCACCCTCTCCCACATGATTCCTACAGATAAACTGTAACATCAGTGAACATTATATCATTAAATGACAAGTTTGCAAATAATTACATTGGTTGTTGCCACTTCCACTGCATGCATCCAGACTGAAAACCTCAAACTTATAAGTCAGTGTAAATGCCACTGCCATCCATGGAGACCATGCATCCTCCAGCAGTCAAAACACCACATCCTCTTCCTCCTCTGGCCTGCTTCTGTCCTCCACATCCACAAACAACCCTGGCCACTGCTGCCTCTACCCCATGAATCCAGGCTGAGAAACATGACTCTTAAGCCAGCGTAAATGTCACTGCTGTGCAGACCTACAACTAGCCAGGCAGCCATCAAGCCAATCCTCCAGCCAGCCAGCCCATAATGGCAGCAAGACCTGAGGTCCAGCAAAGTCCATGTATGTCTGCTGTGATGGTAGGTTACTTTCACTGCAGTTCACACTCCTTATCCTAGCTGTTGGTGGTAGTCCGTCCCTCTCTTAGGAGGGGCTTCTTCTACCTTACTTGCAACACCATAAAATGTGTTTCATTCTTTCCTTTTACATCCCTCTCACTGTAGGTTTGACCATTCACAGGAATGACTGACAAGGCAGTTACAGAGCCAAACAGCAAGCAAGGGACCTGTTTAAGTTGCCCTTTCACCACCGCCTTCTCTATGGCACCATCATGCCAGTACATGTCATGGCCCTCACTGATATGATGACTATAATTAATTTTTTGTTTGTTTGTTTACTGTTTTAAGTTTTCTTTTCATAGGTACACAAAGACACAGGGGCCAAGTCCAGGCTAAATAATTTTTCTTTTTTCTTCACAGGCAACAGCCAGGTACAGTAAAACTTGGAGTGGACAATGGATATACTGTCTGTGCCACAATCCACACTGTGGCTAACTGAGTCAAGAATAAATCATTTTCTCTTGTATTCATGGGTCTTCTGCCCTGCTGCCTCCATCAAGCAAGACTTGTCCTCCTCTGCCTCCTCTGTCTTGAGCACCTTCTTGCCATTTCAAGACATGGTAACCACCAATGTGATGGTAAATATCCTTTTCAAATGTTATATTTTTCTTTCATTTTCTTTTTTTCGTTTCCTTTCACAGGTGCAAGTGCAACACAATACAAGTATATATTCTAGAGTCTAACAAATGTCTGTCTTGTATTCACAGGTCCCTTTCCAATTCATTGCCTCCTCCTCCAACAAGTGAGCCATCACCATATTCTGCACAAGATCATTAATTTTGTCAACATGTCAGACTCATACTTGAACCTCCTCCTCCCTCAGCTTCTCCATGAATATATGTGGGCTTATTAAAGTCAACCTCTCTTCTGCATCCAATGTGAATAACAGTCATCCACCTAATGCCACTGCATTATGCTACATTATTTGTCACATAACTGAAAATTACCTGAAACGAGAGTAACAGGAGCAGAAAACAGTGACACAGTGACGCGCAATTAACATTTAAGGATTTAAAAACAAATATGGAAAAAAAGAAAGCTTACCTTCCCATGTCAAAAACATTGCAAAATAAAATGATTAAATCTGAGCCACACCCATACATCAAAAGAATTTTGTCACCCTAATGATAAATACCTGAAACAAAAGAAACAGGAACCACAGATGGTTAGAAATAGGAAAGATTGTACTGTAAAGGAGTGTGTGTGTGTGTGTGTGTGTGTGTGAGTGAGTGTGTGTGTGTGCATTATCCCCAAAATTCCCTCTAGTATGAGCATGGAAAACTTAAATATAACAAACACAAACAAACAAAAAACAAAGACGGGGCTGAATAAGATGTCTTTGTTTCCATAGCAAGTGCTGGACATCTGGAGAAGTGTCATTCCCAGGCACTAGAAGGACTATAGCTAGGGGTCCATCTTTACTGACACTACTACATTGGTGGAACAGAGCATTGTGGGATAGTGGAGGACAGGCACTCCATTTGTTTTTGTTTTTTATGCACTGCAAATTCTAAAGGTTTCTGTGTTTTTAAGCAACACAGGCTACTTAGGGAGATACTGTATTATTTTTTCAGTTTTATACCACAAGAATACTTGTAAGTACATTTTATTAGCATTTTAGCAACATCTGGGGCAGCTTTCAAAACAGGAAGTGACACTGGTAGCATTTCTGGGTTGCTGAGATTTAAATAGCAGCCTCAATAAGTGGTGCTGAGATTAAACAAAGGAAATATTGTAATGTAAAGGATTCTATGTGTGTGAACCCCATCCCCAAATGTCCCTCTAGTCTGAGTGTGTAAATTTTAAATATAAAAAGGGGGCAGAATAAGGTGTCTCTGCTTCCATAGCAACTGCTGGGCATCTGGGGAAATGTAGTTCCCAAGCACTAGAAGGACTACAGCTAGGGGTGCATCTTTACTGATACTACCACACTGGTAGTACAGAGCATTGTGTGATAGTGGAGGACAGGCACTCCACTCATTTTTTTGCACTGCCATTTCTAAAGTTTTTTTTTAGCAGCACTGATTACTAGAGGACATAGTATTTTAACAGTTTTATGCCACAGGCACACTTGTATTTGCCTTTTTCTAATCAGTTTGGGAACATCTGGGGCAGCTTGCAAAACAGAAAATGACGTTGGTAGCACTTCTGGTTTGTTGAGATTTAAACAGCAGCCTCAGTGAGCGGAGGTGAGCACAGGGCAGAGGTGATGCTGGCAGAGGCAAGTGTGTCTGCCAGTGTCAGCCAGGGGCAGCCAGGAAGCCATACATCTTTCTAATACCAAGGTAGGCAAAACATAAACTTTGGTATAAGGAAAATTGCACCTATGGAAGGAGAATTGGGATATGTTACCCTGGCTAATTGGCAGATTGGAACAAAATATAGAATATGTGAAAATTTAGCATCAACTCAAATACAGCTTTTGAAGCCTCTACATGTACACAATTGAAAAAGATTAGGGAACTGAAAAATAATAATATTACATCTGGAAATGAAACTGAATAAATATGAGAGCCTAAACCTCCTCAAATAAATAGATTATGAGGCACAAAACATAAATGCCCATATAAGCACTTCACAGAATCCAAGTGATGTATACACAAGCGCAAACACCCCACAATTTCAGTTAATTAATATAGATGCTGATACACAATGGAACAATGTTAAAAAAGACAAAGGGAGGATGATCATGATTTGGAGGATGATTGGACCTTAATTTAAAGTTTATTGTTCTAGGAATTAATACCTTTGAGCCAAGGCTCTTCTACAAAGGTTCCATGTCATTAAGTACAAAAACATAGTAGACAGTGTTACAAACAATTAGTAAGCCGTTTAACAAGGCCACAACTTAAACAGTAACATTTATGTACAGAAAAGAAAAAGGAACTCAGAGGCAGTGTCAAGGGCAAGGAATAAGGATTGGAGAGCTTGACAGGGAAGAGAGGGAGAAATAAGAAGTTTAGGAGCAGACAGAACCAGGTTAGTGGTACTCAGGCTGTCTTTGTCAAAGAGGAGACCATGGTGGTTGAGTGAAACAAATGTAAGTGCACTCAGTGGGATGAGACTTTAGTCAAAACAGTCACAGGAGCGGGAGGCTGTGAGGTGAGTGTAAAGTATGGTTTTGAAAGCTCCCAATGTCGTGGAGGATAGGGAGGGCAGGTTAAGGGCATTGTACCAGGTAGGGGCACGGTATGTAAAAGATCTTTGTCCCTGAGCAGTCTGGCATCTAGGGACAAGGAAAGGTTGGTGGTCAGATCTTCTGGTGGTACGAGTGCCATTGTTCAGGTAGAGCAGGTCCCGGATACATGGAGGAGTGAGTCCCAAGATTGATTTTTTTGCCATCACACAGGTGAGATACATGAGGCGATTGGAAAGATGCAACCAACCAGTTTCCTTGTAGAGGTCACAAGTGTGGGTCCATCTCTGTGCCCCAGTGAGGAGTCGACAGGTTTTGTTTAGTGCTGTTGAGATGCGCTTTAGTGCAGTGGTAGTAACTGAGCCATAGACAATTAGACCATAGTCTATGATTGAGATGATGGAGCTTTGAATAGCAATCCTCAAGGCAGCTTGGTTGAAAAATTGACAGTTTCGGTGCAAAATTCTAATGCGTTGGTGCACTGTTTTTGCAGTGTTATCGATATGGGCTGCAAAAATAAGACACTCTTCAAAAGTGATACCAAGGTATTTGAAGGTGTTCACTTGTTCTAGTGTATTTCCAAGAGAAGTTTTTATGATGAGTGGAGTATGCCTATTTCTGCTTTGATGACTGGCGAAAAGCATGACTTTTGTTTTTTTTTGATTTAGGACCAGTTTGTGCTCAAGGAACCACTTTTCAACACATGAGAAAGCAAGCTGCAAGCTCTGTCACAATGGATTTGGATCCTTGCGGGAGGAGAGAATTAGCGCCATCAGCGAGAGTATTAATTTTTCAGGGCAGGATTTGGGAAGCAAGTTTAGAAATAGGCTGGACGAGGAGAGGACCTAAAATTGAGCCCTGGGGGACACCAGAGAGGACCGGTTTGGAGTCAGAGAGAACCTCAGAGATTTTTACTGTTTGAGAACATTGTGCCAGGTAACTTTTTACCCAGGCTCAAGGTCCCTCAGCTAGCCCAATGTTGAGCAGAAGAGAGATTAGAAGGCTATGGTGAACAGTGTCAAAGGCCTTTGTGAAGTCTATGAAAACAGCTCCAGTTAAATAATCCTTATCCAAGGCTTTGGGAGTTTCACTAGAGAAATCAAGTAGGGCCGTCAATGTACTGTGTCCTTTCCTAAATCCGTGTTGCTGAATGCAGAGTAGATCATACTTTTGCAGGTAGTCTGATAGTTGATCTGCCATGATCCGTTCAAGAGCTTTGGAGAGGGGTGGAAGTATAGGTATGGGCCGATAGTTCCCTGGTGTGGATTTGTCGCCCCCTTTATGCACTGCTCAGGACTATAGCGGCCTTCCATGTGTTGGGGAATTGACTTTGGCACAGGGAGAGGTTGAGAATTTTGGTGAGGGGGTGGATCACTTCTTCCAGGGTGAGGGACAGAAGTTTTAGATCAATGGTGTCACTGCTATTTCTAGATTTAGAGCAGGCCTTTTTTATGTATCTGTAGGCTTCATATGTCTTAACTATTTTAAAGTGAAATTGCGGTTTGTCTGGCAAGGTGGTTTGGGATATGAGTTTTGGAACTGACAAGTCCTGGAAGAAGTCTGGTGAGAGGACACCACTGAGGTCAGTGAAGGTTTTATTTAGGGCATTGGCCATAGTCTTAGGGTCACGGGTAGTGGAGCCATCAATGTTCATTGCCGTGGGAGAGGATTTAGATTGTTTGCCCGTAATATTACGTATATTGTCCCAGAAGCATCTCCCATCTCCCCAGGTGGTTTCTAGAGCATTCTTGAAATAGGAGCTCTTCATTTGCCAGATTTGTGAAGTGCATAGGTTGCGTGGCTGTTTATAGTTAAGTGAGTCTGTTATGGAGCCTGTGGCCCTGGCTATAGCCCAAAGATGGTCAATTGCTTTAAGCTGAGCCAGTAGTTTGGTTGTTAGCCAGGGATTAGAGAGGGCTTTGATTTTATGTTTTGAGAAGGTGCGAGGTGCATAGGCAGGTGTTGAAAGTTTTAATGAAGAAGTCTAGGGCAGCATCCACATCCAGCGATTGTAGATAGAGGACCAGTCTTGTTGTAGGAGGCAGATCTTAGCTTAGCAAGGTTTCCGTGTGGTAGCATTCAACTTAGGATGGTTTTAGGAGGTGGTTTGTGGAATTTATTTGTCCAGATACAGATCACAGGGGAGTGGTCACTGAGGGAGTCGGAAAGAACGGTGGTGTTTTTTATCCGGTCCGGGCGATTAGTAAGAATCCAGTCAATGAGAGTGCTGGCTCCAGTCTTGTCATTTTTTCTAGTAGGGAGTTGACCATCTGTGTTAGGTTGGTTGCTAGGATAGTATCCCTGCTGGGTCCGATATCTGAGGCAAACCAGTTTATATTGAAATCACCGAGACGGAGGAGCTCAGAGTCAGGAGGTTGTAATCTTGCAAATTCAAGGATTAAATTAGTAAATATAACATAAAAATTAACAGGGGTAGGAAAGAGCTATGACTTTTAACACTGAACAGCAAAACACCTTTGAGCCCCTAGCACTGGGTGAGATTATTCAGGAAAACAATGGACCAGAATTAAATCAATATAATTGTCCAGAAAAAAATGCTAAGGCCTGCCAAGTTTTCATTTTTGGTGATTCTATAATTAAATACACACATAGGTTTATCTGTGGGTCAGATAAACTAAATCAGAAAACCAGCAATTTCCCAGGAGCTAGGATATATGACATTGATAACATCTCAGAGAAAATTCTGCAAAATGCAGGTGAGAACCCACTAGTGGTGGTCTATGTGGGCACTAGCATGTTGGAAGACAAAATATAGATGAAATGAAAGGGGAATATATGATGCTCTGAGAAAACTTAGAGAAAATGGGCTGTCAGATTGCGTTGTTAGAAATACTGCTGATACCTAGGGCTAACAGATGGAGACATATAGAGACCAAGATGGTAAATGAATGGCTCTGGAAATGAACTCAATGTAAGGCTTATAAATGTATCACAAACTGGGAAAGATTTGCAAACAAAAATAATTACCATTGCTGGGATGGCTTACGTTTAAGCAAGCATTGTAGTGCAGATTTGGGAAAACAGATTACTTGGCTCGATTACTGCAATGCCCTCTACCTAGGGCTAGTGGAGGTTGATCTTTGCCACCTACAGCTGGTGCAGAATGTAGTGGCCAGGTTGTTGACTGGCCTTTCAAGGTCATGTCACATTACACCTGTGCTGTGCTCTCTGCATTGGCTTCTGGTTAGGTGGTGGATCACCTTCAGTGTTGGTTTGCTGGCCTATAAAACCTTGCATGGACTAGGGCCCAGTTACCTGCAAGACCTCCTACAGTCTTGTCACCCATCTTGTTCCCTCTGGTCAGCTGTTGAGGGCTTCCTGGTGATTCCTAGGGTCTAGTTTAAATCATCAGGTGCTTGGGCATTTTCGTTTATGGCACTGACCTTGTGGAATTCACTACCTCGTATGATTAGGGGAGCCCCATCAGTAAATACGTTCAAAAGGGAGCTAAAGACATTCCTATTTTGAGAAACATTTCCCTCCAGCTGATGATAATTTAAGTAATTTAAATGTGGTATTTTACATATTTTGCTGTTGATATGTAGCTTGCTCACTTGTTGAGTGCCTTGAATCAAAATGAAATTGAGCACTATATTAAATAAATGAAATGAATTGAACATTGATTACAAAAAACTTAACCCTGGAATAAATGGGGCTCAGATCTAAAATAATGAAATAAAAAACAGAAAGGTTGAACTGAGTAAGAAAGAAGGCATACGTTTTTATATAGCCAATGCATATAGCTTAAATACTGAATTATTAAAAAATCATAGTCTGAATTAATAATAGCCAAGCAATATATAGATACAGCTGCAGTTACAGAAACATGGTGGGACAGTACAAGTGAGTGGAATAAACATATACCAGGCTACATGTTGTTAAATAGAAATAGGAACAGTTGAAAAGTAGGAGGAGTGTGTGCATACATTAAGGAAGGAGTGGAATGGTTAAAACTAGGTGGTATATAAAAAAGATGATCCAGATGTGGAAAGTGTCTGGGTAGGTTCCACCCTCAGAACTTGCTAGCGTTAGAGCAGTGAGTCACTACGGCACCAAACGACAATGTCACTGACTACACTTTGAGCTGTGCCCCCCTCATCCCCCCTAAATATAGATTTCAGTTCCGGGGGACAGACTTCAAGGCGGGGGCAGCAATGTCAGATTTTGGCACTGTAGTGTCTTGGTGCCCTAATGCTGGTGCCCTGAAGCACTGCAGTGGTCTGGGAACAGCTAATAACAGAAAAGGGGGAAGATAATGGTAGGAATTTGCTATAGACCACCTAACAGTGATAATGACTATAATCAAGAACTATTGAGGGTGATCTCAAAGACAACTGAAGTGGGAAATCTAATTGTTATAAGGGACTTTCATCTACCAGAAATTAAATGGAGTGATCTAAGTGGAGACTCATATAAGAAAAATATTTTGTAGACACACTACTTAATGGGGGCTTAGAGCAGAAAATATCAGAACCAACAAAGAGAAGGTAATATTTTAGTCCTGATTATAACCAATTTAGTTCATGAAGTATAAAATATCATGACAGGGGATAAACTAGGTACCAGTAATCACAACAACATAAGATTTAACATTAAAACAAATATGTTGAAAGCAGAAAGGGCAACAGGCATTCAAAATTATACTAAAGCAGATATGAAGAAAATCAGGGAAAGCTACCACGAATGGGAATGGGAAAAATAATTAGATAGGAAATCATCAGAGGAATGTTGGACAAAAATCAAAAACAAATTATTAGAGGTGGAAAACAAGTATGTTCTGGTTAAGCAGATTTATAACAACAGAGAGAAAATTCCTTTATGTGTATCCCATAGGTATGAAAGCAAATTAGGAAAAAAGAAAAAAGCCTGTGTAATATCTAAGAAAATGCCCAGTGTAAATAACATACAGAAATAGAAACTACAGCTTAAAAAAACAAAAAAATGTTTATGGAAAGAATGAAAGAATCTAAAATTCAGGATAGCACATACTAAAGACAACAACAAAACCTTTTTTTTGCATATGTAAACAATAGTAAAGGGTTGGACAGAGCAGTAAGACCAATTATGAGTAATGGGGAATTAACAACAGATGCTTGTAGGATGGCAAATAGATTTAATGAATTTTTTGCTCTGTATTCAGCACAGAAAGCAACATAGCAGTGTAAAGTGAGAAGGACGTAATTACAAGTAGTATGGTTATGTTTGCAGAAAGTAAAGTATTGTCAGTACTATCTAAAATCAAACCAAGTAAATCAGCAGGCCCAGATGGAATACAATCCAGATTACTGTAGGAAACATATTTATTCATTTATTGAGTTCTAGGAAAAACACCTGTGAGCAGATAATCTGTTAAGGTTCCACATCAGTTACATGAGACAGCAGGTACAAAGACTGTGGAGAATAAACATTGGCTATACAAAACAAATTTAAACAAGGCAATGGGAAAAAGCATGCTGAGGCATTGTACAATGTATGCCTGCATCGAGATAAAAGTCAGATGAGAGAAGTTCATTCAGAGGAGAAGGGAGGGCTGAGTAGGCAGGCATGTAGGACAGGGTGAGAAGCGGGAGGGTTAAGGGAGTAGTGGGTAGAGGAAGTGTTTGTGAGGGCGATCAGGACTGATAAGTGAGGAAAGTACTAGTGGCAGAATTGCTGTTTATAGCGGTTCAGCTTGGGCACATACAGATACTTGAATCAAGGAGGTGGTAGTCCAGTCTGGTTTTAAAAACTTCAATTGTGGGTGCACCTGAGATGTCAGGAGGCAGTGCATTTATCCAGAGGACTGCCTGGTGTGGAAACAAATGTTGCATCATGGCAGCGTGGCATCCGGGTACATGGAAAACTTGAGAGGCAGATGTTCTGGTAACTCTGGGCCATAGAGGGAAGAACAGCAGGTTCTGAACCCCAGATGGTAGTAGATTTAATGAAACTTTTTTGGCTAATAGGCAGGTTTGGTACCAGATCCTGTCCTTCAGTTGAAGCCGGCCCACCTGAATATAAAGATCACAGGTGAGGGTGAGTCCCTATGCACCTGTGAGTAGATGGCAGGCTTTGTTTAGGGCAACTTAATGCGACAAAGGGCCTTGTCGGTTGCAGCTCTGTAGACAGCCAGCCCATAATCTATGAGGCAGATAATGGAGCTGTTGATTGCCAGATCTAGTGCTTCATAAGTTAGAGAGTGCCTATGTCATTAAAGGATACCTAATCTTGTATTAATAACCCTTGCAGTGATATCTATATAATGGGAGAAGGACAGAGTAGAGTCTATTGATAGACCCAGGTATTTAAAATGAGGGACTAGTTCCAGAGTGGTGCAGCTATCATTCCTTATTGCAGGGGTTAGTTTTTGAGCTTGTTTTCTGCTGTTGAGAAGAGCATGGTCTTAGTTTTTTTTATAGTTCATGACCAGCCTTTGTTCTTTGAACCACTCTTCCACAGCTGTGAAGCCTCATTGCAGATCTGTCTCCAGAAGTTCAGGACACACGCTCCTGGTAAAGATAACTGCATCATCAGCATAGAGGAGCAAATGACAGTGACAGGAGTCCAGGAGATTATTTAGGAACACACTAAATGAGAGAGGCCCCAAGATTGACCCTTGTGGTACTCCAGATTTGACAGTCCGGCTGTCAGAGAGGATATCATCCATCCTGACGTGCTGGGAGTGGTGACTTAAGTAGCTCAGAACCAGTTTCAGGAGCAAGACCAATGCCAATCACAGTTTCAGGAGCAAGACCAATGCCAGATAGCTGTTCAAGGAGGAGCGCATGATGCGCCATATCAAATGCCTTTGATAGATCAATAAAGGCAGCCCCTACAAGGTGACCAAGGTCTAGGGTATTATGAATGAATCCAATAAACTCGAGTAAGGCCATAATGGTACTATGGCCACCCCAGAACCCATGTTGCTGTGGGCATAGAAGTTGGTATTGGTTGAAGTGCTCCACCATCTGGTCTGCCACAATCCATTTCAGGGCCATGGAGAGTGGAAGGAGAATGGAAATTGGTCTCTAATTGTTATGCAGAGTCCGATCCCCACTTTTGTGGATGGGATGACTGCTGCGGATTTCCAGTGTTAGGGGAATTGGGAGTGGCAGATGGGCAGATTAATTCATTTGGTTAGTGGTCCTAGGAGTTCATTTAGAGCCAGGTGAATAAATTTAAGGTCAAGGGAGTCCCTGCTGTACCTTAATTTGCCAAGTGCCTTTTCAAGATAACTCCTAGCATCTGTTTCAGATACCTCTTTAGAGCAGAGTAGCAGCTTGTTGTGGGGTAGTGCAGGCTTCTGCTGAGTATCCCTTGGGTTAGGGGGAATGAAGATGTCTGATGGGAACACACTACTAATGTCAGTGAACGCATAGTTCAGGGAGTTGGCAATAAGCACAGGGTCCGTTGTTGGCGTACCATCGACATTGAGCATGGAGGAGGCAGATTTGGGGTCTTTAATTGTGATATCACTTACATTTTGCCAGAATGACTTGCTGCTGTTCCATGAGTTGGTGACTGCTTCCTTGTAATAGGAACTTTTTGCATGGTGAATGGCTTTCGTGCAGTCATTATGGGCTTTTTTATATTGCTGAATGTTTTTTGCAGTGCCCTGAGCTCATGCTATATGTCAGAGATGTTCTCTTGAGGCAAGTTGTTCCAGAAGTTCTCGGGTGATCCATGGATTAGATGGCCCTTTGACTTTTCTTGTGATGACTGGTGCATGTATGTCGCAGACAGAATTGAATTTTGTAAAAAAGATGTCCAAGGCTGTGTCCACATCATTAGTGTTATAAAGTTCTGTCCAGTCTAGAAGTTTTAGGTCTAGTTTTAACTGTGGAAAGTGGCCTTTTAGGAGCAGGCAGTTCTTTATGATTCTGGTGGGGGGCATGCAGTAACTGTTATTCCAAGTGCATTTGACAGGGGAATGGTCACTCAACAAGTCAGGCAGGACAGTGACATCAGTGATATGTGCAGGACAATTGGTGAGCACCCAGTCCAGCAGGGTGCTGGTTCCAGTCCTGTAACTGACTCGTGTAGGCAATTCCACTAGTTGGGAGAAGTAGATTGTAGATTGGGTATCCTTGGTATATGAAAAGGCAGGTGAGAACCAGTTCATATTAAAGTCCCAAGAAGTACTATTTCAGTGTTTAGGCTCAGAGAACTAATGTACTCAAACAGGTTGCTAGTGCCATCATTGGCCATTTTTGGTGGTAGATATACTGAGATCAGACTAAACACTCTGTTGTGCACCCCTAGGAGTAGTTTTATGGCTAATATTTGGAGGTGGTCACTGCTACATGGGGAGAGAGGTCATGTCTTTGAAGTGGGTCTTTTGTGGAGATGTCGCAGCTGCCTCCTCTTTTTGAGATCTGGCCCTGCCTGAACAATGTGTAGCCAGGAAGTGCGATGTCTGAGTCTTGTACCTTTGGGGATAACCAGGTCTCCACAATCGATAGTACATCAGGGTTGTGACGAGAGACCCAGCCCTTCAGGCTGTCCATCTTGGGGAGGAGGCTGCAGATATTTGTAGAGGTGAGCACAAGTCCTGAGGGTTTTCAATGTCAAATGCAGGAGTCGTGTGGTGGACCAGGATTGGGGTGCACATTACCCAACATCAGGAGAAGGAGAAAGAGTAGATGAATTAGCTGTTCCAATATAAGTTTATTAATTAGGTGACGCTGTCTACTGGGTGTTCATTGTTTCTTGTTGCTGATGTAGTTTATGAAACTTTTTAGGAGTGATATCATAGCAGGATCATTAGTTAAGTTAGCAAGGCCATTGTTCTCAGTGGAAAGTTGAAGACCTCTGAGAAAGGTGAGGTCAAGATGCCATAGCCATTTAGCACCTTCACATCATAGGTAGTCTGATTGGATTGGATGGGCCTTATCCCAGGTCCCAGTGTGGAGACAAGGTTGATTACCAGGAGGAACTGTAATCCTAGAGGCAGTGGGAGACATAGTGAATGATTGTATTATAGTACCTAAAACCAGGCCGTACAATATATCTTATAATAGGGCGAGGTTCTTGGAGACTAGAGGCATGATATAGTTGTTCCAATTTTTAAGAAAGGAAAAAGATATGCTAGACATTACTGATCTATCAGTTGAGGGGTAAGGTGGACACGGCTAGCAAGTATGAATCACTTAAAAGAGACTTAAAGACAGTTGAGCATTGGGCAAATAATTATAAAATGGTGTTTAGTGCAGATAAATGTGTTGTTTTGCATCTGGGGTGAAATAATCCAAGGAGGGATTGCAATATAGAGGGGAAGATACTGAAGGAGGTGGAAGCCAACATGAACTTGAGTTACTGTAATAATAAGTAGCAATTTGTCAAATGAAAAACAACATTGGATGGTAAGTATAACAGTAAATAGAATACTAAGCTGCATAAAGAAGTCGTTTATCATTTTGAACGAACGCTGCATGATGATGTTGTATAAGACACATATAAGTCCACATATGGATAATGGAACTCCCTTTTGGAGCCTTTATTTGAAGAAAGACAGGGACAAAAAAGCTGAATAAGACTAAAAAAAACAATAAAAAAGCTGTGAATGTTATGAAAATTTTTTTTCGTTTGGCTTTGTTCACTATGAAAGCTGTCAGGCTGATGTCTCTACCACTGGCTAACTAACAATGCAAAACTGAAAATGAAGCTATCTTACTGTACTGAGATGTACCATGTGACCTGCAGAAACTCTTCCATGTGACCTAGAGACACTTGTTTACTAGTAGCCTCATTCTGACCAAACTTCCCCTAAATGTACCTCAAGGGCAAAGTTACAGTAGCAGTTTCCAGGTGAAGTTGCAAAAGGCAATTTTTGAATAGTTACAATTTGTGAATTTATATGTGAAGGCAAAACTGATAGATTCACTGTAACTTGCTGGCAGATTTGAACTTCGCAACATCTCTGCATACAGTATAAACCACCCAGATATTTGCAGCCTGATCCTCATGGAATGGATGCTGAAAGGTATAGACTGTTAAAGTTGAACTACTCCAACCAGGTTGTATATAAACTACTGCATTCCAGAAGAGGCTCTACAAACAGGTCTTTTAGTAGACAATGGACAGTTTTTGAAAAGTGGTGCACTTAAGATGAGCCAATAAAAGAGGGCCTCTATGTATGCCCCAAATCCAAGAATTTTTACTTTCAGTCCCTCTTATCCAGCCATTCTTTTAATTTACCAGGCAGGTGCACTGGGCAAAACATTTGTCAATGTTCAGACATGATCCCAGAGATTATAACACAGGAAATCATTTCAGCAGTATACAAATAACAAGAAAACAGTATGCAATACCTCTAGCTAAGCAGTAGTACAGGGAAATAAATAGAGCAAGGGAAATAAAGCACAAGATGTTATATATGAAGGGCACTGTGCAAGATACAGTACTATGTAGAATCTTGTATCATAGTACTATGTAGTGCTGTGCCAGGGAGGAAGGGGAGGAGGGTAGAACTGAGACATTATGGATAGAATTCCAGGATTCCAGAAACAGGACACTTAGGATAGGGGTGGTATATAGGCCACCATCTCAAGCTGAGGAGATGGACAGGGAACTAGAGGAGCAGATCAGGAGGGTCAGAAGGAAGGGGAAGACTGTGATCGAGGGGGACTTCAATCTCCCAGGGATGGATAGGAGCATCCCTTCCACCTCGAGCACAAGGGATAAAAAGTCTTCCTTGAGGCTTTTCAGGACAGCTTTCTTGGTACAGATAGTAAACGAGCCAACCAAGTGAAGCAACACTCCGGACCACATGCTGTCTAACAGGGAGTTTGTCAGAGAGCTGGGGATGGAGGACACACTGGCAGGGAGTGATCACCACACAGTGTGGTTCTCACTCAGCATGGGCAGGGAGGCTGTGGGAACAGGAACCAGCGTGGTGGACTTCAGGTGAGCTGACTTTGGGAGGATGGAGTAGATGGTGGCCAGACATGTAGCCACAATCCACCTGAGCGTGGATGCTAGCCAGGAATGAGAAGTCATTAAGCTAGGACTCAAGGAGGCCACTAGATCCCATACCAAGACACAAAGCATAAAGGCTTAGGCCAAGAAACCAAGTTGGTTAAGTGGGAAGGTGTTGGAAAAGGTGATGACAAAAAGGGCAGCTTTCAGGAGATTCAAGAGATCCAGGCGGGGGGGGGCAGTTAGAAGTATCTGAAGAAATCTAGAGAAATGACCAAAGCAGTCAGGGCAGCTAAGGCTTCCAGAGATCTTAGGCTGGCACAGGGCATCAAGGATGGAGAAAAATACTTCTTCAGGTACATAAGAAAGAGAAGAAGCTTCAAACATCAAATGATAATGATCAGTAAGGATGGGGAGGTGAGCAGAGAAATGGACAGAGCAGGCAGAAACACTAAATGAGAACTTCGGTTCTTTATTCACCAAGGAGAAGGATGGATCACTACCTCAGGAGATAGAAAGGGTAGGTATGGGGGGAAGGGGTGACAGATGGGGAAATCATGGCAGCCAGGGTGCTAGAAGATTTAAGGGCACTGAGGGTGAATAAGGTGCGGGACCAGATGGCATACATCCTCTGACTACTGAAGGAATTTATGGAGGTACTGGCAGAGCCATTGACAGACTTGTTCAATACCTTTTTGGAATATGGGTGCATACCCCAGGACTGGAGGATGGCTCATATGGTGCCCTTCCACAAAAGTGGACCCAAGAATGAACCAGGCAACTATAGACCAGTAAGCCTCACATCCATAGTGAGAAGGGTAATGGAGACAATCCTTAAAGAGAGGTTAGTAGCCTTTCTGGAAGGTAGTGGTCTCCAGGATGGAAAGCAACATGGGTTTGTCACTGGCAGACCCTGCCAGACCAACCTAATTGACTTTTATGACTGGGTGACTAAGTAACTGGACAAGGGTCATGCAGTGGATGTTCTGTACCTGGATTTCAACAAGGCATTTGATTTGGTGCCACATAGGAGGCTGGTTAGTAAGTTGGGTTACCAGGAAGCAAGGACCAAGGTGGTGAATTGGATCAAGAACTGGTTGCAAGGGAGGCAGCAGAGGGTAATGGTGGGAGGGCAACTCTCGGCTCCAAGGGCTGTAACAAGTGGGGTACTGCAGGACTCAGTACTGGGCCCACTGTTGCTTGGCATTTTCATAGCTGACATTTCACATGGCATTAAAAACAAGATTAGTTGTTTTGCAGATGACACCAAGACTGGTGTGGTAGTGGATGACACAGTAGGATGGAAGGGGCTGCAGGATGATATGACAGAACTTGAGGACTCTTCAGACACATGGTAGCTAGAGTTCAATCCTAAGAAGTGCAAGGTCATGTACTTGGGAGCATAGAACCCAAGGAGGTGTTATCAGCTGGGAGAGGTGCAGATACCTGCTACAGAGGAGGAGAAGGATTTTGGGGTGTTAATAACTTGGCAAATGAACTACTCAGCACAGTACAGGAAGGCAGCAGCTAAAGCCAACAAGATGCTGGGGTGTATTGCTAGAGGAAACACCTCCAGGAGGAGGGAGGTGATCCTGACTATGTACAGGTCATTGGCAAGGCCATACATGGAGTACTGCATGCAGTATTGGAGCCCATACTTCAAGAAAGCTGTTAGATTACTGGAGGAGGTCCAGCACAAAGCAATGAGGATATTCATGGGGTAGGAGGATAAACTCTATGAGGAGAGGCTTAGGGAGCCCAACATGTACTCCCTGGAGGAGAGAAGGGATGGGGAGGTATGATTGAGACCTTTAAATACATGAAGGGTATAAACAAGACTAGTAGAGAGGGGATTTTTACATTTGGGGGGAGGGACATGTGGGGACATGGTCTTAGATTGGAGGGAGGAAGATTCAGGAGGGAAATGAGGAGGCCCTTTTTCACGGAAAGGGTGGTGCCTATGTGGAATGCATTGCCCTAGGAGGTGGTGTCCTGTAAGTTGGTATGCAGTTTTAAAAGGGGATGGGACAAACTGAGGGAAAGGGTCATCAGGAAAGGGAAGGGGAGGGAGGGGCATCTGCAGTGTAGGGGATAGCTAGCTGCACATTCTAACAGACTTGATAGACCATATGGCTTGTACCTCCTGGCAGTTTTGTGTGTTTGTACATACAAAAGTATAGAATGCAATCAAGATATAGGGATAGGTAACACTCAATGGTATGGAGTTCAGACTACATTTTTTATTTATTTATTTAAACTTTGGTAAGCATGAAAGGCACAGTGAGCTAAGACTCATTTACAGGTGCGACCCAGGGACAGGAGACTATTCAAACAAAGAGTGCTATACAGTCTCATTACAGCAAGCTCAAGCCAAGAGAAACTGACAGAAAAAAACAACGAGATTACAACAAAACTATCTATTAGATAAGTTGACACAATTTTCAAAGTAGCAAATACACACACACAAAAAAATTTGCACTTGTAGCTAACTTTCAATTTTTGGTTAACACCAATCAGTGGGTACTACAGCCTGAGTAATTCTTTCAAAATTCAAATAACAGGCAAAATGCAATATACTGAGGATTCCAAAAGCTGCAGTGCTGTATTTCTTCAATGTATATGTCAGGTGTTAGCAAACCTGTTGTTTTTTTTTGGCCCCTACCCCCACCCACTTAACAGTGGCTCACAGCATCACACATCATTTTGGGACAGAGCTACTGAAAGTCGCATCCCAAAATTAAAAATGTTTGTGCACCATGGAAGCTGAATATGGCCCTTGATGCCAGCACTAATATGTTAAAGACCATAGATTCTAACTCATGTTATTTTCTGTTGATAAAAATGAGCTTTCTAATTGCAATGTTCTTATCCCACAGAATCAGTGAACATCTTGTATTCTCTTGCAGGAAATCATACATAGTATTCCACAATGACTATGGCTGGGTGAAATTTATCTTCTGCCAGCAGAATTCTGGCAAAATGCTGATTTCATTTCTGTGAAATTTTGCAAAATTTCACCAAAAATTAGATTTTGATTAGTTCCATCTAAGTTTAAAGGTATTTGTTCAAATTGCACCACATATCGTGTGCTGACTTTACTTATTTCCATACAGATGACTGGGAAGTGCCAGAGCTCTATCTTTAAAGATGACGGAGTTATGAGCCTCCAAACTTTCAGAATTTTTAAAATTGCAGTTTTCAACTATGTAAATTAAACGTGTTTGTCCACATTTCACCAAATTTGGATTAGTGTCCTTTCCATGGCGCATGCATATGTGTATGTGAGCCTGGTTATTTCAATCTTATTTAAAAGATACTGTATTTGTCCAAATTGCCTCAAATTTGGTGCACTGACTTTGGTGATCCCCACACAGATGACTGGCAATTGTCAGAGCTCTATCTTTAAAGGTGACAGAGTTATGAACCTCCAAACTTTCAAAAATGTTCAAATTACTGTAAACAAGTATGTCAATTAAATGTGTCTGTCCAAATTTCACCTAATTTGGATAAGTGTCTTTTCCAAGGCCCATACATATATGTGCTAATGTGAATAAGTTATATGCCTCCAAACATTCAGAAGTTTTAAAATTACATTTCACAATCAGGTAAATTGCAGATGTTTAAGCCCCTATAAGTTTAAAACTAGAGAACAGAATATCTTCAATGTTATTAGGTTCATTGACCCTAAATATTACGCTTTTAGGTAACCCCCATGGGCCAACATCAGTGTATCATGTTGCTGTGCTGACAACCTGTGTTCAGTAGCAAGCCCATGAAGTCATTTCAGGAGGCAGGACATGGCTAAAATTTACATTTTACATAACCATTACTTCTTTATTTAGCAGTTTCTGTGACTCTTCCAAGAAAGTAAGCATCTAAGGTTTAAATGATCTAGCTCCAAAGGTGGCTAAGTTATAAGCATATAAATGTATTCAGCAATTTTCACATGAATATTACATTTCCAGATGTAACCCCCTGTAGCATTGCTGTCCTTCATCCAAATGTTATAAAACTTGGCATTCTCTTAGGGACCATACAGTAATTATGCAAGCCAAATATCATACCTCTAGCTTAATATGTACTGAGTCATGGCCAATTAAAGAAGTTCATAAGATTCCAAATAATGTCACAAAATCTCATGGAATTTCATGAACATTCCACAAATTCAGAATTTTGCTAATTTCACCCAGCTCTAACAATGACCGGTAGTCTTTATGACAGACTTTTCATTTACCTCAAAGTCCAGTTGAAGTTCCAGATATCTCAAGATGTATCCTAGCCATCCTTCTGCCTAATCCCAAACAACAAGGGTGAAAAGGTACTCAACACATTTTATGTCAGAAGGGCCCTGAAATTCTGTCTTCTAAGAACAGTTTCTTAAGAACACCATCTTAAGTGTATTAAGGGAATTGCTTCTTAGAACCAACCTGTTAGAAATGTTTACTTGCTATTATTACAGTCAGTGTCCTGTTACATGTACAAGTTTGCAATGTTGTAAGAGGTATAGAGTTTCTGATCTGCTATAAGCATATCATTCAGGACAGGTTTAGGTGCATTCTGGAGGTCATCTGATTTTGCTGCCTGAGACACTACAGTGGTGGGGAGGCAAAATGCTGCAGCTGCTTTTTTGGGAGATTGTGGGAATGTTCCAAATCATCTATAGTGCTGCTCTTGTGAGGTCAGGGGTAACAAGTCAAGTAAGAACCAGTAAAAAGAAAGGTAGGGAGGTATTTTGAAAAATAAAACACAAAGAGTTGGATCAGGGTAGGTAAATAAATATAGCAAAGGGACAGAGAGGGAGCTACAGTATTAAAACAAGCATTTGTCAATGCCGAATGTTGTCTCACTTTCATTGACATTGTAGTGCAGGAGTTAGAGACGCATAATAGGAATGGCAGTGAAGTATTGAAGTGACGCCCACCTCACCCCAACCCTGCAGAGACACATTTTCAGCATAGGCATTTTGGGACTTCCCCTCATGAGCAGTGGCACTGTGATGTTGTTAATTTGTCCCAGAAGTTGATTTCCCAAAGTGGCAATGCCAGTGTGCGCCACAGGTGCGAAAACACATTTTGGGCAGGATGTGAAAAATGACAGCTGTACTGTTCATAAGGAACTGTGAAGAAATGGCAGTGTTAAAAATCTGGCGTGAAAATATTGCAAAGTTGCGAAGTTACAAGGGTGCGTGGAAACTGCACAATGCACGCTTGTAACACAATCATTTTATGGGCGTTCATCACCAAATTTTCAACATAGGCATTTTAGGACCTCTGCTCATGAACTGTGTTGCCGTCATTTCCTGAAACTGTCCCGAAAACTTATTTTGCACAGCGACTGTGCTATATTGCACTGAACGTGTGAAAACACATTTTGGCCAGTATATGTAAAATGACAGCTATACTGTTCATAAGGAGGTGTTGGAAAATGCCAATTTTGAAAATCTGGAGTGAAAATATTACAAATTCATGAAGTTATGAGCCTGTGTGGAAACTGCTCAACGCACACTTGTAAAACCGAAATTTTTTGGATTTTCCCCACCAAATTTGCGACATAGGCTTTTTGAGAGCCCACCTCATGAACAGTAGCACTGTCATTTCATTAATCAGTCCCAAAAGGTGATTCCATGCAGTGACCGTGAAATCACCTTTCAGGACTGAATAATGCCATGACCATGACTGAAATCATGAAGAGGGGTCCCAATAACCACATGTTGAAAATTTGGTGCAAAAACTCCCAAAAATGGCTGAGATATGCACCAAAGATGAAAAAACACTATTTATGCCATTATACAGCTTACCGGCATTTCTTCAGTTTGCGGTTGGCTTTAAAGAGTGCAGATGTGTTCCCGGTCCACCAAAGATCATCACACCAGGCTCTGAGGTAAGTATGGGGTGAGGGGGTGGGGAGGTGGGGTGAGCAGAGGGTGGGTGCAGGGTTGGGGAGGGTTTGTCGGACCTCGACGAGGGACGTTTTTCTGTTTTACAGGGGGCAAAAGGAAAAAACATTGCAGGACATTTCTTTTTTTATTTTAGGGACATTTGGCATGCTGGGGTAGGCTCCCAGCATGCCACATGAGTTGTTTTTTTGGGGGTGCTGTAGCCGACGGGGGATTGGGCACCCCCATTGGAAAATACCAGTGGGGCGGGAGAGCTGAGTTGTATTGGGCACCCCCCCTCAGCACACAACAAATGGGGGTGCATTATGCTGACCGGGAGTGGACTCCCCCATTGGCAGATTGAACTGGGAACAGGGACTTAAGCTGATGGGGATTGGGGCCGCTGTTGGCAAAGAAAGACTTTTTGGGGGGTGCATGATGCTGAGGGGGACTGAGCACCCCCTCAGCACACAGTTGCAATGGAAGGGGGGACATTATGCCAACGACATTGTGACAGGCAGCGGTGGCAGTCACTGCCACCATGTTTTTTGGAATGCTTCACCAGGAAGGGCATGTCCTCTGTGTGATGAGCTTGGCTGTCATTGCAGAAGACCTTTTCTTAGATCTGGATGCTACATTAGGTATGCCTGCTGTCAGTGCCTGCAGCTAGCTTATTGGGGAATAGGGACATACCTACTAACGCATGCCCTGCATTTGCCCATGGTGACTGCATCTCCAAATCTGCTACTACTGCAATATGTTGGCTGGTGCATAAGCACGAGCCAACATAAAAACAGAATCAGGAAAGGGAGGCAAAAATATGTTGGAGAGAGGGTGATCCTGGCTAATCTCAATGCTCTGCAACACTCCACAACTCCTGAGGATGCTCAGAAAAAGCTTCAATGCTGCACTCCATACTCAGGAGCTGTATTGCAGCTGGGTGTGTTGTGAATTTAAAATTCACCTGCAAATATTTGAATTTGCTATGCATAGCATTTGTGTAGTGCACAAAACATGGTCCATCACACTTTTTGCTATGCAAATTGATGCACAGTGCTTAAATTTGCATAGCAAAATTAACCACAAGATATGCAGTGTGGCAATTTGCATAGCAAATGTGTGCAGTAGCATGAAATTTACTACACAAATTTCTGTACTACACTATGCACTACATGAATTGCTGAGTTTTTGCACTTTGCATGGCTGTAATGGCAGCTAATAACGGTTTGGTGGATTACAAATTGGCTTTCAGGTCACACTCAGCGGGTAGTGGTCAGAGGGAAAGTCTCGTCTCCTAGGGAGGTCATACGTGGGGTCCCACAGAGATCAGTCCTGGGGCCACTCCTGTTTAATGCGTACATCTCCAATATCAGGGAAGGTATCGGGTATGAAATGAGTCTCTTTGCAGATGACTGTAAGCTGGGGGCAGTGGTGGAGGGGGAGGAGGGGAGATTGGCCCTGCAAGAGGACCTGAATACTCTGGATAAGTGGTCCTGCACCTGGAAATTGAAAGTTAACTGTTCCAAGTGCAAGGTGCTACACCTAGGGTGGGAAAACACCAACTATGTGTACACCCGGGGGGGGGGACGAGTTGCTGAGCACGGCAGGGGAAATAGACCTAGGAGTCTTGGTGGATGTTAGCATGAATAATTCACAGCAGTGCAGGAGGGCTGCGGTCAGGCAAATAGGATGCTGGGATACATCACTAGGGGGATTACCTCAGGAACCGGGAAGTGATTTTGCCACTGTACAACAGCCTGGTTAGACCGCATCTTGAGTACTGTGTGCAGTTCTGGAGGCCGCACCTAAGGAGGGACATCCAACTCCTGCAGAGGGTTCACAGGAGAGCAACCAGAATGATCGGGGGCCTGGGGGATGTAACATATGAGGCATGACTAGGGGAGCTCAACCTGTTCTCGCTGGAGGAAAGGAGGGACTGGGGAGACATGATTGGGGTCTTCAAGTACACTACTGGTCAAAAGTTTTAGAACACCCCCATTTTTCCAGTTTTTATTGAAGTTTAATCAATTCAAGTCCAGTGAATAACCTGAAATGGTACAAAGGTAAGCGGTAAACTGCTAGAGGTTAAAAAAAAAGTTTAGGTTAGCAAAAACTGCTGTAGAGAAATTGCAAAGAAAGCCAAGGTGTCAGTGAATACAGTTTCCTACACCATCAAAAGGCACTTGGAAATTGGAGGAAACTCTGACAGAAAGAGGTCTGGCAGACCCAAAGCCACAACAGACTCAGAAGACAAGTTTCTGAGAGTCAACAGCTTACGTGATAGGCGGCTCACAGGACAACAGCACAGAGTGACTGGCACCCTGAACCAAAAGGGCTACCACAGCATTTTGCAGTGCCATGCAATACTCTCTGGTTACGCCTAGTTGGTCAGGGTTCATCCTACAGCAAGATAATGACCCAAAACATACCTCCAGGCTATGTCAGAACTACCTTCGAGGAAAAGAACAAGACGGTAGACTTCAAATCATGGACTGGCCAGCACAGTCTCCAGACTTAAACCCCATTGAGCTGGTTTGGGATGAACTGGACAGAAGGGTGAAAGCAAAGCAACCTACAAGAGCAACACATTTGTGGGAACTTCTGCAACAGTGTTGGGAAGAACTTCCCGAACAATATTTGATGTCCATTGTAGGAAGAATGCCACGAGTGTGTTCGGCGGTTACAGTATATCTGCAAAAGGTGGCTACTTTGATGAGTCAAAAATTTAGATTAAATTTTGTTAAACAAAATGATTCTATGATTTCTTTTTTATCTCCAATTGTTTATTTGTTCTATGCTTTCATTTCAGAGTACATTGAGACATTAACCTGCGTAAATTTCAATAAAAACTAGAAAATGGTGTTCTAAAACTTTTGACCGGTAGTGTACCTGAGGGGAGTAAATAAGGTAAGCTGAGATAGGAGCTTTCAACAGAAGGAGGGTGGAATCACCAGAGGACACAGTTGGAAGACTGAGGGTGATAGGATTAGAGGGGAAAGGAGGAGGACGTACTTCACCAAGAGAGTGGTGGAACCGTGGAATGTGCTGCCCGGGGAACTGGTGCAGGCAGCTATGGTGGAGGGATTCAAGAGAGGGTGGGACAGGTATAGGCAACGTGTGAAGCAGAGGCTGGTTTGCCGGGGGGGGGCAGGATTGGGGGATGGAGTAACAATGGAAGGAGACAGTACGAGGGCTACGGTACCCAATCAGGATGCTGAAGCATGAGCAGACTTGATAGACAAATAGGCCTACTCTGCTGGCATCGCGTATGTTAGCCACATCACAGTACGTAAACACAACTATAAAGTACTGATGGGAGAACCATAAAAGATTTTAAGATTCTGTAACACATTGAGAACCTTTCAGTTTAAAGTACAAAAACTGTGTTGACCATCATTTTGAAATGGGTAAAAAGGGTGCTGGCTCCTGATTGGCCAAGAGGCACTTTCAGCTGTGTCATTATCCCAGCACAACAGCCTGGCTGAAACTAGCTCAACAAAAACATGTTTAAAAAGTACATCCAATTTACTAAAACCAGCCATTTCATAATCACAATATGGCACTCCAGAGGGTGCGATATGGTGAGCTAACAGCCCTTCTCTGGTGGTGGAATCACTTGAGTTCACCTCGTACTTCAACCCACCCCATGTTGGCCATTATCCCACCATAATGCACTCCCTCTCATACCTTATTGTTTAATTTTCCACCCATACACTATTGTCTGTGAAGAGAAAGGGACCTAATAGAACTTGGAGTGGTAATACAGAAAGCATAATTTATATAATGTAGCTAGTTAGTATCTCTTGTGAAAGATTACTGCGAATAGGACAACTTAATAGAGACGTGGCTCACTGGGTCCTTCCCCCTTTCCAACCTACATGCTGGGTATTTTCACCTCCAGCAACATCCATCTTTTAGATAAAGAACTACTACAGGGAGTATAATAAGCTCCTCAATCAATGTTTTAAAAATATCAGAACCTCATCAGAACCTGAGTTCTGATAAAGTTATTTTACAAAAAATGCACAGCTTTCAGAAGACTGTGAACTGATGCAATCTGTATCTCTCTTCACTTTAAAAAGAGTCAAGATTATCAATCTGTACTCAGTATTGTAAAGGCATGTTTTCACATTGGGGAATATTACTTGAAAAGTTACACTTCCATTTAAATTCTTTACAAGTATAACAGCAAACCTTAGTAAATGTGATACTTCATAAATGTTGCTGTACATAAATGCACTCTGTAGAATTTTGGAACGAAGAGATACCAGAGCTCTCTTGAAAACTTTTGAAAAAAAAAAGAATTTGTAGATACATTTCATATTATATTTCATACACTTTCTGTTTATACAGGTACATTAAAATGAAAACAGGATCAGTGTCCTTTAAACTTTATCTAATCTGGCTGCTTGCCTATACCTGACATAATCCTCCACTTATGACATCATAGTTATTTCCTCAGTAGCAGATTATGATGTCATGAACAAAAGTTTGAACAGAGAATTAGCTTGGGCTGATGCAGTCTTTGGGCAGTAATCCTATGTTTATGTTAATGTCCAAAGCTATAAATAAAAGTGGATGCTAACTAAGGAACCTACCTGAAATAGTGGATGAAATGTTTTAAGAATTATGTTTTTTTAAAGATCCCCCAGAAAAATCAGGGGGTTTATTAAAGGCATATACATAAGATTGCTAGTCTGGATTTACTATCTGAATGACAATAGGTAGGCGTACTACAGTAGAACAAAATTCTGAGAACAGCAGACTTTTCAATGTGATCATCAAAGCTGCTACAGCTCTACATGTACAGTACCTTAACAAGTATTTCTTGAACATGAATCGGATTTCCACAATTAAGTGGTCACTAGTAAGTGTCTCTTTCATGAGGCTTGACAGAAATTACACAAAGCTAAAATTAAGACTAAAAGCTGGAAAATATAATGTGTATGTAACATCGTCTAAGTAATCATTCAGAAAAAAAATTGAAACATCAATAAAAATTCTTTATGTTAGAAAGACACTATGAAACTGTGACCTCATTTCTCTTCTGGAATTAAATTTATTTAGAGTATGCGTCAGACTGTCAGAATCTGGCAGATAGTTTGCAGGAACCTTTGGATAATGTTGCTGATTTAGAGTTACTAGACTCTGCATCTCAATAAAAGATCTCCTCTAGACAGAAAGATAAGTTTACAAACTACTTGATTAGAAAATCGCTGTCACTTGTACTTCATGAATGACAAAAATTTCATTACAATTCTATGCCAAAACGTACTTTGCTTGAAAGACTCTTGTTGACAACTTAGATTCTGTCTCTATTTTTCATGAACTAAGCAGTACTCTTCCTTATATTGCCACATTAAGTGAGTCCCAGGGGTGCCCACTGTATTCTAACAAAACACACAATCATAAAGATGTCCAAAGATTGTAGGAAACTTGCAAGTTACAAGAACCAGCATGACATGCTGTATTTCTCCTGAACCTCTCACTGTTTAAATTAAATGGACCAGGGAAGCAAACTAGTTTCCAGGAATAAAGGATAGGATGTAGAGAAGACACTTACAGGATGCTACTTTATTTCTGTCCTTAATGTTTCCTTCAGTTTCATGACTTTTAAAAGCTTCATGAGAAAGAACACATCTCAACCATTTATCACTTTAAATACTTCCCTTTGTACTCATCTCAGTATTCTTGGACAAGCTCATAGTGAAAAGAACCTCAAAAGAATTATTAAATATGTTTGTCTAACAGTTCAGTAAGCACCATGGCCTGAAACATTTATCTGAATTTCTTTTTTCAGCTACAAATCCCAAACATAGTAAATTAATGAGATCTCACAGCAGCTTCTAATTTAAAATCAGAAATACAGAAGGAAATTTGAGCTGTTCTGAACTACAGCAGCTGTTCTAGATTTGAGTGACGTGTGAATCAGGATGTTACTAGTTCATTAACACTGGGGACATTGTGCAGATTAATGAGCTTTTATCCACTTCTAACGCTAAAGTCTTCCACAGCTAAACTCTACATCTAGAGTCTGTATTCATATACAATTTCAGTCTTCTCATTACGTACCTAAACTGTTTAATAATCCCCCTTCTATCTACTCACTCATGTATTTCAATCTGTTGCAAAGTCCTACATAAGACACATTATGCCAACATAAATTGTATTACATACACAATGATGTACAGTAATGTATGTCTTCCACTTTTATGAATTCTGAACAAATACAGGACACCTTTTATTTATTTCTCTGTTTATTGTACCTGAACTGTTGTTCAATAAAAATGTATTTAAAAAACGAAATTGCATTATTTTGAGTTGCATGCTGTTCCACCATGTTGCTTAACATGGGGAAAAACAGTAACTATTATGAACGTCTTTCCAATCCTCCAAACAATGAAACTATCCAGCTCCTCTCTTGTCTGCCCAGCTGCTGAAAGATTTATCTCCTACCTTTACCTGCATCTGAAGGGCCCTCTGGACAACACACATACACACACACACACACAAGCATTAATACTTGAAACCCAAATAATTCACCTTTTGTTATTCAAGCAAACATCAGTAAAAAATAAAATGGCTTTAACCCCCCCACCACACACACACACACACACACACACACACACGCACACACACACACACATATATTTGCTTTGCCAGGGCTGCCCACACCTTATCCCCTAGGGTGTCTCTCCACTCCTTCCCTGATAACCAAACAGCACAACCCCTTTCCAACACCATCTTAAGAAAATATCACATATCTTACCCAGCACCCAGTGTTCTTTGTAAGTGCAGCAATTGACCCCATAACTGTTTTCCCCAATCCCTGATTCATGTTGGGAACACCAATGTTGTGTTTATCAATAAAATGCCCATTGTGCACTATAGGTGGTTGAAATGCCCAGTGATTTACATAGTAAATAAGGGTGTACGAATACTTTCAAGTTAAATATTCACTGAGTATTCATATTCAGGACACCAAACTCTCATTCAACATTCTATTTTACATATAAACATAGATTTTGAAGACAGATAAGGACTGCTTGGCCCATCCAGTCTGCCCATTTCCCTACCTATTGGACAGGCTGCAGATCCTAGACAGCCAACAGCTTACTTCCTCCTACCCACCACTATAAGTGCCTTATGTCTGTCCCATGCATTCTTGAATTCTCCCACTCTTTTTGACCCCACGACTTCCTCAGGAAGGCTGTTCCATGCATCCACCACCCTCTCTGTGAACAAATACTTCCTCACATTGTCCCTGAGCCATCTCCCTCTATCTTCAAACTGTGCCCCATTGTTTTTGCACATCATTTTTTCTGAAAGATGCTATGCTATTGAACTTTGTTGATTCCCTTGAGGTACTTGAAAGTTTCTGTCATGTCCCCCTCTCCCTCCTTTCCTCGAGGGTATACATATTAGGCTTCTTTAGTCTCTCTTCGTATGGTTTCTGGTACAGACCCTGCACCATTTTAGTTGCCCTCCTCTGGACTGCCTCCATCCTGTCTTTGTCCTTGCAGAGATGGGGTCTCCAGAACTGCATGAAGTACTCCAGATGGGGTCTCACCAACTGTCTGTACAAAGGGATGACAATTTTCTGTTTTCTACTGGTGATACCTCTCCCTTTGCATCCCAGTATCCACCCAGCCCTCCTAACTGCCTTCTTACATTGTTTACTGTGATAGATGCCCATGGATAGGTTTTCCGACCAAACTGTGTTTTGCAGGACATCTGGCGAAAATGACAGCTTGCAATCACTTTTGTGACCAGGTATTTCCCATTATCACCCCATCCTTTAGTTACTGTATCTCAAACAACAACTGATTCACTGATATTCCCATACCTTATCATAAGGGGATGTCATGTCAAACAAATGTCATATATTTCTTTGATTGGGTAACTAGGAAGGTGGATCATGGGAGGGCAATGAATGTGGCCTATCTGGACTTAAGTAAGGGATTTAACACTGTACCACACAGGAGGCTGTTATAGATGCTTAGCAGCCTGGGAGTGGGGAGAATATGCCATATGCATGCAGTGAGAGTGTTGTGCTGCATGTCTCCCCACCATGATTTCTACTTACTACAGGTGTCAACAACAGGCTCTTTGTATGGTGAGTGATGGTCTATCCTGCTCCTGAGCATCACTGGTAGATCATTCTACCCTTGCAGCTCCATGAGTTGGAAACACTGGTCCTCTCCATTTATGCCTTTGTTACATAGGCTATGCATGGGACCCATCACTGTTCATAGATGTGTCCAGTGCCCCTGTTGTTGTGCAGCACCCAAACATAACCAGTCTCCTTAGTTATCCCTTCCTTTCATTGTGTAGTGGTTGGGGAGGTGGGCTTCACCCACAGCATCAGAATCGGCCTTTTGGCCTCCATAGCCACTGAATAAAGAAAGTGGAGTGTGTGTCTTTTCACCCCCCCAAAGGTGCTGTGTCCCCAAAAACCCACAGAAGTGGCCTCTTTGGTAGTTGTACCTGTGTAGCCTGCAGTAAGGCTTCTTTCACTCCATCCCAAAACTGCTGCAACATTGGGCATTCTCATACAATGTGGGCTATGGTGCCTTTCTCCTGATGACATCTCCAGCATCAGTCAATGTTGCAGATCCATTATAACCAACCTATCTGGTGTCCTGTGCCAGCATGCTAGAATGTTTTTCAGTATAAGCTGCAGTTTGTGGGCTATAATATTAGTGAGAGCCCACTCCTAACATTTGTTCTGTGTCTGTGGGTTTATTGACGTACCCAGGTCTTGTTCCCAACATGACCTATAAAGATCCCAGCTGGGCAGGTTATGCACTTGCATGTATCTGTATATATGCCCCCTTTTGCTGCTGGTGACTTAAGCCAGGCCTATATAGTAGAAGCTAAGCCCTTTTGTGTGTTGAAGGTTCCCTTGGTCAAAAAGGGTTGCAGTGTGTGCCTTAACTGTAGGAATCTCCAGCGATCCTGCTTTTGTAAGCTATTTTCTGCCTGGAGCTGAGCAAAACATTTAAGGGAGGAGGAAGGGGGCATGAGTAGTTGTCCCATATTACATAGGCCTCTGATTACCAGGTAGACCACTGTATGGGTGACCTGTCTATGTGCAACTGTGGATTGCCCCACAACTGCTCTCACTTCCCAAAAAATTGATTTTTCCACCTATTTCATTTATACAATTGTAGTCATACTTTCCTAATGTGTAACACAGGTAGTGTGAGAGTATCAGTGGGTCCCAGAGAGTCAGGAAAATTGGTTGTGAGCCTATCACTTCTTGCTGTAGTTCTACCCGGGGGGGGGGGGCCTGGCATATTGTGGGTGAGTCATTGTAATGCCTGGCCCAATATTTGTGTCTTGTGGTAATTTTCCATTCAGGGGAGATTCCAGCTTCCCTTTACCACAGGAGCCCAGAGAATTTTCTTGCTAAACCGGAGTTGCTGCCCCCCCCCAAAGAAAGGTTGCAATAAGCCTATCAATTTTATTCCATATGTATTTTCAGATTGCTGAAGGCAGATTTCCCACACAGTATAAAATCCATGGTAGCCCCATCATTTAAAATGTCACAACATGAACTGGAAGGAACAAATTTAGTTTGCTCCATCTGCTCATATCTCTAAGGGAGTCTAGTAGGTGGTAGAGGGTATCCAGTGAAGATGGCGACTGTGATTGAGTGACTGCAAAAAGGGTGACTCAGTCACGGTGCATGTGTTCTGGGCTACCTGGCAGGGTAGCAACAGGATACTGGGGTTGACTACTAGGGTGACAGGATGTATATACATATATATATATATATATATATGTGTGTGTGTGCAGGGAGGTGAGAAACCATGCTGCTCAATGGATGGAAGGGGAAGGAGTGTATGTGGGATGTAGTATGATGATCAGCTGCCGAGTTGGCCATGTGGCATGATGGGTAGGATGGCAGGCTGGGGTTGGGAGGATGCCTTGTTTGGTTCTGGGGTGGGATTGCTTTTTGCATCAGGGCCATTTTTAAGTTTGTTTTAAGTTTTACACCTTCCCCCCCAACATGCACCCCCCTGGAGTTGAAAATCTTTAATTAGGTGTATGCAGGGGGTGAGGTGTGGGTATTTTTCTAAATTAAAGCTAGTCTTTTTAAATACATTTGTTCTAACAAATGTGGGTATTTTTCTAAATTAAAGCTAGTCTAAACCTTGCTGTTCACATTTGGAATAAGTTTGTGTTGTATTTGTTTGGGTATGTGATTCAGTTGAAAGGAATTATGACATCACAATGTCTGTATTTAAGGTCTGTATCTCACTGTGTTCAACATGCCTTTTGATAAAAGATCTATGATCTGAAATGTGTCAAAGCATGTTTCGGCTTCTTTGCACAAAATAGAGTTGGCTTTTTACTATTTCTGAGATCTGTGTCTTTTCAGTTTTATTTATTTATTTATTGAAAAGTTTCACCAGGAAAGGCACACTGAACAATATAAAATTGCTCATCTCATGGAGCATCCTGGGGGAAGGGGAGCAAGGGAACATTTTAAAGAACAGCACAGTACAGTAGAGCAGTGTTTACATCAGCAGCAGCAACTTTTCCAGACGATAATGGTAGAGCAGGGAAGCACCAGAACAAAAATAGGAAAACTTAATACAGCAGTAGTACAGTAGCAATAGATAGCCAAATGGGATATGAGTAGCAAATGACGACATATAGACAAAATGCATACAAATTTGAATGTGTACAAAATAACAGCAGAATTAACAGCACAGGAAACTAATATACAATGCGGACAAGGAAGTGCAAATTTAAGCACATTGATCTGGCTCGCGCTAAGTGCTGCAACTCTTGAGTTGAAGGTGGAGAGTGCTGGACTTTGTTGCTGTGAATTTTTGTGCTTTGTCTGTGAGCACCCCGACCTAGTGCATGTCCCTTCTTTGCTTCACTTATTTGCTTTAAATTTCAACACTGTTAGTTCCCATGTCTCCTGCTCAGTGTGATGTTACCATTGGTAGTATGCTTGTTCTGCCACCCTTAGTCTTGATTTCTGATCTTGTTTTGCCTGGCTGCATAGCTAATAAGTCTACCCCTCACATATTCTTTAAAGGCATCCCATTGCACAGAGTGGGAAGTATTAGGGACATGACTATGGCAAAGAATTGTTTAATTTCATCTACCAGCCACTCAACAAAGTGTGAGGACTTGAGCAACAGTGGATTGAATCTCCATCTTAGGGTTTTAGCCCATGTAAGCTGAAGGCTAAGATCTAACATCACTGGGGCATGGTCTGACAAGATAAGGGGTTGTATAGTGTTATCCCAGATCTCAGGCATGGATATGATGCTGATAAGGAAGTAGTCCAGGTGGCTGTCAGACTTGTGCCTTGCTGATCTATGACTAAAATCTCAAGCAGTATGGTGCAGCAGCCACCAAGCTTTCACCAACCTGAGATCCTGACCAATGGCTTGGACTGTCACCTTGTCATGAATGTGGGAAGGGGCTACCTGTTCCACAGGGTTTCTGTCTAGCAAAGGGCCACATTCCAGGTTAATGCCCCCAGAATGATGGTGGTGTTCCTAGGATCTTAATTTGCAATTTGTTGGGCTAGCTGAAAGAAGAACTGAGTGTCATCCACATTCAGGACATATAGGGTCCCAATAATGAGTTCCCTGCCTTGCAGCTTTCCCTTCTCCAGCACCTGCCTCCCTTGTTTATCCATGATTGTTGTATCCACTACTATCTGAGAGCCTCTGTTGAGTAAGATAAAGACCCCCCACACCCTCTTTTTTGTGCTGCTTCAGCTCATGAAATCCAGTCTGAACCACCCCTCTCTAACCTACAGTAGGAGCCTCCCTGGGAAGCTGGTGAATTTCCCGCAAAAAGGCTATGTAACAATTGACTGAACAAAGAAAGTTAAATATTTTTTTTTCTCTTAATGGGGTGATTAATGCCCTGTACATTTCATGTAATAATGTTTAGGTCAGCTATTGCAAGGGGTTGTTCTCGCCTGTGGCATGCTGTGTATATGGAGGTATGCACACTTACCTTGAATATGATCCCTATAAAAACTGACACATTGGGGATGGCACCTTGATCTCAGAAAGCAGAAACCATCTGACAACCTTGTGTCTCTGCACAATGTATAAAAAAGAGCAGAGCCATTTACCATATTCAACAAAGTGTCAGCATAAGGGTTCTGTACCGCCTGCAACCTTGGGAGGCTATACTTTGCATCATGTGTGATAATGCACCATATTGCCCACCTCGCTTGAGTGACTCTACTAAGATACAAGTAGTATATAAGCAGTGGGTTAGGTAACATCCCTATACTGTCCAGGAGGCATGATTCGGGAAGGAAGAACCTCAACACTCTAATTCCTTGCCTCCTGTCAGTTGCACCTCCCACACTTTATGCAAACTAAGTGATTGCCAAATTCACATCTCACTGTCAGTCTGAAGGTACTGTGGACTAGCCATGAATAAAATCAGTATGAAGAAAGTTTGTGGCTATTGAGGTTTTGAGTTCCCCGATATATATCCAACTACAAGGGACCCAGTGAGCTGATCCCAGTTTAAAATAGGGTGATTAGGGAGAGGTGTGCATGGGGATTCATTATTCCATATGTTTCACCATGCTATTTAGGCATCTCCCAACCTGTGATACACTTACCGGAGTGGGTCAGCGTGTCACCCAGGTCTGATCCCCCACAGCTTTTGTCTCAGCACAGCATTGCCAAGTGCTGCATTCTATAATCGCTCATCAGAGATGTAGGGAGTGGATGCAGGAATGCAGATAAGGGAGGGGGGGTATGCTTCTGGTGGTCCTAGTTTCAGAAAAAACTGTCTCCCCCCTTCGCACATGATGCCTTGTGTTTTAGTTTAGTTTAGTTTAGTTTATTAGTCTAGGAATTGATACCTTTGAGCCAGGGCTCTTTTACAAAGGTTCCACGTCACAAAGGACATTTATCAAAGCACGATACACATTACAGGTAAAACCAGACAGGAAAGTTACATCATAAATTTGCTATTAACAGTTTAAGGCAGTAACGTTTTTAAGTTTCATAGAAAACAAGCTATAACAGGTTCAAGTGAGTAGACAATTTCGAGGTTAAGGAAACTTCTAGGGAGAGGGTGATCATTAGGCGCCAAAAGGAGGCTAGAGAGGAGGGAAAGGTGGTGAGCGGGAGAGTAAGTGAGAGGGGACAGGAAAAAAGGGGGGGAGTGAGTTTGGGTTGGAGACAGGAAGTAGTAGAGGTACCAGAGGGCTCATTAGTCAGGAGGAAGAGGCCTCAGATGTGAGGATGGACATGAGGAGTAGTAGTCTTTATCTAGCACAATCACAGTTGCTAGTGGTGGTGAGGTGGGCATAGAGCATGGATTTGAAAGCTTCAAGCGAGGTTGAGGATAGAGTAGGTGGACTAAGCGCATTGAACCATGTCGGGGCCCTTGTATGAAAGATCTTTGTCCCTGTGCAGTCCGGCATCTCGGAACCAGGAAAGGTTGGCGTTCAGATCTGGTGGAGGGTCGTGAGCCAGGATTCAGTCGGAGTAGGTTTTGAATACATAATGGAGTCAGTCCCAAGATAGATTTTTTTGCCATTGTGCAGGTGAGATAAATAAGATGATTTGATAGGTTCAACCAGCCTGATTCATAGTACAGATCACACGTGTGAGTCAGTCTTTGAGCCCCCGTATTTTAAGGGTGAACTGTGGCCTCTAGGACTATGGAGGGAGTAGCCACTTTCTGACCTTAGCACATGCTCACCCATCTTCTAGTGGTGAGATACTAAGATTGGCCATAGACTTCTGCCCTCTGGGAACTGTGATTGAATAAGCCAGGGCCCTACAATCCCCCCAGTGCTGAAGTAACCTGAGAGCTTAGCCACAAATCATGTGAGCGAGGGGAAGAAGGAGTGTGTAATGCTCCAGACCGGGAAGCCTGGGTGCCTATCACACTGAACTCTGAGACCCTAGTACGTGCTCTGACATCCTCTTTATGCAAGCATAATACCTACATTCTTGGCCATGTACCTGTTTGGATCATGATTTCCTTACCTCACTCCCCCAAAAGTCTCTGTCATGATCTGCCAACCATAAATCCAGGGATCAGCAAATCTGGGTCAGTGAGAGAGTGGAGACCCTGGAGGTGATTCAGAACCCCCTTAATAAAATTATCCTAAGAGAAATGTACCAGAAACAGCATTAACCTGTCCCCGCTATGTATCCTACTGGGTTCACAGTACACCTCAGGAGATTCTAAATAGGATCAGGCTGTGATTGCTCAACCCAGTCCCAATTCCTTTTTAGGTAGCGAGATCCCCCACAACTCCTACCTCTCCATGCTACCCATGAAACACCCTCCCCCAGTCCCACACACCAGAAGAGAAGATGTACAGAGTTTCTTACATTTTATCTGTGAGCTGTTGTGGTGAGCATGGCATCCTTTTCAGAGGCTGCTGTGCATATAATGCCCTCTTTACTTCTTGCCAATTTTGGCTTGGCAGGGGTCTTTGCCAATCAGGACTGTTCCACGAAATTATCCCAGCCAGGCCTTAAGGAAATGTCCTCCTTGGGGGGGTGCCATATCTGCCAGGCCGACATCCATGTCCTCTTGTTGGATAGACAGATCCCACAGTGGCTCATGATAGGTCTCAGTCCCAGGTTCCTTCATAACTTTGCTTGGTGAGGTAAGTATGGGGTGAGGGGTGGGGATGCAGGGCAAGTAGAGGGTGGCGTGGGTTGGGCAGGGGTGGGGAGACAGTGAGGGATCGTTTTCTTTCTTCACTAGTTTAAAAAAAAAACATTGCAGGACAGTTTTTGTTTTTCAGAGGCATTTGGCATGCTGGGGTGGGCTCCCAGTGTGCCAGTATTTTAGGGGTGCTGTAGCTGATGGGGATTGGGCACCCCTGTCGGCACATACCAAAGAGGGGGATGAGCCGAAAGGGATTGGGCACCCCTCTCTGCACACAGAAAAGTGGGGGGGTCATTATGCCAATGGGGAGTGTGCCTCCCTGTCAGCAAAATAAATGGGAAAACGGAGGGTGAAGCCAAAGGGGATTGGGGCCCAGTTGGCAAAGAAAGACTGTTGTGGAGGGTGCATGATGCCGAGGGGGATTGGGCTCCCCTCAGCATACACTTTAAATCGGAGGGGGGGCATTATGCTGACAGGGATTGGGCTCCTCCATTGGCAAATGAAGTGGGTTAGTGCACTTTGCACAGTGGCAGTCAGTGCTGCCATGTTGATTGAATGGGGCACCAGGATAGGCATGTCAGGAGGGCATGTTATTGTGCTGCTGCATGATTGCAGACCTTTTCTTAGATCTGGTCACCACTCAACATATGCCTGGTGTCAGCACCTGTAGCTGCCATATTGGGGTATGAGGGATGCACCTACTGATGCATGCCCTGCATTCGCCCACAGTGACTGCACCTCCAAATCTGCTACTACTGCAATATGTTGGCTGGTGCGCACACGCAAGCCAACATAAAAAGTATTATTTTGCAATTGCCACTGAGCTGTGAAGTACTAGCATTACTTAATTTCAAATACTATTATTAGGCAGCTCAGCTCACCTTTTTGGAAAACCCTGTTGACATCCCAGCCCCTGCCTTGAGAATAACAGAAGAAAAACCAATAGTAGATGGCTTTTTCCACTGTGTTTTGTCCCCCTCCTTATATCATATCTTACTTCCAAAATGTAAATTCCCCTGACTCATACTCTTGTTAGGCTTTGGATATGAGTACTCAAGCATCTTGGTCTCTGAAAGGGTCTCTCTCCAAATACGGCCATACATTTAGGTTTTATTTACCAAAAAGGATATAATGTTTTCTTACATCAAGGCCTTTTGCGCTGGTGCAGGGCTGGAGCGTCGACTATGGGTGACCTTTTCATGGGGAATGGATAAAATATTTCACAGAGCTAAAACAACAATACAGTATACAGGCTAGGGACTTTTTGTTTACCTGAGAGTTAGGCAATACATATCAGATAATAGTCTCCTGTTGTCCACCATTGAGGAAGCCCTACATAAACCTCAACCTAATACTCCTATCTTTTTGAGATCTGCCCCATTGCCAATTATTAAATCCAGGATCACTTGGAAAACTGACTTTGACATAGAATCATAGAAAGTGTCTGCAGAAAGGGACCGACAGGCCTACCCAGTCTGCCCAATGTACAATACCTACCTAATAATTACGATTTTGTAATTTCCTACCCCCTGATCCACCAGACCTTTGTGCTATCCTACACTCTCCTGAATCCCCCCACAGTCCTCTCCCCCACCATCACCTCTGGCAGTCTGTTCCAGCTTTCCACCACCCTCTCTGTGAAGTAGTATTTCCTAATGTTTTCCCTGAACCTCCCCCAATTATCTGAATTTCGTGCCCTTTAGTTTTCAGTTGTGCCTTTTGCTGGAAGATGTCCTTCACTGGCACCCTGTTGATATCCTTGATATATGTGAAGGTTTCAATCATATCTCCCCTATCCCTTCTTTGGTCCAGGGAGTACATGTTTAGGTCTTTCATCTGGTCCTTGTATGACAAGTGAATGATACCCCTCACTATTGTTGTCATCCTCCTTTGGATATGCTCCACTCTATGCACATCTTTCTTGAGGTATGGCCTCCAGAACTGGACTCCATACTCAAGACACAGCCTGACCAGTAGCTTGTACAAGGGCATTATGACTATCTTCCTCCTGCTATTGATTCCCCTGCCTATACAACCCAGCATCCTAGTGGCCCCTGTCACCACCTTCTCACACTGCTTAGTCACCTTCAGGTCCTGCAAGATGATTATACCAAGATCCTTTCCAGCTCCATTACCTCTAGTGCATACCCTCCCATCCTGTATTCTGCTGTCTGGTTCTTACTGCCTAGGTGCATGATTTTGCACTTTTTTTGAAAAGAAGAACAATTGCCACTCCTTGGACCATTTTTTCAATTTCTTCAGATCCCTGTATATACGCTCAATCTCCTCTGGTGTATTCACTCTATTGCATACCTTTGTGTTGTCTGCAAAGAGACACACTCTCCCCTCTAGTCCTTCCGCTATGTCCTCTATAAATATGTTAAGTAGGAGTGGCCCAAGCACCGACCCCCATGGTACCCCACTGGTGACCTTTCCCCTCCACTGAAGGTACTCCATTTACGGTTACTCTCTGCCTTCTGCCCCACAGCCAGTTCTGGAACCATCTCACTACTACTGATCCCAGCCCAAGGCATCTCATCTTGTGCAGTAGTCTCCTGTGTGGCACAGAGCCAAATGCCTTCTTAAAACTGAGGTACATAATGTCCGCAGACCCCCTCATCCACCACCCTGATAACCCAGTCAAAGAACTCTATCAAGTTCATTTGACATGACCTTCCCTCTGTAAACCCATGTTGCCATTGGTTCTGTAGGCCATTTGCTTCAATGTATCTAGTTATTCTCCCATTAAGCAGTTTCTCCATGAGCTTAACCACCACCCCCCTGGTCAAGCTAGCCATGACAGTAGATGATGCAGCCTAGTAAAAGGCTATAAAACATGTATACAGGTGTTATATATTTAATAAGCTGCATAGACTCCAATTAAATTTTTTGTATAGAATATATCTTATGCCAAGTAAATTACATAAGTATATAGCTTCAAGAAAGGCCACTTGTCCTAAGTGCCATGTGGCTGAAGGGGACTTCCTTCGTATGACCATGACTAGAGATAAAGTATCCCTTTTTGGTTTGAGGTTCATATACTTATGATGAAGATACTGGGGGTTGCTGTCCATGGGACACCTTTGGAGTTTATGCTGTGGCTGAAGCCACAACTGACTGTAAGAAAAAATACAGGCTTTGGGAAGTAGCATTAGTAAATGCTAGGAAAACAGAGCCTCAGCACTAGGTCAGGAAGTCCTCACCTACTATAGCTCATTGGATAAATCATCTTGTATTGTGTATATGTATAGAAAAATGTTAGATCTTGGCCAATGAGTAGGAGCCTATATTTCAGCAGACATGGCAACCCCTCACTGAGGCAATAGAGAAGGCACAGTGACATTATAACTCAAGGGTATAGAGCTACCAAATTAATACTTGTATATGTTTTCCTTTGGTTGTATGTAAAGCAGAAATCAGAGTTAACACCAGAATTAATTGTCAGATATGTGAAAATGCATGGGTAACTCTAACTAATTATTCTACAATTGCTGTAGGCATTTGCTAATTAAACTGTACCAATGTACATTTAATCTTAAATATTAGTGCGATAACTGACTGACAATTGAAATGTTCCAAAAAACCTCAGCAATTCATGTTATAAGAGCTTATTTTTTATTTTTATTTAGTTTTTGTTGACCAGGTAAGTGCACTCAAATCCTGCCTATTTTTCAGGCACGACAGATGAATGCCAACTGACCTTGAACCAGATGAAACTCTTTGTGGTATTTTTAGTGAATGAGGGAAATTTGGCCAGGACACTGGGGAAATTCCCCTACTTCACCAGGGGCTCTTCTTCCTGTGTGCAGTAATGAAGGAGTACAGTTTGAAGCCAGACTGAGGAGGAAGTGCTGATGTGGCAGGAGAGATGGCTGATCACAGTTTGGAAAAGAACTTTGAGGAGACTATGAAGACAGAGGATATGGATTCAGTCCCTGCATCACAAAGTATGGAGACTTTAATGGATATTTCTGGGTCAGTACAGAAATCTGAGGAGAATGTTAGCCCTACTGAGGGTCTAGAGTATGTGCTGCTTCAATCTACAGAAATGGAGAAATTACCTGAACAACAGGAGACAGTTGCAGAAGTTTTGAACCCTACTGTATTGGATTTGTTGCAGCTCGAAGAGGAGTGGCATGTACAGGCCCATTGGATACTGCTGGCACAAATGGCTGACACTTCTACAAAGGATGCATCGATATCACAGGCATTAACAGATAGGGAGATGAAAACAATAAAGCCGAATACATCTCAGAACCTGCAAAATATTGCTCCACCAGACTTGGGATCTGAGTGGCAGGTTAGTGACAATGACTGTATGACTAACTCTGTGAAAATGTCTGTGGGGAACATGTCAGGAATGACAACCGTAGGTGTGCAACCCAGCCTAAGACAGCCCACAGTAACATCAGATAGCTTACCTGATCTTGATGCACTCGCTGGAGGTGAAAATATGCATGGTACAGAGAAACAAAAAATAGATTTACAGCCTGGCTTAGCTGGGATGAAGCAGTAACATTAGAAATTGGACAAGATGAAACCTGGTTGGCTGAAAAGGCTTTACTCACAGCGGGCTGGGAAAGAAACCCTACAAATAGGGGCAATGGGTCTCGGGGACCTCCCCAATACAAACATTTGAGGATGAGGAGACTAGGTAGGCTGAGGTTTCTGCAACTACTCATCAAGGAGAGACTCTTCACCTCTGGAGCTCCCAGAGGAGTTGATGTTAACCCAAAATCCTATCTTAAACATACCAGGATCATCGACAACTTTGTTGCTGCATAACCAAATCCCAAAACCCTCGCCTGTCACCGGGCTCCAAGCTAGGGTAAATAAAATGTCATATTCTGCAGTTACTTCAAGGACCATCAGTAAACCTAAGGGGTTGCCTCCACAAGGCCCTATGTAGCCAGCTAAATGGCATAATGTGGTTAGACTTCGCTATCTTGGAGGTCTAACAGATGCCCCAGATAGGTTGTATGTTGTTAGAAAACTACTGAAAGATTCACTGAATTTTTTCACATATGAAGTGCATGCCCTGATTCATGTGTCTGGGGAAATGACATTTGATGTCAATTTCAAGACACAGCAAGGGCTGGAACAATTTTGGCTGAAATACCATTAATTTCAAAAGACCCCATTATGGATACCCTTTTCTATTCTGCCCCAATCTAGGCCCACCCAGAAGACAATAACTGTTTTATTTAGAAGTGAGGGAGTCAGTATGAATGACCTGACACACTGGCTTAAGGTACAATGTACTGTACTTTTGGATCCAGAAGCAATTTTTGATTCTGAACAGTTGTGGACTGGGGGATGGAGGGTGTGAGTCATGCTCAAAATAACAGACCCAGGGTTGGCTCATCTCCCCAATAGTTTCTTTTTGGGTAGGGATAGAGGGGTTCTTTTTATTCTGGGCAGCCAAAGCATGCTACCGCTGTGGGTCAGTAACACATTTAAGTAGTCCATGTGACCAGATAAAATGTATGGTCTGTGGGGAACTGGGGCATTCGGGTTTTCACTGTGTTGAACAGGAAAGATGTAACCTATGTGACGCACATGGCCATAACTTTCAATCTTGCCAATGGGCTGCGTGCAATGTGTCTGAGTTGGCTGATGGCATGGAACAAAGGCTATGTATAACCCTAGCCCCAAAACAGAGAATCTTTGCCCAGAAGGATCAAGTGAGAGGGGGTGAAAAGAGGGATTTGGCTGAACAGAGAAGGGAGGAGAGGGCTATTCCTGACATGCTGGCACTAAATATTCCTACGACTTCAAACCAGACTCCACAGTTTGATAATTCCAGGGATTTTCTCCCCCTCTCCATGTCTCAACCAGTAAAACGACAGAAAACGGAGTTAGGAGTTTAATTGAAGAAACTCCACAGATAGGAGCCCCTAACAGTATGAAGGAGCCTCAAACCACAGTGTTGTCTTCTCATGACTTAAGGTTAGCAAAGAAGCCTGGAATGGAAATAATGGGGCAACCCCCTCCACCTCAATAAACAGGATCACAATTTACTACTCTTCGGCTGACCCGTAGCAGAAAATTGCTAGACTCACAGCCATGTCCAGTGGCAGTCCCCCTCTTGAACAAATATGAGCTATTACAGTCCACGGGGGAGTCTTCAGATAATTCAGATTCCTCATCTGTGCAGTCTTCTATACTGGACCAAACTACTGATACAGAGGCACCAGTGGAAAAAACTGGAGCTCAGAAAAGAAAAGCTAAAACTAAACATAAGGAGTCTGCTACTTGTAAGGGTAGATTAAAGTAATAATGGCATTGTTTTCTTTTTCTATTTTCTTCCTGAATGCTGATCCGAGGACATGTTTTTTCATACTATTAATGTAAATAGTATCAAGAACCCAACTAAATGAGATTTCGTTTTTTCTTATTTATTATTGTCTGCTGCCGGTATTATTTTTTTTACTAGATGTTAGATTTCTCACGTTGCCTGAAGTAATGCAAGCCACTAGAGCATGGTACCCAGATCCATCTTTTTGGTCAGTAGGCCAGGAAGGGAAGGGGAAATTGTTTAACCAGGAAAGGCACACTAAGCCGAAGCTTGTTTCCAAGTGTGACCTGGGAGCACAAAGAAGTTAAGTAACTTGCTCAGGGTCACACAGTATGCAAACGAGGGCTGTGGGATTCAAACCCAGGTCTCAAGGTTTGCAGCTCAGAGCCCTAAACCTCTGTGCTACACTGTAGCTTCAGAGGTGGGAATTTTGTTCCACTGTACAAAAATGGTATTAGTGAAATTAAATGATGTAGTTCTGGCACAGGTTCTTATTCTAGATATTACATTTCAGCAGGTTTCTTATAGATTAATTAATTATTATGCTCCACAAACTAAAGCGCTTTGGGTTGAGATGTTAAAAATTATCCAGCCTTTTATACACCCTTCACAGTTTGTTATTTTTGGTGGTGACTTTAATTGCAGTTTATCTCTTAAAGACAAAACACATACTTATAAAACAGTTAAAATAGATTCTGATTCCCTTTTTTTGTCCTCCATGACAAAGACAGCTAAACTCATTGACTCCTATTCATCACATACGGAGCAACACACCAACTTTTTATGAAGTGCAGATAGCAGAATTCTCCAATCATAGGAGGGTGTCTGTTAAAATTGGAGACATTAGTAATGTGCAGAAAGGACCGAGTACCTGGAAAATGAATACATCCATATTAGTGGATATGAGTTTTAAACTTCTTTTGGCTGAATTTGTAGTGGCTAGGAAATCAGTGTTTATTTTATATGAGGATGCAGTACAGTGGTGGCTAGATACCAAAAGGGACCTGGGTGTTTTCTTGAAACAATATAGTAAAACTGCATGCATGACCAAATATAAAGAATACTTAGCAATTCAGACATACCTACAGAGATTATTTATATTGTCTACTACCACTAAACACAATTACACCCCACAGATTCAAATTTTTAAGGAGAAAATGCAACAGTTCCATATGGAAAAATCCCAATTTATTCGATACCAACAACAGTTTGGTACCACAGGTTTGACTGACTCAGTATGCCCTTTTGAAGCATGTCATTCTCATATTAGTCATAAAGAAATGTTGTCCTTATATGATGATCATGGTCAAATAGTACAAACTAAGGATGGGATCATGGCGGTAGTTACTGCCTATACTGGGGAAAAGTTTAGTCCAATCACTTTTGATACTGCACAAACTGCTGAGGTGCTATCCCACATTGATTTTCCTGGCGTTTCTTTACAGGACAGTGCAAATCTGGTAACAGATATGCATCTAGCAGAAGTGGTGGAGGGTATTCAGACTCTGAAAGTGAATATGGCCCCTGGCCCAGACAGTTTGCCATCTGAGTTATATAAGTTTTTAGTACCATACTGGGGGGGGGGATTGACCCAAGTTTATAACTGTCTGTTAAAAGGTCCATCTTTTCCGTTACATTTAAATATGGGCTCTCTGATATATCTCTTTAAGAAAGGGGATAAAAGAGTCATAACAAATTGGAGACCAATATGTTTATCAAATATTGATTTTAAAATACTGTCTAAAATATTGGCAAAATGTCAGCTGTTGGTAGCCACAGATGTAATTTTGGCCAGTCAGACTTCCTCCATTCCTGGATGATGTATTCAAGAGAATCTGGTGTTGATAACATAAATTTTCAAGAGATGTCATTCCAATCTTTTAAATGGGTATGTCCTATACTTAGATCAAAAACATGCCTTTGACACTGTTCAACATGATTTTTATGGCTTGTTTTGACTAAATTTAAAATTCCAGGAGGTTTTATACAGTGGCTTAAACTGCTCTATAGAACTGCAACAGTTTTTCCACTGGTTAATGGATGGTGTGGCCCACTGGTTGGGATTAAGAGAGGGGTAAGACTAGGGTGCCCCCTAAGCCCCATTTTATATGTATTTTTTCTGGATCCTTTGTTGCGTATGTTACAGTACTCCCGAGCCCTTTCCCCTATTGTTTCATCCTCTACATTACAAGTAAGCCCAGTTCTGGCTTATGCAGATGACATTTGTTTATTGGTACAAGATAAAGCCTCCATACTGGAGGCTGTGTAGTCATGCTCCACATTTGGATCAGTGGCACGAGCATGTCTTAACCTACACAAATGTGTAGGAAAGAAGTTAGGACAGGATAGCCCAACCCAGTAAATATTGGGGCATTAAATTTTGAACAGGTCCAATTAAAATTTTGGGAATCCAGTTTGGAATGGAACATCCAGACCTTTTTAATTGGGAGGAGAAACTAGAGATAGCGCAATGAAAAGTAAAAGACTGGAATAGATGGAAAATGGGGAAAAAGAAGAGAGTTTATTTAGTTAAAACTTGGTTCCAGTGTTTTTGTTTATAAGTTATATTTTTCCACCACCAAAAACATTAGAAACAAGATTACTGAGTATTTTTTCCAGGCTGTATGGGGAAGTCGGCTCAACCCTATTCAACAAAATAAGTTGTATTTACTCATTAATCAGAGGGGATTAAACATGATTCATCCTTTATTTTTTTTAATAGTATTTTTTTTATGGCTAATTTATGCCCCATTCTAATCCATATGGGTAAGGGATGGGAACCTTGGGTTTACGAGACAATTCAGATGTGGTTTTGGCTGTGGGAAGGGAGAAATTTAAGGGTGGTAAAACAGTTACAAACGGCCCCTATATATTGGAGAGAGACATTTACCAGACTTAGACAATGGAAGGTGACAATCCTGGGGATTATCTCTGGCAGAGGAAACATGTGTATGCGGAGCTACTGGGTACAGTCTGCCAGGTACCAGTAGTGTTTAACCGCTGCCCAGAGGATAAGAGAATGAGGACTCTTCAGTTTTTACGAAATCCTAGGATCCCCCCTCATATGTGGGATCTGCACTGGCTCAGCTACCATGACAAACTCAATGTCAAGGGGATCCAGAAGCACAAACAGCTTTGTGACAGATATTGCAGTCAATTGGACTGTATTACTCAGGTTGAAACTGTAGAACACCTTTTTTTCCAAAGTTCTTTCATCATAGAATTTTGGGATCTTTTGGCTAAGACATGGCAGGATCCAACCTTTGCTGTCATATCCCTGGATAATCTAATGTATGGTGAGGTATCTGGAACTTGGCAAGCATGGGATGGTGAGACATTAGAAATAATATTTATTGTATGTAAGTGGCAAATATGGACAGCCTGATGTTTGTTTACTTTACAGCAAAAGCAGATTACACACCTGGAAATTTTGAGGAAAATAACTAAAGATCTAAAAAGGATTTGTATGACTGAAAGACAATTAATGCAGGAAACTATCTGGTTAGCTAAATGGCGAGGCCTACCTTGGATCATGGACTCAGATGCCCCTATTACTTGAAAGACAATTCTAGCTGGTAGATACCAGTTGGACTTTTTTTTTTTTGGTTGTTATTTTCTTTTTTATGCACAGTGAATTGATGGATATTTTTTTTTTCTCTTTCTTTCTCCTGCATTAAGCTTGTACTAGCTGTGTTTTTCGATTTGTACATAAATCTGTGTTATGGTGTGACAAATGTTTGTTTTTAGGTATGCTTTTGAAGGTTCCATTAGCATGAGTGATAGTCATTTATTGTTTCCTTTAAGGTTTTTCCTTTTCTTTTTCTTCGTGATTTTCTTTTTTTTGAGGGGGATTTATGGATTTGACATATATATATATGTTTATGTTTACTTTGTATTTAGTTTCTGTTTCTAATAAAAATTTCACCTTCTCTTTTTGATAAGTGCCATGGGATCTTTAACATCCACCTGAACTACCACCAATCCAGGTAGATGGGACCTCGGTTTAACTTCTCATCTGAAAGACGGTACCTCAGAAGTGCAGCACCCCTCTTATGCTGCACTACAGTGTCAGTACTGGGATATTAACCCAAGTGCCAGATGTGGGAACTGAGCTCACAGCCCTCTGATCTCCTGGCCTCAGAGGCAAGTGTGCTACCTACTGAGCCACTGACACCTTGTATTCTCAAAGTTTATTTCAAAATGTTTGTAGCTGGATGACATGTATTTCTGATATTTTTGAAGCCTTCTTAATAAAATATGTTTACCCAAAAAATAAAAACTTTGCTTGGTGGCTAGAATTCCCCTGACTGGCCTCTGTATTCCTGCAATGAATGCCCCCATCATCTGCTTCAGCTTCTGCTGTGGTGCTTGGAAGAAGGGTTGTCCCTGGACCTCTGCCTCTCTCTTTCCTGCTGTCTCAGGTGTTTTGGCTTCTGCATGTGCTAGGGTTATAAGGGATGTCCAGTCTTTGGTTCTTGTCTGAGGGACATGTCCATAGGAAGATGTGTCACTCCAAGCAGCTCGGTGTCATCCCCTGAGAAATAAGCAGGTTGTGTGCTACCTTGGTAGGATCTTCCCTTTCCCCACCTTTGCCCACTACACTCCAAGGCTGTTTTAGCCAGAAACTGCTACACTTTTTGGGGAGTTTTAAATGAGTGCCATTTATCTGCCCAGTAGATGTTGAGAGTCGCCAGATAGCACATATTGTAGGGGATGTTACTCAAAGTCAAATCTTTTTAACTTAACTGAAAGCTTTCCTCCTGTTCATCAGTTCTTTAGAGAAATCTTTTTTTTATTCTATTTTTTTCCTGCCATCTAGCCACCAAACCATCCACCCAGGTCACAGCCCCCTCCACTCCAACACCCACATTAGCTGCAATTCCTGGATTACCCCCCAGGGTGGGGTTACAGCACCGGCTCAAGTGCCACAGACAATGGGATATGTCTGGGAGCTGGCCTGGGAGCTCATTAGAGAGGAGGAGGAGCAGGCATCATCCTGGCAGCTGGCAGCTTGGCTTTTGTCCCCCTTGTAGGAGGGGACAGGGATGTGCAATGATGACCTGCATCGGCCTCACCCCCGAGATTGCTAGGTGTGGCCACTTTCAGTGCTGCTCAGCCTCTACTGGGTGTTCCCACATCACTGAACATGTCACCACCCTCCCTCCTGGAAAAGGAGAGCAGTCATGGGATGCTCAGTCCTTCTCTCCTCAGCCAGCCTTCTGATGACCAAGGGTCCACTTCTGAACCTGGGTCACTGGTGTCACAAGTGGAAATCCTACCACTGTGCTGACAGGCCAGCAGTTCTTTGGAGAAATCTTGAAAAATGAAGTTTCCATGCCCATTCCAACTCAGAGGCTCTTTCTCCCTTGCAAGTTTGTGTATGTGTTCCTTGACACTGTACCTCAAGATGAAGGCCAGTATGGGACATGGGGGGCCCATGAGGGGGTCAGGAAGCCAAAGTCCTGTGTGCCCACTCAACCTCAAGCAGATAATTCCAATAATAGTCTAGAGTAGCTGGAATCAAGGATTGGAGAAGCTGGCACATGTCCTTTGCCTCTGACCCCTCAGGAACACCAACTATTCTTAGATTGTTATAGCATCCTCTACTTTCCAGGTCATCCACCTTTTCTCAAAACAGATCCACCTGCTGCTAAAGCCATTGTATTTTCCCTCTATCAGTGGCTGTCTGGGACACCACCTTTACTGAAAAGAGCTCTGCATTAGTGATTAGGATCTCTGCTACCTCCACTCTCTCTTTGACCTAGCATATGCCAGTCCGAATGTCAGGGATGACTACAAGCAGCCACTGTAACATCTGCTTTATTTTGGCTATATCTGCAGCTCTGATCAGTATCTGAGTTACTACAGCCATTTTCCTGCTTTAAGTGCCAGGCTCAGGTCTAACAGAAGGTGTGCTGTATGGTGAATAACCACAAAATGAAAGGGAACAAAAAAACACTCTCTACTCAGAGTCCTTCCATGTTGTGAAAAACTGGCACTGACAGCAAATTTGCAAATATGTAAACCATGGCTTTGTGGTGTTTTTGTAAGCAGTGCTTAAGTGCTGGGTGTTCGGTCAAGGGATTGACAGGAGTTATGGTGTACAGTGGATCGCCGCAAAATGAGAGAAAACAAAACACACCTTCTGCTCAGGGTCCCTCAGCAATGTAAAAAATTGGCATCAAGAGCAAATTTGAGAATTTTTAAACTGCAGCTTTTCAATGTTTTTAAAGTGGGCTAGTCTGCACTAGGGAGTTACACAGCCATCTTAGTGGTGGCTTGACTGAAAGTCCAAAGAGGGGGAAGTTTAAGAGGGATTTGAGGAAATACATCTTCGCAGAAAGGGCGGTGGACACCTGAAACAGCCTGCCAGAAGAGGTGGTAGGGGTGAAGACAGTGGGGAGCTTCAAACATGCGTGGGATAGGCATGTGGATATAATGAATCGAGGTAAGGGAGGAACACCTGTGACAAAATACAGTCCAGGGTGTAGTGCTAGGCAGGGAAGATAGACAAACAAGATGGGCCTACCTGTCTTTTTCTGCCAAGCCAGTCTATGTTATGCTTCTGTGTAATGCTGTATATCTGGCATCCTGCCCATTCCTTCCCCTACCAAACATTTCCTTTTCAAAACCATCCAACTCCTCCCAAACCCAGTCCTTCAGTCCCACAATAAAATGGGGCAAAGCATCTTTAGTTTCTCTAACTCTGACCCCTGATCATGAAAGAAAGGCACAAGATGATCCGTTGTGTGCCCAGTGGGCCTGGATGGTAAATCTTTCATTATTTTTCAATTGCAATTTTTGATCAAGAAAGGCACACTAAGCAGTAGCTTGTTTCCACATGCATACTGGAGGGAAGTTTACATGGATCTGTTTTACTGACAAAGGAATGCATGCCATGGCACCAGGAGGAAAACTTCCCTAATCTTTTGCAGCGGGAGCTGTCTACTACTTGTGGGGAGTATGGAGGTTACTGTTGAAGTGAGCGGTGGAGGTGCAACTGGAGCATTGATGATGGCTTCACTCCCTTTCTGTGAAAATAAGAGGTCAAACAAACGTAGCAAGTATTGTCTATGGAGACTGATGCTGTCATAGCTGCCACCATGGATTGTTATTCTAGCCAGGAGTTTTGAAGAAATAACATTCTATACCTTGGTGTTATGCCTCATAACTTTTTTGTAGACAGAGCTGGCCCACTCAATTTCTAGTGCCCCAGTGCTTCCAACATGCACTGTACAAGGCCATTGTTAGTCGAGTGGTGTCCTTCAGTAATCTCTACATGACCATTCTTTAGCTTAAAAATGAAAGAAAAATCAAGCCCCATTCATTTCAATGGGGTGTGCCCCTTCTTTCCCTGGCCACACGTCATTACTCATTGGAGCACTGGGGTATGTCGGAAGCACCAGCACACTAGAAATCGAGCAGGCTGGCTTTGTCTACAAAATAGTTACTAGGCATGCCACTAAGGTATGGAATGTTATTTCTTCAAAAATCCTGGCTAGAATAACTATCATTGAGGACAGCTACCACAACATGTAAGTAGCTCCCCTACATTGGAAATTTCCTTTAAAGTAACAAATGTTCCAGTGATTGAGACCCAACTCCTAAAGCAATATCCAAGACTCACAGAGAAGCAGAGCCAATGTCTGTGACAGTGAACCCCAGTGTAGTCAGTGCTGACTCAACTGATAGCGCAGCTGTTTTTGTGAACTTACACAAACTACAGACACCAGAGGCAAGGCTGGGTGATGCAATTTACCTTCCTGATCAAGAAGAAGAAGAAAATGTGGACATATTGATGGAGGACACACATTTTGAAGGTACAGTATAGACAATTCTTCTGATATAGAAAACCCTCAGCAAAACCTGGAAGCACAGCAAAGAGGAAGTTACAATCTTACAGAAAGAACAAGCACCATATAAAGAAACATGAGCAATACAAGGAATACAAGGTTGGAACATGACAGGGGAAATGTAAGTGAAGGTATAGTACAAGCAGCTATAAACAGGGTCCTAACTTACAAAACCCCACAGGAGATATTGAGGGGGAACAGACAACTACAGAAGAACACCCCCTTAGAGACAGAGGGGATAACTATACAAAATACAGACAATGTCCCACAGGATTTGGGATGGCTGACTTTGTGTCAGCATCTGGGACACATAGCCAGAGAAGAAACACTGTGCAACTCTATTACAAAGGAGGGCTGGACATTCTCCCTGATGGAATACACAGTGTGTAGGCAGGAAATTACTTAAAGAATCCATTAACTTTTTCTCAACAGAAACTTATGCCTTAATATACACATCCAGAGATTTGAATTTTGATACAAGTTTCAAAAGACCGGCTTGCCTAGAATGTTTTTGGTTCAAATATCAAGCAATAAAATAATCAGAACTCTGGTTTACATTTCAAGCAATTCACCTCACCAAATCTGACCGGAGGACAGAAACTATTTTATTTAAAAATAAAGGTTTCAATGTGAATGATATTAAATACTGGCTTACACAAAAGTCTGAGGAAATGGGAGAACCTGAGTCAATCATAGATGAGAAATAAATATGGATTGGGGTGAAAGTTTTGTGTAAAATTAAAACAAACAGGGAATGGCATACAACATGTGTCAAATTGTTTTTATGTAGGTCAGTATAATTAAAAGATACTATAGAGGGCCTCAACTCAACAATCATTAATGCCACTCTTGAATTCTTTTTTTAATAAATGTTCTTTTATTTCCAAATGCCCATAAGATATTTTCGGTTGATGTACATTTCAGGATCAGCCTGTCCTTTCTTCAGAACACACTGGGCTACAATAAAAAAATAAACTCTGTATGAATAATTTTATCCAGAGTGACTTTATATAAATTATTATAAACATTTTATTAACTTAATATTCATTTCGAAGGGGGACATACCTGATGTATTTCTTTGTTGATGCCCTAACATGTAAATTCCTTGTGTTAAATTCTCTGTAAAGCAGATGGGGGGCATAAATGCCTTGTTTTAATTGTTAGTTATAATTGCTTTGGTGTTATATATTATTAGTTTATTTTCTATTCGCTTTCATGAGTGCTAAAATGGAACCATAACAGTTTATTTGCTTCTTATGTGCTTGCTTCTTAGTTCTGGTTTGTAAAAGTGTTCTTCTTATATTATCTGTGAAATGGGGATTTAAAAAAAGATTCAAGTCTCTCCCTCATATGAATACATAAAAATGCTTGAATTTTTCCTTTATGTTTGTTTTTTTTTGTTGAAATAACTCACCCCTTAAGAATCTTTCTCTATTTCTTAATGCTTTTATCTTCTGATAAGGTGTCACTCCGAAAGCGCTGTTTGAAAAATACCACAGTCTCAGCCACCATTAGACTGAATGCCATAGTCTCAACTTTGTGAGCTGCATGTCTGTGCAGCAGAAGGGGGCCAAGTTGTAGGATATCATGCTCTCTACTTAGCATGATGATGTAAATTTGTGACATTCTCCTGTGGCTCGGTCACTATGAAGGCCACACTGACTCCAGAGAGAGTGTTCACAATGAACAATGTGTGGTCCCCCCTTCCTTAAATTATTATGCAGCACTAATATTTGTTCAACTGTAAAGCAACATCCTGGCCTGAGATTGAAGCTGAATGCAGAGGAACACTGAGCGTGGTCAGATTCAAGAGGGCTAATGGCGGAGAAATTTTGAATCAGTGATTCGAAATAAAACTAAAGCATTTTAACTATCTGGTGCATTGTGCTTGTGTGGGCTCATTGTTCTAATGCTCTCCTGTTCCTGAAAACTAGTGGTGAATGAACGGTGGGAATGATGGTTGTAATTAAATTGAATTAGCAATGGGCATTCAGACTTGTATTTAAGTTTATGTTACTACCACTATTACATCCTTTTATAGAAACACTCAAATTAATATACTATATCGTATGTGTTATAGGGATGCACATTCAAACTATATCATAAGATATGTAGTGCCATAGTGTTTTAGGAAAGTTGTACGGATTCATGCTAACTATGTCGGTTTCCTCAGTATTTTATTAATTTTATTCTTTATCACATGTTTGATTTCATTCTGGTTGTTCTAATCTATCTTGACATGTACAATATTGAAAGGAGAGGGAGTGAAAGGTAAGGGAAAAAGGGGAGGAAATACAGCTGTGAGCAAAGCTAAAAAGTAGTATGGAAGCAAGGCAGGGCTGGGGGTTGATTAGAAGGGGGGCAAGCAATACCAGTTAAAGAAACTTTACATTTTTTAAAGTTTACTATAATTTCATACTTTCATATATAAATGTTATGTAGAATTATGAGAATGAAATCCATTTAAGGCTCTCATTCAGTCCATATATTTTTTTATTAGTCCTGAGGGTGAAAATCCACCATGGTTATTTTCGCAAGGGGAGAGTGTCCCAGTCTACTCCTCAGATCATTTTTTTAACTTTTTCTATTCCCATGAAGTTCAGTGATGAAACTAGGTGGTGGGGTTCATTGAAATATTTTGCCAATGGTAATCCTGTGTCATTAGAGTGTACCTTAGTTTTATGTTCTGAAAATCTAGTTGTACGTGTCCTGGTCATTTGACCTATATAATATAGTGAGCATGGACACACAACACAGCACACCACATGATCTGAATCACAAGTGATAAAATCTCTGATTTCAAACTGACATTCGTGACACATACTCTTTATTTGCTTAGTCTTTATATCATTGTTGCAGTGTACACAGTGAACAAGAATTTCAGAACATAAAAGTAAGATACACTACAATGATTAGAGATAACCATTGGCAAAACATTTCAATGAACTGGGAAAATTATCATTTTGCGAAGAGAAACATGGTGGATCTTCACCCTCAGGACTTGTAAAAAAAGATATGGACTGAATGAGAGCCTTATATTTACTTTGTTTTTGTAATTCTGCTCAACATTTATATATCAAAATATGACAATATGGTAAATTATAGAAAATGTAAAATTTCTGTAACTGGTATTTCCTGCACCTCTCCCCTTCTATTCCACCTGCGCTGTCCCTGTCTTTTTTCTACATTACTCTTTTAGGTTTTGCTCACTGCTGTACTTTCTTTCTTCCCCCTTTTTCCTCACCTTGCACCCCCTCCCCTTTGTATATTATACATATAAAGATGGATTAGAACAACCAGAATGAAATCAAGCATGCTACAAAAAATAAAATTTACAAAATACTGAGGAAACCCACAGAGTTAGCATGAATCTGTACAATACTCTACAAAACAATGGCACTACAAATCTTATTATATAGTTTCAAGTGTGCATCCCCATAACACATAAGATATAGTATATTAATTTGAATATTTCTGTAAAAGGATACAATATTTGTAGTAATAGAGGCTTAAATAGAAATCTGAATAGCCATTGCTAATTAAGCTTAATTGACCTCATCATTCCCTCCATTCATTCACCACTAGTTTTCAGAGACACAAGATCATTAGAACAATGAGCCCACATGAGCACAATGCACCAGGCAGTGAAAATGTTTTAGTTTTGTTTAGAATCACTGATTCAAAATTTCTCCTCCATTAGCTCTCCTGAATCTGACCAAGGTCCAGTGTTCCTCTACATTCAGCTTCAATCCCAGTCCACTGTTGCTTTAGAGTTGAACAAATATCAGTGCTGCACAATAATTTTAGGAAGATGGGACAACATGTTGTTCATTGCGAACACTCCCTCTGGAGTCAGTGTAGCCACCATCATGACCGAGCTGCAAGAGAACATCACAAATTGACATCATTACATTAGGCAGGGAACATGATATCCTGTGGTTTGGCCCCCTTCTACTGCACAGACATGCAACTTGCAGAGTGGAGAAGATGGCTTTCAGTTTAATGGTGGCTGAAACTGCAATAGTTTTCAAACAGCATTTTCAGAGTGACACTCTATCAGAAGATAAAAGGCAGTAAGAAATAAAGAAAGATTCTTAACTGATGAGTTATTTAAACAATAAAAACAAACATTGAAATTCAAGCTTTTTTATATATTCATATAAGGGATAATCCAATTAACAAATGTGTGTGTTCCTTGTACTGTATGTGATTCTGTGCAGTTAAGTCAGTAGCTGGCCATGGTGGTGTGGGTGGGCTGTGCCAGTTGCCCTCTCTGGTCGGTTTGGAGAAGAGTGGGGTGGTGGGTCACTGCCTAATGGTATGGGGGCCACTTGACTACCAGGGACTGGGGACATTACAATTATATGGATCAGGGCTCAGGGAGGGGAACCACTACACTACCAGGGACAATGGGGATCAGATTTTTTATTAATATATATATATGTGATCAGGGCTGGGGAGTGGGGGAACCACTAGCCTATAAGGGTCAACAAGGATCTTTTTTTTTATTATACTGTATCTGTGATTGGAGCTGGGGAGGGGGAAACCACTAGACTTACAGGGATAAGGGAGCGGGGACTGTATTAATATAATATGATCAGGGCTGGGGGGGCTGACCCGGTGCACTTCACGGCAACTCAGGTATGCAGATCAGCTCATAATGGGCATGCAAATGGCCACATTGCACCATGCATGCCCAATGAGCTCATCTGCATGTTTGAGCTGAATGTCACCCATGGGAGCCATGGCGCACACCAATGTGCACCCCACAGTACACTTAAGGGCAGTTGTCAGCCCCACACCCTGGCTGCGCTGCACAGAACACGGCCACACTCTGCTGTGCAGGGTGCATCCAGGGTCAGATATTCAAACAGATTATGCAGTCTGTTTGGATAATGCCATCTGTTTGAATATGGCACCAGAGTCAGCTTGACCATTCTGTTTGTATAGCACACCATTATGTGCATGCATTGGTCCTGCTCTGAATATGGGGCCTATATGTATTTAGCTTGTATCCAGTACTTTGATTGGTGCAAGATTACCCTAGTCCAATACAAGCACTGGTGACTATATCAGCTTACTCAGATGGCATCTGTTTATATATCTGAGTTCTAAATCTGAAGAAACAGCAATACGAACCTGACAGGAAATTTCTTTAGTGTCTGGGTCAGTAATAAACATTGAAAAAGTAGAGAACATTGATTAAACTCTGACACTAGGAATGTTATGAAAATGCAGGCTATTTTAGTTTCAAATTAGCCCATAAAAATATTGGGCTTAGCTTTTAGCCAATGAAATGTGGCACAAGCTAATTGGCAGAGTCTTAGCATCAGTTCCAGAGAAAGAGGAAAATTGGAAAAAATGGAAGCAAACTAAAAAGAAGCAAATGAAAAAAACAGTATCCATAGTTAATACTTTTTTATTGCCCCTTTTCACCTTGCTTGGTGCAATATACCCTCCACCAGGGAACATGAAAGTAAAACTTCTAAGTCTGTATTTTTTAACTATTTGGGGAACCATTCTAAATCCTACAAAAAGGATCCTGTATCTTCCACTTAATAATGGGGCAGAGTCTCTTAAATCTGACTAGTTTTCTTCTTAGCATAGTTTTAAAGTGGAATGTAAAGCCAGTAATAAAACAGAATAAAGGTTTCAGTCAGGGATGGGCAACAAATTGAGTTCTAATGGTTTACGAAAAATGGACTCAGAGTTTGAATTAAAAGAAACTGCAACAGCATCCACATTTGCACATACTTTGTTGGAAAAAAAATATGATGATGGAAATTAACCACACTTCAACTCCAGCAAAATAACACAATACAACTGTATAACATCACAGAAGAACAAGGATATGCAACAACAGCTGAATACAAAGATATTGAGGCTGGGCATGTAGAAGACATATCAGTATATATAACGGACAAAAGAACACCCCACTTGAAGGTGGGACTTCAATTGGTGGAGCTCCCAAGACCATCTAGGGGTGAAGACAAAAGAATGTGGCTGTACAAGTTTGTCCATGCCAAGGTAGCAATGCTTTCCAAGAAACAAACAGAAGAGAAAAATAAATAAGTACCTTAGCCAGAATTTAAACCCAGGTCACCAAGAATACCATTCCACTTGCGCTACCAGCTATGCCACCAAGGAAACTGGAAACCTGGGACTCTCAGAAGCACCATATGCTTCCTATAATGTGCAACCTTGTGTTTCACAAGATAATTCAATTTAGAATCATAAGGCTATGGTCTGCACATACATAAAACCCAAACAAACAAACAGAAAAGGGAAAATAATTAGTACTCTACTTGGGATTTGAAGCCAGGCCATCAGGAGTACCATTCCTATTGTGCTACCAGCTGAGCTTCTAAAGCAACTGGAAACCTGGGACTCTCCAAAGCTCCTTACTTTTTCCTCTAAGGCACAACCTGGTGCTGCTGAAATAGTTATGTTTACAATCACATGGGTCTGGTGTGCACGTATATGGAATGCAAACAAACAGAAGAGAAATAAAATGAGTGCCATATCTAGGATTTGAACTCGCTCTGCCTGGAATGCCATTCCAGTTATGCTACTAACTGCACTACCAAAGCAACTAGAAATGTGTTACTCCCAAAAGCACCTTGCTCTTTCTCTAATGCTCAGCCTGGTGCTGCACAGAAAATTACATTTGCAATCACAAGGGTGCAGTGTGAACATGTATGGAACCCAAACAAACAGAAGAGAGAAAGAAAAAAGTGACTTAGCTAGAATTTGAACCAAGGCCACCTGGAATACCATTCTGGTTGCACTGCCAGTTGCACCACCAAGGCAACTGGAAACCTGGGACTCCAAGAAGTACCTTACTCTTTCTCTAATGCACAACCTGGTACTGCACATATAATTGCATGTAGAATCACACTGGTGTGGTGTGCACATATATGGAACCCAAACAAACAGAAGAGCAAAGGAAATAATTTCCTTAGATGTGACTTGAACCCAGGCCCCCTGGAATACTGTTCTGGTTGAAGTCCCAGAAAAAAATACAACATCTATTCCTGGAATGCCTTTTTGCATTACATTTCTGGGTGTTAACTGTTATGTAAATAGCATTCCAACATTTGGAAGACTTTGAACTATGAACAAATTATTGTTGAACTATGCCCCCAAGAGATACATTTACAGCCTGAAGTTTTTAGATTAATAATTACCTGTATTAAATTATTTTTTATGACAAGAAAGACGCTAACTGCTTTTCCAAAAACAGCAATTATGCACAGTAAAATTCATAAAGATGGTGGAACATGAATGGATGTTACTATATAAACAGGACATGGCAAGATTAACTATTAGAAAGTTGAACCTAAGGTGAGAAAATGTAGTGTGTATTGTTTGAATATTTATATAGAAAATGTTTCACCAGGAAAGACAACATGAGCTGTAAACAGCTTGTTTCCAAAAGCATCCAGGGGGTAGACAAGAGTTGGGAGAACAAACAAACACATATCAATACAAGTACAATTACTAAAACAAAACAGTGTAGTACAATTACAGAGCAAAAATAACCCAGACCAACTGGCCAGGGTAAACAAAACTATATTTGGATATACCATACATTGCAATGGCCCAAAGGCAGGTGATCCAGTACGGTAAAGGTTAGAGGATGGAAAACACATTTGAAGTGCTAGAAGTAGTAGGCTGAGCACAAGATTTGAAGTGCTATTGTATACCCAAACGAGGGAAGTTATAAGACAAGTGGGAAAGTGGATGGGTGAGTGGTAGAGGGTGGGGGATGGATGAGGGAGAGAGATAGGAAAAGCCAAGATCTATACCCATTCAGGTTGCTGAGAACCCTACAAGGGAGTTAGGACAAGGCAGAAAGGAAGGGGAGAGAAATGGAGTGGGGTGGTAGAGAAGAGGGGGCAGGGGAACAGGAGGGGAGGAAGGGGATAAGGAAGAAGGGAGGTGGGTGGGTGATGGATTTGAAAGTGCAGGGAAAGAGAGAGGGGGAAAAGAGAAAGAGCCAATCTGTACCCCTTCAGGATGCAGAGAACCCTGCAAAGGGGTCATGATTAGAAAGTTGGAGGAAAGGAAGATGGGTAGAAGACAGGGAGCCAATATCTATACCCCTTCAGGATGATAGAGAACCCTACAAGGGGGACAGGACCAAGCAGGAAAGGAGGGGGGGTAGAGAAGAGGGCAGGGAGGAGAAGTGGAGTGTGGCAGGTAACCAGAGGGAAGAAGAAGGATAAGGAATAGGGAGGCTGGAGAAAATAGGGGTAAACTAGGAATAGAAAAAGGGGACAGCATCAGTGGGGGATGGGGGTTGTGGGGGAGAAGGACAGCCATAGAGTGTTGAAACAGCAGAGTAGGTTGTGGATGGTAGCAGAGTGTCAAAATGGTACAGTAGGTTGTGATAGAGGGTGGGAAGAGGGGGTATAATACAAAGTAGCATGTGTGGAAGTACTCAGAGGAAGAGTTCGGTTAGGAGACAGGAGGTAAGTCAGGGATAGAGGAGTAGGGGATAGTGTGCAAGGGTTGGGAGGGTTGTGTAGGGAGGTAAGAACAAGTACAGTTAGGAGAATAGAAGTAAAGTGGGGCTGAAGGATAATGTACCAGGGTGGGGACTGTTGAAGGGGGGTTAAGAACAAGTGCAATTAGGGGAATAGAAATTGTGAAAGGATAAGGAAATTGAAGAAGGGGAAGAGGAAAGTCTGATAGGAGGTGGCAGTGAGTTCCAAAGCTTTGGGAAGCGGTAGAAGAAAGCTTCCTGTCCTATGGAGGTAGAGTGATGAGGAATAGCTAGAGTGTGTATGTCAGTAGATCTGAGCGGGTGGGAGGAGGGAGGTGGAGCAGAGAGTAAGGAGGAGAGGTAAGAGGGGAGAGTCTCAAACCAGAATTTAGAAGTGAACTTGGCACAGTGAGAGAGTTGCATGCACTGAAAGGAGGGGAAAGCTAAAGAATGATACAAGGTACAGAGATGTATGTGGGAGAGGGAGTCAAGAGCAAAGAGACAGAAAGCATTGAAGAGAGTATCCAACCTGGTAAGGGAAGACTTTGGAGCAGCACTTTACACTATGTCGCAGTAGTCAAAAATAGGGAGTATCATTTTCTAAACAAGATCACGCCTAACTGGTAGTGGTAAGGAACTATGGTTCCTGTAAAGGGGCAGAGCATGGGGTGCAGTTTTTTTCAGGATGGCATCAATATGTACAGAAATGTAAAAGTGTTGGTCAAGCCAGACACCCAGGTATTTGAAAGAAGTGGTTTCCTTTAGTGTGTTCCCATCAAGGGTGTAGAAAAAGTGAAGGAAGGGCAGCCTATAGAGTCTCTTACTAGTGCCAAAGGTCATGGAGATTGTTTTAGTTGCATTGAGGAAGAGTTGATGTGAGCTTAGCTACCATTGAAAATTATTGACTATTGACTATATATTGTTTATTGTATATATTGTAACCTTTTGGTAATTCAACCCTTTCCCCCCATTGTCACCTGCTATATATATATATATTTTTATATTTAATCTGTTTATTTAAAAAAAAAATTAACAGAGAAAAAAATATATATCCAACTCTAAATAGATACAAACAGGGGAGGTTTACCATTCAGATAACAGCATTACAGAAACAGCAGTTGAACCAACATATGAAGATTTGATCTAAAGATTCAATGCCAGAGTTTGCAAAGTGATATGGCCAGTGCAATGGTCTTCTAACATGGGGGAGGGGTGGGGTGGACTCTCTCCTCCCCAGATAATAATTAACACTGGTACAGTTAGAGAACAATGTACAAATGTACAAACAGTAATAACAAATTAGTATATGCCTTAAATTGGCTGCACCTATAAAGGAGTCTCAGTGGCTTATCTATACTGACAGTAGAAAGGAGTTACATTTGCACAAGTATTCCAGGTGTCAGTCAGGTGTAATAGAGAATGGGGTTGGAGTGCCCCTATTAGGGGTGAAGTATAGTGCTGCCTAACTGATTCCTGCTCTAGGTGGTGTTATGAGACTGGAGGGCCCCTTGACTCCCAGATGTGTCAGATATGGTGTCTATAAGTCATGGAACTTAGCAGGTATGTTAATACTCAGGTGTGAAAAATTTTCATATTTGGCTTGAAAAGTCAGAATCATGATGAGCTCATTAAGTGAGTTATCTCTGAGGTGTGCTACCACCTCATCAAGACCACTTTATCTCCACTGAAAAGCTATGATCCATTTAAGTAACCAGGCATACAAGGTAACTGACTCCTACAGCCACCACTTTCATATTGTGTAACCATGAACAAGTCACTTAACTTCCCTGTGCTTCCAGGACACACCTGGACAAAAGCCTCAGCTCAGTGGGTCTTTCTTGGCCAAAAATTGAAAAACAAAATAAAAGTGTGGCGCCTCCTCTGGGAACCAAGGATTAGATCTTCTGGGGACATGCTACCTGTTGTGACAGGACTTGTGTCAAGATCTTCATGACTTGCAACCAGTAGGGCTGCAACAGTGGGCAATACTAGAGGATAAGGTGTAAGTCACCTTCAGGGGATCCTCATCACCAGCAATCTGCATTGGGAGTAAGATCAGCTGCATATAGAACCTTTGGAATGCAGTTCCATGGGTAAAATACCTTGTTTTGTGTCACCCTAGTTAATGGATCCCTTAGAGCTGTGGAGGCTAGCCTCTAGCAAGTTCCCCAGTCAATGTCTGAGATAGATTTTCCCATCTATCCTGTCCATTGGTCCTGTTCTTTGAGTCTCTGGTCTAGGATACCATCCCAAAAATATTGATATATACTGCTCTTCATCCTTTTTTTATTGACACAGCCTGACAAGGGGTGTTGCATGGTGCTGTTGCAGCTTCTCTGAGCTGTTTAAAGGTGTGGACCAGTGCACTGTGTTTTTGTAAGTAGCTCCAGAAATCTGCCCAATCTAAATGGTACTTGCACTGAAGCCCTTAGAAGGAGTTCAGGGATATGGATCCAGGGATAAGAATGTCCCTAACCAGATGGATACCCTTGCTCTCTCAGCTTTCCAGTTTTACTGGGCTCTTTCCTATTGTGATTCTGGGGCTATCCCACAAGGAAGATGGTGCAGGATGAGCTATAGTGACCCCCTAGTCTACCCTGTACCTTATGCCAAATGCTCAGTGATTGCCCTATGGGGTGGTGTGCTCTCAAGACTTTTGTGAGGCCTGAGAACAAGCAGGTTGTTGGAGCCCCCCACCATCTGGAAGGCCTTAATATTGAGCCACAGAGGAGGTGTCATATCTGGGGAGTGTAGCCATTTAAATGTCTGAGCAGAACAGAAAGCCCAGAAATATGCTTTGCACCACAGAAGCCATCACCCCCCCCCCATTCTAGTGTAATCTACATTTTGCACACCTGTATCTGGGCTGTCCTCCTTCACATAGGAGGTTACCAATTATCTTGTCTATGGCTCCAGAACCATTTATTTGGGATGTGCATAGGTAAGTTGGCCAAAATGTGAAATATCTTTTTGGCCATGATCATTTTGATAGCCTTAATTTTCCCTGTTATGGAGAGTTCTAGCATCTTCAGTGCTAACGGTCAGTGGCGTGCTGGGCTGCATAAGAAGTGGCATCACTAGTCACAGAAGGGTTGATGCTGCCACTTTATGGGGCGCTGGTGCACCCCCACCTGGAGTTCAGTGTATAGTTCTGGAGGCCGTACCTTAGGAAAGACATTGATAAGATTGAGACGATGCAGAGGAGAGACACAAAAATGATTCAAGGTCTGCATCAAATGGCATATAAGGATGGGTTGAGGGAGCTCAACAAGTACTCATGTACTCCCTGGAGCAGAGGAGGGAGAGGAGGGACATGACTAAGACATTCAGGTATATCAAAAGTATAAATAAGGTAGGAGTAAAGGAGCTCCCTCAGGAGAAGAAAAGTGTCAGAACTAGAGGACACGATATAAGGTTCAAGGGTGGGTGATTCAGGAGCAATATTAGGAAGTTCTTCTTCACTGAGAGGGTGGTCGACCCATGGAATTGTCTGTCCAGGGAAGTGGTGAAGGCCAAAACAGTAAATGGGTTCAAAAATACCTGGGACAGGCAAAAACTATATCATTTCACAGAAATGATAGAAGGGAGGGGGGTACTTACCCATATCGGGCAGACTATATGGATCTTGTGGTCCCATTCTGCAATCAATTTCTAAGTTTCTATGTTTCTATGCTTCCACCTCTCACACTCTGTGTGCAGTTCAGTCATATACAGAGCAAAGTTTAAATCACATAGCTTTGTGATCTTAGAAGAGATGTTAACACCCGGTTCCTCCAAGCTACATAGACGCTGAAGTTGTTGACATGCAGCTTGGCGACATCCCCAACGTGAACATTTAAAAGATTTGGTGAGCAAAGGGGTTATTAGTGACTAGTGCAATGGACTGGGATAGATTGTTGTACTTTTATGGTAGTCAGCATTAAATGTATTTTCACTGTTTTGAAGCAACTGAAATACTGGAAGCACTTTACTGCAATTTTTGTAACCAAAGGATAAATAAAAATTGTGTTTTTTGCATATTTAAAGTGTTTTTTTGTTATTTAAAAAGGTTACCTAACTACCCATTAATTTGCCCACCAAATCTTCTGAATGTTGTAGTTTATTGAGAGTGGTAAAGCAGAAGCTGTCTTGGTTGAGCAGCCCTGTTTATTTAGTAAGTGCACATCCTCCTCTTCTTGTTTTTGTTGACATCCCCAATGTGGACAGGCAAAATTTAACTTTTCAGACATTGTGTTTTTTTTTATTAGGAGGCTGCTCCCCTCGAACTCCCCCTCCCATTTCAAAATAACACACTCCGAGTTGGAGTTTGTTTGAAATGGGGGGAATCACTGGTGAAATGTCGAAATTTTGCTGGCAGTCCATCACAGGGAGAATCTCGAAACCTATTGAGATTGTCAATGTGATGGGTTTTGTCATCAAAATGTCACTGTTTTGCCGGCATACCTTAACACCCAGATAGGTGATCTGTTCTGGAGCCCAGAGCAGCCCCAGGGGTTCCATTAGATGAACCTCACAGCTTTGGTTTAGGGTAGAGATGTGTGAAGTTGAGAAAACTTTGATTTGACAGACCTTGGTGAAGTTGGCAAACTACACAAAGTGCCGACTTCACAACAGTAAAGTGGCACTTATTCCAACAAAGTGACAGACTTCACTGGCAATGTTGCAACTTCACAGGTAAAAATTGCAACTTCACCTGAAAAATGTCACAAAGTTGGCAAAGTCAAACTTGGTGCTGACAGTGGAAACTTTGTAAAGCTTTGCAAAGTCGAATCTTTGCAATTTAAATGCAACTTTGCCAGCAAAGTTTAACTTCACTGCACTACTAGTTTAGGGGTAGGAACTCAGTTTTTCACCAATTAATTTTGAGGCAAAAAATCATAGAGAAGGACAAGTGCAGTGATCGGAGTGGGTGGCCAAGATTGGCATGTGATCTGTGAGCACCAGTAAGTCTTCTGAGTACAGGAGGGTCTTATTATGCTCTGTTCCTACTTTAAGGCCATATTTCATAGCATCCATATAAATTACCACTGTCAAAGGCTCAATAGTCCAAACAAATTAAGTGAAGTGACAGTAGGCAACCATGGTGCATATCTTTTTAGTGGGAAAGGCTCTGAGATGGTGGAGTTGGTGAGTGCCCTCGCCAGTGAGCCAGAGTAGATGATGTCTATATAACTGTGAAAATGAGAGGCAAAACCCATGTGATACAGCACTGTGTGGAAACACTACCACTCCACTGAATCAAAGGCTTTGCCAAAGTCTGTGGCTTTGGCTGCGGCCACAATAGGGGCATCCTCTACTAGGTAGATTACATTTTTTAGAGAGTGAATGTGGTCACAGCTGAGCCTTCCTCACATAAAACCCACCTTGGATGGGTGAATCAGGGACATAAGAAGTGACTCCACTGTAGTGGCCAGAACTTTTGTAAATATCTTACTGTCCACGATAGTAAGGGGAGTTGTAGCAATAGCTAGTTATGTTTGGGAGTCTTTACACTTCTTTGGAAGGATAATGATTATTGCTGTTCTCATGGTCTGAGGAGAAAGGCCAGCAGCCATTGGTTCCTGATATAAGCATTGCAGGAGAAGGCGTATTTTCAGAGAAAGCAGATGCAAGAGTTCAACAGGGAAGCCATCCCCCAGGGTGCTTTACAAGGGTTGAGGGTTTTCAAGGATGTTTCAATCTTTGTTACCACAATTGGAGCATCTAGCATCCGATCTTGCTCTTCCTAGATCCCAGAAAGTTGAAGTGGTGTCATGAAGTCCTCTGTCTGATGGGTGCTGGCAATTGTGGTAGAGTTGTACAGGGCCACATAGAATTCCATCATAACATTGCTGATACAGCTGTCTTCGGTACAAAGCCTACCCAAGGGGTCTTTAAGGCTAGCAATATGATGATCTGCCAACTGTTTTTTTAAATGGTAGGCCAGGACCTTGCTACACCACTCACCACCTTCCCAGTATCTGAGCTGGAGCCTCAGAATAGCTAGCTCCACCTTTCTTGTTAAGAGGGAATATATTTCCTTTTGAATCCTCAGTATCTCCATGTGGAAGGGGGAGTTTGCATCATCCTTTGGTTGCACTTTGAACTCAGCCTTCTTAAGTTCTAATTGTGACTCTAAATTTGCTAGCTCCACCTCTCTATCCTTTCTACTACATGCAGCTTAGCCAATTATAAGCCCAAGCATGGTAGCCTTTAAGGCTTCCAAAAGAGTGCTCACAGACATTTCTCCCATATCGTTAATATGAAAGTAGGCTATGCTTCCTTCTGTAGCCATGTTTTAAACTGCTGGTCATGTAACAGCATGATGTCCTGTCTCCAGGACAGGGACATTTTGGGTGCCTGGACCCACAGCACATCAAGCAGAAGTGGGGCATGATCTAAGATGAGCAGTGGCTTTACTGTTGACTGTTGTCATCATATGAAAAATGGTTTTGGAAGCTAGCCAAATGTCCAATCTGCTGTAGGACTTATGTGCAGCCAAGTAGCATGTGTAGTTTTGGGTGCTTGGGTTATAATCAGAAAGGGTTTGATCTTCCATTAATAATTTTACCACCTGCAGTGTCTGAGTGGGATTCCAATGCCCCATGGCTGCAGTTCAGTGAGTAGTCCAGCTCTAGATTAAAGTACCCTCCCAGGAGGAGAAGAGCATTACCCTAATTAGACTGTACCACCTAGTCAGCTAAATTGTAGAAAGATGGGGAGTCTTCACTGGGTGCATAAATGTTACAAAAGATCAAAGGGCCAGACATTGTGTCTAGGAGGGCCAGAACCCATCTGCCATCTGGGTCCACCACTTACTTTTGCATCTTCCATTGCAGGGATTTGTGAATAAGAATAGAGATGCCTTTTTTTTTACCTTCACCAAACTATACTCTTCCACTCCTACCAATAACCTCTGGAGTTTCTATGCATCCTGGGACAGTAATTTGGTTTCTTGTAAAGGGACACCTGAGTACTCAGTTTCTTGAGGTGGATGAGTACGTGCTTCCTAGTCACTAGGGAGTTCATGCCCTTGATATTCCAAATATGAAATATTGAGTCCACCATCAGAGTGGCTGTTGCAGATGTGCCTGGTCTGATGAATGCCTGGTGAAGAGGAAGCAATGACACCCTTGGATCAAGGTATTCTAGATACCTTTGTAGTACTGAGAGCATATCTGAAATTCCTAAGGTATTCAAAACTCTTACATGTGTCCCATAGTTCAGCACATCTTTGCACAACCAACAATAAAACTGTAAATTTAACAGAAAATACAAGAAACCAATGTACAATGATGACATGGTCTGAGGAAGCAGAGGTGATGCCAGCCTCCTGGCACCAGACCGAAGCCTCTTACTTGCTGTCATGAATGTAAGCCTACAGTAAATGCATGAGCCATGAAACCACTCTCTGTTCCCTGGAGCCTAGAATACTGGGTATTCAGTTTCCTAATAATTGGAATAGCCAACTAAACATCTGTCTTACAGTAGAAAGGTGATCTCTCCTATCTGGACACATAGCTAGGTAGTGGTAGCATGGCTGGCAAGGCTGTTTGGACAATAGTACCATCAGAGGAGGGGGCTTCTGCCCCCTTGAATCTCTGAAATAGGGGAAAGTAGAGAAGGAAGCTCTTGCACTAAAAATGTATGTTCTGAGTGTGTGTTAGAGGAAGAGGGAGAAAAAGGAGGTTGGGAAGAGGGGGGCATTATGAGGAGGACAGGATGCTGGGATCTCATCCATGAACACTCAGTATGGCCCAACCTGTCTTTACCCTGTGTCTGGTATTTAGAGTACTGGTCATGAGCAAGCTTAAAGGGTGCTTTGCTGATAAGGAGACCCCAGAGTGGATTCACATCTGAATTTTCAACAGTGTGAATTGGGCCTCACTCACAGTGTCTCCATTTCTACCCAGGTCCCCCAGGGTACAATGGAACAGAGGTTGCTCACACCTTTTATGGATATAATTCCTTCAGGATCACCTGTGTCTCTGAGGTCTCTCAAAAGTGTTAAGAGGTAAGGTCGTTACTTCTCCTGTGGAAGTCACCAGCTCCACCCCTGCCCTGGCAAGTTGGAGGATGGGACTAACTCAGGGGAATGGTCTGGACAGTTGATTATTCCACAGTTGATGCCTTTCCTCACTTTGGGTGAGCCATTTCTATTTGGTGGGTTCATAAGAATAAGCTGACATGAGTTAGCATGCGTAGGCTCTTCCTAAGAACACACTTCCTCTTGCCAACACTCAAGGTATTCATCAGCAAATGATCATGTTATTGGGGGGGGAGATAACAGCTGAGGCTTTAAGAGTGAAGTGGGTTTACCTGTAACTCAGTGAGTGCTTCTTATCTTACAGCTGGGCAATACCAGTCAATCCCTGGTAAGAGAGCTCTGGGGCTTATATGGAACCAGAGTTATAGCATAGCATGGGTAAACCACTGTGCACCCCCAGCATGCAGAAATAGCAGACACCAGAAATAATGCATATGACTACAGTCATTGGTAGAAACAAAGATAATGGAACACCCCACTAGGGAATGGGGTACCCAAAGTGCAGTTCATACCAAGGGTGATAATCGTTATCTCTCAGTTAGCCATGCCCAATTAGGCACTAGCAAGGGAGGTTCTACCCACAGCACATGTTGAGAAATATGAGTACCAATTAGTTTGTTGTTTACTGTGGGGATTGCACTGCCCCTCCCCACCCATCCAGGCTTAGGTAGGTGAGCAAGATATCTCAATTAGAGTGAGTCTGTAAGGTACGGGCATAGCCATGTTTACCACTCCACAGTCCTATGCTCACATCCACTGTCTCATAATCTGGGACATGTGTTGGTACAGAAGTCCATATGCAGGAAGCAGCTCTGAGCTGTCACTAAATTGTTCATTATTTAGTTTTGCAGAGCACCCAGATGCCGAGCACAGAAGCAGCTCCCATCTGATATTTAGGCTCGCAAGGACAGATTTTCACCCTGACATTTAAGTTGTAGAGCAGAGTCATGCATTCTTAGGGTTAACTCATTCAGGCCCAGATACGTCTGTAGGTAGAGTCTGAAAGCACAACCACTCAGGCCAATAATGACTGTAGATTCAGCTGACTTTCACTCAGGCCTGGAAACGTCTGAGGAAGTCAACAGTTTTTACCTAAATATTAAACAAACTAAATTGTTTAGAATTGAATGCATAGCACCGTCAGAAAGGTGATTTTGTACAGAACAATTTTGCTGCTAATACTTTGTGTCTGTCATGTATACTTTAGGAGTTATTTGCATTTGTTTAAGGTATGGTGTGCATGGCTGACATTTGTTTCTCAAGCCTCACTGAAGCACCTTGAATAAATCTGAAAAAAATCCACAGTTTTTTTGAATTTCAGCTAGTATAAAATAGGAACCAAACTGATTACAATTGATTGCATAGCACTGTCAGAAAGGTAATTCTGAGCTGAACAATTTTGTTACTGATACTTTGTGTCAACCACGTATATTTTAGGAGTTATTCATATTTGTTTAAGGTATGGTGTGCATGGCTGACATTTGTTTCTCAAGCTTCACCTAAGCACCTTGAAAAAATCTGAAAAAAACACAGTTTTTTTGGTATTTCAGCTAGAATAAAATAAAAACCAAATTAATTACAATTGATTGCATAGCACCATTGAAAAGATAATGTTTTGCTGAACAACTTTGCCACTCGTACTTTGTGTGTAGCACTTATGGTTCAAGAGGTATTCACATTTGTTTGTGGCATGCTGATTATGGCTTGATTTTGCTTAGAAATGCCCAGGATGCAGTGCTAAGAGTATACCGGGCACAAGTGGTGGAAGTCTCAAAGAGACCTTGTGGTGTGAATAAGTTAAATACAGGGTTGCAAGGAAGCCATTGTTCATGGTTCTGGTGGGTGCAGTTGCGGAGATAGCAGTGTTTAGTAGTGGCAGGCTCTGGTTCTGAGAGAGATGTTGCAGATGCCTGTTATACTGCTGGGATCTTTATAAGCTGAAGAGTTAGGCGATAGTACAGTCACTGATCTGTGAGTGACTGTGTTTATATGGATAGGGAAGGTGAGCCTCCACTAACAATGGGTTCTAAAAAGTGATGGCCAGGTTACTGGAGGAGCTGCTAGTATTGATGATGGCATAGCTGCTTGTGTGTTCAAGCTAACAACAATATGGGACCAGAAAGTGGTGCAGAAGGGAGATTTGGCCATTGCAATCAATCGCCCCTACAACCTATCACAGATATAGGCAACTCCAAGGGGGTTGTAGTGTGAAAAAGAGAATCAGTGGACTATGTCAGGCACTGAGGGAAATCACACCATAGATTTTCAGCTAACATCAGATTTCCTCAAAACTACTGAAACACAGAAATTACATTTAAGAACCAAAGAATAAGGAAGTCCCCTGGGAACCAATGGAAGAATGTACAATGATGCTCTAAATAAGATACTAAAGACTGATCTAAAGGTAACATGAAGCTTATAATATATAAAATCTATATATACATATATATATATACATATATATATATATATATATATATATATATATATATATATATATATATACACACACACACATACATATATATATATATATATATATATATATATATATATATAATAGGAGACTATATTGGGTGCAATGCTATATTTATGATACACATTCATGTATTGTCCCTTGATCCCCTCCCAAAAAATGAACCACAACCACACCATTTTGAAATCTTTGGATGCTCATTGGCAAACATATTTATTAATTCTATTGGCACAATCCATCCATCCATCTACAGTTCAGTTGTCATGTCCAATCAGATACAAATTCCAAACTAAATCCTGCGGCAGCATTCAAAACATAAACCGGGTGAGACATGCTTCACCGACTGTCCCCACACTAGCATCACCACACTAAAGTCCCGTCCTAAAACAGTATCAACCTCTACACACAATCCTACTGCTCAGCTTTAATGCAAAACACCAAGCAAATGCCTAGCATGAGCTCCTTTTTAAAGCGTAAATGCTACTAAAATGCCATTCCATTTAAAACGCTAGGATCCAGCATACCAAGAACGCCTTCCCAAACTCTGTGAAAAAGGAATGCTAGATTTTTCAGCCAGCAGTAACCAACTTATAAGTCACTACAAGCTTGAATTTGCTTCCCTAGCCCCTAACTGCTCATCCTAAATACCCACAAATGTTATCTTTTTTTTTAATACCTGTTATGGTGCATCTTTTAAAATGCTGAAAATAAGCATTATTCTTGCTAAACTCAATTCTTGAAACCAGTCAAATGCCATACATACTTTACTGGGCCTGACGTGTCATGTGGTCAATGGGCCCCAAAGCCTATATTCTCTTATTTATATTCATTAATCCTTTAAATAATTGACTTTCTAGTCTCAACCAGGCAAGACAAAACCTCTCAGCAAACCCACGTAATTTGTCTCCAATGCTTGCTTTAACCTATTAATCAGCAAAACATAAATTCTTAAATCACTTTTTTTTTAACAACAGCTAGCAAGCGGTGGCCAATCTTCCAGCATATCTTTTCTTTTTTACAAATCTTTGAAATAAATTCCTTGAACCATGAAAAGTTAATTCTGTATTAAAAACTGGCTCTCCCTTGCTCTAGCAAAAACTTCCTTACAAAAGGACTCTGCTGACTACCTGAACCAGAGTACTAAGCCCTAAATTCCATGCAGTTGGCCATGCAGCCAGCAGGCCAAGACAAAAACCTCTCACCAAACCAGCCTGTAATTTGTCTGTCTGCAATGCCTGCTTTAACATATTACTCGGCAAACCATAAATTCTTAAATTGCCTTTTTTTTTTACAACAGCCAGCAAGCAGTGGCTAATCTTCCAGTGTATCTTTTTTTTAAAACAAATCTTAGAAATAAATACCTTAAACCACATAAATTCCATTCTGTATTAAAACTGTCCCCTACAGCCTGCAGTCAGGCCAGGCTCTATCCTCTGGCTGTCTTAAGCAACAAAACCACAGCAGCTGCTACATTCTTTCTCACACAAATACTGAAAAACAATTCCTTAAAGCAACAAAACCACAGCAGTTGCTAACATACTTCTTAAAACCAATCTTGTATCTGCATGGCTGACCCTTTTAAAAAACATGCAATTTCCACTGGACCTAGCCATGCTACCACCACATGGCCTGTAGTGACCTAGTCAAACTGATTGTGCCCTACCTTGTTCACCAATGAATGTGCTGAAACTGTAAAAAAATCCCAGCAAAAGAGGGCTAGCTACCTGTGAGCTGCCTTTAAATAGCCCATTAGGACCCCAATCAGGACCCCTGATGGCCCCCCGGCCAATCCCTAGGCCACTGGTCTCATATCATATGATGCTCACCCTTGTCCCTGCCCCTGCCTTGTGATGTCACTGGAACCTGCCCTTCCCCCTTCCCCTCACAGCCCTTGGCTTCCTACCTTGATTTCTGGGAAGGGCCTGGGGCACCTTGGCTTGCCCTTTAATTGGCAAGCTTAATTGTACAAGGTTTTTAGCATGTTTTGTAAGGACGTAATATGCATGATACAATGTTTTTAACATATTTTGTAACAACATAACTTGTCATACAATAACAGTTGAACTGGAACATCAGTACTCTCCCATTCCCATTGCCAGGGTGCATGCTCAGTTGTACGTTCATACTGGAGTCATTGAGCAGCTTCAGTGGCAAGAAAACAGAGGGTTTGTTCTGCTGGGGAAGAGGGGATGACTGAGAGGGTAGTAAAGGCTCAAAGTTTGAATGGACATGGACATTCAGTGGGCCACACATCCATTATCATACCCCCCCTCCATTTCTGAATGAAAGGAGTTCAATGTGCAATACCTTTTCATGGTGGCCCAGCCCCAGGTCACTCAGTTTTCACAGATGTAGATTGCATTCCACTTACTCCATCCTCAGGGCTGAGGAATTTGATGTGAGAAGATGGACCAAGGCTGTCATCACTTCATTCCATAAGGCTAATATATAGGCCTGTGTCTCTCCCTGTGCCTGCAGTGTTATATCACTGGGTGCTGCAGAAATTGTTACTGCTAATGGTGGGAATTCAGAGTTTGCTGTCACTGTTGTGGCAGCATTTGGGGCTTTAGAGGCCAGAGGGGCATAATGGTTATTTGAGTAGTGTAGATATGATGGGTTCTTTTTCACTGGACTCATCCTCACTCCTGCTGCTACTACTGGTGCAAACTCGTGTTAGTGTGTGGTCCTTCTGAGTACTGGCCTGGGTGTGATACCTCCATTTGGATTTTGATGATATCATCCATTGCTCTTCCCCCAGACCTTTTGGAGAGGTATATGTCTGTCCAGCCAGTCTGGCTTACTGGGGTAGTGTCCATAAGAGCAATACCATGGGAGGGGTGATGTCTCTGCAATGTGGTGTCCAGGCGCTGCTTGCTGTTTTCTACTGCAACAGGCGACTTTGCCTCTATGAAAGTTGAAGCTGCCTCAAGGGTATAGAAGACTCTGGGCGCTCAATTCACCACCATTCTCAGAAAGGCCAGGCACCTTAGCATAAAGGGGGCTGTTCAGCTGATGCAATCATTGCCTTATCTTTGTTTAAGTCATCCAGTAGTTTGTTAGGTCTTTTGAGAAATCTTGAAAGATCATGACAGGGTAACCCCACCATTCCAGGTGTTCCAGTTCCCTAGTCCTCCTCAGTATGTCCTCTTTAATCAGGTACTGCAAACATCTAACCAGTATGGGTCTCAGCCTCTCACCCTTCTTTAGTGGAAGGGTGAGATGCCGATGGGCCTGCTCTATTTCAAATCTTGAATTGCCAAGTAGCTTGAGTATGGATAGCAGGATGTGGTACAAACTTCCAACAACATAACTGAGCTCCATTTCTTCTGATAGCTCCACAAAGCATAGGTTATTAAACTGACCCCTGCCCTCTAAGTCATCCACCTTTTTTGTGCAGCTGGGGGATGAATTTTGCTTGGTCTCATAATTGTGCCTGGAGGTCACATGTAATGGCTTCTATACATTGGAAGTTCTGGTTCATACATTGCAGTCTGGTGTCTAGGTATTGTATTGCCTTTGACTTAGTGACAGTGAAGTCTCATATTTCTTTAATTTCTGCCAACAATTGAGCAAACATGCTGTCAGCAAGATCCACATGGATTGCTGCCACCACTTCTTAGCCGAGAGTGGGATCAGAGCTCGTTTCATAGATGAGTCTGACAGGAAACTTCTGTGACACAATGCAAGCAATCGGCAACACCAAACAGGAAGATAAAAACACTGTAGCAAAGCAGATGTTAAGCTAATAGCCAGAACCTGGTTCAGATTACGTTTTTAACACTATGAAACTAGCAAATGCTGTAGGATATTAGTTTCAGGGACATGGAGAAAAGCCTTAGTGACCATCTTAGTGAACCTTAGGCCACACTGCTTATATTTATTATTGATATAGGTTTGTAATGATAACTGAGGAAAACAAACTAAACACATTTATAGGTTGATTTGATTTTTATATTGATTTAATTTGATTATAATTAATGTGTTAATAGTTTATGCCTATGTGTTACTTGTCTATACTAGTAAGTATTTATCTAATAAAAGATTCATCTGTTCTTCTCTGTTGACTCTCCTCAACCAGAATGTAACAATCAGTTAGACTTCATGGAATGTTTTATTGTTTAATATTGTCTCGCATTGCAGCCTTTGAGCTAAAAACTCTTTAAAAGGTTCCACGTGAGAGTGAGAACAAAACAACAGGTTGTGCAATAACCATGAGTTGTACAGTGACATATAGGAAACTTTTACATATAATTAACAATAAAGCAGAATAAAAATGTAACAAGAACAGGTAGCCAGTTAGTCATTAATACAATAATACAGGACAACAAATTAGACTAAGCAACAATATTAAAAGACAGGTACTGCTGGTTAAAGGTTGAAAAGGGAATTATTGTGCTAGAGGAATGAGATGGGGCAGTAAAGAGAGGGAATTTAGGGGGAGGGCACCGGGGAGTCAGGATCAAGTTAGGGGAGAGGAGGGGGTGAGGAAACATTGTATAGTCCTGGTATGACCAGCAAGTTGGTGGAGGGGAGGTGGATGGAAATGGCATAGGGAAGAGGTAGCTGATGATTAGAAGTATTGAAGAGCAAAGTAAGGAGTAAGGCAGTGGATGGTGTATAGAAACTGGAAGGGGGAGGAGGGAGGGAGGGAGGAGGGAGAGAAGGACATAGTGGGGCAGAGGCAAGTGAGTTTGTTGTTAGATTGTTCTTTTCTGAAAGGTCATTGGTCTTTTCTGACATGTTAATGGGGTCTCCCATGGTTGGCAACTTAGACTTATGAGAATATTGTTTGGGAGACTTTCCCACTCAGGCAAAACAATATAACAAAAGCACACTGACAGTTGTTTTTGCTTGCATAACATTTTTTTTATGCTAGCCATGATGTCAGTCAGTATTGCATGGCATACATGTTATATTCATCACTGTAGTTTGTAAGATTGAAATAGCTTTTCATCCAGAGGATGGCATTTCAACAGTACAGGAGTTGCTTCATACTGCACTACAGAGTCAGGTACGGGAGTTACCCCAAGTACCTGGTGTGGGACCAGACCCCACAACCTTCTGAGATTGAGGTGAGCATGATACCTACTGAGTTAATGACATTGATTGTCCTGATAGGCTGGTGTGATGTCCTGCCAGCTCCCCCCGCCTGACACTGCCATATCCTGGCACTTGAACTGATCTCTATCCTGCCCTTTATAGGTCAAAGGTGTCACGGCAGTAGTTTTTGCCCCAATCTCTTAATGGGAAAGTGGGGCAATAGCTGATACATTCTGGCAGCTCATCCTGCCCCCCCCCCCTTTGCAGTACATGCTTTCACATTTTCAGAGATGTGTGAAGGGCACAGCTTGTATACTTTCACTAAGCTATGTTAGGCAAACTTTAATGGAGAATCAGATGGAAATTAATTGATGTATTGTATAAATGGACTATGATGTGGTCCTCTTATTTTGGTCTTCCTAGTGACTGCTCTGCACACCTCAGAAGCCATTACAACTGGTGTGGGGAAAGGGTCAACTCAACTGCATGACTGAATCAGCTTCTAAGCCACCCTCATGATAAAACAGCCATCAAGAGGAAACGTGAAGATTTCTCCAACCAAGCCTTTGGTCCATGAGGTACAAGACAGAGGATTTGAGCTAGGATGGTTTAGATGTGCGTATGTGTGTATGGGGGGGGGGGGAGAGATTCTTGCAGGACACCGGATGGATCACCAGCTGTGCCCACTCAACATTTAATAAACACTTTCCCACTCCCATAATGAATCAAAAGTTGTGGGAGAGCTAAAGGCATCAAGGGGGCCTTCACATTATTTATAATGTGACTGTGGGGCAGGTTGGAGGGTTTAGTATAAGGGGTTCAGTGAGCAATGAACTTACAGGATGTCATAAATTATTATAAGGTATGGCAGAATAAGAGAGGTGAGAAGGAGGGAGATTACTGACTGAGACTAGCTAAGACTACTAGAGGAAGAGAAAAGGCTCTGCATACTTTATTATACAAAGACTATGGTAATATTCTCAATAATCAATATTTATAACTTGCACAAACCTAATGGCAAACTCCTAACTTAAAAGCAACCCACTTTTCTCTGTGAGGAAAAGGTCATGTTAATCATTCAGAAATGAGGGGTGCTCACAATCCAAATGTTTTCAAGCCAAATTCCCAAATCACTGTGACACATATGCCATAAAGGTCGTAAACAATTCCTTGACTTTTATTAAGATGCTCAAAAGACAGTTGATAAGCAGGTAAAATCCAAAGGACATAAACTTATAGCAAAACAGTGCCAATATAAAATCTTTGAATTTGCAATTGATCCATGGTTCCTGAACAAGGTTACTGAATTTAGTAATTCTTAAAGTAGTAAAGTCAAAGCAATTAGCACTGCTGCAAAACGGTGCAAAGAGTGAACAGGCAGAGTAATGGCTTAAAGGAAAACTCCATGTTAAAATCAGAAAAAGATATGTAGTAGTCTTTTTTTCTGTGTTCTAACCAGTTCCCAGTGTTTTCTTTTCCTCTGGTTGTGAGAGATGTTTTTTCTAACTTTCCCTAACTGTTTTATTGCCCTTGGAGGTTGCCATTCTGGTTTCTTTATGGCCTCTAGTCTTCCCAGAGTGCCCTTTGGTGTGATGTCTAATTGCCCCTGCAGGAAGCCAGTGTCTTGTTACAGGGTCTGTCACAGCTCAGCCACAGAGAAAATACTTCTTCCAGAGAAGACACAGTACTAGATTTTGGGTGAGTGTAGTCATTATTATTTTTTGATATCAGTACCTTGTCCTGCTATGTTCTGCTGTGTGTGTGTGTGTGTGTGTGTGTGTGTGTGTGTTTGAATCATGTCACTGTTTACTCTATTCCTCTCAGTCACTTTCAGTTTTTGCACCAGTACTAAGTAGTAAAAATTGAACATCACCTTACAGGTTGTAACATAGCAGGACAAGGTACTAATGTCAAAAAATAATGATTACACTCACCCAAAATCTAGCAGTGTGACTTCTCTGAAAGAAGTATTATCTTTGTGGCTGAGCAGTGACAGACCCTGCTAAATCTAAGGGCATAGCTACATCACTGTCACATGAGCCAAGGTGCATCGTAGGAGAAAGAAAGCCAATAAACCTATTTGTGATGAAGATCCCCAAGGGTCATAAAACCACCATACAGCTAGCAGGCTAATTTAGGAAAAACTCCTAATAGCAGACAGAGGGAAGGACACACTAGGATTTAACATACATATCAAAACACTCTACATAACATATGTTTTTGCACATTCTGAGTGGACTTCTCCTTTAAACAGCATCACCCTAATGAAGTGATATTATAATCATGAGGCTATGGGTAAGCCTTTCCTTCACCAGTATGGATTTGTTATGGTGAATGTGCCACAATGATTTTGGAATATGGCTTAAGCTCCTAACTTCGCATTCAGTGCTAAGAATTTCAGTCACATTTCAGCTTTGGCATCTTTACCCTCTTTTCTTTCCCTGTCTCACACAGTAGAACCTGAAGACCTTAAAATTAATGATTTTCTTATTAATTTACTGGCTTTTGTACTCATCTTGTCAAACTGTCTCTGCCTCCAGCATTACTGATATTCTGACTATTGTGTATGATTTAATAGTGTAAGAGATGTAGATTTCTCCATAACAAATAGCCCATATTCAATAACATAACTTCATTCAGTACTGTAATCCCATTTATTCTTTTCAATCAGTGAAGCCAAAATAAGTAGCTGGCACAATGATTCAGCTTTTGTAGAAGAGAATGTCTTATCAACTCACATAATGGTGCTTTTCTAACTAACATTGTGGTCTATATAATCATAATATGTAAGTATAATAATAAGTACAGTAACTATTAGTGTCAGTGTGTTTACAAGTTTTTGACATTCGTTTTGCTCACCTGGTAATGTTACTGTCCTATGCACTTTTCAATCAGAGGCTCAAATATCATCCCTTCTTATCATTGTAATTCCTAATAAATATGAATGATAGTACTACTGCTCATCTGAAGCTGGCATGCAGCAACCTGCTAAACTTTTTACACTGTCTTGAGTAAATAACTGGAAATCTGCACTGTGAGCTAGTTTAAACTGGTTTGAATAATGTACAATTTCACATAATGTAAAAGAATGCTACAAATAACAGAAATATGAGAAGTTTTTGCGCAGTGAAGAAACTGTATTGAAAATTGATTTGCAAGTATTCTGGAAAACATTTATTTCTTCAATATCATGATTCATGCATGATTCAACGTACTGTAGTTTCATTAATTTCTTGTATTTATCTCCACTCATTCTTTATTTCTGAGGGCAACAGCATGGCAAAAGAATAGTTGATTCCACAAACATTACCTCATTCTTCTTTTTCCTTATCAGAAGTTACAATTAAGGCAGCACACATTTTTAAAATTCCATGAAATATTGTGAATAAACAAATTGCATGTTTTTTCAACAAAAGTCTTATATAAACTGCAGATTTGTTTTTCTTCAGATGTGAATTTTATTTATTTTATTTATTGGTCCTAGGATTACAATTACCTTTGAGCCAAGGCTCTTTTACAAAGGTTCCACGTCATTAAAATTGAATGGCTTGATAAAATTCCTCATAGTATTTTTTACATGGTATAGTTTTAAACTTAGCCCTACTTACATTTAAAATCTTTTCATTGTATCCTCTCCTCACAAATGTTTTTTTTTTTTAACTTCTACATACATCTGAAATTCTTCTTCTTCCAGGGAAAAATTGTGCATAATACACAAAAGTTGTCCTTGGAGGAGGGACTATATGAGGAAAATGGGGTACACACGTTGTGCCTTAAGTAAATTGTTCTTAATATTATTACATCTTGGAAAACTGCAGATTTTGTTTCTGCAGATGTTACAGGCTTGATAATGACTCCTTCCAAGTTTTAAGCCATGTTCTATGTGTACTGTGGAATGTAAGTAAACAGTCAAACGTTTTCCTACATACACATTAAAATGCTGCCGCTAGGTTTATTTCCCCACAAACTTAATGTTATTCAGAGGGAAAAGCAGTATTTTGCAAATTCTGTGGAAAATACAGTAATTTGTAAAACCTCAGTGGAAGTGGAAGTGGAATACTCAAATTTTGCCCAGACTAAGTGAAAATACACAGTATGTAACATCACAGGGTGTCACTGTGGATACAGAGGACTATGTTTGCAGTGCAGAGAAAAGTAGGAAGATGAGAAGAAACCAGAAACACAAAGGTTATGGGTAGGATTTTCAAATGTTCCACTGCTAATGAGAAGTGTGATCCTCCCATATTTGCATAAGAAAGGATCCACTGTTTTTCAAGTACTGCATATAATTTGAGATGATTGCCATGATTTGGGCAGCTTATATCAAAATAATAATGTGTGCTTCAGTAATTGCCACTATGCTATGCCAAATTAAAATAATCTGTAATTCAAAAAATTCTTGCAGAAGTTCACTAATATTTTATTCAGTCATAACTTACAATCTTTTAAACTAGAGAAGGGTTAAAAGCTTACAGTATGTCTAGATGCAATTTATATTGTACAACTTTGAACATCAGAAAAGTTTTATAGTAAAATTCACATTAAACTGTCATGCCTAGGAGTTAGTCTAGCATTTTATTTCAATGTCGGCACTGTATTGACAATTCCTTGTGTTGTTTCTGAATACTTGACCAGTTCAAGAGAAACTTTCAAAATGTTTTTGCAACTCAAATGTAAGTCATTTGCAGTTCTGTAACAATACAATACAAAACTGAGTTGCAACTCTTAGATACAGCAACATTTTTTGCAAGGATTTGATCTGGATCCAACAACATGTACAGTATACAACTGATTAAAAAAATGCTGAAACAACTCATTTCTGTGACAGTTTAATGCAAGCTGAACTGTATGCTCAATTTTACAAGCTGGGGCATAGCTAAGTCCAATTTTCAAAACTTTGTCTTGTTTAAGTCCACTTTACAAAGTTTAGGTATACATATGCCTGGACACAAGTTTCAAACCAAATGCAGCCTGGTCTATGATTTAAATCTTTGCCTAGCATTTCTTTATCCAGAAACGAGATGTAAAGTATCATAACAAGCTAAAAAGTCTACACAGAACTATGTTATGACTTTTGAAGATCCCATCCAACATAATTAAGAGTAGCATCCATTTATATAATTTTAAAATGCCACCCAACACATCTAGTAGTTTTGCCAATTTTATAACTTGTGAAAATTCCACACTTGAATTCTAGTAGGATTACTAGTTATTAAGTGTGCTATGGCTAGGTCAAATATCATAATATTTTGATGCACAGTTTTTCACTTACAGGGGCTTACAATCTAACATTTGTATTTGCAGGGAATTTTGTGCAAACATTTATTTTCTTATAACCCAGCACTTTTTGGAGCTAGATTTGTGTAAATTAACCTGCATACCTTTCTTGGAGGGATAATAAAATCTACTACAATTAATTGATTTTGTATAGTAATTTTAGGTTACAGGTGTTCATAAATCACAAATTCACCATATAATCATTTATGACATGTTGTGAAAACATTCTAAAAATATGGATGTTTGCAACTTCCCTTCTTTTGAAGGCATATTTCTGAAACTTGGTAAGCATTTCTGTCAGTTGATCCTGGTGCCTAATAGAGCTGTATAAAGTTAGTGTAATAATTTTAAATTTGCAGTAGGAATGCTGCAAATTATTACAGTAAATTTTTCTCAGATGTGATGGTTGCTTAATAGATAATTCCTTCAGAATTCTACTTATGAAATTTAGTCTTTGAATTGTACTGTGCACTTCACCACACTATCTGATACATTGAACTGAGCTGTTTGCATTCCTGTAATTCCTTCCTGGGTGACATTTTTGACCCCTTCCTTCTTTCTTTCTTTGCATGACTAGATTGACTCAGTGGAACTGCTTATCCTAATGTTATCCACCTTATTCTTCACAGTGATGCAATCTCTTAAAGTCAGAGTCATCTACTCCTTTTCTTGTCAGACCTATCAAAATGATATAGCCAAAGTCCTCCTTCATGGTGATAAAGTAAATTTATGCCCCCACTACAACTCTATTTGTTCCTCTAAATCCTTGGTGTAAAAGGAAGTAAGACTCTTAGGCTAGTCAGTTCAGTTGGGTGTGATTGTTACATTAACTGTATTCAAGGTGACATTGTCCTTCTATGTTTCCTTACTTCAATGGGGGGGGGATCTGCAGTGCTTCTACTATCTATGTCAGGTATCCATTTCTTGGTGAACCAATGAATCTAACTCCTGCCATTGGTAATCCCCTATACAAGCTACTTCCTTAACCTCTATTCATTAGTTTAAATCTCTCAGACTGCCCTGTCCCTTGACTAGTGATGCTTTAATTAGGAAAACATCGCTTCGTGAATTAATTTCCAAATTTGCCTCATTTTGTAAAATTAATCCACCTTTTGAAGTCCAAACTTCATGGCACTCAGATAACTCAACAAAATGCGAAGCTGGCAACTTTGCCAGTGCAGTTTGGCACAGAGACAAAGTTTGCAATGTACTTTGGGATTTGAGGTCACATGTTGCTGAAACAAGCTGTATGCCATGAGGGACATGGCCAAGCTACAGAGCATGGTGGATGCACACTAGCTGGGCTCCCTTGGACACCTGCAGTAACATGATAACAATAAAAATATTTTTAAACCAGACATTTCACAATGAAAACTAAACAGGATATATACCATGTCTACTACAAATCAGAAAACTACAAAAAAAAAACAGAGTAATCTACAGTCTGAGGGCTCTAGGAAACTGACTACTGCAACAACTGAGAGCCGCACCAGGTCACAGCTTATGCCAGCCAAAATGGCCCTGGGTAAAAGCTCACAGGATCTCACAATAGCTGCAATATCAGGGATGACTGCAAATCTTCAAAATGAAGTTAAAGCAGGATTTGCAATATAATAGCTCAAATTACCCATATAAAGTCTGTTGCCACCTGACTTACTGAGACCTCAGCATTGCACACCATGATGCTGGATGAAGCCAAAAAAAGAATAAGTGAACTAGAGGACATGGGGATTGACCTAGCCAGAGAAAAAATCATTGCTGAAATTAAAAAAAGTTACTCTCATATCAGATGATTAAGAAAATCAAAACCATAGTTCAAACATAAGAATAATCATTCTCCCAGAGAGTCTGAAGGAGAAGGAAGGAAGGCAGCAAAGCAGTACAACAGTGGATTATTAAGAAATTTGGACTTGACTCCATGGCTGCACTATATGAAATACAGCATGCCCACTAAACAGGACCAAAGCTGAAGCCTCGAGAAAGACCTAGATGATACCTGATCAAATACCTTTGCTTCCCAGAAAATAAATCTGTACTGCAAGTGGCATGAATGCATGGACCAATCGTGGTAGATGGGGGAAAGGTATCCATATATTGGAATTGTAGTCAGGAACTCCAAATGTAAAGACAGAAATTTGCAGGAATAAAAAAAAATCTACACCTCTGAGGCTAAGAATGTGACTTGTTATAGCAAGCAAAATCAAGTATTTCCAAGCCCAGCTGCCCTCCACATATATTTCTTAAGCCAAAAGATGCAGAACAACATGTAAATAGAGAAGAGGCAGCAAATGAGGGGATATCTTGCCTCTGGTCTGCTTCACCAGCTGCTAACAAACTGAATAAATTCTTAATCTCTACCAATATATTGCATGAGACTGCCTGATGCTACAAGGTACTGGGAAAATCAAAGGACTGAGCACTTAAAAACATGTCTGTAAATGCCCTTTCTTGTTGCTAGCTTCAACATTCTACAGCAAGTTGTCCAAGGTAAAATAATCTTTTCTGTACCAACACCTACAATGCAGAAGGTTGGAACTTGGGGAACAGACTGAAAAAAAAATTGCACAGTAATAATAAGTGGAATTAATGAGATGGTGGTGCAGGGATGTCTTTTAATATATTTGCGGCACTGTTACAACACCATGAATTAATATAAGTGACTGCAATTATGATTGAGATGCAGAGGAAGAGATGGGGATGGAAATGCTAAGGATCAGGAAGAAAGGAAGGAATTTGCTGTGTGGCTAATAATGGCTAAAATGGCACAGATCATGTTAATAAAATAACTGTTGACAGTTTCATGGGCATGAAACTGACAGCTCTGGTGGAAACTGCCAAGCTGCCAATCTGGGAATTGACACGACAGCCCTCCACTAATGACATTCTTGTACCAGAGCATGTCCACACTTTCCTGTCCTACCTTTCAGAATTTGAGAACTTTGGACTTCTCAAATGCCTGTCACAAAGCATTCTAGATAAACAGAAAAAGCACCTCACATGGTATAGTGCATCTATGTGATCTCCCAGTAACAGTATATAAGGACTATGTGAAAACATTACCCAAAAAGGTTATGTAGAAATTATACTTAAGCTGCAATAAGTGTGTCTTTATCAATAAAACTGTGTAGTTCCTCAAAAAATTCCTTTCAATAATGGAGTTTGCCCTTTTAATGGCAGACCAGGTTGTCCTGGTGCACACCTTTCCTATCCATCAGGACGGTGTGCTCAGAAGGGGAGGGAGGAAGGAAGGGGAGGGGACAAGGGATAGAACAATTGGTCAGGCAACAGGAAGGGGAGGGGCAAGTGGAGGTACATAATGGACAGCACAGAGGGGCTCAGCCACTTTTTGCTGGAGTTTTCATTCATAAGAACTGCAGCACATCAGATTGGCGGTATTGTTTGGAAAGTTTGTGCAATCAGGATACAGCAGGTAAGGTAACAGCTACAACATAAAAAAAGAGGAAAATATATATAAATGTATTGTCTATATATGTAATGCTTGAGGTCAGCATCTGTTGGTAATGAAATTGTTGCAGAAGTTTGTTGCCAGCACTGGCTGAAGAATTCTTTATGAGGCTTAATGTTTGCACAAAGATTGCCTAGGGTGTGGTAGAAATAGGCTTGGGGGGCTGAGGAGGCCCCTGTTGCTGGTTTAAGTAAATGTGGTTTGTAGTTAGTGAGAGCAGAGTTGGAAGTTACTCTGGCCTTCCAGTCGTGAGGCGAAGGGTTTGAGATGGGGAGGCATATGACAAAGCACATTGGGCCAAAGGAAGGGCCTGTTTAGTTGGTAAGTGGTGGTATGTTGTAGGGACACCGGTTTGTCCAGAAGCTGGCTGATCTAGGGCTCCACGGGGGCCTTAGAAATGAACGGTGGTGGGGAAGTGGCGATAGGCGAAGGGAACAGGAAGCTTTAAGCCTACCAGGTTGGGCAGCGCTTGCTTAGAATCATTGGGGGTTTTTGTTTTTCAGAGGTTTGGATACAGTGGGAGGCCTGGAAAGCTGACTGGGAAAGATTCCCGGGGCCGCAGGTACGCCTGGGCAGCGCATGCTCCTGGTGGCAGAACCCCGCCTTGTTTGTATCAGGCGGTTCCCCCAAATGGGTCAAGAAGCAGCCAATTCCAGGAAGAACCTTTCCTTGAGGCATCACAGAGCCTCACACACACCAACGTGACCACGTGGCTGAAAGCAGACCCTTCCCCCACCCCACGAGCCTCGCAGCTACCTCCTCGTGTTCGCAGGAGGAGACTACACCCTTCCCTGTCTCCACTAGGTATCTCTGGTTTCCCACATTGAGGACACAACTCAGGGGGTCAGCAGCATTCTCGCTGCCTCATTAGGACAACTTGGGAGAGCCAGTCGGCCAAAAGGGCACAGGTGGATGGGTAGACGAATGCTGAAATGCCATAGTGGCAAAATAGGGAAAAAGTGCTGCAGACCAGGGCAGAAGGGGACAGGCAAGTGAGCCGAGGAACCAGGATGTCAAGGAGGGATGCAGCAAGGCCTAGTGGGGGGCAATGAGCGGACGCGTGGCGTGACATCACACGCCAAGGGGGTAGGAAAAGCAAGCAGCTAGGACAGTTTTCTGAAGCGGGGGAAGTTGCCTTAGTGGGAAGAGGTGTGTGTGGTTGGGATACTGGGGCAGGGGTCTCTCAGAAAGAAGTGATGGGAGGAAGGCACAGGGGTGACACGAGGCAAGGGAGCAGGCTGGAGGCCTGATACTGAAGCGCCTGGCCATGCGGCATGACGTCACACACCAGGAGGGCCAAAACAACATAAGGGGGCTCAAGACAAGGTTTTTACTCAGGGCAGGGATTGATAAGGGGAAGAAGGGATCAGTCACGGAGGGGGATCGTGGAATAGGATGGGGGGTGCAATTTGGGAATAGACCAGCACCCGGCGGGAGGGCTGGGGGGCAGAGCATGGGAAGGGGTACGGAGAGACCTGGGAAGGCTTAGCAGCCATAACATGGTGAGGCATGCCAGGGGAATGGTGTTAGGCCTGGATAGCCACAATAGGCAACATTTTTTAGCATTTTTGAGGCCTAGAGTGGGGGGCATATATATAAAAAAAAAAACACAAGGCGCCATTGGTCGACTGTCCCTCTTGAAATACGGGACCTGATCATATGGGAATATTATGGGACTACATTGTTTAACAGAATTTCATTTCTTGTCTACAAGGGGGGTAGGGCCCTTCCACATGAAGGCATGTTGTAAACATAAGCTAATGACAGAATTTTGTTTTCTTCCTGTCAGTTGTCTTCACAGTGCAAAGGATCGAAGGACATGGCACCAAAGAGGAGCAAGCCATCAAAGGAAGATGCCCACAGGACTATAATCGAGTTGGTGGAAAAAGCAAATAGAATGTGGGAACTGGTGGAAGGGGAGGAACCAGGGAGACTGGGGGAGAAAAGGAAAGTGGGACTGGAAAAAGGGGGTAGAGGGAAACAACCAGCTGAAAGGCCACGCAGTCCCACTTGGGTGCCAACACTGGCAGTGGGACCCACCAAGGCAGTGGATCCAGTACCTCTGCAGCCCATAGACCTGGCACCGTAAGTATCTTCCCAAGACAAGTCAGGATCCCCCTTGGTGAACCCAGACCAGATCCCCAGAACATAGCAGTGCCTGCGCAACCCCTAGTGGTTCACCCAGCCCCTCAACCACAGGGTGCCATAATGGGGCACCAGGAAGACGCCAGGTGGCAAGGCTCAGATAAGAACACAGGTAAAACACCCAGTGCAGTGGGTGACAGTATAAAGGAATATATAAGTCAAATTACGTCGGCATTTGGGACAGGCGGTCTAGGGCAGATGGAATCAGCTCTGGCAGAGATTAGGATGGAGAAAGAGGTACCGAAAAAGAATGAAGGGGGTATGGAAAAAGAAGGAAAAGGAACAAGGGAGATAGGTGCCCCTGGGATGAGGGTAGGTGAGCATGTTCCACTAGCCACAAAGGAAAAAAAATGGAAAGGAGAGAATGTGGACATATTCGCATTGGGGAGCCGAGAAGCGGCAGCAGAGTATGAGGAAGTGGAAAACATAGGAAAGAGTGAAATGACAGCAGAAGTAGTGTTGTTAGGGAAGAAGGAGGAGGACAAATTCACAAAAGGGAAGACTTGGGATGGGTGGTTCATGGGATTTTCCACCTTCTCAGCCATTGTGCTGGAGAAGAAGCCAGATTTGGGCATACCATTCATCACATACTCCCTAACAATAAGGCGGGCAAAGGCAAAACGGAGGGGTGGGGTGGATATACTATGACGAATTATTTCGGCAGAGAATGGCAACATATGGGGATGTAAGATGGGATACGAAGCAATTAGACTTATGGACAGATTATGTAACAGACCTGTCCACACCCGAAGGGGAGTGGGGGAAGAAAGGAGTTATTCCCCAGAGGTGCTGCTGGGCTTACAATAGGGCTTTTTGCTCATGGCCTCAATGTCATTTTCGGCACACATGTTCAAAATGTGGGAGAACGCACCCGGAAAGCAGATACAGAATGACATGGGCCCAAGGGGCACAAGGATCCGGGGGTCATAGTTCAGGTCAACAGCTTTTTCGAGAGGGGCAAGGGTTTATAGAGCAGGCATGGAACAGGGGAGGGAGGGGTTGGGGGAGCACGAGTAGAGGAGGCCAGAATCACTGACCAAGAAAACCTAGCACTGAGTGAGAGAGAGGGACTGGGGAGGGAAAAAGGGAGAAAAGACAGAGAGCAGTTTGGGGCAGCCAGAACCTCCATTAGGTTAGAGGCATGGACAGTATGGTTGGACAGATATCCAGACAATAGAGTGGTGGAGATGATCATAAAGGGTTTCTGCACAGGTTTTTCTCTGCAGTGTGAGGGTCCCAGGCATGCGAGAGAGGCGAGCAACCTGGGGTCGGTCAAAGGGAGAGAAGAGTTGTTAAGACAGAAGTTGGAGAAGGAAAAGGCAGCAGGGAGAATAGAAGGCCCATTTGATACCTCCCCCCCCATTGCAGAACATGCGGATTTTGCCACTGGGTTTGGTTCCCAAGAAGTGGGAAGGAGAGTACAGGGTGATTCACCACCTATCCTATCCAGAGGGGATTCAGTGAATGATTTTATCAGGGAGAAGTATAGTAAGGTGACATATGTGACATTAGAGGATGCAGTCCAGATAATCCGGGCTACTAAGGACGCATGGATGGCAAAATTGGATATCAAATCCTCATTCAGACTGCTGCCAGTTAGGAGAGAAGACTGGGACCTATTGGGTTTTAAAATTGGGGGTCAGTACTATTCTGACAAAAGCCATGCCCATGGGATGTTCTATAGCCTGTGCGACATTTGAAGCATTCAGCACCTGTTTGCAGTGTATATTTCAGGAAAAAACTGGTTATAGAATGGTCATCCACTATTTGGATGATTTCCTTTTCATCAGTAGTGGGGAAAAGGAGACACAAATAATGCTGGGCTCATTTCAAGAGCTGTGCAAGGAATTAGGGGTTCCACTGGCACCGGAAAAAACAGAGGGACCCTGCAGGGTGCTAGAATTCCTGGGCATTGAAATAGATGCCCCAAGGGAAATGTTCCGGCTGCCACCAAAAAAGTAGAAAAATTGAAAGAATTGATCCAAGTACATACCAGCAGGAGAAGGGTACAACTAAAACAAGTACAGCAGGTACTAGGGCAACTGAACTTCGCCTGCAGGGCTATTGGACCAGGACGGGCATTCACAAAAAGGTTTGCAAGGGCTACAGCGGGGGTGACGAGACCACACCATTGGGTAGACCTGACAAGAGGTGTCAGGGAGGATTTTAAGGTATGGGAAGAATTTCTCAGGGAGTATAATGGCTGCTCTTTCTGGCAGGAGGAGTGGGTGTACAACACAGACCTCGATCTTTACACAGTCGCAGCCAGGGGCCTAGGCATGGGTGGCTACCTGAAGGGCAGGCGGTTTGCTGAACCATGGCCTTCTGACTGGGTACGGGATGGCAAGGTAAGAGATATAACATTGATAGAGATCATGCCCATCTGGGCATCTACTCTGGTGTGGGGGAAAGAGTTACAGGATCAGTGAGTGACATTCTGGTGTGACAACAGAGCAGTGGTGGAGGCTCTAAACAACAGGGGGGCCAGGTCAGAAATGGTCATGCAAGTCTTACGACATTTAGTGTTAAGGGCCTTGCAGCTGAACATGACATTCAGAGCAAAACACATAGAAGGGGTACACAACACCCTGGCTGACAGCCTTTCCCATCTGCAGCTGGACCATTTCTGGAGGCTGGCACCAGCAACGGAGGAGCAAAAAATGCCCATACCAACGAACATCTGGGATGTTGGCAAGAAGGAGCAGAACTGTTGTTTCACAGCTCATGGGCACCTCGGACTCTGAGGGCCTACGATGGGGCCTGGCAAGTGTTTCAAACGTTCAGGGCAACACACCACATGGAGGTAAGTGGGCCACTGACAGAGGAACAATTGGAAAAGTTCACCATGGAGCAATGGCAAAAAGGAACAGCCCACACCACAATGGGGGTCTATTTAGCAGGGATTAGTGTTATCTGCAGTCTAAAGGGATGGAGGGACCTGACAAAATCATTGTTTATTAGAAGAATGATGCAGGGATGAGGTAGGTTGAAACAAGGACCAGTAAACCATAGAAGACCAATAGAGGAACAGTGGCTAGTGAAACTAAAGGATTTGCTACCAGCAATATGCAGATCGAAGACCGAGGCCCAGCTATTTCACACGATTTACGTTGTGATGTTTGCAGGTGCCATGAGAGTGAGCGAGGTAGTAGGCCATGGCAAAAAAGACAGGGAGAGGGATTAGAATAGGAAGATATAAAATGAGGGATGAAAGAGATACAAATTAAGATTAAGAGGTCAAAGACGGATTAAAGGGGACTGGGTTGCATAGTGACACTAAAGAGAAAGGTAGAGGGCTCAATATGCCGAGTACAGGCTTTGTGGGCTTTCATCGCAGAACAGGGGGCCAGGATAGGGAGATTATTTGTTCATGGTGACAGAAGAAGAGTTACCGGTTGCCAAGTCACAGCATTGATCAAAAAAGGTATGCAATTCCTGGGGCCGGACCTGGGTAATTATTCATCCCACTCCTTGCGGATTGGGGCTGCCTCACAGTGGGCAGCAGCAGGCGAAACAGTGAATAGTATTTTGGAAAAAGGACGTTGGCGGTCTGCCAGTTAAAAGAGATACATTCAAGCATTGAAGTAAAAAATTAACGTATTACCTATGTTTTGTTACAGATCAGAAGACAAATGGGGCGGAGGGGACAGGGAGAGGGATACTATGGTGAGGAAGATAAGACCATATATAAGATAATTATTTTTTCTTAAACCCCATAGGAAAAGGAAGGATCACAGAAGTCTGGATCTGCGGCCACTCCTATATCTATTGGGCAGAAAGGAGAGCAGAGAAAAAGGCTGAGGGAAAGCAGCTGTACCAGGATGTGAAACAATGTAGGTTGGTTTGGCGTGGTATCCAGGGGATGAGATGGGCACAACTGCTTCCCACCTTGAAGGAACTAAAGGAGAGATGACCCTGCCTAGACTTAATTATTATACATTTAGGGGGAAATGACCTTGCGGGCAAGCCATGGGTCGACACATACTTGCAGATAAAAAGGGACTTAGAAACAGTACAGCAGTGGTGGCCTCGGGTAAGCCTTGCCTGGTTGGACATGATACCAGGGAGGGTTTGGAGACAGGAGCACAGCCATAGAGCCATTGATAGGGCCAGGAGAAAGATGAACAGAAGGGTAGGGTCATTGATAAGACAAATGGGAGGACAGGTAATACTGCGGGTGTGGAAGAGTGGGTAGAAGATTTCTACAGGTCAGATGGTGTGTACCTGTCAGATCTATCCATAGACATGTTTAACATGGAAATGTTGGGTTCTACAGAAGCATGGAAGAGGCATGCAACAAACTAAAAAAAAAAAAGGAGGGGGGAAAAGAGAAGGATGAGGAAGTAGGTTTCCCTGAGGTAAGGGAGAACAATATCCTAAGTGAGAAAGCCAGTCGCTGAACTAAGCTGGAGACTGGCTAATGGGGAAAAAAGGGGGGAAGGGAAGAAAATAAGACAAAAGAAGAAGCTGAAGGAGAAAAGCAGTGTCGGTTTTCACCGTTACCTAACAGAAAAGGAGAAGAAGAAGAAGGCACCCAGGTTTTCACCTGGGGGGAGAAAAAGAGGAAGAAAGAGGGATGATCAGAGATTGCTATATGGATGAAAATAAATGAAATTGTGAGAGATATAATAATAAAAGATAGTGAAATAGAACATGGAATTATGAGATATAAATAAATTAATTGCCAATCTGAGCACAACAACAAACAATGGTCTCTGTCTTTTTGTGAGGGAAAAGGTGGGAATCCAGGACAATCTCTCTTTACAACACAGGGAATTTTGAAACCAGGTTACTACGGGGACTATTACCAGCAGATGTCCGTATTTGTATATGTAGTTTCAACCAATGAAGTGTAATTGGTGTGATGGTGGAGCAGGGATGTGCATCACTATACTTGCAGTGTTGTTACAACCCCACCAAATATTAGTCACTGCAAATAAGATGGTGAGACAGAGGAGGCAAGGGAGAAGGAAAGCAATGGGTTGGGAAATGAAGAAGGAATTTGGTATGTGACTAGTGAACGGTTAAAATGATAACTGGATTTGTTACCAAAACAATTAACTGCTGACAGTTAAGTCAGCATGAAATTGAAAACTCTGGCAGAAACTGTAAAGCCATGGTAGCAGACGGGAAGAGCACTACAACCTCAACGTGTTCGGGTGGGGCAAGCCTGAAAGAGCAGCTGCCTAAACGGTGAATGCCCAAAGAAGCAGAACTGCAGTACAAGAGTGACTGTAGCCACAGTCCTGTAAGGGTGACACCCAGAGTGGCTACAGTCCACCCTGTGAATGCAACATGCCCATGCATCATAGAAGTGAGTGCCAGGTGTGGGCTGCAGCAAAGGCAAAACCATGCAGGAAGTGTCCTGGGAGGGCATGCACAGTGTACGGCATGGAGCACACATGGAATGTGGCCACACATGGCCCACCTGCAACATTCACTGTTCTCCCCAGCCCAATAGACCACCACTGCCAGAGCAGAGCCCTTCCAACAGCATGCCTACAGTCACTCACCTGTGACTGGACCATGACCCTAGAGCAGCCCTTTGGGATGTATCTTGGGAGGCTTGTGGCATGCCCACTTGGCACTGTCAGTGCCTGTTGTGCCCTGCCCTGACACCTGTTGGCCACAGTGCTGGCACAGCCCACCTGTTGCTGCATAGCCTGGGCACAGCAGCCTGCTATCAAGCCCAGCAGTGGAGCAGTGCTGCCCTGGTATGGGCACTCACTCAATTATCTCATCCCCCAGAGTCGCTCATCTGATGCATGTGCCTGTTCACCCACATGGCACACCCTTGCTGCAATAGCTGCTGCACCATCCATTGCATTCATGTCCTCCCTCCCCACCATGTGCTGCCTGACACAGCCTTACCATAGCATGCCTACTCCTTGCATAGGCATTGCTGCACTGTTGGCATCCACCCCTGGTGTCCCATGCACTCTGCCTTGCCCTCCTAGTTGCCCCTGCACCATCCTGCCAAATGCCCACTACACATCACTGTGCGCTGCTTGCCCCCATCCTGTCACCCACAACACGGCGCTCTTGTCCCAGCACATTGGTGCACACACCCTGTGCCCATCGCCATGGTGTGTTTGCCCATTACTTGTCACCCTGTGCAATGGTCGCACACTGCAACACATCCTTGCAGACTCTGCCTCCTGCCTGCACTTTCTCCACCACTCGCTGTATTCCCCCATCATCCATCCTGCATTCCGTGTCCTGCGTTCACCCTTTGGAGACTCACTCACAGGGAGTCACCCTTATCACATAAAACACCAAGCCATCAATCTGGTAATTGACAGCATGGTCCCCAACAAATGGCATTCCTTCACCAGAACATGCCCACACTCTCCTGTTCCACCTTCACAAATGTACGCAGTCTGTACTGTCTGCCTGTAATGAAGCATCACAGATAAGCACTAAAATCCATTCAAATGGTAAACTTAGCTATTTGCCCAAAACTGTATATAAGAACTATCTGAAAGCATTATCTACACTGGCTATATGGAACATTTTGCCTAAAATGCAAAAAAATGTGTTCTGATATGTAACACTGTTTAAATCTCACATTCCTCTCATTAGCTTCTCTCAATCAGCAGCAATTTTGAAACCAAAATAAGACTGGGACTATTGCCAGCAGTTATTAGTGCTTATATATGGTTTCACCCCGTGGTCTTGTAGGCAAGAAGTCAGCAGAGGTTATCAGTACCCTGCAGCATAACCAGTCAATTCTCATCCTTTATTTGAGTCCCACCACTGCATACCACCCCGACCATCAAAAGGGTCACAGATTGCAGCTGGGGGGGCTTGGATATTCATTGCCATGCCAGCACCTATGGAATAAAGAAATTTGATGAGCTATACTTCTACAATTATTAGTGTCCAGGGGTCTGACTTTACTGCTAAACTCACCAGTCTGGTTGTAGTGCAAAGTTCATAGTTGATTTTATTTTAGAAAATGTATAAAATCTTTGGATTTGTAACATTAAAATGACATCACAAATACAAAAAGGAAAAAGCATTTTTACAATACATCAACACAAGAATACAAGACATTCAAATGTAACATGAAGATGAAAGAACAAATAAAAAGGACATTTTACAGTGTAGCATCATACAGTGACAGCGCTAGGGGTTTTAAAACATGGGTCAAATTAGACCCATGGGTGTAAAAAATGTGGGTCAAAATGAGAAACAACTGGGTCCAAACCTAATTGTAAGTAGAAATTTCACTAGTACAGAAGCTTAAATTTGTTGAATGAAAATACTTTTCTATTGTTTAGTTTTCCATCTTTCAGCTATTGTTAGAGACAGGTGCACCACTTTGGACCCACTGTCCTGTGGAAAGTGGGTCATTTCTGGGCAAGCTGCAACTTTTTCCCTTTTTGCCCTATCTAGCGCTGTCTCTGGCATCATACATATATGTAAATAGTTCAAATACAGTACATTACAACCATATTATACAATGAAGTTGCTAAAAAATGTTTCCTTGGCAAACATCACATTCACTTTATTTAACTGCATTACAAAAGATTTATAATCCTTTCCCTGTTTTATATAGTCAGGTGGAAGTATTGCATTTAGCCATCCTTTCCTTTGAGCATTCCATCTTTTACATTCAAAAATAGAGTGCAATAAATCTGAAAATGTCTTAATAGGACAATTACATGTTTCCAGTTTCCTAAAACATATATTTCTATCTGAGTTAGCAGAGGTTTTCAGTACCCTGCAGCATAACCAGTCACCTCTCATCTTGTTCTTTGAGTACCATCACTGCTTATCACCACGACCATCGCAAGGGTCATGGATTGCAATGGGGGGGGGTTGGATATTCATTGCCATGCCAGCACCTATGGAATGAAGATATTTGATGAGCTATACTTTTAAAATTATAAGCAGGTTGGACACTATTAGTGTTCAGGGGTCTGGCTTAGCTGCCAAACTCACCAATCTGGTTATGTTAATACTAACCATGGTTTTAAATGGAGGAGGCGAATGACTACTTATGCAATCTCTCCTAGCTATAATCCTGCCATGGCTTCTCTACTGCATCATGAAAAATGAACATTGGGCAGCATTTTGAAAAGTAGTAACTTGCAGACTACAAGGAGCAACAAACTATGCAGCTCATAAGCTCACTACCCTTAAAACTGCTTGAAAATTCCACATTTGTGTTTTGTTAGCTTTTAGTGATATATAGCAGCAAACTTGATGTTATCAACTTGCCCAATATGGGCATACCCCCCCCACCACCATTTTCCCATGATGGGGGAAGGGGGTGTATGACAGCTTACTTCTCCAAATGCTGGTTAATGGTTTTAAACCAAACCATACACCATTCAAAAGGGTATGTCATGTTTAACATTTGAATCCGCATTTGTTTTATGCCTGGTTTACTCACATGCTCTAGTGGGTTCCCAATGCCAACATGAAGGGCCCTGACCTCTCTGAAAGTGTCTCATTTTATTTTATTGTTCAAATGAATATTGTGCTTTTCAGATTATTGTGAGGTACTTGACTATTTTCACACCAAGCTTTACCACCAGTTACAACTAGATGGATATGGCATATGTAATGTGCAAGGGTGGAGGGGAGGGAAAGAGAATTAATTTCTATAACTTGTTCTGTTACTTTCTTATGTTTAAAGTTCATGCAATTGGGAAAGGGGATAACAACAACTGTATTGTTACACTATGATAACATTTTCTTTAGGGTTAGTGAAGGCTTGTCAGAGGAACAACACTAAGCCATAATGCAGAAAAACAAGGAGGGTAGCAGGCCCAGTGGTGCTGGATGCCACACCTGGAGCCACGCCAGCAACCCATGTTGGGAGTGAGCATGGACCACCGGGGGTTGGCAGTAGCGTTGTGCGAAACTGAAAAATTTTGCCTGGTGAAATATTTCATGTAATTCCACAGTTACACAACATTTTTTGCCTAGGCAAAACAAAATTTTGCTTGGGTTTTCATTTTCGTGTAATTGTGACATTTCACGTAAAATGCTTTGGTTGATTAATTTTGCCTAGTTATGCTTAAATGTTGCCTTGTTGCGAGAATTTCAGTGGTGTAACTTTTGATTTCACCAGTGAAATGTTGCTCCAAAAGTGAAATTTGCAATGAATTGTGGGTAAATAGGTCAAATATCACATGCGGGTTGTTTACAGCTCAATCTGTTGCCTGGTGAGTTGGAGAGCAGTCTGTTGTGATGCATCAGAGCCAATAGAGCCTTTTAAAACCTCTTTAAAACTTGTATTGAGAGCTAATTGCTCCCAAATACATAGTTTGTCCCAAGTACTGTCAGGAAGCATTTTCTAATTATGTGGATAGTTGCAAAATACTTAGTTCAATTAGGTTTTACTTTTGTCTTTGTCTTTGAAGGAGTTGAGTGGGGTAGGGAAGGTGTTTAAAACCAATGGAGGCTATTTCTAGCCTTTTACATACAGATTTCTCACAAATTGTGAGTAATTTACTGTTATTTCTTTTTATTTTCGTATATCTTGACAAGTATCTTTTTGTCTTTCTCTGAAAAGTTAATCCTTCCTGAGAGTTACTGCCGCTGTGCTGTTAGCCTGTGTTATATACCATTCTTCTGCTTTTAGTTGTGAATTCTAAAGTTCTGAACACACAGTGCTGATACTTTATTTTATTTTTTTTGTTTGTGGTCAGTTCTGTTTGCTATAGTGTTAACTTGTGTCACTTAAACTGTGAAAATCAACAGTTCTATATTTTTTGTGTGGAAACTTAAGTACTTCTAGTTGATCACTTGAACTTGTACATTTACAGTTTCACTGCATTTGGTGAATTGCTCCCCTGTATTTTAATGCTGAAGCTTGCCTCTGCACAAGTGCACATTGTACAGTGTTTATCTTTTAGTTGACTTTGCTTACCCCCTTTCTCTGTTACAGCATTGTTTAACTACCTGACCCACACAGTATAAAATAACTACATATTAATATAGTAGTTTTCCAGAGATTGCTGCTGATCCCATCCAGACCAGGACCATATTGTGATAGTCGCCTTTGTTTGTAGATGTTTATATAGTTGTCTCTGCCCTTATAAAAAATAAATTGTAGTAGTGAGTACTAACACATTACAGTACTTTAGTTGTCCAGACATAGGTTATCTATATTTGAAGTAGGTTATTTGTGCCCTTTTTCCTGTGTGTTTCTTTAATTCCTGTTTTGGGTAAGAAAAAAGTTTCCTTTTTGTTTTTACTAGAATAGGCTGCCATATATGGTATTAGTTGTATTGTACTGTAGAGTGTTGCTACCTTGTAAGGAAACCAGTACTGCAGGTGTGAGTGTTATTTACATAGGGCCCTATGCACTGTACCCAGAGTGGCTATGAGTGTGCATATCAAAAGCACGTAGCCACTCCATACCCACTGCACCCCCTGCATGGCATACATGAAGGGGGCATGCAGACCCACTGCACCTGATCCCCCACGTCCAGGGATAAGTCAGCACTGGGAGCATTCTGGGGGGGTGCCAGCACTATGTGGTATTCACTAACTCATGTAGTGCTGGCTGCATGGGTGTGGAGGGTGGTGCAGGGTACAACAGAGATATCCCGCTGTAACCCACTGCATGTCCCCATGGGCAAAGGCCTGCAGTCACCAGGGAACCTGGACAGGGGACACCATGCTGCTCCTGATCACTGGGAAGTAAGAGGCAACAGGGGCAGCTGGATGGGCGTGTGCACAGGAATTTTAGGAGTAGTGGCATCAGGACTGGATGATGCCATGTGACTCTGGGTGCCTGCAATTGGCATACATAGCCCTTGACCTGCGCCACCTTATGTGTGGTATCCATTTTGGGTCCTAGGGAGGCATTCCATTGGATGCCCACCCTGGAAACGTCTCCTCCCCCGGCCACTCTGTGGAGTCCTGCACACTGGGGGGCTGCGTAGGATTGCAGGTGAGGTACATGACTTTTCTGTGTACCCACGCCTGCATCATGCATATGGTCCACAGTTAGTAAATAATAATACATCCTTTCTTGATTAACTCCCAGAGAAAGGCAAAGCTTTGAAGCAGCAGCCATCAAAATGCCCGCTAAGAGATGGCCCAGTACAGGGGGAAACGTGCCAGTGGGGATGAGGCAGCTATGAAGTCTGCTGAGGAGAGTACAACTTCAGTTACAGTTCCCCATTGCAGTGAAATCACATGTATGTCTGCATCAGTGTCTTCTGTAGGCTCTGGTGGGGTGGCAGGTACCAGCAAAAGAGTTGTTCAAAGTACTGGCATACCAGTGTCTCCATTTTTGAGGCCAAAACTGTTGCATCCATGTTGGTGGGTGATGATGACAGTGAGAAGAAGGGAAGCACTGACACCAGCACAGGAACAGTGGTCCAGGAGGAGGGTGATAAGTCTTTTGGTGTGACTGTCCCTCTCCCTGCAGGAGTCGATGATGAAAGTGTTCAGCCAGAGTCTCATAATCCTGGAGATAGGGATAGCCAGCCCCCTGAGATGATTGTAGGGAAATAAAAAGGTGCCATGCAGAAGACAGTGATAGGGGGAGAAGGAGGAGGAGGGTGTACCAATTGGAGAGTGACACGCCACCTCGAAGACCAGCACATCAACAGATTTCACCAGAAATCATCAGGTCACTGTGCTGGTCCTTGCAGACACTGACTGTGCATCTCCCAGTGTTGTGCCCCCAACCCCGAGACAACTCTGACTCGGAGTTGTATATATATAGAGACTGGGGTGTGTGGGGGCAGAGCCCCCCAATGGAGACATTGTGTCTGTCACTGTGAGGTATGTTAGCATACGTGCTATCACAGTGCTATAGGTAAACCAGGAGAAGGAGAAGGACATCATTGCCATCGGTGGTGATGACGATGACTGGGATGATCCCACATGGGAGTCCGGGCTTAAAAAGGTCAAGGGTGATGTAGGCCATTTACATGCAAATCCCATGGGTCAGGCTGTCACCAAGCCTATCGGCAAACCTCTAAGCAGTCAAGTCACCCCCCCCCCTCTCAAAAGTAATCTTATGGAAGCAATGAAAGCAGCACATAAAAAGCACAAACATCCACACCTGTTTGTGAACAATTCCAATCCTAGATACATGTGAAGTCTAGCAGTCAAAAGTCCCTTGTTTGGACATTTTATGTCCTTGATCTTGCTGATGAGACCATAGCGATATGACAACTGTGTCAAGCACTTGTTAGTCTGGGGCAAAAGGCAAACCTCATAGGCACCAGTGGCCAATGTAACCACCTAAAAAAACAAGCACCCGCTGAGATGGCAGCAACACCAGAAGGATGCCAGAGCTGTTGGTGGCATCTTCCTCGGCAAGATAAATGTAGTAGAGAAAGAGCAGGAGGAGGGAGGGCTGAGTGGGTCAGTGGATGAGGAAGGCGAGCAATCCTTTGCTCTCTCGAGTGGTGAGCATATCAGTGGAAGTACCAGTCCCAGCCCCTTGAGTCAAAAAATTCACTACCACACCCACAATCAACCAAAATAACTGGTTTGATGCAGTCTGCACAGCCCCAAGAGTCAAGTGTTACCCCTAAAAGAACATCATTGGTGCCATAAGGACAGTGTTCTGGTTGAACAGCCCCAAAGATGCAGCCCACTCTGAAGACCATCCTTGAGCGGCACACAAAGTACCCCCCAATCATGCTGCTCCACAAGAGTTAAATGCTGCCACTGCTGAAATGCTGGCCATCAATCTGTTGGCATTCTTATTCATGGAGAAAGCTGGGTTCCGCAGGTTGATGGCCCATGCCTGTCCCAAATGGTAGGTTCCATCATAAACCTATTTCTCTAAGCGTGCCATGCCAGAACTGAACAGCAGAGCTGCTGATTCCAAAAGACGTGCAATGAAGCATTCTGCATCAGAATATATCCATCTCAGCATGGATATGTGGACCAGTGGACAAACAGCCACAAGTTTGTATCTATGCATAATGGCACACTGGGCCCAGGTACTTGGATTGGTAGTTGATTTTGGGCCTGGCAAAATCTGCCTGAAGCAAAGTTTTGGTAGTAGCAACCACCCTGGAAATTCTGCAAGATGCAGCCATGAGTGTGCAAAGTGTTACAGTCTCTCACATGGGTGATAACATGCTTAATGTTCTGCTGGACGAGATTGATGAGTGGCTAAACACACAGTCACTTACAGCAGGATTCATCGCAAGTGATTATGGCTCTAATGTAGTGAAGTGCATTAGCGATGGTGTTTTTTTCAGGGTGTCCTACCTGGCTCATTGCCTTTATCTTGTTGTGCAGCAGTTTCTGAACAATACAGACATTACAGGGACACTGTCAACCTTTTTTTACATTATATTATTTTTAGGTAAAAACCCACATTTTATGATTGCTTACTTTTTCTAATATCCATTGACTTTGCTGGATGTTTTATCTGCCTCCTTGCTTATTGGAACCAAAATGCATGGTAATGTACAGCTATGCCCATCTTTGTTTTGTTTTGATTCATTGAACTACTCTTAGTGCACACTTCCTGAACATTGGAAACACTCTCAAACAGTGCAGCCACTCATGATACAATAATCTCTTCTACTCCCACTCCAAAATGAGTGGCTAGATTGTGTTGGGCATGTTCTTGAGTCCAGGAAAGATGCAGTGGGAGCTGGTCAGGAAATGTAAACAAACATGTTTTGGTGTGGTAACACCAGTATGGTGGGCAGTCAGATTTTCACATTTTAAAAGAAAAAAAGGATCTGACTCAAACTACCAGCTGCATCAACAGTTTCTATAGAATGTGAACAATCATAACATGTGTTTTTTAAACTAGGGACACTTTGAGGCCTAAGGGGGTTGACAGTGTCCCTTTAAGGAAACAGTGACTGTCACCCATCACATCTGTGTACACTCTACCCATTCTGCAAAGGCCCTTGACCATTTGCATGAGCTGCAGCACACTAACCATCTGCGTCAGCACCGTATGAAGCTCAATGTTCGGACCAGGTGGAACTCCACACTGTACATGCTTGACCGGCTATATGAACAGTATAAGGCTGTTTCAGAATACCTGCTGGTACAGACCACCCGTGACAGTGCTGAAGTGTCCATCACTCTAACAACAGAGCAGTGGCACTGAATGGATGAGCTAATATGCATTCTCCATCCATTAAAGGATGGTACACAGGCAGTGAGTGGGGGCACTGCTTGTATAGTCAATCCATACCCCTCATTTGTGTGCTGAGGCAGACACTTATCAATGTGCAATACCAGATGGAGGCAAGTGGGGATCATAACAGTTGTGATCTAACGGATCACATGCTCCATATGCTGGACATGAATACCCACATTTCCAGCACTGTACAGTCTCATGACTTTGCAATCACTACCATGCTTGATCCACGCTACAAATGTGGCCTGCCTTCTATAACTGAAGGAAGTCATCAGGGAGTACAAAAGTTGACAGAGAACCTCATTAGAAAGGTATCTGCTGCACACATGAAGAAGGCACTCGCTGTGGCAAAATTGGGTGTTGCTACCACCTCCAGTGGCTCACAGGCAACCCAATCGGAGAAAATGGGCAAGAAATAGGAGAAAACTGCAAACAATTCCATTTGGGATGTTCTCTTTCAGGTGGAAGAGGAAGATGTGGAAGAAAATGTGGAGGAGACAGATGAAGCAGCTGTACTCAGGGCAGCAGAACAAATGGTGGAGGCCTACATGGGAGACACAAAGCACCTTGTCATTACTGATGAGCCATTGCTGTACTGGAGCAGCAAAGTGACTGACTGGCCAGCACTAACATCGTTTGCTGTGAAATACTTGAGCTGCCCACCATTCAGTGTTACTGTGGAATGAGTGTTTAGTGTGGCTGGGGCCACTGTGAGTGACTGTAGGACCAATTTATGACCCAAAAATGTGTCCATACTAACATTCATCAAAATGAACAAAAGGCACATTCAGCATAACACAGTGATGTCAATGGTGTTGCCACATGAACTGTGTCTCGGTGATGAGGATGATGACAATCCCTCTACTAAGACATCCACCAGCAGCGAGGTGGATGAAGCAGCAATGCTGACAGAATTTCCATCTGGTGACAACTCCAGTCTTGAAGACTGTGAGGTCTGCTTCTTGGAGGATGTGGAAGTGGAACAAGGCTGAAGTTACTCGAAGCCCCCCCCCCAAACAATTTTAGCTCAATATAGTGTTATATAAATTATTTTTATCTTTGTATCATTGGATTTGATTTGGTATGGTACTGTTATCTGCTGCAGTGCTGCAGTGTTAATCAGTGTCATTTGATTACCCTTTGCCCTAAACTGTTGTTTGGTCCGCACCCTATCTAAAGCAGCAGGCAGCAGCAAATTACCATAACCCATAAACATTTTGCATGATTACAGTTATAATGTTTTGCTGCCAAACATAACAAGATATACATTTATTTATTTTTTTATTTCAACTAACCCCATCTTAATGCAAAATATGTTGTCTGTGCATCTTTAAAAGTGCCCATTCTGGAACATGCCACACCCAGCTCTCCCCTCCTGCCACCTCTTGACATGTCCATGCACTCCATAAGAAAAATAAATATTTTTTTCCACTTACTATCTGCGACATGTTGAAGAACTCTTCTAGTATAAGTACAGTATGTATGGATGTAACACGCTCATTCAACCATTAGCACCACTTGAACAGATTTTTCAAAATGGTGTATGGCTGCCATCTTTAAAGATGTGAGTCATTAATTACAAAGTAATCATCATAAAAAAGGCTTAACAACATCCAATTCCCCAATGAAATGTAAATTGTACGTACTGTGATAGTAGTTGTACAGAAAGTGTGTAATGGTTCCCACGGGGGGAGGAGTTTGCTGCCCGCAGTTAGGCTTCTAAATTTTCCTAATTGCTACACCACTGCTACCTCAATGATTAGACAAGGCATTAGCCCCATCCACTTAATTAGTAAACACCATCTCCACTTTTCACCATCCATTTCCACATATATTTCCTCCTTGGAAGCGCTGATTACTTGTTCATGAAACCAGTGGCCAACATTGAACTTCAAGCAACCTACTCTGTCTTCCACACATGAACTCCTGAAGGCCCAGGATGTAGTCATCACACAGACATGGGATGAAAACTCATCAGAGGAAATTAACCCAAGCAGGAACAATGACAGGAAACAAACATGATGATTCCAATACTCATCCTTCTGCATACCTGGTGTTAGCAAGCAAATTAGAAGCAGAGAAAAAAATATCTATACAGTACTTACCATACCCCATTATGTAATTAAACAGGGAAAATTGACCCAAGAATGAACATGCAGGGCCACACGATGTAGCAGCCATCCACATTCCCCTTCCCCTAAAAGTACTGTGTGCCTAGAAATAAGAGAAAAAGAAGAACACATTTTGAGGATTGCTAAAAGTTACCTCCCCAGCCCCCATCCACCCCCCAATCTAGGAACACAAAAAATGAAGAAATACCTACCTCAGGGACTTCAGTGACACTGGAAGCATTGCACTAGCAAGTCAACAAATCCCCCACACGAGAAGCAGCAACAGCAGCAGCAGGAGGTAACATGCATCACCGGAATTCCTGAATGTTGATAAAAGGAAAAAGCAATTAGTGTCAAACTCTAACATCTGCACTGCAGTACCCCCTCCCAATGAAAAATTAAAAACTTACCATCTGCATGGTACATTCCAACACTCAATATCAGAATCCCAGTGTGGCATGATGATGCAAGTAATCCTATTCCTCGGTCAACTGGGAAATAATAGAAAAGCAGTATAAACATTAGAACTCAAGAGATGCCACAATACCAACCCACCCTCTCCTTTCTCTTGCACAGGTAAAACAAATACAGACAGATACTTATGTTGCGGCAGTAGCAGCAGTATTGACTCTGTGAAGATGATTCATCAAGGAAAGTTGGCAACTACTCTGAGCAGCAGGTAGCAATCTAAAGCACCCCAAAATCTCATTCCCTCCACACAGACTTAAAACCACAGAGTCAACACAGTCAAACAGGACAGCAGCATTTTTTTAGGAAAGAAATGATAATTCTATATTTCTCAATCTATAAACCCATGCCTCATGGTAAGAAACTCTCTGACCTCTCTTGCTGTCACTCATCCTCTTTAATGGATGTATCAGCTAGCTGGGTTGTGTTACTGTGAAAAACAATAAAATGTCTAGTTAACATCCCTACTGTATGTCCACGTAGCAAAATGCATAAAGAACAACAGCACTTCAGTACTGTACCTTTTACAAGCAGTTTCCCATACAGCTGCTTGAGCAGGCCCTACACTAGCAAATGTTTTTGGACCCCACTTTATTACATGTTGATCACACAGCTCTCCAGAAAGGCTTGGATCTTATTTACTACTGAATCTGCATCCTTCCTTATCTTGATTACTGTGCTCAGCTTTTCATTTATCTTCACAGTTTTTCTCACCAGAGTTAAAAATGCCATCTGATAGCATGGCTATCAAATAAGCCTCAAAACCAGTTCCTATAGTGTGTCTGACACCACTAAAAACAACTGATGTCACCACCAAAAAACAATACTTTATTAATAAGTTATTATTAAAGAGGCAATGCAGTTTTATTTATAAAGCACACTTTCCCAAGGGCTCAGTGCTGAACATAATTTCAAATGATAAAACAAGCATATTCTACAAAGATAAAACATAATAAAATAAATGTATCACAGTCAATAAAATACCTAGACTACTATGCATTTGAAATCTTACTAGCTAGTGAAAGTCTGCTCACATAGATAAGTTTTAAGTTATCTTTTTGAAGGCCTCCACTGTGCTAGCAAAGTGAAAACTCCTCGGAAGGCAGTTCCACAACATTGGAGGTGCTACTACAAGTGCTCTGTCTCTACATTGTCTCAACTGGGAGGAGGGAACAACATGTAGACCAGCATCAGTGGAGCAAAGGGGTCTGTCAAGTAGTTAGGACCCAAACAACGCAGAGCAGTGTATGTTAACATGTGAATATTGAAGGTTATGTGCTACAACAAAGGCAACCAGTACAGTGCACACAGGATCGATGTGATGTTTTCCCTCCAGGAGGTTCCCATCACCAATAGAGCTGCAGCATTCTGGACCAGTTATAGGCACTGCATTAATCCTCCCAACAGCCCTAAGTACAGAGCATTGCAATAGTCCAACCTAGCGGTAACAAAAGCATGAACGATCATTGCTAGGTCAGCAGGAGCCAGATGCAGTTTAATTCTGGTAATGTTTCAAAGATGGCAAATGCCAGATTTGACCACTGCCAACACCTGCTGGTCTAGTGTGAGTCAGTGCTCCAAAATTATCCCAAGATTTTAAATACATCAAGCCCAACAAGGGGTCAGCCACCCAACACAGGAAGGGAACAGTATAACATTATAGATGTACTCGTCAAATTCCCTGACAACCTTCATGTTGGCTGGGTGTCATTCACACATTAAGTCACCACTCATCATGACCAGGCACCTAATAAGTACTGCAAGGTAACCATGGATTCCCATTTTAAATCATCAGTAAATTTGTGTCTTTTTACACAGAGACAGAAATTACAGCAGAAAGCTACCATTGGTCCATCTATTTGGCCCATAATACCCCATCCAAATTCCAAGATCTAGTATCTATATTAGATTTATTCCAACACTGCTCACCCTAATGTTCCCTGCCTTACATCTATCTCCCTGGATGACTAGTATGCCCTTAACTCTGTCCCAACCATGTTTGAAACTATTAATGGTCTTGCTGTCCACCACCTCAGAGGGCAGGTTGTTCCACAGCTCAATCACTCTCCTGTTAAAAAAAGAACTTCCTCATGTCCCTCTGGAATTTCCCTCCTGCCAGCTTCCAATTATGTCCCTGTGTTCTAGGTTTGCTATTCCTGTCAAATAGTTCCTAGCAGTTTACTTTGTTCATTCTTTCCAGGAACTTGCAGGTCTGCATATCATCAATCTCTCTTATGGCTTCTAGTGAGCACATGTTTGGTGCCTTAAGCTAATACTCATGCTATAGGATCTGTTCAACAGGTCAAAAAATTATTTTGGTTACTCTACTCTTCCTACATTTCATTTGTATTATGATTAACATGCTAATGTTCTATGGAACATGGTGAACACTTGAAATCAATAGATATCAAATGCCTGAATCTTGGAGGAGAAAAATCTTATTACTTTCATTGTCTGTGCTGTGCTCTGACAGCTCAATGAAAGTTTACCATTTTTGTTTTCTTTACAGTTAGTGTATTAATGTGTATTAGATGTTCTGTCAGCAATGAGGCTCTGAAAAGAGTCTGACATTTGTTTTCTTTATTTCAGTGGTGCTCAGCAGTCACTTCCTATACAGCTTGTCAGCCCTGTGGATACAAGACAAGGACTGAACAGACACATAAACGTGCAATCCAACATTTAGGATATAGAGTAACAATGTTAGCATATTTCATGTCTAAAAGACATTGCAAAAGGCTTAAACTTGACTTGCATAACATGGAAAACCATTCTAGAAAAACTGCATCCATCTATGTTGTCTCACCAACAGTTTTTGTTTGATTTTAGCTTCTGCTGCTAATCACAACATTTACTAACAGGATCATAGTCCCCCAGAATTAACATCTAAACTTTGAGAACCCTAACAGATTATTCCACGATACCCTTGCATATGACTGCTTTCTAGCGATTATTGAGCTCTGTGGTGAACTGTGACAGTTTCAGTCTTTTCCTGTACTTTTTACCATGTCCATTTCTAAGCAAGATGAGTACTAAATAAGGATGGGTGAAAGTTGCAAATTCCACTTTTACAGAACATCCTCAAAATTTCATGGAAATTGTGGAACTTTCTTCATTGGAAAAACTGTGATTTTCTGTAGATTTTCGCCGAGTTCTGTGGACTTTTTTTGTGAACTGTGGAAAAATGCATAGAAACTGCAGAATTTATTCTATCCACAGTTTAATGAACTGTCAGTGAATGAGTGCCTGCTTGTACAACCATCCAGTCATTCACTGACAATTCAGTGGCCCACTGGTAATGGAGAAGAGAGGGGTACTGCACTGGTTGACCACTCAGGGCAAGGTGGGGAGGGGAGTGGGGTGGTGGCAGATGAACTGTCAGGATGGTGGTTGGGGTCCATAGACACCAGGGGATTGTGATTATTTTTTTATAAGGGATCTGGGATGGGGAGGTCCACTAGACATCAGGGAATACTGGGAATAGAGGGGGATGAGTTGGCGGACTACTGGCTGTTTTTTTTTTGTGGATTCCGAAATCCAGGTTGGGGGGTCCGCTAGACATCAGGGAAATAAAATGTTTTAGGGGCCATGATCGGTGGAGGGGGCACTTGAAACCATGAGAGTTCAAGGAAGGGATTGAAGGTATTTACTGGAACCCCTGATCAGTGGGGGGTGGATTAATGAATTAAACTGCAGTTAAAAAAAAGCCTCAGAAATGACCACTGGCAGTGATCCTTTCTGCAGATTTTTTTCCCGCAGTTTAATAAATTAACCCACAGTTTTTTTTTATATTTTTTCTACAATTTTAAGGTGGAACTTCTGAGAAAATTCCAAAAATGATTTCCGAACTTTTGCAGAAGCGAAATTTGCAGTTTCGACGAAATTCCGCAGGGGAAATTTTTTTTCACACATCCCTAGTACTAAAAGCTGCAATCATAATAAGATTAGAAAATATTTAATGCACATCATTGGGACCCACAAATCTGGAGTTTTCTACCTTTCAACCCTAGGGTTTTAAATACCATTCCGTCAGCTCAATTGCTCTGTTGAATCCAAAGTAATACTTAAAAGAGATGTCTCTTTTTTTCTGAGAAGGATCATTTAAAAAACAACTACAGGGGTACTAGAGGAAATAGTTTCACAAAATGTTATTGAAATACTGTAAAAAAATCTTCCATGAGCATTGTTACAGATCAGCATGATGTTTCCTAATACCAAAGTTGACTACATATTTTTTGCTCTTCCCACTAAGTTTCTTCGTGACCTCACCTACTTGCTCTTAATACTCTTCTTTTGAAGTCATCTCAAACATATTATATTTGTCAGTTCCATGACTCCATAATATTGGGGGTTCTTTTACATTTGACTTCACTATTTAATTCAGTTTTGAGAGGATCATGTCTGGGGTTTGGGATCCCTCACAGGCCCAAATAACCCCTACTGGGAAGGCATTGTTTTGGCTGAGTTCATGTTGTGATGCTTAGCCTTGCTAAACCCCCACTGAAGCATAATAGAATTGCCAATTTGCTGAAAAATCCTTAATAATCTCAGCCAACATGTCAACACACTCACCCAGTGGCACCATTTCAAAACAATCATAGGGGTTGCAAAATCTTATTTCCACAGAATTATAGGGGTTATATAACTCTCCCATCTACCAAATATTATATGATTAAACCCTAGGAAATCCCATTTTTTAGGGATTCATAGGGGTTGCAGTTGATGTTGTAGGGGTTGAAAAATTATTTTTGTTGTCTTAATTGCAACCCCTGGCTATCCCTAAATGATTCCCCTGCACTCATCCCTGCTAATCTCAATCCCCTGGCTATGAAGATTAGTTGTGCACATTGTTTTTCTTTTTTTTTGGGGGGGGATTAATCCTTCTGCTCTGTCTCAATATCCACAATCAGGAAATCCCTGGCCAATGCCAATGATGCAGTCCTCTATGGCAGGATAAAAAAATATTACATTTATATTTATATGATCATGATTTTCCTAGATCAACAGCACCATTGGTTGCAAAGCTCCCTTTTCATGTCTTGAACAGGCACCAATGTCCCAGTGCTGTGCAGTGCACATTAACTGTATTTGCCTTCCTCCATAATTAAGACCTGGTACAATGTAACTTAGTACAATAATCAGAACAAAATAAATACATTCATAACAAATTCCCTGACCCTTATTATTATGGCACATAAGCCTCTGTGGTTTCCCCTGTCTCTTAGTGATGGACAGTAGTCAATCCAGAAAGACCTAAGTCACTGGACTACCTAAATGTCATACTGGGAAAGAAGCCTTCTTCCTTTCTGCTGGCTTTCTCTTCACTATGTTCTTAGTGACAACTCAGTAAAGGCTATTGTTTACCTTTTTTTACAGTTACTGTAGTAAAAGTTTTATCAACAATGAAGCATTGAAGGCACCCAACAGTTTCTTTTCTTTATTCCTGTGGTGCTCAGCAGCCACTTGAAAGGCAGCTAGGCTGGCCCTGAGAAAACAGGTCAGAGACTGAACATACAAAACAACTGTGCAATTCAACATTCAGGACATAAATTAATAATGTTCACATAATCAATATATTGTATGAACATACAATTCACTAGGCTTGAAATGAATTACATAACATGAAAATAGTGCAGGAAAACTGCACCCAGTCATGTGGTGTCACCAACAGTGTTACTCTCAGTTTAACATTTGCTGCTAAATGCCACATTTACTAACAGGAATTTAATTTAACTTCACTACTACACACTACCTGATTAATTAAAAAAGTGCAATATTTCAATAAGTAGTGATTATTCCATCATATTTATTTGCATTAAGTCGAAGAGAGAGAGAGAGAGAGAGAGAGAAAGAGAGAGACAAGGGAACAAATTATACCTATCAGTACAGCCATAGCTGCTTGTAACAGACTACAGTATTCTGCCTGCATCACATTTGTCCATGTTAAGTGGCTGTCGAGAGTAGCCAAAGAACATTTTTTAAAAGCATTTCAAAATACAGCAGTTACTGTCTTGCTTGCAATCACGTAGGCTTATATGTTCACTGTATGAGCCTGTCAGGAAGGTTGTAGGAAGACAAAATAGACAGATAAATGTAATAAAAATCTTTAAATGTGTTTAATCTCTGGTGCTCTGCTCACATACGCATACTTGCTGCTTGTAATTATGCTTTCCTACCTATCCACCATGATTGATTTTAGGATTAGGCAGATCACAGGTTACAGTCAGATGGAATTGATAGATTAGTTGACATCTTTTAAAAATATCTTACTCTCCTTACTCACCCACCTGCAAGCTTGCTCAACCGCTGACCTGCCTATCTCGCATATACAGTATATAGTTTAGTGGCCGATTTTCAAAATATTCATCGTATTGCAACCCCCCATTAGAGAAGGTTTGATGGCTGCTCATCAACTTTCAAAAAAAAAGTATGTTGTGGTGTTCTTCACAAGGTTGATAATATTGAATTTTGAAGAGAAAAGCTGTACAATGTTATGTAGTTGAAGAAAAAGATGAAACTGAGTAAATCCTGAAATTTGGTAGCCAAACTGAATAGCCACTCACAATAACTAAAGGACTCTACTCCAAAACTTCAGGAATGTCTAAAACAAATATTTTATTTGTAAAAAATAAGAGGTAGCACCCCCAAGCATCAGCATCCTGAAATTTGAAGAAATTGTAAAACTGTTATTTTTACCATCATAATTGTAGAGTTTGGGTATTAGTTTCTATTTTTTTCTAAATTGCTAAAATAAATTTGAATAAAGTGAACCTAAATGCCAATAAAAGAGACCTAAATATAAGTAAAACATAACATCTAAAACCATTTTGTCATGCCTTATGTCCAGTAATCATGTTTAATAGCATCTTAACAAATGATATTCTTTATTGCTTTCACTTTTCTTCTGTTTGCTCAGAAATTATACCACAATTTCATATAATTGTAATAATTGATTCATACACACTAAGGTTGCTGGCCAAGAATGTGTTCCTATAACCAAATCTCATTTCTGAAGGCATACACTATGCACATGTAGAGAGAAACAACAAATGTTCAAACAATAAGTTGATTTCCTGTCTGAATAGAAAGAGTGAGAAAGTTTTCTTTTGAATAGTAATGACACCCATGGAAATGCAAATGTCTTTTTCAGTCAAAAAATGACCCACAAATTTTTTACTACAAGATGTTATTATCGTAATAAGGTCCATCCTAAGCTCAAATTAAACTATTAATTGCAGCAAATATATTATTGTTTGAGATGACATTTTAATGAAGACTTATGATGATATTTAGCATCATGCAACTGTTCACTATAGCATGTATTCTTAATTTGGAGGCACATTTAACCTTTTTATGCAGAGCCATCATTCTCAGTGTCATAGTCTGATTCCAAATTACTGTTTTCATAACTGTTATTGTCTGCCTGTTTCATACATATTGTCACCTGTGTTTGGGTATCCTTCACATCCACAACTTGCTGTGTATTTTAGTTTTAACATCACACACCTATACTTCCTTGAGGAGCATTTAGACTTTATGCACTGGCATGTGATAAGTTCTATCAAGTCTTTTTCACCTGATTCTTGTGTCATTAGTTGATGATAAAGATCATCCTCTGTCTGTGATCCAGTCACATCGATCAGGTGATGCAATACATGGCTTAGCCACTAGTGCTGCTTTCCAAACAGCACACTGGTAATTTGTTTTCTTTATGTGCTGTACCAGACTGTCCATACATGGTTGGCAAGCTGTCATTCTGCTTTGCTTGGAAAACTGTTTGCACCTTAGTAGGTTGATGTTGGAACTAATACACGCTGTTTGCTAGTAGAGTCTGCATACAAACTTGTGACAGACATCAATGACATAATTCATGACTTCAGAAGAGTCTCTATGTTCTGCCAACCTCTACAAGTTTTAATGGGTCATTCTTAGTATTTGCAAGGATTTCTTTGTGCCTTTTCCCTTGAAGCAGCTGGTGCTATCACAGCCTGTAAGGATTTTGAATGGCAGAAGTAACTTGCATATTGAGTTGCCAAGTTTCTCAGCTATGAAATGCAGTAATGTGTACCAGGTCTTCAGTTTGGTTCCCATTTTGAACCATAGCTTGATGCCAAGCTCCTCTGCAAAATACGTTCCAAGCACAAGAACATCTGTATCTGGTGAACATATGGCTGCATTTATTACATACTAACATACTAAAATGCCAGCAGAATAGACCTAACGGTCTTTCGTGTCTGCTCGTTTGGTCAGCCCCAACCCTGGGTGCTGACCTTGCTGCTCCCCTCGCCTTCTCTGGCTTCTCCCTTCCCAGTTCCGGATATTCTTGCTGCATTAGATTTTGCTTCCAGAACCCTTCCTTGTACCTGTTCCACCCCCTCTTAAACTCCTCCACTGTCTCTGCCTCCACCAGCCCACTAGGCAGCGCATTCCATGGCTCCACCACCCTCTCAGTGAAGTAACACCTCCTCCTTTCTCCCCTGAATCTTCCCCCCTCCAGCTTCCACCCATGCCCTCTAGTGGCCCCCTCCTCCTTCCTTCGAAGCACCCTGACTGTTCCTCCCCTATTTACCCTCTTCATGTACCTGAAGACCTCTATCATGTCCCCCCGGTCCCTTCTCTCTTCCAATGTGTACATATTTAGTTCTTCGAGACTCTCCTCATAGGTCCTGTCCCCAAGCCCCAAATCATTTTGGTTGCCCTCCTCTGGACCCTCTCCAGGAGGTTAATGCCCCTCTTTAAGTGTGGCCTCCAAAACTGCACGCAGTACTCAAGGATGCGGCCTCACCAAGCAGTTATACAGAGGAGTATCACTTCCTCCTTCTGAGTAATCCCCTAGCGATGCATCCCAGCATCCTGTTGGCCTTGCTGCTGCCCTCCTACAAGTCTCAGAGTTGTTCATCTTGACATCCACCACCACCCCAGGTCCATCTCAGCCATCGAGACTTGTAGCATTTCCCCCAGGGTGTACACTTGGCCTGGGTTTCTGGCCCCCAGGTGGAGTACCTTGCATTTCCCTGCATTGAACCTCAGCTTCCACTTTCTAGACCATCTTTCCAGAGCCTCCAGGTCCCCCTGTAGGGCCACCCTCTCCTCCTCCTCCCCATCCACTACTGCCCCCAGTTTTGAGTCATCTGTAAAGAGACTCATCTCACTCCTGATTCCTGTCCTTATCTCAGAGACGTAGGTGTTGAACAGATGGGGCCCAAGGACTGATCCCTGTGAGACCCCACTAATGACCCTCCTTGGGGATGAGACTATCCCACCACAGTCCTGGAGCCAATTGCCTATCCATCTGATCATCTGGTTCCCCACCCCCATTTCTCCCAGCTTATCCAACAGGCCCACGTGAGGAACAGAGTCAAATGCCTTGCTGAAGTCTAGAAAGAGGATGTCCACTGGTCTACCCAGGTCCAAGGCACTCGTCACCCAGTCATAGAACTCCACCAGGTTTGTCTGACACAATTTCCCCAGGATGAATCCATGCTGTCTATCGTCCAGGCACCCTGACTCTGTGGTCTCCCCTAGCCTCTCCTTGACGATGCCCTCCATCACCTTGCCCACCACCGATGTCAGGCTGACAGGCCTGTAGTTCCCCTGCCAACTCCTTGATCCCCCTTGTGGATAGGCACCATAAGGCGCAACCTTCCAGTCCTGAGCAAGGCACCAATTCTGTCCCCAGACAGATGGTGAAAAGTCTGCCCAGGGGTTTCACCAGGACATCCTAAGTTCCTTCAGCACTCTGGGATGTAATTTATTCAGCCCGGTGCTTTCTCCATCTTAAGGGGCTGAGGAGGCTTCCTCACTCTATCTGCTGTGATTTCCACTTCGGTAGCTCTTCTCCTGCTTAGCCCCTCCCCTCCTGCCAGTGATGCATCCCGTCTCCCCAGACCCACCCGATCGGTGGGTCCCCCTCCTCAGTATCTCTGTCTCCTCCCATGTGTGATGCAGCCCCTTTTTTTCCTTGGTGAAACTGAGGTGAAGTACTCATTTAGTACCTCAGCCTGCTCCCCGGTCTTGTGCCCATCTCTCCCCTGATTTAATCCTGCTAATCTGCCCCTTCACCCTTCATTTTTCCCCAATGCGTCTAAAGAACCCCTTGTTCCCTCTCCTAATTTCCCTGGCCAGTTTCTGCTCCTTCCTTGCCTTAGCCACCCTCACCACCCTAGTGGCCCTTCTAGCCATCTGCTTGTACTTCCCTCAATCCCTTTCACTCCTTGAGCACTTGAATTGCTTATAGGCTGCCTTCTTTCCCCGCACCACCTCCTGGACCTCCCTGGTCCACCAGCAGGGTTTTTGGGCCCTACCGCATTTTTGTCTTACTCTTGCACAGGTGCTGGTAGCATCCTTCACCCCTCTCCTGATGATTTCCCACCTACTATCAGCATCCATGTCTGACCCAATCCCATCCAAATGCTCCTTAAGGATCCTTCCCATTTGGATCCTTCCCATTTCCTTAAAAAACACCCCCCTGAAGTCGGTTACTTCCGTCTTTGTGTAGCCTTCTACCCCTCCTAGGTCCAGGCAGAACCAGACCGTGGCATGGTCACTCCCCGCCAATGGGTCCCTTACCTCCAGGCCCCCAATCTGGCCACTGTCTGCCAGGACCATCCAGTACCCACGCCTCCTGGTCAGTTCCCTCACCTGCTGGAGTTAGGGCGCGTCTTGAAGACATCCAACAACCTCTGTTCCTGGTCACAGAGGATGTCATAGTCTCCCAGTCTGTTCCTGGCATGTTTAAGTCCCCCAACACCACCACTGTTCCTCTGCCCAGTCTGCAGTGTCTCCCAACATCTGTCACCAGACTGTCCTCCTGCTCCTCTGCCAGGGCAGGGGGTCTATAGACCACTCCTATTTTTACTTTCTTGCCCCCCCTTGTTATCAAGGTGACCCAAATCGCCTCCACAGTTCCCTCCGCCTCCTCTATTCCCCCTATGCCAATGCAGTTTTTGACTATCATTGCTACCCCTCCTCCCCTTCCCTCCCCCCTGTCCTTCCTGAACATAGTGTAACCCTACAGGTTCAGGTCCCAGTTATGTCCTGCAGTGCCCCAAGTCTCAGTGACCATTGCCACATCCATTGCTCCCTCAGTTAGCATTGCCTGGAGCTCAGGCATTTTATTGCCCAAGCTCCTGGCATTTAGCAGGACTACCTTCCACCCTTTCCCTATAGTTCCATTTCTCAGTATTAGGACCGGTCCTCTTCAATGTCTTTATAAGCAACATTGCAGAAGGACTGGAAGGAAAAGTATGTCTCTTTGCAGATGACACTAAGATCTGCAACAGAGTTGATGCACAGGGTGGGGTGGAAAGGATGAGAAGGGATTTGGCAAGGTTAGAGGAATGGTCAAATGTATGGCAGCTTAGATTCAGTGCTAAGAAGTGCAAGGTAATGCACCTGGGAAACAAAAACCCAGGGAAGAGTACACAATGGGGTGAGATACTAACAACAACAAAAATGGAAAGGACCTGGGGTAGTCATATCAGATGACCTAAAGGCAGAGCAAGCAATGTGAGAGGGCAACCAAGGAGGCTGGGAGGATACTAGGATGCATAGGGAGAGGCATCACCAGTGAAAACAGAAGTTATTATCCTCTGTACAGACAGCTGGTGAGACCCCATCTGGTACTGTGTGCAGTTCTGGAGACCCAATCTCCATAAGACATAGACAGGATGGAAGCTGTCAGGGAGGGCAACTAAAATGGTGCAGGGGTCTGCACGGAAGACATATGAAGAGAGACTTAGGAGCTTAATATGTATAGCCTCGAGGAAAGAAGCGAGAGGGGACATGATAAAACGTTCAAGTACCTCAAGGGAATCAACAAAGTCCAAGAGGTAGCATCTTTCAAAAAGTGTGCAGAACAAGAGGCTGAATTTGAAGATAGAGGCGGCTCAGAGGTAATTTAAGGAAGTATTTTTTACAGAGAGGATTGTGGATGCATGGAGCGGCCTTCCGGAGGATTGTGGAGTCAAAATCAGTGGTGGAATTCAAGCATGCATGGGATAGTCATAAGGCAGTTCTGGGGGGTGGGGGTAGGAAGAAGTAGGCGGCTGGTTAACTAGGATCTGCAGCTTATCCAGTAGGTAGGGAAATGGGCAGACTGGGTGGGCCAAGCGGTCCTTATCTGCTGTCAAATTCTATGTTTCTATGTTTCTATGTTTCTATGTTTCTATATGTTTCTATGTTTCTGTGTTTCTCCTACTCGTGTTCCCATGGGGATTCTGTTTTCCCCTGGTCTGCACTTTGCCAGTCGGCCTTTTCCTGCAATCCTCCAGCTCCCCAGGAGGGTGGAGACAGAGTCTCTCCTTTATCGGCACCCCCTTGACAGCCTTTTCTCCCATCCCTCCCCTTCACAAGTTTAAACCCCACTGTTCACCAATGAACCCCTCTATTTTCAACAAGTTCCCTCCCCCTCAAATTGAGATGGAGTCTATCTCTAGCATGCAGCTCTTATCCTCCCAGGTTTCCCCAATCCCCTATCAACCCATACCATCTGGCCTCACACCACTCCCTGAGCCACTGGTTTATCTCCTAATCTTCCTTTGTGTCCCCACTAGCTCCTTGGTACTGGCAGGATTTCTGAGAAGGAAACTGTGCATCCTATGTCATGACAGACCCTGGAAGCTCCTGAATTTTGTCTGTATCTCTAGCTCACTGTTTCCTCAATGTAATTTGTACCCAGGTGGACCAGTATGTCCGGGAACCCTACAATCCTTTGCCAGCTGATATACCTCATGCTTAGCCCTGTGCACCATTGGTCCAGGGAAGCATCTGTTTCAACTGGCCAGGTGTCTCCTCCCTATCCCATTTGATACCCTGATCATAGAATCCCCAACAGGAGCACTCTGACCGCTCCTTTCCTCCATTTCCCCTTCCATGTCCCTTATCCTTTCTACTGGCCCCTCCACCCAGCCGGCTCCTTGTTCCTCCCCCTATCTGGGTGCCACCCCCTCCTTATTTACCATGGCCACCCCCTACCCTCCAATCCTATGCATCTCCTCCTCCTCCTGAGTATCCTTCTGTACCTTGCTAATTCCCCCCTCACTGCTCGCGACTGGTCCTTCTCCCCCATCTGCTAAACTAGCCTGGCTCGTCCTCCCTTCCTTCCTGTCTCCATTTAGTTCCTCCTTGCTCATCGTGCTCCCCTGGCCTTAACCCTCAGCTCCCTTTACTGAATCCTCCTTGTACTTCTGGTCCTTCTCCTTTACCTTTCCTCCCAACTGGTCCTTCTCCTTGCACATTCCTCCCTCTTCCTCCTGCCCCTCCTGCTCTGATTCACTGCTCCCCCCATTTTCCTGCATTCCAGGTCCCCCCTGTTCTTCCTGCTATCTGGCCCCTGCCTTCTGCACCCCACTCCCTTTCTGTCTCTAACCACCCCTGTCGTGGCTACATCACCCCCCTCATCCTCGAGCAGAAGAAGAGATTTGAAGCAGTTACTGAGTGTAAGGTCTGATCCACCTCCCCACCTTGCTTCCTTCTGTCCAGCCCTGGCCATCTGCCTACTTCCCTGAGAATGTTGTCCCTCCATCCCTCCTTTGTGAGGGTCCCCAGTTACCTGCCTGCTTCCTTGGTAGTGTCCTTTTGGACCCCCTCTGCCAGGGTCCCTATGTGACCCCTGAGTATTCTCCTGCACTCCTGCACTCCTTTCCCTATGCCCCCACTCCCAGTGCTTGGTGCAACCCCGTGGGAGATCCCCAGCCCCCTTCCTCAACCATACCGCCCCCCCTTCCCCCAGCTGTCTCCTAATCCCCGCAACCTCCTTCCTAAGCTGTGCCAGCTGGTAGCACACTGGGAAACCACTGAACTTCCAAGCCCAGTCCAGTTTCATGGCTGATCCACACCCTGTGCACCCCACCACCCTCCCAAAGATGCCAGCCCTAATGACGTGTGGTTCCATCCCCTTCCAAATAGGTTTCCTTGGGTGAGCCACCAGGTTCCCCTAGTCAAGATACACCCTACTGCCTAATCAGGTCACCCACTAATCTTAGAGACAGTCCCACTGTACACCAGTAACCCTGTTACTAGGTGCAGTACAACCACATTAAACTTTTAAGGAAATGAACAACTCCTAAGCTCCTCTCTCCCAGCCTTTAAATCCAACCCCCAGTGGCTAGAGCTACATGAGCTGCACCTGCAGCCTTTTCCTCCAATTGCAGGGCAGGTGTTCCCCTATAAATTAGCAGAATTCTGGGGAGGGAGGGGTGGGGAGGGCGGGTCTTGGGCAGACACCTGACTCGAGAGAGAGTGTATCAGCCCTGTGTCTCCCCTCCAAGCCCAGCAGCCAAAGAACCAGGCCCAAGCAAATCCCACCAAATAGGTTTTAAATCAGAAGAAATAGGCCTCCACCAGCGCAGCCTGTTACACAGTGAAACATCCACAAAATGAGCCCACTTACAGCCACCAAACCAGTTTTCAAACTTCTAGTATCCCCCAAAACAATACCCTGCTAGCCCCTTAGAAGTAAGAAAGAAAAGAACTAACCTTCTACCAAGTACAATCCACAAGAACCCTGTGAAACAACAAGCAGCAGCTACTGTCCTGGAACACAACTGATCCTGTCCCCTTCCAGTTCTTTCTGAGAAGACAAAGCAGCTAACACCTCAAACCTGATTCAGCTCTGTCTCCAGTCAATTGGCTGAGTGAGACCTGGCCAGACCATTAACACCCTTCCCCCACTATGCACTAACCTTTGCCGCTAGTGGAGTCAGCAAAAAGGAATCAAAATTCAACTCAAAGCCCTCAAAATATGTTTGCTGCCAAAGGAAACAGATCTCCAATTTAATCAACTTCACTAACAACACATCAAAATAGGCTTGAAATTAACAGATATAGGTCTCCAATTCAAATAACCATCTCCAAGCAAATCCCACCAAATAGGTTTTAAATCAGAAGAAATAGGCCTCCAGCAGCGCAGCCTGTTACACAGTGAAACATCCACAAAATGAGCCCTCTTACAGCCATCAAACCAGTTTTCAAACTTCTAGTAGCCCCCAAAACAAGACCCTGCTAGCCCCTTAGATGTAAGAAAGAAAAGAACTAACCTTCTACCAAGTAAAATCCACAAGAACCCTGTGAAAACAACAAGCAGCAGCTACTGTCCTGGAACACAACTGATCCTGTCCCCTTCCAGTTATTGTCTTGTAGTGAATGACTGAGTCACCAAGATGAAGATATATCCTAGTATCAGCTTCCTCCTGGGTAGAGAAGAGCTCAGGGAGATCCATTACTTGTCCATGAGTTATTTCCACCACCCATTCATGATTTTCAAAACTTCCTGATAACACCAATGTTTGGGATGGCATTCGAACATGAGGCATAGTTTTACACTACTCCTCAAAAGTGAAGTTTTTGAAGTTCTCCTTGTTTTGGAGATTAGAAAGGTATGCTTTTATGTTCTTGGTAGTACCTGGTTTCTTGCACTAATTCTGATTTTTGGAGATCCCACTGTCTCTCCTCATCTCTTCCTTTCACCGACTTTGATAGACACATCTTTGTTGTACCTATCTGATATTGCCTGAACTGTGTCACTTTCCTTAAATGCACTCTCCACAAACTTTTGCAGCCCATTCAGCATGCCACCAAAAGTTGGAATACCAGTTCTCGATGTCAGCTTCTGAAGACATGCCATATGCTCTATGAAAGTTATTGTGGTATGTCTTTCTCATGAAGGTAGCTGGATCTAGTGAGGAATGGCCTATGATCTCCAGGTATCTGAGCATTTGTGCCTTGTTATCATACTTTCTGTTAGTGAACCATCTGCATTAGCAATAGCCAGAGGTCAGCTTGACAGTTCATATTCAAAGCACATCTGCAGGTGTATCTTTCTGTCTCTTGATATCATCAGAAGCCTGGCTAAGAGCTGTCTATTTGAATCTATGGATTTTGCCTTGTCCCTGCTTTGGGGTTTGTTACAGTGCTGTATGTTTGAAAATGTGGGTAAGTCTATCCTTTTGATAGGGTCACTGAGTGGGACTGCAGCAGTATTGAGTCTTTCTTCAACAAATTCCATTAAGGCAGTCTTGCCACATTCGTTTACAGTCAACTAGGCAGTAGTGACATGCGATGGAGGAATAACTCCTGTAGCTGTATGCATGAGAGGTTCAGGTACATCTCTTGGGTCTTCAAGTACATCAACAGCAAATGGATTTCTGTAATGGTCCAAGAGTATGCTAATAATCTTCATGACATATTTGTTGTCTTTCCTGATTGACTGTGGTTGAAGATCATGAAGAATCTGCTCTTCAAGACTGCCTAGTCTGCACTTGTACTTGAAGTTCCTCATGATGGCACTTCTATCATGTACTGTGTGATACCACTTGAGAGTTGCTTTCTCTTGTCTGCTTATTCCTCCTATCCTACCTTGCCTTGACTTGGATTCTCTGACCACAGTTTGTTCCAGGCCTACGTCTGACCAGACACTGCTAAAGCAGGCTGAGGGTTTTTTTTTTTTGTCAGTTCAATATACTTTATTAAATTATATCAGTTTCCAACAATTAAACTCTGATGTTGTACATATAGCATATAACAGACACGTTTTGCAGAGTAATGAGACTTAATAAAGGTCAGAGTTTGACAAAGAGACTGCTAGGATGCACTTGATTGTTAAATATAAAATAAGTGCATCAATAAGCAAACCATGGGTTGCAACCCTCCTCCCCACTACCCACCCCCCCCAAAGCAGGCTGAGGTTGATCAGGTGATGACATGCTTTTCATTGGCAAATTGCTCATGCACTGCTGGTGTAGTCTTGGAAAGCAGAAATATTTCTGAGAGATACACAGGACCCCATCTAGCATAGTTTTGGTGATCGTATGTGGAGGCATAGCAAAGGATATCAGCAAAGCATTGCAGGTGTTGGTTCCAGTTTGGAATCTTCTTAGCTGCAATGTAGCCAAAAGTGATTTGCACCTCTGTATTGTACTGCTGCCCGAAGTGAAATATTGACCCTGCCTTTGCCACTGGTTAATGAACTCCTTTAAAACATCATATAGAGTTTTCAGAATGTGTTTGAGGTCTTGATATGCATCAATCAAGCTATGTCTATTTTCCTTAATCATTTCACCTTCTGTTGCTATTGCAGCCATTAGTTGCTGGGCATTTTTGCACTTTAGCTCAACTTGATCTGTGTCTCCTGATGGTATTTTCTTTTTCTGTCCCACCCAGAAAAAGAATGCTTGCCACTGTAGCTGGCACATGGCTTCAAAAATCAGCTTGTGGGCTAATGCACAATGTTTGAAGTTTTCTTCCCTGCATGATTACAGCTGCAGCATTTGTTCCACATACCTCTGCCTAAAGTAGCAAATCTTCAAATCTTCTGTCTGCATAGCATTTGCCAAGTATCTTCCAGTACAGCTCCATGATGTGGAATCCTCCCATTCTCAAAACATGATGCTTCGGCTCCTCCCAGTTGCAGAAATGGACTTCTTGGGCAATGATATACCACTGAAGGTTCAAAGTTATCACTGAGGTTTCCTGGCTCAGTGTCTACATCTGTTTCTCAATTATTTTTAGTCCTGTGTATATAGTATCCTTATGGTTGGGAAGGCTTGGTACTACAAGATTGTAGCCAACTGTGATCTTGGATCTTTCCTCTTTGAAGTTAAATTGAAGGATTACATGAAACCCTCCTCAACTTTGTACACTTTGATCCTCAGGTTGTAGGGGCTCAAACTCAAGAGTGAAGATCTTTGAGGAGCATAAACAAGCAAATACCCAGTCTCTGTTGAGCATCAAAGATGTGATTGGTTTGTTAAAAATCAAGACTTCACATCAATTTCACCAGACAGGTGACTGAGTTGGCCTTTCTCTTGAATTGATTTGCACACTCTAGAATGCCAAGGCATATAAGTGTGCTTACAGCTTTTCCACTAATGTCAACTACTTTAGGTTTTGGTCCAACAGGCACATTAGACCCCAAATTGCCCTGATGCAGCAAACTGCCTAGAACACGTGTTGTTCCTTGACCACTCCGAGTTTCCTCATTTATGTGTATGTTATCCATTGCAGCATGTGCAGATTTTACAGGCATGATGTTTGTTGGAAGAAATGTTCCACCTTGTTGTGTAATTGATGACATGTCAGCACTTGCTGTGGATGTCTCAATACTGCAAACACTATCATAACTCAGGGAATGCCCTTGACTGTGTAAAATATCTAACAATTTGGACTCCTAGCCAAATGGTGGACTGATATGGCTAGTCCAATATCCTTTGGTGTTTTACAGTGAGAATTTGAAGCACTGTTGATTATATCTTGAGCTATTGCTAAGAATCTTCTGTGTGCCTCAGGAGTGTTTCGAATATATTCTGCTGGATTACCCATCATGAGCAAACCCAGAAGCTCATACAGATCAGCAGGCACTAGGGACTCTGCTCTTTCAAAACAAATCTCTCTACAGTCAATGCATGGGTTGGTGGAAATCGTAATGCTTTTCTGGCAGATGCACAAAGTGTTGTTGCTGCATGAAAAATACTGAGATTCTCATACTCATCATCAGGAAGCTCCAGATCTGCCTCAATTGCTTCTTCCTGGACCTTTCTTTGAAACTCTGCAATCTTGTTGATTATTTTTTTCAAACTTATTTTGCTACTATACAACAGCTCTGGTTTGTTTGCTGAATGAGGCTGACAGAATGTAATTGAACCTTCAAAGTGTCAAGCAAGATGTTTCTTCAACTTTTCAGCACTGTATGTCTCTGATTCAGCATAACCACATGTGTCTAAATATCCTCTGTGTTGGTGTACAGTGATATGAGTGAGTTTTACTGAGAGTCTCAATTTGAGTGACTCAGTAAAACTGCTTGTAGTAAGAGCGTGTGGTGAATAACACTGTGTACTGTAGAGCGAGTGTAGCAGTGAGCTACAATTGCTAAAACAGAATATAGGGATTTGTTTTGCAAATGTCCTGCAGATCTGGTCCTTTGGCGTAGTGGCTTGAGCCACCGCCTCTGCAGCTGGTGGACCTGGGTGTGGGAGAATTTTTTTTCTTTACTCCTCTATGTTTGCTCTCCCTATAGTCCTTGAGGGAGTAAGTTACCGTTGCTGTTTGTGACAGTTGATCTAATGTCGCTCGCCCTTTTTTGTTTCAGGTGCATTTCTATTTGCTCTTTTTGGTCAGCAAGATTACAAACTTGCCTTTATCACATAAAATCTCTGTATATTGTCTACAGAAATGTCATATGAACTGCCCTGCCTCGTATTAAGTCATCCTGAATGTGGTTTACAAGCATATCAATTGCTGTTAAGAAGACATTGATGCTCTCCTCTGTCTGTTCAGTGCTAGTTTCACTGGCTCATCCATACCCTACCAGTTGTGGAGCTAAACAATTTTTGTGGTACTTAGTCTCCAAGGCTATGAGATCGTGGCTTTGTACCTTAGTCAATAGATCTGTATCACTATGAGACATGGTTGTTGACTGAATGGTCATTTGCATTTGAAATGTCGTCACTTGGAAAAGATGTGAATCACCATGTTTATTCGCACAATTATAGATGATGCATTTGTTAGCTGCAAATGTTGTGGATGTAAGTCTTGTTCTCATAGCTGGCTCCTGTTTGCTTGTTCCAGGCTTTTCTGAATCTAGATGACCTGCTTGTGGATTGTGTTTGTGCAACAAGTTTTCTTAGCTGGTGTAATTCTCATACCACCGGTGATGATAACAAATGGCAACAGTGAATCCTTTCTCATCCAACACCCCTAATGTTTTAGCGCTTCTGTAAGATTCATCGTCTGCTTCTCCCATACATCTGAAAAGAGTTTCTTGACCTCTGGCATTGGCAGCAACAAGATTTTGTGAAGCATCTCCGTCTTGGCAAATAATAGAAATCATTGCATAATCTTGGTGTGATCTACAATACATTTTTGCTGGAGATGGTACAAGTCCAGTACCTTGTTTACTTGCCATATCCTACAATTAAACAGAAACTATTTATTTTAAACATGTAATAAACTGAAAAAGGAAAATACATTATTAAGTTTCCACCACCAAACAACACATATCTTTAAACCTTTTTGAGATATTGATCCCTGAGTGCTAGTTAAGCCTCTCTCATTGGCAGTGCTGAATGTCACTTTCATGGGGTAGGGGCTCAACAAAGATAGGCATGTATCTCAGTACCTGCCATTGACCTAACACCACAACATACTTTTCCTGAAGGCTCATAGTCATACCTAACTCATGAACATGACAAACCTTCTCTAACAGAGGGATGCAACAGAAATCTAAAATAAGACTCTTTTGAAAACTGGCCACTAGACTAAGAGTATTGTTTGTGCAGTACTTGTCACCCACACATGCTCTTCTCCAGTCAGCCTCCCATAATTGTATACTCCTGAGAAAATTGCAACAGATTCATTTGACCACAGCCATTCTCTTCACACCTGAGGAAATGCAAACAGAAGTGATACAACTGCCATGTTTGGTTACTGCAGGGGTGGACTCACTGGTAAACTCCATTTTGAAAATCAAAATGTAGGTATCTGTTTAGACTAGTGAATCATGAACAGTGTCATCTAAACTCCATTGTCAGGACCGCACAACACCTGAACAGCAACAGGTGTGGAACAGTGTATGTCAACTATCACTACCTCTGTAGCTATTCAGTCACTGGTAAGGATGCAGAAGTAGCAGAAAAGTGTGGTTGCTGGCTGAACTTCTCCTGTGGTGGAGAGAATTGCAGCTGAAGGCAGCCCAGAGGAGAGCTAAAAAGATGGTGAAGGGACTACATTAAAAGCCCTACAAGGAGAGGCTGGGGGAACTCAATATGTATTCCCTAGAGCAGAGATGGGGGGCATGATATAAACTTTCAAGTACCTCAGTGACAAAGTGCAAGAAGGTATCATCTTTCAAAATAGAAGATGTGTAAGAACAAGGGGACACGGAATGAAGTTAGAAGGGGAAGTTCAGGGGTAATATGAGAAAATGCTTTTTCACCGAAAGGGTTGTGCTTGCTTAGAACAAACTCCCAGGGGAGATGGTGGAGGCAAAAGCAGTTGGGAATTCAAGAATGCATGGGATAGACATTGGGGTACCCTACAGACAGGAAAGAAAGGGTGAGCTGCAGATCAGCTAGGATCTGTGGTTGAAATAGGTAGGAAAATGGGCAGACTAGGTGGGCCACACGGTCCTTATCTGCCATCAACTTCCATGTTTCTATGTAAGGCAGAAGCAGCTTGGCCTGCATGGAGTGGAAGACCAGGGTTCTGTTTCTGGTCTCTCAATACAGTGGTTTCTCCTCCCCTGCTCTAAGTGTAATTTTGTTTTTTACAGACAGCCACAGCAGTAATCTCACCCCCCCCCAAGTTTATCCTTTTCTCTGAGATCCACACCCCCTCAGAGTTTGATATTTAAGTTGGGGGTGTGGGGAGGCAGAGCCCCTAGCATAGAGGGGTGCTGGAATGGATCCCCCCATAAAACAAATGTGGTCCATGTAGCTGTTGGCAATGGTAGCGGTCATCAGTGTGGTGTATGGTCACTACCATTTGTGCCATTTTTTTGCACGGTATTATGTCCTGGTGCTGTTTGTTGATGGTACTGTTTATACTGTGCTGTTCTTGCTGGTGCTGTTCTTATTGGTGCTACTCAAACCTATTGCCCAAAATGTAATAAACAAAACAGGATCCTATATTTTCAGCTGTCTGGTTAAAAAGGCAGCTTTTGTTTATTATAACCAGGCAATTTTGGGTGGCAGGCAATACAAAAGGGTTTGGGAAAACAGAACATGTGAATAATATCCAAATGTATGATGTTCTCAGCCTGTTCCAAATATGTAAGGACAAAAATCCATAAACCATTCTTTTGAAACATACTGTGCTATATAATTTTTGCAATGGCAGAATTTTGAGTATAAATGTCAGTTGATTCACCTGCACATAGGAAAACACTCATTGGGAAGATGTGATCAGCAGTGAAAGGGACTTAAATACCAATATCAAGAAGTTGTTTTATCTCACTGCTGGACAAGGTTTCAAGGCAGCCAGCATACAAAAACACAAAGTAGTGTTGTATTCTGAACAACAAAGAAGGTAAGCACTTGCTTGTGCTGGGCAAGGTGCAGCCACAGGGATACCAACCCTGAAATCACAGTTGCAGACAAGAGTTAGCAACACTCCAAAATAAGTACTCACTCAGTTCAACAAATGTAGATACAGACAGCTGGTGGCACAGCATAGTGAGATTATTTCACAGCAAAATAGTAGCCGGATTTCAGACACATTGTGCATTTTACAGAACAGTAGAGTGAGTTTAATCATACAAGATAATTCTACCATATGTAGGTACCTCAGCATTTCACTCAGATGGAGCTACATCTGAGGGAAGAACCTGAGCACCTATTGTATATGACGTGGAATTATCTTGTATGCTAAATTGATTCTGCAACATGCACAAAGTGATTGAAATATGACTACTGATATGTTGTAACTTAATATCACCATACATCTTGGGAGGAACTGGGAAATTATAGGCCAGCCAGCCTCATGTTGATTGTGGGGAAATTATTGGAGACTATCATGAAGGAAAGAATAGTGGCATTCCTGGAGCAGGATGGTCTCCTTGATCATAGGCAGCATGGGTTCACCAAGGGAAGGTCTTGCCAGATCAAGCTCATGTCCTTTTACAACTGGGTGACTAGAGCTCTGAATGAAGGCAAAGTGGTTGATGTCCTGTACTTAGACTTCAGCAAGGCCTTCGACTCTGTTCCTCACAGGAGACTGATAGGCAAGCTGAGGAACCTGGGGGTGGGGGGAAAAGGTGGTCAGATGGATATTTGAGCTGGCTGAAAAAAACAGAAAACAGATGGTGGGAGTGGTTAGTGGAGAACTATCAATGCCATGGGCATTCATAAGTGGGGTACCACAGGGCTCATTGCTACAACCGGTGTTATTCAACATCTATGTAGCAGATACGCACTTCTCTACCACCTGCTCCTGTAACCCCCCCTAACTCCCCCCTCACTCTTGTACCCTCCCAGCGTAAGAATCTGGTCTGGTCTCTCCACTGTTTTGACCTGCTTCATTGTAAAACACTGTATACTGTACAATAATCTGCCTACCCTCAATTTGTTCCATTCACATTATGTATGTTACCCACTGCTGTTCTATTACTCATTATGTATGTTGTTTTCTGACTATATCATTTTCCACTGTATGTTTTGTTCAGATTGTATCATGTTTCCACTGTAACCCCAAAACCCCAGGGCACATCTGGAATCGAGCGGTACTCTGTTCAGCATGCCTTTCTGGTAAATTTCTTAAATAAATAAATAAATAAATATGGCAGATGGGATTGAGAATCAATTAAGCCTGTTTGCTGATGACACCAAACTGGGAACAGTGTTGGATAGGGGAGGGTGGGAGGGACTGCAGAAAGACCTAGAGGCATTGGAGAGATGGTCATACACCTGGCAGTTGGATTTCAATGCTAAGAAGTGCAGGATTATGCACTTTAGAAACAAGAATCCCAAATACAGTTACTAGCTGGGAGGGGTGCAGTTATCAGTATCTGCCAAGGAAAAAGATATGGATGTGATTAGAACAGGCCACATGAATCACTTTGCACAATGTAGGAAGGTGGTGGTAAAGGCCAATAAGATGCTGTGGTGCATAGCAAGGGGAATCACCTCAAGGAGTGAGGAGGTGATTCTGCCACTGTACAGGGCACTGGTGAGGGTGCACTTGGAATATTGTGAGCAGTTCTGGCATGCCTCCTTAAAAAGGGACTTCAGGCTGCTAGATGGGTGCAGAGAAGGGTGACCAGGATGTTAAGTGGGATAAGGGAAAGACCTATGAGAAGAGTCTACAGAGGTTAAATATATACTCCTTGGAGGACAGACGGGACAGAGGAGACATGACTGAAACCTTCAAATACTTGAAGGGCATAAATAGGGTTCACCAGGAGGGATAGTTCAAGTGTATAAAGGAAGGGATCACAAGATGGCATACTCAGAAATTGGAGTGGGGAGGTTCAGGAGAGAGATGAGGAGGCACTTTCTCAGAGAGGGTGGTGGCACCATGGAATGCTTCACCTGTGGAACTAATAATGCAAACATCAGTAGAAGGATTAAAGAGGGGGTGGGACAGGGTAAAGGGCAAAATCAGAATGGGGAAGGAGGGGGAGGGAGAAGGTAACACAAACAATGTATCCAAGTGGAAAGATGGGGGGTTTGGGGGCAGCATCAGTATTCAAAATTGAGAACTACACACTCAAGCAGACTTGATAGACCATTAGGCCTCTATCTGCTGAAATAGTCATATGTTCGTATCTTCCTATGCTGTGTCACCAGCTGTCTGAATCCACATTTATTGAACTGAGTGAGTACTGTTTTTTGAGTGCTGTTACTTTCTTGTGTGCTACTGTTATATCATTCAGCCATATAAATACTTATAAATACTTTGAACTCAGGGGTGTGTGTTGTGGGGTGTGAGGGGTTGGAACAGTTGTGAAAGTGGGGTGAACAGAGATAGATGTTGATGCACAACTGCACATACTGTATAGTAGCTGGATTTTAAAATTGAGAATATGGTAATCTGTTGTAACTATTCCTTGCTGTCTTATGGGCATTAGGGCAAAGAGGGTTCTAGGAGTGCTAAACACATGCAGTACTCAGAATACCAATGTCTGTGTCATTTATGTTTTAGTGTTCTCGTATAGAAATTTATGAGAGCTACTTGTAATGTATCAGGATGAAGAGGAGGAACTGGTGGCACATGCTAACAAGATTGTCAGAACAACCATAACTTCCAGTATGAGCAAAACTCATACTGGAAGTTATGGTTGTTCTGAAAAGATGCATCCAGAACTGAGTGCTGGTGAGATCTCTAAGAAAACGATAAACTCAGCCTGTGGTGAAGTGGGACAGCCAGAAGATAACATAAAGCTCATCCAGGAAGTATGAAACACCCAGATGAAACTGGACATTGTGCTATAAATGTTGAGGAAAATGTGGAGGAGTATTTTAGATCATGCACAAAATACTTTAATAGGACAATGACATCCCCCGTCTTTGATTTGCCACCAGCCAACAAAAAGGACATGCACATAGACAGCACTCCACAAAAAATTAAAAGAGAATAACCTGGTCCTCAATTTTATCTGCCCAGTCACCAGCACTCCCCAAGCACCACAAACCCTCTGCACCAACTGTATCATCTGACTGCTCTGGTGTTCCTGCACACAACCCTAACAGAAATCTATAAATCTTAAGTGTGTGTGACCAACTGCAGTGGGAGCAGGGGAAACAGTGTGAGCTGGATTCAGCTCCAAAGCAGAAAGCAAAGGAATATATAGATGAACAATTAAGAAATCTCAGAAAAACAAAAACCTTTTCATGCATATGAACATACTTTAGAAAAAAAAAGTCTTCTTTGTATTTTGTACAGTCAATAAAATGAATGCTATGAAACATTTTGTTTGCCAAATTGTTTATAACCTTGCCAAATTGTTTATAACATTGATTAAATAATATGTATGAGTAAAGATATAAATTGACTACTTTTAACAATTAAAAACAATTGCTGTACATTGTTTTTGGTGCTACTAGCTCTTTAAAACACAAGAATGTGAGCAGTGGAACAGTATTTTTTTTTTTATTCTTTTTGTTAACCGGTTAAGGTCCACTAGGCACAAGTGCCTGTTTTCAGGGGCAACTTTAGAGCAGTGGGGAGGTCAACAGACTTGCTTAGAATTACACAATATGCAACAGAAGTAACGGGTCTACTGGATATACCAAACTCATTCACAGCACATTACTCTAACCTCTAGGCTATACTGCCAGCCCCAGTAAATGCTTACAACAAAAGGAATGGGGGATGATCCATGGGGTTAATAATGTGACAGGTTGACTAAACGCATTAGGGGTGAGACCAGTAATTTGTCTCTGTGAAACCATATTGAACACTTGTACTGATGCCAGCATGGTGGCGCAGAGGGCTGAGGCGCTGGCACCTTACCTCGAACCACGCTGGTGACCCGGGTTTGGGAACAGACTCAGGGCACCAGGGGCCTGCAGGGGAAGGAGAGGATTGAGCATCTGTAAAACTGCTCTAATCTCCTGGGGTGGGCTGTGGGAGTGTGTTGCTCAGCAGTGACCTCTGGTGCAAAGGAGGGAACGTCATCAGTAAAATGGGAAATGTCTCCACACTCAGCCAGATGATGGTCACCTGGCAGTCCGATGCCATCAATGTCCCAAGTCATTAGACCCTCAGCAGTACCCCAGGACCAAGTATTGCGCTTGCCCTGCCTTAGGTGCCTCTTCCATCAAAGGAATGGGCCTGCCCAGTAAAGGGTTACATCTGGGTTACCCTGGGGATGTCTTCAATGTGAGGGACAGGGGCCGAACAGGATGGATTGGGTGTAGCCTTGACGTAGCTCGAAGGAGTGGCTGAGAGTGGCAGCACATAGAAGGAGAAAAAAGATAATACAAAAAAAAAAAAGAAAACTTGACTTAGAAAACTAAGTCACTGAAAACTGTTGAAACATACACATGGCTGAATATCATTCCAGCAGCACTTGTTTTATTAGTTCCAATATAAAAAAAAACAGGCTAAGTCAGATTTAAACTAGGAGAAGAGGGTATCTTAAAACACAAGAAATAAGGGGCCGACTAAAATACAGTAGAAAGAAAGATGGGCCAAAGTTTTCACTGCTAGCATGCACTACTGCTTTAAATAATAGACCATGGTGTGTGCGGGTATGCTGGGACCATTTTGGCTATGGAGCAAAGGTCACTTCACAAAAATGGAGGAAAAGAAAAACATCTGCTTTCCACCCCTTATATATGAGGCCCTCTGTTGATAGGTACCAGTGCTGTCTTCTTCCATTTGCACTGCACTGACTACTTGGACCCCAAGAGCAGGTTTTGGAACAGTTTGATGCCGGTGGTGGTGAGTATTATGACACTCATATGGGTATCAATTCACGAGAAGTTCAAATATGCATAACTGGAGAATCATGGGCCTGGGAGTAAGTGTTCTGTATTTTGGGCTCTGTTAGTTCTGGTCAGTGATCTCTCATGCAGTACTAATAGGCCCAAAATTCCACAATTATTTATATTGCCAACCTTGATGCCCACAGTAGATTCTATGTACTAATCAGAAATGACAGATTCAGAATGTGGGGGGAGGGGCTCCCCCATATAAAATGATTAAAAAAAAAAAACTGCAAAAAACCCAAGTCTGAAACAATGTTACTTGATCATGTGCACAGAGTCACTTTTTTTACACATCTTTCTGAATTTTGTGGCTTGAGCCTACAGTTATAGCAGGAAAAAATGCAAGGAGACTAATGTAGGGGTAAGCATTTGAAATTAGCTTTTTACACACACACACACACACACACACACACACACACACACACACAAGATGTATGATATCATACAAACCCTGAGAGTGATTATTTTATATAATGACTGACTACTTGAGATAATAAAGGAGCATAATCATGCCTTGAGCCTTGGTTTTAGATACAACAATGAGAAAGAAGTGCTCTCTGCCTAAGTCATGTATCTGAAACTGCACTCAGTTTTCTCACTTGTGGCCATGAATAGATCATTGAAAGGACAGATGGTGAATATTAAACCAAATTTAAAATCAACAAAGTACTTTTATATAGGAATCTTTCTTTTTGAAAATAAACAATTTTTCTGAGACAGAAGCACAGTACTGATGGTTTTTCTGTCAGATATTTTGCATGGCACTGTGTCTGATTACAGTGCTTGTACTCTATGAAAAGACATAAAAATTATTGGCAGCTCTCAGCTGTATTGTGCTCATCCTTGTGTTTGTCTGTGTGTTTTATTTATTTATTTGTACAAATCAGATTTAAAAACCTTTGAGTCAGAGACTCATTTACAAAGGTACCTCGTCACAGAGAGGACAAAAAAACAATAATACAATGTTCCAGATACAGACAGCGATACATAGATTACAGTGTTACAAAGCATTATGTACAATCTATTTATATAGGTAACGTATGAGTCTAAATGAGAAGATAAAAAAAACCTGCAAGACCATAACAATAAAGGCAGGGAAAGACAATATTTGCAAGGTTGGAGCAACTAAGGAAAAATTCCCTTTGGCCAAGCTATGATATTGTTCAGACTGGTGACTGCATGTCCAGCATGTAATACAGATGTCCAGAGGGGAGTGGGTATAAAGGGCATGGTGGAAGGAGGAGAAGGGGGGCTGAGCAGTCCAGAGGACATTGTCAACATTGTTGTGAGCTGGATGGCATGAGTCCTTAGAAGCCAGGTGAGAAGGTGCAAGAGTAGTTCATTGTATTTACAGCAGCGTGTGTTGAAACGGTGGCCTCAGAAGATGATTTTAAAGGGACCGATTTTGAGAGTGTTTGTGATGTTGATTGGGAGGGAGTTGAACCAGAAAGGAGCCCTGTAGCAGAAGGATCGCTGAGCCAGGGAGGTCCTGGTTCTAGGTACCAGTAGGGTGGCCTTATCCAAGCTGCTGGTGGCCACAGTGGGAGTGGCATGTTGAAGGGAGGCAGCCACCCTTGGGCGGTGGGGTGAGGAGCCCGAGTAGAATTTTTTTGCTAGTAGGCAAGTCTGGTACTGGAGTCTTTCTTCAAGGTTAATGAGGTTTGTGGTGGAATAGAGTAGGCAAGTATGGGTGAGCCTGGTGCTCTGGTCAGTAGCCTGCAGGCCTTGTTGTTAGAGATTTGGATTTTCTTGAGTGCAGTGTTATCAGCAGCACTGTATATTGGCAGGCTGTATTCCACTGGGGACAGGACATAGGATGTGATGGCTAGTCGATTACCACAGTTTTCCATGTGCAGTCATTGCTAGTTGGTGATTACCATACAGTATATAGAGATTACAAACTAGATGAAAATAATGCTGAAATCTGATTGGTTGAGAGCATTCAATGCCAGTGATGATACTGAATGAGAAAATCATGGGTGGACAGTAGCTCCTGCCAACAGTTTTGTTTTACTTCCATGAGTATTACTCCAACTGTCTGCCAAAAGTAATACCTGGCTTCAGCCCCACTGAATGCTACTTCACTTAGCTCTCACTTTGACCTCTAAAAATGAACAATGTCATCTTTCAGTGTTCTTCCAGTATTTTAAAAATGATAAAAAAAAAGTATTATTACTTTACTTTACTGTGGGATCCACTTAAACTACCAGGACATGTTTTATCGTTGAATTCTGTCACTTGTTTGGTATGTAAGGCACCGAACACATATCAATGTTTGATAAAACACTCTGTGTTGTGATTTATTGTTTAAATAATATACCAGTGTGTGTAACCTGAATTTTGCACACCCGAGGTTTGTGATGACACTTAAAGGGGAGAGGAAATGTGTTCCAAATGGAAGTAGTTAATAATGTTTCTAATTCAGAAATTACACACTAATTAATTAATTAATTAAGAAATGAAATGCATACCTCCAAATGATCCATTTTAACTATGCCTGACTAAATGCTGATGTGCAAAATTGTGCTTTAAATTGTTGTCTTTTTATAAAGAACATTCTGCACAGTTCTCTTCATGGAACCAGTATTTTGGAGTTTTTACTGTGTCACGGTTTGTATATAGAGGCCCAGATATTCAGACTGCACCAGGCTGTGGCGCAAGCCTGGGTGCAGAGCAACTTGCCTGCGCAGGGGCATTGACAGGGTGATATTAAACGGAACTGCGCCATGGCACAGCATCGCTGAATATCGCACCCTGGCCTCCCTGCAGTGAACATGGTGCAGTGGAACTGCGCCAGCGCAAGTGGCCAGATTGAAGCAGGGGGATCCACTAGCACAAGTTCCGTTGCGGTAGGTACAACAACCACGATATTCAAAAGTGCACATGCAAATGGGGCCTAATGCATGCAAGGCACAAATGGGGCCATTTGCATGTCATTATAGCCCATTTGCATGCAGGTGCACTGATCCCTGGTGACTTGCGCCTGGCGCCCTGCCAGGCTGCAGCTGTCAGGGACTGTCGCACCATGCACAGCGTGGAAAAGTGCCCCACTGCCCGATCTCGGGCAAATGTAGAATAACTTCATCGTCCTAAACCCCTGGTGGTTCAGTGGACCGCTTCATGCCTGATCGCGGGCTTCAGTATAATAATATACCATCCACTATCCCTGGTGGTCCAGTGGACCACTTGCAGCCCGATCACAGGCTTAAGTATACATATACTCATCCCATATCCCTGGTGGTCCAGTGGACCGCTTGCAGCTCGATTGCAGGTGTCAGTAAAACATTAATGTCACAGAAACCTGACCCTGGTGGTCTAGCTGTACTCCCTCACCACCCACTAGACCCCGCCCGCTCCCCGGTCCAGCGGTGACAGCTCCCACCCGCTGCCACCCCACCACTTGCCAACTGACACTGTACGGTAGGGCTGTACGCCCATTGGTCCACAGTGTTAGCCAATGGACATGCTGCCCATACTGTACTACACAGTCCAGATATGTGAATGCCCATGATCGGGCTGCAATCAGTCCACAGGACCACCAGGGATATGGGATGAGTATATGTATACTTAAGACCGTGATTGGGCTGCGAGCGATCCACTTGACCACCAGGGATATAGGATGTGTTTCATTTTATACATAAGCTCATGATTGGACTGTGAGCGGTCCACTGGACCACAAGGGATATTGGACATGTCTATTCTTCTACGTATGCCCGTGATCGGGCATGGGGGGGGCGCCACCACGAAGGTGCAGCCAGAGCTCGGGCCCTGCAATACAGCAGCTCACCTGTGGGTGGCCAGCCGTTGTTCCTTTTTTTGGGGGTTCACCTGTGTGCAGTGCAAGTTGGGGTTGCACATGCATGGGCTCAGCACATCCCTGGCTGAATATCGGGATGTGCAGAGTATGCATGGCACACCCCCCTACCTGCACTGCACACATTACTGATGCACTCTGGCGCATGGGGATTTGTGCCAGGCACAATTCCTGTTTGAATATCATGCCAGGGCGCATCAGTGGGTTGCGCATGGTGCAACAGTGTTGCGCCATGTGCAACCCTTCTGAATATCCAGTACAGAATGTTTAATATGAGCACTTGGCCTATCATAACCATACTTAGAGTTTTCTATTCTGGCATCAGAGTTTCTGTTGCTTTTCTTTCTCCACAGGGACTGTACAGTAGTTGGCTAAAGTTAATTTTTCAATCTAACTTACTGTGACTTATGTTATTGTCCCGGACTTCCCCCAAGAAAAAGACAGGTACTTGAGTGGTGGGTGCTCAGATCAGCAGTTAATTTATTACTTGGTACATACCATTACATCACATATGTTTTTCTTTTATCAGATTTCCCATTCTAAATATAATTGGTCACAACATTCCAATCATCCTTTCCTTTATAGCAATTTATACATCCATTTATATACACTTATGTCCACTTCTTTATACAATAATTCAAAACATTATTTTATTCTTCTTTTTTTACAGCCATCTTTTCCTCAACTTCTCACCCCCGAGATGTAGAATCTGGGGGGCCCTTCTTATTGTTATTTGGAGGTAATGGTGTAAAACCCATTACCATTTTTCTTTTATGCTGTTTTTGTTGTTCTCTTTTTTGTGTGTTCTTCTCCCCACCTCCTTCCCTCCCCTTTTGAAATTTTTAATACCCTCTTTCTGTCCGCTTTCAGCCATCCACCTTTGGCTGTACCTATACTGCCTGCTGGTGTCTATTTTTTTCTCTCCCTGCAGTTTTCTTTGACAAGAGCCAGGAAATTATCCTCTGTTTCTTGTTTTTGTTTTGGAGAGGTGGGTGGTGAAACTGCGAGTAGAGTAAAAGAGGGCTTCTGCCCCTCTGCAGCCCCTTAAAAGACCCCTTAAGCCCTTCCTTTTCCTGTTCTTTCTACCAATCTGTTTTCACTAACTCTCCCCAATAACCCTTCCCCTTTTGTGATGTCACCCTACTTTGATCCTTCCCCCTTTTCTTGTGAGTCACCACTTCTTGATCACTCCCCCTTTTATTTTCCTACCTTCTTCCCCCTCACCCCTCCCCCTGTGTCTCCTATATTCAGGTCTTTTCTTGATAGGTTCCCCTGGAAAATCCAGGCTGCCACTTAAGGGCAAACCTCATTGTCCCAGACTTTCCCCAAGAAAGAGACAGGTACTTGAGTGGTGGGTGCTCAGATCAGTAATTAATTTATTACTTGGTGCATGCCATTACATCACATATGTTTTTTCTTTTAGCAGATTTTCTATTCCAAAGATAACTGGTCACAGCACTCCAATCATCCTTTCCTTTATAGCAATGTATACATCCATTTATATACACTTATGTCCACTTCTTTATACAATAATTCAAAACATTATTTTATCCTTCTCTTTTACAGTCATCTTTTCCTCATCTTCTCACCCCCAGACATAAAATCTGGGGGCCCCTTATTATTATTATTTGGAGGTAACAGTGTACAACCCATTACCGTTTTTATTTCATGCTGCTGTTGTTTTCTTTTTTGTGTTCTTCTTCCCCCCACCTCCCCTCCCCTCTTGAAATTTTTAACATCCCCTTTCTGCCACTAGCCCATCTCCAACCTGTGTTGGATGATGGGCCTTCCCCTGAAAACTCCTCCCCTATTACCTTAATTGCCTTCACCACTCTTCAATACTCTCCATGATTTCTGTGTTAAATAACTTGATCCCCAGGTCTGATAAGTGTTCCCCATCTGGTCTTTAAAATCCATCCTCCTTTTCATCTATGCTTCTCCTAATGACCCTGTCCCCATTAGCTAAATACCATGGGCCAGATATTCAAACTGCGCTATTTTGTGGAGCAAGCCATTGCACTGCACAAAATAGTTGCGCAGGGGTGTAGAGAAGCGATATTCAAAGGAGTTGGCCCTTGAGCAACTCCTTTGAATATCACCCAACCACAGCCACTGTGAATGGCGCAGTGGAACTTGTGCCACCACAAGTGGTCAGAGTGTAGCATTCAACTTGCGGTGGCGCAAGTACCATTGTGCCATGCTCAAAATCCCGATATTCAAAAGGTGACATGCAAATGGGGCCATAATTCATGCAAGGCGCAGGGGGGGCCATTTGCATCTGATTATGGCCCCATTTGCATGCTATTAGCATGCAGGTGCGCCGATCCCCGAGGACTTGCGCCTGGTGCCCTGCCAGGCACCAGCCATCGGGGACCAAGGCCCCCTGCAGCTGGATCGCAGGCAAAACAGTGTAAAATCCCCATCACCACCCCCAACTGGCCCGATCGCAGGCATAGTTTAATTCCCCCCCCACCAGCCCAATCGCGGGCATAGTTTAATCCCCCCCCACCAGCCCGATCACGGGCAGCTTAATGTCTCCCCAACACCTGGTGGTCCGGGACCGTAAATCCCGATTGGGATGGAAGAAATAAAACACCCCGAACACATCCCTGGTGGTCCAGTGGACCGTAGTCCTGATCGCGGGATGGAAGAAATAAAGCCCCCAAACATCCCTGGTGCCTAGTGTCCCTGTCCCACCCACCCACGAAGCCTCACCACCCGCTCACCCCACCTGGCAGCGGCGGGCAGCAGCATTCCACCGCCGCCGCGCCGCGCCTTCATCGATTGATCACTGCCGTGGTACTGCACGCTGGGCAGGCAAGGCCACGGGCGGCAGCCTATACTCACGAAGACAGTTCAGACTTCAGAATGAATACATTCATTCACAAACTGGACTGTCTTATACGGTATGTGGCTGCACGCCCATTGGCTCTTGCTCTGCACCAATGGGCATGCACCCACCGGCAGTCAGTCGGCGATGGGGTGGCAGGGGTGGATGCTGCCGCCGCCGGCTGCCGGGGGCGGAGCAGGATGGTGAGGCTTGTGGGTGGGTGGGTGGGGACACTAGGCACCAGGATGTGTTTGGGGGTTTATTTTTCCATCCCGCCGATCGGGATTTACGGTCCACTGACCACCAGGGATGTGTTTGGGGATACATTGCTGCCCGCGATCGGGCTGGTGGGGGATTAAACCATGCCCAGGCTCAGGCCAGTGGGGTGGTGGTGGGATTTTACACCTTTTGCCTGCACTCGGGCTGCAGGGGGCACAGGGTGTGGATGAGGGCCAGCCACAGGTGGCAGCTGCTGTGTTGCGCCCTGCAATGCAGCAGCTCACCTGTGGGTGGCCCTCGACTTGAGCCTTTTTTTTTTGTCTCAAAGTTGTGCAGGTGCAGGTTGGGGGTTGTGCCTGCACAACTCTGCACAGCCCGGCTGAATATCGGGCTGTGCAGTTTATGCATGGTTCCTCCCCCTCCAGTTCAGCATGCATTCATTTGCATTGCGCTGTTGCTCAGCGTGTTTTCTGTGGCGCAACTGCCTCCTGCTGAATATCGCAGTATGGAGCAAGTTCAGACTTGCGCAGGTGCAACCCTGTTGCGCATGGCGCAACCCTTTTGAATATCTGGCCCCATGTGCCTATTCTCCTGTTTGTTTTCCTTCTCACTCTCTCAATTGCTAAGTGGCTATGAACATACCTCCAAACTCTGCAGGGCACCACATCTGACCATGTCAGAGTTACCTGCGGCCACCACTTCTTTATTATACCTATGTCATACTTCATCTGTAGAAAGATGTCCAGCCACAGTCTGGCCCTGATGTCATTTCCTGCTAAGTGTATGTATAATCTTTGGACCTTGCCTACAAGGACTTATAGCAGGACTTTAACATCCTCCAACATAATCTGTTGAACCAAAAGCTTTGTTAAATGCCAAAAAAAACAAAGGCAATGATTATCTCCCCATCTGCCACCCTGAGTATGAGGACAACTATTACTCCCCAGATTATCACCCTCCTGGGCGAGTCATTAGAGACAGTGGACAAGTTTAAGATCCGGGTGTCTGGCTGGATGATAAACTTAGTTTCAATGTACACCTAAGTGAGCTATCAAAAAAGCTAAGACAATGACTCAGTATATTCTACCATATTAAACAACTCCTCACCCTGGAAGCTAGAAAGAGGCTGATCCAAACAACCTTTTTTCCCCTGCTTGACTACGCCGACTTCCTCTATAGTCACTATCCCCAAAATTCACTCCAAAAGCTTGATACACTCTATCATCACGCATTGAGATTTGTTCTCGGCCTACCCTTGTGGACTCACCACTGCCTGCTGTAGCAAACACTAGAGTGGCCACCCCTTTCTAGGAGGAGGCAAATAAATGCCCTCATGTGGCTATTCCGGGCTATGCAAAACAAGCTACCATCCTATTTCTGTAACCTATTTGTGCACTGTAATGGTGCCTATAGCCTAAGAAACTCCTTGCTTATCTTACTCAAACCTCCATGGAACAGGACTCATCTTGGCTCAACTGCCATCAGCTCCTTCATACCAATGCTATGGAACAACACACAAAAATCACTTCAACTCTTCCTGCTGCCTAGCCCCCCACTTATTTAGACAGCTGGTCTATATATGCTTGAAAAAGGCATGTGATTGCTTCAGGTAAGCAGTACCTACTCATTCTGAACAAGACACTAGCTCCGTACTCTCTGGTCTTATTCTCCCATTGGCCAGCATCCCACTAAGGTATTACCCCCTATTACCTACTCCCTCCCTCCCTGAGCTATCTCACTTGAGGCCTCCACCCTATTAGGCTGCACCCTTCCTCTCCTTCCTTTCCTCTCCCCCTCCACTGTGTCTACAACCACCTCCTCCCTCAATGCTCTAATGAACTCTACTAGCATACGTTGAACTGTCTGTCTATTTATTTGTCCTGTTTACTACCTCTTCCTCTCCCCTCCACTTGTCTCACACCCCGACCTCCCTTAATACTATATTGATCTTGACTACATACATTGAACTGCTTGTCTATTTATCTGTTACAAACTAAGCCTTGCGTTCATGCCAACTGATCTTGTATTATTATTTCCTGTATTACTGTTTAGTGTATCATGAACTGATATGTTACTGTGATTCAATTTGTCCTATGTGTCCAGGACAATCTTGAAAATGAGCTTGCTCAATGATGTAACTTGCCTGGTTAAATAAAGTTTGATTGGTTGATTGATTGATTGATTGATTGATAATCATTTTCGGCAGTGGCATCTCTCCCTCATGTCTCTCAATGTCAGAAGCAGCTGGGTCACTTCATGCCCCTTGTGCCTTGCCAGGACACCCTGCACTGTCTGGGGTCTTGGTACAGCTGCCTGCCCCCCTCTTTTTTAGATGCTCTCCTTTCTTCCCAATAAATACTGTATACGAGTGCCCACATATCCAGACCTCCAATCTTTGACCCATACCTACCAAAAAAACAAAATTACCACCATTATTATGTATGATTAACACGTTGTTGTTCTTTTACCCTTCAGCCTTGGGTTTTGTGACTTGACTGCCCCTCCCCCTTCTGACCTCATAATCCCCTATTTTCTTATCCCTCTCTGTTGTTCCCCCCTTACTTAACCTGTGAATAAAAGGAGACATGGTTAATAATCATTTGTTGAAGGGTCTTAAGTAGCATTTATAACAGTCAGATTTCCAGCATCTGACCCCTTGCACCTGTTTATTTGATCCCCCTGCCGCTGCCAGTTGTGATGCCATCCCAATTCTGAATGAGTATAAGGAGTAGTGTTTTAGGTACTCTTCCCATAAACTCCATACTCTTTTTAAGACTGATGTTACCTGATAGCTTGTGACTCTCTTCCCATCCACATGAGTGAAGAACTGCCCTTTTTTGTTATGTCACACTGTGGCATAAGCCCACAGTGCCCATACTGGGCAAATGGTTGCCTCGTGTGTTCTCACGAGGCGGATTCAAGAACCATTACCTTCTTGATCCATCTTTGATCTCCTGATCATATGGAAATTGTGTCTTCCTGCCATGTTATATCCTCCATATCCAACCCACTCCCTGTGTTGTTTTTGTCATGCCCTACTGCTTCACTCACCCTAAGGGCCCTGTGGTACAGTGCTGTAAAGATGGCTTGAAATAGCAGGCCTTCTTCTTGTGATCTGCATACTGCTGCCATTGCCCTCACTAAAACTGAGAGCAGCCTCTCTGACACTGGCCTCATCTCATCTCTTTCTTTTGTCCCAAAACATCCCCACCCTTGGATCATTCGTCTCACCAGCATGGTTTAATTGAGTCCCACCCACCTTCTTAGGTTACAAACTATGCTGATGGCCACCAGGTGCACTCCTATTGTCGCGTGTGCTATCCCTCTTTTCCACTGGTACACTACATATTTCCCCACTTGTTCATCAGTGACCTGCCCACTTACCTCCATGTTGTGCAGGTCCTGGAAAGCTTGGAATGCTCCCCACACCCCGTAGGCTCTGAGGGTCCTGGAGGACCAGGAATTGCAACAGAATACTTTGGGTTCTTCCAATCAAACTTCCCAAATGTCCTGTGGTATGGGTGTCTTCTGCATCTCTGCCTTTGGTGCCGAGGCCCAGAACTTGTCCAGCTGCAGCCAGGAAAGGCTGTCAGCTTTGTGTTTTGGACTCTCTCTATGTGCCTAGCCTAAAAGACATATTCAGCCTCAAATCTTGTAGCACTGATTGCCTCAGCACCTGCAATACTGGACCAGATGAGGCCCTCCTATTGCTGAGTACATCTATGACTGCCTTGTTGCCACACCACAAAGTTGCTTCTTGGTTCTGTAACTCTGCTCCCCATACTAATGTGCTCACCCATATTGGCATGATTTTGAGCAATGTGATGTCTCTAGTAAGTCCTTGTTCCACCCATATCTCTGGCCATGCTTCAGAAAATCACTTTCCCCTGCAATAGTCCCTCATGCCTAGACCCCCTGCAGCATCTGTATACAATTCCAGATCGGTATTAAATAGCTATTCATCTTGCCAAACAGACATGCCATTGAATGTCTGCAAGAATACCTCTCATATTCCTAATTCCTCCCTAGTATCCCTTGTGATGTCCACCCAGTGGTGTGGCCTGGTCACTCCCTTATGGCATGTGCCAACCACTTTGTGAAAGCCCTCCCTGGGTTGATGGCCTGGCAAGCAAAATTTAGGTGTCCAATCAATTGCTGCACCAGTCTCAGTTGTTTCCTCTGTTCAGTCCTGTGATCATGCATTAGTTCTCTCAACTTACTTACCTTCTTCTGAGGTAACCTGAAAACTTCCTCTTGTGCATCTATCTCTATGCCCAGAAACTCTATAGTCCTGCTGGGGCCCTTTGTCTTATCTGGTGCCAGTGGCACCCCAAACTCCTTGCACAGCCCCTGAAAGCTCTTGAGCATCACCTCTTTCTCCTCCCTGCTGCTCCCTATGAGTAAAGAAATCATCTAAATAATGAAGTAGTGCCTTGTATCCCATCCTTTTCTGAAATACCTGCTGCAGGCAAGTACTAAATAGCTCAAAAAGATGCACATGCCATGGAGCAACCCATGGGCATGGCTTTGTCAAAATAATACTCCCCATCTACAGTGAAACCTGGTAAGTCCCAATCTAACGGCCATACAGGAAGGAGTCTGAATGCTGCCTCAATGTCGGTTTTGTTAACCATGCCTGTGGCATGGCCCTAATAATCTGTACTGCTTCCTCCAGTATGGCATATGTCACCTTGGGGTGTCTTTCCTAGATGTAGTCATACACCGAGTCCCCTTCCGGAAAAGACAGGTAGTGTACCACCCTGAATTCCCCAGGTTGTTTCTTAGGTACCAGACCTAGAGGGGATATCCTCAGGTTGGCAAGTGGGGTTTATTGAAAAGGTCCCTCTATCCACCCCACATCCCTTTCTGTCTGTAGCTTGTGCCTTAGAATATTTTCTTTCCCTTTCACTAAATCTAGGTTTTTGCTTTCGCGGTATATCCTAGGACCTTGACAGTGTAGGTTGAAACCCCCCTTGAAACCTGTGAGCAGTTGGGCCACAGCTTCCTTTTCTGTGTGACCCTCTAAAGCTTGCTGTCATATCTTGATGCTGGTGTCTGTGCCATGTTAAATATGTGTCCCTCCCTTCCAGTCCTTGTAGTTCTTGTTTCAAAAATTCTGCTCTCCCCTGCCAAACCCTCCCATCCCTCTAAAACCTCTGCTCCCTGCCTCTCTCTCCTAAACCCCCCTGGCCCCCATTGTATCGTCCCCCCACAACTCAGCTTGTCCTGCATTTTGAGGCTGGGTGGGTCCCCCGGCACTTTGAACATGTGTGTCAAAACCTACACTGCGGCCAGGAACAAAAAGCCCAGTTGAATCCTCAGCAGCATTTCTGCAACAGTCTAACCTTCTTCCCCCCTTTCCCTATCTGGTGTGGACTGGTCTGTGATGTAGTCTGTCCACAGATCTAATTGTTTGGTATCCTACCGAATGTCCCCATATGTGGCCATCCTCTGTCTGAAAAACTCGTCGTAATATAGCCACCCAAACACCCCTTTTGCTTTTGCCCTCAGTATGATCAGTTGGTAAGTAATCGGGGGATTCCCAATTTGGGCCTCTTCTCCCTAACTATTGCTGAGTATGTGGTGAATTCCACAAACCAGCTGTCCTATATTTTCCCTTTTGTGAACTTGTCTACGTCTTTCTTCCCAAGCAGCACTACTGCTGCTGCCATCTCTGCCTTCCCAATGCTCTCTTTCTCATTATATTTTATCACTGCTTCCCTGTTTACTAGTGCAAAGACATCCACATATTCGCCCTTCTATATCTTCTCTTTCATTGCCAGGGGGACATGCTCTCCTATTCTCATGCCAGGTTACCCTATGTCCCTTGTCCCCCCTTGCAAGGATCTAACCTCTATTGTTCCCCCTGTTCCCCAATTTTCTCCCTTCCCTGCTTTTATGTCACCTAAGGCCTTTTATAACTGCACTAAGAAATCCTGCCCCATAGCAGTGATTATCTGTTCAACATATTCCTTAATGCTGTTGTTCTCATTCCCTTCTACATTACCTGGTAATGGGCTTGGCAGGGGTCCCCCTGGCCCCCGAGCCTGCCCTCCAATGACATTCGGTGTTGTAGGCAGTGGTCCTGGCAGTGTGGGTATGGGTGGCCGTGGTGGGGTGGGAGGAGCAGAAACTGTATCAGGATTGCGGGGATCACAGGGGTGGCAGGCTGCAGTGTGGGGACCACTGGCTCTAACCTGTCTGGGCTAGCTGGTCTGGGTGTTGATCTTTTTGGGCTGGGTGACCGAGCCAGTGCCCTACTTGGTTTACTTAGTTTGTAAGACAAAAGGAGGTGATTTGCCTGTTGAGATTGTCCTCCATATACAGTATATGGAACATTAACCCAAATTCTGTTCTTCCATCCATTTATCAAGTTTGTTTTTGAAAATTGTAATAGTTGGTGAGTCAGCAATATCCTGAGGTAATGTGTTCCATATCCTAGGTGTTCTAATGGTAAAGAAATTTAACCTTTTGTTGTTGTTAACCTTTTTTACTTCTAGTTGTTTATTATGAATTCTAGCCACAATCCTCCTTGTGGAGTTAGCAATGCCACATTGAATCATTTGAACTGGAGATTTAAGGATCTTGAACAACTGCAGACGGTCTCCTCTGATTCATCTTTGCTTAAGGGAATACAATCCCATTTTTTGAAGTCTGGTGTCATATTCTAAATGAACGAGATGGGGCACTAGTTTGCTGGCTCTATGCTGAACTTGTTCAATTCTATTAATGTCAGACTTTGAGTAAGGACTCCAGAATTGGAATCCTTAATCCAAGTAAGGCCTGACATGAGACCTATACAGAGTCATAAGGCATCGTTCAGATTTAGAAATAAATGTTTTATTAATCCTATGAAGTAGTGCATTTGTTTGGTTAGCAATTCTGTAACAATGAGAAGTTGAAGATAGTTTATCAATTACCATTATTCCCAGGTCTTTTTCTACATTGAAGGTCCTAATAGTAACGTTATTTAAATGATATATTTGTCAGCCCGGTGGCGCTGAGGGTTGAGGCGCTGGACTACACACCTCGCACCACGCTGGCGACTCGTGTTCAGGTACGGACTTGGGTCGGTGGGGGTCGGTGGGGGAAGGAGGATTGAGAGTCCCAACGGATGCTCTCCTCATCCTTCGGGGTGGGTTACCAAGGGTGCTGTATGCACCCGACATCCCTGGGGGCTGGTGGGAGCACCGGCTCTCATGGGGCACTGGCAGCTTCAGAAGGGCTGGAGTCGAGAAGGGGAGGATGTTGTTAGGCACTTGGCAGGCGTGTGTCAGCATGCACTTGCCCAAGCCGATGTCCTCAGGGGAGGGGGGGACAGGAAGCACAGAAAAACGGAAACCAATCTCACGGTCCTAGATGATGGCTACTCCAGTTGCCCAGTCCAGGAACCATGGGCAGACCCCGCTGTGCCAGGGTGCTCCACAGAAGACAGGAGGATAGGTAGGAGTCACCCACGGGCACTCTGGGGCAGACTCAGTGGTGGGGTGGGTAACATGAGCAAGCCTGAAGGAGTGGAAAGACAGGGTGATAGGAGGGGATAAAAAAGAAAGTAGAAAAAAAATGATATATTTGTTTTGGGGTTGTTTTCCCTAAATGAAGTACTGCACACTTTGAAATGTTGAAGTACATTTTGTTGATCTATGCCCATTGCTCAATTAAGGCGAGATTGGATTTTAAATTATAACTATTAGTCTGGGTATTGACCTTATCCCCAAGTTTGGTGTCATCTGCAAATTTTACCATAATGTTATTGGCTGAGATGTACATATCGCTGATGAATAAATTAAACAAAATGGGACCCAAGACTGATCCCTGAGGGACACCGCTAGTTGCTACACCCACGTCAGACAGTACGCCATTTACCCTTACTCTTTGAGTTCTCTTACTCAGCCAATTATTTATCCAAGATATAATGGGTGATGAAAACCCCAGTTGGTTGAGTTTGTTAATCAAGATGACATGTGACACTTTATCAAAAGCCTTGCTGTAGTCCATAAGAATAACATCCATAGGTATGTTACAATCAAGGCTAGAACTGATATGGTTGTAAAAAGAGAGCAAGTTAGTGGTGCATGAGAAACCTGTTTTAAAACCATGTTGACACATCCTTAATATTTAAAGTTACTATTTCACTTTCCAGTTGTTGTTTGATAATTTTTTCCATTAGTTTACATGGTACAGACGTAAGACTAATAGGCAGATAGTTTTCAATTTGCGAGTGTGAACCCTATTTAAAAATGGGTGTAACAATGGCAGTACGCCAATCGGTAGGGACTGAAGATTCATGTAGAGATTTATTAAAAATAATTGTTAGAGGCAAGGTAATTGCATATTTTGTCCCTAGAAGAAATCTGGAACTAATATTATCATGGCCAGAGCTTGAGTCTAATACCCCCTGTAAACCTTGAAGAGAAATTTTGTGTGATTCTAGGTTTAATACTGCTGTGGTAAGTGGAGTGTTAGATGATTCCTGGACAAAAACTGATGAGAAATGCTCATTTAATTCCTTGGCTGTTACAGTGTCAGATATTATGGTTATGTTGTTACAGACTAATGGACCAATCATGTTATTATTGCCTTTTTCACCATTTAAATAGGAATATAATGCCTTATGACAGTTTTTTTGTCTGTACAATTTTGAATTCTAAATTGTGTTTTGCCAAAGTGATTTGCTTTTGCTTTTGCAGAGCAAGAGCAAGATCAGTCTGTTTGCTGATGATACCAAGGTTGGCGCGGTGGTGGATGACCTAGGGGGATGGCAGGGGTTGCAGGATGATCTGGCAAAGCTTGAAACCTGGTCAGACACCTGGCAACTGGGCTTTAATGCCAAAAAGTGCAAGGTGATGCATTTTGGGATGAAGAACCCAAGGAGGACTTACCAGCTAGGGGGAGTGCAGCTAGCCCAGACAGAGGAGGAGAAGGATCTGGGTGTGCTCATCACAGGGTCAATGAACAACTCGGCACAGTGTAGGAAGGCAGCTGCAAGGCCAACAAAATGCTGGGTTGTATTGCAAGGTATATCCTCGAGGAGGGAGGAGGTGATTCTGCCACTGTATAGGTCATTAGTTAGACCACACCTGGAGTACTGCGTGCAGTTCCTGGCGTCCGATCTGAAGAGGGACATTAGTTACTGAGGGAGGCAGCGAGGGCACAAAGATGATCAAGGGTCTGGGGGACTTATCATATGAGAGGAGTTTGAAGGAGTTGAACATGTACTCACTGGAGGAGAGGAGAGACAGGGGGGACATGATTGAAACCTTTAAATACATGAAAGGAATAAACAAGACAGGTACAGAGGGGCTGTTCAAAGTAAGGGAGGGGAGGGCCACCAGGGGCCATGATATGAGACTGGAGTGAGGAAGGTTCAGGAGGGAGATGAGGAGACACTTTTTTACAGAGAGGGTGGTGGCTGGGTGGAATGCGTTACCTGCAGAAGTGGTATGCAGTAGAACAGTGGACTGCTTCAAACGAGGATGGGACAGGACAAGGGGGAGGGTTAATGAAGGGGAAGGGTGGAAGGGAGGGGCAGCTGCAGAATAAGGGGTGCTAGCTGCACATTCGAGCAGACTTGATAGACCTCTAGGCCTTTATCTGCTGGCAAATTTCGTATGTTTTTTTTACTTGTTTAACTACCTCCCTGTATCTAGCTAAAGTAATGTCTTTCTGGTCGACTGAACATTTTTTTGTAGTTGAAAATAGTTTACTTTTGTGTTTGATTAGTTTTTTAATAGTTCCATTAAACCAAGGGGGAATTTTCCCTTTGCTATTATACTTATATTTTTCTGGGACATATTGTTTTTCGAGTTCAAAGATTTTTGTCTTTAGTAAGTCCCAGGCTTCTTCAGTATTCAGTAGGAAGGGGATCTGTTCCCAGTTAAGGGCCTTTAGATGGTAATTGATACTTTCAAAGTCTGCCCTGTGGTAATGTTTTGTTTTGAGTTTATTAGTTTTGGATTGTAGGGGAAGTTGTATAGAAAAAATAACGTCATAAGAATATCGGATGTATGAGTCTCCAAGTTGGTTATGACTAGATCAAGTATATTTACTCCCCTTGTTGGTTCCCTGACTATTTGAATAAGGCCCAAATTTATAATAACCAAAAGAATTTGCCCTAATATCAGCTTTGCCCTATGTCGGCCTGCATCCTGTGCTGCTCCCTCCTGCCTTGTCCCCTTTATATTATCCCTTTGATCCCTGTGCCTCCATGTCCTCTACCAACTCCCATACCTTATTGGTCTGCTCCACCAACTCAGTTATCACTTTATATGCCTCCTCTTTAGTTGGCTTGCTCTTCTTTGAGGCCATTGTCATCACTGGTTCTTAGGCAGTGAAAAACTGCTGCAAAAGAAACAGTCATGTTAATCTTATGGCTCTTCTGGCCTCTTATTCATGTCTCTGTGTACATTGCCAGACTCCTGCTACTATTCCTTGTCTTCAACAACCCCCCCGCCTATATATATGTAAATGTCTACACCCAATCCATATGTACTTATATGTCTATAAATAAATATTTTTTTTTTGGCATTTTGTTTGCTGGTATCCTTAGAGTCTCAGGTGTTACTGTGTCCCCCCCATGCCCGGTGCCTTCATGCCCACAATTCCTTGCTGTCTTTGTCCCACTTCGACTGCTAGGCCATGTGCTTTGTCCTTTTGCCTCGTGATCTCACTCGCGGCCTGGCAGGCCTCCAGCTGGTATACTTGTGCCCCCCCTCCTCTTGTTGAATGTTTCCTGGTTGCCCCCTTTAATCTCTTTGCCCAGTTGGCTATCTACCCTGTGTGGTCTGCACCATCACTTCAAAACCCCCCAAACCATTGAGGTGAGCCAGCAAAAATTCCCACAAGCAAAAATTCCCCTTCCGTGCTCCTGGTAGTCGTTTTTTTTACAAGGCCACAAAAAATGGCCCAGTCACCACATGGCATCATCCGAAAAGTGGCATCGGCATGCAGCTTGCTGCTTTGGCTCCCCCTTGAGTCCCCGGTCATCACCTACCAAGGTCCCCGCTTACTGCTCCCACTCCCGGCAGCCTTTTGGCAAAAAAAGAGGAAAGGAGGGGGAGTCAATTACTCAGGGCCTAACTCATAGCCTTCTGTCTCCTCTCCCCCCCACCTTGCAGGGTGCCTGAGTAACCCAAGTCCTTTTATCCCTCACTGGCCCTTCTCATGCTCCAAACCTCTTCTTGTGTGCAGTTGTCCCTCATAAAACTGTCCAAAAACCAAAAAAAACCCGGTCTTGCTCCTGATGAAAAAAAAAACACACCCTGCTGGTATGTGCGCGGGCCACATGGCGTGACATCATCCAATATGGCATCAGCGTGCTTCCCCTTGTGGCCTACTACATGAAGCCTCAGTGCCTGTTTCTTTTCCTAGTTAGGAGCCCCCAAATCTCTGCTTTTTTATGCAGTTAACCCTGATGTTTAGCGGCTGAAACCCCCCCTAAAAGTTAGAGTTGTCAGCACCTGCCCCAGTACGTGAAAAAAGCTCAGTTATGTAAGGTGAGACCCATGTGGCCACTTGCTGCTTTTGCAGGCTCCAGCCCTAGCGCTCAAAATGAACCAAATCAGCCTTCACCAAAACTGCCTTTTTGCCAGAAGAAAAGCCGACATCGGCCTGTATACATTACTTTTTGTGATTGAACAAATAAACACATACCACAGCAGGCCACCACGTCTGGTGAAGAACCTACATCAGGGGCCTGCCTCCTGTTACTGCTACCCTCTACCTCGAATGCTGGGCATGGGCCCCTTCTAAAACAGCAAAATGAGCATGGTCAAACAGTTTTTGGCAGGACAGCTTCAAGGGGTAACCTCCCTCCAGCTCGCTGCAACATTGTGTACTCAATACAAATGCTGGGCCTGGGCCTCCTCTTAAACAGTAAAACAAGCATGGTCTCTGCACCCTAATTGGTACCTCTAGAGGTACACCACAGACAGCTAGCATTTATGTATATGTTATACTAACATATAGGACTAAGGGCATGTACCGTACAAGAGTGGATGTCAGGATATGTATGCATATGATTGCTATATGCTTTACTTTCTAATATACACATGTATTTCTTGCTTACAAGATGCTAGAACACCTGTGTCCTTGTAGTATTATGATATATAAGTCAACATTACCATCTTCTAATGATTTGTATTACTACACGGCTATGTACAAACTGTATTTCTTTGTTTCCACAAAGTGATGACTATAACAAAATTGTATAATGTTATCTGGAACTAAGAAGCCACCTCTAATTTAACCAATAGGGCTCATCTCCATAACTAGAAATGTTTCTATCTTACAGTAACCATGGTAATTATCTTAGGTATATATTGAAAGACATTATGTCTTCTACCTCAGAGACCCAGGAGACACGGAGATTCCTCAAGGTATGGGGAATGCTTAGCATTGGAACCCAGTTCCTAATGGTAAGAACTGCTTAGGGCAACTGATTTTCCTTTTGATAGTAATAAACAAGCTTTATTACTCTTATGCAATGTGTCTATGATTCCTTGCATTCCCATTATTGGCAATAACCTGAGTGTGAGGTTTAGACCTCCTGACAATTGATGCCTGCTTGCAGGCAATATGTGTTGTTTGCAAAGTTTCACTTGTTGCTACTACTTTCCCTTCCCAACGGGGACAGAAGGTGTGCATACCTGCATAACCTCTCCCATTTTTCACCCACTTTGTAATCACTTGCAAAGTCTGGCTGCTTACTGGGTATGGTCGATGCCGACTCACCTCACCCCATGGCAGTTTTGAATAGCAACCTAACAAGTTTACAGTAGCCCGCCTATGAACTAGTGCACCTGTTGTGCATCGATACACAGCACGGCACCTTTTCACAGTTTGATTTTACATACCCTCCCACACAATGGCCAATATATCAAATATCTGCACAGACTTGAGACCCGATGTCTCGAACTTCCTTGCCTCCCATTGAGGATGGGCTAACTTTGCACAGGACACAAGTGAATCCAAAAACCCGATACTAGGGGTTTCAACCCAGTACTCAGAGATGAGACAAACAGCCAGAAAGTGAGATGCTGAAGGGCTGTTGGTCGCGGCTCTCTATTCTGCTTTGGAAGCCTCCGAAGCAAGGTTTCGAACCCTTGAACTGCAAGTCTCATCTCTTAAGAAGGAAATGGAACTGCAAGAAACTCAATGTTTGAGAAGGGAGCAGGATTTGGAGTCCAAGCTCCAAACTCTGTGGAATGAAAAGGATACCCTTTTGCATCATTCTGCTCAGGCAAACAAGCAGGAACTTTGTATGTTGAAGCAGGAGTGTGAAAGTTTGAGACATGATAAGGAACAGGTATTGCAAATGAATGATTTATTGAGTAGAACTAATGATCAGATGTGTGAGGAGTTGGGAGAGCTTCAGGATGAGATAAACCAGGTACATAATGACTTAAGAGTGGCTACTAGGGACAATCGCGAATTGAGCACCGCGTATAGAGTATTACAGAAGCAGATGCAGGATGATGTGGATCAGAATGTTGCAAAGGTTAGTCATGAGGCTTGTGAATGTAAAATGGTGAAACTGTGACATCAGCCAGAGGTGCTGGCTGGTCACATCAAGGTGATGGGTGGCGTAGCCCCCGTCTTGACGACGTCATCTGAGGAGGAGGAGGAGTATGATGACAACATTTCTTAGTACAGCGCTGAGTCATGCCCCTACTATGGCCCAGTCACCCCACCCTGCCATCTACAACAGGATGGACCCCTGTCACATGACACCACATCCCCATGTCATCAACAGCATGTCAACATGGTGACCACCATGATGGGGGGGAACAGGCCCAGGCCTAGTCCCAATGGCACTACCGGTCACTGTTATTTCTGTGGATAATAAGGAAGAGATAGAGAAAATTATTGATGTTGCCTTAGGCAATGTGACCCTGCCCAACAGAAGTAAGTGGATTCTCTGAACACAGATCAGACAGATGCTGCAGGAGGCCACCACATGGGATGGAATGGTCTGCACTGTGGCTGAAGCCGCAGCTCAGGCAGCCCTGCAGGGTGCCCAAGACAATCATCCTCCAAACGATCATCCCAGCAATCCCCTTATAATGGCCCACTCTGTTCAGCAAATAGCTGAAAGCATTGGTCAAATGAGCCCGTCCAACAACCTCAGTTGCCACTTGGAAAAGGTCTGTGCTAAATGTAAAATGCTTAGTCTTGATGCAGACTACCATGTCCAGATCCTACTCTAGACCATTGATCCTGGCCTGTGGGCAAAACTCCCTGATGCTGTCCGACAGGACAGCCATGCCACCTTTGATGAAGTAGCATCTGAACTCATTACTGCACAGAACCCAGGTGTGGTAGGAGTGATGCTCGCATATCCTGTGAAACAGAATGCAAAGGAAAATCCAACGACCTTCCACCAGGGGCTTTGGCTGGCCTACCGAGCAGGGAAGAACCCCACAGGAGAAGCAGCTGATGTGGACCTCACTGAGTACAAGATCCTGTTGCTCCGGTACATGATCACTGCAGTGCAAGAGAAGGTAGAGTCAATCATCTATCCCACCACAGAGAGGTTTGCTAATATTCTTCAGAAAACAGAGAGAGTTTATCAACTCTACATCTGTGATTCATGCTCTGGCTCCAAGAAGGTAGTTGCCATGGAAGCCATCCCAGAGGCCACAATGCACTACACGGTGGAGGGGCAGGCCCAAGAGAAACAGCCCCTCCCCACAGATGACCAACACCCCTAGCAGGCCCAACCACAATCCTGGGGTGGAAACTGGAATGACCACAAAAACAAGAAACATCAGAAAACACAATAAGGGTAAACAACAGAGACCAGACCCTTCATATAGGGAAATAGCTGATGAGAACCGAAACCTCTGAGACCTCCTCAGAAAAGTGTGCTCCATAGCGGACGCTATTCCAGTACAGGCCCTTGCTGTGATACAACTGGGAGAGCACGCCTCCACATGTGGCAGAGATACCAGAAGTCCAGGCTGTCAGGCCCCTACAGGCCTGAACCTGGAAGTGTCTCCCTACATAGCATCAGTATAGCATGGCGAGATGGTTCACAGGAACCAGGCCTAGACTCTCTTTCAAGAGTTTCCCCATGCTTCCACTGGCACAGATTGACAATTACAGGCCCCAATCCATATTGTAAACAAGCCGGTCTTGGATACAAATGGAAGGTCCTGCACAGAGACTGAGGTCGGGGGCCGCCTACTCACAGTGTTGCTGGATACGTGAGTGGCTGTGTCTGTATTACAGGATGATAACCCAGACACATCATCTTGGTCTACCAGATGGAGGATCAATATGTCTGCCATAGACAGAACTAGGCTACCTGCATACCACTCCCTACCACTACCTGTGATGCTGGGACACTTGAAGACGTATCACATATTTCAGCTGATGGTACTGCATGATCACACTTGTATAATTGGAATTGACTTCTTGGCACCACACGGCTGTGTGGTGGACTTGGCCAACATGCTACTGATACAGATTCAGGGACACTATCACACTATCATGATCCCTGATTCACATGTGGTTGAGACAATATTCACAAATGACAAAGAGTTTGACATCATAGATTTGTTTAAGGACCATGAGCTTTTCCCGAAGCTACTTCCCATCCTACAAAGGCATCTAGAAGCATTCACCACCAACAAGCGTGACTGTGGCAAGATGCACACTGTCATTGAGGTGACAGGCCCAGCACATGAGAGGCAATGGGGATACCCCTTCCCATCTAAGGCCTTGCCTTCTCTTAGGGAAACAATTAAATCACTCCTCAAGCAAGGTGTAATCAGGACATGTGTTTCCACTGCAAATTCCCCAGTGTGGCCTGTGAAGAAACTCACGGGTGCCTGGAGAATTACTATTGAATACAGGAGACTAAACCAGGTCACCCCTAGTTGCTCCCCAACAGTGGCATCAGCACCAGATGTGCTATGACTACTGACCCCTGACCAACAATGGTTTAGTGCCGTGGACATCTCCAATGGTTTTTGGTGATTGCCATTGGCCCCCACAAGTCAATATAAACTTGCCTTCACCTTTGAATGGAGGCGGTACACGTAGACCTGCTTACCACAAGGTTCCATAACAGCCCTTCCCTGTTCTATCTCCATATGATGGACACTTTTGAGGGTTTCTCTATAACCCAGTGTATCTTGCAGTATGTGGATGACCTGTTGTTGGCCACAGCCACACAGGAATAGCATCTGTATCTCTTAGACAAACTACTGACCCTCATTCAGAGGACAGGCCTCAAATGTAACCCAGCAAAAGCACAACTGTGTCAGAAAGAGGTACTCTTTATGGGCCTGAGGATAACAGATGAAGGCAGAAGCCCTACCTGGAAGAAGATACATGGATTGCAGGACTTGCTACTGCCCACCAGTGTGGCCACCCTTAGAAGGTTTCTAGTTATGGTAAACTATTCTAGAGATTTTATTTGTGATTTTGCTCTGAAGGCGGCCCCTCTGTATGAACTATTGAAAAAGGTTGTTCCCTGGATTTGGGGCCCCATTCACACACAAGCTGTGACATCACTGAAACAGGCTTTGGCCTCAGCTCCAGCTTTGATCAATGCCAATGCAGCCCTGCCGTTCCATCTGGAATCTGCCACCTCTGACATTGTGATGTCTGCAGTGTTGGCCCAGAAGGTCCATGGCACCCTAAGACCCATTGCATATGCATCACAGCTCTTGACCACAGTGGAACAGAAGTACAGCCTTTGTAAAAGGAACCTTCTGGCTACCTATTGGGCTGTCAAGCACTTCAGGTATATCGTTGGGTATCCCCCCCGATCATTAACACAAACCTGACACAAACAACCTTTCTGCTATCAGGCAGAGTGAAGGATGGGTCATGCTATAATACCAGACTGACACACTGGTCCCTCCTTCTCCAGGATAGAGACATTAAGTTCCACTCAACCAAAATGCCATCCATGCTGTCGCATGGCCTCCTTTTCCAAGGAGAACCCCATGACTGTACACTGCAGCCACCTGAGCTACCAGATCCAGGTCCTTTCCTTCCTGCTACACCAAAATTACTTGAGAACACCTCATTGTGCCATGTCTTCACAGATGGATCAGCTTCCTATTATCATGGAGAACAGATAGCAGGAATGGGCATATTTGTGGTTTACCCTTTTGGTAACACTGTTAAGATTTCCAAACATTGCAATGTAGCATCATCACAGTATGCGGAAATGGCAGCGGTGGCCTGTGCCCTTGAGTTCATCCAGCATGGAACTGAGGATACCATCATTTTTACAGACTCTAACTGGATTTGTTGTTCTCTTACAGAATTTCTCTCTTTCTGGCAGAAGAACTCCTTTACCTCTTCTGATGGCACCCCAGTGAAACACAAGGAACTGGTAATATACATTCATTCACTGGCACAGAAATTTGCACATGAACTCTATGTACACAAGGTTAAGGCCCACTCTATACATGACCCCTATCATGGCCTTCAATGACACTGCTGACACCCTTGCCAAGGAAGGGGCCTGGGGGAGGGGACACCTGGATGATGGACCATTCAGAGGACAGAGCAGCTGTGCACATAGCAGCTGTCAGGAAGAAACCCGAACTCTTCTCCCCCTTGGATTTGTCAGAAGCACAGCATACTGAGTCTGAACTCAAAGATGTGTTAAGATTCCTGGACAAAGGCACCGAGAAGACCCTACCTGCCCATAACTCGTACCGAGGACATGAAGGTAAGTTACACCTGTCCCCAGATGAAAATCTCATTTGGTACCAACCAGATGACACACCACCAAATTGTGGGTGGTCCCTTTGTCATCTTAGATCCAAATTTCTGCAACAAGTGCATGACACCCCCACTGGTCAACACCACGGAGTAGGAAGGCTCAAGACCACCGCATGGTGGCCTGGTGTCACCAAGGATGTCAAACAGTACATAGACAACTGCCTTGTTTGTGTGCAAAACAACCCCATCTCTACCAAATAAAACACCAAGCTACCACCACAAAGGCATTCTGGCCCTTGGCATGCCTTATAGATTGATTTTATTGGTCCCTTTACTAATACAAGTAGAAACAACAAATATGCCCTCATGGTAACTGATTTCTTCTCTAAGTGGGTTGAGGCTTTCCCCACTAAGACATGCACTGCAAAAGCCACTGCCAAAATCCTGGTGGAACAGATTTTATCCAGGTGGGGCCTACCTCTGAAGGTAGACTTTGACAAAGGAACCAGTGTTACAGGTGATTTGATGAAAGAAGCGCTTGAAGTCCTTGGAGTTCATCAGAAGTTCCACATACATATCACCCACAATCATTAGGTCAAGTACAGAGGGCCAACAGACAGATTAAGCAAATGCTTTCCAGATTCATTGAGGACAATCCCAAGGACTGGGATTCCCTACTGACATTACTCCTTATGGCAATTAGGGGCACAACCTCAGCCACCACCCAGTTGACACCCTTTGAGGTGATGACTGGCAGAAGTATGAGATTACCTGAACACCTGTCATTTGACCTGCACATTCTCACATCAGATTGTGTCTCTGTGGACCAATATGTGGAAAAGTTGAGAAAAGACCTAATACACACTTATTTGTATGCTGCAAACTGCATGGGCAAGGCCCAGCAACAGTCCAAAATTCAGTTAGACAAACACGCACAAGAAGTGGATTGGCAAGTTGGAGATCAGGTAATGGTTCTCAGATTTGCACAACCAACACATTCTTTCTCCAACAAGTGGGAAGGACCCTACCCAACTGTCAACAAGCTCAGTCCAGCAGTCTATCAAGTTATACTCCTGCAAAACAACAGACTGATTGACAAATGGTTATATGCAAACCAGTTGAAATTGTATAAAGGAGTATAATTACTTTTTCTCACCTCATTGGGCAGAATAGTACTAACCTTGCTAATGTCTGATTTTCATTTTCAGATACACTAACAAGATGTCTATCTTGTTCCATTTTCTCCTCATCTCAGGAGTTATCCCCTGCATCCAAAGAATGGTAAAGCACCTCCTTCCTCATCTTGATCCACCTTCAACTACCCCAGAGGGAGTCTCCATCAACATCCCCGACAATTTGATTACCATTCTGGAAGGTTCGGATGCCTACCTCACTGCCTCAGTTGTTGCTCCTGATAAATCTACCCTTCAAATTGAGTGGCAAACCAAGTCTTAAGGACAAATACTCCCCGTAGCCAAGCTCTCCAAGGGAACTTTCCATGGATGGCCAAATGCAAAATTATCCCAAAATGGTACTTTGTCCTTGCACCAGACCTCTCTTACACATTCTGGTTTATACAACATCACTGCCTTAATTGACCCCTCATATTGCGATTCACTTTATAAAGATTCTGCCAGGAAAGTTTGTGCTGTACACAACATGGCCTCAGCTGCCATGTATTTATCTGTTACCCCCTACCGAGAAACAACTTTTGGAATGTCCAAAGCAAACCCCTGGTCCTTGTAGTGGTCTCACAACCACTGCTTTACCTGGCTTACTGATTAACAACTTACAGTATATGCATATACCTGTTTTGTTTAACTTAACTTACTAGAATAGGAAAGAAGTTGGTATGTGTCATACTACTAACACATCATTGTTTTATAGTACTTTGTTACTTGACAGCTTAGCAGCTTTTCAGATTTGTAACCAAGACCCTATTGCCGGGGTACATAGCACTAAGCATAGAGGCAATTTTAGGAGAAAACCTGTTTCTCAAAAAGATGATCAAAGTCATAAAAGAAACACAAGTGACACCTCTGATGTCACTGGTGCCACAGGCACCATCACTGGTCTCTTTGATAATACAATGTCTATCCGGAACAAAGCAGACATTGCTACTATCAAAGCACATTCACAAAAGTTTGAAACTGGTATGATCATTGACATCATACCCCCATTATTGCATGGTGTGGATGGCCTTAGTCAAGAAGAAAGATACACTGGCCCAGATATTCAAACTGCGCCAGGCTGTGGCATAAGCTTGGGTGCAGCTCAACTTGGCTGCGCAGGGGTGTGGCCTGGGCAATATTCAAAGGAGCTGCACCATGGCCCAGCAGCTTTGAATATCGCACCCTGGCCACCCTCACTGTGCATGGTGCAGTGGCACTGCACCAGCTCAAGTGGCCAGAGTGGAGCATGGAGATGCACTAGCGCAAGTGCCATTGCGCCATTCACAGCACCTGCGATATTCAAAAGGGGGACATGCAAATGGGGCCATAATTTATGCAAGGTGCACATGGGGCCATTTGCATGTCATTATGGCCCCATTTGCATCCCATTAGCATGCAGGTGTACTGATCCCCGACGACTTGCACCTGGCACCCTGCCAGGCAGCAGCTGTCGAGGACTGATGCCCCCTGCAGCCCTATCACGGGCATTTGTTGTAAGGTCAGTCCCCTGAGTCTTTGCGGGTCCAGTGACTCACGTTGCTCGATTGCGGTGCGCATCTGTTTAATGATTTTGTTCACTTTTGGTGGTCTGAGATCGAATGCCACTGACAGGGCATCTGCTCACATGAAGCCTCTTCTGGTGGCTCAGTGATTGAATGCCGCCTAATCATAGGCATTGTTTAATGAACCTCTCATTCAATCATCCCTGGTCCAGTGACCACTGCCTTTATCGTCGCGGCATTCTTCAGAAAATTCTATTACTCTGGTGGTTCAGGCGTTTCGCTCACTGAGTCCCACCACCTCTCCCCCAGTCAGCTGGCGGCGGTAGCACCTCACCTGCCTCGCCGCTGTCGCTGCCGATCGACGCCCTGCTTGCTGCGCTCACAGCGAGCCACTGCGTGCAGCCCTCCAGAGCAGACATTCCAGATATGTGAATGAATCATTCACATATCTGGAATGTGTAGTATAGTAGGGGCTGTACACCCACTGCCTACATCTGAACCCAATGGGCGGCAGCCTCACCGAGGTGTCAGTCGGCAGGCGGTGGTGTGGCAGGCGGGGTGCTGCCACCAGCCGGCTGACCGGGGGAGAGGGTGGTGGACCCAGTGGGTGGGTGGGTGGGGAGGGGGTACCCAGACCACCAGGGTAATAGGACATTTTCTTTGAAACAGAAGCCCGCGATCGGGCAGCATTCGGTCCACTGGACTACCAGGGATATTGGACGGGGGGGGTTCATTTAAACAGATGCCCATGATCGGGCAGCATTCGGTCCACTGAACCACCAGGGATATTGGACGGGGGGGTTTCATTTAAACAGATGCCCATGATCGGGCAGCATTCGATCCACTGGACCACCAGGGATATTGGACAGGGGGGTTTCATTTAAACAGATGCCCACAATCGGGCAGCATTTGGTCCACTGGACCACCAGGGGCATTGGACAGGGACTTTTTTTAAACATATGCCCACAATCGGGCATGGGGGCACCGCCAGGTGCAGCCAGACATTAGACACCACAGGCAGCTGCCGTAAGGTACCCTCGCAATGCGGCAGTCGTCTGTGGGTGGCCATCAGTTGTTCCTCTTTTTTTTGGCTTAACTTTGTGCTGAAGCAAGTAGGGGTTGCGCATACATGGCTCTGCACATCCCGGGCTGAATATTGGGCTGTGCAGGTTATGCATGGGAACGGCCCCCCTACCTGTGCCTGCATACATTATTGATGTGCTCCAGGACATCAGGATTTGTGTGGCGCACATTTCCCTTTTGAATATCGCGCCAGGGTGCATCAGTGGGTTGTGCATGGCGCAACACTGTTGTGCCATGCGCAACCCTTTTGAATATCTGGGCCACTGTATACAATATGCACAACATTGCTAAGGCATTTACAGATTCTAAAGAAAAGACTAACACCCTTATAGAACAGAACAATAAGAAAGCAGAAAAGCAATACATTGCCTGTGAAATCCTATGCTTTGCCAACAGATCATACATTATCACTACCATCAACAATCTGTTCCATGGCCTGGAATCCAGAAGAATCCCTGATATCATACATGATAGACGTATCTCTAAATGGTATTGTCCTCACTGCAAATCCCCTAACTGTGTTGCCATGTGTATGCTACAGTCTCTTACTATTCCTATGCTACTGCAAGGAATTTATGATTTGTGACCAGGCACCCCAATACTGGCCCTTGTTTTACTTCTAAGAAATGCTCCATTAAGGATACTATGTTTGTGTCTTTTACTGTCTCTTTACTATGTTTTGATCCTACTACAGCTATATTTGATAAACTACAGTGGTTGCTACAGGAAAGTTTACCTGTGCTGAATTGCATCATTCAGTACCAGCTCATGTGGTGCAGTATTGAAGCAGCAGCTTATTACCACTGGGAGGAATGTGCTGGTAAGGTGTTTTGTTAAATGCACTTCCTCACTTATCCAGGAGATGGCTACAATGAGCCATCACAGCGAAACAGTGCACCTGCAGCATAATTGATTCCCCCCTCCCCAATTAACCTGCAGATGGCAACGGAGACCTCATTTTCTGTTCATAGGTTAGTAGGTGTATTTGCATTTTAAATGAATTTGGCATAAACATGCTGACTGGAGCTGTGGCTTCATGTCGTTCACTGTATTCCCAAATTACTGTGCTACATACTGTGAATTAGGAGCCAATACAAAAAAAATCATCAAAGTGATTGGCTTCACAGTGTCCCAAGCACACAGCATGGTAACTCACTATTAATGAACACCCTCCCACTGCCCAGGAAATAAAAACTTTAATTCCGATGTGTCTCAGATCAAAACGCTTATTAAATTTAGCACCTCAAGGAATCGATGCCCATGAGAGAGTAAATACCAGAAGGAAAACATGTTGGGTCACTCACAATTTTTGCTAACACTTGTTGCTTTATTTTGTTCATCTTGTAGGCAACCGAGAAAAAACTTTGGTCCCTCTGTTGTGTCTTAGGCTATGTTATGCGCTTTTCTACATTCAGTGTTGAGTTAAAAAATAATAAAGACTAGAGCCCTTTGTAAAAATAAATAAATAAATCACTCATTTTTGTTCTCATAGAAGTGCTTTAGCAAAGTCATCCGAGATTATATAAAATGGGAAGTTGCTCACTCAGTAAATGTGTCTCATGCCTAGTGATGTACTACATTTACCTACAATATGTGGTAAAAAATATAAAAAAAATGGTTTGTCCCCTCATTTTATTTCCCCAGTATTTACGCCTGATACCTGATTAACAAGAAATGCCTTCCTAGTAATTAACAATTTCATCTCTGCAACCTCGTAGTCTTACAAACACATTTCCAGTATTTCTGGCTATGGTTCTGCCTGTGCTCAGCTGAAACATATAGCTGGATATGGTTATCTTATTTTGAACTCTTATAACATTTTAAAACAGAACTACTGTAGCTGTGGTGAGTTACTGTATGCTGATCAACATTTCTTTCACAATGCTATCTGGATGTTCTGAGTATAGCTCGGTTACCCCCAGAAAAAAACACAGCACTGGGATGGTTGATAATATGATTGGCTACCTCCAATTAAAAAACAGAAATGTCAGTGCTGCTTTCAATACTTTAGCCTTGAGGTCACACACATCGGACTGAGCACACACATTCATGTCCATATACAGTATCTGTTGTGCAACAGTTGTGTGACTTTTGGTTTCTGTTATGTGGGGTTTTTAAATAAATACTATACCCAAGAACCATAAAACATTGAGGCTAATAGAACCAAGGTCCTGGTAGTACAACATTAAGATTAGAGTAGGGAACTGTGAACAATCTGGTATAGTACATCACTGCATGAATATAACCCATGGAATATTATTGCAAGTGGCTTTCACTAATAGCGCTAGCGGCTTTCACTTCCACTGCTTGGATAAACACTGTGGCTGCACAGCAGCTGGCTTCCTTTAAATTGAGTGTGAATTGTGAAAGCCAACTACAGCTTATTGGGGATTTGTAGCTATAAACAAAAGGTAAATCCCAGGTATTCACTAATATATTTAATGACGCTCACCTTTAATTAATAATGTATCTCATAGAAAAAAACACAGCTCATTACAACTGGACTATAATTGGACAGCAAAACTGTTAATTGAAAAATGCAGAAGAAAAATACTGTATAGTAAAACTTGCTTCAATTAGGAAGACAGTTCATAAATATGGCTTTATGTCCATTTTATGATTCAATGGGACTCGATGCATAATATCCAATAACTCTCACACTGAAATGCATTTACAGTATGTCCATATTTATGAACTGTCTTTTTAACTGAAACAAAATGCTTGTCTTACTAAATTTTTCTTCTGCATTTTTCAATTAACAGTGTTGCTGTCCAATAATAGGCCAGTTCTAATGAGTTGTCTTTTTCTATGAGATTTGTTATTAATTAAAGGCTACCGCTACTAAATGTAGTAGGGAACACCTGAAATTTATCTTTTGTTAATGGCTTAAGACTATCTGTTGTACCCTCTATTTCCAGAAATGTTTTTTGACAAATGTATTGAGATTATAGTACTGTAGTACTGAGATTATAGTACTGTACTGTATGTGTCTTGTCTGCTTTGCCTGATTAATTTAGTACTCAAATTATTATTATTCTGTGGTAGTTACAGTGGATCAGAACTACTGTACAGCCTAAAAAATTCCAAATAGTTGCTAGTGCTCTTCTATTTACTGCTTTTTTTTGTTCTTAGCATTTAAAGGATCTGCTACACTATGTTTCTTTAGTAGTTTTAACTGCTGTATAACACTTTTGATCCCACGACAACTGTCCTGAAATGTAAGTTATCAATTCTCCTGTATGAATAAATCAGACAATACTGGCAAGAAGACAGGTTTTAAAATAGAGTGCATGAAATTATATTGCAAGTGACTTTCACTAATAGAGCTGCATGTAAACACCTAAGGTATAATGTAATGGCTGAATGTAATGTCTACATCACTATTATTAAAGTAGCGATGTTAACTTCCAGAATCACATGGCTGCTATTCTGATGTAAAAGATAGTGCTGTGTGTGTACTATGGGTTTATATTTTCTCATTTATAGGTACTGTATGTTATTTCCTGTTTTGCAAGTGTACTGTATTGTCAAATAGCAGTGCAGCTACAGAATATAGAACTGGCTATAAACATAGGAGGATCTCTATTTAGACACCACCCCATGGTGCTGTGTGAAGTAAATGTTTTTGTTTTCCATTATAATGAAAATCATAGAAGTAGCTATGAAAATGGTCTCTCACTTCAGCTGTTTGTTTCCTGAACAATCAGTAACATGCATTTGTTCAAATCCCTCTGTGTAATGCTAAACAAAGGTGCATACTAAGAATTATCATAGTTGGGGTGCTTTTAAAGTAGAGAATGTATGAAATGCATGCTCCTTCCATATAAAAAATAAGTATGTAGAATGTTCTCAACAGACTGACTCAGAGGTTTTTAATTTTTTAGATTTTTAGGCAGTCACTTTTGAGTTGGGGGTGTATTTTTCTTTCCTTAAAAATTGTAGTTTATTGTATAGCTCCTCTTAACTTCATTCACCTAAGTTTATGTTGCTGTAATTATAATGATGTGCAATGTCAGACTTGATAGTTTAAGTTTTATTTACATAGATACATAGACAGTGTCGGCAGATAAGGGTCTATGGCCCACCCAGTCTGCCCATTTGAGCTTGTAAGTTCAGTTTATGTTTTCCTAGAAGTCTGTTACCCCTTACCCCTGACCTCCAGAATTCCTTTATGTCTATCCCATGCATTCTTAAATCCCGTGATTGTTTCAGCCCCCACCACTTCCTTTGGCAGGGTGTTCCACTTGTCCACCACCCGTTCTGTGAAGAAATTCTTCCTCATGTTTCCTCTGAATCGTCCTCCCTCCAACTTCACCCCATGCCCTCTAGTCCTGGAACATCTTTTTCACTTAAAAATAGTGTATTCCTGCACCCTGTTCCTCCCTGTAAGATACTTGTATGTCTCTATCATATTCCCTCTCTCCCTCCTCTCCTCCAGGGAGTACATATTCAGTTCCTTCTACCTGTCCTCATAGGACTTGTGATGCAATCCATGTACCATCTTTGTTGCCCTCCTCTAAACCTTCTCTACCCTGTCTATGTCCTTACATAGGTAAGGTCTCCAGAACTGTACACTGTACTCCAGGTGGGGCCTCACTAGTGTCTTGTATAGTGGAATTATGACCTCCCTTTTCCTGCTGGTGATGCCCCTGCCTATGCATCCCAGCATCCTATTTGCTTTACCTGCTGCCTTGTCACACTGTTTTCTCTATCTTGAGGTCATCAGAGATAACCCCAAGATCCCTTTCCTGCTTGGTGCATGCTATATCCTCACCCCCCAACTGATATATTGTGCCAGGGACTTTTGTGCCCCATATGCATTATCTTGCACTTCTTTGCATTGAATTTCAACTGCCAAATCCCTGACCATTCTTCAAGTTTCTGCAGGTCCCTTCTCATTCCGTCTACACCCTCTGGTGTGTCTACTCTGTTACAGAGCTTTGTGTCATCAGTGAACAGTAAAATTCTGCCTTCTAGGTCCTGCCCAATTTCACTGATGAAGATGTTGAATAGGACCGGTCCCAACACTGATCCCTGTGGTACCCCACTGATCACTCTTCCCTCTGTGGAGTGACAGCCATTTACCACCGCCCTCTGTGTCCTGCCGCCCAGCCAGTTATCTGCCCACCACACTAATGTCCTGCCCACACCCATATTCCAAAGTTTGTGTAATAGTCTTCTATGTGGCACAGTGTCAAAGGCCTTGCTGAAGTCCAGATAGGCCATGTCCACTGCCCTCCCCTGATCCACCTCCCTAGTCACCCAGTCAAAAAATTCAATGAGGTTGGTCTGACATGACCTCCCCCTGGTGAAACCATGCTGCCTTGGGTCCTGTAGTCCATTGACAACCAGATATTCCACCAATCTTTCCTTCAGTAGTGCTTCCATGATCTTCCCCACTACCGAGGTGAGGCTGACTGGTCTGTAATTCCTTGCTTCATCTTTGTTCCCACTTTTTAAAAGTCATCAGTAGTCCTCTTCTGGTTACTCCCCCAAAACAATATATTATGAATGTTTTTGTCTACTGTCTTTGTCTGACATGAATAGACATAATGATTAAAACTGCTGTCATCAAAGGCAACCAGAGGTACCCAAGGTGGATAAGTGGCACAACAATTTCAAACAGTAGGCAAACTGTGGTAGTGAGCATCAAACCAAATACCAATTTATGTACAAATCACATTCAAAGATTGTCACAAGAAAAAACAAATAAATAATGTCAGTTAGACTTAGAAAAATGATAACTCAGAGTGAGTGTGATTTGGTTCTCTGTAACTGGTTTGTATTCTTTTTTTTCCCCCAGCAATTTTTTCTATAATGTAGAAGGCCTTCTCTGCATCCAATGCCAAAATGGCCACCCCTTGTTTAAGTTTAGCTTTCTCTCACTGGTGGGCGATGTTCAGAGATTTTCTAACATTATATTTCCCAAACCTGCACCTCACAAAACGAGCTTGGTCAGGGTGTACCAAACCCGGCAATAAAGGCTCCAAACTGGAGGCCAGAATCTTCACCAAAATTTTATAATTAGCATTTAGGAGCAAGACAGGCCTATAGGAAAAACACCAGCTGAGGTCCTTCCCGGGCTTTTGGAGCACCGTAATGACCGCCGACTGAGTGGAGGGGGGCAACATCCCCACTGTCGAACTTTCCTCCAGCATATCTACCAGAGGTTCCAAAAGTATATTTTGGCAGCACTTATAAAAGTTGATAGGAAGGCCATCAGACCTTGGAGCCTTACCACCTCTGAGCTTCTAATAGCTATCCTGATCTCCTTCCCCGAAATTGGGCACTCAAGCAACTCAGACTGTGTCTCTGAGATAGATCCCAGGGCCCCTTTGTTCAGTAAGGTGTCTATCCGTACAGGAGATGGTGAAATCTCAGATGTGTATAATTGTTTTTATAAAAATCTTCAAAGGCCTGAGTTACCTCCAGCGGACTATCCACCAGGTCACCCTTGGAAGAATGTACTTGAGTCACTGTCCTCTCCCCCTCCTTCCTATGCAATTGCCAGGACAGCAGTTTCCCTGCTCAGTCCCCATCAAAATACTGGCCAGCCTGGGAAAGTAGAACAGCCATCTCCATTCTAGCCCCACTAATCAAATTGTATCGCCATTTCAATTTCTGCAAATGCTTGAGAGTAATTTGATCAGGTTTTAATCTATGGGCTCGCTCCACCTGTTCAATCTGGGATCTCAGATCTTCACGGGCCTTAAATCTAGTTTGGGCCTCGTGTTTTGCACAGGAGATAGTACGCCCTCTAATAAAGGCCTTCAAAGCTTCCCATCTAGTTGAATTGGAGGTATCCCCCTTCCTGTTAAAGGAGAGGAACTCAGCAATGTGTGCTTTAATATATTCTATGTAAGTATTATCCTTCAATAAAAGTGGATCCAGCCTCCAGGCTTTGCACCCCGAATTTAGGCTCCCCAGCCTAAATACCATGCATACCACTGCATGATCCAATATCAATATCGTGGAGTAATCAGCTCCCATCACTACTGACAAGAGGCCAGAACTAAACAGCACCTTCTCTAGATGGGCATAGGACTGGTGGGCATTAGAAAAGAAGCTATAGTCTCTGCCGGATGGAAACAAGTGCCTCCAGGCATCAGTTAGGCCAACCTCCCACATCAGGACTGCTAGTGCCTGAGTGTATTTTGTCAAAGACACAGGTGTAGGATTGGACCTGTCTAACACAGTGTCCAACACGCAGTTGAAGTCACCTCCCAAAACCCAAGGTCCCTGCCAGCCAACCAGATCTAAGGAAAGTCTCTGAAAAAATTCAGGGTCATCTATATTGGGGGCATAAACTGATCCCAAAGTATACATACCCACCCCCAGTAACAAAACTCTAGCAAGGGCGTATCTACCATGAGGATCTAATTTAGTATCCAGTATCTTAAAGTGATAGCCCTTAGGTAGCCAAATGAATGCTCCTCAGGTCTTAGAAGAAAAAGTAGCTGAGATCCATAATCCCCCCATAAAGGCCTCAGTTTTAGATGCCTCCTTTCTGGACATATGCATCTCTTGCAGTAACACAGCCTGCCATTTAGCATGTCTAGCCTCGGTCATGACCCTCCTCCTCTTGGGAAGCGACTTCAATCCATTAATATTCCAGGATGCTATAGAAACCTGATCAGCCATAATCCTCTAATGAAAAAGCAACTCTACCCACCTTCTGTACATACAAAACAACACTGACATAGATCTTCCCTCATCTCATTTCAAAATTAAGTACCCTCCAACCCAATACTACCCTCTCAGGGTGGCACCAAAGGGTTCCCAAAAGACAATCAACCTGTACAATGAGAGTTGCCGGTCGCAGTGTGAAATTCCCTTCCATGCCACACCTAAGATCCCCCCCCGTTTAATCCAAAGAACAATCCCAAAAGTATAAAAGTTAACCCTCCCCCTGTGGGCACAAAAAAAGCCCACAGTGGTAACCCCTGCAAACATTTGGCGAACGTTGATGTTCAAATTTAGGAGTAACCTGCACTCATTAAACAATGCCATTTACAATCGGGCATCAGACTTAAACTGCATAAATGGATATCCAAAAGCATTGCATAAAATAACAAAATACAAAGTTTAAAGTCCATGATACAGTCCATGTGTCCTCATAGCTGAGCAAAGTCATTTTATAAAATACGCAAACTCAAAAACTGCCGGCCCTTTATCCAGAGCGTTGCCACTGCAAGTCTCCTCTGCAAAGTTATTAGTCCCACAGGTCTGTTAAAACAAATTAACTAATACAAACGAAGAAGACTTAGCTGTTGCAGTCAGATTTAATGTATGAAATGACGGTCCCCTCTCCTTGCTGCATAGGTGCCAGGACCCTAACGAATGTTCGAAAGTTCGCACAGACCCAGGAAAGTAGAAAATTAGGAAAATAAGATGACCTGTGCTGCCAGCACTCCCAATGAACCAGCCACCCTCTGAAATAAGATCTCTAGCCATATCACATGACCACAGCTTTTTCAGCGATTCTCGACCTCCTCCCATTGTGGTGAGCAGCTGCTCCCTCCCTTCTTAAGTACAGAATCAAGCCACCTCATCGCTGCCCTAGGGTAAGAGAAGAACTGTGGTGTACCTCCCGGTCGATCAATCTTTAACTTGGCCGGGCATATAAGTGCAAATGACCAGCCCATTTTATAGAAACTGCCCTTGATGTGATTAAACTTTTGCCTTCTCAACTGTAATTGCTTACTAAAGTCCTGGAAAATGTGAACTTTATGATTACCCACTGTAATTGGCCCCTTCTCTTTAGCTCTCTGCAGAATAGCCTCCTTGTCTGTATAGCGTAGACATTTTATTAAGCAATGTCTCGGGCACGTATCTGAAAGCTTAGGGCCTAAACGATGAGCTTGTTCAACTTCACAGTTCTGTAGTGTAGCTGGGAGCTCCAAATGTTCAAATAACCAAGCATGGAGCATCCTTTTGGGATTATTCCTCTCCGTCCCCTCAGGCAGACCAATAATCTGGAGTTTGACCTACGGGACCAATTTTCCTGATCTTCAATTCTATCGGTGAGTTCTTCCACGGGTTTGCTAAGATTCTGTTTGTCCCCATAGCTACCGTCAGTGAGTCCTCCAGGCTACTGACCCATGTTTCCAGTTCTTCCAGGCGGGTAGTATGATTAGCTGAAGTTTCGGATAGACCTGTTACCACTGATTGTAAGTGCGAAATCTAGGAGGTAATATTGTCGAAAACTGCCTTCATATCATGTTGCATACGCCCTAATGTAGCAGGTACTGCTGATAACGATCTTTCCAGTTCAGACATTCCCTCCTGCACTATTAGAGAGTTCGCAGGGCCATCTGTTGCTGGTATGCCACGGGGTTGTGATTTGGTATGAACTGTTGTGCCAAATAAGAGCTTCAATTGTTTGTTTTTGCTCCTGCTAGTCGCCATCAATCTCCCAAACTAATGCCACCACCAGCAAATTTCAATGCAAGGCTGATGCTACCAATTTTAATAGAAAAAGACTGAGTGCAGTAAGGAGCTCAGCTAGGCTGCGTCCGCCATTGTCAGCGTCAAGCCATGCCCCCCTCGGTATCCTAATATTGATCATCACTTTTTATAATTCACCATAATGTCTGCCCACCCCCACTCACACACATTTCAGTAGCTGGAACACATGCAAGAGGTGATAATGAGCCGCAGTGTGAGTATCACTGATCTAAATGATTTTGTTTTTCTGAAACAAGTGCTGAGAAAGTTGCTGAGGTTCAAATGCATGCAATTCATCCCTCATGCACAAGGATACCCTCAGATGACTGATGACAACCATACAACTGTTTTATTTATTCTTTTGTTATGGATGCAGGTGAATAGGACCCTTACTGAACCTATCATTCTAGGTGAGGCACTCATCAAGGCTGCCCGTTACCCAATTACTCTTTGCCCTTTATGTCAATCCACTGGTGGAGGCCTTCATTCACATTACTGACATTGAGGGCATTCCAATAGAGGGTATTATATTTGAAATTACATTATATGCAAGTGATAGCCTGCTGACATTGCTGTCCCCATACACCTCTCTCCTAGTGGTTTGGTAAGAATTATAGCAATACAGTAGCCTTTCTCTATCCAAGTTAAACCTGTAGAAAATAGAACTAAGGCAAATGTCTTACCACCCAAGCTCTGCCATCCACACTAAATTCTCCTTCCATTGGGACCAGGTAGGAATTAAATATTTGTGAGTTTACATCACCAAAATTGTAGATAATTTGGAATTATTAAATCTTGAACCTCTAACCCAGAAACTTACTTTAGATTTGGATAAATAGGCACATCTCTCCCTGTTTTCTTTTTTTTTCTAAATTGGACATATTTCGCATGAAAGTCTTCATGCCTATTATATTTTTCACAAACTCTTCCAATTGCCCTTTCACAAATTTATTTCTAGTCATCAAATCATATCATTCTTTGTTTTACATGGGGCGGCACCTGACCTTGAATTAGAGTTTCAATCCTCCAGCTTCCTCATGATAAGGGAGGGATAAACTTCCCAAATCTGAAACTTTATTCTTTATCTGCTCTTTTTTTTCCCCCATATTTTCACTTACTAGCTCCTTGTGGCAGGCTTGGCAGCTGTATCAGCCATGCCCATTGCATCATGGCCATTCCGAGTCCCTGGTTGTCTCTCCTAGACTGGCTGGGCTGCCTGTGCTTGCAGGGAGGTTTTCACGAAGATCACCCTTCATTTTTCCTCTGGTTCTCTCCCTGAGGCATGACATATGTGCAGTGTGGTGCAAGTGCACTCCTCCTTTGAGGAAGCACTCCATGCATGCTGTATGCCTACCTTTCCCCTAGCTACAGGACTCACCTATGCTACCACCTGGCTTCTACCAGGTGACAGTCAAACAGTCAAACAGCAAGTAATGAGAACCCCCATCCCCAAGGGAAGAGAGCTGTCCAATGTATGCTCAATTTCTCCCCCCCCAGGCTGAGCCCCCAAGCGATCTGAGTTTGTTCCTGAACCTGAGTCACCAGTGTGGCAGCAGGGACTCTTATTGGAACCATATAGAATTCCACCTTAAAGACTTACCAAACTTAGATAAAATTATTTGTGCATGTTCCTCTGCAATCTAGGTGTGCTAGCTGCACACTCAAGCAGACTTGATAGACCATGAGGCCTGCTTCTGCTGGCAGATTAGTGTGTTCATATGGTGAGGGGGAGGGGTGAGGCAGCTGCAATCAAGGGGTGCTAACTGCACACTCAGACAGACTTGATAGATCATGAGGCCTGTTTCTGCTGGCAGATTCATATGTTCTAATGTCCTCTGGAAGTGGCACCATGAAAAGATTTACCAGATACACAGCAGTTACATCCAAAATTGGAACAGCCTTGGCACCTCCCCTACAGTACCGTGTATACTGGTTTTCTGATTAGAGCTCTGGCATGCGATTGTAATCTTCTCTCACCAAACATTGACTATACTTTCTTTCACTGGTGTCAGCTGAGTCTCACCCATACTTATAAATTCCTGGATGTTTCAGTGGTATTGCTCTTTGAAGAAATCACATCTAACTAAATATGACTTGAGGAAATCAGATTTAACTAAATATGATTTGACTAACAGAACATTTTTGGTTTCTCCAATGAAATCATACAGCTTCACTGTACTTGCTAAAACTGGGCCACAGCTTTTCCCATATCCCTGACCCTTAGCCACAGTTGGCTAATTTCTTTATAGAAGTGTTACTTAGAGATCACTGGGGTCACTCAATTGGTACTTCTGACAAAGATCTTCACTAATTTAGCATTGATACTTCATAGTCTGTTTTAGACAGCTCGAATAAAGACATGAATTCTAAAGTCAGTTACACACAATGGGTAAAGATTGCTCTTTCTTTCAGTAAAACCCACCTTTTGTATTGTATGGAGAAAGTGTGCTTGGAAGAGTTGCGGTTGGTACTCTGCATACCATTTGTACTGGTAAAATACAGGAAGGTGGCCTAGAAGTTTTTTTGGGGGTAGATATATGGGGACCAGAACTGATCACACTCACATTGTTCTGGACACATACTATACTGAAAACTTACTGGACTGACATAAAAGGCAACAAGAACAAATACTCCAAGAATTTTAGGGTTCAACAGATTCTCTTGTTTTATTACATATTCCTCCAATGGGGAGAGCTCCCTCAAGGAGCAGGGACCTATGCAGGTGCCTTGAAGAGGCCTTGCTACTTGCCAGTCCCTCCAACACTCCCAGCCACCTGCCCACCAGCCACAGCGCTCCGTCAAGGAGCGGGGACCTACGGGGGGTGCCTTGAAGAGGTAATTAAAGTACCTCTAAGCTGCACCCTTGTGAGGGGGGGAGTTCTGTCTGTACTGAACTACTACTATGGTGCCTGGGACTGCAGATTGCTAAATGCTACATTATCTGTGTGCTACTGCTGAAATACCTTGCGGAGTCTGTTAATGGAATATACGCACAGTTCATGCTAATACTAGTGGGGGGATTCATTTCTAGCGACTTCACCTTTTTAGAGCTCTGTTACTTGAATTTCACTGTTAGACAAGATATAGCTGCATAAATCTATTTACCTGTAGCCTTTGTTTGTTTAACTTGCCAGAGCATCCTCATGAGTGTTAGGTAGCACTTGTGTGTCAGGACAGTTTGTACTTGTGCAGTTTCATCTGCAAAGCCCGCTTCATTCTAATGAGCTCCTTTGTTCCCCCTCCAATATAGGCCTCACTACTTGCCAGTCCCCTCCGATGCTCCCAGCCACCTGCCCACCAGCCACAGAGCTCCCTCAAGGAGCGGGGACCTATGCAAGTGCCTTGAAGAGGTAATTAAAGTACCTCTAAGCTGCACCCTTGTGAGGGGGGTTAGCCAGTCAACTCACTGCACACCCACCCACCCTGGGCCATCACTACCTATATAGGCACTGCCTTATGACTTCACTTCCTCTCCTTCATTATTCAAAGTCCCCACTTTTCCATTTTCAGGTTATACCTGCAAGCCACTAGACAGACCCACACACACCCACCTCAGGCTCCACTACCTGTCTTCCCCCCTTCCCCGACTTCCTGGAACCCTTCTGACCTCTTTTGCCACTTCTCTTCTCCACAACTCACACCTACCTCTGCCCACACCTCTCCCTGCACCCAGCCCCACCTCCTGAGTCCTAACTGCACCACCAAACCTACACCCAGTGACCACTAGGAGTCACTATTTCTCACCCTGTTTTCGGCCCCAACCCAGCCGGCATCAGACCCCTAGAATGTGGATCAGTGCTCTCACCCAGGCACTTTTCTAGCTGCCATGGCAGAGACTCGAACCTTGTACCCTGTCCACCAGAGTCCATGTCACTACCACTAATCCAAAGTGGTATCCACACTTTCTGGAAGACAACCTAAATACTTCTACCTTTCTACCCTACTGCTACCACAAGAGCTATGTTAGTCCACCTCCTCCTAAAATGCCTCCCCCTCATCTACCTTCTATTACCCTCGTCCCACCAGCCAGTCATCTCCCCTGGCTCACTGGTACCTGCGCCAACAATTCTCCCTGACATAGTTCGATCACACCCTACACTGACCATGTGCACTGGCCCACAGCACCCATCCCCTGGGTACCTCCCCATCGCCTATCCAGGCTCCCTTTGGTGGCTAATCGTTCTCGCCCTCCCAACCTGGCAAACCCTACCCATCCCCTGTTCCCTGAAGGTCCCCTCCCCATCCCCGCATACCCATTGGAAGCCTACACATCACCGCACCCTGGCCAGAGCTGTGCTCCTCCTTCTACTCTTAATAGGCAATATACATCCTAACCCAGGCCCCACCCAGACCAGCCCATCAGGTGGGTCCCCCGGTCTGAGCATTGTCTCCATGAATATATGCAGCCTATTGAAAAAATATGATACCCTCCAATGCTAGGTCATGCTGCACAAACCAGATGTCATTGCACTGGTCGAAACCTGGCTATCAAAGTCCACCCCTGACTCCTTTATCTCCCTCCCTGGCTACACCCTATACCAGGAGGATCGTGTAGGCAAACGTGGGGGTGGCTGTGCAATCTATGCCAGGGATACACTCACTGGTCAAGCACTTCCTGCACCGGCCCTTGCAAGTGGAGCACAGGTCCTTACCCCGGACCCCTCCAGGGGCCCCCTTTATCTCACCACTGCCCACATTCCCCCAAAGAACCAAAACCCGGCACTATTATCATTAACTGATTATCTTGCCACCCTTCCTCACAAGGCAGAACAAGTCCTTGTGGGGGACCTTAACATGAACTGGCTCAGTGCCACCTCCTCCACCACCCGGGACTCCTTCGCGGCCATTGATCTGACACAACTCATTTCCCAACCCACAACAGTAAACCCTAAGAGAGGTACCAGCACCCTCCTAGATGTTATCATCACCAACCTCCCCCAAAAATCCTGGACATCCAAGTACTCCCTGACTCACTCAGTGACCATTCCCCTATCCTATTCCACTGAGTCACCCCCTCGCCCCGACTCATAGCCCGGCCAACACCCTGCCTGCGTTTCAGACCTGGTGGGCTGAAAAACCTCAAGCAATTTCTTGCCCATATAAACTGGTCCCCCATTCACCATGCTCCTGACATAGATACTGCCCTTGCTTTCTTTTCCCAAACCTTTAACAAAGTCTGCAACCTCTTCGCACCCTTCACAGCTGCCCAAATCAAAAAACATTATGTGCCCTGGATTACTCCTGCCCTATTACAATTGCTTAGGCTTAGGGATAACCTATGGCACCTTGCCACAGAAACTGGCTGGATGACTGACAGACAGGCCTACAATGCTGCGCCGAATAAGTGCACCTGGGCCATCAGAAAAGCCAAGGCCGACCACTACCAGGCCACTCTCACCTCCTCCTCCTGGGGGTGTGCTTGAACTTTCTGGGATAATGTCAACCAATTAAATGGGAGCGCATGCTCCCCTACCCCATCCCAGATCACCATTGACGGCACAACCGTTACGAATCCAACAAACATTGCAAACTACCTTAACACATCCTTTGTGGACCTTAGCTGTGTCCTCCCAGTAATTTCTTTGACCCACCGCCCTCCCTACCTGCCCCAGTCCTCCAATGCCCTAGCTTCCACTTATGTAGGGTAACTGCCCAGGAAGCCAGACCCCACCTGGTCAGAGCATTAAAAAGCAATAGTCCCGGGGACGACTGCCTGGATCCCAGCATCCTTCGTCTGGTACTGGATCAGGTCCTTGCCCCACTCACCAGCCTTCTCAACAAATCCCTCTGCCTGGGGCGATTCCCAACTGCATGGAAAACTGCCATTGTTACTCCCATTCACAAAGGTGGTGACAGGTCCTCTGCCGGGAACTACCGTCCTATCTCCATACTCCCACCCCTCTCCAAAGCCCTAGAAAAGCTGGTTGCCACACAAATCACTGAATACCTGACCAAACACAATATCCTCTGCCCTGAACAGCATGGTTTCTGTGCAGAACACAGTACCGGCACTGCACTAGTTGAATTTCCAACTTTCCTACACTCCTCTCTGGATTCTGGCTCCCTAGCCAGGGCAGTGTTCGTCGACCTCTCAAAGGCTTTCGACACTGTCTCACACCCCCTCCTGCTGGATGCCCTCTGCCACACTGGCTTCTCTGCTGGGCCTCTCGCCTGGTGCACCAGCTACCTATCTGTCCTCTCCCAATGTGTCAGAATTAATGGGACATATTCCAAAACTTGTCCCATCTGCTCAGGGGTTCCTCAGGGCTCCATCCTGGGACCTCTACTCTTCTTACTGTACCTTAACACCCTGCCCAGTGCATGCACTGGAAAAATTCTGCTGTATGCAGATGATGCCGTCATCTTTGCCACCCACCATAACCCTATCTCCCTCCAGGACTCCCTATAACTATCCTATAATGATGCCGAAACCTGGCTTAAAGAGCACAGACTGGTTATTAATCTCAAAAAAACAAAAACAATGCTCTTTGCCCACCCGCAAAACAAAGCCAGCAACTTCCCACTCCATATCCTCCCCTGCTCCAAACAACCACTAGAGCAAGTCCACTCCTACAAGTACCTTGGGGTCTCCTTTGACTCAGCCCTCACCTACCACATCCACATTGATGCACTTGCTTCAGCCACTAATGTTTGGCTAGGTATTTTATACCACTATAAAAACTGTCCCCCCCCGCTGCCTTCCATCTAGCGGCTACATCCTCTATATTATCCCTCGTTGACTATGGCCTACCAGTATACAGTGCTGCTGACACAACCGCCCTCAATAAAATTCGCCTCATCCTAAATAAGGCATGCAGGCTAATCACTGGGGCCCCCAGGCTCACGCATTCATGCCAGCTCTATGATATGGCAAGACTGCTGAATCTAGACGAACGTCTTCGATATCAAACCTGCCTAATAACAAAAAAGACTCTTCTTGGGCTATCCCCACCCAGCTGACAGCCTCCTTCCACCAAGCCCAACCCTTGGTCTGTACATGGACCTCCTGCAAGGCCACTTTTCTGGTCCCAAGATCTAGGACCTCCCATGGACAGAGGCCCTTCTGCTATAGAGCTCCATCCTGGTATAACTCTCTCCCTTCCCCCTTCTTGGATGCCCCCACGATTTCCAAATTCAAAACTGCACTTCGAAGCCAACTATTTACTACACATAGCTGCACCTGTCTATAATCGAGCCATAATTCTATGTGCCCTGACAATGCCCGCTGGGCGGCATCCACACCACTCCTCTCTTAATCCTCACCCATTGCTGATTGAACTGCTATTATTCTGCTGCTTGCTCTTACCATTGTGCAAGAATGTGCCATTGTAACCAAACTGGCGTATCTGTTTAACTGTCGTAATCTCATGTGCTTGCTAACTACGTAACCCATTTGCTGTAACCAAAAGTCTGTTAAGTATTTGTCCTCAATGTGACGAGGTACCTTTGGAAATTAGCCTCTGGCTCAAAGGTTGTAAACCGATGTACAAATAAATAAATTATTATTGATCCTTATATTGGCAGCATGCAGGGTCATTCTATGACTGTGGCTACCCCACTTTTCTCCTTGATAAGACAAAGGATCACTAAGGATAGGGAACGGAGCAAAAGGGCAGTAATGCCCATAGCCAGCTTCTATCATTTATCAATAAGTGCATAGAGAGTTGTTTGAAAGAATTAAATTGTCTAGATTGTTTTTAAAAGTTTTTTTCATTGTCGCAAATACCCACACATGTTGGAAGTACATTCCATGCCCTAATAACCCTTTGAGAGAATAAAATAGACCATTTTGGTATTTGCAAAGTCTTTTCTTTCTTATTGCAGTAGATGTCCCTTAGTATTGATGTTTATTTATTTGAATTCTAATCTTACTCCAGTCATAATATGTTGGTCCCTAATGAAGACTGTGGAAAACATAAAGGATAAAGTACGGGCAACAGTTAACAACAGCGCTGTGTATGCTTTGAGAGGTTGTCATGGCAACTTGTTAGACCTCAAGAGCACAGCTCGAGAGGTCTGGGGTTGCTGTGACAACCTCAAGAAGCATACACTGTTGTTGTTAACTGTTCACCTGTACTTTATCTTGTATAGTGAATGGTACACACAAGGAAAGTTTTGGCATGGAAATGCTGTCTAAACCTTAGTTCGACCCCAGACACCCCCTCGACACACACACACAGACACACACACACACACACACACACACAAATATGTATAATTGCTCAGGTAATTGCTGAATATTTTTACATTAGCTTCATTTTTTTTTAATATACACTTGTTTTGTTGCTCTAGTACAAATGCTTTTCGTTCTGTTACTGACGCGCATTTGGATAGCATGCTCAACATTGCGATCACTCGATTATGCTTGCAGACAACTGACTAAATGTTTGAAACTGTTGTCTGACGAGATCGAGCATTTGCTGGCACTTTCTGAGTACTGAGTGCATGCAATGGCATTCTATTTAGTTGTACCATCGTGGTGACATCCTCATGAAGGAACAACACCATCCTGACATTGCCATGATGGTGCACCAGCTGTGTATTTGTACTGAATTTAGACAATAACGTTTCACCATACGCTATATATTAAATGGGATTTATAAAGTGGGGAGAATAACATTTGCTTTGTGCCATCAGTTGCCATCCTTTCCAACTGTAGGGCAAACGTTCTTTTTTTCTTTTTATTATGCAACTTTATGACACTTTTGTAATCCAGAGAAACATGTAATGCTTACTATATTTATTACTTAGATGGATATTGCACAATAACCAGACAACAGTGATTGTTCACTTATCTCTATTTATAAGTTATAAATTCATGTTTAGATATTTATTTTTCTTCAGTTGTTCATGATGAAGTTTTTACAGTGGAGATGTTCTGTAGACAACTTGTTTGATTACATATCTGATTTGCTGCCTGCTTGTACAGTACATGTTCCCTGCCAAAGATAAAATACAATAAACTATGAAAACAAAGAAGAACCAAGTTCGGTACATGATAACAATTCCAGATCACTGGTTCCAAGAAGAGAACTGTTACAAATGCTACCCTCAAAAACAACACAAAAGTCAGTTTTTCACATCACTTTTGGTTTACATACAGTTAAATATGAATGATTTAGGGGTAGGAATACAACTGCTGAAGATAAGAACATTATTCATTTTTTTTTTTCATTTTAGTTTTTGCTGATCAGGAAAGGAGCATCCTGTGAGATGGGAAATGGCCGTTGGTGGCATGGTTTTTGCTGCTGCTGCTGCTTTTAACTCTTTTTTGTAAAATTATTTGTTTTTCTGAGCATGATTACCTTTTAGTCTGTGCAGTGTTTGCTGTGATGCCCAGCTTTTCCTTTTCCATCCCCACAGACTGAACACATGACATTCTGTAGAAGATGGAATAGTCATGTCAAACAGTGGTAAGGATACCGTGAATGAGACATACCTGGTATCCATGATGGAACAGTGGCATGTAGAGTAGCAAGGTCCTTGATTATGATGTGGTGTGACATTACCTAAGTGTCTTGCTGTTGTGAGAGAAAAAGTGAGGGACTCAGCCATACATTTGGATGTACAGGCTGAGGTCCGACAATGAGGATAATATTATTAACCATCCATGAATCCTTGATAATATCAGTGATGTGCCCTATTTCCAGGTCTCAGAAGAGGTTAATGACAGTGGTTAAATCACAGCCAACTGTAAGTGGCACAAATAATTTCCCTGCCTATGTGTCACTGGTCCTCATTATTGGCAGCAATTAACTTGTTAATCTTGGCCTGCGTTTCTTTAAATAAGCGTGCAGTATCATGCATGTTATACACCATGAACCTTTCCTCCTTTGCCAAACTGCTAATACTGTGTAGTATGGGCTTTAGATAATTTTTGGCTTGTTAAGTTAGAAAATAGCTAATATGTCTCTTAATTTGTTCAATATCTCCACTATTTCAAATGGACATGCCTGATCAAAATAAACCTGGTATACTCCCCACCAGGCCTGTTATACTCGATCCTTTTTAGGGCATCTAGAATGGAACATTCCATGATGTGGAATAGTCTCTTGCCCAGATACAGGATCTTGAGCTTATACTTGATAGGCAAGCAACAATATCTAACAACATACTGTAGTAGCATGAAACCTTATAACATAGTCATCAAACAATGACCATATTCAGTAATGTTCCAATGTGATATGTTTAAAACAACAGGAATATACATAAATTGAATATTGTTAATAAGTGTCCCTGGAATGGAGGTTGCCATCAGGCCACTAAATGGACCTGGCTCCAAGGTAGGGTACTGTAAAGACTGTGGTGGAAAAGTGGTGGTTTCCATTGTGACATCAGATGAAAAATGTGGTGAGGAAGTCATGGTGATAGAGCTGGGCGTAGTTGTCCTTGGTAAAACTGTGATAGGTACCCAGTTATTGTAAACCCTTTTTAGAGATCCATGCTAGGATGTAAAATTAATTGTTCATGTTCCTTGGTCAGACCCTGTCCTGGTATCCCTTAAAGTAATAGTCCCATCCTGAAACACAATGAGTCTGTTTCTGTAGAACCAATGAGTCAGTCCACCATTTTCCCAGGAGGTTCCCTGTGGTCCATGTATAACCAAAGTGCTGAAGACAAGGCTGCTGCCTCTTAGGTTTAGGTTTGCTGCCCAGGTATCACCTTCAGTATGTGTAACATAGCCTTAGAAAATGGGCTTCATTAAACCCAAGCTCTGATTGTCTGAGCCACTCGGCAAGGTGGGCATCTATGTGAGCACTAATACCCTCCAGGGTGGGCAGTATTGTGCTATACTGGACCGCCCGGAGGCATAATGAGGCTGGACACTGCAGGTGGAGGGCCTTATAGCCCTTGGAAGGTTCGGTATAGCACAATACCACCCACCCTGGAGGGTATTATTGCACTTACAAAATGGGCATTGTAAAAAAAAAAGTTTAATAACAAGTGTTAATAAAAAGTTAGTTTAAAATAGGTTTTGTCATAAAATAGTTCCTCCACCTGCATTAGAATGACTTTTTTCATCTGGGGTCTTTTGTGGTAGTGGATCCTCTGTACTTCTGCCTTTCATTTGGTTGTCAGGATTATCCCCTCCTCCCTCCCACAACACACACACACACACACACACACACACACACACACACGGACACACTGCTTTTGGGAACAACGGCAACATTAGTTGAGTGAGGCAGAGAAAGAACACTGTCTTTTTAACCGATACTGTGTGAGACACAAACCTTGTCCTGCTTTACATCTCTGGAGCTCACGATTGCCAATCCCGGTAACTTGTGGAGAGATGGGGAGCAGACTCAGCAGTGGGAAGGAAAGAGATGTGCTGCAGGTAGGAAGAAAAGAGATGTGTGGCTTTTGGGAAGCAGTGGACAGGCATATTTGTTTCTGGGAGGTAGCCAGTATATTGGAAACAGCGTGGCAAGCAGCACTTGTGAGCTGCTGTGGAGAGGCATGAGATGCTCATTTGAAAACAGAGTTGTCCATTGGAAAGACGGCTCCCTTTTTTTCTACCTTCATTTTTTTTATGTGTTACTGTATACTGTTTAACTTATTATAGGAGGTGCCCCCTTGGTTAGCAAAATGTCTTGCATTTAACAGCTCATACTGACTCGAGCGAGTGAGTGAGAGACCGAAAGTGAGAGAGATTGCTAGATACGTGGTCTGGAAAACTAGAAACTACTGCTGATTTTACACACATTACCACTACCACTACCAGAGCTAGCCGTCTCTGTCTCGCTCAGCTTGTGATTTTTAGGCAACCTGTGTTCTTCCCAACAACTATGTTGAATTTTAATTGTTAGTTGCAGAAAGTGGTCACTGCATTAAGTAACAAGAAAACAGTATCTGCAATACCGCTATGGAGCAGGAAGAAGAGCGGTATTTTCTTCCTTTTCTGTACCGCAGATGGACATCCATCTGCGGTACGGAAAATTAAGAAAATACCGCTGCTCGCATGCTCAGTGGCGGTGCCGGAGATAATGCTCTGTGATACTTAATTCAGTTTACACTTTTGCAGCCAGAAAGCAGCTTTAGGTGCCCACTGCTATTTGGTGCACAAAGAAGTGCTTTTTTTGAATGTCTTTGCTTTGGATTGGAAGAAAAGGGCTCAGCTGCTATTTTTCGGCTAGTTTGGCGAGCGGGAGGAGAAATGGTGGCTGGCGAATCTGAACATTCGAGGTGCCCAAGGATCCACTGAGAAATGGGGCATCCTGAACAGATTCTAGGTTTGATGTGCACTCTTTTGACTGATAGATGCCCACCTTGCCGAGGGGCTCAGCCAGTCAGAGCTTGGGTTTAATGAAGCACATTTTCTAACAGTCAATAAAGCCCCCATCAAAACTAGAGCCTGTTCAGGGTGCCCCATTTCCCAGTGGATCCTTGGGCACCCCCGAATCCTAAGATGCACCAGCCACCATTTCTCTCCCTGCTCACCAAGTGGTCTGGTATAGCACTGTACCACCCATCCTGTTGGATATTATTGCTTACATAGTTGGAAGGATCTTTATACTTACATGACTTGCCTTCTGTCCTCGTAAACAGCCCAACATCCTAGATTGTGATAATCATCATTCTGAAATGACAAAAAATAAATAGTTGGAAATACAATCCCCCACAACACACACACACATGCACACATTACAGCTCGAGTGTATCACTTACTCTGGGCCATCTGAGTCCTTGAATAGTTTCAGCTGATTGGCATGAAACCACTTAACAATAGACTTATTGGTGGTCAATAACCATAATTGATAGACTGAGGGGCTGAGTTTATTTACAGTTTAGAAGGGACCAGCACATTTGCTGGATAGGGAGTGGGTGGGTGTTGAAGATTGCAACACCGTGACTCTGTCACCCACTTGCCAGTTGACCTCCTTGGCATCTTTGTGAAAGTACATTTTGGATTTTTCTTGGGTGTTGCCCAAACGTTTTGCAGCAAAGTGGTGGATTTCAACCATATTTTCCTGTATCTGTTTTACATAGGTGTCAGTCAACACTCTATCCATTGTAGAGGTGTGCATATCCATCCACAAGTGTTCTGGCAACCTTATTTGCTGGCCAATCATCACCTCAAAGGGTCTGTACTGTGTATCTGTTGAAGGGGTAGCCCTGATCGCCATTAGAGAAAGGGCACCAGGGTATCCCAATTCTTTGCATTCTCATTGACAAACATCAACAACATTGCATTGATAAGTCTGCTTGCTCTCTCTACAGCACCAGAGAACTGAGGATTGTACACTGTGTTGAACTTCTGTCTTACCCCTTGCATTTCAAGAACTTACTGCACAACCTGGCCAGTAAAGCTCGTCCCCTCATCAGAGTCGGTCTTAAGAGGTAGGTCCCATCTGGTGAATACTTGTTCCACCATAATTTGTGTGGTAGCTTTGGCAATATCTGCCTCAGAGGGAAAGGTTTTGACCCATTTGGAGAATAGGTCTGTGATGACCAACACATACTTGTTGCTTCTGCTAATGGTAGGCAAAGGCCCAATGAAACCCATCTGGATTCCATTCCAAGTACTGGATTGCCTCTGTGGAAGCAATTTGGCATTTTTCATGCCACATATTGTGTTGTTTTGGGCATAGGTGATACAATTGTCCAATAACATTGGATGTCTACTGTTTGCCCAGGCCACCAGCCTATGATTCTCAATCTTTGCAGGGTCTTATCTACTCCCTGATGCCCACCTGTAGGTGTGTCATGCACCTGGTGGATGAATTCTGATCAAAGGTCTTTAAGGACCACCCACAGTGTGATGTCCCCCTGGTTATACAAAACCATCTCTGATCTGGGGAGAGTGTGAGGTGGTTGAGGTACCTCTTTAAAGAGTTATCCTCTAATACCTCTATCTCCTGCAGGAGATGGTTGTATATCTCTTTCATTTCTGGGTCTCCTATTTTCACCGCTGCCAAATCCAATTGGATAATCTGTTTTCTCCTTTGTGCGGCCACCAGCTGTGCCTCATCAAGTGCTGGCATGACCCACACTTCTCCCACTAAGGCATCTCCTTTGGCCAATGCCCGTCTTGATTTGGGTCCTGACTGCTTAAAAGGGCTCTTATTTTCCTATCAGCCAATTCACCCCCTCCATTCCACCAGTACAGGCCTGCTCATTGTCCTTCCATCCAGATAGAAGCTGTCTGGGAACAGAGCTTTTGGAGTGGCTGCTCCATTGCTTTTGGACACACTCCCTCTGAACATCCATATGGCCAACATGGTGGGTGCCTCTAAAGCCCTTTGAAAGACATATTTATTTATTTATTTTTATTTTTTTTAGTCTTTGGTAACTGGGTAAGGCCCACTAAGCACAAGTACCTGTTTTCAGGGGCGACCTGGGAGCACTGGGTGGTTAAGTGACTTGCTCAGAGTCACACAGTATGCAAGCGGAGGTTGTGAGAATCAAACTCAGGTCTGGTCTGCTGGATGTATCAAGCTCATTCACACCTCATTCCTCTAACCTCTAGGCTATACTGCCAGCTCATTTTAGTAAGCATTCACTGATTAATTGTCTTTGCCTCTACTTATTTAAAGTGTTCTCAGTAGTAGGGTTTGATTTTTGCTTATTCTGTACAGCACTAAGAGCCTTTTTGGATTGGGTGTTTTATAAATATAAAACAGTGGAAGTGCCTCCATCAATCAGAGCACAGCATTACTGTACCTCTTACTGAGCTTACAGTTGCTGCCTCTCACTGATCTGCACAGCTGATTCCTGCTGTGGTAACTCTAGCTTGTCACACTCTTCATGTCAAAGTTGCCATGGTGAAATCGGCTATGAAGGATTCTACAACAACAAAAAAAAAACTGTATTAGATGTGAAAAGTTCCTGATGAACTGGCAAAGCAGAATTAGAAATGAGCACTGCTTTACAAATACAAGTCATCCAGAAGATTAACAATTTCAAAAAAATCTTTGTTTTCAGTGACAAAAGTTCCCCAGAAACTGTGATACCACCTTGTAAAATGATCACTTCTTCAGCCACAGAAGTGATCTGTAAGTTGTTTTCAGTCATAGAAGTGTCAGTCATTTTAAGAAATGAGCAGTTTAGGCCAGCAAAGGGCAGTGACTTTAGCCAGACAATGTAAAGGAGAGTTCTCAGAGCTTTGTATTTAAAGGAGCACATACCTGTCTGGATTTCTGGTTGGGTTGTTTGGCCTGAAATAGGTGCACCAAGGAATAAGTTAGCTGGACGTTTGGAATTATATGAGTAATCTTCATGCTTTGTATGCTTTGTTTTAATTTGGTGAATAACTGTACAGTCTGATTAGTTCTGTTTGATAGACCTGTGTAATCACTTCTCTGTTACAGTTAGCCTTGTATCTGCCTTATTTATCCCCTTTCCATCATTTTTTAAGAAATATACATATTTATTAATATATATATATATATATATATATATATATATATATATATATATACACTTACATTTACAGAGACAGAGCTAGAGTTCTTTTAAACTGACCTATATATTCCTTGATTATTAAATTATGGTGGTAACCAGAGCTCAGATTTTAACCCAAATTGATGAACATTCTTGTGTAATTAATTCCCCTGTTTGTATGGATAAGGAAGATCCCACATTTAAATTAAATCCTGAGACTTTACCATTTTCCCCACCTGTCTCTGATGTTAAGAGAGGAAAGAGGGATAGAAAACTGAAAGAAGATCCCATTGACACTAGTTGTTTTATACAGGGGAAGTTAGATGGTTTATTAACACATAACGTGGTAAAGAGGTCAAAAAAAGATGAAAAAACTAGTCTTTTAGCAAATAAGAAAAAGGGCATATCAAAACAGAATGCTCCCAAAAAGAAAGTCAATAAAAAACAGGCTAGGCAAATAAAAATTCTTGATCACTGTGTGGTGAAAGAAAATTCTCAGGCTCCAGGAAATGTGGTTGAGGGGGACTGCTGTATATTAACCAATACTAACTTAACCCTTAGGCTGCTGACAGAATTAGAATGTATAGTCGGCCCACTTGCGCAGGGGCAGTTTGCCTACCTGTGATGCCAGCAACCTGGGTTCAGGAATAGACACAGGACATCAGAAGGCTAGCCGGGGGAGAAGGAACGAGCATCTGACAACTGTTCTCCTTCTTTGGCGGGAGGGGGGTAGAGTGTTCAGTGAAACACAGACACCTAGAGGAGGCTGGGTGTACAGAGCATGCCGACATCAGTTGCATAGGGGGCAGGGTGGACGCTGGTCATCATTGCACTTCCCCACCTCCATACATTGGGGAAAAAATGCTGTTGGCCACCCTAAATGAAGCCCACCCTCAGCTTCAATTAGCTCTTATGCCGGCTCCTTGACCTATCCCATCAGTTATGGCACTATAGCGCCGGTATTGCAAACCCACCCTGGGGGGTAAGACAGAGGGTATAGAGGAGATGTGGCCAAATATGGGAGTGGAAGTGGAGGGTCTGTGACCAGGCTGAGGTACTGGTTGGCCATCGGCAGAAAAAAAAGCATAATAAATAAAAAGAATTAGAACATATAGGAATTTTGGACTGATATATTAGTCTACAGCCATGCAAGGGTTAACATCCACTCTGATTTCACCCTCTCCTGGAAAATTAAGGATTAAAGCTGTAAAAACAAAACTAAATGGAGAAAACCAGTCTATACAGGAACAGTCTACTCAAAATGGGAAAAATTGACCTAACAACCTCTCAATTAACATTATGCATGTTTAAAATAATCAAAAGGAAGAAAGCAATCATGAGCTGGATATAGCCACTTCTCCTGATATGTTTTCTGATTTAGTAGATCGGATATCCCTAGAAGATGAGGTAGAATCTTTACTGTATATCAGTGAATCAAAGAATGCAATGGCAAAGAATGATGATTATAAAAAGGCGTACTCAAACACTAATCTAGATGAAATAATGATGGACTTACACAATACTATATAAGGGTTAAAAACTATTTATACAGAAATAAATCTTGAAAAGATCCCTAGAGTTGAGGTATTAGCCCTGGAAAATCATATTCCAAAAATAATTGATCCTATGATCCCTGCTTCAGAAAAGAAGAATTGTTGATGTATTATCCTACAGTACTGAGTCAAAAGCTAATTGATATTATGAAAAACCAGAATGCAGCTAACTTAATTCTGATGGAACAATTTCTTGCCCTTATAGAGGAAGTTGATAATTTAAAGATGAATATTGCTGTTAATGGGGCAAGAATGGTTGATATAATTAGAATATTAAATAATATACATCCTCCTAAAGAATCTTCCTCTATCTCCTTTATGGTCCCAGAGGTGGAGGGCCAGTGTAAACATCAGACTTGACTTCTCTACAATAATCATCATGGATGACAGTAAGGAGATTTCAAAAAAGGGAAACACTAATAAAACTAAAATTAAAAAAACTCAATTAAAGAAATTAAAGAGAACACATGTTCAACAACATATATCTACAGGAATTAGAACAAAAAAAGGAAATGATGGAAAAAGTAAAAATGATAAGAAGGGAGAAATTACACATAATGATGAGAGGATGAATAATAGTATTCATATTCTACCTACAGAAGAAATACAGGAAAAGAATGCTGAAAAGATTCAAAATATTCAGGTGCGTACATTAGAAACAGAAATATGAAATAATACTTCAAAAAATTTATGTATACCCTTGCAATATGATCAAAAGTATACTGTCAAGAATGTTGGAAACAGCTGATCATGAATCTAGTAAGGGAGAAAGTTCTATTCTAGGAGACCCTCAAAGTTGTATTAAGTTTGAGGATCTGATCATAGGGCCTGATGAAACAAAAACATTTCTAAAGAAAAGAATAATTAGTAAATTTAGAGATATATTTGGTCTCACTCTGGATGATAATGATATTTCTGATGTTAGATTTCTATATGTGCCAGATGCTTCAAGTGTTGTTGAAGTGTTTTGTTCTCATAGCACTTCGTATTATCTTTGGAGAAATGTTTCAGAACAAAGATTTGGGAATTTGTGTTTTGAGTTAATAAATAGATATGACTTAGAACAGGAAGGTTGGGGGATATGGGATGCTGCTCTGTCTCACTATCTCTGGTCTCAGACAGATGTTTAAGGAAACTAGGAACAAGCTCAGGTTTGCAGTCTGTAATTTTTTGACTAATATCCTGGGTATGAAGCTGGGGGAGAAATATGATTATGGATGCTTTTTGACATCCAAGTTTGCATAATGATATCCAGGTAGATTTGCTTTGCTGTAATAAGTTAGTTAGTGAGAGGATTCTGGCCACAACAAACATACAAGATAATGTGGGGATCTATGTAGTAGATTTATCAGTTATTACAAACCAGAATGTTTTTGTAAAGGATACTGTTGTATCAAATAACATACACACTGAGTCAGTAACTCTAGGAAAAAAAGCAGACCCAAAATGCAGATTTGCAGACTATAATTGATTTGATCCACACTCTGAACTGGATAATTGACAATTACCAAGCATACCTTTGGAACAAATAAATTATTTTTAGTTTAACAGTAATCCAATATTGTATGATAAAGATTATGGTCTCACTATTAGCTAGTGGAATGTTGGTGGCTATAGGGCTAAACTCTCAGATACAGTTTGTCAACTATCTGACTGGTTTCACTGTCATTTGTTTACAAGAAACCTGGCACTCTGAAGAAGATGATGAAAATGGCTTTCATACTTTTCATATGCTGGGTAAAAAATTATCAAAAGTAGGAAGAAGAGATGGTGGATTGCTTATAAGAATTAACATTAATCTATTTATAAACATTCTACAATTAGAAATGAACAACTATTACAGGATATTAAGATTATTGGGTGAGGAGTTCTCCATTATTCTGTGAATTCTTATATCCCTCCTAAGAAATCAAAATTTTATGATCCACTTATTTTGAATAAATTAGAGGACCAAATATCACAACTAACTTGTTACTATCCAGAAGACTATTTTCATTTAACTGGCAACTTGAATTCTAGAATTGGACGATATGATGGCTTCGCTGATGATACTATTTTAAACTATATGTATCCATCTGCTGAAAAATATATTAAACATTCAAAAGATCATAACATGAATAATAATGGTACTAAACTTATTGAGATTCCTAAAATAAATGGAATCTACCCACTAAGCAGCCATTTGTATGGCAATATGGAGGGGGAATACACTCATCACTCAGCAACCTCAGAATCAGTGCTAGATACTGCATTATGGAGAGGCCTTCTAGAGTTCTGGTCATCACTTGTAGTCACATGTAGAACTGAGAATGATAATTATCCTATTTGCTGACTGCACAAAGAAAACAATCTTGAGAAAACTTAATAAAATCTAACACTATCATAAAAGATGAGCTGGAACTCAAGAACAAAAAAATAATTATTTGGTCCATTGTCATAGAACAGAGGACAGCAGTGGAGTTGAATCTTTGTTTTGCTAAATATTGTGAGAATCTGTAAACAGATATTATTGTTAAGAATAAAATTCTGATGTAATTTCTAAAAAGAATCCAGGAAATTATATATAGCAGGCTTAATAATAAAAACTGTAATAAAAGTAATAAAAGCTGGTTTGATAATGAAGAAACATAAATTGACTGTCTCATTGAGGAGATACAGGAAATCACATAACACAGAAGACTTTGCTTTGCTGAAGCTGAAAGAAAAAATATAGCATTTCCTACTTGATAAAAAGAAAAAAAAACATTATCGACAGCTATGGCAACAAATGAATCATGTAATTTTAAACAGAGATGACAGATACTTTTTGGCAACTAGTGGTAATGATGTAAACTATCTATTAACTACATAGAAAGTTATATTGACAACAAGGACTGGGTTAGTTACTTCTCTCAGATTTTATATCAAGAATATTATAACTCTACTTTAAGTTTAGACATTGATATCCCCGGGCAACTAACAGAAATCACCAATATAGAAGTTATAGAAGCAATACAGGTTTTAAAAAAAAAACAATGAAGCTACTGGCCCTGATCAAATATCTAGTGAAATCTAGAAGTGTTTAAATATAAAATAGGCAGATATGTTGGTGGACTTCTATAAGAATTGTATCCCAAAAAAATTTATTCCAGACTCATGGTGAGGGGCAATAATTGTGGCAATTTTTAAAAAGGGGGATAGATCAAAGCCAGCTAACTACTGCACTATTAGTCTAATCGACATAATGGAAACAATTCTATCGAGAATTTTGCTTCAATGTCTTTTGGCAAATATTTATGAGCTCAAGTGATTTCTCTCAACACAGGAGAGATTTCATGAGTCCTGTTCTACACATGACAATATTTTTATTCTGCAACATTTTTATGAAAAATATGTTAAATTGAGATGACAAAAGCTATACCTGGTATTTATTGATTTTTCCTCTAAGTTTGACACCATTAATAGAGAAATCCTATGGATTACTATGAGAGACTGGGGACTAGAGTATGTACTTATAAGAGCAATAAAGTTACTTTATGCAAACACATGGGCTCAGATTAGAGATAGCAATGGTAGTCTATCAGAATGTTTTGGGACTAATTGTGGGGTGGGGCAGGGCTGCATCCTAGCCCCCACTCTCTTCTTGATCTACATTAATAATTTTTTGGAAATAATAAACAGTCTCTCCTCAGATTCTCCAAAGATAGGTACTGAAGTCTGTGGAATTCTTGCATATGCGGATGACCTGCTTATGTTATCACTTTCACCTAAAGGACTTCAGCTAAAACTTAATGAATTGGAAGAGTTTGCAGAGAAGAACTGTCTAAAGATTAATATGAATAAATATAAAGCTATGGTAAGAGGTGGTTTAGATCATAAATATACTTAGTTTGTTAAAAATTGCAAAATGTACTCTGTAAAAGAATACTCAATATCTAGGACTTACTATTTCATCTACATTTAAGTGGAAAAGACAGTGGACTAGATATTCAAAACTTTGTGCTGGATGCAAACTGTTTGCGCAGGGTTAGCGCCAAGTTAGTGCAGGTCCACAGTATTCAAACAGTTAAATAGCATGCACAAACTGCATTAGTGCTGGGCAAAATTATAATGTATGCACGGGACAAACAGAGGGTATGTGTACATAAATAAAAGTGCAATGCTATATTCAGTGAATAGCACTGCCAAAATGTTTTTGCATGACTTAGCCCAACACTTTGCATGGTGCAAATTACAGCCCCACAGGAAAAGGTAGTCTTAATTCTGGGCAGACCAGCTTTGCATGGCTTTGTGGCTTTGCATGACTTTGTGCAACTTTTGCATGGCTTTGCACAACCCTAATCAGTAAGTATGACACATAGCTATGAGCCAGACAGAGAGGAAACATGCTGCTCATGGATGGCATCCCTATGATCCCATCATCTGCCACCAGTCCCAGCCATGCCAGGCAGTAAGTGGTGACCAAGCTCCCAGTGGACACCATGATATTGTGGCCATACAGCACACACCTGCAGTCCACCCTACGGTGGACTCCAACAGATGCCAGCACACACATGCAGCACTGTGGGCATGGAAGGTGTTGAGGGGAAGGTGTACAAGTGGCCAGCCTGCACCACAGACTGGGTGTGGCCACAAGGCTGGGACATGCCACACAGTGCAAGTGGGCAAGTGTTGGGAATACCCCAACACCAGTGTGCCTGTCTGATGGTATGTGCCCTCCCAGCCACATACCGCACATCTGTACAGACACCACAGCACACACAGTAGCCATATATATGTCACTGTGAGCATCCCATGCAAGAGATGCAGCATCGGTGGGTCACACAACAGCATAATAGTAATGTCCACTGTCAGTAAACACCTACAAGTTGGGCCTGTCACTGTGTACAGTGCAGTGGTCATCACTGCCCTACACACCATAGGCATTGCTGTGTCCCTCACACTACTGGTCCCCTGTGCACTGTAACATGAATTGCAGTTTGACAATTGCATGCAGCACCACCACCTGTGCCTGTGCTGTGTAGTCCCCTGGGGCACAATATTCTATCCTGTGCTGTACAAATGTAGCCTGCAGCTACCACCATGCACTGTCTGACTGACCTACAGGTGGAGCGGTGGGCAGACCCAGCCAGACCTTGTACTTCCAGACTGACATACAGTTGTAGCTGTGGGATCCTGCAGTATCTCTGGGCAAACTGCATGCAAATCAGGTCATAAAGAGATGCTAATCTGGATGTTTGACCACAGACTACCTAACTAGGCTTATTTGCATGTCACTTTTGAATATAGCAAAATTTTGCCCTGGGCAAACATGATAGTGCCAGGTAAACGGCTTAGCACTGCGCTAAACCTATGCAAATGTGTTTGCACAGTGCAAACATTTTGGAAACATTGTACAGTTCTGCACAATGTAATTTCACATACACTGATGTTTTCAGCTTTACTGACTCCACTTCTTTGCTAGAACACACATTGGCCACGTAGTTGGCCACATAGTTCACCTCTACCTTCCTTCACATCTCTGTGAACTGGGAGCTGTTGTGGTTTGCTCTTCCTGGTTGCTACAGTATATTCAGTGCTGTCTTATTCCTGGGCTGTTTTTGCACTCCCAGGCCAGTTATTCAGCAGGTTTAACACTGGGGCTAACCCTTTTGAATATGGTGGGTTATTGGTTCCAGGCTAATTTAGCACGTTGGGCAATGCTAATTTAGCCCTGGGGCAAAGTTTTGAATATCTGGTCCATTATGAGGTAACTTTAAAAAACATTTTGAGAATTACAATGGCGTTGAGAGGTTTTAATTATAAATATGGTGGTGGGACTCTTTATCCCCTTTTAAGAATAATTGATGCAAAAGGCCTTATATCGCATAGAAATGTAGGATTATGAATATCTTTTAAATCTTTAAAAACCAGCAATTCAAACCCTAAGAAGAGCTACTGGCTTCCCTAAATTGACCCCTGCATCATTTGTCAGTGCTGAATTAGGTCTTCTGAATATATCAGCCTACTCTGAACCATGTACTATTAACTTTTGGATTAGATTAAATTGTTTATCAGAATAACGTTATGCCAAAAAGTGTTTGGCTGAGAAAATGTACTGGGAGGTGATTCACTGTAAAAAATCAGATTGGCTGACTCTTGTAAAAGCATTACTGAAATCAGTGGGACTCCAAAATTTTTTTCAGCTAACAGTACAAAATATAATTATCTCAGAAAAGTATAAACCTTATATCAAAAAACTGCTTATTAAGAAATACTCACAGCTTGTGTTTAACACACACATCTGATTATCAAAAACTAAATAAATAAATAAATATAGAGATTTGCAATATATAATGACCTCGAAGTTCGCAACATGGTACTCCCATAATGACTGCTTCCACTATTTTTACAATTATCTCAAATTCCTGGAATGTCCAAATATGCATAGAACATTTGCAAAGTTTAGAACTGTTTTTTTTTAGTCCAATGTGCTTGCATATAGATTTGATAAGAATAAGGACCCAATGTTTTCTTGCTGTTTTTGTGGTGGAAATGAAAAAGAAGATCTTAATATTACATGTGCAAGATGTTATTGGTATCATGCAGCAAGAAGCAAATGGTTGGGACCCATTTTGGTATCATTGGCACTGTAAATTGCTCTAATGATATTATTTAAATATCTCTTTTTGTCTCTGAAGATGAACAGATTATAAGAAAGACAGCTCTGTATCTTTGTGACACACAAAAAAATAAGGAAAAGCATGGTGTTTACTTCACAATCTTAAACACTTATTTGTACTGATTCTGCTATACTTTGCACAGAAATCTCTTCTCTGTATTTTTATGATTGATGTTGTATTTAATGTATTTTTAAAAATGTTTGCTTGTAAAAATCTTTTTTATGATTGAACAAATAAAAGAACACACACACCTACCTTTTGACATGGAGCCAGTAAACTTCAACATTTCACTGCAGACAGAATGACTGACACTTCTGTGCCTGAAGACTATTTGCAGATCACTTCTGTGGCTGAAGGAGGGATCATTTTATGATGTGGTCTCACAGCTTCTGCAGATCTTTTATCACTGAATTCACTGATTTTTAAAATCGTTAGTCTTCTGGATGAGTCATATTTCAGCATGTAAAGACTGCTCATGGAATGTACTACAAACACAGAAAACAGTGGGGGAGACCAGGGAAATGGACAGAAATAAAAGCAACATTCTGAACAAAATTTATACTCTTGTGGTGGATGCAGTTCCATTACTTTATAATATATATAAAAAAGTCATCCCTGAGAATTACCTATAGTAGGATATTAAAGAAGGGAGCACTGAGGGATTTTAAACACCAACAAGCCCAAACTGAATGGCACTACTTGGATGCCATATCCTCTGTTGACCAAGCCCTGGGTAAGTTTGTCACCTCATTCAATACAGCAGCAGAGAAATTCACCGCATTTAGAAAGTGAGTCATGACATAAAGTAGCATAATACCACAAAGGGATATCCAAACAGATTGTGGACCACCTATTCAGGTCAGGATCAGAACTTAATGAGGTAGGGGGCATGGCCTGACCACGATTGAGATGGTAGCATAGAGATGGAGCTCCAGGTCCCATCCAAAATTAATCGTATCCATCCATCTTGTTACTAGTGCTACTGAGAGAGATTTTAAGTGATAATATCCTACCTCCACATGGCTTCTACAAAGAAGTCTAAAAATAAACAGGCACAGCTCAATTTTTCAGGATTCAGATCTCAGTGCCTGGAGGCAGCTCAGCAAGTGCACAAGAATGGCTGACTCCCATTCGATCACTGCTGCAACTACGGAGCCCCACTCTTCGCTGGGAAAGATCAAAACAATGATCCAATCCTTAAAATTTGAGCTTACTCAACAAATGAAAGCTGGCTTCAAAAATATTGGGGCACAGTTTAACCCACCTCCAGCAAACAGTGAACACCATAGGGGATATGGTGGAAAGCCATGGGAGCCAAATTGATGAGGCCGAGACCAGGATCAGAGTACAGGAAGATACATCGGCCCGATTGGACTCCTCCTTGCAACAAGCTCTGCGGTAGAATAAAGCATTAAGATCAACCCTCGATGACCATGAGAATCTTGAGCAGTGATGTAATGTGAGGATAGTGGGCATTCCAGAAGGGACAGAAGGGGAAGATTGTGCTGAATACATGGCAACCTGGCTTAAGGATGTCCTCCAATTGCTGCACAGAAAACCTTGGAAATACATTGTGCTCACCACTCTCCAGGGAAGTGCCTGGGGCCTGGTGAATGCCCCCATCATATTATAATAACATTTCTGTGCTATCAGGATAGCCAAATGATTCTTGAGGGGGCTCGAAAATCTGACAATATTATGGTGGCAATAAAATGAATAAGCATTTTCCTGGATTTCTCGTGGCAGATACAACAGCAGAGATAAGCTTTTCGGCCAGTTAAAAAGATGCTGCATGAACTCAAGTGCCCCTTCACTATGGTCTGTCCAGCCCACCTTATTGTCTGTCCCAACAACCAGGAGTTGAGGACTTTTATGAATCTGGAGGCAGCGTGGGAGCTTGTGGAGGGACTCAAAGATAGACTTAGGCAGAACCGAGCTGGTCAGCAAGATAACTCCTAAGCATCATGGCCCAAAGGTACTGTTGCAATTTAGCTTTCCTTATGAGGCTGCAAAAGCTGTGTTAGACTGGGGGGAGGGCAATTTTGCTTGGCCTGCAGTGTTGTTGTTTTTTCTGTTATACCAGCCCATAGAAGCAGGGCTGAGCAAGGCCTTTCCCCTTGTTATACCGGCAGCCTTAGTTCTGGATTTGTTCTTGATCTAGGACAGAGATGAGAGTTGTACAGAGTGATGGCTTTGATTATTTCAGTTTCTCTTTGGACTATACTGGACTACAGAGACATTCAATAGTGTACAACACTATATAAGGACTTTAAGTCGACTTGTGAAAATAGCAAGGATGGCTAACAGCATGGCTAAAGCCTAGGGGTGTATCAAGTTTATGTTTAACTTTACTGGTCTGGCAAAGGAGGTGCTATTGAACCAGACTGGGGTGGTGGCTGTGTGGATCCCCAAGTGGAGGGCCCGCGCCAGGAGGTTGGCGTGGAAGGGGACTTCCTCATAAATATGGGGGCGTTTTAACAATATAATGTTAATCTGTGCATGGATTTGGTTGCCCCATTCATGCAGTTGCATGGCTGGCCCTGCTCAGTGGGCTTAGTGGCAATGCATGTCGGGGGAGGCCCTGTTTGTGCCCTCCATGGGTGGCAGTCTGCCTGGTACTCATGAGGGTGATGCCTGAAGTGGGGAGTCACATGGGATTACACACCTCAGGGCTCTAATGCTCCACATATATGTAATAAGTTAGTAACCTTGCCTCCTTTGATTTTCCCCAAGACTTAATCGAGGGCTAGAAGGATGGGACCCTCAGCTCAGTCCACGAAAAATAGTGGGACCTGGGTGGAGGACTTACTGTAAATGGTGGGGGGGGGAGTGTTGTTGATTTGGGGCTGTTTTACTCTTATCGGAGGATGGTGGGGTGAGAAGCAAATGTTTACGGGGGGATTGTTTGCTGTTACTGTTTAAACGGTTAAAAGTTAACGTTAGGGAAGTTAGTTTAGTTTTGTTTAATCAGGGTGTTATAATTCAAAAAATCCAGTGGGTGGCACTGTTTCACAAAAATTTACTGAGTGCAATTTCTGTTACACTGGCTCTACATTATTGCACAGAGTAAAAATGAATAATTTGAAGTGTATATCTTGGAATGTTAGGGGTATGAGGACAGTGGTTAAGGGGAAGAGGATTTGGAGATATATCTCCCAGCAAAGAGGGGATGTGGCATTCCTTCAGGAGGTCCACCTGGAGAAAGCAGAGATTAAGAGCTTGTCGGAGGTGTGGCGGGTAAATTATTTGTGGCCCCTTTTACATCCAGAGCCAGGGGAGTCGCAGAATGGCTAAGACCTAGACTAAGAGCACAGGTCCTTGCAACTATAGCTGATCCCTTGGGGAGGTTAATCATCTGCAATTTTACCATTGAAGAAGTAAGGTATACACTTGTATTCCTCTATGGCCTGAATGTGGACAGCCCGAGTTTCTTCCACCATTTATCAGTAACCTTAGCCCCATTCCCAGATAATATTATGATAGGAGGGGACTTTAATACCCATTGGGATAAGGACTTGTACCACTCAGGCCATCCAGGGGTTACGCCCCTAAGGAGTGCAGCTGCACTAAAAGTGATGGCGGAGGATAGAGGGCGTTGGTGGAGGTATGGAGATACTTCCACCCTCAGACCAAGGAATATTCCTTTTACTCGGCACCGCACAAAGTCTATACCAGAATTGATTACTTTGTGGTCTCTCCAAATATACTTAGGGTTTCCAGGGAAACAGAGTATGGCCCAATTTGTGTTTCAGACCACACTCCCATTGTATTGACCTTACAGTCTGGTTCCCACCCCCACCTGCTAGACAATGGAAACTGGACCCCACGCTCCTTTCTTCACAGGAATTTAGATCATATATTTTGAGCAACATACAAGACTTTGTAACACACAATAAAATTTCAGAAACATCCTCATCAACTACATGGAAGGCCCTTTAGGCCTATTTAAAGGGCGCTATTATTGCTTTTGCTTCCTTTTGGAATAAAGAGGAGAAGGAGGTGGAAGATCAGTTGAAAAGATCCATAGTCACCCTGGAAAAGGATATAATGGCAGGGAGGGCATACAACAAGGAGGGGGAGCTTAGGAAGCTAAAGGGCAAGCTCTGTCAGCTGACATGCCATCAGATAGAGAGGAAGATATTGAAAGTGGGAGCCTTGACACACTTTGAAGGGGATAAGGCAGGAAAATGGCTCACATGGAGTGTCAGGAAACAGGCAGCTGACAGAGTAATTCTGGAAATTGAAAAAAGCAGATGGGGAAGAACAGCCAATCCTTTAATTATTAATAGCACATTTAGGTCCTTTTACGAGAATCTTTATACATCTGAGGCCCCAAATCATAGTGATCCAAAGAACTTCCTGGACATGGCCCAGCTAAAATTCATCCCACACACAAATAGTGAGGAGCTAGATGCTCCTATTTCTCTCTCTGAGATTAAGCAGGCAATCTGGTAATCAAACACGGGTAGAGTGCCCGGACCTGATGAACTCCCCATGGAGTTTTACAGGATATTTTGGGAGGATCTGGGTTCCACCCTGAGTTCCATGATACAAGAATCCCTTGAGTTCGGTAGGCTCCCTCCCTCCCTGTAGTTGGCCACCATTACTGTTCTTCCCAAGACAAATAAGGACTGTTCCAAATGTGGCTCATATCACCCTATTCTATTATTAAATGCAGACTACAAAATCATAGCAAAAATGATTGCATCTCTTTTGGAAAGAATTCTCCCACACTTGGTGCACCAGGACCAATGAAGGTTTGTCAAAGGACATCAGGCCAGACATAGTATTTGAAGGGCTTTGAATATTATTTACTCTTGGCTGGGCAGGGAAGGGAGGGGAAGGGAGGCCTCCTGGCTTTCAATGCCGAAAAGACATTTGATAGGGTGGAGTGGGATTTCATGTTTGCTACTCTTCATCATTTTAACATCAGCCCAGGATTGTGCTCCTGGATCCAGGCACTCTACTCCTCCCCTAGGGCTCAGATTCTAACAAATGAGAACCTCTCCGCTCCTTTCGTGCTGACAAGGGGAACTAAACAGCACTGCCCATTGTCTCCTCTTCTCTATGTCCTGACTATGGAGGTATTGGCATCAGCCATTCTCCAACATCCTAAAATTAAGGGTGTGGAGGGTGGGGGAAGGGAGCAGGTCATCTTTCTCTTTGCAGATGACATTCTGCTGTCCCTTGCACACCCAGGCTCAGCAATGTCAGCTGTGACTTAGCTATTTAAGGAATATGGCACCATATCAGGGCAAGAGATCAACTGGGTGAAATGCAAATGGCTCTTACTGGGCAGGGCTGCCCCATTGGAGATTCTGGGTTCCATGGTACACCCAGTAACCTCTTTGAAATATCTTAGAGTTTACCTTCCTAGAAGGCTCTCAGATCTTTTTAAAGTTAACTATCCCCCTTTCTACAAAATATACAGGAGGAATGTGAGAGGTGGAAGAGTATGCCCCTGACCCTGATCGGCAGAGTGAACCTTGTTAAAACGTATGATCTACCCCAATGTTTATATCTATTCCAAAGCTTGCATGTATGGATATTGAAATGCTGGTTCAGAAGGCTGAGGATTGATCACCACCTTGCTTTTGGGGGGGGGGTTAAAACACTCAGGATAAGGCAGGAGACATTATGCAAGCCACTACAAGAGTGGGGTCTGGGACTACCAGACATGCAATTGTATTTCCAGGAGGCCCAAATCTCCTTGTTGTTTGATGTTCTCCCAGGAATACCTAAGGTGAGGACGTGGACAGTCCTGGGTCTGGGCCATATGCCATCCCAGGGATATTGCACCATCTTTGCTGCAGAGGCAGGACAGAAGGTGATAAAGTGCATCACCAACCCTTTCACATGTACCCAAATGAGATCCTGGCTGACAGCCCATGCCCAGTTGTGGGGTGGGCCCCTGGTCTCTCCGGATGCCTCAGTACTCTGGGTGGCATGGAAGGAGGGCAGGGAGCCCCCTTGAATGGTTAAAACATACACAGATTGGCATAGAGCAGGTCTGTATGGGATCTCACAACTACTATTTGAACATAATGAAATCCTGCCCTTCCAGGAGCTAACTGGGAGATACAGACTGCTGCCCTCCCAATTTTTTGCATACTTGCAGATCAGGCATCAACTGACAAAAGGGAGAGCAGGACAGATCACACAGGATCAACTAGGTAGGACCACTGTAGAAGACGTACTATGAAGATCCCTCTTTCAAGGAAGTGGGAAACTGCTTACAGGCATCTACAGAGCTCTTTTGGACAGTGTTTGGGGTACCCTGGATGCATTAAAAGAGAAGTGGGTTGTGGACTTGGGGGGCAGGGGCTTTACTGGGGGTGACTGGAAACTTGTACTCCATTGAGGTATGGAATGCTCAGTCAGCAACAGGTTATGAGCAGTCCACTATAATACACTTCACAGAGTACACTTTACCCCAGCCCTGGCACACAGAATCGACCCTATGGTGTCAGATCTTTGCAGTAAGTGTCAGGCCCAGACAGGGAACTTTACACATATGGTGTGGTCCTGTCCTAGAATATCAGCATACTGGAATGGTATTATTGACATACTAAAAAAAATTTTAGATTTTGAGCAGAAGATAGGACCGAAAGAGGATTTGCTGGGCCTTCCAATAGTGGTTGGAGAGGGCAGGAGATAGGATCATCCCCTGTGGTACTTGGCGATGGCGGTAGGAAAACAAGTGTTATTAAGCCACTTGGGAGGGGACTCTCCCCCCAACCCTTGCAGAACGGGTGGGGAAACTTTTATAATGCATGAAACTGGAACACACCCAGTACAAGGCTAACAATAGAGAAAAGGCATTCCAAAAAATCTGGGGTCCCCTGGAACAGGTACTAGCTGAAGCATGGTTCCCCAACAACTGATGATCCCTTGGTCAAGGACCTGCAAGGGGGGTAAAGTAAATCAGAGTGGATCCAACAATATAATTCCCTCTCAGTGTTGATGTAGGTAGGGACCTAGGCAATCAAAAGTGAATGTTATGAATCCTCTTGTAGTTTGAAAATTGCTAACCCCACACTGTTCAATCCTCTGTTACTATTTACTAGTATCTAGTATGCACTGATTGCTTGTGTAACAAGGAAAAGATGTATAACCTGTGCAAATAGTCCATTAGAAGTGGTATCTTAGGTGATTAGAGTGGAAGAAATGTAATAGACTGGTAATAACTTACCTGCTTCATGTAATGTATTGGTGTATGTGAAAGTGGAGAAGTGTTCCTACTCGTGAACAAATAAAAAGTTAAAAAAAAAGCGAGTCATGAGGGAGACCTTGGCAGATTGGGTCACCCCTTTTCTCCTTGGACACATGAGCGGTAAAATTCCTTATTTTTATACAGGATAAGTTGGAACAAACACATCATTAATTCCCAAAGGTCTGATTTACAAGATGGTCCTGTTTTTAATTATTACACATAAAACATTTAGGTTCCACTGTAAGGTACAAAACATACAAGTTTACAAATATAAAACTTGAACTTAAGATTCTAGACTGCCAGCCCAGTGGTGTAGAGGGTTGAGGTGCAGGTGCCTTACCTGGAACCACGCTGGTGACCCGGGATCGTAAACGGACTTGGGACACCAGGGGCTGGCTGGGGCGGGAGAGGACTGAGCATCCATAGGGACTGCTCTCCTCTCTCGGAGGTAGGCTAGAGAAGATGTCGGTTGGCAGCAGCCTCTGGTGGAGAGCAGGAGCACTGCACGACAGTGTAGGAGGGATGTCAACCAGTAAACATGAAAATGCTCCACGACATGCCAGATGACAGATGCCTGGTTCTCAGAGCCCGTCAATGCCTCTGAAGCCTTCTTACTCAGCAGCACCCTCCAGGCCAAGATGTTGCGCTGGTCTGCAGCCCCTCTGGCTGGTGCCTTCCCTCTTGGAGGAGGGAGACCCATCCTGCAAAGGGTTACGCCAGATTACAGGGTTGATTGGCTGTCATTTGAGAGCAGAGGACTTGGGGGACAAGACGAGTCAGAAGTAGCATTGGCTCTCCTGAAGGACAGTCTGGCATGGATTCAAGTGGGGGGGGGGAAGCGATTACACACATGAAAAAAAAAGATTCTAGACTATTGCACAAATATTTTAATATCTTAACTTGGACTCAGTAGCACATTTGCTCACATTATCCATTACACATACATTGAATTCTAAGTTTATGTTTCAAAGTTCTGATAAAAGTTTTGGATTTATGTTTCAACCCTTAATGGATTTATCTAGTGAATTCCATAAGGACGTAAATACTTTCGAAAAGTTTCTGTTGCTATATTTATTTTTAGATTTTGGAATTTTAAAGCTTCTCATATGTATATTTCTTAAATTAAATTTATGCTCAGTCTTCTCCATTTTTTCCAACAGATACTTTGGGTGTTTAAAATATAATGTTTTATGTGTTTGGCTTGCCCAAATCAGTTTCTTTTATTTTCTGGGGTCACCAACCCAAGTGCACTGTACATATCACAGTGATGAGTTTGATACTCACATCTTAGGATAAACCTAGCTAAACAGTTATATGCTACAGTAACCCTTAGTCTTCCATAGTCTAGAACAGGCACAAGTAATTGGTTTACAATTTAAGTTCTCATAAATTTGTCAATACAATAATCTGAGAGTCTGAATGCCCTTAATCTGCTGTGTATCCTTCCCAACATGTTCTCAATGTGATAATCAAATGTCAGACCTTCATCTAACCAGACACCCAAATATTTGTATTCATGTACCTGTTCTTATGTTTCCTTTTTGTTGGTTTGTATAGTAATCTCCTGTTTATTTCCATTGTTCTTAATTTCTAGTTTAAAAACCATAATCTTAGTTATTTTTACTATTCAAAAATAATCTAGACTGTAAAAGCTACATGTCCAGCCTTAAAACAATAATCTTGTAGTCTTGAATCTATTATTTCAATGTTGTTTCCATTATCTGCAAGAACTGTATCATCTGCATACAATCTTATTTTGGTGTGGGTTACTACTTCAACCAAGTGATTTATATAAATCAGAAATAAAGTGGGCCCCAAAATGGAGCCCTGATGGACACCCCTTTGTACCAGTGCCCTACTGAATAGATATTTGGAAATGTTGAATTCTGTCTTTCAGATAGGAATTAAACCATCCACAAGTAACTTCAGCCACCACAATATCTAACATATGCAGTAATAAGAGTTCATGATCCACAGTATAAAAAGCTTTAGACAGATCCATTGACATTGTACCCGCCACCAATCCCTTTTCTAATTGGGATGCAATGATGTCCACTAGGTCAGTGAGTGTGGTGTCTGTGGAGTGTCCCCTTCAAAAACCTGATTGGTACCTGGATAGCAAAGAATATCTGTCCAGGTACCCACTTAGCTGCTGTTGGACCAATCTTTTTTTTTTAAACATTTTTATTGGAGTAAAAAAGAGCAACAGACAAACATTTGTAACAATGGACATTACCACTTGTCCAAAACTGTATGTGGATATGTAACAATAATAGAACATTTACATTCTGTAGGTGATATTGCATATACCTCAACAGAGCACAGTTTCTTCTATAACCATACAAATGAAAACTTCCAGATATGACTCACATTCCATTCTGAGGCATTGGCCTATGTGCAGAGAGACAACTAATTACCCCACTGGCACAGAGGCCCCTTTAGCCTAGAAAGAATCCCCCTTCTAAGGCTTTTTCTAGTTTATGCCAGATACGAGCAAATTGATGGCCATTATCCATCACTACACTCTGGGCTCTTTCAATTTTAAGACACATTGATAAGTCATTAGCCCATTGTGGTATTGTTGGGGAGCTATTGGTAAGTCACGACTGGCCAGTAGTACTCTGAGCATTTATTAGGACCAAGGACCATAATGGTATGTCTGATTCCAGAAATCATCGGCTGGGTAAGCCCCCAGTAGGAATTCCAGGGGAGATTTGAGAGGTGAGACACCTAATATATCAGCCATGACTTTATGGATCTCACTACAGAAATTTAGAATCTTTGGACACATTAATGTCATATGGAGAAAGGTGTCTTCATGTATTTTACATTTGGGGCACATAGATGTTTTTGTTGAGTCAACAGTGTACATTTTTGAGGAGTGATATAAGTCCTATAAAGGAAGTTGATCTGGGTTTTTCTCAACCTATTGCCACATGAACAATTATTGAAATGCTGGATAGCACTGCCTCAGATTTCTGAAGACACGGGGATACGCAGGTCTGCCCCCCACTGTTCTTGTATACGGAAGGTGGGGTCTACTCCATCTTTCAACAGTATAATATAATATATAGAAAGTGACTTAGCCAATGGTTGAGATCTATATATCTCTTCTTCAAAGGGATATAGGAGGTGGGATTCCTAGTTTGCTGTAAGCAGGTTAGTCAACATACAGCAAACCTGCAATTATATAAAAAGATCCCCTGGCAGAAGTAACCACAGTCTTTGTATTTCTTAAAATGGTAATAGACCCCCCTTACACAAATAGCTGTTCGATGATGTTGAGCCCCTTATTTTGCCAACTCAAAAGTCCCCTATGCAAGAACACATTGTAGTGGGGAGTGCCTTTCAGGCAGGTCCAGATGGACATGTGCTTAGAAGGGATTGCTGGGATATTAGAATGTCTATGGACCATCATTCATATTTTTAAGAGCTACCATGTAAATGGATTGGGAGATCTGGGCATTTTTGTCTAGGTCAACACCCCCCTGAAACAAATCTTTCCTGAGGTCCCGCCCCCTCGTGCTCATCCCCTCCATAGCCATCCAAACTGAGAGCACTAGTGCCCAGCCTACTGGCAGAAAATCAGCTGAGCTGCCAATAACATAACTTAAAATTTTGCAATCTCACCTCCACCTCCCATGAGGCAAGGAGTTGCAAAATGCTGCTCCAAATTCTAGCATGTTTCCTTTGCCACAAAAAATTGTGAAGGATGATGGCAAGCAGCTTAAAGAATCTATCTGGGACATGTGTAGGTATAGACTGATATAAGTATAGACATTGGGGTAATGTATTTATTTTGATTGTGGCTACTCTTCCCAGGAGAGTGAAAGGGAGATCAATCTGCCTGTCTCACTAATGTGAAATTTTTGTAAGAAGGGCCTTATAATTCAGGGAGAAAAAGAATTTGGACAACTGGGCCAAAATAAAAATACTCAGGTATTTTATCCTGGGCACCACCTGGACTACCAGTGAATTCCCCACCAACTTATGCCTATCTTTCTCCCCAGTGGAAAGTATCTCACTTTTGGTCCCATTGATCTTATGGACTGAAATAGCGGTGTACTCCTGCAGTAAGGCCTGGACATGCAGAAGGCCAGTTTTGGGTTCTTGAAGGTATAATAACAAATCATCCATGAATAATGCAACATTACATTCACCTCGCTTGCCAAATACCTCCACACCTGGATAGCTGCGTGTGACCTCTGCTAGTGGTTCTAATGCCAGGACATATAATAGTGGAGATAGAGGACATCCCTGATGTGTTCCTTGCTGCAATTCAAAGCTAGGAATCATGGCACCATTAATTAGTATCTGACAGGAAGGTTGGGTATACAGAGTTTTAACCCAAGACAACATACTTGGCCCCAGACCACAGGCAAGCAAGGTCTCAGACAAGTACAGTACCCCCACTCTACCTGGTTGAAGGCCTTCTCTGAGTCCAGGGCAAGGACTGCTGTGCAATGAGATCTGCAAGTGAGGGCCCAGCAGTAAATTATGTTCAACATTTTACTTCCCCTGCCTCCTCTGGACAAAGCCACTTTGACCTGGATGTATAATGGTTGGTAATATACCTTCCAATCTAGCGGCTGTAATTCTAGCCAAAATGTTATAATCTGATGTAAGCAGAAATATGGGGCGATATGAAGCACATAGTGCAGAGTCCATGGGCAGCTTAGGAAATACAGTTATGGTTGCCGACCACATGGAGCAAGGGAGAACATCCCTAGTGATACTCTCTTCATAAGTTGCAAGTAGGGGTTGTACCAGTTCAGCTTTAAATCATTTAAAAAACATCTGTTGGTAGGCATCTGGGCCAGGAGCCTTTCCATTCCTCAGTTGCTTGATCGCATTCAATATCTCCCCAGAGCCAACTGCCCCATCCAAGGCCTTGGCGACCTCACTGGAGATCGGGGTGATGTTAGCTTTGTTGAGAAGATTTTATCTGTGGAGGGATGGGAGACACCTCCGAGGAATATAGTGCCTTATAAAACTCCATAAATGCCTGACCTATATTTTTGTTATCAGTGACTACGTTAGCCCTGGTAGTTTTTATGCTCCATATAGTGTTTTCATTCTTCTTAGTTTTTAGTTGCCACAAGAGCAGCTTGCCCCCTTCCCCCATTCACATCAAAGTATGGCCCCACTCTACCCAAGAGCAAATTGCATTCCAGCTGTGCTGAACTTAGACCATTGTATTGCCACTTTTGCTGTTACAGTCTATTATACAATCCAGGGATGGTGTGCATAATGTGGGCCTTTTCAAGCTCTTGTATTTTTCGCTCAAGGAAGACAATATCTTTTTCCTCTGTTTTCCTTCTAAATGCTGCATATCATATAGTTTGTCCCCTTTTGTAAGCTTTCAATGCCTCCCACTGGATAGAGTGGGATATCTCCCTCCGCATTGTTACCCAAATATTCCAGAATGGTTGTGCGCATAAAGGACAGATAGGCCTTATCCCCATTGATCACTGGGTCAAATTTTTTGGGTTTAGGGGTGGTCTCATTTGCTGCACTTCATAGTTGAGTGGTCAAAGGCACATGTTCCAAGATCAATATGGGCTCATATTTAGTGAAGCCCATGTGCAGGACAAGGAAAGAGGACACAAGCAATCTATCTAGTCTGGCGTAGGACTGATGAGAATGGGAGTAAAAACTATACTCACTCCCAATGGAGTTTTGATGACTGCACACATCCACCAGGGAACATGTGTTCTGCACCTCTAGAAGGGCATGCATATTTTTAGAGATCACTGCTGGAGCGGGACTGGATCTATCCAGGGTTATGTCACTCACACAATTGAAATCTCCGTCCAATATTCATGGTCCCTGAAAAGGAGACATGTCTAGGAGCAATTTAGGATACAACCCCTGATCTTGTATATTGGGACCACAGATGGACCTCGCAGCTACAAGTTCACCAGTATTAAGCTGTAGTTGAGCCAAAGCATACCCACCCCTAGGATCTGTGTGGGAATGCATAATGCTTCCCAGGAAGCCCCAAGGTTTTCCAGATCGCCATCCCCCTTGCTCTGGCAGAGTGAGTGGCTGCTATCCATGTACCTCCTCCTAAGGTTTTTTGATTTTTTTCAACATCAGTGGGCATCATGTGTGTCTCCGGCAGTAGAATCACACCAGTGTTAAGCTTCTTTAATCTACTTTGTGCCTTTTTGTGCTTTAGAACTCTTTTTAGCCCATTAACATCCTGTGCTGTAATATTAATGATGTCAGCCATAATGATACCATAGAAGACATTGCACGAAACTATACACACTAGTGTTACTCACATACAGCACCTTCCCACAGAGATCATAAACCACACATGCAAGTTTATCCACATAATTCTTAATACAGACACAATACCCAACATATAAAACCTCTACTTTTCCCTGCTTTTTATTCCACCACCTCCCTCCTCCCCACAACTTCCATCCCCAAACACACAAACACCCAGTTACCCAACTGGTTGTGAATATCGAACTACTAATAACTAATAATAAACTGATCACAACCATGAAAATGACTTCTCAGAATGGCAACCCTTCTGATCAACATCCCTTCCCTCTGTTATAGATGGTGAATTAGAGCATTAGCCATGGACTAGTTGTACACAATGTTTACACTCTATTAGTATGGCAGATATAATAAACACAATCTGAAATGAGGAAGTAGGGTTACATCTCCCCCAACTCTCCTCCAAAAGCATAACTTAGCATTTATCATATATTAAGGACTTGCAAGCCTGTGACCTCTCCTTACCATATCCACTGATCTCCCCCAGAACACTCCTGCACCCAAGCAGCATCCCACATATACTTCCCCCACACACACCACCAGAACACTACATCACAGTTCAAAATAACAATTGTTTTTTTTCCTTTCGTGAGACCTCTCCCAGTCATACATGCAGTGTCTGCAGTTTGACCTCCATGTTTCTGGTCATGTATCTAGATGCCAGTCAGGTAGCAGTGAGCAACTGTATGATGCTTAATACCCCTCCCAAACTCCACTGGTACGTCTGTTCCTTATGGCACAGTCAGAGAGCAAGGTTTGTGATGAATTATAGTGCAACCCCGTCATTCACTGTAACCATTCCACCTCAGTTTCTACTCCCACAGCAAAGAGAAACAAGTATGTCCACTGGAGTACTCATTGTACTTCATCATTGCCTATCTTATGTATCAGCCCCCCACCCATCACCATTACCTGTACCCCATAGTACAGTCAGGGGTGAGGGGAGCAGCCCATTCACAATAATCCTCCTTCCACATGCACCGAGGCACACAGCAGTTAGCGTACTCACTCAGCACAGCCATACCATTATGAACAGAATTTTTGACTCTGAGGCGAGAACCACAAACAGAGAAAGGAAATGTTTCAGAGAATGTTGATGCCACATGTCTCCCAAGAAGGCTGCAGAAACTCCCTCCCATGAATCAGTAGCCTCAAGCCCCTCTGTGGGAATCTCAACCAGGACTCAATGACCAACTGCAGCTGGTGGGAGGGGTGTTATGCTTGGGTTATGCATGCCCCTATCATCCCACATACACCTCACACTGTATTCCTGGTCTATTGTACTGTGATACTGCATTTTGCACTTATATTTAGATCATGAGTGCTAAGGATGTGCTTTGCTGCTAAGATATGCTAATATTGTCATGCATGATTTATTATACCTCACTATAATACATTTATCTAGACTATGTTTGTCTTTTACATATATTCCATATATAAGCTATCTAATCACTGATAAGATGACTCAGAGGGATCATCAGTGGTTATTGTATACTTATATTCTCAAATAATTATATGTAATGTGTTTTACACTCAGATATGCCATGTAATAGGCCTGTCAGCAGTTCTCTTTGTCTAAGCAAGCTGACAGAGAGAGACAACTTTTGTTATGTGTCTATGTTTTATATTGTACTTAAGTAAGAAATGCGCATGTAGTTTGAACTGTCAGCATTTCTTTTGTCTAAGCTATAATGCTAATGGAAGCATATTCTGTCTCATATGATACTCATTAGTAATTCTATCTCCTAAGTCATTATCCAATGGAGAATGACTTGGGATCAATACATATTGTTTCTTATATCTGTAACTATGTTGTAATCTCTGTTGCTATTCTGTTATCTGTAGTATTTAGCTGTCCGCAACCCATTGTAGCTCTCTCGAGACACTACTGTAACTTCTCTAGAAGGGCAGAGAGCTGGAGCGCAGGGAGAGATAGAACAAGATCTTAGAGAACCTAAGATCTACAGTTCTGGAGATTATGTACATTCTTCAGGAATGGTGAGAAATCCATCTCCCTTGTGATTTTCTCTGTCACATGCTTGGCCTAAGTAGCATAATAAACTTTATTAGTACTCCTTGCTTGTTTACGAATGTTTCTTGGCAGACTCTGAGACACAAGAATCTGTATTATTATTATTTTTATTGTTTACCCTACACACCAAGAGTGTTTAGACAACAGGGACTGGGAGCGAGCCCATTCACACATGATTAAGTCAGGTCCACATCACACCCCCCAGGTCATGTCACATTTTCCAGCACTTAACTTTTCCAGACAGAGGCCCTTTGTCCTTCAAGCTTTCCCAGCCCACACGCCATAACCCCCGAGTGGACACAGAACCATTTCACAAAGTTTTGGTGCAGCTTTAGCCATCCAGCTCTTGCAAAGATGTCAATCCCACCTCTCAGCCCCCACCCAGCACACATTCAGGCCCCACATCCTGTTCTCCTCGGGTGCCACTCAAAGGTGGCTTTCTTGTTCAACTTTCTTTTGACTTCTCTTTTTAAAATAACTGGGCCCCCAGCCCCAGTCATGAAAGGGACATACCTGCAGGTTCAGGGTGCTAGAGAATCTACAAAGTCTGTCCCATACTGTGATCATCATGATGGTGGTGGAGAGTCAGCAGAGCACGCGAAGCCACCTAGTGCGGAGGTGTCCTGTGAAGAAATTTACAAGAGGTGTGCCCTGTCAGTTCTGATAATCTGAAATTGGCAACTGTCAGGCTGGAGTGGTCATATAGTTCAGCAATCGGCCTGCCGTGGCTGCTTCCTCCTCCCAGATAAACTGTTCAGCTTCAAGTGGAGAGTTAAAAATATGGGGAGCTCTACCTGGGCAGAAAATCTGAAGCTGAGAGGGATATAAATGAACAAATTCCCATCCTTTTAAATGGAGAGTGGATTTTACTACTTTGAACTTTTGCCTGTACTGCTGTAAATCCCTATTGTAATCCTGGACTACGTGTGCTATCCCACCACCTTATAGAGCCGCCAGACCATTGGATTTTTGCCACTGGAAGTACCCTCTCTTTGTTGGTGTAGCGGAGGTATGTAATCAAAACATGCCTAGGTCTTTCACCAGCTATCGACTGTAGGCTGGTACGATGCACCCTCTGAACCTCAAAACTGAATTCCACCTCTCCCATCCTCAAGTGCTGGACTAACCAATGGTGGACTTCTGTAGCTGGATCTTTTTTCTCCAAACCTATAATTCAGATGTTGGATCACCTGGACTGATTGTCAAGATCATCTGTTTTTTTGCTGCATCTCCAGTAGTTGTTTTTTGAGGATATTCCTTTAATGTGTCAGATCTGCCAGCATGTCCTCCACTTCACTGAGCCCTTTCTCCAATTCATCCACCTATTTAGAGTGTGCTGCAGTTGTCTCTATCAGGCCAGTGACCACAGACTGAAGGTGAGTGATTTGTGCTGTGGTACTAGCAAATCCAGCTTTCATTTCATTTTGCATATTGTATAGTATAGCTGGCATATCTTCAGGTTGATTTTCCTGATCTGTCATTGTGTCTCATGGCATGGGTGCAGAAAGTGGGCCCCTTTCCACCTCTTGGGTCAAGTCAGTAAAGTTTTGACTCTTTTGGAGTTGGAATTGCAGCTTAGATTGCCTATTGGTTACTTATCTCAGTACCACTGTAGCTCTGCCAGCCATAGGTATATTCATAATTGCAAAAATCACCATTTGTCTCAAGTTCTGCTATTTAATTGTTTTAGTCCATGCAGTAATGTACTAGAAAATGTCTACCATTTTGCCTGGTTGGCCACACCCTCCCCACCAATCTTTCCATCACCTTGGAAACCACAGACAAAACAGCTATTGGCCGGTAATTTGTGGGTTATTTAGGTGGCCCTCCTTTATAAACAGGAATAATTTTTGCTTTTTTCCATAATGTTGGAAAGTGACCATCTCTCAAGCTCCAGTTAACGATCTTTACTATTACAGGGGCAATAATATTTACTGAGTCTTTAAGAATTCTATTTTCAATACCATCTATTGCAAAAGATTTCTTTCATTTTAGCTTCCTTATTTCATCGTTTACTTCTGTGCATGTTCTATATCTAAATCTAAATTTTGGAGTACTTTGTGACACAGCCTGAATTTCTTGTATTTCTGAATATGATTTCTGTGGTGGACTTTTAATGTCAAGCAGTGTCACAAAGCAGTCATTAAGTATATTTGCTGATGATTTTCTGAATTGGGGTATTCCATCTCTTTCCAGTTGTGTAGCTGGCCTAATTTCCCCTGGCCTTTGAATGAGGGCCAAGGGATCACCTCTGGCTCAAGGCCAGGGTATCCTGCTCACTGGTGCATATGCAGGAATATAAGGCAGCCAGAAACCAATGTACCCAGATGATCAGGCAGGCAAAGGCCTCCTACTTTATGAAACAACAAACAAATACATGGGGTAAGGGTAACACATTCTGGGACTCATTACACAGCCTCTTGAGGAAGGGGGACAATCTCCCCATCCATGCTTAGTGTAAATGGTACAGTCAATATTTACCCAGCCATGATTGCCAATACCTTCAACAATGCTTTCACAGATCTTAGTGCTGTACTACCACCTGATGACAAATTCATCCCCCAGGGGGTCTACCATGTCCACAGATTTACTGGCTGAAAATGAGTCTCACTGGCCTGCCTGTGAAATGGTTGGATTGTCACCTGTGATGCCAATGACCCAGGTTTGGGAATGGCCTTGGTTGTCAGATGGATGACTGGGGGAGATGGCTTGAGCATCCAGCGATTGCTTGCCTTTTCCTGGGAGGAAGGTGGGGTTCATGGCTTGGCAGTTGCTGGCCCCTGGTGGAGACAGGGAGCATGGCAACAAGTCAGGCCACACTGCGGGTGGGTGGGTGGCAGATGTTGGCATATGCCTTGACTTCATGTGGCATGTCACACTCCACAGAAAGCCAGGAAAATGACTTTGGTCCAACTGGATGATGGCCACTGGTCCCCAGCATGCCACAGTAGCCTGTAATAGCCCCATGCTGACTCCCCTGATGCTGATCCAATTGGCTAATTGGTTGTGCCTAAGGGCACTTCGCCCCGATGGTGGAGACCCATCCAGTGAAGGGTTATGTCGGATCACCCAGGGGGATCTATTGACAGATGTGGGGGACAGCATATAGCGACTGGTGGAGGTGGGTGGCTGTCGGTCCTTGGTGGCTAGAAGGAATAGCTGGACCAGGGGATGGGGAGCCAAAAAAAAGAAACAACAAGGATATTAACATCCCTACATTCTGCTTCTGCTCCATCTCCACTAAGAACACTATTAACTATGTAAAAAATGTATGCAATAAAACCAGAATGGGGGGGAACACCCTAGATATTAAACTAGTGACCCTCACACTTGATGAAATAGCCCACCCCCTAACTAAACTGTTCAACATCTCCCTCAGATTCTCACAATTCCCTCAGCAATGGAAATCCATCCTTGTAACCCCTGTACACAAGACTGGTAACTGAGAGGACCCTTCCTCTAACTCTATGGGGGAGGATTAGCATTATTAAAATGAATGTGCTTCACAGATTGTTTTAGCCTCTTAACATGCTCAATTTTTGGTTACCCCTCTCCTGGTTCCTATGTATACATGGCCTCATTTCAGATTTCATTTGGTCCTATAAAGTGCTGAGGAGATCCTATAAAAAATTAGTTGCACGTAAACAAAACTGGGGCCTCAGACTTCTGCACTTGGCAGTCTATTATTTTGCTATCCATATTAGTAAGTTCATTAAGTGGCTCACTGTCCCTTTTCAGGATCGTGCCCAATCCTATGTGCTTATATGATAGGACTTGGAATTAGAATTGATCAGTAGGTCGGGTTTTTCTGTGCCATCTGTATTTTTTATTCCTCTAAAGACACTCCCTAAGGGTTTGAAATACTCAGTTATAGGTACCTCATTAAGGGTTTATTCACAATTTTGTTCTTTGTTCTTTGTTAAAATATCCATTTACTAACGACATCTTCCATCCCATCTTCCTTAATCCTAACTTTAAGATTGAGGGTTGGGTTATACCTGAGAGCTGGTTATCTCAATTAGCTGATATTAAGGTGTGTAACTTACTTAGGCAAGGTGTTTTAATCTCCTCCAAGGATATCATTGACTGGTTCCAGTTGGGTACTACTACAGTTTTTAAAGTATTTCACTTACGACATACCTTGCTTCAATGGTTTGCACCATGAAGTTGGGTAATTGATCAGTCTGACCACCTGCATTCTATCAAAAGCATGGTTCTGAAGCCACATGCAGTGGCAAGCTTATATCCATTGCTTTTTTCTAGGCTATTCCTAGAAATAGTTGGGAATTCTCCTTAGTGGGATGGATATTTTTCTCTTAATTCCTCTCAGTGGCATAAAATTTGGAAGGATTTAAATACTTTTGCATCCCAGGATAGGCTGAGGCTTACCTAATTTAATATTTTAAATGTGAGATTTAGGGAAGAGGGAAGCAGGATAGTGGAGAAAGACACTGACAAGGCTACCATCCTCAACAAATACTTCTGCTCTGTATTCATGGAAGATGAGAATGAAGATGGTCCCCCATTAATGGAAAAGGGCAAACAGGGAGAAGGGGTGGACTTTAGACCTTTTTCAGAAGACAGAGTAACAAGAGCACTAGAACAGCTTGGGGGGTAAAGCTATGGGGCCAGATGGGACACACCCAAGGATCCTAAAGAAGCTCCGGGAGGAACTGGCTTAATCTCTGGAGAAGCTGTTCAGTGGATCACTAGAAACAGGCATGGTTCCAGAGTAGTGGAGGAGGGCACAAGTGGTACTCTTGCACATAAGCAGTAGTAAGGAGGAGGCAGGAAACTACCTCCCAGTCAGTTTGACCTCGTTAGTAGATAAAATGATGGAAACCCTACTTTACAAAGGCTGGTGGACTACCTAGAGACAAGGGGGCTGCTAGACCCAAGGCAACATGGGTTCACTGCAGGGAGGTCATGCCAGACCAGCTTGATTGAGTTCTTTGAGTTGGTGACAAAGGAAATAAACCAGGGAAGAGAGGTAGATGTGGCTTATCTGGACTTCAGAAAGGTCAACACAGTCCCACACAGGAGACTAATCCAAAAGCTGGCAAATCTGGGGGTGGGGACAGAGGTGGTCATGTGGGTTAGAAACTGGTTGAGTAACAGAACACAGAGAGTAGTGGAAAATGGGGTTAGCTCACAGGAGGGATGGGTAACAAGTGGCATACCCCAAGGATCAGTGATGGGACCAGTGTTCTTCAATGCCTTCTTAAGCAATATTTCAGAGAGTCTAGATGGGAGGGTTAGCCTGTTTGCGGATAATACAAAGCTATGTAACAGGGTAGAGACACAGGAAGGTATAGAAACAAGTACTGGCCAGAGCCAATAGGGATGCAGGAGAGGAATCTGGGTTTAAAATATTGAAAATTATTATTTTTATATTTTATACCAAATGTTCAACACAGCCTTGTGATGAACCTGCCTCATGAAGAAGGGCATATAAAATGTTTAACTCCTGGCGTAAAGGTGATGTTGTGCATGGACTGCAAAAATCAGATTTTGGGCTGCAAACACACATATTGGGCAGGAGTTGAAAAATGACAGCTGTCACATTCATGAGTCGCTGTTTCAAAATTGCTATGTTGAAATGTTGTGGTAAAAAATATTGAATATTACAAAAGTTACGAGCCCGCATTTGCAAAATTCATCATAGCCTTATAAATTAATAGGTGAACATACTAGAATCATAGAATACAAGAATGCACAAAGTATGATACCACCCCATATTACATTTATTCAAAGACATGAAATGCATTGCAAGTCTTTTTTTGGCATTGAAAAGGTTTAACTTGGTCCATGAGGAGGAAATTTGGAAACAGCTTGACTTAATCAAGCCCTAAATATCATAATTAGGGATGTAAGTTTGTCATGGATGAGGTTTTAATGACTCATTGTTTGTTCATTAAATCACTAGTAAACAGTAGTAAGTGTTGTGGCACTGTCATCATTGCTACATTCTGATGACACTAGTGAAAGTCATGGAAGTCCTGAATAAAGACCAAATGTCAAGGAATAAATGATGTGTATGACTGCCATGACAAACTTACATCCCTAATCATGATATCAGGGCAGAAAGTGGGTCATGGTGCATTCAGATGAAATTGAGGATAAGGTAAATAAAATTTATTGTGGTACTATACTCTACAAATATCCTGCCGAAAGAATGCAGCGTGTAGCTTGGCATAGATGCTAAATACTTTGGTGTATTCTTATAGTGCAGCAAATTGGTGTTGGTATTCTTTTTTGAGTGGGAGATTTTGAAAAATGTCAGATAGTTGTTAAGTCTAACCCACCTTTTTTCTTCTTTGATGACAAAATCACTGCGTTAAGAAAATGGGCCATGTAGATCATTATGCTCCATCACATTTTCAATAACCTCAACTTTTTACACCCTGTGGGTCACTGTCCCACATAGGAAAACTGATCTTCTCACTTCTGAGTGCAAACCAAGCCCCTTTTTGTGTTGACTATTCCCCACCACCACCATCTGCCACTTACTTAGTGGCAGTGAATTTATGCAGGATTTTTAGTTCTGCATATTTATGCAGTCCCATACAGTAAAATGTCAACTGACACCCTTGGTAAGCTTCCCTCTATCAGTTTCTTTATATTTTCTCCAGTGTTTACATTTACTGCAGTAGTAAAGAGAATGTGTTCAGTACTAAAAAGAAAAATAAATTTGCTGGTGGGCTTTGTGTTTGGATACCTTTGTTAAGGGGAAGCTGCATTTTCAAAACAGGAATACCTGGAAGGGTCTAACAGATAATATCCACATTTATGTTTATTAGTAGTTATTACTGTCCTTTCCATGTGGAACAAAGTAAACATGGATCTGGAGTGGCAGAATAAATAATATGGTGCTCAGCAATGAAAAAAACTGAAACAAGCAAAAGGATGAGGAGTGCCCACACATGCAGAATGCACTAGAATCACAAAATATTCAGAGTTCTTCATTTAAGTAAAGTGCATAGTGCACCCACACATAGTGAGCATCAATAGGTGGTGACTGAGCCACTCTGAAAATAATGCTTCTCCGGGCCCCTGCCAGGCATCATCAGAGTGAATCACTCTGATGACACCTGGCAGGAGTCAGGAGAAATGATAGTTGCAGAAAGGCTCATCCACCACTTTTTTATGCTCACTATGTGTGGGTGCTCTATGCACTTTAGTTAAATAAAGGACTTTGAATACTATTTTTGTGGTCCTGGTGCTTTCTGCATATGTGGGTGCTCCTCATCCTTTTGCTTGTCCCTGTGGAACAGCAGACTGAGATGGGACATGAGCTCAGTCTTCCCAATCTCAGAGATATTGACAGGACTGAACATATAGATATGTTCTCCAGCAGGACACGGGACATGCTCTAAAGGTCACAGATGGCAAGTTTAGGGGTAACATCGCCCGGCCTGCCGGCGCAGTGGTTGAATTTCCACTTGCGGCGCTGGCGGCCGGGTTGAGGAACGGATCCGGGTCGTCGGAGACGGCGGGGGAGAAGGATTGGCGCGCGGCAGCTCTCCTTCTCCGGGAGGGTCCCGTCAGTATCCGGAGCGATGAGGGCTCCCCAGCGGAGGCTGGGAGAACTCACGCTACCGGCCTGTGAAGGGGAGGCGAGGTGGCGGGGTGGATGCTGGCGTCATTGCCGTCCCGCCTCCTCGAGGGAGGAAGCATAGGGGATAAATCCCTGCCTAAGCTCTATATGACGCTCTGCCAGGATTGCCCTGATTGGCCTCCGGAGCCGTTCCCCCTATCCAGTTACAGTTCCGCGGCCGATAAAGGGGGTCGGTACCGCGGCCCCGCTCTCTGGGGGGTAAGCCAGGGATGACCAGGGGGATTCGGTGATGTCCGGTGGTTGGGGCTCCAGGGTCCATGACCAGAGCAGAAAAAAGGCTGATGAAAGGTAGGGGCATAAAAGAGAAAAAAAAAAAAAAGTTTAGGGGTAACATTAGGAAGCATATTTTGTTACAGAAGGTGGTGGCTTTCCAAAATGACCTGCTAATGGAGCCAGTGGACATGAAGACAGTTGAGTGGTCCTCAGTGTTACCCACCCATTAGCCTTTGCCAGCATTGAGCCAATACAGCTGTGGAGAGCTTTTAGGAGTGGCAAGAGTGTTGAAATGAATATCCCATGCTCTTGCCACACCAGAGTCAGATGTAACTGATACTGCTGTGATTAAAGAACTGCACATGATAGATACTCCCACATGTGCAGTTTGCTCCTGAGTCAACCATATCATGGCAGCACTGACATGACTACATGTGGGTGATACTAACATATGCATAGTTTAAGTCAGCACCGCCATGTTGCACACATCGGCCATTAGTATCTCAGCAAATCTGTCCTGTGTCAGTACATTGCATGCAGATGTAAACATGGGTAAAAGTAAGACCTTGCTGAAAATGAGATACTACATCTCAGCCAGGCTAAGCTGTATCAGTACATTGTAAGAATGGGTAAAATGAGGACCTCCTGAAAATGAGATACTGCATCTCAACAAACCTGACCTGTGTCAGTACTATGCCAGAATGGATAAAAGTATGAGCCCACTGAATATGACATACTGCATCACAGCCAGGCTATCTTATGTCAGTACATTGTAACAGAGCTAAAGAACATATAACACAGCTTTAACATTTGTAATAACAATTTACTGACAGGCATAATGGAGTTAGTTTGGGTGCATGTATTGATTTGAGCATATAGGAAAATGTACAGGGGTTTTGTCCCAGTTTTATGTGGAAAGTGAGGTTGCCCTACAGGGAAATGCTTTGTTCAGTCTGGGAGCACTGCAGTTGACACCCCTATGTTTTTTTTGTAATCCCCTATGATGGCCTTTGCAACCTCTGAAACACCATAAAACATTAGCTGCCTAGCATTTACCCTTCCTAGAAATATATAACCATAAGAGTTACAATGCTACTAATTAGATAGGTCCCTGAAAGGGTTAACATAAATCAACTCTTCAGAGAAAATACTGTAAATCATTGCTACACACATACTCTCTGCAGTTAGATGCTGTATCCTCTGTTGGAATTCAAACATGGGTAAAAGTAAGACCCCACTGAAAATGAGATACTGCATCTTGGCCAGGCTAACCTGTATCAGTACATTGTAGAAATGGGTAAAATTAGGACCCCTCTGAAAATGAGAGCCTACATCTCATCAATGCTATCCTGTCAGTACAATGCCAATATGGATAAAATTATGACCCCACTGAATATGACATACTGCATCTCAGCCAGGCTACGCAGCTGTGCCAGTATATTGCAACAATGTTATAATACCATCAAGAGGTTCTGAAGATATAAGAACATTAGGAGCAAAGCTTGAGAGATTCCAACAGTTTTAAATGGAAATACAGGGAAAAGGAGGCTGCCTTTCAGGGAAATGCTTTATTCAATCTGGGAACACTGCAGTTGACACCTCTATGACTCTTTGTAATGCCCTAGGATGCCCCTTGCAACCTCAGAAAATGCCTAAAACATTAGCTGACTAGCATTTATTTACCCTTCCTACAAGCATAAAACTATGAGAGTTCCAATGCCTTTAATTACATAGGTCCTGAAAAGGTCAATATAAATCAACTCTTTAATTCCTTTAGGTAAATATTGCAAAGATTGGTGTGAATGATGGTGTATTAGGACTTGTGTACATACTGTATATCTCATTCCTACTAGTTACCTTTCCCAGGGAAAGGGGGGGCTGTGGGATTTTATTCCCATGAGTTTTTATTTAGATTCCTTAGATTGGTTCTGTACGTTTGTTATACATTGACACTGTACTGAAATTGGTACATATCAGGTTCATGGTCTCATTTTCTTGGGGGTCCTTGACAAATAGTTTTGTTTTTTTTGTTTTTTCATTCAGCACTTATACTTACAATTGATATTATCATGTATTAAATGCTGTTACAACACTGAAGGCTTTAAAGTTATGTAGTGCATTAACTGGTTGACAGTATAGTTGAGAAAATGTCTCAAGCTAAGCTCTATATTATATTTCATGTGAAACATTTGCTCACTTTGAGTAAACGTCACTTTAAACCCTCTGTATGCCATATGTGTATTTGTGTGTATATGTTTGTGTATGTATATATATATATATATATATATATATATATATATATTCATAACAAAAAACTCAATTTCATGCATCAGTTAGGGTTGTTCCACAGTGACAAAAGTGAGGAAATTTGATGTTAGAGTTCTCACTCCCCTTGCACACAACCCCCACCCAACCCCCACCAACAGGCATCAGGGTGTGCGTTGGGGTCATCAGTCCTAACTCTCACCCCATCCCATATGCAAATAAGCTGAGGTGGTGCAGTATAGGAGAATGGGGTGAGAGTTAGGACTGATGACCCCAGTGCTCACCCCAATGCCTGTTGGTAGGTGCAGGGCGGGGTGGGGTACAAGGGGTGGGAACCCTAACATTGAATTTCCTCACTTTTGTCACTGTGGAACAACCCTAACTCATGCATTAAATGGATTTTTTTGCCATGAATTTCCCTTCTTTTTGAGAATGTGCACTATAAATAGTGAAGTAACGGCAATGCAAACACAAGTGCAAAAGCTAACACACACGGTGATGTAAACGTAAACAATAATGCAACCAGTAATACAAACACAACCACAAACATTAATGAAAACAGAAATGCAAACGTAAGTGCATACAGAAACGCAAACTGTAATGCACACGGGCATGGTAACACAATTGGAAATGCAGACACTTACGGTAACAGCAACGATGACACCAAAGGAAACACAAACAGAAATGCAAAAGCAAATGGAAGCGCATATGCAAATGCAAATGGAAGTGCACTTGGTGAAGCAAAAGGAAACACAAATGAAAACAGTAATGGAAAAGCAAATGTTAACAGTTAAGCAAACGCAAGCGCAAATGAAAATGCAAAGGTTAATGCACACAGTGACATAGATGGGAATGGTAATGCAAACAGAAATACAAACACAAGCATATATGGAAATGCAAATGGTAACGCGCATGGTCATGGTACTGAATAGGAAATGCCAATGGTAACTGTAACAGCAATGATGATGCCAAAGGAAACGCAAACGGAAGCATGTACTCAAAAGCAAATGGCAATGCACACGGTGATGCAAAACAAAATGAAAACAAAATCAGTAATGGAAATGCAAATGTTAACAGTAACGCAAATGCAAGCTCAAACGAAAATGCAAAGGGTAACGCACATGGTGGCATACACAGGAACGGTATAGCAAACAGAAACGGAAATGCAAGCATGTATGGAAACACAACTGGTAATGCACACTGTCACGGTACCACAATAGGAAATGCAAATGCTAAAGGTAAAAGCAATGATGATGTCAAAGGAAACGCGAACGCAAATGGAAGCATGTACACAAATGCAAATGGTAATGCAAATGGTGACACAAAATGAAATGCAAACAAAAAGAGTAATGGGAATGCAAATGTTAACGGTAACACAAACACAAGCACAACCGAAAATGCAAAGGGTAACACATGGTGGCATACATGGGAACAGTAATGCAAATGGAAACACAAATGCAAGCATGTACAGAAATGCAAATGGTAACACGCATGGTCACAGTAGCGCAATAGGAAATGTAAATGCTAATGGTAACAGCAACAATGACGCCAAAGGAAACACAAACATAAGCATGTACGCAAATAGTAATGCACACAGTGATGCAAAATGAAATGAAAACAGAAATAGTAATGGAAATGCAAATGGTAGCAGTACTGCAAATGCAAGCACAAATGAAAACACAAAGGGTAAGGCACACAGTGGAGTAGACGAGAACGTTAATGCAAACGGTTACAGAAATGCAAGTGGGAACGCTAACTGTGACAGTAACGAAAGTGCACTCCCTTTTTTTCACCAACAGCTGCATAGAGAAACACAGTGAACACAAAGAATGTATGCATAATGGGCCTTGGAGCAGAAAATGAGCACTTGGAATACTAAATTGCTTATATCTCAGGAACTGTATAACGTAGAAAAAAAATTAAAATATCATATAAATTATGACTTTCCTGGCTAGTTTTGTACTTAACCCCACAGGTGGGGGGCTAAACATTTTTTGATGAAAAGTCCGTATCTCTAAGCATTTCCGAGATACGGGCCCCAAAAGGCGCTGCAGACGCCGTAATGTTAGTCTATGGAAAAAAGCATCAAGTTCAGAGTACCAAAACTTTGCATGCATGTAATATTTTGTCAACAAGCCCCCAAAAGACACATCTGTGGGATGTTGGCAGTCTTCCCTCCACATTTCAGCCCCAAAGACCAAACTGTTCTTTTGTAGCAGGGTAGCAAAGAATTCCTGTTATTTTGGGCATAGTGTCGCAAAGTAGTGTCGTAAATCATGACACTTTCTCAAAAAAAAATCATGAAAGAGTCACAAGTGTGACACTATTTTGTGACACTACAGTTTATAAAAATTTGAAAAAAATATTTCTGGGGTGTTTAACCCCCCCCCCAAAAAAAGACATGGCTTGCATCCTCAGGGTGTGACTAGGTGAACACAAAAATAATTGTGTCCCTAGTGGGTCCCAAATTTAAATGCCAAGCATTTTATGTGACCACTAACTCAAAAAAAATGGCTGACTCATGGCACTACAGGGGTCATTTATGACAATAAAAATTGCATTTGTGACACTGTTGAACTTTTTAACTTTTCCCATTGACTATAATGGGAAAATTGTTTTTTTTTTTTAATAACTTTTGAACCAGTTAATATTTTTCCACAAAATCTTTGAAAGGCACATTGGGGATGCTGGGAACATGTTCCCTGAAGTTTTCGGACTGGTCACTTAGACCATGCGACCTGTAGGTGTGAGCAAAGAATGCCCAAAAAAGCATAAATGCACTACAGAATGTCACTTTATAACTCCACAACCGTATATCCGAAAATTACAAAACTTGCTAGATCTAGAGATCTATGGTACCGCTCTGGGTCTGCCAAATGTCAGGCAAATCCATCATACAGTGGCAAAGTTATTAAGATGCAAAATTTCCACTTTAACCTTAAATGGGGTACTCAACCCTAACTATAGTGGCACTACCTTGCCACTATATATATATATACATATATACATATATATTTATATATATATATATATATATATATATATATATATATATATATATATAGAGAGAGAGAGAGAGAGATGTGTGTGTGTGTGTGTGTGTGTGTGTGTGTGTGTGTGTGTGTGTGTGTATATATATATATATATATATATATATATATATATATATATACATACTGCAAGAAAACATCTAGAAATCTCAGTGTCCAAGAGACATCAGCTGACTATACATTAAATCTCTATATACGCACAGTCATCCTGGTCCTAAACCACATCACACAATGAGCAAATCAGTTTTCACGCAACCAGAACTATCTTCTATCAGTCCCCCTGCAACCAGAACTGATTTTCCATCACAAATATGGCTGGTACTTTTACATTGTAAAAACCTTCAACTGGGCCCTAAAAATAAAACTACCTTAAATAAAAAATAAAACAAATTAATTAATTATTGTTTACCTGATCATCACACTCTTCTTACACACATAAATAAATTAGAAACATTAAGTATTGCTTATAGTTTTCATTACAACTGTTTCTTTATTGACAGTGAAAAATCCCCCTTCTATCTTTACCTGCTCATCAGGGAAATCTCTTCTTCTTGACCTGATAGTGAGATAATTGAGTCTCTGGCTCTAAAACAGGCCTATGTTGTCTGTGTGTACAGTATGTTAGGAGAGTAACATTCTACCAGTGGAACTGAGAAGCATTTTGAATCACTGTATTCCATGGTAAACATTCCACGATAAACATTCTATGTCTTGAATGTGGGGAAAAACAGAAAAAAAAACCAGGATGAATAAAGTAGGCAATATAGTAATATAGTAATACTTTATAATTAATGGGTTCCATTTTTTTACATTGACAAAACCGTGTATTAAATACTGTAACACCTGAGTAGGTGTTATGGCATTCACACACCTGCTTCCAATTGAAAGTGCAGTGCAGCTCGAGTCTTTCAAAACATTCTGCCTCTCAAAAAGTACACTTAATCATAAACACTCACCTCATCAGCCACTGTAAAACTTTAAGCACATTTTCTTCTTTCCACCGACTACCTAGCTTTCTCCCAAATCTTTCACCTCTCCCCCTCCCTCTGCAGATCACAAGACTCCACTGCCAGGCTACACATAGCAACGACCATAGCAACGTAAAAAACAAACAAACAGCCAGCTGGAAGATTCAAATGGACGTTTTTTTCTTCTTCTTTCTCTTTGCAGTTAAAGCTAATGAAATTGCAGTTCTAACACTTTCTAACAGTTCATTTAATATTTCTACCCATTACAAAGTACTCTGCCTACCAAATAAAGACAATCTATGACGTAAGGTACGACTGTCTATTTTATTCATCTTCAGATCTCTCAGTGACGTGAAAAAATGGAACCCATTGAATTATATAAAGCAAAATATGGGGTGCAGTGTGCTTAACTCGAATTTAACACACACCCTCATTGTTGGATGGCTATCATAAACCCCCTCGGGCTTCTCCCTCGGGGTTTATGTGCCATACAACAACTCGGGTGTGTGTTAAATTCTCGTAACACACTGCACTCCATACTTTATCCTATAAATAAACAAAGAGAAAAGATGGGAAACACAGTTACATAGGCAGAGGCACATCTAAACTGCTCAACTATATTGCTGATGTTTATAAAATCATGTACATTTTTATCATATAAAGGTATTTTCAGGTGAAGTCTACCACCCCTCCCACCACCACCACCACCAAAAAAAGGCAGCTTGGGAGGTTTAAAGTTTTTTTCTTATTAACCTTTCACCTCAATTCTATTGCCGTTTTCCTTTTATCTACTAGACCACAACACATAAGTAAAAAACAAAAAAAAAGAGATGGTTGCCTTCAATGAAAGTATATAACTACAGTGTAATGAACATTAAGTTTTAAATACTACTTATGTTTTACAAATTTACAGATGTTACAGTGCATTTATATGGTAATTTACATGTTAAAGAGAAAATATTTATTTTCAACCAACTCTCCTAATAAATACTTTTACTGCAAAGTACTGTACCAGTTAACCTATTGCTGAGATATGCCATTTTATTCATTAATAGGGACTACTTTTTTCAGATTTTAGATGTTGTAGAGGTAATGTATTGTACACTTTTTTGAAAATAGTAAATAAGTTTTAATCCCTATCAGAGTAAATCAAACTAATTATTTTATGACAGTGGCCCATTTTATAAGTCTGATAAGCCACTCAAGGGTGTGCATTAAAGGATTTTAATGCACTCCCAGGGGCAAAAGGACACTCACACTTTGGCCCCGTGCCTTAGCATGCCCCTGGGGCATGCATTAAAATCCTTCAGAAAATGGAGACATTGAAACTCGCTTCCTGATTGGCTGAAACAGCTTGCGACCCGGGCTGTTATTTCTTAACAATGGCCCACTGAATAACAAGGTCCCCGTGAACAGCACCCATCACATCCTAATATCACTCATTCCTCACTCCAACGCTATGAAGAGCCAGAACCTTACATTGTCTCCCACTCTCGCAACTGCCACTACCTGGCACTGCGGCTCCTTCTCATTCCAAAATTAAAATGAAACTGCGGCTCCTTCATTGACAAACACTCTCTTTTTAAATAAAAACAAATTACCTTCTTGATTTCTCGCCCCAGACGTCATTGGCTGACTTCTGTATCCCTCAATACTCTCACAAAACAGCACATGATTTCTGCTGTACAGCTCAACGTCTTGCTCCCGCCTCTCACTCTGGCAAATAAATAATATATTTAAACATAAAGCGAACAGTTAACCGAGCAGGTTAAAAAATTTAAACAAAACAATTCCTCAGACATTGCTATCAAAATGTAGCACTGCACCACACTACCAAAAACACAGATAACAAACAGCACCCCCTAGTGGCACTAAATGGACTATTTTACACAAGCCAACATTTCAGTAAAGTTTTACTAGCATTTTACAATATTTTTAATAAAATCATTATTTTTAAAAAATTACTAAAAATATAAACCCATTATCTAAATGTAATAATACCCTCCAGGGTGGGCATTATGGGATGTAATGGACCTTCCAGGGGCTATAAGACCCTCTGCCTGTGGTGGTGGGCCTCATTATGCCCCTGGGCGGTCCGTTACATCCCAATAATGCCCACCCTTTGGGGTATTATTACTTACTTAATGCACACCCTGTTGTGGCTTATTACTTATGTGTCTATATATACATTTGTGTGTGTGTGTATGTATACTGTATACATATATGTATGTGTGTTTGTAGTTATATGTGTATGTATGCATATGCATATGTATATGTATATATATGTGTGTGTGTGTGTGTGTGTGTGTGTGTGTGTCTGTGGGTATGTATGCATATGTGTGTGTGTGTATATGATATACATATATATGTATATATATATATATATATATATATATATATATATATATATATATATATTATATATATCTATATATATATATGTATATGTATGTGTATGAGTGTATATATATGTATATGTGTATACTGTATATGTATATGTGAATGTATGTATGTGTGTATGTAAATGTGTGTGAATATATATATGTAACACACACATGTAGATATATGTATAATATTATTTTAATTTCAGCTTGCAATTAGGCCTCTTTTCAGCATTGTGTCTTTCATTGACTGTGCTCATTAAAACACAAGGACACTTGCAATAAAAGTTGTAAGCTCTTCTTACATGTATTAGGGAGAATAGTATCCCAAGGTTTTTCTATTAGTAGAATGCTTTTTTGAAACTTACTGAGACAGTTTAAAATTTATATGAGAAGAGCTCTCTACTTGTTGATAATTCTTGATAAACTTTGCCCTTCAGGGGCTTCTCAGCTAAAAGCATACTGGTGTTAATTAGCTTCTCTGAAGCAATCTTGTTATGTTTCAAAAGTACTTTAAATCATTGCTACACACACACAAACACACACACACTGGAAGATACGACCAAGCATGTAATTTGAGACTGCTCTGCAGTTAGGTACTGTTACCTGCCTTGCAGAAGTTCTACAAATGCTGCTTAATAAGTCACTGAAGAACTACAAGGCTGCCAAAAGAACTAGAATTGATCTATTTGACTGAGCTCTGTACATATGTTTAGTCTGCAGCACTGCAAGGGTTAAATTGAAGGGCTGCAAAGTTGTGGAAGGATCATTTGAATACTCCAAAGGAAGTGTTCTTTGGTCTGAATCCTGTAGCTCATTTATAGAGTTGACGCAATAGGGCTGCAGACTCTTCCTACCTGCAGCCCTAAAAATGAGGGAGGATCTGAAGAGGCTAGAAAACTGGTCCAAGGAATGGCAGTTGAGTTTCAATGCAAAAAAGTGCATGATTATGCACCTAGGGAGAGGGAATCCTAGGGCTGACTATGAACTAGCTGGGGTAATACTGGAGGTCACCACAGAGTAAAGGGATCTAGGGATAGTCATAGAAGACAACCTCAAAGTGGCTGAACAGTGTGACAGAGCAGTTGGAAAGGCTAACAGAATGTTAGAGTGCATAGGGAAGGGTATAACAAGTAGAAGGAGGGAAGTGATGGTACTGTTGTACAACACCCTAGTAAGGCTTCATCTGGAGTACTGTGTTCAATTCTGGAGGCCCAGTCTCCAAAAAGACATAGACAGGATGGAGATGTTACAGAGGAGGGCGACAAAAATGTTGTCAGGGATGCAGCAATAAGTCATTTGAGGAGAGACTCAGAATTCTAAATATGTACTCCCTGGAGGAAAGGGGGGACATGATAGAGACCTTCAAAGATCTAAAGGGGATCAACAGGGTACCAGAGGGGAGCATCTTTCACATGAAGGGAAATAGCAGACCAAGGGGGCACAGCATGAGACTAAAAGGTGGAAAACTTAGAGGGAATTTGAGGAAATTCTACTTCACTGAAAGGGTGGTGTTGAGATGAAACTGTCTCCCACAGGAAGTGGTGAGGTGTGGCCACAGTTCAGGGATTCTAGAATGCATGGGATAGGCACATGGGAATTATCAAGTTGGGGTGGTGGGGCTTGTAGCATCTAGGGTACCTTAAGCATTAGAAAGAAGGATAAGGCAGGCTGGATGGGCCACAAGGCCCTTATCTGCTGACAACATATATGTATCTATGTAATTTATATTTTATGTCTAAGAAACTTTTTAAAATAGGTAGGTTACCATCTCCTCTCTGCACAAGATGTGGACAGGATGAGGGTTCCCTTCTACATATTTTTTGAGTCTGCTCTAAAGTTGCACTGCTGTGGAACTTAACTAAATCTAAAACTGACACCCTGTTGGGGTTAAATGGCTTGTTTACACCAGAAATTTGTATGCTGGGGGACTACAACTTGATACAAGTGAAGGAGAGAAGATATTACATGGCTTTAATCTCTCTGTGAAAAAAGTAGTCCTAAGGCACAGGCTTGACCAGGTTTTCCATTCATATAGGGAGTGGTTGCAGGAGCTATTGTTTAACCTTCATGTGGAGCATATGATTGCAAGTCTTCACCATAAATATAAGTTATTTGATAAGAATTGGGGCAAACTACACACTATATATACAATCCAGAAATGATCATTCCATTTCATCAGTATTATGGCCTGAGTTTACAATGATTTTGGTTTCATTTGTATGCTGGTTTGTTTATTTTATCTCAGTGCTCTGATACTTTCATTTTACAGTTTCTATTATGGATACTTATGGGTCACTCTGCTGGGGTGGGATGGGGCAGTGGGAGGATGTTTTTTGATGTTTAATGCTTGCCTTCCACTCTGTTCTGTTATATATCTCTTGTATTTTATTAATAAAGTGTATTACATTTAAAAAAAGACTGGTAACCATATTCTGATCTCAAACTACTGACCAATATCAATCCTATCACCCCTGTCTAAGGCTCTCAAGAGGATGGTTTCTGACCAACTTGTCACCTACCTCAGCCATTACAACCTCCTCTGCGCCCACCAGCTTGGCTTCTACAGGCAACACCGCACCACCACAGTCCTAGTAGAATACATTAACTTATTCCATGTGTCCCTAGATAAAGGCCATCTGCTGGGGTCTATCTTTATTGACCTAACCAAGACCTTTGACCTGGTAAACCATGCACTTCTACCAACTAAGCTACACACACCTGGCCTCTTAGCTGACAGTGTCCAATGGTTTAGTAGCTACCTCACTGACCGAACACAGCAAGTTAGGATTAATGGAGTCTGCTCGGATCCCAGGCCTGTCACAGTAGGGTTTCCACAGGGCTCTGTCCTGGGACCCCTCCTCTTCAGCCTCTTCTTCAATACCTTACTGGTAGCCTGTCCTACATCAAGGATGCTACTTTATGCGGATGACTCTGTAATCAGTGCTAATGGACCCAGCCAGGAGACCTTCACCCAAGATCTTTAACTCAGTTTTGCATCACTTGAACAATGGTTCCTGCAAAGCAAGCTAGTAGTAAACTACAAAAAGACAAAGATAATGCTTTTCTCTGGCATACAAAAAAATAAATAAATAAGGTACCCCCCTCACCATCTTGAATGCAAAGGGACCTGCCCTGTGCCAGGTTCACACTTTTAAGTACCTGGGCATCAAAACAGACCAATCACTTTCCTTCACTCCCACATTAATCAACTGATTTGCAATATCAATAGAAAACTTGGTGCACTCTTTACGCTGAGGTTTAACCTTAAAACCAAGGTGGTAGTCTTTAGCTCCATTATCCCAATGATTGACTAAGGCATCCTGGTCTATGGTGCCACCTCAGAAACAGCTCTAAACAGGGTTAAGATGGCATTAAAAAAGCATGTCACTTTGTCTCTGGAGCAGCCAAAACCACCCACACCTGTGCACTCTACTCCCTCACAAACTGGCTACCCCTTACTAGTAGGATAAAATATCAGACCTGTCTGCTGGGAGCAAACACACTCCTTGGTCTCACCTTCCCTGGGATACAAACTCTTCTAACCCCTTACAAAATGCCTATGGTACCCAAAGCTTAATCCATGGCCATCTCTCTGTCCCCTTCTGCAGAAGTATCCTGGCCAAGCATTCATTTGCAGCCAGGGCCCCTCAGTGGTTAAATCATATTGATATGCCACTTCGTGAGCTCTTGAAAATTGGGCAGTTCAAAAAGGTTCTCCTGGCTGCACTCTTGGCTGGTTCTTATAGCTGTCCCTAGCAAATACTCCCCCCAACGAACAAACTTGCACCACTCCCACTAATTTGGGTCAACTTGGTAAATCTACAAGCACTATAGGACATTATGCTTCACTTGCCCTGTCTTGTGTGCTCTGACAATGCTTAATTTGGTGCTTCTCTCCTGCATGATGCTTATTGTATACCTACTCTAGTTACACTGAATTGTTGTCTACATATCCTTTACCTTCTGTACATATCCGGTACTGTGCACCAATCTTTAACTGAAATGTATTATATCCTGTATTTTTGTACTACTCTTAAACCGGACATGGGACCTTTGCAAATGAGCAGTTGTGCAGAAATGTATTTATCCAGTTTTACTAAATATATATATATATATATATATATATATATATATATATATGTGTGTGTGTGTGTAGACTTAGGGGTGTCTCTTACAAGATAAGAAGGTTATCTCATGCTGTTTTGGACTGACAGAACAACTCAGCATTGCTTCACTGTCCTCTTGCCCAAAATAGCATGAGATAACCTTCGTATCCCATAAGACACCCTTAAGTCTACATATTAATATATAAATTTTGTCTTGGATTACCTTGACTATCACCTTCAATTAAGTTGTTCCTGGTTGCAAGACCTCCTGTTCACGATGTCACAGGGGCAGGCTATCCAGGTTGGTTGTCTCCTTCCACTTTCATGTTCTATCTTCCCTTGGACATTGCCTTCCTTCCGTTGTGAGTGTCAAACTTGTACTTCACCCCAGTTTTATCCTGTGATGCTGATTTCACTTTCCCATCTAGGATCATCTGGTCTCAACACCTTCTTTGAGATGGGTCGCAACAGGACAGTATGCAGCATGTGCCCCTATTTCTGCTCTCCAGCCAGTCTGGTGAATTGTGTTCCCTCTACTTGATCATCTCTAGCCCTCAAAAGGATAATATGGCTTCTGGCAGATCATCAGAGGATCATATGAAAGTTTCAGTCTCTACCTTATCACAGTCCTTAATGACATAAATGCTGCAGAAACTTCTGGAAAAAAATGAGTCCATGTCAAAGCCCAAGAGGTCAAGAGATGAGCCAAAGAAACCCAATATGGAGACTAAAACACACAGCAGGAGGGAGTTAACACCCCTGATAAGACAGAAAATGAGCATTTCTCAGAGGAGGAAGACGTGAACGAGGAATGGGTGAACAAGAGAAGATGTAATGGTTTGGCTATGCTCCTACAACAGTATCCATGAGATCAGCATAGTGGTATGTGAGAGTCTAAAATTTGAACAACCAATTAAAAAGGTAGACCCCCCGACATAGAGGGCTCAGGCACTGGCACCTTACCTCGATCCATGCCAGTGACCTGGGTTCAGGAATTGACTCAGGTCACAGGGGTCAGCAGGGGGAGGATAGGATTGAGCATATGATAGACTGCTCTCCTATCCTGGGGTGGGATTGGGGATCACCTTGCTCGGTAGCGGCCCCCAGTGGATACTGGGGGCACTAGACGATCGGCGCATTGAGGGAACGTGAAAACAGAAAACTGCTCCGCAGACTGCTGCATGATGGCTGCCAACCCCAGGCACCTCTGAAGACTCCCTGGAAACCACAAAACACCTCAGCAGCAACCAGAACCGAAGAAGAATAGTGTGTAGGTCTGCTCCACCGGTGTCTTCTCGCTTGGAGGAGGGTGACCCACCCAGTGAAAGGGTTGCACCGGGGCTACCCCATGAAAGCTGCAGATATAAGTTAGGTGGCTGAGGGGGAGATAGTAGGTGGATGTCTGTGGTCATGGCGGCCTGAAGGAGAGGCAGCTCTGGAGCACGTAGGAGAGGATGAAACAGATAAATACAAAAAAAAAAGGTAGACCCACTCATGAGATAAAGGAAAAAGATTTCCACCTTCTTCCCAGTGTGTTAAGCACTGGAGATCCCACTTTTCAAGAAATGGGATGCCCCAGACCCAGCCAGAACAATGGAAAAATTGGCCTTCAACAGGATGTGTTCAGTCACAGTGGACAAGCAGGACTTATGGTCAGTTGATCCCAAAGAAAATCCACAAATAGACCCTCTTGACCAATGCATAGTTTTACCTTCTGAAGGTTCCACAGCTTTAAAGGAACTAGCAGATGAAAAGGTAGAGGATGCCATAAACAAAGTGCACAAGATGTTAAGTATGGCAACCAAGGCATCCACGGCATCCATTTACTCTACCAGAGCAATTCTGAGGTGGTTAGAAGTCATCCAGGGAGATATACCCAAAACTAGCAAGCATATGACCACAGTGCAGTACGCTGTGCAGGCCATTAGGTATGTGGCAGACACAACCATGGATATATTCAAAATTAGTAGTAGTAGTAAAGTTTATTTTTATATAGGTAAGAATGGTTTACAGCATCATTGGGTCACAGACCCTTTTTCAAGATGCACCTGTTCCCTCATAAATTTTAAAAATACTTAAAAATACACAAAATGGAGATGTGTGCCTGAGCCACCATCATTCAAGTGAGAAGTATTTTTTTTAACTCTATCACTCTGGTTCAGGTGTGGATGTACCCCTCATTTAGTCCTTGGGCTGCCACGCGACATCCTCCCCAAGCCAGCCAAACTGGGTGGCCAGCAGCCTGCTCCCTGCATTGTGGTTCTCCCTGGGGGAGGTGGGATACTGAGATCAACCAGGGGCCCCAGTTGAGGTTTTCACCTGGGAGGTCACTCAGGAGGATGCACAGGGAGCATCATCCTACAGCTGTCCCCATGAGTTTTCCACTTACAGTTTCCCCTGGAGGCATGGACATGCAATGAGATCAGAGTGTAGATGTGCATGCTCTCACACATGTCCCGCAGACATCTGCTGCACCTCCACCTGAACAGTACGTGGTCCTGGCCATTGTATACATCATCTCCACTGGGTGTCACTTGTGTGCTGACAGCTCATGGCCCCCACCCCACCCTGGAGGCAAAGAGCTGTCCATAGGATGGTCATCCAACGTCCCCCTGGCAACATGGTGTTAGGATTAGGCTTGAAGAAATACATTAAACACAAAGGTGATGGAAGAGACCTAGCTAGAAAAAAATCAAGCTACCTCCCCAATTTCAGGAAGGATAGATTTCAAAATCATTCTCAAAGAAGACAAAAAATGAACTACTTTCAAAACAAAGATTCCAGAAAGTTCAGCTTCAAAGTTTGTTTTTTTGTTTTTTATTAAATGAGGACAGTTTTCCAGCAACAGTAGCGGAGGAGGATGTGCCAGAGGAAGAGGAAACAACTGACCATCCTATGGCAATGGAGGATATCAAGCATGATGAGTACAAGGCCCAGGGAACAGGATGATGACGGTTGGAGACTCCACCTCTTTCCAAAAACATGGGCCAAAACAATAATGGACAAATGGGTGCTTATAACATAGAGTTCAGACAGTTATCTAGAAACAATAGATTTGTGGATTCACATATATCTCCAAGCAGATCACCACTACTACAAGTCATGGCCTTACTAAACAGATTAGTACAGGATGGAGACAATGTGTCAGTGCCAAAACAAGACCAACAATCTGGAGTATACTCCATATTCTTTCTGATGTCAAAATATACAGGGGATCTCTGTTCCATCTTGGACCTGAAATTCACCAACCAATCCATCCAATACAAAAAATTCAAATTGGAGAAGCTTCATACAACCATTGCGGCAGTTGGAATGGAGGTCTATCTGACCTCAATATATATCAAAGATGTATACCACCACATACCAATATGGCAAACATACCAAAAGTTCCTAAGATTCTGTGTTCTCAGTATCCAGTTCCAGTACAAGTGCCTAGCTTTTAGTCTAGCATCTGCCCCAGAGAATACACAAAAGTAATGGTGGTTCTGGCTGCACTTCTAAGTAAGGAGGGAATGCACATCATCACCTATCTAGAAGACTGGTTGATCAGAGCAAGGTTCAAGTTGTCAGCACTGTAAGCAACAGGGAGAGCACAGGAAATACTGACCCAGCATGACTGGATAATTAACAGAACAAAGAGCAACTTCAGTCCAACTTTGACCCTGGAACACATGGGACCGGTATTTAATATGGCATGAGGCTTTGTACTGTAAATCCATCAGATGAGCAAATCAATAGCCTGATATCACATTGTAACAGGATATTGTCCCGCAAGAACTCTATTGCATGGGAGTTAATGCAACTCCTGAGAATCTAGGCATCTTGCATTGACCTGCACAAATGAGTGAGACTGCAGATGGGATCCCTCCAAAGGTTTCTGCTGGACAACTGGGGTGATGGTGCTCAAGATCATCAGAAGACACTGCTGTTGCCAACTCAAGTGAAGCAGTCCATACAACGGTGAACTCGAAGGCAAAACCTCATGCAGGCAGCTACCCTGGATAGACAAGTGTTCACCACAATAGTCATGGACACATGTCTGAAAGGATGGGGTGCAGTTCTGGATGAGACAGCAGTACAGGCAAGTGGTTAGCAGCAGAGTCCAGTCTACCAGTCAAAGTGGTAGAAACCAGGGCAGTCAGACTAGCCTTTTTGTGATTTCCACCATGAATTCAAGATCAACACATCAAAATAAGAGCAGACAACAGGATCATGATGGCCTACATCAGCAAGCACGGTGGCACAAAGACAAAGCAGATATTCAGGGAAGCTAACCTCCTGCTAACATGGGCAGAACACCATCTATCCAGCCTGTCAGCCATCCATTTAGCTAGGGAATTGAACAAGCAGGAAGACAGGCTCAGCAGGCAGATGTTACATCCCAGAGAATGGCACCTCAATATGCAGGTGTTTTGCACAATTCAAATCCATTGGGGACCTCCCAATCTCAATCTCATGGCCACAAAATGAAACCCTCAGATTACACACTTCATCTCAAGATTCAAAGAAATAGAAGCAGCAGCAGTGGATGCCCTGTTCATACCATGGGAATTCAAAATTGTGTTAATCTTTCCACCAGTGTTGCTGTTACTGCAAATAATTCAAAAAATCAGGAATCCAGGGCAATTGTAGTCTTCATTGTCCCAAACTGGGCCAGGAGAACATGATTGGCTTCTGTCATACAGATGCTATCAGACAATCCAAATCCACCGCCGAACAGTGTAAACCTGTTGTCTCAAGGGCCCAATCTGCATCCTGCTCCCCATTCTCTCAAACTGACAGTATGGCTGCTCAGAGGAATTGTTAAAAGGACTGTTAGCAACAGGTCTTTCAGACAGGGTAAAAGACACTATGCCGCAATCCCACAGAGGATCACTGAATAAACCTTATGTCAAACATTTGTTGATTTTCTCAAAGTGGTGCCAGAGTCATGCCATTGATACCACATCCTGTTCAATACTGCAAATCCAAGAATTCCTGCAGGATGGTTTTGATAAAGGCCTAACCACCGCATCCTTGAGAGTTCAAATGGTGACAATGGGAACAATTCAAAGCACAATCAACAGGTCACGACTGGGAACACACCAACAGCACCTCACTTTTCTCAAGGCTATAGCCAACATTAGACCTAAACATAAATCACCATTAGCTCCCTTGCAGCTGAACATCATCTTGGACAAATTGACTAAGGAAGCATTTAAACCCAAAGAAGACATTTCTTATTATTTTCTCACTCTCAAAATAATGTTTTTCATTGCTATATGTTTCTCACGTAGGACAAGTGAACTCCAAGTCCTGGTCTGTAATGAATCCTTCCTGATCATCCATGATGACAGAATCATATTTAAGACAGTTCTATTTTCCTCCTGAAATTGTCATCACCATTTCCTTCGACCCAAAAGATTTAATTCCTGTCCTTTGACCTGGGAACAGGCAACCTGCAAAGAGGACAGTTACTGAATCTGGTTGTCATCAGAACTGTTAAAATCTATTTGGACAAATCAGTGGCCTTCAGGAGATCAAAGAAATTTTTTGTTCTCTTCCTTGAACAAAGACAAGGACTGCCAGCATCTAGGTCAACCATCACTAGATGGTTGAAGGCAGACATCATCATTGAGGCATACAAGGCCTCCACCCTTCAAGTGCCAACTAACCTGAAAGCCCATTCCATGAGAGCAGTGCCTACTTCATGGGCAGACATCTATTGTATAGATCTGTGCTGCTTCTACCTGGACTTCAGTGTACACTTTTTCCAAACACTATAGACTTGATACCTGGGACAGTGATAAGACCAATTTTGGCTACAAGATTCTTCAGACAGTTACCAAGTAGTTTCTCCTTTTCCCACCCAGCTTAAAACTGATACTGCTTTGTAAAGGGACACTGTCAACCAGTTTTGCATCATGTTATTTCTAGTTGAAACCCCACATTTTATTATTGCTTACATTCTCTAAAATACATTGGTTATTTATCCACTATATAATAAAGAAAGAAAACTCTAATTGGAGAATATTCTGGGTTCTCCAAGTAGGAGTTCTAAATAGCAATTAAGCACCCTCTTAAACTCAGATAATCCAGAAACTATGAAAAGACAATACAATTCTGTAAAAAAATGGAACAGAAGATGTTGCATTTGACTTAAATAGCAAGGATTATCAAGAAGGGTAGGAGATAGTGCAATATAAATAGATTTAGCTAATAGAGAATTGTGCAATAAACAACTGACGTTTACCAAATGACTAGCAAAATACTGTTTGGAATAGTAATGGTTTATATTAATAATGTACTGAATAATTTGATATGTGATTTTTAATATTGAAATGTATGGATTATTGTAATTATATTGCTGTCTGATATATTTGTAATGACAATTTTTAACTTGTCCATCAAAACTAAAGAATTTAATAAAAATCATTGATGATGCTTTTTGTCTTATCTACTTCCATTCTAAGCAGAACTGAAATACATGCTAATAGTGTAATTATACCAAACTTCTATTGCTTCAGATTTTTGTTTTTCTACTCATGCATACTTCTGGAACATAAGGAACACTTCAAGATAGAGCAGCAATTCATGATGCAATAGTTTCCTCTCCTCCCACTGCATTGAAAGTGGATAGACTGTGTTGGGATATTCCCAAGTCCAGGAAAGATTCGGTGGGTGCTGATCAAACAAGTTTTGGCAGAGCCACTACGGCTGAAAATGTAATTAACTTGATAAGAGTGTTTCATGGGCTTAAACATAAACATGAATTGTATTTAGTAAGGCCTACAATACCCTTCCACATATGACTTGTGAACAAGCTGGCAGCCTGGGTGTGGGTCACAAGGTGGTAAATTGGGTTTGGAACTGGTTGAATGATAGAAGATGGAGAGTCATGGTAAATGGTGCTCAATCTAAGGAAAGGAGTGTGTAGGGATCAGTCCTGGGCCCAGTTTTATTTTATGTCTTCACAAATGAAATTGTGGAGGGGCTGGAGGGGAAAGTGTGCCTTTTTGTAAATGGCATTAAGATCTGCAACAGGATGGACACTCCAGGAAGAGTGAAAATAATGAGGAGGGACAAAGGAAAACTAAAGGAATTGTCTAAAATGTTGCAGCTGAGATATGATGCAAAAAAAAGCAAAATCATGCATTTAGGTTGCAGGAACCCTGGGGAGGATTATGGGGGGCAGAAACTGATGGTCACCAAACAGAAAAGGGATTTTGGGGTAATCATATTGGGTGCCCTAAAGGTGGCTAAACAATGTACAAAGGCTTTGGGGAGAGCCAGTTTAGTGCTGCGGTGCATAGGCAGAAGTATTACCAGCAGAAGGAAGGAGGTGGTGAGGCTGCTGTGCAGATCATTGGTGAGGCCTCATTTGGAATATGGTGTCCAGTTCTGGTAGCCGCATTGCCATCATGTAACTTTAAATCACAAATGGGTTAAACAGTTTAATTTTAGTCAGATTACATTTAAGGTACATGATTATAATTTTGTGAATCACTACTGCTCTTTGTACTGAAGTCACTGTTAGACGTGTGGCTAACTTAAATCTTTAAGTTGTAATTGTAGAATTTTACCCAGAACCTGTATTTATTAATTTAAAAAAATATCTTTTGAGGGGGTGCTTGGTTGTGGATTATCCCAATATTTAATTTCAGCATTTTAATGGAAACCTTACACTCTGATTTTCTTATTCTGAATTTTTTGGAGTATGTTGTCAGTATTTATATTAATTCTGCTGGCTTTTCTGTTAATGTACAGGGACAGAGGACTGAGTTTGTGATTGGGTTTGAATAAGGAACACAAATATGTATTACATTGTTTTGTGATCTCCACAGGATTTTTTATTGTTTCCCCTTTAATATTAGTATACTTATATATTTTTGTTTGTTTAGGTTATTGATGTAACTGCACAATTGCTTGCTATTGCTTTTGTCTGCATCTGTTGGATTAGAGTTCCATTTTCTTTTGAAATTGTTACTTTTGCATTAATGTTTCTTTTAAAATGTTTAATATTCTGACCATATAGTTATGTCATGGACCATAACTGATCTCCAGCCTTAACCCCCCCCCCGCACACACACACACACACACACACACACACTCCATCTCTGTTACCAAGGTCCCCTTATGTGTATTCCATGCATGTTTGAAACATGTTATCATTTTGGTACCCATTATCTCTGCTGGAAGGCTGTTCCAGGTGTCCACCACCCTATCTGTAAATAAATATTTCTTCATATCCCCTCTAAATCTTCCCCCCGTCTAGCTACATATCATGCCCCCTTGTCCTTGTACATCTCTTTCTCAGCAGAAGTGAACCTTATGGTACCTTATTGATACCTTTAAGGTTTTGAATGCTTCAGTCATGTCTTCCCTTTCTCTCCTTCCCTCTAGAGAATACATATTTAACTCCCTGCGTCTTTCCCCATAGGCAATAGTTCCATCATCTCTCATCTAGAGTACAAGTTTAAAATTCCTGGCTTCACCCATGCTTACATGCATGATGTATCTTACAGCTGAGGTCTTAAGAGCTGGTGCCAAGAGATTTACTCCACACAGGTGAAGGGATACAGCTTCATCCACCAAGAGATGTGAACTGGGCATGTCGCTTTATCAATTATTTGAAATAACACAAATTTAGTTTCACATTATTGCTATGAGGGAAGCAAGTAAAATCAACCATCAGGGTTTTTAAATAAATGAATTGACATCTCTAGATGAGTGGGGGAGGGGACACCAGCAAAACAAGTTTCTCAGTTTGAAATGGTTGTAAATTAAGCACTGAAATTTAACACAGAAAGAAAATGCCAATAAAACACCATAGAAGAGGTTTCAGTTGCAAAAAAAAAAAAAAAAAGGATCAGTACTGTGGATAGTTCAATTAAAGGAAAACTACATGTCAAAATCAGGGATAGATATGTATTATTAACTTTTTATGTTCCAACCTCATTTCAGTGTTTTATTTAGTTCTAGCTGTGAGAGGAGTTTTTTTCTAACTTTCCTGGTAGTTTTATGGCCTCTGGGGCTGCTATTCAAGTTTCTTTTATTGCATCTTGTCCCAGACAATCTTCCCAGAGTGCCCTTTGTTCTGTTTAATAGCCCTTGCTGAAGGCCAGTGTCTTGTTACAGGGTCTTTTTATTTCAAATTAACCACAGTAGTGAGAACACAGCAGCCAGAGGAGTCACACTGTGAGTTTTAGGGTAAATATAATCGATAAGTTTTCTAAATATTGATAATTTATCCAGCTTTGTTCTGCTATATGTGAGTGTGTGTGTGTGTGTGTGTGTGTGTGTGTGTGTGTGTGTGTGTAAGCATGTCACTATTTAAAGTAGTTTTGTCTGCACTCCTGTTGCTATCCCTCAGTCCCTTTCAATTTTTTTTTACCAGTATCAATTAGCAGAAATAGAGCATCACTTTATGGTTTGTTAAAGTAGACCATGAATGAAAGAATATATGCAGAATTGGAATGGTTTATATAAACTAGTCTGGAAACAGCATTGAGCACATCTATTTAAAAAAACAAATCTGTGATTGCTCCTCAACAATGTTACTTTACACTGCCTCCCCCTTTCCCCCATTGCACAGCAAGAGACACTTCAGTTTATGTCAGCAGCAGTTACTGCTGCTTGCAATCTGTATAGAAATGTGTCAAGCAGAAAAAGATGGCCACTTGTCACAAAGCTGGTGCCTCAATGAACAACAATCATGTACTCCAACATGCTCACACAGACCTATGCTCCACATCAAAGACACTTTGACAAAGTGTCTGTGACTTAAAATGTACATCTGGTGAGCATGTGGGGTGCTGCTGTGGCTTGTATTGCCTGATGGCGGGTTTTATATTCAAATAAACTAGCTTTTTAATGTGACCTAGCTTAAAGGTCGTTTTGTTTTACACACTGTCCTGGGTTGCCCAACTTTTGTTGGAGCACAATCTGTTTAGAAACTGTGTCACTTTGCCTAAAATCCTGATCCCCTCATTTTGATCAACATGTTATGGACTTTTGATTCAGTTGCTTGTGTCTTGCATAGAAGACAGTGCTTGTAGACAAATCTAATCATTTTGCAGCTGTGGTCATCCATTGGCTAAGTAGGCTTTGTGATTGTGTTTATGTGAGCTCCTCCAGGAGCCCTCTGCATGATTTCTTCAGGTTTTATTGTTGCTACCAGCTAATATCAGCATTAAAATATTTAAGAAGATGCTTGCTAATGGCACAATCTTCCCATCGGTATTAGTGCTAGACATACTGTAGCTAGATGGACTTGAGGAAGGGTGAACATGGTGAGGACTGCTTAGCAATTGAGATGCATATGCAGCAAAAATAAGTCCAGATACACTAACTCAACCAACAACTGTTAAGTATCACAGTCTGCATAATACACAAGGCTTACAGTGATGAATCGTTATATGGGTTGGCTGGTTTGGGTTCCACTATTCATAATACAGGGATGAATAGCTATGGAAGACTTTTCAATGACTGCCAAATGTGATACAGTGGCAGATGTTTTGCAAAGGTATAATGGAAATTATGTCTATCAGGTATTGTTAACCAAGAACTGGATCATGTTTCCATAGAGACAGATTACATTTAGGGTACATGATGTCCCTTTGTGAATCACTGCTGCTCTCTGTACTGAATAGTTTTTAGACATGTGTCTAACTTAAATCTTCAAGTAGTGATTCTAGAATGTTACCCACAACATGTATTTATTAATTTTTTTAAACATATTTTGAAGGGGTGCCTGGATGGGGATTATCCCAATATTTATTGTCAGCATTTTAGTGGAAACTTTGCATTCTGATTTTCTTATTCTGAATTTTTTGTAGTATTCTGTCTGCATTTATATTAAATCTGTTGTCATTCCTGGTAGTGTACAGTGGCAGGGGACTGAGTTGTGATTGGATCTGAATAAAGAACACAAACATGTATTACATTGCTTTGCGATCTCCAATGGATTTTTAATGTTTATCCATTATTATTATTATGTATTTATTTTTTGTTTGTGTACGCTATTTATGTAACTGCAGAATTGCTTGCTGTTGCTTTTGTCTGCATTTGTTGCATTTGAGTTCTATTTTCTTTTGAAATGGTTACTTTCGCTTTTATGTTTCTTTTAAAATGTGTAATATTCTGACTGTGTGGTTATGTCATGGCTTTTGTTTTCATATATTTTATTGCATGTTTAGCTTTTTTGTTGTTCTTGTTGTTGTTGAGTCACTTTCTACACATCCTCATTTAGCCATCTTGCTTGTCATCATTTGTTGTTATACTCCTTGATCCTTTTACTGTAAACTATTGCAAATGATAATATGTTGCCCTTTACAATCTGCCAATGAGCAGTACTTGTTTATGGCATTGTGTTACTGGTACCATAGGCTTTATATTTAACATTATCTTAAAATTGATGTCAACAGCTGAGGACTTAAGAGATGGTGCCAAGTGAAAAACTCCACACAGGTAAAGGGATACAACATCATCCCCAAGAGATGCAAACTGGACATGTCACTTTATCAAACATTTAAAATAACACAAGTTTAGTTTTGCATTCTTACTATGAGGGCAGCAAATAAGATCAACCAGCATGGTTAATAAATAAATGAACTGACACCTCTGAATGAGTGGGGGAGGGGATACTAGCAAAACAATTTTCTCAGTTTGCAAATGGTCATAAATTAAGCAGTGAAACTTAATACAGAAAGAAAAGGTCCATAAAACACTACAGAAGAGGTTTCAACTTTCAGAAAAAAGAAAAAGTTTTGGGGATGGCACAATTAAAGGAAAACTAAATGTTAAAATCAGGAAAAGATATGGATTATTAACTTTTTTTGTGTTCTAGCTTCCTTTCAATGTTGTTTTTTTTTTCATTTCTGGCTATGAAAGGAGTTTTTTTCTGTGTGACTAAGTAGGCTTTGTGATGGTTTGTGTTTATGTAACCCAATCCTTACTTAGTATTTGGTTACTTTACTGATGTCTCCTATGGAGGGATTCAAAATGTGCACAATAGTTTGTTTCAGCAAATTCAGAGAAATCACAGAGGCACAAGACTTGGACTTTGGCTGGAGTTGTCCTTTAACTTCTCTCAAGCCAGAGAAAAGCCCCATAAAACACTATGAAGGAGGTTTTAATTTGCAAAAAAAAAGGCAGTACTGGGGAGGGCTCAACTTAAGCACTGAAACTTAACAAACAAAGAAAAGGCCCATAAAACACTGTGGAGGATGTTTCAACTTGCAAAAAAGGCAGTACTGGGGAGGGCTCAATTAACTTCTCAAACAAGAGGAAAAATAATGCTCTTCTGCTGCCATACAGACACAGGCAGCGTAGTAATGAGGCTTCAGTGGATGACATTATTTTTAACACTCTACCATGTTGTTTAGAAGGTAATTATGCACGTAGTCCTTTTCTCAAAGCAAAATGTCTGCAGGGGTATGCCCACTGCAGCCGTAAAAATGTGAACAAATAAGTGGTATGTTTTTGTTTGGTAACACTAGTATGGTGGGCTATCTGTTTTTCACTTTTGAAAAGAAATAAAGATCAGACTCAAACTACCAGCTACTTCAGCAATCTGTACTGAATGTGACCCATCATTAACTGTGTTTTTAAACTAAAGACACTTGAGGCCAAAGTGGGTTGACAGTGTCCAAAGTCACCCAATGGTTATGACTGGGAGCTCCGTAAAAAGAAGATGATGGATAATGGAACTTTACTCTTCTTGTAAGGATGGTTATGGTCATACCATTTTACAGGACTCTGAAGCCCACTCAGTGAGGAGAGACACTATTGACTAAGAAATAAAATGTCTATTATGTTGTTATTTCAATTACCTTATTATTACTTGTAGTTTTAAAAACAACAATAAGAGTTATAGAATGGTTTCTTGGGCATGGACTGGAAGTACCTATTGTTGTAAGGTTGTTTACATCAAAGTAACTTCTATCTTAAATTCTTCATAGCTTATGAAAGCCCATTGAACCTGAAATTTTTTGCTTGTCCCATCTCTGCTTGGTTTCAAGGTCTTTAAGAAGTACTGTTTTTTTTCTGTTTTCTTAAAGTGATTGAGATTTCAGGAATGCAGCTTTGGAAGTATACTGAGGAATGACTCATGAAAGGGTGAAGGCAGGATCAGATTCAGAAGTTCTGTTTTGTGCATCAGCCTATCAGATGACACTACTATAACCCAATGATCATGGTTGGGACTGCTGTAAAAAGGGGTTCCCATAATCACTTTTACTAGGTGAGTAGCATTCCATTCTGTGAGTTAGACATGACCTACTAAACAAACTGCAACAGTTTTAAAACAAAAAATGTGTTCTCGCTGACATGCACATGCAGGATGCAACCTAAAATAATACTATGCATGCACAGGCAAAATGTGTTCTGTGAGCTATGGGGGGAGAATCAGCAGACACCCTCCTCAGTCATGCAAGGAGCCAAGCCCAGACACAGATGACAGCAGAAAAAGGCATACATACATACATACTGTACATAACTAAATAAATAACAAATAAATACATACATACATTCATGCATGCAGACATTCATACAGACAGACATACATACACAAATAAATAAATAAACAAATAAAATTTGCTTCACAAAAACTCACACTGCAGCTGTGTGGAAATGAAAGCAAAGCAGTGGGGAAGGGTAACTCATCAAAAAAGCGTTCACTGTTCCTAAGGCCAGCGACATGGGTACCAACTAAATGCTGTCAAAAAGCCCCGACTGACTTTGTTGACCAAAACAAGCCTGAAAAGCAAACAAAAGAACATATTTTGGCATGTTTAAGGTGTCACAGCTACTACAGAGCTAATTCTCATAAATGTCTGTCTCCTGTCAAACATCAATGCTGATTAGGAAGCCCACATGGAGATCCAGAAATGGCTCCCAATTCGCCAACAATGCTCTGCAAGACTTCAGAATCACATTGAATAGTACTTCCCAAATACGAGTTGAATAGTGGACTATTCAGGAGGTCCATCTGACTATTCATAAAGTCTATATTTGTGGTATTCAGGAAATGCTACTGTATTTGGTTCATGCACACCCCTACTGTCTTTCTATTTGTTGGTCTCTAAGTCACAAAGTAAGGTCAGAATATTTTTTTTATATATATTGTTTTTTATCCTCCAACATCCAGGGTGCAGCTGCATCAGCCCAATACCCAGCACCTCCAGATTGGCTTTCCACCTCATCCAGTAGGCACCTGCCTGTGATTCTCCTCATGACTTCCTCCTCCTCCTCCTCCTCCAGTATGTCAAGTCTGAGGCAGACAAGGTTGATCACCGAGCAGCAGTACAGGTGTGGAGGCAGCTGGGTTGGGCTTCATGAAGCCCCCCAACATCAATTTTCTGATTTTTCTGTCCCATTCCTCCTGCAGAGCATATGACTCACACTTGGAGGCACACCTGTCCTATGTATCCTTGCAGTTCCCTCCCATACTTTGCTTCCATGACCTGCTCTACTCTCAGGCCTCCACCTGGGGGCAGCAGAGGCCAGGATGACAACCCACCCCTCCCCCAGGAAAGGACAGCAGTCTCTCAGATGCTCAATCATCTTCATCCATAGCCGAGCCCTATGACCCGAGTTCATTCCTTAACCCTGGTTGCTGGCTAGGCAGGAGGTAAGGTACATAATGCCAGGAACTTGTAGCATTTTTAGACATGAAAAGCCTTAACATGCAGTCACAAAATGTGAGGCCTTGAATAAAAGACCCTTCTAATAATGGAAAAAAGAGACTGGGACAATATGTGTGTGTGTGTGTGGTGGGGCAGAATTGATTTTTCCAGTCCTGGTGTAAGACTTTGGATAAAATCTGAGAAAAAGTGTGAGGAGGCTGGCTCCTTTTACACTGCAATAGTGTCCCACTACCAGTACAGGATGTGAATATGACATTGACCTATTTTTACAATGTATTTACACAAAAAGGTCCAGATGTGATGCAATATATTGGGTGTTTACTCACCTGGAAATGGTGATTGTGTTAGTTTATATCCATGGCACTCCAATCAGTACCTCATGGATCTTAGGCAACCTGATAGGCTGAAGATGCATATGTGACCCAGGATCAAATTTTGTGGATACACCTAGGTCCCAGGAGTCCCTGTTCTCCAGTTCGATATTTCCAAAGCTGAAAGAAAATAAGTTATTCACACAATACCTCAAGACCCTCAGTGGAAGGAATTAGTCACCCATAGACCAGTAAACGTAATACTCTCATTTAATTTCCTGTTGAAATAATTCTAATTCAGAAGCTAGTCATCTGACTAATGAGTTACTATGCTTAGCATTACTAATGTTGTAGTCAAGAGGTAGTCCTGACGAGTTTGCAGTAGCCACTTCGTGAACAGGGTGGGATGTGCGCGTGCCATGGATATAAACTAACACAATCACCTTCACCAGGTGAGTAAACACCCATTGTTGTTATGTTTCTATCCATGACCCTCCAGTCATTGCCTCATGGGTCAAATAAGTAGCAGTTTATACCTATAGCACTCAGGGTGGGTTCTAACAAGTGGCTTGGGAACCTGAAGCAAGAGCTGTCAACAACACCTTTTCAGCAAAGGAAACACTCTGTCTGTACAGAGTCTCTAGTCTGTAATGCTTGGCAAATGTATGTATAGAGGACCAAGTGGCCACTCAGCAAACGTCCTCCTGGAAACATTGGATATCTCCACCCAGGAAGTTGCATTTGCCCTTGTGGAATGTGCCTTTGTACCCTCTGGTGGACTTAAGTTTTTGGCTTTGTAAGCTTTCTGAATGGTTCTTTTTAACCAGCTAGCGATTGACATTTTAGATGCAGCTTGCCCTTGTTTATGGCCTTGAGCCACTGTGAAGAGTCTCTCCATTTTCCTTATCAGCTGTGACTTTTTGATGTAGGAGACGAGGGTCCCTTTCATGTCCAGGCTGTGAGGTACATTGGGTCTCCCTTCTGCTGTATTGTCAAACAGTATAGGCAGGTCAATAGTTTGCTCTGAATGAAAGGTTGTGAGGACTTTAGAACTGAAGGCTGAAACAGTTCTCATAGAAACTCCTACCATGGTGAACACTGTGTAGGGCTCTTTGCAGGAGAGGGCTCCCAGCTCACCAATCCTGCGAGCAGAGCAAATTGCTATTAAGCAACATGTTTTATGTCCTGTCTAATATAGCTGTGCTTCTTGGAATGATTCGAAGGGATGGTCAGTAAGAGAATCGAGGGCTAGGGACAAATCCCATGGAGCGACCCTTGTCTTTTGATGTGGCTAGATAATTTCTGCTGCCTTGAGAAAGTGCAGGATATCAGGGTGAGAGCCCTGTAAGGTTTGCCCTATGTGGCCCACTGCTGCACCGATGGCCAACAGTTGGACCCTAAGGGAAGCTGGTGAGAGTCCTTTATCCAGTCCCTGTTGGAGGTACAGTACTATGGTAGAAATATCTTTGGATCCATCCCATTGTTTAGAATACAGGTTGAGAAGATCCTCCACTGTCTGCTTTACGTTGATGTGGTTTAGGGTTTTCTGGACTGTATGATGGTGCTTATTATGGATTCATGATATCCAGCATCTAGCATTCTCTGCCTTTCAGGAGCTAGGCAGATAGCCTGAGTGTCATTGGGCTTGGGTGCAGTATTGGGCCATTAGTGAAGATTTTGCACCGGGGAACAGGCGCCATATATCCAGTGCCATTGCTGCTTCCATTGCTAATGATGCCCTCCCTGGCCAATAAGGGGTGATCAAGATGATGAGTCTCCTTGACTGGTGGACCTTTGTCAGAACTTGTGGGATCAACAGTATTGGGGGGAAAATGTATGATTAATCTAGTGTCCAGTCCTGGGAGACTGCGTTGACCCCAGCTGACTAGTGCTCCCCGTATTGGGAGAAGTAAGTTCTGACCTGAGCATTGGCTGAGGGTACCATCAGATCCATAGTCACTGGACCCCACCTTTTGTCTATGTATTTGAAGATCTCAGGGTGCAGCTGCCATTCCCCTGGGTGTACCAGCTGTCTGCTGAGCCAGTCTGCCCTGACATACAGTTTCCCAGACAGGTGTATTCTGTGGATATGAATGAGGTGAAACTGCAACCACTGAATTATCCACCTCACTTCTTTATGCATTGCTAGGCTCCTGGTGCCTCCCTGTTTCATGATGAATGCAACAGTCACTCTGTTGTCCAAGCGTACCAGGAACAATTTTCCTGCTATTTGTGTCTGAAATGTCAGAAATGCATAGAATACTGCTCTCATCTCCAGAACATTTATGCCGAGCTTGGCCTCTGTTTTTGTCCATTTCCCCTGAGCCGAAGAACAGCCCAGGCTTGCCCCCAATCCCGTCAGGCTGGCGTCTGTTTCCATCACCACTTCGTAAGTTTGCTCCAGGTTGGTACCCTTGATTAGGTTCTGTCTTACTGTCCACCAGACTAGGGAGGCTCTGATCTCATGATTTAGTTGGATTTTGGTCAACAAGTTGTCCTCTGTTGGTACTGCCTAGCATAAGAGGCAAAACTGAAGTGGGTGCATGTTCCACCTGGCCCAGGGTACCAGGTCGATACATGATGCCATGCACCCTAGTACCATGGCTACCTGTCCTATGGTGGGTGAGGGTGTCCTCATCAGTTCCTTTGAGATCCTGAGTAGTTCTTTTATTCTGGCACAGGATGGCCTCACCCTTCCCTGGAGGGTATCTATGTCTGCCCCCAGGTGTTTGATCATCTGAGTGAGGGTCAGGGAACTTTGGGCAAAATTTACTACCCAGCTGTGCAATTCCAGAGACTTGATCACTAGTTCTGTGTCTCTCTGCAGTTGTGATCTGCTGCAAGCAAGAATCAACCAGTCATCTAAGTAGCAAATTATATCCACTCCCTGCTACCTTAAGTGTGTCACTAGTACGACTGAGAACTTTGTGAATACTCATGGGGCAGATGCCAGGCCAAAGGGTAGAGCCTAGTATTGGAAATGCTGGCTCAAGATTTGGAACCTGAGGTACTTTCTGTGACAAGGTCATATAGGAATGTGAAGGTAGGCATCCTTGAGGTCGATTGAAGTTAGAAAATTGCCCTTGCATAGCCTTCTGAGTGTTGATTTGAGGGTTTCCATTTTGAACCATTGGATGGCTATGTGTTTGTTTAGGAATTTGAGGCCCAGCATGGGGCATAGGTCCCCGTTCTTTTTTGGCACAAGGAAGAAAATGGAGTAGACACCCTGCCTGTGTTCCTTCTCTGGTACCACCTGAATCACTTTGTTCAGCAATAGAGCTCTTAAAATGTCCTGGATTTGGTGTGCTGATGCTCTTCTTCTTGACACGGGTGACAGTACTAGCCTGTCCTGAGTTGGGGTGTTTGACAGTTCTATAATGTAGCCCTTAGAAATTATGTCTCACACTCACCGGTCTGATGTGGTGAGGTGCCATTGGTTTTGGAAGAGTGACAGTCTTTGCCCCACTGGGGGCAGAGTCAAAAGGGCCATTTGCAACTTGAATGCCAGTATAGTCTTGGCTTGAAATCTGTCCAAGGCATTGTTGAGTTGACTTTTTCCCCCTGCCTCTGAACTTTTATTGGGTTAATATTCCCCTGAAGGAAGGTGAATTGTTGTTATAGAAAGAGGATTGATGGTTGTACCCTCTCCCATGAAAGGAACTGCTGTTAGAGCTGGCCCCTTGTCTTCAGATTTGAGCCTTGTTGTTCCAAAATCTCCGGCGTCCAGATGGTAGGTACATCATTCTGTGCTTGTCCTTGGCCAGATCCCTGCCCTCCTCCTTTCATTTCAGATAGTTCTGAAAGCCCTCCCCAAAAATTTGTTTGCCTATTAAGGGTAGGTTGACCAATAGAGATTTGGATTCTGAATCTGCTTCCTAAAGTGTTAGCAACAAGCCTTGCCTTGCTCTATTTGTGAGGGCTTATGCCCGAGCATTTAGCTTCAGCACATCCACCACCATGTTTCCCATATATTTTGCCATGTCTAAGGTACATTCTAAAATTTCTTTGCCCCTAGTATTGATGGTAGCAACATCAGTGAGCTCTTCTACCCAGCAGATTTAGAATCCGACCCATAGATAGCAGTTGTGGCTGCATGGGCAGCTAATCCTGTCATTTCAAACAGCTTCTTGAGCATGTCTTCTAGTTTCTTGCCAGCTGGGTCCTTTAGGGCAACAGTACCACAGGGCAGCACTGTTTTCTTGCTCAGCACTGCAATTTCAGGATCTATGGTGGGCGCTATGCACCACAGTTTGGCTTTTTCTTCCTGGATGGGGTACATGTGGTTCATGTTCCTCTTCTTGGAGAGTCTCCAAGGTTCCTGCAACTCCCATTCCTTATTGAAGACATCTTCAATTGCTGGACATATGGGGAAGGTGTCTCTTGAGACCTGCTTTTGCTGGATCATGGGATCCAATGTTGACTCTGTCTGAGGTGAGGTTGCCTCAAAGCCCATTGTGTTTTTTATTGCTTTGACAATCTCAGGCACCAGATTGAACAGGCATAGTTTGGAAGTGAGGGAAGGGGTCCCCATCTCTATGGGCTCCTCACCCTCTTCCTCTTCATTCGAGTCTTTATCAGAGACCTCATTCTCATTGTTGTTTGGGTCTCCTGTGCCCCCATCTAGGACCATGGGTTTCTCTGGGCCCTGGCCCCGGACCCTCCTGGCTGAGGTCAAGTGGGTTCTGGTTGTTGGGATGTCCCTCTCAAGGCTGGTTTACTGGGACCTGTTGGCTTATTTCCAGTGAAGGACTCTAGCTTCTCCATCATTTTCAGCATAAATAAGTGCTGACTTTCCATCTTGGCAGCAGCTCCCTGTTGGGTTTGTAGCAACAAGGCAGAAGGGTCTCCCATCCATGATGTACGTCTTGTGCCTGGTGGACTTTGATCAAGAGAAGGGGATTGCTCCAGTGAGGACTCCTCCTCTTCATGTAAACATGCCAGGCATTGAGGCCCAGAGCTGTGGGGCATCAGGGTAGTGCTGCATGTACTGCATTTCGTGGCCTTCACCATCTGGGGACAGAAAAGGAAGAGGGATGAATATCATGGCAGGAGACCCAGAAAGCCCCTTTATGCACCTGCTGTATACTGAACAATGCAGAAATTGGCCCCCCTCCCCCATCTTATTGCTATTGTAGTGTGAGGATCAGGAGAGTGAGGTACCTATACTCCGCAATGGGTTTCATTGCAGTACTTTCCCCAGAACTGTACCTGTAAGACTCTCAAGCATGCTATATGACTTAGTCCCAAATATTTTGGGGGGCTCAGATAGCAATGTTAGGTGCTGGGTCACCCTTACTCCCTCAGTTATGGAATAGCCCCATGCAAACAATTGACAATTAAGTTGGCCCCTATGCGAGAGCTGAAACTGTTCCCTCTAGATGTCTGGCAGGCCAGAACTCTGGAGGGTCTTTATCACTGAAAAAAGATCTTAAATATCAAGCATGTGGGCCTTACAGGAAATGGCCACCACTCACTGCACCTGACAAGCTTGTCATCCATAAGATGGCAGCTGTGCTATGCGCATGTGTGGCCAAAACAAGATAGGGGCCGTGGTATGCATATGCATTCCCCATGAGAAGGCAGGGGAAATGAGGAGGCTTGGGCCTTACTACCAGGCCTGGCATGCCACGAGGAGCATCACATCAGAGGAGAGCTCTGTAAGCACAAACAACGTTACATTTTCATAGCTTGGCTGTCTCAGTACACACTAGCAGAGCTAATCAAGTTTAAAATTGTATCCATTTATTTATGGCTTGACCCAGGACTGACGGTCACTACAAAGGGGCCTCCAGCTGGGGAATCCTCTTTCTCTGGTCGGCCGCTAAGGGAGGGGCCAAACAAAAGTTGGAGAAGGAGCCTTTGTAAGCCAGCTATTGGCCACTGCTACGGGCCGGTAGCTAAAGGAGTACAATTGCTCAAATTGCTCAATTGGTCACTGGGAAGAGGGGCCAGTTGAGAGAGAGGAAGAGAATGTGAGTTTTTATGTGTTCCTTCCCTCCACTACCAAGGAATGAGGAGGGGGACCAGACACTCCACCACAAGGTTAATGCATGGCTCCAGCAGAAAAGACTTCTGGAGAATAAGATAACTGGCCCACGCCAACCCTGCTTGTAAGGAGGGAGAACGAGGCCTGTACTTTAGGCTGTGGAGCCAGCAGGAATTTCAAAACGCACCACGCCAGACTCCAGCTGACAGCTGATCTCCAACCAATCTAAAAACAAACAGAGGCTGTGGTGGCCTTGCACATTCAGGTGAGGGAGGGAGAAGAGTCACTGGAAAAAACTCCCAGACAACATAAAAAGCCACACAACAAACAATGCCAGATTGCAAGTAGCTGACCAATAACCAGAGTCAAAAACAATATAAAGCTGCAAAAGTGAGATAACTCATCACCACCCTTCAATAAAACAGCATTCCAAGCTTGGGAGGGGGGAGTCTGCACAATCAGACAAACAAATCAGTCAGCTTTGTATCCATAACCAACTGATAAAACAGAAATTCAGATAAATGTCTAAAAACGAAGTAAGATATAGTTATTCCCCTGTGGTAATTATGTTGTGACTTACCTTAAAGTAGGGAAAAAAGGGAGTAATTAAGCTGAAGATGCACACAGGGACTCAGGAGTGCTGTTAGCCTTTTAGACGCACTAGGAGAACTGGAGTGTAGGGACTCCTGGGACCTAGGTGTATCCACAAAATTTGATCCTGGATCACATGTTCATCTACAGCCTATCAGGAGGGCTAAGACCCATGAGGTAATGATTGGAGTGCCATGGATAGAAACATAACACAATGATTTCAGTGCAGGAGAAGGGTTCTGTTTCCACCTGATTTTACTGCTGAGAGCACTGTTTTTTTTATTGAAAATTTTTGGCTGAAAAAGGGACATTGAGCCAAAGCTGGCTTCCACATGTGATCTGGGAGTACAAGGAGATTAAGTGACTTGCTCAAGGTCACACAATATGCAAGTGGTGGTTGTGGGATTCAAACACAGGAATGCTAGAACTCAAGGTTCACATCTCATTGCCATAACCCATAGGTTATACTGCCTGATACTAGAGCACAGAGAGGTCAAGAGATTTGTTCAAGCTGAAATTTGAATCTCTGACTTCGTACATTATTGTTTTGTACCTTAACTGCATGACCTCACTGCCTTTGCATTAAATTACATTTTAAAGTGAGGAAATGCCAAAGAATAGAATCCTCAGATTTTGAATTCAGGTAATTCTGGCAACCTCTGCCCTCTTCTCAACCCAAACCACATACACACACACACACACACACACACACACACACACACACACACACACTCTCTCTCTCTCTCACATCATTTCCATATATTGTATGTAGTGCTAGACTGTAAAAATGAATCCTGCACACTAAAGATGGGCAAGACTGCCCAATTTCAATTAACATCATGAGAGCAGACAACAGTGTGCATGCATGCCCTCCCAATTACAGGTTCACACCACTGCACTAATTGGGCTCAGGCTGTATAAAGCAAGTGTGTATCACAGCCACAGTACAGTAGCTGGCTTTAAGCTGCGGTGGGTTGGGGCAGCATTGTACATCATGGGTGAACACATGGGGCCCAATTCTCAAACCCTCCCCATATGATGCAAGGCACTTGGATCAAAAGGAATGCCACAAGGTGCTGCTTGTGCCATAATTTGCACCAGGAACATATTTCAAAAGCAGCCTGTAGCAAAGGCAGCCTGCTTGTGGCAAGGAGGTCTTGTGCTGTTAATGCAGCATGGCGCATGGTGCCTTGCACCATGGAAATGCTGTACCATCTCTTTTTTTAGAATTCACAGACATGTTTATTGCTGACCAAATCAAACACATGCTAGACCAGCCAGGGCTGGTCTAACAGTCCATGCGCTACCCACAGAGCCCTCGCTGGGCAGGAGGAAACATGTGTTGTGATTCACCCTCTCTAGCCCCTTGACATAAACATATATTGCTCTTTGGTGGTTTAGTGGACCCCCTCTTTATCTCTGATTGCCACCATAATTTAACATATATCTTTCCCTGGTTGTCTAGTGGATACCTTCTCCCAATCCCAGATCTACCTGCATAATATAACTTCTAACTTTTTCTGGTGGTCTAGTGGACCCCCCACACCCCCCACAGCCTGGAAGGCAGTGCCCCATCACCTTGCTGTCCTGTCCCATCCCTGAGCCAGTGACCAGTACAGCCCTCCACTCTCACCACTGCTAGACCACCAGGGACAGATATATGTTACTGTATATGGGCAGATCAGGGATAGGGAAGGTGATCTGCTAAATCACCAGGGAAAGATATATGTTACATTATATGGGCAGATCAGGGATAGGAAGGGGGTTCTGCAAGACCACCATGGATGTGATTACTGTTACTAAACAGGGGATCGGGGCTTGGGAGGGGTGTTAACCCCTAGGGAATGTGTTATATGTTGTATGTAATATGTATATATAGTATTGTCCAGGAGTGTTTGCATTAACCCACCACTTGGTTCTCGCCTAACATGAGTGCCATCTGACCACCCTGCAGTTTGCAGAAAACCTTCCAGATGCATCACCTGTTTGGCACACTGCCACATTTGCCACACACTGCAGGAATCTGCCACCAGGACTCTGCCGATAGAGACTTGGTTCAGGATCACTAGCGTACTGGCAATCTGTGCAAGCTGCCATTGGCGCAGCTTGTGCTGCCCTTTCAGAATTGAGTCCATGATGTCTGGCCACCCATCTAGCTTACAGGACTTCAAGAATGCTACCACATATCAGAAGTAGGTAGATAGTTTTGCATAAAACAAAAAGTGCAATGACCTCATAATTGACCTCGGTAAAGCTGATTTCTCAATCTATGGGGTAATAAATTATTTAAAAACTTTCAACAGTATTATTCACATATACAGAGTATAACAAAACATGGACAGAATTCACTGCACTGTTTTTCTGCTCTGCATATTGAAGACTAACACACATGGTCCTCTGGTGATGTTTTTGTAAGGATCCATGCAGAGCCTGACTGCTCCCCAACCTCCGCATTGGAGAAAGGTGCTGAAATTTTAAGTTTATGGTTCAGGACTATCATAAGATTATCTTTCCTATATCTGGCTAAGTTTGAGAAATAGGCGAACACAGGTCTGTAGCCAGAATATATGGGATTTCAGGGCAGAAGTGGGTAACAATCAAGCAGCATAACACCCCTGACCCTACCTCCTCCACATATACACCCACAATCCACATGCATTAATTGAAGATAGCAAAATGATTCCTTAGACAAAGTCTGTATTACCCAATCAAGTTGTAGATACTGTATATTCATCCAGTAATTGCAGCATAATGAACTGTCCTTTTGGCCACTCATTCACCCCATCTAACAAAAACAATCCTCCCATGGGCAAAACCTGTCATCTTGTTTACCCTCATTTAATTTACCAAAATCTGTGATTTCAACCTATTACTGTGATTTCCACCATAGTACTTCAGGGGCTGCTGGGAAAGCATCTCATAATTCTATTAAGTCAAGTAGTAGCCATAAGGTAGCCCTATAAACAAAACAAATACACTGTCATCACACAAATGTGATGAGATGTTTGAGGAGTAGCAGAGTGGCACAGGCATGGCAACACTGGCAGAATCGTTTTAAACCAGTGGTTGGTGTATTTTTTTATAAAGCATAGTATGTGCTAGGATTACCATTACCACTCCCAGCATATAGTGTAATTTATATTAAATGCACCAGTCACTGCATTAAAATGATTCTGCCACTGCTGCCATGCCTTTGACCTATTACCGTACCTCAAAATGCTGGGGTGGAAATGATAGAAGCAGTCAGAAGTTCAGATATTGATGAATGTTATTTGTTTTTTTATTTATGGAACTTTGGTAACTGGGTGGGCCCACTGGAATCAGAGGTCTCTTTTTTGGGGCAACCAGGAGTTAAATACATTCAGGTGATTAGACAGTGAACAGGTAAATTGAATGCAGTACATCACTAAGTAGAGGTAAACATTTTACAGGCAGATATATAAACAGTTAAAGGAAATAATGTACATAGAGTACACCATTTTAGATAAATTAATCAACCATAAATACCCACCAAAACATAGAACAACAGCATAGTTACTGGAGGGACATAAGCATGTGATATTAATAAACAGTACAGCATGGAAAACGAGTAAAACCGACGTTATTAAATGGAGAGACAAGGTAGGAGTAATGACAACAAAATATGAACAAGGCATTCAATCAATGATAGCAAGAGCAGTGACAGCTTTCATGTAGATAGATTTTTAGTCCTTTCTTGAACCCCCTATGTAGGAGGAGTTTCTCAGCTGAGCAGGAAGAGCGTTCCAGAGAGAAGGAGTGTAATAGGCATAAGACCTCTTGCCTGTGTTTGTTCTAACCCTGGGTACTTCAAGCAGGTTGCAATTTGAGACCCGGAGAAAGCACCTTTTTGGCTTAGGAACTAGTAAGTCAAAAAGGTTTAGAAGGGTGAAAACTGTAATGAATTTGAATGCAGTGCATAAAAGGGGGTACATCATCCTCCCTTGCAGCGAGAGCCAACTCAAAGAGGACAGGACCATGCAGTGATGCTTCCTGGGGGGAGACTGGGCTGCAAATGTTTGATTTTGTACAGAACCTTGAGCCTGTTAGTCTTAAGAGTTCCTGAGGAATTGCAGAATTGGGGCACCATATAGTAAAGTGGGAAACAAGCCACAGTTAGCAATGGCAAGCCTAGATTCAGGGATGAGAGCATTGCCTAAGTGATATAGCAGACCAATTATTTGGTGTATAGATTTGGTGATTTGTTCTACATAAGTTTTTTTTTTTTGTTAAATGTGATTTCTTGGTCAAATAACTGCCATCAATTATCAATTACAATCTATACTATCTCTTCAATGATATGGCTTTACAGCTTTTTAAAAAGGTGGCCTGAGAGGAAATTTTATTTTTATTCCTGAACTTGATCACATAGTTGCATAGATTGAAGAATAGTTTTTGTATTGATCTTGATCACTTGTATTTGCTGATCACTTTCTTTTTCTTCTGTATAAATACCTTCTCTTTAACAAGTAGTGATAAGTATGCTCCTGATGCTCAAGTTTCAAATTTATGGTATTAATATACTGAGAGTTCAGTCTATGTTATATGAATGCTCAAGTTGCACATTTATGGAATTAATATATTGGTTAATAGTATGTGTTACATGTTAGCACAGTCATCAGAATCTATGATTCAGTTAGTTCTGTTATGACAAAGAGGGGTACCTAAGGAAACAGTATTATTAGGGTATGCAGTTACATCGTCAACCTAGAGTATGCTACGAACATACGAACATACGAAATTTGCCAGCAGATAAAGGCCTAGAGGTCTATCAAGTCTGCTCGAATGTGCAGCTAGCACCCCTTATTTTGCAGCTGCCCTTCCCTTCCACCCTTCCCCTTCATTAACCTTCCCCCTTGTCCTGTCCCATCCTCGTTTGAAGCAGTCCACTGTTCTACTGCATACCACTTCTGCAAGTAACGCATTCCACCCAGCCACCACCCTCTCTGTAAAAAAGTGTCTCCTCATCTCCTTCCTGAACCTTCCTCATTCCAGTCTCATATCATGGCCCCTGGTGGCCCTCCGCTCTCTTACTTTGAACCTGTCTTGTTTATTCCTTTCATGTATTTAAAGGTTTCAATCATGTCACCCCTGTCTCTCCTCTCTTCTAGTGAGTACATGTTCAACTCCTTCAGCCTCCTCTCATATGATAAGTCCCCCAGCCCCTTGATCATCTTTGTCACCCTGTGCTGCACCCCCACCAGTAACTTAATGGCCCTCTTCAGATACGGACGCCAGTACTGCACGCAGTACTCCAGGTGTGGTCTAACTAATGACCTATACAGTGGCAGAATCACCTCCTCCCTCCTCGAGGATATACCCCTTGCAATACAACCCAGCATTTTGTTGGCCTTTGCAGCTGCCTTCCTACATTGTGCCGAGTTGTTCATTGACCCTGTAATGAGCACACCCAGATCCTTCTCCTCCTCTGTCTGGGCTAGCTGCACTCCCCCTAGCTGGTAACTCCTGCTTGGGTTCTTCATCCCAAAATGTAGCACCTTGCACTTTTTGGCATTAAAGCCCAGTTGCCAGGTGTCTGACCAGGTTTCAAGCTTTGCCAGATCATCCTGCAACCCCTGCCATCCCCCTAGGTCATCCACCACTCGCCAACCTTGGTATCATCAGCAAACAGACTGATCTTGCTCTTGATGTCCCATGATATGTCTGCAATGAATATCCCAAACAACACTGGTCCCAACACCGAGCCCTGTGGGACACCGCTAGTCACTGCCCTTGGGTGTGAGAGCTCACAACCACCACCCTCTGTTGCCTTCCCTGCAGCCAGTTTCCTACCCATCTCACCAGCTTTGCACCCGCCCCTGTGCCTACTAACTTTCTTCCCAGCCTTCCATGTGGCACTGAGTCGAATGCCTCACTGAGTCCAGATACAGGACATCCACTGCATGGCCCCTGTCCGGTTGCCTAGTTACCCAGTCATAGAACTCAACCAGGTTGGTTTGGCAGGATCTGCCACGTATGAAGCCATGCTGTCTGCTGTCATGCTGAAATATACTTGTTGACCCTATCCTAGCTGTAAGGTAGACTTTGATCTAACAGTGCTCATTGCAGGAAACAATTGCCTCACAGTGCTTTACAGTTATAAGTTACTATACTTTACAGTTAGCTAAAGCTAACATTTCTTAATTCATTTCTTACGCCTCATATAACTTGAATTTGCTTCTGCACTTTACCCTTCTCTTTTTCTGTGCTTCTCATTTTTGCTTGATTCCCATCTTAGAGTCCCATTATTTTCTTTTTTCTGTACTTTCTCCCTGAACTTACCTCTTTCCTTCCACTTTGTTTCCTCGCTGCCTTACTTTTACCACAACTTCTCCTGCCTGCTTCCTCCTCCCTGCTCGTTATTCTCTGCCACACTCTGTGTATCCCCTCCTTTCATTTATACCACATTCTTGGTGCCCCCTCCTTTCTGTTATGAACACTATCCTTCCTCTCCTTTTTTTAGTTCTGAATCTCCCTGTCCTGTTCTCTCCTTCCTTCCTCTCTGCTCCTCCTGATGCTTCAAACACCCACCTCACAGTACCAGTCTCTCCCCTGTACACTTATTACCTTCCTCTTCCCTTCCTACTACTCCCCTCCCTTTCTCTTCTCTCCCACAATGCTTCCCTTCCCCCTTTTTGCACCATGGTTTACTCCCTTCCTACTACCTCAATTTTTTTTTTAATAATATCTTTATTGTATTTTGAATAAACATACAAACAGACATACACAGCAAACCCGGGTTCCCGGGTACCCACCCCAAAAACTGGTAGGCAAACTATATACAAAGACTATATACAATCACAGCTGCAGAAAACCACCCCATCCAGACACTAAAACCAGCTCACCAGTACCCAAATTGAGGGAAAATGAACACGAAACTACCCAGTTTGGAACTAGATTTAAATAAAAAAAAAAAAAAGGCCTCAAGGCATAAAAACTGGAATTAATCCACAAGTCCTATAGTTCCCAGGACCCTCTAATCAAGGGGGAGATGTTCCCGCAGCTGTGTCCCGAGAAAGAGAGAGAGAGAGCCCCCCCCCAAAAAGACACCTTTGTTTGGCAGCCCAGGTCCTATCTACTTAATGTACACACAAAAAAAAAAGGAAATTAATCCTGATACATACAGATCTCCAAACCTAAAAGTAAAAAACAGAGATAATCCAAATATAGATATTCAAACATAGATAATTTGTTTACCCTCCACCTCAATCGACTACACTTAGACAGACAGACCGATGACAGGGAAGCTTGAGCTGGAGCGAATAAATTGCCTCTAAAGTTCGCCACCTCTTATCATATGTTCCCTTTTTCCTGTTCCGAGACATTTTGGCTACTTAATTCTGCCTAATGTCCTCAGTAGATCCGCTAGCCAATGGTCATATGAATAAATACATTCACTTTTCCAATGCCTCAAAACATAAGCTTTGACTAAGGTAGACATCAGGGCAATATGATACTTAATCTGAAATCCGGGATTTGAGGTCATATCCCCAAAATACAGACCTTAGGTGAGATATAGTCCACATAATTTAAAAGTCCATATTCACTTAATCTGAGCCCAAATTGGTATATCCTAGGACAGTCCCAAAATATATGCAGCGTGATCCCCGGACTCAGTCCACAATTAAACATAGATCTGTCTCCAAGCTTCCTAGCACACAGTTTCATGGGGTATAGTACAAATTGGAAAAATGAAGAATTGCATAGTTCTATATTTAGGTATAGGTTGTAATCACACTTTTCCAAGTTTCCTCCCAGTCCGGCCTCAGGAGGATATCCTTCTTTTCCCAGTAAGCCACCTTCGCTGAAACCTCCCTACTAAAGAAGTCCAGAAGCACCCAATACACCATTGACAGGGGTTTACGAGCACAATTGATTCCCTTAAGATTGTCCCAGGTAAATGGAGTCCCTGGAGGACATATATTATCCCTCTGCATTCTCTGCAACATTTTAGTAACCTGAATCTTCTTAAAAAAATTGATACCACTACATTGAGGTGGAAACACTACTTTGTCATCTAGAATTAAGTCTGACCAAACATAATTGCATAACTATGAGCCCAATAGCCCTAATTAATCGTGGCCACCAACAGTCATGTTAGGATTACTCAAAATAGGTTGATCTCTACAGCCCTTCTGGAGCTTTTTACAAAGAAGGACAGGAGAGCCCACCAGGCCAGGACTGTCTTAAATATTGGGGAATCATTACCCACTTCCGGAAGAATTCCCGGAATAGTAAAGAGCAATGAATCGGGGGAGATACCCTTATCTCTCAAAATTTGCCTTTCAATATGTAACCAAGTTGGAGTGTAGCCCTCTCCTTCCTGGGAGCTGTTCCACCGAGTCATTATAGATAATTGCCCAGCTATGTAATATAAATAAAGATATGGAATTTTAAGACCCCCTAAACTAAAAGAAAGTCGCAAAACCATATGTTTCCTCCTCGGAGGCTTGGAATTCCCTACTACCTCAATTTTGAGCTCCTCTACAGGCTCTTCTCCTCCTTCTCACCTCCATCTAAATCAAATCCCATGTGCTATCCTAGATTATGGAAGTCCCAGCAATATCGTTTCCTCTTTTTCCTCCTTGTCCTGCTTGCAGGCAATATCCAATCCATCCCTGGCCCCCCTTCATCACCCAACCCCACCCCACCTCACCAAAAGGCCTTAGATTATGCTATCTAAATGTGAGAAGCCTGCTCCCTAAGCTCAATGCTCTCAGAGTCTGGGTCTCCCAATATTCCCCTGACCTGCTCTGCATCTCTGATACCTAGATCTCCTTGCAAATTCCTGATTCACAACTATCCCTCCCTGACTTCCATATCTTCTGCCAAGATCACGGTAAGCATGAAAGTGGAGTGGCCATCTATGTCTGACAAAACATTACCTGCTCTGTCTCTCTATGTGACTCCCATACCTTCTCACATGAGCTCCTTATGGTCAATCTAATGTTCCCCATCTCCCTTCCCCTCTTTGTTGCTGTGTTATATGCTTCCCCTAAAATCTCTCCTCCCTTTCTTATCGATACTGTCTCCTCCCTACTCACTCTAGCCTCCTCTGGTGAGATCTTTATTTTTAGAGATTTTAACCTAAATTGGCCTTCTCCCACCCTTAAATTTGTTACCAAAAAGACTGAGTTACTAAATCGCAATCAACTAATTAAGGAATCCACCATGCCTTTCCCCATCTCCCAAAACCACTCCTTCCTGGACTGAGTGCTCTCCTCCTTTCCTCACCATATTACAGCTGCTGGTACACTCCTGGATGTTTTTATTGACCACCTTATGATGTACTGTGTATGTAAGGTACATATGTCTCACTCCGCCCCCCCAAACTGCCACTGACTCAGGACTTACAGGTTGCTTAACAACAATGCCCTCCTCCATAATCTTCAGTCTTCTCATTGGTCACTTTTGTACTCCGCTCCTAATATTGACTCTGCCCTTTCCCTTTTCTCTCATCGCCTACTTAAACCTTGGAAGTCTCATGACTCCCCCAGAAAGTGCAGAGCTAGATAGTCCTACAACCCCTGGATTTTGGCTGACATGATTCAACTCTGCAAATCTTGTGACCTTGCCTGGGCTCAGTACATATTCTCCCTCCTTCTTCCCTTCAGACTTCCAATCCTACAGGACCCTAATGAATACCTGTACAAAGGTCATTAGGATTGAGAAAGCATCATATTTTAAATCTGCTTTGCAACAAAACCTAAACTCCCCCTCTAATTTTTGCTATAATCTCCACTCCCACTTTGACCTTCCACCCAAGTTCTCCCCTCCTGCACTGCTGATTAATGGCTTGTGTGTCTCTGACCCCATCTCTGTGTCCACCTTACTCTACTTCTTCTTTACCATATCTGCCCTCCCATCTATCCTGTTCCATCCACTGCCTGCCTTTTCTGCCTCCCTATTGTTGAACAACATCTCTTTCTCTCCCCTTTCTATTCAAGAAGTGTCCCATGCCCTCCTCCTGCTCAACCTCCACAAATCCAGCCCTGATGGCCTGGGCTCCTACCTTCTCTGTATCTCTGCCCCTGCCATTGCTCATCCTCTCACCCACCTGTGAACCTCTCTTTCTATCTAGGCACTGCTCCTCAAGCATGAAAAGTTGCCAAAGTGATTCCTTTTCACAAAGGAAAAGTGGCACAGCATCTCAGGACTGGAGAACAGCAACAGTAGTACCCTTGTACAAGGGAGGAAGCAAAGATGATACCGGAAACTATTGCCCAGTCAGCCTAACCTCTATAGTGGGAAAAATTATGGCAGCACTACTAAAAGAGATAATAGTGAAATACCTGATGGAAAATGGAAAACTAGACCCCAAGCAACATGGCTCCACTGCAGATCAATCATGTCAAACAAACTTGACTCATTTATTTGACTGGGTTACCAAAACAATAGACCAAAGCAGTGCGGTGGACATAGTGTACCTAGACTACATGAAAGATTTTGACACCATCTCCCACAGGAGACTGAGAAACAAACTTGAGCATGCAGAGTTAGGGCATAAGATAGTCAACTGGGTTTGGAATTGGATACAGAATAGGAAGCAGAGAGTCTTGGTCATCAGGGCTTGGTCACAAGAGTGGGAAGTGACCAATGGCATACCACAAGGGTCGGTGCTAGGTCCAATCGTCTACAAAATCTTCATCAGTGACATCCTAAAAGAATTGGAGGAGAGGGTGTGCCTGTTCACAGATGATACAAAGCTCTGCAACAGGTTGGATGCACAGAAGGGGGCCACAAGCATGGTAGCTGCCCTCAGAAAACTAGAATAATGGTCAAAACACTGGCAGTTAAAATTTAATGCCAATAAAAATAAGGTCTTGCACCTGGGAAAGTGAAACCCAGGGGTAACGTACACTCTGGATGGGCACCAATTGGAAGTGATAAAGATGGATGTACTTATCACCAATGACTTCAAAGTCCCAAAAGAGTGCAAAAATGCTGTGCAGAGAGCAAGTGACATCCTTGGATATATATGTAGGGGCATTACAAGCAGAAAGCAAGAGGTAATCATGCCACTGTGCAGATCCTTGGAAAGGCCACACCTAGAGTATTGTGTACAGTTCTGGAGGTTACACCTGGAAAAGGACATAGACAGATTAGAGATAATGCAGAGAAGGGCTACTAAAATGGTACAAGGGCTGCACCATGAGACATATGAAACTAGGCTCAAGGTGCTAAAATTGTACTCACTAGAACATAGAAGAAATAGAGGAGACATGATAGAAACATTCAAATACAACAAGGGAATAACCAAGATGGAGATTATCTCCCATGTAAACAAAGGAATTCGGACACGGGGTTACAATTTGTGTCTGGTGGGAGGCAAGTTCAGGAGCAACTATAGAAAGTATTTCTTTATGGAGAGGGTGATAGACCCATGGAACAGCCTGCCAGCACAGGTGGTGGCAGCTAAGACAGTAAGAGAATTTAAGCTAGCATAGTACAGATAGTGTAGACAGCTTGGCTTGAACAATTAAAGGGGAGGGGGTAGCCACCTTGGGGAGACTAGATGGATCAAATGGTCCCCATCTGCTGACACTATTCTTATGTTCTTATGGGATGACCCCTCCACTCCTGGCAACTATAGACCTATATATCTCCTCCACTCCCAGACCAGATTGCAAGAGTCCCTAGTATTCTCCCATTTTACAGACTTCCTAATTTCCTCAGATCTCCTCTATCCTTTCCAATCCAGATTCAGGACAAATTATTCAACTATCACTTCCCTCCTATGTGTTACTGACTCTATTCTCACTAGTATAGATCATGGTCACATTACTGCTGTCATATTCCTTGACCTTGCAAAAAGTTCTGATTCCACATCCCACCCTCTTCTTCTTAGCATACTCAGTGCTGCACGTGTCTCACCCCCAGTCGTCGATTGGTTCAGGTCATATCTCATGGGCCACACTCAATGTATCCTGGCTGGAGATGCCCTATCTCCCTACGTACTCATTCAAGCTGACATCCCTCAAAACCCCATCCTGGGCCAAGTTCTTTTCTCTATTTTCCTAAATGACCTTCTTTCTGTCTGCACCTCCCCTAGCATACACATGTGCACTGACGGCACTGTCCTCTTTGCCTCAGAACCCACCACCACTGAAGTGGAGTCTCAGCTGCAGTCCATCTTTCTGAGGATCCTTTGTTAGCTTCAAGTCAACCAATTCAATGTAAACACTAAGAAAACTGAGTCAATGACCTTTGGTACTCAACAAAAACTGGCCAAACTTTATTCCCTTCTCCACTCTTGATGATACCATCCTTGATGTAGTCCCCTCTTTCAAATACCTGAGCATCTTGCTGGATAGCCAACATCAACCACATACACTTTAAACTCTGCCCCAAGCTTGGTGTCATGTATAGAAATGAAGACACCCTCTCCTCTCTTGTCTGCAGGGAACTACTCACAAAAATTATCCTCCCTCTCTTTGAGTATGCAGACAAAGCTTTGGGGTCTGCCCTGGCCTCCTCCCAGTCTAGCCTGGGCTCTCTCTTTAATGTCTTTTGCTGCTTTGCCTTAAATGCCCCTTCCATACTCACCACTGCTCCCTTGACTCACCCCTTTCCCTTTCTTCTCTTCTCCTATGCCACCAGCACCATGCCACCACTCTCATCTCTAAATTCAGGCTTGATTCCCTTCCCTCCTATCTCAGCTCTATCCTCTTACCTTCATTCTCCTCTTCCAACCCTCTATGCTCCTAAGATACCCGTGCCTTCTGTCTTCCCTGTCCTATATCCTTTTCAGGGCAGGCAGCCTTCTCCTACCATTTACCCTCATGCTGGAACTCTCTCCCAGCCTCTCTTAGACTATCTCCCTCCCTGCAGAGCTTAAAATTATCCTTCTCCCAAACCTCCCATCCCCCTTGCTCCTTCCTCTCTGTAATCCAGGGAATTTCTCCTTATAACTCCACCCACCTGCTTTTGTAGATTTTTGTATATTTCTATCTACATTTTTCCTAATTTGTATTACTGTAATCACAATCTCAGTACACCTTATGATCTCATTTCAATTCCATTTTGATGTATCTATGTCACATTTGAAATGTTATCCTATTAATGTATGTACTCTCCCATTCCCATCTCCCACGGGTTACACCTGTAAAAGAGCCTCAAATTAGTGTGCATTTCCTGGTCACTAATTTTTAAATAAATAAATAACATTTACTAGCCACTTACTTTAACTAAAATAAGGATACACACTGGCAGTCTGAAAATAAATCAGGTCCTCCCTGAACATCTCTGTGGCTCCTCGGGGCTATTGCTGTTGGACTTCAGGGGCTGACTTTGGCTTCAGATGCTGGCTGGACCACCTGCTGATCTTGTATAGTTGGTAATTAAGCATTTTTATTTATTTGAGGTTAATGTACAGCTCTTAATTAGATCTGATGGTACTGATGGTGGCTGGCTGTTGCATTGTCCTGAAAGTGCCATGCTCAGCAGCTCTCCGCTTGCTGGTTTCAGAGTCAGTAGTCCCACTGATCATACTTGTGTGTGAAGCAGTGGCAGTTTTATTCTGAATCTCCTCTTCAGTGCTCTGCAACTCTCCTTAGCAGACAGGGTTCCAGAAGCACCAGAGTGAACTCTATCTCTGGTGTGTACAGACCAGAGGGGCAATAGAATACCTGGCTGCATGGGGTGGGGCAGACAAAAGGCAAATAGACTGAAATGCATAAGTGAGCTCACAACATCAGATGCATGTGTAACCCCTTTGTTCCCAGGGGTTACTAGAATCTCACTTAGAATCAGTGGCAGGCAGGGAGAGCCAGCTAGTGAAATGCCAGTTAAATGTATTTCACAGTCTTCCACTCTGTTTTTCAGTCTCAGCTGAGCTGGAGTGATAATGTCACTTTAGAACTGTTGCAGCAGCATAAGCCACAATGGAATGCTAGCTGGGGAGTTAGCTGTAGAATGTTGAGCTAGAGTCAGTAGTCTGGAGAGTAGTCTGTAGGGTGGAGTGCTAGGAGGAGTGCTGCAGTAGGCAGCTCCTCAGTTTTTAGCTCTGATAGAGAGCTACCTCTGTAGTTTGGGTAGTTTGTTCTCATCCTAGAAGAAGAACAAAAAACACAGAGAGTGAAGTGGATGAAACTTTCCAGTGCCTCATCCCTGGAGGGATGGGGGGGTTCCAGGATTCAGGGGCAATCCCCTGGTCCATGCCAGGACTGTGTTGAAGCCACATGAGATTCATCTGATCTGTGAGTACCTGAGATTTCTGTGTGGAAAAGCCCTGGGGCCCCTGCATTCTTGTGGTGAGTTTTCTCTGACAAAGGGACTCTGTCACTTAGACTGTTTTTCTGTTTAAAAGTGTCTGCATACTATGGGGTCCAGAGAGAGACTTGCCAAATACAGAAGTTTTAGTTTGTGTCTGATTTAAAAGTGCCTGCTAAAGTTGAGGTTTAGTGAAGAGACATTGCCAATTACAGAACTTTTAACTTCATGACACCTCAGAGGTGTGTAATGTAGTATGTTAAATGTGAAAGACATTTCAAGATAGCATCTACAATTTTCTATGAAGGGTGTTATTAACCAGATGAATGGCTGAGTATAAATTTGGGAGCAATAGATGGGAGACCCCCCCTCTGGAGTAACCGTGTTTACCTCTCCGGGTTCAGTTTGGGCACCTTTGTTTTCTCTCAGTTCATTTGGCCAGTGCCTGAAGAAAATAGTTTACCCATACGTGGGTTTGGATTTTCTGTGAGCCTGTATGTGCTCTTGGGTGGTCGAGGGTGCCACCAGTGATTCCTCATGAAATATGGGAAAGTCTCCTAGTACTGGCTCAGTGTGCCTAGTCAAGGGAAGTGTATCAAGTTCTGGACGTGTGAGCCAATTTCCATTCGGAACCTAAAGATTCACTGTGTGTGTGCTCTGTACCTCAGTAATCTGCATTACCAGTGGGAGTAGGCCTGTGGGGGTCCATCTTCGCTTTGTGATTATTCTCTGTGTATGTGAATAAAAGCCACACTCTAGAATCCCAACCTGATTTGGACAGTACTGTTATTGCTTCCACTATGTCTGGATTTATTTGGGTGCCCCAGACCAGATGTACAAACCTAGCATAATTGTGAGCAAACGTTTTCTCCCAGGGACCCAGGTTGATGGCCATGGTAAATGACTCTCTCTTAAATGGGCAGACTAGATGGGCCTAGCGGTCCTTATCTGCCGTCAAAGTCTATGTTTCTATGTTTCTATGTTTCTCTCACAGGTGTGAGCCAGTTAGTTGCCAAACTTGGTTTGCCTGTCTGAGGATGGCAGGCTCCAAAGTAGAAGTATTGGTAAACAGAACTGTTGTAGTAACAACCACCATCCCTCTCGTTGGTGCCATGTGTGAGAGGAGCAGCCCTGCTAGTTGAACAAGGGGGGGGCTGGTGGGGTTGGGTTACACATGCACTCATCTGTATAACAATATGTGAGTTTAGGTAGGAGGAAATATGGAGAAGAAGCACAAAAATGCTAAGTGCACATTGGCATCTTAATTTTTTGGTGACTTACAGGGGAAGAGTCAGGACATTGGGATAAGAGGAGGAGGACTACTGATACCAGGATGTCCAAAAAAATCTGGACAGTTAAAAGCTATGAAAATTGAATATAGTTGGAGCCAGTCCAGAAGTCAGACTGTCAGGCAGAGAACACCAGGGCATAAACTAAGACAGCATGTTGTTACTAGGGCACATGTCCCAGGGTTCTCTATCATAATGGTGCCAGTAACTTAGTAACTGAGCAGAAGCGTTGTGCTTTGTGGTGCTGCTGTTGCAGATGTATGATTTGCCTATGGGGACATCATATGCAGTAGTAGGGTAGACTGGAAATTGTCGATGTCCATGGACAGGCGGTTGTGGTAGCTGTTGTGATGTTATTCATATCAGACAGACATGGAAGGATGACTTACTTCTATTTTGGGTAGAGGAACTGGAACTGGAATAACCAGTAACAGCACTTGATGGAGAGAGAGAGGAGGAAACTGATGTGTTTCTGGATTACTCAGGGTGGTTTCATTACTGGATGAACTGAACAACCAACTGAGAATTTTGCTTGGAATGGAAAAGGAACCAGTGCACGTCTTGAGAATGATGATTCATGGTTTCTTTGGCTGTCAGTTCATTACACACCCAGTCCTATTCAGCTCAGCACAATCAGTACCGGTAGAATAAGCATCAAAAGGCACTTTTTAATATTGTCAGTCTTAAAACAGATATGCAGCCATATAGATGGTCATTTGCATCATCAGGGGGCTGGCTGTGGATCAGAAGACACTGGAAGAACTAGTTTTCTGGTATGGCAGGTGGTGGGGGATTTGCAGGATCAAGCAAATAAATACTAAATCTCCAAACCAAGAAGTACAGAACCTAAAACTAAAAAAATAATTAATAGCTGCTTTGCCTAAATGGGACCTCTAGATCCAACAACATTACAGTAGGGGAGCTGAAAGTTCTCTTTTAGTAACAGTATGGTTTCCATCAGTTTGCTCGTTATTGATCTCTATCTAAATAGAGTGTGGTTCCCCAGCTCACCTTTTACCTCACTTTTTTGCAGGTCACCATGGCTGCTATTCTCCAGTTCATAGGCACTACTCTGGACTCTTGGGAGCATTTGACAAGGTTTGCCAAAAGTGCAATTTCACTCATCACCCTAGAGTGTAGCCCATTTGGGTCTGGATATCTGTTAACTTTCAAAGCTATGAAGCCTTTGACTACACTATCTATGGCAGTTGTGTCTAAGCACAGTTTGCCTACCCTTCTAGATCATGCCAATCCTCCTTAGTGGTAACGGCCCATCCTTTGCTTTAATGAATACTGAAAATAAGTAATTGTTCAGTAATTCTGCCTTGCCTTTGTTATCTTCACTCCATTCGACTCCTTGTTTCAGCTCGACAATGCCTTCCTGTATGTGCCTCTTCTCCCTGCTATAGCTAAGGAAGGCCATCCCAATCCCCTTAACACCTTATGCTAGCCTTAGCTCTATATCTACGTTGGCCCTTCTTAACAACCTGTATATCTCATTCAGTTTACATACTGTAGGTAGGCTTCTTTACCCACCTTCTTCTGGATCCTGTTGAATTTCTTAAAGGCATCTCTTTCCTCCTTCAATGCATTCTTTGACACCCTTTAGAACCATACTGATTTAGTATATCTCTTTCTTTTTAAAAATCTGTCTCAAGCAGGAGCAGGTAACATTATGAAGGCTGTTCTTGATGATGGCACATTTTGTTGCCATTACCTGGCCCCTTCAATTACCTCCAATTTTGCTATACATGTCTCTCTCATTTTTGTCATAATCAGTGCTTCTTAATTCTAATACATGCATTTTTGGAGTTGTTGTGTTCCTTGACGAGCTCTACTGTACATTAAACCACACTAAGAGGTGGTTCACATTTCCTAGATGCTGCCATGTTCTAATATCCTTGATATAATTACTGTTAGTAACAGCATGTGGTCCAGGGTCACTTTTCCTTGTATTGGCTCCCTGGCTATTCCCACAGACTTGGAAGATATCCTGGAATGCATCCAGGAGTGCCTTGCTTTTGCCAGTACAGGACCTTGGAATACTCCAATCTACATTTGACATATTGATGTCCCCATGTTTGTCATCACCAATTGGGTTGCTAACATTCTTATTTTTCCTTCTAATAATCTGTAAATAATTTCTTTCTGATTTGGTGGTCTATACACTCCCCACCCAATCTCTCCTTACTACCTTTATCTAACTGCCACTCACAGTGTATCAGTCCCATCATTTCCTATGATCTCAATTGTGGCCTTGTTGCCCTCCCCCCAGCCTTCCACTCTATTCATCCTGAAAACTAAATATTCTGGTATAGTGAGGCCCCTAGTCATGGTTCAGAGGTGCCCAGGTTTCTGTAATGGCCAAGAAGTCTGATGGACCTCTACAACCAGAGCATGGAGATCCCTCACTATTTTGCACAGACTTCTGGTGTTAATGTAGATGACTTTCCATGTCTCTAGGTGTTCTTGGTGCAGCTATGGGGATGGTTATACATAATTCTAGTACATGTTGCCAGACAGCACCTTGTGCTGGATCAGTTGATTTTGAACTTCCTGATAATTTTGCGACCCACCCCTTCTTATTACTCTTCCTACTGCCTTCATCACACTACTTACCCCAAGAGTGTTGTTTTTGGGGGCCCTCTGTCTTCCTCCTTGTGAGAAATTTGAGTCATGTTCCCTAGTGGAGCCTTCTACCTATCCCCATTTAATTTTCTACTAATGTACTATTCTAGTCCCCCACGTACCCTAGTTTCCCCCTCCACTGAGGTTTAAGCAGTCTGATACACACAAGGCTTTATCCTATCAGATGGATGACCAGTCAGGTGCATGCCCAAATCCTTGCTAATTGTACCGCCCTTTTAGCCACTTGTTAAAATCCTCAATCTTGCCTCCTAGCCTGACTAACATGTTTCACAGGTAACCCATCTGAGAAAGATACCAAACAACCCTCTCTCTGAGCCTTTTCTTCAGATCACTGAATTGATCTTGCACTTCCTCTACTCAGCATCCCCCCAGATCTTTGGTTCAATGGGTGTATGCAACCTATAGAGGAATTATGCTTGTGCAGCATGTTGATAGACTGAAGGTAGCTGAATGAATGTGTTGTTTGACTGTTACATGTGGATACTTTGGTCATTCACAGTCTCTGTCCCATGTGGGGCTACCACCCTGACAGGGTACTTTAATGACAATGAAACCCTCTTGAGCAGTGTTCCAACCCTAGAGGTACCACATGAATATAATTCCTTTAGGCTAAATTTATATTAAGAAGGAGCCCCATGAAGAGAGGTGCAATGCTGGAGGAGGAGGGGGAGAGGATGACAGGGCCAAAAATAGTATTTCCTAATGAGGTTGGAGGAAGCTGGCTTATATAGCTCAGGGAGGGGTGTGTGCCTGGTAGCTCCCACCCATTGAGCTGCAGGCATAGCATTTGCGTTCAATGAGCATATGCAGCTTAATGTTGACAAATTGAAAGTAGTTGAAGGAGTGTGGTGTTTAACTGTTATATGTGGATAACTTGGTCATTTGCACTCTTTGTCCCAGGGGGACTACCATCCTGCAAGGGTACTGTGAAGGCAAAGGAATCCTCTTGAGGAGAGTTCCACTTCTGGAGGTGGTATGCTAACAGAGTTCTTTTCACTAAAGATACCTTAGTAAGGAGCCCAAAAGTACTGCGCAACAGGTGGTAAACACAGAGACAGAGTGGAGTACTGACTGACAGCAACTGGTGATGACTAATAGACAGAGACTAATTTAAGTAATGATTGACAGCAGATGGCAATTGGTAGCAGGCAGAGGCATGACTTCCATAAGGAGAGAGAGAGAGAGAGAGAGTGGCAGGATTGAAGGATAAGACAGCCACCTTTCAACAACAACTCACAGCAGAAACCTACTACTTGGGTAAATGCTGTTCATAAATATGCATACTACATTATGGCCTTCAATACTTAGGAGAGAAAAAAACCCTGTGGAGGAAATATCTGCAGATCCATTGCCCCAGCCACCATTTCTCCTGGCATGGGAACTTATTATTGAGACAGCTCATAATGCTAATTTGGAGTTCAAAATTCAGGGGAAGTATTTTGAGGGCTAACTCTCGCTGTCTCTTTCTTTCAGGATAATGCTGTGGGGTGCTGAGAGTCACTCTCTGCAGCTATATAAAGTTCCCCATGAAGGAGGCCCATCTGTCAAAGCATAGAATGAACAGAGTAGTGACTGCTGAAAGGCTACCACTCAGTCTTGAGACCATGAGGAGGTTTATCCTTGAATGGAAACAAAAGGAAGGTGATATGGAATGAGACTATGTGGACCTTAGGCAGATGCAGGGAGAATAGCTTTCAGAGGTGCTGCCAATATGGACTGCATAGTAAAAAGAACATCTGTGGGCTTAGGACCTCACCCTCTGGCAGCTAAAGTCCTAAATACTGCATCTTGAGGTGCTGCCGACCAAAGGTCTACACAACAAGAGCTTCCCCTGGAGCACTGAACCTCACCACCTGGTGGGTCTTTCAGGAAGTGCCACAGGAGACAAATGGCCTGCAGAGAGGTACCCCCTTCCAGGATGAGGTACTGCCCCTCCATATGCAGTCTTCATGAGGAGCAAGAGCTGTCTACCCTCAAAGAGAACCCTGAGGCAAGATTCTAAATGAATAATGACTACTGAATGGAATGACTGGTACAGTATTTATAAAAAATACAATGACTAAAAGGTATTGAGATTTGAATGTGCACCAACGTAAAAATGAGAGGTAAAACCCAGACTCAGCAGAAAGGGCTGGAAGCTGTAAACACACTAAGACTGGGTTGGTAAATGCTGAAGCAGACTGACTGAGTAAACTAATTAAAATAACAGAACAAAAATGTGAGTGGCTGCCTTATTAGGAAGCCAGATGAAAGCAACTGACCAGGAATTGAGTTGAACTAAGAGATTTAGTGCCCTGATATGAACAGCAAAATGGAAAAACTTGAAATATCCCAAACCAGAACAGCAGAAAGGCATAGGCATGACATATTGTGGAAACTAGCAAGCACACCAAGAACCAAAACAAAAAGAAACACAGGAGATGCATGAGGAAAGGAGTGCAGCAGGATTAGCTAACTGAGGGAAAGATGGAAAAACAAGGTCTAGCTAGGAATGGTGGATAAAACAAAACACTAGCCTAGAAAGCCACTGAAGGCACAAATCAAACAGAAATCACAAAAGCACCAAGAGAAAGCGGCAGACAAACATGGGGAGAAAGTGGGGACAGAGCCCCACCAGTGCCTCCAGCTGTGCAATGAAACAATGCTTCTGAATGAGTCTGGAGTAAGCTGGCTTAAATAGCTTAGGAAGGGGAGTGAGGCTGAAAGCTCCCATCAACTGAACCACAGGCAGAAGCTTTGTGTTCCCAAATAGATCACAACATCTGGCTTTGCACTGACCTCCCTGCTGTTGTCAGGGATTTAGGCCTGGGTATGATCTTCTCTGCAATACTACATAAAATGCATATCACCTTCTTTTTGCTTGGCTCCTGTCCCTCTGTTTACTTTCCTGTCCTGTTTAACAATTGAGTCCCCCAGCACTAGGATTCGCATCCTGCTTGACACCTTCTATCATTCTCCCAGCATGCTTCAGAATGCATACTGAGCCACAGTACTAGGCTCCTTCATGGGAGAATACTCAGCCCCAATTATCAGTTTCTAATCTATGTCATCAGTCTGGAGCTGGTGGGAAGTGTCTCTCTTTTTGGACAACAGAAGTTAATAACAGTTTTTTGTCTTTACACTTGGGGATTGGACTTGTCCCTTTCCAGCCAACCTCCCTTGTCTCACCCATACATCAATCCACAATTGAAACCCTGCAAAGCTTCTGGGTTAGTGGTCTCTAAGCTATTGTTCCCCACTGGCATGGAGTATCCCTATTTGTGCCAAACTATGACCAAAAATTATACCCTCCTAGTTAGACCCCTGGTAATAAATACATTATATTTTTTCTATGAATGTGACAACTGATAGTACAAGTTTATGAATTTTTAGTAATTGTCATGCAGCTTTAATCAATCATTTCAAATGAATTTATGTGACATGTCATCATGACATCATTTTTAACTGACTATTTTAACAAGTATTTTTATTTATTTATTTATTTATTTTATTTATTTTTATTTAAAACTTGATGGCCAGGAAAGGCACACTGAGCCGAGGCTCATTTCCAGGTGTGACCTGTGTACAGTTTGTACAAAGAGTAACAACAGTAGAGCAATGCAAACAGTTTGTGTGCTGTAAGCCAGCCTTTGATAAATGATCAAGAATCTGAAATACATCAGGTAGGCCATTTGTGCTGTGCTATGTGATGGTCTTAATTAAATGATTATATAACTTTTATATCGTGTGGTATCCTTTCTGTTTGAGGTGGTGAGTGCCTGACTTTCTTTGTGTCAATATTTTGTGATAGTTCTAAAAGAGATTATCTCTGGTTGCCCACAGTAGTACTACAGGTAGGCAATTAATGCTGAGGTACTGTATCACAGAAACTTCAGGACATATCTCTCTGTGTCTTCGGCTGTAAATGTACCTGTTTGCTGTTAATACCACAATTTTGGCCTGCCCCAGATAGGAAGTTAAAACTAGTGTGGGATTTCAGACCTGTGAGTTGCAATATCTCAATTTATGGCTACCTCAGAGGAGAACAACTACGTAACTTTTCTTTACCACTGATGTCTCTGGGGCTTCATTGGTAGAATCCCCTGCAGAACTGCAGATTCCCTGTGGATGCCATCTTTTTGCATCCTTGTCCTTGCACTCCTTGTTTGCTCACACAAGGGGTTGCTTTTCTCCCCAGAAAATAAATACAAGATTGCTAGTGCGCTATTGGCACTAGCTAGTCATGTGATGAGGATTCTCACAATGGCATTGCTTGCTGCTGCCTTGCCCACCCCTCTGCCTCCCAGCAGCCCTCACACTACCTGTCCTTCTAGCCAAGAACACTCACACTAGTCCAGCAATCACATAATACACTCCTGTGAAAAAAATACAAACACAAGCAATCTGTGCACCACTCCCAGCAGTGGCAAACTACTTGGGATTTAAGAATGCTAAAGCTCACTTCCATTAGCTCCTACTGAAACTAAAAACCACCACTCTGTATATGAATACTTGGGACTGCTGGTGCACCATAGGCACATGCTAGTTGATGGTGGGGCCCCACACATGGCATCACTCATAGCCACCTAACCAGCCCCTTATCCTCCCAGTAGCCCTCCTACTACCTCTACTCCCAGCTCACAACGCTCACCCAGTAACCCAGCAATCACATTAAACACTCCTAAGGAAGAAAATACATAAACAAGCAATCAGTACACTAATCCTATCAACAGTGAAATACATAGGGCTTAGCCTTGAAACTCTCTTCCACTGGCTCTGACTAAGGCCAAAAGTAACCACTCTATTTACATGCTAAGGGCTGTCAGCATGCTATTTGTACTAGCAAGTCACATTGTGTGGAACCTCATAAGGGCACCACTCATGGCCACCCTCACTGCCCCTCAACCTCCCAAGTGGTCCTCCTACTACTCATTCTCCTAACCCACACACTAGCCCTGCAGTCATGTAATCCTGTTGGAAAGAAATTGCAAAAACAAACAATCAGTTGATCGGCTGCTTCAAGGCATTAAACTTGCATGAGCTCAGTAATGATCCCTACATAATAACACTTAAGGCGCTTTTACACACAGGTTTTTAAAATGGAATGACCGTTACCTGAGTGGCACTGTTGTACTCTGTTGCATTCTGGTTCCTTTTTACACCCTGCGAGTATTCTGGCAACCCCCGCCTCCATTTGTTTTGGCTCCCCCAGAGTTTACTGCTCTATAATGGCTGTTTCTGCAGTGCTACTGAAATGGCTGTTTTACACAGCCAGACAAAACAGAACACATCAGTGCAAACCATGAAAAGCAGAGATTGCAGTTTGGATGAACATTCACCAAGGGAACAAAACAGATGCACTTTATACACAAGGGATGTAATGGAATACTGTTACCATAACAGTCATTACATTACAGAAACCTGTGTGTAAAAGTGCCTTAAGTAACAAAATGACAAAGTGAAACCACATCCCTTTGGACCTGCTTCACTGGTGTTAAAAGTATCAGTTTTTGGAGTTTTCATTGACCTCCAGTTCAGCATCGGCTGACGCTTATTTAAAATGTAGCAGATATAAAAGGTGCTACAATGAACCAAAACTAACTTCCTTCCTTCCTTCCTCCTTCCTACTTCTGTAACACTGCCAGAGATAACTAGGTGATGTGCTCATTACAAAGATACAATGAAACACAGACACATAGAAACATAGAAATTGTCAACAGATAAGGACTGCTAGGCCCATCTAGCCTGCGCGTTAGGGGCAGAAGAACTGAAACTCTACTGCCCACCAGCAATAAACTACTTAAGTCCAAATTGATAAAAAATGTCAAACCAAATCTGATGGTAAAAAAACAGAGGCAGAAATTGTATTGTGATAGAACTGCCAAACCATAGTCCACCTTACCAGTCGGAGATGCAGAGACACTCAACACTACCTGGAAACCTGCAGTTGTACACACTAAAATAAAGCAAGTACTCTGAGATCCTACATCTTAAAGTCAGGAGGCAAGCTGTACTGAAGGAACCACAGAGATTTCTCTAAGATAAGTGAGTCGCCAACATTTGTATACTCTGACAATGACTTTCAGTACTCTCAGAGTGAAATGAAAGAAGTGAACCAAAACTAACTTACTTACTTCCTTCCTTCTTAGAAATACACACGGAATAAGATTTGCTTGCACATATCAGTCTTTTACCTTTTAAATAGTTTTTTGGGGGAGACTACAACATGGGACATGGAACTAGCTTTCCTATATAATAAATGAACCTGCTCACCAGTATAGCCTTGAGCATGTTCCTTCTCAGACATATTTCAAGTTCCAACTAGGGTTGCGCAAATAATGTACTATTTTATCCACCAGGACATCTGATGGCTCAGAAGGCACACACTATCCAATAGCAGTGCATTATTTGCTTGTATAAAAGCTTTGACTAGTGCACTATCTATTGATAGTTTCCATAAATAAACTTTCTAACACTGAACAGGTAATAGTCACACAGACTTAGCAGATTGTCGACCTTTAGTAAAACTACTGCACAACTAACAAAAAGAATACCAGTTAACGTAAAAAAAAAAAAATCTGAAAAAAGAAAAGAATTCCTCTTAAAAATAATAATTTCTTTTCAGAATAAATGCACCTGAACTGTTTTAAGATATGCAAATAAATAAAACAGACTCAGTGCAATTGCTTACCATAATCTGTGTTATGTGTTTAGAGTTTAGCTTGAGTTGGTAAGTCAAAGTTCTTGTTTATTTTGAATGTTTATATGGTATGTCTATTTGTTCTGTTGACTGACATGCCTTTACAAACAGTTAAGGTAAAGATTTTATTTCCTATGGAAATTGAAGTCAACTGTTCACATAATGAAAGTTTCCTAATAAGTAGTCCAGAAAGACTTAGTGACCTCTAAATAATGCAATGTAACCAAAGACTTATTGGGGGCAGAGGGTCTAAAATCCTCAGATATGGTTTAGGTTTACTTAAATGGAAATGGTACCACATGATCAGTTGCTCAGGTGGAAGCCAATATGTCAGCCTGACTCTGCACATGAATCTGTTATGCTTTGCACTCAACAAAATTTTAGAATTAGCATTGCTAAATACAAAGGTTTTAGGTAATGCAGTTTTTTTGTACACTGTCAAAGGTACTGATTGTCTTTTTTACTCCACTGAAAGCACACTGTTGGCAGGATACTTTAACAGTTAACAGACTGATGTATGATGCATTCCACTGTATGCCTCTCTGCCAAAAATGATCTAGATTGGATGAATTATTGATGGTTATTAATACTGTGAAAGTAAAGATTTTCCTTTTTATATTCATCTTTTAACACTCTAAAGTGATATGTCTTCTTGAATGGAGGTGTAACTTAGTAATGAGATGCAACATTAAGCATGCATTTAAATGACTATTCTATGGACTGGGAATGTTTGACAAGCATTATAGTTCAGCCATCATAAAATATTGCAGATTAAAGATGTACTGATACACTTACTAACATTGTTTTACTCTTCTTTTCATTTTAGTTATTTTAATGCAAAGTTCTTGCAGTCCATTTAGCTTCTTAAAATCAGGAGTCAAAATTAAATTGAAGAGAGAAGTACATTTTACTTTCATCTCTCAATATCAAAATGTAGTCTACCTGTATAGGGGCATACTGAACATTAACAAACAACTATAAAGGATAAGAATTTCTATATCTTTTGAGTTTGTTATGTGCTATTAGTCACTGGGTGAAGGCTTTCAGTAATGGCAAAGCCCTTCAGCGCTAGCTCCAGAGAATTTAACACTGATTGATGGGAGGTCAGCTGGAATTGGTTGGCAGAATTTCCAATTTTCTGTTGGGAAATTGCTCATTTCTTGAAGTCTATTCCCATTTTTACAAGTGGACAGCAAGCTGAGATTATACATTACTGTGTGGCTAACTATAAAATTGTGATGGATGGTGCCACACATCTGTAGAGAGTTAAACATTGGATTTAACTTTTTCAGAAGCAAAAGTCTGAAATACTTCAAAATAGAAAATGAAATCTGTCGCTGTTTTATGCATACATAGATTTTAAGGTGCTTTTTTGGTAGTAGTAATGACATATCTGTGTAAACTGCTGTCAGGGCACATAGACCAATGTTTGCAACAAGTATGCTTCAATTTAGAATTCAAAGACTTATACTATATTATTCTGCAAATACAACACAGTTTCCAAGGCTTATCAAGTGGCTGTATGACTGAGTGAATTAATAATCTGTGATTTCACCTATTGGACTAGGGTTAAAGTACAGATGAAAGAACTCTGACAGAAAAATCAAAGGCAAATCAGTAATTCCTCATAACTGCTGTCCAATCTATTCTCTGGCTGTAGCTAACATTAATTGTACAACTCAAATGTGTTAGGGACTGCTACAAAAAGATGCAGTACTTAGACAAGATCTATCATTGAGCCAGTGACAAAACATTTCTTTTTAGCCAGTGTGTTCTTTGATGACATTAAATTATAGCACCAGGACTTCTTTGGGACTTATTCAGCCCGAGAATGCATAGGAGTCCATTGGACATGCAAGGTGCTATGAGGCCATTAGAATGCCTATTATGGCCTCATTAACATGTGTATGTGGCCCCTGAGCACCTGTCCTGGCTAAGGAAACACATATCCCCCATCTTTGTGGTCTAGTGGTCTGCCCATTCCCATGTGCCTTCTATATACAGTAAATATCTATTCCCTTCCTAGTGGTCTACTGATTCTCTATCCCCCAGTGCCCTCCGTATATATATAGTGATTCCCTCACTGGTGGTCTAGTGGTTCCCCCATCATGAGTGCCCCCATATATATAGTGATCCCCTCCCTGATGGTCTAGTGGTCCCACCACCTGAAAAGCACCTGGCAGTGCAGTGTAGGCTGTCATATACAGTGGTTTCCTTATGAAATGGTATGCAGTGATTCCTGGATGTACTGTAACATGACAGTTGCAGATCAATATGTCCCCCAGTGGTCATTAGCCCCCCTGCCTAACCCATCATTGCTCAGGATCCTCCTCCCACCACCCTGCACCTGGTCACTGATGCCCATATGTTATGGTCACAGCCCTCTGCTGACCAACTCAACCAGCCTACATTTGGCAGGCATTCATTATTGCATGTATTGTGCAGTGTACACAGTCCCTCAGATGCTTGTCAGATGGCACTGTTAGGCACTCAAGGTGGGAAGACCATTAGATCACCAGGGAGTGAATCAATATTTATACAGAGGCAATTAGGGGAAACAAACTGGTGCATGGGAATAACAATAGGGTTTTGTCAGCATTAGACAGCACTATGACAGGCTCTTTAGCTCTGCCCAAATTGATGAATATACTGCTGCACCAAGAATGCATGGGGGATCCATAATTTGCATGAGCACAACAGTATATTTCATGTGGTCATCCTGTCAGGCCATGAGACACACTGGATGCCTGTGAAAATGGCCCCTGTCCCACTGGCCAGCACTATTCATGGTTAGTGTGGTGGTGATAACCCACTTAGTAATATGGTAACTGTTCAAATATGGGGACTCTAGTATTCTAGGTTGCTGAAAAATGAGAGTCTTTAGACCCCAGATACATAATCACAATGTATAAATTGCAAGTTCTTCTAATGTCCAAAGAAATTTTAGGCAGCCATTTTTTTTGTTACATATTGTTTAAAATGTTACTGGGGCTATCAATCTGTGCCACTCTGTCCATATGCTTTTCTCAATTGACTGTAAATGATGCCCAAGCTGATGCCCCCCCCCCACTTTCCAGGCTGACATGTCCAAGAAGAACTAAGGTGGAGTAGATAGCCATCATGCTTCATCTTCCTGTTTAAAGAAACAGTCAGTGAGAAAAGTAAAAGGAGCCAAACCTATAGCATGTGAACTGAGTCAAATCATATCCCACTGAATGGACATTAATAAATCATGGTTTGCTTATCCTTAGTCCCAGCCCCTCCTTAGTTTAAAGAATGGTGGCTTACATATACCGTCAAAAATTTTATTGAGTATACAGCAAGCAAATACACAAAATAGTGAACAGTATTATCAAATATCATGCATGAACAACATACACTAGCATAGCACAACACTATACAAAAGTATGGCACAGCATACAAAAGCAGAGGAATCAAACATTCCCATAAAATATGAAACACTATATAAATGATACCATTAATAGAGGATAAAGACAAGTTAACTATACAAATATTGCAAAAAGGCCTGACAGATATTATATCAAAAATAATCATGAGTTATAGTAATAAACATAATGGGGGAGAATCACCACAATTAATCAAAACGGCAATTGAAAAAGTCAGCAAACATGGCAGCTGAACAGCAGGGGAAGTAAAAAGAGAAGGACAGACCAGAAAGTGCCACTGAAAATGGCAGAGAGAAAAACATACAGACATCCTGGAACACAAGGGGACCGAAGCGACTTAGGTAGACTGGGCATGAAGCCAGCCAAGATAAGGGCCCCAGACACAGTCAAAGATGGAGATGGTACCAAGCACTATGTGGCTAAGGTGCTCATTATGTGCCAAAGTGGCCAGCGTGGTTATCCAGGCAGCAGTTGTGGAGGCCACAGTGGACCACCATCTCTAAAGCAAAAGCTGCTTTACCTCAGTAGCCGCCACAGTGAGCCATTTAAACAGGGGGAGAGGAATATGGGGGACTGTGATGGAAGGACTGAATAAATACAGTATGGGAGAAGGGGAGAGACACGTTAAGTACCAGTTGGCAAAAGGAGTCTACCCCCTGCCAGAATGGATGGATAGCTGGGCATGACCACAAAATATGGAGTAAGGAGCCATCCATGGAGTGGCATCTCCTGCACTTTGGAGATTTAGTGAGACTGAGCTCAAAAAGGGTGAGTGCAGTGTGATATCAGTAATGGAGCACTTTACTTTGGGGAAGCCAACTCCGTGTGTCCCTATGACCAAGATGGGCAATGGACCAAGTCTGGGCTCAGTCATCATGGGAGACAACCAGGCCCAAGTCCAAATCCCACTGACACTTGGTGGATTGTGTCTGGTCGAGTTCAAGCATAGAATCCCTGATTGCCCTTTAGATAAGGCCTGCATGCCACTTCAAAGAGTGAAGACAAGTCTAAAGGGAATGTTCACACTGGGTGGAATATGGGCAAGAGGGGTGTGTAGCAGCTTCTGTAAAACACTATGATGCTGCAAATATTTCAAAAAATCCTGTCATGGGATAGCAAATTGCTCAACAAGGACACCAAGAATGGTGGCTTACATGATCTCAATCATGACCCACCACCCCCTCACCAGGAAAAGGAGTTAGTTCATTTGTGCCATGCTTATGCATGAATGTACTTCTTTTTTTTTACAGTTATCATTTTCTCTCCCTACACTGCCGGCTTGTCCTCAGGAGGGTGCCCCCAGCCCCATCCCCCAGTGTCTACCAGCCGACGCTGACCTGAACCCCAAGGCTTGCCCCCCGGTGGGGTCAGTGGGGGTCCCCAACACCCCACTGAAGTCCGGATCTAGTAGGCCAGTGCTGTGGCTAGCTGGGGGGGGAGCCTGTGAGATGCCATCTGCCATTATGCACAGCAGTGCCTTTTCTCCTCCTGTCCTCCCCAGGTGTTAGGACTGTGCAATGTTGCCAGCAGAGGGGAGCCCACATGCATCCACATGCGATCCCTCCAGGCATCTGGCCTGACTCCTCCCCAGTTTGTGGTGCAGCGCCCTGTTCCCCCAGCCTCCGCTGGGGGGCGAACAAGTGCTGACCACCAGAATCCCCCTTCCCCGGAGAAGTAGAGCAGTCCATCAGATGCTCAATCCTTCTCCTCCCCTGCCAAACCCCCAGAGGCCCGTGCTCATTCCCAAACATGGGTCGCTGGCATAGCATGAGGGAAGGCGCCAGCACCTCAGTCCTCAGAGCCACCGGGCTGGCTACTTCTTATAAACTTCTATAGCAATTGTGTCCCAAGTATCCAAACAATTAGCCCTATGCTAAGCAAGAATAGCATGGTCTAATACCTAGTCAGTACTGCTGGTATTATTTTGACATTTTTAACATGTCACTAATCTGTTAGTGCATTATCACTAACAGATACCATGCACCTATGAAAATGAATGCATAAAGTATACATACACTGATATTTTCAGTGGTTTGAAAGTGCTAACAGCTTCTCGTGCAGAATGATTTAAAGACTTCAAAACTCTGTCTTTACACATGCTTAAAGAGATGCTCAAAACCCTCCACTCTTCAGGTCTCTGTGGTGCTATATTTGCATTAAATCATAACAAAATATTTTGCTTGGTAACCCCCTTACACCCTGATACCAGTATACTTGTGCATAGTATAAAATGTCTAGTAGTCTTCTAGACTACTCATCTTCCCTGATTCTCATCCATACTGTAACTGTATTTTACTAGACTACCTGGCAATCTAGAGAACCCCATACCTTCACCCAGTTTGTAATTCATTAAAATATACATGGACTCCATCATAGTCTAGTGGAAGCCCACCCCCACCTGCTCCCATTGCCCTGTAATGGTCCACTATTGGACTTAACCTAGTGGTCCAGTGCCCCCCCAGTCCTCACTGTCAGTTTGCCCCAATAGTAATATTCAATGGGAGTCAAGTGATTTGTTCCCTCCACAGCTGAGAAAACCTTCAATGCATCTGCAGTCAGTACTCATCTACCTCACACAAGTAGTCACTTTTTGCACATGTCACTCTATCAATATTGTATTTTTGTGAGTGCAGTATTGGTAGGGTGACTTGTACAGAAAGTGACTGTACTTGAGTGAATCAGACAGCCACCAGCAGCACAGGTGTGTGAGGGGGTTTGATAGACTACCAGAAAGAGAGGAGAAGAACCACTGAACATCCATGGAATATCACGACTGGGTCATACTGATGGTGTTGACTGGGTGGATCATTAGACCACTAGGTAAACCAACAGTGGACACTTACAGGGCACCAAGAGCAGCTGGGGTTTCACTGGACCATCAATGAGTATATGTATATTTTAAGGAGTTATAAATCAGTGTTGGGGGAGGGTGGGGGGTCTGCTAGACTGCCAAGGAGTCCTGTAAAGTACATTTACAGAACCAACAGAGATGCAAGGGGAGGGCACTAGACACCTCTCTATACAATGTGTTCATGCTTGCAAAGGTGAGGAGGTATTATACAGAGATGCTAATGGCCATTCTGTGATATGCAAATGGTCTTTTAAGGCCTTTCATGCCTTATCAGGTCTCTACTATATTGGCTTTCAAACAGCACCCAACAGCAAAGGCACTAACCCTTTTGGGATGTCTTGATCCCCTTTTCTTCTTTGTGTCCATGTGGCCAGCAGGGTTCTGTGTTCTGTTCTGCACTATACCACTCTGAACACTGCTTGCATAGCCTTAAATTTGCACATGGATTACACACTGGATATGGATGTACTGCATAAATGAATATACCACCATTAGGGAGGGTGCTAATTAGTGGACTGCTTTATACTTTGCATGGTGTAATTGGCCAGCTTTGAACTTTGTGCCACCCAAGGTCTATTTTAAAACAGAAGCATGTGGCTATTCCAATAACACACTCAAAGTTTTTACCACCATTTCATGTGATGCAAAACAAGACCAGCTTTTAATTTTAAATGTAACCTATTAACTATTTTCTAAATGTGTAGCGATTTTTTTTGTATGTTGCATTACGAACTGGGGTTGTCTACAGGCCTCTAGACCAAGGGGAGAATATAGACACATTACTGTTAAAAGATATACAAAACATGACAACTAAAAGGGAGGTTCTGATAATGGGAGACTTCAACATGCCAGATACAGATTGGTCAATACCAGCAGGAACATCTGCCAGACCTAGACACATGGTGGATTCCCTGCAGGGGGATGGACTCAAACAACTGGTACAGCAACCCACAAGAGACAGGGTATCCTAGATCTAGTACTGACTAACAGGGAAAGGATCACAGATCTCCAGGTAGAAGGTCACCTGGGTGCCAGTGACCATCACATGGTATGGTTCAATTTGGTCACTAGAACTAAATCATCCAATTCCAAGGCAAAAATATGGGACTTCAGAGGAGCTGACTTTGATAAGATGGCCAACAGAGTTAAGCTAGCCCTGGCAAAAAGAAATACAGGTGAGGGGGGGTACAGGCAAAGTGGGCAAGCATTAAAGATGCAATACTTAAAGCAACATCCTATTGTGTTAGAGAGAAAAAGAAGTGCAAAATAAGAAGGAAACCACTTTGGTTCTCAAAAACAGTAGCAGAAAAGGTCAGAGCCAAAAGGCTGACCTTCAGGAAATATAGGGAAGCACAGCAGGATAAAGATAGGGAGGCATACCACACTTCCCTAAGGGAAGCAGGGAAGGCAGTATGGCAGGCAAAAGGCCCAAACCAAGGAAACACTAGCACAAACAGTAAAAGAAGGTGACAAGACTTTCTATAGATACATTAGTGAAAGGAGAAAGTCCAGAGGGGTTATTGCTAAGATCAAATGGGATAAGGGGGCACGTGAAGAGGATGACCATGTAAAAGCATCTATCCTAAATAGATACTTCTGCTCAGTATTTACTGAGGAGAAGGTAAGGCAGGGCCCACAGCTCAGCACCATGGACATGGGAGAGGGAGGTGTGCATTAGTCCCTTCACAAAAGAAAGGGTCCCACAAGAGCTCAATAAGCTCAGGGTAGACAAGGCAATGGGACCTGATGGCATACATCCCAGGGTACTAAAGGAGCTAAGGGTGGAACTAGCAGAGCCATTATCAGAACTGTTTAGTGAGTCTCTGAGCACAGGAGAGGTCCCAGAAGACTGGAGAAGGGCTCATGTGATCCTGCTCCACATGAGTTGTAGCAGGGAGGAGGCAGGGAACTACAGACCAGTCAGTCTTACCTCAGTAGTGGGAAAGATTATGGAGGCACTCCTTAAGGAAAGGATAGTGCAACAGCTGAAATCCATAGGAGCACAGGATCCAAGACAGCATGGGTTTACAAAAGGAAGGTCCTGTCAAACTAATCTCATAGATTTCTTTGACTGGGTAGCCAGAGTGGTGGACCAAGGGGGAGCAGTTGAGGTTGCCTACCTTGACTTCAGCAAAGCTTTTGATACTGTTCCACATAGAAGATTGATTAATAAGCTGGGTAGGCTCAGGGTGGGTCAGAAGTTGGTCAACGGGCTGGCAAACTGATTGATGGGGAAAACAGAAAGTGGTGGTAAATGGCATACAGTCAGAAGAGATGCAAGTCACAAGTGGGGTACCTCAGGGATCAGTCATGGGGCCAGTCCTCTTAAATATCTTCATCAGTGACACTGCAGATGGACTGGAGGGTAAGGTTTGTCTGTTTGCAGATGACACCAAGATCTGCAACAGAGTAGATGATCCAGATGGGGTGGGCAGAATGAGAAGAGATCTGGATAAACTAGCAAAATGGTCAGAAGATTGGCAACTGGGGTTTAAAGCAAAGAAGTGCAAGATTATGCACATAGGGAAGAGAAACCCTGAAGCCACCTATAGGCTGGGAGGGGAGTTGCTGGCAGTCACAAGGGAAGAAAGAGACTTGGGCATCATCATCACCAATGTCCTGAAATCATCCAAGCAGACTACTAAAGCAGTAGGTAAGGCTAGAGGGATGTTTGATTGTATTAGTAGGGGTATCGCAAGTTGTAAGAGTGAGGTAATAATCCCTCTTTACAAGATACTGGTTAGACCCCATCTGGAGTACTGCATGCAGTACTGGAGGCCACACCTTCACAAGCACATTAACTAAATTGAGGCAGTCCAGAGAAGTGCAACCAAAATGGTGCAGGGACTGCAGCAGAAAACATATGAGGACAGATTAACAGAGCTCAATATGTATACCCTAGAGCAAAGGAGGGAGAGAGGTGATATGATCAAAACATTCAAACGCCTTAAGGGCATTAACAAGATGAAAGAGTCTAACATGTTTCAATATAAGAAAATAGCAGGACAAGAGGACACAGCATGAGATTAGAAGGAGGCCAATTAAGGGGTAATGTGAGAAGTTCTTTTTGACAAAAAGGGTGGTGGATGCATGGAATGGCCTGCCTCAGGAAGTGGTGGATATGAATACAGTGCAGGGCTTCAAACAGGCATGGGATAGGCATAAGGGAGCAATACAGATGAGTATGAATGGATAGGCCATTGACAGAGCAAAGGCCAATGGCACATTCATAAAGTAGAAAAAGAAATGGGCAGACTGGATGGGCCTTGAGGTCCTTATCTGCCATCAACTTCTATGTTTCTATGTGATTTTTGGCAGAAGCCTTGTGGAACTAGTAATTGATTGGTCAGGTATTATTGTATGGATATGGAATAAACGTTTCTGTGTCTTAGATGTGTATACATATTTTTTATTTTATTTGTCTTGAAGCATGACTCTAAAAATGAACTTCACCACTGCAGACAGATAATCAATGGTATCTACAAGATCAGTCAAAGATTTTGTATCTGGTGTCCTGCAGCAAGATGCAGAGACATGCCCTGAAACTCAGGGAGACAGTTCCATAGGTTCACAGCCCTCTGGGAAAATCTATCTATTAGCAGAGATAAAGGACATGAAGACAGCACAGCCTGGATAAATTCCTGTTTACCAAGGGAATCACCAGATATCCTAAGTAGTAGAGTGGGTAGAAAAGACCTTTAATTAATTTAATTTTATTGATTTATTATGAATTCAGAATTATCACCTTTGAGCCATAGGCTCTTTTACAAAGGTTCAAAGCTGAAAGTTTATAAAAAAGACAATAAAAAACATTGGAATTGGTTTACAGAGTTCAGGGTTACCTAACATAAGAAACAGTCCTGACAGACATAGTAGCTAGGTTAGATACAATGGAAAAACAGGGAATATCTTTACAAATAGTGGAGTACATGGACATAATTATACAGAGAATGATAATGCAGCAAAATTAAGCCTTGTCATTGCAGTAGAAGAGTTTCAAAAGTAGCAGAGACTGAAGATACAAACTGATATATGCATCCAAGGGAAGGGGTGTGTAAGTGTAGGGAGGTAGTTTAGGGTTTGGGGGGGATGGGAGGTCAGAAGTCATTCAGGACCTGGGCTAGTGGACAGGGGAGTAGGAAGGGGGAGGCAGAAGAGTTGGTGAGCTAGTGGAGAGATAGAGCAATTGAGGGGAAAGGGGGAGGTGAAAAAAGAGAAAGAAAAAAGGTGTAGGGGAATTATGGGAGGTGGATAGAGGCATAGAAATAGAGAAAATGGAGATGAAGGGAGACAGGGGAGTCAGCCTGGGGTAATTAAGTGAAGCAGTCACATGGTACCTGTTTGAACAGCATATCCATTTCACCCCTACTTATAAAGGGGGGGGGCATGATGCACTTAAATTCCTTTTGAACTCAAAGTACTATGCTACATAGGTATAGAAATACATACTCTAAGTTTACTAAGATAATGTTCAGTAAGCCACTGCAGTCATTTGCTCCTTTTTGTTATCGCAACAGTTATCAACAGAAATGCATTTTCCTTCCAGGTATCCATTCAGCCATCACTTGAAATTAAGTATACAATCTCTCCTTTTTTATGTTCGTCCACAATCTATTCCTAAATCATATTAGTGTCCGAGTGAAAAAGCTTTCCTAGTTTAATAACTGTTACTCTGTCTCCTAAGTATGCAGTCACACTCACGGCTTCTACCGTTCTGGATTATGCTAAATAAAAACAAGTACATGGGTCTACTTTCACAAAACATTTCATGATGTCCACTACCTTGTTCATGTCCCCTGTCAACTTCTCTTTTTCACCAAAACCAACACACAAATACACAATACACTACTGCACTCTCTCCTCATATATTGGGTTTTCAACTGCAAAATATTATAACTCTCTGTGTGGTACTTAGAGGTGTATTAGTAAATGAATTTATCACTAAAAAGGAAGAAAAGGATAGAAAAGACAACAAAAATGGAATTTTGGTATAGAAATAGACATATAGATATGTAGCAGTGCCAGCCAGGATACAACGCAGTAATGCTGTGGTATATCACAAACTGATGCAGTATATGTCTCAGGGAACAGTATAATTCAATTAAGCCCCTTTGTCATGCAATATTTTGTGACATGTCACTAACTGTTAGTTACTGCATTGTATTATGGCTGGCTCCACTGCAAGGCACAAAATAGCCACTGTGTGGCGCTCTGTCTGCCGCATGTGGGGAAAAAGGAATGAAAAGGTGCGAACAAAGTACAGTAAAAGTTAAAAAACAGCATAAAAAAGTATGATATTAGTAGTAGTAAAAATGTTTATTCAAGTGAAATAAACATAGGTACAGCTCGATTGAGACAAGCTCATTTCCAGCGATGCCCTAGTACAAATTGTAACTAGCCGGTGCTTACATGCCTTCTAGTGCCCACAATCTCTGACAATATCCAATAGACTGCCTCCACACACACACACCCTCCCCCTCTCCCTCTCCCCACTGGCCCCACCTCCTATGCCTAGACCGGATCACTTGATCCATGTGTAACATGTAATAGTTGGTGTCTAATGTTCTCTTATTGTAACAATACTCTTTTATTGTAACAATGTAAATAGACCGTATAAAAAATATCTGTAACTACCTGACTACATGTGTAACAATGTAAAAAGACTCTATACAATGTATGTAAATTTTGCTCAGTGACTGCTTTCATTGTAACTTGTATCACTGTTCTGTCCTCCATGTGACGAGGTACCTTTGTAAATGAGCCTTTGGCTCAAAGGTTGTAAATCTGATATTATAAATAAATAAATAAATTAAGTACGTCCTAGTTAAGTTATATTATCAACATGCATCAAAACACCATTAACAATGCAATATATAAATACAACAAATATTATTATAAATGTAACTACATACATACACACATATACACCAAACAAAAACAGACAGTTATCTCATAGGTGTGAATTTTTTAATTTATGCAATTTATATACCCAGTACTTAAATTATAAGTGAATATAAGACCAAAGCAGGTCTTCACAAAGTTTCCTTAATGAATCATGTTCAAACCATGATTTAATTACACCTGGCTGAGTAGTAATGTTTACTGATCTAAGAAATAATGGTAACCTATTCCAGATCAGGGCTCCCCTGTAGAAAAAATATATGGTGGATATATCTTTAATGGGTGTCCTGTGCTTTAATAGAGGGTAGGGTCATTTAAAAACAATTGAAGAACATAAACATATTTTAAATGTGGCATAGGGATGTGTTGATTGGTTATTGCTAAGCTACCTCAGCTACTGATTGGGGAAGGGGTGCTAGCTCTTAAAAGGAATGTACTCTATATCTCCTTCTGTGTGTGTCTCTCTGTCTCTCTCTCTCTCTCTCGCTATATATATATGTATATATTGCATGGTTGGGCCCTTGTCCCAATAGCAAAAGCGATCATATATTTCCCCATGTAGGAGGGTAGTCGTTTAGTGCATTATGATGCCATTTAGTTAATTACATTGTATTAATGTGTTACTAATGACTTAGAAACACATTAATACCCAACAGGCAATGTATAGGCTACCTATATAAATACACTACCACTAAAACACTATATTAATGTGTTATTAAGCCTTAATAACATGAGGACTATGTACAGCATATATATATATATATATATATATATATATATATATATATATACACATATACATATATATTCATTGCAAAAAATCTTTATTAATGCACTAGTTAGAGTTAAAATGACAAAAGTAGAAAATGCGGTGTTAGAGTTTCCAACCCTAACAAACCCGCTCCCACCCTGCAGGCAGCAACAGGAAAAAACATTGTGATTTCACCTCTCTTGCCTCTTCATAAATCAGGGGTGGGGTGTGCCTTGGGGTTGTCATCCCTAACGCTCCCATTCTCATATACTGTACCCATCTCAGCTTATTTTATGATGGAATGGTATGAGCCTTGGGTTTGACAGCCCAAGGCACACCCACCTGATGCAGAAAGAAACAAGAAGTGGCTGTGATAGTTTTCCTTGTTGCTGCTTGTAGAGTGGAGGTGGGTGTTTGGCTTGGAAACCCTAATGCCACATTTCCATACTTTTGTTGCTTTAACCCTGACTAGTGCATTAACGAAGTTTTTTTGCAAAGAATATCCGGGACATTGCATAACATCTGCCGCTGTCCCCTCTACTCCTGGTATGGCTCCCCAAGCTGTTTCAGCTCCCCTCCTCCTCCAAGCCTGCTACAGCCACTGATCAGATGGCTTCCCATCTTCGCTGCCTCTCATTGGCTGGCTCCTTAGCCCACTCTGGACTATTGCTCCCTGCCTTTTGGACACTTTTTCTGTTCTTGAATTGAATTGCTCTGCTGCCTGTTCTTTCTTCTCACCCCTTACTCTATAACATTTTTTTTGTTTAAGTACTGACTTTTCCATTGGCAGATTATAACTTCTAGCCTCTAGATGGCTATATCTCCAAGTGTAAGCTATGTTCCCATAACTGCTCTCTCTTAACTTTTAACTTTAAGCACAATGTGCCCTGCCCACCCCGATTCTTTACCTCTATTATCCCTACACTTCACTGCTCAGTTTCCCATGCCCCTGTCAACTCTTAATTCCACCATAAAGATGAGGCTTATGGGATGCTGCCTTGCCCTCATATATATATCCCTCTGCATATTGTGTGACCACCTCATCTCCTCCTGTAACTAGGAGCAACATCCTTGTGACCAAGACTCTCACCAAGACAGCCCACCCCAGATTCTGATCAAAATTTCCTCACAATGCCTCTTTACCCTCCCATACCTTCATAAACAACATATTGTCAGACTAGGGTGCAGGCTACATGACAATCTATCTATACCCACCCCCAGAGTTAGAAAATGGTTTCTCTGCAAACTCTCACCCCCTGGTTATATGCTGCTTCACTTAGACTCTCACCATGTACAAGCTGGTGAGATGGAACCCAATCCAGGACCCTTAGCTCACATCATCCCTCTCTAACTCCCAGACCACTTATCACTGCAACTCTAAAAGACTCAGAATAGCCCACCTAAACTGCCAAAGCCTGTGAACAAAAATGGCTGAACTTGAGGCATGGGTCTGTGCCCTAAAACTGATGGTACTTTGGATCACAGAATCTTGGCTAAAACCCTATGTCCTACCTCAAGAAGTTGCCTTACAGGGGTGCACCACATTTAGGTGGGACTGGGTTGGTAAGAGAGGTGGAGGCATACTCTTGTATTTCAAGTCTAACCTTGTAGCCTCTGACATCACCCCAAAGACCGCTTCTTCATCGTGAGTGGAATCAATCTTTGTCTCCCTAACCATTGGCACTAGCAAAAAATTAATAGTTGGTTGCATCTATCTGCCACCCAAAACCACTTTAGCTGCCGTCCCTGAACTCATGTCCTCTATCTCAGAACTCTCCAACCATGAGCTGATCCTGTGTGGTGACTTCAATATAGACTAGAAGTCCCACAATTTAAGCAATGCCTGCTCTTCCTTGGCTGACATCAACCTTACACAACACATTGCTGAACCCACCTGGAGGAACCATAGAACAGGCAACCACTCCATCATAGATTGGGTGTTATCCAACTATTCACACAGAATAGTGGATGCAGGAGTCCCGCTGGATAGCATAAGTGACCACTCGCCCATTTACTGTGTCTGGAAAAATAAAACTCTTAACCCTCCTCCAAAAATTGTTTAATCACATAACCTAACTACCTCTGATTGCACCTCCTTTCTCAGTTCTCTATTTAATGTCAACTGGAGCCCAATTTGCACCCTACCTACCATTGATTAGGCCTTGCACTACCTAATAGACTCTGTCACCACAATTACAAATCATCATGCCCCTCTTACCAGGCATAGGTCCAAAGGCAAACTAGTCTCCTGGTTGACTAAACACATCAGGAAACTCATGGATGAATAGGACGCAGCCTGGTTAACATTTAAGAAAACCAGCATCCCCTCTGACTGGCACTCCTACAGACACCTTCAAAACACTTGCAAGTCTACTATAACTAATGCTAAGAGGAGATATTATCGCACTTTGCATACTGATAAACTCAGTTATCCTGAAGAATATTGGTCTGATATAAATTCCCTCCTAAAAGGAAAAAACGTCTCCATTGCTGACTTGCTTTATGCTAAGGATAAAACATTCTCCTGTCCTTTCTCTATAGCCGAAGGGCTTAACAACTTTTTTACCGACCTCAGTACCTACACTTCTCAGTTTACCACAGTGCAACATTTCCACCCATCATCTGCAGCCAACCCTCCGAAAGAATTTTCAATATAACACTAACTTCATACAAAGAGGTTCTCAGATTAATGTGCAACCTCATGGAACATGGTTCACATGGCCATGACTCCCTAGAGCCACAGTTTTTGAAACAGGCATAGTTTGGAAGTGAGGGAAGGGGTCCCCAACTCTATGGGCTCCTCATCCTCTTCCTCTTCATTCAAGTCTTTATCAGAGACCTCATTCTCATTGTCATTTGGGTCTCCTGTGTCCCCATCTGGGACCATGGGTTTCTCTGGCCCTGGCCACCCAGACCCTCCTGGCTGGGGTAAAATGGGTTCTGGTTGTTGGGATGGCCCTCTCAAGGCTGGTTTACTGGAACCCGTTGGCTTATTTCCGGTGAAGGACTCAAGCTTCTCCATCATTTTCAGCATAAATAAGTGCTGACTTTCCATCATGGCAGCAGCTCCCTGTTGGGTTTGCAGCAACAAGGCAGAAGGGTCTCCCATCCATGATGTACTGCTTGTGCCTGGTGGACTTTGATCAAGAGAAGGGGATTGCTCCAGTGAGGACTCCTCCCCCTCCTCTTCATGTAAACATGCCAGGCATTGAGGACCCGAGCTGTGGGGCATCAGGGTAGTGCTGCATGTACTGCATTTCTTGGCCTTCACCATCTGGGGACAGAAAAGGGAGAGGGATGAATATCATGGCAGGAGACCCAGAAAGCCCCCTTATGCACCCGCCGTGTACTGAACAATGCAGAAATTGGTCCCCCTCCCCCACCTTGAAATAAATAAATAACCATCCCAACCACCGGCCCCCACCCATAATCCATCCCCATGGCATCAGAGTGGTGACTGTAAAAGCTATCCTACCATTTGGAGCAGATTTGGGCTAACCAGTTTGTAAAGGATTCAGGGCCTGTACCTTGTGCTATATTTTGTCAAACCTTGTGAGGCTGTTATGTATATTCACAATTAACCACTCAGAGTTTAAGTTGACGAGAAGTTCCTGCAACCATTCAGTGTAACTGAGAGCATTTGCATCCTACCAATGGGGCAAAACCAGTTTTTTAACCAACATAGCAATTACAGCCAAGTAATATCTGCATTCTCAAATCCCCACCCTGGTGTAGTCACCCACCAGGCAAACCTCCAGTGAGAAGTAACCGTTGATGCCCAGTAAAGGATCAGACTTTTGTCTAATAAGTGACCACAAGGGGGCCACCTTTCGACAGTCCCAAAATATATGTAGAAGGGAGCCCTCTGCTTGAAGACATCTTATGCAGTTGGGAGAAGGAGCTCTGCCCATTTTATGAAGTTTAACTGGGGTAAGGTACATATTGATAAGGATCTGGAACTGCATGAGCCGCAGCCTGTCTTGCATAATATAACTGTGGCAGTCCTTCCAGATTTTACCTCAATCAAACTTTGAATGTGAAAATTGTGAAACCAAATATCCAGGAACCCCATTTGCAGCAGGATTGGCTTTGTCATAAAGATTAACATATAGCTTAGACACAGCATGCGGCAGAATAGCTAATTCACTTAGTGGCTGCGAAATACTCCCACATCACTATTTCCTGTAGTGAACTCTAAACTGTGCACCAGCAAATGATGGAATTGAGCCACCTTAAAGATGGAGGTCCTTTCTAACTTATAGGACTCAATAATTTCTTCTGAAGTTAATCATACCCTGTCCCATATTAGATCCCCAATGCTCACTGAAGTCAATTGCAGCAGCCAGGAAGCTGGTATAGGCCTTCCTCCTATTTTGAAATTGGGGTTATCTACTAAAGGTTGTTTAGGATCTCAGTTGTGCTTGTATGTCAAAAAGGAGCATAGTTATGAGTGGACCCTCAATAAGGTCTCAATTGGAGAGTAATGTAGATTAGAGGGGAGGTCCTTGGGTTTGATATGGGTTTGGAGACAAGCCTGAGGAAGCAATTAATTCCTGTTCATTTGTAAGCCATGTTGGATTATATGACTGGGAGTCCTAGTCTCCCAACAGTGTAAACCATCTCAAGTACTTACTGGCCTGACTTGCCCAGTAATACAACCCAATCTGAAATGGGGGAGTCTGAGACCCCCTCAAGTCTTGGGGGCTGCCAATTTATAGTATGCTCTTCTCGGGGGTTTACTCAACTAAATAAAATCAGAAATGGTGGTATGCAGTTTCTTAAACCATATTGGGGCAACCATAAGTTCATTATATTGATAGGATAGAAAAGGTATGGGAGTTATTCATTTTTATCAGGCTTATGCGGCCCCAGAGGGACAAAGGAAAAGCCCTCCATTGGGAAAGACCCTGTTGTATAACCTGAAACAGGACATCGAGGTTAAGCTGTCTTAAACTCCTGTCACTCTTGGTCAGACTGATACCTAAATATTTTAGGCTTTTCGGCATCCAAGATAATCCCAGGTCAGTTATGTCCACTTTAAGCACCCTCAAATTTAGTAGGAAAACCAAAGTTTTCTCCATATTAAACCTATAGTTAGAGTGCTTACTGTAGTCCTTAATGGTCTCCAAAGCTGCCAGTATAGATGTCTGGTGATGTAATAGGTGAAGCAATATATTATCAGCATATGCTGACAGTTTTAACTCATGAGTCCCTACCTGAACCCCACTTATATCTGGGGTTCCTTTAAGCTTAACCAGCAATGGTTCCAGATAAAGATTAAATAACATGGGTGATAGGGGGCAGCCTTGCCTAGTGCCCGAGAATAGAGGAAATGTGGAGGAGAATACACTGTTACAATATATTCATGCACTAGGGGTACTGTCTAGAGCTTGAACACATTGACCGAACTGTGCTGGAAATCCAAAGTGGTTCAGTGACCTGAACAGAAATTGCTAATCTACCCAGACAAAGGCTTTCTCCATGTCCAGGGACATAAGCACTGCCAGGCAATCTGAGTCCCTGGACGCAGAGAGAAGGTGAGTAATCTTGCGCAGGTGGTCCGAGGAAGATTGGCGTGCCATGAAACCCACCTGTTCTGGATCTATTAAGGATAGGAGGACTTTATCTAGCCTATCTGCTAGCAGTTTCACAATTTTTTTTTATATTTTCTTTATTAAAATCCAAGGTACATTATACATTATGTTCATCAATTTTTTCTCTCTCCTTTTTTTTTTTTTTTTTTAATAAAAGTATACATGGGGATAACAAACAGGGGAAACAACTAGACAAGGGAGTACCCATTCACCACCTATTTGATTATTTAAATTTATCTTCTTCCATATATTTACCTTCTCGTTACATTTCATATTTCTGCCAAATATTGTATAGTTCCAGCATCCAGCAACACCTCTGCTATATACATTCCAATAAGAACCTCAGATTTCTCATGTACGCCTCGCATACAAAGGTGATTTCTTCGCTTCCTTTCGCTCCATCCAACTCTTGTTCTCTACTACCTCTCCTTTCTTTTTAACCATACTTCAGTATCCATCTGGACCAGTTTTATATAAATCTAGGAGTCCTATCTTGTATTTGATATGTTAATTTTTCCATAGCTTGTATTTCTATTATGGCCCCTTCCCATTCTATTACTGTGGTGGTTTCTTCTTTTAACCATTTCCTGGTGATTACTTTCCCTAATGCTGCTACGCAGATATTCCAGAGGAATATTGTGCTTTTTCTTCTCACCCCTCTCAGAAGGAGCCCCCAGATTATGTGGGAGATCTTTAATGTTTCTTCTATTTGGAATAGGCCAAATAATCTATGTTCTATATTTCTCAGGAACCCATTCAATTTTGGGCATGTATAAAATATATTTGTATGGGTTGCTCTCATCTCCCCACACCTCCTCCAGCAGTTAGCTGATCTAGTCTTATCCCATTTTGATACCCATTGAGGGGTTAAAAATTAGTGGACTCGTACCATCCAACATAATTCATGCCACTTAGGTGCACCTGTAGTTGTAAATGTTCCTTTCCAGATGTGTTGCCATTCTTTGTCAGTGAGTTTACAGTCCGCCTCTGTTTCACATTTACCAATGAGCCTTTTAATGTTCTGGGATCTGTGGGGTTGCATCACTTTATAAATGTCAGATACTAAGACTTTTGCTGTTGTTTTATTCACTCGATCTCCTAGGGTGGGTAGTTTGGGCCAAGTTATCTGTTCTAACCCTTTGGCTCTCAGCTTTTGCTGAATGTAATTATTTATCTGGAGGGATCTAAACTTCCCTGAGGTTGTCCATCCAAACTTCTTTTGACACTCCTGAAATGTGTGCATGCTGGTTCCTTTCAGTACTTATGAAGGGGACCACAAACCTTTTTTGTTCTTGTCTTTTATATCAGGGGTCTGATTGACCTGGTGGAAAGTCTGTATTGTTTCCAAAAAAAAAAAATTAAAGTGTCTCCAAACCTCCCTCTTTATTTTAGGATATTGGGTGAATTTCTCCCAAGCTCTTATGCAGATTATTGTTCCCGAGAACAAGGCACTTTCTCTTTCCTTTAGTGTCTTATGCATGAATAAACTCTTAAATAGCTCTGAGCCCCCTGGCTGTGTTATTTCCATCTCTCTCAATATGCTTCAGTATTATCTACCCCCATAGAAGGGCTCTCACTTGACTTGAGCTGCTAACCAGTATTCCCTTAGATTAGGTATTGCCCCCCAGCAGGTTTCCTCACTTCTAGTATTTGCCTACTAACTCTAGGCTTTTCCCCACCCAGATAAACTTAATAAGAGTTCCCTGCATACTGGACCCTACCATTGTGTGGGAGGGTCAGCAGAGATCCCTTGAAATATAAATAAGAAACAGGGTAGGAGGTTCATTTTTATAGCCTGCATTCTCTCCTGCAAAGATAATGGTAAAAGAGACTATCTATCTACATCCACCTTCATCTGTTTTCCTATAGGCAGATAGTTATCCATAATTAGGGAGGTGTTTGAGTTTCTAAGTGAGACTCCTAAATATTTTATTATCAATAGATCCCATCTCATTGGGTATTTATCTTGCAGACTCCCTGTAGGGGAGAAGTTTAGTTTCAGTACCTCGGTTTTGAAAGCATTCAAAACATAGCCCGACAGTTCAGAGAACCTTTGGACTAGCTGCAGTACCCTCGGCAATTAACTCTCAGGATTTGTTAAGTAAAGCAACACATCATCTGCATAGAGTGCCAGTTTATGTTCTCTTCTGGCCAATTTTACCCCCTTTATCCCCCAATCTGGCAGATCCATTGAGCCAGTGGTTCTATATATAGTAAGAACAAGAGTGGGAACAACGGTCATCTCTGTCTGGTGCCCCTACCTAGCTCAAACTGCTCTGAAATGTACCCATTGGCTCTAACGTATGCCTTCGGGCCGGAATATAATCTCTGTATTATGTTGATAAAACCCTCAGATAGCACAAACACAGCAAGAACCTCACAGAGATACCTCCAGTCCACCTGGTCAAATGCTTTTTCTGCATCTAGGCTTAGTATTAATGCAGGGACTTTGGTTTTGTTTAGGTGATCAATAACATTCAGGGTATGACATATATTGTCTGCGGCTTGTCTCCCCAAAACAAAGCCTGTTTGGTCAGGGGCTATTACTTGAGGCAAGATTTGTTCTAATCTCTTAGCCAGAGTTGAGGTCAGCATTTTATAAGCAACATTAAGAATGGAAATTGGTCAGAAAGAGGCACATATGGTGGGGTCCTTGCTAGGCTTGGGCATCACCGACATTAGGGCATATGACCATGAAGGTGGGGCTCGCTCCCCCTCCCTCAGTACCTTGGAATACACTCTCTGTAAAATTTTTGTCAGCTTTGCCTTAAATTTTTTATAAAACTCCGATGGTAGCCCATCCGGCCCAGGGCATTTCCCGGTCTTGCTATTCCCAATTACCATCTCAATTTCTTGTGGTTGACAGGACCATTAAGTATCTGGTTATGGTCTGCAGTCACTTGCGGGAGGTTCAAGGTATCCAGAAAAGTTTTAATTTTCTCTTGGGAACAGCCCTGTTTAGCCTTATATAACTGCCCATAGTAATTCTTAAAAGTTTCTGTTATGTCTTTTACAGAGAGTTGTTTATGAGCAGAGGTTGTGGTGTTAAGCTACACAATATGGGCTTTGGCTTTCACTAAAATTTTAATGTCATAGTTCAGAAGCAATATCGGCCGATAGTTTGTTACCTTTTCAGCCTTCTTCCCTGGTTTATGAAGCACAACTATTAGAGATTCAAATAGCCTACTATCTAGAGCCTCTGAGGTGAGGATATAATGGAACAATTTTTCAAAGCCAGGGTGTCAGTTCCTCTGAAAACACATTATAAAAGTTAGGTGGGAACCTGTCTGGACCTGGGGACTTTTCTAATGGTAAGGCCCGGATCACCCCCATAATATTGGCCATGGTAAATGGTGTAACTAGAACTTTTTTCTGAGTTTCCATCAAAGTGGGGAGTGTGATATCTGAGAGGTATTTATCAACGCTTTTCAAAGAAGGGGTATCTGACATTGAGCTGTAAAGTTCACAGTAATACCATTCAAACTCCACTGCAATGTTCTTTGGGGATATTTTAAGGGACCTATCTACAGAGGAGAGTATGACATTGACGATGCTCGATGCTTCTTGCTGTTTGACCTGCATGACCAAGAGACATCCATCTTTTTCCCCCTAGTCTACATACATAGCTCTAGTTTTCAGGATAGCGTATTCTACTTTTTCTTTCAGAAGATCACTATGCTGACTACGAAGCCGTATAAGTTCTTGGTAAACTGTATCAGTAGAACTAAGTGTGATATGGGCTTCCTGGTCCCTGATCCGGGAAAGGAGATCCAAGGCCTGTTTTCTTTCTTATGTTTGTTAGTAGAAGCTATTCGAATGAGCTGTCCCCTGATGTAGCATTTCAGCACTCCCCATTCCATGTCTGGTTTACCAATTGAATCCATGTTGGATGTGGTAAATTGGCTAATGCATTGTGTGACCTGTTTATCCATCCATCTTTTAATAACTGATTGTTTAGTTTACATATAGTTTCTTTTTGTTGCAATGGAAAGAATGAAACCTTACACCATACTAAAGAATGATCAGAAATTACACCGGGGTCTATCCCATAGCCCACCAGCCCCACCAGAAGTGACTGGCTGACCAAAAAGTAGTCAATACCAGATGAGGTTCTATGAACCAGTGATCTGAACATGTATTCCCTTAAGTCTGGATGTAGTATCTGCCAGGGGTCACAAAGGCCCAATTGATCAGTTAGATCTTGTAGGGATTGTTGGGCTGGTGAAAGGCCACATTGCCTCCTGTCTGATTTGTCCAGATCTGGAGTGAATGGAAGGTTCCACTTTTCCCCCACAAAAATAGGAAGAGAAAGGAAGGGCAACAACATGGAAACCAACTCCATAAAAAAAGAGGGGGTGCCCACATTGGGACCATAAATGCACCCTAATATGACTTCCACCCTGTCCAGCAACCCCCTAAGAAAGATATACCGACCTTGTGGGTCCTGAATGAATTGCATGCATACAAAAGGGATTTTCCATGCCAACAAAACAGCAACTCCCTTGCTCTGTGTACTGTTCCCAGCTAAGTAGACCTAACCAACATATTGTCTCTGGAATAGCATTGCTTCATTCTCTAAAAGGTGCATTTCCTGTAGAAAGGAAATATCTTCCCAGACATGCTGTATATGCTTTAGTATCTGGTACCTTTTATTTTTATTACAAGCCCCTCGAAGATTCCAGGTAATAATATTCAAGTGACTAGCCATCCTTGTTTTTCCTTTTTATCAAGAAATAAATGGCAGATATCGCCAGTGACCCCACATGTTTAGTCTGAAATCCTACAACCACTCTGATGCCATAGCCCTCCCACTTCACTGCCGTTTGTCTCATAAACACCCCAAAAACAGAACAATGAATGATGTACTAAGCTGTATCCAGAAAAAATGGTAGAACCAATAGAAGCAACCTAACTCTTGACTCCCCCAATTGTGTCTACCCAGAACAATGATCAAAATAACACTGTGAAATACATAAACCCTCTCCCCCCTCCCACCAACTCATAAGCACTATGGCCCATGATGCACAGCCTTTCCACCCAGTTCCATTGGCCCCCAGCCATGGCCCCATGGAAAAATGACCCAGTGACTTGAGAGATACAGCTTTCCCTTCTCTAAGGCTCAAGCAATTGTTACTTATCTAGATGGACAGAAGAGAGCAAAGCAACACCCACCAACTTAAAGAGAACTGTGTCCATCATTAAGTCCATTCTGCTTATTATGTCACCTTGAATGGTGGCATTGATTAATGATAATCTATTTAAATCAACAATATCTGTAACTTTGCAAGATGGCACAGATGAATCTCAGCCCACTCTTTCTTGTAAACATGCATCTTACAGTCCTCTAAAGTAGAAGCATATGTATCTGAGAGTCTGTAACCTGTCTATAATCAGCCCCATAGTAAGTTACTATGAAGCAATGATATCAGATCCCTGGTGTGCAGACTCTGGAGCAAGGGGAGCCTGTCTATAAAGCTAGCAGGACACAGAGGTAACTGTTCAGTGGCCTGTTTCCAAAGATCTCACTAGTTCAAAATCCTAGAGTCTATCCTTAACTTCAGGCATTCAGTCGCTGTAGCTCAACACAGTCCTAAACCAAATATCCTCAACAGGTGATCCATATTCCAGTCAGAATCCTTACTCAGTCAATTATAAGGTTAATCCTGGAATGAGGGAATGTCTGTCCCTCCCCCATAGCAAGCTCTCCAGCGACTGTGTACTCTGGGATTTCTTCTTATCACCCACTCCCCCTGCAGATGAATAAGCCCAAATGAAATAATGTAAGATATGGGTCCTGTGCTTATTTGCAATGAAACCCCAACCTCTCAAGTGTACCACAGCACTGTTAATGCAGCTGCTTTGTCAGGGTATCACATCTGATCAGTAGGTTGGGGGGGGGGCAAGAACAAGGCATGTCTTATCCGGAAAAAGAACATTTTTAAAGTAAATTTCCACCAACCTTAAACACAAGTCCTCATCATCTGCTTGATCCTGTACCTTAGCCCCAGACAGAATTTCACCAAGTCCATCTTCTGCTAGTTCATCTGGTTGTTAATAGATCAGGCAGGGCTTTTTATAAAGTGTCTCCAGCCATTTCCATGTCCCTGAAACTTTGACAGGAACCTGTTATCTGCACTTGTAATCTGGCGGGGTACCCCATCCTGAATTTGACTCCTTCAGCAATTAACCTGGTGATGATGGGGTGGAAGTTGGTACATCTTTGGCCGACCAAGTCTGGTAAATCTTGAGCCACCTGCAGTCTGGAGTTCTCCCATTTAACTTCCTGCAGCTCCTTCACCTTGTTCAGGCAATGCCACCTCTCAAGAAAGTTAAGGAATTGGAATATAAATGGACATGGTACCACACCCGCAGGAGGCATCAGACCTAAAGCCCGGTGTACTCTTTCAATGATGTAATGTGGGCCATATGGATATTGTCCTGCTAATTTCTGGATCAGCTTTTGCACTAACAATATAGTGTCGGCTCCTTCTTCTTTCTCCATGAGCCCTATTATAACTGCATTGTTGCACGTGCTCCATTATTCTAAATCTTCGACTTTGGCTTCCAGTTGAGCCATCTTCTGTCATGTTGCTGACATCTCAGGAGCCAGCTGGTCAAATCTCTTTTCTAAAGAAATGAGATGAACCTCATTGCCTCCTGTTCTCTTCAACAAATCCTCAAATGCCATGGCCATCAACTTGAATTCAGAGGTGAGTGAACAAAGTTCTTCTCTAAATGGTTGGAATTCTTGGAGGAAGTGTTCCACTGGTAGCAGTGTTTGCTCTGGTGTAGTAGTAGCAACCCGCCCGCTGGCAGAGGTTTGGGCCTTTGGTGTTTTGTTGCTCTTCTTGGGTGTAGGCAGTAGCATGTGCCTAGGGAGTGCCGTCTTCATTTCTATCTCCATGCCACTAAATTTCAGGTACAAATACAAAGTGTTCCCTCTAGGCAATCTACAGGCACTCATTAATTGAACTTATGGTATGTGAGGTCCAAAAAATAAGTTTTAGGAGAAAGTTAGCTGGTGCTCTTCAATGGAGCTGCTAGGCAGTAGGCTGCATCACATGACTCTCCTGATTGTGATTTTCTTTCAGAACAAGCTAATGAGGTTTCTCTCCAGGGTTATTTAAGCAGCTGGGGGTGAAACCAAAACAGCGTGAACCTATATTTAAAAAATGTAATGGGCTACTGTACAGAGTTTGGGTTAAACCTCAGGCACAGGACCAGATAGAACAATTGGTTATACCACAAAAGTATGGATCTGAGTTGTTACAGATAGCACATGGTAGTCCTATGGCTGGTCACTCAGGGAGGGATCGCACCCTTTCCAGATTGCTGTACAAATTTTACTGGCCTGGAATTCATGAAGATGTTGCTACCTATTGCAGTTTTTGTGCTGAGTGTCAGAAAGTATCCCCAGTGACTAAAAAAGACAAGGCGCCCCTGGTGCCCCTACCCTTGATAGACATGCCTTTTGAGAGAATTGTAATGGATGTGGTTGGCCCCTTAGACAAAAGTAAAAAGAGCAATCGATTAATTTTGGTAGTATGTGACTATGCTACTCGATAACCAGATACAGTTCCAATGCATACTGTCACAGCCCCAAATGTTGCAGCAGAGCTTGCCAAAATTTTCAGCAGGGTGGGCATACCTAAGCAGATTATAACTGATCAGGGTAGTCATTTTGGTGCTGCATTATTGAAGGAGCTGTACCAACTACTAGCTATCACTGCCACAACAACTTCCCCTTACCCTAAGACAGACAATCCTGCTGAGCATTTTAATCAAACCCTAAAATGCATGTTAAAAAGGTTTGTAAAAGTGGGAGGGAAAGACTGGGACCAATATTAACTTTACCTGCTTTTTGCTTATAGAGAAGTGCCACAGGCATCAACAGGTTTTTCACCATTTGAAATGCTTAATGGTAAATAACCTAAAAGGCCAATAGATGCAAAAAAAATAAACATGGGAAGATAAAACCCATCAGAAACAATCTATTACATCTTATATGTGTGCCCTGAGAAAGAAGTTGGCAAAGTATGTTGAAATTGCCCATAGTAATCAGGAAGCGGTACAAAACCAGCAGAAGGTATATTATGACCATGGGGTAAAAGAAAAAGTTTTTGAGCCAGGCAAAAAAAGTTATTGCTACTGTTACCCACTACAGAAAATAAACTGTTAATGATGTGGCAAGGGCCTTATAAAGTGCTTAGACATACTGGCACACTTAACTATGCAATTGAGACCCCTGATAGGAAAAATCCTACTAGGATACATCATGCGAACCTCCTCAAGAAACAGGTTGAAAAGACACCAAAAGCTGTGTTGCTGGTTTTACCAGAAACTAATAAAGAAGATACTGATGTAGCTTATGACAGACTGAAACAAACTGTAACTGCTGATACTGTAAAGGTGAATGCTTCCTTAACCTCTAAACAAACTGCAGAAATTATAACTTGCTAAAGATATATTTTTTTAATTTAACGTACTTTATTAAGTATAACAAAAAAATACACAGTAATAAAAACATGGGATACAGTAACATCAACAACTGTTGCATATTAAACTGAACACAATTAATTAATAGGAAAAGGTAAAACATTCAGAGAAAATAATAACTAACACTATTTTAAAACAAACTATCCCTCCCACCCCCACTCCACGTTGCACTTTCCCTTAGCCTAACACAACAGAACTAAAAGGAGGACCAGGATGATAACAGTTATGTAAATTATCAAGGAACGATAAGTGGCCATAACAAAAACATTGGATAATCCCCTGCAGAAATGAAAAAAGCCAAAGGAAAAGGGAAAGAAGGAAGAGAGGCTCGCGAATTATCTAAGTCACCCTATCAAGACAAATACAGGGCGTATAATTTCCCCCATTTGTTGTTAAAAGATGATTGATGGTGACGTACATTTGCAATTAGGTACTCCACACGGAGTGCAAATGATATTTCATGCAGCCATTCCGTGTAGGAAATAGTAGCTTGATCCATCCAGTGTCTAAGCACTAGCTTTTTGACTGCCATTGAGATTAAGGCCATGTGGAATCTTCTCTCCTTCACAGAAATTCCGGAGTAATCTCCCAGAATACATATGATGGGGGAGAAGAGGCCCTGCAGCCTCAGCAGTGGGTCTAGAGTAGTTTCAATTTGTTTCCACAAGGGAGATATTTTTTCACATGACCACAATATATGGAGGAGCGAGCCCTCCTCCTTGTTACATCTAGAGCACATGCTTGAAGAAAGACGCTTCATTTGAGCCAGTTTGATAGGAGTATAATACATATTATTCAAAATACAGTATTGCATAAGCCTGTATCGATCTTGAGTGTGGTACATATATAGACCTGTCCATATACAATGCCAATTAATAACTCCGTCGGGGAAAAGAGCTTGCCAGATCTTGGATCCAGCAGCCGAGGGAGGTTGCAGGTATGTAAGAACCAATTTATAAATGGTAGAAATGCCATGCGGTTTACTAGCTGAGATCTTAATTTGTTGGAGAAAGGCTCCAATATAGGAGGGATTGGGTTCTTTCCCAAACACACTGACTAGCATGTACTTAAGCTGAAGAATTTTGAAGACAGCCCGTGACGTTAAATCAAATTTGGCAAGAATCTCCTCAGTAGACAAAATAGAGTCCTGTGAGTAAAAATCAGCCACAGTGAGTTCAGGAGAGAGTGGTAACCAACTTTGAGATATAGAAGCACCGTCAATTTTGAGATTCAAGTTGGCATAGATTGGCTGAGAAAAATCAGAGCTCGGAGATACCTTATAATAACTAAACATTTGAGAAAGGACTCTTAATGAGATACCAATTGGGAAAGACTGCAGAGCTTTTGGTATATTTTTAATGGGCGCATAAAAAAGTGAGGATGGAGCAAGATTATGAGCGGCAAGAATGTCCTACTCAATGTGCAACCAGATTGGGACGTACTCATGATGAGCAAGGAGTTCAGCTAAAGAAAGCCACTTCCCACACTTGTGCAGATGACAAGCCCAGTAATAATATAAGAAATTAGGGAGACGCAAGCCTCCTAGCTCCTTGGGTAGGGAGAGCTTAAGATAGGATCTATGGGTAGCTTTATCCTGCCAGATAAAGGAATTAACATCGGAATGGATACGTTGAAAGAAAGACAAGGGTAACCATACATCCAGCATGTTTAATGGATAAAACAGTCTGGGTAGGACATTCATCTTGACGGTGTTAATTCTGCCCCATAACGAAAGGGGAAGCTTTTTCCATCTTAATAAGTCCTGCTGAATATTGTACCACAGATCCTCCAGATTAAGTTTACGGAGTAGAGGTAAATCCGAGGTAATATGGATGCCTAAGTATTTAATGGACTGGGGGGTGCATTTCATACCGAACTTGCTGAAAGCTGAGCTATATGTTAAGTAATTGAGGGGGAAAATTTCAGTTTTGCTAATATTGAGTTTGTAATTTGAGAATTTCCCAAAAATGTCAATGATATTCAGTGCTTTTGTTAGAGAAGAGACCAGATCTGAGAGATGAAGCAATATATCGTCTGCATAGACCAAGAGCAAAGGGACCCTATCGCCTACAGGAATGCCGGAGATTAAAGAAGAGGATTTCAGTCGCCTGATCAGGGGTTCGAGATATATGTTAAAGAGAAAAGGAGAAAGCGGACATCCCTGCCGCATACCCAAGAAGAAAGGGAAGACATCAGAGAGTACTCCGTTGCAGTGTATTCTAGCCAGAGGGGAGGAATATAGAGCTTGAATCCATTTAATAAAATTATTGGGAAAGCCCATTATCTGTAGTGTAGCCCACAAGAAATTCCAGTCTACCCTGTCAAAGGCTTGTTCTGCATCAAGAGATATCAGAGCCACAGGGATAGGGGAGGTTCTTGCCACCTGAACCAGATACGACAATTTACGAAGGTGATCAGCAGGGGTTCTGCCTGACACAAAACCTACTTGCTCCGGACTGAGAAGATGAGTCCAGACTTGTTCAAGTCTACTAGCGAGTATCTTAGGGAGAATTTTGATATCACAATTTAATAGAGAAATTGGGTGGTAACTCGCTGGAGACTGGGGTGGCTTGTCTGGTTTGAGGAGAAGGATAATAGAGGCTTCCAACAGGGATGGATCCTGGGTTTGCCCGGACAGCATGTATTGATACAAACGCAACAGGCTAGGTGCAAGGTCTTTGGTGAAAACTTTATAAAAGTTTGAAGGGAATCCATCTGGACCGGGAGCCTTATCCATAGCAAGATTGTGAATAGCCGATAACACTTCTTGGAGGGAGATAGGAGCAGATAAAAAGGACTGCTGTGTAAGAGAGAGAGTGGGTAGAGATGAAGCAGACAAGTATTCTAGTAATTCCGCTTGCGACGGGGGTGCGGGACGCTGACTATAAAGAGAAGAGTAGAACTGTCTAAAAACAGAAGCTATGTCCCTAGGGTGTGTTTTAGTAATACCGTCAGGATTGTTAATAGAGGGAATAAATCTTTACGCCTCTAATTTCCTCAGGCGCAAGGCTAAGAGATGACTCGCCTTCTCACCTTGCTCTATATATTTTGCCTGAGTTCTTAGTATGAGAAATTCTGCTTTATCTTGTACTAAACAAGAATACGGATTCCTTAAATTCAATAATGTTTTCAAAAGATTGGGAGAGGGAGATGAAGTGAGAGATTGCTCAAGTGAACGGATCTGAGCCAGAAGTGAGGTGATGGTAGCCTGTCTCTTCCATTTACGGGTAGAGGAGAGCCTAATAAACTCACCTCTTGAAAAGCATTTCAAGGCACACCATTCATTGTCTGTTCGTGCAACAGAACCATGGTTATTTGCAACGAATACTTGAATCAAGTCAGAGATTCTGGTAATAGCATAGTCCTCCTTTAAAAGCTGCGTATTTAAATGCCATACTGGGTCCCTTTGGAAATTTTGGTTTAGCATGACAGTGACCCAGGCCACAGCGTGGTCTGATATAACAATCGGTTCTATGGCAGAATCATTTAAACCGTGTGTAAGTGAATGGCTAAGCAAAATATAGTCCAGCCGGGACCAAGTGGAGTGCACCATTGAGTGAAAAGAGAAGGCACGGACCCTGGGATTTTGCAAACACCATGGGTCACACAGCCCAGTGGAATCAAGAAATTCAGTGAGTGCCATCTGGACACTGGAGGGGGACTTGAGTGAGGAATTAGAATGATCTAAGTCCTGGGTGAGTGGTAAATTCCAACCCCCCCACCGAGAATTAAGGGAAGAGCAGAAAACGTTTGCAGTTTGTTCAGCAAATCCAGGAATAAATCAGTATTTCCCCCCACTGGCCCATACACATTCCCAAGGACTAATTCAGTACATTCCAATAGGCCATGAACTAACACATATCTCCCTTGTGGGTCAGTAATTATCATTTTTGGTTGAAAGGCAGTTGACCTGTGAATCAGGATGGCAGTACCACCACTGGCAGTTGAGATACCTGAAGCAAAAACTTGCCCAACCTCCTGTCTATGCAAGCCCCTCGCTTCCCCAGAGAGAAGATGGGTTTCTTGAATGAAAGAGATGTGGGCATGCAGTAATGATAAATGTTTAAGGATCTGAGTTCTTTTATTAGGTTCACAAGCCCCTCTTACATTCCAGGTTATAAATTTTTTCAGGCCACTAGCCATTAAAGTTTATGAAGCACAGTGTATAACCAGTCCCTTGTAATGAGAAAGTGCACCTGTAACCCCCCCAATAGATATTCCACAGAAGCTATAAAATTGGTGTTCTCACAGATCCCAGAAAAAAACATGAGAATAATTCCATCAGTTAAAACAATTGTAAAGCAAGGGGTAACCCCATCTTTAAAAATCAAGAGACGCAGAACACCATGGTTATCTAATACCACCCCCCCCCATAATCCCTGCCCTCTTATAACTATTTACAGTTAACACTCTACCCAACTTCAGAACCCACTAAATACCTCATTTCTCCTGAGTGGTAGAGACCCCATATGTACCCTTTCATAGTTACACTCTATAATTATATCTAAACATACAAAACTAAAAGTAACTGCTTCGTACACAGAATGAGCCACAAGACCTAATTTAGACATAAGTATGATCCAACTTGAGGATCCCAAAATATTCCCCATAGTGGCATAGGATATAAAAAAAAGACTAGGAGTAATTAGGGTACACCTCCCCATACACCAGTACGTATGGTTGGCTATCCCTAAGCTAATGCCCTCTCCCCCCCACCAGAACCTAATCAATAAGTAGTATCGTTGTCTTAATCCAAATAGAGAAACACCATACAGTTATAAAACAGGACACCCTTCATATGAGAAATCGTAATACTGCCAGCCTGCCAACAGGGGAGCAAACCTTGCACCAGAGAATCTAGGTGAGATAATAAAAGAAAAAGAAAAAGGGGCGGAACAAACAGGAATGTAGAGAAAAGCTAGCTGTAGGCGTGAAATACAGATACAGAAGAGAGCAATAAAAACTAAAAAAAGAGGAAAAGAAGAAGTCATGGAGGGGGACAGAAGTCCTACAGAGAAATATCAAAAGGAGGCAGACTCATTATGCAGGGACTAGGCTTCGCTCTCACTCCAAGTGTAGCAAATCCAAAAAGGTAATATGGCAAAGGAGCAACCAGGGAAGAGAGGGTTAGCAGTGAACAGAGAGAGAAATAAAAGATGGTATTTCCAGCCTTATTTGCTTAGAGCAACATGGAAATATCACGAGCAGGAATAGGTGAACCAAATGACCCCTCATAGGTGTGGCTGTTTCTTGGGGAACCAGATTGATGACGGGCCAACACCACACCAGAAAACAACCCCCAGTGGAAACAGCCAACTGCACAATAAAACGTCCACGGGAATAAGATGCCTTGATGCAGTGTGGAATCCTCCAGGGCTTCGAGCCACTGCTCACCTCCCTCTCAGTCCGCTGCCGTCTTGTCCCTAATGGGGATTACTTCCCCACACAAAGGCACCCTCTGGACCGATCGCTTCCACGGTAAGCCAACTAAAAAGCAATTAGAACAGTCAGAGACTTCATGGTAACTTGTGAAATGGCCCACAACATTAGGGTTTAAATAGTGAAGGCAGCTTCTTGCTCAGGTCAGCCTGAGCCTGATCAGCAGAGTCAAAGGAGAGCCATACTCCATCCACCAAAACCTGCAAATGAGCTGGATAGGCCATTCAAAACTTAATACTGGCTGCAATCAGTTTGCTAACAGTGGGGTGAAAAGTGGCTTTCTTCTGGTGGGTTTCGAAAGGCAGATCCTGAGTAATCCTTAGTCGCTTGCCCTGCCAATGTATAGCTTGTAGCTCTTTAACTTTTACTAGGATATGTTGCTTTTCCAGGTAGTTGAGCAGGCGGATGATCATTGGACGAGGGGCGGCAGACTCCTCCGGTTTCGGGCGTAGAGACCTGTGCACCCTTTCAATTAGATAAGTAGGATTGTGTGGGGAAGGACCCACGATCTTGGTGAAAAGCTTCTGGATGAATAGAATCACAGAGGAACCCTCAGCTCCTTCTGGTAACCCAAAGATCAAGATATTATTCCTCCTACTGCGACCCTCTAGGTCTTCGGTTTTAAGTTGCAACTTTGTAATTTGTTGCCTGAGCTTTGTGATCTTGGGTTCTGTCTTGTCTCACCAGGCCTCTAGGGAGTGGGTACGTGCCTCGGTGTCCGCTGCTCGAATCCTGAGATCAGCCATCTCACTGCGGATATTTTTAAGGTCAGCGGCGATATCTTGTAGAGTTTCCTTAAAAGGTTGCAGTTCTTGTAGAAAGCGTTTTTCTGACAGTGGTGCGGAGGCTGAAAGGATGCCCAGTTGCTGAGCCGAAGAGTGCTGGAGAGGTTTTGCTTTTTTCTCCTGCTTGTCAAGCGAGACCAGGGGCGTGTGTCTGGGCAAGGCTGCTTTCATTTCAGCCTCCATTGCGGGCATATTGAACCAGCAGAAACGCCAAAAAGTCAGTCAGAAAGTTCATTGAATAGGCAGGAGCAGTGATATTAAGGTGATCCCCGTTAGCTTAAGCCAGAAAGCACTAGATTATAGCAGATTTTCAGATGGGGGAGCGGGAGCTGAGGGAAACAGCAGCTAGCAAGCCAGACCCGTCACATGATCTTACTAAAGATATTTAACAGTACTTTTACCACAGTACCAGGCCAAGCAAAAGGGGTCGAGCATGTAATAGTGACAAGGAATGCTCACCCTATTAGACAAAAGACATACAGAATACCATAGCAGTTAAGAGCAGACATAGTTAAGGAAATACAACAAATAAAATAATTGGGTATCATAGAAGAGTCTAGAAGTGCTTGGCCATCATTAATGGTGACTGTATACAAAAAAGAAGGGAGTGTGGGTCACGTGATGGCTGCCTGAGGATTGGTCGCTCTCCTACTCTGCTCCTCACCTCTCCCACTTAAAATTACATTTTTACTCTAACTAAATCAGAGAAACAGCCATCAAACATACCTACTGAGCTGCTGAGAGGGCTGCCTTTCAGATTTCCTGCCTTAAACTATGGCGGTCGAGATTAAAAGAGCTGCTGGTTATTGGCCTGCAAGAGAAAGAAGAAGGCAATAATCCCATCCTGTTCACTCAAAAGCTGTGTGAGAAAATCACCGGCCCTTCTTCTAACAATGGCACCTACATTATTGAGCAAGCCCATCACCCTCTGTGACCCCCCCCACCACACCTGGATCTCCACCTCAGCCACTTATATTCAAACTATTGAATTTCCAGGATAAAATCCACATGCTGGTGAAGATCAAAGATCTCATGGAGATCCAATGGGAAGGGCACACCCTATGATTTGTTCAGGATTTGCCACAGTCAGTAAGAGTGAGGAGACAGGAGCTGCATCCCATGGTCACAAAGCTTATTGCAGCAGGGAAACCTTTTAAGGTCTGCTACCCTGCCACACTGTAAGTCAAACTCACAGACAAATGGCAGTCCTTTGAAACTCCAGCACAGGCTGCATCGGAGCAGAAGATCCTTTTACCTGAGCTTTTAAAGTGACTGTTGCTACTGCAGTGAAACATGGGTTTTAATTTTGTCAGAGCAACAAAGCATAATGTGTGCGGTTGTAATAAGCTGCCATGAACTGACTTGAAAGGAAACCTCTGCCTTCCTTGTAAGAAGATCAGTGTTCCAGCCCCCGAGAGCCTTCCTACCTTTTTGCAGCATTCATTTGCCAGGCCTTTCTTTATACAACTAGAAAGTTCCTGGGGCCTGCCCTGCAGATCTTCAGGATTGGAATTCCCAGTACTGTTGCTCGATTGGCCGAGTGGTCTGCATGCCCCAGCCCTCTTCACAGAGAGACTGTTGACGGAATTCATTGCAAATTGCTGGTCTGGAGTTTGAACTTTGTAATTGATGGGGGGGAAGGAATGTGAGATGTGGGAGAAATGTTTTGTTTTCTCTTCTCTTTTGATTGATCCCACATGTGTGCCTCGATGTGCAAAATGTGTCATGTCACTGGTGCGGTCTGATCTCAGGGCAATCGTTAACGGGGAGGCTGCATGTAATTTGTTTTTGGAAATCGCTGCAGGTCTTTTGAACCTGGCCAGTTGTGCGAGTTTATCCAGATCGGACTGTACCTGTATCTAATTGTTCTCTTCTCCCTTAACTCTGGAGAGCTTTTGCGTTTCACTGTCTCTCCGTAAGGATTGTCTTGAACACTGTGATTGATCTTTTCTGAGCAGAAATAAGTCACTGTTGATGCATGGTTTTCTGTTCTATGGATGTCTCTGGCAGACATATTCTAACTTGAAATTGTTGGTTTCTTACTTCACTTCTCAGCACCTCAAACAATGTTCTGTGTACCTACTGTGGGGGGGAATGTATCATTCTAAGGGCAGAAGAGCTAATATCACTAGCTAGTAATAGTTGAGGTAGTTCGGTTTACTAGAACCAGGTTAGTGTGTTGTTTAAATGGTTCTACTTGTGTTTTTGTATGTTGTTAGAGGGCGGGAGGGGGGTGGGGGTTTAGTAATAAGATGATCCTAGGATAGGGATAGCATTCTGTGTGCAGTAACAAATCAACATTTAGGTTTTGGATGGAATGGTAAATCTGGGGCATATTCCCTCAAAGTACTGAGTCCCAGGGGTGAATATCTCAAACTCATTCCAACTAGGTTTAATTTTATCCCTTCCCTGTTGCCTCTATTACCTGCTGCCGTGGGAGTATATGGGGAGTGTATATCATTTTGTTTCCTGGAATATAAAAGGTGCCCAAGAAAAGTGCAAGCATGCACTTGTACTGCACCACCTTCACCACATTGGGGCAAAAGTAGCCTGTCTCCAGGAAACCCACTTGCATAAGGAAGATCTCACCCTCCTGTGGAAGTCCTGGTAGGGCAAGTTGTTGGGCCGGGGGCTTCCACAAAAAGTGGAGGTACAGCGATATCAATTGCCAAGTCTGTCCCTTTCACTATGACACAAGAACTGTGGGACCTACAGTGTCATTATGTTATAGTCCGGGGCAGGCTGGAATCCTATCCTATAGTTCTGGTAGCAGTTTAATGCCCAAACTCAGAATCCCCAGGGTTTTTCTCCAGCTTATTTCCCCTACTGGTCAATGATCCCCCCATATTAACGATCCTGAGAGGTGACTGAAATCTGGTACCCCAGTCAGATGTCGATAGGTCAGACAATAGATGCGTTGGCCGCTCCCCGGCCCAAAGGGCCTTAATAGACCTTATGGCGAGTTCCATGCTGGTAGATGTTTGGCAGTTACTATATCCCTCCAACCACCAATACACCTACTACTCCCCCCCATAAACCCTGAGACATATTGATTACTTTGTAACCAGTTCCTTTTGTCTACCGGGAGTTCCAGATGCTTCCATTCTCCCCAGTGTCTTGTCAGACCACTCCCCAATTAGCCTGACATACCTGCTAGGATCGGGTGTGAGATGTGACTCAGTTTGGTGCCTCAATACTCAACTAATAAGAATGCCATCCTTGCTTACTCATATTCATGATTTTATTACCACCTTCCTGGAGACCAATAGAAGCACTGTAAGTAGATTTAAAACAGTCTGGGCTGCACTTAAGTGTGCTCTACGAAGGAATTTCATTCAACTTACAGTGGCCCAGTCACATAAAAATAAAGAGTAACTAGACATCCTTCTTGAGAAAGTCCAACAGCTTCAGCACACCTTGAGTCACTCCTCCCCTGATTCAGATTGGGCCAAATTGCACCATCTTCAAACCCGGTATCCTGAAATTGTAGCCCAAAATGCTGAGTTAGCACTTCACCGTACTAAGTTAAACTACTTAGAATCAGGGGGAAAAATGGGTAAGCTATTAGCCCTCAGGCTGTGGCAAGCAGAAGCAAGCAATTCATACCAGTTATGCACCCCACCCCTGAGGGAACCGTGATATCAGATCCCAAGGAAATTGTAAACACCTTTGCAAGCTACTTTCAAAAACTATACGAGAGGGAGAGAACACCTGTCCCCCTTGATTCTCTTATCTTTGATTATTTAAAGTCAGCAGCCCTTCCTACGTTACCACCCCATCTTATTACACATCTGGGCTCAAAGGTTACTCTTAATGAAGTAGAATATGCCATTAAACAGTTACCCTATGGATAAAGCCCCTGGTCCAGATGGCCTCCCTAGTAATCTCTACAAATCATGTGTCCCACAACTAGCTGCACTTTTAGTAGAGATGATTAATTTCTTGCTAGAAGAAGGTATGGAGGACCATTCCTTCTTGGAAGCTGTAATAACCTTGCTCCCCAAATCAGGCAAGGGCCCATAACTCCCTGAAAGCTAACGGGGCCTATCATGCTTCCTAACTTGGATATGAAAATTCTGGCCAAGATCCTCACCAATCGCCCCACCCAGGTAATGGATGAAGTCATTGGCCCGGAATAAGTCAGCTTTATGCAGGGAAGGTCCTCAGGAGATCATATGAGGAAGCTCATTCATCTGATTCTGGCTTTGAGGTGGTCTAGGGCTTCAGCGGCCCTGGTCTCCCTCGATGCCGAAAAAGCATTTGATAGGGTGTCCTGGGAAATCCTATTTGCATCCCTAAATTTCTTTGGAATCCCAGAGGACTTCATCAGATGGGTGAAAGTGTTGTATGCCTCACCCACTGTTAGGTTATGGTGTAATGGTTCTCTCTCGACCCCTTTTCTCTTGCATTGTGATACCCATCAAGCGTATCCACTTCCCCCCTCCTTTTTAACTTCTACCTAGAGCCATTAATTCACAGAATTATTAATTCATCCTCTATTCTTGGTATACAACTTGATGGAAAGAAGTACGTGCTCTCAGCATATGCTGATGATCTCTTCTTGCATGTTGAAGAATCTACCTCTCTATCCCAACCCTGCTAGAGGAATTAGACAAATGTTCTGCAGTATTCTTGTACAAACTAAACCTATCCAAGACAGAGATCTTCCCCCTTAACTCTCATCTCTCCTGAGCAGATATTCACCACTTGGGTCTATCTTTGGAGCCCAAGCTCCTAACTTATTTAGGGATCAAAATATCCAGGAATATCCTCACAATTATCAGAGAAAACTTTTCTAACTTGTTTAAAATTTTGAGGACAGATCTGGACAGAAGGGGACTCCTGCAGCTCTCCTGATAGGGTCGGATAAGTATTATAAAAATGAACATACTGCCCAGACTCCTCTACCCCTTGGGAATGTTATGCCTTTTCTTTCCCAAGATTTGGTTCACCCATCTCCAAAAAATGCTTAACACATATCTCTGGAAAAACAAGGCAGTGAGGAGGGCATACAGCAAACTGACTGCCCCCAAACTACAAGGAGGGTTAGCTCTCCTTTCTTTTTTCCTCTACTATGGTGCACAACATGTCAGTAAGCTGGCCTCCTGGACTATTGATGTCTCCCATGCATATACTCCTACATGGGTGGAAATTGAAAATAATCTAGCATCTTGATTTCACATTTCCCTTTCTGCACTTGTGTACCTTTGCCCTAGCTCCCTCCCCCAGCAACTAAAAAACACACCAATGGTCTGGTTACTTAAAGCTTTACATCAGATCCAAACCCACTTGTCAAAGAACTGGCATAGGTCCCTCTCCCAACCCTTCTTAAATAACCCTCATTTTAAAATAGATCATAGTACAATCCCAACCACCTTTTTCCCCCCAACTTAGAGGCTGCACCCTTGACACTTTTCTCCATAAAACAGACCTGGTCTTTTTCCCCATTCTTCAAGCTCAACTACAGCGTGGAAATAGAAATATCTTTAAATACTGGCAAATTAAAAATGTGATTCTCTCTTTCCTGGGGCTGAAACCTTGGCCCCCTTCCCTAACAGAGGATACCACCTCACTACTACAAGTATCAAAACAAGGGCATGCAGTCTCCAATGTCTACAAGTCTCTTCAAGCCTGGGACACGTACCACCCTTCCGGTGTTTGTTACTACTGGGCTCAAGAACTATCTTTGTCAATGGATCCTTCCTACTTGAAGAAAACCTGAAGTACAGCATACAAATACCTCAAACAGAACTGGCTCCACTTGATTCACTTTAATATTATGCACAACTTGTACTACACACCAGTTAGGTTGTTTAAAATGGGCAAGTTTGATGGAAGCCCCAGGATCCTTGTTCCATCTCCTGTGGAGTTGTTCAAAATTACAGGTTTTCTGGAGCTCTATACAGCAAACCTTAGACCCTCTGTTGGGTCTTGAGCCCCTGTTCACCCCAGAATGCTGCCTTCTCCCTGTGTTCCCGAAAGGGACCGCTAGGGTTAGAAAGGCTCATATTACACTTGTGGCCTCAACAGCTGAATTGGTCATGTTGCGGCACTGGAAAGAAGAATCTTTACACACCATGCTTGAATGGCACTGTGAAATCCATCTAGAAATTCAGCTTGAGAGACACATTGCAAATATGCATCACAGACCCCACCACTTTCAATCCACTTGGGAGCCCCTCTTAACCCTACTCTCTTTTCGGAAACCTTGACACTCACCATCGTCTTGCCAATAAATGAAATCCTTATGCATCTTACAAGGTTATAGCACAGAATGCTTAGGGGAGGGGGGCTGAGGACAACTGGGTGGGGGTTTCATTTTGGGGATTTGTTTTAAGGTTTGTCATTTATGTCTTGTACATTGTTTATCTGTTTTTATATGTTATAGTGCAGCTTCTAGTCAATTCAAGTGAATTCCTGTGTTATTTAATGCTACATAAGACTTAATAAATTATATTGAATTAAAAAAAGAAGGGGGTGTAAGAATCTACCTTGATTTTAGGAAACTTAATCAAGTATCACAATTATACAGTTATCCTATGCCCAGAATATATGATTTGGTGGACAGACTGGAAAGTGCCAAGTATACTAGTACCCTCAATCTCACCAAGGGTTACTGGCAAATTCTCCTAGCTAAAGAATCTAGAGACAAAACTGCATTTGCCACTCCCATAGGATTCTATCAGTTCACCACCATGCCATTTGGTTTACATGGTATACCAGCTACATTCAAGGGGCACATGTATGTAATTTTATTCCATCACTCTGGTTATTGTGCTGCGCACCTGGATGATGTTGTGGTGTATAGTCCAGACTGAAAAAGCCACCTGGAACACGGAGCAGTTATCCAATCGATCAAAAAGGCAGGTCTGACACTTAATCCTACCAAGTGTGCATTTGGCATGCAGAAAACCAGATATTTGGGCTATGTTTTGGGAAATTAAGAAGTCAAGCCAGAGATTTCCAAAATAGAAGCTGTTGCTAACAGCCCTGTCCCCAAAACCAAGAAACATGTCAGGTCATTTTTAGCGCTGGCTAGTTATTATGGGAGATTTATTCCCAACTTTGCTGAGTTAGCTACTCCCCTCAGTGAACTCACAAAGAAACAGTTTCTGAATAATGTGAAATGGACCCCAGAGTGTGAAAAGGCTTTTCAGGCCATCAAAACTACATTATGTTCAACCCCAGTTTTAAGAAGCCCAGACTTTGAGAAACAATTTCTGTTACAGACTGATGCATCAGAGGTAGGCCTGGGTGTAGTCGTGAGTCAGCATATAGATGGGAAGGAACATCCTATTCTATGTTGGGGACATTTCCTGTCAATGTATTTCTTTATGTGCTATGATTTACAAGGAGGGTTTTCTTGTATTTAGCATCCATAGCCTTCTATGCTGAGCTGTCAAGTGCGTAAATGATTTCCCGGCAGCTATAGAAAACCCATTTTTTAACTACTGATCTTGTTTTCTCAGTTTTGCTTGGGATTGCACCCCCATTGTATGCCCTCTATCCCCAAGCTTCAAAGCTGTACCACTCTTCAGGATGGCAGTTTTTGGTCTGTGTTATGAGGAATAGATAACATCATGTAGTTTTCTGGTATTCAAGGATTTGTGCTCTGATTTTTCAAAGGTCTCTAAACTAATTTTCTTATTACCCCGCCCCCGTGATTACAGGATCGGGCATCTGGGACATCAGGAGCTTCCCTACCAAGGATTTTGTTCTATGGCATAAGTTTTGCTCCAACGATCACTGGAATCTTTACTTTTCTTCTGTTGTACACGCATATTTCTGCAGCAGATTATGTTGATAAAGGAGATCATTCAGGAATTAAGGTATAGTATATGCTCTGTTGGTTTTGCTTTGCCAATTGGTATGATGTTGACAGCATGTGACTTTTCTAACTAACTCTTTCGCCATTTGTATTCTTATAATGTTTTCCTCCTTGTGAATACTCCCCAAGGTGGAGCTGGAGCACCCAGGGACAACATCACACCCTTTACTAGGGCAGATTTTTCTTATTTATCCTTCCTACTGACTCTTTTTCATATGGCTGACCTTGTATCCTTCTGTAGCTTCATGTTGGTAAGTCCATTATGCTTTTCTTTCTCTTACTGGGCCTAGCAATTTTAGGAAACTACTATTTCCCATTATTCATACAAATGCTGTTTATATCATGCATTCCCATGGCTCTATAGAGAAGGAATTTTACATTTACAGTAGCTTTGCCTCCTCTAAAGAATCAAACACTCTCCTGAATGCTAGTTAATAATGTTGGTGGGCCCCAAAAAGAGGGGTGACTATCGTGCACTTCTATAACTTACTGGTGAAGGACACTGATGTATTTTACTGCTACGGTTCATCTAGCCCCTGACCTTCCTTTTCTACAATTGGAGAATGTTGTTGTCCTCTGTGGTTCCTGGAAATGAAGTTCCAAAGGTTACTGGGATAGTCCGGGATTTGTTTTGGATGTAGAAAGAGGATACTGCTATGACAACATTATGTTAGATGTTGGAGGATGTTTACTCCCCAGTGTTTAGAATTTTCTGGTTTTACTTATTAGGTTTATATGTAACTTTCATCATAATGTTTAGTCAATCGATCCTTCACTGACAGGGTGGATATGTCAAGCCAGTACATGGGGTCTGCTACTTTTCCTTATAAAGAGGAGACTTTCTGCATTATGGTTGAGCACACGTTTGTCACGTGGAATGTCAAGGAGTTGAATCACCCTATTAAAAGAAAGGCTGTCCTCACTTACCTCAAAAAATTACAGCATTCGGTAGCCATCTTTCAATAAACTCACCTTATACCAGTGGAGATCAGGAAGCTTAAACATAACTGGTGGCTTAGGAGTTGCTTTCAACCTTTAGTCATGGCAAAAGAGGAGTTTCCTTATTAATACATATAAATGACTGCCATGGCACATTATGCAACATCAATCAGACCAAGAAGATCACTGGGTGCTGCCAGAGGTCAAACCCCCTGAACTCTAATTTATTTTGGGTGGCCTTTATGGGCTAAATGAAGGTGCTTCAGTTTAATTTGACTAACTGGCCCATATTATATCACAATTTAATTCTGACAATCGCCCCTTCTTACTAAGAGGACATTACAATGTTCCCCAAGGTGGTTTTCTGAACAGGAGTACTCCCTCTGGCTCACCGTTCAGTGCTGCTCTTTCAGCGCTTCAAGTTCTTATTGATAAATATGCTCTTTCAGATGGCTGGAGATTACGTCATCATACAGTTCCAGATTATTCTTTTGGCCCCCTGCCCACCAATCACATAATCGTATTGTTTACTGGCTGCACTCTCCGACATTTACAAAGTATTTGGTTCAGGCAGATATTGGGGCATGATCTTGTGTCAGACCATGAACAAGTGTGTATTTCTTTCCAAATTGCCCCACCCCAACAATGACCCAGGCAATAGCGCATAGATCTTCTTTTTTTTTTTTTTGCATTATTTTTTTACCTCTCCTGCCCATGGCCATCCAAGCCGAATCCTGATGTCCACTGCCTCCCCATCGTGCTTCCCAGTTGTCCCACCATATCCCTTCAACTAGGGGGCCCCTGCACCCCACAGGGGCTACCAAGGAGAGGAGACTACAGCACTGGGAGGCATCATCTTGCATCTGTGCTAGGGCATCAAGGAGTGCCGCATGGGGGCTATCCCAGCTATCATGGCATTGGAGGATAGGGCTGCCATCATCTGGCAGCAAGGCAGCCATTTTCCTGTTTTTCTCCCTCCCCACTCAATAAACGCAAGCCATGGCATCCTAGCTGCCCCACCCAAGTGTCATGTGGTCATCCACGATGCATTGCATGGTGCCAGCCACCAGGAGCTGCCAGAGAGTGATGTATTCTGGACCCATCCCACTGGGAGGAGAGTGTCCAAGGGATGCTCTGAACCTTCCCTGCTGGCCTCCACTCCTGCCACCCCAGGATCGGATTGCGAACCCGGGTCACCAGCATGCCAGTCAAACCCCTATTGCCTAGCACAATGGAGCCATTCCCATATCCTCATTTTTTGCAGGACCCTAAATTCCAAGACTTTATCCACATAAAGATCCAATCCTACTTTCACCTGAACACCACCCTAGACACTAGCTCGGCTACATTGTGGGAGGCCTACAAGGCCTACTTAAGAGTGGTCATAATAGGGCTTGCCTATTGAAAGAGAAAAGAAAAGGAAGAGGAACAGGAAAAAAATGACACAAGAACTGCAGGGTAGAGAGATGAATTTTAAAGTTGGTTAAGACACCTCACAGCAAAATGTATCAGTTATTACTTTGAAGTACCGACTTAATGATTTGTTATCACGCAAGGCTGGGCTAGCATTAGCTGGGACTAAGCACAGATACTGGGAGGGAGGAGAATGTGTTGGCAAGTAACTGGCACACAGACTGAAGGTGCAACAGGCTTTAAGAACTATTACTGTACATCCTTGAATGATGAGGGTGGGCATATTAGGTACATGATGGCAGTCGTTAATTTAATTCTGAAAAAATTCTACAAGACACTATATATGGCCAATGGATCCACATCCAAAAGCAGTATCACTCAATTTTAAGATTCCCTGAACCTATCTCATCTTTCTGAGGAAGCCCAGACACCCTTAATTGCCTCTCCCCTCTGTTATGGAGGTAAATCAGGCAATCAAGACTCTCTCATCCTGTATAATCCAGGGGAAGAGGGTATCCAGCTGACCTATACAAGTTAATTCCTGACCTGGTAGCTTCCAGGCTGAAGGAGATGTATGATTATGTCTATTCTTTATAAACAATTCTCCATTCTCTTCAGGATGCAGTCATAATAGTTATAAATAAGAAAGCTAAGGATCCCTCCCTGAGTACAGATTACTGACCCATTTCCCTTATAAATGCTGACTGTAAAGTACTTGCAAAGATCCTTACTGCTCAGTTGGAGACTTACTCCCACAGTTGGTATACCCCTCACAGGCTGGTTTTGTGAAAGGTAGATTGGGGGCAGACCACTTGCATTCACTCTTCAATCTAATTTATGCAGCACAACAAGCTCATTCGCTGGTGTTGGTGGTCTTGATAGACTAAAAGAAAGCCTTTGATTTAGTGAACTGGTCTTTTCTTTATGCAACTCTTGCCTGTTATGGTTGTGGGCCTCATTTTTTTAAATGGGTCCAGGTGTTATACACCTCCTCTTCAGCCAAAGTTTTTACTAATGGTTGACTGTCCGATCCTTTTTCTCTGCAAATGGGCACTAGAAAGGGGTGTCCCCTTTCACTGCTCTGTTTTCCTTTTACACATAGAACCCCTAGCAGTGGCTACCTGATCCAATCTGGAGAGTCGGTGAATCTCCATGGGGACCCAAAATTACTCTACCTTACTTTATGCGGATCTTTTGGTACTTATGTCCACCCTGAGCACCTCCATCCCAGATCTGATTCAAACTTTACACACTTTTTCTGAGTTATCTGGCCTTAGGGAGAATGCAACTAAAATGCAGGTATAGCCTATCACTGAATTGTCCCTGGGATCCCTTCAAGGCAGCTGGTCTTGCATGGGCTCCCCAGGGGATTACTTACTTTGGCATTCACATTCAGACAGATCTTACCCACATACCTCCTGCCAACCTTGACAATTTGCTTTAGGTTATGTCTACAGAGTTTGACTGATGGTGGCACCTTAATTTAACACATGTGGGGATACTTGAAGCAATATGAATGATAATGATTCCAAAAATGTATTTATTGCATAACCTACCCCTTTCCGTATCCAACACATGGTTTGCTAAGTTAAATAAACATATTGGCTCTTTTTTATGGAATGGGAATTTGCCATGTTACAGCAAGTCTAAACTCTGAGCTCAGTGGTCCATGGGGGCTACCCTGGTGTAAATTCTACTACTTAACTTTTGTATGTGCACAGATCCTGCATTGGTTTTGAGATTATGCAGAAAACCTTCCCTTATGGGTTGAAATGGAATCCATATTTATGGCAGTAGCCTCCTTCAGTGTAGCCTTATATGGTATCCATCCTGCATTCTGCAAAAGGATCCCCACCATCCAATGATCCTCAGCTACAGTAGCTGGAAGGCTATTGGCAAGATGTTACACAATACTTTTTGTTCCATTGAACTTCCTCCCCTCTGGGTGTACCCCAAGGTCACCACTAACAGTAAGATGGTGTTTTCCAAACCGGGACCACTAGAAATTTTTGCAAATTAGGTGCTCCATCTTATCTATACTGAAACCCCAATCAAAGAGACCCCAGGTAAAGGCTGTGGTCCTGACCGTGTTGTGGTTGCAGAAGTACTGTAGTCAGAGGCAGCTGGACTGACTATCGGACCCTGAGAGATGTTCAGGTTAATCCAACATTACTGACTAAATCTCACTGGGAAGCTAATTTGAGCCACCCTGTGTCCATACAGGAGTGGAAGAAATGTTAGCAATTAGCATATACAGATGTGCATGACTCTGGAAACCAGCTAATACAGAATAAAGTCCTGCATTATTGGTACAAGACTCCTCAAGTCCTAGCTAAGATGGAGCCAATAGACTCTGATACTTGTTGGAGGTCAGGCCCTGGGAGCCTCTCTATTTCATGAACTATGGCACTGCCCAGAGCTTTCTAACTTTTGGAAGCAGATTCATGCCTTATGTCAAATGATTCTGCATAGCAGGATTCTGTTTTCACCCAAGTTATTCATTCTTGTGTCCCCTGTTGATATTCCCCACCTTGACCTATGTCAGATTAAATGGCTGTTGGCTGTAGCCATCTAGTCAAAATGTTTAATTTTGTAGAGATGGAAGTCTCAGGAAGTCCCTTCCATGGTTCTCTGGAAGCAAATGATGGGCACACTTGCCTACAATGAAAGACTTAGTCACTTAGCAGTGGACAAGATATCAGCATATAATATTGTCTGGACCCCTTTCCTGAGCTATGTCTCAGGGTTGGTTATTTGACCACAAGACCCAAAAAAGAGTAATTTTCTCCAATTGGTGATTTCTACCTTGACATTCCAGGTTGGACAGACTGATAGTTAATAATCTGCATACCTTGTTTATGTAATTTTTCTTAATCTAACCAGTACTGTCATAGTAGATCGATCTGTGTTTAGAATTCTAATTGTATTGTTAATTAAGTTAGAGTTCCTTCTAGCAGAGTTGCTCACACTCTGGGCATTCTGGTGGTATAGGGGATCAATAATATACTGCAGATGATATGTATTTTTTTAATTGATACATTACACTCCAACTTGTCCCTGGCAGCCTTTCTCTGACTAACCCCCCCCCCCCAGTTCCATCACTCTGGCTCCCCAGGACTCACCCTCACTAGTGCCCTCTCTCACAGGGCTGAGGTCATCTCCAGCTACTAGGTGTAGGGCCTGCGAGGGGTCGTTCATCATGTCACTGCTGTGGGGGGGTTTCCACCGATTTTCTTCCCAGGTCCACAGATGTGCAGTGGGCAGAGCAATCAAGCTCTGCTTCTGCAGAGACTACCTACACCTCTGAACATGATATCCCCTCTCTGAAGTGGTGGCATGAATGTGATGGCACCCAGCTACCACTGGGTGTCAGGTAAGCAGCATGCCACACAACCCCCCTCCCCGAGAAAGGAGATCCAGATGATTGATTTTGGGCACTATAACCCCAGACATATTTTCTTTTATATAATCTGATTGTAATCATATATTGGCATATAGGTTTCCAATATGTTACCTGTTACATTACTAAGTCACTTGACAGTATCTATGCCCAGGTTATTTTCTTTATTAAATCCTTACTGTATTGTTACGAATTAAGCCCTTGTGATATGTTTGTTTTTGGAAACATTTCAATAAAAATATTAACAAAGAATTACCCTGTTGTTTGTGTTTTCTCAATTCTGTTGTATATCATTCTTGTTAAAAAGAATTACAAATGAAATCCCTCTTTTTTGGGTGTTTTCACTGTAGCTACTGTAACTGTAGCTTAATAAACTGTTAATAAACTGTTGTGTTGTTATTTAAAATCATACTGCACTGGTGAGATGTTGTAGTGTCTCTGCTACTGCTAGTATGAAGTTTCACTGCAGTGTTCAAACATCTTAAATATCAAAATTCCTGGAAAGAGATGCTCGAGAAAAGTCTGAGTTGCCAAGAAGAGTGAAGTTTCTGTAGCTCCGAAGGGTGTTGCACCTAACAAAACTGTTTCTGCAGCAGGTTTATCAAGAGCCAATATTACTACTAGCAACAGAGCAGCTGGCATAAGTGGTGGTGGCATCTGTATGATCATATTTTTCTCTGGCACATCTGTGTCATCAGTGCTGGTGGTTGGTGGCACTGCTTGTGGAGGCAGTGACAAGAGGATCAGTTCAAGAAATAGAAAAACATGTTTTGGTCTGGAAATATGGATGAGGATGCCAAGGTGCTTGCTGTTGTCCTTGTGACTTCTGTTCTTGTTGATGGTGATCTGGATCTGGCTGATAGGTTCTCATTAACTAATGATAGTGTTGATGAGCTTGACCATGACTCAAAGTCTGATGAGAGAGATCTGATTGTTGCATGCAAGGATGACAAGAAGGAAAGATAGAGTGGGGAAAGTAAGGAGGTGGAGGAGGACAGATCTCAGGAGAAGGCTATCAGCCTATGTGGGGATTGGGATGATGATATGGACCCCCCAAGTGAGGATATTGCTGCTGAACCTATGGCGCTGTGTATACAACAGTTATTTCAGGGAATTATCAACCCCCCAATCCTTCAGCTGTTGTTCCTGCTAACACTGTTGAACCAATAACTCAATATGAGTCACCCACTGCCACAGTGCAAACTGAAAAACTCAAAAATACCTCTTGCCACCTATCCAGTGTCCCAGTACCAGGTCCATAGCCATGTAAAAACAAGGGTTACCAAATCATTAGTTTGAGATTTTTTCATACTGAACCCAGCTGACAAAACAGTGGCTATCTGCCAGCTATGTAGAGCACATTTTAGCCATAGGAAAAAGGGAGCGATCTAGGCAGTGTGGGGCAACACACACAACTCAAGTCCAGGCACATTTTACGCTGGACTCAGCACCAAAAAGAAGCCAGTGTAGGGAGGCCTTCTCCCTCATAATCTTCATTTGGCAAACATCCTGAAGTAACATGAATACAGCCCAGGTGGACTCAGAGTTGACCATGGAGAACTACTACACAGATGAGAAGAAAAAATTACTTACCAGTAATCTTGTTTCTTCTAAGGGAGTCTTGCTATATTCTGACTACGTGCAGTCAGCCTTTCCAGTTCAACTGCCCCAGAGATGAGAGAGTTAACTCTATGCAAATGCATAGAACATTGAGCCCGAGCTCAGTTTTCAAACCCCTGTCCCTCATACATTCTATGTAACCATCAGATTCTTATGAGCACTAAACAGTGGCTGCTAAGCTACAATACATACAGAACAATATAATAGAATAGTTGTAAACAGACTAATAGCTAAACAATGAGGGCAACTAGAATACTCAAGTCAGAAATGGCCAAGAAAATGCCCCCCCAGTCGTGCAGCACTTAAGAGTAGAACAGCTAGACTGCAGTGCCCCCCCAGATTCTGGTAGGTGAGGCAAGGAAGTTGTTCAGAATACAGCAAGACTCCATTAGAAGAAGCAAGATTACTGAGGTAAGTAATTTTGTTCTTCAAACAACATGAAGTCTTGTTGTATTCTGACTTTTTGCAGACTACCAAGAAGTGCCCCATGGAGGTGGGCACAGAACCTACTTAGGAAAATAGGCTCTGCAATACTGCCATGCCAAACCTGGCATCACTCTTGGCCTGGGTGTCCAGGCAGTAGTGTTTTATGAATGAGTGAACAGTTTTCCAGGTAGCTACTTTGCAAATTTCAAGCAGGGGGATATCTCTGGCAGCTGTTCCCATGGTAGAGTGGGCTGTAAGGTCAGCTGGTGGCTCTTTCCCCAGTTTGCCATTACAGAACTGAATGCAAGACACAATCCTCTGAGCAATGGTCCTCTTGGTGGCTGGCCTGCCCTTATCCACATACTCATAGGTGAGGAACGGTTGTATGCAATAATTCCTCTGGGCCTTTGTCTGTCCAGATAGTAGCAAATAGCCCTTTTAACATCTAGGCTATGTAGTCTATGCTCTCCTGAACTATTATGTTCAGTGAAAAAGACAGGTGATGTCATGGACTGGTTCAGATGGATGTCAGAGACCACTTTCAGAAGAAATTTCCTGTTTGTCCTAAGGACAACCTGTCCCTATGGAGTGCTATGTAGTTAGGCTCCACTGACAAGGCTTGTAGCTCACTAATCCTCCTTGCAGAGGTTATGGCTACCAGAAAGACAATTTTTCAAGTCAGGTACTTGAGCTCAGCAGAGGACATGGGTTCAAATGGGGGCTGCATTAGCTGTGCTATGCAGATATTCAGATCCCAAGAACAGGTTGGCTCCCTATGAGGGGGGTGTAGGTGGAGCAACCCTTTAAAGAACTTCTTGAAGATTGTACAAGAGGCCAGGGAAGGGCCCTTCCCTGCTGAGAGATAGGCAGAAACAACTGCCAAATGTCCCTTCAGGGTAGAAGGCCTAAGGCCTAAGGAATGAAGGTGGGCTAAATAGTCCAACAGGACTGCCAGTCCAACTGTCTGTGGATATAGTTCCTTTTGTGCAGACCAGATAGTAAATCTCTTGCATTTGGAAGTGTAAGTCTTTCTGGTGGCAGGTTTTCTGGAAACATTCAAAATATCCAGGTATCCAGGACCCCTTCAGAAATATGCAGGTCTGCATACTTTAGGTCTTCAAGAGCCAGGCCCTGAGCCTGAGAGACTTGAGGTTGGGGTATAGGATCCTTCCTTGGAAGAGGTCAAAAGATTGTGCCTCCTGGGGATGCAGATCAGGCTGGTCACTGCCAGAGACATCAATGTGGAATACCAGGGTTGTCTGGCCCAATCTGGAACAATCAGAATCATTGATGATGACTGGCTCCTGAGTTTGATCAGAATTCTGAAGATCAGAGGGAAAGGAGAAAAGCATATAGGAATTTGCCTGTCCAGTCCAGTATCAGTGTATCCATAGGCACCAAACCCAGTACTGGAGGACTGCAGCAGCACTGGGGTAGCTAGTGATTGTCTGGGGCTGCAAACAGATCTATCTGTGGTGTACCCCATCTCCTGAACACTGCATGCAGTATTTCCCTATTCAGGGACCACTCGTGGTGGCTCTGATTTACTCTGCTGAGGGCATCTGCCAGTATATTGTCCTTGCCTGGCAGGTGCATGGCTGAGATGGCAGCCTTGAAGGAATAAGCCAGACTCTAGAGCTTCACTGCCTCCATACACAGGGCACAGGACCTCGTCCCACCTTGCTTGTTGATGTAGTACATGGTGGTGGTGTTGTCTGTCTTTATTTGCACAACCTTCCCCTGTCTCATCTTTATGAATGACTGAAGAGCTGAGAACACTGCCCTAAGCTCCAACAGATTGATGTGGAGCAGAGATTCCTGATGGGATCTCATCCCATGAGCAGTGTGGTCCCCCAAGTGAGCTCCCCACTCTAGTAGAGAAGCATCTGTGGTCAGAACCTCTGTAGGAGACTGCTGGAGGAATGGAACACCCTCCCTGAGGTTGTCCCTGTCCTTCCGCTACTGCAATGCCTGGATCAGGGGGACTGTCACTGGGATCAGTTTGGACAGAGAATCCCTCCTCTGGGACCAATAGGACCTGAGATGAAACTGTATATCTCTCATCTGAAACTTGTCACCTGGAACCATTGCTGTAGAAGTTGTCATGTGTACCAAGAGCTGGAGAAAATGCCTTGCCGGATGAGACACCTGTTGATGAAAAGAGTTTGTCAGGTGGATGGGGTTGTCTACAATTCCCACTGGCAGCAGAGCTTTTGCCTGGGCCATGTTCAGTTCTGCTCCTATGAATTCTAGGATCTGGGTGGGTTCCAAAACTGACTTCTATAGGTTTATCAGAAATCCTAAAGATATGAGGGTATCCTGCACCAGACTCAAGGCATTCCTCACTTGCTGAGGGGACTGGCCTACAACCAACCAGACATCCAGATAGGGAAACACAGATGCTCCCTGTCTTCTTAGATGAGCTACTACCACCGCCAGACATTATGTGAATGTTCTTGGGGCTGAGGTAAGGGCATTACTTTGAACTGATAATGACCTGAGGGTAATTCAAATCGTAGGTACTTTCTGTGAGAGTGTCTGATCGAAATGTGAAAATAGGCATCCTTGAGGTCCATGAAAGCCAGCCAATCTCCTTGCCTGAGGGTAGGAAGGGTTTTGGTTAGAGTCACCATCTTGAATTTGAGTTTTGTTAGGTGTTTGTTGAGATACCTCAGATCTAGAATGGGCAGCAACTCCCCAGTTTTCGGCAGGGTAAGGAAGCGTCTTGAGTACAACCCTTTTCCTTTGTGAAGAGGAGAAACAGGTTCTACAGCTTTGTGCTGCAGGAGTGTGGTAACCTCTGCACAGCAGGGTTGTCTCTGAACTGTTGGCAGGTTTGAATGACTTTGCTCTTGTTCTTGGAAACTATTTGAAACTTAGAGCAAGGCCTTGGCTCATTATTTCCAGGATCCACTTGTCTGTGGTAATGGTGTTCCAGGCCTGGAAGTAATGAGCCAACCTACCTCCTACTGGTAGTGGGGAGGTGGCCTTGGCTGACACATCAGGGTGTCTGCTCGTCGGGAGTCCTAGGCTGAGAGGTGGAAGCAGCCCTGCTTACACCCCTCCTGCCCCTGCCTCTGAAGAAAGCTCTCTGCTGCTGGTAAGCAGGGAATGCCTGGGCCAGGAAGAAAGGCCATTGGTAAGGCCTGCCTCTGCCTGGCTTAGGCTGATGCTTTTGTGGAGTTGCAGCTTTTTCTTTGGTAGTTTCACTCCTGTAAGTGGACCTATACTTGTCCATTTTCTTCATATAACTGTCTGTTCTCCAAACAGAGTTCTGGACAACAGGAAGTTCATTGCTTTAGACTGAGTGTCCTGGGAGAAACTGGTACACCTGAGCCAAGATACTCTTCTTAGGGAGACTGCAGTAGCCATAACCCCAGATGATATATCATTTGAGTCCACAGCAGAGTGAAACTGGACTTTGGATGATTCAATGCCATCCTTGACTATCTGCTCCAGATCCTTGGCTAGCTGAGGTGGAGCAGTCTTAGCCAATGCTAGAACAGGCTCCCATCTGGATTTCTGGTATCTAGAGAGATATGCCACATATGAGGCCTATCTGATACCCAATGAGGCAGCCAAATACTGCTTCTTAGCCATAGCATCAATTTTCCGAGAGCCCTTCTCTGGGGGGTGTGAAGTCAAGGGGATGCCAGCCTTATCACAGGCAGCAGCCTGAACAACCCCTACATGGCTACAGTGGTTGTACAGGAACTCTGTACCATCACCAGACAGCATATACCTCCTATCCATTCTTTTGTCTACATGGGAAATGGAAGCAGGCATCTGTAGGATTTTATTTTTTTTTAGGAGACTTGTGAAGAGGAATTGAAAGTCTCTTAGTGTCAGGGACATCCATCATTTCAAGGAAATTGGGCTCCTCCTCCTCTTCAGCAGCCTCAAGAGTAGGCAGTTATAAGGTTTCAGCTACTTTTATGAAAAATAAATGGTGAAAGGAAGACTCACCAGGTTGTCTAGGAGGATAACAGATTCTGGTCTGTCAGGGGAGACATCAGGTTCAATGAGTTCATCCAAGCCTTCCTCCTTATCCTCCTCTACTTCTTCTTCCTCGCCCTCCCACTAGAATTGATAATAGACCTCTGGATCATATGAACTGGTGGGGAGTGAACCAGCAGGTGGCCGAATCGCAGTATGTGGTTTCTGACCCAGTCGGTATCACCTGAACCGGTCTGTAAAGACTGAACAATCTGTATCTCTTTAGCGATTTCCTCAGCAGTTTGAGCTGCAAATGTTGGCTCCCAACCAACTAACTTTCTTTTTCTCTTCGCAGGTACCGATTCCTCGGTAGTTGCCTTTCTTTTGGTCGAGGAGGTATCACTCTGGTAAGAAGGCACCTTCTCCGGTTCCCCAGTTCCTTCTGGGGCCGAACTGGACTGGCCATCCAGGTCAGCTGATTTTTCAGCCATTCTTTCTTTAAGCCGGGCTACACACTTATTCAGCGTGGCTTTAGGAACGTTTTTGCAAATTTGGTAGTCTGTTTTTAGGTGGTCAAACCCCAGACAATAAACACAGATCGGTTGGGGATCAAGCTTGGCAAACACCTCCCCACATTCTGTGCAGTGCTGAAAGCCAGTGGGACCAGTCTTTTTCTTGGGTTTCTCTGACATGATGTACTGAAAGCCAAGTTACCCTTTTTGTGGCGGTCAGGCCTGAGTAACTAAAAGTGTTTTCGGCTAACAACCAGTTCAATGGTTGATTGAAAAAAAATGAGAGAAAGACTTCTTTCTTTTTTTAAACCGAAAACCGCCGGGTTCCAAACAATTATATGTAATAAGTTAAACTTTAAATTTTTACCTCAAAAGGAAAAAATCAATCGGTTTCCTCCTGGTTACAGGATCATTAAGAGAAAAATTCCAATTTTGAGAAAACCTAAACTAGTCTAACCTGTACCGTAGGACAGAGGTTTGAAGAACTGAAAAATTAACCGTGGTTTGAAAAAACTGTTGAAAAAGACACTAACTGAAGTGAGCAAAGGAGAAATCTCCAGAGTGACTTCACAGGCAGGAGGAGTAAAGCATCTGATGGTTACATAGAATGTACCAGGGACAGGGGGTTGAAAACTGAGTTTGAGCTCAATGTTCTATGCATTTGCATAAAGTTAACTCTTTCATCACCGGGGAACTTGAACTGGAAAGGCTAACTACATACTGTATAGTCAGAATACAGCAAGACTTCATGTTGTTTGAAGGAGTCTGTGGGATTGCCTATTAGTGGCAATAGTGCAAGAGGACCTGCTACCTTGTCCTTGATGTAGGTCCTATGCTTTACTCCACCCTCCCTTAATATGTATGAGGGTCTAGGGTTTTTGCCCTACCCCTAATTAGCATGTAGGAGGGCTGGACTCTTTGCCTTCTTGTAGGCCTTATATTCCCAGTCCTGCCCTTAAGTTACTATGGATGAGGGGCAGGACCCTCACAGCTAGCCTCTCCCTCTTAGTACTCTCCTATGAACCTTGGTTCCCTGGCACTGCTCAATGCTCATGGCACAAACTTTCCAATGGGCTATAGCCCATTGACATGCTCTCTGGCATCTTCCTTGAAGCTGGAAGATGCAACAGTACTCAAGGTGTTGCTAGCCCACTGTAGCCCTCCTTCCACTATTGCTGATTGGCACCAAATCCCAGCAAAGAACTTGAGACCACTATGCTGCTCCTGTCCTGTTCCTCTGTTTCTGGTGCTGACTTGGACCAAAACCTGTTCACCTGGGGCTTCTAACCCACGGCACTCCTCTCCTATCTTTGTCTTGGTGCTCTGCCCACTACTGTTTTTTTTTTCCCCTACAGTGCCTGCGGCATGAGATATCACAAAATCAGGCTCACAGACTACTCACCACCTAGTGCAGGATGGTTGCTGCTGCTGGGGAGTCTGCTGGGGCATCTAGGGAGATGGAAGGGGAGCCGTGCTCCCACCTGGCTTCTCTGCTGCTCCTGAGGCTTGGAAGACAGAATATGGGGTCTGGGGTACTTGTTGCTGCCCAGACCAAAATCACCACTGCACGCCTTGGTCCCCACTGAAAGCCATCCCCTTGATGCAGCCCAGATGGGGAGGCTCTGTATGGGTCTGCTGCTGCACCAGGACTGCTGTGAGAGAGAGGAAGGAAAGGGAAAGAGGGGGACACCACTGACCACCCCTGAAGGACTCTGCCTCAGACTGGGAGGGGAAAACACAGCACAGGGCCATGAAAGCAGGTGGGAATAAAAGAAAAAAAGGGGGGGAAGAAGGGGGAAAAAGAGAAAAAAAATAAACCCCCCACAAACGTGCAACTGGTGCCAAAGCAGGCAACCTAACTCAATGGCTGCAATGGGTGGGGGGGGTGGCTGGAGTTGCTCACTGCCCGATGTGGAAGTCCACAATATGGACCTGGCTGATTCCAGAGGCCTGGAGGACCACTGGTTGATCTGGGGACCTGAGGGACAACTGGCTGCTGCTGAAGACCTGGAGGACCACTGGCTGAAGAGGAGCAGCAACCAAGGAGCCACAGACCTGAGCTTTAGGTAAGCCTCCGGGCATCTGCCCCATCGGTTTCACTACAGAAATGTGGGCCTGCTTTGGACTCCCATATCCTGCCAACTATGCCATGTTTTGGATGTGGTGGCCAGATGGGGGTGGGTGTTCATCTCTTCTTCAAAGAGAGGCAGGCACAACTTTCCTGATGCAATGAAACAACATATTACTAGAGCCACTTGTGTCTTGCCAGAAAACAACCAATTAGTTTAACAGTCACAGCATGGAACAGTTACATCAGGAACTGATACTATAAGAAAGCAAGCTAAAGCCCTACATCTGCAGATGCTGAAGCTAGCAATCTTTTTTTTTTGACTCAGCTCCTGCTAGCTCTCGGCCCCCTCCTCACACCCGGGACTTACCTTCCGGTACCCCCGATAACCCCTGGATTGCACCTCAGGGTGGGGCCACTGCACCAGTAGGACTCCCATGACAACAGAACAAGGGTGCCGACAGGAGAACCCACTGACTTTGCCTCCCTGGCTTGCCCCCCAAGATGGGGCATGGAGTCCTACTGGTCATACCGGGTGACGGGATAGGTTGAGATCCTCGGAAGTGCCACATTGTGCGATCTGGCCAGGGAGAGAGGGCATCATATGTGATGTCTGCTATTTTTCTAGTTTTTTCCCCAGGGGTGGGGATGTGCAGTGACATCCCATGTCCACCCTGTCCCCACATACAATGGCACCGGCACCAGGGTACCCCCGGTCTCTGCCATGGGTCCACATTGTGTCGGACACTCTACCCCCCTCCCTCCAGGAGAAGGACAGCAATCCCTAGGATGCTCAATCCTTCTTCTCCCCAGCCAGCCCTCCAACATTCCCAGGTCCATTCCTGAACCCAGGCCATTGGCGTTGCAGTCAAGTTCCCTTCCCCTGCGCCAGTGGGCTGGTGCCTGAAGCTAGCACTCTAAACTCTACACAATAACTAGACACTCTGGGCAGGGAAATTAGCAGTTTAGCAGTCAAAGATAAGAAACAGTCTATTCAATAGGGAAATAGATATGTCTACTCAAGCATAAGCCTGGGTGAAGTAAGGTACCTGGTTAACCAATTAGTCTCATTGGTCGGCAGAAGGAGCTGGATAGCAATGGTCATTTTGTGGTGCCAAAGAAGCAGAGGATGAAACAGATGAAGACTGGTTGTGGTTGTAGGCCATAAGTTCTGGGAATCTTACGTTGGTGCATGTGGTGAAGAGCAGGGAGAAGGCCAGCCCTAAATATGACCTTTTGCCACTGTGGATGGTACTTGGGAGTGTCGTTTATGGGCTGCTGCCCAGCCAATGAAGAGACCACTACAGTGACCTGAAAGGAAGCAAAATAATAATGTGGCAACTTCCTAACCACCGTACTGGGGAGAGAACTTCACTGACCTGAGCAAGGTTGGCTCTTAGGCTGACTACACAGTGGTATTGGCTATCATTACTCTAGCTACTGCAGATTTTGACATCTTCCACTGTGCTCTCAGATGCTGCATGGCAGTGATCTGATGGCATCAACTGGCATGGTGGAAAGCAAAAGGAGCCTGATCACCAAAATGGAGGATGGAACTGGAAGCAGGAAGATGTGGTCCTCTGGTGCATTGGCCCTTGCAGGAGTTAACTGGGGGAGCAAGAAGGGTGAAGGCACTGCACACCCTGCCTTGGGCTGGCTCAGGAGTCTACAGAAGCATACAGACTAGGCTGAGGTTGGGGAGGGGGCAACTGCTTAGTCCTTTGATGACTGGTTCAGTCCCAGGGGCAAACTCGCAGGGGTTCCATCAGTGATCAGGCAAGACAGTTTGGCTCTGGAGAAGGTTGATTAATCAATCTCAATATAGTGTAGGCAACCAATCACAGTTTGATGACGACAAACAGTTCAGTCCCCAAGGAACGAGTCATGTAGAGAACACAGTCAGTGTAGGCAATCCGTTTGGGCCCTAGTTAGCATAATTCAGTGACAGGGTACTCACCCACCAAGGCAGGTTACAGTGCAGTGAAACAACAATACCCACAGTCCAGTCCATGGGCCAGTGGTCTACCTGCACACCAGTTACAGCCCAGCATCCTACCAGGATTTCCCCCAAAATGTGCCCTGTCTCTTTAAATATCTGTGGCCCAAGAAAGATTCACGCCTTTCAGCTGCCCTCATTAACATGTATGAGGGTCTGCCACCTTGCCCTTGTTGTAGAGACTATGCTTTACCCTGCTCAACCTTAATATGTATGAGGGCCTGCGATCTTTACCTGCCCAAAATTAGCATGCATGAGGGCTGGGCTCTTTGCCCTCTTGTAGGACCTTGTATTCCCAGTCCTGCTCTCTTATTAATATGGATGAGGGGTGTAACCTTCACAGCTAGCTCCTCCCTCCTAGTACTCTCCTATGGGACTTTGTTCCCTGGCCCTGCCCAGCACACGTGGCACAAATTTTCTAATGGGCTATAGCCCACTGACCCGCCCTCTGGCAGCTTTCTTGGTGCCAGAAGGAGCAACAGTACCAAAGTGGCTTAGAGCCCACTGTGCCCCACCCCCCACTAGTGCTGATAAAGATGTTGAGCCCACTATGCCCCTCCTCTCACATTCCTCTATTCCTGGCACAGATTTAGCAGCTAACCTGGTCCCCCAGAACTTCTAACCAATGGTGCCCTTCTCATTTCTTCCTGTGGGTGTTCTGTCCACTCCTGTGGATTTTCTGTCCTTATAGCACCAACGGCATGAGATATCATAAAATGGAGCTCACAGCCTACTCATCGCCTGTCCAGGGATGACCTCTACTGCTTGGGATTCTACTGGGATGTCCAGGGTGGTGGCTGGGCAGATGTGCTCCTGCCTGGTTTCTCTGCTGCCCCTGAGTCTAGGAAGTCAAAACTATGGGGTCCGGGCACTTATTACGACCCAGACCAATATCACCACCACAGGCCTTGGTCCACCACTGAAAGCCATCCCCCTGATGTGTCTCATACAAGGAAGGTCTGTATGGATTAGGTGCTGCTGCACCAAGACTGCTGTGAAAGGGAGGAAGGAAAGGGAAAGAGGGGAACATCACTGACCACAAATGGAGGACTCTGCCTCAGTTGGGAAGGGGAAAACACAGCATGTGACCCTGAAGGCAGATGGGAATAAAAAGAAAAAAGGGAAAGAGAAGGGGAAAAAGAGAAAAAAAAAAAAAGAAAAAAACACAAACGTGCAACTGGTGCCAAAGCAGGCAAGTCAGCACAGCGGCAGCAATGGGAGGGACAGGAATGGAATTACTCACTGCCAGACATGGAAGCACACAATATGGACTAGGCTGCTACTGGAGGCCTGGAGGACATTGGTCAATCAGGGGACCCAAAGGACCACTGGCTGCAGCTGGAGACCCAGATGACCACAGGCTGAAGAGGAGCACTGACCAAGGAGTCAAGGACCCAAGCTTCTGGTAAGCATTCAGGCATCCGTGCCGCTTGCATTCTCAAACTCTCTTCAGCTACACTTGACAACTGGGCCAGTGGGGAAGACCTTTTCTAGGCCGAAGGTGGTCCTGGTGTCTTCAGCGAGGAAAGGGTCCCTTGACCTTGGGGCAGCTTGCTGGGGCTGATATTTGGGCCTTAGACCAGCTAAGTTGGATGGCTGAAAGCCCTTCTACTTTAGGTACCGGCCTTGGACTGGGCAGGGTAGATGGTGTGGACAGAACAAAGGACAGAATGGGAAATCTTTAGGGAAGGGGAAAAGGAGAGAGGAAAAAAAATGGCCAGAAGGAAGGCTTGTGGTATAGGTGAGATGTAGGTGGATAGGTGAGGGGGTTAACCCTTATCTGTAGACCCCTGTTAACCTGGGTGTCCCTGGGGGTTCCCTTAGTTGTCCAGGCCCCTACCACCCCCAATCTGATTTCTCTGCAGCTTCCTCCTGAACTTGCCCTGCTGTACTTTGTGGCATTACAACAGTAGCAGTGGGGGGTTGAGAACTAGCATCCAGAGTCACTGAAGCACATCAACCCCAACCCATGAAACACCAAAAAGTCACTTCATTCATTTGTGCAGCATCCATGACCCTCTGTGTCAAATGCTACTCCAGCAGCCATACTGCCATGCAGAGTTCAGCTGTTTTGTATCCCAACAAGTCAAAAGATGCAGCCTACACTGTATAGCATGTTCGAGCATCATTAAAAATATCTACTCAATCATGCTATGTCACAGGAAGTGATGCGGTGATTGCTTAAATGCTGGCAATTGATCTATTGCTATTCTCTTTTGTGGAGAATGTGAGATTCCACAGGTTGATGGCACATGCCTGTGCCAAATGGCAAATTCTGTTGTGGACATATTTCACCACTTGTGCTGTTCCTGAACTTTATAGGACTATGTCAAGCACCGTAATTCATGCCCTGCAGCATTCAGCATCACTATGCATGCATCTTAGTATGAATATGTGGATCAATTGCCAAGCAGCTGGTAGCTCTCATCTGTGTATTACAGCCCATTGGCACAGGTACGTGGGGTAGTACAGTATTTGATGTTGAAATGGGGAAAAATAGTACTAAGCCCAACTTCAGTGGTAGCAATATTCTGGGCATATTGCCAGCATGCCACACTGGCAATGAAGAGTGTAAGTGGATCACACACAGGTAAGAAATTTTGGAGCTGCTCCTGACTGAGATTGATGAGTGGCAGCAACCATATTCCATGAAACTAGATTTCATTGTGAGTCTAATTGCTCAAATGTGGCAAAATGCATTAATAATGAGTGCTTTATCAGGGTGCCATGCATGGCACACTGTCTTAATCTAGAAGTGGAGAAGTTTCTATCATATCCTGAAAACAAGTCCATGTTGACTGTAGTCCATTGCATCTGTACCCACTTTGCACATTCGGGACAGGCCCATGACCATCTAACACAACTGTAGATCCAGAACAAACTGCCTCTGCACTGTCTGAAGCAGTAAGTCATCAACAGATATAACTTGACACTGTACATGATCGAGTGCTTCTACGAGCTGTACAAAGCCATCTTAGAATATCTGCTGCTGCATACAAGCCATGACAGTGCCAGAGTATCCATGTCTCTGACAACAGACAAGTGGTGATTAATGGATTGCCTGATCATAATTCTAAGGCAATTTGAACATGCAACACAGGCAGTGACTGGGGTCACTGCCTTTATCAATCAGGCCATCCCACTTCTAAGGGTACTGAGGCAGATTCTATTGAATGCACAGGAGGTGCTAGAGGCAGGTGGTGATAGGAGAAGCTTTGTCTTAATGGAACACATGCTGCATGTTTTGGACTACAATAGACATCTTTCCTGCATTCTGCAGTCTGCAGTTTGGTATTGCCACCATGCTGGGCCTGCAATATACACAGGGCCTTTTACTGAGACTTGAAAGTGGGTGTGATGAGGTGGAAAATTTAACTGATCAGCTAATAAGATGGGTTTATGGGGCACATAAGGCACATCATGAAAGTGATCAGAGATCACATGTTATTACTACCTTAGGTAAACAGGTGAATAAACAGGCATGGTAACTGAAAAAATAACACTACATCCACTTTGGGGTGTTTTGTGCCAGGTGGGAATTGAAGTTGGGGAGGAAACGGAGAAGGAGTCTGATGAGCAGCAGGATTGCATGCAGTGCAACACATGGTAAATGCATATTTGGCAGACACCCGGCATGTTAACATATTGGAAAAGCCACTGCTGTACTGGAGTAGCAAGGTCACTGACTGGCCAGCACTGACCTCCATAGCAATCAAATTTCTGAGCTGTTTACCCTCCAGTGTCAGTGTGTAGCATGTACTCAGTTCGGCTGGGGCCACTGTGTGGGACAGGTGTACAAATCAGTTCCATAGAAATCTTGGCATGCTAAAATGTATTAGTATGGGTGCAGTGCACATTCCACATAACACAGCCATGTCTGCGTTCATACCACATGACTGTGATGAAGAAGAGCATGAACAGCATGGTGTTATCAGCATTGGCAAATTGCCTTCCGGCGATGTAGATGAAGCAGTAATGAAGAAAGAATTTCCATGTTGGGACAACTCCAGTCTGAAAGACTGTGAGGGCTACTTCCTTAATTAGGATGATTTAAGAATAAACACATAAGTGTTAGATCCATCCTTTCCTCCTTGTCAAATGAATCATTTTCTTTACAATTCAGTTTTGTTTTCCTGTGATTATATTTCCCCAAGTTGTGCTGCCGTTGTATACATCCATCTGATTACCTCATTCTGCCCTCTCCTATGTCATGCCCACAAAGTAGAAAATCACTGAACACTACCTCATGAAATGCCAAGTTTGCCTCCAGTAACATTGGCCACTGCCACCTCAACTGCATGCATGCAGACTGTAAAACATGGACTCTTAAGTCTTAGGAGAGCATAAAGTCCACTAACAGCCATGAAGACCATGCAACCACCAGCAGTCAAGACACCACCTCTTCTTCCTCTGGCCTGCTAGTGTCCTTCACATCCACTAGCGGCATGACCCACCACTGCTTCCACTGAATGCACTCACTCAAGACTGAAAAATAGAACTCTCTAGCCATCATAAATACTGTTGTTGTTATCCATGCAGACCATGCATCCACTCGCAATCAAGGCACCACCATCTCCTCCTTGTCCCCTGACCACCTTGTGTACTCCACATCAACCAGCAATATGGCCCACCACTACCTCCACTGCATGCACTCATTCAAAACTTGAAAACAAAGACTCTTAAGCCAGCATATATTCCACTGTTGCCAGCTCTGCAGATCAAGGCAGCTCCTCCTCATCCCTGTTTATGAACTCCACATCCACTAACAACATTGCCAACTACTACCCCCACTGTCTGCCTCTAAATTAAAAAAACAGACTCTTAAGCCAGCACAAATGCTATTGTCAGACAGACCTCCACCCAACCAGCCCACCAGCTAGCAAGCTAGCCCTCAAGCCAGGCCTCCAGCCAGCCAACAGAGGTTAAATTACTTTTTTTTTCTCCGCAGGTGACAAGCAGAGGAAGTATGGATTTGGACAACAGATATACTCTGCAGCCACAAGGTTGGCTAAGTCAGGCTAAATTATTTATTTTCTTTACAGGTGACAGCTTTAGTAAGAGTTGGAGTGGATAGCCAATATACTGTACATGTGATCAGTCACCCATAGTGGCCAGTTTAGTAAGAGCTACATAATTTTCCCTTGCCTTCACAGGTTTCAACCTGTCCTATTGTATTCTCATTCAGGAAGGAAGACTTCTCCTCCTCTGCCTTCTCTGTCTGGAGTACCTTTGCATCATCTCAAGGTATGGCCCTTGCTAATATAATGGTAGGTATCCTTTCAAAAAGTTTATTTTTCTTTTACTTTTTTAAATTTTGTTTTAATTTCACAGGCATACTGTAACACAGTAGGGAGTGTCGTAGAGTTTAAATAATTCCTATATTGTATTCACAGCAGGTCTGTTTACATTCTGTTATTATGATGAACACCTCCTTCTACAGCAAGCAAGCCATAGCTATCTTTTCGAAAAATTCACTGATGTGGTCAACATTATTAAATCATGCTTGGACCTCTTCCTCCAGTTTCTCCACCACTGTGTGTGGTTTTACTAATGTCAACACATCCTCTGTATCCAGCATAAAGAAGTCATCCAACTGATGATGCTGCCTCATTCTACAATTTGTCATGCAGCTGAAAAATACCTGGAACAAGAAAAACAGGAACAGACAACAGATATGGAGTGACATGCAGACACAGATAACATTTAAGAAGATACAAAATGGAAAAACATACCTTCCATGGTAGGAAATACTCCTAAATTGAATAACCAGACACAGGCAGGACCCATGCAGCAATATGATTTAATTATGACAGTGATAAATATCTGGAAAAAGAAAATCAGTAACAAAGGATGGTTAGAAACGCAATGGTTTAAAATCCCCCTACCCACCCGCCATGACCCAGAAAAGGAAAAAAAACATACTTTTCTAGTAGGTCACTAGAAAGTGACACTCAAGCTGAAGATCATCATTCAGCTCCAGTTGTTGCAGACTACATTCACAAAGTGCAGCAGTAACAGCACATGAGTTCCTGGTTCCCAACTCATTTCAGGATGTCATGAGAATTTTTCCAGCCATAAGAATTCACTTTTATTTTCCAGGAACTAAAGTGCATCTTGACAGCTGCTGTGGATAGAGACTTCCACCGCACAAAGTAGCAGCAGCAGAAGCAGCATATATAAATTATGGGAGCACCTCTCATTTCAGGGCTTCATAAGAGTTTTTTCAGCCACATAAATTCACTTTTGTTTTCCAGGCACTAAAGTGCATCTTGAAAAGTGCTGTGGTTGGAGACTCACAAAGCACAACACCAACTAACATCAGCATATCTCATTTTGGGATGTCATGAGAATGTTCTAGCCATGATAAATACATTTTATTTTCCTGGCACTAAAGTGCATCTTGACAGTTGCTGTAATTGGAGACTGACACAGCAAAGAACTAGCTAGCAGCAACAACAGCAAATACAACTTTGGGGGAGTAAACACATTTATTTATTGAAATGTTTCACCAGGAAGGCATGCTGAGCAACACGTTGTTTGTCTCCTGGTGTGACCTGGGGAGTAGAGAACAATGGGATAGAATACAGAGAAATGTTACAATGTTGGAATACAGTTTGCTTACTTGCATACAATGAGAGCAGGAGGAATTAAAGGTGGATAACACTGGCTAACAATACAACAGTTAAGTATAATAGATATGAAGACACAAATAGCAAATTGGCAACAGTTGGTGACAGTTGGTAACACTGGAACACATATAACAACTTGGCAACAGTAAGTAGCACTAGGTGGTAAGGTGACTCAACAGTAATTGGTAGCCATTGCTGTAACATAGATATTCAAGATTTACAGTGATTGGACTAAAGAGAGGAAGAATGGGAGGGGGAATGAAAAATTGTGGAGGGCAGAATGGAAGAAAGGAAAGGAAATTTACGAAGAGAAGCAGACGCAAACAGAGATGACAGGGTGGACTAAAGTGCATATCAGAGGGGTATAAAGGTAGGGTATATGTGCTTAATTGAGCTTAGGGGTAGGCCAGTGTTAGGCTATGTTAACCAGAAGAGGTAATTTAAGGGTGTCATAAGCAAAATTCACAGCAGCAATGCATGTAGCAGCATGACTTATTTATTCTTTTACATATGTCATGAAATATTGGAATATAGAATTTATGTATGTTGTGTTTTTTGCAAAATTTCTGACAAAGTATGTTACAACAAGAGTATTTGGAGCAGTTGCTCATAGTGCACTACCATGTGGCAGCATGTAGCAACCTGTCAAATTCTAGGCAGTAGTTGAGAAAAATTCTGGGAGAACATAATTAGTGTGAATAGTGATTAACACACAATTAACACAAACTGTGTTACAACAAGAGTGTTTGGGTTGGTTACACACAGTGCTTTACAGCATGGCACCATGCAGTAACCTATCAAATTTTGAACAGTACTTGAAAAAAGTTATAGGACAACATAATTAATGTGAATAAAGGAATAATGCCCAACTGGGTGGGGGTTATGCTGGGATAACATCCCTATTCGGGTGGTTGGGCCTGAGCCTTCGGCCGAGAGCATCCAACACCCGACAAGGAATGTTTTCCCAGCATAACACCCACCCTGGAGGGCATTATTCCTATTATACAATAGCTTGCTGTTTTATACGGAATAAGAAAAATAATTTTAAAGAATGTTTTTGTTAGTGTGTAAAAACATTTTTGTTTCTTAAGAGAAGATGATCAAATGCAAACAATCAGCGGGGATGTTATGCCAGGATAATATCTGTGCTGTGATGGCCAACTGACTAATCAGAAGCCAGGATTTTTTCTAACCATTGTATAATTGTTATTAATGCACAGTTAATTCAAAGTGTGTTACACATGTTGAGCACTGTGACACACATCCTAGTACCATGTGTCACTACTAGTGAGTTACTGGACCTCCACACAGTGACTGTCATCAGTTCTACACTGTGGTTATGTGCTGGTGTGTGCCAAAAGGTCAGTAAAATAACTGCTTTACAAATTGTAATTTTGTGTGAGTAAGTCTGCTCCTTCTTCCAGGTTACAGCTGAACTCTATTTTACTTGGTGTGGCCTTGGACTTAGTCACCATGCTTAGCTGAACCACCCTGGAGTTCACTACAGCATGGCTGCTGTTACTTGCATCCACTTAGTCATCACTGCCCACCACTACTATCAGCTCAATCACTACAATGGCAGAGCTCAGTCATGCCTTCCAGCAACTTCTACTGATTTATGAGGATCTGTTGCATTACTTCTTCCATTGAGGTAACCCTACGATGGATGGAGGTCACCCATTTCCTCCTAAAGACTGGACAGCTCCTCTGATAATCTTCTGGCTGGTGGCAGTGTGTGTGCTGCTGGTGGTTTAACTGCTGGAACCATGGTGGGTACAAATAAGTCATTATCATTAATGTTTGCATACCACCCCACCATGTGCTGTGACAGTGAAGAAGAGTGCAGGGACGCTGCCAGCACAGAGAAGGGCCCACCACCACCACTAATCACAGCTTCCCACTGGCATGTCTCCAACAACTCCTGTTGCCAGATTTGTGTATGTGTTCATTGCCCACCAGTACCCAAGTGGGTGTCTTTCTTTCTCTGGCTGATACACACCTTGCACAGTGTGCAAGTGACAACACTGTTGTCGCTAACGTCCACTTTAAAAAATTCCCTAAGGAAGATCCTGGGTACTGCTGCCTTATTGTTTTGCGATGGCAAACTGGTGGTGGTGGATGAACAGGGGAGCCCAAGGATGAATAGCAGGGCTGCTCTGATGGGGGGGAGCTGGTTTTAGTGGTGGAACTGGGAAGCACAGGAGGTTCTGGGTGTTTCATGCCAGAAGCAACAGGAGGCCACTGTTGCACGTTATTTTCCTGCACATGCTGTAGGTCCAGGGCCTGCTGCAAATGATAAAAACACATCTCCTGCTGTAGACACTGCCTTTTGGAGCATCAGAATGGTTGACTAATGCTGCTGCCACTGCCGCTGCTACTTCCCTGTTGGGAGGAGGCACTGTGGTGCTATTGGGGGTACAGTAAAGACAAAAAAGATTCAAGAAAAAGAAGAAAATAAATCTAAAAGGGATATTCAAAGTAAAGATTAAGCATTTAAAAAACACTAATTAAGGTACAACAAGACAGACAAAAATCTAATGCTATTGCTGTAAAAACAGCATTAGAAAGCTATCAGTTGTAACTTCTTTCAGTGCTAGCACAGGCTCCTTCTCTCTTAGTATGACTAGAAATGAAAAACAAGAAGCAAGTCAGGCACTGTCAGTGCATAGAGATGTATCATGTGACCTGCAGAAGCTCTTCCATGGGATCTTAAGACAGATTGTTTACCGAAAGCTTCAGTTTTACAAAAATTCACCCCTGGCAACTCCAAAAGTGAAGTTAAAGGCAAGTTACAAAGCATAGTTGGAAAAAGCTTAATTTTTAACCTATGGATAGATCAGAAGCAAATGTTTTGATACATTTTATTGGACTAACATAGATGTAACAAAAACAACAAAAGCACGTTGTTGTTTTTGCTACATCTATGTTGGTCCAATAAAAGGTATCAAATCATTTGCTTCTGGATCTGTTGAGACAAGGACCGATATGGCAAAGATTAAATCTGTATGTAACCTATGGACAAAAATTTGTGAAATTGTTCATGGAGGCAGATTTCTGCAATCCAGCTTAATTTTGCAGGCAAATTAAAACTTTGCAGCATGTCTAATCACAGTGTTACAATGTAGTGCAGCATCTATGATGCCAGCCTCCTAGCACATGTCCTTGTTCCATGCACTCCCTGTCACATCTAGTGACAGCCCCTCCCTTCAGTCTGTCAGTTTTAGTACTCCAGTGTCCAGAAACACCCCTCCCTCTCCCCACCTATGGTTGTACAGTTAGGGTTTCTGACTTTGGACAGGAAATGCTAGGATGGGTGAAATGGAACCAGAAGCATAAATTTAATGTATAGAAAAAATGGCTGAAGCAGTTTATATAAATAGAGCAAAGTTAAGCAGCAGTTCTAGATCTTCTGCACTCAAAGGGCCAGGATGAGAAACTGGATTCACTCTGTACCTCTTTTGTGCTTCTGTAATCCTACACAACCTATTTGGAGTTCCAGAGGATGGGGCTCTTAATCTGGAGACTTAGTTTGAATCTCACCATTCAGAATTTGTTCCTGTGGTCCCAAAAGTCCAGTTCTGCCCTTTTTGTTACTTGCACTGGCAGATGTCCAATTCATATTGCAGGCCATCTGAGAGGTTATTTCAATGGCCAAGAGAACTGCTCTGACCTGCCACTGCTTTTCCTTGCAGGCATAATTCAAGGACTGGAAACAGTGTGATTAATTGATTCCCCTCCCAATTCCATGGTGTTTGAACACATCCTAATGTGAGGTGGTGGGAGCCCTCCCCCACCCCAAATAACATTATTTGGACAGTTTTCTTCAAATGAGGAATGAATCTGGAATACACAGGACCTAGGCTCACACTATACTTGCCAAAATAGGCAATGGTGAGTCAGGACAGTTCTGGATGAAATATCAGAAGGTCCTCCCAGCAAACAAAACGGTGGTAATACCTGTCATGGTAGGCAGCAAACAGAGGAGCTCTGTAAACTGGGTAATATCTTAAGGATCCCATCAAACATTTAAATTACAGTCAGGGGAGTGGGATAGCACTGGGTGGCCATTGGCACCTTACTTCCACCATGATTTACAAAATGTTTTTTTTTTAAATAAAGCAGTGGGGTCCAGTTTCAGTGAATGTATGGGCTTAGTAGAAGAAAGGTGTGATGTTCTCCTTTACTGTCTTTACTTGGAATTGTTTGGTGGCTGTTAAAAATGTTAAACCTAGTCTAGTGTGCTTTTAGTGGTGCTGCTTTCCTTTGCTGTCTTTACTTTGAATTGTTTTGGGGCTGTTGAAAATTTAAAACCTAGTTTGGTGTGCTTTTAGAGGTGCTGTCTTTACTTGATTAACACACAATTTACACAAAGTGCATTACAACAAGAGTGTTTGGGTCAGTTACACACAGTGCTCTACAGCGCAGCAGCATGTAGCAACCTATCAAATTTTGGACAGTACTTGAGAAAAGTTCTAGGACAACATACTTAATTAATGTGAATTACTATTAATGCACAATTAATTTAAAGTTAGGGGTGTGAAAAAAAAATTCTGCCAGCAGAATTTCTGTGAAAGCCCGAATTTTGCTGCTGCGAAAGTTCGGAAATAATTTTTGCAATTGTTGAGGAAATTCCACCTTTAAACTGCAGAATAAATATACAGACTGTGGGTTAATTAATTAAACTGCTGGAAAAAAATATGCAGAGTGAATCACTGCAAGTGGTCAGTTCTGAGGCTTTTTTTAACCGCAGTTTATTTCATTAATCCTCCCCCCACTGATCAGGGGTCCCTCTAAATAAATAAATAAAAATCTCCTGTCCCTCCTTCAGACCCTCCTGGTGTCTAGAGGCCCCCACACCCACAGATCATGGGTCCCAAGTAAAAAGTCAATGATCCCTGGTGTCTAGTGGTTCCCACAACCCGGCCCGGGGTTCACGGCCCATGGGTCCCTGTAAAGAAGAAACTAAAACTCTGATCTCTCCCAGGTATCTAGTGGTCCCCTCCACCCACCAATCATGACCCCCCAAAACATTCTATTTCCCCGGTGTCTAGTGGATCCCCCTTCCTATCTTGAATTCCCTTAATCTACAAAAATACAGCTGGCAGGTCACTGACTCATCCCCCTCTATTCCCAGTATTCCCTGATGTCTAATGAGCCCCATCATTCGTGATCCCTCATAAAAACAGTAATCCCAATTCCCTGGTGTCAAGTGGACCCCACACCCCCGCACTCTGACAGTTCATCTGCCACGACCCTGGTCCTCCCCCCACCATGCCCCTGAGTGGGCCACCGGCCCAGCCCTCCTCTCTCCTCCACTACTGGTGGCCCACTGAACTATAAGTGAATGATCATGTAGTTATACAAGCACATTCACATTCCCTGATAGTTCATTAAACTGTGGATAGAATAAATTCTGCAGTTTATATGCATTTTTCTGCAAGTCACAAAAAATCTCCATAGAACCCAGTGAAAATCTGCAGAAAATCACAATTTCGCCAATGGCAAAAGTTCTGAAATTTCCACAAACTTTCCAATATTCCATGGAAGTTCCACGAAAGTGGAATTTCCAACCTTTGCCAAACCCATACAATGTGTGTTACACATGTTGTGCACTGTGACACACATCACAGAACCATCTGTTACTACTAGTGAGTTACTGGACCTTTACACAGTGACTGTCATCAGTTCTACACTGTGGTTATGTGTTGGTGTATGCCAAAAGGGCAGTAAAATAACTGCACTACAAATTGTAATTTTGCATAACTAAGTCTGCTCCTGCTTAAAGGTTACAGCTGAACTGTGTTTTAATTGTTGTAGCCTTGGGCTTGGTCACCATGCTTTGCTGAACCACCCTGGAGTTCACTACAGCATGGCTGCTGTTGCTTGCATCCACTTAGTTCTCACTGCCCACCACTACCACCAGCACCATCACTGCAATGGTAAAGCTCAGCTATGCCTTCCAGTAAGTTCTGCTAATTTCTGAGGATCTGTTGCATTACCTCTTCCATTGAGGTGACCCTATGATGGATGGAGGTCACCCATTTCCTCCTGAAGACTGGAAAGCTCCTCTGATAATCTCCTGGCTGGCGGCAGTGTGTGCGCTGCTGGTTTAACTGCTGGAACCATGGTGGGTACAAATAAGTCATTATCATTAATGTTTGCATGCCACCCTACCATGTGCTGTGACAGTGAGGAACAGTGCAGGGATTCTGCCAGCACAGAGAACGGCCCACCACCACCACTAATCACAGCTTTCCACAAGCATGTCTCCCACTGCTCCCAATGTCAGATTTGTGTATGTGTTCATTGTCCACCAGTACCCAAGTGGGTGTCTTTCTTCCTTTTTTTCGCTGGCTGGCACGCACCTTGCACAGCTTGCAAGTGACAAAACTGTTGTCACTAACGTCCACCTCAAAAAGTTCCCAAACAAAGATCCTGGATACTGCTGCCTTGTTGTTTTGTGATGGCAAACTGGTGGAGGTGGAGGTGGATGAACAGGGGAGCCCGAGGATGACGAGCAGGGCTGCTCTGCTGGGGGGGGGGAGCTGGTTCCAGTGGTGGAACTGGCAGGCACAGGGGGTTCTGGATGCTCCATATCAGAAGGAACTTGGGCCGCTGTTGCACATTATTTTCCTGCTTCTGCTGCAGGTCCAGGGCCTGCTTCTGCTGCAGGTCCAGAGCCTGCTGCAGATTATAAAAACACATCTCCTGCTGCATACACTGCCTTTTGGAGCATTAGGATGGATGAATAATGCTGCTGCCAGTGCCGCTACTACTGATGTGTTGGGAGGAGGTACTGTGGTGCTATTGGGGGGACAGTAGAGACAGAAAAGAGTCATGAAAATGAAGAAAATAAATCTGAAAAAGTGATTCAAAATAAAAATTAAGCATTTAAAAAAACACTAATTAAGGTACAACAAGAAAGACAAAAATCTAGATCTATTGCTGTAAGAACAGCATTTGAAATCTATCAGTTGTAACTTCCTTCAGTGCTAGCACAGATTCCATGTTCTCTCTTAGTCTGACTAGAAATGAAAAACAAGAAGCAAGTCAGGCACTGTCAGGGCATAGAGATGTATGATGTGACCTGCAGAAGCTTTTCCATGTGACCTTAAGACAGGTTGTTTACTGAAAGCCTCAGTGTTACAAAAATTCCCCCTGGCAACACCAAAAGAGAAGTTAAAGGCGACGTTACAAAGCATAGTTGGAAAAAAGTTAATTTTTAACTTATGGACAGATCCAGAAGCAAATGATTTGATACTTTTTATTTGACCAACATAGATGTAACAAAAAGAACAACAGAACAAAAGTACTTTATTCTTTTTGTTACATCTATGTTGGTCCAATAAAAGGCATCAAATCATTTGCTTCTGGATCTGTTCTGACAAGGACCAATACGGCAAACATTAAATTTGTATGTAACCTATGGACAAAAATTTGTGAAATTTTCCATGGAGGCAGATTTCTGCAATCCAGCTTAATTTTGTTGGCAAATTAAAACTTTGCAGCATCTCGAGTCACAGCTTTACCCTGTATTGCAGCATCTGTGATGCCAGACTTTAAGCACATGCCCTTGTTCCATGCACTCCCTGTCACATCTAATGACAGCCACTCCCCTCAGTCTCTGTTTTAGTACTCCATAGTGCCAGAGACACCCCTTCCTCTCCCTAACTAGGGTTTCTGATTCAGACAGAAAATGCTAGGATGGGTGAACTGGAAACAGAATCATAAGTTTAATGATTAGAAAAAAATGGCAGAATCAGTTTACATAAACAGAGCAAAGTTAAGCAGCAGTTCTAGATCTACTGCACTCAAAAGGCCAGGATGAGAAACTGGATTCACTCTCTACCTCTTTTGTGCCTCTGTAATCCTACACAACCTATTTGGAGTTCTCGAGGATGGGGCTCTGAATCTGGAGACCCAGTTTGAATCTCACTATTTGGATTTTGTTCCAGTGGCCCCAAGAGTCCAGTTCTACCTTTTTTGTTACTTGCAATGGCAGATGTCCAGTTCATATTGCATGTCATCTGAGAGGTGGGAGTTCCCCCTCCCCCAAATAACATTATTTGGCCAGCTTTCTTCAAATGAGGAATGAGTGTGGAATGCACAGGATCTGGGCTCACACTATACTTGCCAAAATAGGCAATGGTAAGTCAGGACAGTTCTGGATGAAATATCAGAAGGTCCTCCCAGCAAAACAAAACTGTGGTAACACCTGCCATGGTAGGCAGCAAACAGAGGAGCTCTGTAATCTGGGTGATATCTTAAGGATCCCATCAAACATTTAAAGTACAGTCAGGGGAGTGGGATAGCATTGTTGGGACTAGCAACTCACAAGGCTGGAGATTTGGTACCACAGAAGTGCCACTGTATCTTTCTAGGTTGCCATTGGGGCCTTACTTCCACCACCATTCACCAAGTTTTTTTTTATTTTTCTAAATAAAGCAGTGGAGTCTAGTTTCAGTAGCTGTAAGTGCTTAGTTGAAGAAAGGTGTGATGTTCTCCTTTGCTGTCTTTACTTGGAATTGTTTGGGGGCTGTTGAAATTTAAAACCTAGTTTGGTGTGCTTTTAGTGGTGCTGTTTTCCTGTGCTGTCTTTACTTTGAATTGTTTTGGGGCTGTTGAAAATTTAAAATCTAGTTTGGTGTGCATTTAGTGGTGCTGTTTTCCTTTGCTATCTTTACTTGGAATTGTTTTAGGGCTGTTGAAAATGTAAAACCTTGTTTGGTGTGCTTTTAGTCATGCTGTTTTCCATTGCTGTCTTTACTTGCTGCAAATTTTTACCCAGCCTCCCTTCCCTGCCCCCCATTCTTAAATATATGCTCTGTTAAATCTGATTGACAGGAGCCAGGCACAGAGAATATCTGTTGTTGTGGAATAGGAGGGGCATATGGTTGGTTAAGCCTGCCCTCAGCACAACAAGTGTTTTGACTCATTGTTTGTTGTTTCCTTCTTTAAAAAAAAGTATCTGAGGATCAGTGGCAGGATTTTCAGGACAGTAAATTAATAATGAGGGAACTACAAGGAGAGCTTCAGTAACAGACAATTACTAGAGTATCAGTATAAGTGTAGTAAAATGTGGGGAGTGGCGCAATGCAGTGGATGCAGAGCAGCCATATGCAGGCAGACCTTCTGGATGCTGAGGTGCTGCCCTATCTTCAGGCATCTCTCTAGACTGTGGGATGAGGTAGCCAGACTCAGAGTGGAAGTAAACTGGATCAGGAGTACCTTCTCCCCTATCCAGAGACCACCCAGTCCAACACCGCTGCCTCAAAGGTTGCCAAAAACGAGGAGCCCTTGGATGACGGTGGGCTTAGCGAGGGTTAGGGTGGTCAGGCAGAGGCACATCCCAAATCCCATTCCACTCTAAAACTCATATGCCACACTGTCAAATGGGGACAACCAAACAGAGGTACCCAGCGAAGTGGCAGGGAAGGATGTGGAGGTCAACCTAGTGGGTGACCTCAGTGGGAACAGCAGTGGACCCGAGAGGAGCAGGAAGTGAATCCTGGTAGGGCACTGTATCATAAAAGGAACTTGATAGGAGCACATGAAGGGGAGGACAGGAAGGTGAGATGCCTACCAGGTACCATGGCATGGAAGAATTGGAGGAAGATCTAAGGGATCACTGGGAAGGCAAGATGGGAGGGTGAGCTGGATGTCATTATCCACTTAGGTGCTAATGACCTGGCAAACAGGGGGCCTAAGGAAGTTCAGAAAGAGTCTAGGAAATTGGGAATTGTCTCAAGCAAGTAGCTACATCTGTCACCTTCTCAGAAGTACTACCTGTGAGAGGCATAGGAGAGCATAGGGGTGCATGCATCAGGAGCTTTAACATATGGTCAAAGAACTGGTACTGCAAGGAAGCATTTGGATTCATTTTTGACTGGGGATCCACCTGGAGGGATGGGGACTTTTTCAAGCCTGATAGCCTGCATCTGTCCTGGAGGGGAATCCAAGCACTCAATGATAAGTTTAAATGCTACATGTACAAGCATTTAAACTAGCCAAGGGGGGGTGGCAGGCCAGCAAGGAGGGTACCTAAGTGCTCACCACCCACAGCTAGCAGTGGAACCAGTGAACAGGAGGAGGGGATATCTATACAAAGCAGTGTGCAAAAGATGGAGATAAGCAGCAAAGGGGTGGACAGGCAGAAAGAGGCAAAATTCAACAGAAGGGCAGACAGCAGGGAGAACCAGGGATAAAGGACAACCAGCGAGAGGGATGGAGTAGAACAGCTAAACAGTCCAGGGAGTTCACATCATGGAAAGCCATGTGTGCCAATACCAGGAGCTTTAGCAACAAGACAGAGGATCTGGAGGCTGCCATGGTGCAGTTGGACCTGAACATTGTGGCCATCATAGAGACCTGGTGTAATGATAACCATGACTGGGAGATAGTCATATCTGGCTATAACATATTCAGAAGATACAGGGCAGGCAGGAAGGGAGGAGATGTAGCACTTTATGTGAAAGATGGCATAAATGCCATAGAGATCCAGGAGGAACAAAATGGGGGAGAGATACTGTGAGTTAAGCTGGAAAGGAAAATGGGGTCAGCCATCTGCACAGGGGTGGTCTACAGACCACCAGTCCAGGAGAAAGAAACAAATAGGGAGTTGATGCTAGCCATCCAAAGGATGGAAGACAAGGGGGAGGGGGTGCTGGTTGGAGACTTCAATATTCCAGATGTGGACTGGAGCCTCCCAGCAGCACCATCAACCAGAAGCAGATTTATCCTGAAATCTCTTCAATGTGCCTTCCTTAAGCAACTGGTCATGGAACCAACTCAACAGAAGGCAATACTGGACCTCATGCTCACACATGGGGACAGTGTAATAGTGGTAACATTGGGTGAGCACCTGGAGAACAGTGACCACTGGTCACTGTGGTTTGAAATGACAGAAGGAACAGAACCAAACCACATAAAAACACATATCCTGCATTTTAGGATGGCAGACTTTGGGAAAAAGGATACATGCTTGAAAGAGGCACTAATGGGAATGGGGAGGGAATCAGGGGTTGAGGAACAGTGGGCAATATTTAAAACATGGATTACAAGAGCAACAGAATTATGCATTAAGAAGGTTAGCAAGGGGAAAAGGAAGAGGAAGCCATTATGGTTTTCCAAGGAGGTAGTGGAGAAAGTGAAAGCCAAAAAGATTGCATTCTGGCAATACAAAAAGACACAGACAGGAGGGGAGAGGGAGAAGCACCAGGAGAAGTAAAGGGAGGTCAGTAAGGGAAATCAAAACTCAGGCAGAAGAGCGCATTGCAAAATCAGTGCAGTGGGTAGAGGGGACAAAACCTTTTACAGGTACATAAGCGAAAAAAGAAGGGCAAAGGGAGGGATAGTGAGACTGAAGGGGGGGATGGGGGCCATGTGAAGGATGACAACGGTAAAGCTGACATGCTAAACAGATATTTCTGCTCAGTCTTTACTGAGGTAGAGGAAGGTAATGGGCTTGAAGGGAGTACAAGGGTTGGGGATAGTGCAGAAATGGACACAAGTCCCTTTACACGGGAAAGGATCCTAAAGGAATTGGAAGGAATATAAGTTGATACTGCAATGGGGCCAGATGGTATACTCCCCAGGATCCTAAAGGAACTAAGAGAGGCAGTGGCTAAACCTCTGGTAATCCTGTTTAGCCAATCAATGTAAACAGGGGAACTACCCAAAGACTGGAGAACAGCAGATGTAGTCCCTTATACAAAAGCAGGAACAAAGAGGAAGCATGGAACTGCAGACCAGCCAGCTTGACCTCTGTAGTGGGGAAGATCATGGAAAAACTACTGAAGGAGAGATTGGTGTAACATCTGGTTGCCAGTGGACTACAGGACCCAAGGCAGCATGGTTTCACCAGGGGGAGGTCATGCCAGATCAAACTCATTGAATTTTTTGACTGGGTGACAAGAGAGGTGGATCACAGGAGGGCAGTGGACATGGTCTATCTGGACTTCAGCAAAGCCTTTGACACTGTGCCACATAGAAGGTTAGTAAACAAACTGGGGAATATGGGAGTGGGCAGAACAATAGTGTGCTGGGTGGGTAATTGGCTGGGTGGCGGGACACAGAGGGTGGTGGTAAATGGCTGTCACTCAAAAGAGGGAAGAGTGACAAGTGGGGCACCACAGGGATCAGTGCTGGGACCAATCCTATTCAACGTTTTCATCAGTGACATTGCGCAGGACCTAGAAGGCAGTTTTTTCCTGTTCACTGATGAGATGAAGCTCTTTAACAGAGTGAACATGCCATAGGGAATAAACAGAATGAGAAGAGACCTGCAGAAGCTTGAAGAATGGTCAAGGGTTTGGCAGTTGAAATTCAATGCGAAGAAGTGCAAGATAATGCATATGGGGCACAAACACCCTGGAACAACATATCAGTTGGGGGTGAGGATATAGCATGCACCAAACAGGAAAGAGACCTTGGGGTTATCATCTCTGATGATCTCAATGGTAGGGAAACAGTGCTACAAGGCAGCAGGTAAAGCAATTGGATGCTGGGATGCATAGGCTGGGGCATCACCAGCAGGAAAAGGAAGGTCATAATTCCTCTATACAAGACACTAGTGAGACCCCACATGGAGTACAGTGTACCATTCTGGAGACCTTACTAATGACATAGACAGGGTAGAGAAGGTTCAGAGGAGGGCAACAAAGATGGTGCAGAGATTGCATCACAAGTCCTATGAGGACATGCTAAAGGACTTGAATATGTACTCCCTGGAAGAGAGGAGGGGGAGAGGTGATATGATAGAGACATACAAGTACCTTACAGGGAGGAACTGGGTGCAGGAATACACTATTTTCAAGTGAAATAGATGTTCCAGGACTAGAGGGCATGGGATGAAGTTGGAGGAAGGGCGATTCAGAGGAAACATGAGGAAGAATTTCTTCAGAGAAAGGATGGTGGACAAGTGGAACACCCTGCCAGAGGAAGTGGTAGGGACTGAAACAATCACAGGATTTAAGAATGCATGGTATAGACATAAGGACATAAGGCAATTCTAGAGGTCAGGGGTAAGGGGCAACAGACTTCTAGAAAAGCATAAAGGGAACATACAAGCTCAAATGGGCTGACTGGGTGGGCCTTAGGCCCTTATTTGCTGACAGTGTCTATGTATCTAGTAGCTAGAGAACATGTTTTGGAACCAGAGGACCCAGGTTGAAAACACAAGCAGAGACACTGTGTAATCTTGAACATGTCCCTTATCCTCCAAGTACCTCAGTGCACCAGCTGTAAAACAGGTTAATAGTAGGAACTCACAGAAAATGAGGTTTTACGTCTTAGTAACGTAAACACATTATACTATAAAATAACTCCTTCATTCTTCCCCTTTTCTAATCAACCCCCTACTCAACCCCTCTTGTCCCATGCCCCTAACCATTAGATGTCCTTCTAGGCACAACCACGTGCAAACCCCATCCCCACTTCTGTCCATGAAATTTACTGAAATAGTTGATTCCCAACATGTTTTAGACAAAACAGGTACCCGATCTGTGGGAGTAAAGGCACAGATGTGAGTACTCCTTATCTTCCATCACCCTTTAACAGTCCTGATTTGTATTACCTGCCTCCCACACCAATGAATGAAGCAGTTTTGCTGTAGAACTCATGTAAAAGCATAACAAAGGTACCAACAGGCCTAGTGGTCATCTTTGGTATTTGGTACAATGCCAGCACCTCAAAAGGAGCAATAATTACAATCAGTGAAATTGCTGTTATGCAAATTTATTTGGTAAAAATAATTACATAGCAGCAATTCACCTCACTACGACAACATAGTTACATATCTTTTCATTTGTTATAAATACTTCCCATTGGTTCTTCTCTCCCTGCTAAAGTCTTCAGACCCAGACTTCAGGATTAGGCAGGATAATCTTGTCTGAACTTCTTGCCCCCCCTTCTCTGGAGAACTCCCTCCTCATTGGCTCTTCCCTCCCTGCTTAAAAATCTAGAATCAGGCTTCAGGATTAGACAGAATAATTTCATCTGAATTTCCCATACTGTTCACATACTTTCTAGGAACACCATGCCTCATTGTGAAATGAGGGCTGCACTTTTGATGTATCTTTTAGTTGGTAACCTGCACTCTCACACACTCCTTGCCTTGGGTCACCCGAGTCGGGAGCTGTTACACCAACATGCAAGCCATCTGCCGATTTCTATACTACGTTATCCCTGGACCCCTATTTAATGCTCCAGTGGCATGCAAGGAATGCGGCATACTTGCCCCCACCGGCTCAAAGCCAACTATGTATACCCCATCTTCTCTGTTCCCCACAACTCTATCATGCCAGTGTTATGATCCATGCAACACTGTGCTCAATCAAGGTGCAATATAGACACATCGAAACACAAACTGTGTCCTTCCGTAAATGGGAACGTGCCAGCTCCTTTAGACTGCTGCTAAATGCACTTATTAGGATCCTAGTGTTGATGTTTCTTTGTTCAGGAACAGTCAAGATAAATCCAGGCCTTCAACTACCAATTCAAGCCCCCTGTGACTTAACACACCTTAAAGGGCTGCATATTCTTCACTTGAATGTGTGTAGTCTATTGAAAAAATTGGATGTCATCCAAACCTTGATCTCGCATACTAAACCGGATGTCCTGGTAATTACGGAATCCTGGCTCAAACCCTCTACTCTGGACACAGAGGTGAACATTCCCTCCTATAACATATTTCGTACAGACAGGCTGACAAGAGGGGGTGGAGTTATCATCTATGTGCTGGATAGGTACACCGTCTCTGTTACAGACTCTACTGCTGTTGCAAAGGAATTTGAAAGCTTAACCATTAAGGTCCAACTTGCTTCCTCCTCATTGTGTATCATGGGATGCTATAGGGCCCCTTCTGCAGGCCTTCACCTGCTGAGCCATCTTACCAACTTCCTAAGCAACATGCAGGTTGAGGTCATTATCCTCAATTTGGATTGGTTTTCTGATACATCCACATCACTTAAAAACCTGTGTGATACCTTTGGGCTGGCTCAGCTTATCTCCAAAGCAAAACAACCAAACAAAACAAACCCCAGTCAATGCTCCCTGGTGGACATTATACTGGTGAATAAACTACACCTAATCACTCACTCTGACGTACTCTTCTCGGATATCAGTGACCACTGTCTCATTGCTTGCATAAGGTCTACAACTAAACCCCCCTTCTTCATCTGATGCACCTTTATAAGATGCTTGCGTGATCTTGACATCAATGCCTTCCTTTCAGACCTCCAGGAGTCCCTGCTTTGGCAGAAATTTTACCTGGCCAGGATGGTCGAAGATGCCTATCAGTCTTTTGAAGCCATTGTGTTAAATGCATTTGACACATATGCCCCCCTAGTCATAATCTGGACCAAGAAATGTTCCTTTCCATGGTTTACATCAGAACTGAGAACTGTCCTACATAGCAGGGACAAACTATGGAAAAAGGCTTGGAAAACAAAGCTCCCTGAAGATTGGGCTGCCTTTAGGACTGCCAGGAACTATTGCACGAAATGAATCAAAACCGAAAAGGCATCTTTCTACCGAATGTCACTGGATTCTTCCACTAACTGTCCTGCAAAATTCTGGAGAATGCTTAAGGATATCAAAGGTCATGCTCCCGCTGGATCTCTTCCCTTAAAAATCTTGAAAGATGATACATCTATCACTGACAAAGCTGGGATCCTTGATCTATTGAATGACCATTTTGCCACTGCAGGACTGGCCTTTGACTCTTTGCTGGCCAGTCACCTTCGCACCCAATCCCTAGCACAGGTAGCATCTAACTCTTACCATATCCCTTCCACCTCCAGTTTCTCCTTTCACCCCGTCTCCCTCAAGGAGGTAGAGGATCTGCTACTGCATCTGGACACCAGGAAAAGTGCTGGTGTTGACCTTATTGAGCCGTACTTCTTAAAGATCAGTTACCATGTATTGGCTGTACCAATCACGCATCTTTTCAACTTATCTCTTTCACTGGGTGTACTTCCTACAGTTTGGAAGATGGATCAAGTGATACCATTGTTCAAATCTGGTGACCCAACCAACTCCAGTAATTACAGGCCTATCTCATTACTCCCTATCTTCTCCAAATTGCTTGAAAAAATAGTAAACTTGCAACTTGGAGATTACTTAGATGCCGCTAACCTGCTCAACCCAGCTCAATCTGGTATTAGGCCCCACCATAGTGCAATCACTGCTCTTGCAAAGGTAACGAATGACTAGCAGAAAGCCCTTGATGATAAACTATCTGTGGGTGCAGTCTTCCTTGACCTAAGTAAGGTCTTCAACACCGTTGATCATGACCTACTTCTGACTACCCTTCGCACTACTGGCATGGACAAGGCATCTCTGAACTGGTTCTCCTCCTACCTCTCTGGGCACACTCAGTAGGTAAAAACTGTGGGTGACCTCTCCCCTCTGAAACCTATCAATACAGGTGTACCACAGAGTTCAATCCTGGGTCCCTTGCTTTTCGCACTTTATATCAACAACATCGACCTTGAGATCACATCTTCAGACATTCATCTTTTCGTGGACGATACTGTTCTATATACGTCTAGACCTACTCTTGAGCAGGCATGCACAGATTTGCAGAAAGATTTTAATATCCTGCAGCACAACTTACTGAATCAAATTTTGCTATTAAATGCCAAAAAAACTAAGGTTATGCTTCTGACCCGGAATAACTCTGCTTTTATGTCGCCCATGGCAGGCATTGTGCAACCTATTACCAAGTTGCTTGGTGAATCTCTCGACTATGTTGATAAATTCAAGTACCTTGGAATGTGGATTGACTGCCACCTGTCTTTCATGGATCATGTAAAGGAACTTGCAAAAAAGCTGAAACAGAGGCTCAGCTTATTCTATAGAATCAAGCATCTCCTTACCCACGAGGCCAAGAGGAGGTTGGTTCAAGCTACTTTTCTATCACTATTGGATTATGCTGACTTCATCTACAGTCACGTTCAAGGGACAGCCTTAGGCAGGCTTGACGTTCTGTACCACAGGGCCTTACGCTTCATTTCTGGGGCAGCTTATTCTATTCACCACTGCGAACTGTACTCAGCAGTGGGCTGGCCATCTCTTACACTCAGGAGACAAAGGAATGCTGCCCTTTGGACATACAGAGTAATTGCCAAGATGCTGCCACAGTATATCTCTGACTGCTTGCCCCTATGTGTTTTGGGTAACTATGCCGAGAAGTCATTCTTACATCTTCTTAGTAATACCCAAGGTAAAAACCTGCTATGGCAGATCGTCCTTTAGCTTTGCCCTATCCCAGTTATGGAACAAGCTTCAAAAAACTCTAAAATTAGCAAACCCCATGAAAGTCCCAGAATTTAAAAATCTTTATTCAAGAACTTTCTCTGAGCATTGTAAGTGTTACTCCTGATGTGCCCTGTCTGCTTCTGACCTCCTGTGATCAACCTTTACTGCCTCATTGCTCTCTTTATAGCTATCCTTTCTTGTCTCCTACTTCTGGCCTTTCCTAAGTTTTCCTATACCTTTACTGCTCTTCAATCTGCCATGGTATAGAAACGTCATGGTCATTACAGACATTACATGTGTGAATATTATATATCCTGCCTGACTATCCTTCTCATGATGTAGCTTTGTATACATTATTATTTGTTACTTTTGTACTGCTCTATAATAGGATTAGCTATGCTGTTCCTGTATATGTATTATTTACTGTTGGCATTTCTGTATGACCGACCAGGCCCACCTTGGAAATAAGCTTGCTCAATGATGTTCCACCTGGTAACATAAAAATTGATTGATTGATTGTTTAATCATTGTAGTTTCATAGTGAACATAAATAAATAAGTTGGTACATCACTTTGGTCATAGAATAAATAAAATCCTTAGTTCAATAAATATTAGTAATTATTCAAAAGGTTTTCTGCACTACATCAGAATCAAAGTGTAACTGAATGTGCATAAAGTGCTGAAAAAATGCAGGAAATCAGTGTTTACTCAAAGCATATGTTGCTAGCACTGTGTTAAACTCACAATTGGTCTGATGAAGGGTTCTTCCCAAAAGGTCACCATTCATTAGGTCTAGTCGCTAATCAGCATTACTCTCTGTGGTTTCCTTTGGCAGTTACGCTATGCGTTAAAAAAAAAAAATATTTCCATGTCTTTTGCGACTTACATGATTTATGGATTCTTAAAGTTTACCACTGCAGCATGGAGCACTGAGCACTTTGGAATATCCACGACTGATTTGGCCATATTGCTTCTGTTCCTCATTTGTGGGAATACAAATGTGGATGTTTCCTTGGAGACTACAGGATTCTCCACCCGAGCTCCCTTCTGGAGTGAATCTAGCACATGGGCACCTACTGGTAATAAACTACCTCCATCTGCAGCACCCTTGTGAGGGGGGATTTATTATCTTGCTTCCTCGGGGATATATGTGGACTGTCTGGAGGCTGCCTTATGTTTTACTGTGCTGTACACTGTTGCAGTGCTGCATGATTGTTTGTTTAAAACCTTAACTGTGCTGCCATGTAAACCTCAGGCTCGGGGGGGGCGGTACGCGCTCACTACAACTACCGAGGACTCTGAGCTGTTTACCTGTAAACATAGGCACTACTGTCCTAGAATTATCTCAATAATTTGCCAGCTTACCGCATTGTATCTGTTGTTTGCCTTGTTCTCCCCTTCAGTGGCTGCTAGAACTGGGATAATTATCCCGCGCATGCGCAGTGCAGTGACCCGGTCTCCCGCTGCATAGTAATTCTTCTTTTGTCTCCATTCTTAATATAGGCCTGTGCTCATCCTCCCGACCCCCCAGACTACAGAATTCCCAACCCGAGCTCCCTCCTGGAGTGAATCCAGCACACGGGCGCCTACAGGTAATAAACTACCTCCAACTGCAGCACCCTTGTGAGGGGGGGGTTAGCCTGTCGACACGCTACGCTCGTCGACTGCCCCACCCACCCTGGCTTGGCATTTCCTTTATAGGCGCTGCCTAGTGACATCACATCCTGTTGGGGCCATTTTTACTAAGTCCCCACTTCTCCATTTGCAGGTTATACCTGATAGCCACTAGAGGGACCCTCTGACCTTTCCACCTCAGTCTTCCCACCTGAATCCCCTCCTACTTCCTGTAACCTCTCTATCTGATTAGGCTACTTCTCTCCCTACTCCCACCTCTGCCTCTACCCACACCTCACCCTCACCCAGCCATCTGGCTAGCCCTACTCACTAACCCCTGCCCTATCGCCTGACCCACACTCAGCCTGCCACTAACCCCAATGACCACTAGGAGTCGCTATTTTAACCCTGTTTTCTGGCCCAAACCCAGCCCGCTTAAGTCACCTAGAACCTGGATCCCTGCTCTCAGCCAGGTCCTATCCCAACTGCCCAGCCAGGGTCTTGAACCTTGTACTCTGTCCATCAGAGTCCATGACAATACCACTACTCCAAAGTGGTATCTACGTTTTCTGAGGGGCAACCAAGATGCTTGAAACTCACCACCCTACTACTACCAAGGCATTATGCTTGGGCACCCCTTCCCCAAATCTGGTAAAATGTCCCCATCAATAACCCTTGTACTTCTGATCTCCCCCATTGTATTGCCCCTTCCCATTTTAACTCTCCCTCTAAGTGGCTACCCATCACCCCCCCACCGGATATTCTGACTCATACTACAAATGTCCCCTATAAGTCCACTGCATCCCTCCCAGCTATCTCCTGGTCCCATTTCCCCATGCCCCTCTCCTCCTTGGTCTATTCCTATGGCTGCCTTCTGGCCTTTCTCTCTCACTCCAGCACCCAATCCCTCTGCTCAGCCCACCCTACTGCCACCTCCAACCAGTGCATGGCAAAATCCTGGTCTCTCCGTGTTCTACGCTGCCACCTAACCATTGCCCTACTCCTTCTGGCTGCAGGAGATATGCATCCTAACCTCGGCCCAACCCCAACCTCAGAACCTGACCACTCCATACCAAACCCCTCAGCCAAGGCCACCACCAACACTCGTTCTGGAAACCTTCCCCGAGGCTTACGCCTTCTCCATCTAAATATTCTTAGCCTAGCCCCTAAGCTCAATCAGCTCCAGGTCCTAGCCACCCAACATGCCCCTGACATAATCATCCTATCTGAGACCTGGCTAAACCCCAGCCTACCAGATAATACCATCGCTATTCCAGGGTTCACCATCATACGGCAAGACCGGCCCTCCAGAGGTGAAGTGGTGGCTATCTACATCAGATCAGCCCTACACTTCACTGTCTCTCTTACAAAAGCTGAACCCAAAGCTTACGAGCTTCTTAATGTAAAACTGTCCCCTCCTTCCTCATTACCTATCTTCGTGGCTGGTATTTATTGCTGCCCAGGCACGCCAACCACAATAGTAACCGACCTTCTGTGCCAGCTCTCATATCTTGCACAGTCGGGTGAACTATATGTCATGGGTGACTTTAACCACAACTGGCTAGCACCCACTTTTAACAAAACTCAAACCGAGATAACCGCTCTCAACCTTAGCCAAACCGTTATGGAATCCACATGCTCAAACCATAAGTCCGGTAATCACTCCCTTCTAGACTGGGCACTTACATCCCATCCACACAGCATCATCAGATCAGGCATCCTCCCTGATTCCATTAGTGACCACCATCTAGTCTACTTGGTCCGCAAAATCCACAGAGTTAAATCCCCTCCCAAATTTATATTCCAATGGTCATACAAATCCCTCAACCTCTCCCCACTCCTGGAAGATCTATCTTACTCTAATTGGGTCCCTAGCTCAAGCTGCTCTAACATGGATTCGGCCCTTACACATACTTTGGGAAAACCTTCCTCACCGCCTGGGACAAACACGCCCCCCCTGCGCCGGGCTAGAGTCCACGGGTCTCACCTTCTCTGGATATCCCCTGAGCTGATAGCTTGCCAACAAGCCCGTGACAAGGCCTGGCGAAACTACAAATCCACGCCCCTCCCAGGCAACTATATCACCTACCACATGCTCTGCAACAAGTGCACAAAGGCCATCCGCTTAGCTAAGGCTGAATATTTTAACAACACCCTAAATGCAAATCTTGGAAGACCTTCTAAATACTGGAAAGTCATTAACTCCCTTTTCTCCCCCCAAACAGCAAGCCCCCTCACCTCTCCTCCTCACCCAAGGGACTCTCCTCTCCTCTCCAACCCACTGAAGGTAGCCTCCGAGTTTAATTCCTATTTTACTACTTGCGACCTGGCCCTCTTGATTCCCTACCTCCTGCAACCACACCCACTTCCCAGACAGCTATCCCCCTACTGTCTGGTAGGAACCCCTTCTCTTTCAGACACATCTCCCCCACTGAAACCCTAGATGCCCTTCACTCCCTGAACCCCTCCAAAGGCAAATCCCCTGATGGTCTTGATAACAAACTCCTCTTCCTATCTGCCCCCGCCATCGCCACTCCCCTCACGGCCCTACTAAATCTTTCTTTCACCACCGAGTCACTCCCCTCGAACTGGAAGCATGCCATTGTCCTACCCCTTCCAAAAGGTTGGTGATCCTACCTCCACAACTAACTACAATCCAATCTCCCTCCTCCCCACCCTCACCAAACTCCAGGAACACCTAGTGCTATCCCAACTCTCTCACTTTCTCTCAGAAACTAACTTCTTCACCCCATTTCAGTCTGGCTTCAGAAAACACCACTCTACCACCTCCTCCCTACTAAGACTCAAGGACTCCATCCTCACCGGGATGGATAAAGGGCTAATCACTGCTGCTATTTTCATTGACCTAGCAAAAGCCTTCGATACAGTATCCCATTCCCTCCTACTATCCTGCCTATCAGGGGCTGGGTTAGCAGTGTCTGCCACAAACTGGTTCAGTGCCTACCTACTAAATAGAACTCAATCCACTAAAATAGCTGACCACACCTCCCTCCCTTCCTATCACCACCGATGTTCCCCAAGGCTCAGTTCTTGGCCCCATCCTCTTCTCCATCCTTCTAAATGATCTACCTAACTCTTGCTCCACTTCCGCAATCCACATGTATGCAGACGACATGGTCCTCTTTACCTCCGGCCGGACCCACGAAGAAGTCTCCTCCAAACTTCAAACCGATTTCAACAAAATCCAACACTGGTTCAATACCAACCAACTCTCCCTAAATGTCAAGAAAACTGTCTCTATGTCTTTCGGCACTAGACAGTGTCTGTCCAAACTCACTTCCCCTCTGATCTTCCATACCCTAAATAACACCATCCTTGATGAAGTGCCCTCCTTCACGTATCTAGGGGTTTGGCTTGATTGCCACCTCTCCTTTTCCACACATGTGGATGCCATCATTTCAAAATTGCGCCCAAAACTCTTTGCCCTCTATAGAAACCACACTAGTCTCCCGCTACCTGTCAGATGTGAACTAGTCCAGAAAATGATTCTACCCTCCTTCGACTACTGTGATGTAGTTTACAGCTCCTCCTCTAAGACCACCCTAGCCAGACTTGACACCCTCTTTAATACTTTCTGCCACTTTGCCCTCGATGCCCCCCCCACTCACATCACTGCGAGCTCTACCGTTCACTGGCCCTGCCATCCCTGAGTAACCGGCGCCTAATGCATAGTGTTAAATTCACTTCCAAATTCTGGCTCGGCTCCCTCCCTCCCTACCTCGTATCCTCCCTATCTTCCCCACCTACCCCCTCCCACGCCTTCAGGTCTACTGACGCTAGGCTATTAGCCATCCCTCACTGAAGGACCACCACCTGCCAATCGGCCTTCTCTAACCTCTTCTCTAAACTCTGGAATAGCCTGCCAGCTCAGATCTGCCATTCTTCATCCAAACACTCCCTATCCTCTGCCCTCACTAACTTCCTTGCACCAAATTGCAACTGCCCCTGACCTCCCCCCTTCTCTTCCCCATCCCCCTTAGCGCCTGACCAGCAGCTCGGCCTTCACCTAATTGTCTGGCTTATACACTGCACTACGCACTTACACTCTCACTCTTACTCACTCTTATTCACTCCTAATATCTCCCTTCCCTTCCCCCTCCTACCTAAATAACCTATGCTCTTCAGCCTTACTCACAGTTACTAACTCCCCTCTCCTTCCCCCACCTCACTTAAACCATCCCCTACACTCCTAGTGTTTACTAGCCCACTTCTCCTCCTCTACCCCCTATCTTCGCTCTCCATCTCCTACTGTCAACTTGGTGCATCTCACTTCAGCTCAAGTTCTGTTACTGGCACTCAAGTTCTGTTACTGGCACTTATGTAACCGTGTATTGCCCTCGATGTGTGCCCATGATATGTATACCCTGTCCTTGAAGACCATGTTCTGTTCTGTTCTCCTTATGTAACAAGTTCAAATGTAATCCCACCCAATTATGTACGTTATCTGTATTGCTCTACTTCTAAATTCAACTACTGTATGTATACCTGCCTCTACTGTAACCCCTCCCCCCAGGTCGCACCGTGAGATGAGCATCTTTTTGCTCAGTGTGCCTTTCCTGGTGAAACATTTTCAATAAATAAGTAAATACGTTCTGAAGGGATATGTGAGTGGCTACCATACCAGTACCTGATAAGTACTGCATATTTGTAGTGTATCAACTTGTTTATGCATCAAGTTACTGTTTAAGCCACAAACCACAAATTAATTACAAACCAACAGTTAGTGGACAAGTGGCATTTTTTCAATCAGAAGTATGCTGCACTAGGCTTTACTTCAGTATGCTTTCAGCAGAGGGGGACCTTAAAAAAAAATCAACACTTTCTAGTTATAAGGACCTGTAAAAGTACAGACACAGGTGGTTGTTCTAGCCCAAAAAAGGATGGGGCTTTTGACCAGGACTACCATTCATTACTCCACTATACATATATATGCTGTTCCAGATTGGCGAATGTTATATGGAGCCACTAATTCAATTTTTGACCTCAAATCCTTCTCCCACAAAGGTTTAACACAGTGCATAGCAACATATGAGTTGAGTGAACACTCATTTCCTACATTTTTTCAGCACTTTATGCAGGTTCATTTATACTTTGACTCTGATGTAGTGCACAAAACCTTTTGAATTATTTCTAATATTTATTGAACTAAGGATTTTATTTATTCTATGATCAAAGAGATGTGCCAACATATTTACTAATGTTCGCTATGAAACTACAATGATTAAACAAGTATTTATAACAAATCAAAAGATATGGAACTATATTGGCATAGCGAAGTGTGAATGACTGCTATTTAATTATATTTACCAAATAAATTTGCCTAACAGCAATTTGACTGATTGTAATTATTGCTCCTTTGAGGTGCTGGCGTTGTACCAAATAGGCCTAGATGCCCACTAGGCCTGTTGGTCCCTTTGCTTTGTTTCGATTTCTGCCTTTAAAATGCAATAAAGTGCACTTTGGAGCTTTTAGAGCTGGGAGATTTTTCTTTTCATGTAAAAGCATGTCTTGCAGTTGGACACTTACTTGAGTCCTACCCCAAAACAATGCACTTCACACTTTTCTGCCTTATCACCTGCTGCCTTATCTCCCACACAGTGATCTGGACCACATACTCCATGCTCCTTTTGCCAAGTAACAGCCCCATTGTTAGGATCATAAATAAACCATGCCTGTACATGATTAAATCATGACTATACATGATTAATGACCACAGTCATTTATGGTGTGTACATGATTAGTTTATCCATGCAACAATAAAGGATGTAAGACTTGCACCCACATATGCACCCAGACTACCACTGATACAGAACAGAACAGTAAAAATAAATGGTTCCTACACATGTACGTATGAACATACAAAAGGTCAGCAGAAGAAGGCCCAAAGGTCAATTGAGCCTGCTTGATGCAGGGGTTTATACACATATGCTACAAGCTGCTCTGCTTTCCAGTCACTCTAACCTTCCATTTGAATCCATTCTACCCTATTTTACACCTCCCAACTGTACTGTGATTTACTATCCCCTCTGGAAGTACATTAAATCCTGCCATCACACTTTCAGTAAGGAAGTGCTTTATGGCTTTCTTCCTGTACCTACCCCCCACCCCAGTTTGTAGTTGTGCCCTCTGTTGTTTCTGTTCTCACTTTCACATAAAAGATCCAATATGCCAACGTTGTTAATGCCGTTAAGGTATTTGAATATCTCAATTATGTCACCTCTCTTTCTTCTTTCCTCCAGTGATTGCATGTTTAGGTTCACCAGTCTATTTATACGGGTTATCTGGCTGCCCTGAATCATCTTGGAAGCCTTCCTCTGTACTGCCTCCATCTGGTTTATGTCTTTTTTATGGTAGGGGCTCCAGCACTGCACACAATACTCCAAATGCAGACACATCAAGCACCTGTACGGGGTAGAATTACCTCTTTCCTCCTCTTGGAGAGCTCCCTTGATATGCAACCCAGCATCTTGCTCACCTCCCATCCACCTTTTTGCATTGTGTTGATGGTTTCAGGTCACTTGTAATTGCTATTCCCAGATCTTTCTCCTCCTCCTCCTAGACTGTGAGTAGCCCCTCCCCCACCCCGAGACTGCACCTCAGACTTCGTGTTTGTACACCCTGTGTGGATTACTTTGCACTTTTAGCATTAAACTTCAATTGCCATATTCCAGAACATCTTTCCAAACTTGCTAGGTCCTCCTTTAGATGCCTTACACCCTCCTTAGTGCCCACCCTCCCACAGAGCTTGGTATCAACCGTGAAAAGATATATCTTGCCATTGCTGCCATCCCTAATGTTGCTGATGAACACATCGAACAGGACTGGACCCAGCACTGATCCCTTTTGGACCACAATAGTAACTCCTCTCATCCCAAAGTGCTCCACCTCAATACTACCTGCTGCATTCTACCCCCTTGTCAGTTTTTCCCTCAATGGGTTAGTTCCTCCCTGTTCCCATTTCTGCCAGTTTTTTTGATGAACCTCTTGTGGTGAACTGAGTCAAAGGTTTTGATGAAATCCAAGTATAGTTTAGAAAATTAATTTAAATTTTCCTCCCACTGATTAGCTGAGAGCCCTGGCAAGGGGTGCATTTATGTGCCTATAGAGACCGGGAAATGCAGTAAATTGCACCAGTCAAATGTGCCACACATCACAAGAGAAATCACTGTGCCCCCAATTTGAAACATTTTAATAACAACCATTTTTTTCTTACTTTCATCAGGGAGGATCCCCCCCCAGCACACACACAAAAAAACTCCAACTTCTGCCACTTTTATACACATTGTAGCACTTTTATCTCTTGTTTCCCCAAAGTATAAAAATACAGTTTTTCTTTTTAAGTGCATAGTGCAAGCAAAGTCGCATACACAGCACTAGACACACACGCAGCTTCAACTTACTCCCTGGCTTGCTGTAGTTGTACACCCGCTCATCAAGAGAAAAGAAAATAGTATTCACAATTTTTTAAAGGAAAATAGTCCAAATTAGGGGGCTTCCACACCTGAAAGGCTTACCCTCTGGTTTAGGTTTATCCAGTAAAAGTGGTGTTTTTCTCGCAATGCAACTGAGTTTATTTTATTTTTGAAAAGTCTGCAACCTGGAAGTATGGCAGATGCTGGGGGGGCTCCATTAACTAATGGTATAGCACACACCTCTCTTTCAATACAGATGTATTGAAGTGAGTGGTGTGGTGCTGCAATTTTACAGTTAATGGAAGCCCTGCCAGCCATACTTCCAGGTCGCAGACTTTTCTAAAATAAAATAAACTCAGTTGCAGTGCAAGAAAACACTGCTTTTACTGGATAAACCTAAACTGAGAGGGTGCTTTAGGGTGGATCCCCTAATCTGAATTGTTTTCCTTTAAAATTAATAAAAGTCACCTTATCAACAGCACAGCTATCATGTGCAAATCTGTTGGCCGCCATGCCCGATGGTGCTGCATTCAAACAGCAGCTGAGGCCTCACCACTTCATTGTGCTGCAATGCATGTTGTTCTCAACCACTCTGAACACTTTTAATAAAATCCAAAAAAAACTAAGCACCGATGGGGGAGGGGGTGACAGGTGAACAAATGGGACCAGTGGTTAAACACAGATACTATACTGCAAGGAAAGTCTGTGGAAGAAGTAACTCTGAAGCGTGCAGTGCCTTTTACTGCCAAATATACCAGTAGATGGACTATTTTACAAAATATATACTTTAAATTCATTTATAGTCATTTTTTTGTCATTGTTTAAAAAAATGTTTTTTAAATCTTACATGAAAATTGTACATACAATCCATTTTCTAAGTGCAATAATACCCTCCATGGTGGGTGGTATAGGCTATACTGGACCTTCCAGGGACTATGATGCCCACTGTCGGTGGCACTGGGCCTCATTATGCCACTGGGTGGCCCAGTATAGCCCAATACTTCCCACCCTGAAGGGTATTATTGCCAGCATGTGCACTCCTTGGCCCTTGTCTACTTCCCTAGTGATGCAGTTGAAGAGGGTGATCAAATCTGTTTGGCATGACCTCCCTGCTGTAACCCCAAGCTGCCTGTTATCCTGGAATCTTTTTGCCTCAAGGAATACAACAATTCTTTCCTTTAGGATGGTTTCCATCTGCCAACCAACAATTGATGTCAAGATGACTGGTCTATAGTTCCCCACTTTGACCCAACGTCCTCTCTCGTGCAGGGGTACCACATCAACTGTTCACCACTGACATGGAACTCCCTGTGTCCAGAAAGCAATTGAATAGGCCAGCCACGTCCATTGCAAGGGCTGCTGCCAGCTCTCTCAGCACCCTCACGTACATGCCTTCTTGATCTAGGGACTTGTCCACCCTGATGGCCTTGAGCCCTTTGAGGACTCTGTCCTGAGTTATTGCTTCCTCCCTCTTCCTCACTGCTCCATCTCTATTTTCTCCATAGTAGTGGCCCATCCACCTTAGTGAAGACTGAGCAGAAGTATTTATTCAGTACTTCTTCCTGTTTTATTGCACTCACTCATTCCCCACTTCTCAGCTTCACTGTTTCCTCTTTTGTTGTTCTTTTCTCCTGAATGCATTGAAAAAAGATCCTGTCCCCCTCTTTGACCTCTACATCTATTCTTAGTTCTGTCTCTGTCTTGGCTTGCCTTACCACCCTGCAAATCGATTCTGGCTGCATGTTCTTCTTGTATTTCCTGTAAGGGTACCTTTTTTCCCTCACTTATCTACCCACCTCCTCTGTAAACCATAGTGGCTTCTCCTCTTGCTCCTTTTATCCTTCTGCTTGCAGTGACTTCCTGGACCCACTCCTTAATTACTGCCCATCTATCCAACACACCCATGTCCTCCCTAGATTCTCTCAGTCTTCCCCCTTGCATGTCCCCATGCATAAAAAGCTATCCTTTTGAACTAAAAAATGTGTTTTTATGTGTGTTTTGTGTTGAGCACTTCACGTCTCATATCCACCTGAAACCACACAGACTGGTGGTCACTCCCTCCCAGGGGCTCAGCAACCCTGATACTTTTGACATGATCATTATTATTGTAAAAACTTGCTACTCTTTACCACAGGGTGTGCCGGTTCACCTCAGGAGCTCTGCCAAGGGATCACCACTGCCAGGTGCTCCAAGCTCTTTCCTGGCCATCACTGAAAGGGTATCTTGAGTATCCATCCTTATGCTTAGCCTATAAGCTAAGATCAGATAATGCACCGCCAAGTCTTGCAAAAACAATATCGGCTAAATACAACAGCAGGCCCCTTAGATCCTCCAGCTGCCAGCTCCTCACAATGCCTAGAGTTAGGTCTTCCCAGGGGCAGAGGTCGTTCTCGGCATACATACCGCTCCTCTTGACTGTTCTCCCAGGAAATGTACAAACATGTAATTCCCTGGGGGATTTCAAGAAGGTACTTAAGGCTCATCTCATAGAGCTCAACCAATGCACTTGCAATCGTTGATGCCCAAGTCCCTTCCTGCCACCAGTCGTGCCCCGATTATCAAATTATCTGTTACCTTCAATGTCACCTATTTATCAAGCTATGACTGTAGGCTGTAAATGAGGGCTGTAATCTTGGAATCTGACATAATGTTCACCTGAATTTGTATGATAAGCCTTGCCATGTACAACTTTCTGTGCCCATTATAATACTGTCTGTTGATTTATGTGCTAACTTATGTAACTGTCAACCTGTATATGTTCTCTAACTTCATGAAATGGTCTTACCTGTGTTTAATCCCGGGTCACCACTGAAATAGGGACTGTCATGGTCTCAGTGGGTTTCCCCAGTTACCAAAACTTAAATGAATAAATAAATAAATAATAAGTTGATTGGGTTACCAGAGGACATCTTATATGGTATAAGAGACTCCAAGAGAGAGGTTGGTGCGAGAGGACCATGAAGCAAAGCTGAGCAGTTCTGTCTGCCCAAACCTCATGAGATGAGTCTCTTATAACATAAGAGACATCCTTTACAGGCCCTATTATCTTATTATAAACCACTAGAGTTTTACTTGAGTGATAATGTGCACCCTCCCTCCGACACCAAAGTGGAGCACTATCTCCAAGCGCTCCTGTATGACTGCACACTGTATTCAGAATAAGTGGAACAGTGACTCTGCTTGCTGATTGGCTGAGATTTTATTTGTGATTCATAATTGTCAGAAGTAGGTGCAAGATGGCCCAATCCCTTGTCAGTTCCATCAATCCCTGCATCAAAAAAACATCAGGGAATACATCAAGGATTGCTTGTGTAACAAGTTTACTAATGTATTTTATTTAGTTGTTAAAATTTCCACTAAAATGATAGCCCCACTAAAATTATAGCCCCTTGTATGGGGCTCTTCTGTTAAACTTGGTTCTGGCAAGTACAGGGTTGCACTCTGATGCCCCTGGCTAGCATTTTGTGAAACATCTGCTCTGACTACAGTCTGTGTAGGAGACTAATGGAGGCATGCTGCAGGTATAAACTACTGTTCTGTGCAGCAGATTGCAACTTATATTTGTATTTGATGTTGCAGATGTGTGTTTATGGCTTTACATACAGTATAATGAATTGAAAACATTCTACTGTTGTTTGTACGCAGTTAGAAAGAAAAACAGTGCAGTGAACCTGTTGTGATATATTTTCATTCTGAACTGATCATTTGAACATTGTGTTTGTAATCCATTAGATATTTCATTTGTGCAAAAGTAGTCATTTTGCAAAAGGGGTTTATCACAAGTTGCAGTGTGGTAATAAGATTTAGGATTCTGTTAGTTACAGCATTTTAATTGAAATCACTATACAATCACAAATTACCTCTCTGTAAGCATGAATCTGGAGTTCTTAATCCTAAATGTGATTTGCTGAACTGTATTTGTCTGCTAGGGAAAAATGTTTTACTACAGTCTGTAGTATACTAATGGAGGTATGCTGCAGGGATAAACTATTGTTCTGTGCAGCAGATTGCAGCTCATGTTTGTATTTGAATTTACAGAACAAATCCTCCATGTTGATAAATTCTGTGTGCCTGAATGAATTTTATGGGGAAGTGAGGTGTTCAAGCAGCAGAGAAAGAGAAGTCAGCAACAACCTGTGACACTTGATTTCTGTTGCTGCTGTCCTGTGGGATGGTTCAATCCACATTGGGCATGTTAACATTTCCCACAAGTACCATTTCTTCCCACACTGAAGCCTTTCTTATTTCACCTCACAGCTCCCTGTCAATGGTTTCATCTTAACTGGGAGTCTGTACACTACTACAACCATTATTTTCCTCCCCACCCCAGCTGTAACCACAGTGTCTCTGTAGCCTCATAGAACTGGCAGATCATAGTCATGGTTTCGGCTTTCCCAGTTCTTGATGACTGCCACAGAGCTGATCAGCTCTCCATTTTCATGGCATGGATATCATTTATTTTGTTCCCCAGAGTCCTGGCATTTGTGAATATCACTATCCACATTCCTTGTTCCCTGCCCTAATCCCTTCCCAGCCACTGTCCTTCTTCTGGTTGCCCTACTAGCTTGCCATCCTCCTTGTCTTTTTCTAACCCTTCTCTCCTATGCATCCCCACTGTGTTCACCCTTCCCCTCACATTCTTACCTCTTTCCATTTTACTTATTGTCCCTTCAACTTGGGGGAGGCTTTTGTGATTCCAAGTAGTCAGGCCATCCCTCATGTACTCCCCGAACTTGTCCCATAGTACCCTGGTCCCTCCCCACTTACCATCCAAGATTCTTCCCTAGTCCTCCAGACAACCAATATCTTCCTCCTTGCCCCAGTCAATTAGTCACCGGTTGAACTCAGAGACCCAAAGTTTCCCAGCCGGGCTGGCTGTAAATAATGGTAGCACAACCAAAAATGCCACTGACTTTAACACCTCCCTAAATTTCCTCCCAAGCTCCCAAAACCTATTCTGTACCTCCGCTAGTAACACCCTGCTAGGTTGTTTGTTTCCAGGAGTGGATTACATCAGGTCGCCCCCCCTTTCCTGCACAACTATGTGTACCATAGGCATGATCTTGTCAGTTGTCATACCTGGAAGGCACATAGCACTCCTTCTGAGTGCTCACTTTTACCCCTGTGTCCATCTAAGTCTCTTCATATTGACTCCCCTATAACCAGAATGCTAGTTTCACTTGTTTTTGTGCACCCCCTCTAGATACCCTTGTCTTTGCATCATCTCCCACCTACTCCAATGCATTCCTCCTAATCCACCATTCCCATTCATCTCCTACCTTACTCAGTCCCTGTCCCTGCTGTTCCCTGCTTTCCGTACCACCCCTCTTGCACTCAGAACCCTACCCATTTGCCATCCTCTCTTTAATAGTTTGATATTTCTCTCAGCTGACATTTCCCCTTATTGAACCACTTGAGCCTCCTCCAGATAGTCCCCCTGATCATCCCCGAAACTCATTTCCTGGATCACTTTAGGTCTAATATCATGGTCTTCTTGATGCCCCCAACTGCTTTTTTCCTGTGTCTCTATCCATGTTAGCCTGGATACCTTCATCCTGGGAGTCAAGTAACAGGTATCTGTGTTGTATGAGCACTTCACCAGGGTGTCAGTTTCCATTTCTTCCCTGATTCCACCCACCTCCTCTACCAACTGCTCTCCAGGCTACACCTTTGACCAGTACTCCTTCTGTGGCAGATGCAACCACAGCCCTGGATCCCACTAACCCCTTATCTGACTATACCCACCCCCGACCTCTCTGTCCCATTTCCAGCTTCCTTATCCCCACCCATTGGTCCCCTTGTTTATATTATAATATTTATTTATTTGTTTATTAATTTATTTATTTGATTGACTACAGGTCATTACAAAGAAATCAATGCACAAAAACATTCCAAAAACAAAATTCATCCATAAAATATAATAATCACAGAGGAAAAAGAAGAATTTTTTAATATTCAAATGGATCAGTATTAAAAGGAGTTTAAACTGAGGCAGAGTAAAGATAAGGACCACTTAGATGATCTTGTTAAAACAAGATTTAAACTGGACATGACATGATTCAGGTCTGATTATCTACACCCCCAGTAATGTAATGAAGCCAGTAATCTCAGATAACAAAAGCACCCTGGCAAGTGTATTAAAAGTATATTTCAGCTTAATCCTGCCTCTTAAGCACAAAGAAACAGCAGTTTTAATAACAAGTCAAGACTTAATAGAGGATCACCCTAACAGGAAAAAAACTGAAAAAAGATACTTTTATGAAAAACTCAATAGGAAGGATTTATTTATTCATTTATTTTTATTTATGACTTTGATAACCGGCTGAGTGCACTGATCCCAGGGACAGTTTTCAGGCACGACCTGGGCCATAACACATGGTGAAGGGTGACAGTGGCACATGAAACTGATTTGATACAAGCAACAATAGTAGACACAATATACAGGTTTGATGCATAGGTCCATGTGAAAACAGTGAATACAAGGTTTCAATATCAGACATGAGAAGACATGGTACAAACAAACAAATCATAGGCACAGTGTACAATGTAAGACTGCATCTCCAGTAAGCAAGTAATACACAGAATACTCAGTAAAAAAAAAATTATATACAATACGTACAGGCAAGGAAGTCAAATATTACTGCTAAAAATGCAATATAACAGTTGTAGGCAAGAGAGTTGACTAGCGTGGGTAGGTGGGTAACCCCTGGGCTGGGGAGTTGACTAGTGTGGGTTGGTGTGAGACCCCTGAGAGCATCGGCAGGATGAGTTTTCCAGGAACCAGACTTTAAGGAGAGACTTGAAACTGGAGTGTGTGTCAATGGAATGGAGTTCAGCCAGTAGTTTGTTATACTGCAAGGGAGCAGCTGCAGACCAAGCTTTGCTACCCATGTTGGTGGATACCCTAGGAACAGCTAGAGGGGGAGTACCATTTAAGCGGAGGTTGTGGAGGAGTGTTCAGGCTTTCAGAAGGGCAGTTAGGGGGGATTCTGGAGCCATGCAGATGACATTGTCCACCATGCAGCAGAGGGCTAGGTCAAAGTGACCTTGCAGCGGTAGCCATCCATGGGTATTGTAGAGGGTACAGTGGTGGGTGGAGAATGGGGCCAATAAAGCAAAGAGGCAGGTGCTGTTGTAGGCAGTGGAGAGTTTAGCCACAGCAGTAGCTGAGATTCTGGCATGAATAGGGGAGCAGTAGTCAAGAATAGGGAGAAGATTACCCTGGACAATGGCTAGTCTAGCTTCAGGGGTAAGGTATTGCCTGAATCTATAGGCGGCACCTAACTTTTGATGGAATCTTCTGACAAGGGAATTTGTATGCTCAGTGAAGGTGAGGGAGGGGTTAAGCAGTACTCCTAAGTATTTGTAGGTGTTGATGTCCTCCAGGGCTGTACCATCTGGAGTGAGAATGCATATGGGGGCGTGGCTTTTAGTTTTGGCCAGGAAGGGCTTAGATCCAAACAGCATGGATTTAGTTTTTTTTTGGCATTTACTAAGAGGAGGTTTTTTGAGAACCAGGTGTGGGCTTCAGCATAGTTGTGTGAGAGAACTGAGGAAATTGCAGCAGTGGATTTGTCACTGTGGAAGAGGACAAGGTCACTGGCTTACAGGAGAGAGTTACAGTTAAGGCAGTCAAAGGGAAGTGCATGGACGAATAAGGAGAAAAGGAGGGGACCCATGATTGAGCTTTGAGGGATCCCCACAGAGACAGGCAGGGTGGGGGAGCAGGTTTGACCAATACACATGAATTGTGAGCGATCAGTAAGGTAGCTAGTGAACCAGCTTGTAACTTTCTGAGAACAACCAAGGAGGCTAAGCTTGGAGGTAAGGAGAGCATGGTTAACCATCTCAAAAGCCTTTGAGAGGTCAATGAAGACAGCTCCATTATCCATGTTAGAGAGAATGTGGTCAGTCAGTAGAGCGAGGGCAGTGGTGGTGGAATGATTCTTGCAAAAGCCATGCTGTCGGTTGCATAAGAGGTTGTTTTTGCTTATGTACTCAGTGAGCTGATTGTGGACTGATCTCTCGAGTAGTTTACTCAGATGAGGGAGGATGGATATTGGATGGTAATTGTCGGAGGATTTGGGGTCACTGGATTTAAGAATGGGGATAACCTTAGCTATCTTCCATGGGTCAGGCATGGAGGAGGTGGAAAGGGCAAGGTTAAATGTGAAGGTGATTGGCTTGGCAATTGCCGAAGAGATCAGCTTAAGAAAGACTGGAGATAGGCCATCAGATCCGGAGGAGCCGTGGTTAGGTAGATGTTTGAGTAGCTTCACTGTATTATGTATGGAGAGGGCTTTAAAATAGAATGGGGGTATTTGCAGGTGAGTGACAGAGCTGGAGGAGGATGACAGTGTGTCAGATATTAGGGCCAGGCTTTGAGGTTGGGCAGTTGGCAGCTTATTTAGGTACATGGATAAGTTGGTGAACTTACAGTTGAAGACACTGGCCACATCATGAGGGCCAGTCAGCAGCCCATCCTGGGAGTTGAGATGTGGTGCATCGTAGCTGGAGCGGGGGTTTAGGAGGGAGCTGATTGAGTCTCAGAATTTTCTAGGGTCTCCAAGGTTGGCCTTTTTCAGGTTCCAGAAGTGGGTTTGTTTCAAAAATTTGGCCTGTTTACATTTGTTCCTCATCTGCCTGTAAGCATTCCAGAGGGCAGGAGAGGGAGTTGCTTTGAAAGTGGACCAGGCATGGTCTCTGACCTTCATAAGGGTTAGGAGGTCTTTAGAGACCCAGCTCAAGCACCTGCCTCTGACCCGTCTGGTAATGACAGGGGAAAAAGTGGTCCTGGAGTGTTAGTAGAATCTGGGTAAATGTGAAAACTACCATGGCTACATTGGAAAGGGAAAAAAGCGTGGATCAGTCCAAGGACTGGGCCTCCTCGAGGAGGTTTGTGGAGACTGGGCAGCTGAACTTTCTTAGATTTAGGATAGCAGGGGGATTGTTGCCTTGATTTATGATTACTCCATGAACCTTTCTCTTTCTGGTTTTAATTGTAGGTAGTAATAACTCTGCCAGCTTCATTAATAATTGTGGATTTTCTGAGTGGAATAAGAGATCTAACAAATACCTAGACGGAATGGAGACAGTATCAATATATTGTCCATTCCAATTTTCTCTTATCTTGTTACACCAAGGACAAATTAGAACAGAATGCAGTAGGTCTTCAAGTTAATTTGATCTACAGTAACAGACTGGTGACAGAACCTTCTAGACTACCGTAACACTGAGACATGATGCCACTATCAAAGGCTTCAAACTTAAATTTAGTTATAATTTCCCATAAATATTGATTTTCTATTATATTTAGGTAGGGTTTTGAAACTATGCTCCTTGGTTGTTATTAACCAACCATTTGGATACTTTAAGAGTTTCAAGCATAGCCATGTTCTTTTCTCTGGAACTATACTGTAGCCTTTAGGTAGTAATCTTTCCATGACACATATGGGGCCCAATACACAAAGAGTTGTGCCTGCCGCAACTTCCTGGTGTGTCAAACAGATGGCACAGGGGGCTTGAGGCAGATATTTGGCACCAATTGCAATTCATGATCAGGTGCACCAGATGCAGCAAGTTAGACCAGCTCCCCCCCAGTTTAACTTTGCATCCAAGGGGGATCCAGTTTACAGGGCTTGTGCAAAGCTTTCGTGCAAGCTACAGTAAACTGTGGAAATACTTACAAATGTGCCACCCCTTCCTGAACCAGGCTGCATTGTGCCAAAGGGGTTTGGTGCAGCTACGCCAAACATTATGAATGATGCCAGGCTTGGCACAAGCCTGGCATCATCATTCGTGAACTGGGCTCATAAACTTAAATTCCTGCATGCGTATACTGTTGTAGAAAAAGAAGTTCATATTCTCCAAGACACTTCAGCACCTGATTTAACCAACACCTCTTAGGATAACACTCAATTATTGTATATTTCTCTTTCAAACACATAACCAGAAGAGGATCCTGGCTATGTGTAAAACTGATTATCCAAAATGTTAATATCCTTGAGTGTATGAGATACTACAAACTTATTAGTCTTAATTCTGTTCTAATTAATAAATTTGGAGTTCCCTTAGGGCATTTTAAAACTGTCTTATTAAGATTTATAACACCACTTTCTAAAGTTTTAACTTCTGAGAATCCCCAAATTTCAAATGCTTAGATCCTTCGATTTATCAGTGTTGCATTTACTGCAGTTATTAATGGAATTATCATGCAAGCACCATATAACCTACTAAAATATTTGAGTGCCATAGCGGATACGTTCATTTTTTTAACATCTTTAACAATATGTTTATTCCAATTAGTGTTTGAACTAAATGTAAGTCCTAAATAAGGGAACTGTGTCACAACCTCAAGAAGGGATTGATTTAAACAAAATTGAAGTTTTCTAAGGCTGGACCTGGGCCCAAAGAAAATTATTTTTGTTTTGTTGGTATTACAGAGGAGCTATAAGTGTTTGTCAAAGAAGCAAACTCATGTAACTATTCCTATAAACCATTTTTAGACTGTGATATAAGGGACAAATCATTCACATAGACAAGGACAGGAACTTTTTTATCATAAATGTTTGGTGCATGTACAGTATAGTAAATCCAGCTCAAGAAATCATTCAAGAATCTTATTTATATAGAGATTAAAGAAAATAGGGGCCAATACACAGCTCAGATGGACTCCAGAGTTAGTTTCAATACATTCTGTATAATCCTCATAATTTATACATCTGATTTTAACCCAAGAATTAGAGTACAGGGACTGATATTCAAAACTTTGCCCAGGCACAAAACTGAGTTTGCCGGTGGAAACTGGGATTAGCACGGATTTGCAATACTGAAAAGCCCCATTAGCAGTGGGCAAACTTGGTTTGTGCCCAGGCAGTAGTCAGAGGGGGTGCAATTGAAATAAAGGGACATGGACCTGAATATTGCCACAGTCCAATATTCAGAAAATGTGTGCCATGCAAGGCCACTTTGCATGGCCCCATTGTACGGTGCTCATACCACCAATCCAAACCCCAGCTGATTCCTGTGCAACCCTAGCAGTTGGCAATGGAAATGCAGCAGCCCCCCAATCCCCAACACAGTAGTCACTGGTGTCTAGTGGTGTCTCCCCCCCCCTTTGATGCAGGCCAGATATTAATTATAGATGTTCCCTTGTGGTCTAGTGAGCCCCCCCATCACTGGCCTAATAAACAATATAGATACAGTGGAGCCTTGATGTCTGCAATCCCTTAAGAAATAACATTTTTGAGTATTTAAGCAGGTTGTGCACTTAAACAGACAATGCATTATCCCACCTCACAGATCACAGAAGGTCAGCTCTAACACACTTTCCATATTGTCTGTCATAGTAAAAGCCCTTTATAGCTCAATAACTTTATTTAGTGGTGTACATTACTGCAACTGACCCAACTTCACCTTCCCTTGTCGTTGCTGTCTTTATCAACTCTCATAAGATCCCTACACTTGTTCACTGGAAGTCCTCTGCTAGCTGTCTGTCTAACTCTGGTATACCACTGAACTAAAAACACTTCCAGTGCAGAATTCCTTGGGATAAAGAGCAAAGCTAAGCATCAGGATCTGATAAGCTAGCCAAATAACACCTGGTTCCACCATACGAATGTGAACTTATGAAGGAGTTTATAATTTTCTGGCAGTTCTCACTGTGCTCTTAAGTGGGATGTGCACTTAACAATGTGCACTTATTCAGGGTATTTTAAACAAGAAAGAATAAGAGAAAAAACAGGAAACAGATAAAGTGTGCATTTAAGGAGGATGTGCATTTATCCAGTGTGCACTTAAGTGGGCTCCACTGTATTCTCCGGTGTCTAGTGTCCCCCCCTTGCTGATCGCTGGCCCAATAAACAATATAGATATTCCCTGGTGTCTGGTGGCCCCTCCCCTTGCTAATTGCCAGCCTGATGTAAACTACACATTCTCTCTGGTGTCTAATGCCCCTGCTCACTGATATTTTGTTAGTTGTTTAACCGGGACTAGCACACTAAGCTGAAAGCTTTTTTACAGGTGCGACCTGGAGCACAGGGAAGTTAAGTGGCTTGTTTAGGGTCACACAGTCTGAAAGTGGAAGCTGTGGGATCAAACCCAGGTTTGGTCTGCTGGATGTCACCAGATTTGCATTTGCTGGCCCCATGTAAAATAAAGATTTTCCCTGGTGTCTAGTAGTCCTTCCCCTCACTGATCACCAGCCCAATGTAAAATACAGATTCTTCCTGGTGTCTAGTGGTCCCCCATTGCAGACCACCTGCCGGATGTAAAATACAGATTCTCCCTGATGTCCAGTTGTCCACCCCTTGCTGATCACCAGCCCGATAGAAACTGTAGATTCTCCTTGGTGGTCTAGCGGTCACCCTCCCTATCCCCAATCCACCCATAAAATTTGAGAAATATATTTTCCTGGTGTCAAGTGGACCCCCCCCTTCATCCTGCCAGGTAGTGCCCCACCATTCTGCTCACTCCATCCCATCCCCAAGCCAGTGACTGGCACTGCCAACCTCTGTCCACCACTGGCAGCCACTAAGTGAGCTGTCAATGAGCATGTACTCTATACAGTATGCACCTATTGACTGATGGCTCAGCTGTCAATAAATGAGTGTATACTGTATACAGTATACACTCATTGACAGCTCAGTTGGTGGCCAGCCATGTTGGAGAGTGGAGGGCTGTGCCAGTAACTGGCTTGGGGATGAGATGGGGGAAGCTGTTTGGTGGAGCACTACCTGCCAGATGGGGGAAGTAGTAGGGGGGTCCTCTAGTCACCAGGGAAATATATAACTCAAATTTCAAAGGCAGATCAGGAATAGAGAGGGGGGCCTGCTAAACCACAAGGGAATAATTTCATTTCTTGCAGTGAGAGATCGGGGATAGGAAGGATAGGGCAGGGAACCACAAGACCACCGGGGCAAATCTTTACTTTTATATTGGTCCAGTTATCAGTGGGGAAGGGGACATAAGACCCCCAGGGAACATCAGTTATTTATATTGGGTTGGCAATTGGTGAGGGGGAACCACTAGACACCAGGACAAATCTTTATTATACATCAAGCCAGAGAACAGTGAGAAGGGGGGACCACTGCACATGAGGGAGAATTTGTCATTTACATTGGGCCTGTAATCAGTGAGGGGAGAACCATTCAACACCAGTGACATTCCTTATTATACATCAGGCCGGCGATCATACACCAGTGATAATCTTTAGTGTATATCAGGCTAGCAATCAGTGGGAGAGGTGACTGGGGCTACTAGCACCAGGGATATCTCTCTTGGATGGGGCAAATGGGAGGGAAGCACCATGCTAAATCGCTAGGCTACCCATGCAAATTAGCCCATAATGGGCAAGCAAATGGCCCCTTAGTGCCTTGTATGCCTAATGGACTCATTTGCATGGGTCTGTTTGAATATAAGGCATTTAGTATGGGTGCAAACCATTATGATGCCCTATTTTGGAAGCCATGTCTGGCCAGTGTGAAGTGGCTTCGTGCTGTGCTGCATTGGCCCTATATTCAATGGAATAGTGCCGATGCATGTGCTGTTCCACTGAATATAGCATTTCTTGGCACCTGGGCAAGGGCAAGGCTCAGTGCAAATATTTGCACTCTACTTTACCCATTTCTTGATACTGGGTCCCAGATGCTTAATCAAGACAATAAGTTCTGATCTGTTTGCAAAAGTTAAATTTTTTTGCTACAAAAAAGATATTGATATAGAGTCAAAAGCAGTAGTATTGTCTACAAATGCTAAGTATAGCTTTTGCTTCCTTATATTTACATATTTTTTGTTAGATATATGAATCTGAAGCACTGCATTGTGGTGCCATATTTTTCCCTAAATCTTCCTTATGAAGGTTATATAACATTGCACGTATTATTCCAATTTGTCAACCTTTTTTAATAAAACCCCAACACATATTTCAGCCATATTATCAATTTGACTAACTGGATAATTTTGGGGGTCTGATTTAGATCCTTGCTTTATAAATTGGGACTACAAAAATAACCTGTCCATGTACTGGGACTAAATGTATACATAATTGTTTTATTGAAAATAAAATTGCTAAAACCCAGAACTGCCATGAAATATCTATGTTATAAAACATAGAAACAGAGAATTTGACAGTGGATAAGGACTGCTTGGCCCACCTATTCTGCCCATTTCCCTACCTGATGGATAAGCTGCAGATTCTAGTTAACCAACAGCTTACTTCCTCCTACCCCCCAGTAGAATTGCTTTATGTCTGTCCCATGCATTCTTGAATTCTCCCACTGTTTTTGACTCCAAAACCTCCTCAGTAAGACTGATCCATGCATCCACAACCCTCTCTGTGAAAAAATACTTTCTAACATTACCTCTGAGCCGTCCCCACTCTATCTTCAAATTGTGCCCCCTTGTTCTTGCACATCTCAGTTTCTGAAAGATGCTACCCTCTTGGACTTTGTTAATTCCCTTGAGGTACTTGAAAGTTTCAATCATGTCCCCCCTCTCCCTCTGTTCCTCGAGGGTATACATATTAAGCTGCTTTAGTCTCTCTCTTCATATGACTTCTGGAGCAGACCCTGCACCATTTCGGTTGCCCTCCTCTGAATAGCCTCCACTCTGTCTATGTTTTTGTGGAGATTGGGTCTCCAGAACTGCATGCAGTACTCCAGATGGGGTCTCACCAACTGCCTGTACAGAGGGATAACAACTTCCTGTTTTCTACTGTTGATGCCTCTCCCTATGCATCCCTGTATTCCCCCAGCCCTTCTTACTGCCTTTTTACATTGCTTGCCCACCTTTAGGTCATCTGATATAATTACTCCCAGGTCCCTTTCAATTTTTGTTGTTGTTAGTATCTCACCCCCATTGTGCACTCTTCCCCTGGGTTTTTGTTTCCCAGGTGCATTATCTTGCATTTCTTTGCACTGAATGTGAGCTGTCATGCATTTGACCATTCCTCCAACCTTGCCAAGTCTCTTTTCATCCTTTCCATCCCACCTTGTGTATCAACCCTGTTGCAGATCTTTGTGTCATCTGCAAAGAGACATACTTTTCCTTCCAGGTGCTCTCCAATGTCACTTATAAAGACATTAAAGAGGACCAATCCCAGTACTGAACACTGCAGTAACCCAGTAGTCACCCTCCTTTCTTCACTGTGAATTTCGTTTACTATTACCCTCTGTGTCCTGTTGTCCAGCCATTTTTTTATCCAGGCTATCACCTTGGGACCCACTCCAAGGCTGGCTAACTTGTATATTAATCTTTTGTGTGGGACTTTGTCAAATGCCTTGCTAGAATCTAGGTAGGCCATATCCACAGCCCATCTCTGGTCTACTACTTTGGCCACCCAGTCAAAGAAATTTATTAGATTCATCTGACACGACCTTCCCTCTGTGAATCCATGCTGCCTTGGGTCCTGTGCCCCACTGGGCTCTAGATTCGCAACAATTCTTTCCTTCAGAATTGATTCCATCATTTTCCCTACCACTGAGGTCAAACTAACAAGTCTGTAGTTTCCTGCCTCTGCCCTGCTCCCACTTTTGTGAAGTGGAATCACATCCACCATCCTCCAGTCCTCAGGTACCATCCCATCTTCCCATGATTTGTTAAAGAGAGTAGTCAGTGGTGTCACTAGTTCTATCCTTAGTTCTTTTAGGATTCTGGGATGAATCCCATCAGGCCCCATTGCTTTGTCCACCCTCAGATTCAAGAGCTCTTTCAAAACCCTTTCTTCTGTGAATGGATTAGTATTGAACCCCCCATGCAGAGTATTTCTCTTGTTGGTTTTAGGTACCTCCCCCCTCCTCTTCCATTGTGAAAGCTGAGCAGAAATATTTATTCAGGATCCCTGCTTTTTCACTATCACCCTCTGCAATGTAGCGCAGAGGTTAGAGCATTGAGTTATAAGTCAACATTCCTCATAGTCCTAGGTCTGAATCCCACAAATACCAAATATACAATACCCCTGAACCAGCCACTGCACAAGTCAGAGCATCTGATTTTTCCTAAATAGATACTTTTGCTCAGTATTTACTGAAGAGAAGGTAGGGCAGGGCCCACAGATCACCACCATGGACACAGGGGGGAGGGAGGTGAGCACTACTCCCTTCACAAAAGAAAGGGTCTTACAAGAGCTCGCTAAGCTCAGGGTGGACAAGGCAATGGGACCTGATGGCATACATCCCAGGGTACTTAAGGAGCTAAGGGTGGAACTAGCAGAGCCATTAGCAGAACTGATTAGTGAGTCTCTGAGCACAGGAGAGGTCCCAGAAGACTGGAGAAGGGCTCATGTGATCCTGCTCCACAAGAGTGGTAGCAGGGAGGAGGCAGAGAACTATAGACCAGTCAGTCTTACCTCAGTAGTGGGCAAGATTATGGAGGCATTCCTTAAGGAAAGGATAGTGCAACACCTGGAATCCATAGAGGCACAGGATCCAAGACAGCATGGGTTTACAAAAGGAAGGTCCTGTCAAACTAATCTCATAGATTTCTTTGACTGGGTAACCAGAGTGGTGGACCAATGGGGAGCAGTTGATATCACCTACCTTGACTTCAGCAAAGCTTTTGACATTGTTCCACATAGAATATTGATAAATAAGCTGGGTAGGCTTGGGGTGGGTCAGAAGTTGGTCAACTGGGTGGCAAACTGGTTGACTGGCAGAAAACAGAGAGTGGTGGTAAATGGTATACAGTCAGAAGAGATGCAAGTCACAAGTGGGGTACCTTAGGGATCAGTCCTGGGGCCAGTCCTCTTCTATATCTTCATTAGTGACATTGCAGATAGACTAGAGGGTAAGGCTTGTCAGTTTGCAGATGACACCAAGATCTGCAATAGAGTAGATGATCCAGATGGGGTGGACAGAATGAGAAGAGATCTGGATAAACTAGCAAAATGGTCAGAAGAGTGGCAACTGGGATTTAATTCAAAGAAGTGCAAGATCATGCACATAGGGAGGAGAAACCCTGAAGCCACCTATAGACTGGGAGGGGAGTTGCTGGCAGTCACAAAGGAAGAAAGAGACTTGGGCATCATCATCACCGATGACCTGAAATCATCCAAGCAGACCTATAAAGCAGTAGGTAAGGCTAGGGAATGTTAGGATGTATTAGTAGGGGTATCACAAGTCCTAAGATTGAGGTAATAATCCCTCTTTACAAGACACTGGTTAGGCCCCATCTGGAGTACTGCGTGCAGTACTGGAGGCCACACCTTCACAAGGACATTAACCAAATTGAGGCAATCCAGAGAAGGGCAACCAAAATGGTGCAGAGACTGCATCAGAAGACAAATGAGGACAGATTAATGGAGCTCAATATGTATACTCTTGAGCAAAGGAGGGAGAGAGGTGATATGATCGAGACTTTCAAACACCTTAAGGGCATCAACAAGGTAAAAGAGTCTAACATGTTTAAATAAAAGAAAAATAGCAGGACAAGAGGACACAGCATGAGATTATAGGGAGGCCATTTAAGGGGGAATGTGAGGAAATTATTTTCCTCAGAAAGGGTGCTGGTTGCATGGAATGGCCTACCTTAGGAAGTGGTGGTTATGAATACAGTGCAGGACTTCAAACAGGCATGGGATAGGCATAAGGGAGCAATACAGATGAGTATGAATAGATAAGCCACTGACAGAGCAAAGGCCGATGGCACATTTATAAGGTAGAAAAAGAAATGGGCAGACTGGATGGGCTTTGCGGTCCTTATCTGATGTCAGCTTCTATGTTTCTATGCCCACGTTCCCTCCCTTTTATTAAGTCTCTTTATCACTCCCTTGGTCTTTCTTCACTCCCTAATGTACCTATAAAAGGTTTTATCCCCCTTCGTAACAGAATTGGCTATCTTTTCCTCAGTTTGGGCCTTTGATATTCTGACTGCCTTCCCTGACTCCTTCTACTTTAACTGATAAAGTTCTCTGTCCTGCTCCTTCTGTGTTTCCTTATATTTCCTGAAAGCTATCTTTTTCTCCTTAACTTTTCCTGCCACTTCTTTTGAGAACCATAATGATCTTTTCCCTCATTTTGTTTTATTGATTTGCATCACACAAAGGCTTGTTGCCTTTGTGATGGCTGTTCTGATTATTCCCCATTGTTCCTTCACCCCTCCTTCTTGCCCATTTGGTAGTACTTTTCTGAGGCACTCTCTCATTTTCCCAAAGTCAGCCCTCCTGAAGTCCACAACTCTTGCTTTTGTATGGCTTGACTCTATGGCTGTGTTTATTGTGAACCACACTGTTTGGTGGTCGCTTGATCCCAGATGGCTACCCACTTCTAAATCCAAGATCCTTTCTCTGTCCCCATTTGGGAGTACCAGGTCTAAAATTGCTCCCTCCCAAGTGGGTTCAAACACTAGATGTCTGAGGCATGCCCCTTGTAGGGCATCAAGAATGACTCCGCACCTGGATGTGCCTCTATCAAAGGTGCTCCAGTTAACATCTGGCATATTCAGATCCCCCATCAACAATATCTCCCCTTTTACTGCCATTTTATGGATGCCTTCTATCATTTCCTTGTCCATTCCCTCCCCTTGAGATAGGGGTCTGTACACAACTTCCATGCAGACTGTGATTCCATTTTCTTCTCCAGGGTGACCCATAGTGATTCATCTATTTCATGTTTACTCTTTAGTTCTGTTGCTTTCATCCCTTCCCTTACATAGAGAGCTACTCCTCCTCCTCTTTTACCCTCCCTGTCCCTCCTGTAGATTGTGTATCCTGGTATGTTGACATCCCAGTCATGGCTCTCTGCATACCATGTTTCAGTGACTGCCACAATATACAGGCATCCCTCTTCCATCAAGGCCACTAGTTCTGGGAGCTTGTTACAGAGACTATGAGCATTGGTACTCATCACCCTCCATTTTATGATCTAAAAATCTAAAGGAATATCATCTGATCTAGGAGTTTCATTTTTTTAGCAGCTATTATGACATCTTTAACTTCAGCAGGAGTTATTCAATAAAAAAGTTTCATCATCTCCCCAATAAAGAGGACCTTAGCCTCTGTTAAACTATAAAATACATTTTTATAGTGAGCCATCCAAACAGAATATGAAATATTAATATCAGGTTGTATATCAAAATATTTGATACCAGAGGCAAAAAGCTTCCAAAAATGTTTTATTTCCAGTTATAGCGTCAAACATATCCCATGGCACAGGGTCATGATGTCACAAGACATTATTCCACCACAATATACCGCGCTGCCAATACAGTGCAATATACTGCAGCAGCATGTCTTTTTTTTGTGGGGGCTATGCCCCTGTACCCCCATTTCAAGGGGGTGAAACCCTTCCCCTACTAGTATAACTAACTCTGGGGGGGGCATCAATTAAGATAGCACAATGTGTGAAAAAATTAAATTTCTTGTATCTGGGACTAAGAATTGATGCCAGGTCCCAAACACACTGCTCATGTCCCTTGCTGCTCATGGCTCATCTTATTGAGCCACAGCAGCATCTCACCAGTCCCCTGTCCCAGCAGAGATCTTATCTGCATGGGAACAGAGAGAGGGTGCACTATCGCGCATACTTCCTTTAGTGGTATTGCACCCTCTCACTGTTCCCTACTGCTCTGCTCTTGTTGCGTGGTTATGTTGTACGCTGTTAAGTGTATGACATCTTGACCCTGTAGGTTATCCCACAGATCCTTATATTGTAACTCCCTTTGATATTGAACAAAAATATTCTATTCTTTTCTTCTTTTATTGAAATCATTTAGCTTTTGTCTCAATTGAGCTTTTCTGACTTCTCTTACAAACTTTGCTAGTTCTTAATGTTTTGGTTTACACTTTCCACTGAACTATCCCTCGTATTTTAAGCTTCTAAAGTGATTTTTTTATATACCTCCTTAATGAGTTGTTATGCCTTTAATAACTGTTGATAGATATATAGGAGATACATGATGGGCGACTGTGGAATATGGATAATATTAGCACGAGTGCAGAGTGCACTGTGATAATATCACGAGTGGTGAAGCCACGAGTTATATTATTGCAGGGCACTCTGCACGAGTGCTAATATTGTCCATATTCTAGAAGTCGCCCATCATATGTGCGATTTATACAATAGGGTTTCTGTTTTCATGTTTTTTAGGACAATAGTGCTGTGCTGTGGTGTTCTTTACTGTTCCTGGGTTTCCCCGCCATTGTTTGTTTTTTATCAATGAAGTAGGTGTTGCTTTAGTATGTGGGGGGTATTTGTGCAGTTTGATTGGTTGCTGTGGTTTCGTACTGTTCATTGGTTGATTTTAATGAATGGTGTGTATTCAGAGCTGTCATTGGTTCTTGTTCGTTTCATTGAATGACGCATTTTGTTGTATTGGTTGTTGTGGTTTGGGGTGGAGTTAACATTCAGTGCAGAGTTTCAGCATTTGCTGGAGGTTCGTGTGCAATTTTTATCGCTTGCACTTTAAGAGTCCTTTCTTATCTATTTCACTGGAGTATGATATATTTTATTGCTGTGATCACAGTCATACATTTATAATGTAATGCACAGTTCATGTTGTGGATATTTTGTGCGCTGTAATCAGTTTAATGTTACATTCATGAAGTTTTCTGCGGGTGTAAGTACTGTCTGCGAGAGTTCAGTTTTTCCAGGTGAAATGCAGCATTTGTGATGCTACAGGTAGCACAAGTTATTTGTGTGTTTCATGTTTTCAGGCGATATGTATTTATTTTAATGGTCTTTTATTGGGGGAAGAAGTCCCATCGTGTTACATTTGGGGTCCGTCTTAGTGACGTAGTCACTGTTGAATATCAGCAGCTGACATAGACACTGTGGAATATCTGTTAAGATATTCCACAGTGTCTATGTCAGCTCCCTGATATTCAATACTGGTGAAAATAACAGCATTTATTCAGAGTGTTATTCCTTCACCCATATTGTATAAATGATGGTTCTTTATCCAAGTCCAAAATATCTATCAATCTTGCTTTATATTTAAGAATAAAATATGCTCCTTCTCAGAGCGGGGAATTCTATCCCACAGCATCATTCTATGGTTGATAATTTCACAAAAAAACTCATTCCCAGGTAGAATTGTACCTTTTGCTTTTTCTCGCTAAAACTAGTGGGAGGTGATCACATTTTGGACTATATATTCTTTGCAATTCTTGATACTTGTCAAAGCTATATGGTGAGGAAATAAAATAATCAATTGATCTGCCCATAAAATTCAAGAAATATATTTTCCTGGTGTCTAGTGAACCTCCTCCCACCCCACAACTTGCAGGTAGTACCCCATCACCCCCACTCACCCCACCCTACCCCATCTAGAGATGTTGCAATATAAAATTTCACAAGCAAAATTGCCTGCAAAATCGACAATTTCACTGCTTGAAATGTATTGCAAAATTGTGACAAAACTGAAATTTCACCTGAAATTTCACCCTAGCGAATGGGCATTTGGTGTCTAGTGGTCCCTACCCCGAGCCCCAGCCGATCACCAGCTGAAATTGAATAAAGCCTCTCCCCCAGTTACCCTCATGTCCTCCTTTTGAGAAAAAAATCAAATACCCACTCCCTGATGTCTAGTGGACTATCCACCCTCTCATTAGTCACACAGCATGCACCCTGCTCTAACCCACTACTGGGCCACCAGCACAGCCCTCCACTCACGTTCAGAGCCGACAGCCCAAATGAGCACTTAAATGAATGTTTGCAATTTGTACACACATGCTCATTCATTGAAGTGCTCAGTCAGGCTGTCGGCTATGGAAGTGAGGAGGAGAGATGTGCCAGTGATCCAACTGGGAAACTGTGGGGAGGAGAGTGGGTGCTGTGTGACTTGATCAGAGGGTGGGGATTTTTTTTTTTACAAGGAGGGTTCAATGAGGACATGAGGGTAACTGGGAGGGCTTTATTTCAGGGGGACCACTAGACACCATGGAGAAATAAAACATTTTTTTTACATTTGGGCTGGTGAACGGCTGGGGGGGTGGCCACTAGACACCAGGGAGTCTTAAGTGGTAAAAATTATGAAATTTTGCTCACGGGTGGCAAAATTTTGCCCATTAGTGGAGAATTTTGCCATTTCACAGGTGAAATTTTGCTCATCCCAGGGGCAACATTTTGAATTTCACCCCACCAAATATTTCACGAAATGCAGGAATTTCGCAAAATATTTTGCGGATGAAATTTTTCAATTTCACACAACACTAATCCCATCCCTGAGCTGGTGACTGCCACAGCCACATCAGTCCACCACAGCCAGCTACCAACTGAGCAGTCATTGAGTGTGCACTTTATACAGTGTGCATTTATTGACTGACGGTTCAGCTATCGATCAGTGAGTGCATACTGTATACAGTACATGCTCATTGACAGCTCAGTTGGTGGCCGGTTGTGTTGGAGAGTAGAGGGCTGTGCCAGTCACTGGCTTGGGGATGGGATGGGGAGCTGGGTGGTCAGGCACTACCTGCCAGGTTGGGGATGTGGGAGGGTGCCCACTAGGCACCAGGGAAATACATATCTCAAATTTCAAAGGCAGATTGGGGATAGGGAGAGTGGCCCGCTAGACCACCAGGAAATCATTTAATTTCATTTCTTGCAGGGAAAGAGTGGGAATATGGAAGGGAACCACTAGTCCACCAGGGTAATCTATAGGTGTATGTTGGTCCAGTGATTAGCAAGGGGGTGGAACACTAGACCACCAGGGAACATCTATAGTTTATTTTGTGCCAGTGACCGGTGAGGGGAAAACACTAGACAGCAGGGAAAATCTTTAATATACATCAGGCCGGCAATCAGTGAGGGGTGGGGGACCATTAGACACCAAGGAAATTTTTTATTTTACATGGTGCCAGTGATCGGCAAGGGAGTGACCACTAGACACTAGGGAAAATCTTTATTATACATCGGGCCAGAGATCTGAGAGACGGGAGGACCACTACACATCAGGTAGACTCTGTAGTTTACATCGAGTCAGCAATCGGTGAGGGAAGGACCGCTAGATATTAGGACATTCCTTATTATACATCAATCCAGACATTGTACACCAGGGATAATCTCTAGTGTATATTGGGCTGGCAATCAGTAGGAGAGGTGGCGGGGGCCACTAGCACCAGGGAAATCTCTCTGGGATGGGGCAATTGGGTAAATTGCCAGGCTACCCATGCAAATGAGCCCATAATGGGCATGCAAATGGCCCCTTAGTGTCCTATATGCCCAATGGACTCATTTGCTTGGATCTGTTTGAATATAGGACATTTGACATGGGTGCTAGGAGAGGATCATGAAGGCAGGCTTGTCAGCGACCGGTTATAAAATGGTACATAAAATAAACACCCTTTCTAGTAATCCCATTGGTTGCCAATGCCAGACATCATGTGGGCATTGATTAATGCCCAGGAAACCCATGCTTCATTTGTCAATCTTTAAATAAGTCTAACATAGAAATACATGAAATTGCTCCAACTGATGTTTTAGATGTTCAGTAGGTTGAAAGCTCATTTTAGGTGCCATATTTGAAGCACATTTTACCAAGAGCACATTAGAAATAAAAGTAAAAATGTCTGAGAAATGCTTGTCACATTAAATGGTTCCAGGTGGTCAGGGTGCCAGCGGTAGGGCTCCGGCAATCAGAGCGCCGACAGGATGGCACAAGCAGCAAGGGGGCCCCCGCAATCAGGGCTCTGTGCAACAGGGCTCCTAGCACTCTGGAGTACACTGCATACCCCATGAGTAGAGAGTCATGGTGTGGTGGTGTCTGCAGCACCATGCAGTACCACTCTTAACCCTCCACTCTGCATATTGGACAACACTGCTGTCCAGCAGGATCATAGTCCTCTGCAATAGAAGCCCCCTGGGCTTCAGACAGGCTGACAGTGACACAGGGTGATAGCCAGACCTGCTATGCACTGATAGGACTAAGACACCAGTAGTTGTGGTGATTGTTGACAGAGGTGTACAATGACTAGGCTAAGAGTCACTCTGAGGCCATCTAGTGTAAGTCCAGTGGTTCGGATATGGATCATATCGCCCAGCACTATTCAGCATGGGTGACAGACAGCATAGTGTGGGTACGGAGCTGGTGAGTGATCATGCCATTGTGAGAGCACTGTCACTTGTTTATTGCCCAGTTGTCAGCTGTATTAGTCAGGCATATATGGATGTGTCATGGGCAGATGTGTGTTCTCTATGAGACGTACATCGTATTTATTCCATTGGATACATGGCATATGCAGTCCATGCCTGCATGGTTTCTCACCGTGCGCCTCCTGTAGCCCCGTAGGCTTTCGGTGGGTGGGTCTGCAGGTGTGTGGTCTGTGACACTGCTCAGCTGTGCCATGTTGGTTGGTGCCCCCCCAGTCCCCTGCAGCTGTGTGGTGTGGTACAGTGCCTGCCAGCATCCTCCCGCTGGCACTCAAGCTGCTGGCACCCTGATGCAGGCACCCTGACCACCCAGAACCCATTAAACAGCATTTGGAAAACCAGTACTGTTTATAAAAGTTTTAAAAAAAATTTCTTTCCAGTTTTTAATGCAGCTCCTTGCAGTTTCATGGCATCTGCAGTTGATGGTTTGAAGTAGCCATAGAGTTCTTAAAAAAAAAAAAAGTTCTGTGTTTTACTTTTCAATCCAGTTTTTGCAAATGTTATAATAGTTAAAAATAGATACCAGTATTGATGCTGTAGCTCATTGCAGTTTTATTATCTCGTCATTTTACACCTCAGACTGTAGGAAGTTGATGGTTCAGGCTGACCATAGAGTTAAAAAAAATGCTTCCCTGTTTTACTTTTGAATGATGCCTAATGTCATGAATCAATTCAACTTAGAACAAGCATGTTTAATCATTAAAATATTTTAATTTAATACCTATGAAAATGAAATATTTCAAAAGAAAAACAAATGTAGAATAAATGATTCATAATAAAATGAATGTGACAATCTTTGAGTTTGGAACTTCTTTATGTGGCAGAAGAATAAAATCAGAATTCATTAATGTAAACGGTTTCTGAATAGTTTTGGCAGATAAAAACTAATTGTATTTGTAAGTGCAATAATCCACTCCAGGGCATGTCTGTATTGGGCATTAATGCACTTACCAGGTGGTTGGATGTCACTCTGCTTTCAGCCCTGTGCCTTACAATGCACCTGAGGCATACATTAATACCCAGTACACCCATGCCCTATTGTGGCTTACCGCTTACATGCACTCTGACGGCAAGATGTACAAAAAGTTAACCCCCCTAAACACCATTCTGTTTCCACACCATGGACCACATATGCATAACAACGCAGGGGAATCTCTTTTATGATGAAATGTTAAAATCTTAAAATGCTGAAATTTAATGGTTAGTTTCAGAATATACACATTTAATTTTCCTGTTTAATCAAGGCTCTTGCATGAGAGAAAAATGGTGCCTGCACTTCTTATAACACAAATATCCTTGTCAATGGATTGGATTGCAGCCAGCTGCTTCCCTTTGAGCAACTCCTGAGAAGTGATGATTGTCAAATGTAACCCTTCCTTAGCTTTTGTTGTTAGCACCTCTTTTGGAAACCTGCCCCCAAATTCTGAGCCTGTTGTACTTAATAAGCATTATGGAACAAGATGAAAAACCTGTTTTTTACTATGGTGACATAATAGGGGTATGCCATACGTTTGGAACCCCTTGCAAATGAGGTGGTACAGATGTGCAAGTAATGAAAATGCTACAAATGACTCAAAATAAGAAAAAGTAGCAAAACAAAAAAAAAAAGGAAAAAAGGGCAGAATGAGAACCTTTTTTTTTTCTTTTTCAGTTAGGCACTGTGGCCCCTCCCTCTCTCACTAAGTTCAAAGCAGTGAAGGTAGTGTTAGTTGCCATGACTCTGTGCCGCTTAAGGAGTGTTTTTAGTACACCAGATACCATCTGATGTATATTGTAGGGGTCTAATCACATTAGTTCATACAAGTATTCCTATGTAATTTGATTTTTTCACGTCACAAACCCTCATTCACATACAAAGCACAATATAGTTCTGCCATCAGTTTTATCCAGCCTAACACAATATCTATGCTTACTTGATTGCTGAACTTATACTTGTATGTGTGTGTGTGGGGGGTCCTGACAATCCATTCGATATCCAGACCCTCCTCACAGTATTTTCCAGAAAGTATGTTTTCCTTAAAATAGGTGATTTCAAAATATCTGTGAAAGAAACCCTTTGTATTTCAGGATGCAAAAGCCTAATAGTGGAAAAATTTGCATCCTAACTGCCTCTTGTTTCTGAACTCTAGACAGTAGCTTACCACTGAAAGTGGGTGGGGAGCAGCAGTTTTCTTCTGGGATTAGCCTGATTAAGGGAACTAATTGGTCCCAGGTTCAAACCAGAATATGGCCAGAAATGCTTAACTTTTGATTACAGGGTATGGTACTGAAAGTCAGTGGCAGAGCACAGTTGCAATGCTATTATAAACTTATTGTTACTATAAAACATATACAAGGAATGGAAATAAACCACAGATCAAAACATTTACTGAAATGCAGTTTCTGCATTAAAATAACATTATTCTTTCTCTATCTTTCTCAATAACTGAGATAACTGTCTCTCAAAATATTCACAGTACTTGAAGGTACTGTAGCCTTGAGCATTTGTAAAGCATTGCAGTCTTGTAAGTGCTACTTATGTATTTGTTTATTTAGCTTTTGCTAACCAGGTAAGTACACTAGAGAAGACATTAGCCTATTTTCAGGTATGACCCGGGAGAGTACAGGAAGTACAGTTCAACTACATAGTACAGAAAGAAAGAAAAGAAATATCTCAGTTCGAATTCACCCAGCATTCTTTGGTATGACAACATCTAAACATTTGAAAAGCACAAGATGACAAAATGTTAAATTAGTAACATTTACATAACCTCTTTCATACAGAACTAAAAGCTGTCAAGCATTTCCTGCAGTCCAACTGTTCTAAAGCAGCCTCTACAACGTAATGCTTAGCTTTATGTGTATGTGTGTGGGGGGGAGTAGATAGAGAAAAGCCCAGAGGAGCATTGAAATATTTGTTACCCTAGGTCAACAGTTCTCAAACTTTGTCTTAGTGAGCCTCCCCTATACCATGGAAAAGATCTTGAGCCTCCCCCAAAATACTGAAATATTTTTGGGCCTCCCCATAGAAAAATAGCCTACTTTTCACAGTACATCAGGAAAAAATTGAAACCTCTTTGCATAGCTGGCTGTCATGTTATTAAGCTTATTAACCCCCAAACAGGACAACCTACTTGCTCCAATATTTTGACTCTCGAACCACTGTTTCTCCTTACTGCACATACCTTCATGGGTCAGACTGCTTTTCTGTTTCCCACTATCTGGAATAACCTTCCTGCTGACCTTTGCCTCTTCCCCTCTCCCCCTGCTCTTAAACAAATTCTCAGGGATCATTTTGCTCCCTCCTGCTCTTATTCCTAGTACCTATATGGTTAACTCATGTATTTGGACAGTTCTGCTGCCAGTCTAATTGATCAATTGTTCCTCACATTGTTGGTTTATTATTCGTAATTTGTTTGCACTTTTATTTATTTAGTATTGCTCGAGTGTTTTGCACTTACATTTTGAATTGTATTCTCTCACTACCCTTCCCTGGGTACACCTGAAATAGGCCACGGCTCAATGTACAGTACCTTCCCTGGTCACAGACATGTGAATAAATGCATAAATTCACCTACTATTATCCTCTTTCAGTTTGCCTTATCCCTTCACACAAAATTTATAAAGTTCAAAACTGAAATATAATACTTTTTCAAGACTTGCTTGAGCCTCCCCTGGAACAGGTTGGGGCCTCCCAAGGGAGGCTGGCCTCACCATTTGAGAACCCCTGCCCTAGGTGATCAATCCAGGGAAGACAAGATAGAGTATTAGGAAGGACAACATATGGGAAAGCAGGTTGCAACCCAGAAATAGGAAAGAAAAGTTAAATGTTTTTTAGTATGCTGATGTTGTCCTTCATACAGTACACCTAACCTTTGCCATTGAAAACTTGAGATGTCATATAAAGTCCCTGGATGCACAATCCACTCCTTTGTTTGTCATCTGTGCTGCAAGTTAACACTTTGTTGACCACTGTTAAATTAGAAACATAGAAATTGATGGCAGATAAGGACCTCAAGGCCCATCCAGTCTGCCCACTCTTTCTACTTTATGAATGTGCCATAAGCCTGTACTTTGTCAATGGCCTATCTATTCATACTCATCTTTATTGCTTCCTTATGCCTGTTCCATGCCTGATTGAAGCCCTGCACTGTATACATACCCACCACTTCCTGAGGTATGGCATTCCATGCATCCACCACCCTTTATGTGAAAAAGGACTTCCTCACATTCCCCTTTAATCAGCCTCCCTCTAATCTCATGCTGTATCCTCTTGTCCTGCTGTTTTTCTTATATTGAAACATGTTAGACTCTTTCACCTTGTTAATGCCCTTAAGATGTTTGAATATTTCGATTTTGTCACCTCTCTCCCTGCTTTGCTGTAGGGTATACAAATTGAGCTCTGTTAATCTGTCCTCATATGTTTTCTGATGCAGTCCCTGCACCAATTTGGTTGCCCTTCTCTGGACTGCCTCCAGTTTGTTAATGTCCTTGTGCAGGTGTGGCCTTCAGTACTGCATGTAGTACTCCAGATGGGGCCTAACCAGTGTCTTGTAAAGAAGGATTATTACCTCCCTCTTATAACTTGTGAAACCCCTACTAATACACCCCAACATCCTTCTAGCCTTACCTACTGCTTTAGTGGTCTGCTTGGATGATTTCAGGTCATCTGTGATGATGATGCCTAAGTTTCTTTCTTCCCTTGTGATTGCCAGCAACTCCCATCCCAACCTATAGGTGGCTTCAGAGTTTCTCTTCCCAGTGCATGATCTTGCACTTCTTTTCATTAAACCCCAGTTGCCATTCTTCTGACCATTTTGCCAGATTATCCAGATCTCTTCTCATTCTGCTCACCCCATCTGGATCATCTACTCTGTTGCAGATCTTGATGTCATCTGCAGACAGACAAACCTTACCCTCCAGTCCATCTGGAGTGTCACTAATGAAGATATTGAAGAGAATGGGCCCCAGGACTGATCCCTGAGGTACCCCACGTGTGATTTGCATCTCTTCTGTCTGTATACCATTTACCACCACTCTGTTTTCTGCTGACCAACCAGTTTGTCACCCAGTTGACCAACTTCTGACCCACCCTGAGCCTACCCAGCTTATTAATCAATCTTCTATGTGGAACAGTATCGAAAGCTTTGCTGAAGTCAAGGTAGGCAACATCAACCACTCCCCCTTGGTCCACCATTCTGGTTATCCAGTCAAAGAAATCTATGAGATTAGTTTGACAGGACCTTCCTGTTGTAAACCCATGCTGTCTTGGATCCTGTGTTCCTATGGATTCCAGGTATTGTACTATCCTTTCCTTAATGAGTGCCTCCATAATCTTGCCGACTACTGAGATAAGACTGACCTGTTTGTAGTTCCCTGCCTCCTCCCTGCTACCACTCTTATGGAGTGGGATCACATGAGCCCTTCTCCAGTCTTCTGGGACTTCTCCTGTGCTCAGAGACTCACTAAACAGTTCTGATAATGGCTTTGCTAGTTTCACCCTTAGCTCCTTTTGTACCCTGGGATGTATGCCATCAAGTTCCATTGCCTTGTCCACCATGAGCTTAGCAAGCTCTTGTAGGACCCTTTCTTTTGTGAAGGGACTAGTGCAGAGCTCCTTCCCCCCCGTCTCCATGGTGCTGAGCTGTGGACCCTGCCCTACCTTTTCCTCAGTAAATACTGAGCAGAAGTATCTATTTAGGGCCAATGCTTTTCCTTGGTCCTCCTCCTCACACTCCCCCTTATCCCCTTTGAGCAATGCCCCTCTGGGATTTCTCCTTTCCCTAATGTATCCATAGAAAGTCTTGTCACCTTCTTTTACTGTTCGTGCTAGTGTTTCCTTGGTTTGGGCCTCTGCTGCCTTACTGCCTTCCATGCTTCCCTTAGGGAAGTTTGGCATGCTTCCCTATCTTCATCCCACTGCATTTCCTTATGTTTCCTGAAGTCCAGCCTTTTGACTCTGACCTTTTCTGCTACTGTTCTTGAGAACCAAAGTGGTTTCCTTCTTCTTTTGCTCTTGATGTTCTCTCTAATACAATGGGATTTTTGCTTCAAGTACTGGACCCTCAATCCTTGCCCACTTTGAATGTACCCCCTCACCTGTATTTCATCTTGCCAGGGCTAGCTTAACTCTGTTGCCCATCTTATCAAAGTCATCTCCTCTGAAATCCCATATTTTTGCCTTGGAATGGGATGATTTAGTTCAAGTGGCCAAACTGAACAATACCATGTGATGGTCACTGGCCCCTTGGTGACCTTCTACCTGGATATCTGTGATCCTTTTCCTGTTGGTCAGTACTAGATCTAGGATAGCCCTGTCTCTTGTGGGTTGTTCTACCATTGTTTGAGGCCCTCCCCCTGCAGGGAATCCACTATGTGTCTAGTTCTGGCAGATGTTCCTGGTGGTATTGACCAATCTGTACCTGGCATGTTGAAGTCTCCCATTATCAGAACCTCCCCTTTAGCGGTCATGATTTGTATATCTTCTAACAGTAATGTGTCTATGTCCTCCCTCTGGTCTGGAGGCCTGTAGACAACCCCAGTTCGTATGGCAGTCCCATTTCCTGTTTGCAGGGTGACCCACAATAGGGGTTGGTGAAAGTTGCAAATTTCACTTTTGCGGAACTTCTGCAAAAATTTCAGAAATTTCGCTGAAATTGCTGAACTTTCGCCATTGGCGAAAGTAGGATTTTCCACGGATTTTCACAAAGTTCTGCGGCCTTTTTTTGTGAACTGCAGAAAAATGTATATAAACTGTAGAATTTATTCTTTCCACAGTTTAATGAACTGTCAGTGAATGAGCGTCTGCTTGTACAATAATACGGTTGTTCACTGACAATCCATTGGGCCACTGGTAGTGGAGGAGAGAGGAGTGCTACACTGGTGGCCTGTCCAGGGGCAGGGTGGGGAGGGGAGTTGAGTGGTGGCAGATGAACTGTCAGACTGGCATTTGTGGGGGTCTAGTAGAAACCAGGAAATTGAGATTATGTTTTTTACAAGGGATCTGGGATGGGGAGGTCCACTAGACACCAGGGAATACTGGGAATAGAGGGGAATGAGTTTTTGGACTGCTGGCTGTTTATTTGTGAACTAAGGAATCCAGGATAGGGAGGCAGTCTGCTAGACATCAGCGAAACAAAATGTTTTGGGAGCCGTGATCTGTGGTGGAGCCACTAGAAACCATGAAGGTCAAAGGAAGGGACTGGAGGTATCACTGGGACCCCTGATCAGTGGGGGGGGGGGTGGATTAATGAATTAAATTGCAGTTAAAAAAGACTCAGAAATTACCACCAGCAGTGATCCTTTCTGCAGATTTTTTTTAGCAGTTTAATAAATTACCCTGCAGTTTTTCATATTTTTTCTGCAGTTTTAAGGCGGACTTTCTGCGAAAGTTCCAAAAATTATTTGAGAACTTTCGTGGAAGCGGAATTCTCACTTTCACCAAAATTCCGCCAGAGGAAATTAATTTTCTCAAATCCCTAACCCACAATTCTTCTGGCTCCTTATGTGTATTCTGAATTTATGTAGCTTTCTGTAGCCAATTAGTCAACTATGTCTATAATGGACTTGGTATTGTCATCTTTGTCTGACAAGGTTTGTTTCATTTTTGTAGAATTATTTTTCATACATCTGATTTTAGTGTCTAATATTTGGCATGCCATGTACAAACCTTGCATACAATAACCTTTCTTTGATTTTTCCTTCATTTACTTTTCCTGGTTTAGACTTACATACTTGTTTGACCCACACTCCATGGTTGGTCACAAACTTGGAGATGAAATCCTCCATTGTGATCACAAATTAATACTGTGGTTAAGCAGAAACTTTAACATATTATCTAACTTCAATCAGCAGTTAGGATCTGTAGCCTTGTTCTGCCAACTAACAGTTAAACTGATCCTCACAGCTGTTACGCAGAGACACTTTGGCACACTATTGGCCTTCAGTCGACAGTCAGCCTCCCACATCCTTTCTGCCACCTGATAGTTTTGTCTGCACTTGTAGCACAGCTGGGCATGCTATATGCATTTGATCAGCAATACGGCTCCTATGCCTCTATCTGACAGCAAACAGTACTGGAAGTAGTTAGGTTGTGATCCTTGCTTACCCTGATGCTGTTTTCTGTGGTCACTGAATAATGTCCCATACTAGGGTGCCAATGTAAATTTTTAGAGTTTTATATCAAATCCTTGTTGTAGATTTGCTCTTTCTCTACAGTTTCTTAGTGGGTAATGATGTCACAGAGAAACACAGTCACAGCTCAAACTGTTTGACTGCAGAGACTGATACATTACAGAACTGTTTCTAAGCAATGTCTATTGCTACAGAGTAAATTAATCATTAGAAAGAATGAACTAAAACTCAGTTTAGGCTTGGTGTTCATTAATACAAATCATTTACCAGACACAGCTTTGTTCGATTCATTTCAGTCACCTATCCCCCCATTCCCCCACTTCCATCCTCCCCAAACCCTGTAAAGTTTATTTTATAGATGTAAAGAAAATGACAGAACCATTCCTCTGGCTACAGAACAATGTTCTCCACACTTTCCCTTCCCTGCCCCTGTTTATTATTCACATAAAACTGAAACAGGGAATAGAGGGGTATATACCAAAAAAGGTGGATTTAAATTAGGAGTGGGGGTGGTGAGGGGACTGCTAATGGGAAAAGGGTCCAGAAAGGGGAGCCTAGTGACCTCAACCCCCCAGTTATGTGTAAAGGTTGTGGGGAAGCGGCATAGGGAGGGATAAAAGGGGGGAGAATAGGGTTAGGTAAAGGAAGGAGACAGGCTGGATGGTGGTCTCACCTAATGCAAGAAGCCTAAGGAATAGAACAGCAGAGTTACAGACTCTCTTGGTGGTGGAGGGAGTGGAGATTATGGCCATCACAGAAATGTGGGCCACTCAGTTCCAGGACTGGGATATGATGATCCCAGGGTTCAGGTTATTCAGAAAGGAAAGGGCTAAGGGGAAAGGGGGCAGAGTGGTGATCTATGTAAGGGAGAGGATAAATTACATAAGGGAGGAAGGGGAGGTAGGGAGGACAGAAGCACTATGGATGCAGTTCCAAGTTGCAAAGAATAGGACACTGAGGATGGGGGTGGTGTACAGGCCACCAGCTCAGGGGAGTGACCTGGATAGGGAATTAGCTGAACAAATTAGGAAGCTCTGCAGGAAGGGGAGAACCGTGCTTGGGGGGGACTTCACCCTACCGGGGGTGGAGTGGGACACCTCATCCACCATGAGTGCAAGAAGTGGGTCCTGTTAGAAGCATTTCAAGACAGCTTCCTGACACACCTGGTCCAGGAGCTGACTCAGTTAGAAAGGACTCTGGACCTTGTACTGGATAACGGGGAAGCAGTAAGGAAACTGGAAGTGGAGGAACCACTATCTGGGAGTGACCACTATTCGGTGTGGTTCACACTCAGCATGGGGAGAAAAACAGGGGGCATGAGTACAAGGGTGATTGAGTTCAGGGGGGCAGACTTTAAGAAGATGGGGGAAATTTTGGGAAGGCACCTGGGAGGTACGCAACCACACATGGATGCAGACCAGAAATGGGACATCACAAAGCAAGGGCTGGTGGAGGCTACAGAGTCTTGCATTAGGAAGAAAAGCAAGAAGGGAATGGCAAAGAAACGCTGTTGACTGACACAGGAAGTTATGGAAGGGGTAAAGGCGAAGAGGGCAGCATTTTGAAAGTACAAGAAATTGGGGAGGGATGAAAATGAGGATACATACATGGAGAAGTCAAGGGAGGTTATCAGGCTGGTCAGGGTGGCCAAAGCATCCAGGGAGCTAAGACTGTTACAGGAAATCAAAAATGGAGAAAAACACTTCTTCCACTACATCAGAGAGAGAAGAAGGAGCAAGGATCAGCTGGTGAGGATTAAGAAGGATGGGGGGTGGGTGGAGAAAGGAACGAAGCAGGCAGAGGCACTGAATGAATACTTATGCTCTCTATTCATGCAGGAGAAGGGGGCAGATATCCCAGATGCGGGCAGATGGGTGGGAGGGAGATGACAGATGTAGCGGTTACAGAGAGGAGGGTACTAGATGGGTTGGGCACATTAAGGGTGGACAAAGCACTTGGACCTGATGGCATTCACCCTAGGGTACTAAGGGAGCTGGCACAGGTCCTGGCAGTGCCACTGGCTGACCTGTTCAATACCTCCCTGGACATGGGATGTGTACCACTGGACTGGAGAATGGCCCATGTGGTGCCTGTGACAGGAAAGGTCCCTGCCACTAATAGATGGACCACTTCGTTTTCCCTTTTGGTTGCAACTACCTATATATAACTCTTTTTTTCTATCCCTATCAATATTCCCTGGTCAAGAAGGCAGGCCACCTTCAGGTTAATATCTCCCTCTTTATTTTCTATATCACTTATTGGTCCATAGAAGTGGAAAGCCTAAAAGAAAAAAAACCTTTGGTAAATGAAAGCATATTTTATGCTTAAACTAGGTACATGGCATTCTACCAGAATAAAACATCTGGGTAATCAGAAATGGAACCCATTCAAAATGCTTCACTTTGGCAATTTTTTGTAATAAAATTAAATGATAAAATGTGTTGAATTAATGAGACAGGAGCAGCTTCCCCTTTTTCTATTCTGTTTCTTCACCTGCTGCTCACTGTCCAGGTATGTGGGAGCTAGTAAACCACAATAAATAGCTAATCAATCAACTAGTTGTCTGTTTTCCCTTAGATACAGAGCCCCTCCAAAAAATAAATTTTATGCAGGTTATTGTAAAGTTAAAAGATAGTTACCAGTAGAATATGTTAAAAAGATTGTCACCTGTATGAATTGAGGTTCTTGTAAAATACGACTAGTGCACCACCGTTAGTTGCTCACCCCCTTATGGCTCCTCCATTTCCCTGCAGTAAATTGTGCCACCTGGTATCTGCTTGGAAAAAGCAGATTGTGGGAGGTGAAGTTAGCACTCCCTCAAGTGTGCCCCGAGCTGAAGTCAGAATGGCATCTCCGGTGGAGAGAAGAGGTGCACAAATGGGACCAGGCTACAATAAGAGTAATGTGGCTTTTTGGAATTGCCACTTGCAGCTCATCCCATTCTCCTAAACACTCTCTCTCTTTCTGCCCAGTTCTCAAGTAATGTCTGGACTGGCTCCTCTCGAGTCAATAGACTAATCCTTGACCAAAAGAAAGAAATAAAGCCAGGCTGCTTTGCTGGAATAAAGTTGATTTAAGTGAGAACAGATTCCCACAATAGATAAAAAATGGTAAGCGGGTTACCTCGTACTAAACAAATATGGCCCTCGGGCACAGGGCCAAAATGAAATAGTAGTGCGGATGGCTAAGATTTTCAGTTGGCTACCAACCTGAAGATCTCAAGAATGAAGGGTTCTTTTCTAGCACTAGTGCGTATCTGTTTCCTATTGAAACAAAACTAACTTGTTGTAATTTTTATAAAAATACTATGTTTAAGGAGAAAACCAAAGAAACCACAGGTACAAGTAGAAAAACAAATCTCTGTCATTTCCTAGTCTGCTAAGGGGAGAGAATACCAAACCAGGTGCCCTACAGGGAAACAATGGCCACTTGTGGTCCTTACTTATAATGAAGAACCTGTCACTCAAAAAGAAAGGGGGTGATTCCCTTCTTACTTAACATTTATTTACTCTCCCACAAGACTGTTTAGTCATTTAACTGCCTTGGAGTATTACTGTGATGTTGAGCAAGCCCTCTAGCTTTGTATAAATTAAAAAGAAGGCCTATAGAGTCAAATTGTACAACTCCGTGATGCTATACCACCTGACCTTTAGGGGTGGGCATATAAAGCCTGCTAAAATGCACAGGAGACAGATAGGGTCAGTAGCTTCTGTCTGGTGTAGGCATAGGACTGGGACAGTCTTGTGCTGCACAATGTCTGTGGAAACAAAATGTAGTCTGCCACCAGTTGTTGTTTTGATTTTGATTGTTTTATTTCTGATTTAAGTGCAAGAAATATTGCAAAGTTCATTTTGAATCTCTTTTGCTTTTGAAAGAAAAGAAACATCCTGCTAAGCCAACAGTGGGTTGCATCTTACAAATCTTGTGTTTTATTCATCTGTATTCCCACACCTTCACAAGTGGTGTTTGAAGTGGGATATACCACTGTTAATGTCTTGCCAGGGATGGGATTCATTGTGGTGGATACAATCTGATATCTCAGGTGGACACATGTCTGAGGAGATGATCCAGGAGGCCAGGGTAACTGGAACCCTGATGAGGAGGATGGCTGCCCAGACAGGAGAGCAGTTGTTACCAGGCCTTGACATGGGTGCCCAGCCACAGCTAAAGTCTCAGCCACCAGAGGAGGATGACTCCATTGACAGAGTCCAGGAGGGTGAGAAGGAAGAGACTACCTCTTGTCTGGATATAGAAAATGCACCTCCAGCGAATGTTGGGGAATTATTGAAGTGGCTTTGTATCTGCCAGGTTCAGCTGGACAGAGAGTGAGAAGTGGTAAGGTGACGTCAGGATGCCAAGTGAGTAGATATAGTAAGGGTACTGTAGGCCATTCATGCTGGATTGGCCGATCACAACAGTAGCCCTAGAGACATTAAACATTCCCAGTTGCAGGACAGCAGTGACACAGAGGAATACCTGACAACGTTCAAGTGGGTGGCTCAAACGTGCGGGTGGGCTCGGGACCAATGGGTGGTACATCCAACCCCCCCCCCACTGACTGGCAGAGCCCAGTTAATCTACAGCCACATTGACATGCAAGTGGCACAGGACTATGATAAAGTCAAAAAAGAGATCCTAAGATGGTATGATATAAATACAGAGACTTATCGTCAGCAACTTGGATACATTAAGATGCAGACCATAGACACCCCGAGGGAGATCTTTGCTCACCTCAAGGATTTGAGCTACAAATGATTACAGCCAGACACCAAGACAATCCACCAGCTTGTGGAGGCCATAATCATTGAATAATTTGTTAAAATATTTCCCCAGGATGTCCAACTGTGGGTTCGAGAATACAAGCCAGAAGGAGCTGAGAGGTTGATCACCCTGGCAGAGGACTTCCTAGCTGCCAGGCCTGCAAAGATGAAGAACTACCAAAAGGGAATGATCACCACCTCCACAAACCTGATAGGACAACCTACTTCTTTTAATAATAAAGCTAATAAAACTGAGTGGAGGCAGGAGAAGAAAGGGAGGTTGCCCCTTTAGGAAATCATTTGCCATGGATGCCAGAAGAAAGGATATGCAATACAGAATTGCCCAAATGTAAAGAGGGAATATGGACATCTGGCCTTAGCCAATGGGGAACCATTTCTTGCAGCTATGAAGGTGGGGTCACTGTAGATCATGGGACTAGTAGACTTAGGTTGCCGACAAATGCTGGTCTAAGCAGACCTTGTGGAGGTACAAGCAAGGAAAGAAAGGGAAAGGAACAGCAGTGACCTGTATCCATGGGGACACCCACTGCTATCCAACTATGCCACTTGAAATGACTGTGCAGAGCAGTACCCATGAACTGTAGGTAGGATTGGTAACAACACCTGCCAGTACCGATAATCACAGGTCATGATCATCCTAATTTCACATCATTTATTGAATGCCATGCGGGACAATCACCCCTGCTCACAGTAACCACTAGGGTGCAGACAAAACAACAGGAACAGTTACCCAGTGTTTTCCTTTTTGAAAAGGAACTTTTTGAGTGTCCGAGTAAAGACCAAAAAGGGAAAGCCTTCAAAAGGAAAGAGAAGAAAGCCTGGCAAGAAAAACAGGCTAAACAGAAGGACATGTTACTTTTGAAATGTGGGAAGGGGCAAATGCAACATGAGCAAACAGTTGATGCAACCCTAACCACTTTCTTTTCACAGGTGAGAAAAGAACAAGAGACTGGGGCCCACAGATTGTGAATGGGCTATTGTATAGAGAATGTGTAAATCCTAAAAGTGGGGCAATGGTTGCCCAGTTACTGGTACCTGAAAGATATAGGGAAGAGGTGAACAGCTTGGCACACGACATTCCCTTGGCAGGGCATACGGGCCAAGATAACACCTTGAGCAGAATCCTAAACAGATTCTACTGGCTGGAGATCCATGAGCAGGTGGCAGAGTATATCAATAGTTGTCCTGAATGTCAGAAGGTTGCCCAAATAGGGAGAAAAGACATGGTGCCCCTACAAACAATACCCATTGTTACACAGCCCTTTGACTGGAAAGCGATGGATGTCGTAGGCCCTTTGGAGACTAGCTCCAAAGGGAACTGCTTCATCTTGGTCATCTATGACTACACCACTCACTATCTGGAAGCCATTCCTATGAGTATGGTTACAGCTGCGAGGATTGCAGAAGAGTTGGCTAAAGTGTTCAGCCACATGGGGATACCCCAGGTTATTCTTATGGACAGGGGGAGAAATTTTACCTCTGTACTGTTAACTGAATTGTATCATCTGTTGGGTATCAATGCAGTTAGGACCTCCCCTTACCACTGCCAGACTGACGGACTGGTGGAGAAATTCAACCAAATGCTGAAAAAAATGCTCCAGATGTCTGTCAGCGAAGGGGGAAAAACTGGGACAAATTCCTGCCCTACTTACTTTTCTCTTACAGGGAAATACCCCAAGCGTCCACTAGCTCCTCTCCCTTTTCATTACTGTATGGACGTAATCCCAGAGGACCCCTAGATGTGGTAAAAGAACACTGGAATGAGCATAAAAGTACTGGTCAGTGTGATGTGTTGAAGTATATGTCCAAACTAAGAAAGAAGTTGATGAGGTATATTGGCTCATCAGTCACTGCAGGAGAAGCAGAGTCATCAGAAAACCCTGTATGACAAAGGTGTAGGGAATAAGATTTACCAGGCAGGTGACCAGATACTATTATTGGTCCTTGCAGCAGAAAACAAATAGCTTATGAAATGGCAGGGCACCTACACAATCAGCCAAGAGGTAGGACCCTTGAACTACGAGTTAGAAATGCCAGGCAGGAAAGCCCCCCTCCAAATTTATCATGCAAATCTCTTAAAAAATGTTATGAGAGAAAAGAGCCTGCTACACCTGTATATTTCATCTACCCTGAAAATAGAAAGTCAGAGCTAGATGCTGCATACCAGAGATTGGAGAAACCAGGAAATGGTCAGGAGGTTAAGATCAATCCTGACCTGCACCCCCCTCTCATGCTAAGCAACTAAATAAGGTATTAAGGAAGCATTCTGCCACCTTTACCAGCATACCTGGGAGGGCAGAAGGAACTGATCATGAAATCATAGTAACCCAAGTCAGATCTGTCCACCAGAAACCATACAGCCTACCCATAAAGGTAAGGGCTGAAGTGATACAGGAAGTTAACAAACTAAAAAATTTAGGCATCATAGTTCCATCTAAAAGCGCATGGTAATCCCCGATAGTAGTGGTTAACAAAAAGGAAGAGGGCATCAGACTTTGCTTGGACTTTCAGAAGGTTAATGCAGTTTCCCTTTTTGATGGTTACCCCATGTCTCAAATCGATGACATCATCGACCGCCTGGGTAATGCTAAACTCATCTCAGCATTGGATCTCACTAAGGGTTACCAGCAGATCCCGTTAACACCAGCTTCCAAGGGAAAGACAGACTTTAGCACCCCACTAGTGTTATTCCAATTTGCAACTATGCCATTTGGTTAGCATCGTTCACCTGCAACCTTTCAGTGCTTCATGGACCAAATGCTCAGACCCCATACCGACTTTTGTGCTGCCTACTTAAGACGATGTGATGGTGATTAGTCCTGATTAGGAATCTCATGTACAACACCTTGACAAGGTAATAAGTGCCATACAGGAGGTGGGAGTAACTATAAACCCAATCAAGTGTGCCTTAGTCAACACAGAAACTAGATATTTAGGGTTTACAACTGGAAATAGGTAGGTAAAACCAGAATTGTGTAAGGTGACTGCTGTGGTTAATAGCCCCATCCCTACAACCAAAAAACAGGTGAGATACTTTCTAGGGTTAGTAGGTAATTACAGATGGTTTATCCTGAATTTTTCAGCCATGGCCTACCCCCAACAGATTTAACAAAAAAGAGATGTGCAAATAAAGAACAATGGTCCCCGGAGCGCAATGAGGCCTTCAGGGCCAATAAAGTCAGTCTGTGTTAATCTTCTGTATCACTAGGTCCAGATTTTTCAGTGCCCTTCTAAGTACATGCAGATGCTTCGGGGGCAGGTATTGGAGCCATGCTCACCCAGAAAATTAAAGAAGAGGAACACCCCATAATCTACATTAGTAGGAAATTGCATGAAAGGGAAAGGAGATACACTACTGTGGAACAGGAGTGTTTAGCTCTTAAATGGGTGATTGAATCTCACAAATACTATCTCTGGGGAACCGTACTCCTGGAAGTAACTGATTACAACCAACTATGTTGGCTGCAGCAAATGAGAGAAAGAAATCCATGCATTATGCATTTGTATTTGGCTATATAGCCATATTGCTTTACTGTCACCCATAGGATGGGTACCACACTTGTAAAGGTTGACTTCTTGTCATGTTATGGGGCAGGGGTTGAGGACCTGGATACAAATGAAACATGAAATGTAGAGTATTACCTGTGATTGTTGTTCTCATTGTATGACAAGTACTAAGTTTATTCTCAAGCAAGAGAATTGTTTTATCAGTCCCAGGGTATGTGTAGATGTACATTATGGTACAGGTATGTGTAACACATAGGTGATAGTTTCGACCTATTGTGTTAGTTGTACTAGTTTGAATGGGACCCTGGGATGGAGCTTCATGGAAAGGGTGGGCCAGAGCTCCAGCCCCTCCAGAACTAGGGAGGTGGTGAACCTATGACTTACTTATGGTTCATATGTTAATGCACTGTTCAAGTAGGGGTGGACATGTTGTAAAGTAGGGAGTATCTTTGCTTATAGAAAATATATATTTATATTAAGAGACTATGGGCCTGATTCTCATACCGGGTTGCATTCAGTGCAAGCTGCGGCAAACAGCAGCTTGCTCCGAAGCCCCTTGCACCAGGGCCCTGCACCAGATTCTGGTACAGGAGGGGTCCCGGTAAAGTGGAATAACATTTGCCCTCCTCCAGTCCTCAGGTACCACCCCATCCTCCCATGATTTGTTAAAGATGGTAGTCAGTGGTGTGACTAGTTCTACCCCTAGTTCTTTTAGAATTCTGGGATGAGTCCCATCAGGCCCCAATGCTTTGTCCACCTTAAATTTTAAGAGTTCTTTCAGAACCCTTTCTTCTGCGAATGGGCTGGTATCAACTCCTGTATCCAAAGTGTTTCTATTGTTTGATTTAAGTATCTCCCCCTCTTCATTTATGAATACTGAGCAAAAAATATTTGTTTAGTATCTCTGCCTTTTCACCATCACCCTCTGCCCACTCCCTTCCTCTTTATTAAGCCTCACTATCCCTCCCTTGGTCTTCCTTCACTCCCTGATGTACCTATAAAAGGCTTTATCCTCCTTCTTAACTGAGTTGGCTATCTTTTCCTCGGTTTGGGCCTTTGCTGTTCTGACTGCCTTCTCAGCTTCGTTTTGCTTTAACTGATGCAATTCTCTGTCCTGCTCCTTCTGTGATTCCTTGTACTTCTTGAATGCTTTCTTTTTCTCTCAAACCTTCCCTGCCGCCTCCTTTGAGAACCATAGTAGTTTCTTACATAGTTTTGTTTTGTTTATTTGGTTCACACAAAGGCTTGTTGCCTCTGTGATGGCAGTTTTGATTATTCCCCATTGTTCTTCCACCCCTCCTTCCTGCACATTTGCTAGTGCATTCCTTAGGCACTCACCCATTTTGGCAAAGTCAGCCCTCCTAAAATCCAGTACCTTTGCCTTTGTATGGTTTGACTCTACTGCTCTGTTTATTGTGAACCATACTGTTCGATGGTCGCTAGTTCCCAGATGGCTATCCACTTCTACCTCTGTGATCCTCTCTCCATCTCCATTTGAGAGTACCAGGTCTTAGATTGCTCCCTCTTGAGTGGGTTCCAATACTAGTTGTCTAAGGCATTTCCCCTGTAGGGCATCTAGAATAACCCCACTCTTAGAAGTGGCTGCTGCAACTGCACTCCAGTTAACATCTGACATATTCAGATCCCCATCAGCAATATATCCCCTTTTTCTGCCATTCTAAGGATACTTTCTATCATTTCCTTGTCCATTTCCTCCCCTGAGATGGGGGTAGTATACAATCCCTATGCGGATTGTGGTGCCATTGCCTGTCTCCAAATTGACCCACAGTGGTTCTTCTCCTCCCTGTTTACCCTTTTGTTCTGTTGCTTTGATTACTTCCCTTATGTAGAGAGCTACTCCTCCTCCTCTTTTACCCTCCCTGTCCCTCCTGTAGATAGTGTATCTGGTATGTTTATGTCCCAGTCATGGTTCTGTGTGTACCATGTTTTTGTGACTGCCATGATATTCAGATGTTCCTCCTCCATCAAGGCCACTAATTCAGGAAGCTTGTTACCCAGACTACAGGCATTGGTGCTTATTGCTCTCCATTTTTTGATGGCAGGTTATTGTTATGTTAAAAGATTGTTACCAGTAGAATATGTTAAAAAGATTGTCACCTGTATGAATTGAGCTACTTGTAAAATATGGCTGGTACACTGCCACTAGTAGCTCACCCCCTTATGGCTCCTCCGTTTTCTCGCAGTAAAACAAGCTGCCTGGTATCTGCTTGGAAAAAGCATAGTGTACAAGGTGAAGTTAGTGCTCCCTCAACTGTGTCCTGAGTTGAAGTCAGCCTGGCATCTCTGGTGGTGGGAAGAGGTGCAGAAATGGGACTGGGCTGCAATATTAATAATGCAGCTTTTTGCAATTGCCGCTCGCAGCTCTTCCCAATCTCCTAAACACTCTCTCTCTCTCTCTGCCCAGTTCTCAAGTAATGTCAGGATTAGCTCCTCTTGAGTCAGTAGACTAATCCCTGATCAAAAGAAAGGAATAAAGCCAGGCTGCTTTGCTGGAATAAAGTTGATTTAAATGAGAACAGGTTCCCTCAATAGATGAAAAATAGTAAGAGGGTTACCTGGTACCAGACAAATACGGTCCTTGGGCACAGGGCCAAAATGAAATAGTAGTGCCAATGGCTACATTTTTCAGTCAGCTACCAGCCTAAAGAACCAGAGAATGAAGGATTCTTTTCAAGAACTAGTGTGTATCTTTTTCCTGTTAAAACAAAACTACAGTAACATGTTGTAATTCTTATAAAAATACTATGTTTAAGGAGAAAACCAAAGAAACTACAGGTACAAGTAAAAAAAAAAACCTCTGTCCTTACCTAGTCAACTAATGGGAGGAAATGCCAATCCAGGTGCCCTATAGGGAAACAGCGGCCCCCGGTGGTCCTTACTTATAATGAAGGACCTGTCACTCAAAAGTAAAGAGAGTGGTTCCCTTCTTACTTAAACATTTATTTACTCTCCCACAAGGCTGTTTAGTGATTTAACTGCCTTGGAGTATTACTGTGATGTTGAGCAAGTCCTCTAGCTTTGTATAAATTAAAAAGAGGGCCTATAAAGTCAAATTATACAACTCAGTGATGCTTTACCACCTGACCTTTAGGGGCGGGTATATAAAGCCTACTAAAAAACACAGGAGATTCAGTAGATAGGGTTAGTAGCTTCTGACTGCTGTAGGCATAAGACTGGGAGAGTCTTGTGCTGCAGAAAGCCTGTGGAAACAAAAGATAATCTGTCACCAGTTATTGTTTTGATTTTGAGTGCTTTATTTCTGATCTTGGTTCAAGAATTATTGCAAAGTTTATTTTGAATTTCGTTTACTTTTGAAAGAAAAAAATAAACATCCCACTAAGCCAACAGTGGGTTGCACCTTAAAAATGTTGTGTTTTGTCCATCTGTATTCCCACACCTTCACAGTGCCTATCCATAAAATGGCACAAAGGATGAACCAGGAAACTGTAGACCAGTGAGCCTCACATCGATTGTGTGAAAGCTCATGGAGACCATCCTAAAAGAGAAGCTAGTGAGCTTCTTGGAGGAAACAGTCTCCAGGATGATCAACAGCATGGGTTTGTAGTGGGCAGATCCTGCCAGACAAACCTTGTAGAATACTATGACTGGGTGATGCAGGAACTGGACAAGGGCCATGCAGTGAGTGTCCTGTATTTAGACTTCAGCTAGGCCTTTGATTCAGTACCAAATGGGAGGTTGGGGGGAAACTGCAATATGTGAGGGAGGAAGGGAGGGACCAAAAATGGTAAAATGGATCACAAACTGGCTAAAGGGAAGGCAGCAAAAGGTGGTGGTGGGGGGGACCTCTCGTCACCAAGAGCGGTGATGAGCGGGGTAACACAGGGATTGGTACTGGGACCGGTGCTCTTTGGGATTTTTCTTGCTGATATCTCACATGGGATCCTAAACAGGGTCAGTCTGTTCACAGACTATACCAAGATGAGAGCCATGGTTGATAATGCGGAGGGGTGGAAGGGGTTGCAGGAGGAGCTGACTAACCTGCAGGAGTGGGCAGAAACATGGCAGTTTGGGTTCAATGTCAAGAACTGCAAGGTTCTGCACTTTGGAGCCAGGAACCAGGGGAGGGATTATCATTGAATGGGGTACAGTTGTGGATCTCCACAGAGGAGAAGGACCTAGGAGTGATCATTATGGGGAGCATGAACAACTCTCCTCAGTGCAGGAAGGTGGCAGCAAAAGCCAACAAAATGCTGTGGTATATTAAAAGAGGGATCTCCTCCAGAAGGAGGGAGGTTATCCTGCCCCTGTATAGGTCATTGGTCAGGCCCTACCTGGAGTACTGCATGCAGTACTGGTGCCCGTTCCTGAAGAAGGACATCAGGTTGTTGGAGGGGGTGCAGCAAAGTGCCACAGAGATGCTCTAGGGATTGAAGAGCAAGCCCTACGTGGACAGGCTGGGAGAGTTGAATATGTATTCACTACAGGAGATTTGGGATGGGGGGATATGATAGGGACCTTTAAGTATCTGAAAGGGATAAACAAGACCAACACAGAAGGGATTTTCCAGATGAGAAGGGGGAGGGACACTAGTGGGCATGGACTGAGATTGGGGGGGAGATTCAGGAGGGAGATGAGGAGACATTTTTCATGGAATGAGTGATGAACAAATGGAATACCTTACCAGATGAGATAGTATCCTATAAGATGGTGGGCAGTTTCAAGAGGGGTTGGGACAGGGTAAGGGTAAGGGATACTGTGAAGAGGGATGCGAGAGGTGCAGCTGCAAGATGAGGTGCTAGGTGCACACTCGAGCAGACCAGATAGACCATGAGGCCTGTTTCTGCTGGTAATCTTGTATATGTATATGTTTGTAAAACCCCTCCCTTTGCCTTTCAAATAATTACCCCCTCCTCCCCCAAAGCCTCCAAACCCAGTTTCAAGTGTCACTTCTATTCTTGTAAAGAAGAATGCCATCCCACTTCAGAGTGTGCATTTTCACAGTTTAGTGTCTGAATGGGAATTAATATGGAGTGATGTCATCCTAGTAGTAATACTTGATTGGCCAATTACCCTTAACTAAAGGAACCACCATATGTTTAACATTATTACATATAAATAACAACAACTGCATCCCCATGTTTCCCCCTCTATGCAGTTCTCACAAAATGAAAGTGGAGAGGTCAGTGTCATCCCCTCCCATGATGTGTTGGGAAGAGAAAAGGTAGAATTCCTGTATGACACTGAGCCATTTGAAATAGGACATCTATCCTAATTTGTGTCCAGTAATGGGGAAATATACAGTATATACAAAATACAGAGAGGAGACTGTACTCTTTCCAGTTCTCTTTTTAGGCTAAGCAAGGCAGTCTCCCCAGATAGACTATTACATTGCAAGATACATATCTAGTAGCTATGATTCTTGCTTTTGTAACCACTAATATACTGTAGCTCTTTATATATTTTGGTTGGAATAACAGTGCCAACATGCATCTGTCATGCTTTCCAAACATGGATATACCTCCCAATTTCTGATGTACTCCTCCTGGAGTGGATGCACATCCCCCTTACCAATGCAGCCCCTCAATGGCATCACCAGTGTCAAGTGCCCCCCCCCCCCCCCCCTTCATTTTAACTGGCCCATCCATATCCTTCTCTGATCTTATACAGCTGGGCAATTGTTCTAAATTACCACCTGCTATTAACCTTTCTAAAATAATACATGAAATAAAACATTAATGCATGAAATAAAACATTTCCTTTTCAAGTCATACTGTGAGAAATCTCAATACACTTGTTAAATAAAATACATGTTTCAGAGCATATGCTGAAATATTGAAAAGACTAAGCAGAAAAGTTCTTAAATATGCTTCAGGCACCATTATGCACACTGAAAGATTTAAAGGGTTAGTCAGGCAAAAAAGATGACCCAGTCTTCTTAAGAAATTTCTTTCTACAATTGCTAGATCCTTAGGCAGTAACATGAAGGTCTTATCCAGTTGTGCACTTCTGACAAATGGAAAATCTCAAGAAATAAATAATTTGACTAAAATGTGTGGGATATAGTTCATACAATATCATATAATTTGCATTGTTTCTTTTGCTTTATTACAAATAAATGAACAGCTTTGGAACATTTACCATGATGCACTAATAATTTTGACTTCATTGAGCATCAATTATTTTATAGAGAAGACAGGTGGTAATCAAAATCATGTTAATGAAACTGTAGCTATGTGTGATACTGAGCACTGATCATTTAAAGAAACAGTGCTTAAATATACAATACACCACCAAAAATGCATCTGCTTGAAATCATTTTAATTTGACTTCTTTCTGTCCAGTTTTTCATAATTCATTTACTGGCAGTCTGCAAGAGTGATTAATTTTCTCTTTGAGTTTTTTTAAATATGTGAATTTAAACTTGTTTTGTTATACATCTTCATTTGAATATATTTTAAGTCTCTTCAGCACCACAGTTCTACTATAAACCAATATAGATAAACATATGTAAGATCATACCTTCTGCAAGCATGCAGTACATTTTTATGGTAAAAGTAATGTAGGAATGAGGCATTGCATATGCATGCTTATCATTGCCACTTGCTATAAGCTTTAATTTCTAACCTTGTAATGTTATTATCAAAGCATCTGCTTAATCTGTCCATTGCAAATATAGTATCCTACTAACCATGGGCTAGAGGGCTCATTCCATGATTAATGAAACTTTATTTATAAATGTTTCTTCAGTTTCAACACTGCAGGCATTAAAATAGGACTTCTGCAATTAAGAAACTCTACCTATCAGAACCTTATCAGACTTAGATAATTAATTTTAGTAAAGGAGAAATAAGGGGAGGATATGTGCTGGTGTGTTTCAGTAAGACTGTTCTATGGCTGATCAGTAGAAGATTATCTATCTGCAGATTTTGCGTACTGTAATATTAATGTCAATTAGGAATACTTAATTCCTGGAAGGTAGACAGCTCTTGCTTAGTAACAGGTGTTCAGAATGTTATTTTAATCCAGACTGATTAAAATATCACACCTGATAATGCTTAAAGTGATATGTAGATGAACCAACATTTTTATGACATTTTTTTGTTCATAGGACATTACTCTTTTTAGACAAAACATAGTGGTGGGATAATTCCATGTTTATCTGCACAATTACATGCTCTTTAAATATAGGACAGCTGCTAACTGGTAACTCATCTTTACTACAGTACAAGATTATCTGACTGACGTCAAGGAGTTTGATCTGTATTGTGGTGGTTTGGCCACTCCCTTTCCAGAGACTTTGTACCACACAATCACTATTCAGTTAAATCCAGTCTAGTGGTATTTGGCTTCCAAAAATAAGGAGTTATGCATCTGCCACTTCAGTCTCTGAAACCCTAATGGCAGTGTCACTCACTAAAAAAACAAAACATTACTGGGAGGTAGGAGCATTAGAGTCCTATGAGCAGAAAACTGAGGACCTAGAAGTCTGTACTCCAGGTTGTTTTCCTTGGGTTAGTTCACTGAAAGATATGGGGACCTGGGATCTAGAGGTTGGACATCCAGATGTTTGTTGGCATAGTTCTGTGGGGTGTGAGTGTAGGAAGCTGGCTGCCCTGATATCTATTTAAAAAAAAAACTATGTTAAGGCACCAGTTAGGGTTCAAATTTTATACAACAAAAGTAGGAAAATGTGGCATTATGGTTTTCAAGCCTAACTCCCCACCCCCACCCCCAAGCAGCAAAAGGAAAAAACATTAGGTTTTGGGTCTCTGGAGTCTTGGTGAATCAGTGGTGGGGTCTTCCTTGCATGAAGAAAAGAGATCATGTCTGACATTGTTTGTTCAGGGAACACGGTGGGCATTAGTGTTGACAAGCCTAAAGAAGATCCCATCACCAATTCATCAAGAGCCCGGAGATCCAAAACCCTAAAGTTTTATTTCCTTTTGGCTGCTTGGGTGTGGCGGTAGGGAGTTAGGGTTGGAAATCCAAATGCCAAATGTCCCTACTTTTGTTGCATAAACTTGAACCATAACTGGTGCATTAACATACTTTTTTGAAACAAATCTCTTTTCGTTTTGAAATAGTAGAATCATATCCTCATTCTTGCAGATCCTTCCAGGACCTGTGTGAACAGATGCAGATGCACAGAGATGTCTGAGTCCTGGTCCAAGGAAAGACTGTGTCTGCCTATAGAAGTGCAATGCTGTTGCTGGTCCTGCACTTCTATGCAGTGACGGATGTGAAGAATTGATGGGGCTGTCTGGTGGGCTGCAGAAGCACAGGTCCCTCTTGTTCCTGTGTTTGCCCATGGTTGGAGACACATATGCACAGGGAAAACAGTCCATCTGTCAACCAATGTACAGGCCCTCTGCCACCCATGGGTGTAGAGATGAGAGCTGTATGCCAAGACAAGAGCTGTCTTCATTATATGGTAACTGCGCCTATGTGGGCAACCCTGCAGCTTTCATTCCCAGGCTGGGAGGGGAGTGTCATATAATGGCACCATCCCAGCACCCTCACCCATGTAGCTGGGTCACTGATCTTGCCCCCAAACTCAGCTCACCATCACAGGATCACAAAGCATGCCTGTTGGGGTGAAGACTGGAGATAGATAGACCAATAGATAGATAGATAGAGAGATAGATAAATAGATATAGATAGCTAGACAGACAGACAGACAGACAGACAGACAGACAGACAGACAGACAGACAGACAGACAGATAGATAGATAGATAGATAGATAGATAGATAGATAGATAGACAGACAGACAGACAGAATGACAGATAGATAAATACAATAGCCAATACTATTTTACACATTAGAAACAGTTCCTGGAAACAATTCTCTGTAATATACAAAGAACTGTTTCTGAGAACTATTCCTGGTGTCTGAATTGTATCTAGTATCCTACCTGAGCCAGTCTGGTTAAAGACCAATAGTGTTGTTATTTTATTTAATTTTTTTCATATTTGATGGTCTAGGTATGTCCAGTACAATAAAAATAGCATTTGAAAGGTGTGCATGTGTGTGTTTCTTTCATACATTTCAGAACAAAAATATTATACACTCCATTTACACAGCTAATACTGCACCAGCTGTTCATCTGCTTTCTCCACCACAGCCTGACAGTGGTCAGGATCAAGGTAATTCAAAGAGTGATGTTACTGTGTCAGCTTGCAGTGGTAATAATCTGCAGGCTCGTGCTCAGTAGCTCAAAACTGACAAGCACAAAATACTTGCAAGTGTCAATCAGTGCTAGCCTTTTAAATCAACAAAATTCTACCTTAGTTATTTAAAAAAAATACATGGTATCATGCAGTTATATTTTTTTGTAATGTGATTAAAATGCAGCTGTATGGTAATTTCACCTCCCCCCCAACCCAATCGATACCACGTGCAATCACACACTGTCTTTTTCGGACTGTCATATCTGTTACTCAGCTACTGCCAGATTGATTGAAGTATTTTCACTTTTGAAACATGACACATAGCTAAAGTGACAGTTGTGATTTTCAGTACTGCATTATGAGAACCCACTGTATTGATTGGTATTAATCGTGATTTCAGACTTGGGCTCACTACTGCAGCACACAAGACTCAAAAGTTAATATAAACCCAAAATTGATATCCACATTTTCATGATTCCTTGTGCATATGCAAGAAACATTTTGTTAAGATGAACAATATTTGAGAGGTGTGTCAGTGTCATGTCCAATGCAGGTCAAGCTGCATTGGGTTGTCAGTGACAGATCAATGACAACACAAACAGATTATAGCACTGGTCACATTCTGATGGGTGGAAACTTCATGTAGTTGAAAGGACCAAAGCACTCCTATGAGAGAGCACTTTGGTCCTGCATTTGCATAAAGCCGGGCAGCAATCAGCTGAGCGGCATTATGAGGGGGTGGGACAGAAAGACAGAGGAAGCAAGAAAGGTATATTTATAGCTGTACATCTCCTTACAGAATGAGAGATGTCTGAAACAAAAATTCTTTGTTCTATGTAAGTGAACCTGGTGAAATTGGTTATGTTTGGCACCTATCCCATTTCCCACATGATACTCATGGTTTACTGCCAAGTCCCAACACCTGCATCCTGAGTCAGACTGGCTCTCCTGGATAACAGGAAATTTCCATGATGTGCCCCACCCCCGTTGAGCACCTGGCCACCTTCTGAACTCTAAAAATCTTTGCATTTGTCATCCAGCTTCTAATTTAATGAGGTAGTTTGGAGACTGCAAGTAAATTTAAAATACAATCATAGAGCTACTGTATAAAATTTAAGTTGAATACATATACAAATAAGTCACCCTGGACCTTCCCTTACTTATTTTCCAGGTGGGCCTATGAATCAACTTTCCAGTTGGGCCCCCTGTACCCTAGTCTGACCCCACCTGCATTACCTTTCTGTGGGTTGCCAAAAGTCCTGATTCGGCTACTGCTCCTGCTCTCAGTGATAGCCTGTGTTTGTCTCCCCCAAAACTGTGTATGAGCTGCAGTGTGGAGCGTAAAGCATGATGCGCTTGATTTAAAATACAAAAACACCACCGACAGACTCCAATCACTGCTGTACTATTCCCCTGATGATCCTCCACCAATTTGATCATATCCATTGTATCTTCACCATGTAATGTAAGTTTACATACATGCACTTTAAGATGGAAATCAACACATTTTTGATTTCTGTGGTGAAACTATATTTTCACTGTTTTCATAATCTTGTAGTGAGACAATCATGTGAGGGAGCGAAATGGGCAGAGAGAGCATGTCCATTTTTTGTGCATTCCTTTTTGCCAATCTCTACTTAAAAAAAAGACTGTTGTATGTATATGAACAGTATTTCTAAACCATGGAGATCATTGGCCTTGAAACTGTGCTTGTGAGACAGCAGCAACGTTTTGTTTTATTTCTGATGTTTCTCACTGAGCATGTTCTCCATGTTGCTCGTATTATGCATTTATTACAGAAGTGGATGCATTTATTATGGGTTCTGAAACACAGACAAATGTTACAATTACTCTCTGTCAACCTCTTTAACTCAATAATAAGATCTATGTAGCTATGGCAGATGTACAATCTTCAACCCCCATTTCCCATTTAGAGCACAGTTAGGTCTGAAATGTGCCAGCATTTTACCTATTCTATTCCACTATTATTAATTCCAGGAAGCATTTATTTTACATACTTGCTTGGGTTTTTGTGAGCAAGATGCTAGACTGTTTGTACTCTACTGTGTTATTTGGTTTTCAATTGAGGGGTTCTTCCCCATTTTCATTCTTATATCAGTATTTCAATCAAGTAATGCTCTCAGCTCAAAACCACAAAATGTCATTTGCACTGTGATATTTCATGATTTAGATTAGCCAAGCTGACAGCATGCATGGAATTACATATTGTTATAAGAGTCAAAATGTGAAAGTCTCCCTCCACCAGATGCAGCTTACAATGGGAATGAGTTATATACATAATGGCCTATATTCTCCATGGTGCGGAGAGTTTATGCACCGCGTATCTGTGTCACGTATGCCCTTCGTGGTTCCTGTTCCCCCTGTGCCTGATTCTCCAAGGGGACACAGGGCTGCTACACGACAGATCCCCCACCTGGCTGGCGAGATCCATGAGAGGGCTGTCCTGGGTGCAGTGTAGGGGGCATGCCTGTGCTCTGTGCTATGCTCGAAAGTGTGGAGTGCCAGGCAAGGGGGGTGGGCTACACATCCCCGGAGCAGACATAGCTACTGCAAGCTCCACCTGGTTGCCACTGCCATCCGATCACCCACCAGCCTTGGTGTCACAGCCATTCCTTGGCCACCCATTTGCTGTGGTGCCCTGCTGGTGCAAGTGATCCAGTGGCAGACCAGGTCCAGGCATCCCGCTGGATGCCTGCCCATGAGTGTGGAAGTGATCCCATGCATCTGCATACCAGGGGAGGTGCCTTTAAAGGGGCCCGTGTGGTAGCCAGTGGACAGGAATACAGCCACCATGCATTGTTCTGCTGGTGTAGGACTCCATGGGTGGGATATGCACCTCTGGTGCATACTTCCCACCCCTTGTAGAATCGCCACCAGTGTACATTGAATGCCTATTGCACGGAGCCTATCAGTGAATATAGGATGCACGTTGCCTATCAACTAAGGAAGCCACATGACTCCCCCAAAACAAAATTAGTGTTTTTTTAATGGTCTTCAGTTCTAAATTGGTTGTGGTGATATCTAGGCTTTGTAACAAGCTAGCAAGAGAGTATCAGACATTTTTATTGCTTAATTTATTGTAAGATCATATTGTCAGTGCTGCTCGCTTTACAAATCTATTGCTGAAATTGATATTTTTATGGGTTCTGATACACAGAGAAATGTCATCATTACACTCTGCCAGCTTCTTTTTCAAAGTAATATGAGCTATGCCTTTTTCAGCAGTCATAATTGGATCTATGACAACCTCAACACCCCCCCCCCAAACTAGAGCACAGTTAGGTTTAATTGTATCACCAAATCACCTGTTCTATTCCACTACTGCTAGTAATTCCGCCATGAATTTGTTTTACATAACAACATTGGTTTCTGTGTGTATAATGCAGGACAGTTTGCATTCTGATGTGCTATTTGGGTTTTGAATCAAGAGGGCAGACTTCCACATTATCACTCATATTGGTTTGTCAATCAAGCACACCTCTAAACCTTTTGTCAGTGAAATGACTGATACGGTCACTCAAAATGAGGAACAATGAGTGACAACAGACCTTGTATTGAAGGACATGTCCTCAAATATGGAAATAATAGCTTAGAATACTGTGTAAACCATTGTGTTTAGCAGTACATAGTTTATTTTTTGTTTCAGCATCTTAAAATATTATGAATTTCTGCTTTAAAATCTGAATTTACAGCACATTCTCTGTGTGGGCAGCATCTTCTTCAGGAGGGTCAGATGAGGGACAGAGCAATTTTGAGTGATAAAGTGAGAGACGTTCCTTGTAATCATTGACAGTCGAGAGGTATGCAATCAAGTTATATTGTCAGCTCAAAACCACAAAATGTTATTTGCACTGTGGTATTTCATGATTTAGATTTTGAACTAGATAAAAAAAAAAGATGCTGATTGGCTGAGGGGTATTTGAAACCTTGATTAAATCCCACAATATAATCATGGCTTCAAAAAGCCTCCAGCTACCAGCCTCTTCACTCACAATATATCCATCCAACTGTAACATTCCCCACGTCCCTCACTTAGCTGCACACAACCCAACCAGAATGCCTGCTGTGGTCAAGAGCAAGTCAGACCTCTAGACAACCGCTGTTCAGAAAAGAAAACCAAAAAAAACAAAATTCTCACAAGTATTCCCTGCTTACTGTACATCAATGAAACTGCCACCAACTGCGGCATGCACAAAAGCACACCACATAAAAGTGCTGGAACGCTGCTACACCGATCAGAGTACATCAATGGCTGCTCTCGAGCAAACATCCCTTGCAACCACAATGGCCTTTCACAGTCAAACACCTGTCTGCAATGAAGCCACAAGCTCACCATTTCTGCTGTTGTTCTTCAGACAGTATCCATTTTCTGGGGCTCCCGCAGCAGCGAAGCAAATTTTCCACACTGGTAGAAGGCAGAATTCACCACAGAAATGCAAATTCTTCCTGCCCACTCCAACCACAACTTCTACCAGCCTCCTCTACCACCAACCACAAACAGCACCACCTTCTGGCTATGGCTAAAGGAACTTTTACTTAAAATGTACATCTCCACTAAAAAAATAATTATGACAACCTTTTACTTTTAAACATCTATTTTTATTACTTCACATGTGGATCCAGTTCATAATAGCAATAATACACTTAAGGATGTTGTATATCACGGATAGTAGCACTTCTCGGGTGCATGAGACACTCAGCCTGTGTCCTTGTGCCTCACAATGAACCCAAGGCATGATGATATCCCATGATATACCACATCCTGTGCTGTATTGCTGCTTAATTAGTGAAACTGATGGCATGAAAGAAATTATATATTGATATAAGAGTCAAAATGTGGAAGTCCCCCTTGATCAAAAACCCGAATAGTACATCAGAAGTCTACCAGATGTCACTTGCAATGGGAAAGGGTTATATACACAGTATGCAATGAATGCCCATTGCATGGAGCCTATCAGTAAATGTGGAACGCACATTGCCTACTCCTCAATTACTCTGAATAAAAAAGTGTCTTTCTAATATACTGTGCAACCCTGCATCATAGCTTGTTTGTATGTTTGTTCTGTATGGCGGGTAGCATGTACATGTTTTATTGACAGATGAAATGCTGCTTATTATACCTTTGAAGCCTGCCCTCTGTTTGATATGTGCCATGGGTCTTTTTTTCTTCCAAATGGGCAGTGACAACAGATGGGCAATGGGGTAATTAGATTACCGTCTTATCTGAGGAATGATATATCAACAGTGCAGCACCCCTCCTACAGTACTGCAAAGCAGTGTGTTATTTTTTATGTGTGCTTGTACATGCAAGCAAATAAACATTCAGTAATGACAAATGCTTGTTATTGTTTCCACATAGTTAATCTTTAGTCTGGTTCACTATGAATTTGTACATTGATACATTTAGGGGATGATCAGTGAATAGGCATATTAATTGAGAAGATAAATTTTTAACTATGTTCATCTGATCTAGAAATATGTCTCACTGACCACTGTCTAATGATGGAGACATGAACCAATCCAGACAGCTTCTGCATATGCAAGATTAAGCCATCTCAACACAAACAAGCATTTGTCAATGCCGAATGGTTGCTTGCTGGCATTAGCAGTGGAAGTGTAGGAGTTAGATAGATGCAGTATAGGAATGGCAGTGAAGTACTGAACTGACACCAAGTCCACTCCCACCCTGCAGAGATGGACAAGCATTGGGGTGTGTCTTTGGGTCATTGCACATAATGGTCATGACGTTTCACCTCACCCTACCCTGTAGACACTGACAAATGCCGAGGTGTGCCTTGGGGTGTTTGGACTTTACATTCACCTCATTCCATAAGGAAATACACTGAAATGGGTACAGTATAGGAGAATGGGGTGAACTCTGGGGCCAAAGAGTCCAAGGTGCACCTTGATGCCTTTCACTGGCTGCAGGGTGAGGGTGGGGATGGACTGGCATGAGCATTACTGTCGACAGTCTCAATTCACACCCTTGACGCCTGTCAGTCCCTACAGGGTAGGGCATTATGGTCAGAAACCCTAATGCCCTGGTTGTTTCTTGGTATTTTTACTCCATGTTTTCAGTATGGGCTTTTTGTGACCACGTAGCATGAACAGTGACACTATCAGTTTGTTAGCCAAAAGGTGATTTTGCACAGTGACTGCGCCATTTGGTGCCACAGTGCAAAAACACTTTTTGAACAGGATGTGAAAAAATGACAGCTCTAAGGTTCATGAGGAGGTGTAAAAAAATGGCAATGTTGAAAATCTGGAGTAAAAATATAAAACAATTGGTGAAGTCACAAGTGTGCATAAAAACTGCGCAACGCACACCCGTAATGTAATTATTTGGGGGATTTTTTTACAGACTTTCAATATAGGCATTTTGGGACCTCCACTCATGAACAGTGTCACTATGATTTTCTTAATCTGTCCTGAACTCTGATTTCTCACAGTGACCATGCTATCTGCACCAGAAGTGTGAAAACACATTTCAGCCAGGATGTGAAAAATGACAGCTATACTGTTCATAAGGAGGTGTGGAAAAATGCCAATGTTGAAAATCTGGAGTGCAAATATTACAAATTTGTGACGTTACAAGAGTGTGTGGAAACTGCACAATGCACGCTCCCAATACAGTCAGTTTATGGACTTTTGTCACCAAATTTTCAACATGGACATTTTAAGACCTCTGTTCATGAACAGTGTCACTGTGATTTTTTTAATCTGTCCCCGAACATTGATTTTGCACACCGACTGCGCCAACTGCATGTGGGTGTCCTAGACCTTCATAGCTAGTTCAGGTCCCCTGCACTGGACTCGCATGTCCTTCCTAGCATCTCTCTTGCAGCTCCTGCTGACACAGCCTGTTTAACTGGACTCTGAGGTACATATAATGTATTTTTTCTCTGTTTCACGAGATACTCAGACTGTGACTCTGTTTGTGGCACAGATCCGTGTATACCTTGTAAAATTGTACTGTTCTTAGTCTTGGTGTCTCTATGTATATATATTCCTGTACATATCTTAACTGTGGTTACTGTCTACTGGCTATGTCCACATGGTTCTATTTTGACTCTGTATACTGCCTAACTTGTATCATGTTGTCCTCTGTATGAACCTGTATCTCACTGCATCTGTATCTCGTTGTACTCTCCCGGGTCGTACCTGAAAATAGGACTATAACTTGTCTAGTGTACTTACCTGGTCAACAAAAGCTAAATAAATAAATTAATTGTACATTACATGTGCAAAAACACATTTTGGGCAAGATGTGAAAAATGATAGCTATACTGTTCATAAGAAGGTGTGGTGAAATGGCAATGTTGAAAATATAGAGTGAAAATATTAAAAATTCTCAAAGTTTCAAGTGTGCATAGGAACTGCGCAATGCAATCTCATATAACCATCATTTTGGGGAATTCTTTCACCAAATTTTCAACATAGGGTTTTTTGTGGCCTGTCTCATGAACTGTGACACTGTCATTTTGTTAATCAGTCACAAAAGGTGGTTCTGCACAGTGAACACAAAATCACCTTTTGGGACCAAATAACAAAATGACAGTGACTGAGTTCATGAGGTGGTGCCCAAGAACCCCAAGTTGAAAATTTGGTGAAAAAATTCCCCAAAATGGCTGAGATATCAACCTAAGTTAAAAAAAAAAATAGTTATACCATTATAGAGCTTATTGGCATTTCTTCAGTTTGAGGTTGGCTTTGAAGAGTGCAGACATGTTCCTGGTCCACCAAAGATCATCACACTGGGCTCTGGAGGTAAGCATGGGGTGATTGGGGTGTATGTGGAGGTAGTGCACACAGAGGGTGGGCACTGGTTGAGGAGGATGCACGAGAGACTACAAGGGACCATTTTCTGTTTTTACAGGTTTAAAAATATAAAGAAAGCAATGTGGGATGCTTTTTTGCACATTGGGGTGATCTCTCAGTGTGCCAGCACCCCTGGGTGTTTCTTTTGGGGGGCTGGAGCTGCCAAGGATTGGGCACCCCCATCAGCCATACAGTGTGCTTGCGGGGGAATGTGCATTAGCTGAGGAGGATTGGGCATCTCCTCAGCACACAACAAATAAGGGGGTGCATCATGCCATTGGGGAGTGGGCTACCTCATCAGCAAATGAGCCGGGCAGGGGGCATGCCGATAGAGGGATTTGGCACCCTGTCTCCTTTAAGAAATGGGAGAGGTGGGTGACGGCTTTCTGACAGCTTTGTGGGGACTGTGAGAGGCCAACCAAGAAGCCATCACCATGTTTTTTGAAAGCGGATACCACACAATGCAACTGTATTTGGCTGCTGCAGTCAGGGACTGCCCTCAGCAAAAACAGCTGATTGTGTAGTGATGGGGTACTCCCCGTTGCAGCAGTCAATTGCTTTGAGCATAGTGGCATGCTCATTAATGGCTGTCATCAACAGCATGCTCCTCTATTCGCCACGGCAGAGACCAGCCCCAGAACGGACTGCTGGCATTTGCTACAATACTGCCGCTCCTCCATAACTCACTTGTGAAGGAAGTTGATGCAATGTGTTTCTTGCACATGCATGTAAGCAACCACAAAAAGTACTGAGTGGCAATTGGGGGGGGCAGTTAGACAGATACATCACACTTTGCAAACCTCTGTTCAACCCTCCCAACCAGTGCCAGAGGATTATCGCTTTTAAATTATAAAGTGACAATGTGTTAGTTCTGTGACAATAGTTACATCCACACCATCATGTAAGTATGCAACAAGTAAAGCAGCAGCATAAATTTGCAGTCTAAAAACATCAGATGCAGCTGCTGTCATCTACACCTCAAATAAAAAAAAGAAAAAAATCACAATGCCAAAAAATAATTTTACTATCCTCAATATTATATGTCTTGAGAATTTAATGAGAGAATGATTTAAAAGAGATATAAATTATTTTAAAAGCGAAATAAACAAAATATACAAGGAAAGGGAGATTCAATACCTACTCACAATGAATGGGAAGGCTATGGAACAGTTTGCCAAAAATATAATACAAAAATATTAATATCTTTAAAGGTAGACTAGACTACCTACTGCACGGTGGGCTAATCTGGACCTGCTAATGCGGGTAGATAGACAATGATGGGAATTTTACCTTCTTCTGTCTATCATCCAGTATGAATACCCAGTATGAATGAAAATGAAAACACAAACACTGTTGCTGCAAATGTGTTAGTAACAGAAGGGATGTGGTGGAAATAATTCTTACTTTCAGGATGCTGTCTAGTGCAGATGTTAATGTTCTGAGCTCAACATATGCAGCATGGTGTTGCCTTTTCAGTAGCCAGAGATAATATAAATGTTATCATTCTATGTGGGTGTGAATTGTGAAACCCACTAACATATACAGATTGTTATGGTGTTACTTGAACCCAAGTTTCAGTCCTGATTTTCTGTTGTTCCATATGGAGGTATTTCATTTCGACAGTGAACATATACAAACACAAAAAAAAAAACTGTGTTACACAGAAAAGTGATGAGTGAATACCATAATAAATTTGAAAAGTCCTTTTTATGGCTGCAGTAGGCAGAGCCTGCAGATGTTTTGCATGTACAAAAGGAGTGAGGTAAATTTTTCTGTCCGTGGAACTGACTGAAGGTGTAAATAGTCTCTGCCGCCTTATCCTCTTCCAAGAAATGTTTTCCACCTTCAAATACATATGCTTTCATGTTAGTCAATGGTTGCAGGGTACTATTTTCTTCTTAAATAGGCGGTACAAGAACAGGAACCTGAGTAGTGGGAGGCAGCATTAATTTTTTGGAGGGAGTAAGATCCACCCTCACCTCCACCCAAGACACTCCTAAAGATCCACCCTCCATTTTTTTGATTCATGTGGGAGGGGCATGAGGTGGATCTATCATGTTGGAACAAGACACACTAGTTTGGGACCTTGACCAAGTAACAGAACAAGCCTGTGGAGTGATCGAGTTGTGGAGCCCCTGCATTTTATTGAGGACTAGGAGAACAGAAGAAAACTAAATGCCTTCAAACTTGACTTAAAAACCTTTGGAATAAATGATTATCAGAGCCACCTGGGGCCTCAGAAGGAAAGAGTAATTAAGGAGTGTCTGAAAATACAACTGTCAAGAAAAACAATAGACACAGAGTTCTGATTCAAGTTGAAAGAGCCACAGGTTTTTCTTAAACATTTATATACTAAAAACATAAAGTTCAGCTTTTGGGATTAACAATAAATAAATCAATATATATATATATGAGGCAAAAACTCAGTTTAATGCATCAGTTAGGGTCATTCTACAGTGACAAAGAGAAATTCGATGTTGGGTTGAAACCCCTTGCATCCCTCCAGCCACCGCAGATGTCAGTGCGCGTGTCGTCGGCTCCCAACCCTCACCCCATCACATGTGGAAAGAAGCTGAGGAATAAGAGAATGGGGTGAGAGTGGGAACGATGACCAACGCTTCATCTCCGATGCAGGTTGGGGGTGGTCTGGATGGGTGCAATGGGGGTTCAACCCTAACATCAAATTTTCTCACTTTTGTCGCTGTGGAACAACCCCAACCGATGCATTAAATGGAGTTTTTTGCCTCTAATTTCCCTTCTTTTTGATAATGATAATGAGAAATAGTGAATGTAATGCGGCAGTGGGAGCTCGGGGTCCTTTGGGTCCCATGTTCCTGCCATGCGATGTCTTGTCACATAGTAACACAGTGCCCACAAAAGCAAATAGTAATCTGCATCGTGACACAAAGTGAAACAGAAAGAGAACCAGGAGTGTAGACACAAATGGTAAAAATAATGCAAAAGCAAGCTCATATGAAAATGCAAGGGGTAACACACACGGTAGTGTAGACTGGAACGGTAAGTGAAACGGGTACAGAACCACAAGCGGAAGTGGTAAGGGTAACAGTAATGTAAGAACACAGGCTGGTTTTCTCCAAAAGCTGCATAGAGAAAGACAGCGAGTACAAAGAATGTATACATAATAATGGGTCTCAGAACAGAAAATGAGGAGTTGGAATACTAAATTGCTTATATCTCAGGAACCATACGACGTAGTAAAAAAATTTAGTCATATGATTTCTGACTTTCCTGGCTAGTTGTGTATCTATCTCCTTTTAAGGGGCTAAGCATTTTTCTGATGAAAAGTCTGTATCTCGCACTGTTTCCGAGATACTGGCACTGAAAGGTGTGGAGAATGCCTTAATGTTATCCTCTGGGAAAAAAAGAGACGTTCAGAGTGCCATAACTTTGCCTCCCTTTAATATTTTTTCACCAAACCACTAAAAGGCACATCTGTGGGATGTTGGCTTTCTTCCCTCCAAATTTCAGTCTAAAACACCAAACTGTTATTTTGCAGCAGGGTGGCAAAGAATTCCTGTCATGCAGCAGACGCTGCAATGTTAGTCTATGGGAAAAATTGTCAACTTCGGAGTACTATTAACTTTGCATCCATACAATATTTTGTCACCAAACCACCAAAAGTCACACCTGTGAGATGTTGGCTGCATTCCCTCCAAATTTCCACACAAAAGACTAAACCTTTCATTTGCAGTAGGGTGGCAAAGAACTGCTGTCATTTTGGCCATAGTCTGAGAAAGTAGTGTCGTGATTTCCGAAAGCTTTCACAAGCATTTGTGAAAGTGTTGTGCGTGCGACACTACTTTTTCCAAAAATTAGAAAAACATATTTCTAGGGTGTTTAACCTCAAAATAAAGACATGCCTAGCATCCTCAGGGTCCGACTTGGTAAACACAAAAAGAATTGTGTTGCTAGATGGTCCCAAATTTAAATGGTAAGCATTTTTCTGATGACCAACTGAAAACAAAATGGTGGATTTGGGACAGTAAAAGGGACATTTGCAAAAGTAAAAACTGCATTTGCGACACTGTCAAACTTTTTGTTAACTTTTCCCATTGACTTACAATGGGAAATTGTTTTTTTAATAACTTTTGAACCGTTTAATATTTTTTCACGAAATCTTCAAAAGGCACATCGGGGACCATGGCCGCACATTCCCTGAAGTTTTTGGATTGGTCACGCAAACCGTGCGACCTGTAGGGATGAGCAAAGAATTCAAAAAAGTGTAAATGTGTGCTCAGATCAGACTTAATAACTCTGCAGTCATACATCCAAAAAGTACGAAAGTGGGTAGATCCCAAGATGTATGGTTCTTGAGCGTGTATTCCAAATTTCAGGTAAATCCATTGAATGGTTGCAAAGTTATTAAGGTACAAACTTTTAGGTTTAACATGTAAATGGCTCCTCAACCTTAACTATGGTAGCAATACCGTGCTAACATAATATATAAAATATATTTTTGCAATAGGCGTGGACTCAGAAGCCATTGAATAAATCCATTTACCTTCACAGCCATTGAATAAATGAAATTTATCCATATAGTAGCTATGTCACAATCACTCTGGAACTCATTTAGAATGTTCAGCCTCAGTAGCAGTACTACCCATATTCAAATGCGAATAACTTTAAAATGAAAAAGATAGCATGGTACTGCGAGCATGAAAGTTGTTCAGCACAAAGAGATCTACAAAATGAGTGGTGTTTCATTTATAGATACCTTATAGATTTTTTTATAATTAGCAAGAAAGAGCAGAAAATGCAATTTTTTGTTCACTTTTTGGACAAACATATGCAAAAACACAATCAGCACTCAAAAGCAAATGTCTCTGCAGTGACAGAAAGCATTCCTATTGCATAACCGTAATATGCAATGGTGAGCTGTCAGATAAATGTTTTATCTACACTTGTGCTGTTTGACCTTGGATCCCTCACTCATGGCATACGCCACTTGTGGGGTTACCTGAGGTAAAACATCACTTGTGTAGATAAATCATTTATCTGAAAGCTCTCCATTGTATATCCTATATAACTATATGGGATACATGATGGGCATGAGTGGAATATGGAAAATATTTTCACCCCTGCAGAGTGAGCCTGGATATATCACGAGTGCCGAAGGCACAAGTGGAATATACAGTGCTCACGAGGCAGGAGTGAAAATATTTTTCATATTCCACGATGTGCACATCATGTGTCCTATTTATACAATGGGGCACTGCTGCAAAATGTAGAATTTGCATGGCTTGCATGGGGTTAGTGCGGGCTTAGCATGATTGCGTGGGTTTAGCACAATTGCGTGACTTTGTGAAGGGTTTAGCGTGGGTTTCAGGGGTGTAATAAACAGCATTTATTTTAACTCTGTTGATATCATCAGGATTTATTTCACTGCAGTGAAAATAACTTGTTTTATCTCACTGGAATATGTCTACCCCACTGTGTATGTATATATATATATATATATATATATATATATATATATATATATACGCTTACTGTATATATATGTATATATATATATATACAATATATATATATTATGGTAGCACAGTAGTGCTACCATAGCTAGGGTTGAGTACCCCATTTAAGGTTAAATGGTGAAATTTTGCACCTTAATAACTTTGCCACCGTTCAATGGATTTGCCTGAAATTTGGCAATATGGAGCATAACTATAGATCTTGGGATCTGGTAAGTTTTTACCAGTCGGATATAGGGTTGCAGAGTTATTAAGTGACATTCCGGAGTGCATTTACACTTTTTTGCACATTCTTTGCTCACACCTACAGGTCGCACTGTTTGCACAACTGGTCAAAAAACTACAGGTATCATGTGGCCAGGGTGCCCAATGTGCCTTTTGAAGATTTTGTGAAAAAATATTGAACGGTTAAAATGTTATTCAAAAAACAAGTTTTGCATTATAGTCAATGGGAAAAGTTAACAAAAGTTTGACAGTGTCACAAATGCAGTTTTTAGTGTTACAAATGACCCCTTTAGTGTCATGAGTCAGCCATTTTTTTCAGTTACTAATCACAGAAATGCTTGGTATTTAAAATTGGGACCCTCTAGGGACACAATTATTTTTGTGTTTACCTAGGCAAGCCCTGAGGATGCTAGGCATGTCTTTATTTTGGGGTTAAACACCCCAGAAATATGTTTTTCAAATTTTGGAAAAGTAGTTCATAGCAAGTGTGTCGCACCTGTGAACTGTAATTTTTTTTGCTCAAGTGTCGCAAATCACAACACTACTTTGCAACACTATGGCCAAAATAACAATAATTATTTGCCACCCTTGTGCAAAAGAATGGTTTGGTCTTTTGGGCTGCAATTTGGAAGGAAGAGAGCCAATATCCCACAGATGTGCCTTTTGGTGGTTTGGTAAAAAAATATTAGACAGCTGCACAGTTATGGCACTCTGAATTTGAAGCTTTTCCCCATAGACTAACATTACGGCATCTGCTGCATGACAGGAATTCTTTGCCACCCTGTTGCAAAATAACAGTTTGGTCTTTTGGGCTGAAATTTGAAGGGAAGAAAGCCAACATCCCACAGATGTGTCATTTATTGGTTTGGTGAAAAAATATTACAGGATGGAAAAGTTTACAGCCCTCCGAAGGTCACATTTTTTCCCATAGGATAACATTACTGTGTCCGTCGCGCCTTTCGGGGCCTGTATCTTGGAAACAATGCGAGATACGGACTTTGTCAGAAAAATGCTTAGCTCCACAGATGGGGCCTAAGTATAAAACTAGCCAGGAAAGTCATAATTCATACAGAATTAAAAATTTGTTTCTGTCATGCGGTTCCTGAGAAATAAGTAATTTAGTATTCCAACTCCTCATTTTCTGCTCTGATCCCCCTTATTATGCATACATTCTTTGTACTCACTGTGTTTCTGTATGCAGCTGTTAGGGAAAACCAGGTTGTGCACTTCTGTTACTGTTACTCTTACCGTTTCCACTTGTGCTTCCGTACCCGTTTGCTTTACCATTCCAGTGTATGCCACCGTGTGTGTTACCCTTTGTGTTTCCATTTGCGCTTGCATTTGCATTACTGTTACCATTAGCGTTTCCACTTTTGTTTGTCTTTGTGTTTACATTTGTGTCACTGTGCACATTTTCATTTGTGTTTGCGGCCAGCCTTCCGTTTGCATTTGCATTTCAGTTTGTCTTTCGTTTGGTGTCATCGTTGCTGTTACTATTACCATTTGCATTTCCAATTGTGTTACCATCACCGTGCACATAATGCTTTGTGTTTCTGTATATGCTTGTGTTTCTGTTTCTGTATCTGTATCTCTTTACTTTGGCATTACTGTTGCTCTTAACATTACCATTTACGTTTACAATTGCGTTACCATGACCGTGCGTGTTATGGTTTGCATTTCCATGTTTGCTTGCATTTCCGTTTATATTTCCTTTGGTGTTATTGCTGCTGTTACCATTACCATTTGCATTTCCAACTGCGTTGCCGAGACCGTGCGTGTTATGGTTTGTGTTTCCGTATCTGGTTGCATTTGCGTTTCTGTTTCCTTTGGTGTTATTGTTGCTGTTACCATTACCATTTATGTTTCCAATTGCGTTACCGTGACCATGCACATTACGGTTTGTGAGTCTGTACATGCTTGCATTTGTGTTTCTGTTTTCTTTGGCTTTATTCTTGCTGTCACCATTACCATTTGCATTTCCAATTCTGGTACCATGACCGTGCACATGACTGTTTGCGTTTCAGCATGCGCTTCCATTTGCATTTCCATTTCTGTTTACTTTGCCATTATTGTTGCTGCTACCATTATCATTTGCATTTCCAATTGTGGTACCATTACCATGCACGTTACCAGTTGCATTTCCACATGAGCTTGCATTTGCATCTCTGTTTGTGTAACTTTTTGCTTTGGCATCACTTTACGCTTGCATTTCTGTTACCGTTTGCGTTACCATTTGTGTTTGCATCACCATCTGCGTTACCATTTCTGATTGTGTATGCATTGCAGTTACCATTACTATGTGATAAAAAAAATCATGTGGTAGGAGTGCATGGCCTGGAGAGCCAGCACTCCCACCACAACATTCCATTAACTATTTATAATTCTCTTTCTCAAAAAGAAGGGAAATTCATGGCAAAAAAACTCTGTTTAGTGCATCAGTTAGAGTTATTCCACAGTGACAAAAGTAAGGAAATTCAATGTTAGGGTTGAAACCCCCCCTTGCCCCGTCACCCCACCCCGCAGCTGGCATTGGGGTGTGTGTGTGTTAGGGTCGTCTGTCCTAACTCTCACCCAATTCTCCTATAGTTCATCACCTCAGCTTGTTTACACATGGGATGGGGTGAGAGTTAGGACCAATGATCCCAACACACACCCCGATGCTGGTTGGGGGGGTGGGGTAGCAAGGGGGATTTTCAACCATAACATTGAATTTCCTTACTTTTGTCACTGTGGAATAACCCAACTGATGTAATAAACAGAGGTTTTGTCATGAATATATATATATATATATATATATATATATAAAATAAATCACACATGCCCCCACAATGCAAAGCATCATGGGCTGCATATGCAAATCACCACAGAATATTATGCTGGTTCAGCTTTAAGCAGAAATGCATGGTGCTGAAAGGCCTCTCACACAGTTTGCAAAGGGTGCCAACAGAAGACATAGACACATGTTTCATCCTACCAGGACTTATCAGTATGCTTCATCTGTTTGACACCCCAGTGGAATGAGCCAGCTACCCTAAGATGGTCTATCTGGGTTATGTTTTGGTGTAATATTCTGTGGTGATTTGCATATGCAGCATATGATGCTTTGCATTGTGGAGGCATGTGTGGTTTTGTATTTCTTTGAAACTTGGCTTCCCAACCAAATGCCCTTTGGGGTAACCCTTACATCAGTGCTAGCGCACAGAGGTTCTTTGTCTTTTAAATTGTTTTTTGTTTTAATTGGGTTCACCACAACATAAACCAGATAGACCATCTTAGGGTAGCTGGCTCATTCCACTGGGGTGTCAAACAGACTAGGCATACTGATGAGTCCTGGTAGGATGAAACACGTATCTATGTCTTCTGTTGGCACCCTTTAAAAACTGTGTGAGAGGCCTTTCGGCACCATGCATTTCTGCTTAAAGTTGAACAAGCATAATATTCTGTGGTGATTTGCATATGCAGCCCATGATGCTTTGCATTGTGGGGGCATGTGTCATTTTGTATTTCTTTGAAACTTGGCTTCCCAGCCAAATGCCCTTTGGGGTAACCCTTACCTTAGTGCTTGCACACAGAGGTTCTTTGTCTCATATATAAATATATATATATATGATGGTAGCACGGTAGTGCTACCATAGTTAGGGTTGAGGAACCATTTACATGTTAAACCTAAAAGTTTGCACCTTAATAACTTTACAACCATTCAATAGATTTGCCTGAAACTTGGAATACATGATCAAGATCCAAACATATTGAGATTTACCAATTTTTGTACTGTTTGGATATACAGCTGCAGAGTTATTAAGCATGATCTGCACACACATTTACGTTTTTGGGGAATTCTTTGCTCGTCTCTACAGGTTGCATGGTTTGCACAACTGGTCTGAAGTCTTAAGGGAACATGCAGCCAGGGTCCCCGATGTGCCTTTTGAAGATTTCATGAAAAAATATTAAACAGTTCAAAAGTTATTCAAAAAACAATTTCCCATTGTAAGTCAATGGGAAAAGTTAACAAAAAGTTTGACAGTGTCACAAATACAGTTTTTACTTTCGCAAACGGCCCTTTTACTGTCACAAATCTGCCATTTTGTTGTCAGCTGGTCATCAGAAAAATGCTTGGCATTTAAATTTGGGACCCTCTAGCAACCTAATTACTTTTGTATTCACCTAGTCGGACCCTGATGATGCTAGGCATGTCTTTATTTTGGGGTTAAACACCCCAGAAATATGTTTTTCAAATTTCTGGAAAAGTACTTTCGCAAAGTTCTTTCGCACTTGTGACACTGTCGTGATGAATTTGTGAAAGCTTTGGCAAAGTTCAACAGTACTTTTCCAGGCTGTGGGAAAATGACAGCAATTCTTTGCCACCCTGCTGCAAAAGAACGGTTTGGTCTTTTGGGATGAAATTTGGAGAGAACGCAGCCAACATATCACAGATGTGCCTATCAGTGTTTCAGTGAAAAAATAAGGGTGGCAAAGTTACAACACTCCAAAGTTGACACTTTTTACCATACGATAACATTACGGTGTCCGCCGCATTACAGGAATCCTTTGCCACCCTGCTGCAAAATAACGGTTTGGTCTTTTGGGCTGAAATTTGAAGGAAAGAAAGCCAACATCCCACAGATGTGCCTTTTAGTGGTTTGGTGAAAAAATAATACAGGGAGCCAAAGTGATGGCACTCCAAACATTTCTTTTTTTTCCCATAGAATAACATTACAGCATCCGCCGCGCCTTTCAGGGCCCGTATCTCAGAAACGGTGCTAGATATGGACTTTTCGTGGGAAAAGTGCTTAGCTCCCTATCAGGGGCTAAGTACAAAATTAGCCAGGAAAGTCATAAATCATATGACTTTTACATTTTTTCCTACGTCGTACGGTTCCTGAGATATAAGCAATTTAGTATTCCACCTCCTCATTTTCTGCTCCCAGACCCATTATTATGCACACATTCTTTGTACTCACTGTCTTTCTTCATGCAGCTTTTTGGGGAAAACCAGCCTGTGCGCTTACATTACCCTTACCCTTACCCTTACAGCTTCTGCTTGCGGTTCCATACCTGTTTCACTTAATGTTCCCGTCCACGGCACCATGTGCGTTACTCTTTGTATTTTCATTTGCGCTTGCATTATTTTAACCATTTGTGTCTACAGTACTGTTTATCTTTGTGTTTCACTTTGCATCACCATGCACATTACCATATGCGTTTGCGGGCACCGTGTTACTATGTGACAAGACATCACGTGGCGGGAGCTCCCGATGCTGCATTACATTCACTATTTCTCATTATCATTCTCAAAAAGAAGGGAAATAAGAGGCAAAAAAACTCAGTTTAATGCATTAGTTAGGGTTCTTCCACAGCGACAAAAGTGAGGAAATTCAGTGTTAGGGTTGAAAGCCCCCCCTTAGATCCCCCCGCCCACACCTCCAAATGACATCGGGGTGCACGTTGGGGCTGTTGGTCCTAACTCTCACCCCATTCTCCTATACCTCTGATTCTTCACATATCTGATGGGGTGAGAGTTAGGGCCAGCAACCCCAATGTGCACCCCAATGCCATTTGGGGGTGTGGGTGGAGGGGTCCAAGGGGGGCTTTCAACCCTTAACACCAAATTTCCTTGCTTTTGTCACTGTGGAACAACCCTAACTGATGCATTAAATGGATTTTTTGCCTCTAATATATATATATATATATATATATATATTAGAGGCAAAACTTGTTTAATGCATCAGTTAGGGTTGTTCCAGCGACAAAAGTGAGGAAATTCGGTGTTAGGATTGAAAGCCCTTTTCCCCAGCCCACCCCAACCGGCATCAGGGTGAGCATTGGGGTCATCAGCCTTAACTCTCACCCCATCACATGTGTAAAGAAGCTGAGGTGTAGGATAATGGGTGAGGGATTAGGACGATGACCTAACGCGCGCGGTGCGGTTGAGGGTGGGCTGGGGGTTGAAGGGGGGATTTCAAACCTAACACCAAATTTCCTCACTTTTGTCACTGAGGAACAACTCTAACTGACGCATTAATGGAGCTTTTTGCCTCTAATGTCCCTACTTTTTGAGAATGAGGATGATAAATAGTGAATGTAATGTGGTGGCAGGACAGCGGGGCCTACATCATGTCTTGTCACATAGGGATGCTGGGCATGTCTTTATTTTGGGGTTAAACACCCCAGAAATATGTTTTTTCAAATTTACCATAGTAACAGGAACAGCAACACAAACACAAGTGGCAACAGTTATGCACATGGTAACGCAAACGTAAATGGTAAAGTAAACGTTAATAGAAACGCAAGCACAAATTGACGCCGAAGCAAACAGAGACACAAACAGACATGCAAGCAAGTATGAAAACGCAACTGGTAATGTGTACAGTGACAGCAGCAGTATTTTAAACACAAATGTTAAGTGTTATAGCAAAAAGAATGCCAAACAGAACAGAAACGGAAACGCGAATGCAAACGTGCACGTAAACGAAACCGTCATATGCACAGGCCCGGTACTGCAATGGTAAATGCAAATGGTAAAATTAACATGAAGAATAATGCCAAAGGAAACAGAAATGGAAATGGGAACAGAAGCACGTATGGAAACACAAACCGTAACGCACACGGGCACAGTACCGCAATTGTAAATGCAAATGGTAACGGTAACAGCAACAATAATGGCAAAGGAAACAGAAACACAAAAGGAAATGCAAGTGCATATGGAAACACAAATCATAATGTTCATGGGCACAGTAACGCAATTGCAAACGCAAATGGTAACAGTAACAGCAACGAAGATGCAAAACGAAAGACAAACACAAATGAAAGGTCTGCCAGAAATGCAAATGGCAATGTGCACGGTGACAGAAACCAAAATGCAAACACAAACAGTAGTGGAAACACAAATGGTAACAGTGGCAAACACAAGGCGCAAGCGAGCATGAGGAGTAGCACTGCGGTGGCATACACGGAAGAGTAACATAAGCGGGTACAGAAACAAAAGTGGTAACACTAAGTGTAACAGTAACGTAAGCACACACCCTGTTTTTGCCCAACAGCTACATCAAGAAACACAGTGTGTACAAAGAATGTATGCATAATAATGGGCCTCAGAGCAGAAAATAAGCTGTTGGAAGACTAAATTGCTTATATCTCAGGAACAGTACGATGTAGGAAAAAAATAAATCACATGAATCAGGATTTTCCTGGCTATGTTTTCACTGAATGTGATGACAGTTCCATATCTCACACTGTTTTCGAGATACGAGCCCCAAAAGGTGCGGCGTACTCCACCATGTTAGTTTATGGGAAAAATTGCCAACTTTGGAGTAACGTAACTTTGCAGTCATGCAATATTTTATCACCAGACCATGAAAGGCACATCTGTGAGATGTTGGCTGTCTTCTCTCCAAATTTCAGCTCAAAAGACTAAACTGTTCTTTTGCAGCAGGGTGTCAAAAAACTGCTGTCATTTTGGCCATAGTCTGAAAAAGTAGTGTTGTGATTTGCGAAAGCTTTCACAAAAAATTGGTGAAAGTTTCACAGGAGTGACATTAGTTTGCAACACTACTTTTTCCAGAAATTTGAAAAACATATTTCTGGGGTGTTTAACCCCAAAATAAAGACATGCCCAGCATCCCTAGGGCCCGTCTAGGTAAACACAAAAAGAATTGTGTCCGTAGATGGTCCCAATTTTAAATGACAAGCACTTTTATGATCACCAACTGAAAACAAAATGGTGGATTTGAGACACTACTAGGGTCATTTGCGACACTATAAACTGCATTTGCGACACTGTTGAATTTTTTAACTTTTCCCATTGACTTATAATGGGAACTTGTTTTTTGAATAACTTTTGAACCATTCAATATTTTTGCCCAGCGGGGACCCCAGCTGCATGTTCCTTGAAGTTTTCAGACCGGTCGCACAAACCATGAGACCTGTAGGTGAAAGCAAAGAATTCGCAAAAAAACGTAATTGGGCTTTTGGTTGTCGTTTAATAACTCTGCAGCTGTACATCCAACCGGTATAAAAGTAGGCAAATCCAAAGATCTACCATGCCCAATCATGCATACCAAATTTCAGTCAAATCTGTTGAATGGTGGCAAAGTTATTGAGGTGCAAAATGTCACCCTTTAACCTTAAAAGTGCTACTCAACCCTAACTATGGTAGCACTACCATGCTACCATAATATATTATAGTGGCACGGTAGTGCCACTATAGTTAAGATTCAGTACCCCATTTAAGGTTAAATGGTGAAATTTTGCACCTTAATAACTTTGCCACCGTACGATGGATTTCATACTGGTCGGATATACGAATGTGGAGTTATTAAGCGACATTCCGGAGCTCATTAACGATTTTTGTGCATTCTTTGCTCACGCCTACTGGTTGTACGCTTGTGCGACTGGTCCAAAAACTTCAGCGAACATGCAGCCGGGGTCCCTGATGTGTCTTTTGAAGATTTCGTGAAAAAAATATTAAATGGTTCAAAAGCTATTCAAAAAACAAGTTTTCCATTATAGTCAATGGAAAAAGTTAACAAAAAGTTTGACAGTGTCACAAATGCAGTTTATAGTGTTGCAAATGACCCTGTAGTGTCATGAGTTAGCCATTTTTTCTTCAGTTACTGATCACAGAAATGCTTGGCATTTAAAATTGGGACCCTCTAGGGACACAATTCTGTTTGTGTTTACCTAGTCGAGCCCTGAGGATGCTAGGCATGTCTTTATTTTGGGGTTAAACACTCCAGAAATATGTTTTTGAAATTTTTTGGAAAACTAGTGTCACAAAGTAGTGTCGCACCTGTGACACTTTCATGATTTTTTTTTGCGAAAGTGTTGTAAATCACGACACTACTTTGCAACACCATGGCCAAAATAACAGGAATTGTTTGCCTCCCTGCTGCAAAACAATGGTTCAGTCTTTTGGGCTGAAATTTGGAGGGAAAAAAGCCAACATCCCACAGGTGTGTCTTCTGGTAGTTTGATGAAAAAATATTGCAGGGATGCAAACTTACGGTATTCCAAAGTTGACACTTTTTCCCATAGACTAACACTGAAGCGTCCACCATGCCTTTTGGGGACCATATCTCAGAAATGGTGCAAGATACGGACTTTTCATCAGAAAAATGCTTAGCCCCAAGGTAAGTGTGAAGGGCAAACCTAGCCAGGAAAGTCATGAATGAAATAATTTTTTTTCTATGTTGTATGGTTCCTGAGATATAAGCAATTTAGTATTCCAAGTGCTCATTTTCTAGTCCGACGCCCATTATTACAGTATGCATGCATTCTTTGTAGTCACTGTCTTTCTCTATGTAGCTGTTGGGGACAACCAAGGTGTGTGCTCCAGTTACTGTTACACTTAGCATTTCCACTTGTGTTTCTGTACCCATTTGAATTACTGTTCATGTGTATGCCACCGTGTGCATTTCACTTTGTGTTTTCCTTTGCGCTTGCATTTTCGTTACTGTTACCATTCGCATTTTCATTACTGTTTGTGCTTGCTTTTCGGTTTTCATCATTATGCGCATTACCATTTGTGTTTGCAGCCACCCTTCCATTTGCATTTGCATTTGTCTTTCGTTCTGCATTACTGTTGCTGTTACTGTTACCATATGCATTTCCAATTGCATTACCATGACTGTGCATGCTACGGTTTGCATTTCCATAAGCGCTAGTGTTTGCATTTCTGTTTTCTTTGGTGTTATTGTTGCTGTTACCATTACCATTTGAGTTTACAATTGCAGTACCGTGACCATGCACAATACGGTTTGCATTTCCGTACGTGCTTGCATTTGCATTTCTGTTTCCTTTGGAGTTATTGTTGCTGTTACCATTACCATTTGCATTTACAATTGCAGTACTATGACCAAGCGCATTACGGTTTGCGTTTCTGTTTCCTTTGGCATTATCGTTGCTGTTACCATTATTATTTGCATTTACAATTGCAGTACCGTGACTGTGTGTGTTATGGTTTGCATTTCCATACATGCTTGCATTTGCCTTTCTGTTTCTCTTTCCTTTGGTGTTATTGTTGCTGTTACCATTACAGTAGCAGCCACAGACACTGCCAGCTATTTCCTGAAATTTCTGTGATATTTCCAGAAATATCTCCTGCTTTCTGCAATTCCATATTAGGGGCAGCAGAGAGAAACTCCTCAGAGATTTTGCGGAATATCTGGAAATAGCTGGCAATGTCTGTGGCTACCACTATACCATTTGCATTTCCAATTGTGGTACCGTGACCGTGCACATTCCCAGTGTCGTTTCCTTACATGCTTGCATCTCCGTTTGTGTCACTGTTCACTTTCACGTCACTTTGCACTTGTGTTTCTATTAACGTTTGCTTTACCATTTACATTTGCGTTACCATGTGCGTAACTTTTTGCACTTGCATTTGCATTGCAGTTACCGTTACTATGTGACAAAACATCATGTGGGGCCCCGCGCTCCCACCACCACATTCAATTCACTATTTATAGTCCTCATTCTCAAAAAGAAGGGAAATTAATTTGAAAAAAACTCCATTTAATGCATCAGTTAGGGTTGTTCCACAGTGAAAAAAGTGAGGAAGTTCAGTGTTAGGGTTGAAAGCCCCCCCTTGCACCCCTCAGCCCACCCCCCAACCAGCATCGGGGTATGCATCGGGGTTATTGGTCCTAACTCTCACCCCATTCTCCTATACTTCACCACATCAGCTTGTTTACACAAGGAATGGGGTGAGAGTTAGGACTGACAACTCCAACGCCAACCCCGATGCTGATTGGGGGGTGGGCTGGGGGGTTCAAGGAGGGCTTTCAACCCTAACACTGAATTTTCTCGCTTTTGTCGCTGTGGAAAAACCCTAACTGATGCATTAAATGGAGTCTTTTGCCATGAACATATATGTATAGTTTGTCTTTTTAGCGGTTTTAAAACTTTTAAAGCATTGGTGTCAGTAATACATTTAGAAATACATGTTTTAATTGTCTTTACAGTTAAACATGCAGTTTCATGTGAGGGCACATTTTTTGGGGGAAGGGGTTTGAAATTATTTTAATCATGGGCACAGTACTTGGTAAAGACAGACTTTGATGATAAAGTGCATTTTTTCTTTTAAGTTTGAGAAGTATGTATTATATATTAGTGTAGCAGTGTTGTAAATGGGACTGAGGAATGAATAATGGTTAAGTGCCTAGAATGTGTTTTTAATATAATTGACTTTATATGTGGCAAGTGGGTAGGGGATAGTGTTTTGAATGTGGCAGTAGGACAGATTTGTTAGGATAAATATATGCTGTATTGCAAATAAGAAAAAAATGTAAGGGATATATTTTGCAAAACAGTGATATATATCATAGGGTTTTCTTTCATGGTATTGTTGGAAGAAATCGCTATAGCTCATTTTGTACTATCAGTAAACGGAGAGAAGAAAACATTGAACAAGAAAACAATTGGTGATTTTAAAAGCTATTATGATCAAAGTTGACATTACAAAAATCTCAGCTGTATTTTTTATTATATTTTATCAGGGGCACTAGAAACAGGATGTTAACACATCAGTGAGCACTGATGCCATTTGTCTGTGTTAGGGAAGTTGTGGGTGGAGTTGCCTTGCACATGTTAAAATATACCAGCTGCAATTAACAACTACTTATAGAAGAAAAAGGCTGGGTATTTTCTTTCCCTACTTTCTTTTCACTGATATTATAAACTGAGCAAGGAAAAAAGTAAGACTGAACAGATGAGAGCTGATATTAATAAATGTGATGTTTCTAAGGTCTGTTACATGCACGATGCTTTCATTTTCATGGGAGGGGCATGAGGTTGATCTGTCATGTTGGAACAACTGATTATCAGAGCTGCCTGGGGAAGTAATTAAGGAGTGCCTGAAACTGCATCTTGGCATACCCCACAAACACACACACACATAAGCTCCTAAAGATCCACCCCCACCTTTTTTTTATTCCTGTGGGAGGGGCATGAGGTGAATCTATCATGTTGGAACAACTGACTATCAGAGCTGCCCAGAGAAGTAATTAAGGAGTGCAAGAAACTGCATCTAGGTATAACCCCCAAATACGCACACACATAGACATCATGATTATTTTTTAACTCTAAGCATGTCGATATTTGTTTCTTACAGTATGGGCAAGTTGGGCATAAAAATAAAGTAGAAAAATAAGGATCAAGCAGGTGCTTTTTCCTTTGTCAGATACATGCAGACAGAAGGTCACAAATCCTGTATGACAAGTTCAGTATATGGATGTTTTCCATATGAAACAGAAATTTTGCTAATGTTATATCTGTAGCATTGTTTGTAGCCAGTAAACTATTATTTACATAGGTATTGTAAACAGGTTTTAATTCAGAAATCCAGTCTTAATAAATTCATTTTTTTAGCAGTTCTGTAAGATTTATGTCTCTCTGATATAAGAGTGCATAGCATAGAAATGAAAGGGTTTCTGTAATTGATTGTGGTTTGCATGAGAAGTGGGCATGACACTGGCATGCAAGAGTGAAGTCTAAATTGTTTCTTGGCCATTCTCGGATTTAAAGTTTAACACTATTGTGTGAAGAGAATAAAGTCTTGTGTTTTTTTTTGCATTTGAATAGATTTAGTGCTTTGAAGTTAAAAGATATAAATATATATACATAGTGTCATGGGCACCTGTAAAGAAAGTAGATACTACTAAAATAAATGCTATTCTATGTTATTTATTCATGTGTGATATTTTAAGTGTAGTTTTGCCTAGGTCACAGACATATAAGATATAAATAAGGATGGATGGATTAGTCAAAGCTTGTAGTAGCAAAACAAAGCAAGAAAAATAATTTTTTTTTCTTTCCATTGTTTAACCAGGAGTGCCACACTAAGCTGAAAGCTTGTTTACAGGTGCAACCTGGGAGCACATGGAAGTTAAGTGACTTGCTCAGGGTCACCCAGTATGCAAGTGGGGGCTGTGTGATTCAAACCCAGATCACCAGATTTGCAGTTAAGAGCCTTAAACCACTGTGCTATACTGCCTCCCTAGTTATGGCAGGCATCTGTTTTATGGTTCATGATGTTGGTGTAGTAAGCATACCAACATACTAACATACAAAAATGCCAGCAGAATAGGCCTCATGGGCTTTTAAGTCTGCTCATTTGGTCAGTCCCCAACCTGGGAGCTGACCCTGCTGTTCCTCCACCCTCTCGGACTTCTCCCTTCCCAGTCCAGGGTATTCCCACTTTATTGGACTTTGCTTCCACAGTCCTTCCCCATACCTGTCCCACCCACTCTTGAACCCCCTCCACAGTCTCTGCCTCCACCAGCCTCCAGGGTAATGCATTCCATGGTTCTACTACCTTCTCAGTGAAGTAGCACCTCCTCCTTTCTCTCCTGAGTCTCCCCCTACAGCTTCCACCCATGCTGTCCAGTTGCCCCCTCCTTCCTTCAGAGCATCATGACTGTTCCTCCCCTATTTACCCCTTCATGTACTTGAAGACCTCTATAATGCCCCCTCATCCCTTCTCTCTTCCAATGTGTACATATTTAGCTCTTCAAACTTCTCCCCATAGGTCCTTTCTCCCAAGCCCCAGATCATTTTGGTTGCTTTCCTCTTGACTCTCTCCAGGAGTTCAATGTCCCTCTTTAAGTGTGACCTCCAAAACTGCATGCAGTACTCAAGGTGTGGCCTTACCAAGCAGTTATGCAGAAGACATATCACTTCCCTCCTTCTGGAGTGATTCTGCCTAGCGATGCATCCCAGCGTTGTGTTGGCCTTGGCCATTGCCCTCCTACAAGTCTCCTAGTTGTTCATCTTAACATCCACCACCCCAAGGTCTCTCTCAGCCATTCAGCCATAGTAGCAGTGCATTACAAAGCAGATATAAAATGTCAATTAGCAGCTCATGCAACAGATGTGCTGAGCAGTAACTGAAGCAAGAAATGTATAGCTGTCATTTTTTACATCCTGTTCAAAATGTGTCTTTGTACCTGTGGAGCCAAATGGCACAGTCACTGTGCAAAATCTCCTTTCAGATAATGAACTGATAGTGTCACTGTTCATGTGGTGGGGTCACAAAAAGTCCATGCTGAAAACATGGAGTGAAAATACCAAGAAACACCCAGGGCATTAGGGTTTCTGACCATAATACCCTGCACTGTAGGGACTGACAGGCATCAGGTGTGTGACTTGGGATTGTTAACAGTAATGCTCATGTCATTCCACCCCATCCCCACCCTGCAGCCAGTGACAGGTATTGAGGTGTGCCTTTGTCTCTTCAGCCCCCAAAGTTCACTCCATTCTCTTATACTGTACCCATTTCAGCATATTCATTATGGAATAGGGTGAGTGTAAAGTCTGAAAACCCCAAGGCAGACCTCGACTCTTGTCTGTGTCTGCAGGGTAGGATGAGGTGAAATGGCATGAGCATTATGGGCAATGACCCAAAGGCACACCCCAATGACTGTCCATGTCTGTGGGGTGGGGGTGGGGTTGGCATCACTTCAATACTTCACTGCCATTCCTATTCTGCCTGTCTGTCTGTGTGTCTCTCTCTATCTATATGTCTATGTAATTATCTATCTTTGTATTAATTGCATGCATCAATGTTTTTACCTTTTTCTAAAACAGACCTGCATATCACATTTGCCTGCACTCTGAGCACATACTTATGAAACTGTGCATATTTGCACTCCGCTTCTGTGTAGACCTCATACTTTCCTAATATTCCCATTATCACAAACATAACTACCTTGCCCTTATCAAAAGAGACGCCCTCTGAAAATTAATATTGCATTTTCTCTAACAGTCCATCATCATTACACCTGACTTCCTGACATCAGCACATTGCTTAAATACAACATACATCACCTCATGGACAAAAACCCTGTTTCTCTAAAAAAAAAAAAAAAAAAAAAAACTGTTAATAATCCCAAGGCTGAACATATGCCAGCCATTACTTTTTCATGTCCTGCCACCTTCTGTACCATCATGAGGATTTGCATCTGTTTCCATTGATGCTTTCCATTATTGGGATATGTGCAATTGTGTTTTTTTTTAATTTGGCTGTCTGGCCAATATCATCTGGGACAACACATACATCAGTGACATTTGCTCTGGGGTTCCTTTGTAAGCTTCCTATTCCTTCCATTAAAATATACACCTCCGCTGGCCCATCGGTGCAGCAATTGGATTTCTGTCTGTGACACCGGCAACCCGAGTTCGGGAACAGACTCAGGTCGCTGGAGGGCCGGCCGGAAGGAGAAGGATGGAGTGTCCGGGGACAGCTCTCCTTCTCTGGGGGAGAGGGCAGGGGATGCACACCGGCGTAGGCTGACTCCTGGCGGAGGCCGGGAGTGTAGCAGTACAGCCAGGGCTCAGTGTACAAGAGGGAGTGGCAGACATCAGCGTATGCCTTGACGTCAGGATGTCACTCTCCACAGAAAAACAGAAAAGAGCTGCCTGGTCTGCCGGATGATGGCTGCTGACTCCCCGCTGCCTCAGATGCCCCGACACCCCGGAATCCACCTCAGCAGCACCCAGGGACTTATTGTAGAGTGCACTGGTATCCCCCTCCTGGCACCTTCCCCTTCGGAGGAGAGGGACCCATCCGGCGAAGGGTTACGCCGGGCCACCCCTGGGTCGGCTGCGATCTGAGGTGAGTAGGAAGGGGGTCAGGGCGAGGAGGTCGGGGGGGGTCATGTGCAGCCAGAAGGAGTGGCAGGCCAGGGGCAAGGAAGGCAAAAAAAATGTACACCTCCATATATTTTCCTAATAATGTGTATGCCTTCCTTAGAACAGAAACTAAAACAAGTCTTACTACTTACAAAGCATTGTGTTGTTTCTCCATAGTGCCTTAACAATTCCACACAACTTCATTAACTTCATTATGCAGCCGTGGTGGATCTGACCAGAATTAATTTTTTTTGTGGAGCTGGTGATTTGTGAGCTGAGTCACTGTCTGCTGTTGAATCACCTGTGTCATTCTTGTCATTAACTTGCCATTTTCTTTTACATGACAGCAGCTCATACATATATGGCTGTAGAAAACAAGATGCAAATTGAAAAATGTAAAGCCCACCGCTACTTTCACTTTCAGACCCCTAAATACAAATGTTGTCCCTGTCTCCATGATTTTTCGATTGCACACTTTCAGCCATTTCTGGTAAGAACAGACAGACTGTCAGGAATCGAAGTTGTGAACATCGCTAATAATCTGTAGTCATGTGCTCATTGTGTCCGAATCTATCAGACCAGTGATACTAACTGGTGGTAAAAAAAAAAAATTAAAAAAAACAGAAGACACTTATTTTGAGCACAAATCATTTTATTCAGCATCAACATGTCAAAGTAAGCATGTTCATTATTGTAAGATTGAAAATCAGTTACTTTTTCTCCCATCTCCTTTCTCCTTTTCCCATCTATTGATAATAATATCTTGTGTAAACTCTTCAATTGCAAATAACTCAAACATGTTTTCCATCTATCTAGTCAATCCCAATTGTTATATTTTTTTAATTTAATATTCTGGATCTGAAAATCAGCATGTATCAGGCGGTAAAGATGGTCCTGTCAGAAATATGATCAGCTGTTCAGAGGGAGGTTATAACTGCTTGTTGGGAATAAGAAAATGCAGGATGAATAGAATTAAAAATCCCAGGACACCAACATAATAAGATGTAAATTATATAGGTATTTGACCTTTTTGAGGTATTGACAGGTAAAAGAATGTGTGCATGACAGTAAACTTTTAAACCATTGAAAACAACTGAGATTAAAAAGCTGTGATACGTGACTTCATGTTCTTATTTGCAACCAGTGGTTATAAGGTCCATCTGTACATCTGATCGTGTTTATGACAGGACCCTCTTCACTTTCTAATATATTCTGATTTTTCACAACCTCAATGTAAAATTTAGAAATACAGCAACTTACGTTGCCTAAATAGATGCAGAAAATGCTATGCTATGGTGATCGGCCACATATTCTTTTCAGGGAAATATAAAGAGATGTGTGATTCTGTCTCCTCAACTTTTAAAAAGAAGTAGAGCCTGCCAGAGCAGAGGGTACTGAGGGCTGCAGGCCAAAAAAACATGTAATAAAAAGGAAACCAGCTGAGTGGCAATGCCAACAGACATGGAAAGAAGGCATTCTGTAAAGCTCCCAGGGCAATATAAACAGTCATACTGTACTTCAAATGTTTGTGGTTATATGCACTTAAATTTATAACTCCTGTGCTATTCCTCCTGTTTTTCACTTTTTTGATGTCTCCATAATTTTACAGAAGTTGTTCAAAGTTTCAGTTGTGCCAAGCAGCTTCTATATTTTTTAATATTCCACGATGTGTGTCTGTGTGGAGGGGGGGGGGATTACACTGATGTCAAACAGGAATACATCATGGGATGTGCAGCCAGACAAGTTTAATTTTTGTTTCATCCTTATTTGTCATCATTGTCATTTGCCACTGTCATCACTGCTTTCACACAACTGACTGCACACAATGTGTCATTGATAATAGAAGAGAATACAATAATCGACAGCACTTTTGTTGACTGGCATTACAGCAATGGGATTTATGTTGACCACAAGTTGTGGTAGACATAAATCCCTAATGTCTCCCAGTCCTGTTTTTTCATCAGGGGGCTTCACCCTCCAACCACCCATGTGGTGGGCTTTGCCCCCCTGCACCCCCATACTAAGGATTATCAACTCCAGTTGGAGCTGATTTGGAGAGGGGGTGCAAGACTGGGAGACAGTGTGCCCCTGTCTCTGGTGCACCAACACAGCGACCTGTCGGGAAAGTGTTGATTTTGCTGACAGCAAGGTATGTCACTGTGTTGGTGTCACCATCGGGTCGGCATACCATACAAGGACTGGTCCAATTATTGTACCTGCCCCAGGGAAACGAGTACTCATTACATATATTTTTTTTTTTTTATGGTTTTGACTTATTTTTAATTATTAAGTAATCCATCAATTTAGGAGCAGCCTTATTTCATAAGCTTAATGGGGAGGGTGTAGACACATTGAGTGGAGCTGATGCCCCTGACAGACAAATAGATAAAATAGATACAATATCAGATATGATTTCAGACATTAGGAACAGTTCTCAGAGACAGTTCCCTGTAATATACAGAGAACTGTTTCCAGGAACTGTTCCCGTTGTATGAAATTGTATCTGATCTCGTATGTGAGTCATGTTTGATTAAACAGGACAGGAAATAAAACAAAATGATAAATCCAGTAACAAATGTGTCCCCTTTATGACAGGCCCCCTTCACTGATCAATACATTCTGATTTTCAGAATCTGAAAACACTATAAGCCACTCAGTGAGATTGCCCCACTGGTTGGCGTTTCACCACAATTAAGAGTCTGTCCCATTTATCAGAAGCCCATTGCAGGGCACGGGGTCATAGCACTATGTTAAAGTAATATACCCTACTGCCAATATAGCACGATACATTGCCAGTGGCATATGTCTGTGTTTCGAGGGGGGCTCTGCCCCTGCACCCCTGATACAGGGGGCTGTGCCCCCGAACCCCCCAACTAAAATAATCATCTTTGGGTGGGTGCTGGACACTTAATTTGTACAAAGTGTGAATAGAAGAAAAATTACGTGCATCTGGGACCGGGATTCGATCCCTGGTTCGCAGACGCACCACTTCCATTGCTGCCTATGGCTCATCCCATCGAGCCACAGCAGCTGCTCAGTGGACCTCATCCAAGCAGAGGACTTATCCTCTGCAAGGGAAAAAAGACATGGTGCACAACCATGCATAGATCCTTTAGCAGTTTTGCACCCCATCACTTTTCCTGCCCACCCTGTCTCTGATGCGCAGTTTTAGTGTGCGCCATTCTCTATTCGGCAAACTGACCCAGTAGGCCATTGCAGTAGGGTTTGTTAGATACCAGCTGCTGTTCCTGAGTCACTCTGTTTTTAATAAGCTTATTAGTTTTTTTTAACATATAACTCAGAATGCCTGCCATTTCTAACCCTATCTTTTAAATTTTAATGCAGTACACAGTATTAACTTACAGGTGATCACACTCATGTCATAACTCCCACCTCACAAAGTAACAGAGTCAGCATTTCTCTTCAACTTGGTACTGCCACTTAAACAGCGTTCGACCCCAGTAGACAGTAAAGAAAAATACACCCACTTGTAACTTTAACTAATTTTTGCAAAAAGGCTCCAGTAAAAAAGTTTCCACATCTCATCTTCCTCCCTCACAGCTGCTGCCCACCTCACTTAGTTAGGAATTACCACAGTTGTCATTTATTGTGTCTTGCTTTCACTCTCTCAACAACATTGTTGTCGAACAGCACACAGTGATCACAACATAGTGACTGAAGAAATGTGTCAAGACTCTAAACTTAAAGTTTAACTGTGCAGAGCATAACAAATTGTTTAATTTAATAGATTGCTATAGGCTTTTAAGTTTTTTGTCTTTTTTATTTGCATTGTATAAAGAGTTATTTGAGAGTGAAGCCTTGTGGCTCCTGTACAGATGCAGGATGCTCCATGGCGGAAACAGACAACTAATTACTATCATTGTTTTGGTTTTTATTAACTTCTCAAACCAAGAAAATGTATCTATGGGCACACGCTGTATATATTTTAATTTGTTTCCTCTGGAAACTATTGATATTCAGCGCCTGCAGGTTTAGAAGAACAGAAGAGCATGACAATCTCAAACACCTTCTCCATCCTCATCACTACAGTTTTCCCATCCTCAAAACTCATCTGCACATGTGGTACTTAAAGTACAGCACAGTTTTCTTTTCAGTTTCCCCATCCCCATTCCACACAGCATTGAAACTGTTCTGTGCAAGTGGTACATTAACTCCAAGCCTGACTGATGGAGCAGACTCCTTATGTGAAAACCCCAATTTTGCAAACCTAAATATCTTAAAAAATACAAAACTCCTAAGCATCAACCCCCTGTTGGAAATTTTTCCCCTCCAACCTACTCAGCCATACAAAATTTCACAATTCAAAGATTTAATGTTTTTTTTTTATCTAGACAAGTGCAAAAATTCAGAAAAAAACACCATTGAACTCAATGGAAAAATTATACCTTTTTCACACTTTAATATCTCTAAACATACTGAACCAATTTACATGAGACTTTCAGAGACTGTGGATTCTGCCATGTACAATAAACCTGAAAGTTTTATGTAAATCTGGAAAACAATCTTTCTGTAAGCAGCAAACATAAAATCATGTTTAACACAGAACTCACCAGCCACCTTAACTATAAGGGCACTACTGTGCCCTTACAATATACGTTACTAGTGTTTAAGTAAAGCTGGCCGGAGAACTGGTGGGTGTGATTAGGCACTATTCCTCTATGGTTAGCACATTATCCAATTCACAAGGCTATTCAGAGGCTGGGATATTGCCCTAGCTGTCTATGCAAGGGTATCTGATTAGAGCTGTGTGAACCACTAATGACTGACTTCATGAGCATTTCACATCTAATATAGCAAAGTTCACATTGTTTCATTCAAATTTGTGACTTCAACATGAAGTGTTGGCTTCCCTTAAGTCCTGTTGCTTTTTGCAAAAATAATTGAAAGGTGCACCTAACACAGTGCTATCCATCCTTATGCTCCCCACCCCTACAGATCCCTATATGATTGAAGTACCTCCTCATTGCAGAACCTAGCTCACACCCTCTCCATCCTAAAGGTCAGAGATGTGGTGCACAGGCAACTTTAGTTAGACTTGGGCCTGAAAATTTGGTTCAATATTATCAGTTCAGCCAAACCCCACTGGCTTCCATTGCAGTTATGGAAGGAGGTAAAACAGAGTGCAAATAGGGAGACAAAAAGCCTTGAGGTCAGCACTGAATATGAATTACTATAGCTTACTTGTGGCAGGTGTTGTTGGCATGCATCAGCAGTGCCAGTGTCTCAATAAGTAGCACACTAGATTCTGGGACCAGATGATTGGAAGGTCGTGGGTAGCCCCACACCAGGTACTTGGGGGAATACCAATAACTGACACTGTAGTGCAGCACAGGAGGGGTGCTGCAGTGTTGAGGTGTCCTCCTTCAGATGAGATGTGAAACCGAGGTCCCTTCTGCCAATCACTGGTCACTGCTCAGATAGAAGTTAAAGACCCCATGGCACATGTTGAAGAAGAGTAGGGAGATTTTTTATTAAAACCAAATACATATGGAAAAATCAAATCAAAACAAATCAAAGGGAATAAATACTTCAATATACCAAAATAATAAGAAAGTGAAAAAAAGAAGGTGGTTAAAGAAAAAAGTCATAATCATACAAGGTAATTTATGGAACTAAAACAAAAAAATACCTAACTAGACCTAGTCATTATGTCTGTGATATGCCAAAATTATTAATAGGAAAAATCCCATAGATTCTGGAATTTCCCAAAAGACTAACATTCAAACTCAGTAGTAAAACACTTTATGATAGTACAGATTATTACAAACAAAACTGTTGAGAAATCATCTTTTGATGTAAACCCAGCTAAAAATGTACCTTCCAAATATGATACTTGAAGCTAGCAAAAATTACCCACAAACTGCTTGGAGGGTAGTCTTTACTGGTTCTGTGTGATAATGGTGAAGGAAAATGGGTGAGGACAAAAAGGGTGGAGGGAAAACAGCGCAGCCACATAGCAAACAACAGTGCCACAGTGGCCTTTTCCTGGGGTCTATGCCCTTTTAACCCCCCCTTACTAAATATAATCAACTCCATGGGGACACAACTCAGGGAAGGGGAAAAAACATAGGTCTCCATTTTGGCAATCTGTGTTTTTTCCCACTTGCCCTATGTGGCCGCGTTGTCTTCCATCACCCTTTTTGTCCTCATCCCTTTTGATAGCACCATCATCATGGGATACTGTTTTTCCTCTCTGAAGGGAAACATGCCCAGAACCAGTATTTGATAAGCATTGAGAAAAGGGATTCCTTCCAATTTTTGGCCAGTAAATCCCAGAAATCTTGTATAAAATGACAGTCTATATATAAATGTGAGACAGTTTTACATTGTTGCAGACAGGTTTCCCTAGGACAGTAATGTTCCTCTATGGGCTTATGGTTGTTATTGCCCCAATGCCAAAGCATCCATGGCAGCTGAGTCAAACCACATCCCATATCCTAGCAGGGATGTGAGGATCTGTTAACTACTGGCAGACTTCCTTAGTGTGGTGCTTAGTACAAATTTGAAATTGGGGTCCCATAAAAGTGGCCGGTTGTAAAATTAAATAATACAGGCCCTTTCTGGATTCATGTAGCAATGTGGGTACAGTCAATTTCCACTTAAACTATTTCTTAATGGTCTGCTTGACATAATCTGAGACTTGGGAGAACTGATTCTTCCTTAAAAAAGCACGTAGTAAAAACAGCAATGGGGTAAACTGCTGGAGAGCCATGGAACCCAAGGTTTTTGTGTAGTGGGAAGAACCGGAGAAAAGTACCATAAATGAAAGTACTGAAGATAAAAGGTCATGGGATGTACCATATTTGAACAGTCTTGTGAGATGGAAAAATAAAAATTATCTCTTTTAATGGGTTTAAGGAGGCTGCCCCAGATCATCTGAAAAAAAAAAAAACTACATTAGGATGTTTCCAGTTTGGGGGGGAGGCATAACACAGATATAAAAAAATTAGTACAAGGAAACTTCTAACACCATAGACCCTCTTCTTTTTATGTTATCTCACACTTGTACACCAGCCAACATATTGCATTAGTAGCAGATTTGGAGGCTCGGTCACTGTTGGGTGAATGCAGGGCACGCATCAGTAGGTGCTTCCCTCATTCCCCAATAAGCCAGCATGCAGGTGCCACATGAGGAATACATAATGTGGTGAGCACATCTAAGAAAAGGACCACTGCAATGAGAGCCAAGCTCGTCATGCAGTGGCACCAAAACATGCCCTCCCTACATGCCTTTCCTGATGAAGCCCATCAATAAACATGGTGGTGCTGACTGCCACCACATGGAGAGATGACTTCAGGAGTGCCCAATCCCCCTGTCTGCATGCCCCAACCCACTTGATTTGCCGATGGGGAAGCCCATTCCCCGTCGGCATAATGCATACCCCATTTAAAGTGTGTACCGAGGGGGTGCCCAATTCCCCTTGGCATCATGTCCCCCCTTTCCAGTTTAATTTGCCAATGGGGAGCCCACTCCCCATCAGCATAATGTCCCCCCATTTGTTGTGTGCCAACGGGGGTGCCCAATCTCCCATCAACTACAGACCCCCCCCAAAAAAAAACACTCAGGTAGCATGCTGGGAGCCCAACCCAGCGTGCCAAATGTCCCTGTAAAATGAAAACAGTCCCGCAATTTTTTTCCCTCTAGTCCGGTGGCCCTCCCCCAACCTGCGCCCACTCTCTGCGCACCCTGCCTCCTCACACCCCCTCACCCCATACTTACCTGTGGAGCATGGTGCAATGATCTTCGGTGGACCAGGAACACATCTGCACTCTTCAAAGCAGACGACGAAATGAAGAAATGCTGGTAAGCTGTATAATGGCATAAACAGGGTTTTTTCAACTTAAGTACATATCTTGGGCATTTTTGGGAATTTTGGCACCAAATTTTCAACATGGGGTTATTGGGATCCCTCCTCACGAATTCAGTCACTGTCATGGCGTTATTTGATCCCAAAAGGTGATCTTGCTGTCACTGCACGGAATCGCCTTTCAGGACTGATTAACAAAATGACAGTGCCACTGTTCATGAGGGAGGCTCTCAAAAAGACTATGTTACAAATTTGGTGAAAAAATCCAAAAAATGGCTGTTTTATGAGTGTACGATGAGCAGTTTCCACACATAATGGTAACTTTGTGAATTTGTAATATTTTCACTCCAGATTTTCAACACTGCCATTTTTTCACACCTCCTTATGAACAGTATAGCTGTTATTTTTCACAGCCTGCCCAAAATGTGTTTCCACACCTGCGGTGCACAATGGCATGGCTGCTGTGGGAAATCAACTTTTGGGACAGATTAACAAAATCACAGCGCCACTGTTCATGAAGAGAGGTCCCAAAATGCCTATGTTTAAAATGTGGCTAAAAAATTCCCAAAAATAATTGGGTTACGGACGTATGTTGTGCAGTTTCTATGCATGCTAATGACTTCACCAATTTTTCATATTTTCACTCCAGATTTTCAATGTTGCCATTTTTTACACCTCCTCTTGAACAATACAGTTGTCATTTTTCACATCCTGCCTAAAATGTGTTTTCATCCCTGTGTCAACAAATGGCATAGCCTCTGCGCAAAACCACCTTTCAGCTAACAAACTAATTGTGCCGCTCTTCATGAGGTGGGGTCACAAAAAGCCTATGTTGAAAATTTGGAGTGAAAATACCAACAAATGCCTATGACGTTAGGGTCTCCAACTGTAACACCCCACCCTGTAGAGACTGACAGGCATCAGGGGTGTGACTTGGGGTCATTGGCTGTAATGTTCATGCCATTCAACCCCCACCCTCACCCTGCAGCCAGTGACAGGCACCGAGGTGTGCCTTGCAGTTTTCATCCCTAAAGTTCACTCCATTCTCCTATACTGCAACCTTCTTAGTGTATTTACTTATATAGTGGGGTAAGTATAAGGCCCAAAGACTCCAAAGCACACCATGACATTTGTCAGTGTCTACAGGGTAGGGTGAGGTAAAATAGCATGAGCGTTATAGCTAATGACCTAAAGGCACACCCCAATGCCTGTCAGTCTCTGCAGGGTGGGGGTGGGGTTGGCATCACTTCAATACTTCACTGCCATTCTTATTATGCATCTCTAACTCCTGCACTACTAATGCCAATGCCAGAGAGACAACATTCTGCATTGACAAAAGCTTGTTTGATATCTGGTTGCATTTCCACCTGTTAACTTTAGATTTGCAAAGTTTCACTAAGACTGACCAATTGTGCAAAGAGCAGGGGAATTATTTTTTATGTAAATGAAATCAAACAAAACAATACAGCAGATTTATTGAACGTGCATAACTGATACCATTATACAAACAACTGAATAATGACCAGGAGAAAAAACATTAATGTGCACAGAAAAAGTACAATCTCAAACAGATAACTACAGATACAATATCAGCACACCTAACTCCAAAACTTTCTCTAGTGCTGATAGATGAAAGTTAAACTTGTGAAAACCAACTACAGGCATTTCAGAGGCCTTGTTAATGCTTACAAGGTAAGAAACTGCATTTCTGACAATATATGTTCAGTACCAATCTGGTAATCTTTTCCACTACACTTTGAGGCATTGTGTGTCTTTTCTGTGTGGTCAGAGTTGCTTGCCACAAATAATATTTACAGATGACAAAACAAAGTTGGACAGTACTTTTATGAAATTTCTTCCACCTGACATGGAAGAGGCCAAGCATCACTTCCTGTTAAGTCATCTGTGTTCTCCACAATTTCCAGCATATGGGGCAATTAGTTATAAAGTGTTTCTCTTCCTCTAGAATTCCTGTTTAGGGCAGTTGTGGGTTTTCACATTCTTCTACACATTTGTTTTTAAGACTATCTCATATTGGTATCCTACCATTGATTCCCAACCACGCTATATCCTACATCTATGGAGGAAGATTAGGATTCACAAGTTGGGTTATCACCTTTGTTTCCATTCCGGAGGGACAGAATGTCAATATTAATAGGGAGAGAAATTTCAGTCCAGAATTAAATAATATTGTTGCCTTTGAGTATACAAGACTATCTCTGTACTGGACAAATTCTAGATCTGAAAGCCATCATGGTGGATACTAACCTTGATTTGGTGGCCTCAACAGAGTTGCAGTGCACTGAGCACAACGACTGGAACATGACTATACTTGGTTTCTCTCTGTTCAGGAGATACAGGGCAGGGAGGAGGGAAGGAAGGGTTGTACTACATTTGGTGGAGGGAATCAAGGCCACCGAGATACAGTGGCACCTGGAAGAAAAGGAAAGGCTGTAATTGCTGTGGGTCATCCTCGAGAGAGACTCTGAGACACTGATGTCTGTAATGGAGTATTGAATAGACCGCCAGCACAGGGAGAGAAGTTGGATAAGGTACTTGGGGAGGTTATAATCAGCATGGCAAATAAAAGAGAGGTGCTGTTAGTTGCTGACTTCAATCTACAAGATGTGGAGTGAAGCCATTCAGCTGTGGCTTTGGAAAGGAGAAGGGCCATCCTTGACTACCAACAAGTGGCTTTTCTCTGGCAGCTAGTCAAAGAACCCACCAGGGACAGAACAGTACCTGATCTGGTGCTTACAAACAGGAACAACATTGTAGATGTTACTGAGGGCAGTTCCGTAGGTATAAGCAATCACCATACAGTGTGGTTTAACATATAGACAGGAACAGAGGCAAACCAAATAAGGATGAGGGTCCTGGACTTTAGGAGGGCAGATTTTAAAGAAATTGGAGACTGCATCATAAACTGCCTTGTTTTTTTTGGGGGGAGGGGGATTTCTAGGGACAGGTAGAGGCACAGTTTGGAAAAATAAGAGAGGGCATAATTAAGGCAACATGCCTCTGCTATGAAGAAAGTCAGTAAAAGCAGAAAGAAAAAGAGATCTTTATTGTTCTTTAGGGAAGTTGCCAAGGTGGTAAAGAAAAAAATGGTTGCATTTAGGAGGTATAAGGAAACACAGAGGAAGGAGAACAAAGGGGCATACCAAGTAAAACAGAGGGCTTTAGAAAAGATCATGAGGGATCAAAGTCACAGACAGAGGAAAGGTTAGCCAAGGGGGGGATAAGATTTTCTTCAGATATATAAGTGAAAAGAGGAAAGCCAGGAAAGGGATAGTGAGGATTAGAAGAGTGAAAGTAGGAGAATGCACAGAAAAAAATGTCATCCTGAACAAGTACTTCTGTTTAGTTTTCACAGTGGAGGGAGAGATGGTTCACCAGCAAGAAACAGGAATGAGAGATGTACACAAGTCCATTTTCAGAGGAGAGTCTTGAAGGGACTGCACTCAAGGGTACTAAAGGAACTCAGAGTGGTGCTAGCTGTCCTACTGACAGTCTTATTTACCAGTTTACTGGAAACAGTCATGGTTCCAGAGGACTGAAGAAGAGCTAACATGGTCCATCTTCATAAGAGTGGCAGCAGGTAGGAGGCCAGCATCTATAGTCAGTATGGCTCACTTGGTAGCACATCTGCCTGTGGAGCAGAAGGTCGTGGGTTCTCATCCCACACCGGGATTGGACTTGCACCTAAAATGCTGGCATCTAACTGCAATGTTAGAGAGGTGCTGTACTGCTGGGGTGTTCCATCCTTCGGATGAGACATTACACCAAGGTCCCTTCTACCCATCCTGGTGCTGTCCTGGTGGGTGTCCAGGTGAAAATAAAAGAACCCAGGGCACTCTTCAGAAAGAGTAGGGGACATTGCCAGTGTCCTGGCCAGCATTCCCCTTCCCATAAACTGGTTCATGCAATTGTCCATGCTGTGTGTGGGTGTTGATGTGTGAAATAGCCGCCACTACACATTCAGTCACTTCACTACTGGTCTAGCATTGCTTGTAAAGCACTTTGGGATACACTGTGTATGAAAAGCATTATATAAATGTTGATTCTTCTTCTTCTTCATCATCATCGTCTTCATCATCATCGTCTTCGTCGTCTTCATCGTCTTCGCCTTCTTCTTCTTCTTCTTTACTTGTCTGGGGTGGAAATCAATGGGAATCCTGCTAAAGTAAAGACTGGCAAAGTATCTTGAATCCTATGGGATTCAAGACCACATGTAGCATTGATTCATGGGGGGGGGGATAATGCCAGAAAAATCAGATTTCTTTGACTGGTTGACCACAGAAACAGATTATAGGAGAGCAGTGAACGCAGCCTATTTGAACTTTAACAAGGCCTTCAAAACTGTGCCTTACAGGAGGCTAATAAATAAATTAATCAGCCTAGGTATGGAATCCAAAGTTGCCAAAGTGGCTAATTGGGTTATAAACAGGCTAATGGAGATAAAAGCATGTTCCTGCTGCTTGGAACCACTACTTCCCGCTGTGATATCATAGTCCCCCACTGTGAGAATAACAGGGAAGCCACAAGCTGAACCCCATGAGAGCAACCAGCTAATTTAATTACTGAAAGTTTCAGTATAGATAGAAATTAGAAATGTGCTGTTTGAGGGGGGTCACATGATGCAAATGCCTGCATAATACCCTGACTGCTTGGCTCCAGCCTCCCATCTCTGTTTTTCAGCTAATTACCAGCTTGAAAGTTTGTGCAGTACACGTACTTTACAAAAGATTCCTGCCTAAAGTGCCAGAGGGGGAAAAGACTCCGATCTGGAAGTAAATGGAAAAAGAAATGCGAAGAACCTACGTGAAACGCACTCTGCCTGTCTCTCCAGTGAAGGCCCTGAAGAAAGCCAGGGCCTCTCCAAGTGCTGGGGACTCAAAAGTTGAAATGGACCCCATGGAGAATGAACCATTAACACTGGCAAGATTTCTAGCAGAATTTAAACCTTTTCGAGCAGAACTTCACGCAGCAACCGAGGAATTAAAGTCAGTAACCCAGGCACTGGAGGACTTATCTAGGCATACAAGGGATAATGAAGCCAGATCACATCTATAGAATCCCGTACAGCCAAACAGGAACTGGAGATGGCGGCCCTCCGACAGAAAATGTCCAGAATGGAAGCAAAAATTGAGGATTTGGAAGGGGGGAGCAGATGTAACAATGTAATCATTATAGGTCTGCCAGAGAAGGAGGAGGGGGCTGATCCTATATCGTTCATACAGAGGCTCCTGTTAAAAGTAGCTGTCCCATCACCATTTGGCCAGACCTATACCATAGAATGAGCCCATCAGGGTCTGAGAGCAATGCCACCATCGGGCGCCCCCTGCCACATACTTTAATCCTCCGATTCCTGAATTATCTTGAAAAACAACACGTTCTCCTCAAGATTAAGGTGCTCAAAGAAATTTCATAGGAGGTAGCCACCCTAAGGATCACCCAAGATTTACCTCTTTCGGTTCGGCAAAAACGCACAGAGTACCACTCGATAGTGGTGAAGATGAGCGCCTCCTCTACCCGATTCCGTAAAGGTTACCCAGCGCTATTACAGGTTCTTCTGTATGGATCATGGGTTAGTTATGAGGATCCGCATGCAGCACTGGCAGGTTTAAAAGCAGCACTTCCTGATTTGTTCAAGTGAGCCAGAGAATCTTTTATGCAGGGCAGAGTGTTAATTTCTGGGTTGTGGAGCAAGGTTCTTCTGATGACAGTGCAACTCATCATTAGTAAGAAGAGAGGGAATACCCATATGGCAGATTGTCAGATCCTGTTTGAGGTATGTGTCCACGATAGACTACAGATGCTAACCGGCGATCTCCAAGTGTCTTGCTCTGTGAGGAAATGGGCAAATGAGCTTTACAGCGCTTTGCAGGACAGACTCATCTAGACTTGGAATTTTATCAAAGTGGAATGGCATAATTCAAAAACTGTACCTGTTAAGGTACGATTCTCCCACAGCATTTTCAGGTTTGGCTACACTTAATCTCAGTAGCAATACCTATGTCTAACCACTAGAGCATGCCAGACCCCCGTTGCTGTTTACAATGTGTGCACTTACATTCTGAAGGATGGGCTTTTGACAGCTGGTTTTGCTGCCATAATCCAGAATCTTGCCCATTATTTTCACAGAATAGGCCATTTACTTTCATGCAGGACTGTTTATGGGTGTTGGTTAAAAATGTGAAAATGTCTGCCTCTTCTTCTTTTTCTTTCCTTTTTTCTCCCTAGGAACCGGAGACAGGGCTCCTGAAAAAATAGCAAAAGTTTTGTTTTTTCTTCTTCTTCGGGTAATAGATGGATTATGCATATACGGGGATAGTCTAGAGGGGGGATCCATGGAGACAAATTGATAGTGAATATTGGGAATTTAACTGTTTGAATTTAAAGCATGTAACAATACATTGGAGAAAGGGATTTTCAGTTGCTTATAAATCCCTGTATTTATTGCGAGTGTAGCAATAGGTTATGGCTCAGAATAAAGAGGGCTCAATTTTGTTTTTTGTTCCTTTCCCTCTCCAAGAATATCCCCACAAGGTAGCTAGGAAGGCTTATGAATCAATAATTGTAGGGACGGGGGGGAGGTCTGGGCCGAGATCAGGACGGTAAGTGCATTTGTCATCTTGGACCATAACGCTTTTCAGTTGGGAGGGTGAACACAAGTGGCAGCATGTTCTGGGAGGGGGGAAATGGGATTAATTATTATTTGGGGAGTTATAGGGGCTCAGTATAGTAGAAATATGGGCACTGGTGGGAAAGAGAAGGGAAGGGGGGAGGGAAATGCAGGCAGAAGATTTTGGGAAACTGTCAGATTTCGCGTTCCTCTATAAGTATTGAAATCCAGGATTTGACTACACCTAATAAGGTATTATATATATTCAACATTCAGCTACTAAATGGGTAGTCTCTGTGACTTTATTACGTGGAATATTAATGGAACCAGAAATAACACAAAAAGATACAAGCTGTTGAAGCACTTACAAATGCAAAAAGAGAAAATGATTTGTTTACAGGAAACTCATTTGCTTGATTCAGAATCCTCATTGTTTAGGCGCAAAAGTATAGGGCAAGCGTATATGGCTGGATCCAGTACAGCCAGCAAGGGAGTAGCTATCCTGATCACAAGACAAACCCCGTTCACTTGCGAAAAAATTATTAAAGATTCCTTGGGTCGGTATCTGTTCATTCTGGGTATTTTATATAGATCAAGAGTGATAACTGGCAGTGTTTACGGTCCAAATGCGGACATGCCCAGTTTTTTCGTAGATCTTTTAAAGACCTTGTTCCCCTTTGTCCATATTCCGATGTATTTAGATGGTGACTGGAACTTACCATTTGACTCAGAATTGGACAAAGATGGCAGAAGAAGATATGCCTAACTCCTGCTCAAAGAGCTTTAAGGGACCTGGTGGACAATGTTGGACTATGTGACCCATGGAGGGTTTTTTATCCCTCACACAGGGAATACACTTTCACTTCGGCTGTGCATAGCTCCAGATCTAGGATTGATTATTTTTTGGTTAGCCAATCAGCCCTCCCAGGATTGTCACAGTGTACAATACTAATGGGATAATTTCAGACCATTCAATGGTTCGCTGCTCAATAAATCTATCCCCTAATCTTCCCAGACAAACAATCTGGAAACTGAATAATCAGTTATTACGCTCCATGTTAATTAAAAACAGTATTATTCATATAATAGAACAATATTAAAAGGTAAATTTAAACTCGACTGGTAAAGGGGACATGGAATGGAGTGTGCTGAAATGTGTTCTACGGGGAGAATTAATCAGAATGGCAGCAGAAAGAAAGAGAAAGAGGGAGAATAAAGCCACAAATTTACTCAGACAAATCAGAGAAATAGAGTGCATCCTCTCCGGGAACACACCCGCAGGTATTAAAGAAAGGATAATTGGAATAAGAAACCAATACAGTGACATTTTGAGGGAGATAGCTGAATATGCCCTTCTTAAGACAAAAGCTTGGTACTTAGACCAGGGGGAAAAGGCAGGACACTTGCTGGGAATGAGATTAAAACGGGAAGAATCATCTAAGACAATACAGAGTATTACATCCCAGCGGGATGGTGAGATTAAGACCCAGCAAAAGGATATTATCCTGGAGTTTGAAAACTATTACAGGGAACTGTATAGCCTGATGAGTTCCAGACCCACAAAGGAAGAGGTGGAAAGCTACCTCTCCTCCTGTTCACTACCTTTGCTGCCATCCGAGATGGGAGGTGAGCTATCCTACCCCATTTCAGAGGAAGAGATCGTCACAACAATAAATTCACTTACCCTGGACAAAGCCCCAGGCCCCGATAGGTTTTTCCCCAATTTTTATAAATGCTTCGCCACCCAGCTAGCCTCGGGGTTAAAAAGATTATTTCATTGTATATTTAACTCCGAGAAGGAGGACAAGCATCTAATTGCAGCTCTCATTATTACATAGAAACATAGAATTTGATGGCAGATAAGGACTGCTTGGCCCACCCAGTCTGCCCATTTCCCTATCTAATGGATAAGCTGCAGATCCTAGTTAACCAGCAGCCTACTTCTTCCTACCCCCACCCCCTAGAATTGCCTTATGACTGTCCCATGCATGCTTGAATTCCACCACTGTTCTTGACTCCACAACCTCCTCCGGAAGGCCGTTCCATGCATCCACAACCCTCTCTGTGAAAAAATACTTCCTTAAATTACCTCTGAGCTGCCCTCCCTCTATCTTCAAATTGTGCCCCCTTGTTCTTGCACACCTCTTTTTTTGAAAGATGCTACCCTCTTGGACTTTGTTGATTCCCTTGAGGTACTCAAAAGTTTCTATCATGTCCCCCCTCTCCCTCCTTTCCTCGAGGCTATACATATTAAGCTCCTTAAGTCTCTCTTCATATGTATTCCAGTGCAGAACCTGCACCATTTTAGTTGCCCTCCTGTGGACAGCCTCCATCCTGTCTATGTCTTTGCGGAGATTGGGTCTCCAGAACTGCACGCAGTACTCCAGATGGGGTCTGACCAGCTGTCTGTACTGAGGGATAATAACTTCCTGTTTTCTACTGGTGGTGCCTCTCCCTATGCATCCCAGTATCCCCCAGCCCTCCTTGATGCCCTCTCACATTGCTTGCCCACCTTTAGGTCATCTGATATGACTACCCCCAGGTCCCTTTCCATTTTTGTTGTTGTTAGTATCTCACCCCCCATTGTGTACTCTTCTCCTGGGTTTTTGTTTCCCAGGTGCATTACCTTGCACTTTTTAGCATTGAATCTAAGCTGCCATACATTTGACCATTCCTCTAACCTTGCCAAGTCCCTTCTCATCTTTCCACCCCACCTTGTGCATCAACTCTGTTGGAGATCTTTGTGTCATCTGCAAAGAGACATAGTTTTCCATCCAGTCCCTCTGACATGTCGCTTATAAAGACATTGAAGAGGACTGGTCCTAATACTGAACCCTGTGGTACCCCACTAGTAACCCCTCTTTCTTCAGAGTGGACTCCGTTTACTATTACTCTCTGTGTCCTATTCTCCAGCCAATTCTTTACCCAGGCTGTCATCTTGGGACTCACTCTAAGGCTGGCTAACTTGTATATTAATCTTTTGTGTGGGACTGTGTCAAATGCCTTGCTAAAGTCTAGGTAGGCCATGTGCACAGCCCCTCCCTGATCTACTACTTTGGTCACCCAGTCAAAGAAATCTATCAGATTCATCTGGCAAGACCTTCCCGCTGTGAATCCATGCTGCCTTATGTCCTGTGCCCCTCTGGCCTCTAGATACTCGACAATTCTTTCCTTCAGAAGTGATTCCATCATTTTCCCTATCACTGAGGTTAAACTAACAGGTCTGTAGTTTCCTGCTTCTGCCTTGCTCCCACTTTAGTGAAGGGGGAATCACATCTGCCCTCTTCCAGTCCTCGGGTACCACCCCATCCTACCATGATATGTTAAAGAGGGTAGTCAGTGGTGTCACTAGTTCTACCCTTAGTTCTTTTAGAATTCTGGGATGAATCCCATCAGGCCCCATTGCTTTGTCTACCTTCAGTTTTAAGAGTTCTTTCAGAATCCTTTCTTCTGTAAATGGGCTGGTATCAACTTCTGTATCCAGAGTGTTTCTATTGTTCCTTTTAGATACCTCCCCCTCTTCATTTGTAAATACTGAGCAAAAATATTTGTTTAGTATCTCTGCCTTTTCACAGTCACCCTCAGCCCACTCCCCTCCCCTTTATTAAGCCTCACTATCCCTCCCTTGGTCTTCCTTCGCTCCCTGATGTACCTATAAAAGGTTTTATCCCCCCTTCTTTACTGAGTTGGCTATCTTTTCCTTGGTTTGGGCCTTTGCTGTTCTGACTGCCTTCCCAGCTTCCTTTTGCTTTAACTGATACAGTTCTCTGTCCTGCTCCTTCTGTGATTCCTTGTACTTCCTGAATGCTTTCTTTTTCTCTTGAACCTTCACTGCCACTTCCTTTGAGAACCATAGCCGTTTCTTACATTGTTTTGTTTTGTTTATTTGCTTCACACAAAGGCTTGTTACCTCTCTGATGGCAGTTTTTATTATTCCCCATTGTTCTTCCACCCCTCCTTCCTGCCCATTTGCTAGTGCATTCCTTAGGCACTCACCCATTTTGGCAAAGTCAGCCCTCCTGAAGTCCAGTACTTTTGCCTTTGTATGGCTTGACTCACTTGCTGTGTTTATTGTGAACCATACTGTTCGATGGTCGCTAGTTCCCAGATGGCTACCCACTTCTACATCGGTGATTCTCTCTCCATCTCCATTTGAGAGAACCAGGTCTAAGATTGCTCCCTCTCAAGTAGGTTCCAATACTAGTTGTCTAAGGCATGCCCCCTGTAGGGCATCTAGAATAACCTCACTCTTCGAAGTGGCTGCTGCAACTGCACTCCAGTTAACATCTGGCATATTCAGATCCCCCATCAGCAATATCTCCCCTTTTTCTGACATTCTAAGGATACTTTCTATCATTTCCTTGTCCATTTCCTCCCCTGAGATGGGGGTCTGTATACAACTCCTATACGGATTGTGGTGCCATTGCCTATCTCCAAATTGACCCACAGTGCTTCTTCTCCTCCCTGTTTACTCTTTTGTTCTGTTGCTTTGATTCCTTCCCTTATGTAAAGAGCTACTCCTCCTCCTCTTTTACCCTCCCTGTCCCTCCTGTGGATAGTGTATCCTGGTACGCTTACGTTCCAGTCATGGTTTTGTGTGTACCATGTTTCTGTGAGTGCCATGATATCTAGATGTTCCTCCTCCATCAAGGCCACTAATTCAGGAAGCTTGTTACCCAGACTATGGGCATTGGTACTCATTGCTCTCCATTTTTTTGATGGCTTTACCTTCTGTTGCAGCATCCCCCACTAACCTTTCTACCTCGGTCTTTTTCTCATTTAGTACCCTGTTTTGTCGGAGAGCTGGGATTTTCCTGCTGCTTATCAGTGCCTCCCCCCTTGACTAGTTTAAAAGCTTGCCAATGAAGCATTTAAACCGATTGCTCAAAAGACTTGTTCCCTTCCTGGACAGATGCAGACCATCCTGCCAGTATAGGCTGGTGTCCCTCCAGGTAGAACCCCAGTCCCCAATGAAGCCAAACCCCTGTGTTCCACACCATTTTTTCAATCAATCATTAAACTGCATGGTGCAAAATACCCTTGCTTCACCCATGCCATTGACAGGCAGCACCTCTGAGAAGGATACTGTGTGTGCTACTTGTCTTAGGCCCCTCCCCAACTCTACAAAGTCCTCCTGCACTGCTCTAATCTCTTGATGAGCCAAGTCATTTGTCCCTAGGTGGACAATGATGTCCAGCTCAGATTCCCATGCAGCTGTTCTCATGATTTTGAGGATGTGCTTCCTGTCCCTCCAAGCCATGGCACCAGGCAGGCACCTTACTTCAGTTTTCCCTGCTCCCCCCAGTTCTATCCCCCTAATAATTGAGTCCCCCACCAGGAGCTGCTTCCTTTCCCTGTGGTGTCCTCTGCCTTCTTCCTGTGGGCCTCCCTTGTGACAGTTGTCCTCAGCCTCCTTAGTCTCCTCTGTGGGTGCATCCATAGGGGAACTATACTCCCCCAGAATGGTGTATGGATTGTGGAGTGGAACAACTGACTGGGTGTGCCTCTGTTCCACCATCCTCACCCTCCCTAAGCCCACTGTGGTCCAACTGCTGTGCTTTCTTCGCAACCTCTGAGGTAGTGGTGGTGGCTCTGGTGCTCCCTGGATGGGGGAGGTTCCCTTCCTACTGTCCAGTGTGGCCTGGGGGAAGGTTCCCTTACTACTGTCCAGTGTGGCCTGAAGACAGGCAACTTCCTCCCTCAGGGCAGAGAGTTGTCTTCAAATAGGGCAGCATCTCAGCCTCCAGAAAGACTCCCGGAAGACTGTTGCCCCACAGCCATTACATTGCACTACTCCCCACATGTTTATCTACTTTGTGTGTGTGTGTGATTGGTTTGTTATATAGAAATATATATATTATACAATGTGTATGCTTATATTGTCAGTGCAGTGTGCTAGAGAGGATATGACAGTGATATGCACCTTGCACTCTTGAGGAAATGATGTCAGAACCCCAGGTATAAAGGAACTATTTCAGGGGTTGGGCCTAAACTGTGCCCTCATGAAACAATCAGCTAAAAGCTCTGACCCACCGCTGCGATGAGTGCCTTCCTGTCAGCAAGATGTCCTACACAACAATTTGACAGAGAAAATACCCTGCTAATCAAAGAGAGAAAAATCCAGACATCCAAGTCAGACACAGGTAAACCTCCCCAGCCCCAAAACAGCCTGGTGATTTGTGCTCTGAAAGCAGTCAGCCCCAAAATAAGTCAGCTGTACACCAGGACAGACACAGTAAACAGTATTCCATCCCTCAGGGTTTTAACTCTTCCTGCACTGAAAATCTTAACAATTGTAACAAAAGTAAAGCAAGATCCACCTCCCTCTGTTGCTTGAAAGACTGTCATTCCTGATAATTCTAAGTTCCTTATTACACCTTTCAGTTAGAAGTAGCCTCCACCTGCAGAATATCTGCTACAAACCAAAGACAATTGTAAGGTTCAACTCCCTCTGTTGTGAGCACAACTCACTTTCTTGCAAATCCCATGTTCAGTATTGCAGCTTCCAGCCAGAGGTAGCTTCACCTGAAGAATATTAGCTGTTATTATTATCCCTAAAGAAGGGAAGGAGCCAGACAAAGTGTCCAGTTACAGGCCCATCTCATTAATAAATTATAATGTTAAGATCTTAGCAAAAATCTTGGTGAATTGTTTAGCTAAAGTAATGCCCTTACTAATCCACAGTGATCAGGTAGGCTTCATGGCAGGCAGAATGGCCTCTGACCACCTACGTAAATTGGATCATGTCTTCTCTGCATTCAGGGATCATAGTTTTCCCTGCGGTTTGATCTCAGTGGATGCAGAGAAGGTGGTTGACAGGGTGGACTGGCAGTTCTTATTTCTGACTATGGTGAAATTTGGTCTTCCCCTTCCCTTCATCAAGACTGTTTTCTCCCTATATAGTCAACCGAGTGCACAGATTTATTGTAACAGTGTCTTTTCTTCAATATTTCCCCTGTGCTGGGGAACCAGACAGGGATGTCCCTTATTACCCCTTCTTTTCAACCTTTATTTGGAACCTCTCCTGACAAAAATCAGGCAGGACCACAAGGTCCAAGGCATTGAAGTAGGTTTGTATGAATTAAAACTTTCTGCCTATGCAGATGACATTCTTCTCCATCTAACTCACCCCAGTAGTACCATACCCATAGTTATGGGGTTATAAAGGAGTATAGCAGGTTGTCCAACTATAAAATAAATAGAGGCAAAACGCTGGTATTCCCACTGAACTCCAAATTATTCAAGTCAGAAGTCATGGCATTGGGCCTACAATGGAACCCGCACACGCTCAAATATCGTGGAATAATATTGGCGAGGAGCGACTCCAAAATGGTGAAGTTGAACTTGGATTCAATTAAGGACACTATTCAACAAGACCTCTTAAGGTGGGCCAGACTCCCAATGGGGAAGTGTGAGCCTAAGGAAAATGAATGTGTTACCCAGGGTGTTTTATCCTCTAAACATGCTGAACTCTTGGCTGCCACTAAGTTGGTTTAAAAACTTACAGTCAATAATATCAGCCTTTATTTGGCAAGGGAAAACCCCACATAGAGCCTAGTATAGAATGGCTGCCCCCAGAGAAAAAACTGGTCTACGATTACCACACATGGGATTATATTACTGGGCAAGTAATTCCAGTAAATATTTAAAGTGGCTGATAACCCCCATAGAGGCCTTTTCAATACGTTATGTCCCTTCATGGGTCAGATTAGAAATGGACTTAATCAAGGCATCCGGTATTGATCTGATCTCCCTCCTTTATACCTAACAGAAGTCTCTTCCCACCAACTTACTTTCCACCCCATTAAAAACATCCTTAAGAATATAAACACAGTTATGCTCATTTTTAAAATATTCCCCCAGTAAAGATAGGCACCAACTTCTGTGCCGAAATCCAAATTTAAAAATAGGGGGGAAAATGATTCAGGAATCTTGGCTTCCTGAACTAAAGAGCATAAGAATAAAAGACCTTTTTCAGGAAGAGAAGTGTCCCTCAGCCGTAGCTCTACTCAACAAATATCAGATTGGCACATGTCAAATATTTAAAATTCACCAGCTGAGACATTTACTAGTACAATCACTTCGGAAGCTTGGCACACCTCAGTCATGCGATGGATTATTTGAAGCCCTTGCTCAGAGTGTATGGGAACCACGTGTAGTTTCCAGATTCTATAATAGACTATTCAGTCAAGCATCTCAGGACCTTGAGGGTACGCCCCATTACTGGAATACTTTTTAAGGAGGACCAGTGAGGGATTGGGATAAAATCTGGCAAAATACCTATAGATACATAACCCAAGATAGACTGAGAATGATGCAATTTCAATTTCTAAACAATATGTTTTGGACCCCATACAAATTACATAATATCGGCCGTATTTCTGACCCAAACTGTAATAAGTGTCACCAACAGGAAGGGACATTATTCCAAATTTTCTGGGAATGTCCAATGGTCAAATCCCTGTGGAATATGATCAAGGAAAGAGCAGATGCACTGCTGGGGCTCGAACATCTTTTTAGCCCAGAGGTTTGCTTACTGGGGGATTATACTGGGGTTACAGTAAAAATCAAAAGGTATTATATGGCTATCATATCATCGTCACTCAAAAAGGTAGTACTGAAACATTGGGTAGATGGTGCCCCAATCTCCTACACAGAGTGGTTGCAAGAATTGTTTTTTAATTTGCACATGGAGAAATTTAGTGCGAATAGAAGGAAATGTCTGCCGAAGTATCGCAAGATATGGGAAAAATTACATGTGTTGTACATACTCCAGTCAGGTGTATATACAACAGGGGAACATGGCTAAGATGGTTGGTGTTCAACAGTATTCTTTCCACAATAATATTCTGTCTGCAGGGGAGGGAGTTAGAAGGGAGGGGAGGGTTTTGGGGTGGGGAGCAAGGAGCATCTTGTTAGAGTTTATACTATGCTCACTGAGTTAATAGAATGTATTTACTTTGGAATGGCTTATGTATATGCATCTTGCTTTGTAATGGATAACATTTGAATAAACTTGAATTTAAAAAAAAAATAAATAAACAGGCTAATGGATAGGTGACAGAGGGTGGTGGCTAATGGCACTTACTCTAATTTTTTTAATCTTATTTCTATTTGTATGCCCACCGTGGCAAAACTGGTGGGGGCATTCTGCTGCTGGCTGTGCCTGCCCAGAGAGCAGCAGGCTCACTTGCATGATGGGGGATCCAGTGTGGCTGTGCACTGACCAACCAGATGGCCTCCCCATGCCACTCCGAGCTGGGCTGGGCTCGGACCCCCCCAGTGTGATTCCATGACAGTACTCCAGGCAGGGCACAGTGTGGCCATCAAGCGACATGGTTGCACCCAGCCATTTTTCCTCTTTAGACCCCCTGGAGTGCAGATGTGCAATGACGTCAGAGGCATAACGTGCCGATGTCTGCTGCACTCCACCCCTGATTGCACCAACTCTAGTAGTGCCCCCAATCAGCACCAGGGACTGCTACAGAGCAGTGAAAACCCTCAACCCTCCCATGGATAGGAAAGCAGTCCTCCGGATGCTCAATCCTATCCCTCCCATGCCGACCCTTGACAACCTGGGTGCGTTTCCGAACCCGGATTGCCAGCGAGGTGTGAGGTGTGGCGTCCAGTGCCTCAACCCTCAGCACCACCAGGCTGGCCAATGGCACTTACTCTAATGATGGAAGAGTGACCAGTGGGGTGCCAAAGGGCTCAGAACTGGAACTGGTGCTCTTCAATGTTTTTATTACTGACATTACAAAATAATTGGAAGGGAATGTATTCCTTTTTGCAGGTCAACATCCACAGTAGGGTGGATACTAAGGAGATGTTGGAAAGAATGCACAGGGAACTTGGGAAACTTGAGGAGTTGTCAAGAGCATGGCAGTTGAGGTTCAATGCCAAAAAATACAAAATCATTCACCTAGGGTACAGAAACCCAGGAGCTAAGTATAGGATTGCGACTGGGGAGACTCTGACAGTCACTAAGCAGGAAAGGGCCTTTTGGATTATCATAACTGATGACCTCAAAGTGGTATGGCTGTGAAACAAAGCAGTGGATAGGACTAGTAGGATGTTGGGAGGCATAGGGAGGGGTACCTCCAGCAGGAGGAGAAAGGTGGTGTTGCCATCATATCACTCATTGATTGGACTCCTCCTGAAGTACAATGCCCAGCTTTGGAGACCACATCTCAGAAAGGACATAGAAAAGCTGGAGGCAACCCAGAGGAGGGCAACTAAACTGGCACAGTGATTTCACAAGAAGCCTATGAGGAGAGACCATGGGATCTCAGTATGTGCACCCTGGAAGACGGGAGACCAACAGATGATATTGTAGAGACCAACAAGTATGACACAGTGGTAAACAGGGTACAGGAGTGGAGTCTTTTTCAAATGAGAATGAGCACCAGAACTAGGGGAGTGCAATGAAGAATGGGGGGGGTTTAAGAGGTATATGAGGCAACAGTACTTCACTGAAAGGGTGGTAGATGCTGGAACAGTCTACCAGCAGAAGTGGTGGGGGCTTTAAGCATGCATGGTACAGATATAAGGGTACATTAGTAAATAGGAAGGGATGAGGGACGGTTGCCGAAGACCATTTAGAGACTGAGGAGACAGATTAGCTAGATAATATCTGGGCAGAATGGGTGGGTCAAGCTGTCCTTTTTGGCTGACAAATTCTGTGTTTCTATAAGTTATTTCTCTCATAATGGGGATCAGTCTACTCACCTACAGTCCTTGGAAGATCACATTATATAATCTGGTATCCAGTTCCTAAGCATGGGGAAAATGTGACTTCGCTGTAGATTTCACAGACCTGCCCGAAGTGTGGATCTTGAGTCCAGTGGCGTACTGAGGAAGCAGCTACTTGTAGTGTGGCCAATGGAGGGATAACCAGTTGACATGGAGTAGCGGGGCTGCATCAGCAGGTAAGGAGCCAGACAAGCAGCTGCAGGAAGGACCAGGGAGCCAAGCCAGAGCTCTAGGAATATCTGCAAGATTTTTCTCCCAACTGCACTCTCCACACCACCACCAATATTAAATGGATCACTTAGCTTGCCCATTCTAGGATAGCACCAATAGGAGACGTGCAGGGGGAGGTGTTCCCAGGATGACCTTCAACCCAACCTGACTGGCAAGCCTGAAAACTCGGCTGGATAATAGGCCCAGAGGCTGGAGAGAGGAGCAGATTAAAAGTACTGTACCAACTAACTTTATAGGAGCTATCATGGTCTGGGAGCCCTAGGCTTTGATTATATAGGCTGTGTGGGGTCTACATCTTTGGGGTCATTCACATGTGCTGTATTGGGGTTACTCCTTGAGGGGTTAAAGTTTGAGGGTATTTTCTTGTTGTTGGGACTGCTCCTTGAGGGGATAAAGTTTGGGGGTACTTTCTTGTTGTTGGGGCTACTTCTTGAGGAGATGAAGTTTGAGGGCAATTTATAACTATGAAGAGAGGGTGGGGGATCGTGCTGAGGCACTCTTTTGGAGTAAGTTAATAGGGGAGTATATTGACTAGGATGTGTGATCTTAGTGGATTTACACTGAGGGGGTAAACACAACTGACCTGAGTTGGGGAGAGTGTACATGGGCTTTGTCTGAGTTACTACTCCAGGAAGTATTTCTGGGGGGTGGGAATTGTACCTAGCGGAGAGGGGGGGCTTGCTCTGAGACACTCTCTTTGGAGGATTGATAACTAGGGGTGTGTGGATGCTGGTTATTGGCTAGGGTCGACAACCTTGTGGACATTTACTCAGAGGGTTGAGTAACTCTAGTTCTTGAAAAAGGGAGTGTTCCCTACCTGATAAGCATGGACCATACCCACTTACTTGGGTACTAGAACAAGCACACCAGGAATACACCAAGGAAGGGGATCTGTTACATCGAGTATTGTGAGAATGCAGGGGGCAGAATGGCTGGGGGGGTGATGGAACTGTTGGGAAGTATGATGAACTCGGGATGGAAGGACTCAGAAGGGTGGCATGGGGGGGTTGGTATCAAGGGAAGAGAGGCAGGTGCAGGAGGCAGGAAACCAACAGGGGTCCGGGGTGACAGGTTGTTGAGCTGCAGTGGCTGTGGGGCAGCCATATGGAGGGGTACATTGTGGGAGCTGTGTGAATGTCCCATTTGCTGCAGGCTGAGAGCACATTGATTGTTGGGAGAGATAAGAAGGTTAAGCAAGGGTATGGGCGGAGCCAAGGTAGGAAAAGCACAACCTCAGGCATACAGAGAGTCAGAGTTTGAGTGGATTGGGGTGGAGAAATGGAACCCTGGCCTTAATGAGGGTCCCAAGCCACTTCAGGGTGGCAGTAACTATAATACCAGTAGAAAGGGGATAGGGTTAAGTAACAGGTACGAATTTCTTATTGGTGGTAGCAGAGGGGGATGAGAATACTACTAAGAGTGAGGCAGATGACAGTCAGGTCAGGCAGAATGCTAGGGACAGGAGTCCGAAGGGAGAGGCAGGCTCAAAAGATAGAGGGAGGGAGGGAGGGGAGGGAGGCAGGGCAGAGGTAGCAATGGAGGAAGCCAAGAGAGTTGGAGGGCACTTGGAGGGCAGGGAGATCATAAATGGAGTATTGGACAATGGAAGAGGGGTGGCAGGCAAGGGTGTCAAGCTGAAAGTGGAGGGAAGTGCAGGGGAGGCCCGAGTGCTGCTGGACAGGGAAGGGCTAATGCTCAAGGGGGGGAAGAAGTTGCACGCAGATACAGGCAAAAGGGGGCAAGAGGGGGTGGAGTAGTGGTGTTGGAGGACTCTATACTTAAGAGGATCAGATGGGGAGGGAGGGGCAAACGACACAGTCGGATAAGGGTGGAATCCATACCGGGCTTAACAGCGGGAAGGGTGGGGGCCGACTTTGCTGAGATGTGTCAGGAGGGGAAGGGAAAAACCTCATGTGGTGGTGCACGTAGGCACGAATGAACTGGTGGAGAGTAAGGTGGAGTTAGTGAGGCAGAGATTTGAAGATCTAGGGAAGTTGTGCAAGGAGATCAGGTGCTTGGTGGCCTTCTCAGAAGTGCTTCTGTTACCCAGGGACAGCAGGGTGAGGAAGGACAGGATTGTGGAGTTTAATTCTTGGCTGGTGGAGTGGTGTCACTCACAAGGATATGGGCCGGTGGGGGACTGTGGGAGCATATGGGACAACAGTGACCTATATGCGGTGGACAGGTTGCACTTGAGTAGAGCTGGACAGGGGATCTTGAAGCAGAAAGTGGAGGAATACATAGTTTCCATAGAGATTTTAAACTAGGAATGGGGGTGGTGAGTATGCAGCTAATATGCAGAGCCACCAGGTTGGGGAGCTGTATGAGCTGACCCTCCAAGACAGAAGGGTTTGCAATGAGGGGGAGTCAGGTGAAGGGGGCATGGGGCAAGGAGAATGTGGGTACTGGGTGTAGGGTAGTCTCACTGAATGTGAGAAGCCTGGGTAACAAAGTAGCTGAGTTACAGGCCCGCTTTAGCATAGGGAAGGTGGATGTTCAGCCATCACAGAGATGTGAGCCGGCCAACATCAGGATTGGGACCTGATGATTCCCAAGTACAGGGTCTAGAAAAAGGACAGAGGAGTGGGGAAAAGGGGGTGCAATTTATGTATGGGATCAGGTACACAAGAAGCGAGGGGAGATGGGGAGGATGGAGGCACTGTGGATGCAGTTCCTGGACCAAAGGGGTAGGAAACTGAGGCTAGAGATGGTGTATAGACATCCAGCATTGTGCAAGGAGTTGGAAAGGGAATTGGTGGATCATAATCGATGGGTGTGTAGCAAGAGGACCATGATGATTGTGGGGGATCTCGATCACCTGGGGTGAACTGGGGAACCCATGCCACCTCCAGCGTCAGGAAACAGGTACTTCTGGATGCTTCCCAGGATAGCCACCTGGTGCAGTTGGTTGGCAAACCAACTAGACTGGGCAACATATTGGACTTGGTACTATCAAATGGGGAGATGGCGAGGGAGCTACGGGTGGAGGATCCACTAGCTGGGAGTGACCAACTTTCAGTGTGGTTCAGGCTCAGCATAAGCAGGGAGGCAGAGGGGTCAGCAGCAAAGGCAGTGGACTTCAGACGGGTGTACTTTGGGAGGATGAAGGAAATACTGAGGGAGCGCCTTGAGGGAATTAGGTCAGAGATGAATGTGCATCAAAGGTGGGATATCATAAAGTCTGGCCTGAGGGAGCTGCTGAAGCATGCACCAGGACTCTGAACAAGAAGTCCAGGGCCAAGGTGCCATGCTGGATGACCAGGAGTGTGTTGGAGGGGATGAGGGCCAAGAGAGCTGTTTTTAGGAGAATGGAAAGAACTGGGAGGGGGGAGGACAGGGAGTTGTACCCAAAGAGGATCAAGGAAGTAGCCAAGTTAGTAAGGGAGGCTAAGGCCGCCAAGAAGATGTGGCTGGCTCGGGGCATAAGGGAGGGGAGAAGGAATTCTATAAACACGTGAGGGAAAAAAGGAATTGTAGGGACAGGATAGTTTGGATTAGGAATGGCATGGGGTAAGTGGAGAAGGAGGCGGGACAGGCAGAGGTACTGAATGAATACTTCTCTTCTGCGTTCATGAGAGAGGTAGGAGGTCTACTACCTTCATTTTTTAGCTAACTATGTCTAGTAATCATCTGTCATTGGACAAGATATCAGAAAACATTTCTGTGTTTCTAGTGTTTGGCCACATGTAGGGGAGGACACATCATTCTTCTATGGCTTTATGTTTTAAGGAATGTTTGATTTCCATTGTTGCATGACATGCCAGCCAAGTCTGATTACAGATCATGATTGGTATTGTCCTATCAGATGGAACAAAACTTTTCTTGTCTTCACTAAGTGATTATAAAGGTGGTTGCAGTGATGGGAAGACATGTTAAAAGTACCATAGGGTGATTCAATTGTTTTCATTTCTGAGTAACTGTTTTATCATGCAATTTGTCAGAGTTTTCCTAATACTGACATGGAACATATAGGAATAAGTTTACTTTAGGTTTACAAGGTATTTTTTTAACACTCCCATCCCATTTACCTGTAAGTGGTACAAATCATTCACTAATGAGTGGAGTCCATATATTAATGTTCCCACATACCACTAGCTCTAAATTTGTATGCATAAAAATGCTATGAAAAAAGAAAAATGAGCAAGAGGGTTTATCATCTGTACATCCCCCTTTACTATAGCCCTGGAAAGTACATTCCCTTTTAATGGGATTCAACTGACTTCCCACAGTCGCTGAATGAAAAAAAAAAAACATTATACACTTTGCATCCACCTTTATTTGAGGTAGAAATATGCTGGTCAAATGTAAAACAAACAATATATATATATATATATATATATATATATATATATATATATATATATATAGGAAGTATAAGTTTTAATTAGAAACACCTGTTTTCTTTTAGATAAAGTCTTCTTCTTTCATATTTTATCTTTTTGCATGGCTATAGCCAGTACATTTTCCCAATTATATACCAGTTATATAGGGCTATATTTGAGGGGCCAAAACTGACTCCCACAATTTTTACAGAGCCCTCAGAGGCTGGAATGCAATCAAAATTTTTTATTACTGGGAATGTTCTTTTCCAACCAATTTCCCATAACTTTTCTTTTAGTGAATTTTGTCCTTTGATATTTTTTAATACTGGGCTAAGGTTTGTGTTACCTCATTGGTAGAACTACTGCCCTGCTGAAATTACGTGGCATCTGCATATGCTGGCATCTTGGAGGGACAATTACTTGATATTTGGATGGTCTAATGAGTGGGTTATTATGTATTTCTCTCAATACAGGATCAATTTGATTTTTCTGGATCTACCTTTCCCAGTTTTCATCACCAGCTTCATACCTTTTTCATTCGGATTGGGGGGGGGGCATGTCCTCTTTGCATGCTGCCTCTGTGTAAGGTAGTTCTCTTCTGACATGGTGAGAATCACCTGAGGACTCTCTTTTGGGAGGGGGGCTGTGTCATAGTATATTATCTGGTGTATCTACCACTGGGGTCTTAATGTGTGTTACTTGAATTGAGGATTCTCTCTAGGAGGTGGTGCAGACATGGGCATAACTTTTTCAGGATGCTTGAGAGTGATACATCTGTTTTGTGGGTGCAGCAGAAAATGGATAGTGTTGCCTGATGCTCGGGACAGGAGAGGGGTCCCTGAACATGTAGGCTGTTGCCTGACTCTCTGTAATAATGTCCTCCTGATCTCCTACAACTCTATCAAGGCGATGGTGTGCCCTCATGTGCATTGCCTGTAGGCATACCCCACCTCATCATGTAAATTACACCAGCACTGGTTGAGGCATTGCAAACTGATGTGCCCATATTCCATGCATAAGTTACATTTGACCTATCACAGAGTTTAAATGGATATTTGCCTTGTACGTATGACATGTCCTAGGTTATCCAGAATAAAAACATAATTTACAGTCCTATCTAATATGGAAACTGCTTGTAAGTGGCACATTCTATTATTAGACTGCTGTAGTTTGACTATAACCTTCCACCCCCAGTCCAAACATAATCAGTATCTATATAGGGATCAGAGATCCAGCACTTCACATCATTGTTGGAGCCAGTATAGTACTTTGGATAGATTGACTCCTTCACTTCTAAACAACAGGGAGATGATTTTAATGGTTGCTTTTGTAAGTGAGATTGCAATAAGAAGCTCCCACAAAGATTGTTTTAACTTGTTTATGCTTTTGCCAAAACTATTCGATAGAGGGTATAGTTTTAAAACTAACGTCTAAAACTGTTTCACCAGAAACATGTATAAGTATGTAAAGATCTGCTGCCACAAAGCCCATAAAATCTTTTAATGATGTACTTATTACATAAGATCTGTTTGGTGGTGTGGATGAGTCTCCTTTATGTTTTAACTGAACAGCATTCTGACGCTTAACCAGTTCCCTTTGTGCTAAGAAGAGGTCTGCCATTCTGAACCTCCTGGGTCATTGTGGCTCACTGCCATCCTTCTCTTCCATCTGTCCCATAGACTGTTTTGGGACTGGAAAGAATCTCCCAACCCTCTCTGTTGTTGTGACCCCCACCCAAAATTCCAGATGGGCCTTCCCCTACATCCATGTTCAGAGGTTGAGTTATTCTGGGCTGTCCAGAATTGCTGGGAATGTTCTTATCCTGAGTTTGATCCTTAGAAAGGGAAGAGCTTGAATTTGATTGCCCAGCTTCTTCAGGTGTCTTAGAGCTTTCAACAAGTTTCCTTTGTGACTGCTGAATGCTGTGTGAGGGGGATGCCCTTGTTACTACAGCTTGCTGTGCTGGTAATTAATTTATCACTTGTGCAGTGCAGATTTCAGGCCCCAGTTGTTGATATATCACAGTCTCTTTGCTTTTTCTTCCAATTAAAGTTTATTAAGTTTTAAAACAAACAAAAACATACAGTAAAAATGAGAAAGGATCCAACAGAACATTGTACGTGTCACGAGAGTAAGAATACATTGTACAGGAGCCATTCTTATACTCCTCCCCCCTCCTCCAACATTCCCCAAAACAGAAAAGCAAAATTCTCACCCACCCTCCCCTTACAACACAGCTCGGTCAAGCAGGTACATAATTCCAGTGAATCTAAAAAGAACAAACCAGGAATATACAAAATGGATATATTAGTGTGAAAACAATGTATGTAGCGATTCCCATTTTTCTTGCATCTCTCAGGTTTATTATTAAGACTGGCAATAGTTGTCTCTGTCCTCAAATTTGCAAGTAGTTTGTTAAGCCATTCAGAATAAGCAATGTCATCACTATCTTTCCAGTGCCGTAGAATTGATTTCTTAACAGCCATAGAAATAAGGGCCATATGATATCGTCTGATGGGCACAGTAATTTTACTATAGTGACCTAATACACAAATTTCAGGGGTAAATAAATTATTCAGACTTAATAAAGGGTCCATATGTTGTTGAATATTTGCCCACAGGACCGCCGCTTTGGAACAAGTCCAGAAAATATGATATATAGAGCCTTCTTCTTTATGGCACCGGGTACAGGTAGGAGTATCTAAGAGACCAAATTTAAATAATTTTTGTGGGGTATAATATAAATTGTGCAGTATATGAAATTGAGTAAGGCGTAATCTATCTTGGGAAACATATTTGTGGCAGTTCCTCCATAAAGTTTCCCATTGTAATTCTTGAGTGGGGAAACAGGAAGTCCAGTAGTCTGAGGGAGCAAAGCACTTCAGATAGGTCCAGTTATATAAGATTTTATAACATTTAGAGACCATTTGTTGAGAGCCAATTAGAACGCCCAGTTCACTCCTAAAGGCTATTGGAATTATTTGAGGGGGAGATACCCCAAATACTTTTACAATAAGATGTCTTAATTGATAAATTTTAAAGATACATTTTATGGGTAGCTTCAGATTAGATAATATCTCGGTGGAGGAGAGCCAAGTATGTTCCTTTGAAATTAAGGCAGCGGGAGATAAGTCATTAATAGGTGCAAGCCAATTGGTAGAGAGTAAGTTATTATTTATTTTCAAATTAGAATTACCCCCACTAGGTTGCATTAAATCCTGTGTATGATTGTATTTAAGAAAATTGCATAACTGTGAGTGAACTTTAATGGAAATTGCTATAGGTGTGACTTTTAACTGTGCTGGCAATGAGTTAGCCTTAATATGAAAAAGTGCTGCCAGAGTTAAACCATGGGCAGCAATGAGGGATAGTTCGATTTTAAGCCAAAGAGGAGAGGATGAAGATGAAAAGACTTCCTCCCTAGGTGAAAGCCAGCACAGATATTTGGAAATGTGTCTGGCCCAGTAGTAGAAAGTAAGATGAGGAAGGCATAAACCTCCTTTGTCTTTAGGAGCGGCCAACTTGAAATAAGCCAATCTAGGCTGTTTATTAACCCATATAAATTTGGTAATAATCTCATGGACTTTGCGGAACCAAGAGAGAGGTAGCCAAATATTAAGTAAATTAAGAGGGTAGAAAAGCCTTGGGAAAACATTCATCTTAATTAAATTAATTCTACCCCATAAAGAAATAGGGAGTTTAGACCATCTATCAAGGTCCATATCAATAATTCTAATTAAAGAGTCCAGGTTCAGTTTCTGTAAAAGAACTGGATTTCTAGAAATAGTAATTCCCAGGTATTTTAAAGATTATTGTGCCCAGGCTAGACCAAAGACCATAACAAAACTTTTGAGGACTTTATGATTGAGGGGAAGTATAACAGTCTTATCTACATTTAATTTATAATTGGATAAGTGACTATATTCTTCAATGAGAGTAAGCGTGGGAGGAATCAACCTCCCTGGGTAAGATGATTGTAAAAGAAGATCATCAGCATAGGCCGAGATCTTACTTTCTTGATCGTGAACTGGGATGCCTTTAATCTGTGAACACCCTATTAGACGGCGAATCAAAGGTTCCAAATACCGGTTAAAAAGTAGGGGAGATAGGGGGCAACCTTGTCTAGTACCAGACTGTAGTGGAAAAAGGATTGACATTGCCCCGTTAGCAGCAATTCGGCAGAGGGAGCATGGTATAAAGCCCTTATCCAGTGCTGAAATGTAAGAGGGAAATTATAAGCCTTAAGAGTACAAAATAGGAAATTCCAATTTACCCTATCAAAAGCTTTCTCTGTGTCCAGAGAGATGAGAGCTGCCGGGAAGTGAGCATCCCTTGAAATGGATAAAACATGTGATAGCGTTCGAAGATGATCCACAGAAGAGCGTCCTTTCATGAAACCAACTTGCTCTGGTCCAATAAGAGATGGCAATACCATATTGAGACGTGTAGCTATTAATTTAGTCAAAATTTTTATGTTCTGGTTTAATAAAGAAATAGGACGATAGCTAGTAGTTAATTCTGGATTACGACCAGGTTAAATAATACCACAATCAAGGCCTCGAACAATGTAGGATCTACCTCAGCTCCCGTTAGAATGTATTGAAATAGTGATAATAATAAGGGGGTTAACTGTTTCTGGAATTGTTTGTAAAAATTAGCAGAATACCCATCTGGGCCTGTTGATTTATCGGAGGGTAAACTGTCAATTGTCCTAACTATTTCTTCAGAGGAGATAGGAACTATAAGTAGCTGTTGTTGTATATTGGAAAGGGTTGGTAAATTAGAAGACATTAGGTAAGAGTCCAATTCTTGGGGACAAAGTGGATTCAACATTGAACTATATAACTTGGAATAATAGGTCTTAAACTCTGAAACTATATCTGCCAGAGATGTTTTCAGCGTGCCATCTTTCAGAGAAAGAATAGAAGGAATATATTTAGCAGATTCCTGTTGTTTAATTCTGAGTGCTAGGAGACGCCCTTTTCCCCCCGTATCTGTGTAAGAAGCCTTGGTCCTTAGTATAGCAAATTCTGCTTTTTCTCTTAGAATTTCTAAGTAGCTATCTTTTAATTTAGATAATTTTAGTCTTACATCTTCCAAAGAGGAAGGAGTCAATTGTGCTTCCAAAAGACGTATTTGTGTAAGCAGGGTGGCTGATTCCTGCTCCTTTTCCTTTTTCCTTTGAGAAGAAAGACTAATCAATACCTCTCTAATATAAGCTTTAAATGCACCCCATAACAAGTCAGACCTAGTTATGGATCCAATATTAAATTCCATAAACTGCTCAATATGTTTGGTAATAGTGCTGACCATTGCATTATCTTTCAACAGCTGATTATTAAATTTCCATCGTGTCATTCTACCAGGGGTAGAAGCTATGGACAAGTGGCAAGTTACCAATGAATGATCAGAAGGAGGGCCTGGCTGAATAGATGTCTCTAGAACTCCGACCAATAGAGTTCTAGTAATAAATATGTAATCTATTCGAGAAGATGTCTTATGAACAGGGGAAGTAAAGGTGTAGCCCCTGTCAACTGGATTAAGGACTCGCCATACATCACATAGGCCCAAATGATCAATAAATTCTTGGAAGGCCCTTTGTGCAGGTGAGAGTCCTCTATGATGTCCAGAAGTACGATCCATCATAGGGTCAAAAACTATATTCATATCACCACCCAGAATCATGGGTAGTGATAGGAATGGAGTTAGAACATTAACCAGTTGCATAAAAAAACCTGGGGAATCACTGTTAGGTCCGTACATACTTCCTAACATCAGTTCAATTGAGTATAAACAACAATGAATGAAGACATATCTGCCCTGTGGATCATTAAGTATCTGAATAAGTGTAAAGAGAATCTTTCTGGATATCAATATTGGGACCCCACAACTTTGGGTTGTACCTCCAGAGGAAAAAACGTGATTTACTTGTTGTCTCCGCATACGGAGAGCCTCAGAATCCATTAAATGAGATTCTTGAATAAAAACAGTTTCAGAGGATAATAGTGCCAAATGTTTAAGAACTTTATACTGTTTCAATTGTTGCCTAAGTCCTGTCACATTCCAAGAGGCAAACTTAATTGAATCAGTCATGGTGATTCAAACTGAGCAGAAAGAGAAGAAATGTGTGGGAATATCTTAATGATCAGTCTCTTTGCTGAGCTGTTTGTTTGAGCTGCTAGCTCAAGAGTTCTGTACATTACCACCATTTTCAGTCTTTCAGCGCTGCTTGGGGCCATTGGGATTATCAGGCATGCATAACACATTCACAGCAACATTTCCTCCATAGATGTTTGCACATTATTGACAGGAGGAGAAGTTAATCTCAGGGAATAGGAATGCTATACCAGTGCTGCCATTGCTGCCCGGATCTCAGTTGCAGTCAGGACTTTACTCCGGAGCCAGTTGAGCTCCCTTTCTTCTTCTTCTTCTCCCATGCTGCAGCCCCCAGGGTGGTGTCCAGCCACTAGTCTCCTTCAGTTTGCTCATTCAGCATCAGGTTAGATCTGCCTCAGTGTAACTCCAGCAGTGCACCAGCTTCATTTGGAGAGGGACAGGAAGCTGTCATTGAAGTTGCTGCTGTCAGCTGCAAGCCTGACTTGCTTCCCTGCTACTGTTCTCCTGCATTGGACTGCCTGATTGCAGTAATCAGAATTATCTGAAAAGGAATCTTTACTTGCTGCAGAATGCTCTAAGATATCTGAAGGTACAGCCTTGGATTTGGACCAAGAGAAAGTTCCTGTGAAGCAGCTGGCCCAGAGGTTGTGAGAGACTGATTTAATGATCAAGAGGTTTGCTCAGTGAATCTATTGCAATAGCAACCAGCCTGAATACCGACTTGAGAGTAGAGAAGTTAATGTTTTTCCTGCTAAATGTGCTGAACATTTATTGTGGATTGTGGCCTGTTTCACCAGTGACTGAACTGTGTTGCCAACTGAAGGCATTCACTAGCAAACAAATTGAACTTTGTCAGAATTGTTCATTCAGCCTTGGGCCTATGCCAGTCTTGGCCCAAGCTGACTATTCCTGCACCAGAGACTGTTTATCGGTGAGAGACCAGCTTTAGGGATCCAGCCCCCTGCACAGAAAACTGCATGATGCAGCCACCTGCAGCGAAAGGCCGTAAAGTGGAGGTTTGTCATATCAGCCCTGCTTCCCCATGATCTTCGGTGATCTACATGAGGTCTCCATATCACCAGACCCATCACAGACAGCTGGTAGTGTGAGTAAATTCAGGGTAGCTCCCTGCAGCAAATCATTTGTCTGTGGTACCATCTAATTGCTTCAGTGATTTTCTGGGTTATAAGAGACTGGGACAACTGGCCAGGATTACAAGTAATCAAAGCTCGATTCACGCCCCTTCCTTGTTCATGACCACTTAAATAAATCTGATTTACTGTTCAGGTTTAAGCTGGTTTATGAGCATATTATTGCTTGGCTTATCATATTAAAAAGGTACACCTGCTTTGCTAACCTCGCTGTTACAGGGGGTCCAGGGAATTTGGCGAAGGCCAGACCTTGGTGATAAGTGTAAAGGGGGTGTGCATATTATTAATGCTAATTGCTTACTGTGTGTTAACTTTTTCCAGAAGTACAAGATCACTATGTGGGTTTGTGGGTGGTTGTAGCTTCCCAGAGGGCTCTATCAGGTTAGGTAGCTACCCCCACTATTGTTACTCTGGGTGAAGTCACCTTAATATCGAACTCAGGCCCCTCAATCTGTTATGAAGACAAGCAAAGGTAGTAACCCTAGGGATAGTGCCACCTATGGATTACATGTAGTCCACCAGCTTGTCAAGCATCAAGACGGCCAGAGGTTCCTTCACTGAAAGAGCAGGAGAATTTTTTTGTTTTTACTAAAAGGAAAAATATATTAAACCAATGATGCCATGTGTGATATTTCAAAACAGGAAATATCATCCTCAAATTGTTACTAAGAAAACCCACCTGATGTTGTAGTTCTAGACCATATATCAATGTCTCATATGTAAAAGTTCAGAATTTCAGTTCCCCCAATGATGTGCCAACAAGTTCCAAAAACAACAATGTATGGGCATAGAACAAGTGAACCTGTGTTTCTAGCAATCCCCAACAGACATCCCTTAGACAATACCTCTTCATCACGCTGTTCTGTTTATGGGCTGCTCAAACCCCTAATCTACCATGACAACTAAGCCATGCTACATCACAGGTATATACAGGAATTCTGGGATCTTGCAGATATCTTACTGTCTCATTCTCCCTCCCATCTAGGCATTAGGACAAGTCAAGAGGTGTAAAGATGTTAGTTGCTAAAATACATTGATAACAGTGGCAACAACTGTTCTGTGATACTAGATCTATAGGCATTTTCCAGCACTTATGCTTCTAGAATAGTTGTTCAACATACAGAAGAACATCCCCTTAATGATTCTGTGTAAGAATACTCCTGTACCCCTCCATACAAGAAGCATGAAATATGTGTATCCACTGTGCCACCCTGGGACCCCAATATTGTTCCACAGATAAAGCAATACTATCAAACTGCTAAAGAAAAATGTAATCCAAAAGAAAACAATTGGATTGATCACCCCTAAACTTCCTGACTTTACACAGAGATAGGTAAAATTCATTATCACAGGGTTAAGCCTACTCCCTCAAAGAAGATGAAAAAAATTCACTCCATAATCTTGTTTCTAGGGTAGAGGTTGGGGAAAACTCAACTGATATACAAGAAAATTGGTAAGAGAAGAATCTTAACCAATAGGACCCATTTCTGCTTAGACAAGGTCATGCCTTTCAACCTTGCAACCTTCTCCTCACATTCCAACAAGTATTTTTGTAGGCCCATGTCTCCCCTACCAGCATTTATCATCAGGATCTATATATCAGTGTCCATCTGTGAGATACTTCTAATGTCAACAGGAACCTCCCTATTGTCTAGAGACCTAATGGGAACAAAAAAACATTTATTATAATTAATCATTCCTTGCCCCTGCTGTGTCTGACAGTTGCTGTAAAATAGAAACTGCATGTCTTACTGAAGCTTCATCCTCCACTAAACAACCATATCCTCTGCATACACCAGTATTTTCAGGGGAGGGTGTTCCTGGCATGGAACCCCTCTCGATTTTTTGTGACACTTTTCTGAAACTGATTGTAACAGAATTACCATCATACATTAAGGATACAAAGGAAGTACTGGATATAATTAAAAACATTAAATTGAAACCGGACACAATATTGATTTCCATGGAGAGAGAATCTTTATACACCAATGTCCCACATGAGGGGGCACTTGATTCGGCTGCTTTTTATTTGAATAATAGGACTGCAACAGAATTACCACCCACAGATTTTATTTTAAAATTATTAGAGTTTGTATTAAAACAAAATGTCTTTACTTTAAAGAAAGAAACATTTTACAGATTCAGGGGACAGCCATGGGAGCCATATGTGCCCCTTGGTTGTCATTTTGTATGTTGGATTCTGGGAACAACAAGTTATATACAATTCACTAGTTAATCCTTATATGACTAACTTGGTCCTATGGAAAAGATATACAGATGATATTATTATCGTCAGACAGGGAACCATAGAGAATTTTCAGGAATTTGTAACCTTTTTACATGGTACTACTGAACATCTTAGATTTACTTTTACAAGCAGTAATACTGAGATACCATATCTAGATATTTTGATAAAACAAAATAAGGAAGATGGTTTGGAAAGTGACATATATAGGAAACCCACAGAAAGGAATTGCAATTTTAATGGCTAATAGTTACCATCCGCCACATGTGGCTAAAAATATTCTGTGTGGGCAATTTCTAAGAACTAGATGTAATTGCTCTGCTGAACAGGATTTTCAGAAAGGGGCTGAGGATCTGACCAGAAGACTAGTGGACCGAGGCTATAGTAGAATCAAAGTGGAACATGCTAAAAGCTGGGCAGAAATACAGGATAGATTAAGTTTACTAGAAGAACGAGAACATTTTATTTATTTATTTAGCTTTTGTTGACCGGGTAAGTGCACTAGACAAATCCTGCCTATTTTCAGGCACGACCCGGGGGAGGGGGATACAGATGAATGCCAACTGACCTTGAACCAGATTAAGCTGTTGGTGGTATTTTTAGTGAATGAGGGAAATTTGGCCAGGACACCGGGGAAATTCCTCTACTCTTTTCGATAAATGCCATGGGATCTTTAACATCCACCTGAACTACCACCAATCCAGGCAGATGTTATAAAATAGGGAATGTTAATGGCTTTTGTTTTGTAACAAATTTTTCAGCACAGGCGAGGCGAACTTGAAAAGATTCTACAGAAATATCAGTACGTTCTCACTACAAAACCAGGTCTTGCAGAAATAAACAAAGAAAAATTGAAATGTGTTTTAGAAGAGCACCAACTTTAAAAGATATGTTTGTGCGTAGTCACTTCATTAGTAAACAATCTGAGACATGGTTAAAATCAAAGGGCTGCTTCCAATGTAAGAGATGTGTGATCTGCAAATATGTTAAACAAGAAAATTGTTTTTCTTCATATAATGTTTCACAGAAATTTTAATCAGACAACTTACATCTTGTAACACTGAGGTAGTGATATACCTAGCAACTTGTACTTGCCAAGCGTTTTATGTGGGAAAAACAAAACGTAAATTTAAGGAAAGAGTGGGGGAACATTTAAGAGCCTTCAATAAAATAGACCTGTCCTATGCCACAGCACAGCATGTATATAAAAGCTCTGATCATACACAGCGTTCTTTTAAATTTATAACCATTGATAAAGTTCATAGAAATCCAAGAGGGGGTGATTATGAAACTTTAGTACTAATCAGGGAAAACTTTTGGATCTTAAAACTTAAAAGCACTGTATTTCCAGGTCTTATTACTCATTTGGATATTCAACCATATCTCAAGAAAAAACAATATAAAAAACATAAATAAATCATGTCCTTTTTTATGTCTCATTTCTTTTCCTTTTTATAACCCCCCCCCACTCCTCTGATAAGATTTCAATAATTTTGGTATTTATTGGATTATGTAAGGCGTCTTCATGGATATAATCGAATTTGGATATTTATAGAGAATTTAATTTTGTCCCATTTAAATGGAAAGTGTTTTTTAAAATTTAAGTCTTCTTTAATATTATGACCTTTTCAGTCACAAATGTAATTAAGTACTGATAAAGTTAAATGAGAAGAAGGCAGTCTTTTTAATTGATCTTTCTTTACTATTGGGTGGTGGTATACATCTAATACAAATCATGTGTATATAAAGTGTAATGTGAAGTTTTTTTCTCTAGTCTTTGATAAAGGTCTTTTGCCTGAAACATGTCAGATTGGATTTGATGTTTTGTATGTATTTTTATACATTAAATGAAGTACTTTTAAATGAAATTGAAAAAGCATCCTCCTTTATGGGCTTCTGTGTGCTTGTAACTTGCATTTTGTATGTTTCTGACATATCTCTGACCCTCTCATAGCTCCTGAAGATTGAGGGCTTAATTCTCAAAGCTCCTGGTGCAGTGCAAGGGGCTTGTGTCACAATGAATAGCGCAAAGTGCACCTTGCACCAAATGATGTGTCGGCAGCAATTCTCAATGGTAGCCTGCATCAACCACAGGCATCCAGACCCAAAGGGGGCTTGTGCTGCCCCTGCACCCAAAAATGTGCTGCAACAGGGTGCTAGTGGACATGTGGTAGATGCAAGCTGTCACATCCCTGAATTTGGGATTCTCAGATCTCTCCCAGAGGGAGAAATTCAAAGTACAGTATCCTTAAAAAATTAATCTCTGGGAGAGTGCCTGTATGTGGAAATGTGCCGTGGTCCCTCTCCCCAATCCATGATATCTCCCATTATGTAAATAAAAAAAAATGCCCCCATCCCTGGTGATAGAGTGCCCTCCACTCCCTACCTCCTGGTGTATAAATAAACAAAGAATGCCCCCTTCCCTGGTGATCGCATGGCCCCCTCTCTGATCCCTGATGTCTCCCAGTACATAAATAAAAAAAAGAATGCCCCCATCCCTGGTGATCAAATGCCCCCCATTCCAGTCCCCAGTATGTAAATAAAAAATTCCTCCTTCCCTGGTGATCAACACCCCACCTCCCCAATCCCCAATGTCCCCCATATGTAAATAAAAAAGAATGCCCCATCCCTGGTGATCGAACACCCTCCTACCCAATCTCCATCTCTTGATATGTAAATAAAAAGGAATGACCCCTTTCATAGTGAACAAGTAGGTCCCCACCCCCACCCCATCATATAGTGCCCATCACATCGCTCACCCCCATTCCAATACAGAGCCAGCGACCAGTACAGGCCTCTTCTCACCTCCGTGGCTGGCTGCTGACTGAACTGTCACTAAGCATACTGTAAAGTGCTCATGCCACATACCCTGGCTCTATATTGGGATGGGGGGAGTGAGGTGATGGGCACTACTTGATGGGGTGGGAGTGGGGGACCACTCGATCACCATGGAATGAGTCATTGCTTTTTATTTACATACTGATAAACAGGGATTGGGGGGGCACTCAATTACCAGGGACAGGAGCATTCATTTTTATTTATGTACCGGGAGACAGGGATCAGGGAGGGGGGCACTTGATCACCAAGGAAGGGAGCATTATATATTTATTTACAAACTGGGAGATGGGGATCTGGGAGGGGGTGCCACTCAATCACCAGGGATGGGGGCATTCTTTTTTATTTACATACAGGGAGATGGGGATCAGGGATGGGGGGGCACTTGACCACCAGGAACCACCAGGATGGGAGTTTTATCCATTTGACCTAGGGATCCAGGATGGGGGCACCACTTGCCTTTGCACAGTAGCCTGTGGAAAACCATCTCCAATGGCTTGTGTTTGTTGCACAAAAGAGGTTATCACAACTGTGGGGACTTGGGTGCCAGGACCTCTCCTGTACCAGAAGCTGGTGCAGGGTCCCTGGCGTACCAGGCTTCGGCACCAGCTGCTATTTGTTGCAGCTTGTGTTGATCTCAGGCTCCTTTGAGAATTGAGCCCTGAATCTTTTATATGAGGACATCAATTCACAACACATACAGCAGGGGACTCAATTGCACCCCCATTCATGTGATCACCAACTGTCCCCTGTATCCAATAATCAATGGCCACATAATGGCCATACTATAAAAATATTAATCTATTGCACAAAAAAAAATATGGAATGCCAAACAATTTCAGCACTGGATGTAAATAATCATGAGACACCTGGTCAAATGCCTTGTTCTGATCTATGGAGAAGAGGAGGCCTTCAAGCTGGCCTCTTTTTCACCTTTCTAACACCTCTGTCATAGCTATCAAATTGTCCATGATGTCCTGACTGACCACATGACTGAGCTGGTGAAATCAGAGACCCCACAATCTGGGTCAACCTACTGTATAGTATTTTAAGCAAAAGTTTCAAGTCAGCATCTAACAAACTGATCAGCATCCCATTGTTTAAACCTCTGCAAATACCCTTCTTAAAAAGGAACAACAAAAAAGGCTGACCCATGGACTCTGGAAATAAGACAGCAGCAAGCATGCCATTATACACATGCCCAATTCTGGAGCCAGGAAATCCTTCCCTTCCTTATGAGGTTCCATGGGTAGCCCATCTGAGCAGGGGAGGTTTCTGTAACAAATGTATAGCATCCAAGACTTCTGTCACTACTACTGGAACCTCCAAGGATACTTCCTTTGCAAGGTAGATACCTAACCTCTGTCTATCAGACAAAAACCTCTAGGGGAGTGATTGGGCTGGACAGCAATCCAAAAGATTGCTGCATGCTATCAAAAACCATTGTCTGCAATGTAGCTGAATCTGTATGACAAGTGCCAGCATCTGATAATAGGACAGAAAAAAAACCCTTTGGTAGCCCTTTCTTTGTAGTCCCTAAAAATATCCATCACAGATTCCATTGCCTGTATTCCAAGCTTAATTTCTGCCCAGAGAGATCATGCTCTGCCATATTGAAACTCATGCATTTTAATTTTTAAACAGGCAATTAGCACAGTAAGGACACCAATCCCAATGTTTTGTTTGAAAATTACTTAGGTAAGATAATGGGAACTAGATCTTCCTTTCAAAACAGAAAAACTATTTAAATTCACCTAGGGTATCCTCCCACCATTGTGGCAAGGTGTCATAAAGACCTTTATGGTCACAAGTCACCCCAAGCCACTGAACATCTGGATCATTGTGGAGTCACAAAACTGTTAGTCTGCCCTGTTTTGTCCACAAGGGATAAACTACAGTTGAGATCTCTATACGATACAACCAGTTTACTTGTATTAAGACAAGGTTGTAAGGTCTTAAAACAGTCCACACGTGTTGACTTAACTTGGGGGGCATGCGCTGAAAGAACCCTTAAATGCGTGGTATTCCATGTGACATCTAAAAGAAGAACCCTTCCCTGGATCACGCAGAACAGGTGAATCACTGAAAAATGAGTGTCTGCGAATAAAATCCCCACCCTGAACATAGGTCCTCCAACAAGGTCCAAAATGGTCTCCAGAGCCTGGATCTCTGTATGAGAGAAATATCATGTGGAGATCTAAACCGGGTATCCTGGAGGCAGGTCATGTTTGCAAAAATCTCCTTTAAACAGGACAAGGTGATCACCCTATGGGTAAGATTCTTTGCACTATTAACACTGCAAATGGCACTTGAAATGGTCTAATAATGTCCCCTGAAAAACATTAAGAATGTAAGACAGCACCATGAATCACCCATTACTTTTTATGACTTTTGAAATGGGAACTAGGTCTAGTACATTTTCTGTGACTCATGGGTTCTAACGGGGAACCATCAGTGTTAAAGGTACCCTCCCTTTGTGAGGAAACTACCTATGAGGCCTCTGAGGCCTCCCCCTCACTCCCTGTGACTCCCCATTGAGACATTTTTGCCAGCAGTTCAAATCTGTTCTGGGTTGCTGGGGGGTACCTCTTTTTTGGAGCTTAGTTTTAGGGTGTTCTACTTGGCAGATCCCACATCTGGCTGCTGTCACTGACCTTGGTTCTTGGGGGGCATTACTTCCATGGAGTTATTCAATGGGTCTACTAGAACTGATACCAATGAAAAAGATGCAGGGGCCATCCCCTGTGTCTCAAATGGTCCAAAATCCAGGGATCCTTCCTGATCTAGGGGGGGGGGGGTTGAAGGGGTGGATGATGTTCTGGGGCAGGGGGTAGGATGCTGTAGAAGTCCCATGTAGAACAGGACTATTAACCCATGGAGGGCTGACTGCAGGCACATCCAGAGACCAAACTATGGAGGAAGAAGGAGGGACAGGTTCCACAGTGTCTCCTTCCTCTCTATGGATCCCCATTTGTCTTGTATGCTTCAATTTGATATCCTGTTTCAGCCAGCCCTCTCTGTTGTGGGCTGCCACAGAGAATGGGGGAAGGAATGACCTAAGCCTTCACACAGATAACATCTATATGGATTTGGACAGTGTAAGCCAACATGCCATACTCAAGACAGGCCCCAACCAAACATTATAACACATTACTGCAATGAAGGTGTGAGACACACTTATGCCAAGGTTTGACTGGCCTGACAGAAGCACAGGGCATGATCTTTGCCAGTGTATAGACTACTTGACAGATGTATGAGCCAGGTATCAGATCAGAGCAACCAGATCTTGATCTTCCACTTCTGTCCAGGTATTCTCAGAATTAATTATTGGAGTCGGTTTATCAAGGACATCACAATATTTAAATGAGCCCTTAAAAAATCATCTTTGGCACCAAGCATTTGGCAACAGAGTGGTTGTTTTCATTTTAATTTCATAAGTTTGATCAGATGATTGTGTATTAATAAGCTGCTATAATCTGTGCAATGTGTTGTTTGTTTTTAAACTTGTTCGGCGCCTTGGTTTTGGAAAGGCGCCATAAAAATAAAGTTGTATTATTATTAATATTTTCTCAACCAAAAAAGAACATCTTACACATTTACCCCTTCACTTCTCATAAATACAATAGCTATATGTATGGCTGGTTTTGTTAAGGGGCTTGCCAAGAACAGAAACCTCAGAGGGTTATCTTTCAAGGTCTGGCACTTGTGTCAGAATCTATCCAGTAAAGCAGGGGGGGTTAAATAAAACATCATAGACAGTATCTCCCCTGAATGGATCAGGCTGTACATCTCAGAAGCATAAAAAATGCATTGAGTCATTAAGTGAAGTTCTCATCACATACACTTAATCTGGGGCATCATTGAGGCCACTTATATATTTGAGCAGCACAGCATTCTGCCTCTACGCCTGTTAATCCTTGTTGCTAAATTGGTCAGCCATATGGAAGTGGGTATTCTGGGCCCAGGCCTCTCTTCACTTTGCAAGGGGATGACTGGTGCTGAACCCTGGTGAGTGTGGCAAACACCCAGGGCTCCCAACCATTCCCTTCCAGTCTCAGTCAAGGCAGCTGAGGCAACCCCCCCTACCCAGAACATCCCTAGAAGGACCAGTACAGCCAGTATCAGCCTTGACCTGGAGCATTTTACCCTGATCAGCTGCCACCAACCCCCCCTTCGAACGACCCCTGAGGTACCTGGTTGAGGATCATAGGCATCATCTGCTGTCCCCTTCTGGATGACCTAAAGCTCCATCGTTGGTTTGTCACTGGCTTCTTCATTCTCCATGACAGTCTCTTTCGTTATCTCCTGGTGATTCTGACCTACCCCCTTGGTCAGTCCAATTTTCCTTCACCAAATCCCAGTGCTCAGACTGGAGCACTTATGTCCAAATGTGTCTAGCTCCAGGTGCTGGTCAGGAACTCCCAAATCACCCTTTGTGTATGAGTGGGTATAGGGATATTGCACTGGTGGCAAATCAATGGTGTCCCTTTCTTGAATATTGTTCTCCATGTCCCACTGAATGGAACTCACATCATATGCTGGTTCTGTGAAAGGAGCCCAAACTTCCTCTGGCAACTCCACTGATGGTTAATCAAGCCATTTGCCCTATTATTGTTCTCATGAACTGCATCCTTTAGGCTGGGTGGGGACATTAGAGGATTCACTGTAGCCTCTACAGAAACCTGATCCGAAAAACATTGCTGTTCTGTCACCTTTGCAGACAGGATTGTGTTTGCAACAGTTGGGCCAGGGCCAGCCAGCCAGCCACTCTTTTCCGTCCAGCACCCGCTACCATCTGGTTGCCTCTAGGGCTGCATCCAAGGACCAGACTTGCTTAGGTAAGGTGAGGGGAGGGAAGGGCACCGGGTGAGCCCCCTCTTAACCCCACTGAGTGAATTTTACTTCTCTGGAGCTCTCCTGTTGTGGCACCTCTTGCTGATACATGTAGTTCCTGCTGACTGTCAGCACCAAGAGGGCACTGTGTGTTTGCATCACCAAGGGATTTCTGCAATGTATACATATGATTCCTCTGTTCCTCCTCAGCAAGTAATAATAAATAATAATAATAAAATTTATTTAATTAAGTGCCTTTCAAAATTCCAAAGTGCTGTACATCAAGAGCAAGCATAAAACAGATACAATACATTCAATAAAACAAATATAAGCATATCTTCCAAAACTGCGAAACAAATTAGAACAAGGAAGGAAACACCTTCTCCCATAAAAAAGTCTTTAAAGCCTGCTTAAAGCTCCCCACCGTCCTACACTCCCGGAGCTGACAGGGCAGAGAATTCCAGAGGGTAGGTGCAGCAAATCCCAAATGCACCGGCACCGGATGACTTCAAATTTACCCTTGGAATCTCCAGCAACCCCCTCGTCAGCCAAGCGGAGCTGTCTCAGTGGGGTATAGGGCACCAGGAGCTCTTTCAAGTAGTCAGGACCCAGACCGTATAGGACTTTGTAGGTCAAAAGACCCACTTTAAAGGTGATCCACCACTGTATTGGCAGCCAGTGCAGAGCATGCTGCACATGGGTAATATGAGAACTTCTTGATGCCCCAGTCAACAAACATGCTGCCACGTTCTGCACCAGCTGCAAGCAGTGGACATCAACCCCAGGAAGTCCTAGGTAAAGGGAGTTACAGTAATCAAGGCGAGATGTCACAAAGGCATGGACCAAAACTGGCAGGTCACTGGGTGGAACAAGATGCCTAATCCTGGCAATGTTCCTAAGATGAAAGAATTCCAGCTTCACAACTGCAGACACCTGATAACGGAGGGTCAAACCAGTGTCAAGCTCCACTCCCAGGTTACGTACCCGTTAAGAGGTGAGGATCTGGTCCGACCTCAAGATTAATCCAGAGGGGAGACCAGTCCTCGAATCCTCTGCCCTGCAACCCGGGTCCACGACCATAACCTCAGTCTTTCCTGGGTCCAACTTTAAACCGCTGGAGTTCATCCAGTCTTGGATATCTGCAAGGCAGTTGTTCAGCACCGAGATAGCACTAACCTGGTCAGGTGTAAAAGACAGATAGAGCTGGGTATCATTAGCATAGCAGTGAAACCTCAGCTCACACCGTCTTACAATGTCTCTAAGGGGTAGGATATATACTGCGAATAACATGGGGGAAGCACCGAACCCTGAGGCACCCCACAAGGTAGAGGGAAGGCCCGGATGAATGCAAACCCGAGACCACTCTCTGCGTTCTTCCTTCGAGGAATGATGTAGCTTCAAGAGGCATCTCTTGGACTCACTCTTGGCTGTCCTTGGCTGTCCATAGCAGCCAATCCATGCCTCCCTCCAAATTTTGGTCAGGATTTCCTGATGTGACGCCATTGTAATCCTTGTCCTTTCCAAAGGACATATGTTGTTCATCACATGGGGAAGCCACAGGCGTCACCATCTCCATATCTTCAGACCCATCATTCACAAGTACCAGATTTTGATATAGATTCCTCCATTTACATAACAGACAGAATATTGAGCACTGCTGGAGAAAGACTCCTACCACTTCCACCATCCTCCTCCACACTGGTGTCCACTATGAGACATACTATGATAGACTGAAACTCAGTATCCCAACACTGAAGATACCAAGTTTACAGTCCTGAACTAAGATATCCCGCATGATTCAGATGCCCGACAATACAATGTCGGGCATCCCACTACCGCAAAGACACCTCAATACAGGAGGGCTTAACCCCCCATAACTAACATAACAAACTCTGAGGGGGAGCGGATCTCGAAGTAAAAATATATTAGTTACGGGGGCAAAATTCCTAAAGGTCCATAGCCCTGAACAGAAACTGAGCCTCCCAGGGTATGCTGGCTGAGCTGCTAGTGGTTTAGCCCTCTACACCATTGGGGCAGCTTGGCCAGCTTCCAGATCTGATTATTCTTTCGGGAGCATCATCTGGGGTAAGGTAGCAACCCATCACACCATCGGGCATGAAGCCACTGGCATTGACAATGTCGGGATACTACACCTGTCAGGCAATACTGCCCAGGCAGGTAAGTGTCGGGATATTGAGCCATGGGATGTAATAAGGATACCCCACCATCTTGCATAGAGACTAGAAGGCAAAGGCCCACCCTAAAGAAAAGTAGTGGAATTTATATTGGTAAAAGAAAGTATATAGAAGTACAAACTGTAAATTCCATCATAATCAGACAATCATACCTCTATCAGAAACCAATAATCATCAAAAGCAGAAAAACATACTAGTCAGAGCCCTTTCCTGTGACGCCTCAAATTCTACCCCCAAATTATAATTTATAACCACACAACTTCTTTCCAAAACATAGAAAATTGCTGTCTAGATACTAGTTTGTGTTCCAAATCATACACAGATCTTTTGCGAGATTGTGTAGTAAAATAACCAATGGAAATATGTTTTGCTGGAATAAAAGGGAGCATCGTGCCTGCAAAATGCACCATTTTGGACATGCTATAATGACACACATTACAGTAGCCTCAATTTTTCCAAGAGCTAGGGAAAAAGCAGTATATAAAGTTCTCCTATGAGATAGATGAAAATAGAAGGCCCTTAATAAGCCTCCTCTCTCAAGACAAAAATCCAAGAACAAGTATAGAATAGATGTTGCATGGTCTCAGTTCCTGACAGCATGATTTCCAAAGACAGAAACATTACAAAGCACTGTATGGTTTTTCATGAGTGTAAACCATACTGCACCTCTCATCTTTACATTGGTTCTAAGGTTGATCGGTTGTTTTGAAACAACAGAGGGTGATATCCCTCTGGATCTTTCATAAATTGTTTCTGTGAAAAAAAGAGATAATGATGCACTCATACAATTTAAACATAGGCAGCAAAGAAACTTGCAAAAAGGATAGTGTACATTTTTTTACTTTCCAAAAACAAGTACTAAAAAAATAAGAGGGAGTGGTTTCAATGTCCTCCCTAAAGGCTAGTCTTCACTTTTCTCCAAGACAGAAAAAAGTGAAATACACCATCACCTTCCAAAGGGAATCCAAAATCTGGACAACTGTAGTGACACAATTTCTAAAAATGCACAAAAAAATGAAAAAAGACTAGGGGAATAAGCATGCCAGGCCTCTCCCTTTATCTTTAGGTAGGTATGGGACCTCTTTATAGGGTTCAAGTGGCTTGCAGATAAAAGACTGAAAAATACTATAAAGTTTGGCCTCTAATTCCTTGGGGGGGGGGCAAAAGTAACATACCACAAAACGGGAGTAATAAAAGTCTTAATCATGTAGCGTCTCTTCTCCGTTATCGGCAGCCACTTATTCCATTCTGTAACCTTATTTTCAACTATTGCAAGCTTGACTCCTCAGTTTGCCCTGGCCATATCACCCTCTCCATAATTTATACCCAGGATTGTGATGGGACCATCCCCATTCTGAATGCAGAAGATATTAGCAAGGAAGAAATAATTAAAAGGACCCAAACTCATCCCCTTTCCTTTTTGCAAAGTAGAACCTCACCCTGACCACACTCAGAAAGAGTTCTTATGTATCCAATGCAACCTGCATGTTTATAGTTTATTGTTCAGCATTTCTGCCATTACAATATAAAAATATCAAAAATACAACACAGGCTGGCCAGGTAGCACTGAGGGTTGAGACGCTGAACACAACACCTTGTGCCACCCTGGTGACCTGGTGATGGACTCAGGTCGCCAGGGGTTGGCTGGGGAGAGAGAGGGATTGAGCACCCGATGGCTACTCTGCCTCTCTGGGGAGGGTTGTAAGCTAGCCCTGCCATATTACTGCCACCTCCTGGGTGAAACTAGGAACTGGCAGTGCAGCCAAGGAAGCAACTGAAAAGGGAGGGCCTGACGTTGGCTAAGAGTCCTGAGCGGAGACGCGTCTCAGCACGCCTCTGTCCCTTTGGCCCTCCTCAAGTGCCAACATCAGCAGGGGAGGGCACAGAACAGGGAAAAACCTCACCCAGGATCTAGGTGATGAACCCCCTAGAACCACGCCCAAAGGCAGGAACCAGGGGCAGACTTCAATGTGTGCGCGCTTCTCAATGATTGAAGTGGAGGTTTGGGGAGTGCCTCCTCCACCCTGCCTGGAGGGTAATCCAGAAGCCCTGAAGGTAAGAGAAGTGTGTCGCACTCTAGGAGCAGACTCCTTGCTACTGCTGGCTGGATGGTTCTGTGAGATGCATTGGGGGAGTTCTGAGAGAGTGATCGGGGCAGTAGAAGTTAGGAAAATAAAGAATAAGTATAAAAAAATAAATATAACACAAAAACTCCACAATAATACTTTTTTACATTCCATTTCTAAAAAATTACTTCTTTAAATCTTAAAATATGGAAATCCAAAATTATTGCTGACAGTATTAATATATATATATATATATATATATATATATTCTGCTTTAAGAAGAACAAGCACTGAAATGTTATAAACAGAATATGTTCAGATTAAAGTGTAGTATACATCAGAAAGTCCATTATTTAAACAGCATTGAAGGCAAAGAGTAGTACTTCTGTCAATAAATAGGCTCCTTTAGAGATTGATTGAAAAGGAACAAATATTTCATGCAAGAGTGTCTCATTTCTTATTTTAGAAGGATGGTGTATTGAAGACACACCGAGAGACTGTAGCACTGCAGCAAGCTCACAGTCTAGCCCTGCTCTGCCCAAGTCTGCGAGTGGCAGAGTCTCCTGCAGGGTAGATGCTTCGAGATTTGTCTCTCCTCCCTCTCGAGTCTGTGAATGTTTGACTCAAGCAACCCGCTTGTGCACCTGCTGAAAGCAGTGGGTTATTTCAAAAAAATAATGCTATGCCCCTGCTGAAATGAAACAGGAAAGGCTATCTCGTGTCACGGCCCCATTTATAGTGTAAGAGTAACACTCAAGTTGTCGGCTGAAACACAAGCCATCGAGAAGGGGGTAAATAAATGTTTGCCTCCCACAAGGAAACAGTTTAAGCACAACAGGAACTGCTCTAATTTTTTGAAATATGAATATACTTTAAAAAAGAGTTTTTAGCTGCTCCCCTGTTGCTCAACTAGTCTCCTTTGCTTGGTAGCAAGGCATTCTTGTATTAAAATAATAAATAACCAGGCAGAGAGTCAAGAAAGAAATCAAACTAAGTTAAACTTACTCCCAAAAGTAGCGAAACTCTGCAGACTCCTGCAAGCAGGGTGTGTGCTCTGTTGTTTGCCTAGTTGCTGTGTGCTCGCATTATAGAGTGGCAGTGGCCTCTAGTGTCTACCTTTATACTGCAACACCTTACCTTAGACCTGAATGAAATATTTTCTGTTTGAAATTAAAGCTCTCCCTAACTAAAAAATATGTTCTCTTTGCTCAGACCTGATGTAGTGTGTATTAATATAAGCTTCCTATGTTACATAAATTTAATGGAGCTCTAAAAACAAAATTATATGAACATGATGATGCTGTGGGCACATGACTGTATGGGTGGGTGTAACAGTATAACCTGTTTAGCAATTTGAGAGATAGAGTCAGTGTTTTCTAACCAGGGAGTGAGAAGGGTCGAAAAGGCCTTGTCACGCAGGCGAAAACTGAATGTTTCAGTTTGCCACAATGGCGTAGAATGTTATTTATTTTATACAGCCATTATTTTGCTCTCAGTTTGAACCTTTTACTTTATTTCCTTTCTGTTGGTGGTTGAACAAATAGACATTGTGCCTTGCCAATGGTGCACTGAACTTTACAGCTATCTGTTGTATCCATCTGTTATCCCATATCCTATTACACACATCATGTAAGCTGTGGAGTCAGCTTGGTGCCATTTTGAGCCTAGAATATGTGCTGTCTTATGGACTGGTCGGGCCAATTGGAAGGGGAAAAACAACACCCAGGGAAGGCAGGGTTGGATGGACTGGGTGTGTGATGATAATTCTCCCCAAACAATGCTGCTGCTGCAGCAACAGGACAGCTGACTGTTCAGGCTGGGACTAGAGAGAAGGCAGGCAGCCCTGAGTTCATCATGCCACCCATGTTTTCAGGGATGGGGAAGGGGTAGGCCCAGTGACTGTCCTATTTCTGTGGCTTGTGGTCTTGATGGCTTGCTCATGCTGAGCAATGCTTTACATGTTGGGTGAATTGGATCAAATGTAACAAGAAAAAAAAAAGGAAGCCTACTGTGCAGCCAGACAATGATGAGGCAAGCAACCACATATGCACACAAATGCTGCAGCCTATAGTCAGGCCTGAGGCTGTTACTGCTACTGCACCCAAGATAAGATGACAACCACCACCCAAGACCACATCTAGCTGGTACCAGCCCACCCTTCACTGATCCATCAGTGGAGCTGGAGGACTCAGAACGTCAGTGTTCTCAGCCAAGCAGACAGCAGTCATCAGCACCACCTGGACTCAACCTGCTTAACAAAAGAAAAAAAAAACTCAAAAGTAAGTGCAATTACAATTCATTTTGTATTGTTATTTTTGAGACTGCTTTGGTGGGATGGTACTGTGGGGAGGGGGGAGTGGAGCCAAAGCAGGGATCTGTGTTGTTCAGGGAGGGGGGATAAAGCTGTTAACCTGGAGGCCTGTGTTGTTGGAGGGGATAATGCAGATAACCTGGAGACTTGTGTTGTTGAAAAGGGGGTAGGGCAAACTTGTGAACCTGAAAAGACTAGGGAGGGATGGGATCAGCAGAAGAGAAGAGAGCGAGACATCATTCAGTCTCCTTTGTTGCACTTGCAACTGGTCAACTGTAATATTGCTGCTTCTCCTAACACTTGCTCTGCTGTCATCTGCTAGTGCTTCTACCTCACCTCTTGCCACTGTCTGCAATATACTGAATATTGATGTAATATGGGGGCTCTAGTTGCCCTGTGGGCTGAGGTGTGAGCAGAAGCCTGGGCCTCACAGTCTGTCTGTGTGGGGTATCACTTTGTGTTAGGGCTTGATTTACAAAAGCCATCTGTAACAGTGTGTCTGGCATTGCACAGCACATTTATTTTGTGCTACAGTTGAGGTGGTTGGGGACAGACACATTGGTCTCTGCCAGGGCTGCAGCTGGAGGATGGGGAATGAGTGGTGTCCATGTGAAATGCAACATCTGCTCTTAACACTATTTTGAAATAATTTTTTCTTTAACATGGGAGTCTGGACCTGGTGCATTCAATATTGCATGATGTGTGAAGCTGACTGGAATGAGTCGGGCGACCGGACATCCGGACCAAGCATCTGATAGGTAGAGAACAACAAGGGAGAGAGAGAGAGAGAGAGAGAGAGGAGAGGGGGAGAGAGAGAACAGGATCAAACATCAAACTTTAATGTTTATTGCTATGAAGTACTCATGATGTTTGTAATGATGTCTCTGATATGATACCCCAGGATGAGTGTGTCAATAAATTGGTTTGCTTAACTGAACATGTTCCCCACTACTAGCATACTGTTAAAACAGATGTTTTTTTTCCCTATAGCAGCTCAATTCTATAACTGCTAGGCAATTTATCACCTGATGCCCCCCCCCCCCCTATCCCCAACCCTGCCTGGCTACTGCACCAGATTTTCTAGCCCTATGCAATCACTCACTTCTTTTCACACTTCACTTACCTGCTCAAAGATCCCAAAAGCCAGTTCCTCCATGATCAGTGGTGGTGGCTGTGGACAGGAATGGGAGGGTCCTTCCAACAGGGTCCCCCTGAGACCCCATCCTAAAAACACTCGGAAGTGGAGCAGCAGCAGAAAGTCTGTTGTGGTCTGGTGGAACATCCTGTATTGGGATTGTTTTCCACCCTGTACTATGTGCCTCCTCCAGTTTCTTTTTTTCTTTCCTTATTGGGCATGCCCCGGAAGTGAACTAAAATTGGGTGCCTTGGAATGGGCAGTGTCCAGTGTCTCTGTATTGTGCAGCTATGTTACATGGCCTAGGGGTACAGCAAGTTGGACTGTTTTGTCTGCCTAACCACTATTGAAAACCTCTTCTGTTGTTTTTTTTCTTTGTTTTTGTTTTTTTAACTTTTAGCCAAACTATGTTATTGCCATCAGTTACACTAGGATAGATAACTGGATGTGATGCAGCAGTGTGTTGAGTGGAGCCTGTGTGCACTAGCATTATTGGTGCTGGTGCACTGGCACAAGAAACTGGTGTAGATGAGAGTCACATGATGCTGAGCTCAGAGTAGCAGCGAGTTTCTGGTGCTCCATTGGAACCTATTATTAGAAATACCGTCTCCTAATCGAACTACTGCTCAGTTTTTGGCTCTTTATTTCACTTTGCTACTTGCAGTGCCACAATGGAAATGGAACAGATGGACCTGTACTCACCTGATGAAAAAATTCAAGCTGAAGTCGCCAAAACTGATCGCAGCACCTGGCATTTGGAACCTAAGAGGCCATGCAGGAGTACATCCTCCTCCTTTCCCAGTTTTCGGAACAGCTGCTCCGATCATCAATGAGCAATTTTACTCCAAATTGACAACAATTAAAGACGTAGCACAGCTTCTCCCAGACTTGTTTGGCAAGAACGGCTAGGGTCCCTTCCATGAGGAGAGGTTTGGCAAAGAATGACATTGTTTATGTCTTATTGCCCCTAGGTGTTTTTTGGCACCTTAGTTGAAGAAAGTTAATAGACTACATTTCTTTTGGACTCCTTCCAGTGCCGGGTGCTTGCATGCCACATTTGCTTTAATCTTTGCCAGCTGTACTGTGATTTGAGCTGTGGCTATTTTTATTACATTTTTGTGCTTGACTCTAGCTAGCAGCAATCAGATTTATTAAGTTGGTAGCAGCGATCATAAAGACTATCTGAAGGGAGTCCCCTTCACTGTTCCTTTATCATCCTTAAGGCATGCTGGATGGACAACAGATGATTACCAGTCAAAGGACCTTGTGTTTAATTTATTCTACATTTACGTATTATAGTCGGTAATTCTGGCCAAGTTATAAATAATATAGTACTGGAGGTTCTAGGTTTCTAGGTTTCTTTAGACACAAGAAGGCGTGAGCCCATGGCGAGTGTCTCCAACTACTATGTGGGTGAATAATAGATGCTTTATGACCAACCTAGGTGTTTATCTAGTTGATTTTAAATAATGTAAACTCCCTAACATGTACTACATCCCATGGCAACATGTTGTTTAGGGTTCTCAAGCTCCATCCAGTGGATCAAGTGGGCAATCATACTTCAATAGTTTCTCTTCTTTTCTTTTTAAATTGTTACTATGAAATCCATGGGCCATAGGAGGACTTCATGTCTTTTTTTTTATAATGGAATTGATGACCCTTTCACTACAAATAAGACATTGGTACTCTTCTTATTCTTTTTTCTAGCAAAGATGTTTATGTATGTGGCAGTGCCCTCTCAGTCTCATTAGTAGTTCTTTCTACCACTGTTAATTGATGAGGTTGTTGTGTTTTCTGTTTTCCTTTTTTTCTTTGTGCTGCAGTGAGCTCTAGTCATTCCAATGGATTCATGGGGAACCTGTCTTTGTATGTTATATTGTTCTGGTTAAAGATAGTCATTATGTATATTAGCAGTCTATTCCTATACCTTACTTACCAGCACTACTTAAGGTAGGCTTAAAGTGTTCATGGAAAATACAGTTTTGGGGAGACTCAACTACTGTAATGCTCTGTACCTCGGGGTCAGTAGAGGGAACCTCAGCTGGCTGCAGCTAGTGCAGAATGCAGTGGCCAGGCTACTGACAGGGCTACCCAGGTCCTGTCATATGACCTCTGTCTTGCAGGGTCTGCACTGGCTGCTGGTCAGGTGGTGGGTTCTCTTCAAGGTGGGCTGGCTCACCTATAAGGCCCAATACGGATCTGGCCCTGGCTACCTGTCAGACCTTCTTTCTCCTGCCATCCTGGCTCACTCCCTCTTTTCCTCCACCCAGGGCCTCTTGGCAGTTCTGAGGACCGGGCAAAAACCTTGGGTGATTGTTCATTCAGGGTGGCCAGCCCGGTCTTCTGGAACTTGCTGCCAAGATCTTAGCAGGAGGCCCCTACGGTGGAGGCATTCAGGAGGCGCCTAAAGACCCATCTTTTTAGCCTAGTCTTTCCTGCAAATGTGTTCTAAACTATTTTAACTTATTTAAAATCTTTTAATAATTCATCTGTTGCTGATTATTTTAATATGAATGTTTTATTAACCCTGTCAAAATTGTTCCTACTGTACAACACCCAGAGCCCCTGGGATTGGGCACCTAACTAAATAACATTTTTACTTACAGTACTTATTATAGATATGGTTATGGGACGGGTCCAGGCGAGAGCTGCTTCCTAGCCACTTTCGCGGACTGTACAAAGTGGAGTGGGCATTAGGCCCGGGAAAAGGAGTTGCTTATATTTAGTGGATTTATATTATTATCGCATAATTAAGTGTTAGGATTGTTTATTGTTATTAATGGGCTGTTTCAGGTTGGATGGGGGGGTGCCCATGCATTTTACACTTATCCAGGGGCGATTCAGTTGGTATATCGGCTCTATATTGTATATAATATGTCTCATTTACTGAGTTCTGCTACTTGGAATATTAATGGCGGAAGGATAATTCTTAAAAAAATATTGCATTCTGGGTCATTTAAAGAGTCTTCACCCACAAGTGGTGTTGTTACAGTAGACACATTTGCCCACAGATCAGGTGAAGAATCTACAAAACACATGGGTAGGACAGGTGTATGGAGCAGGGAATAGTCCTCGACAGAGAGGAGTAAACATTCCCTTTGATAACAGAGTTCCTTTTACTTTACTTAGGGAATTGCAAGACCCTGAAGGGAAGTGTGTAATAGTTCATGGGAAAGTAGGTAGTGAAGAGATGGTTGTAGGCTCCATCTATGGGCCTAATCAAGATACTCTTCCTTTTTTCCTAAGTTGGCGTCTGTTTTTGCTTCCCATGCCCATTTACCATTTATCTGAGGGGTGGAATTGGAGTTTGTTTTATTCCAGTGATCTTGATAAAACCTATGGGCTGGATTTTCAAAGCCCCAGCAAGGACACATGCTACTTGAGTCCAAAAAATATGATACAAGGGGCAAGATGCACCAAAAGATGCATCCAACTAGATTTAAAAATGCACCCATGGGCAATGGGCAATGTACAATGGCGCTACATCAAAATGGGGTTGCACCCAGAGATGTGTCCAAAAAAAAAAAGCGACAAGGCACATTGCGAGATGAGTTCTGAAAAAGCTGCAGTGCCCCTTAATCTTGGATTCAGGAAAGTCACTACAGTGAACTTGCATCCATCTAAGTTACCACCACTTAGACCAAGGGGAAGGTGGTTTAAGTGTACTTGACTGTATAAAGGCAGTGCAGCACAGTGCTAGGCAGACACCCCAGAGCTAGCACAGTGCAAGCCAGGAGTGTGATACTCAAACAGGACAATCATGCCTGCACCAATAGTCCTACTGGGCAACATGCTGGCAGCAGAAGGGTGGTGAAGGTGGCAGAGACATAGGAGGCATCGGAATGGCAGGATGCAGGGGACTGGCCCATCACAGCAGCAGTGGCCAGTTAGGCAGTATGCCCCCCCCCAAGTGATACCTGTGAGAACATCTGATGAGGATCACACAGAAAAACAGTGCATAGCACAGTACTGCTTGAACAAGGCTGCCATTAGGATGCTGTGACAAGAGTTGGATAAGGAAATGTGCAGTGCAACCCAGAGCGGGCATGGAATACCTGTAAATGTAAAGGTAAGCACACCACTGTGCTATCTCAGGACTGGGACATTCCAAACACCAAGTGGAGATACAAAGGGTATATCCCAGTCTGCTGTGTCCTGGTGCCTGAGACAGTTTGTGGATGCCTTGCTGTGATGCTGTGACAGGTATATCTGCTTCCCACAAGGGGCACAGCAGCAGCAGGCTGTCAAGCAGGCCTTTAACACACTGGCACTGTTCCTCAACATACTAGGTGCCATTAATTGCACACATGTGGCTATCAAAGCACCACCTGAAGAGGGGGATGCCTATGTCAACTGCAAGGGCTTCCACTCACTGAACATCCCAGTGGTGTGCGATAGCTACTGTCATACACTAGATGTGGTGGCCCAGTACTCTGGATCATGCCATGAGTCATACATATTCAGGCACAGTGGTCTGTATCAGGCATTTCAAACTGGAGAAATTGAAGGAGGCTGGCTGATAGGTGGGTGATAATGTACCCAAACACTGCATGATGGGTGGGGCTGAGGGAAGAGCACAGGGTCACATGGGTGACAAACAAACAAGCATAGGACTGAATGGGTGACCAGCACAGTATGAAAGTGAGCCTGGTGGAGAGGCCAAGGATGTGACATGCATGATGTGGTTTGCACAGGGTGAAGGACTGACAATGCATGTGCATGGCAGGTGTGCCCATGGGAATGTGTCACAGTAGGCCAAATGAAAGAGGACCACGTGTAACCATGATGGACTGTGTGGGGTATGCAGCAATGACCATGGCTGTGGAGGTGTGCCATGGGTAACGTGCATCATTGCTCCATTCTAGCAACACAGTGGTGCTGGTGATAGGGGTTGTACATACCAGTATGCAATGGCAAATTGAACTACTGACCCTTAATACCCCACAGGTGACAGCGGTTACCCACAACTGCTGTGGTTGAAGACCCCTATGTGGCACACACAGAATGTGTCTGAAGAAGCATATAATGAGGCACTGACTACAACAAGGACAGTGATAGAGAGAACCTTTGGGCTCCTAAACTCCCGATTCCGATGCCTGGACAGATCTGCCGGCACCCTGCAATACTCCCCAGAGATGGCCTCTGAGATCACTGTGGCATGCTGCATCTTGCACAACATTTCCATCAGCGAGACTGTGCCACTGCCAGCAGAGGTATGGATACTGGTGTCATGGATGCAGAGGAGCACACTGTTGAAGCAGATGTGGGCCACCAACACTGAGCAGCAGGCATCGTGCCCACAGCCCAGCAGGTGCGAGTGGACTGATAAGAAACCACATCACCTGAGGGATATCATTGTCCCGTGGGTGGCACCGGCAGATGTACCTAATAACCAGGAAGAACTGCTCAGACAAGAGGACATCCATGTGTGTATGACCGAACAACACATGCAAACACACATGGTTGTCTGCTTGGTGCAGTGCCCTAGACATGGTTGCACTGTGACCAGATTATTGGTCATGGCTGGTGTGGTGCCACCAGTGGACAAAGGGGGACATCTGTAGTAGTCACAAGGACATCAAGAGATACCCAGTGCAGTGGTGTACAACCCATATGCACATATGGTGTGCATGTGTTCGTGACAGGATGGTGCTGTCGGTGATGATACATGACCAGGAGGACATGTTGCCAGTGCTGGCCAGCAGGTACTTGGCACTGCCACTGGCCTGTCCTCCCCCCCAAATTCCAAACCCCAATATCCGAACACCCTACACCATCCCCCAAACAGCACCCCACCCTCTGTCCCCAACAGCACCGTCACCATGCCATACCCACCCCCGTAACCCGGCCACCAGCCCTGCCTCCAGCAACCCTCATGGCAATCAGTTCCACCTGTGCACCACTCCCTGGGTGCAATTATGCACTCTTATGGCAGTGCATGACCCATCCCACCACCAATGTCGAGCCACTCCCCAATTTGGCCCTTCCCTTCCCATACAAGAGAGAAACCAACACGTCCTGAATATGCATACAAAATATAATGCAATTCACGTTATGCATTGAAATAATCTACAAAATACGATTTTGCAGATACAAAAACACAATAGCGGCCAGCATTGATATGCAGAATCTATATGCACAAAATGTGCAACACTGCATCCGAGCCACAAAGGCGGGCAAGAGCGAGGCCTGGACACTTGTGTTTGACAAATTTGTGCTGCTCCACTTTGGCAAGCCTAGAAGCACATACCAGAATGCCCAATCTGAATGGCAGGACCCCAAACTTTATTGCAGAATAAACTGCTCAGCTTGTAAGCCTTGTCAAGCAATGGGCAAGATATTTGCTGCCATCTGGCTGCAAAAGGCAGTCCTCAGAGAAAAGAGACAAGATCTAGGCCTGAATTGGCAATAAACTGGAGAACTTGTCTAGGGTCAAGAGGACACCTAGACAGCTAAAACATAGATGGCAGGATATAGCCAGGAGTAACCCCGCTCTGCTGCGGAGGCTGATGGGGATGGCTGTGGCTGCTGATGTGGCTATGCGAATCAGCAGGCACAACAAGAAGGTAGATCTCAAACTGGAGAATCATGTATTTGTAACACATTGCTGACAACACATCACATCAATGTGCAAATTCTTATGTCCATCTCCCATATTTGTGTACCCACAGGTGACCAAGATGGAGGTGGACGCAGCACCCATGAGGAGGAGGAGGCCAGGTGGATGGACCATACTGCTACAAGGTCAGAGACACATTGTAGACAAGGTAAGACTTACAGACCAAAATGTGTAAGACGGCCTGGCAGCTGCAGTACATGGTTGCTGCCACAGTGTGTGGGAGAGTGTATCGGGGTCCCTGCCAACATTAACAAGTGTGCATACACAGTTGTGCCATGTGGCACCCATACCCCTGGTGGTGTGTATGTCTGTTGGGCATGACCTGTGGGTCATGAGGTGTGATGTTCCATGCCTCAAAGCCCCATGTCGGGTTCTGGCAGACATGCATGGTGTGAGTAAATTGATGGAACTGTGGAAATGATGCTGTGCCACAACTGGGATGCTGTTGTCCTGTTGTGAACAGTCCACAGGATGTGGCTTGTGTCCTTTGCAACACATAGTGGGTTTTGGGGGGGTATGTACTTTGCATGTAGGACCACGAGGTGAGCCACCATCACACAGGACAGCTGACAATGGTCACTTTTTACTGTTGGCATCAGCACAGTGCCACCTGCCATGGGCCCCTGATATGAAACACACATATGTCACTGGTTGTGTTCTACACCAAGCATGCAGGACACTGTTGCCCATCCATGGCATGGATGCAGGACACATGTGTACAGTCCTAAAACACCACACATTGGCAGGTGGAGACATGTCTGCATGTGGTAGTGGTGTGTAGGGTTGTGTCTGCACAATGGTGGCATATATGCCACATCATGGCAGTGACAGTACTGCCTGTCCACATTTGTGGCACAAGAACTGTGTACCCCCATACCTGACCCTCGGGCCACCAGCAGCAGTCAGGTTTGTATATGCAACAATGTCACAAATGCATGAGCCCAGGAACGTATCCTATCAATGTGCACACAAATTGACCCACCTATTACATACCAGTAGGGAGACAAATGCCAGACTGCCATAGCCATGTTGGCAGGCCACTGCACTGTACTGTGATATTTCATGAATCTGTTGTAGCACACAACCCAAAGTCACATGAACATGCACAGGGGAGGTCAGGCCATGCACATCAGATAGCTGTCCATGACTGGGTGTCAAGAGAGGCAGATAAGGGAGTGGTGGTGGTTGAGGACTGCTGAGATTTCAGTAGGTCTTTATACCGCATCCCATATGGGATGTTGATAAATAGGTTTGGTGGCATAGGAGTGTGTCACAATGTGTTAAACCTGGTCAAAATTCGTCTTAGTGACAGGACACTGAGGGTGGTGGTGTATGGCTTTCCTTCCTGGGAGATGGGGGCACCAGCGGTAAGCCGCAGGGATCCATGCTAGGGCCAGACCTTCCAAATGTCTACATAAGTGACAGTGCAGTGAAGCATGACTGACAAGCTATGCCATATTGCAGATGACAATTCTATCTGCAATAGGCTCGACACTCCGGGGGGGGGGTGAACAACATGGGATAGGACCTAAACCTGCATGAGGAGTGGACGTGTGGCAGATAAGATTACATACACAGAGGTTAGACATAAGCACCTGGGCAGCAGTACAGAAAAGGATGCATGTAGGATGGGAGGTGAGTTACTGACAGACACCCATCAGGAAAGTGACATGGGTGTAATAATATCCATTGACCAAAACGTAAACAAACACTGAAAGATGGCTGTGGGGAAGGCAGTGGGATAATAGAGTGCACAGTGTGTGGTACCACCATCAGACAACAGGAGGTGAACATGGCATTCTACAGATCACTAGTGAGAACCCCATCTGAAGTACTGTGTCAAGTTGTGTGGTCGGCAGCTACAGAGGGCTATACTTACAATGGAGGCAGTCCAGAGAAGGACAACAGAAATATTGCAAGGACTGCACCAATACTAATATGAAGTAAAACAAGAGAGTCCTCAACATGTATGCCCTGGTGGAGAGGGGGTTGGGGGGCAGAGATAGAGGCAGTCACAGACAGCAGGGTTATACATAGATACATAGATACTGTCAGCAGACAAGGGTCTATGGCTCACCCAGTCTGCCCTTTTGAGCCCGTAAGATCACTTTGTTTTTCTAGAAGTCTGTTGCCCTTAACCCCTGACCTCCAGGATTCCCTCATATCTATCCCATGCATTCTCAAATCCAGTGATTATTTCAGCCCCCACCGGTTCCTCGGGCAGGGTGATCCTCTTGTCCACCACCATTTCTGTGAAAAAATTCTACCTCACATTTCCTCTGAATCGCCCTCCCTCCAACTTCATCCCATGACAAGTATATGTTCCCACTGGGAAGCAAACCACTGATTCTTTGCTTGTAAGACCAAGGAACATCCACTGCACCACCTGAGTCACTTTATATAATTCTTGACTGTTCTTGACAACATAGTACACATGTGCCCGCATCTAGAATCAAATCCCTGACCCTTTGCTTTTAAAGCTAAGACACTTCCAGTGTGCCACCTGAGCAGCTTGCTATTAACAAGGTACTATAGGGTGACATCTGTCTGATAGGAGGGTGTACCAGAAGAAGGGGCCATGATATGCAGCCAAAGGGTTTAGGCCAAGGGGCACCATGTGGAGGTGCATTTACAGTGACATAGCAGTGGATGCATTGGACAGCATCCCTGTAGAGTTGGGGAACCATCAACAGGATAGGAATTGATGACTGCATGTGATAGACATTTGAGTATTGTAGCATTAGGGATGTGAGGGTAGGCTGCATGTCAACAAGGGTCTGTGATACAGCATCGGGTATGGGTAACTTGGTAACTTGGTTTTTAGGACAAAAGTCGGCTGTGGCCCATCGAGGTTGTCCCCCACGTTGGTGGGTAATTTATCTCAGAGAGTATTACTTGAGAGCCAATTGTCTAAGTGATTCTTAAAGGTAATGATGTTTGTGCAATCAAGCAGTTCTTGTGGTAGTTTGTTCCAAATTCTAGGTGCCCTGATGGAAAAAAATGAAGCCTTTTGTTGGTCCTAGCCTTTCCAACCTGGAGTTGTTTGTTGTGGAGTCTAGCAACTATCTTTCTTTCAGAATAAGGTATGCCACACTGTTCCATTACTAATGGTGATTGCAAGATTCTAAACAGTTCAAGAAGTTCACCTCTTGTGCATCTTTGTTTTAGTGAGTGAAGCCCTGTCTTTTTGTAGTCTACTGTTGTAGTAAAGGTTTGCCAGATGGGGGACAATCTTTGTCCCCCTATGTTGTACGCGCTCGAGTTTATCTATGTCTTTGATCAGGTGAGGACTCCAGAAGGGAGACCCATAATCTAAATAGGGGCAGACTACATGCAACATATGGGCCTTATCTGCCGTCACCTTCTGTGTAATTGGGTATCTGTGTATGCCAGCTCCATCACAGTGTGTTAACTTCTCAGAGATGTGTCCGTCCATCCCGATATGGGCATACACACAGCTGTACCAACAGCGCTGTGGGTGTCGCTAACCCACAACTGTACAAATTCCTAGGACATTTGCCCCCGTGCAGTGAATGACACAGCAGTACACAGGGTCATCACACATTGTTGAATGAATGTGGCATTTCAACGGCATTGTTTCTACATATGTGCTCTCAATCCCTCTAGGTGACTGCTGATGGGCCAGCAGAGGAACATTGCCCAGCACCCCAAGGGTCTGCACCATGCTGCAAGCAATGGGCCATCTGAGGAAGGCAGAGACGAGAGCATAAGCAGACCACATCAGAGGAATTCAGAGGTGTGCCAGACAGCTACCATCCTCTGGGGAGGAGCACTCCGATGGGATTGACAATGGGCATGCAGAGGGACCAGGACCTGCAGCAATGGCCAAAGAGACAGAGGTGGTCAGGCCTAACATGAACAATGGTGGCTCTGATGTCTTGCAGGGGAACATGACCACTTCATGGACTCTGGATGGTGGTCTGAAATGCCCTGAGGATATTGGGCAACAGGAGGGTGATGTTGAGGCCCCTGATATAGAGCTTGTTGCCTTGGAAGTGCAGCAACAGGGTGAGGAAGAGGGACAATAGGCTACTGGAATGGACAGTCCAGTAGGTTTAGCAGAACTGGAGGGTGATGTTGAGGCCCGTGCTGTGCAGCCTGCCACCTTGGAGATGCAGCAACAGGGAGAGATGGTGGGACAACAGGCTGCTGGCCCACATGTGCAATGTGATGAGGGGCTACGCATTCTGGAGTCCCATATTGGGGAATGCATGCGCCATGTGGTAGGTCTACATGTTGGCGATGCTGGCCGCTGTGCTCATCCTATACAATGCTTCAAGTGCTGGCAGCATCCCCCAACACACTTCTCATGTAGGTGCCAGGCAACACCTTTTTTCCACTTTGTTTTATATTCTGTACCTCTGACGCATTTCTAACATGTTATAGTTTCATAGTTGTACTGTCTCACTTTCTAATAATGCTTGCTACATGTTTTACAGTATGTACTGTTGCTTTTACCCAGTGTTCCAGTAGCTCCCTTGTTTTACACACATCATTCCCCTTGAATGAAGCTGTTTTGTACTTCACTCTGTACGTGCGATTGCCTCGTCATTCCTGCTACATTTAGCAGTGTATTGTCATCATGTAGCTTGGTGTTGCAGGCTATGGTGGTGCCCTGTGTGAGCAGGGATCTGCCCGCCAGTCATGCAGCTGCTGTTGTAGGACACTGGGGCTTGTTGTGTGCCTTTGTAACATGTGAAGTGCCACGTGGCCATTGCCTATGTCAGTCTGTATGCACCATCAACACATGTGGCATATCAAGGTTTTACGCATAGATAGCTCTTTTTATAGCTCACCAGTCCATACCAGGGATACACACTGAAATCTGTGTATGGCTCCACTGGACCTGTGTCAAATAGGGCTGGTCATGGGTGCTTCCACACACTCGAGTTTGTGACACACATAACCAATGTCACAGATGTGCAGGGAGGTGAACAGGGTGGAGGCACTACCATGATGGTGTACATGACTGGTCCTGGGCATGGACCATAATTTGTGCAGGAAGGGACTGTAGACCCCATATGTGTCTAACCTTGGGTTGAAGGAGGGGGGCTGTTGTGAGAGAGGCCATACAGTATCCCAAGAAGAGTGATATGACATTGGGGGGCTGCATCATTCAGATAATGGAATCATAGAAATGTGTCGGCAGAAAAGGACCATCTGGAACCATGTAGTCTGCCCCTTCTCCCCAACCCCTTACTTTAATCCATTGTCCAGGAACATCCCCTTCTGCCCACTTGTTGACCCCTCATGTCTGTCCCATGACCTCTTGAATCCCTCCACTGTTTCAGTACCCATCACGTCTTCAGGCAGCCTGTTCTAGACAGTCATGGACAGCAGGGTTATACATAGATACATAGATACTGTCGGAAGATAAAGGCCTATGGCCCACCCAATCTGGCTATTTGAGCCTGTAAGATCACTTTAGCTTGGGTTCTGTGTAACAATGAGCTTTCTGAGCTTTTTTCACTTGCACGGGGAACTCATCAGGGCTGTCCCCTATCACCTATGCTTTTTAATTTATACGTGGAACCCCTTACCCAGAAAATAATATTGTCTCTAGTGATTAGGGATATAATAGCGAGGAGCAGGAATTTAAAATTTCCACTTTTGCAGATGACATTTTGTTGCATATTGTGTACTGGTGTACATCTTTACCTGCAGCTTCACAACTTTTAATTCAGTTTGGTCATGTGTCTGGTTAGAAACTTAACCTGTTTTCCATTGACTCCCAACAGTAGCAAAGCAGACATTCAAGACCTGGGCCTCAGATGGGAGTCTCATGCATTGCTTTATCTTGGCATACAAATTACTAGTGATATTCATCAGTTAAAATCCCTTAAATTGGATCCATTAGTCAAACAAATGGACCAAGATTTACAGTGATGACAGCATTTGCCTTTATCGTTTTGGGGGCGGGCAAACCTTCTTAAAATTAATATTTTACTGTGACTTTTATACCCCTTGAGTATGTTGAATTTGGCACTTCCTAAAGTCTGGTTTACCAAAATTCAATCTATGTGGTCAAACTTTCTTTGGTTAGGCAAAACACCATGCAGAGCCTTTGCTAAATTGTGTAGGCTACCAGATTTTGATGGGCTTCAACTCCATCATTTGTTGAATTTCTATTCTTGATGTATGGGGCAAAATACTTCAAATGGGATCATCCTCTTCCCAGTCATTCCTATACCCCAAGTTGGTTGCTTATCAAGAAGGCCTTGGCTGAAGAATACCACCTTTCTTTGCCTTCCTTACTGTACACTCCACTGTCCAGTCTGCCATCACCATTACATTCTATGCCCAAAGGATAGTCAGTAAGAATGCATGCACAACTATGCTGTTTCTTACAACTCCCTTATTGGAAGGACATTAGTCAACCCTTTTTCCATAACCAAAATTCGTTATGAGGCAACACACCTTTTAAGTTATCGGGTTGGAGAGGTCTTCATTTGGATTCTCTGAGTGCTGTGATTAAGGATAATACTATTATTTTCTTTACTGGGTTTAGACAGATGTTTAACCTACCACCCCATTCATTTTTGCAATATGCTCAGTTCAAACATTGCCTGTTGAACTTTTCTGGGTAATCCCCCCCTGCCAAAATTCTATGGTTCATTATTTGCTACGGTACCTTATCTTCCCTCTCAGTCCAGCAGAGACCGGTTGCCCACATCTCCCAGGAAATTTGCAAGCAAGCCTGGAATAAGTTTGTCCCTACCACTTATTATTGGGAATTTGCTTTGTATCTGAATTACCCTGCTCGTGCTTGGTCTAAGATCTGGATACATATCAATAAATATGTTAAACAAGATAAATTACATTTGATACAGTTTAATATATTACATAATGTATACTACACTTTAAATATATTGCACAAGATGGGCAGACCACCTGACTCCATGTATGATCGTTGTTCCCAAGATGATGGTACCTTATTACATGCCTTCTGGATATGTTCTCAAGTAGCTTCTTTTTGGAAACTTATCCAACAACTTGTAGCCCACTTTTTTGGTCATACACGGTATTTTACAACAGAGATAAGTATTTTCGGGGACTATGATACTATAATATCAAAGAATGAGAAATCATACATGGCATTGACTTCAGGAACAACAAAATTACTCCATTTATGCCACTGGAAAGGTAGTTGGGTACCCTCACAGGTGGAACGGGTTCAGGATTTTTTTATAGCTTTGAATGCAGAACTAGATATAGTCTCAGCAAATCATGACTTACATAAATTCCAGGCTTGCTGGTTTACTTTAATTCAATTCCTGACTGTGAAGAAGTGAGAAGATGACACTCTCTTTGTTGGACAGTTGTATTTTGTGGCATAGATTGGGTGCTTAAACATGTGTTATGCCCCGGCTATTGATGAATCTATGAACAGCTGTTGGGGATTTTCCTCTTCTTTCATACATGGGTTGGGTGGGTGGTGGTGAGGGTTGGGGGGGAGGTGGGGTAGAGTGTATTTGTTTATTATGTTTCCCTACTTTGTCATTTTATTTCTGTGATGTATTTGTCTCATGTTTTTATTTCCTGTGGTTTATTTAATTTTGTTATGGTTCATATTATGTTTTGTGGATCAATTGTTTTTGTCTTAAATAGATGTATGATATGTTATTTTGTGATATAACTTAAATAAAGTATAACAAATTGCAAAAAAAAAAAGAAGAAATTGGTGTCATAGTATACTTCTGGGAGAGTCTTGTAGTTTTAGGTTGCAATGGATCTCTTGTATATCAAATGGTAGGGAGCCTCAAGGTACTCAAAGGTTGAAAAGTGGGAGACCTATGTGCTTTTGGTTTGCTCAGTGGACTTTCATAACCAGATGCACTGGATGACTGGGACTGGTAAGGAATGTTACTGCTTGTAGTGGGTGTGGAACCAGCTGACCTCTGGGAACTAATGAACCATGGCTACTTTGGATGAACAATCACACGTCAAGTCCTAGTCCTTCTATCCAACATAACTCTCCGTCACTGCCATGAGTCCCTTCCCACCAACAGTACTTATAGAACTGGTGCTTGGTTGAACTGGCACGGTATAACCCTTTTCTGCTGCTTTCTCCTTCTTACATTCCTTTCTACTCCAGTTCTTTTCCTCATGGTTTGTACTCAACACCATACCAGATATCCCCACATCCCCCATAGTCACAGAAACTCACACACACACATCTCATCACCCACAGCATACACCCTTGCTCACCCTCAATGAGTGACCTACTGTCTCACTGGAGAAGCCTACTTAATTTAGTTTTTACTCACAGTCAAAAATTAAAAAATAAAAAATAAAAATTAATTTCTGTCTCACACTTCCATTAGTCAAATTGTTTGTCAAATAAATCCTTCAACCCCCTCCTGCACTTTTTCTAGTCTGAAAAATATACTTTGCCTGCTTCTGCAATAGGGCCTGCAGCTGCCAAGGCAGGCTCACACTGTGAACTATCTCCTTTTCTCACATAATTTTACTAGTCTGCCTGTTAGTACAGTTAAATAGCTAACTGCAATGATAATGCATAACTCTCTAATTATTTTGAAGGTTTTCTGATCAAAAATCACTTTTTTTCACATAAATGGAATTCCTTCAGTAGCCAGGGCCTTCTACTGTGAGTGACAGTTGGAATTTATTAATCTATGGATTTATTTATTGAAACTTCATAACGAAGAAAGGCACAGTGAGCCAAGGCTAGTTTTCTAGATGTGACCCTGGGAAGGGGTACCAGAAACAATACATTCAGAGGTAGTTGAAGTACAATCAAAATAAACAAAATAACATTGACTGGCAGAATTTGCAGATGGCAATATATTAAAATGAAAGTTACAGATGACCTCTGCAGTAAGAATTTGAAGAGGCAATATGTACAATCCAATGCAATATATATGGAGGATAGTTTACAATGTATGTTTTAAAGTTATGTTGGCAATACATACAGAAGTACAGTATATACAACAGTCTTAGCACATTCAGGAAAGGGTACAAGAAGAGTGACTCAGAATTACCAGATGCATGGCTGGCTTGAATGCCACAGGTAAAAAATAAGCATAGGAGCAAAGATGCAAGATATATCACTGCAGAAGGGCGATGGCACAGAATGGACTAACCAAGGCAAGAGCAAGAGGGAGAGAAAAGGAGTCTGATCTAGTGCTCCAGTGCTCCGGACAAGGATAGATAGGAGAAAGACAAATTGTGTGAGGGGGAGGCTGTTCTAGATGGAGGGAAGATGGGAGGAGAAAGCAGATTACCTAGTGGAACACTTGGAGTAGGGAATGGAGAAGGTGCAAGAATCCCTAGAATTAAGTGAACAGGAGGCACAGATGACAGGGTAGAGGGGAGAGAGGGGTTAATGAGGAAGAGATGAGAACCATGATTTAGAAGGAAAGGATGCTCAGTGAAAGAGTTGGTGGGAAGCACAAGGTGGGATCAAGTGGTTAGTCTAAGGGGAGCAGTGGTGAATATGAGAGGGGGCGTTAGAGGCAAAAATGCTAAAGGAATTTCGGACAGTGTCCTGTCTGGGAAGAGAGGAGCTGTGGGCAACCCAATAGACTCTGTCTGTATAATTAAACACTGGAAGCACCATTTTGGTGACAATTTCAGAGCAGATGAGGAGTGGTAGGCAATCTTTGTTGTGGTAGAAGGCGCAGTGTTTGGAATGGAACTTTCTTTTTTTTATTTCAGGTTTATTGATTTTCTTCATAAATACATGTCATCAGTGTTATACATGAAATAGATACAGACATGGACATAAAAATAAAAAATCACCCCCAGTTTCTCACACCTCTCCCTCCTCATTTTCCCACCACCCCCATTGGTGCCAGTAGTATATTAATACCAAAGTTGGTGTACAGCAATTGAGTTTTTCTGGGTTAGCTTGTAATAAAACTGTCTTTGAGATTATAAGGTAAACAATACATTTAGACTTTCCCACCTCTTTCTGTAAACTCCCATATGGTTATTAAGACTAGCCATCATTTTCTCAGTCCTTATGTTTTAGAGGAGCTCTTGCAACCATTCTGTGTAGGAGGGTTGAAGAGAGCCCTTCCAGTGTTTTAGGGCCACTTTCTTGACTGACATGGCAATCATCATGATATGATAGTTTCTGACCATAGATGGAAAACCTGTAAAATCCCCTAACAGGCAAACTTCCAGAGTAAAGTAATCCTCTAAGCCAAGTAGGGGGTCTGTTCTGGTTCTAAGGAGGTCCCATAATGGGGTGATGATGGCACATTCCCAAAACAAATGGAACAAAGTACCCAATCTGTTATTGCATCTGTTACATGTTGGAGTCTCTGCCCTACCCATTCTGTGCAGTTTATGTGGAGTCAGATACATGTCATTGAGGAATTGCATCTGCATTAATCTTAATATGTCTTGTGTAATGAATTTATGACAGGTTTCCTACATTTTTATCCATTTAGTGGAGGAGTTAGGGTATAGGTTGTTCCAGTAATTGGGAATGCCGTCCTCTTTTGGGAGAATCAGTTGATAAATAAAGGTGTACAGGAAGGAGACAGCATGTAGGGCTAAGGCCAGGATTCTACCTGTGGGGACCCAGTTATGGGGTCTATCCAAATTCTCTTTGTTTTCATGCATATGACGGATCTGATAAACTTGAAATGCCCGTTTGTTGGTTAAACCAAATTTCACTAGCAACTCAGAGGTGGTTAACCAATCCTGGGTTTGGTTACGGATGTCTTGGACCACACAATGCTGCATGTGTGGAATCCAGTTACCTGGAATTAGTTTACCACCCAGTCTAAAACTAGGATTTTGAAAAACAGGTTGGGAGAGGTCATAAGTGTTGTCATATCTTAAGGTAGCACATAGTCGTGTGTGTGTGTGTGTGTGTGTGTGTGAGAGGACCAAGTGTCCAGCCGGGTTATGACATAGAGTAGAGGGTAGTTTTTTATATTTCAAGAAAAGTAGGACTACAGGATTTATCCCAGATGAGGTGATTAGTTCTTTTTCTATTGTGAGCCAAGAGGGAACGTAGTTGGATGAATCCACTGCAACTGAAGGCGATGCCCAGTGGACATATTTACTTAGGTTGCTGGCCCAATGGTATAAATTAAAGTGAGGCAGCTTTAAGCCTCCCAAAGTTTGGGGTGGCCAGTTTGTAAAATGCTCATCTTGGAGGCTTGCCTTTCGAGAGAAATCTGTTATACTTGAGTGGATGTCTTTAAACCAAGTTTTGGGAAGCCATAAATTTAAGAGATTTAGGAGATAAAACAGATGTGGGAGGACATTCATTTTAGTGATGTTCATACACCCCCATAGGGTCAGGGGAAGGTCCTGCCATCTTTTTAAGTCTTGCTGTATTTTTTTATATAGGTCTTCTAAGTTCAGTTTACACAACTGGGCGTCACTAGTTAACAGGTGTAATCCTAGATATTTTATGGACTTGTGAGCCCAGTTGAGACCGAACTCCAGAATTTCCTACTTATGTACCCTAAGGTTTAGTGGGACGACTAAAGATTTCTCTGTATTAGTCTTATAATTGGAGAGGGATCCATGTTCCTGAATTAAGTGTAATAGGGTTTATATGGAAGGTTTGATTTGGGTAATGTATAACAAGATATCATCTGCATACACCACTATTTTATAAGTGGTTGAGCCTAATTTTATGCCGTGTATCCACAGGGACTCCTGAATGGAAGCTATAAGGGGTTCAAAGTATAAATTGAAATAGTGCAAGGATAGAGGGCACCCCTGTCTGGTTCTGGCCTCCAATGGGAAGCTGGTGGAAAGGATCCCATTGCAGAAGACTCGTGCGGGGGGGAGGGGAGTATAGAACTTGCAGCCAGGAAATGAACTTAGAAGGAAAATGGAATCTATGAAGGATCCTAAACAAGAACTGCCAGTCTACCCTATCAAAGACCTTCTCTGTGTCTGGAGAGACTGGAGCCATTGCTTGTGAGGCATCTCTGGATGCGGAGAAGACATGTGACAGACGGCGGAGGTGGTCTACTGAGGACCTGCCTTTCATAAAACCAACTTGATTGGAGCTAATAAGGGAAAGGAGTACCTAAGCTAGTCTGTGGGCTAGTAATTTGGTGAGAATTTTTAAGTCACAATTAAGAAGGGATATGGGCCGGTAATTGGATACACGTGTTAGGTCCCTTCCTGGTTTAGGGAGAATTACAATCAGAGTCTCCAACATTCTGGGATCTAAATCTGCCTCATTTAACATCTTTGAGAAGACTGCCAGTAACCAAGGGGACAACTGAGGTGCAAACTTCTTATAAAAATTGGATGAGTAACCATCCAGCCCCAGGGCTTTGTCTAAGGGGAGGTCCTTAATAGTTTGGATGATATTCTCTTCAGTGAAAGGTATTACAAGCTCCTCAATTTGAGTGGGGGTGAGCGTGGGAAGGGGAAGGCTCTCTAGATAATGATCAGCCTTATCTTGGGATGGGCGATTGGGCATTCAGGTATATAAGTTCTTGTAGTATTGTTCAAATTCTTTATTTATTGCCTTAGCCTGGTTAAAGGTGATCCCTGTGAGTTGGTTTGTATTGCAGTAATACATTTTGATGATTCTATTTTTTTAAGCTGCAGGGCCAAGAGCCATTCTGCCTTTTCCCCTTGCTCAGTATAGGTAGCTTTTGTTTTTAAAATTGCCCACTCGGCCTTTTCTTTGAGTAGTTCAGAGTATTTATCTTGTAGTTTTATAAGGGCTTCTTTTTCAGAGATTGAGGTTTTCTTGGATAGGTATTTCTCTTTATCTCTGATTTGGTTTAATAGGGTTTTAGATTCCTGAGTTTCTTTCTGTCTCTTAATAGCTGACCATTTAACAAATTCTCCTTGAAGAAAACATTTTAATGCACCCCATTCAATAGATGGGGATTGTGTGGTACCCCAATTGGTGAATTTGAAGGATTCTAGGGAGGTTACTACACTATCAGTGACTTTTTTGTCTTCAATAATTGGTTATTGAGTCTCTGTTGTTTATCTGATCCCCAATTTGAGGACAGGGAAAGAAAATAAGTCACTATGGAATGATCAGAGCCTGTCCCTGGTTTTGATCTGCTGTCCATTAGTCCATGTATCAAGGATTTACTCAGTCAGAAGTAATCAATACACAAAGCTGAGCCATGAACAGCCGAGCAGAATATACATTCCCTTTCCACAGGGCGTAATGTTCTCCAAGGGTCACAGAGTCCCATATGGTTCACCAGGTCTCTAATGGCTCTGTGGGTGGGAGAGAGACCCCTAGTCCTGGAGCCCAATGATTTATCTAACATGGGATCAAAGGGGATATTCCAATCTCCCCCTAAGAGGATTGGAACTTGGATGAAGGGTGTCAGGACGGAGAGAAGCTCCATGAAAAAAGAAGGGAAGTCTGCATTTGGGCCATAGACACTTCCCAACAGTATGTTAAATGAATAAATGTTGCCTATGACCAGGACATAGCTGCTATGTTTATCTCTGATGTGATGCTTACATGTAAAGGGAAAAGCCATCATAAGCAGGATCGCTACCCCTTTACTATTACGGGAATCCCCTCCTATGAAAACCTGCCCCACCTGCTGTCTCCTCAAAATGGTCTCCTCTGTTGTAAGAGATGGATCTCTTGCAATAAGATCACATCACAACATAAAATGTTTAAATGTTTGAGTAGCTGCATTCATTTAAGAGGGTGTCTTGCCCCTTTTACATTCCATGTACAAAATTTAAATGATTGCGCCATATCTCTGACGTACAACTATTAGAGCCATTCTGGTATCTCCGAGGTCGAGACATAGCCAGCTAATTTGTCTTGATTGCTTCTTAAATTGTCACCTTCCCTCCCGTTGAGTGAAACTTCCAAATAGAATTGCCCCAATGTACTTCCCCCAAAATCCCTTTATTACCCTTTATTGTCCCCCAGTTCCCTTCCACCCCAATAAACAGAATAACCAAGGAGTAAGTGCTAACAATATCCTCCTGTTTCCTGGGATGTAACCATAGTTCTATAATGCCACAATAAGAACTACACCTCGCCATTATGCTGGTCCATGGCGATCAGCAAAGTGAAGACCCTCCCTCCTCCCCACTCGCCCCACTACAACTAAACGTGTTGCTTTTAAAACATGGTAAGAAAGGCAGTACAAGTAGCCATACTAGGCTATAAAACTAACTGTTAACCCCTAAGCCACTGTGACAAATTAAACATCATATGCAGTATGTTAAAAGCCCTGTTAAAAGTCACAGGTGCTCTTTTATAGTAAAGAGGAGGTGAGATGGCCGCACTATCAGTTGCCATCTTGAAGTAATTAAGGCTCAGGTCCTTCTACCAAAAATAAGCCATTCATATTATATGGGGGCCATAAAATTCTGCTCCTATTAATAATGGGTCTCCCTGGATTAATGCAACCAGTCATACAAGTCAGAGAGGGCCCATACGACCTGCTGTGAACAGATAAATCAGGCAATGATAAATAATAAGATAGGAGCCTATTACTTTTAAAGTTCCACGGGGGGGGGGTCTTGTCCCCCATGGACATGCTGAAGCCTCGTGTGTGATGCAAAGGAAAATTCTTCTCACTTAAAGAGGTGAACGAACCCCCTGCCATAAGATTAACCATTGTCAGTAGATGCTGATGTCTTAGTCAGGTAAACTTTGTAAAAGAAAGTCCAAAAAGTCAAAAGGAGAAGAGTAGCCAAGATGATAATTCCCGCGATATGGTGTAGCAATGTCCCCTTTGTAAAAAGGCTCACTGTTAGGTGGAGAAAGCTTACATTCCTGGTGTGAAACCATAGACATTAATACTCAGCTTAATTAGAGTTTTGAAAGCTAACTTGAAACAATGCAGTCCCATATCAACAAATTAAGATATCTGTGCTGTCTCCCAATGATTAGTACCTACAATTACCAGGATATTCTCAGTGATTGGTAAATAATGCAGGGCACTTCTGTTTGAGGAAGTCCACTGCGGGGATGACTTCTTCGAAAGATGACCAGGATCCATCCAGTTGCACTTGTAACTTTGCAGGATATACCATACGGAATTTTATCCCAGAGACAATACATTTGGACACAGTCAGGTGGAATAATGTCTGGCGTTGACGGACAGTTGCAGGCAGGTCTTGGGTTACCCATATTTTCTGTCCTTCCCATAGGACGTCTTGTATTTCCCTCAGTGTTTGAAGTATATGTTGCTTCTCTTGATAGTTGAGGAAACAGCATATAAGCAGCCTAGGAGGAACCTTAAGCAGAGACATAGGCCTGAGGGCATGGTGTGCTATCCCCAGGATATAAGTTGGCCCAAAGGGGGGGGGAGACCCAGCTATTTTTGCCAGCAATTTTTGAACAAACATGAGGGTATCCGTCCCTTCTTCCCTCTTGGGGATACCAATTATGACAACATTATTGCAATGACTTCTGCCTTCTAAGTCTTCGATTTTTGTTCTCTAGTTTTCAATAGTCTGGCAGTTTGTAGTTATGAACTCATCTATTCTGTCTGTCCGCTTCTTCATGGAGATAATGTGGGCCTTGTTGTCCAAAGTGCACCTAGTGGTGTCTCCTAGAGCATCAGAAATCACCTTCACATCGGAAACAAGTGAGTGAATTTCATCTTGAAATGGTTGAAACTCAGAAAGAAATTGTTCCAAGGCAGGGACAGTTGGCTCTGTAGCTGTAAGAGGAGAGGTTGAGGCTGGTTGTGAGTGGCCTGAGGTAGTAGGATTGGCCCTCGGTTTCTTCGGTTACTTTTCTGGTGTGACAGGTGGCATATGCCGAGGTGCCACATTTCGCATCTCTGCTTCCATTGTTCACCAAAAATCTTCTTCTGGGGAGCCTGGTAGAGTTCTATAAGCTGCTGGGCACTGTTTTATGTCTTTTGTTTAAGAAAAATGGGGTTAAAAGTGGAAGAAACTAGTCGGGTGAGCGAAGCACTAGTGAAGCACATCCTATCCAGTCAGCTGCATCACATGACATCGGAAAGGAGCTTTCTGCGAATGACATCGATACAGGTAGAAAAGCTGAATCTTCCATCCACCATACACCAAGGTGCTTGAAATGGGGATAACATTAAGAGGGGTACCATCAAGTGTAGAAAAAACTAGAGGGGAGGAGAATTTCACAAGTGATGGCTTTTGCCAAAAGGTCATGGACACCATCTTCTTGGAATCACCCTGAAGTTTGTGGGACCAAATCCAGCATTATACATTATTGAAGTCACAGCACAGCAATGTATCCCGGGCAGAGACTGAGGCACTTGCGGCATGAAGTATAGCATCATCTGCTTACATGTGAGTATGGTTGCTGACACAAGCAGAGGGGAGGTCATTAAGGAAGATAAAGAACAAAATGGGACCCAGAATGATGCTTTGGGGAGCCCCAGACTGAATAGGAAAATGGCACTGAAATGTGCATAGTGCAAAGAGTTCTCAGTCTCTAGCAACACTGACTGCTGCTGCAGGTCATGTGGTTCACCAACAACTTGAGCATGCATGTTGTGTGCTCCCTGTAAAAAGTGCTGCATCATGACAGCAAAGTGCTGAAGTTGAAACAAGTTCCTTCAAACCTGCTTTACAAGTATCCAAAATGTCAGATTTTGGCATGTCCACTGATTGAAAATTTGGCAGAGACCCATCCTTACTCCATCCCTTCTTGCTCTGAATGGTAGTCTACTGCTATTTCTAATCACTTGGTGCCCTGTTGCTGCCTGTCCTGGGGCAGCAACTAGCACACCATTGAGGCACTTGACTTGATTCAGTTACAATTCTGATGTTACGGTGATGTTATGCTGCAAGTTGCAAATGCTATGCAAATTATTTGATCTTGTATACAGCATTTTCTGGACTCCTGGTATCATTTGTGCTGTCTGTTCCTGTTGCCCTGCCACCTGTCTTGTCAGGGATGTCTCATAAACATTTGTAATAGTGAATGGGAACCTTGTGATAGTCCCTAGGTCTACTCTGACCTGCTGTAGCTAGCAATATTGCCATTCTCTTCTCAGTATTGCTGCAGTATCCTTATCACTCTTCTCTGACAGGGCAGGGGTTAAGATATCATTATGCATGTCCTTCAGATAGCTCACCAGTGTTATCCTTAAGTGCTGCTGCCTGCCCTGGAAGGCTGAGCCTGGTACCACTGCTGCTTCATCCCATAGAAGAGTGCTGTCTCTGCCCACTCAAATTTCCATGCTGAATATACCTCAGTGGATGTCACAGCACAGTTCACCAAGGTAGGGATGAGATACCGATGTGTACATTGATGGTGCATTCTTCCAGTGAAATCTGGTCTGCTAAGGGAGTCTGCAGAAGGCTGGGATTGCACTTGGAGGCCAGCAGAAGTCCCACTTCAACATTATCCCCCTCCGCTGTCAGAGCTGGCAGCAGAAGAGAGGGAGCTGGAGTAGTACAGGAGATGGTGACACTGGTGGTGATACTGGAGACATTCGCAGTCAGGGCATGCAGGCAGCAAATGCTTGGATTAGAACTGGGTATAATTAGAAGTCTCCCATATGTTGCAAAGGATTATATCAAATCAGTGATCTCTTGTCACAGTAGGCGGTAGTATAGGGTCACTGGATTTAGGCAGCTAAAAATCTTATGTCTGCCTAATGTTATGAGGATTGTGGTGGGAATCTGAATGTGAGGGGTCTGTTTAAGTGGCTTTTTTAAAATATTTTAGCCCTACCCATTGCTGCTCCCACCTGAACACCAGCCGCCAACCTCTCAGCCCAATCCTTGCCTTCTTTGTTGCTTACTCTGTTCTCAGATACCTTGGCCATTTTTTTAATTTGTAATGTTTGATGTTTTTTTGGTCCACGTTTTCTCCCCGACCTGAGACCCTAGCAGACACATGTGTACACATGCGTTGAGGTGCACGCACACACTGGGTACTGGCTCAGCCCCTTCTGGTCAACCCCTGACTATTGCTGCCACCCCCTTCAGCCTATGTTCCCCACTGGACCACCACCCAGACAATGCCACAGTCTGTGTGTGAAATCAATGTTCAGGACAGATTAAGAAAATCACAGTGACACTGTTCATGAGCAGAGGTGTTAAAATAGCTATGTTAAAAATTTGGTGAAAAAATTCCCAAAAATGACTGCTTTATAAGCATGCCTCCTGTCTGTTAGCCAGTTTCTAACTCAGTTTACCACACTTTCCCCCCATTCCCAGCCTACCCAGCTAGTTTATCAGCCTCCTATGTGGGATGGTGTCAAAGGCTTTGCTGAAATCAAGGTAAGTGTTGCCCACTGCCCCACCCTGATTCACTTCCTTTGTCACCCAGTCAAAGAAATCAACCATATTTGTCTGACATGATGTCCCCACTGTGAATCCATGTTGTCTATGGTCCTGGGCTCTGAAGGCTTCTAGTTGCCCCACTATTCTTTCTTTAAGCAATGTCTCCATGATCTTCCCCACTACTGAGGTGAGGCTGAATGGCCTATTGTTCCCCGCCTCCTCCCTGCTGCAGGACTTGTGAAGAGGGACCACATGTGCCCTCCTCCAATTCACTCGTGTTGAATGACTCGGTGAACATGGCTGCCAGAGGTACTGCTATCTCCCTTCGCAGTCCTCTTAATATCCTTGGGTGTATGCCATCTGGTTCCATCGCTTTCTCCACCTTCAATTTAGTAAGCTCCTGCAGGACTCTTTTGCCTTTGAATGGACTATTGTCCACCTCTTCAACCCCTTAGCAACTGCTGTACTGCTGTGTTCCTTTCCCCTCCCACTCTTCTGTGAATGCGGAATAGAAAGACACAGTGCATGTCTTGGGAGGAAGGCATGGAACTATCACTTCCAAATATCTAAACAGCACATATAGGCAAGCAACATTTGGCATTGACAAATGCTTGTTACATTCTGAAATGAGGTGATGGTGGAGTTGCCCAGGCTCCCCATCAGTGTATCATTACATGGGGCAAGGAATAGTCAGCTAGGTGGAGCTCGAGTGTACTGGTGGCTCAAATTGCACCATACTGCTGGACCCATTTTCCTCTAGAGTTTTCTCCTGTCCCACAAAGATGCCAGTCAAGGCTGAGAGTAGGCCTGTGTACCTAGTGTTTCTATGTCCTTGCTGGCCAATTGGCATCCCCCCATTGTGCACTCCTGCCTACACCACCATTTGTGATCACCCAGGTGGTGTTCATGCAGAGGCAGTAACAAAGCATCCTATGGGATGCTCGACCCTCCCCCCCATGACTGTCCCTTTAATGGCCCAGGCTGATTCCCAAACCCAGGTTGCCAGTGTTCGGCAGTAGCGCTACCACTGTGCTGACAGGCCCTAAATGTTCTCTTTTTACACAGATATTTAGAAATGGGAGTAGAAAAAGACTTGTAGTCTATCCAGTCTGCCCTGTAAACTAATTATTTTATGCTCTTTTGGGCCGGGGGGAGGGGGGTAACCTGGTTTGTCTTGCTCAAACCAGGTCAAATTTTAGTGCGCAGTTGCACACCAATGTCCAAACCAAGCTGACAGCTGTGGAACAGACAGCGTTTGACCTGTTTAATTCTTTTCGTAAATCAGACTTGCAGCTCCATATTTGGTTCATTATGCCAGGAGACATGATTCAAAGAATACACTGTTCTTTATTCATAGATTGTTGACACCACTTGAACTGTTCAAACAGTTTGGACAGTCTCCACATAACCCTGTTTGTGACTACTATCTTTTTTATAACAATTAAGATGTACAATGGGGCTAGTATATATGGTACATCTTCTATAGGTTCAGAAATAAACCAGTCCATCAAACTGGTTGAATCCGTTTGCTTTGCTAGTACTATTACAAGATTGTCAGAACACTTAGCAAATATACAGTATTTAAAAAAAAAATATTTTGCCTGTCCCAGTGGCACCAAGAGAGTGCACCACACTCTCACTTTCTGGAGACTGGGGTGCTTCCCCATCTGCATGCACCTCTCTTGGTTGAGGGATGAGGTTTCTCATCTCAAGGACAAGTTGACTAGGATTCAGGAGGCATCCTCACCCACCCAGGGACCACCAAGTCTAGCACCACTACCTCACATATTGCCAGAAAGGAGAGGTGCCTTGAGTACAGTGGGCTTGGGAAGGGTGATGATTGTGGTCCAGAGGCACATCCTCCAGATGGTACCACTATTCAACTGATACACCACTCTGGCAGGGTGGGACTGTCTCACAGTGGCACCTGCAGTAGTGGCCAGGGAGGATGAAGGGTTCCTCCATACAGAAGGCCACAAGGTGGGTGGCAGAGGACCTCAGAGGAGATCAAAGCAGTTCCTGGTGAGAGACTCATTTGTTAGGGGATAGATTTGGGAACAGGGAGGGAGGGGGAGAGGGAGGTTAGGTGACTACCCAGCACCACAGCTCAAAAGGATAGAGAGCAAATCCTGGAAAGGGCAACAGAACTGGAGGGAAAGCTGGATGTCATTGTCCACCTTTCAACCAGTGACCTTGTTAATGATGAGGTTTGGAGAGTGCAAGAGGAGTTCAGGGAATTAGGGAGGGGTCCTAGGCAGGTAGCATGCCCAGCTGCATTTTCTGAGGTATTGCCTGTCTATGACGTAGGGTATTCCTTATCAAGAGATTCAACCAATGGTTGATGAATTGGTACAGAGAGGAGGGTTTCTCCTACATTGGGGAATGGGATCCCACCTGGAGGGCTAAAGGTCTATACAGGAAAAATGGCCTGCATCCATCAAGGAGGGGATCCACAGTCCTCAGTGGACAGTTTAACTGCTATAATGACAAGCATTTAAACTAGCCAAGCAGGGTGGCAGAAGGAAGCAGGGAGACATGAACTATCCACCCTCGCAAGCTGAAGTAGTTAATAAGGAAAACCCTAAGGGAGGGTAATCCACAAGAGTTTTTAATAGCAGGAAAATCAGAATGGTAGAAGTGAGAAGGGGTGGGAATGAAGGCAGAAGAGTTAAAGAGAAAAGACAAAAGACAAAAAGGGGGGGTAATAAGAAGAGTGATAGGAGAATCTGGAAGTCGATGTGCATGAATACTTGAAGTCTAGGAAATAAAATCCTGGACCTTGTGGCCATTATTGCAGAGGCTGACCTGGGCATTGTCACCATTACCAAGTCATGGTGCAATGAGAACCATGACTGGGATATAGCTGTAACAGGCTATACTCTGTTCAGGATGGACAGGGAGGGTAAGAAAGGGGAAGGAGTATCTCTTTGTGTAAGGGATAGCTGAAAAGCTACAGAGACACAGGGAATTCAGGGAAGAGAGGAGGCACGGTGGGGTACCCTAAAGACAGGGAATGGAATCACAGTTCACACTGGCATAATATACAGACCTGTAGCACAGTTGGAAGAGACAGATAAGGTACTGGTGGAAGCCATCCAAAAGATGGTGGCCAAGGGGAGGTACTGCTGGTGGGGGACTTCAATCTGCCATTGTCTACTGGAGTATCCCAGCTGCAGTTTCAGCTTGAAGCAGGGACATCCTGCAGGCTCTGCAGGGGCATTCCTCAGGCAGCTAGTAAGGGTGCCCACTCATGAGGGAGCAGTGTTGGACCTGGTACTTACCAACGGGGACAGCATTGCAGACGTTGTGGTGGTTGACAACCTGGGGAAAAGTGGTCACCATATGGTGTGGTTCAGTATAACTATTGAGCCAGAATTGAACCACACTAAGGCGAGGGTAATGGACTTCCAGAGGGCTGACTTTACAAAGGTGGGAAATGCGGCTGCCCTGGCAGGGGATGAGAGGAATAAAGGAATAGTGGGCAAAACTAAAAGGTGCCATAGGGAAGGCAACAAACCTTAGCATCAGGGAAGTAAGCAAAAGCAAGTGGAAAAAGAGGTATCTGGGAAGGTAAGGGCAAAAAAGTTTGCATTCAAGACATATAAGGAGACACAGAGCAAAAAGGATAGGGAGATTCAAAGGGAGGGAGGGAATGCAGTCAGGAGTACAAAGGCACAAATGGAGAAGAAAATCACACAGGCAGAAAAGAAAGGGGATAAGACATTTTGCAGATACTGTATGTAAGTGAAAGGAGAAAAACCAGGGGAGGGATTGTAGGGTTAAGAAGGGAAAGGGAAGGAGTGTGTGGATGGGGACCATGAAAAAGCAGGCATCCTGAACAAACATTTTTGTTCAGTGTTTATGGAGGAAGGGGAAGGGGAAGGCGAGATGCCACAGTTAAGTGACAGGAGCATTAAAGGAAGGGAGGTGTACACTTATCTATTTACAGAGGAGAAAATCCTGAAGGAACTTGCAAATCTGAAAGTGGACAAGGTAATCGGGACAGACAGGATGCATCTAAGGATATTGAAGGAGCTCAGAGAAGTGCTGGCTGCACCTCTAAAAGTCCTGTTCAACCACTCACTGGAAATAGGAGTGATCCAGGATGGCTGAAGAAGAGCAGATGTAGTGCCACTTCACAAAAGTGGTAGCAGGGAGGAAGCTGGTTGACCTCGGTGGTGAAGAAAATTAATGGAATCAATGCTGAAGGAGAAAATTGTGGAATATATTGATACCAGCAACTTATACGGCATGAGGAGAACTGATGCCACCCGCCACCCAAGACTATCCACCAGGCGCACTTCTTCACAGCCCTCGGGGCTTGCACCGCAACCCATAGCACAGAATTGAAGCTTGGAGCACCTCCATGGAACAAGGAGAACTGCTGCCACCCGCCCCCCAAGACTATCCACAAGGTATGGCCACAGCTCTCCTAGACTTTGAGCGCTGACTCAAACTCTGGCACCACCAAGGAACTCACCCTCTTTGGATGCACTGCACCCAGGAGTTCCCCGCTAGGCCAGGCTGCCCGACATCTCCTATTTTTAAACTGGGCTTGGACTTGTAGTGCTCTGAACCTTTCGCTCAATGAAATTTCTGCTCCCTCTCCAACCTTAATTAAATACACTTTGGTCCCACCCACCCACTAACACAAACAGAGAGTATCGAGTTCCATACACCTCCCTCTTAAAAGGCAGCAACAACTGAACCTAGTACCATCTACTAAGGTCTGTGCCTGTCCCTACCGTTGCATTCTGCCCACTCCCCCAATAGCTTAGCTCAATCACCAAATGCCTACATACAGACAAGCACTCTATCTACCTAGAATGCAGACTCATATTCAGTGGACATTGATCCTAATTCTCGTCTGCTGGCTGAAGTCTTACTCTGACTGTGGTTATAAAACCTCCCCTAATAAACAACCCTTGAATAACATGAGGGGTACCTCCTCTGACCAGCTCCTAGCGACTGCCTTTAAGGTCCCCCCAAACCAGTACTTGCCACTAGTACCTAGTCCTGTATCTATAGCTGCCTTACTGCATGGGCTGACCTCTGCAGCTTCCAACAACCACCTCAGGAATTGCAAGCAAAATCAAGCCTGCTTATCTTGGCTTCTCTCACCACGATCCCTCAGAAAACTGATCCTCCTGTTGCTTATACTGTCTGGCAATGTGCACCCAAACTCAGGCCCTGGACGTCCCCCAGCAGGAGACAACACTAGGCTGGGCCATCTAAGGATAGTATCCCTGAATATTGGAAGCCTGATGCCTAAGCTCCCACAATTCCAGGCATGGGTGGAAGTGATCAAACCAGATGTTATTGCCCTCACTGAGATGTGGCTGTCTCCCAAGATCCCTGATATTGCAATAGCTCTTGATGGTTTCACCATATTTAGGCAGGATAGGCTGTCCAAGAGGGGTGGTGGCTGCCTGGTCTACATCAAATCTGATATAAGGGGGCAAGTCCTACCGGCCAGTCTGCATAGCAAGGATGTACAAATTCTCAGTATTAAACTCTCTGTTGGTCAACACAATAAGGTCCTTATACTCTCAACAATATATCAACCCCCTGGTAAACAGGGGCCCAGATTGGATCACTTCTTTAGTAACCAAAGGCTTATCAGCCAAAACTGGGAACAGCTCATAGTCGGAGACTTCAATGTCAATTGGCAATCCCAAGATGCAGCAGCAGCTAGAAACAAAATATCTAGCCTCTGCCTCATGCAATAGGTCACACAAGCCACAAGGACAAATTATAGGACTGTCTCGAGTACACTTATCGATTGGCTCCCGTCCACCTGCCCTGATCATATCATGGAGGTCTCTGTTCTCCCTGACTCCCTAAGTGACCACTCCCCAGCTATGTGCACCTGGTCCAGTAAGTTCACAAAGCATTCACCTCAGAACACCAGAACTTGCATGCTAAGACCCAGTGTGCTGGAATATTTCCAGCAGCACCTAAGGTTAATTTATTGGTCACCTCTCGACACTGCCAGAGATAGTAACCAAGCCCTAGACTACTTCTGCTCAGTCTTAACAAATGCCTATGATATTTTCACTCCCTACAGCTCAAAAAAAGTAAAATGGGTCAGTAACATTTGGCTCTCTGGAATCCTAATCGACCTTATGCAACTCTGACACAACCTCTGGCATAGGGCCAAAGCATCAAGGAATATGGTTGACATCACTGCCTACAAAGCAGCCAGAAATAAATGCACAATACTTATCAGGCAGGCGAAGGCCTCCTACTACAAAGACCTTCTAAACAGGAGTTGGGGAAACAGAAAGGAATTCTGGAACTCAGTGAAGTACCCTACAGGCAGGACCACCAAGGCACACCCTGATCTTCAAGTTACCCCATCAGGGATACTCCAGGATCCAAGTGACATTATGAATGCATTTAATACTGCGTTCATGGACCTAAGTGTTGTGCTCCCAAGGGAATACCTCCCCTTCCCCCAGCCTGGACAGCCCCCTAACTTGAGTCCGCCTCCTACTCCACCCAATGGCCCACCGCCTTTCTACTTCAGACACCTCTCCAAGGCTGAGACCAAACAGTACTCCAAGCGGGTACTGAGCAAGACCTGGATGGGGAGTGACACCATCGCCATGAAGCTAGTAGCTAGTAGAATGGGCATATTCCCAGACAAGTGGAAGGCAGCGCACATCACACCAGTCCACAAAAGTGGAGACCGAGCTTGCCTCTCTAACTATCGCCCCATCTCAATTTTACAAACTCTCTCCAAAGCCCTGGAACGTGCAGTATCTGACCAACTTACTGAGCATTTAGAGAACTACAACCTGCTAAGTATGCAGCAACACAGTTTCCATAAACATAGATACATAGACAGTGTCGACAGATAAGGGCCTATGGCCCACCTAGTCTGCCCATTTGAGTTTGTAACTTCAGTTTGTTTTCCTAGAACTCTGTTTCCCCTTACCCCTGACCTCCAGAATTCCTTTATGTCTAGCCCATGCATTCTTAAATCCAGTGATTGTTTCAGCCCCCACCACTTCCTCAGGCAGGGTGTTCCACTTGTCCACCACCCATTCTGTGAAGAAACTCTTCCTCACATTTCCTCTGAATCGTCCTCCTCCAACTTCATCCCATGCCCTCTAGTCCTGGAACATCTTTTTCACTTAAAAATAGTGTATTCTTGCACCCTGTTCCTCCCTGTAAGATACTTGTATGTCTCTATCATGTCCCCTCTCTCCCATCTCTCCTCCAGGGAGTACATATTCAATTCCTTCAACCTGTCCCCATAGGACTTGTGATGCAATCCATGTACCATCTTTGTTGCCCTCCTCTGAACCTTCTCTACCATGTCTATGTCCTTACGTAGGTAAGGTCTTCAGAACTGTACACTGTACTCCAGGTGGGGCCTCACTAGTGTCTTGTATAATGGAATCACTCCACCCAAACAACCCTGATAGACTACACTACACAGATCTATGAGGCTCTGGATAATGGAACGACAGAAGGATCTATATTCATTGACCTCACCAAGGCATTCGACACCACTAACCACCAACTCCTACTACAGTGTCTCCTCTCAATATGCCTTTCATCTAGCACTGCTACATTGTTTGAAAGCTACCTCTCATGTAGAACATACTGTGTGAAGGTCCTTAACATTTTCTCTGAGCCTAGGGAGGTCAGCCTTGGAGTTCCCCAAGGCTCCATACTGGGTCCACTCTTATTTAGTCTGTTCATAAACTCACTACCTGTTGCCTGCCCAGAAAAAATGGTGCTTTATGCTGATGATGCAGTCATTTCTACATCTGGTAGGGACATCACCACTATAACCACTGACTTACAGGCCAGTTTTAAATGGCTAGAATCTTGGTTCTCCCGTCATAAACTGTTACTCAACTACAAAAAAAAACAAGTGTATGCTCCTCACGGTGCCACAAAACAGGAAAAAGCATGGGCCCCTACACATAACAAGTCAAAAAGGTGAGCTGCTAGAGCATGTCAGCAACTTCAAATATCTTGGAGTATGCTTTGATGACACGCTCTCCTTCACAACACACATTGCACACGTTGTCAAAACTGCTAACACCAAACTGGGAGTTCTCTACTGACATAGACGCTTTATGGCGCTGGAGGCTCTTAAACTAGTTACACACAGCTCTGTGTTATCTACCATTGACTATGGTCTAGTGATCTATGGTGCTGGCTCCAATACCGCCCTGAACAGGATCATAACCCTCCTCACCAAGGCCTGCCACCTGGTCCTGGGTGCTGACTATCAGATGGATACATGCATCTTGTATTCGGACTCCGGTTGGCTTCCCCTCCATCACGGAATCAAATACCAGGCTTGTCACTGGCCCAGTGGTGCTGAGGGTTGAGGCGCTGGACACCACACCTCGTGCCATGCTGGTGACCCAGGTTCAAGAATGAGCCCGGACCACCGGGGGTCAGCAGGGAGAGAGAGGAGCAAGCATCCAAGGGACTGCTCTCCTCTCTTGGGGAGGGATCCAGGGGTAGCCTGGTGCGGCAGTGGCCCCCAATGTAGACCAGTGGCATTGCTACATGCAGGGGCTTACAGGCTTGGGGCAGACGTCGGGCAGCTGCCTTCCGGACTTGGGTGGCAGCACCCACATCACAGGCTGGGCAGCAATCGACGTCCCACATCGGGGGTGTAAACATTACTGGAAAACCCCTCCGGCCCAGATAGTTGACAGCCCTCCCAGATCCTTGCCACCACACACCCATCACTGGAGCCCCACCACCGCTCCTTCAATCTTCTTGGGACCCTCTGTCCCCCGAGGGTGCCTGGGGAGAAAGTAATAAGCTTGAGGATGGCGGGGTTCACAGTGGGCAGTAGAGAGGCACCAGCCAGCGGAGAGGTCTGAGAGAGTTCCGGAGTTGGAGGAGATAAACAGAGTTTAAAAAAAAATACCAGGCTTGTCTACACGGGGAAAAAAGCATTGCTTGGCCTTATGCCTGAGTCCACCTCCAGACTATTCAACTACACCCAACCAACTGTGAACACCAGAAGTGCTACCAAAGGAGTGCTCCTAGTGCCTTTTAAGTGTACCACACTCGCACAATGATCCCTCTCCTACAGGGGCCCTAAATAGCTTAATGACCTACCTACAGAACTCCTTGGGTCCAGCAAAATCAGCCATTTCAAATCCGGACACTGCAACCTGCTGGCACGTGAGACCACCCGCAACTGTTAGCCCTTATTAATGCCACTTGAGGGCCTTCCACATCCCCAGCACCCCATATTGCCCTGAACAGCTCCCCCTACCCCTTCTCCCACCCAACTCACCACCTGACTATGACTTCCTGGCTGCAACCTGAACTTATATCGTCCTTGTCCTGGATCTGTCTAGACCCTCTAATTCCCCAACGTGGCAATTCCTCACTACCGCAGACAAGTGGTTGCTTTGCCATGCACTCTCTAATCGCTCTGCCTGTTTCTGCCCAATTGCAGTTAGAAACCTGTTCACTGCACTTAGTAATCTATATTTTTTGCTATGTAGCCACCAGCTGTTTCACTTTTTTATGTTTATTGTTGTCTAGTGTCACCCTTGTTCATCTCTCTGTACAATGTTTTCACTGATGTAACTCAATGGCTCTGAATTGTGTCACCTGACTTAGAACCTTTGTAAATGAGCCTCTGGCTCAAAGGTATTAATCTGAATCTGAAATAAATAAATAAATAGGATCCGAGGTAGCATGGATTCACCAGGGGGAGGTCACGTCAAACAAATCTGATAGATTTCTTTGACTGGGTGAACAGGGAAGTAGATCAAGGTGGAGTTGTGAATATGGCCTACCTAGATTTTAGTAAGGTCTTCAACACCATTCCACATAGGAGACTAATAAACAAGCTGGGCAGCCTGGGAGTGGGGCCAAAGTGATAAACTGTGTAAGGAATTGGTTGGGGGATAGGCATCAGAGGGTGATGGTAAACAGAGTTCACTCTGAGGAAGGTAATGTTACCAGTGGGGTGCCACAAGGATCAGTACTTGGACTGATCCTCTTTAAATGTATTAATGATTTTGTAGAGACTAGAAGGGAAGGTGTACATTTTTTGCAGATGGCACTAAAATCTGCAAAAGGGTAGACACTCAGTGGGGTGGATGAATAGGGATCTAGGAAAGCTTGTGGAGTGGTCAAGAATGTGGCAACTAAGCTTCAATATGACGAAGTGCAAAATCATGCACTTAGGGCGTAGAAACCCAGGGATGGAGTACAAGATTGAGGGAGTGGTACTGACTAACACCAAACAGGAAAGAGACCTGGGGGCAATCATATCTGATGACCTAAAGGTGGTCAAAGAGTGTGACAAGGCTGTGGGGAGCGCCAGTGGGATGCTTGGGTGCATAGGAAGAGGCATCACCAACAGAAAGAGGGAGGTGGTGATACCACTGTATAAATCATTGGTGAGACACCTCCTTGAGTACTGTGTCCAGTTCTGGAGACCACATCTCTGGAAGGACATAGACAGAGCAGAGGTGATCTAGAAGACAGCAACTAAAATTGTGCAGGGTCTGTACCGAAAACCATGTGGGGAGAGACTAAAGGACATCATTATGTACACCCTGGAGGAAAGAAGGGAAAGGAGGTATACAATAGAGACTTTCAAGTCCCTCACAGGTATAAATAAGGTACAAGACGGAAGCATTTTTCTGAAACAGAGATGCTTAAGAACAAGAGGGCGTGCTTTGAAGATAGAGGGAGTAGACTCAGAGGAAATGTAAGGAAGTCCTTCTTCACAGAGAAAGTGGTGGATGCCTGGAACACCCTTCCAGCATAGGTGGTGGGGGCAAAAGCTGTGGCAGGATTCAAGAAAGCATGGAATAGGTAAAGAGAACTTTAGTAGTTTGGGAAGATAGGGCTAAGCTGGAGATCAAGTAGGGTCTACAGTGTTACAGCAGGTAGGGAAAATGGGCAGACTAGGTGGGCCAAGTGGTCCTTATCTGCCATCAAATTTGATGTTTCTATGTTTCCATAAGGAAAACCTGGGTTCATGCTGTGAGCCCAGCTCCTTCCAAGGGTTCTATGGAGCTGTAGAGGCACTGCAGTGGCAGCACATCTAGACTGTGCAAGGAGGGATCAACCTGGTCCACTGTGTAAGTCTCTCTTCTGGTAGGCTTGTGGAGGGGGGTATGAATGTCATGGGTGACCATGTGACATCGGCCCTTCTTACTGAGGTTAGAATGGTGCATGAATGGCCAGCAGAGGGATATGGGATGGCCTATAATGGGAAAAATGTCAGATCAGTGTGTATGACATCAGCAGTGGCCCCCTCATTGTCACATCTTTGTCCCAGTCTGACTCCCCATGCCTCCATGCCCCATGCCCACTAAAAATAGAGTCACAAGTAGTTCACCAGGGGCTTCAAATAAGGGGCTTTTCCTGCAGAATATCCAGGTCTAATCTAAAGTGATGAGTCAATGACCATAAAAAAGATGGGCAGTGGCTAGAGCAGCTCACTGGGGGCACAAGAGGGAAGTAACAGCTGCTGGATGAGGAATAATTTATAAAAAGAGCAGTTTATTTTTATATATAAATTTTATCTAAACAGATGAGAGTCCAATACACCCACTGCTGACCTGGAGAGGGGAATAAATCCATTGCTTTTATGTTGTGCTATGTGGAAATGTTCAGTTAAGACTGGTGGTAGTTTCAGAATAAACTGATACAAAAAAAGACAGCATGTTTTCATAAAATCTGTATCCCAGTCTCAGATCTGGAAATAAAATCTCTTATTTATTATCCATGCACAGTCAAAAAAAGGCTATGTTCTGAAGAGCTGTCAGTTTCGAAAAGCTGTGCCCACAGAATTGAGATAAATCTTTCCAAATGAGCAAATTACATGAATCTCAAATATGGCACATGGCACAGAATAGGCATCATTTTAGTGCCCCAAAATGCTCTTGTTTTTAGTCATTGAGCATTACAAATTGCACAAAAGTATGATTAAAACTTGTGGCGTAATCCAGCACCCCCACTGAAAAAAGAAACAAATTATATAATGTTTTGTTTAGAACAGGAAGACAAAAGGAATGCTCACAGGTAAATGGGTACCACTGTACCAAGAGGTATAGAGCATCAGGACACTAGGACAAAACATACTTCACACTAACAAAAGTTCTATTAAATATTAATTTAATTTTGAAATCCACACAGTACCGAAAACACTCCAGTGCTTTGAGGCACTCAGTCTCTTCCTTAGGGTGTTAGGGCTACCAGAAGCAGTTGGAGTTTAAATAATGTGCACAGTAAGTTGATTGCTCATTTTAAAACCTTCATCTGTTGAGCATACAATTGATTAAACATACAATTAATTAAAGGGCGCTTGAAGCACCGATGGACCTGGAAAACTAAGCATTTTTGAATTATTTCCAAATTGGGGTTGGGGGCTGTTATAGCAAAGTGCTTCTATTCCAGCACTTAGAAAGTGGATCTTACAGTGGTGATTTAACTAATCAGAATCCTGTTTTCCAATTAAAAGGGCACGTGCTCTCTTAATACAAAAATTTCAAAACACTATTAAAAACCAGCTCCTATCTGAATAGTCTGGAAGAGGTGGTACCATGACAAATACACTATGACTAAGATTAGCAACAGCCTATGAAATGTATTATATTGTGCACATTATCTTAACTTAAAAAATATATATATATATATATTTCAAACTTTACTACGGCAAGTATAAACAAGACATGGGTGACAGATTCTCACACAAAGTACACACACAGTAATCCTGACATTCTAACACATGCAACAATTACTGTACCTTACATGCCCCCCCCACACACACACACACACGCACCAGCACACACACATCGATGCACTCACATTCTAACAAACATAACCCAGTGGACAGTTCTGCAAAATGTACTGTAATTAAATTAATTCTCAGACTTGTACAAATAATCATTACACATATCTGGGCAAAATGCAAAGTGGCATCAAAGTCCATTTATTTTACATTTTTCAAGTCAAGTTTTTTTGGTCAAAGTAGAAGTTCATGATAGGTGTCAATCAAAGATTCAATTATTTGCATTATTGTATACAATCCATTCGGACATGTCTAGAAGGCAAAATCAACAGCAAAACAGCCTATCAAGCTGAGCTATAAAAACATGGATAAGCCAGAGATCTGATAGGGTCTGCGGTGGCACAGAAGGTAGGGAAAAATGGGCAGACTGGGTGGGTCAAGTGGTCCTTATCTGCCATCAAATTCCATGTTTCTATGTAACAGCATATAATAATTCATTTAATTTCAAAAATCAGGTCTAAGAGCCTCAATTCAATGAATCAAAAAGTTTCCCTCTGGAGGAAGGTCCTCAATCTATCTCTTCCTCTCAGAGGTGGTGGGACCCATTCTAGCACTGTAAATTTCAGATCTTTACAATGACAGTTGTGTACTGTACTATTGATAAATGATCCCCCCAGAAGAGTCCTCTCTGCCCTTTTTAATGTCTCTGATAGACTCTAAGGGCCAGATATTCAGAAATGTGCCAAAAGCCAGAGGAAGTCCAGTGAAGTACGAATCCAATGAGCCGTGGCACGAGTACCATATTTAGAGGCTGCACATGCCGAACTGTGCCAGCACAACCTGGCTGAATATGGTAGAGATACACCATTGTGCAACCAGACATGTGCCATGGTGCAACCAGACATGCACCATGGTGCAAACAGACCTACGCCATGGTGCAGAAAGAGATGCCCCAGGCAACCATTGGAGCACAGCAGCAGAGCAACAGAGGGGGTACGGCACAGGAACAGACCCAGGGTCAGTGCCAGGGAAGCACAGAGGCAGGCCACAGGTGACCACCACCAGCAAGGCACACACAGGCATCCAGACACCCCCACTCTGGAACACAACAGTGGCACAGAAAGCAGACAATAGGTGGCACCAATGGCCAACGGAAGGCCACCAATGGAGTCCCCCCCAGCTGCATGCTGTGCCCACACCTACCCAGACCCCAGAAAACCACACCCAGGACCATGCTACCAAGCACACACATGCCACATACTCCTGACAGCTGCCTCATGGGCACCCCAAGGCACAGCCAAGGACCAAAGGGCAGGACGCCACCACTGTGGGACACACCACAGCGCACAGCAGTGCACCACAGATGCATGACACATGCACCAACATATGTACACCACACAGACAGACAGACACCGCGCCACTGCAGCATGGCTCCTTATGCCAGCTGCAAAGCAGGCACTGACACAGGCAGGTATGTTAAAAAATATTTATTGAACAGAACTATTTACAAGTGCAAGAGGGTGGGAAAGGGTAGGCAAGTGAGGGAAGGGAACAGTGAACAGGGACTGTACAGTGGGAAGGAGGACAGATGGGGGAGGCAGAGCAGGGGAAACAATGAAAAGCCAGGGCTTGAACTAAGGGCTGCCATGCCCTGTGTCTTCTTGACACCTCCTTCATCGCTGTTCAGACAGCAAAAGCCATCACACCTAACAGACCACCTCCATGGTGGTGGCCATGATGAGGATTATCTGGTGCAGCAGTATACAGTATAGGGGCAGCCTCCTCCTCTGCCAGATACCTATGACAAGGGACAGGACAGGTGATCAGTGCAAGGTCCTAAGGTACCATGCCCACCCACTGTGCGCAACGGGCAGTGGGAACACACACCCCTGGAGTGGTGCCTCGGCCACCCACAGGGGGGTAGGCCAATGCTTGCCAGCAACCCGGCACACCAGGACAGTGCTCAGAGGTGGTCACCACTGCCCAAAGGCCACCCGACTGTGCAACGACAGTCACATGGCACAGAGCACCAGCAGCATCACAGCAACACCAGTGGCAGCCGGGCACACACCCACCCCACCAACAGCTGGTACATGTGTGCAATGGCCACCCCACAGTGGTATGCATCACGCACAGTGCAACACACATAGCTGCCACAGCACAAGGCACAGGAGGCCATGCTCACACTCACTCCCCGGCTGACTCCCCTGTACTTTGCGCAGGACCAAAACAGTGCCTACCTTCCCTCTGCGGTCCTGCTGCCACACCACCTCCATGGCCTGCCGTGGACTGCTGAGCTGCCCCTGGTGCTCCTGCTGCCCTTGCTCTGCAGTGATCCTCAGGTCCTGGGAATGGAACGAAGACAGTTGCACATCAGGAAACATTCACAGCATGTGCCCACCACCCCCACCCCTATGCACAGTGTGTGCCCCTGCCCTATATGTCCTGCAAGGCTGTATCGCAATGCAAGATACAGCTGGCAATGCCACACCACAATTCACATGACAATAGTGTACCCCTCTGCAGGGCATGCCAGGCAGCCAAGCCATCACCACAGTACAGCACTAGGGCACATATTCAGAATGGGCTGACTTACCTGGCCGTAGCACGGCCCCTTGCTGGATGGGTGCCTGCAGCTGTTGCAGGTACTCCAGGTCCTGCTGCATAAGGTCACCATACCGGTGGCGGCATTACTCCCTGATTCTGGCCACCCCAGTATTCTGCTGCAGTCTGGCAGCAATTCCCTGCCAGACATCAGTCCGTGGTTGTTGCAGGAGTATCTGGCAAAGAGCTGTTGGGCATGGGGCTGCACACAGGCCACCATATTCACCAGCTCCACATCAGTCAAATTACGGGCCTGGCAAAATCCTTGCTGCACCATTGTGTGAACCACAATGTGTTCAGGCAAAATGGTGTGGCCAGAAGCACATGTGTACTGGCGATACGCAGATATTACACCTCGTGGAGTCTCAGCTGTGTCCGCCCATCGCGCAATGCCGGAGATGCGTAACATGGGCATGGCCAGACTGGCACGTGGCAGGGGAGTACCAAAGGGTCAGGGGGCCACACTAGGAGTCAGGAGTCAGCCAGTGCACAATAGCTGGCATAGCACACCGTGCACCACAGTTTCTATTGTGCAGTGGGTGCACAGTGCACAATAGGCAGAAGCACACCGACTGGTGCATGCGCACTGCGGTCCTGTGCAGTACAGATGCCTGGACATTGCACCATGACTTGCTCCACAGCAGTTCCATTGCACACGGATCAAGTACATGATATTCAGCCACCACATGCAAATTAGCTCATCAGCCAACGTGCAGTGCATTTGGGAAATTAGCATGTCATTACCGTTGCACCAATGCTCATTTGCATGCATTGCGTTATAAAAGCACCACAGACCAGCACAGGCCGTGGACCAGTATTGCAACCATCTGAGGTAAGTTGTGCATGCTGCTGAGCCCAGCCAGCACAGCAGGGAGGACAGAGTAGGCTGCTACTGACACTGACATACCTGTCCATGTCTACAGGTAGCACAATGTTGGAACATGAAGAGGTTGAGGAGCGTGGGCCTGCTCACAAAGGCAGAGGCAGATGCCCTGTTTGAGGCCTATCTCAACAGGGAGCCACTGCTGAGTGGTGCCAGTGGCACACCACAGGCCAGGGCTGAGGCCTGGGAGGAGGTGGTGGTGTGTGTCAACCAGCAGGGCAGCCACTAGCGGTCTGCGCAGGAGTGATGCAAGAAGGTGGGCACTGATAAGAGGCACATCAATGAGAAGGTGGCAACCATCTGTGCAGCCTGGAATGCCACTGGAGAGGGGCCTGCTGATGCGCCACTGCTCATGGAGCAGGAGGAATTGGTGGCAGCCACCATGTGCCACAGCATTGTGGAGGGTGTGCCAGGTGGAGCATTTAAGATGGGTGGGAAGCCCATCACTGCATGGTACATATGTTGGGCACACTCAGCATGCAGTGGTGGCAGGGGGGGGAATGGGGGCCTTGCATCACTGATACATCTGTTTTCTCTTTCAGCACCAGCCTGCCTGCATGCAGAGGATGGGGTGCCAACAGCAGCCGTGGAGGCAGGCCCAGACCCGGTTAACCAGCCATCCACCTCCATGAGCATCTGGGGGCCTGATTGGTTGCAGCAAACCGCCACTGTCCAGCCGGATGTCCTAGGCATGGGGTCGGATGAGGCCCTAGATGTGTTTCTGCAGGATGCCAGCCATGGAGTCCTCTGCATGGAGACATAGATTGGGGTGGGGTCTGACTCCGATGATGACCTGACCATGATCCTGGACAGCTTGGGTGGTGTTGTGGGAGAGACACCAATACCAGGTACCATCACAGGCAGCACGGCCAGTGGCCTGACAGTGGTGGGACAGCTTCCCATTTCCACTGCGGGTGCTGCTGTGTGCACTGCCATGGCAGTGCCATGTGGTGGTGATGGTGCAGCCATGCAGGCACTGAGCAGTGTTCAGTGGCCAGTTGGGCAGCAGCGGCAGGCAGCAGGGACCACAGGGCAACTAGACATGGGGTCCACTACCAGGGGCGCCTGATAGTGACTTACCCCATGGGGACCCCACTGTGCAACATCCACCTGAGTGGGGGGCTATGCAGCGTGGTCATCCACCACAGGAGGGTCAGCACCCTGCCCAGGTTCCCCTGGGCACCGACCCACTGGCAGAGCACACCCATTTGCTGTTGGCCTCCGTGGAGCAACAGGTGCCGCTTGTAGCTGGGGTGTACGCACTGCGTGTGAAGGTGTGCCAGGCAGCCAAGCAGTGGAGGAGGGGCACTGCACAGACCCTGGTGGCTATACAGTGCTTGCTGGAGGGCATGACAGCATCCCAGGATCACATAGCCAATGCCATCACAGATAGCCTTGCACTGCTGGCTGCCACAGGGCATGGCCAGCCACCGCGGGACACCACGTAGTGCACTGTCCACCCCATGATCCTGGCATCCAGTGACATCCCCAAGAGATGCTGGGCTCTGCCATTGGCATCATGGGCATGCCTGGGGTGGGCTGTTTGGGTGCCTACACACCCTTGCACAGACCTTGTAGCAGTCGTACAGTACAACCCTTTGGGAGCTGTTGCAAACACTCCCTGTGGCTGCCAATCGGCCCCTGTGTGGCTGCCCCCATGGCCACGGTGGCCATGGTTCCAGGTGGCGGACCTGATGTGCATGCCGCCTGGCTGCAGTGTGCTGCTGCTGCTCTGTGCGCGCATGGGAGGTGTGTGTGTGTGTGTGTGTGTGTGTGTGTGTGTGTGTGTGCATACCACAGGTGTAGCACCTGTGTGTCACACTGCACGCTGCCTGTGTGCATGCCTGCCTGGCCACTGGCCCATGTGGCATGGGCATGATGAGAGCAGTTCTGCACCGGTTGCACCTGTGCACCTGTGCAATGCATCTGATCCCCGCCGCTAGCCAGCGCCTGGGCATGTATGTGTGTGTGTGTGTGTTGCTGTTCACTGCTGTGTGAAGTTGTGTGTGGATGTGTGGCACTGACAACCCCGCCCCACGCCTCTGTGTGTGCATGCCAATTGCCATGCACTCTCCTGAGTGTGTGCTGTACCTGTGTGTGTGTGGCCAGTGCATGGGTGTGGCGCCACCTACTTGTGTGCACCATAGTGCTCCTGTGTGATGGTGTCCCGATGCTGCTGTGCTATCCTCTGCAGCCAGGGATCCCTCTGCCTGGTGGGGCTGTCCACCAACCTTCAGCCCATTGCCCTCATCGTCCCCACTACTGTCACCCTCATCAGCCTCGACAGCTATCCCATGGTCAATGGCCATGTTGTGTAGTATGTAGCAGGCCAGGAATAGGCTACAGACTTTCAAGGAGCTGTACTGTAGGGCACTGCCAGACCTGTCTAGGTAACAGAACTGTGCCTTCAGCATCCCAAATACATGCTCAATGATGTTCCATATGCTGATGTGTGCCTCATTGTAACGTTCGTCTGCTGGGGACGACGGGTGCTGATAGAGGGTGAGCAGCCAGGACCTGAGTGGATAGGCACTGTCTCCTGTGTAGATAATGACATGGTTAACCCTGTGTCCTCTGTTGCTGTGCCCCTTGCCTGTCCCTCGTGCCCTCACCAGTGCACCCACCCTGCCCTCCCCATCCCATGGCCTGCTCTGCCCAGCACCCATTGCCCATCCCATACTCACCCACTAGGTGGTCCATGGAGATGTCCCCATGCTCGAACCTGTGGCACAGCGCAGAGCTGTGTCAGATGAATGTATCATGTGCACTCCCAGGGTGTGTGGCACAGACATTGGTGGTGTGCCCCTTGTCATTGCACACCACCTGGCAGTTCACACTTGGGAATCCCTTCCTGTTCACATAGGCCACACTTTCAGGGCCAGGTGACATGCAGATGCCCACGTGGGTGCAGTCAATGGCCCCAAGCATGCCAGGCATACGTGCTATCCTGTGCAAGTCCTGCATGGTTGCTGTATGCTCTGCCTGTGTGCTGGGGAAATGGATGTATTCCAAAGCATGTGGCAGCAGGGTGCTGAGGAACTGTGTGAGGATGTGGGACGTGGCCAACTGGATCATGCCTGAAGTGTCCCCTGTTGGTCTCTGGAAGGTGCCCATGGTGAACAGGCACATGACTACTGTCACCTTTGTCTCCACAGACATTGCATGGCTCCGTCTTATGGGTGCCTGCATCTCCTCACTGCACAGCTCACAAAGCCACCTCAGAATGGCCCTGTTCAGGATATACCATCTCACAATCTCCGCATCTGTGTAATTCTCAAAGGTGGTGCAGGCACGGTACCACCTGTTCCAGGCATCCCGCCGACGGGCCCTCCCATTGCCATGTCGCTGTTCCTCCTCCTCCGCACACCCCTCATTAAGGCCTCCATTAGAAAGTGTGCACTATCCATGGCCCCTTTATGTCCTGTCTCCCCCTGGGTGGTTGGCTGCTGTGGGCTGTATGCCACCCTGGTGCACTGCATGGCACTATGTCTGCCTGTCCCTCTCACTCTCTCAGCCCCTGGATCTCTCTTCACTGCCACCTCTGTCCCTCTACCCCTGTGGCTGCCTGTGACAGTCACTCTGTCCCTCACTGGCTCTGTCTCCCTTGCTCTGTCTCTTTCTCTGTCTCTCCGTCTCTTGCTGCTCTGTCTCTCTATCCCTCTCCCCTGGCACAAGTGCTGTCTGTGTGCTTGCACCCTGTATTTATAGGCTTAAGTTTGCTCAGTGCATCCAGCTTTTGCTCTGCACTTGCACCATGGTTCCACCGGATGAATATTGCACTGTGCCAAATATTCATGGGCACGCATTCATTATAGTTGCACATTGGCATAATGGGACTTGTGCTGTGCAATGACACCCACTGAATATTGCTCCTTGGCGCAAGTCTGCACTTGCGCCTGCACAACTCAGTTGTGCCATGCCCAACTGCTTTGAATATCCTGGCCTAAGATTCTCTCCTTGACAAGATTAATGGTTCATCCTATATATAAATTAGGGCAAGTGTATGTAAGGACGTATATCACAAATGAGATAAAATGTACAAAATGTTAACGTAAATATTCAAATCCAAACTAGTGTGTTGGAATCTTTCCTGTCAAGCAGTATTGTCAGATTGAACAACATCCACTTTTGTGAAAACATTTGGATCTAGGTGGCAATCCTTGTATGCCAGACTGTGGTGGTAATAGCAGAAGGTGACTTGGGAATACATTTTTTCAAATTTTGGGGGGCAGGCTAAACCCTGAGGTTCAATGTGGGGGAATAGCTTCTCCCACATTCCTAATTAAAGCCAGCCTCCGATGGCAGTTCCCCTTTTAGTGCGTTGCAAAACACTCACCATCCACCCCTGCATCCTCCTTCTCCAGACTCTGCTCACCCTTGGTGCTGGGCTTTCTATTCCCTACTCACTGCCCGGCTTACCTACCAAGGGTGGGACTAGAGAAAAGCCAAAAGGTAAACTACAGTTATATAAGCACTACTGACCCCACACTCTAGTCACCAAAAGACTGAAATCCTACTAAATCTGATTCTTGGTGTATTTCTAAATGGTCCAGGAACTTAGCATTGATGAAATACATACTAGTGTTTCAGCAATATTTGTTTTTAATGTTTGGGGCCAATTTTGAGTACTCCAAAACCATTGTTAGAGGTTCCTATTCAGAATTGACTTTTTTCTAGAGAGCATGTGATCTTTCCTATTATCCCCCCTCTTTCAGAGGACCTCTGCAGATGCTATTTGTCCTATCCATGCTAAAGTGACCTCTTGGTTGTGTAGATTGTCTTTCAAAATCTAGTTCTGAGAAAAAATGTCTGGGCAGGCAGAAATACTGCCCATATGGAATACTACTAATTAGTGCAGGGGGATCCGCACTCTCAGAGTGCAGTAAGTACAGTAAGAGCAATAAGTGCTTGGAATAGGCTTCCACAATTAGTGGTAGAGAACATTATGTTAGATACCTTTAAGACATCTCTGGACAAATTGTTTTACTCAAACCATGTATTGGTATAGTTACCCACTTATGTGGGAGACATTCTTGATGGGCCTTGTGCGCTCTTATGTCTTAAACATCCTAGTAATGCAAAATAGTGTTGCCAGCCATGACCTTCTTGTAGTGCTTTGACCCTATGCTCCTGTTATTCTCAATAAAGAAATCCACATTTTAAAAATTGGATATTTTGTTTCTCAAGTACATGTGTAAACCTAAGATTCAACTGGTTTGCATTAATATACTGAACAAATGCCTCAGCTTGTTCTTGGCTACCTCTCTATATAACAAACATATTGTCAATGTACCAGTATCTGTGCACCAAGTTTGGGAGAAAAATGATACTGTTTTAAAAAAAAAATTCCTCTCCAAAACCTAGAAACATATTTGCATAATATGGACCATGGTGGCCCACTGCCATGGCATTTTTTTGTTTGTTTTATTTTACAGATATGACTTTATTATCAAAAGAAAAAGAAAATATGACTTTAAACAAATTCAATGACTGAGAACAAAAAATGTGATGATGGTGCATAAGTACAGGTACAACACTGTAAGTAATACTGTAGTGCACCCAAACTGTGATGCTGCTGGATGTAGGACTATAATGATATTATAGCTAAACCTAACCCCATATGGTGATCTTCCCAGGTAACCTCTTTGAACTTAGACAACAGATCAGCCAAATCATGAACATATGATTTGAATGATTCAACCTGAGGTTGCAGAAAGAGATTTGCAACTCTGGAAAGATCTTCTGTGAGTGATCCTAAGCCCAAAATTATTGGTTGACCTGGTGGATTACTTGTGTCTTTGTGTACCCTAGGGATGTAATGAAAAACAGGAACTCTGGGGTGTTCAGTCTATAAGTATTCCAATTCTGTGGCTATAATATTACCTTTTGCCAGTAACTTATTCAGAAATAAAAATAAGGTATTCTGAAATATTTTAGTGGGTTTTCTAGCAAAAGCTGAGTATGTTACCCTGTCCCCCAACAACCTATATGCTTCCAGTAGTCCGTGACCATGCTTCCTCCAAATAATCCTCTCTCTTAATGAGAAAAACATTTCCTCCTAGTAAGAATTCCTGATAATTACATTTTGCATGTTTTTACACTATTCTCCTTCTCCGGATATAATAAGCACCTTTTCCAACCGCTGGACATGTTCTAAGTTAAAATATCTGGGTGTGTTTATGCCATCTGATCCCTTCACGACATATTCCTTGAATTATAACCCTTTGTATGAACAGCTCTGGGAGGATCTTGATCAGTGGATACATCTTTCAATTTCATTGATACAGAGAGTACAGGAGTTCTAGATGATAGTCCTTCCAAAAATGTTGTACTTCTTAAATAATATTCTTTACTTCCCTTCTGACCGGGAGTTCTCTCAGTGGAACTGTATGGTTTTGCAGTTTCTCTGGCAGGGGAAGTCTGTCCAGGTGGCTTTGGCAAAATTACACCTGCTTAAAGATATAGGTGGATTGACTCTGCCAAACTTTTACATGTATGCCATAGCAGCTCTAGTGGCCCATTTATTACACTGATTGTGCTCTGGAGGGGCGGCCCCTGCTTGGGTTCAAGTAGACAGGGCACTGTCTAATCTGCAATTGAATGGTGATGTGGTCTTTCAACCCCTCAGAAATTCACCATTAGTTACTGAGTCTTTATATACTAACTGATTACTTAGCACTTGGTCCTGATTTTTTAATTGACCAGAGAATGCAGTACAGGCACAATGGTTGGGTATTCCTATCCTAGACAAGGCTTTTGATTCCTCTAAGATGGATCATTCCTTCTTTCGCTGGCTGGGCCTGGGATTGCGGCAGGGGTTTCAATTTTATCATGAGAGTATTTTTAAATCCTTCACACAATTAAGACTTGAATTTAACTTGCCACACAGGGATCTTCATAAATACCTACAAGTCTGCAATTTTCTATCTTCCACTTTAGGTTTAGATATTATTGGCCAGGTAATTCCCTCGCTATTTACTTTACTGGTCCAGCTGAGATCAGAGGAATCTTACAGGGCACGTTGATTTCCTGTTTATATAAGGCATCTTATCAAATTCCCTCTTCGGTAATGGCAGTGGTTCAGGCCTACTGGGAGGCGAACTTAGTGCTGGACCTGTCCTCTGATGATTGGCCTCATATTTGGCATAGACAGCATAAGGTGACAAGCTTCCTGATATGGTGGGAATATGGATGGAAAGTGGTGACCCATTTATTCCACACCCCTCATATCACTGCAAAATATAGTGCCTCGGGGGATTCCTCCTGCTAGTGGAAGTTTGGGTGTGAGGTGGCTACTTACGTTCACGTGTTATGGTTCTATACAGTGCTGAAATCATTTTGGAGGGAGGTGACCTGGGTGGTATTGGAACTTTTTCTAGAGTTGGGAGATCTTACTCCAGAAGTGGCCCTTTTGTTCATTTTCCTGGTCATTTTAAACAAAAGCATAACATTGCTTTACTAAGTATCTTATTGATAGCGGCAAAGAAAGTTATAACTCAATTCTGGCTTCAGCCGACTGTTCTGGAGATAGTACAGTGGGAGAATACAATCTATGATATCTATTTGATGGAGAGTTTAACAGCAAGGCTTCAGAATACTACTGAAACCCTTTTAAATATTTGAACAATCTTTTTTTTTATATATGGATTTCGCAGGCACAAGATGATTCATTAAAACTTTTTGTGGGAAGCTGATTGGAGATTGGGTGGGACCTACAAGCCTGACAGGTTTATTATATTTTTTTATTGAGTTTTCCTAACAATCTTATTATAACCATTATATTCCACCCCCTGGGTTTATATATGGTAAGAAACTTGCCTAGCTATATGGCAGCATAATTTATTTATACTTGGCCCAGTCAGATACTGTATATATTTTATTTATTATAATTACAGAAATGCTTTTTTCGCTATTTTTTCAGAGCTACCAAGAGTATATGTATTTACTGTATTTATTAATCTATTGCCTGAGAAGATCAATATGAGGCTGCTAATCATGGTATGTACCTACTTACCTGATTAAAAATAAAGTTTTAAAATAAAAAAAAGTTGCAATCACTCCAAGATTCAGTGAATAGCTTGCTTCTGACCAAAAAGAATAGCAATGTCCCATCTGGTAGTCAACTCTTGAGCAGAATAGTTGCCAGTGGAAGGAAAAAAAAGATTACTTTCAAAATTGAGATCAAGTCATGTCTGTATTATACATACGTACATACCCACCAGGAATGGGAGCCATAATGGCTATAGTCGATCCCTTAGTAGTTGTACTCCTTCTGTTGTTCCTGTCATGCTCAGTGAACACTTGTGGCAGTTAGTCAAGCTCAGAGAATGAAGATGATTGCAAGTCAATTCCTCTGAGTCTGAGTCTGTCTGTCCCTTAACCACCAATTTACCACAGTTATGATGAGGTGAACATTTTCCTGCATGTGCCAGAGCTGGTAGGACAAGCAGCTAAGCATTTAAAAACAAGTTAAGTTCCCAGAACTTTTGAGAGCAGCAGAGTTAAGAAAAAAACATTTCTGCTGCCTCAGGCCTCAGAGCCACACATCCTTCCAGTTCCCACCCAGCTGCAAGAAATTCTCTGATTTGACAACTGCAGTTTGGAGACTGAGACAAGGTGTCGGCAGCAAGGAATAGTTAAGGCTTCCTTTTACAGATGAGAGAAGAACTGCCATTCACGTGATTGTGGTTATGTTAAAAAAATAAGTAGGAAGTTTCTCCTGTTGGTCTGTTTGATGCACTGCTGATCTGCTAATGCTTCTGCAATCATGATCAGCAGTAAGATCTAGCTGAACCACCAATCACACAATACATACACAGCCAAGCCTGTGGGTGAGCTACAATATATGGTACTGTATAAATACAGTTGTTTTAAATAAGAACTGTACCTGCAAACAGAACCAAAAAGCATAGATAATCCTGAGAATACAGAGCACAGCAAACTTCCCAGCAATGCAAGACAAACAAGGAAGGAGGCAACACCTCCCTCCAGCCAGCACTGCCACAGCACAACAAAAGTGCTACAGCACCCTCGAGGAAAGAGAGCAGTGCTACAGGCACAAACCAGCAAAAAAAGCACATCATTAGCACCTAGTGGTTAAAGTGGGAAATTGCAGCCAAGTAATTGCAGGGAATGGAACATAGATACAAAATATAAATTTTTCTGTACAGCAGAGCTATGGAGCAGTATGATCACTGATGTGACACGGATGACTGCATGACATAAGCCAGAGGGGCTACGTGTCAAACATGACATCAGTAACTGCTTGCGACATGCTGTCAATTGGACAAGTGCCAAAGTCTGATATGTCAAAAGATGACTTCAAATCTTATTTGAAGTGTTTTGGACACTGGTTGGCAATAACAAAGTCACTGATGATAAAAAAGTGGATGTTCTCCTGTCAGTTATGGGACCCACAATTCTCAAGAGTCTGACCACACATGTAAAGCTGGTGGACATGAAGAATGATCAGTGCACCAAAACACTTTCACCGCATTTCAAGCCCAGGACAATTCTCATTACACAAGGCTTTTGTTTTCATCATCAGAACCAAGAACAGTGGAAGTTCTTCTGCACTAACTCACTGCTATTAAGCATCTGTTCTACCAGGTCAATATGCTGTATACAATATGGGGCAAGTCAAAACCATGCAACGCAGACAGCATGGTTAGATACAGTGACAGGGTGCAAAACTACTGAATCATGTAAGTGCAGTTCTGCACCGTGTCGCTGTTGCCTGGAAGAGGATAAGACCTCTGCTGGGAGACAAGTCTGCTGAGCAGCTGCTGTGGCTTGACAGCATAGGTCGCAGGCAACAATGGAAGTGGTGCATCTGTGGATTGGATTTCGAATCCCGTTCCAAGATGCATGGACATTTTTTTTATTTCACATTTTATGTCATATCTAATTTTAACCCCTCCCCCAGGCCAGGAGTTGATTATTTAAGTTGGGGGTGTTCAAGGGGCGCAGCCCCCTCTGCCCCCTGCAAAACATAAAGAAAGCCGCTAAGCAATATACCATGCTGTACTGACATTGCGGTATATTGCTGCACTATTTTGGCATACGGCATTATGACCTCATGCCAGCATCTGTGAGTTCTGTCTGTTTCTGGATAATGCCCTTTAGTATCAATTTGTGTACAATGTGTAGAGGCATTGAGCAGAGCTGGCAAGGGCCACATAATGGCACGCAAATGGCCCCTTAGCGACTTGCATGCCATTTTAGGTCATTACCATGCCAGCTATTGAATATGGCACCTGAGAGCAAAGGCAAAATTCTATTTGTGATGCACTATCCCCCTTTGCTCCTGAGTATCTTTTGATGCAAAGGGTTGTGTTAAGATTGTAAATATACTCTTTGCATGGTGCTAACTCAGTCCAATATTCACACAGGAAGTGCGTGCCATATAGGCTGCACTGCCTGTATGAATGTGGCTTCCTGATGGGCATACACTATGTTTTGCACAGCACTATTTTGCATGGCACAAATGACTGAGGCTGAATATGGGCACCTATAGGCAGTATGTTATAATGAATGCAGTCATTGTAATAACTTTTTAAAGATTTTGTTATTTTTCATATAAAGTAGAGCCATTCTTAGGAGATTGAAAAAAAAGTTTCCAAGTTTCAAAATTTGACCACATTTAAATGTGTGAAGATGTTTGTAATTTCCTTTTTTTGTTGGTAACAATAGTTCTGATATAATTGACAAATGTACCTCCTTTTTTTTTTCTCTCTGTGGGTACTTTGTGGTATTTCGCTTTTTCTCCCCAGTCTCATCCCGTGCACCCCTGACCAGCTGCATGCATGTGAAGGCATGCACATGTCAAACCCTATGGGACACCAACCCTACTAGTCGCTCCATTACCACCTACACCTGCCACCGGACCTCCATTCGGTGACAGCAGGTCTGTGGGCTATGACCCCCCCTCCTCAGAGAGGAGAGCCAATGCTCAATCTTGCTTCTACCCTCCCCCCCATGCCAGCACCCCGACGACCCGGGGTCATTCTCACACCTGGGTCACCAGCATAGCATGAGGTGAGGCATCCAGTGCCTCAGCCTTCAGTGCCACTGGACTGGCACACAAATATACCTTCATGTGTTTTATAAGAATTAGGCCAATATGTTTACTTTCCCATTTTTTTGTTTTTTATAAGTGTCCTACCTCAAATGTAAAACTTGAACTGAATACATTTTTTTTTACACTTTGCTATAAATTCCATCCTTGCTTTCTTTGCATAAGTAGGGAAGTTCTCTGAAGCATAACAAATGCCTCAAATAAATGAACACTTGTTGAAAATATAAATTAAATCTAACAACATTCATTTTGCGTAGTGCACTACAGGGATCCATACAGCCAGCCGGGTGTAAAATAATAACATGAAATTTGCATTTATGATAATTGCTGGTAGAATTTAACAACAAAATGAGTGGAGTAGATCTGTAAAGAGATTTGGAATTTTAAACATTCTTCTTTCACATGTTTGCTAGCAACTACATAGGACAGAAAGTTTTGACTTTTATATCACATTCTTTGGGAACCTGTCAAAATGTGTGTCTATCATGCTCTATGTAGAATATGACTTCTAGATTTCCAAGTGATGGCAATCATTTTGTGTAAAATTATGCAAATTCTATATCATTGTGTAATGCACAGTAAAAGTAAAATAGTCTTTCATTACAGTACCAGTATCAGTACATGGAAACCAAAATAGTAGCTGTGCTATGTGCATCACAGTGATTCTGCTAAAAGGCAACACCCAGATTGTAATGTACACATAGCCAGAATATGAAAACACATTTATTTTAACATTCATGGTGATATATTGAGGAGGATCAGTAACAACTGGTGCTGAAGTAGCTCAGCTCTGCAGACCACTAGTTTTTTATTTAACTGCCTTTAGTCTCTTTAGTCTGTCTTTAGTCTCTCCATTATTTTAAAATTGCCTAGCCACATATTTAAGTTTTAAATTTAACTTTCTCAGATTGGAACATCGTCGGAGCTGCTTGAGCGGCTTGATCGGCCATGGAGTGTGCACTGGGCTGTGCAATTGGGCCTGTTGTTGCCTGTAGATGGGAGGACAGTGTGTGAGTTGGTGGAGAAGAGGATTTTGACTGTACATCTTGATCGATATGGCCCTCTGATTGGGAGTCTGCTGTGGAGTGAGGCAATTGTGTTGAGGTGTGCAGTGGAAGGAACGCACAGTTGAGAGCGTGGAATGAATATGGGAGGAGCATTGTGAGCCTGTGAAGAGGAGTTCTCCAGGACTGTGTTTGGACTATAATGGCATCTTAACTGGGAGTCTTCTACGGAGCGAGCATACTGCGCTGTGCCATATAGCGGAGGGTGTATTTGGCTAAGAACATGGATCGGAGACCCTGAAAGGGGAGCTGCTTCAGCAGACAGATTAATTGGATTTATTGTGGAGGAGTTGTCTTAGATCAACTGATTTTAGGTCTGTCGTGGAGTTCTGTCAGACTAGACAGCATCGCCCTGTAATTGTGGGTGGTTAGCCACTGGAGGCTGTTTCTACCCGAGAAGGCCAGGTTAGATTGACCGGGGAGCCGGCCGGTGGGCCTGTAGCTCTTCCAAGGCCCCTCGCTGGCCAGTCAGCAGGCTGGAAAGTGGGGGTGCCAAGGTGGTAGGGCAGATATTTCTAGTGGCAGCCCCTACAGATAGGGCTTTGGGGTATCTGGCTTGGTTTCCAAGAAATACCTGGGCTGCTACTGGGTGTTTTCTACTCTAATGAAGATTTGGATTACATCAGGAGGTTTTCTGCCATGTAGAAACTATCTACAGGAATTTGAGGTGCCAAAATCCCAGACTTGTGGTCAGAACACATTTCTACTTTCTCTGCAAACTTTGTTCGGGCAGTGAGAGTGCCCAGTTTATTCTTTGACCCTCAGGTAGTGCGAGTACCTGGGGGTTGAATCTGCATTAGATGTTGTTCTGTTTTTTTATGTTAATTTAATTTGTACTCCTCAATGAGCGGAGGGGTACTTAAGTTTTACTTTGTTTTCTGGTTTTAAGTTTCAGTTATACTTTCAGTTTTCTGTGACGTGGACTTTCCTGAAGAGGATTCCTTATGGTATTATATCATCTTTCTCCCCTGGATTCACATCATTTATTTGGAGACTTTGGAGCCTGGACTGATGTTTTATCATTTTAATTTTTATTATAGTTTTATTGCTGCATAGTTTTGTTTGGGTGGGGTGGGTGGTTAGTTTGATTTATTTATTTGATTAGATATTGTTTTTTAAGATTGAAATAATTTAAATAGTGTGGAATAGGGTGGTATCTTATTTGCATTTTTAGTTGGGTGGGTATTGTTTTGCTGTTTGCTTTCCTGAACTGTTTTCGAAGATTTAATTTTGAGTTTTGTTTTTTAGGTGGTTGTTTGGGGGGGGTTTAGTGTTTATTTGATTTGTGTGTCTGTGTCCATGTTGTGAGTGTGTGTGTGTGTATGTGTTTGTGTGTGTGGAGGTTGTGGTATTGAGTTTTGTTTTGGTTTTGGGATTACTTAGTTGGGAGGGATGTGTCTGGGAATGTATGCAGGCCTGGGGCAGGCCAGGATAGTGTATGGGGCATCCCTGCTGCTCGATCTTCGGCCTTTCTTCAGCCTCCCTGTGTCAGATACTACAGCAAGGCACTGTAGGAAGGTTGGAATTGGGAGGAGTCATAGGACTCGATCAGGGCAGGTTGCCCCTTGCACTGCGGGTGGTAGGATAAAGGTAGTGGGGTGCAGAAGGAGCCCTGGGATTAGACAGGACTTGGGGAGAGGCCTAATGTGTTTAGTTCCTGTCACCAGGGTTCCCACCAGACTGAGTGGGCAGGTAGCCAGAAGGGCTGCATTGTCCACCAATCCCCTGAGGGCGGTGCTTTGCAATGCCAGATTGGTCAGAAACAAGACTGCAATTATGGTGGACTTGGTTTCTTTGGCTGACTGGCTTGCATTACAGAGACCTGGATCGGTGATGATGCTGGCCCAGTTTTAGAGGCTGCCATCCCGTCTGGGTATACCATAGTGCACTGCCCCAGAGTGGAATGCAGGGGTGGGGGGGTAGCCATCTGTTTTAGATCTGAGCTGGGCTTCACCGTGCACCCAGTGAGAGCACCACATTCATTTGAATGTGTGGCCATTCGTGGGTGCCCAAGTGCAGGCTGCTTGGTTCTCCTGATTTACTGCCCTTCTGGGGTGGCAGGAGATTTTTTGCAGGAAGTGGCCGATTTCATCATTGGGGAATCATTGGAGGCCACCAGATGTTTAGTGCTGGGGGACTTCAAAGTTTGGGATAAGGATGAATCCTCTCATCTTGGTCCTAACTTCCTCCAAATGATGTCATCTCTGGGCTTTGCGCAGGGAGTTTCTACCATGACTCATCAGGGTGGCCACATGTTGGATTTGGTGTTCTCACTGGGCCTTGAGATAAATAGTCTCAGCATTGATAGAGTCATTTGGTCCGATCATTGCCCGGTGAAGTTCTGGTTCGGGGCCCCACTCAGTAGCCCTCCCCCTGCAGAGATGGTCAGCTATCGCCCTTTGAAGGGGTTAACCCCTGAGGGTTTCTTGGCGGTGGCTGACCTATCTAGTGTGGACAATGCATGTAGTGGGGGTGTGTGCGCAGTAGTGGAAGCCTATAATAAGGCACTTTCTGGTGTGCTAGACTCCCTCACACCAGTCCGTGTACGACCCAGGTCTTCTCACTTGAGGTCCCCTTGGTATGACGGGGAGCTCAAGGGGATGAAGACCTTGGGTCGGAGATTAGAGCACTGCTGGTGGAAGTCTGGCCTGGAGGTAGACAAACTGGCCCTACATATGCACTATGGTGCATACCAGGGGGCAATCAACCATAAGAAAGCAGAATACCTGTCCAGGGAGATTGCTGCCAGGAGGAACTGACCAACTGTGCTCTTCCGGACTGTGGACAGGCTCCTTCATCCTTCCTGTCTACAGCCAAAGGTAGCCTTTTCAAATGCATTGTGCGATGAGTTTGCTCGGTTCTTCTCGGACAGGGTGTCTGCAATCAGGCAGGGGGTTCCGCCAGTGGACCAGAATCTGGCCGACAGTGGTCACCATGGGCGATTGGAGAGCACGCCACCTGTTTGGGGTGAGTTTAGACTGGTGAAGGTGGCTGAGGTCAATGAGATTGCCTCCAAGCTTTGGCACATCTTTTGTGAACTGGATCCAGTGCCAACTTGTTTCTTAATGAGATGTGTTGATTCCGTTGGCCCGGTGTTTGCCCTGATTGTCCAGTGTTCCTTGTCAGAGGGGGTCTTTCCTGATGTCTTGAAGGAGGCATTGGTGAGACCCCTTCTGAAAAAAACATCATTGGACCCTGATGTCAAGGCAAATTACAGTTCTATCTCCAATCTTCCATTTTTAGGTAAGATTGTTGAGAAAGTGGTGGCGCTTCAGCTTGAGGAGCATCTCTTGGCTCACAATCTTTATAAGCCACTCCAGTCTGGGTTCTGTGCGAGGCATAGCACAGAAACTGCACTAATTCAGGTGCACAATGACCTCCTTAGGGCTAGAGATCGAGGGGAGGGGACAATTCTTGTTCTCCTCGATCTCTCTTCTGCATTTGACACGGTGGACCATTGAGTGTTACTTGACCGGCTAAGGGAATTCTGCGGACTCGCTGGCTTTGTCATCTGTTGGTTTGAGTCTTTTTTTATTTAACAGGAGGCAGAGGGTAGTGATGGGGAATTTCTCCTCCTCCCCTGACTACCTGTTGTGCGGAGTTCCCCAGGGTTTGGTCTTGTCACCGATGTTGTTTGCCATGTACATGCTACCCCTGGGACAGCTCATTAGGAAGTACAGCTTGGGTTTTCACTGCTATGCTGATGATACCCAGCTGTACTTTTCCTTTGCCCCTGGAACATCTTGTGCAGTACAAGTGCTTAATAGCTGCCTTGCTGAAATCAATGACTGGATGGCCTCCACCTGGTTGCGACTGAACCCCAGTAAGACGGAGGTACTGGTGGTGGAGTCAAACAGAGGGCATGATAGGTTGGCCTCTGGTGCAGAGACAGGACTTTGCCTTGGCTCTATACCATTGAAGGCCTCCTCTAGGGTGCATGATCTGGGTGTTATTCTTGGCAGTGGTCTGACTCTTGAGTTTCAGGTGGCTTCTGTTGTCCGTACTAGCTTTTATCATCTGAGGAATATCGCCAGGATCAAGCCGTTCATTCTGCCACTGGACCTCCCCACTTTGGGATGCCTTTGTGATGTACATGCTTGACTACTGTAACGCACTCTATCTCAGGGTCTCTGGGGGTGCCCTGTGCTGACTGCAGCTGGTGCAGAATGCGGCAGCGAGGTTGTTGACAGGACAGTCTAAATACTGTCATATTACTCCGGTGCTGCGTCAACTGCACTGGCTGCCGGTTAGATGGAGGGTCCTCTTTAAGGTGGGTTTGCTTACCTTTAAGGCCCTACACGGCCTGTGCCCTGGCTACCTGAGTGACCTTCTTACACCTGCTGTCTTGGTCCGCTCCCTCTGCTCCTCCTCTAGGGGCCTCCTCTCGATTCCCAGGACCAGGCTAAGAACTGCTGGTGACAGAGCACTTAGTGTCGCTGTCCCCATCCTGTGGAATTCGCTCCCTTTATTTGTTATGGAGGCCCCATCTGTTGAGGTATTTAAGGTCCACCTCAAGGCATTCTTGTACAATTAGGCATTCCTGGACTATGTTTTATAGTTCATATTTGTTTTTAAAAAATGTTTTGATGTTTACTTTAGTTTTAGAGACTCTAAATGTAGCTGTAGCTGTGGGTAGCAAATTGTGTAGCAAATTTTGTTTTAATTTGTTTGGAGCAGTGTATTTAATTGATTATTATTGTGCTGTGCTATATTTATTTGATTGATGTACGGCACCCAGAGCCTCCGGAATGGCCGTCTTTTTAAATAAAATTTGCCTTGCCTTGCCTTAATTACTATACACATATTGTGAAATATTGTCTAACATATATTTGACCATCTACTTGTCCTATATTAAAAATGAAAGACATCTGCATCCCTTATTTATTTCTGCATGATGAAAGCGGATCTGTGGTAAAACTTGTCCTGTGTGGTGTAGCAATAAACTGCATGCCATTTTAATGGACTGAAAAGTAAACATGTTTCTTCTTTTCATGTATACATGCACAGAAATATAGAACAGACTGCTAGATGGCAAGCCTAATCTCCAATCCATCATACTTTGCATGCCCAACAACTTAATTTCAGAACCCATACCAAGCTAAGGTGGTAGTCATGTTGCTGGATGGCCCACAGACTTACACCTCTCCAGAAGATACTATCCAGGAAATAAAAACCAGTATCACTGACGTGACCCTACCTCATCATTCTGCACAATCTAATGACTCTCATTCTCTCTCTCTCTCACAGACTTCCTGGCATAAGGTGTCAATAGCAGGAGAAAAGCGGTTGCATGGTAAAGCCACATTGCAGGACATTAAGCAACTTCTGCCTACCTTCCAATGGACTTCTCCCGCCTGAGCTGTGCACTGACTTTAACTTTTACTTTGTTTCAAACTGACCTATGAGGTATGTGGGTTGAGAGGGTAGAAGGTTCTGTAAATACCACAAACTGTGTGCAGCAACAGCTCCTGTATAGGTGGCTTACTGACTGACCCACACCAGTTGTATGCATTTAGCATAAATCTTTTTTGTTTCTTCTTACAAATGAGCCTGATGTACTCCAGTCAGTTCCCCTCGATGCATGCCATACTGCTTTAAATTTTATGGCTCTTCCTATTGGTCAGTAACTGTATAGATGGGGCACTAGCTCAGCACTTGCTGATCAGTTCACTGATCTTCCAGTGGTAATAAGAGCTGATTGGGCTGGCATGATGGCAGTGGGGGGGGGGTAATGTTTATACAGATGAATCATTGACCTGGCACATTTGTTTTTCCTCCTAATACTACCCTGGGGATGTGAAGCTGCAACTAATCTCAGACTGCTGATAGCTCTCCCCCCCTCCAATGTACCAGCCTCTTTAGCTGAACCTGGTGTTTGCACTTGGCTTCCTGCCTCAGGCTTAAACAGTGGTTCAGTGAGCAGATTGTTCAACAACATGAAGGCAGTCTCTTATTGTGCATTTGTTTTCCGACCCCTCTCAGCCTGCTGAAGCTCTGTTGGAAATATTATTTTACCACTCTGCTGTTTGGTGGATATGGGAATGTCTGACCCTTCCTATTTTTTTAAAGGGCAGCTCTCCATAATTACAGCCTGTCTAGGGCACTGAGCTCTTTCACCCGAGTCGTTCTACCACTGACTCTAGTGGATTCTCTTGCCTACTCTATGCTTATCACTTTAGTTGAGCATCCTGTTGTCCCCAAGATGAATTATTTAGCCCACACTTTGCTTCAATATGTCCTGCTTCATGTACAGTATTTGTTGTAATCTGCATGCTTCATCTACCTCATCCACCAAATGTTCTTGGCCCTTAACCCTTCTTAACTGACTTTACCTGCACTTATGCATACAATGAGGACCTCTCTAGATAGCTGCCGAAGCTTCAGCCTCTGGTTCAACCTCTCTAACATAACGAGGGGGACAATCCAACACTGCCAGACTTCAGTCTTACATTAGCAATATCAAGCACAAGGTGAGGCTCCAGAGATTGTGACTACTTCCTAGTAAATGATCACAGCTACAGCCCTGGTGGGACAAGGTACAGCAAGATCTCAGAAACCGGAGGCTATTGTGGATATAGTGGCCATGAGTTGAACCCTGAGTGGTATGGATGATACAGCAATGGAGTGGGGACACAGGTTCTAGCATGGCTGCCTGAGGAGTTGCAGACCCATATATGTATGAGGCTTGCACGGTGCCAATGGCTGGGTCACCATCCCGAGGAGCTGGGCTGCTGGGGGCCAATGAGGCACTACCATTCTGCTGAACTGCTGCGATGCAGTTTTACACACCTACTGCTGGGACAGTCAGGGATTGTGACCAGTGATGAGCATCCCCTCACTGCCATCCAGGACGCAGCTCTCCTCTACTCTGTAAATACTAGTCTTGCCCCGAACCTTGCAAGTTTTATTTAATTTCTAGATTACTGGGAGCCAACTGCACTCTCCATGACCCCTCATTGGTGCCGTCAATCTAATATTGAGGTGCTACAACATCTTATTACACCAATTACCTCTTATGTAATGTGACAGTTACTCTGTCATGAGGGCTCACCACACTTTGTGCATGACATCCTCTCCAGGAATGGGTTACCTGTTGCTCCACAAGAGAGCTATTACTCTCCCTCCTTGTAACTATTACCATCTTACCCCTCATTTCCTTTGTAAACTGAGAGTTCTCCTGATTGGACCTCTCAGTTGATTGTTAAGGGCACTTGTTTCACATTGCTTGTTATTAATTGTTAATTGACTCACATAGCATTTCATGCTGAACACGCTGTTTATTATTAATGTGTGTGTGTGTGTGTATGTCGGGTTGCTGAACTCAGGATCCTGAATGTTGGGATTCTGAGTGTCAGCATTAAGAAATACTCCATTTTTCACCAGCAGCCTGCTTTTGCTGCCAACGTTGTCCTTCAGTTGCTAGTTTCTAATCTGATTCCGTTTACTTGCTCAGCTCACTCCATTCTGCCTTTTGTTACCTTTCTCTTACCTCCGTCAGTTATTTCAGGGGAGGAGATTGACATCCTGCCCACCAGTTCCTAACTCAGACAGCTACCACAGCACCAGCATGACTAACACTAAAGTTACTTCACTTATTGTCAATGGCATCTCCAGCCCCAGTAAACATTCTTGCATCTTACAATATGTTACGGGTGAATGCCAAGATATTATTATGATGCAGGAGACGCACCTTCCCATGAGTGAACATGAAAAGTTCTGACAAATGGTTGTTGACCTGGAGGGGTGCTATGTCATACTTGCTGGTACTCTCTACAATACCCCTGTAGCTATCGCCAGTGCTTACTTTCCACCGAGATCTCATATGGTGTGGCCAAGGTCTTCTTTACTAAACTGATTCCTATACTGAACTCCTCTCTATTCTTCAAGCCAAGCTTATTCTGGGGGGAGGGGGAGATATCCATATTACCCTCAACCCTTTCTGGGACACTACTGGCCCCAGCTCTTACAGAGCTATCCCCATACAAAAATATCTCCACCATATATTTTCACACCTAGGTATTATTGACATATGGTGACATATAGTACATTCCCTAATATCCAGCAATATGCACAGTATGCCCATGTACCCATACCTCAACCTGCTTTGATTACTTATTGACAACATCAGAATACCTAGACATGGTACAAGATGTATACCATAGAACTACACTGCTTTCTGATCATAGCACAGTTTACATCAAATTATTATTGGGTAAACCACCCCACACAACACACTGGAGAATGAACCTAGCCCTTCTTAAGGACACTGCAATGTTTAACAACTTGAAAGAGCATATCCGTCAGATTCTCAGTGATAATTCGGAAGCGGAAGTAGTAGTGCCAATCTTATGAGACATGCTTAAAGTGGTTCTGCGAGGTGAACTCATCTCATATTTGGCCAAACAAAAAAAAATATGTGACACCCCATATTCAGAATGCCAGCAGACACTGCAAACTTTTCTGCAACAGGGAGCTGTTACAGTTAAACCTCAGTTAGCTAAGGTTAGGCAAGAATTATAGTTTGTACTTGACACCCATGCCCCTCTTTTTTGCAGAAGCCTTATGTGTGGAATTGCAAATAATGGGGATCCTAGCAGGGGTCAAGATGTTTACACTGTCAGCCTTTGCAGATGACATATTTTTGCCTCCAACTGCTCCTGATGAGTTAATATCTGTATTGTGGGAAGTCTTACACTATTTCAGCACTCTTGCCAGTTGGGTAGTACTAGATAATCAGGAAGTGATTATCAAAATTCTGTTTTTTGGCTGGAAGCATGCAGCCATAGTTAGGGTTTTCATATCTGTAAAGATTTTTTTCTCACAATCTTTAGTTTTTTAGATATTTAAAATTTATTTCCATTGTGTATGTATTAATTTATTTGTTCAATCATAAAAAGATCATTACATGACAGTTAGTACGATAAACAAAATAGATCATCACTAATACAGTACAAAACAATACTATGTGCAAATATAAAGTTTGTACAGCAGCAGAGAAAACAGACAGGTTAACCCTGAATTGTATGGAAAATCCTTTTCCTTATTTTCTGTATATTACAAAGGAAAAAAGGGCAGTGTTTTTAATTATATAACAATCCTCAGTGAGAAAAAGTGTCCTTAATATTATATCATTTGAGCATTCTGAGAGAAAGGCAAGAATAGGGCCCAGTCATCTCTGTCTGGCAGCCCCATACCACTGACATTTCAGAATAACGTGCATCAAGTCTTCTTTCTCATTGTTGCCACAATAGTAATAGGCACTCATTTGATCCTTGTTCTTATTAAATCTACACACAAGAATATTAGATGGAAAAAAACAATTCCAAACCTTGCAAAGGTCTTTCGCATCTCTGAACATGCCAAGAACTCCAGATAATGGTGAAAATGATGACTACAGTCATTTTGAGAATACCAAGTTGCAAACCTTGATGTCATTATATACTGTAGGTCATAAAACTTATACTTTCTTATAATCAGTTGCTTAAGCCAAGCCTTATAACTTTCTCAGACAGTAATTCTTTGGAGAGTCAAGTCAAACAGATTTGGAAAGCCAATCGATTTTAGGATATCTTTTATCCGGTAGAGCCAGATTGATTTTTACAACCCAGAAGTTCTCACTGCATTTTTTCAATTAGACACTTTTTAGCATACCGTTGATCAGCTAAAAGATTTAACCTAATCTAGAAGTTAAGTGAATCAGACTCAGCCAAAGCAACCAGGTTGGAGGAACCCAATTGAGCTCTAACAGATTGGGCAGGAGTTGATTTGGGAAAACCAATAGCTTTTCTAAGAACTTGAATTGCCATTTTTCCAGCTTAATAATGTATTTATGATCCCGGATCTCACTCCCATACAAGACCTGTGAATTGTATTTAGCCTCTATTGTTCGTAAAAAGGGAATTAATGATTTACCACTATATTTGTAATTAAAGCCATTAAGGGCTGTGATGGTTCTCACAGTTTTCTCTAGGGTAGCTTCACAATGCTTGTTCCACTTAAAAGAGGAAGAAACTTTTATTCCCAGACACTGATATTCATTCACTAGGTCCATCTTTTCAGACTTTATATACCAATTAAATTTGCAAGGACTACACCCAAGTATCATAACCTTGGATTTATTCATATTAATTCTAAGAGATTTCTGATCTGAAAAAGCAGCCAACTCATTTAACTTTATCTGGAGTCCTTTCGGAGTCAGTGATAACAGTAATAGATCATCTGCAAAGCGAGAGTACCACACAAGTCCTTTCCTTTCTTTGGAGAATCAGCAAGTAACTTGTTAAACTTCACCAAATAATTATTTATATAGATTGAGAAGAGTGAGGGAGCAAGGATGCAGCCCTGCCTCACACCACAATTAGTATTGAAACGTTCAGTAAGAATCCCCTTACTATTTCTGACCTGAGCCCAGGTGTTAGTGTACAATAATCATATTGCTTTTATAAGGGCAGGGTTAATACCTTTGTTTCTCACTGTGAACCATAATGTTTCTCTATTTATAATGTCAAAAGCTGATGAAAAATCAATAAATGCCAAATAAAGGTTTTGACCTCGTATATACACATATTTTTCTTGAAAATATTGTAAAATAAAAATATTATCAGGAGTGGAAAATGACTCATGAAAGCCAGCTTGTCCCTGAGATAAATTTCCCATTTCTTGAATGTTCAGCAGTAAACATTTAAGCAATATTTTAGAAAAAAAATGTCTCCATAATATCAATTCAACTGATAGGGCGATACTTAACTGGTTCCACCCTATTTCATTTCTTGAATATATGAACAATAACAGATCCCCTCCAAGAGTCAGGCACATAATTTTTATGTTTGCTTGCGTTCATGTGCAAGAAACATTTCATCACAGCTTAGAAGAGAAGCAGGGTTTTGGAGGTGGGGCACTGTGGGGGTCAATGCCCCCAGTGCCTTTTGAGGCTTGGCCTGCTTTCCCCAATAAGGTGACTTGCTACTGCTGACACTAATTCAGCCAGTGTGCCACCACCTTGAAAGGAATCTGCCCCTGCAATGAGGGAGCGACCCGTCATTGCAGGGTGGTCCCTTGCCTGGTGTAAAATTTCTTATAACATGGCGGCGGCTGGTGACTCTCACCACCTGCCTCAGAGTCCCCATGAAAGCTGACTTGGGGGTTCCCAATCCCCCTGTTGTCATGTCCCCATACCCAGTTTATTTGCTAATGGCTAGCGCAATCCTCGTCGGCATTATGCACCCCCCATTTGTTATGTGCCAAGCAGGTGCCCAATCCCCCTCGGCTCATGTGCTCCCACTCTCCCCCACCACACTGTATGACCAACCAGGGTGCCCAATCCCTGTCAGCTCCAGTATCCACCTCCCCAACAAACACCCGGCTAGGTGGCATGCTGGGAGCCCACCCCAGTGTGTCAAAAGTGTCCTGCGATGTCTTTGTTTAATTTTAAATCCTTTAAAAAAAGAAAACGGTCCCTCATTGAGCCCCATGCCCCTTCCCCCAACTCACACCCACCTGCTGTGTACTCTACCTCCCCACATTCCCTCACTTCATACTTACATCTGGAGCCCAGCGCAATGATCTTCAGTGGACCGGGAACACATCTGCACTCTTCAAAGCCTACTGCGAACTGAAGAAATGCCAGTAAGCTGTATAATGTCAGACTTTTTTTGTTTCAACTTTGGTGCATATCTCAGCCATTTTTTTTTTAAATTTTGGCACCAAACTTCCAACATGGGGTTCTTGGCACCCCACCTTATGAATTCAGTCACTGTCATCTTGTTATTCAGTCCTGAAAGGTGATTTTGTGGTCACTGCATGGAACCACTTTTCTGGGCTGATTAATGAAATGACAGTATCACTGTTCATGAGGTGGGCTCTCAAAAAGCCTATGTTGCAAATTTGGTGAAAAAATTAAAAAAAAATTACTGGTTTATGCAGTTTATACACATGCTTGTAACTCTGCAAATTTGTAATATTTTCACTGCAGGTTTTCAAAATTGACATTTTTCCACACCTCCTTATGAACAGTATAGCTGTCATTTTTCACATCCTGCCTGAAATGTGTTTTTGCACTCCCAGCACCGAATAGTGTGATCGCTTGTTGGAAATCAGTGTTTAGGACAGATTAAGAAAATCACAGTGACACTGCTTATGAGCAGAGGTCCTAAAATTCCTATGTTGAAAATTTGGTGACAAAAGCTCATAAAATGAGTGTGTTACAAGCGTGTGTTGTGCAGTTTCCATGCACCCTCATAATTTCATAAATTTGCAATATTTTCACTCCAGATTTTCAAAATTGGAATTTTGCCACACTTCCTTATGAACAGTACAGCTGTAATTTTTCATATCCTGCCCGAAATATGCATTTGCACATCTGGTGCACAATGGTGCGGTCACTGTGGGAAATTAATGTTTCAGACAGATTAAGAAAATCATAGTGACAGTGTTCATGAGCAGAGGTCACAAAATGCCTATGTTGAAAATTTGGTGAAATAATTCCACTAAATGACTGCTGTACAAGTGTATGTTGTGCAGTTTCCATGAACTCTCGGAACTACGAGTATTTTTAATATTTTCACTACAAATTTTCAAAATTGCCATCTCTTCACACCTCCCTATGAATGGTACAGCTGTCATTCTTCACATCGTGCCTGATCTGAGTTTTCACACATCTGGCACAGAATGGCTCGGTTGCTGTGGAAACTCGAAGTTCAGGACACTTTAACAAAATCACAGTGCCACTGTTCATGAGAAGAGGTCCCAAATGCTTTCATGAGGTGAGGGTCACAAAAAGGCAATGTTGAAAATGTGTACTGCAAATACCAACACACGCCCGAGGCACTAGGGTTTCTAACCATAACATCCCACCCTGTACAGACTGACAGACATCAGAGGTGTAACTTTGGGTCACCAGCTGTAATGATCATACCATCCCACCCCACCCTGAAGTCAGTGACAGGCATTGAGGTGTGCCTTGCAGTATTCAGCCCCAGACTTCACCTCATTCTCCTGTACTGCACACATTTCAGCATATGTCCTTATGAAATGGGGTGACTGGGAAGCCGAACACCCCAAAGCACACCTCAACAATTGTCGGTGTCTACAGGATAGGGTGAGGTGAAATGCCATGAACATTATGGACAATGACACACAGGCACACTCCAATGCCTGTCCATCTCTGCAGGGTGGAGGTGAGATTGGTGTGAGTTCAGTTCTTCACTGTCACTACTATTCTTCATCTGACTAACTCTTGCACGTCCAATGCTAATATCAGCAAGCAAACATTTGGCATTGACAAGTGCTTGTTTTTAATACAATTATTTAAAAAGTCAGCCAATATCTCAGCCCATTTATTACCCATATATTTATAAATATCACTAGGAATCTGGTCGGGACCAGGAGCTTTATTATTCTTGAAGTTATCAATTGCTTCACTGACTTCAATATTAGTAATATCTTCTAGGTGATGTGAGTCATCCAACTCAAGGAAAGGAGTTAAATTATATAATTTTTGATACAGAATCTGAAAAAAATAACTGCACCAATCCCTATTCCCAGTTGCACTATCTATATAGTTAAAGGCCTGTTTACAACCAAAAGCTACCAGTTGCCAGAAAGTTCTGTCACCTCTATTTAAAATTGCCTGATTCATTTGTTGCCAAAGATATGAGTAATGTTGTTTCTTTTTTCAGATAAAAATTTCCTATATTTCTTTCTTTTACTCTAAAGGAGTACTAAATCAGCATAGCTGGAAGAGTTCCTGTATTTTCTCAACTATATTTCCATTGTTGTGGATCCACAGTAAATATGGCTGCCGCCTAATTTGCTGCTGAACTCCCCCCTCACATTGCATCACATCTTTTGTTTACATCTATGGGACCCTGTGTAGAAACTGCAGGTATGCACATGCAAGGTTGGCAGCAGATGGTTCCAATTCAACATGGCAAGTGGAAGAAATGTAAACAAACACAAAGAAAAATGGAACAAATTACAAGGTGATAGTACAGTGAAAACAAGAAAGATTACCAGGTAACAGCTCAACAGGGAACAGTAAACAAACTGTTGCAAAAGATCAAATTTGTTTATCTAGTACTATGCAAAACACAGATGTCTTGCTTTATAATTATACACCTTCCATAACACTGAAATGGACTTTTCCTTTACATGTAATAAAGGTGCCATTACCTACCTTTGCATTAAACTCACTAAAAACCTAGAACAACTTAACGCCTTCAGCTATAAACCTTTAACTCAACAGGTTAATGCTGACCTGTCCAAATGGTCAAACTTACAATTAAGCTTTTTCCACCATATTGAGACCGCTCAGCAAAATATCTTTCCAAGGATTGGTTATTACATTCAGACTCTCCCAATCACCCCAGCCCATTTCTATCTCAGTTCCTGGAACAGAATACTATCCTGTTTCATTGGGCAGGGCACCCTTCCCCATATTTGCCCTCTTTTACTGTAACCACACAGAGACAGAACATTGGTTAATTGCCAAACCTTTAAAGGTATGTGCAAGAAGCACATCTCTGGACACTTTGTATCTGGCTTTCTGAACACCAGCAACCCCCTCTGGAAACATTCATGCTTAATGACATTTTTGACTTAGATTGATATGTGTTCACCCACTCTCCATGCTGTAAACATAGACCATGAAACATAGAAACAGAGACCATGATGGCAGAAAAAGACCAGAGGTCCATTCAGCCTGCCATATTCCCTATAATCCCTAGAACCTTCTCTTGAACCTATTGTAAACCACTCACTAAATTTACCCCGTATGCAGCTGAAATGTTTAGACACTGGTAGACTGGTAGATTGTGAAGTCTAAATTTATTCCACAGGTGATATTATTTCAACTTAGGGCTATTGCCTATGACTCATCCTACCCACCAAATGCAATAGATCAAGCCTTCAGGGGCTGGAGTCAGTAGGGAGCTGTGATTTTACAATCAACTCTAAGATAAAAACAGGGTCCTTCCAATTGATACACTCCAATCTACATATCACTGCCCCCCCCCCCATCAGATCACTACAAATACCTTGACGTATGATCTTACATACAAGATCAGGGAGAGGTTTATTCCCATCTCCCAGATGCTGTACCCCCTCTGTACAATTTATAGTCTCTCACACAGAGGGACACACTGTGCCACACCTTATTGGCCAACTAGTCACAGCTTTCTATGCCACACAAGTTAACTCTACTGCCCAATTTTGCAAAGATGGAACAATGAACTTTTAAGAACACCACACGATATAAACCTGGCATAAATATACCTTATCATCTTATTACTGAACAGCTACTATGGGATGGAGAGAACTCTCTTGAAAATGCCACTACTGCTTTTTCTGAATGCCTGATATAGTCACAAAATATTCTGTGTCACACAGAGCCTAGCATTGGCAGAGCTACTGTATGGTCTCATTCCAGCTAATCACATCCACATCTTTAGGAATTTCCCCCTACTCTAGTCTTATTGGCTGAATGTAATCTCAGAGCTAGAAACTGTTTTCAGTGCCCTAGGGGCTATCATACTATCCCTCATTTATTGGCAATACCTCCTCCTGGCAGTCTATTCTGGAGACAAACTCTTAATTTACTATTAACTTTAGTTCTGGCAGCTAAAAAGCTATTGCAATGGTTTGGATCACCCCAATTATTCATTCCCTTATTTTCTGGTGTAAGATAATAAATGAGATTTATCTTCTAGATTGCCTTATTTACTCCCTTCATACTAGGCTTCCTCTTTTTGAAGACTGATGGAAATGTTCGGTAATGCATCAGATCCAAGTGGATCCAGACTTTGTGCTGTAGAGTGACACTGCCTCCTCTCAGTCCCTGTTCTTTCTGCCTCTTTCTCACTCTTGCTTTCCCTATCCATTCATCTCTAAAATATTCCCTCTGTCCTTTGCAACAACTTTCCATTGGGTTTCTCTGATGTAAAGTTCTTCTCTTATAGAAATTTAACATGAAATAAGAACACCAAAGACAAGTTCCATTTAGCATTATTCTGTTTATTATCTGTAAATATCATAAATGGGAAACTACATTGTTAAAATGGTTCACTTTATTATAAGCAACAATTAGCAGCTTACATGATGATACAAAACATAGCAGCCATTTTGTATCCATGTACCATTTAGAGATTGTTATATCTTGCATTATATTGCACTACCATAGAAACATAGAAACACAGAATTTGATGGCAGATAAGGACCGCTTGGCCCACCCAGTCTGCCCATTTCCCTACCTACTGGATAAGCTGCAGATCCTAGTTAACCAGCAGCCTACTTCTTCCTACCCCCACCCCCTAGAATGGCCTTATGACTGTCCCATGCATGCTTGAATTCCACCACTGTTTTTGACTCCACAACCTCCTCCGGAATGCCACTCCATGCATCCACAAATCTCTCTGTTACAAAATACTTCCTTAAATTACCTCTGAGCTGCCCCCCTCTCTATCTTCAAATTGTGCCCTCTTGTTCTTGCACACCTCTTTTTTTTGAAAGATGCTACCCTCTTGGACTTTGTTGATTCCCTTGAGGTACTTGAATGTTTCTATCATGTCCCCCCTCTCCCTCCTTTCCTCGAGGATATACATATTACGCTCCTTTCATCTCTCTTCATATGTCTTCCGGTGCAGACCCTGCACCATTTTAGTTGCCCTCCTCTGGACAGCTTCCATCCTGTCTATGTCTTTGCAGAGATTTGGTCTCCAGAACTGCACACAGTATTCCAGATGGGATCTCATCAGATATCTGTACAGAGGGGTAATAACTTCCTGTTTTCTACTGGTGATGCCTCTCCCTGTGCATCCCAGTATCCCTCCAGCCCTCCTTGCTGCCCTCTCACATTGCTTGCCCACCTTTAGGTCATCTGATATGACTACCCCCAGGTCCCTTTCCATTTTTGTTGTTGTTAGTATTTCAACTCCCATTGTGTACTCTTCCCCTGGGTTTTTGTTTCCCAGGTGCATTACCTTGCACTTCTTAGCATTAAATCTAAGCTACCATACATTTGACCATTCCTCTAACCTTGCCAAGTCCCTTCTCATCCTTTCCACCCCACCCTGTGCATCAACTCTCTTGCAGATCTTTGTGTCATCTGCAAAGTGACATACTTTTCCTTCCAGTCCCTCTGCAAGGTCGCTTATAAAGACATTGAAGAGGACCAGTCCTAATACTGAACCCTGCAATACCCCACTAGTAACCCCCCTTTCTTCTGAGTGGACTCCATTTACTATTACTCTCTGTGTCCTATTCTCCAGCCAATTCTTTACCCAGGCTGTCATCTTGGGACCCACTCCCAGGCTGGCTAACTTGTATATTGATCTTTTTTACCATTCTCTCACTATATAATATAAACTGTACATTTCATAGTATGTACCCATTGCCACTCTACATATACTGTATAACCATTGTTGAACTGAAACTGTGATACATTAGTACCCTTGTCTTTTTCCATTCTTTTGTTTCTCTGTATCATAAAATGGAATAAAAAGTTCAATTTAAGAAAAAGAAATATAGAAGGCTGTAAAGAAACTAATGTTCAGAGCAAAACATTCTTTGTATAACACTCTGAAAGTATTTAAGCACATAATGAGGAAATATGACTTAAACTGATTGCACAATTAAGTAAAAATATACAATAAATAATACCACACTCAAAGGGTACTGTTTGATGTATGGGAAGCCAAGAAAGATTCATAAGAAAAGGACACCACTTCAATTACTGGAATTTTTGTCCTTATTAATGACCACCTAAACACTCAACATTTCATTCCACCAAGCTTAGACTTGAGTAGTTGTCCATGTTAACTGTATCTATTGCTTACCTGAATACAACCAGTAATTGATTAATTATTAGGTGCCAGTTTCTATCTTATAATAACTGTTAAATATTATCACAAATATATGTATATACTGTAGGTACTGTATGGCTGATGTATGTAGTGATGCGCAAAATGAGAAACTTTTGTCCAGTGATATATTTCTCGTAATCCCCACATTTCACAAAATATTTTGCAGGTCCAAAATGTGAAATCCTCCTGGTGAAATTCAGAATTTCACCAGCCGTGGGAGAAATTCCACATTTGAAAGCCAGGGGGAATGATAATATAAAAAAAAAGTGTTTTCCTCCCTCCCATCCAGGCCAACCTTAAAATCGTTATCCCTACTGTTATCCATGTTGTCTAGTGGTCCCACCCCCCCTGGCCAATTACAGTCCCAGTATGAAGAATCCCACCCCACCACAGAGATTCTGGCCCATCCCCCATCCAGAATTTCAAATAAGAAAATGTTTTCCTGGTGTCTAATGGCCTCACCTCCCCTGGTTAATCATCAGCCAAATGAAGATTAATGACCTCCCAAGACTCACACCTGTTCCCCCCCATTGTCTGTAAGTGTCGCAACCAAACCCAACACCAGGGCCAACATCAGTTCTCTTGTCTTATTCTTCATCATGTAATAATAAAAAAAACTTTCCCTGGTGTCTAGTGGACTACCACCCCCTACTCTGTCCGGTAGTAGCCCCCCCACCTCCCCATCTAGGACCCCAGCAGGCTACCGACACAGCCCACCACTCACCTCCATGGCTAGCAGCCCGACTGAGCTCTTTTACAATTGAGCTTGACCGAGTCCTTTCAGTGAATGCTCATGCATTGAAAGGGCTCAGTTGGGTTCACTTGTAAAAGTGCTCAGTTGGGCTGCTGGCTGTGGAGGTGAGTGGAGGGCTGTGCTGGTGACCCACTGGGCTCCTAGATGGGGTTGTGTGGGATGGGGTTACAACTGGACAGGGTAGGGGATGTGGGGTCCACTAGACACCAGGAAAAGTTTATTTTTTTTTATTCCATGATAAAAAATAAGATGAGATGACAGATGTTGGACCCAGAGTAGAGCTTGGTGGTGGCACTTATGGAAAAAAGAGGGTTGGGTGTGAGTCTCAGGGGCGTCATTAATCTCCATTTGGCTGCTGATCACCCGGGGGGTGGGGCCACTAGACACCAGGGAAATTCATTTTTATTTGAAATTCTGGATGGGGGATGGGGCTGAATTTTGGCGGCTGGGATTATTCATATTGGGCCAGCAACTAGCCAGCCCAGGGGGGGTAGAACCACTAGACACCAGGGATGACAGTGGGGATAAAGATTTTAATGTTGGCCTAGACATAATGGGGGAAAACCCCTTTTTTAAACATTTTATTTTTAGCTGTGTACTCTGTCCAAATTCTGTATTTCGACTGGTGAAATTCTGACAAAATGGCAAATTTTGTGAAATATTTCATGGGGCAAAATTCATGATTTTGCTGCAATTTTGCTGGTGAAATTAAATTTCGCTGCATCTCTAGATGTAGGTGGCTAATCCAGGTTTTGTTCCATTTCCAAGCCACATGGTTGAGTATCAGACAAAGATAATAATTACAGTGACTGAAGTGGTGTCATTTTCTTATGGAACTTGAATCTTACACTTGTCATAGTGAATAATATTCTCACTGAGGTATAGAATTAGAGCATTCCCAATCAAGGAGCATGGATCAGCCTTGCTTTTTTTGTATAAAATCCAGGACTGTTTACCTTTCCTCTGTCTGGCAAAAGAAACATAGAGACATGCAGTAGAAAAGTGACAAAAAGAAAAAGACCTGAGCAACCCATCTAGTCTGTCGAAAGATTCCCTACTCGGAGATGATCTAGTCTAGATCTTCCTTTCCTGCCAATCACTCATTCCTCACCTCCACTTTCCACCTGATAATGCTTCAATATGTGGCCCACTTCTGTTTGAATCCTGCTCTTGCCTTTGCCTCCATAACCTTGCCAGGAAGTTTGTTACACCCACCCATCACTGTTTCCATGATGAAATACTTTCTTTTGTCCTTTTTGAACCTTCCCCATTCCAGCTTGAGCACATCTCCTGGTGGATGCACTTTTTTTTTTTTGTTAATTTGAACAGATTTGCTCTGTTCACTCTGTTGAACCCTTTCATGAACTTGAAAGTCGGTAACATACTCTCTTTCCCTTCTGTCCTCCAATAAATACATGATGAGACTTTTCATTCCCTTGCCTTTCCCTTACATCCTCCAGTAAATACATGCTGAGACTTTTCAGTCACGTATCAATGTCTTGCCCTGCTGACCATTAAACATTTTTGTAGCCTTTGTTCCATTGTTTCTAATCCATCCCTGTCCTTAGTTGTGGACCCCAGAACTGGACATAGTATTCCAGAAGCAGTCTCACAGTGATCTGTTCAGAGGCAATATCCGCTCCCTTTTCCTGCTAGTATTTTCTATCCCTGTACACCCCTAGTATTTTGTTAGCCCTTCTATATACCCGGTTGTACTGAGCAGCCTGCTATAAGTTATTACTGGTCACCAGTACCAGGTCTCCCTCATCCTCCATGCTCTCAACCAGAATTCAGCAGTACAGTACACTGTCCACAGATTTTTCCCTCCTGTTTGCATCATCATGCACAGTTTGGCATTACATTTCAACTGCTAAATACTGGACTACTTCTTCAGTCAATTCACATATGGTCTCATAATGGTAATCCTTTATTCACTGTTGACTATTACTCAGAGCTTGTTATCATCTGTGAGTGGACTTATCTTGCCCTAGAGACCTTCTCCTTTGTCTCAGATATACATTTTAAACAGGAGTGATCCCAGAACTGACTCCATTGGATACCCCACTAGTAACTGCCCTGTCCTTGAAGCATTTACCATTTAGTAACCCCCTCTGTGTTGCGTTAGTAAGCTAGCTTTTGACACATTAGACCCCGTTTTAAAAAGACTTGTAGATGCCACAAATTCTTGGTGCACTGAACATATGGCCAGGGGGATGTGCAGCATTCTTGCAGCACCGATCGTGATTCTCTGTCAGTTGTACCAACTGTCACAATTAAGACCAGCTCCCCCCTGGTCTAGCTTGTGCAATTTGTGGGGACCATCTTTATTGGGCTTGTGCCAAATATGTGGTGTAAGCTGTTGTAAATTGTGGAAACTGTAGCAACTACACCCAATGTACTAATACTGGGAGCAGTTGCATCAACAGAGTTTGGCGCAGTTGCATCAACAGAGTTTGGCGCAGTTGCACCAAACAATGAGGTTAATGCAGGGCACCAAGCCCTGCATCAGCCTTTGAAAATCAGGCCCATCAAGTTATTTCATCCTGTATCCCCAGATAGCTGACCTTCTTAAACAGTTTCTTATGTGGCACTAAATTGGGATGGCAGTATAGACCAGAAGTTAGAGTAAGGAGCTGCGAATGAGATTGGTACACCCAGAAGACCTCAGTCTGATTCCCACAAACTTCACTTGCATAATGTGTGACTTTGAGCAAGTCACTTAACCACTCCAAGCTTCCGAGTGACCTCTGAAGAAAGGCACTTGTGCCTAATGGGCTTTACCGCATTAACAATTCATTCTCTAAAATTATTTTCACTTGTGGCCCTCAGGAAAAGAAGAGATCTTTTATTGTTGTTTAATATTTTGCAAAACCAGGAACTCATGGGACAGTGTGCCCTAGAATATAATCCTAGGCAAAATAACCTTAGAGCGCATACTAGGCAATTGATGGTACCTAGAACAAAATCCATAAAGAGACACAATTACTATACAATAAGAACAGCAAGACTTTGGAATTCACTTCCTAGCCACCTGGTACATGCAATGTTTATCCACACTTTTAAAAATGGTCTAGATTCATTTTTCATGGAAAATATCAACAAATAATATTCACACTATTCAGTGGGAGACAATTAAATGGGCTCTTGGCCTACTTTGTCTTAAACCATCCTGGTAATCCAAGTAACAACGAATAAAAAAAAGGTTTTGCTAAAATCAAATTGTAGTACATCCATTATTTGACTCCTCTCTGCTATTAGTCTCACTTCATTATAAAAAGACAGTACAGTTAGTCTGATACAACTGACCCTTACAGAATCCATGCTGGTTCCTATCCATTAAGCCCATTTACTTTATTGCTGTGACTATCCACTCTTTAATAATTGTCTCCAGAAGTTTGCCCACTATTGAAGTTAGTCTCACTGGCCTGCAGTTTTCCAGTGTTTCCCTCTCACCCCCCTTTGTGTAAGGGAACCACATGATTTGTTTACCTATGAAGGTGTTATTGACCAGGTAAGCATAACAGACAATTACAAGACCTATTTTCATGTATGACCAGGCCTGCAATCCTCAGTCCTAGCTGCACTCCAGTTCTCAGGCACTACACCACTTGCTACTGATTCTGTAAAGAGTACTATACCAATGGCTGTGATAGCCCCTGCCTAGATTTCTTCAGCACCCGTTGGTAAATATCACATCTGGACCTGGTGAGAAATTGTTTTTTAGGTGCCAACAAACACAGTTTGTAGAGCCATGCATACTCTTTTGTGCATTTTTTTAAACATTATTGTTACCTCTTGCACTCCTCATTACCATGCATTATGTTTAAAAGGCAGTCAAATCAATCTGCCATGCTATAGTACCAACAAGTATTGATTAACACCAACTGTGTGTGTCAGTCAAGGTAGGGTGAGGTCCTCAATGGTTGTCGGGAGAGGGGAACTACCTTTCCTTTAGATGAACAAGAGGACTGGACAGACTATCGCAGAGCAGGAAGATAATGTGTGCTGTCTGTTCCCAACCTGGACAGATGGAGATAGTGTGGCTGCTGCTGCTAAGATGGCCCCCTCCTTGTTCCTGCTTCTGCTCCACTCTTGTTTCAGCAGGGTGTTCTTATCTCACTTGCATGCCATGTTGCTCATGTTGCCCATGGGGGTACAATCATTGCCCATTGCTCCTCTGATCAATCTATCTGTCATCAGCCCAACAATTTGGAAAAGCAGCTGGTCCCACTGCAGCAGGTGATTGGGTCACTGATATGGGATGGAGTGATAATGTTTTTTTTTCATTGGGAGGATGACCTGTGATTGTTCCTTGCTCCTGTTGACAGCTGTCTGGTTCAACTGATTGCCTGGCTCTAGATATAGTAGGAAACCAAAGTCCAGTCCAACACTAGTAAAGCACTTAAAAATGTAGTTGGGGGGGCAGGAAAAGAATGGCACCAAGTTTGTGCTGGTGGGGCATCTGGGCTACAGCCCCCTGAACACCCTCCCTCCCAATCATTTCTACTTGAGTGGTTGCATTGTAATAATTAAACAAAGAATCATGCTATTATCTCTGATTAGGTTCCAAGGGGGTAATGAGCCTGAAATCACCCTTCCCATTCTCTCTGAATGGGGTATGGGCAGTAGTTTGCAGGCATGTTATTATTTCAGTCGTTGGTTGGAGTTTGTATTTGGGGGAGGGGACACTGGAGTTTGCCTTCATGCCTCATGTGTTTTTTGACAGTTGTGTCCTGAATTCTAAATTGCTGCTTTTGAAGTTTTAGTTGTTTGTGTATTTCAGGAAAAGCAGATGGGGATTGGCATGCATCTCTGCTGTTGTTGATCTACTCAGCCAGATTGTTGTGGATTTGGGATTCAGAAACTAATAAACATGAAATAAACTAAGGAGGCAGAACGTGACTCAATGCTGATGGATCAGGGCTGTAACTGTGTTTTGTTTATTCACAGTTTTGTTTTTCTTTTGCCCACTGGGGGCAGTTGCTTGCTATTTGGAAATTCGAAGAGACCCTGTACATTTAATAGTAAGCAGCTACAGTATATGACGTGTGGTGGTGGTGGCCATATGTGTGTGTGTATTTTTTTATTCTGTGTGTGCATCTCAGCTGTTCCTGCTTTTTAGGGATGTCCCATACTTTTAATTCAACATTTTGTGACGTATCTTCTAAATGTGGCTTGGCCTTTCTACTGAAGAGTAAAAATTGGGAGCATAACATAACATCTGACATTAATGTTTTATCATTCAGCTCCCCTCAGCTGTATGGAAAATGCTGGCCTTTGAATATGGTACCTTGGAGCAAAGCAAAATATTTAATAAATGGCTTGGTTACCTGGAAATGTTTAAGTTTTCAATATGGGAGAGGAAGTGGGTAATCACTAAAGCGTTCACATCATACTGTAGGTAGAGCCTGAAAGACTAGATGGGACAGTGGGCTTTTTTCTGCCATCACATTTCTATTTTGGAATGTTTCTGTAAGCTGCAGGTTAAGGAGCAAGAGGGCAACTAATGAGATCAAAGTGCCTCCCCAAGAGACAGAGGCTTGTACCCTACCTAGTGTTCTGCATGAGAAGGAATGAAAAACCCAATACCCGCCAGCAAATTGGGCTTCTCTTGGTGTCCCACATGAGTGGGAATGGAAAAGCAAATACACAATAACATGGCAGAGCAGGAACAGAAAACCCAGCACCTGCCAGCACTGTAGACTTCACCTGCTGTCCAGCATGAGTTGAAATGCAAAACAAAGCACCTGCTAGCATAGTAGGCCTCTCCTGGTTTCCAGTAAGAGTGGTAACAGAAAACTCAGCATCTGCCAGTATGTCCTGCATAAGCAGAGAAAGAAAACCCAGCATCCACCCACATGGTGCACATGGTGCACATGGTGCACTTCCTCTGTCTTTCTCCAGTAGTGGGGGTGGAAATCCCTCCACTTGCCAACACAGCAGACCTCTCCTGATGTCCCACAGGAGCAGGACTGGAAAATACAGCCTGCACCTGCATGGTGTGTTTCCTCTTATTTTGCAGGAGTGGGGAAGGAAAAACATTATGTTTTAGCAAGGGAGGCCTGTCCAGGTGTCCTGCAAAAGCAGGAATGTAAAACCTAACATCCACCTGCATGGTTGTCATCCTCTCTTCTCCAGATGGAATGGGATGGAAAACCCAGCACCTGTCAGTATGGCTGGTCCTCCCACAGGAATGGTAATGGAAAACCCAGCATCTGCTGTCATGGCAGTGGATCACCCATGCCACAGCAACAACGAAGTTGCCAGTGTACAGTAACAGCACTTCGCCGACACCAGGCACCATGCTCCAACTATCTGCCATCTGGCAGTAGGAGCAACCTGAATTGCAGGAGCTATGCCTCCTGCACCACCCACTTACTTAAATAACAAACACTGGGTCACACCCTGGTGGCTAAAATGGAGACCCGCAGGTTAGCAACATTGCCGAACGCCACAAAATCAAAGTCACACAAGAAGCGTGCAACATTATTCCACTGACAACATCACAGGGAAATAATCATGTGATACATTAACAGGATATGCATGGCAGTCCTGTCCTTGTCTCCTGCACAAGCAGGACTGGAAAACTAGGCATTAGACCACATGGTGGGCCTCCTCTGTTATCCTGCAGAATTGGAATTGGGGGGGGGAACCCAACACCTGTCAGCAAGGGAGAACTTTGTAGGTGTCCCACAGGAGCAGGAATGGAAAACCTAGCTTCCCCCTGTTGGCTCGAGGAGTGCATTGACTAGAAAAGAAGGGACTCTAAAACTTGCCCTGACCTGAGGCAGTAAAAAAACTATTGCCACTGCACCACTTGCATCTATCCCAGGCTCCACAATAAAATGACCTCCAGAGAAATACCACCATAAGATAGCCACCGTCTATGTTAAAGGGAAAAAATGGAGGTGAATCCATAAATATTCCCCAGTAGCATTAGCAGAGAGAGAGAGAATAGTGATCCTAACAACATAAACCTAACTTCCACAGCCACCTAAGAATTCAATAAATGATTTGTCTGATGTGTGTTATTATATGGTATTCAAAATACCGTATGCAGAGTAGGTGACAAAGATAAAACATTTTGCTGTGGAACTCTGAAGGCCTATGGCTGAGCCTGGGTAAATCAACCCCATTGTTTCTCCATGCCCCCTTACACAGTTTTTTTTAATGACTGGGGGCAGTTGCAGCCAAAGACATGGCCAGATAGTTCTGGGAATTTCTGTAATGTTTCTAGAGTGTTATACCAGTGTGGGCCACCAGAGAGAATCTCTACAGATATATTTAAAAATATCTGGAATAGCTGTATATTCAGTTTGCATTGCTATGCCCCCATGTTCTGATAGATGTTATGTTTTAAACCCCAATCCCTTAAGTTGCTTTTCCTTTCACTGCTTAGCAGCAGGATTGCCAAGCAGTTTACTTTCTGGCAATATAATTATTTCAGAGTTTACAGAACATCTTATGTGTTTTTAGTACCATTTATACTTTGATTAGCTCCCCAGTTCCTTCAGTACTTGTTATTTTGTTAATCCTCCCCATCTCAAATCTGTCCCCTGCAGCTGCCCTCTTGGAAGATTGTCTAAATAAGATAAATCATCTATAAAACTGCATAAGTATAAATTTTGGCATATGCCTACAATATACAAGATAGCTTTTATTGCTTGCCAATCGTCTCTACTATCACCTTTGTAAAATCTCATTACATAGAAACATAGAGTTCGACGGCAGATAAGGACCACTTGGCCTACCCAGTCTGCCCCTTTCCCTACCTATTGGATAAGCTGCAGATTCTAGTTAACCAACAGCCTACTTCCTGTAACCCCCCCACTATAATTGCCTTATGTCTGTCCCATGCATGTTTGAATTCCCCCACTGTTTTAGACCCCACAACCTCTCCAGGAAGGCAGTTCCATGCATCCACCACTCTCTCCGTGAAAAATAATTTCCTCACATTACCCCTGAGCCGTCCCCTCTAACTTTAAATTGTGTCCCCTTGTTCTTACACATCTCTTTTTCTGAAAGATGCTACCCTCCTGGACTTTGTTGATTCCCTTGAGGTACTTAAAAGTTTCTATCATGTCCCCCCTTCCCTCCTTTCATCAAGGGTATACATATTAAACTCTCTCAGTCTCTCTTCATATGGTTTCTGATGTAGACCCTGCACCATTTTAGTTGCCCTCCTCTGGACTGCTTCCATCCTGTCTATGTCCTTGCACAGATGAGGTCTCCAAAACTGCACACAGTACTCCAGATAGGGTCTCACCAACTGTCTGTACAAAGGGATAACCACTTCCCTTTTTCTACTTGTGATGCCCTTCCCTATGCATCCCAGTATCCCCCTTGCTCTCCTTACTGACTTCTCACATTGCTTACCCACCTCTAGTTCATCTGATATGACTACACCCAGATCCCTTTCCATTATTGTTGTCGTTAGTTCCTCCCCTGCTATTGTGTACTCTTCTCCTGGATTTTTATTTCCCAGGTGCATTACTTTGCACTTCATTGCTTTGAATCTAAGTTGCCATATGTCTGACCATTCCTCCAACCTCGCCAAGTCCCTTCTCATCTTTTCTACCCCCCTTGTGTATCAACTCAGTTACAGATCTTTGTGTCATCTGCAAAGAGGCATACCTTTCCTGCAATGTCACCTATAAAGATGTTAAAGAGGACTGGACCCAGTACTGAGCCCTGAAGTACTCCACTAGTAACCCCCCTTTCTTCAGAATGTGTTCCATTCACTATTTCATTCTGTGTCCTGTTGTGCAGCCAGTTTGCTACCCAGGCTACTACCCTGGGACCCACTCCCAGGCTGGCTAACTTGATTATTAATCTTGTGGGGGACTGTATCAAATGCCTTGCTAAAGTCTAGGTAGGCCATATCCACAGCCCCTCTCTGGTTTATTACTTTGGTCACCCAGTCAAAGAAATCGATTAGATTCGTCTGACATGACCTTCCTGCTGTGAATCCATGCTGCTTTGGCTCCTGTGCCCCGCTGGCCTATAGGTACAGAACAATTCTTTCTTTCAGAAGTGATTCCATCATTTTCCCCACCACTGAGGTCAAACTAACAGGTCTGTAGTTTCCTGCTTCTGCCTTGCTCCCACTTTTGTGAAGAGGAATCACATATGCCCTCCTCCAGACCTCAGGTACCACCACATCTTCACATGATTTGTTAAAAAGTGTGGTTAGTGGTGTCACTAGGTCCTCCCTTAGCTCTTTTAGGATTCTAGGATGAATCCCGTCAGGCCCCATTGCTTTGTCCACCTTGAGTTTTAGGAGTTCTTTCAGGACTCTTTCCTCTGTAAATGGACTGGCGTCAACCCCCCTACCCAGAGTACTTCTACTGTTTGGTTTAGGTAACTCCTTCTCTTCTTTTGTGAATACTGAGCAAAAGTATTCATTCAGTATGAAGGCAGATGTATGAAGTTCATTGATGTATGAAGCCAGAATAGTATGGCTGTTATCATGTCCTGCGCCTTGCTTACTAGTGTCTGTAAAGTTCTTCTGTATGTAGCCTGACTGTAACTGTATGTTTATTGTTTAGTATCTTTATGGCTTAGATTATGCCTAAAAAGTCCTTGGGACCAGTGCAGCCACCCAGTGAACATATCAATCAATCAATCAATCAGTAAAATAAATAAATCTTGTGAGCTAATCTAGCTGGTAAATGTGTTTTAAATAAATACATAAAATTACATTCCAAGCGATGCTAATTATGCAGTTATCTCCATTCAACAGAAATTAACTTGGAACTAGTCAGACTTCTATTGCTTTTTGAAAAAGAGGGGTGTAGCTGCTTCTTTAACTTACTGTATTTCCAACACCTATACTGAGTTGCTTTGTAGTTAACATATATTCTCTCATCTTGTTTGGTTCTGGTTTGTTTTGGTACAAGTCTTTGTTCACATTGGATCTGTTAACTATCTTCAGGACTTAAAAGTACATAGGGTCTGCCTGATACCGTAAACATTATATGTACAATGAAAGAAGGAAAACAAGGTTAGGATTTTAAATCAATTCACTTCTGAATATACCTTTGTTCTTTTTTGACTAGGTTTATGCTGCTACTCCCCATTTCCTGGTGAAACAAATTAAAAGTCAGAAGCGATTTAAATTACTTGGATTTTTCCAGAAGCTGAATTTATATACCTCAAAAACTAATATAACTCTTTGATGGGAATTGCTTATTTTCCGTTGGCAGCCTTTTAGTGAAACAGATAGAAATCTGATTGAATTTCGACAGTGAGAAATTGAGATCTTGTTCTAACAGCAGGAGGCTCAAGGCCTCTAATTTTACCTTCACAAACAACAAGATGGACCAAGAATATCAGCTGGGATGGAACTAAATATACTGAAGCTATAATATAAAATAACAAAACAAAATCAGAGAAATAAGTACAAGAACATAGGGATTTAAAAGAATACTGTATGTTAACAACCATCTATAAAGGAACAAAACAGCTGAAAAATGAAAGTAAAATAATGTACATCATTAATTGATTAATATTCTTGTAAGTAAATCACTAAAAAAATCTGTTTTTATCCTGTAACCACACTATATAAGTGCTTGTTAATTGGCTATCTTCAGAGAATGTGCATTTTAAATGGCACTGTTATTCCTTTTATTATTCAGATTCTTTTGTTAGCAGAAACACTTATCACCAAAAATACTTCTGTTTATAATATATCATACCTCTGAAATCGCTCAAAAAGTAATTCCATTTTTTGCACTGGACAGCTACAAAGGAAATGAAACATATTTTCAGTGTGGTCTTGTTCATGCTAATTTTACAACTGGAAGGGTGGCGAAGCACAAGGAAGTCAAGTAACATGCTGATGGTCATATACTGAGCAAGTCACCATGGTGGGATTTGAACACGGGGCCCAAACCTGTGAAGTCTGTTCCATCAGAGATCAGTCAACCAGATATCAACAACACCTCCCAGGTTCTTTTGTCACTCTCAATTACAGATTCCAGCAAAACAGTTACTTTTCGCACAAAGAATTCTGGTGGATGCATTTATAATATAATTACAATTATTTTTAAGGCTAATTGGCATAGCCTACAGCTTTCTGGTGAGCAGTCCAAAGTACATCTGCAGGGAGGAAGTGGAAAATTACCCAGTAAATGGTGGTGTGCTTTTGTATGTGCCAATGCCAGCACTCCAGACAAGGCCAAATGCATGTTACTGATAAGTGTAGCTTACTGTATAGGCATGGACAGCCAACTCTGGATAGGACTGTAAAATCCAAAGGGCAGAAACATACTCTGTAACTGGAAAAGTGAATGTGAAGTGTCCTTTCTACATGAAGCAAAGTGCTGACAGCAGTGTATTCAGATCAGCTTAAACCTACCAAACATACAGTATATGAGAACTACACTACACTTAAAGAGAAATCCTCTCTTATAATAACAAGCATAAAAACACTACATTTACAGCAATCATGTTTAACTGTATTGCTTTCTAGTTATTTATTTTTTTTACTTTCCCCTTCTGTTGGTCTTCTAAATATTGTAAGTAAAGCAGTAATTATTTCAGAGTCTTATCAAACTGTATCTGACTCTTCCCTGCTAACTACTCAAGTGTTATTTGTGTCATCATAGTCTGTTGTTATGGTGAGTGCTATGGTATCATAAACAAAGGCAATGGTGGTTAACAGGGGAGAGGCAAATGTTTTCAAATGTGTTCTGTACAGACTGTTTAGATGGAGAACCAAGATGTATTGTAAATCTTAAAAAGGACCACTGAAAATGAAAAAGAAAAAATACATGAACTAGTAAATTGTAAAAGCTGTAACATCTCATTTATGAAAGTACATGCTGAAATGCAGAGTTGTTCTTTAATCTCTGTTGCAGTTACATCAAGGAAGTATCCCTTATCCACACAGGCACAGAAACTGCTGTCTATGGATAAGTCCCCACTGATTGTTCCTATTTATGAAATGGCTGGTAGCAAAGCAGCATTCTGATTGGCTGCTACTAGTGTGCTAATATGTCTAACACCATGGGAAAAAGAACAGGTTGTGCCAAGCTATGGCAAACGGGCAATGATATGGGTGATGCTGCCCACTCAGAACCTTGAGAAAAGAAAATGCATCCATCTTGTTTTCTGCCAACAATGGTGTCAGCCTAACAAAATAAGTAAAAACCTCTGACCTCCTGTTCACTTGTACTCAGTCTTTCGACAGTTCCAACTCCAACTTTAACACAGAAAAGTACCTGTGTTACAATGCATAATAAAACAAAAAAAAATTGTGAGTGCCCCAATCTGTTCTGAAATTGCAGACCTTTCTCCTTTCTCCTCGCTTGCTTGCAGTTCTCCTCAATGACCAACCTGACAGCCACTCCCTATATCCATCTGTTCTTCCCATTTAACAAATTTTCATTGTAAAACATATTGTGTGCACAGTCACAGAAGACAGTCTTTGTTTGATCGCAACACATTTTAATAAAAAAAAAAAGTCAAGATTTCTACCGGTTATACCCGGCTGCCCACTCGCTTGCAGTGCTTTTCAACAGACATCGTGCCTCCCACTCAGTACATTTTTATGCTAAAACTTTCCATTGCTCCCTGTTCTTCCTATCACGCTGAAGTTCATCACATCCTTACCTCTGTGGTTCCGAGCCACATTTCCACACCTGATTTGCCCCCTGTACTGCCATGTCCTCCATTGTGCTGCCTGCTGCCCTAACAATGTAGAAATCAATAGAAATATCAGGGGGAAAAAGCAAGCATCACGTTCACTACCACCTCCACATACCAAACAGAATTCAGGGGGTGGGTATCATTATGACAAGCACACAAGTATAAAAACTACAACCACAGCAGCCTTCCCAGGTCAAAAGTCCTCAACTCCCCCAAAAAATGCAGCAAACTGAAGGCAGAGGAACTGTTTTATTTAAATTAAAGAAAAAGATTTCAGTTTTTAATTACTTAATGCTGCTTTTTTACCTTTTGCATGCATCTATAATGCAGATGCCCATTTCATAAGTGCAATATGCCACTCCAGGGTCTGTGTGTTAGACACTTTAACACATGGCTAGGAGATTAGAAGCACTTGGCCAGTGGCTTCATGCCTCATTATGCCTCCTAACCATGTGTTAAAGTGTCTAACACACACCCTGTTATGTTGTATTGCTTACTTGTCCCACTAGGATGGGGGAACAGGCTTTCTCAGTATTTGTTTCCAAGCTCTGTAACTCCCTTCCTATTTCATTAAGATGCTCTAAGTCTCACCAGGCTTTTATGAAAGATCTCCACAAGCACCTCCTGTTCATTGATAAGTGCACATGTAAATGATCCACTATTAAAGGGGCACTGTCAGCTTTGATCGTCTATCTTACATTATATGTCAGCAGTGTGCCTCTTGGCACACACGTATCACAGACTGCCCCTAGTATGCCCTTATATATGTAAAACTGCAAGAATATTAGTAGTTTACCTGAATTTTGAATTATGTGCTGCTCGCTCTGCAGAACACAAATCCCCCACCAACCGGAAGCATACACAGGACGAGACCACACGTCTACCACAAGCGCAGTCCCAAAGTTTCATTTTTTGACATCACAAGTGGAAAACGAAGTGAATCTGGTAGAAGTAGCCCTTGTACTGCCGTTGCCATATGGCCTTAAAACGAGCACCAAAGAGCAAAACACTTTTTTAAAACGGGACCGAAATCCCGCGCATGCGGAAGTGCAGCATAAGTAAAGATCCCGCACATGCGCAAGAACATACCGCGATTGCGCATGCGCGGGATTTCGGTCCCGTTTTAAAAAAGTGTTTTGCTCTCCTCTCAGTGCTCGGTTTTTGGCACTATATGGCAACAGCAGTTAATAAAGGGCTACTCTACTGGATTCACTTAATTTTCCACTCGCAATGTCCAAAAATGACACTTCGGGACCGCGCCTGTGGTAGACGCGCGGTCCTTGGTTCCTATGTGATGCTGCGGTTGGTGGGGAGTTTGAGTTGGGTCGTGTGAGCAGCTCATAATTAAAAATTCAGGTAAACTACTAATATTCTTTAACTTTTACATACATTAGGGCATACTAGGGGCAATCTGTGATATGTGTGTGCCAGGAGACACACTGCTGACATATAGTGCAAGATAGACGAGCAAAGCTGATAGTGCCCCTTTAATGCTTCACCTGGTCTTACTTCTCTACTCACATGTCAATTTTGCACTTACTATATTTGTAGATATCCTTGCACTGCCTGTTATTTCATGTACATCTTATATTTTCTAGTCTATGTTGTTGTACTGAATTTGTTAATTTTGTAATTACTGTTTCATCTTATTGTCTTTAACTCTCCTGGGCCATGCCTGAAAATATGCAAATTTTTGTCTAGCACATGCACCCAGGCAACAAAAACTAAATAAATAAATAAGTAGAGGCAGGTGCTACATAAATTATTTTGTGCATATTTAGTAGACTTGCCTAATTTATTTTGACACTGCATTTTCTATTCTTCCTGTTCATTGTTCTTATGACCCACAACTTTCTAATCTTTCAGCCATTATGGGTGAATGCAGGACCCCCATTTAAATATATTGGCCCAGATATTCAAACTGCTCCCAAAATGTGCGCAACAGCAGGAGCAAGCACAAATCAATTGCGCATATGCGCAACAGACGCGATATTCAAACATGGAGCAGAACAAATTGCGCAAGCAGCCAACGTCTGAATATCGCACAAACTGCGCCATAGCGCAACCAGGAAGGGGAAGCTGAGCAGAAAGGTTGTGCCATAGCGCAACAAGGGCAGCCCAGCTGAGCAGTCCAGAGGTGCCATAGCGCAAGCAGAGCCCCCCCCCAGCAGAGCAATGGAACTGCACAACCAGGGAGGCAGGCTGGGGCCCACCGCCAGCCATGCCACACATGGGCACAGGAACACATTGCAGAACCAACAAGACACCTGCACACCCCAAGCACAGCATCACTGGGGGTGGGACGGATGATCTACTGGCCCATGGGGACAAGCCAGCAAAGCATAGCAGGGCCATGACGCCCCAGCACAACCACTGGCAGGCTGAGACTGCCACACGCAGGGGGTTGACAACCACAGTGCACATCAGCCACCCGTATGCACAGCACACCCTGTACCATGACCCCAAGACACCACCCATGTGCAGTGACTGGCACTGCAGGAAACACCATGCATCCCCCCCGGCACACGTCAACCTCGTGTAGCAGAGAACCATACAAGCCAGACCCACCCTGTGCACCCAGCAGTGGGTGGCAGCAGATGCAAGACCAACAGAAAGTCACTGCCACACTGGAGACACCTCCCCTGCACACACACACACACATACCCAGGACCATACCACCCCAGATGGCATGCACACCACTGCAACTGACAGCCAACACAACACAGTATTCATATCAAAATATATATATATTAGAAAAATGTAACATACAAAATGAACAACAACAAAACTATTTACAAGAGGGGTAGGAGTACGGTGGGATGGTCAAGGGGTAGGGATGAACAACTTGCAGAGGGAAGGCAGGGTGGGAGGGATGGGTGAAGTGGGAAGGGGAAGCCGGCCTAAGGCCTAGCAGGCTGGTCCTCCGCTGCCTGGTGCCGTCGTGTCTGGCTGTGCCTCCTCCATAGGCTATGGCACTGGATATCCTGGAGGATGGTCCTGTTTTCCATGGACACCCGGGTCAGCTGTTGCAGTCCCTGCTCTATTCTTCGGAGCACAATGAGGCCTAGGAAAATGGGAATACAGTCAATGGCTGTGACTGACCACAACCCTGAACACCACCCAACCTGCAAGCCATATAGCCCAATGTCCCGCATCTGTGACGGTATGCACCCACCCACAGTGAACATGCACATGGCCAGCCCAACCAGGCGGCACCAGCTATGTGCACCACTGCACACACACACTGCCCATGTCCATCACAGCACAAACAAGGCTGTCAAGTGGCGTGGCAATGTGTGTGCGATGCCAGTTCCACAGCCATGTGCCCAGTGCATGCATGGACCACCAGTGGCGCACCACAGGCGTGCAGTGACACTGAGCAGTGATGAATGTCGCCTGTGTCATGCATGGTTGTGTTGTGCATGGCTGTGGTCATGCCCACTCCAGCATGCAGTAGCATCCATGATGTAATGATACTCACACTCCAGCAAGCTGTGGCTGCTGCTGCTGCTGCTGTGGCCCACCCTCGCAGCACCACTGACCACCACACGGGGCCCTGCCACGCCCTCCTCATCCTGTGCCTGCATCCTCTCAGCCCGGCCTGTGGGAGACAAATGTTGAGAAAAACATCAGTGTGACTCCAAAGCAGACTGCCCCCTGCCCCAGTGAGTGTGCCTGCCCACACAGCCAGACCCATGCATTTCACACCTGCACACACTGACACAGCCAACCATGACAGAGCCATCACCCATGCACAGTCACCAAAACACAAGCACACACCTACGGAGAATACAGGTGCACAGATGGTACACCCACCTGGCCTAGGCACAACGCCCCTCCTGGCACGTGACCATAGCCTCACATGCAGGTCCGGCTCCCTCCTGTGGAGGTCACTGTACCTGTGCCGGCACTGCTCAGCAGAACAGCACCACCCAGTGACCCCCACCAGGTCATTGGCCACTTGCAGCCAGACCTGGGTTCTAGCCATGGTGAGGGGCTCCTCACCATACAGTGCCCCATAGTGGGGCTCTAGCAGGGCCACCAGGTTGGCCACCTCCACCGGGCTCCATTGGACTGCCCTCCTGCGTGCCATGCTTCCAACTTTACAGCAGGCAATATGGCGCCCCGCAGCGTGGCAACCCCACGTGGAAATGTTGCGCAATAGACCACCATAGGTTCCAATCGCGCTATTCGTACAGCGCCGTCGGTCCACATAGTGCTGTCACCAGACAGCGCAATAGGGCCGTACACATGGCAGCCGAACAGCGCCAGGGGGCAAAGGTCGGACACCAGGTCAGGGGTCTATGATGCAAGGCCACGCACAGCACCATCTGAAGTCTACGCATCCTACGTGACCGACCACCTGCGTGACAGTGCCACAGTGGACTATTGCACAGTAGTGCCACAGCGCCATATAGTGCCCAGTGCTGTAGTGCCACTGGCACAATGGTGGCCATGGCCTGAATTGCCGATCGCGCACAGCACATCATCAGCACGGCAGACGCCTGCGTAAGCTACCTGGGCATGCACAATGCAGTGTACCGCACAGTCACAGGTCTGTGCTATTGGCTCAGCCGGCTCAACCGTATTGCAAAAAGCGAATGGCGCGATATTCAACCGACACATGCAAATCATCCGATCAGCCATTCAAAGGCACAGTGGCGTGATTTGCATCTCATTACAGTTGCTCCACTCCTAATTTGCATGCATTGCGCTATAAAAGTGTGACAGTGGGCTGCGCTGGCCAGATTAGGTTACTGCAGGTGAGAGGTGAGTTGCATGCTGTGGGATGTTCTGGACAATGGGCATGGGATAACGCTGTAGACTGCACAGTGACAGGTGTCCACTTCCACCCATACAGAATGCCATGACTGAGCAGAGCCAAGGTGAGGGTGAGGATGGTGGGCGAAGGAGGAGGAGGCCCAACTTCACCACGGCAGAGACTGAGGCCCTCTTCCAGGCCTACATTAAGGAGGAGGCACTACTGAGTGGATGGTGGGGCACCCCTCAGGCCCGTGCGGCTGCATGGGAGGGGGTAGCCTGGGCAGTGAACCTGCACGGAAGCCACCAGCGCTCCATGCAGGAATGCAAAAAGAAGATTGGGACAGACCACAGGAGGGTGAAGGAGAAGGTGGCAGCCCTCAGGACGGCACGTGCTGGCACTGGCGGGGGCCAGCCAGCGGTGGTGGAGCTGACCCCGGCTGAGGACCGACTGGCTGCATCAATGCAGTGCAGTGCTATTGAGGGTGTACCAGGAGGTGGATTCCAGACAGGTGGAAGCCCATCACTGCACAGTATGACATGGTGGTGGTGTTGGGGGGGGGAGGTTGTTCACATGCACTCACATGTCCTCTCTTTCTGTTACAGATCCTGTTCATCTTCAGGGAATGGTGGTGGTGGGTCCAGGCAGTGAGGATGACCTGCTGGACATGGAGGAGGGTCCATCCACCTCTGTCACCAGCCAGCATGCACTGCACCAGCATGCAGCTGGGCTGCCAACTCTGGTGTCAGTGATTCGGGTGTGGGGTGCACAGCCTGTGTCTCAGCAGTCTGGCATGCAAGCATGCCAGCAGCTGTGACTGTGGCTGGCTTCGTACCTGCACCATTGATGATTGCAGACTGCAATGGGCAGTGACATGTGTGTGTCCATGACGGACACACAGCAGGCCAGCACGTGCCCCTGGGCCTTGCTGGTTCCAACTTGTGTGCCAGCATGTCGGCACAGTCCCAGGCTGTGCCTGTCAGCACGTGGGGCAGCACGGTGGCTGTGCAGTGTCTGGCACTGTTGCGGCCACAGCGGTGGAGCGAGTGGTCCCTGGGGAACAGTGGTTGGAGGGGCAGCAGCAGCAGTCACCCACCAGGTCTGGGGGTGCAGTGTCCAGCGGTGGCACATACCCGCTGCCCTTTGATACGCCCATTCCTGGTCCTAGCAAACAGCGCCCACCCTCAAGGGGTGTTGTGCATCAGGACCTTCCACACCCTGTGAGACAGGATGCCATTGTGGCAGAGTACCCATTGGATGAGCACACCCACCTGCTGCGGGAATCAGTGCAGCAGCAAAGGCGGGTTGCAAAATCTGTGGAGGCACTGTGTGCAGCTGTGGAGCGGCACAGCAGGGAGTGTGCTCTGGACCTTGCAGAGATGGTCCATATGTGGATGGATGTGACTGCTGCCATTGACAGGCAGACCCAGGCATTGGTGGCTGTCGTGGCTGCATTAGGCACACACAAAGGTGCTCCTGTACCGCGCACCCCACACAGTACGCTCTCCACTCCCCATTCCTGGCATCATGCGACACCAGGCCTGTTGATGCCGGGTGCTGCTGTGGGCATCCCAGGCACCCCTGGTGCAGGTATGTTTGGCATCCTACAGACCCCAGTGCGGACAAGGTCGCGATCTCACAGTGGGAACCCTGGTGGTCCATCGGTGTCACCCCATGTGGCCCCTGCTCAGCCTGCCAGTGCTGTTGGGTCATGGTGGGGCCGCCCACGCATCCGCAGTGGCCATGGAATGGTGCAACATGACTGACCTGTCTCCCAGTTCGGGCCCTGTCTGCTGCTGCCCTGTGTGCACTGTGCATCATGGTGGGCAGTGCACTGGTGGGTGCCCTGCCCATCACGCTGACATATGGACCATCTGCACACCATCCTGACTGCTGTCCACAGGTGCGTATGCATGATGATGCCTGCATTGTACTGTACACCAAGGTGCAAGGGTGCCCAGAATCTGACACACGTGCTTGGACAGTACAGGTGGTGGGTGTGGTCTGTGGATCTGTGTGTTTGCCATGTCTGTTCCTACTCTGCTGTGCACCTGCCCATGTACGCTTTGTGCCTGGTGTGTTTGTGTGTGTGTGTGTCCATATGACTGTTCGCCCCTCCCTGATGGTGTGTTTGTGTGCCTGGTCCCTTCCACCCCCCTTGCCGTCATGCACCCCTGGTGTGTTACTCTGTGTGCCTGTGGGTTGTGCCAGGACAGTGTTGTTTGCACATGGTCCCTTGACTTACCTGTGTTGTGCATAATGCTCCTCCGTGATGGCGTCCCGGTGCAGCTGGGCTTGCTGGATCAGTCGGGGGTCCCGCCGTCAAAGGGGGGACTGCTCATCACCATCAACACCGGTGCCGCTGGTGTCCCCATCGCTGTCCCCCTCTTCAACCTGTACGGCTATCCCACAGTCATTGGCCATGTTGTGCAGGATACAACAGGCCAGGAATATCCCACAAGCCTTTGAGGGGCTGTACTGTAGGGCACCACTGGAGGTGTCTAGGCATCGGAAGCTTGCCTTGAGCATCCCAAACACCCACTCAATGATGTTGCATGTGGCGGCAGGTGCCTCATTATAGAGTTGCTGCAATGGGGTCATGGGGCACCGGTACGGTGTGAGCAGCCAGGGACGGAGTGGGTATCCGCTGTCACCTGTGTGGAGATAGTGGAGATCAGTCTCATGTTCAGGTCCATATTGCCCATATCCCTGTGTGCCACTACCATGGCACCTGTGGCATTCCCACCCTTGCCCCGAGTTTGCATTTCCTACATGCGTACTCACCCACTAGATGGCCTGTGGGGATGTCCCCACTCTTGAATCGATGGCACAGTGCGGACTGATGCCATATAAAGGCATCATGTGCTCCACCAGGGTGTGTGGCACAGACATTGATTATATGCCCAGTGGCATCACACACCACTTGGCAGTTGACACTGGGGAAGCCCTTTCTATTCCTGTATGTGGCCCCATCGGGGCCAGGTGGCGTGCGAATGGCCACATGGGTGCAGTCTATGGCCCCTAGCACGCCAGGCATATGTGCTACCCTGTGGAATGCCTGCATGTTTGCTGTACACTCTGCCGCGGTGCTGGGGAAATGGATGTGCTCCGCAGCATGTGGCAGCAGTGTGCTGAGGAACTGGGTGAGGATGCGTGATGTGGCCGACTGTGTGATGCCTGTGGTGTCCCCTGTTGGCCTCTGGAAGGTGCCCGTGGTGAGCAGGCACATGCAGGCTGTCACCTTGGGTCCACCACTGACAGAGCATGGCTCCATCGTGAGGGTGCCTGCATCACATCACTGCACAGCTCACAGAGCCACCTCAGTATTGCCCTGTTCAGGCAGTACCGGCCCACGATCTCTACATCTGTGTACAACTCAAAGCTGATGCGGGCACGGTACTACCTGTTGGGGGTGTACCGCTGACGGGCCCCCACGGCCACGTCCCCTGCACCTTGCATTCTCACCCTCTTACAGCTTCCATGTGGAAGCTGCCACTGTCCATCCCCTGGCTTGTGCCCCCGCTGATGTTGCTCTGTTACCCCGCTGTCCTGACTGCTACTTCCACTGCACCGGCACCCCCCGCTGGCCTCTGCAGCCTATGCCCACACTGCTTCCCTTGCCTGCCCTGGCCTGTCACTGTCTGTCTTTCTCTCTCTCTTCCCACTTGGCATCCCTGTGGTGTTCTTGCGCCACTTCCTTGAGCCTTTTATTTTGGCTCATTTCCGGCTGGGGCGAACTTCCGGTTGGTTCGCTGTTGCGCATTATGCTAAGTCTTTGACGATTACGCCTTTATGCATGGATCCACCCCCTTCGGTTGTGCATGCCATCATTTGCATTGCGCTGTTGCTCAGCATGTTTTCAGTGGCACAACTGCCTCCTGCTGAATATCACAGGAATGGCGCACTTTTGGACTTGCGCAGGTGCAACTCTATTGCGCATGACGCAACCCTTTTGAATATCCCACCCATTGTATTCATCTATTGTTGAAACTGATAAAAGCAATATCTCATTTTCACTTTTATCCTGCATTCATCCATTTCTACAATGTGTGAAGGCAGGACTCCAGTGAAAATGCTATATTGCATTACAAATAGGCTGGACTTACCTTGGTATATACAGCATAAAAATAGATGAAAGCAGAACCCCACTGAAAATCAGATGCTGTATCTCATCTGGGCTATCCTGGGTAAATACTGAAAAATGTGAAATGGTAAAAGCAGGACTCCATGGACAATGAAATATTGCATCTTATCTGAACTAGCCTGGATAACTACAGTGTAAAAATGGGTAACAGCAGGATATTACTGAAAATTATATGCTGTATTACTTCTCAGCTGAACTCGGCCATCCATTTTATATGCAGTGGAAAAATGAACAAAAGCAGGGTCCCTATGAAGATGAGATATTGCAGCTTAGTTGGATTATCCTGTGCAGATGCAATGTAAAATGGATAAAGTCATGACACCTGTGAAAATAAAATACAACTTCTTAGCTTAGCTTCACTATTGACAGATAATGCTGTACAGAAGGGGTAAAAGCAAGACCCTAGTGAAGATGAGACATTACAACTCACCTGTGTTGTGATATCTTGGCTAAATATAGGTAAGGATATCAGAACCGAGCATTGACTTGAGTGCACAAGGTCATGTGATAGTGCTAATTTGTGCTTCTCACAAGAAAGGGGTGTACTGAAAATCTTGAGCAATCACATGCTGGCCACTATAAAGAGGCTTCCAGTGAACTATAACGCCTTCTACATCAATCCAGATGGCAGCCATAACCCATCCCTAAGTATAAACAGGAGTCTTGTGTTGTACTAACCTACTCAACAGAAGACAGTAGGCACAGTACAATTACCAGAGCACCCAAGCCCCCTAACTTGTAACATTCTGGAAAGACATCTAAATGATTGTAATCAATATGTAGAGGGCTCAGAATAATTTTTCAACATCATTGTGTGTTCTTAGATCCTTTGCATTGACTGTGTTGCTTCCATCAATTGTCATTGATGGCTGTCCATCTGCGTGGACTGATGCTGTCACCCCACCCAAACTGGCTCTGGGCATCATACATCAATATAACCCCCACCCACAGCCCTATAACTGTGTTCACTGGTGTCAAATGTATTCCCTGGCATCAAGAGTTCCCCCCCAGTACAATACTGTCTGTACCATCTTTGTCAGCACCCTCCAACCACATATGCCCAATAATTCAATCCTTGGTGTCTAGTGGCACCCCACCACCACCCACTGACTCTGGTAGAAGAAGTCACATCCTTAATTAAGGAGTGCTCTGTCACAGCCTTTTCCCATACTGCTGCCTATAGATATGGCCCCAGTGTCATTCTGTGCAATTACACATCTAGATCCTTGCCCCATTTCTCATCTATAAATGCAGTGCCAACCCTCTGGACCTGTATCAGCAGTCAGAATAATCCTTCACATACCACATGGACTGCAACCACCTGTACCTGCAGGTACCATTTCAATATTCTCTGAAGTATATCACTGCAGTACTGTTGGAATGTTTGTGCAATAACACAGAGTTTGATATTTTATTGACATGATCTCACAAGTACTGTAGTGATATACTTCAGCAAATATCAATATGGTACGTGCTAGAGCAGATGGCAAGTGGCCATAGTAGTGTGTGGAAGGTTGTTACTGGTTGCTGTCACAGGAAGGGGGACTTTGAGGGAAAGTTGGCACTGCACTTAGAAAAGGTCAATGTAACTTGGGATTGGGATATGGATGGCACAGATGGACACCAGTAATGCAGAGATATATTCTGGGGGTGGGAGATATCTAAATCCAGCAGTATGGGAATAGGTTGCAGGATGAGAGGCTTCTTGCTGAAGGATGTGTTTTGACAACTAGCATGGCCACCAGGTGGGAGGGGGCCACTAGATGCAGCATGTGCACACACTGCAAGACACCTTTGTGGTGTGAGGCAGTACTAATAGGGAGGACTCTAACAGATGCTCACTTAAATAAAATCCTAGCTATGGAGCTATAACCAGCACTAGACCCCAACTGCTGACGGATGGTGTGTGGGGATTGTTGTTTCTAGTTACAGCACAAAACTGCAACACATCCAGTCAGCAGGGGAGTGTGTGCGAGCGCCGATAGCTGAGGTATTTATTTGCTTCAGGGAAACTTATTTGGATATAGCACTTTTAAGTGCTCCTGTGCTACTAGGGGGCTAATAGTTTTATGAGCTTGTTAGCTCTAGGGCTTAGTTGTAATTAAACTCAGGTGTGCTTTGGGGGGGTGGTGATTTCTGGCTCCAGTCTTGAAAAGAGCGCTCCATGCGAGTGGAGCATACATGCTACACGAGTGAAGACTCGCGCCAAGACATGTGTGCATGTCAAGCGTGTCAAGTGGGGAAAGTGGGCTACAAGTAAATATAGTGTTTTAATAACAACAGGCAAGGGTACTGAGTGGGATACTCGGGCAAAACTGGCAGAGATGGAGTATACATTGGTGAAATTAAAATCAGGACTGTTAGGTTTAAAATGTAACAAATCCATGATGTTTTCTATGAATGAAGCCACAGGGTTTGACACATTCATTTGTCACATCTGCCAGAAAGAACAGGATTATAAGAACACGATTGTAGAGCAGGAAACTGAGACTATGATACTTAAACAACAATTGCAGCAATTTAGAATTAGGAAGAATGATCGCACTACTAGATGTACATCAGCTGTTAAAAGACAGAGACCCATAGAAATACTAAAGGATAAGGATAATGAAGATGAGTGGACTATGGTTAGGGACGATAAAAGACATAGAAAATTAAGAAGAAGAGCTTTATCACCGGCCATAAGTACCCAAAACCATTACCAGGTGCTACAATCTGATAATGAAATATGTGCTCACACATCAACCACAGGGGATATACCAGCTGATGACTTAATTAACATGAATTAGTTAATTACTGTAGCACCTATAGCAGTACCCCCACTCCCACTATCCATGGTAGAAGGTCCATCCAGAGAAACATCTAATTGTATCCAATTTGAAGAACCAAATATTTTAAATGCAATTGAACCAATATGTGAGATGTCAGAACAGGCTTTTATTTTAGGGGATTAACATAGAAACATAGAAACATAGACTTTGACAGCAGATAAGGACCACTTGGCCCACCCAATCTGCTCATTTCCCTACCTACTGGATAAGCTGCAGATTCTAGTTAACCAACAGCCTACTTCCTGCAACCCCCCACTATAATTGCCTTATGTCTGTCCCATGCATATTTGAATTCCCCCACTGTTTTAGACCCAACGACCTCCTCAGGAAGGCTGTTCCATGTATCCACCACCCTCTCCATGAAAAAATATTTCCTCACATTACCCCTCAGCCGTCTATGATAAAGTACACAGATCGATATTCAACAAAGGGAAACAAGTTAAATACAACAACCTGCTCTTATGGTGGTGCAAAAATAAGGGATATCACACAAATGTTACCAGGACTACTAAAAGATGTTAGTGCACCCATAAAACTTTTTGTGCATGTTGGAATTAACTGTTTGAGCCACAGAAGTGTTACTGATGTAATAGAAGATACAATTACGATGTATGAAGTTGCCAAACAACACAAAACAAAAATTATTATATCAGAAGTATTACCAGTGCCAAAAGCAACTAAATATAGAGCTACCAAAATTAAACAATATAACAATTGGCTCAGAAAATGGTGCTGTGAAAATAATGTTAATTGTTTAACAAGCTATGAAGGGTACAATGATAGGTTTGATCTATACAGCCAAGATGGCTTACATCTAAATAAAAAAGGGACAAGAAAGTTAGGCATCAGATTCCATGAAGCAGTCTCTAAAAACATGTAAGCAGGGGGTGTTGGGATAAGTATATGCCCAAAAATAAAACAATACCACTGGAACCCAAGAAACATAAGAGAAATAAGTTAGGGATGACTTGTTTACTTTCGAATGCTAGAAGTTTGAACACGATTACAATGGCTGATTTGGAATGCATTTTGAAAGATAATGAGATTAATTTTGCTGCTATGACAGAAACCTGGTGGTCTATTAAAGACATTAATAAAACATATATTGATGGATATAACATTTTTAGACAGGACAGGGTAGGCAGAAAGGGGGGAGAGGTAGCATTATTTGTTAAAGACAGTATCAACTGTAAGCAAATTGATATGATTCACACTCCCAAAGTTTATGATGAACTATGAGTAGACATATACCTATTGGGGGGAAAACAACTTAGGTTGGGAATAATATATAGACCCCAGATATTGATACGTCAAGTAATATAGAGTTGATGCTGTCCACAGAAAAACAAATACTTAATAAGAACATTTTTTTAATGCCCCTGGGATAGAATGGAATCATGGTATATCAAAAAATAGACAGGAACAGGAACTAATAAACCTATGTTATGAGAATGGGCTGATGCTGTTAGTGGATGGCCCCACTAGGCTAACAAATGTATTAGACCTGGTACTAACAAATAATAAGGATAGTGTAACTACCGTAGAAATTGGGGAACCACTAATCTTCTCTGATCATAACATCATCTACTTTAAATATTGTGACTGTTCATCCATATTAAAAGGCAGGACTGAAGCACGGGATTATTATAATGCTAATTTTGAAAAAATAAGACCAGACTTAAAACTTTGGAATTGCAATATTAAGGATGATTCAGTCGAAGCATTATGGATGAAAATAAAGAAACACATTTTAAAACGTGAAAATGATTTTGTAACCTTAAAAAAATATTATAATAGATCAGGAAAAGTTCCTAGTTGGTACAATAATAAAGTTCATAAACAATGTAATAAAAAAAGACAGGCATACCAAGCAATGAAAAGGGATAATAATCCATTTACTACCCATGTCTATAAAAAAACAGTTAAGACACACTAAAAATATAATTAAGAAACAAAAACTAGTCCTTGAATTTAAATTTGCCTGTATCAAGGACAATGGCAAGGCCTTCTTTGCCTATATTAACAATAGAACTAACATCAGAGAGGTAGGCCCTATAAAAATACAAGATCAAGAGTTAAGGGACCCACAACAGATGGCAAGTACCTTTAATGAATACTTTTGTAATGTATATCAAGGAAATAAAACTGTTAGCTTCAACCAGGACTACACAGGAGATGCCACTAGTTCCTCCATGAAAATATCAAAAAATGAGATAATGGAAAGGTTGAACAAAATTGATATATCAAAATCTGTGGGACCAGACAATTTACACCTAAAAATATTGAAAGAAATAAAAGACTGGCGGGTTGAACCACTGTATAAATTATATAATATGCCTTTGACAACCGGGAATGTCCCCAGAGACTGGAGGAGGGCTGAGGTAGTCCCAATATATAAAAAGGGAAGTAGGTCTGATATGGGAAACTATAGGCCTGTAAGCCTGACCTCTATACTGGGTAAAGTCTTTGAATCATTATTAAAAGATAGACTAGAAAGAGACTTAGAAAGTAAATACATAAATGATAATGCCCAACATGGTTTCAAAAGAAACAGATCCTGTCTATCAAATTTGCTTGTCTTTTATAACAGGGTTAGTAAAATGTTGGAAAATAATCTTCCGGTTGATATTATATATTTAGATTATCAGAAGGCATTTGACAAGGTCCAGCATTCACTTTTGATAGCCAAGATGGTAAATATGGGTATAGACAAATATATTATTAATTGGGTAAGAAATTGGTTGGATAATAGAACACAGAGAGTAAGATTGAGGGGTTATGTATCTAAACAGAGACCGGTTGCTAGTGGAGTGCCTCAGGGGTCTGTCCTGGGTCCAGTTCTGTTCAACCTGTTTATATATGACATGAACGACACATTAAAAAATTACTATGTTAAATTTTCCAATGATTCTAAATTGTGTGCCAATGTGGGGAATTTACAAAAGGTTAATGAATTACAACAAGACCTGTCCAAATTACAAAGATGGGCAGATCAAAATGGAATGCTGTTTAACATTGACAAGTGTGTCGTATTACATCTGGGGGATAATAATCCTAATGAGGATTATTATCTCAATAACTACAGGTTGAAACCAGTAATTCAAGGAAGGGACCTTGGAATCTTAATTAATAAAGATCTTACTTTATCGGGTCATTGTAAGGAGACAGTAACCAAGACCAATAGAATTATTGGTATGATAAGGCGCTCATTTACATCAAGACATAGGGAGTGTATCCTGTCATTATACAGAGCACTGGTCCAACCACATCTTGATTATTGTAGTCCCCTATGGAATCCGTATTTGAGGAAAGATATAAATGCTGTAAAGGGAGTACAGCGAAGGATGACTAGAATGATCAGTGGGGTGACGGGGGTTCCTTATAAGGATAGACTGCAGACCTTGAATTTATATAAGCTAGAGAATAGTCATTTGAGAGGGGATTTGCTCTATATGTATTGCATTTCCAAAGATGTACAGATGTTGGATGAGCTGGGTATATGCTACTCCACTCGAAATTTCCATCTCAGGAGTCATAGTAAACAAATTAAGTTAACTTATCCACAAAACAATAGAAGTAGACATTTTTTTAATAATTGAATTGTGAGCATTTGGAACAAACTACCCTCATAAATCATTGATTCTAATAGCATGGGTGTTTTCAACAAAAAACTAGATGATTATTTACTGAAACAAATAATATAATCCCCCTTGTTTAGGGGAGTCAAACATTATGGACAAACAAAGTTTTCTGTTTGACTCAAACTCCAAGTAAAGTATAGCATTCACATTACCATGGATATTTGGTGGGTGGGGATTGACACAGATGGCACTAGGTAGGAAAGCATAACACTTCATGCCAGGGAGCATAGTTATGGGGAGGTAGAAGGAAGGTTGAGAGGACTTAAGATGTACTGTCAGGAGACAGATGAGGAGGGGAGTGGGCCCCTTAACTTATTGTTCCACTTTAAAACTAGTTGTTTGCAAGCACTGTATTATGCACCAGGACTCCATTATCGCTCACACCCTTACAGCTTAGAGGCACACTTACTGCACCTATGAATATAACACAGTTAGCACAAACTATGTTTCATAAGCACAAAACACAGTTAGCATGTCACTAATCATTTCAATACATGACTCACAGTGTTCAAATGGATAAAAGAAAGACATCCCCTAAACTAGATCTTGCATCTCAGCTGGATTATCCGAGGAAAATATTGTACACTGCAAAAATGGGTAAAAGGGGATCACATTTAAAATGAGATGTTATATCTCACCTGGCCTGTCCTGTTTGAATGCTTGGTCACAGTGTGGGAACTCTGGACTCCAGTGATAACAAAATATGATATTGCATCTCAGCTGAGCTATCCTGGGTAAACACAATGTACAAATGGGTAGAAGTAGGATCCCTTTGGAAAAAAGAAGTTACATCTGAGCTGGGCTAGCCTGGTTAAAATAAACTGTAAAAATGGGTAATAGCAGGACCCTGCTGATAACTAGATAGCACATCTTAGCTGGGATATTCTAACTTAATACAATATAAAACATACTTGAAAGAAGAACCATGCAGACAGTGAGACATTACGTCTCAGCTGGGCCATACTTTGTAAACACAGTATAAAAAGTGATAAAAAAAAGAACCCCATTAAAATGATATATTTAATCTCAGCTGTGTTTTTCTGTGCAGATATGTGTAAAAATGGTTAAAACATGGAGAGACAGCATTTCAGTTGAACTATACTTAATAAATACTGTGAAAAAATGGGTAAAAACAGGACCAGCAAAGATTTGGCATCTCTGCTGTCTTATCCTGGATAAATACATTGTAGACATGGGTGAAAGCAGTGCCCCCTCTGAAAATGGGATATTGCATTTTGGCTATGCTAACCTGAATAAATACAGTGTTAAGAATTATTAAAGCAGAACCCTGTTGAAAATGGAATACAGTTGGATCCAGGATAAATGCAGTATAAGAACAAGTGTAAGCAGGGCCCCCACAGAAAATGCAGTGTGTCATTTTTGTTGGGTAACCCTAGGTAAACACATTGTAAACAAGACTGAAAACCATTCCTTAAGTCAGAACCCACCCCTTCCAAATTCTTCCCCACAAGGGGCCTGCATTTTTAAAATATTCCAAATATTTTTGAAAATATGGGATACAGTAGGTCATGGCAAATGTGATGACTGTAGAGTGATGCTATGCTTCCACATATTGTAGCTGAAGTTTGCTAACAGACTACTACTACTGTAAGTTACAGCATGCATTACAGAACTAGGAAAATAAGAAACAGTTTCAATATGCATGCCCTTTCTGGTTAGTACTTTGGGGAGGGGGTTAAAAAGATTCTGACCTATATATGTATGGCCACCGACTAGCAGGCCCCTGTATGTTATAATAAATATCAATTGTATATAAAACTTATGTGTGAGGATGGGTAGAACTTGTTACCTTGAAATGAAAACTATGAACCCACTGAAAATAAGATGCTGCAGTAGAGCTTGCCTATCATGATTGAATGCATAGAAAATATGGGTAAAAGCAGGACTTCACTGAAACAAGATACTGAAAATCAGCCATTGTTTGATGTTGCCAGCTCTTGTTTCATTTGTTGACAATGCACTGTATATTTTGTGCACTTTGGTAGCCTGTATAATATGCACTGACAACTGTTCCAAAATCTTCATGATGTGGCTTATGCCTACATTGTTGACTTACATCACTGTTTATTGTTGTACTGTACCTTTTGTAACCTCTCTAAGTGTGGTCCCCAGTTCCCACTTGGCAACAAGTCAAGGTTAAGTATGCCTTTCCTAGTTACCAATTTTCAAATAAATAATACCAAATGCTGGCATGAGCGGCACTGAGGGTTGAGGTGCTGGACACCACACCTCACACCTCACACCACGCCAGTGACCCAGGTTCAGGAACAGACTTGGGTCGCTGGGGGTTGGCAGGGGAATGAGAAGACTGAGCATCCGGAGGATTGCTCTCCTCTCCTGGGAGGATTGCGGAGCTTGCCTTGCTCTGTAGTTGCCACTGGTGAAGACTAGGGAGCACTACAGAAGCAGGCACTGTAGATGGGCTAAGAAAATCAGGGAAAATGGTGTCTTGATTGACCGGATGATGGCTGCCTGGACCCTCACCACCACATAGCCCCAGGACAGCCAGGACCGACCTCAGCAGTACCCAGGGCCAAGAAAGGTAAGCCGTAAGGCACATTCTCTCTGGAAGGAGAGGACCCGTCCAATGAAGGGATACGTTAGGTTATCCTGCAGAGTGGCTGCAATGTGAGGAGGGAGCTGGTGACGGAGGTTCTCAGGGAGGTGAGAGCACACCTGATGGCCCAAAGGAGAAGCCAGTCAATATGAAGAGAGGAGTACAAACAAATAATGCAAAAAAAAAAAAATAATAATGCCAACCTTTGTTTTGATGTTGTTTGCCCTACTGCCCTCACCCCACCCCACTGATACACATCTACAAATGAGGAATTTGGCTCAGTGTGCCTTCTTGGGAAAATGTTTTTAAATAAACAAATGTAAAAGACTTTATTAGTAACAGCATATTGAGCTGGAAATAGTTACTTTTCAGATGCATCTGGAGGGAAGAGGAATAAGTGATCACAGCTTGCACTTGTAAATTCTCACCATAACTGTGTTCCACTGCTTGCTGTAATTTTAATATTTCTGTGGCTCCCCTTCTCCAAGGTCACACTTGGAAATGAACCCCATTTCAGTGTGCGTCTCCCAGTTACTGATTTTTGGACGTGGCTTATCTGGATTTCAGTAAAGCCTTTGACACCGTCCCTCACAGGAGGCTAATAAACAAACTGGGCAGCCTAGAAATAGGAAGAAAATTAAGGAACTAGGTGGAAAACTGGCTAGAGGCAAAACTCAAAGGTTGGCAAGCAGGGTATACCTGGGGGCAGTAGTGGGACCGGTACTGTTTAACATCTTCATTGGGGACATTACGGAGGGACTGCATGGGAAGGTGTGTCTATTTGCAGACAACACAAAGATATGTAATAGGGTGGATACACCGGGGGGGGGTAGAAAAAATTAGGGAGGATATGGGTAGGCTAGAAGAGTGATCAGAGAGGTGGCAATTGAAATTTAATGCAATAAAGTGCAAAATTATGCACAAAGGGGGGCTATTTATTTCTTTTATATATTTATTTATTGAAATGTTTCACCAGGAAGGCACACTGAACAACAAGTTGCTTGTCTCACAGTGTGACGGGGGTGGGGGGTTACATGTGGAATTACATCAGAGATTATACATACAAATACAGTAAACATACAAATGGTTAGGCACATCTTGAATACAATAATATCACAATATCGCCAACACACTGCTTGATTGCCATTACAGTTAAGATCAGGTAGACAGCACATTATAAACATAAAGTGCTAAGGCCTAGTGAAGCCAGCTGGGTGGAGGAACAGCAGAAGGGCAGGGGGAGCCCAGACAATAACAGTATAAAGATAAACCAGCTTACTTAAGTGGGATATAGTGCAGTCTTGGGAAATCAGTAGCACAAGCTAGTCAGTACAAAAAGGATTGGGCAAAAGGGAGAGGGTTAAGTTGAATGCAGTGGTAGTGAATAAGGGGGCTACCTATTAAGTGCAATGTTGGGGAGTATGGTGGAAATGAGGGAATAAGGGGTTAAGTAGAATAGGAGGAGTCATACCTAGATCTGGACCCTCCACGATGCAAGGGAACCCTGCCAGGAGCAGAACCAGGCAAAGGCAAAAAGTGAGAAGATAGAGTGGGGGGGAAGGTGTTGGATGAGGATTATTAGGTTGAGTAGATAGATGGAAGAGGGGAGAAGGGAGGAAAAGGTGACTGCAGGACTGACCTCTCCAGGATGCTGAGAACCCTGCCTTGGGGCAGTACCAGGCAGAGGTGTTGGAAGGTAAAGAAGGAGGGGAGGTGGGTGGGGGCAGGTGAAGGGAGAGAGGTAGGACCTAGCTAAGACTATTCACGAACAACACACAGTAGGCACGTAATCTGGCTGTGCATCTCTGCATCTGTGGGGGTTATGTGCGTGTGTCATAGTCACCAATGCTGGCTTCTGCATGGCTCCCTTCCATGGCCCTGCCCCCTGGTATGCAGGATCCCTGGGGCAGTTGGGTGTGGAGCGGAGGACCTGGGTAGCAGCCAATCAGCTGCCCATCCTGGGTCCCACCAGTGGATCACTTACACCGGCGGTGGTGCCATGTAGGCGCCTACCACACCGGGGGAGGTATGTGCCCAGTTCACCACCCCAACATCCCAAGAAGTGCCCTGATGATGGGGGCATTTTTGGAGGGTCTGCAGATCTCCAGCATCACTGCCATGGCCAGTGGCCACCACCTGGGGGTGCATACCAGGTTTATGGCTGCCCTGGGATGGCATAGCCATTTGCGCCTGTGCACAGCACTCAACACCTTGCAGAATGTTGTGGAGTGCTGGCATGCCCCCCCACACCTCCCCATCTCAGAGCTCCATGATCAGCCCCCGGATTGGGGGCATAGGGGGGCATATGTGGGTGGTACATCCTGTGCAGAGGGCGCAGGGGGTATAGGCAAGGTGTGAGGTGGCTATGCACCAAATTTATATGACACATAGCCACTCTGCACCTTCATGAATAGGGCCCATAGGGTGCAAAAATCCAAAGAAAAGCTACAGGCTGTGAGGAGAGGAAATTGAAACAACAAATCAGGAAAGAGATCTGGTGATCATCATTTCAGATAAATTAAAGGTGGCAAATCACTGCAACAAGGAGGTGGGGAAGGCAAACGGAATGCTAGCATGCATAGGGAGGGGTTTCACGAGCAGGAGGAGGGAGCTGATCATTCCGCTGTACAGGTCCACGGTTAGGTCACACCTGGAGTATGGGGTACAGTTCTGGAGACAGCACCTGCAAGGGGACAAACATAGAGTGGAGCGGGCCCAGAGAAGGGCTACCAAAATGGTGCAGGGTCTACGCAAGAGATCATATGAGGAACGGCTGGATGAACTTGGCCTGTACGCAATGGAAATGAGAAGGGAGAGGGGGGACATGACAGAAACTTTTAAATATTTGAGGGGAATAAACAGGGTAAGGGAAGGGAGCATTTACAAAATGAGTGATAACATGGTAACAGGGAGCACAGCTTAAAACTGGAGGGAGGCAGTTTCAGAGGAGATGTGAGGGGACAGAACTTCACGGAGAGGATGGAGGGTCCCTGGAATAGGCTGCTGGAGTGGGTGGTGGAGTGAAATCAGTTGGGAATTCAAGAGGGCATGGGATACCAATATGGGACCAAACATGAGAGCAAGGATACGAAAGAGAAAAGGGAATAAGGTCACGGGCAGAATAGATGGGCCAAGTGGTCCTTTTCTACTGACAGTTATCTATGTTTCTGTTTTAAAATAAAAATAAATAAATAAAGACAAAAATATTAAAATACAATAATGTGTGCAAAAAACAAAACACAGGTTCAAAACAGGAACAAGTACAGCAACAGATCAAAAACTGTACAAATGAAACAAGATAAAACTGTGCAAAAGGCATAGTACAGCACAGCAAAAAATGAAACTACAAGGGCAATTAGAGGTCAGCAGCAAGTGAGCAGCAAGCCTAATCCAAATGTGGAACAATTGTACTGACTTGCAGTGGTCAATATTAAACTTTAAAGCAACTTAATTGCTTTTGAGGTAGTAATGCATTGTCTAACGTCAATACAGATGAGTCTGAAGCATTAAATCCAGTGCATATGCAGCCAATTTGGCCAATGAATTGCCAGTCTTGTTGCATCAAATTCTTCTCTACAATTCTTTAAATAAGTCAATACAACCCATGCACTTGATCGGATCCCCAAACACCCACACCCACACCCACACTAAAGCAGCAGCATAGCTGGAGTCTTCCAGGATAGTGCTGCCGGTTATTCAGCAGCAAAGCTGCATCTCCAGTTCCCATAGCACTCAATCAGAAGCTGCTTACATGATCCAGCTGCATCCCTGAGCTCTCTTTATACCCTGATCCCCTAAGCGGCCCTTCCATACTGTGGCCCTCCTTGCTAAGGTCCTAGTGCAAAGAACATCATATGAGTCTGCCAGAAATTAATCAGAAAGACAGCAAGCAGCCAGGAACTCTGCCCGATCCCATCCCATATAAAACCATATGTGCACATTTAACTGTGTTGCTGGTGGGAGTATTGTGGAAGGTCACAGCTGTAATGTATTGATAAGAACACTACAAGTTATTGTAAAGTTTATTTGCAGAGCAGTTTTTTGTGCTATAGCTAGTAAACATTTCATTTGCAGGGTTGTGTTTTGCTATATTTAAATCATACAGCTTCACCCTATTTGAGTAAGCACTACAAGGAAATTTTTTTTAGTTTGTTTTTGTTTTGTTTTTTACCATTTTCTGTGTTATAGCTGAACCTTACAGCTGCACCCTACCTGGGTGAGCACTGTGATTTAAATTAGATGCCTGCTTAGTACAGATCTTTATATGGATGGGGTTCACAGATGAGGCAGTCAGTTGTTGTGGCTGTGGAGTGCTCTTCTCTAGGAATATGCTCTGGAGGAGAGGGCTTTGCCCCATCTGTAAGACCTTGGTGGTGCTCCAGGCTCAGCTGTTGGCAGCAAAGGTAGAAATATATCAGCTGCTTATTCATCACAGCATGGGCCCACCCTCCATATCCCCACTCCCCCAGGGACTCACTTGTCTGGGTGTGAAGAGTGGTGGGGAGGAGGACAGGATAGGAAACAGGGTTAGCCACAAAGAGGTTGCCCAGGCCCTCAGCATCAAATCAAATCAACTTTATTTTTATAGCGCCTTTCAAAGCCAAGGCATTGTATATAAAAACATACACGTAATAATAAGAATTTAAAACAAATGTTAAAACATATCATCCATAACTAAGAAAAAGCTAAACTAAATAAATATGTCTTTAAACCAACTTTAAAACTATCAACAGTTGGGCATTCTCTCAACCAGCGAGGTAGAGAATTCCACAGGGTTGGTGCTGAGAAAGCAAAAGCATGGGATCCTGATGTCTTTAATCGAACCCTGGGAATCTCCAGCAATCCCTCGTTGGTGGAACAGTGAGGATGGAGCAGGCAGTGGGGAATCAGGAGATCTTTCAGGTAACCAGGTCCCTGATCATGTAGGGCTTTAAAGGTTACTAAACCAACCTTAAAGGTGATCCGCCACCAAACAGGCAGCCAGTGCAGTTCGTGGAGCACAGGTGTAATGTGACTGGTTCTAGAAGTCCCAGTCAAAAGCCTGGCCGCCGCGTTCTGCACCAGCTGCAGGGAGTGGATATCAACCCCAGGTAGCCCTAGGTAGAGGGAATTGCAGTAATCAAGACAGGTAGTGACAAAGGCATGGACCAATGTTGGAAGATCACCCGGAGGAACCAGATGTTACACCCGGACGATATTCCTCAGATGGTAAAAAGAGGATTTGACGACAGATGACACCTGAGATTTTAGAGTCAGACCGTCATCAAAAATAACGCCCAGATTACGCACCTGATCAGAGGTAGAGAGTGGCATACCACCAAGTGACAAACCTGATGGTTGTCCAGCTCCCAAACCTGCCCCTGGATGACCTGGGTCCACTGCCAATACCTCAGTCTTATCTGGATTCAGTCTCAGCCAGCTGGAGCTCATCCAAAGTCTGATCTCAGCAAGGCAGTTATTTAGCACGGAGAGTGCATCATCCTGACTGGTCAGAAAGGACAAATACAGCTGAGTATGATCTGCATAGCAGTGAAAACCCAGACTGTATCGCCTGATGATTTCTCCCAATGGCAGCATATACACTGCAAACAACATGGGAGCTAAAATGGAATCCTGCGGTACCCCACAAGGCAGGGAGTGAGCACCAGAGAAATAAATTCCAGTGGCAACTCTCTGGGACCTGTCCATGAGGTAAGAATGAAACCATTTGAGGACTGTACCAGACAGCCCACAAAAAACCTGCAGGCGCTCCAACCGCACACCATGGTCTACAGTGTCAAATGCAGCAGAGAGATCGAGAAGGACCAGAATGGTACATGCCTTTTGATCTCTAGCCATTAGGAGGTCACTCAATACCCAGATAAGGGCAATCTCTGTGCTATGCTTCTTCCTAAAACCAGAATGGAGAGTATCATAGACATTGTGAGTTATAAGATGATCATCCAGTTGCAACGCAACCACCTTTTCAATAATCTTACCAACAAATGGCAGGTTAGAGATAGGCCAGTAGTTAGCTAGACAATCTGGATCCAAGGAGGGTTTTTTAAGGAGTGGTCGAATGACCGCCCCCTTGAGAGGGTCAGGAAAGACCCCCCTCTCCAAAGACTTCCAAACAATGTCAGCAAGGATTGGACAGATAACTTCTACACAGCCTACTAAGAGAGGTGTAGGGCCTGGATCCAAACTACAACTAGTTGGTTGCAATGTTTGGATGATCTTTACAATGTCACTGAACTCCAGCAGGCGAAAATCTGACCAGACAGACCGAGTGCATGCCACTTCCTGTCGACCACTGCAGTCCCCCCATAGGGGAGGTCAGACTGATATCAGACCTGATGCTGGCAGCCTTATCTACAAAAAAACAAGAGAACTCCTCGCATCTCAGCTGAGAAAAAGCTTCTCTGGGCTGGAGACAGATTGGATTGCACAATCTGTCCATGGTCCAGAAAAGCTGAGCCAGTCGATTCTGTGCAGCAGAAATCTCCCTGTACAGGAACTCTGCCTTCTTACTGGTGATTTCTGATTGATAGCTATCATAATGTGCCATCAACCTAAGCCTGTCAGCATCATGGCCAGACTTCCGCCAGGCTCTCTCCAACCTTCGGCCAACTCGCGTTAACTCCTTCAAGGAGCCATCAAACCAAGGGCTCCTTGGATGGAGGGTGAGAGGTCTAACACGAACAGGAGCAATTTTGTCCAGAGCATCTCCCACAGCCTTGTTATAGGCTAGTACGAGATCATCTGGACTCATGCATTCACCCGACAAGCCCAATAGATCCAGTACCGGCGTTAGGTCACTGGGGTTAATACCTCTTAAAGGGTGGTACCAAACCATCTCCGTAGGGGCAGAGTTATTGGGGTGGCCCTGAATCTGAACCTTATGGTGTGATGGTCAGACCAGCTGACTGGTTCCACCCACAAATCAGCGATCTCCATACCCAAAAGAAAGATCAGATCCAATGAATGACCCCCTACATGGGTCGAGGACGTAACCACCTGTGTTAGGCCCAGCATCATCATCAGCTGGAGGAGATTTTGACCAAAATGTGAGAGTTCATCGTTGACCCAGGCATTGAAGTCCCCCTGAACTATCAACCTGGGGAGCCTCAACACCATGTCGACGATGAAGTCTGCTATCTCCTGCAGGAATTCTCCACTGACACCTGGTGGACGGTAGATGAGGAGAATCCCACAGCCTACACCCTCTCCCAGCATATATTCAAAGGAGCTGGTACTTCCCAATGGCACATCCACAAGGCCCAGCTCAGTCTTAAACATAATGGCCACACCCCCACCCCTATGATCCAACTTTGGACGGTGTATCACTGAGAACCCGGCTGGAATTGCCGAGGCCAATATAGGGCCTGGATTTTCATCCAGCCAGGTCTCGGTGATGCAAGCCAGATCAGTTGATCCAACAAGATCAGCTATAATAGTTGTCTTGTTTTTAATAGATCTGACATTGCATAACACCGCCAAGACACCAAATAGCTTTGCTGGAAGAGGTTCAGTCAACTGGCTCTGCTAGGGAGTGTCTCTGAGACAGTCAAAGGGAAAGAGCAGGACAATGTGACAGCACCCAAGGGAGCAAGTCTACCTGAAGAGTCTTAGTGACTCCCCCTGATGAATAATCCACATGGATTCAAAGTGCTGGAGGTTTTCTTTCCCTGTTCTATAATAAAGTCACTCTGCATACATTAACCTAGTGCCTTTTTTCTTTTTGTGAGCATGGTCATGTTTTGTTTTGTGAGTCTTGGTGGTCAGGGACTCAGTGATTATGGGTTAGTGGTGGAGGGTGGCTAGATGGCAAGGGGGGGTACAATGCCTTCCTGGAAAGTCTGCCATCCAAGATTTGGACAGGATAGGGAGGATATTGGAGAGGGAGCAGGGGGAGCTGGGGGAGCTGGTAGACCTGGGTACCAATGATCTGACAATCCAGTCATTGGAGATGGTGAAGTGGAACTTTGTATACTACGGGACAGATTGGAAGTGCACACAGCCTCCATGGCCTTTTCTGAAGTCCTTCATGTACGGGGCAAGGAAGTGAAACAGGATAGGATAAGTAGGGAGGCAAAACAGGATTTCAATGGATGGCTTATGGGATAGTGTAAAGAAAATGGATTCCACTTTGTGAGGGACTGGAAGGACTTCTGGAGCAGGAGGCACTTCAAGGATGATGAACGTTACCTAATGAGAGGGGGTCTGAGGGCTGGAACAGAATTTGATGTTTGTATCAGATGTTTAAACTGACTGAGGGGAAAACTGGAGAATGGGTCTAGAGGAAAATTGATGGAAGGGGATCCTGTCTAGTAGTATCCCACACCTGGGAGCTTGTAGCAGCATAACGGGTGCAAAGAAAGCTGTAGCCCATACTGGACAAGCCAAAGGGACTTTGGAGAGGGGGAACACAAAGGGTGAAAGTGCTAAGAAAAAACAAGGAGATGAGAGAACATGGGAAGCACAATGGTAATAGTAAAGTAGCATCAGAGTCAGATGACGGCAGTATTTCTTAATGCCAGGAGTCTTGGTAACAAAATCAGTGAGCTCTGGGTGCTGATGGCAGACACTGAGGTGGACCTCATGGCTATAATGGAAGCATGGGCTTCAAAAATAACCACTGTCAATTGACAATCCCTAGGTACTCAATATTCAGGAGGAACAGAGGAACAAATAGAGGGGGAGGAGTAGCCATTTCTGTCAAAGAGGGCATCAAGGTGGCAGAAGAAGAGTGCATCGGGGTAGTAATGGGGAGACTGCGTCACTGTGGGTGCAACTCACAGGAGCCTCAGGGGAAGTAACTGCACTTGGAGGTGATATATAGACTGCTGGAGAAAGGGAAGGAGAAGAGCAGAGAGCTCAGGAAAGAACTGGAAAGATAGGTAGCTAAGGGGGATGTAGTGGTGGTGGGTGATCTGAACCTGCTGGACATCGATTGGGATGTTCCAGTGGGCAGGCACACTAGAAGTCTGGCCTTGCTGGACATGTTCCAGAACTGTCTGCTGGTACAGCTAGTTAATGAGCCTATCAGACAGATAGCAATTCTCAATGTGGTACTCACCAACTCAAAGATGGTGGGAGCTCTGGGAGTAGGGGAGCTGCTAGGGAACAGTAACTATAACTCTGTTTTGTTCAAACTGGGCCTTGGGTCTGGTAAATCACAACTGAGCACTGAAGTCCTTGTTTTATATGGGTGGACTTTTGAGGGGGGGTGGTCAGGGATAAGTTACTGGGGTGGACAACATAGATGAGATGGAAGAGAAATGGTGGCAAAAAGGGGGGTCATTTTGGGGCATCTAAGGTATGCATGAGAACAGTAACCATAAAGAACAGGTTCAAGAGAGTGGTATGGTTCTCAGCAAAGGTCAGGGAAGCAGTGAGGACCAAAAACAGGTCTTCACAAATTTAAAGAAAAGCAGGGTGAGGGAAGAACGGGGAAAATATTTGCTGAAAAATTGGAAGGAAGAGCACGATTAGGGAGGCAAAAGCAAACACAGAGGGGCATATTGCAGAGGGGGTCAAGAGCAGAGAGGAACAGTTATTCAGGTATATTAGTGAAAAAAATAAGAAAGGAGGGGAATTGTAATGCTAATTGAGGGGGATGGGGTGATTGAGGTGTGTGGGAAAAGGCCACTTTTCCATAATGATTACTTTTTCTCAGTTGTTATTAGGGAAGATGGTGAGCCCTTGTCAGAGAATGGCATCAGAGTGGTCAGTAAGGGTGTACAGGAGATGAGACAGCCAACATTTACCAGTGAAAGGATCCTGAAAGAGCTGGCAGCTCCAAAGATTGATAAGGCCAAAGGACCAGATGGGTTGCATCTGTGGATACTCAGGGAATTGGAAGAGCAACTGGCTGATCCACTGGGAGGTCTATTCAACAACTCTCTAAGGACAGGGGTGGTTCAGAGGGACTGGTGGGTGCCAGACGTAGTTCTGCTCCATAAGGGGAGTGGGGAAAAGGAACAAGAAGGGAATTACAGACCTGTAAGTCTTTCCTCCCTTGTAGGGAAATTGATGGCATCACTAATCAAACAGGACCTCATGGATTACTTGGAGAGCAGTGATCTCCAGGATAGTAACAGCACTGATTCATGGCAGGGAGGTCTTGTCAGACTAACCTGATAGTTTTCTTTGAGTGAGTGGTGAGTGAATTAGATAAGGGCCATGCTGTCGCTTTACTGTTCTTCGACATCAGCAAGGCTTTCGACTCGTGCCTCACAGATGTGTACTGAAGAAGATGGAGGTTCTGGGTGTAGCTACGGTCATAGAAAACTGGGTAGATAATTGGCTAAAGGGAAGGTGGCAGAGGGTAGTGAACAATGGGGTTAAATCAGAAGAGATGGATGTCACAAGGAAGGTTCCACAGGGGTCTGTCCTGGGTCCTGTCCCTGTCAACATGTTCATCAGTGACATTGTTGATGGAGTCCTGGGCAGGTTGTACCTCTTCACAGATGACACTAAGCTCTGTGGAAGGGTGGATAGTGATGATAGAATAAAGGAAATGCAGAGAGACTTGCAAAATCTGGAGGTGTGGTCAAGGGTTTGGCAGTTGAAGTTCAAAACTAAAAAGTGCAAGGTTATGCACCAGGGGAACAAGAACCCTAGGAGTAGTGGATGGAAGGGGTCAGGCTTAGAACCATGGCTGAGTAACAAGACCCTGGAGTTATCATTAGTGACTCCCTAAAGTAATCTAGTCAGTGCAACAAGACTTATAGCAAGGCAAATAGGGTGCTTGGATGTATCAGGAGTGGTATTGATAGTTGAAAATGAGAGGTAATACTTTCCCTGTATTGATCCTTGGAGAGGGCACACCTGGACTGCTGTGCCCAGTTCTGGAGACCTCACTTCAGAAAAGATAAGGACAGCATAGAAACTTAGCAGTGCATGGGTAACAAAAATTATTCAGGGCCAGCAGGGCATGTCTTATAAAGAGTGTGTCAATTCACTGAATATGTCCTCACTGGAGACCAGAAGGGAGAGGGAAGTCATGATTGAAACCTTGAAATTCCTAAAAGGAATTACAAGGGTGAACTGTGGAGAACAATTTAACTTGAATACTTGCTCATAGTCACATGCTGTCAGTCATGTGGCCATAAAAGGAAACTAACAGGAGGGAAGTTCAGGCGGGACATGAGGAAGTACTATTTTACAGAAAAGGTGGTGGACCCATGGAACAAGCTATCTGCAGAGATGGTTCTCTGCAGAGAATTCACTATCAAACCTGCCTGTTAGCCAGAAAAAAAAACACTACTTGGATTCGCACCTCCAGGAGTTGCAAACCTGCTAAGCCCCTTTTCTGGCTTGCTGCACACTAGAAGCTCCATCCATCAGCAACTCACAGTTCCAAGATGCAGAACAACCCAAAGTCATCGGTCTTATGCATATAGGGCACCTCTCTGGTTCAAAAACCTCTGTGTAGAAATCACATCAGCAACAAAATTGGGTTTATTCAAAAGCCTACTGTGCCAACACCTTCTAAAGAACAATAGTTGTTACTGTCCCTGAATCATGCCTGCTGTTTCCCCCTGATACTTTCCAAGCACTTCCCCAACCTACCCACTGCCCTGCCCCAACCTACCCCTTCTGACTGTCCTATATCACTGTGTTCGTTCCCTCATGCCTGCTCTATGTCACCCGCTGCCCTTCACCCCCACCTCCTCACTTAGCTCTCCTGATCCCTTTCTTCCCCCCCCCCAGCTCTGTGCTTCCTCTGACTTTCATCTGCTTTACCTAAGTCCCATCTGTATGTATGACAAAGCCACCAAAAACTGCACCTATACTCCTTACCTACTAGGCTTCACCAGTGCAATTTTTTATCAACTTTTATATATTTTTAACAGTAATCTCTTACTGTATCCTACTTTTTAATGTTTTTAATTTTTTTGCTATCTGTATAACTGTTTTGCTAGGAACTCTTGCATTGTTCACTAGAAAGAAGGCAGCTCCAACACTGCTGTGCAATGCCAATATGTGGAAATATAAAATAAAGCAAGGTAGCACCAGCAACCACAATCACAATATCAGTATTTATTTTTGCATAAAACCTGATTACATGCCACAAATACAAAGTATGGAGTGCACCCCTCCTCACTAGACCCGACCAGTTTTGAGCATGCGCTCTTCCTCAGGCACTCCATACGTTAAGTTTGTGGCATGTAATAGGGCTTTATGCAAGAATAAATACTGATATTGTGATTGTGGTTACTGGTGCTGCCTTGCTTTATTTTCTATTCTTATTTGTTACCTAATGTATGTTTTACTGCCCTTTCTGATGTGGAACCTTTATAAATGAGCTGTTTTCAGCTCAAATGTATTGATTTCAAAGATTTGAAATAAATAAATAAATGGTGGGGGTACTCTATTTTATTACTATTTTTATCCTAGATTTTGTTCTGCTTCTATCAACCTCCTACTGGCTCAGTTTCATGTTTAGGACTCCCCGCAGCCTCACTGTGAAACTTGCACATCCCTCTTTTCATTCTCTCTCTCTCTCTCTCTCTTCTCCCTTACCCCTGTCTATGCTGCGGATGTCCTGTCCTTGCTCATCAATGTTCTGGTCAGAATAATGCCTGTCCATCTGTAAATTCTCTGCTCTATTTTGTTTAATATTAGGCCATACCATGAGTACTGGGAACAGTTCTAAAGTTGACAACTCAAGAAAGGCATGGACTGCATAGAGCACAGAAGAGGGTTACACAATGGTCTAGGTGAAATCAAAATGATTATCTAACTAAGCATCCAGTTATCTAAAGCAGGTAACGTCATCCAACTGTGAGACATTCAGTACCCTGAAGACCAAAAAATGGATTTTGTCAGGTCACTGCCTGTAACAAAAGTCCTGAAGATTTTTTTTATTTCACTGAGTGTGAGCTAGTTGGCACAGAACTAATGCTGGATATAACTGAATTCATGTTACAGCTGAGCAGCTAGTTCTGGGGCAGAGGAACCACAGGTGAAAATCTCTGTGTTATTAGCATATGTATTAATGCACGAGGAGATGCATGCCTTGGGATGTCATTGAGGAAACTGAGAACAAAATGTGGCCAAGAATATAGCCTTGAGGTATACCTGAACCAATTGGAAGGAGGGAGAGCGTCACCCATCCTGACTATTTGGGACCTGCCTGCAAACTGAATCATTTAACTGTGAGGGCAAAGAATCCAGCTCAACAAGTTTTTTTTTTCCAGTAGTATGGCGTGGGCAACTGTTTCAAGGGCTTTGGCTAAGTTGATATAAATAGTGGTGAGCAGCCCCTGGTCCATTTCCTCCAAGATGCTGTCAATGAGCTAGAGTATGGAAGAGAAGAGAGTGAAGTGGAATTTCCTAAAGCCATAGTGGAGAGTGAGAATGGAAGGAGGAGGAGTAGAGGAAGGAAGGCAGTTGGAAAAGAGCCTGACATTTCTGGAGTTGAGTCAAGGCAGGAATGAAGGAGATGGGGCCAATAATTACTGGTGCAGAGGAGTCGCCACCTGTCCAAAGAGGGATAACTTGCAGCATGTTCTTTTCCAGAACACAGGAGCTGCCCCTGAGAAAAAGGAGAAGTTTATGTGATGAGAGATAGGGGAATGCTAGAACAGGAGTAAAAAGAAAAGTTTAGGATCAAGCTGAAATGGGCTGTTGCAATTGGAGGGGTTCAGTGCCTTCAGAATCAAGACAGTGGTGAGGGAGAATGAGAAAGAGAGGGAAGGGGTAAAGAGAACATTCATAGCTAAAGGATAAACCAGAAGATGGCTGGACAATATCTATAAAGCATTGTACAGTCCTTTATGACTGTACTTAGCCCCAGGAGGCAGCAGATCCAGCAAAAAAAGATCAGAGATCACAAAAACTATAACAGGTACTGCAAGCTCTTGAAACTTTGACTGCTACAGCCCAGCTCTGACATCAACTGCAGGGGATTCTGGGATTTCTGGTTACAGCAAAAATCAGCTTGTGAACCAGCAGGATCAGATTGATACAATCTATTATACTGCAGTAAACACTAGGTAAAAACATGTTTCAACACACAAACTGCAAACTGGGACATAATTCACACTTGGATGTGGGGTTTTCAAGTGCTGACTGTTCCCTTTTAACTTCTAAAAACATGATTAGTTTATTCTCTGCCAACAAGAATCCAGATCTGAGCCAGACATGATTCTTACTTGATCTCTGTAAACCATGTGCTCTCTACCTATTTTTTTCTAGTACACTGTAAGAGAATTGTTGATCCACTATAAAAACAAGAGGTAACTTGGTCTTAATGACTCAGTGTGTACTCTGTAAAGGAAAATCATTCTAGAGAACTCTCATTCATTTGTGCATGTAACCAAGAACCTTGATATACAGTATGATGATCCATTGATGTTGTGTAACTGAACAGAGGTAAAGTATTACTGTTTACCGACAAGGTATCCTCATAAAATAGAGTGCCAAAGAATAGCTGGCTGAGGAATACAAGGAGTTAAAAACTGGTTGCAGAATAGCAATTAGAGTGTTGTAGTAAATGGAAATCTGTCCTCAGGGAAACAAGTGACAATTATGGTCCCACAGGGATCAATCCTGGAACTAGGACTGTATAATATATTTAGTTGGGTTAAAATATTTGCTGATGACACCAAAATGGGAAGAGTAGTAGCTTCACAGGAGGAAATAAACAGATTGCAAAAAGCCATGTACAAGCTGGCAGAAGTGGACAGAGAAATGGTAGGTAAACTACAATGTGGAGAAATGCAAGGTCATGCACTTTAAAAGGAAAAAAAAATATTGAAGATAAAATATTACTTCAACAGTATGCAGTTTAAAAAAAACTAAATGTAGTGATCAGCAATGCTTTAAAATAGCACAGAGTGGGGTGGCAGGCAATGAAGCAAATAGATTCATGGTATACATCAAGGAAATGTGGTAAGCAGATCAAAGTACAGTATATTATACAGTAGTTACAGGTTGATTCCAATAATGCATGTAGATTTAAACCTATAACACTTTGTAATACTGTGTGTATTTTGACTTGGGTAGTATGAAGTCTGTCTGTTGCCCACACACAGAGATGAATAATGTCATGCTTACAACCCACTACTCCCCCCATCCTGTTTCTTAAAATGACTGGTTTTCCTGTCACCCATCAACCACAAAATCAATGTCCTATTCAAAAATGTAATTGGTTGATCAGGCTGTGTTTTGTTTCTTCATAATCATAAATTAAATAATTGAGCAACAGCAGGCTGATCTTTCACTCAGTAAGCAAAAGAACACCATGCTATAGCTTTATGTTTTAGTTCAGGATTGTAAACAACCAAAACGTGATAGGATCAACCAAATAAGTAATTTAATTGAACAAATTAGTGGATCCTTTGGCTGTTCTATGAGGGGGTTGTTTTCTTGTTGGGGGATAATAAACATAATTTTTTTTTTCAAAATGGGGGAGGCAGAAAAAAAGAATTATTTAAATCAGTAATTAAATTATAAATCATAAAATGCAGTTATCTAATTGGTCAGACTGGTGCTTTACCCATGTGAAAATCTCACAACAAACACACATCTAAGAACCCAGCTGATCTGTTTTGACCCAATCACATATTTACATACATGTAGATCAAGAAAGAGAAAATTACAGTTCTCATTACTGCCTTATTGAAACTCTCCAGTAAAGTAAATGAAATTGCATGTAAGGTGATTAAAGAAGCAGGACTGTTCACATGTGTCTAAAAACCTCCTGTAAAAATGCCCCACATGTATTTTGATAACTCTGCTGGTCCTGCAGTTGAAGTGCTCCTAAATAGTATGCTTTCTGATGGTATACCCGATCATGAAGTTACCCTGTCAGGACTGAATAACGCTGACACTAAGCAGCTGGGATCAAAACCGAGCGACATTGTGGCACAGCAGCCCAGTAACTCTGGAAATGTAATAGCCAGAATGCACATGAGCCAAAGCAATATATGAGTGGTTACAAATGCCGCGCTTCCTGAAGCACCTGTTTCACCTGATCTGACTGGCTGTGATATTGATAATGCATGACTGACTTGATCCTCAGCCATGGTCTCACTACAGCATACGGAGAATGGGCTGGGGAATAAAACTTGCATGCAGGCTCCTCCTGCGTTGACACTGGCTCCTCCCAAACTCTCACTGTTACATTATGTAAATGGGTACAATGTGGGTAATGTGCTGCCAATTCCAAAATCAAGGGTGACTTCCTCCTCAACAGAAATGGCTGTGCATCGGACAGAGAAAAGGAAGGGACATTAAATTAACATGCAAGCCCCTCCTGCAATGATGCTGGCTCATCCTTATGTAGCTACAATAAAACAGACTGCTGCACATGAAATGCTGCCCCAGACTGCTTCCAGTGGCAAGAATAAAGGTTCACAAAGGCAAACTCCTCCCAAGGATACAGCCTCTACATATTAATTGGCATCATTAAATATAGGGAAACGTGTAATCAGCATGCTGCGTCCTCCTGCTGAATCCCCTGATTCTCTTTAGCAGATGATGTATGATTTAAAAATACCAGTAATGTGTAACAAAGTACACAGAGTTCAAGCACCACTAATGAACCACAGCACCAGACCCTTTCCTCAATCACTGTATCTCAACATAGATACAAAAAGTAAAACCGCTTCAGCATGCAACTCAAAAATGTCTGAAACTAAACTACATCAATATGAACATAACATAAATGAAAAGGCAACAAGGCAGCAAACAAAAGGGGCAATACACATATTCAAAGGCTGTACAAAAGAACAAAATATATAAATATTGATTTCCACAATATACCACTGTCTGAACTAAATGAAATCCTATGTCAGTACTATCTAAGTTTCCAAAATAGCCATAGAGTAATGTATGGTCATACTGCGTTTGTAAGTCTCTGTGCTGGCATTAACCACTTTTTAAATGATCTGCCACTGAGCCATGCCATCAACTTAATGCTAGAGACAGCAAGTACCACCACTAGCAATGTTTTTAAAGGACATGTAAAATGTATGAAAAGAGAGGGGAAAGACACAACTTCAAAACACTCTGCTGTTAGTACTACTGCACCACAAATCCTTCAAAACTCAACCACACTCAGTCCAGACACCACATCAACCTTAGTAAAAAAAGGTCTGGTTTAATGATCAATTACACATAGCATGGCATAGCAGTGAAGGGGTCTGAACATTAATCACTAGAATCCTGCCAAATAAAGACAGCTGAAAATGGTCTTAAATATATTACTGAAAGTTTCAGTGAACACACCAAGAATCATCCAAGCATGCATGACCCACAGAAAGATGACCTAAAAGGCTACCTATTTGAATTACTAGGAAACCTCTGTGCCCATCAACAATTACATACAATATTGTCAAAATGTCCTCCAGGAGCACCATCCCTTGTCTGTTACCCCCAAAAAACAGCCACTAGAATCATGAAAAATCTGGCATAACTGTGAGCCAGTGGGGTTAATTACCTGGACAGCATGCCTACGTGGATCTGCAAGGAAGCAGAACTGAGTCAGGCATACTTAAACCACTGCCTAAGAGCAACTGCAGTCAACCTCTTGGCAACAGCAGGACTAGAGTAAAAAGAAATGAAGGCAGTCACAGGCCACAAAAATGAATCTTCTCTGTAAAGTTAATGGAAACCAGACATAAATGAGAGGCACAGGTGGAATGCCATTATCTCCAGAAGTGAATCTGATGAACGTACAATGGCACAGACAAATAGAAAACAGGCTTCAGCCACCTTTGAACACATAACGGACCAGTCCAACAAAGGCAACAAAGAACAAGAAGCCATCCAACTGCTCAACAATCATCCATTCCATATGTCAGCATTTTATTATTCATGGCAGCATAATTTCCAGGTCATCAATAATTAAGTGGAGAAACATAGATCAAGGCAAGAAAAAACAGGCTAAAACAAGAAAAAGATAAATTGAAAAGACATCAGAATATTTTTAATTTTTAATTAGTTTATTTAGACATTGTTCAAAAGTTAGCACACATTTTTTTTATGTGTTTATGTTGTTTACATACAAAGGACATGTGTTGTCCACACAAACGTTTGTACAAGTATTCTACCTGCTTAAAATTGCCTTAAAATAGTTTCTCATTCTCATAAATATTCTCAAACTACTAAGGTGTTGTTGCACAATGTATTAATTGTTCCACATTAATGGAGATTTAATTAAATAACACTTTACATGTTGTTTGCCCATTAAAATTATACACAGCACAAATCCCTGTGAATCAAATTGGGACTATTGTATCATAGGCAGAAGAAGAAAACCTTTGATTTATCAAAATTAATAAAAATATATATTTGTTCTGCTGCAAAAAGAGTTTTTGTGCAATATATGTATATCTCGTTTTATAATTGCAATAATGCACTCCAGGGGTGTTTTTTTGTGGGATTTACTGACACCTTGGGTAGTTGATGGCACTTGGCCTGTGACCTCATGCTACACGCCACCAAGGCATGGGTAAATATCACAACAACACGCCCCCTGGAGTGCGTTATTGCTTAAATATAAACTATGTGGAGGTGTATTTCACTTGTTTTGTTTTACACACCCTCAGTGAGTGATGCCTTCAAAATCACTGGAGCTTCACACTCATAGTTTATGTGGGCAATACCCATCCTGAGTGTTTGAAAGAAAATCATATTACACACCTCCCCATACTGTATTCTACAGTGTACTGTATATAATACCCCCACATATACTTTATTGGTCCATTTCTTGTATATAATATTTAAAACCAGTATCTATATCTATGGAAAAATATTGCTTTGACTGGTTAGTCCAGAGGAAAGCAACTAATGTGCTTAAAGGCTTTTAAAACACACATTGTGAGGGCTAATTTTCAGAAATTGAGCTATTCTCATTGAAGAAGAGAAAAATTGGAGATGTCATGACATTCAAATAACTGAATATGATAACACATTGAGATTAAATATACCTCTTCAGAATGTCCTAGGAGGAGAGAACAAAGGAACTCATGATGTCAGTGAAAGGAGGACACATTAACAGAAATACTAGGAAGAACTAGTTCCTAGAATGAGTAACTCTTACTACTTTATAACTTAGACTTGACAGACACTTTGGAGAAAAAGGCTAGCAGAGAATTTCCACAGAGCTGATTGCTGAAAGAACATAATGGACTATTTTTTATTTCATTCTGTATTCATATATTTAATGAAACATTGACGTTTAACAAGTTACCCTTATCCTATCATGGTACAGGTATGACATTATTTTCAGGTAATAGGAGGAGTATTTTTGGGAATGATAGGAGTGGTGCAATGCAGTAGCTGTGCAGTGTCAGTCTTCAAGGAGACCTTCTTGAGACTGAGGTACTGCCCCCATTTATGTGCACTTCTCTGGGCTGAGGCAGGAGGTCTCTAAACTCTGAGCTAAACTGACTAGGATGTTGGGGACATCTTCCCTCATCCAGGGGCCTCCAAGTCCACCACAGCTGCCTCAGAGGGTGCCACGAATGAGGGCTGGCTGGAATGTGGTGGGTGCAGGGAAGGTGTCGGTGGGGGTAAGGGAACACATTCCTCACCCAGTGCCACTATAAAACTGTTTCACTACCCTGGTGGTACAGGACAACCATGATGAGGCACCCATGGTAGTTGCAAGGGAGGTTATGGGAGTCCTTCAGAGTGGAAGCCACAATATGTGAGCAAGAGGACCCCAGCAGAAGAAGATGTAAATTCTGGTGGGGCACTTAATCATCAGGAGGATAGTTCTGAGAACACCACAGGAGGGAAGGATGGAAATAAGTTGCCTAACCAGCTCCTCAGTGTGAAGGGATGGGGAGTGGATCCTCAGGATTGCTAGGGTGGCAGGACAGGAGGGGATCTGGATGTCATTGTCCATCTGGGGACAAATGGCCTGTCAGAGGATGCAGCCAGGGTGATGCAGGATAGATTTAGGGAGCTGGGGAGGGGTCTGAAGCAGGTAGCATGCACAGTGGCCTTCACTGAGGCACTACTTGTGCAAAACTGGGGGGGAGAAGAAGGAACATTGGGACAGGGAGGCAGTATAGCACAGTGGTTTAAGGCTCTGAGCTGTAAATCTGGTGACATCCAGCAGACCAGACCTGGGTTTGAATCCCACAGCTTCCACTTGCATACTGTGTGACCCTGAGCAAGTCACTTAACTTCCCTGTGCTCCCAGGTTGCACCTGTAAAAAAGCTTTCAGCTTAGTGTGTCTCACCTGGTTAAATAACTAAATTAAAAAAAGAATTGCACTGTGGCCTTCAACATCTGGTTGAAGGCTTAGTGCAGGTAAGAGGAGCTTGACTACTTCATTATATGTGGTCCTACCTGGAGAGATAAAGGTCTGTAAAAATGGGATGGCCTCCATCCATCCAGGAGGGAAATGACTGGCTTGAGAGGAAGGTTTAAATGCTATTTCAGTTGTCATTTCAAAGATCTAAGGGGGGAAGCAGAATAAATGAAGGAGGCAGTGACTACCCCCTCCAGAAAATGGAGCAGCAGTGAATAATAGCCAGGGGAAGTAAATTCCCCAAGGGTAGCAGATAGTAGAGGCAACAGGGGAAGAGAGAGATGAGTCAAAAGGTGGAACTAAGGATGAGAAAAATACTAGAGAGGGTAGGCATAGGGAAGACAGAAAGGGGAATGAAAGCACCAGTGAGGGTGATGGATGTACTTGGGAAGGGAAGGCCAGGTAGGGACAAAAGGATTGGAGAGCCATGTGTGACAAAGTAAAGAGCCTAGGAAACAAAATTCCTAACATTGAGGCTACAATTGCAAAAGCAGACTTGGATCTGATGACCATAACAGAATCATGGTATGACAACCTCAGTTGGGAGATGGCCATACTGGATGACAACATGTTTAGAAAGGATAGGGCAGGGAGGAAAGGGGGCTGTTTTATATGTAAGAGAAGGTATGAAGGCCATGGAAATATAAGAACACAGTGGGGAAAAAGAGGGGCTGGTGGGTCTTTGGGTTGACTTAGAGAAGGGGCCCAGGGTCATTACTTGCATGATGGTGGTGTATAGGCCACCAACACAGGGGAAGGAATTGTACAGGTTTTTTTTTGGAGGTCATGGTCATAATGACAAGCAATGGAGAAGTAGTAATCCTGGGTGACATTAATCTGCTGTATGTGAACTGGAACATCCTGGACACAGATACAACTAAGAGCAGGGTCATACTAGACTCCCTGCAAGGGGCATTACTCTGGAAACTGGTTACAGATTCCACTAGAGATGGGGCAGTGCTTGATCTGATACTTATGAAGAGAGAGACAGCATTGCAGACATCCCAGTGGGTAGACCCCTGGGTTCAAGCAATCACTACACAGTGTGTTTTAGCATATGGATTGTGCAGGAGAAAAAATACAGTAAGACTAGGGTCCTGAATTTTAGGAGATAAGATTTTACAGAAAAGGGAAACTGACATAGGAAATACCTTGAAGGGGAATGGGAGGGGGGAGGTGGCACAATGAAATAGAGTAAAGGAGGGAATAACTAAAGTAAGTCAAACTGTTTAATATGCAAGGATAAGAGTAGAAAGAGGCCACTGTGTTTCTAAAAAGAGGTGGCTATAGCAGTAAAGGTGAAAAAAAAACAGCTTTCAGTAAGTAAAGGGAGACCCAACCAATGGGGACAGGTAGGTACATCTAAAGAAACAAAGGGAGGCAGGAAAGTATGTAAGGACAGCAAAGGCTCAAACTGAGGAAATGATTACCCATGAGGTCAAGATTGAGGATAAGATTTTCTTCAGGTATGTGAGTGAAATGAGGAAGGCAAGGTGTGGTATAGTGAAGATCAGGATACCAGTAGGGTGGCAGATTGTGCAGAGAAAGATCAAGAAAAAGCTACAGTTTTAAATGAATACCTCTGCTCAGTCTTCACTGTGTAAAGAAGGGATGGGTTCCCATGCATTATCAGCTAGTGTGGTGATGGGATGAGAGTCTGCCGGGTGTTGGAAGCCCAAAAGGAAAACAAGGCGATGGGGCCAGACAGGATCTACCTAAGGGTACTTAAGCAACTGAGCATGGTGCTTGCCTCCTCTCTGGCAACACTATTTAGTACCTCATTAGAGATGGCTGTGGTTCCAGAGGAAAAGAGGAGGGCTGAAGTGGTCCCTCTACACAAGAGTGGCAGCAAAGAGGAGGCCAGCAATTACAGATCAGTCAGTCTCACATTAATGGTGGTTAAGTTAATGGAGTCCCTGCTGTAGGAGAAACTGATGGAATATTTGGAAACATATGGGCTGCAGGACCACTGGCAGCATGACTTCACAGGGAGGAGGTCATGTCAAAAAAATCTGACAGATGTCTTTGACTTGGTAACTTGGGAGGTGCATTGGGACAAAGCTGTGGATGTGGCCTATCTGAGCTTCAGTAAGGCTTTCGACACTGTATCATACAGGAAGCTGATAAAGAACCTTAGCAGCCTGGGGATGGGGGAGAAGGTGTTGAGCTGGGTACCAAACTGGTTGAAAGATAGCAGGCAGAGGGTAGTTGTAAATGGCAGTTACTCAGAGGATGGGAGAGTGACCAGTGGAGTACCACAGAGATCGGTACTGGGCCCAATCCTCTTTGTCTTCATAAGTGACATTGCTGAGGAACTGGAGGAGAAGATGTGTCTCTTTGAAGTGACACACAAATCTGCAACAGGGTGGACATGGGGGGAGGATTGCAAAGTGATCTAGGGAAACTAAAGGAATGGTCTAAGGAGAAGTGGCTATGTTTCAATGCCAAAAAGTGCAAAGTCTTGCACCTAGGGCAGGATAACCCAAGGGCTGTGTACAAGGTGTGTGGGGGGGGGGGAGTGCGAGATACTTAAAGTTACCAAGCAAGACATGGATCTTAGGGTGATCATATCTGATAATCTTAAGGTGGCAGGGCAGTGCGACAAAGCAGTAAGCACAGCAAGCCAGATGCTGAGGTTCATAAGGAGGGGGATCACTAGCAGGAAAAGGGAGATGGTGTTGCCCCTGAATCGCTCAATTGAGACACTCCACCTGGAGTACCATGTACAGTTCTGTTGGCTGCCTGTTCACAAGGACATCAACAAGGTTGAAGCAGTCCAGAGAAGGACCACTAAAATGGGGCATGGGTTCAGTGAGAAACCATATGAGGAGAGGCTGCAGAAACTCAGCATGTACTCCCTGGAAGAGAGGAGAGCTTGAGAGGACTAGACTGAGACCTGTAAGTACCTCACAGGATTGAACATGGTGAGGCGTGGAGTCTCTTTCACAGGAGGAGGAACACCAGAAGACAGGGGTATACTATGAAACTTGAGGGGGGAGGTTAAGATGGATATGAGGAAATACTTCTTCACAGAAAGGGTGGTGGACATATGGAACAGCCCACCAGAAGAGGTGGGAGGGGCAAAGACACTGAGGAGGTTCAAAAGTGTGGGATAGGCACATGGGTATAATAAACAGAGGTAAGTGAGGAGGGAGTAACACCTGTGATTTAACAGAGTCCAGGGTGTAATGTTAGGCAGGAAAAATAGGGCAGACTAGATGGGCCTACTGGTCCTTTTCTGCTGACACATGTTCTGTTTCTGTGTTCTATCCCCAAGCTAGAAACTTTTTTAACCATGTTACTATTTTCAAACCCAGATTTTTGGTTGAAATCCCTTATAGGATTGTTCTTGTTAAATTGGAGCTCATTCTTTTGTTGTTATCTACAAGGTTCAAAATTTCTGAAATAGTCATAGGTATGATGTGGTTGTGTTGCTGGATTCAAAGGCTCATCAGACTCTTTTGAGAGGTTTTGGGATTGATATCCATTGACTGTAGAGCATAGTAAAAGAGAGTCTGCCTGTTTCAGGATGACTAATGGACACAGTAGTGTGTTGTAGAGGCATAGGTCAGAAAAGCATAGGCAGACCGGGGCAAATTTTAGAACTAGCAAGTAGTGTATTATTATCATTACAATTATTACTATTATTAACTATAAAATCAAAAAAAATATCTACAGGATGGCTCTTAATGCAGTCAGTTTACACTAACTCCTAAATCTGAGATGATCTCTAAATCTAAATCTGGAAAACCAAAATATTGTTCTCTTTATATGATGTTTCTTCCTGGCATCAAAATAGGGGGAAAATTATACAGGGTGATCCTTAATAAAGGTAGTTCACACAAAGTCTTACATCTGAGATAATCTCTAAATCTAAATCTGGAAATCCAAAATATTGCTCTCTTATATGATGCCTTTGCCTAGCATTTTTAGAGCTGCGATGGGTGTAGCCCTGCAGCACTCTTACAATCACTGAGAAAGGGGACATTTCTTCTGTCCTTACACCATGTTGGATTGTGTCACAGTGGCCTCTGCCTCCATGGAACAGTATGCCCATGTTGTCCCTACTTACCGCAGCACTGCACTCTCTATGCAATCTTCCCCTTCTGTGTCAGCCACCACCCTGTCCCGCCACTGCTTCTCCCTGCTCCTCTGTGCCCTGCTTAAGTGAGAGAAACTCCTCCCAGCAGGCACATAGTGAGAGACTATTTTTAGTGCTGCCGTGGGCGTAAAACTGCAGCAACACCTGTATTGTTTCAAACCGAGTGTCAGCTGGAAATGGAGGAGCCTGCAAGGTATCGTAGCAGGTGGGACTTTGTCTGGGAGCATGGCCTGGACCACCTGGAAAGACAATAGGGACCTAGGTAGGACCACTCAGAAGGGGCTGGAGGGTAGAGTTCCTGGGGGAAGGGAGCTTGCGGCCAGGGACAGGGGGGAGCTAAGCCATTAAGAGGTGCTGCACAGGAGCAATTCCTCCTCATTCCTCCTTGCCCAAGGTCACAGAAGTAGCAGGATCATCAGGACACACAGCGGGTACCAGAGGTAAGGCTTGACCAGGGCCCATAGGCCACATGGCCAGAGTGTGTACAGGTTAAGGCTGTGTGATACCTTCATCGGTTACTAGAGTTAAAGGGTTTACTTGGTGTGAATGATCTCCTGCTGGCTTGCTCTGACAGTTGCATGGCCCAGGAGGCAGAAGCTGAAGTGGTTTAGGCTCTGAGATGCAGACCTGGGAGAGCTGAGTTTGTATCCCAAAGCCACCGCTATCATGTGGGCTACCTGTGCAGCCCCCCTTTTTTTCTCCTGGTTGCTCTGGCCATCCAAATTTAATAGCTGGGTGTGTTGCCCTGTATATAAAAAAAAAAGACACAAAGACGGCGCACGCCCTTAATGGGGCTTGCCTGGCTAAAACACAAAGTCAGGGTGGTCAGGCTGGTGTCTCTGTGGCCTGGGACATTGAGAGTGAGTCGCAGCTGGAGAGCAGATCCAGCGAGTGGGTCTCCTGCACCGATATGCATTGCAGCTTGTGCTGCAGGCCATGCAAGGTCCCCTTTCCCGATCTCACTCCCCCGTGTGGCCCCGAGTGGAATTGTAGTTCCTCTGGAAATTTGCTGGATCCGGCGGCTGGGGGAGGCATAGGCCCACGCCACCGAGGAGGCCATTGGGTGCACGCATGACTGGGGGGCCAAAGAGGCCCCTTTAGTGCACCACAGGCCATGCGGGAGCTCTCCTGGCCCCCCGACTTCTACAAGATGGTAAAGAGCCGGGCACGAAAAGCATCCTGGACATTGGCGGGCCCAGTGGCCAGTGGGTTGGGGTGCATTGGTTCCCTTTTGGTGTGACTGGGGCGGAGAGGGCAGTGACTCACCCGGCAAGAAAGACTGTGTGCCAAGGCACTAAAAGAGCTCCTCCCAAGTGAACTTTCCCCCGAGTAGGCAAGGGGGCCTTACCTGAGGAGCACGCTCCTGTGAGGCGGTGCAGGCTTGCAGCTGAGGTGCTCATGGCAGGCATCTTTGGTCAGACCAGGCAGGTCGGTCGCCATCTTGCCACCTCCCACGCAGCTATGAGTAGGGCCTCCATTGGGGGTGAGGAGATCTGGGCCTTTGCATGGAAGAATATGGGAAATGTGTGTGGAATCTAGCCCCTGGAGCTTAGGGCGAGCCAGTGAATACCCAGCAAATCCGGCGATATCCCTTGCTCTGTGGGACCATTAGCAAAGCGAGATGGCTTGTGCACATGCACAGGGGCATTAGGGCCTCTTGCACATGCAATGTAGCAGCCACCACCTTGGGGACAGCACTGGCAGCTGCTGAGGGAACAGCAGCATGTATGCGCCAAATGTAACTACATGAATAAATGTGTTTGTTCACTTGGCAATGTTTCCATGGGGATAGATAGATAGAGGAAGGCAGGTGTAGGGGGGCAAGTGGCTGTCAGTAAAAGTGGAACATTTAAAGAATGAACAGCACTGAGTTGCAAATAAGAGTGTATATTCAGCAGACCTGGGCCACTTACACATAATGGCTCATGAACACTTGTATTAGATCAAGGATACTTTGTGTTCATGGCTACTGTTGCAACTTTAGATTTATGCTATAAACATATATATTCTTTGTGAGTACAGTGGATCTAATATGTGCATCAATCATCCTGTAGCAGTGAGGTTAGGTTTATAAGCTGAAAGAAGTGCTTGCTTGGTTTTCTTCTAGAGACACACCGATGCTGGCATTGTATGAGGTTTTAATACAGTCCAGAGCCACTGTGGAGTGAAACCATGGGTCATTTCCTTCTAAAGCAAGTGCAGTGGGCAGCTCTGAGAGGCAGTATATGACAGTGATTCAAGGCTCTAAACTGCAAACTTTGGAGACATGGGTTTGAATCCCACAGCCGCCTCTTGCATACAGTGTGACCCTGAGCAAGTCACTGAACTTCCTGGTGCTCCCAGATTGCCCCTGTAAACAAGCATAGTGGTATCTCATAAAAAAAAGGTGTGTTAAAATTTTCCATGGTCAATGACCCATGTTGTGTGTAGCAGCATTAAGCTTAAGCACCAGCAAGGGGAGAGTGGCTGTGATTTTGTTTTGATTGCAGATTATGAACAGACTATTGCAAAGATTAGTGGAGACCTAGAACAGAAGCTGGCTGCCCTTGTCTGAGGCAAGGGTAAGGCAAGGTGGGAGGCACTGTTCAGGGATCAGGGTGAAGGGGGGTGCAGGTCCTTCAGGGCTGCTGCCCCCGCCGGAATCCAAGAACCCGGAGGAGGCCAAGCCAGGGAAGCAGCCGGTAACAATTGTCATTGCTGACCCTACCGGCTGAACCTGTGATCCCGGTGGGGGTGCAGGGCATGCCAGGGCAAGAGCCAGAGAAGCCGATGCCCATTCCACATGAGATGCTTGTGCCCCCTCCTCCTCCTCTGAAAAAGCCATGAAGGAATAGGGTCAATCAGGGAGCAGCGACAGTGGACCAAGAAGCGAGTATGCCTGAGTTAGACCAGCTGTCAGCTGATGAGCTGAGGGCTCTGCTTAAGAGCAGAGACACCTCCAAAAGGAGCAGAGGGCATCAGCAGAAATGGGGCAGAGAGTGGGATGCAATGGAAAAGGAGCTGGTAGGGCAAGGGATGGAAATGGTGGCATCGGCAGCCATAAGCCTGTGCATGCTGGGGGGCTTGCCACAGGGCCAGCCAGCACTGCTGCAGGCAAACTCAGGGACTCCCGAGCAATTGGGGCATAGTAAAACCATCCTGCCACAAGCAAACTCCCCATCTTGGAGTAATGGGCCATGGTCCTTGCAGCAGATAGCCCTCGGTGGTTGGGTTAGCCAGCCGGCAGCAGGGCTTGGAGGCGTGGCCATGGCAATACCCAAAAGGTTGGGGCAGCCTAGCATACAGCCTCCGGATGGCAGCTCAGACCAATCTGGGGTAGGAAAAAAGCTTGACTAGCTGCTGGAATTACTGGCAGACCAGAGTAAGGCTTGGCCAAGAGTGGTCCAACCGGCCCTGGCTGTAGCAGGGACCAGGGATGCTGGATCGGGGAGTGGCATTGCCCCCACCACCAATACCGAGGAAGCAAGGGGTAGTGAGCTTTCTATCCTTGGCAGAACCTAGTGGGTCACACTTGCCTGGCAAAGTGAAGCAGCAAATAATCAATGGAGAATAGGGGTGGGAGAAAAAAATCTTCTGCAGGTGGAATTAATGCGAAAGTCTGATAACTTCCGCGGAAATTCTGCCTGCGATCACCACTCAGTTTCATGTGCCAATTTGCCCAGCCAAACAGCCCTGGTTGCTAGTGGTCCCTTCCCCATCTGCCCCGCATGTAAAACAAATATCCCTGGTGGCTAGTGATCCCTCTCCTCCACCCGGTAAACCCGTCCGCCCAGACAGGTACAGTAACCCCCCCACACACATCCCAATATCCACTTCTCTAGTTTAAAAAACAAATCTTTGGTGGTCTAGGTTTTTTGTTTTTAAATTTTAACCCCTCTCCATCCCCAATCCCAAGTCCAAAATCCCTGGTGGTTTAGTGCCCTACGCCCAGCCTCCTCAGCAGGTGTCCCACACCTGGCTCCCACTCCCATCATAACACTGGCAGCATGTGGACCAGCACAGCCCTCCTCTCTCCTCCACGGCTGGCATGACCACTGAGCTGTCAATGAATCAGTGCATACACTCTCATTTATTGACAGCTCAGTGGGAAGGCCGGCTGTGGTGGAGAGAGGAGGGCTGTGCCAGTCTGCCTGCAGCTGGGGTTTATGCGATGGGGGTGGGAGCTGGGTGGTGGGTCACCTGGCTACTGGGGAGGCAGGGTGTGGGGCACTGGACCACCAGAGATTTGAGACTGGGAATCAGGGATGGGGTTCAAATTTAAAAACAAAAACCCTAGACCACCAGAGATTTGTTTTATTATGGATATAGGGATGCGGGGTTACTGTACATGTCGGGTGGGTTACCGGGTGGATGGAAGGGACCACTAGCCACCAGGGATATTTTTTACATGTGGGGCAGTTGGGGGAGGGATCACTAGCCACCAGGGCTCCTTATTTATTAATACAAGGTGAAATTTCGCACAGTAACGTTTGCAGAAGTTTTCTGCTCCTCCACAGGTGGAAGTTCAGAAACTTTCACGAAAATTCCTTGATTTCCACGGATGTTCCGTGGGGGTGGAAAACAGCAGTTTTGCCCACCCCTAACGGAGACTACCTTGATGTCTTTGCCCTGCTGAATCGGCTTAAAGAGTCGGAAAAGGACAAAAAGGACACGGATGGAGATGATAGGGTGGAGCAGAAGTGCAAAGCAACAGTGCGTCGGACGTGGGAAAATTGGGCAGCAGGTTTCACAATCTATGCAGGGATCCTCACTCAGGGCAGCCCAGGGAAAGATAACGGGCTGTGGGTTTACTTTAATAGGATAATGACCATGCACACTAGTAAGCCAGGTGGAGGGTGGTTGGAATATGAAGAGGAGCATCAGAGGAGAAAGCAGATGGACACGGCACAGTCTTGGGCTGTCTTGGACCTCCTGCTGCTGTGGAATATAGACTTGGGAGAGGGGTACAACATACAGACAGCAGTTTTCTTGTGAGGCACCCCCCATCACCAAAGACAGTTTATCAAGGGGGTAATGGGGAAAAGGGGGGCAGGAAAGGGTGTTGTTTCAGCTACAACCAGGGATCATGCAAGACCGAGCATTGTAGACACAAGCATGAGTGCATGGAATGCGGGAAACCACACTCATTTCAACAGTGTGGGAAAGCTACAGAGGTGGGGGCAGGGGCAGCCAACAATTTTGCCTTTTCCAGAAAGGAGGGACAAAGGCTGCCAACACCTGTCAAGGCCGGAAGTATTGAGGGGTGATTGGTCAACTACCCAGACAGGGTGGCCACTCGCTCTTTGGCAGCAGGATTCAGAGAGGGGTTTCGTATACTTACCAAGGCCCAAGGAAGGCATATGAGGCTGACAACCTGTGTTCTGCCAAGGAGCAACCGGAGGTCATGCAGGGCAAACTACGGAAGGAGCTGACCACGGGTCGGATCAGTGTCCCCTTCACCCCCCCCTTGCCCATGCCTCAGGGTTTCTTTCATTCGCTTAGTCCCCAAAAAGGTGCCGGGCGAGTTCCGAATGATAAACCACCTGTCATGCCCAGAAGGGGATTCAGTCAATGCCTATATTGACCCAGTCGACACAGTGATGTATTACACATCATTTGACAGGGCAGTTGAGGTGGTACGACATGCAGATGTGGGGGGCACTGCTGGGGAAGGCTAATATAGAATCAGCATTCTGCCTGTTGCCGGTGTACCCAGCAGATAGGGAGCTATTGGGCATGAAATTTGATGGGTACTACTCCATTGACAACTGTATGCCCATGGGGTGTGCGGTAGCTAGTGCAGTTTTTGAGCAATTCAGTACATTTCTGCACTGGGCCATGGCACAGAAATCCAAAGCTGACCACATGGTACACTATTTGGATGACTTTCTGTTTGTGGGAAAGGCTGTCTCAGGGCAATGCACACATATCATGGCAGCATTCCACAAGGTGTGTGCTGAGCTGGGTGTCCCACTTGCCCAGGACAAGATGGAGGAGGAAGTGTTCCAGCTTCCCCAAGACAAGCTGGCAGCCTTGCGCACCCGGCTGGACTCTGTAATGAGGGCACATGAAGTCACTTTATGGGAGCGCCAACAACTGGTGGGCCACCTCAACTTTGCCTGCTGGTTAATGCCCATGGACAGGACATTCATGAGGTGCATGGCGGACGCTGGGGTGGGATGTACAAAATCTCACCATAGAATCCACATCACAGCGGCATTGCGGGAGGACCTAAGCATTTGGCAGACATTTCTGCAATGCTTCAATGGGGTATCGATGTGGCCAGTTCCAGTGTCTGGCAAGGAATTGGAACTCTTCACAGATGCTTCAGGGAGCTTGGACTTCGGGGCCTACTTGCAAGGTAAGTGGTGCACAGGCAGTGGCCTCCAGAGTTGATAAGATAAGGCATTACGAGGCCGATAATGGTGATGGAATTATTTCCCATTGTCTTGGCATTGGTGATCTGGGAGGATGTGCTGAGGGATAAGCACATCACATTCAAGTCTGACAACACTGGTGAGGTGTACGCAATAAACAAACAATCAGGGAGCAAGGGCCTGATGGGCAACCTCATGCGGGTGTTTGTCCTAAAGTGTTTGTTGTTGAATATCAACTTTAAGGCAGTGCACATACCAGGAATTGCAAATGGCATCACTGATGCTCTTTCTCATTTACAGTGGCAGAGGTTCTGAGAATTGGCACCAATGGCAGACATATAGCCCAGGGAAGTCCTACCATTCCTATGGGAATTGATAACCCAGAGGCCTGGGAGTTGATTTAGAATGCCCTGGCAACTAGGATGCAAATAGCATAACAGAGGGGGGTCAACTGTTTTCTGGAAGTGCAATACGCATGAGGGTGGGCAGGGACATGGCCGATTTTAGTGCTGTTCGAATAAGTACTGATCAAAAAACGTGTGGGGGGTCACCCGAGCAACAGTCATGCAGCACATGGCTGGCATTGCCTGGTTTCAGAAATCAAGAGGCTTCCCCAACACCATGAGGGCATTCGCCATCCAGAAGATGCTGAGAGGTTGGGCATGGGCAGCCCCGAGGGGCACGGACAACAGACGCCCTATCAGCCCTACCCTATTCAAGCAAACCTGGGATGAGTTGCCTAACGTATGCTCATCCCCAGAGGAGACAAGGCTCTTCTGGACAGCGTACTTGGTAGTATTTTGCAAGGCATTCTGGATGTCTGAGCTCGTGCAGCTCAGCAAGGCTGCTGGGAGCCCATTAGTGTTGGCAGAGGCCGATGTGGAGGTCACATTATCTGGAGTCTTTGTCCACATACAGAAGAGCAAGATGGACCAGCTTGCCCATGGGCAGTGGTGCTGACTAGTGGTGCCCCATGGGCTTCATTGGGATGTGGGAGCATGGGTGTAGGATTATATAACACAGCACCCGGCAATAGGGGGGGCCTTCTTCTGTCATGGTAATGGTGGCCCCCAATAGTGTACCAGTTTAGGCATGCGTTGCAGAAGACCTTGCAAATGCTGGGCATCTCTACAGAACACTACAACACGCACTCCTTTAGGATTGGTGCAGTATCGCATGCCAGGGCAGAGGGTGTATCAGATACTACAATACAGACTTTGGGTAGATGGAAGTTGCAGGCTTTTGAAAGATATATAAGACCATACATGTTATAACTCTCTCTTGCTTTGTTTGGACAGGTGTTGCGACCCAAGCATAGCAGATATAGATTTGTGGCCACTCATTCATCCATTGGGTGACCCTCAGGGCAAGGCAGTATCCCGGAGGAGAAAACCTCTACTTGGCACCTGAGAGGGCAGAGGCTGGGATGGTGCATGATGCACTGAAACGAGTTACTGACAACACTGCAAGCAAAGGCTCAGAAGAGGTTGTAGCCTAATGTTTTAGTCATTCATTTGGGGTGAAATGACATAGGGGTTATACCTGCAAGAGAGCTTAAAGAGATGGTCAGACAGGACCTGGCAAGAGTGACGCAATGGTGGCCCCAGGTGCACATAATTTGGTATGATATGGTGCAGCAGCAGCAGTGACGGCACACCCAGAACATTAGGGCAATAGAGAAGGTGCACCAGCTGCAGAACGCGGCCATGTGACTGATTATGGTCTCAATGGTGGGGGTCCATAGCAAAGCATCTGGGATTGTCTGTGAAAAAGCCAGGTCTCTATTGAGGAAATTGTGTACATTTATCGGAGGAAGGAGTAGACCTGTTTCTGGATGACATACAGTGAGCAGTGGCGAGAGTATTGGCGTGAGCTGCTTGTGGGGGTTAGTTGACGAGAACTCACCTTGTGGTGGTTTGGTAGTCTTGGAATGCTGTGGGAGGGGTAACAAGGGATCATGTGTCTTGACCAGCCAGATCTCCCTGCGGCTGACAGGAGGATGGGCCTGACGGATGGTGTCCGGATGGCACCCTCTTCAGGCAGCATCCCATGGCATGGCAAATCCTCTGATGGGGAAGGATCTAGCCACAGCTGGTCATACAGCTATCGCTCAAGCTCCAGAGGTTGTTGCCCTCACGGGGTCCTGGTTGATGGTAAGGTGGCCCTCCCCTGGGAGAGAGGGTAGACCATCAATGATCTAGTTGCTTCATGGTGAACTACATTCCTTCCAAGAATACCTAGCTGCGCACAGCACAATGAAGCAAAAGTATATATGGATAATTGGTTTATTAATAAACACATGGCTGTGGCCATTTCTCCAAAGCCCGTTGTTGTGTCAATTTGTTCAGGTGAATGAGGTATATGCCCTCAAAAGACAAAGACATTTGCTAGAGCCATGAATGGCTCTTGTCAGCAAGGATGTTTTAAACCCTGCATCCCCTCCCCTTGCACTACCCAAGGACGCATAGCCCCACCCCTCCTAGGGCTCCGCAGCACACCTCCAGTTCTCTGTCAGACCACAGGACCACAAAGAATTATAGCAAACTTGAAGAAACCTGCAGCAACAAACAACAGTCTTGCTTCAAACTGAGTGCTTTACTAAAGGTACTTATTAACATTTGTCATGTATTTAGCAGCACCCTACCAAGTATTTAGCAAGGCTTAAAATGTGAATATACATTGTTGTTATGCTCTCCCTTCTGATGCCAGCTGTGTAAACAAGAGAGACACTTAAGCCACAGAGAGTGAAACTGATATACCGAGAACCACATGCCACTTGTGTCACTGAACAATTGCAATTTGGTTCTCTTTCTCCTACTTGGAGAAATGGCAATGGCTCGGTAGTTTCAGAGATCTTCACTATGCTTTACCTGCCCCCCATCCCCAACCCACTGCTACTACTGAGTGCAATTTTGTCTCACCCTGTGACTGGGGGAACTTGCAGCATAACACCTCCACTATACAGCATTGTGCTGATGGCATACTCAGACACAAATAGGGATCAGTGCCGTGGTGCACGCCTTCTATTCCTGACATGGATGGCTCCTATTGCCAGTGTCTATCATGGGAAGGGACCCTGTCTGTGACACCGACCAGGATCCGCTCTGGAGAAACACAGAGAAACACAATTATATCACTGCTTCTTTGGTCACAGGTGGATTGTTTCATGCACCAAAATGTAGTACATGCGAAAATAGCGCACATACCATACTTTCCAATATTGTGGCCAAATATTGATAAAACAGCCCTGGTGGCTAGTGGTTCTTCTCCCCTGTGCAATCACCCATTCCTCGATGTATTAAAAAAACAAGGTACTCCCTTCCCCACCTGATTAAGTGCCTATCCATTGCCTGATATGTAAAAAATTAAATAAATAAAAAAACACCCTTCCTGCTGGCTAGCAGTCCCTTCCCCCACCCGGTCATCTGCCAGTGTGCAGTACTACCCCCCAGCCCTGTCCCCAGCTCCATACAGTCAAATACCTTCTTCTCTGGTGGTCTACTGAACCATCCTCCCTCTGCCTCCATTCCCGATCCCCATGGACCTACCCCAGTGTGTATTTTTTCTAATTTATTTTCAGCTGGTCTACTACCCTGAGCTGCTGGCCGTGGGGGCATGTGCCTATGGCCTGCTGTGTTTTTGGATCTTGGGGAGTGGAGTGGGATACTACCTGCAGGTGTGGGGGTGGGGTAGGGCACTAGACCATGGGTGTAAATAAAATAAAAAAAAAAACAGTACAATGGCAGATTTGTGCCTTGGTGTGGGGGTGGGCGCAGCGCCAGTGACAGTCAGGCTCTGCTCCAAGCTCACAGCCCAAAATTTGCAACTGGATTTAAATAGCGATTGGCCCAGCACTCCAGTTAGTTGTGTTTCACAGGTACACAGTGTGGAGTCGGACACTGGAGGCTGGACCAATCATTAGGGATTGTGGCATGAAGAATATTTTTTTTTAAAATTCCCGCCTGCATGTTAGCAGACCTGAGATGTATAATTTAACCTCAGGTACTGCTTTAGTTCATAATACTGCCGCCGTCTAGCTTTCTCCACCCTGTCCCCCACTCTTCTCCAGTTCTGAATAGTGGTACTATTGCCAGCCAGTTTCCCTGACTGCCTATGCCTGCATCTGTTTCCCTTGTGAACGGGGTTGCCAGACCAGAGTGCTGCTATGAGTGCAGGTAAGTGAGATACCTACAGTAATTTAAGGTACCTGCCTCTGATCTTTAAAAGCTCAGGCTGCACATCTGAGCATGCCTCTGCCTGTATTGTCTGGTCTCTTAAAATTTGTGCACGGAGTCGCAATTGCGGCTCCCGAAACATTGTTTGCTGAAGCACCGTGACCAGCAGAACCAATCATGATGGCTTCCTTTCCATCACTGCTGTCCTGTTCTTATTCCCTCCAATACGGCTGCTGATACAAGCCCAGTAAAGCCCAGCTTTACATTCAGGGACTACTGTTTGGGGCATCTTGCAGCTACCGGTTCTTAACCACAATGGCAGAGAATGCAAACTTTTTATTTACTTTACTTAAATAATAAGATCTCACTCTCTGTCATTGTGGCTTACAATTTTAGTGTATAATGCAAATAATGAGAAAGTACCCCCCCCCCAAAAAAAAAAGGACGAGGATTCTTGTGGTTGGGTGGTTCTTAAAATAAAGCTTCTTCAGAGAAAGCAGGGCATTTGTACTTTTACAATACTAAAACAGCTGGTCTTTCCCAAGGAGGTTCTGTAATGGCAAGTCCTGCTGTGAAGAAATATGAGCACCATAAAGGCAAGTCCTGCTATGAAAAAATATCAGCAACCCACGTAATTTATGGGCAGCCTGGCTTCATCCAAACAGAAATTCTGTAAATATACTGTTTGATGGTAACTATACAATATAGTTACCATCAGACAATACATTTACAAAATTCCTGTTTGAAAGAAACCAGACCTGCTAGCATAGAACCTTGCTATCTTGTTGCAGGGACCCTCTTGTTTTCCATGTCAGGGCTACCTTCAAAGGGACCATGCTTCCACAAGAGTACATCTGCCGCCATCCCCTGCATTGCTGCTATCTCCCCTAGATGTTATTTATTTTAATAGAGCCCAGTCGGGCATTTTACAAGATGCAGCTTTAAGTGAAGGCACTCACTGCTTCCCACGGGTACCCAGCCCCAGAACAGTGCTGAAATCCCCTCGCTGCTTCCCGCTGGTACCCATGCCCAGACCGGTACAGAAATCCCCTCGCTGCTTCCTGCTGGTACCGGCCCCCAGACCAGCAGAGAAATCCCCAATGGAGAATGGCTGTCCTTATGGATAGGCAAACTAGGTGGCTGCCTAGGGTGCCATTCAATCAGGGGCACCGTGAAACAGTTTTGTATTTTTTAAAACTTTTATTTTTAATTCTTTTTTCCTCCCAATAGGGATGGAGGGAAAATAAATATGCCAAATACTGTGTTTGTTTTGGGGGCTCCACCGCCAGTATTGCCGGAGTGAGTAGTACTGAACAGGAAAACTATAAGTTAAAATAAAAACATATGTTTTTATTGCTGTTGTTGTCTTCTTTGTTGTCCCTATTGTGTTTCCTCCTGTGGCTAGCAGAAGTATTTTAACATATTGCAATCCCTGTTTTATGGCCTCTGGGCATTGTCATTCACCTTTCTTTCATTGCCTTTTCTCCCAGAGAATCTTCCCAGAGTTCACCTTGTGCTGACGTCCAGTTGGCCCTGCAGGAGGGCAAGGTTTTTGTTAGAAGGTCTTTGTTTTAGCTCACGGACAGCAGTCAGACCAGTCACACTATCTGTTTGGTAGGTATGTATTCAAGTAAGCATTAAGCTATGATGAAGGTGGCATCTAATGGGGAATTAATGCATGGTTGGGACCGTTCAGCCTCGTGCCTACAACGGCCCAACTATGGATTAATTCCCCATTAGATGCCACCTTCGGAGTGGCTTAATGCACTTGTAACATGGTGCTGCAACAGTTATGAATGTTGAAAATATAGATCTAGGTGTCTAACAAATGGTATACAGATGGTATTTTGTTTGTAAATAAGTCTTTAGTTCACTTTTCAAAACTTGAGGAGAACCTTTTTTACATACAGATGTCATGGAGATAACATTTAGGATAAACAAACAGAAAGGTTTATTTAAACTTTAGTTCACTGTTTTGTGCTAATCCACATGGCTATTATTGTCATAGACTCTTTAGAAGAATTCTGGTATACTGCTGTTTCTGTTTCGGCATCTAAGTCTAAAACTGCTTTGCATAAGATCTGACCTTGTGTTCACTTGCGATGTGTCCATCCTCAGTCGGCTTCAGGTTTCGCTTTCTCAAAACTGTTTTTATTTATTTTCATGGTATGGATACATATATGCAGCTATTTCTTTCAGTCGGTCGCATTTTCACCTCCATAATAATTGAAATTGATGGAATCGTGAACAAGTGCAGGTTAAATGGATTTCCCATTTCCTCCTGCCACACATCGAGGTGGTCAATGTACTCCAGAAGTGCTTTGATCGATGTCTCCTGAAATGCTTAAGGTAATGCCACAAACTTGCATTTTTAATCTGTGCCTGATTTTTCCGTTTTGCAACTGTATCGCTCTGTTGCAGTCAGTATTTCACTGTAGTGCGACTATTACAAGCATTTGGGTGGGTCTGTGGCTGGGACAGACAAGATGTTTTGTGGAATATCATCATGAACTTCACAAACACTGCTGTTTTTTCTCTGTGGCTGCCTTAGGTACTTCACAGTCAACACGGCATTATTGCTGGAATAATGCCATGTTGAGATACTGCCACATGGCTCATTTCACCCAATCTCTGTTCTGCTTTGTCTCCTCTTTAGTTTTGCTATGTTACAATATTGTTTAATTCTGTACCCCCATTGTTATTTTTTGTTCTATCATGACCAGAGCTTGTGTCTTTGCCCCTTGCTGTTTTGGTGCCAGTTCAAAGGGTCACTCCTTGCCTTAGATGTTGTGACTGACAAGGAGTAATTGACAGACACCAGTTTTCTGTCTGTATTGCAGTCTATGTAATCTGCAGTGATGCAGCCGCTCAGAAATATTATTTTGTTTGTAATTTACAAAATGGAATCTAGTCTGATTGTGTGGAGGTGTTCAGGTCAATGGTCATGTTCTCAGACTGCTGCAAAACTTACTGGCTTTTTTTTAGGATAACCCATAAAAGTAATGTTTTTTGGGTAGTTTGCCAAACTGCAGCTGCATCTCTGTCATATTTAAGTTTTGTTACATCCCAGTTCTGATAACAACATTGTTGCCAGTCATTTGTTGTCACCCTCTGTCTGATTATCATTTTGGCACCACAACAAAGGGTTAATCTGTGTTGCATCTGTTGAGAGTGTATTGAGTTCTTACTTACTGACCCACTTACAATGCTGGCTTGTGTACCACCGGACATAGTTGTGTATTATGCTTCTCTTGTGAATTCATTGGCAGCCTTGATATAAATTCTCATATGGTCTCAGGAACGCTGCTATGTTTATTTGTCTGTCTCTGGGATAAGAATCTGGGATCCAAACAGGTGTCTGCCTCCTGCATCCTGCTTCACGGACTAATGAACTCTATGGCAGCCAGCTGAGAATGTGGCCACTGGAGCTGCACAAACATGCTATGATCCCACAACATTCACCTACCGCAAAGCTGCAGTTTCACTCTCTGTTGTCCTTATTTCCCCTCCATGGTCTCAGCTGTGCAGTCTGGTTCTAAATAAAGTTGGAGCAGTATGGTTTTGTCAGTTTCCATACATCACTGACCCACAAACAGTCGGCGGCTCAATGCGTAGTGCAATTCCTGTTATGCATTGTAGTTTCTGTTTGAATTTGACAAGTGAACCATGGTTCTGTCTTCTTTATACTGCATTACAAGAGTTTTTATTATGTCCCCACTACTTCCTGTTAGCCACTTTATCCTACATTCCTAAAGAACGTATATTCAAAACTGCACCTCACTTTCCAATTTGAACGGCAATACATGTGTATTCTATAAAATCTGCTACAACTGGAGCAGCCACCTATTTGTATGTCTGTGATTTGTCAGTGAGGAAACAACTAATGGTACTGCACCTTTTTTTAGTTTGAAGAGCATCATACTTCACAGAAATGAAACCCAAAAACAACAATAGAATTCAAGGTCAACCACTGTTCACTCTGCAGTCCGATCTGCTTCTTTATGCTCTAGCAGACTAAGCTTATGGATCACAACTTCATTTTGTCGGTTCCCCAAGTCTGTGTCCATTGAGCGAGGGATGATTTTGTGGTTTTACTACACTAGGACGCTGTTTTTTATTTTGGTTTTTTTTTATAACCCCCCCCCCCACTTCACCATGTCTATTGAGAAGGGGTCTGCACATACCTCTTAACCTCTGGACTCTGAAATGAGGGACACCAACCCTTGAAATGAGGGACAATGAGGGACAATGAGGGATGCCACACCCTGAAATGAAGGACACCATGAGGGACATCACAGTTTTTGCACTGATGATGATTTCGCACATTTTTTTATTATTAAAGAGGATACAAAGCATCCAAATAGCATGAAACTCAACATAATAGCACCAAAGAATAATCATGTGCACCAAATTACTCATTTCATGTGATAAAAAAACTATTTATAATAAACATAAGCAGTCCATTTGTTCTAATGATCGTTGTTGTATTTTGTAGTTGCTTTCCTTGCAGTCTCTAAGATTTCTTTCAGCTGATGTGCATCAAAGCAATCTCGATCTTCATTCATTTTTATAGCAATCAATGAGTTCAGTGTTTTTATGTTTAGACTCAGTTCAGTTTTTATTTTTTTCACCATGCTGAAAGCACATTTAGGTTCAGCATTAGATTGCGGCAAACACAAGACTGACATCACAAGTCTTTTAAGAAGGTTTATTTCTTCACAGGCTGCATTCATTCTTGTGAGCACAGTGCCCCAGTACTTGGATGCCTGTGGAGGATCTTGAATTAGATCATCAGTATCTTGGAACTGATACGTGGAGAACTGGTCCATCAGCTGACTGGCTTCTTTGACACTATTTATAGTACCTAAAGTGGCAACAAGATCAGCTACTGCTTTGGCAGACAGCTGGAGCTTTGAAACAGGATCTAGAAACAAGGCAGCATTTTTCAATAGCTGATCTCTTACGGGGAGTTTTGTTATGATTTTCCTCAGCACAGTACCATAGAATAATGCAGCCTTTTTATGAATGCTTATTTCTACTGATGTTCCACCTATGCTGTCACATGTTGTTGAAGGTAGTCCTCAACTTCTGGACCAACACATATGTCATTATGTGCCAGGAAATTAGATTAGTTGTCCAGTACCTTGCAGTCATTTTGCTTTAAGAGTTTGACTGCAGCCTCTGGTTTTAGAAGTCGTCCAGCAAAAAACTGCACAATCCTGCACAGATCGTTATGTAGTGTCAGCATTTGATTTTCTCGCTCTTGCATTTTAACATTAAATTGACAAAGCGGCTCCAGTGCATATTGCAAAAAAATAAACATAGTTCTAATTTCATGATCTTGTAGGCGCTGACAAATAAGTTCGACTTTGGCACCCCGAGATTCCACAGACAAGAAATATGACTTCATTGCATCCCACATGTTAATCATCCGCTTTATCACCTTGTGCAGGTTAAGCCACCTTGTGGGGACATGCTTTATTATTTTCATGGGTTTCACATCAACAAACAGGGCAAACTCTTTTAGTAATTGCTGTCTCTGGGAGCTAGATGAGAAGTGGCAATACACATCTGAAATCAGCTCCTCAACAGGTATCTTTACAGCCTTAATAGCAGATTTACTACAGATATCTGCCAAATGACAGAGACAGCCCATATTTACAAGGTTTGGGTTGATTTGTCTCAGTCTGGACAGCACAGAGTTATTTCTCCCAGTCATTGATGCTACATTGTCCAATGAATAGGCAACAATATTGTCATGGGGAATGCTGAATTTATTTAAAGACTCCTTTAAACAGTTGAACATTGCCTATCCAGTCCCTAATACACATTCTGGCATGTCCAAAAATCTAATAACGTTCTTTTGCAGGCTGTCATCAAAATATCCCACTAAAATTACCAGCAGTTTAATATCACCAAGATCAGTACTCTGATCAAGGTATACACAAAATGGGACCTCTTGACACATTTTGGCCATATCACCTTGATATTTGGGACCTAGTACGTCTCTAGCAATGCACCTGGCTTTTGTGGCTCCCCAGCTCATTTTCTTCACAACTTCTGGGTTTCTGCAGTGCTTCTTGATAAATTTTATAATGTGGGCTGCACAAGAAAAGGATAAGTTGTGCTCTGCAACAAACTGATGAAAGCCACCTCTACCTCTGTCACCTTGGATGTAGTCTCTGTGTGGAAGAAATCGCTCACCTTTCTCCCAGCAGCTTGCCTTGTATTATGTTGATGCTTCTCAGACTTTTCATGCCATCCAACATCATGACGTCCACCATGGCTTACTGTAAAATTGCATCCACAGATCTTGCAGAATGCAAATATCTCTCCGCATTGACCCTCACTAACCCAGTTGAACTCTTTAACCCAGGTATTCTGGAACACGGAGTGTCTCTTTTGCTTCTTCTCTGGCGTGCTTCCACTATCTTCTGTTCTCTTTCTCTTCTCTGGTATTGAAGTATTGCCCACAGTGCAGTCATTTCCACTCATGTTTTAAATATAAAATGACAGTATGAAATAATCAAAGATAAGCAGAAGTGCCGGGTCAGGGCCCAGGGATGTTGTGTGATACTGATTTCATTATCAGCAAGCTACAAAATGCTTTGGCGATTCTGTAGTCAGTGATCTACACACATTCTTTAGCTTACAAATCATTGAGGTACATTCGCTGGAACCATTATTTAAGGACCCAGCTGTGGGAGTTTACCTTGATGTGGTGGCTGTGCTTGCTTCACAGATTCATTCAGAAACCTGGGAAGAAAAAGCTCCTGAAAAGTAGTGCCTGACCTCTAGTCTAGTCACAGCAGTACTACTGTATTCTTTACCTAAAAAAATGCCCCTTTTGAGATGGGCTCCTCAACCTTCACAGCAACCACCTGCCTCCATGCCACAGATGGGTCTGTTCACAAGAAGGAGTTACCAATGATGGCACCTAGTTTGAACCCTTATTTTCAGAAAATTCAAGATAGCTACTGCAGTAATAATGTGTGCTTTTTATAGAAGGGCATATCCATAGATAGATGACATAGTTTCAAAGCCCTAGCTGTAGTCATTAGTTTAGTTTTTAGCTGGCCATCTAGGAAAAGACACATTGTTTAGCTGCATATTGTGACATTCAGCATCACAGCATCTGCTGCTGATTATATTCAGCCTATGCCTTACTTGTTTTCAATAAAAATGCTTGTGAAACATTGTGGTGTGTGTCTTTATTACTTCTGCATGCTTTGGCCCCAATTTAAACAACTGCTGAAATGTTGCTTGTCTGGACAAATTGCCGTGGCGCAGGCAACAAGCGGTGTCCTCTGCAAGGACTATGCTGAATATGCCTCCCAGATTTGTTTTGTTACATTTGCGTCCCCTAAAACATCCCTGCTGTTAAGCACTGGCAAGTGATTACATGGCTGGCAAGCACTTTCTCCATTCCCGTGGTCTCCACTTGCCAGAAATGAGATTTATGGATTGCACTCCAATTGGTGTCCTTATTCCCCTTAATGTATGTGCGCCACTCCCGATATGACCCATTCAGCTACGGATAACCCAGGCACCGAATTGCGCCATCATCAGTAGACCGGTTCAGTCGGGCTATAAAAGCATGTGCACTGCATGCCTTCAGCCCTTTTCCCTATTTCCACTTCGGTGTTCTGGAAGAGCCATGTCCTCCCTCACCTTCTCTGTGCACTGCGCCACGACAAGTTTGCTGGGCCCTATTAGCAGCACCACAGTTTGTTGTGTCTCACTCAGGTGAGTGATTCTTTTGAAATGCCTTATTGTGTGTGGGTTTTAGGAGGGCTTGAGTGGTTCTACTGATTATGTTTAAACCCACAAGGTAGCCCGTAGGAGTCATTCTGTGTGCTGCCCTAGGATCACCATGCTGTTTGTGTGACATGTTTGGTGTGTTGCTGACTGCCTATTTTCATTTAGCTGGTGAGTGTGTAATGGGGGTTAATTTCTAATTCATGGAGTGGTATCTGGTGGTAGCAGGTTCCAATTTTTTAACTGTTTGCTCCATGGATGTGAAGTCTGCTTATTGGCATAATTTTAGCTGGTGAGTGTTCTTTATTCCCTAATGCAAATAAATCATTTGGGGGGTTAAAATACACTGCTCTAGTTTGATGAAGTTGCCCATTATTGCCCATTATTCCACCATTGGGTATTGTGGTTTACTTCTCCCTGTTGGTTGTCCCAAACCATTTTGCTAAGTTAACGTATTTTGTTTAAAGACCCATGGCTGGGGTGATGGTCCTGGAGATGCATTTTCCAGGCCTGCATAAGGGAAGGGGGGATGGAGGAAGGGTGTGGGCTGAGAAGGATGCCGGGAAATATGCATCGTCTGGGGCTTGTGCTGAATTTTGTGATTGCTGGCTTTTTTTTTTATTTAAAGCGAGACACTGGGAGTTTAAAGCACACAGGCAATACTGCTTTCTAGGTGTGCTTGTTCACAGAGGCCCTCTCAGCCATCTTGAGCACCATGCCTCGGTGAGTGGTGGATAAGTACACCTGGAAAGAGGCTATTCTGTGCTGAACTGTGATTGCTGGCTTTTAGTCTGACTTGAGGCCTGTGGTTGGGGGGGGCAGGAGATACATTTTTCCAGGCCTGCTTAAGGCTCGGCCATCTTAGGAGTGCCATGTGCTTTCTTGGATTGGAGTGGGGGGTTGGGTTGTTGGAAGGGTGTACGCCAAGAAGCACTCCTGGAAAGATGCATCCACTGGGGCTGGTGTGTCAAAATGATGCTTTGTCTGAATTATTCTGTGATGGCTTTTTTGTTTAAAGTGAGACCTTCATGTTTAAAGTGAGACCTTCATATCCCTAGTGCACCCTACTAGCTTCCCCCCTGCCATTAACCAATGACCCCACATTGCTGCCCCCCCGATTAACCAGACATATCTCTTCATTGGACGCGCACACCATTCCTCCACCCCTCCGCAGGCACTATGACACTTTTTTCCTCACAGCCATTTTGTTTGCAAGCAATGTGTGGGCGGGCCTCCATTTTGTTTGTAAGGAAAGTGCAGGCGGGCCTCCATTTTGTTTGCAGGCAAGTGAAGGTGGTTCTCCATTTTGTTTGCAGGCAAGTGCAGGTGGGCCTCCATTTTGTTTGCAAGAAAAGTGCAGGTGGGCCTCCATTTTGCTTTCAAGGCAAGTGCAGGTGGGCCTCCATTTTGTTTGCAGGCAAGTGTAGGCAGGCCTCCATTTTGTTTGCAGGCAAGTGCAGGAGGGCCTCCATTTTGTTTTCAAGCAAGTGCGGGCGGGCCTCCATTTTGTTTGCAAGCAAGTGCAGGCAAGCCTCCATTTTGTTTGCAGGCAAGTGCAGGCAGGCCTCCATTTTGTTTGCAGGCAAGTGCAGGTGGGCCTCCATTTAGTTTGCAAGGAAAGTGTGGGTGGGCCTCCATTTTGTTTGTAGGCAAGTGCAGGTGGGCCTCCATTTTGTCTGGTGCTGTACTCTACCTCATGCAGCGTCACCATGTGTGCTGCTCTACTCTACCTCGTGCGGCGTCACCATGTGTGCTGCTCTACTCTACATCATGCGACGTCACCATGTGTGCTGCTCTTCTCTACCTCGTGCGGCGCTGCAGTTTTGCCCTATGTCCTCCTCGTTGTTTTCTGTGAGTGAATTTTTTTAATATATTCTGTGTTTTTTATTATGGCATCATTTCTTTTTTTTTCTTGAATAGTTTTGGAAAGAAAAAGATGGATCAAAGTGAAACAAGAAGACGTCAAACACCATGTGTGTCTGCTGCTGACTTGTTTTGTGGGGCTTTGAAGAATTGTTCTGTACCACTCACAGTAAAATAAAGAAGTCAACGGTACCAGAATAACTTAAGAAAGGATCCACAATGCATCCAGGAGTATAAAGAAAAAGCAAAAGAATGTGCACGGAAGCACAGAGAGAAAATGACGAAAGAACAACACACACTTGCTAGAGAGAAAAGTCGGTTGCGAATGCAGGAAGCCAGGAAAAGGAAGAGGGACATTACACCAGATACTGTAAACCCTTCTGTAACTAAAACAACTAAACAAACAGCAAAACAGAAAAGGGAATATTGGAGAGAGAGAGAAAAAGAGAACAATGCATGATGATGACCTCATAAAAACGTAGAAGAATCAATGAAAAACAATGACAAGGACACCATGAAGCAAAGAAGATGCGGACCACCAATTCTTTGACCACAGCCGCTAACACCACAAACTCTATGGAAATGTAAGTGAGCATACTGTCCAGCACAATGGAAACACAAATGGGAACACCCCTCATTACCAGTACAACCATGACATTGATTGCCTTGGACAAAAGCACAGCACCAGTGATGGACCCAAGGTCAGAAAGCACAATTAGAAGGGCTGTGCAGAGAGCACATGAAGGACTGCCCAGGTTCCCAACCAGGATTGCTGCAACAATCTCAAAAGTTATCTCCTTGGCCACTCCAAAAAAACAGGCTGCCCTCTCAAGGTTCAGATGTCGCACCAAACTGGACAATAAGTTAGTGGAAGTCCTCCAACAAAAATGACATTCATTTAAACAGTGCAACAGGAAGGCAGACAAAGAACTGAAAAAATAATTAATCAGCACGTTTCTTGTTCTGAAAAAGTACCGCCTACTACGAAGAGCAAGCACGTGCCTGGGGATCAGTTGGAGAAGAATGATGAGGGTATCGAAGAGCGTGCAAGTTAAGAGGAGCACCAGACACAAGTTGGGAATATCTGAGGAGCTGCAGAAGAAAGTAGATGATTTTTTTTAATATATCAGCAACACCACTTCCGCACAAGAAGTAATTTTCTAAGCGAACCAGAAAAGCAAGATCATTCTTAGACAAAACTCTAAAAAGGCTGCACCAAGAATTCCGTGAGCAGAACCCAGATGAGAAAATTGGACTAACTAAATTCAGCAGTCTCCATCCTGATAATATTAAACTCGCACAGGATCAAAAACTGGACCAGCGTCTATGCGAGTAGTGTACCAATGAGAAACTAAAGCTGTTAGCACTAAAGCGATTTGCCAAGCAGAAAAAAATGGAGTGCACAATTTCCAATATTTATGAAGCAGTAGAGCTGACAGTGTGCCCAAAGAAGGAAGGTGAGAAATTATTTTAAAAAGTCCTGCATTGAAAAAAATTGCAAAACATGTAGCACTTCTGCTATTGACAAATCATTGGAAGAACTTTTACAGACACACGGAACTGAGGAGGTGAAATGGCAACAGTGGGACAGTGGGACCATTTCCAGGGTCATAAATGGATCAGAAAGTAAACAAACAAGAAAAGTCATGAAGAGAAAAGTGGCCACATTTCGATGTCTTGTTGAAGTCTTGAAGGAGGACCTCCAGTTTTTGGGTCAACATCTACATGTAGCATCCTGGCAACAACACCATTTCAAATCACTCAAAGATAACCTTCCCGACAACTGGGTATTGATGGTTCTATACTTTGCAGAGAACTACACATGCAAGTATCAGGATGAAATTCAGTCATGCCACTGGCACCATGAGCAAGCAACTGTTCACCCTGTAGTGTCATACTACAGGTGTGAAAGATGTACAGACTTAGTTATAGTCACTTGTCTTCATATCTAGTGATCTCAAACATGACCACCACGCAGTTCTGCATTTCGTGAACATGTCCAATTCCTACCTCAGAAACATCCGTGGCATCAATATTGAGAAACAGGTACACTTTACTGATGGGTGTGGGAGTCAGTACAAATCAAAATGGACCTTCCAAAACATATCATTGTTTCCAGCATTACATGAATTCCCAATAGAGCATGCATTTTTTGGATCCAGGCATGGAAAAGGACCCTCAGATGGTGAGAGTGCGGTGGTGAAGTCACGTGCAAGCCTAGCTGTGCAGTCCCGGCAGGCCATCATTTCAAAAACTGCATACCTCTTTCAGTACTGCAAGACTAATTTAACAAAGGAACCTGCCATCGAAGGTTGCACTCATTGCCACAGAACATTCTTCTGGGTCAGTGATGGAACAAATTTTCAGAAATGCAGGACCAGGACTAAAAACAATAGCTGGCACACGAAAGGTTCAGAGTGTCTGACCAGCGGCGGATGTTGTTGAAGTCCGAGACTACAGCTGTTTCTGCAGGCCATGCAGAAAGGATAATGGTCACTGTGAAAATGAAAGATATGTCAACAGATGGAAGAAGAGGATTATTCAGACTGCACCTGATTATGTGTCTTCAGTGAAGGAAAAAGAAACTTCAGGGCCCCCTACATTGCCTATTCTGGTCTCCAGTGCAATAATTTGCACACCCTCTCCCCCCCTTCGGATATTGAGAATCCTGGGCCCACTACATTGCCATTTCCTGTCTCCAATGCAATCACCAGCACACCTACTCCCACTTCTGATATCACACCTCCAGTGATGACCAGTATGTCTACTGTTGTGAACCAGATAAGCAAACATGTTGCCATGTTGACAGATTCTGCAGCCAGCACAACAACCAATACATCTGTTTCCAGCACAGCCAGCACAACAGCCAATACATATGTTGCCAGCGCAGCTACCAGAAAACAAAAGAACTATGACCACATACAGACAAGCCAGTTTTATGCCATCTATTACTCTAACACATTTCACATTGGACAAGTAACATCAGTTGATGAAATGAAACAAGAATTTTAATGTAAATTTTTGCAACGGAGCAGGGATGGCAAATTCTATTGGCCACGGCATCCAGACATCAATGTCATAAAGGGAAGATGACTTTTTTATGGACCAGTAACAGTGCAAGGACAAGGACAAGGAAAATTCAACATATCACCAGATGACCTAAAACCCATCGTCAACAAACATGAAAAACTGCAAAAACATTGGAATTAACAAAATTTGAAGGAAGTACTGTCTTTTTAACATTTCTGAATGGTTCTGTAATAGGGTGGACAGGTAGGGGAAGGGTGGGCAGGTAGGGAAAGGTATGCAGCTAGATATGGTGGACAGCAGTAGGTGAGTACATGGATGTACCCATAGGGACACAGGGCATGCTGACAGTGAACAGCCATTTGGTTGGCTAGAGACTACTGAAGGTGGACAGGTGTTTGGGAAGAATTTAAAGAATGTTTGCAGGCACAAGGGCTGCTAAAGGTAGACAGACGAGGTGGCCAAGTGGAGGTTGTCATATGGTGGAATTAAGTTGGAGGGGGTCCTGATGGAAGGAAGCTGGGATGATTAGTTGGGGAAGGTATAAAGTAAGGTGGAAGGTGCAGAAAAAGGTGTGCAGGAAGAAGAAAAAAGGGAAAGGTGTGAAGGAAGTGAAGAATGTCAAGGTGGAAGGCTCATGGATGAGAGGATGCTGGCTCTTGGGCATCAGCAGAGCTTGATTTTGGTTATGTGTGTTAGCACATGATAAACCTATTTTTGTTTTGGCAGGTGTCAGTGGATGCAGACCCCTGGGCACTGATAATCACTGGATTTTGAATGCTATGTGATGCAGGAACTGATCTGTATTTTTGTTTTGGCAGGCGTCAGTTCAAAGAAGAAAATACGTTGAGTGTGCGGATGCCCATGAAGACTGAATTCCAGGCAACTCCAGGGAGGTGAAAAATGATTTCTTGAGGAATGGCACTCTGATGAACTATGAAATGTTCTATAAAACTAAGAAGAATGACCGCTGGCTTAAGAATGTGGCAATGAGAACATTTATGGACACTAGTGGGTGGGTGGTTGTGGTAAGAAAGGAAGGTATTGGGATTAAAGAGACATTGTTGTGTGGTGTGCATTTGTGTCACATAAGTTTAGATAGATTTTTAGATTACATCCAGTGGGTAGCGCACCCACCATTGTAAAAGCAGGTGTGGGTCAGTACGGTCTCGCTGTCCTTGTAGGGGAGATCGCCTTTGGGGTCGTGAAGGAATTTTCCCAGTTTTCCTGCAGGGTTTTTCTGGGTTGTTTGCCTTCTCCAGTGAGATCAGGTTAGACAGTAGACAGGACTGGTTAATTTACTTACTGTTATGTCTTGGGTGGCATGAAAGTCTTGGTTGATGCAAAAGAGGGGAAGGTACCAGCATCCTTTATGCCCATTTTGTATGTCTGGATGCTCATGTTTTTTGGCTGAAAGTTCCCAGAGAGAGTGAGCTGTGTCCCTGCGGCCACATGGCTTGTAATCAAATAATCTTTGCAATTGAGTGCAAACCAGGAAAAGAATCTGTAGAGCTTGAGGGCACACTCCATTGGTTTCCTGTAGGGCTGTTTTACAGATGGTGATTGCAAACAAATTATGGCTACTGCTCAACTAACAAGACCACTGTTAGTAGCATGGTGGCTGTAATTTGATTGAACTCACATGTTAACATTAGAAATGGCATTCAAACATGGTCCCATAGAGAACTATGGAGCACATCCCTGTGCTCTGCAGAATCTTACATCACATGCCATGTAGATGCAGGGCAATGGCTTGCATGTATTTAAATGAGGACCCCAGGAAATTAAATAGAAACTTCCACTTTTGAGACATGGCACCCCAACTTTTTTAAAAGAAAGTAGTGGACTCCATGAGAGAGTAGCGGACCCCCTTAATGAAAAATCCAACTGAGAGCATGGTTGAAGACTCATAACTCATGTGGAAGCACAGAGTTACGAAGTCGAATACCAATCAAGACTACCTGGCTGCCCACATCACGCAGACTTGTTATTGTTTTTTTTATCAAATAAATGCATGGCAGCGGCCATTTCTCTGCAGTGCTTGGTGTGCATCTCCGTTTGTTTGGGCAGAACCGGGGAACAGGGCAACACAGCATAAGACAATGGAAAAATAACAATACTTGAATAGAAGACTTTAGGGATTGGCGGAATTGCACCTTGGAACATTTCAAAATGGTCAAATGTAAATATGCTACTTATGCAATGTTTGGTGTTAAATGGTTTAAATATTATAATGATTAGATGCTGAGATGAACACTGTTTTGGTGTCCAATGTTGCATACGCCACACTGTTTCGTGTCCAATGTTGCATGCGCCACACTGTTTGGTGTCCCCTGTTGCACGTGCCACAATGAGTGGCTTTTTTCTCAAGTTTCTGTTAGGCAGTTATCTCACTATATAATTACTTTTTCAACTTTGGGTAAGAGTGTTCAGAAAAGCTTATCAAAATTATTCTACTGTGAGTTTGAAAAAATTACCTCTATGTCACACTTTGGTACCCATTTCTTGTGAACAGACCCAGATACTAACAAACTCTGCTTGCTTGCATTATGATCGAAGGAGGAACAAAATACATAAAACAGACATTTTTCACAAACTGTGCAGCTGCATGCACCACCATCACATAACCCATCTCATTTTCTTTTGAAACTAATTGCATGACTTTGTTTACCAGCACAACAGAATAAACCAAAAATCACTGCTTGAAATAAATGAAGCACCAAGCCAAGCTTTACAATTCACTTGTTCGATACTATTCCAAAAAGTAGGTTGCAATTAGCACCTCACATAGCAGGCTGGGCCAGTTGTGTACACTGCTATTTTTCCCAACTGTGCTCTAACTGCCTGATAACACTTACAACTTATCAGGTAGCTACAGCACAGTTTGTGACAATAGCAGTGTCCAAGTACCCCAGCCTGCCATGTCAGGTGCTAATTGCAACATACTAAGTTATAAGCACTGAACAGCCAGCTACTAATCTATCTTGGGTAGGTGTCATCACATTTCGTCACACATCCACGTGCATCACTAATTACTTTACCTTCACTGTGTTGCAGTGTCCACCTCAGTGCCTGGAATTGCTCATCTTAAAGGCACAGAGTGCTTACAATAAATGTTCCAACAACCAGCAGCAGCCACTGCTTTAAAATTATTCAGCAATGCCACACTCAGGCCCACTTCTCAGTGCCAGTTTATTTATTTAATGAATTTTGTTGACCACTGGGCCTAGAAGTCTTTTTTGATAAGTGCCATGGGATCTTTAACATCCACCTGCACTACCACCATTGGTGAACTACCACCATGTCCTGGCAGATGGGACCACAGTATAATGTCTCATCCATCTCATCTGAAAGACAGCATCTCAGAAGTGCAGCACCCCTCAGCATCCCCCTCATGCTGCACTACAGTGTCAGTATTGGGATATTAAGCTAAGTGCCAGATGTGTCTGATCTCCTGGCCTCAGAGATGAGTGTGCTACCTAAGGAGCCACTGACATGTAACATGTAACCGGTCAGTGTCAGTGGCTCATCAGTAAGTAGCACACTCGCCTCTGAGGCCAGGAGATCAGATGAGTCGACAGCACCTCTGATGGCCCTCTTCAACCTATCACTGGATACGGGGGAAGTTCCAGACTTCCGGACACAGGAGGAGGGCAGATTTACTGGCCTCAGAGGTGAATGTGCAACGTGCTGAGCCCTGTACTGTAAAATTACCACCAACAGCTTAATCTGGTAGGTTCAAGTTCAGTTGATTGCCATCTGTACCCCCCCCCACCTGTGCCTCACTGGGCCTACATACGCATGCACACAGCTGCAGTGCACACCCAAAGGAATGGCTGACTGGTATCAAGCCAACAACCCTGCACTGGCTATTCATTTACTTCTCCAGCAGCCTAGTATGTACAGAACAGCATAATTACAGTAGTCAGCAAAACATGTTTGTATAATAAGATGATGTACAATAAGCATGAATTAGGAAGCAAAACTAGGCTGCTGGAGAAGTGAAAGCACACATGAATAGCACAGCATAGCAGAAAAAAAATACCTGAAATAAAAAAAATTCATACACTGCCACTTTGCAAATAAGATGCAGACCTGCAGTTATGGTTTAAATGAGCCACAGTTTATGATTTCTTTGTACTAATATGCACACATACACACACACACACATATATGAATTGCAAGTGAAGGAGATCTGAGTTCAGTAATGACTGCACATGAAATGAAAGGGAATGGGAGCTGCATCACTGAATGAACTGTGTACACATAGTTCTTGCTGTGTTTGTACAGGACAGGATCTACGATGATGTCTATTGCCCCAATCCCTCCCATCTCAGTGCTGCTGCCTGCTTGCCATTTGCTAGGGACACCATCATATCAGAAGTCTCTAAAATAATATGAGGGCCGAGGCATCACTGCAGCGGCTATGCAGAGAATCAAAATAAGGAAACTCCCTCTAATTTGGACCAGCTGAGAGTGGTCTGGTTATAAATAGAAATACTGAGCTGGTAACCTGGCTGAAAGACTTTAGTTTGTAGGGATACTACCTTGCTTGACTCACTGCTCATAAATAAAAAAAAATAAACTGACTCAGAAGAAAAGAAGCCCCTTCCTATCACTGGCTATGGTCATTAGTCACTGTCCAGTCCAGGGAGGGATCTGAACCAGCCAGATGACTAGGAGATGGGTAAAGAGAAGCATGGAGGAGATGGAAGAATGCCCAACTCACTGAGCTAATCAGATGACAGCTGATTGTGACCCACCCACCCTCCAAGTCATCCCTTTTGATGCCAGAAGCCACTCTGATGGTACTGATAACATGGAGATCCCCCTTCTGGGATGTAAATTGACCTCCTAGATAGGGGGACAGAGAGTCTGAAGGTGGGGGCCAGCAGTGAAAGGTGAGACAGGCAAGCAGTGGAGTACTTGGGGTTCCAAAGGAGTGAGGCAGGGAAAAGGTATAGAAATGGGGGGAGGGCATGAAACTGATGTGGATTTGCCATTTTTGAAAATGCTTCAGTTTTTATTCCCCTCTAGACTCTGCTCTGAATAGCACCACACATATACTGAAGCAGGGAGGAACTAGGAGCACTACATTCAAATTGCAGTTCTGCCTATCACTCAGCCAGAGAGCGCTAGTGACAACAAGATCATTCAGACTGGAGAGCTGACAAGTTCCTTCTGCAGTTGCTGTCAATGGCATGGGGCATGGTGAGGCAAAAACAAGATACATTTTCCCTTACCCGAGTCAAAACACAGTGGTTGCTCTCTGTAGTCTGCTCTGCCAACTTGCTCACCTCACTCACTCTCCTCACTCGAGTGTCGAGTCGCTCAATTCACTGTGCTGGCTGGTCTGCTTCAAGTTCTCCCTCCGATCAGCGGTGTGGTCTCAGTCTCACTAAGTCTGATTGAATCTGCACTGCACAAATTGAATTGCAAGGAAAGGACACAGCTCTTTTGTGCAAAAGTCTGAGGCTCAGAACTCACAGTTGGCACTGGCAAGCATGGCAGGCAGGCAGGAAGCTTCAGGCTTCTCCTCTCCTCTCCTCTCACTCCGAGTCATGGTGGTGCAAGGGTTAACCGCGATGGCGGTAAAGTAGTAGCGGCTTTCTCCTAAATGTCTCACAGGTGCTCTGTAACTCTTCTCAGAAGCTTGTGTTCCAAGAGCACCAGAGAGATCATTTATCCATTGCCTACGGACTTGAGGGGGAACTGAACATTTAGTTCTCAGTAGCAGGATGTGCCAAAACATGAACGGACTGAGTACGTGGCCCTGATTGGGTAGATTGGCCATTGACGTCACCACATGTGATGTATGCATGCTCACTCGGTGCTCAGTTCATGGAACACAAGGAAATAGTCAGCGTGGACCACATGACTTGTTGAGATTTCGGCAGGAGCCGGTGTTTCTGGGACAATAGCTGGTTGATTCAGGATGGCGGGACAGGACAGCAAAAGTGGCCAAAATACGGAATGTCCCACCAAATCCGGGACACTTGAGAGGTATGGGTCTGCATGACACCTCTCTATCCCCATGTATGACACACACACCTCCACTATCACTGTCTATACCCACCTATCTAGCATACCACCTCTCTCTCTAGCCCCATCCATCAAGCACAAAACCTCTGTCTCTGTCCACCTCCATTCTATGTAGTGCGCCACCTCAATCTCTGTCTCCCCATCTATGCAGCATAACACCTTGCTCTATTCCCTTCTCTTCTATCTAGCACACCAACACTCTCAGCCCCCACTCACATATATGTAGCAAACAACCCCTCTCTGGCCACCATCTAGCACACTACCCCACTCTCTGGTCCCATACCTATGTAGCACACTCTACCCCTCTGTCAGTCTCTCATCTAGCTGCTGCGTCTCTCTCTGTTCTCCAACTAGCACACAACACCTCTGTCTGTCCCACAACTATCTAGCCTATTGCCCTCTCTGTGTCCCCCATCTATTTAGCCCACTGCCCCTCTTTCTCCCCCTCTATCTAGCCCACTACCCCTCTTTCCCCAATCTCTCTGTCCCCATCTATCTAATCTGTCATAAAGGGCGAGTCAAAATGGGGTCATCAAATATTGTGATGTGACAATTTTTAATGTTTGAAAACAGTAAGTGTTGTACTCACCCCAGCAGTAAGGATGCCAAATGAATAATCAGTTCAAGTTCAAATGAACATATTATATTCACCCATCAGTATACAGAGTAGTGCAGTGCAGTGCAGCAGGTAGATCTTACGTTTCACCCAAAGGCTTCCTCAAAGAAATTCTTTCTGTTGTCTTGTGGCAATAGCTTTCACTATCAATGGCCATCTATGTTGGTTATGATCCCGTTAGAACCGATGCACGGAAAGTGTGTACAGCAGCAACTTTGAGGGGTGATGAAAATGAAGACCAATGTGCCAATGCATGGCTGATGTGAAACAATAAAGTGAACTGTATGTTTGTATATGTGTGCTTTACTGTTATAAAATGCAATAAGCACCAATGACATGACATGCACACTGCAACAAGTGTACTGTGGTGTAGTAAGTGAAGGAAGTGGACAAACGGTGTCAGTCTACACTAAATTTGTAAACTTTTTTTTGACGCTTCCATGCTGTAATACAGTTATTCTGTTGATCAGTTTGACATCACTGAACGAAAAGTGAAACAAACAAACAAAAAAGAAACCCATCTATTCACAATTTTTCTGTAAAACATGTTCAATATGGGTGAGAAGCCTTACTCTATGAGACCCATAAAATGCAGAACAGAGATTGGGTGAAATGAGTCATGTGGCAGTATCTCAACATGGGATTATTCCAGCAATAATGCCATGCTGACTGTGAAGTACCTAAGGCAGCCATGGAGAAAAAACAGCAGTGTTTATGAAGTCCATGGTGATAGTCCACAAAACATCTTGTCTGTCCCAGCCTCTGACCCACCCAAATGCTTGTAATAGTCGCACTACAGTGAAATACTGACTGCAACAGAGCAATACAGTCACAAAATGGCAAAATCAGGCACAGATTAAAAATGCAAGTTTGTGGTATTACCTTAAGTATTTCAGGAGACATTGATCAAAGCACTTCCAGAGCACATTGACCACCTTGATGTGCAGCAGGAGGAAACGGGAAATCCGTTTAACCTGCACTCATTCATGGTTCACAGAACCATCAATTTCAATTATTAAGGAGGTAAAAATGCGACCGACCAAAGGAAATAGCTGCATATATGTATCCATACCACGGAAATAAATAAAAACAGTTTTGAGAAACTGAAACCTGAAGCCGACTGAGGATGGACACACCGCAAGTGAACATAAGGTCAGATTTTATGCAAAGCAGTTTCAGACTTAGATGCCGAAACAGAAACAGCAGTATATCGGAGTCCTCCTAATGAGCCTATGACAATAATAGCCGTGCGGATTAGCACAAAACAGTGAACTAAAGTTTAAATAAACCTTTCTGTTTGTTTATCCTAAATGTTGTCTCTGTGACATCTGTATGTAAAAAAGGTTCTACTCAAGTTTTAAAAAGTGCACTAAATATTTATTTACAAACAAAATACTGTCTGTATACCATTTGTTAGACACCTAGATCTATATTTCCGACATTCATAACTATTGCAGCACCATGTTACATGCACATTAAGTCACTCCAAAGGTGGCATCTAATGGGGAATTAATGCATGGTTGAGCCATTGTAGGCACGAAGCTGAACGGTTCCAACCATGCATTAATTCCCCAATAGATGCCACCCTTCATCTTGGCGTAATGCTTATGTGCTCTATTCTGCTTGGTGAGCAGAGCTTGCAGACCACTTGCATGGCCAGTGAGAGTAACAAACACGCTTGGTGTCCATGAGTTGAACAGGATGAATGGCAGCCAAATACCGGGGAAGTGTGACCCACCAAGATATTGACAGTCTACTATAATGTTTTAATGTGTGTACGGCTTACACGTGCCTGGCATGACCAACTTCATGCTTTCCCATGTGCACCAATGACCTCAGCAATGATGTACACTGTAGACTGTTCTCCCCCCCCAAAAAAAAGCAAAATAAACCAAAGATAGAAGAAGGTTCTATGTGTCATACTACTGTCTTTGTGGAGCCAATGACACATGTGCTGTGGAACTTGCGTCCATGATTTTTTTCTTCTTTACACATATTGCAATTTTGCCCCCCCCCAACAGCAAAATAAGTGGCTAAGCAGAAATCGGGGTGTGGCGGTAAAGGAACACAACAAAAATACTATAACACAATGCAAACACAAATGACTTAGAGGCACTAGGTGGATGCAGACAGTGGTAGATTGATCAAATTGTTTGCAAGCATATTTTGGGTCCAATAAAGTAGCAACTGATTGTATATCTGTAAGGGTAGCACATTAGAGGGATAACAGCTGCTTTGGCTCCAGGCCTGATTGACGGGAAACAAGGCAGGAGCGCAAATAAGAAAATAATGTGCACTTGGGAACTGTTAGTACACGACCGTTTCTGATAATGCGGTCAACAACTGACTGAGTCCACACAGTGCCACATAGTGCCACTATTTCACCGACTTTGTAGTTTTTTTCTCGCTTGAGGTGCATCAGTTAGGTCAATGGCTTTGTAGAGTTTTCCTTTTTTCCATAGCTCAAGGTGCATCATAGGAATATTAGTGTTGAGATATTGTGAAAAGGGGGTTGGGGTAAGCCGGGGGGGTGTCGCAGTCCGGTGTTCAAAAAAATAAATAGAAAATACAAAGACTGATGACAGGCTGGGTCAGTAGTGTTTGGCAGGATGGGATATCATCATACTGGCTGGCTTATTTAGTGCTGCCAACACCTGCATAGGATCTCATTGCTAAGTCTATGCCCCCATCACAGGAAGGCAGATACTGCAGCCACCTGCCCTGATTGGAATCCAATCCCCTTTATCTTTCCAAACACCCATCTGATCCATATCTGATGCCTGACAATCTCATGGTTCCCCCCATGCCCAATCACCTTTCCAGCCATTTGACTTTAAAAACATGGTAGTCCAGTGTCTCACACCTACCTCCCCTGCCTCCAGGTTACCAAAGAGGACTGGTCTCTGTCTCTCTCTCTCTCTCTCTCTCTCTCTCTGTCTAGCTCATGCAGCCCATCACAAAAATGCTTGGCTATAAGATTGGTGTGGCACATCAGTTGGGTGATGGTCTGATGCACAAAATTCATAGGAATAAAATCATAGGTACAAATGACAAAAAAGAATTGCAGTTGTTGGGAACAAATATAGTGAGACAGCTGACTGGGAGAGGGATGCATCAGTAATTACATCTTCACAGTGCCACTAGTACAACATAGTTTGTGTCCTTTTTTCTGTTGACTTGTATCATGTGCATAATATGATGATTTAGAACAAAGGCATGGAAGGATGGTAAGAAGACATACAGGGTCCATAAAAAATGTAAAAAACATACACAATCACCTTACATGACTAGCTGTGCCAACCTATGGACCCACCAAACAATCCCACATACTGTATGTCTGATGGACGTATGGTTCCACAAATCCCAGATCACCATTACAGATTTTATGATTGCACAGCCATGGTAGTGAAGGGCCCCCCAACCCTCTCAGTATGCTCCTCTCCATCTCTGTCTCTTGCTGCCACTGTCGTGCAGTCTAATTCTACATAAGTTTAGGCCACGATGATTAGTGAGGCATGTCTGCTTGGTAGAACACATGATGGGCGGAGACTTGCTTAACCAAGGGAAAAAGCTGAGTGCCGGTTATTGGTTCTTGAATAAATCACAGATCTGCACAGTGACAGCAGTGCAATACACTTTCTAAGGGTGTTTTTTTGGGGGGTTTAAGTTTTCTACTCATGCTGTCCATTAACAGTATGAATTTGTGGTGACAGGCCAGTTAAAGACTGGCAGAAGTAAGCATGTAGCAAATCACAATCAGGATGTAACAAAAACATCAGCTATCTGGATGGGTGCTTGATAAGTACATAACTGACACTGTAAGTCATGTTATGTGAGAGTGTGATTTTCATTTTATTTTTTAATTATTTTATGACCAGATCGTGATGCCCTTCCAGCTTACTCTTACCTGTCTTTCCCTGATATTATGATGCACATAGGTTTCATAGGTTTGTACTGAGCTTAAATAGACTTTCGTCTCTAAGTCTCACCATTTATTTGTTAATATTTTATATTAATTTAAAATTTACCCTGTCTGAATAGCTCATCCAATTTTAATTTAAAAGACTCATTCGATGGACTGCCTACCACCTCCTCAGGTAAACCATTCCATTTGGCTACTACTCTTTGGTTGAACCACATTTTGCGCCTCCATGTCCTACAGTTCTCACTTTTTAGCTGCAGACTATGGGCTCTGCTGTAAAGGGCATAATGCCTGTCATGAGACAAAACCTCACAAACAACCAATGTACAGTCCCTGGCACTGTGCAAATGCAATCACTGGTCGATCTCATGAGCAGTAACTGTCACACTTGACTTGATAACAGAGATTACACATTACAGTAGTTTGAATTTATACCCCTGTCTTGGATCCAGGCATTTTTGTAAATCCAGTTTTCACCGAACTGACATGCCTCAATGATCTTACAGCAGCTACTGTTGTGAGAATCAGACCTCACCAGCAAGAGCTATATGTCCTTGGCAGAGAGGCTAGACTAACATTACTGTACTGTCAGAAGCCAGCAAAGGTGATGTGTAGTTTTCAGGAACCACAAGCCCAACAGTCATTGACATATGTGGGTGGCATGTTATCCACTTCTAACAGGGGAGGGTGGCTGCAGTACCTGCATAGGGGTGGTAGAAGCATAGGCTTAGCCCTCAGATTTGATGCTTTTGCCAGTGTCATGCCAAATTGGATCCTGCTACAAATTGGTTCCCCATGCTCATACTGCGCATGCGTGTGTAAAAAGTATTGCTTGCTATACAAATTGGTTCATAGACTTTGACGATTTCTAGCCCTTCTTATAAAATTGGCTCTATGTGCTGGTCCACTCATTTTGAAAAATGATGGGGCTATCCCAATCTCTGGATGCTAATTCTAAACAGTTCCTGCAAATGCAATAACTTGTAGTCTCTCACCGTAGCCATGCATCTAAAAGTCACATCAGGAAAGGCGTGTCCAATACAATACATACATTGAATAATTGCTAATTTTGTAACCCTGCTATTATCATTATGCCTAATTTAACCTGAATTTTCAAATTATTGTTCATATTGTAACCATGCTATCATTTGTATTCTCTCTGTAACCTTCTGTACCTGACTGTCTGATACTGTACTGTATCCCAGGTTGCACCTGAAAAAGGGAACTTTGGGGCTCAGTGGGCCTACCCGGTCATCAAAATTCAATAAATAAACAAATAAATGCACTGCTGAAAAAATCTTGTGTGTGTCCTAAGTCTTCCTGAAATCATGTTCTTATGAATTGCTTGCTCATCTCAGCTGCTTTTTAAGAGTGCATACCACAAAATGTTTTATTTACAACTAAATATGAGTTAACTAATCGGGTACATTTGTTTCTATATTGATATGTGACGGCGTGATATTCAGCATTATCAAACTAGCTTCAACACCCCTTGTTCTCATCACCTTACTAAGTTTCCAGTCAAAAATCATATCAAGAAGGCAAAACAAAAATAAAATCACCCTGCCAACATTAACTTTAGAATCAACACTGTGCTAAACAAATGGTATAGACAATACACTTAAATAGGTCTGCACCGACTGTATCAAATTCATACAAGTTCACCAGTTCATAAGTCCACTGTGCAGATTTAGCAATTGTTATTATGCTGTTATACTGTTGTTTTACAACATTCCCTTTTATTAAGTTCAGTTCCAGCCTTTGTCTCTTTTAGCTTTCATTTGATTTTTCCACTGCTCTCCATTCTGTCACTCTGCTGCTTGACTGTAATTCTCCTGCTCCACTTTTCACACTCCATACTCTTTTTCAATGCTCCCTTTTTCTTCTACCCTGCTCATCCACATTCTCCAGCTTTTGCCTGAACAACTGCTCTGTCTGATGCTCCATGCAGTGCTCTGCCTTGTCCCACTTAACTCTGTTGGATCCCATTAATTCTGTCATTTTTTTTTTCTGTAACTGTATAACAGATAAAAAAGAAACACACTTCTGGGGGCTAATGTGTCACTGAATTTGATATAAAAAACTAACATCTGCTATCCACTTGAATAAGGCAACAATGGCATACCATTTCCAACACAATCTTCACCTAATCATTGACATCATTGAATGGCAGCAGTCCATACCCTTTTAGCTATAACATAGAGCAATAGTTCTTAGAGTTTGTCACAGTGAGCCTCCCCAAATCCATGGAAAAGATTTTGAGCCTCCCCCAGAAACTGAAATAATCTTGGGCCTCCCCAATGGAAAATAACATACTGTACTTTGTGCAGTACACCATGAATAAATTTAAGCCCCTTTGAGTACTTTGGTCACATTCAGCTCTTTGTCTTATACTGACGTGGGACCTTTGAAAAATAGCTCCTGTGCTCAAAAGTGTTATTTGAATAACAAATAAATAAAATAAACAAATATTATTATTCAGCTTATTGTAAGACCCCCCCCCATAGGCCAGCCTACTTGGTCCGCTATTTTCATTCTTGAACCATTGTTACCCCTTGTTGCAGTACCTTCAAGGGTCAGACTGCTTTCTCTGTTTCCTCTCTATATGAAATAACCTTCCTACATACTTTGCCTCTCCCCATCCTTCCCTGCTCCTAACCAACTTCTCTGGGATTACTTTGCTTCTTCCTGCTGTTGCTCTTAGCACTTCTATGCTCAACCCTTGCATTTGGGCTGTTCTGCCATCAGTCTACAAATTTGATCAGTTACCACCACTCATTATTTATTGTTCATATCTGTTTGCACTATTGTTCTTTGTGTATTTCTTGATTGTTTTGAAGTTACCTTTTGAAATGTGATCACTCCCTACCCTTCCCCGGGTACACCTGAAATGTGCTGTGGCTCATTCACCTTGTCACCTATTAGTAAATAAATATATAACATTCGCCTACTGTTATCCTGTTTCAGTTTGCGTCATCTCTTCATACAAAATATGTAAAACTCAAAATTTAAATACAGTACTTTCTCAGACCTGCTTGAGCCTCCCCTGGAACAGGTTGGGGCCTCCCAAGGGAGGCTGGCCTCACCATTTGAGAACCCCTGACATAGAGAATACTGGTCGGGCAAAATGTGCCCGACCAGCCTGAGTTATCACCTCAGGGTTCTGATTCTGTGTGTTCAACTAATAGAATCAGAACCCCTCAGTGGCAGCACAGACTGGGTGTGCATATTTGCCCAGCTAGTATTCTCTATGTTATAGTTAAAAGGGTATTGATTTCTATTGCCAGGTATCAAACTGTGGGGATGGTAGAGAGTGCTGAATTTTTGAATTCTCATTCTGCCAAAATACAATGAAAGTTTGGAAATTCTGCCAATTTCAGCTGAATTCCTTGGGGAGTAGAATTCCAAAATTCAAAAGCTGTTGTCATTTTCCTTTAAAGTGCAGATTAGTAATTCCAAGTTTACATAAACTAGTAGTAAGGGTTGTCTTTTACATAAACTGGGAATTAGTTTCCTTCAAACTGCAGAAACCAAATTCATGGTTTAAGTATAGTGTGTAAAACTAATCGGTAGTTTAAATTAAAACACTTTCAGAAACCCTGCTTAATTTTCCAGAAAATAATAAATTGCATTTGGGGTTCTGCAGTGGAGAACTGCATTCCACACGGCTCTAAGTGATATGAGAAAAGCATGGCACTATGTCTCATATCTTTAATTTTTTTAAAGTTGTTTTTCTACCCATTAATGTTCAAAAGTTAGCATTAAGAAGGGAATTATCCTTAGAACAAGTTTGGGAAAGACCTTTTATGAATACATTATACGTATACAGTTTCCATTTATTGATATTTTTAAATATCTTTGAACATTATTAGCATGTTTACAAATAATGTGGTCGAATCACCCAGCCTAATGGTACATGTAGGTGGTGTACTGCACTGCAAGCATGGGGAAGGCTATGGATTCAGTCCTTATCCTAATTGCTCCACCCTGGGCTGAGTGCTCCAGTGCATTATGTGTAGGTATTGTGCATTGACAAAGGGTGGGAGCAGGGCAACTCACTGCACATGCACCTACTAAAGAGGCAGCAGTGGTGACATTGATTTTGTTGGTGACCACATGATGACAGCCAGAAACACTCATAGGATTTTTAGTTATTTATTTATTTAAAAGTTGTTAACCATGAAAGGCACACTGAGCCTAGTCTTGTTTCCAGGTGCATCCCGAGGGTTTATACACAACTACAGGTTATAGAGACACAGAAGACACATATCCAGCTAAAAGAAAGAAATACAGATTTCAGTACAATTGAACCAGAGGGGTACAGTGACAAAAATAAGTTCAGGAATGTACAACAGCATCAATTTTTTACAATGCAATACAACATGTACCTGATAAGTACTATACAATACTGAGAAATTGTAATTGCCTGACTACGTACAGAGAGATGAATAGAGTGGGTCACCATAGGATGGTACCACAGAGAACCATATTCTTATTCTGAGTTACTCCCATTGCATTAAAACTGAATGCCAGCATCCAGGCTCTGTGGCCACAAACTACAGCAGCCCTTCAGTTTGTGAAGTTTCAGTTGTTGGGAACTAATCATGAGGTTCAAACTACAGAGGAACCTGAATGATGGAGAAAGTCTGATTCTGCAGATGTGCTGGTAAGGAAGTCAATGTGGGGGGGGGGGGGAGCAGCAGATCACCAGACGGAGATACTGTATCCTGAGGAGAGCAAGGGCAGGCTACAAATAAGGATAAATTATAACAAACAAAACACAATGACAAGATATGTCAACATGACTCCAAGGTTTCATTTTAAAACAAATTACATTTCTATATTTACTGCTCCAAATTTAGCATTAGTATAAGAAATAATAAAATCTTTAAAAAAGTTCTAATAGTGGAATAATTTGGACAATAATCAATATTATGAACATACAAACATTGGCCAGAGAAAAAGGCCTATCCAGTCTGCTCTATTTTGCAAATCCCTCAGTACTGTAGGTCTTTAGCTGAGCACAAAACAAGTTTGGATTTAGAACGCAAGTAAGAAGTGGTTTGTCAGATATACAGTATGTCTTCTTCATTCAGGTGTGTCCCCTGACTCAAGGGCAGTACTAGCAGTCTGATAAAACATAACGTAAGAGCCCTAAGATTAAATGATTGACACTGACACATCATAGAGGCGCAAACGTCAAGATGCTCAGATTTGCATTTCCTGGTATTATGCCTAGCTGCTGTGTGATTTGAATTGTGTAAACAGTGGTATCGGCTTTTTAAAACAGCATTACAGTCTTCCAGCAGTGACGAGCAATCCAATCTGTAGGTGGCCACCAACACATAACACACTGGCTGCAGAACTGCTATCATACTGTAATGCAACATGACAAAACACACAGCCCTGGTTCACATTTAATTTTAACAGTAACAGCACAGAATACTCTGAGTTGCAGTATAACAAGAGTGGCCAGCCTTTTGCACATCCCAGATGTGTACTTGGAACCCACTAATCCTAATGCCCCCTGCTTCATGTTGAATAAGACTGCTGGTACTATAATTGGAGTTAGAACACAGTGTGATGCCCCCCCCCCAAAATAAATGAAATAAAATTATGAGCTGTGCACCGGAAAACCATACCCTGAGTTCAAACTGAGTTAACCACATAATTTAATGAACAACACTCACCGGGGATGAATGTTCTTAAGGGTTTCCACAAAATTGGTTAGGGGAAAATCCTTCCAAAATGAGTGCCTTGAACTTCAGAACTTTTGTAAATAAATTGAGCCTGTAATCACCATTCAGAATTCTGTTTTAGCTGTTTCAGACTGCAGGGACATGACATGGTGCACTGTGGCCTATATGTTATATACAATTTTAGGATACATTGATACATTGAATAAAGGGTGATGAGTTCATGTCCTTAGCATATCAGCAAGTACTTTCCTTATTTTAACTGTTTAATTCAGGCAGTACCCTGCCTCAACCATTCAGGTAATATGAACATACGAACATATGAAATTTGCCAGCAGATAAAGGCTTAGAGGTTTATCAAGTCTGCTCGAATGTGCAGCTAGCACCCCTTATTCTGCAGCTGCACCTCCATTCCACCCTTCCCCTTCATTGACCCTCCCCCTTGTCCTGTCCATCCCCTTTTGAAGTAGTCCACTCTTCTTCTGGATACCACTTCTGCAGGTAACACATTCCACCCAGCCACCACCCTCTCTGTAAAAAAGTGTCTCCTCATCTCCCTCCTGAACCTTCCTCCCTCCAGTCTCATATCATGGCCCCTGGTGTCCCTCCCCTCCCTTACTTGGAACAGCCCCTCTGTACCTGTCTTGTTTATTCCTTTCATGTACTTAAAGGTTTCAATCATGTCCCCCCCGTCCCTCCTCTCCTCCAGTGAGTGCATGTTCAACTCCCTCAGCCTCCTCTCGTTTGATAAGTCCCCCAGCCCCTTGATCATCTTTGTCACCCTACGCTGCACCCCCTTCAGTAACTTAATGTCCCTCTTCAGATACGGGCGCCAGTACTGCATGCTGTTCTCCAGGTGCGGTCTAACTAATGACCTATACAGTGGCAGAATCACCTCCTCCCTTCTCGAGGATATACCCCTTGTAATACAACCCAGCATTTGGTTGGCCTTTGCAGCTGCCCTCCTACATTGTGCTGAGTTGTTTATTGACCCTGTAATGAGCACCCCCAGATCCTTCTCCTCCTCTGTCTGGGCTAGCTCCACTCCCCCCAGCTGGTAACTCCTCCTTGGGTTCTTCATCCCAAAATGCAGCACCTTGCACTTTTTGGCATTAAACCCCAGTTGCCAGGTGTCTGACCAAGTTTCAAGCTTTGCCAGATCATCCTGCAACCCCTGCCATCCCCCTAGGTCATCCACCACTGCTCCTACCTTGGTATCATCAGCAAACAGACTGATCTTTCTCTTGATGTCCAATGATATGTCTGCAATGAATATCCCAAGCAACACTGGTCCCAACACCAAGCCCTGTGGAACACCACTCATCACTACCCTTGGGTGTGAGAGCTCCCACCCACCACCCTCTGTTGCCTTCCCTGAAGTCAGTTCCCTACCCATCTCACCAGCATTGCACCTGCCCCTGTGCCTACTAACTTACTTCCCAGCCTTCCTTGTGGCACTGAGTTGAATGCCTTACTGAAGTCCAGATACAGGACATCCACTGAATGGTCCCTATCCAGTTGCCTAGTTACCCAATTATAGAACTCCACCAGATTGGTTTGGCAGGATCTGCCCCTTATGAAGCCATGCTGTCTGCTGTCCTGTAGTCCTAAGGCCTCTAGGAGGGCCACCAGCCTTTCCTTCAGGATAGTCTCAATTAGCTTACCCACGATGGATGTGAGGCTCACTGATCTGTAGTTTCCCAGTTCATCCTTGGGGCCACTCTTGTGGAGGGGCACCACCTGAGCCATCCTCCAGTCCTGAGGTACACACCCCGAATGTAGTGAGGCATTAAATAGGTCTGCCAAATGTCCTGCAAGGACCTCTGCCAGCTCCTTCAGTACCCTGGGGTGGATGCCATCTGGGCCTGGCGCCTTATCCACCCTCAGTGCCTTCAAACCCTCCCAAACTCTGCCCTCCATGATTTCCCCATCTGTCATCCCCTCCACCACCGCTTCTGCCATTTCTCCCCCATTGGGTGTCACCCCCCTCTTCTCTTTAGTAAATACTGAGCAGAAGTACTCATTTAGTGCTTCTGCCTTATCGCACCCTGCTTCCACCCACCCCCTCCTTCCCAATCCTTACTATATGGTCCTTACAGCTCCTTTTCTCCCTGATGTACCTAAAGAAGTCCTTTTCCCCCCCTTCTTAATGCTTTGTGCCAGCCTGAGTTCCGTAGATGATTTAGCTCCCCTTACTGCCCTTGTCACCTCCTTCGATTCTGTCAAGTACTCCTCCCTGTCCTCCCCTCTCCCTGTTTTCCTGTACTTCCTAAAGGCAGCTCTTTTCCTCCTTCCCTTTTCCATGACCTCCTTGCTCAACCAGCTCAGTTTCTTAGCCCTAGCCTTCTTGCTCTGGGCCTTGCAGCAGGTTTTGGTTGCCTCCACTATCCCCAGCTTTATGAGCTCCCACCTCTGGTTAGTGTCCATACTAGATTGAATTTTGGCCAGGTACCTTTTTACCACTTCCCCCATCCTCCCACAGTCAGCCCTCCTGAAGTCCAGCACTCTTGTGCCAGATTCCACTCCTTCCTTGCCCATATCCAATGTGAGCCATACTGAGTGGTGATCACTCCCTGACAGAGGCTCCTCCACTGTAAGTTCTCTCACAAAGTCCCCATTTGCCAGCACAAGGTCAAGGGTATTCCCTAACCTGGTTGGTTCACTGACCATTTGCAGCAGGAAGCTGTACTGGAAGGCATCCAGCAGTACCTGCTCCCTTCTGTTCCTGGTTGTTGGGGTACTCCAGTCCACTCCTGTCGTGTTGAAGTCCCCCACAATCACCACACTACCCTTCTCGCAGGTCCTCCTGATCTGTCCCACTAGTTCTCTGTCTAATTCCTCCATTTGAGATGGCAGCCTGTACACCACTCCCATTCTAAGAATCCTATTCTTGGAATCCTGGATTTGCATCCAAATTGACTCTGTACTACTCTACTCCCCTTCCTCCCTTACACACGTCAGTCCTTCATTCACATATAGTGCCACACTCCCTACTTTCCCAATCACTCTATCCCTACGAAATAACCTGTACCCTGGTACAGACAGGTCCCAGTCATTGTATTGGGTGGCACATGTTTCTGTAATGGCTGCAATGTCCACCTCTCCCTCTGCCATGAGCACCTGTAACTCTGCAGTTTTCCTCCCAAGGCTTCTAGCATTAAGAGTAACCACCTTCCACCCTTTTCCCCCCTCCCATCCTGCCCTCCTTTACTAACATTGCCAATAGTACTTGCCATTTGTCCTTTGTCACTGTTATGGGGGGTAAGCTCATATGGTTTTCCAACCTGTGGTCTCTGCATGTCTCTTGCCCAATTGCCACCACCTGCTCCTAGTTTAAATTTCCTACTTTCTCTATGTACTCCTCCATCCTCTGTTTCAACACTTTCTTTCCCTCCTCACTCAAGTGTAGTCTGTCCTTGGCATAGAGACTACTGTCCTCCCAGGTCCCTCCCACCCCCAACAGCCCATACTCTTTAGCACAACACCAGGTTCTTAGCCATCCATTAAATTCATCTATTCTCAGCCTTCTTGTTGTGCTTGCTTTTGGCACTGGAAGTATCTCTGAAAAAGTTTCTGATCTTCCTGCCCCCTCACATAATTGTCCTAGTTCCTCAAACCTCCTCTGGACTATATCTACTGTCTTGTCAGCCAGGTCATTTGTCCCAAGATGTATAATTAAATGAGGCTTGTCCCTACCCCTTCTAGAATATTCCAGAACAGATTGTCCCACCCTTTCCACTGTCATTCCTGGCATGGCCTCCACCCAAATGCGACTATGCCTCTCCCCCTTGCTACCCCACCTGACTCCTCTTAGTATTGAGTCCCCCAGAACTAAGATTCCACCACTCTTACTCCCTGCTTGCTTCCATTCATCTCTCTCTCTCTCATTTCTGGCTCCTCTTCTTCCTCCTGCACATTATTCCCCCTTTTGCCCCTGTTGCAATTCTCCCAGCAGAACTTTCCCCAGCTCCGGTTTGGTCCAGGCATTTATCAGTTACTCCTCTAATTTCATCATTTCCCTCCTCCACCTTCTTCCTCTCTAGCAGTGCAAAACTATTTTCTGAAGATTCTTCGCAAATGCCCGCTCCCTCTCTCTTCATAGTAACCTGTTCTCTCCTTTCCACTCCATGACTTTTGCCACTTCTTCACCTCCCCTCACAAGTCCCTATCTCCTCCTTCCATTTGTCTTTTGTCTCTGACCTGGTTTCCCCGGCAATCATTCTTCCTGGCCTGGGCCCCCTTGTCCCTGCTTCCCTTCTTCTGACCCTCTCCTCGCCACTGTTGGCTTAAATCACCCTCCCTCATCTCCCGTTCTTCCTCCTTCCAGTATTGGGCTAAACCCACCCCCAGTCTGCCTTGCCTGTCTTAGTTCCTCCTGCAGACCCTCAATCTCCTTTCTAAGTTTCTCTGTAAGTAACCCCATCCCCTATATTGTTGCTTATTTTTAAATGCCTACCCTTCATAACTATGCATCAAGAAGTTGGCCCACCCACCATAGTATCCATTTGCCCCACATCTTTGGGATCTGACCTTGTGTAATGGGGGGGGGGGCTAAATTAGACTTGAGAAAGTGAGTGACTATAAAACAGAGGCATTTATCATATCTTAGCCCCCTTTATTGTAGGGCAGATGTAGGATATTGGGCTTTAATTGCAGCCAGGACTTAGTCTGCTTTCCCAGGTCATCTGGAAAAATAGTCTATACAACTTGGTTTCTACTACTATTGGAGACAAATATATCATAATTAGTTAGTAATGCAAATAAGGGTAATAAGAAGGGAATGCCGTACGTTTGGGATATGCCCTCCTTCAGATGAGAGCTTAATTAAACCAAGGTCCCATCTGCCTGTTCTGGTGGTTGTTCAGCTGGAGTCTAAAGATCCCAAGGCACTTTTTGAAAAGTGTAAGACAATTTCTCCAGTGTCCTGGCTGTATTTCCCCCTTTCACTAAAATACCACAGACATTTATTTTATTATATTTTTATTTTATTGAAATCTAGGATTACAAATACCTTTGAGCAGGAACTGCTCATTTACAAAGGTTCCACATCAAAGGAATGGGGGGTATACATACATACAAAGGTCAACATAATAATGCATAGTTACACAATAAAAAGAAATAAGAGACTGAGGCTTAGGAAATTCCAGTAATTCAAAATGTGCCAAATGTTAGGTAGCATGACATACCAGCCAAGGGCAATCTTGAAAATAAGCACTGCAGGTGAGAGGCAAGGGGGTATGCAGGCAGGAAGGCCATTGTCGGAGGGTAGAGGGTGAGGATAAGAGCTCTAAAGGGGAGGGAGGGGAGGGGTAAAAGTCAGGAAATGCCCGGGGGAGCAAAGGGAGAGGGGGCAAGGGGGTAGGCAGGTAGAAGTGGGCAAGTCGGGGAGAGGTAGCTGTCAAGACTGCAGTGGAGGGCAGTGAACGGTGGGCCCCTGATTAGGTGAGGCAGTCACAACAACTAGTTGAAATGAGATGAAGTCAGAGTTGTCTCTTAAAAGAGCCAAGAGCAGCAGCAGTAAGAGTTTCTTTGTTGAGAGTATTGTACCACTGTGGTGCTCTGTGGGCAAAGGTCCTCTGGCCCATGGTAGTCTGGCATCTGGGGATGAGGAAGGTTAGTTGTTGTGAACTTCTAGTTCTCTGAGTGCTGTGGTGGTCAATGAGGAGCTTTTCAATGCCCGGGGGCATGACCCCGAGGAGGACTTTTTTGGCTAAGATGCAGGTTTGATACTGTATCCAGCTGATGAGAGGAAGCCATCCTGCCCGAGTGTACAGGTCACAAGCATGTGTAAGTCGGTCAGCCCCAGTTAGCAGCCTGCATGCTTTGTTGAGTACAACTGTAATTCTGCGGAGGGCAGAGGCAGAGGCAGAGCCATAAATTGCTAGCCCATAATTGATGATGGAGGTGACAGAGCTGTTGATAGCCAACCGGAGAGTGTCAGGAGTCATGCAGTGTTTGTGCCTGTAGAGCAGGCCTATATGGATGTTGGTGGCCTTGGCGACAGAATCTATGTGCCAATGGTAGGACAGTGAGCTGTCCAATGTGACACCTAGGTACAGCATTTAAAATCAGGAACGTGTTCAAGTAAGGTCCCTGTTTGGTTTAGGATGGTGAGGTCATGGGATTTGTACTTGCTCCTGGCATTGTAGAAGGTCATAACTTTTGTTTTGCTGTAGTTCATGACCAGTTTGTGTGACTTGAACCATTCTTCGATGCGCATGAATTCAAGCTGTAATTGTTTCTAGAAGAGCTCTGTGTTTTGGTGATTGGTGAACATGACTGCGTCGTCGGTGTAGAGCAGTAATTTCTGGTGGCAGACACTGGGAAGGTTGTTGAGGAAGAGGCTGAAGAGTAGTGGCCCCAGGATGGACCCCTGTGGGACCCCTAAAAGGACTGGCTTTTCTTCCGAGGTGACACCGGCAATCCTAACCCACTGGACCCTCTCCCAAGGTAGCTTGAAACCAGAGCAGTGCTCATTGGAGAGCCCAGTAGCTTGATAATTGCTTGGAGTAGGGTGGGTTCACAGTATCAAAGGCTTTCATAAGGTTGATGAATACTGCCCCTACACAGTTTCCTTGATCGAGTGTGGTATGGATGAAGCCCATGAATTCTAATAGTTCAGTGGTGGTACTGTGCCCTTTTCGGAAACCATATTGCTCAGGACACTGGATGTCGTATTTTTCCAGGTACTTAACTAATTGGTCTGACATCTTAACCTACCTGTTTTAATTTCAGTTGATTTGCATCCATGCCCCCCCCAACACACACATACCTGGGATGGCTGAAAATATAGTATAGCCCTCCTTTCCCTGTCAACAGAACACTAATTGGGCAGGATATTTAAAGCAGTTGCGCATGGCACAACTGAGTTGCACCAGTGCAAGTGTGGAAATGCTCCAAGGAGCCATATTCAGTGGGAGCCAATGTGCAGCACAAATACCATTGCACCAATGCACAACTATAATGAAGGCAGGCGCAACTGCAGGGGGTGTGCCCATGAATATCCAGTGCAGTACGCTAATCAACCGTGGAACCATGGCGCATGTGTGGAGCAAAACCAAGATGCCGAAACAGACCTGATCCTAACATACCGAGGCTCAAGCACACAGACAGCACTCTAGCCCAGGTGAGAGAAAGAGGGAAGAGAGAGAGAGAGAGAAACAGAAAGAAAGAAAGAAAGAAAGAAAGAAAGAAAGAGAGACAGAGGCAGCCACAGAAGGAGAGTGACAGAAGTGGCAGTGGAAAGGGTGAAGGGGCAGATTGAGTTAGAGGGACAGGCAGACACAGTGCCAGGCAGTGCACCAGGGTGCCACACATCCTGCAGCAGCCAACTGCTCAGGGGGAAACGAGACAGCAGGAGCCATGAACAGTGTGCCATACATGATGGAGGCCATAATGTTGGATGTGAGGGGGCAGGCGGAACAGCAATGAGGCCGAGGAAGAGCCCGTCCATGGTATGCCCAACACAGGTGGTACCATGCCCACACCACCTTTGAGAACTTCTCTGACATGGAGATAATGGGCTGGTACCACTGAATAGGGCCATTCTGAGGCAGCTCTGTGAGCTTTGTAGTGAGGAGATGCAGGCACCCACAAGATAGACCCATGCAATATCTGTGAAGATGAAAGTCACAGCAGTCATGTGCCTGCTCACCACGGGCACCTTCCAGAGACCAACAGGGGAGACCACAGGCATAACCCAGTCAGCTACATCATGCCTCCTCAGACAATTCCTCAATGCCCTACTGCCACGTGCTTTGAATACATCTATTTCCCCAGCACACAGGTGGAGCGTACAGCAGCCATGCAGGACTTCAACAGGGTAGCACGTATGCCTGGCATGCTTAGGGCCATTGGCTGCACCCATGTGGGCATCCACATGCCACCTGGCCCCAAGGGGCTATCATATATCAATAGGAAGGGGAGCCTGAGTATCAACTGCCAGGTGGTGTGTGATGCCATGGAGCGCATCGCCAATGTCTGTGCCACACACCCTGAGAGGTCACATGATGTATTCATATGGCACAGCTCCATGCTGTGACACAGATTTGAACATGGGGACATCACCACAGGCCACCTAGTGGGTGAGTATGGGATGAGCAAGGGGTGATGGGAAGGGCAGGCCATGGAGCAGGGGAGGGCAGGGTGGGCAAGCAGGCAAGGGGCACAGCAAGAGAAGGCAGAGAGCTAACTATATCACCATACACACAGGTGACAGCGCCTAGCCACATGGCTGCTCACCCCCTATCAGAGCACATCATCCCCAACCAAAGAACGCTACAACGAGGCACAAGACAGCATGCGGAACATCATTGAGCATGGATTTAGAATGCTGAAAGCACATTTCCATTGTCTAGACAGGTCTGGCGGTTCCCTACAGTACAGAAAATCAAAAACCTGTGGCCTATTCCTGGCCTGCTGCATACTGCACAACATGGCCATTGACTGTGGGATAGCTGTCGAGGCTGATGAGGGTGACAGTAGTGGGGACGATGAAGGCAATGTGCCAGAGGGAGATGGACATCCCCCACCCTGTGTGGAGGGATCCACGGCTGATGAGGCAGGCCCGACAGCACAGCGACACCATCGCACAGGAGAACTATGGTGCACGCAGGTAGGTGATGCTAAACCCATGCATGAGCCACACACACAGGTACAGCACACATGCAGGAGTGTGCATGGCAATAGGCATGCACACACAGAGGTGTGGTGCAGGGTCAGGGGAGTCAGTGGCACACTATCACACACAACTGCACAGAGCAGCTCACAGCAACGCACACACACACACACACCCACACCCACACGCCCAGACATTGGCATGTGGTGAGGATCAGATGCATAGCACTGGTGCACAGGTGCAACTGGTACAGATTTGCCCTCATCACGTCCATGACACATGGTCCAGTGGCTGGGAAAGCACGCACACAGGCAGCGTGCAGCACAACACTAAGGCACCACACCAGTGGTATGCACATGCCACCCATGCATGCACAGATCAGCAGCAGCTGACTGTGGTCAGAGCAGGCCACACATCAGGGCTGCTGCACAGGACCCTGGCCACCATGGCCACGGGGGCAGCTGGGCCAGGGAGCAGATCAGCAGCCACAGGCTACTCAACAGCCACAGGGGGTGTTTGCAACAGCTTCCCAGGGGTTGACTCATGGGACCATGACTGGGTCCACATGGGGGGGTGTAGTTGCCCAAACAGGCTTGCCACAGGTGTGCCTGATATGCCAACATCAGAGCCCAGTGTTGACAGTGTGGTTGTCACCTGACTCCGGGATCATGGGGTGGACAATGCACTGCGCGGTGTCCATGGTGGCCGTCCACACCCTGTGGCAGCCAGCAACATGAAGCCATGCATGACTGCCTGTGCAATGCAATCCATGCATGCAGTCATGGCCTCCTGCATGCACTGCATCCCCTTGAGGAGTTGAACAATGCCCATCTCACACTGCTCAGCCAGCTGGCACACCTCCATGTGCAGTGCACACAGCCCAGTGGCAACCTGCACACCTGTTACTCAATGGAGGCCCTGAGCAAACGGGTATGCTCTGCCATTGGGTCGACATCCCGGGGATTCTGGGCAGTACGCTGACCCTCCTTTGGTGACCAGCCATGCTGCACAGCCCCCTTCTCTGGTGGACACTGCACAGTGGGGTCCACTTGGGGTATGTCCCCCTAGCTGGCGCCCTGGTAGTGGATCCTGCATCCAGCTGTCCTGTGGCACCAGCAGCCTGCAGCAGTTGCCCATCTGGCTGCTGAACATTGCCCAGTACCTGCACAGCTGCACCACCACCACCACCACATGGCACAGCTGTGGCAGTGCACACAGTGGCACCCACAGTGGCGGCAGGCAGCTGTTCCCCCACTGTCAGGTTGCTGGACATGCTGCCTGTGCCTGGTATTGGTTTCTCCTCCACAACACCACCCATGCTGTCCAAGATTGTGGTGAGGTCATCATCGGTTTCGGACCCCGACCTGATCTGTGTCTCCATGTACAGGACACTGAGACTGGCATCATGTAGGAACACATCCAGGGTCTCATCCAACCCCATGCCCAGGACATCCGGCTGGACAGTGGTGGTGTGCTGTGGCCTCCCAGGCCCCCGAATACCCATGGAGGTGGATGGCTGGTCATCCAGGAATATTTCTGCCTCCACGGCTGCTGCCAGTGCCCCATCCTCTGCTCGCAGGCATGCCGGTGCTGGAAGATAAAACAGGTGTGTCAGTGAAGCAATGGCCACACATCCCCCCTCCCACTATGCCACAGCATGCTGTTCATTGCCACCATATGTATCATGCAGGGATGGGCTGTCACCTGTCTGGAATCCACCGATAGGCACACTCTCCACGGTGCTGCAGTGCAAGTTGGCTGCCACCAGCTCCTCCTGGGCCATGAGCTGTGGCACATCTGCAGGCCCTCCCCCCAGTGGCATTCTGGGCTGCACGGATGGCTGCCACCTTCTCCTTGACCCGCCTCTTGTCAGTGCCCACCTTCTTGCAGCACTCCTGCACTGACCGCTGGTGGCTGCCCTGCTGGTTGATGCATTCTGCCATCTCCACCCAGGCCCCAGCCCTGGCCTGTGTTGTGCCCATGGCACCGCTCAAGAGTGGCTCCCTGTTATGGTAGGCCTCAAACAGGGCCTCTGTCTCTGCTTTTGTGAAGTTGGGCCTGCGCTTGCAAACAGGCCCATGCTCCCCAACCTCCTCAGGTTCCAACATGTCACTTCCTGTGGAAATGGACAGCACAGTGTGTCTGTGACAGCAATACCCATTGCCATCCCCCTTGCTATGTCCTCTATGCTCAGTGTGCTCCAGCAGCATGCACAACTTACCTCACAAGGATGCAATACTGGTCCATGTCCTGTGCTGTTCCGTGGTGCTTTTATGGTGATTCATATGCAAATGAGCTTTGACCCAATGGTAATGATATGGTAATGCACCTATTGCACCATGCATTGGCTGATGAGCTCATTAGCATGTGGCTGCTGAAGAGCGTGTATTTGCGCCATGCACAATGAGATTGCTCCGGAGCAAGTCATATGATTTTTCTGGAGCATGACGTGGTGCAATGCACACGCATGCATGGTGCACATTGGCACTGTGTGCAGGCACCATGTGGTACGCTGCTGCCTATTGCACATCGAGTGCAAATTGTGCAATAGCAGCCATGGCACACAGTGCGCCATGGCTGCTATTGCACAGTTGCTGCACAGTGCGCAGCCATGCTCTGACCCCTGCAGTGACCTCTGACCCTAGATGACTATACACACGTGGCCCTGCCCATCCACGTCCATGCCGTGCATCTCCACCATTGAGCAATAAGCAGACACAGGACATATTCCCTCGGCCGGCATATCTGGTGCATGCTGTGGCCACATGCAGCTATGCCTGCCATTTTGCTCCATGGCTCAAGACAGGGACATGGTGCAGTGCAGGTCTCGTTGGGTGAGTAACTGGATGCAAGTGGAGCTGGCCAGCCTCGTGGCCTGTGTCCAGCCCCACTCACCCCAGCTGTTCAGCCAGGTGCCACTACAGCAGCCCTGTGTGGCTGTGTGGCAAGATATTGCTGCCATACTTTTGCAGTGAACTGGGGTAGCCAGAACTGGTGAGCAGTATCGGCACCATTATGCGGACCTGCTGTGGAGGGACTCAGGTCACCACCAATGGCTGGAGGTGCGTGTCAGGCATGGGCATGTGCCACAGCCAGGTGAGTAGGCCCAGAATGCATGTGTGCCAAGGTGCTGTGCTGTAGTGTCAGCTGGGCTGCCTGGTGTGTCCTGCAGGGCAGTGCACTGTCATTGTGCGCATCATGGGGCTGCATCACCCACCACCGCTTGTGATGACATGCCGCCTTGTGGACCGTGCCAAGCAGGGGCCCACGCTGTGCGGGGGGGAGCTGCTGTGGTTGTGTACTGATGTGTTCCTGTCTATGCTCTATTTCTAGACCCTGAGAATTTCCAGAGAGCAGCAGCGGTGGCGGCCGCAGTGGGACAGCAGGCTGCAGCAGCACCCAGAGGTGGTGCTGGAGCAGCCCCAGCACCAGCGGGGCCACGGAGAGCAGGTAGGCACTGTCATGGTCCTTCACACCTGTATTGGGAGTTAGCAGTGGCATGGGTGTGGGCATGGCCACCTGTGCCATGTGCCATGGCAGCTGTGTGTGTTGCACAAGGCGTGCTGCCCACCACTGTGGCACATCCATTGCATTCATGTGCCAGCTGTTGGTGGGGTGAGTGTGCCCCTGGCTGCCACTTTAAATGCTGTGGTGCTGCATGGGCACTGTGCCATGTGACTGGCATTGCGCAGTTGGGTGGCTACTGTGTGACAGGGACCACCATTGTGCACTGTTGTGGTATGCCACATTGCTGGCAGTTGTTGGCCCATCACCCTGTGGGTGGCCTGTTCAGGCCCTCTAGGGGTGTGTGATCCCACTGCCCAATGTGTGCAGTGGTTGGGCATGGTTCGTTGGGACACTGCACTGATCACCAGTCCTATTTCTTCTCCTAGGTGTCCGGAAGTGGAGGAGAATGCCCCTGTACAGCAGGCTTTTGTGGCAGATAATTCTCATTGCATCAACCACTATGGAAGCGGTGCTCCAGATACACTGGCAGGTATTGGGAGGTGGGCGCCCTGGATGATGAGGGGTGGCATGGCGTGGTCACTCCTAATGTGCACCCTACCTTCTCCTGTTTCCTCTGCTGTACCTCTCCCTACAATCCCCCTTCCCACTGGACAGTTCCTGTTCCCTGTGCCCATCCCTCACATTCCTACACCTTCCCTCCCCCATTGTACTGTACATAGTTTGCTGTTCTTTTCTCTATTACAATATTTTCCTTACCTGCCTGTATCAGTGTCTGCTTTGCAGGTGGTATGCAGCACCATGCTGCAGTGGCCCAGTGCCTGTCCATGTGGTGGGCATGTGTCAGGGTGCATGTTGTGCTTCTGTGGTTCCCTGTTCTGTGCCGTGGTGTGTCCCACTGTGGTGGTGTCCATCCCCTTGGTCAGTGGGCATGTACTGGGGGTGCCCATGGGAAGGCTGTCAAGGGCATGTTGTGGGTGTGTGTGATTGGCTGCGTAGTCCTGGGTGTGTCCTGCTCTCATCTGGCTGTGTTGGGAGGCACGCCATGCAGTCTGTGGAGAGTCCACTTGGCGGCACTTTTTTGGCCATTGGCACTTCCTGTTGCCTCCCTTCAGTGCCACTGTTGTGATCTGGGGCAGGAGAGTCAGTGTCTGTTCGCACCCTGCTGTGCTCAGCTGGTGGTGGCCTCCGGTGGCATGCCACTGTGCCTCCCTGGTTCTGTCCCTGGGTCACTTCTCTGTGCCATGCCCACCCCCCATCACTCTGCTGCTGTGGCGCAACTGTGTGTGTGTGTGTGTGTGCCATGGTGCATCTCTACTTGTGCCATGGTGCACTTTTCCTTTGCGCCATGGTGTATTCCCAGTTGTGCCATGGCGCAACTGTGCCATATTCAGCTAGGTTGCGCTGGCACACTATGGCATGCGCAATCTCTGAATATCGCTCCTGTTGCGCCCGTGTGCATTGGATTTGCACTGCACTGGACTTGCACTGGGCTTTGGTACATTTCTGAATATCCGGCCCTAATTAAATAAACCAAGTATAACCTTTAAATAGAACATACATCATGAAATTTTATTCTGAATTTTAAAAGAAATATACGTTTTTGGTGTTGTCTATTATTAGTGAATCGAAATGTGTTTTTTCTTTTTTTTTACTGAGGTACTATTCTCTGTCTTCTCTGATTGTCTCAAACCCTCATGCTGATGCACTGACCCCCTTTCCCCCAACACATAAATATCTCCTAATCTTGCCCTTTCAGGAAATAAAAGCTCACATTTTACCCACTGAACAATATGGGCAAGCTCAATGGTACTGTGCAGATCAAGGTTTCATAGGGACATTTGTGATATTTACACATTTTGGTCCCCATTGTTAGTGCTGACACCACCCTAGGAGATATTTGGAAGTCCTTGTATAAATGACCCACTGGTTGGCTACCAACAATCATATTGGTATGTTGTGCTCTCAGAAATTAGCTCTGTTAATGCAATTAGAGACGGACAGAATTTTCAGTTTCACACATGATGATACAACTGCAAATCCCAATTTTGAGTTATGACAGCTTCCTCTGAAATGCACCAAAACATCATGTACCTACCTAGTTTCAGACATTTTGGTGCATTTGGGACAGTTTGCTTACTTTATGGCTACTGAAATAAAAAAAAGTGACACATGCATCATTTACTGGATGCAAGATTCATTTTTCTGGCCTCAATTTCATGCAGTTGCCCAAACAAATTAGATAAATTTTATGTGCTCTAGTTGAAGCATTACTTTTATCGCAGTTGTGTGATACTGCATTGCACATGCACTGTAGTGTTTTGAAAATCCAGTCCATTTCGTCCACATAACAGATATCATAAGAATAACCAGAAACATCTCTCTGTCTTCCCTCTATCTGTTTTTCTCAAGCTCTGTAATGCTGTCACCCTCTGACACCTGTTTCCTTGGTGTCTCAAAACACTTCTCCTGATGACTGTGACAGCTGTCATTTTCACATCCTGGACAAAATGTTTTTTTTTTAATATCCCAAAAGGTGACTTCATGGTCCCTCTGCTAAATCACCTTTTGGGTAGAAGTTGAGAATTTCCTCTGCCCTTGTTCATGAGGTGGAGTTAAGAAAGTTATGTTGACAATTTGGTATAAAAATATTAAAAAAAAATACAGTTATGAACCTACATTGAATTTTGTGAATGTAGGCTTGTAACTTTGTAAGTAAGTAAGTAAAGGTTTATTTATAAGAGGTACCCTTCCAAATTCCAGGGCGTCTTTACAAAATTTCACATACAAAATTAAAATCCACAAAAATTTAAAACACAATTTACATTTCTGAAAATGCTTGCTTGAATAAAAAGGTCTTCAGAACTTTTTTTTAAACTGTATAGTCAGGCTATTACATATCTGGCAAGGTAGAGAAGTCCACAGGGTAGGTGCCATAAAGGCAAAAGTTCTTCCTTCAGATGTTTTCAAGATTACGCTGGGAATCTCTAGCAATCCCTTGCCAGAGGATCGGATGGAACGGGAGGGGCAGTAAGGGATCAGGAGCTCTTTCAGGTAGTGGGGTCCCAGCCCATGCAAGGCCTTATAGGTCATCAATCTGACCTTGAAAGTGATCCGCCACTGTACAGGCAGCCAGTGCAATTTGTGCAGCACAGGTGTTATATGGTTGGATCTCGAGCTTCCAGTCAACAATCTAGTTGCCTCATTTTGCACCAGCTGTAAGCGGCGGATATCCACTCCCAGCAGCCCCAGATAAAGGGCATTGCAATAGTCAAGACGACTGGCAACTAAGGCATGGACCAGGGTAAGAAGATCCTCCAGTGGAACCAAGTGTTTCACCCGTGCTATATTCCTTAGATGGAAAAAGGATGATTTGACTACGGCTGACACCTGTGCCCTCAGAGTCAAGCCCTCATCAAACACAACACCAAGGTTATGCACTTGGCCAGATGCCATAAGCGGGTTCCCCCCCAGAAATAAACCTGAGGGTTTTCCTGCCCATGAGCTTGACATCATTACCCCTGGCTCCACTATCAATACCTCTGTTTTTCCTGGGTTCAACTTCAGTCAGATGGTACTCATCCAGTTCTGTATCTCCAGGAGGCAGTTGTAAAACACTGCACTTGAATCAGACTCCTGCTCAGGCACAAAAGATATGTAGAGTTGAGAGTTATCAGCATAGCAATGAAAACTCAACCCATACTGTTTTATAATGTCCCCCAATGGGAGCATATACACAGCAAATAGCATGGGGGACAACATCGAACCCTGTGGCACCCCACAGCACAGGCAGTGAGAGGCCCAGGAATAAATCCCCAACACTACTCTCTGGGCCCTACCCTGCAGGAAAGATTGAAACCAACTGTGGACCCCCCCTGTAGTCCACAGAAAAACCACAGGCATTTGAGCAATACCCCATGATCTATGGTGTCAAATGCTGCTAAGATGCTGAGAGATCAAGGAGAACCAAGATAGAACGAGCTCTCTGATATCTCGCCATCAGGAGATCATTCAGTACCCGTACAAGAGCCGTCTCAGTGAAATGCTGCTTCCTGAAGCCACACTGGAGAGGGTCATAGATACTATGGCTGGTTAAATGATCCTCCAGTTGCAAAGCAACCACCTTCTAAATAACCTTCCCCAAAAAGGGGAGGTTTGAGACTGGCCTGTAGTTTTCTGGGCAGTCGGGATCAAGGTAGGGCTTTTTCAAAAGGGGCACACCACTGCCTCCTTTAAGGGATCTGGAAAGATCCATCTCTCCAATGATGCCACCACTATCCCAGTAAGGATTGGGCTGATAACCTCTACACACCCCCAACAGTAGGTGAGTAGGGCCTGGATCCAAACTACAGTAGGTTGGACGCAAAGCCTGGATGATCCTCACTATATCCATGACTGCCGGCTGACTAAAGGAGAACCAAGCTAGCTGGATATTAGTGCCACTCGGTTGATCAGTGCAAGGCCAAATGGGGAGGTGCTGGCTGAGCTCATCCCTGATGGTGGACACCTTATCAGCGAAGAACATTGCAAACTCCTCACACTGTAACTGTGACAAAGCTCGACTGGCTTGAAGATAGACTGGATTGCACAGTCTGTCCACAGTCCGGAAGATGTGAGTTGGTCTATTCTTCACTGTAGCAATTACAACTAATATTGGAGCCCACTCGAGAGGGAGCAGTCTTAGACCTGGTTCTCTCAAATGGAGATGAAGAGAGGATCACAGATGTAGAAGTGTGTAGCCATCTGGGAACTAGCAATCATCGAACAGTATGGTTCACAATAAACACAGCAATAGAGTCAAACCATACAAAGACAAAGGTAGTGGATTTTAGGAGGGCTGACTTTGCCAAAATGGGTGAGTGCCTAAGGAATGCACTAGCAAATGGGCAGGAAGGAGGGGTGGAAGAACAATGGGGAATAATAAAAACTGCCATCACAGAGGTAACAAGCCTTTGTGTAAAGCAAATAAATAAAACAAAATGAAGTAAGAAACCACTATGGTTCTCAAAGGAAGTGGCAGTGAAGGTTCAAGAGAAAAAGAAAGCATTCAGGAAGTACAAGGAATCACAGAAGGAACAAGACAGAGAATTGTATCAGTTAAAGCAAAAGGAAGCTGGAAAGGCAGTCAGAACAGCAAAGGCCCAAACTGAGGAAAAGGTAGCCAACTCAGTTAAGAAGGGGAATAAAACCTTTTATAGGTACATCAGGGCGAAGGAAGACCAAGGGAGGATAGTGAGGCTTAATAAAGGGAGGGAGGGTGGGCAGGGGTGACTGGAAAAGGCAGAGATACTAAACAAATATCTTTGCTCAGTATTTACAAAGGAAGAGGGAGGTACCTAAAACAAACAGTAGAAACACTCTGGATACAGAAGTTGATACCAGCCCATTTACAGAAGAAAGGGTTCTGAAAGAGCTCTTAAAACTGAAGGTGGACAAAGCAATGGGGCCTGATGGGATTCATCCCAGAATTCTAAAAGAACTAAGGGTAGAACTAGTGACACCACTGACTACCCTTTTTAACAAATCATGGGAGGACGGGGTGGCACCGGAGGACTGAAGGAGGGCAGATGTGATTCCCCTTCACAAAAGTGGGAGCAAGGCAGAAGCAGGAAACTACAGACCTGTTAGTTTAACCTCAGTGGTAGGGAAAATGATGGAATCACTTCTGAAGGAAAGAATTGTTGAGTATCTAGAGGCCAGAGGGGTACAGGACCCAAGGCAGCATGGATTCACAGCAGGAAGGTCATGCCAGACAAATCTGATAGATTTCTTTGACTAGGTGACCAAAGTAGTTGATCAGGGAGGGGATGTGGACATGGCCTACCTAGACTTTAGCAAGGCATTTGACACAGTCCCACACAAAAGATTTAATATACAAGTTAGCCAGCCTGGGAGTGGGTCCCAAGATGACAGCCTGGGTAAAGAATTGGCTGGAGAACAGGACACAGAGAGTAATGGTAAATGGAGTCCACTCTGAAAAAAGGGGGGTTAGTAGTGGGGTACCGCAGAGGTTCAGTATTAGGACGGGTCCTCTTCAATGTCTTTATAGCGACATTGCAGACGGACTGGAAGGAAAGTATGTCTCTTTGCAGATGACACAAAGATCTGCAACAGAGTTGATGCACAAGATGGGGTGGAAAGGATGAGAAGGGACTTGGCAAGGTTAGAGGAATGGTCAAATGTGCAGCTTAGATTCAATGCTAAGAAGTGCAAGGTAATGCACCTGGGAAACAAAACCCAGGGAAGAGTGCACAATGGGGGTGAGATACTAACAACAACAAAATGGAAAGGGACCTGGAGGTAGTCATATCAGATGACCTAAAGGTGAGCAAGCAATGTGGAGAGGGCAGCAAGGAAGGCTGGGGGAATACTGGGGTGCATAGGGAGAGGCATCACCAGTAGAAAACAAGAAGTTATTATCCCTCTGTACAGACAGCTGGTGAGACCACATCTGGAGTACTGCGTGCAGTTCTGGAGACCCAATCTCCGCAAAGACATAGACAGGATGGAAGCTGACCAGAGGAGGGCAACTAAAATGGTGCAGGGTCTGCACCTGAAGACATATGAAGAGAGATGAAAGGAGCTCAATATGTATAGCCTCGAGGAAAGGAGGGAGAGGGGGGACATGATAGAAACTTTCAAGTACCTCAAGGGAATAAACAAAGTCCAAGAGGGTAGCATCTTTCAAAAAAAGAAGTGTGCAAGAACAAGGGGGCACAATTTGAAGATAGAAGGGGGGCGGCTCAGAGGTAATTTAAGGAAGTATTTTTTCACAGAGAGGGTTGTGGATGTATGGAACGGCCTTCCAGAGGAGGTTGTGGAGTCAAAAACAGTGGTGGAATTCAAGCATGCATGGGACAGTCATAAGGCAATTCTAGGGGGTGGAGGTAGGAAGAAGTAGGCTGCTGGTTAACTAGGATCTGCAGCTTATCCATCAGGTATGGAAATGAGCAGACTGGGTGGGCCAAACGGTCCTTATCTGCCGTCAAATTCTATGTTTCTATGTTTCTATGTTTCCCTGAACTCTGCCTTCTTATGGGAAATTGCTAACTAATAGATCTTATAATGATCCAGCAGTCTAAGCTTATCCGTCTCCAGGTGAGTTTTCCACCAGCGTCTCTCCAATCTTCGACCCTGTCTCTTCAACCCATGGATCTCCCCAGTAAACCATGGAGCCACTGGATGAAGGGTACAGGGTCAAACACTGGATGGAGCAATAACATCCAGGGCCTCCACAACTGCCCTATTATAGGCTAGCACTAGGGGTCCTGGGTCAATGCTATCCATTTGCAATCCCGAGGAGTCCAACTCTGTCATTAGGCCTTCTGAGGTAACTCCTCCTAAAGGATGAAACTGTACTATCTCCTTTGAGGCAGCCCCCTTTTGGGGGGGCCATGAAATTAAACCTTAGGGTGTGATGGTCAGACCAACCGATAGGCTTCACCTCCACATCAGAGACTTCCATCCCCACATGGAATACCAAGTCCAATGAGTGTCCCCATTCATGAGTTGCAGAGGTAATAACCAGTGTCAGGCCCAATGAATCCACCAATTGGAGGTGGTTTTGTCCAAAAAGTGCAAGTTCATCATCTACCCAGGCATTGAAGTTCCCCTGAATTAACCATCGGGGAGACTCCAATACCCTCTCGGTGATGAAGTCCACAACCTCCCTCAGGAATTCCATCCCATCACCTGGTGGATGGTACATGAGAAAGATCCTGAAACCTGCACCTGCACCCACAATACATTCAAAAGAATTGGTACATCCAACTGGCACCTCCCTAAGGTCAAGTTCCTGTCTAAAACAGACTGGAACTCCCCAACCCCTATGATCCACTCTTAGGCGGTGAATCACTGAGAACCAAGCCAGAATCTCGGACCCCAAAATAGGGCCCGTGTTTTCATCTAGCCAGGTCTCGGTGATGCAAGCCAGGTCCACAGATGCAACAAGATCTGCCACCACTGCGTTCTTGTTTCTAATGGATCTAGCATTGCTTAACACCGCTTGAAACGGACGAGATTCCAAGGATGACTCCACCTCCTGCCTGATCATGTCAGTGCCCTTGGGTATGGGTACAAGGTAGGTCGAACCTTGCTCCTGTATCTATTTCACCCCAGGGTGTCTCCTGGCTCTGACTGTCTCTATCCACCCACTCCTTTCCCATCCCCTACAAGAGTTCCAGGATCTCCTATTCCTCGCACTCCTTTGTCTCGCAATGCTAAGAACTTGACAGCTTTTATAAGCTTCCAAAGGCAGTGCAGGATATTCAAAAGGATGGAGATCCTTCAGTCTTGAAGGGGAGTACCACCTGACTGTGTTCTTACCACCCCAACATATATTTCAGACTTTAAAATACTACTATGTCAAATTAAAACCCCACAAAAACCAACACTTTATTCACCCCCTAATAAATTAACAAAATATATTAACACCACTAGTTTATCTAAAATAACTTATAAATGCAGCTATTCATGAAAACACATTTACAACAGTCACAACAGTCATCCCAAAAACAAAAATTAATAAACAAAATATTAAAAGAAAAAACTAGAATTACATATCAAACATAACACAAAACACTATAACACCCTATGATTAATTCCCAATGCCCACAGTTTGAGATACTGCAATCCTTTCACAAAATATGATTGAAAATTACCCACCCCCTTTAAATTCACTTAGACCAGGGGGATGGGGCTGTAGGCCCTCTCACAGCTCACAGAATTCAAATCACAATGGGAATCTATTAAGATTTACTCCTCTCTTACAAGAAATCAGAATAATATAACAAAAACCTTAAAATTTATCTTTTTTCCACCCCCTCAAGTCCTCTCACAATCCTGAAGGAAGGAATCTAGGCACCCTCACTGCCTAATTGCAATCATACTCCCCCCAAAAATGGGGTTAGAAATATGTAAAATAACTGTAAATACTAGGACTAAAAATAAAATAAGTCATTGAAGTGTTTGTGGACTCCAGGTCCTCTCACCACCGGGGAATCACAATTTAGTCCAGCAAAAGGAGGAGAACCAGTTCACTCTTGATGTTTATATCCCCAATGAAAAGGCCAGAACACAAGCTGTAACTGGCTGAAGAGAAAGGAGACCCCTTCCCACCGCCACAGACAAGCCCCGATCAAACTACCCACGACCCGCAGCTACAGTGGCCTCAAAGCAGGCCAACATGTCCTGCCACGAGGCCCATTAGGAAAGCTCCGGGTAACACCCCCAGCTTCCTGGGGCAGACCTGGACAATACCCGCTCGGTCATAGAAGCCAAGACCAGGAATAGCTCTAGGACCGGTGGGAGACATGGAACCACTTCACACCAGCACTACCCTCAGTCTTCAGCAACCCAAGGTTCAACACTCACAGAGCTCCACAGAATCTGCAAAATCCCAAGAAGGTCCACTGGCATCTAAGGTTAGTCACAGCGGCAGGCAACCACTAATATAACAGTGCTCTTACTCACAGTCTCCCCACTGTAAGCACTAGCACTAGTCGGATTCTACAAACAGTTCCGCTCCAACGACCTTCCACCTTTCACCAACACCAGTGCTCCACACTCCAGTGCTCCACGCCAATCTGGGGGGGATAAAATCAAGGCTGAATTGCCAATTACACTCCAGATCACACAATCCCACTGCAACCTCCGAGAATTAGCAAAGCACTAGCCTCCTCAATGATTTTGGGGCAGGTTTCACTTTGCGACTTTACACCATCCACCAACATCAATACCAATATCTAGAGGCCAGTCCAAAAATTAACATTAAGGCCGATTTTTGGTCCAGATCACACAGTCCCGCTGTAAGCACTGGGAAACAATCACAACCAGCCTCAGAAACTATCGAAGATAAAACAAAACTATATAAACGCACAACTAGACGTAAAACAAGATTAAAAGAATAAATGAAAAAAAAAATGTAAAAGTGCTATAAAAACTGCTGCAATGGCTGGCTCAACACTGCCGCCATCTCTCAACTTTGGTACTTTTCAATATTTTTACCCCAAATGTACAACATTTTCATTTATTTATTTTTTTTATTAATTCTCAGATTACAACACCTTTGAGCACATATTTCTTTTACAATGGTACACGTCAGTGGGAAGGGTAACAGACTTACAACGGATGGTATTTATAAAATTTTGACAAGAAAATATTTAAATTGACATTAACATTGCAACTGAAATTAAAGCTATTACTCGACAGGAAATCAAAAATAACTGAATAAAAGGAGGCAACCCAAGGTGCTTTGCCAAATAGGTATAGGCAGATTTGGGTGAACAAAAGTTCAGGTAAGAGAAGATAAACAAAGGAAAGAAGGTGGAGGGTGAGAGTGGTGAGGTGAATGAAGGATTGGGGAAAGAAGCAGGAAATAGGGCAGAGCGGTTAGGGTGAAAATGGTCATTTGCAGAAAAGGGAGAGAAGTAGGTACACAATGATGTGTCAATACTGCTGAGGTAGTGCCATGTCAGTTTAAGCAGTCAGAGGAACTAATAGCTGTAAGATGCTGATGAAGAGTGCCTCTAAAAGGTCCCAATTTTGGTAAGAAAATGATATTTCTGGGCAGCGCATTAAACCATAGTGGTACTCTATATGCAAACGATCATTGCCCTTGTGTAGTCCGGCATCTTGGGACAGAGAATAGTTGGCTGACTAAGCTACGCGTGTTCTGGGAGCTGCAAGAGGGGTTGAGTAAGTTTGTAACACCAGAAGGCAGGAGCTCAAGAAGTGCCTTTTTAGTTAGCAAGCAGGTTTGATAGTGAATGCTCCCATTTAGCTGAAGCTAACCTGTTTGCACATACAGTTCACACATGTGGGTAAGGTGTGCTGCCCCAGTAAGAAGTCAGCATGCTTTATTGAGTGCCACTGATATTCTGCAGAGGGTAGTGGTGGAAGCTGAGCCATAGATAACCAGACCATAGTTAACAGTGGATACTATGGAGCTATAGATAGCTAGTCTAAGGGCTCCAGGTGTTAGATTGGGTTTATGTGTATGGAGTAACCCTATCTTGTTACTGGCAGACCTGGCAACATTCTTAACATGCTGGGCATATGATAGTGAGCTATCCACGGTTACCCCTAGAAACTTAAAATTTTGAATTTGTTCAAGCGGGATGCCAGAGGAGTTCCTGATGGTTAGGGCACTGGATCTGTGTTTGCTGCAAGCACCGCTGAACAATATGACTTTTGTTTTTTTATAATTCAGATTTAACTTGTGTTTCCTGAACCAGTCCTCCACTTCCTCTAAGCTGAGTTGAAGTTGGTGTTCCAGTGGTTCTGGGTCAGTGTTGCTAGTGTATATGACCATGTCATCCCCATAGAGGAGGATCTGCTGGTGACAGGAGTGAGGGAGATTGTTAAGAAAGATGCTAAAGAGAAGTGGACCCAGTATGGAGCCATGTGGCACTCCAGAGCGGACATATTGATGGCCAGAGGTGACATTTGCTATCTTCACCTGTTGGGAGCAGCCTACAAGATAGCCTTTGAAGCAGGACACAGTATCTACTGAGAGACCAATTGATGACAGTTGCTTGAGAAGTAGAGCATGGTTCACTCTATCAAAGGCCTTTGTTAGGTCAATGAAGGCCACACCCACCAATCTACCTTAATCCAGAGACTGGTGAATTAAACCAGTGAATTCCAGCAGAGCTGTAGTAGTGCTATGTTGCTTTCTGAATCCATGCTGCTGGGGAACGGGATTGAGTATTTTTCCATATACTCCACCAGCTGATCTGCAACTATGCCATAGCTTTACAGCACCTCATGAAAGTGACAGCTACCATTTTTCATATCCTGTCCAAAATGTTTTTTGTATTTTTTTACACCTTGAAAGGTGATTTCGCTGTCCGTGCAGAAAATCACCTTTTGGGCATGAGTTGAAAATTTTTCTGACCTTATTCATGAGGTGAAGTCATAAGAAGGTTATGTTTTAAATTTGGTGTAAAAATATATATTTTTTAAAGTTATGAGGCTATGTTGAATTTTACAAATGCAGGCTCATAACTTTAGCAATATTCAATATTTTTACTGCAAATTTTCAGCGTAGCCATTTTAGTACAGCATCTCATGAATGTGACAGCTGACATGTTTCAACTCCTGCCCAAAATGTGTTTTTGCATCCCAAAGATTGATTTCACATATCTGGAATGTATAGTACAGTATGGGCTGCACGTCCATTGGTTCACGCTGTGGATCAATGGACATACAGCCTTACTGACGGTGTCAGTCGGTGGGTGGTGGGGCAGCAGGCAGGTGGGTGCTGCCGCCCACCAGCTGACTGGGGAGCAAGGCGGTGGGGCTCAGTGGGCGGGTGGGAGGGGTTACCACTAGACCACCAGGATATTGGGCATATATTTTTTTTTTATTACAAATGCCCACGATAAGGCTGACAGAATTCTTCATTTCTATTACAAATGCCCGTGATCGGGCTGACAGTGGTCCACTGGACCACCATGGATATCGGACAGAATTCTTCATTTTTATTACAAATGCCCGCAATCGGGCTGACAGCGGTCCACTGGACCACCAGGGATATTGGACAGAATTCTTCATTTTTATTACAAATGCCCACGATCGGGCTGACAGTGGTCCACTGGACCACCAGGGATATAGGGGTTCTTTTATTTTACAGATGCCCCGATCGGGCATGGGGGGACACCGCCAGGTGCAGACGGAGGGTGGCACCACAGGTGGCAGCTGCCATGTTGCGCCCTGCAATGTGGCAGCTCACCTGTGGGTGGCCATCCCTTGTTCCTTTTTTGGGGGGGATCAACTTTGTGCTGGCACAGGTAGGAGTTACGCATGCATGGCTCTGCACATCCTGGGCTGAATATCAGGCTGTGCAGGGTATGCATGGGCACACCCCACCTGTGCCTGCGTACATTACCGATGCGCTCCAGTGCATCAGGATTTGTGCCGTGCACTTTTCCCTTTTGAATATCGCAACGGGGCACATCAGTGGGTTGTGCATGGCACAACACTGTTGCACCATGTGCAACCCTTTTAAATATCTGGGCCTCGGTGTAAAAATATCAAAAAACAGCAAAGCTATGAACCTACATTGAATTTTGTGAATGCAGGCTCATAACTTTGGTAATTTTCAATATGTTCCCCCAAATTTACAACATAGCCATTTCCTTACAGCACCTCATTAATGTGATAGCTGCCACTTTTCAAATCCTGTCTAAAATGTGTTTTTACATTCTGAAATGTGATTTCACCATCAATGGTGAAATCAACTTTTGGGCAGGCATTCAAAATTTTCCGTGTCCTTGTTCATGATGCGGGGCCATAAGAAAGTTATGTTGAAAATTTGGCATAAAAGTATTAAAAAGAACAACAAAGTAAAGAACCTATGTTAAATTTTGTGAATGCAGGCTTCTAACTTTGGTCATTTTCAATATTTTTTTCTTCAAGTTTTCAGCTTAGACATTTCTTTATAGCGCCTCATGAATGGCACAGCTGTCATTTACTGTGCTCAACTGTAACCCTCTTTGCTTCTGCCAGAGTTTGTTTAGTTACTGGAGTAACTTTCTGACATTCGGCACAAGAACTACAATAGGTAGCAACATTTTCATGAATCCCAGACCAATAAAATCTGTATAACAGTCTGGCAAGGGTGTTGTCCTTCCCCAAGTGATCAGATACAGAACTAGCATGTGCTATCTGTAACAACTTATTTCCATACTTTTGTGGTACAGTATAACCAATAATTCTATCTCTTCCGATGTCTGAGGTTTAACCCAAAGTCTGTAGACTAATCCATTACATTTCTTTAAACATTGGATCAGCCTGTTTTTGTTTCACCCCCAGCTGGTTAAAATAACCTTGAAGAGAAGCATCATTAGTTTACTCTGAAGCAAAATCACAATCAGTTATCTGTTTAGTGTCAGCATGTTCATGTATTAACTCCTTTTGTCCATCATTCTTTTGTTGACACTGTTTTTTTTCAGGCGTTTTATTTCCTGGACTTTGGGATCTTGGAAAAGGGCTCAGACAAGTCTGCATGAAAGTCACCAAAAGGAAAGAGTCCCCAACATCTGCAATTTTCTTTTCCTGACCTCTTGTCATCACAGCTGCTGAAACTGCAGGTGTTCTACCTCTACTTTCATTTGGTGTAACACCCCATTAATGTTCAAGTCACTTGGGTGGTGGGATAGTATTGTGTGTCCCCCTGAATGCAGATGTCCCCATTACCTGGTCCTTGTACACAGTGTTTTCCCAGAAATTCAACATGCACCATGGTCTGTCTGCTTAATGATTCAGCAGGTTCCTTCACAGTCATATCTCCCATCTTGACATCTATTAAATACTTGCCCAGTTTGCTAAGGCCAAATTTGATCCAGTGTCACCCTTCTTATTTTTATGACAGTTTCTTGCAATATTTATTTCTTGTATTTAGTTAGTTTTTGTTGACCACATAGGTGTACAAGACAATAAAAATGCCTATTTTCAGGCATGACCATGGAGATTACAAAAATATAAAAATCCATTGGATCACAACATTACATATGAATATGAAGAGAGTAAGAATGCTTGATAGATCAAATCCATGTAGATTAAAGTGCCAAGTTGCAATACCTCCAACAAATATGGCCTGGCTCATTATAGTTATAGCAAAGTCTTTGAATGCAAATTTGTTACCCCACCCAGAGTTCTTATCTGATTTGGAGTTAAATCAGGAAAAAGAGGGTCTTAGCATTCCTTAGCTGTTACTTCGCTGCCATGGTGTCTGTCTAGCCATCTCATATTCCTCAGCTAAAGAAAAGGCCTTTTCTGCACTTTCTGCTCTGTGTTCTTTTATTCAAAGCTGCACATCTTTGAGGAGCATGTGGATTTTTTCCATTGCAAATGTGTCAGTGATCTTTGGGACTGTTTTGCCCCCTGATTGGAGCCATTTAATGATGAGTTCTTTGAGTCAAGTGAAGGTTTCTTGAGGATTGGTGACCTGAGTGGTACTACAGGGACTACAGGGACTGAAATATTGTGTATTTGATTCTCTCCTGAGAGGCCATATCTTAGATTTCTCTTTTGAAAAGCTCATAATTTTCTGCCTGTGCAGTGTCCTTATTGCTGTAGGCAAGTTGGTGTCAGAGTCAGATAAGGTACCAGCATGATTGACCACCACTGTCTTGGTCATTGGCAGGCTCCGTTAACCCTTTCAAACCCTTTCAAAAGTTGTCAGGTATGCTTCAATATCATCTGAGGTACACACCTTTGTAAGTTTAATGGGAGGGCTTTTGTCTGTGATTCCATGTGGGAGAATTGACCTTCATATCAGATAACTTTCACTCAGAGCAATTTCAAACCCTGGGCTGCTGCATATTGGTGGCTGTGTGCTTTCCTCCACCTTTTTCCTCTCCCTCGCTGTTCTCCTCCCCATCCCCTTCTTTCTTCTGTTGCTTTCCATTTCTTCGGATTTCCCAGAGTCCCCATTGCTCCCCCTCCTCATTTTCTCACCCCTTTCCCTCCGGCTGCCCATGGTGTTGGATTATCTATCATGTTCTGCATTTGGTTTTGCTTCCAATCTTGTTCCAGACCTGTGCCTTGCCCCCCCCCCAACATGGTACCTCTGTGCTGCAGTTGCCTCCATTCTGGGCCTGTTGTTGTCCTGGCTGCTTTTTTTTTTGGCGGGGGGAGGTTACTGCTCTTTAGTTCCCAGTGGTATCACTCAGTTCTGGGTTCAAGGTACTTATGTCACTACCTGGCATCACACTGCAGCATCACAAGTGCTTTATTCCCTCGCAGCATAGTTATTGACCCTATACAAACAAACGCTGACAGTCCCTCTTTGTATTTCCAGCTCTGTTCCCCAACGCTCCCTCTCTGTAAAATTATCAAGGAATGCTTCAAATGCAGAGACATCTCTCCCACCTAGCCCTACTAGCTCACACCAATATAGACAGCTCACTAGCCTTCCCTACTCATCAACTCTACCAGCGCAAGTCAGTATCAGGTCACTTCCATACTATGAATAATTTTCTCATAAGTATTGCAACTCACAATTATCCTTATTTCATTGCATTTATTTATGTACCATTCATTCAGCCTGCCCTTCAGATAACCACACCCTATTCATTCACTCTCAGAGTAGCACGTCATCTATCACTTGTCAAAACTGTGGATTTCCTGAACACAGCCTTAAACCGTTGTATAAATAAATTTGATATAGAATAATCTTCCCTAACACAACTCCTTTTGTTTGTTACCCCTACCTTATGTTTGTTCTTCAGCTCCTCTCTGCTTCTCTTTCCTAACTTCCTTACGTTCCATAGTCCTATACCCTGCCTCAATTTTAACTCTTTGCTTATCTCCCTGACCTGTTCCTCCATATAATCTCTCCATGAACTCCAGAAAAGGAGTAATCATGCCACCTCAGTTCTATCTTGTTTCTAGTAAGCTGTCATTCTGCTCAGTCTATTATTTCAGTTTCCTAGCCTCATACCCCATCCTCTGTCTACTTATCATCTATCTGATAGCCTGCTCTCTCCTGTTCCTCCTCATTTCTCAACACCAGCATCATAGTATATTCAGGGGACTGGTACATTTATTGCAGCTCTCACTAAACATGACTCACTCTCCAGTTATTAACTGGGGACCATGCAGAGTTCACATCATTTCCTCTTCACCTTCAATCGTACAACAACTTGAAGCTTCAACCTCTACCCCATACATCTTGTACAACAGCGGTCTACACCATGCCAGTTAATTGTTAATGCTCCCTAACATTTCATCTGCTATTCTGTGCTTCACCTTTATTGTTCAGCATATTCCCACTTTCCAGCCTAACAACTCAAATCTCCTTATTTATGCTTCTGCCTCATTCCTCCTGAGCAGTTAGCCTGCTCCCTTTCTGTCCTTCCACAGCCTTCACCAGCAGCCTTCTAGATTCCAGCTCAGTAACTAGTTCCCCTTCGTGGTCTATGAGTTTAATCAAGGTTAGATGTCATTCCCAGAATTGGGAGTCTGCTTCTTGAAGTCTATCAGCAGTATTGAACTCACTTCTCATTCCAAAATCAAGCAACTCATTGCTTCTCAGAGCTCACCATTGTCTTCCAGGAGTGGAAGTTTACACCTTCAGTCAATCAACAGCAGATCAAACTTACCTCTAATTCCATTCTCAAGCATTATTCAACTCATCCCATCTTCAGGCTTGACTCCCTGATGCAGAAGTGGGAGTCTGCTCCTTCATTAATCATCAAAATATCAAACTCACTTCTTTTTTTTAATGTGAAAGATTTTATTGGTTTTCTGATAATATAGCAGAACAACTACATAGTCATCATACAGCATGTAAATACAGTTATATACATTGAACACTGGGCTATCCTGCTGGAACCGACAAAAGATAGTAAACAAGCAATTACCAACAGTATTTGTAACTTAGGACAAAATGTCCCACTCCATCTTACAGTGCGCTGTATGCTACACCTGATCTGGAATGAATAAAGGAGCCCTAGGCCTAGGGACTGTTTTTAGTATTTAAAGTGTTGGATTCCCTGGGGTGGACTGAACAGAGATGTGAATTAAGGTATTTACCACATTTTTTGTAATAGAAGGGGAGTCTATTATGGGATGAATATGTCATTCTTTCAAAAACAGCCAGCTGGGCCAGAGCAGTATGACAAGCTATGGGTAAGGGGGTACAGCCTGTCTCCATCTAATGAGGATTAGGCACTTTAACTCCATCAGTGTAAGCAATATCCAGTTGGCTTCTAACGCTGAAGCCTCCTGCAGCATGGTGATGTCCACCAGGAGAATCAGTGCTGGATGGTGCGGGATTTGGCAATTTAGAAACTTGGAACAATCACTCAGAATTTCACTCCAAAACTGTTGAAGCTGTGGGCAGAGCCAGAGGATATGAGTTAAGTTAGCATAAGGAATTTTATATCTCCAGTAGTTGGAGTGAAATGACAGGCCCCAGTGTTGCAATAAGGCTGGGGTACGATACCATTTATGTATAATTTTAGTCTGGATTAACTGGCTCCAGGCATCCTGGTATGCTAGGTCAGCATCCTTGAGGCATAGCTTCCATCTCTGGGTGGGGGACAACTCTGATTGTAACTCTTTTTCCCATTGCACTTTGCATTTGTCAGTTGTGCTTGGTTTGGCATCTCTGATCTGGCCTGCTACCCCTTTAGATTTGCTAGGTTTGTGTAGGTGCTATAGCCATTCACAGCCTGATAGTAAATTGTAATTCTTTTTTTTTTTCAAACTTTGTTTCTCACCTGGTGGTCTGGGGCATCTCTCAGGTTGGCTTATTCAGCGTTCACCCCTAACCACTCACCTGAACCACTCCTCTGACTGAGACATCAGGATCAGGATCCCCTCCTCTTCTGCCTGGCCCGTACAAGAGGAGGCCGAGGATCACCAGGTGGTAGGGTCGGGAACGTGGCCGGCATTGAGCATGTAGGGTGTCTTCCACTGGAGGCCAGCCATCACCTCACCTGGCCACCAGGGAGTCTTCCTTGTTTTTTTTCCCCATGAGCACAGATGTGCAATGACATCCAGTGCAATGTAGGCATGTTCCCACACCCGCTTGCAGGACATCCGCCATCGCTCCCTTACCCCAGTGCGTGCTCCTCATCTTGCTGCAGTCTTCCAGCAGTCCTCTGGAAGCATGATCATCTCCTCCCCTGCTGACCCCTGATGCCCCAGTCCATTCCTGAACCCTGGTCACCGGTGTGGTGTGAGGTGTGGCGTCCGGAGCCTCACCCCTCAGTGTCACAGAGTCTGCACCGTAGATGGTAATTCTAACTAAAGGTTTCTATGGCACTGTGAATTTGCAGAAATTTCCAGAAGTCAGCTTTTAGGATCCCAAATTTGGCCTGGATTTGCTGAAAAGAAAGCAGGCTGTCTGAGTTTGGTACAGAGATATCAAGTAAAGTGTAGATCCCAGCTTCCATCCATAATTTCCACCGGAGAGTGACCCCCCTACCTGGATGTTGGGGTCATCCCATAATTAAGAGTATTTTAATGTGGGTGAGTGAGCTGTTTTGGGGATTCTAGTTGCTTGCAAATATCTCTGCCAGGCTCACTGAGTTTCGAGAATAATGGCATTTCCTATGGTCCCATTTTTACACTTGGGTCCCAGGAGCAAACCTAACCAGCTCATATTGGATAGTTCTTGTTCCAGTATGACCCACTTGGGGGGTATCTTTGCTGTGAGATAGGAACCACTTGGTAGCTTGAGCCATTTAGTAGGCCTAGAAATCACCCTGAAACCAAGGTTGTCCCAGCCCACCTTGTAAACGATGTGCCCATAATTTCATTTTACTGAGTCCAGATGCCTTCCCTTCTTTAATAGTAGGCTCACCAGTTTATCAATCTTAGCTAAAATTTTGTCAGGGACTGTAAGTGGGAGATTATTAAAAAGGTATGCTAGTCTTGGGAGCACAATCATTCAAATGGCTTCCACCATACCCTTCAAAATCAACCATAGCTTGAGCCATATGCAGATGTCTGGCTCTAGTGCTTGCAGGATAGGGAGAAAGTTGATGGGCACCAAGTCATACCACTTGTCTATAATCTGGACCCCAAGGTAAGTGAGTCCTTCTGGAGCTCAAAGTAACTGTATGCTATTAGTGCTCTTTGGTGTACAATGCTGGCTCAGGGGGGATATTACCATCTTTTTCCAATTAACCACTCGGCCTGAGGCTGATCAACCTGATCCAGTAGAGTCATGACCAGGTCCAGCGACTGTGAGGGTTTCGATAAGGTGAGGAGAAGATCGTCTGCTTAAGTGTTGGCAAGGTAACATGTATCTTTAACCTGAACTCCCTGTATGTCTGTCATGCCCAGCAGTTTTCTAGTGGGGGGTCTAGCGATATCAATAAGAGCAAGGGGGAATAGAGGGTATCCCTGTTATGTGCCTCTGTGCAATACAAAGGGCTTGGAGATGGTGCGATTGGTAAGGATGGTTGCGGTGGGGTTGTTATAGAGGGTGGAGATCCAGCTACAAAAGTATGGGCCAAACCCATGTGCCTCCATTGCCGAAAGCATATATTGCTATGCCACTGAATCAAAAGCCTTATAGAAGTCAACTGTCATTGACGCCATGGGTGAAGAGGACTGACTCACTTGCCATTTGTGGTGTAAGACTGTGTGGACATTACCTGGACTTGTTTATTCTTCTGGAACCCTACTTGAGACTGGTGGATAATTTATTTATTTAGCTTTTGTTGATCAGGTAAGTACACTAGACAAAAGTTATACTGTATGATTATTTGCAGGTAAGACCCGAGAGAGTACAATAAGATACAGATACAGTAAGATACAGGTTCATACAGAGGACAACATGACACAAGTTAGGCAGTATACAGAGTCAAAATAGAATCATGTGAACATAACCAGAAAACAGTTAGCACAGTTAAGATATGTACAGGAATATATATATATATATATATATACACACACACACATAGAGACACTAAGGCTAAGAACAGTACAGTTTTACAAGGTGTACACAGCTCCAAGCCACAAACAGAGCCACAGGTTGAGTATGTCCTGAAACAGAGAAAAAAATACATTATATGCACCTTAGAGTCCAGTTAGACAGGCAGCGTCAGCAGGAGCTGCAAGAGGGGTACCAGGAAAGACATGTGAGCCTGGTGCAGGGGACCGGAACTAGCTATGGATGTCTAGGACACCCATATGCAGAAGAGAGCTTTAAGTGATACCACAGGAGCTCTGGAGGCATGAGTGGGAGGGGGAGGAGTGGACTTGAGCAGGAAAGGAGTTCCACAGCCTAGGGGCACATGAAGCAAAAAAATGGGTGTACATTCACTATTCTTTTAGCTAAAGCCTTAGCCACACTTTTAGTGTCCGTGGATAGCAGTGAGATTAGCTGAAAATTGACATAATCCAAAGGGTCCAATTACTTTTTGAGTAGAAGAGTAATTATGGCCCCCTTCATTGTGGGGGGGGGGTAGTGTGCCACTTTGTTGGCTTCTTGCAATGCCTCCAATTGGGGTGGATAACTATCTGTGGCATTATCTGGTACAAATCCACCACCATGCCATCAGCTCCTGGAGTTTTCCTTTTGGAAAGCTGTTTTAGGGCTGCAGAAAGCTCCTCTCTAGTAATGTTTTTTTCCAGTTTCTGTCAAAGTGCCTTGGGCACTTGTGGTACCTGAGTGCTTTCCAAAAACTTCTGCACCGGGGATATGACTGGCTAGTTTAAACTGTGCCTCTTTACTTTTAGTATCCGTCTGCAGGCGAGTAAGCTCTCGAGTTTGATTTTTGTTTTGTGAGGCATTATAAGATATAATCCAACCCCTATGGAAGGCCTTTAATTGCTCCCATACTATCACAAGGCCTGTATCTCCATTTTTATTAATCTGAAAGTAATAGTCTGACTCTGCGGTAATCCAGGCATAAAATTTGGAATCCCCCAGAAGGAGGGAACTGCATTTCTAACAAGGTGAGTGCCTCTGAATATCAAGAGGTGAGTAAGAGATTCCTGTCAGGGCATGGTCAGATATAAGTATGGATTCAATCAATGGGTCGCTTACACCTGGTGAGGCCCCACTGTCTGCCAGCAACAGGTCGATCCAGCTATGCGTGCCATGCACTGGAGAGTAAAATGAGTAGTCTGTCCTATCTGGGTGGCCATTTCTCCATAATTCAATGAGATCCTATTGTGTTATGAGTGCCTCTAGAGCAGCTCTGACCCTGCGGTGAGTGTCTGGTGTGACCTTGGATCTTTCAAGGAAAATGTCCGGGACCAAGTTAAAATCACTACCCATAAGAAGTAGAATATCGGTGCTCTCTCCCTTAATGTCAGCTATTGCTTGGCTGATTTACAGAAAGAACCCAGGGTCGTCACTGTTTGGGGTGTATACATTTGTTAGGATAACCTTCCTCCCTGCAAATGAAAAACGAGACACAATCCACCTGCCTAGTAGGTCTGTTTGGTCAGCTCAAGTTTCCATGGAAGAGCTCGGTGAATCAAAATAGATACACCCCTGGACTTTGAAAAAGCTGAACTGTGGATCAGCTGTCCCATCCAAGATTTTTTAAGCAATGAGATAGTTTTTTCTAACAGATGCATTTCCTGGATCAAGGCTACCTCCTTTTTAAGTGATTTAAATGCTGCAGCACTTTCGTGTGCTTGCCTGGGTGACTGGGCCTTTAACATTCCAGTAAAACATCTAATATCCCTGTTTCCACTTGAGGACATGCTCTGGCCTGAAACTACAAGCTATCCCAGGACAGATGGGGGAGTGGATTAACCTCCACATTAGTTCAACCAAGGATAAGCCCCTCTTTCTCCATCTCTCTCTCTCTCTCTCTCTCTCTCAATTTACAGTGTAGACCTCTGTCCGAGAGTTGAAGGGGGGAAATAAGGACTTGGCCCTGACTGACCATTACACAGATTAAAGAGTACTGAGAGAACCCACATGACCTACTCAAACACCAGTAGGAATAAAATGAGATGAGCCCAGGACCTCTTCTCTGAGTGGTGTAAAGATTCTAGTCCAGTAACTGTATAGTATCAGATTGTATGCCCTGCACCATGGGTCTTATTCCTTTGAGCAATAGAGATAATCTAAATAAGACAATACACCTGCAGTAAAAACTTTTTGAACATGTAGAACTATAACATTTTAAATGTTAAATAGTAACAATTATTTAACTCTTAAGCACCTAAAGCATATGCAAGAAGGAAGAGCTCAAGCTCTCCAAGCCTTGCCACAGTGGTACTAGTTACTGGAAAGGATGATTAGCAATTTCAGAAACCCATCACAATCCCTCAAAAAAAACACAGTATGTAAGCCCTATTGCATCCTTATAAGGGGCACTCAGATTCAGCAGTGAAATTTGGCTTTGAAAAAGCGGGTACCTGGGATAGCTCGGATTAAGCATTTGCTGGCATTCAGCCCCTTCTTCCCCTAGTCCAGACCAAGTCACGGTACCTATGTTTATAGCCAGAGTTCGGGTGTGGGAGAGGAGCACCTGGGTTTCTCCTTGCACTAACCGTATTTAGAAGGGGAAGGGTACCAATAGTGGTTGCTGGGAGCAACCAAGGACATAAACTTTATGCAAATTTTATGGTGGCACTTGTAATGAGAATAACTTCAACCAGTTACAATGCTTTTAAAACACAAGGCGCGGTCATACCTGTACTTTTACTTGTAAACTTAAAACCTAAGTTATACAGCCTGTTAGTGGGCATCACCCCAGGCATGAAACCATAAGTGATCATATGGGGAGGGGAGGGAGGGAGTGAGTGAGTGGTCAGACTACGTGTCCAAACCTCCCAGTGAATTCTGGATCTACATTAAAAGCAATGGTAGAATTTTAAATTGCTATCCCGCCCCAACTTTTCCCACTTCCCTTTTTACCCTTCAAAGCAAACATGTTGAAAAAAGTCCCAGATCCTTACATGGAGGAAGATGAATGAGAACTCTAGCACCACTGATTGAAGGTATTCATTAAATATTGCAGGTGAAGTGCTCCAGGCCTTGATCTCAGCGCAGTAGTGAAAACCGCAAATGACAAAGTAAACTTTAGGATAGCGTATCACTCTGTGCTGAGGGTTCCAACAACTACTCAGTCAACAAACTTGCCTTCAGAATGAGAAGACCATGATCATGACAAGCAAACAATGAAAGACAAATGATCAGTGGGGTTGGTCCTGCATTTTTTCCCTCTCGTATATCCAGTGCCAACCAAAGTGAAACCCCATTTACTCAGCAAACCAACTATTGAAGTCTGCTTGTAAGAGAAACCCCTTCTATCTACTTATCCATTGTGGGAACTGGTTAACTTGAAGACACCACTCAAGTTCAGAGCACAGCAGCAACCTCCGTGAAAGAGTAATGTACCTGCGGCTTTGTGTCATCTTGTATATCCATATCCAGTGTTTTCCATCACTCTTGCCCAGTCCTGGAATTCAGATGGTGTAGTTTTGGCAGGGTAGATCATCAGATGTTTAGAAGTTGCAGCAAGTGATCAGTGGGAGTCGTGAGACAAGTCTCTTGCAGTTTTGGATGGTGGTGTAATGGGTTCCGTCAGGTAACTTGCAGCTCTTTTGGACCTCATGCATGAATGCTGCAGGTGTCGAACTTGACCCCTTGTGTGTTGCTATTCTCTGCCTCCCTGTCTGGTATTGTTAGCGGCTTCTCTGGGAGGCTTGCCTTTATTCAACACTGTGTTGACGGTCATATCCATGTTGGAGCAGAAGTGTGCTGTACTTGAGTTCCTGCCCCTGCTGCTGCTGCTGGCATTAATGTGCCGGGGAGTCCTATTAGAGCTGGACCATTCATCCCACAGCTTTCTGGGAGCAGTAGTTCCTAGGTTGATGTCTAGCCACTAGCATTATATCCAACTTGCCACTTCCCAAGGTCAGTTACCCACAAATTCTTGTCCATTACGGCTAACTCCCAGCTGTGTCAGCCCTCTAAATCTGTATTGTACGCCAGCATCCCATAGTGCAAGTTTCAAGGGATTATAGGCCTTCTGTCTCTGTACCACCTCGTGGGAATAGTCTTGGTATAATTAGATTCTTGAACTATTCCAGAAGGGGTCACCATTCTCCTCAATACTTCAACAGGATGTCAATAACAGGTCAAGGACTAGACCATGGGGGGGGGGGCTGAGGGGCTCTCGTGTGGTGAGCTCTTTCAACATCTAGTTCCCATTGCCATCTGGGCCCTCCAGCTGCTGCAACATGTCTGTCAAGAAGTACTCCATATTTGGACCCACTCCCCTTTCAGGTACCCCCAGGACCCTGGTGTTATTACAGTAACTTCTACTTTCCAGGTCTTGGACCCTTTCCCAAAGCCACTGTAGCCTCCACTTGTGTTCATTGAGCCTCTGCATTATCCTGTGCTGCATGTCCTCAAGGTCACCTGCCTGCTGCTCTGTTGCATTAAGCCTGTCAGCTAAAATGTTAACATCCTCTAATGTGACAAATGATGAGGCTTTCAACTCTGCCATGTCAGTGACTGGTGATTCCAGCATTTTTGTGATGTACATCTGAGAGTTGGCATCGGGGGAGGCATGTGTCCCCTCTTCAGTTCCAGCAATGCAGTTGCCTGAGACAGTTACAGTGACAGATTGTTGATTTCAGGTGGGAAACAGTTTCAGTCAAGCTATCTCACAGTGCAGAAATAAAATTCAACTCCAGCCACCAGCATTACTCCAAACGTCAATGTATTTAGATTTCCTAGAGGTGTGTTTACTTTGCTGCCGATTACATACGTTTTCTGCCCCTATAGAAATTGATGCCCACGATCCATATTAAAATTACATGAGGGTTGAGATGAAGCATCAGATTTAAGTGGTCATTCTTGTTTGTGGCAAAACCATGTCCCCCTCAAACTCACTTTTTATATTCAAGCATCATTTAACTCATCTCAGGGCTTTGGTCTCCTTTTAAGAGATATCTGGGAACGAATCTAGCATAGTGTGTTAAGACCTGATATCTGGGGCCTTAAGTAAGTAAGTAGGTATGAAAGAAATGGAAATTTAGAATCTGGTCAGCTTGCCTATTTCTGATTAAAACACTAATGAGGTGTATATATTTTTCCTTTTTTCTGTAAGTATGTCAGTATAGCGCAGTGGTCTAAGGCTCTGAGTTGCAAATCTGGTGACATCCAGCAGACCAGACCTGGGTTTGAATCCCACAGCTTCCACTTGCATACTGTGTGACCCTAAGCAAGTCACTTAACCTCCTTGTGCTCCCAGGTCACTCCTGTAAAAAAGCTTTCAGCTTAGTGTGCTATACCTGGTTAAATAAATAAATAAAAACATCTAGCAATCTGTATACCTTTAGAGACAAGATATCCTGTATGAATTATCCTTTTATACCTGTAAAAATAAACATTTCAAGGCTCAACTTCATCCACTGGAGGTGAGAGTCACACCTTCATTCATCAGCAATATATCAAACTCATTTCTTTTTCTATATTCAAACAATTATTCAACTCATCCCATCTACTGTATGTGTTCGACTTCATCCACCAGAGGTTGGAGTCTGCATTTCCAAGCAATCAGCAACATATCAAATTTCTCTCATATTTCATTCTGTCTCATCTCAGGGCTTGACTTTGTCCACCAGAGGTGATTTTCCTCAAATCTTAAAGGCTTAAAGTGAATGTAACACATCTGAGTGTTCCATCCTTAATATATCCAGAAACTGGCCTAGTTACTGGGGTTTATTCTCCTTCTGAACTCTGTTAGTAGTAATCCCCCTCACAAAATCATGCGAGAATGTTTTCAAATGAACCAATTCCTCTACCCGGGGTTTGCTTCTTCTTAGTTCAATTCAAAGTAATGCATTGGCATTCTGGCCCATGCCTCTCCTTTCACTCTTCATCTTCAGATTAAAGGAAGGTTCTCAGGGTTCCCCTCAGACTTCTTCCAACATGCATTCAATTCCAAAGACAGTTACATACTTACTCCATTGAGGTAAGGTCCAATGTTTGATTTGAAATTCACGCTATCCTGCTGTCAGCTTTTGTCTGGTTATCTGAACTACCACTGCCAGAGCTACTAAATCTCAGCTGCCAGAGCTCCTGCATATAGCCCAGCTGATTCCAGCTGTTTATCCAAAATTTAAGGATTGACATCCATCACGTCAAAACTACAATTTGTATGACTTCATTTGAAGTTACCTTCCTCGGAACAAACTACAGTTTTATGCTCATAATTCTCCTGGGCCTTCCATCCATCAGCTTTTATGCCATTATACTACTTGCAATCATACATACCATCTTTTTCGAGCTACCAGCACTGCAGAACTACAGCAATATTCTTCTTCTTCAGCCAATTCTCCTCCATTATCTATGCCAGTCTACTGATCCCAGATTACCATATGAAGGATTTCTTTCATGGAAATCAATGATACTTCCTCACTCATGGTACACCTAACCCATGTGTTAACCTTAAGTGTTGCTTCTGCCTGTCAGGTGAATACTAAATAATCCAGGCTAAAGGAAGACTCTGTTTATTCAGGACATCTCTGCTTTCACCACATCTCGATGGGCAGAACTCCTATTCAATGTCCGAGCTTTGATCTGTTCTTTAATTATCATCAGTCCTTCTCAGCACTAATAAAACCATGTGAACTGCTTTCACATAATCTGAACTGAGCTACCTAAGAGCATTACTTCGACTGGACTAATTGATGCACTCTTCTTCTAAGATATGGACATTACTTCCTTAAACCTTTCTTCCAACTGCATAGATTAAACAGATTTATCTAATTCTCAAGCTCATAAAATAGTGCAATTCAAGGACTGAAGGCTGCCCTACTTTTGGTTTGTTCATATTAGTATTCATCATGACAAAGCATATACTCATCTAATTTGTCAGAAAGTGTTCTGTCGTGAACTATGTGGTTCAATCCATCTGTTCATCCTGCATCTAAATCTCCAAGAACCATTTCACATCCTACACTCCAGAATGTACTGCATGTCTATAATTATGGGTATCCTACTATTCAAGCGATCCTGAGGCTCTGCTCCTGGCTCCCTGGACTTATTAGTGTCTCCTCAAATTACCCTTGTGTAAGCTGCCTTGCTTCCATCTTCTTTGAAATAACCTTGATGGAAATTATAAACACAGCCATTTCATCAATGTCCTTCCATCATGTGGTTCATTAAAAATTATTGCCATGACCAACTAATCACCTGCCTCATTCCAGAATTCTGTTACATCTACAGTCTCGGTTATGTCTTCTACCTTGAGTCATTAATTTTGCACTATGCTCGTTAGTAATTGGAAGTTCTAGCACTTCCTTCGAGTCATTGCCATTAAACAGTTATCTCACTGTGCTATCCAGCAAGCCAGAGGAGCTCCTCCAACATCACATACAGTACTTGCATCCTGTCTTAAAGCCTTGAAGAAAATTGAACCTCCCTATGCAAGTTATATCTCATCTTGGAACAGTCTACATTATTCCATCCCATTCAGTCAATCTTGGGAGTCAACCTCCTCTGATCATATACTATAGTTCACTGCCTCTGAACTTCAAAAACATCACTTGAGACCATGAATCACATTTACCTAAACTTTAAGCCTCCTATCCTAGTCAACTACATCTCTGCTAAAAGTTCCAAATGAATTCCTTGATGGATTCATACTCCACTCTATGAGACCATGGTTTTGACTCCTCAGCATATACCTAGAGTTCCACATCTTGGAGAGTTGCATCAGTTTATTCTATGAAATCCTCTGGCTAATCACTTTAACAAAAAGCAGATTATTTCATCATGGTACTGCCAAATTCAGGACTGTCAGATTTCTAAAATGTCTGAATTCACATCTGTTTCTCAACTGTGATGCTGGCAGCTCTTCAATCAACCATGCATGCCACATATGTTAAATCTACTTCTAAATCATCCATCAGTATCTTCCACAAGTTCATTGAGCATTAAAACAATTCCACAATGGCTCAATCTAAGTTCTGCATTCTCAAGACATTTCTCCAAATCAAGCATCATCAGTAATATCTGCTTCTGATACTAAGACTCACAAAAGATGGACTCTTTCATGCCATACCAATCGCCCTTAAAACTCAAAAAATATCTATTATTACCTCCTCTTAGTATGCCCAAAGGATGGGCAGTCCAGTAGCCATGGGTCCTCAGAGGTTTCCTCCACATGTTTTTTTTCCTCTCCTGTGTGCTACTGTTCACACTCTGTGTGAGTTGGAGGAGTGAAAATGTTTTGGGCCTTCTATTCCTTATTGCTGCCTGGCTTCTCTACCAAGGGTGGTAATAGAGAAAGGCCAAAGTTATGTGCACATAAGCACTTTACACTATTTCACCAAACATTGACTGGGAGGGCTTTGCCAATGATTCAAGGTGGGGGAATTGACCCCTCCCACATGTCAAATAAAAGCCAGCCTCTCACATCAACCTTTGCTCAAAGTGTTTTCAAACCCCCTCCTCCCCACCTCCTCCTCTTCTGGTACTCTTTCTCCTCTTGGTCTAGACCTTCTATTCCTTATTATTGACCAGTTCCTTCACCAAGGGTGGGAATAGAGAAAGGTCAAAGCTAAGTACACATAAGCACATTACACAATTCACCAAACATTGAATGTCTTTTAAGTTGTTTGTGTTTTGTTACTCTGCTGGACCTGTACCCAATCCTCTAGCTTTGATAGTTTGCAAGGTACCCTGTCATCGTCGCTCTTGTTTTTGCAGCTCTTCCCTATTTGGTTTCTCTGTCTGTATTTTTTTATACCACACCATTTGAAGACGGTTCTGTCCCTGCCAGTTTCTCTTCATTCATCACTGGTGATGCCCTGGGGTGAAATGGGTCCAGGAAAGGGGTCCTCCCTGTCTGGTTCCCATAACCAAGGGCTCTGCTTGTAGCAGGCAGGTAACACAGTCTTCCTCAGTTACTCATCCTACTGAGGCGATATTGTGCATTGCCAGGTCTATTAAAAACAAGACCGCTATAATAGCAGATCTTGTTGGTTCATCTGACCTGGCTTGCATCACTGAGACCTGGCTGGATGAGAATGCTGGTCCCATTCTGGCATTGGCAATTCTGGTTGAGTACTTGGTCATACACTGTTTGAGGTTGGATTGTAGGGGCAGGGGTGTTGCCATCTGTTCCAGATTGGAGCCTGGTAAAGGTACCAGTGGGGTCTACCAACTCCTTTGAATGTATCCTGGGTGAGGATGTGGGGTGCAGGATCCTTCTCATCTACCATCCACCAGGAGATGGGAATGTGTTCCTGCAGGAAGTTGCAGACTTCACTGTTGACCTAACATTGGGATCCCCCAGATGGCTGATCCTGGGGGACTTCAATGCCTGAGTCAACAATGAACTCTCTCAGTTTAGTCAGGACTTCCTTCAGTGATGATTTCACTGGGTTTCACACAGCTTATTTCATCCTCAGCCCATATTGGTGGTCATTCATTGGACTTTGTGTTCCTCCTGGGGATGGAGATATCTGACTTGGTGATGAAACCAGTCAGGTGGTCTGACCATCACACCATTGGATTCAGTTTCCTGCCCCCCCAGTAGACCTACCCCTATGGAGATGGTCCGGTACTGCCCTTTGAGGGGTGCTTCCCCGATGGTGGTGCTGGACTTATTGGGTTAACCAAGTGAATGCATGGATCCAGGGGACCTTGTACTTGCCTATAATCAGGCGGAGACAGGGGCCCTGGATTCCATTCTTCCTGTGCATGCTCATCCTCTCACTCATTGCCCCAGGTCTCCTTGGTTTGATGAGGTCCTGAGGGAGTTGAGGAGTGTCAGACAAAGGTTAGAGAGGTGCAGGCAGAAGTCAGGCCTGGAGTATGACAACCTTAGTTTGATGGATCACTACATGGTCTACCAATCAGCAATTAGCCATAAGAAGGCAGAATTCCTGTCAAGGGAAATTGCTGCTGTGCAGAATTGACCAGCACAGCTCTTCCAGACTGTGGACAGATTGTGCAATCCAATCTGTCAAGCCTGGAACTGCTTTTTCACAAGAACGTTGTGAGGAGATTGCTAGATTATTCACAGATAAGGTTGCCACAATCAGGTCTGCGGTCTGCCTCAACTTCTCTAATGGGAGTTGAGGTGCTCAACAGGAGATGTCAGATGCCCAGTTTGTGTGGTGTGACTTCGGCCGGCCCACTATCAATGACATTGTGATGGTCGCCCAGTCGTTGCAACCAACCAACTGTAGTTTGAATCCTGACCCCACAAGCCTCTTAGTGGGCTGTGCAGATAAAATCAGCCCAGTCCTTGTTGAAATAGTCTGGATGTTATTGGAGAGGGGGATCTTTCCATATCCCCTAAAGAAGGCTGTGGTTTGGCCTCTTCTTAAAAAGCCCTCCTTGATCCTGGATTCTCCTGCTAACTACAGACCTGGTTCTAACTTACCCTTTGTGGGCAAGGTTATTGAGAAGGTGGTTATGTGGCAGCTGGATGACTATTTGACCAGCCACAAATGTCTATGATTCTCTCCAGTCTGGATTTAGGAAGAGACATAGTATTGAGACAGCCCTTGTTCTGGTACTAAATGACCTCCTAATAGCGAGAGATCAAAAGACCCATTCCATCTTGGTCCTTTTAGATCTGTCTTCTGCATTTGACACTGTGGTCCATGGATTGCTGTTGGAGCAACTATGGTTCATCTGTGGACTTTCTGAGATAGTCTTCTGATGATTTCGATCATTCCTTGAGGGTAGGACTCAAAGAGTGGTGTCTGGGATTTTTCCCTCAGCTCTATTCTCCCTATTCTGTGGGGTACTGCAGAGCTCCATTCTGGCACCCATGTTATTTTCAGTGTACATGCTGCCATTAGGAGTAATTATTAGGCAGTACGGTCTGAGTTTTCACTGCCTTGCAGATGACACTCAGCTGTACTTGTCCTTTGAGCCTGGCCAGGATGATGCTGTCTCGGTCTTTAACAACTGTCTAGCTGAGATCCAGGACTGGATGAATGTGAGCTGGCTGTGGTTAAACCCGGGAAAAACTGAGGTGTTGGTTGTGAACCCGGGTCATCAGGAGGTGGGTTTGTCAGCTGATTCACCTTCAGGTCTGTGGCTTGGAGGTGCCAGCTAACTACTTCAGACCAGGTGTGGAACCTGGGTATTTTGTTTGATGACTGCTTGACACTTAAATCACAGGAGTCAACAGCTGTCAAAACCTCTTTTTACTACCTGAGAAATATCACCCGAGTTAAGCACCTGGTTCATCCTGACAATCTCCCAACTTTGGTCCACATCTTCATTACCTCCTGCCTTGACTACTGCAATGCCCTCTACCTTGGGTCACTGGGGGTTGATATCTGCTGCCTGCAGCTGGTGCAGAATGCAGCAGCCAGGCTTTTGACTGGTACTTTTAGGACCAGTCATATAATGCCTGTGCTCCACAGACTGCACTGGCTGCCAGTGCAGTGGTGAATCACCTTCAAGGTTGGTTTGCTGAAATATAGAGCCCTACATGACCAGGGACCTAGTTACCTACAAGATCTCTTTCATCCCTACTTTTCCCTCCGCCCTCCCGATCCACTAACGAGGGATTACTAGAGATTCCCATAATTCATTTACAGACATCTGGGGCAAAGTCATTCAGTTTTATGGCCCCAACTCTGTGGAATTCTCTACCTCGTCAGGTGTGAGATTGCCTGATCATCTAGAGTTTTAAAGTTGCCCTGAAAACCTATCTTTTTAGCCTAGCATTTTCTGATTTTTAATGCTGCCGTTGTATTTATTAATTTTAACTTTCTGTACTATTTATCTATTGATGTGTTTTAATTTGTTGTTGTACAGGCGCCTTGGTTTTAGAAAGGCACCCTTTTATAAATAAAGAATTATTTGATTTGATTTGATTTGATTTGGTGCAGGCAGTCTCAGTTTGGACTTTTGTTTCTGCTTCTAGTTTGGCTGCCATTCTTCTGGTAATCACTCCTGGACTTGTTGTTGCATTATCCATACCTTTCTTTTATGCTTCTCTGCTACCAGATCTAGTACCCATGCACAAATCTTTTGGCTTAGAGTATGCATGGTGTAAATACCAGTTCTAACACTAACTGTTGGAAAGGCATCAGTCAGGAAGCATAGACAGACGATTACAAGTTTTAAAATTTGCAAGTGGTATTTTATTATTAATAACAATAAAATAAAAAAATAGAAAACATTTATACAGGATGGCTCTTAATACAAGCAGTTCACACAAAGTCCTACATCTGATCTGAGATAGGCTATAAATCTAAATCTGGAAAACCAAAGCATTACTCTCTTTATATGATATCTTTGCCTGGCATTTGTTTAACTCTGCATCCTGTCCTCATTAAGCTATATCTTCTGTTTCCATACAGTGTAACAAAACTTTGTCATTGCCCTTTCAGTGACCAGTCTGAGGAGTCCTTCTAGTCTCAACAGATGTAACACAAAAGAAAATTCTGTCTGGGGCTGGTATCCTGTTGACAATTTTGCCAACAAGCCTAAGAAGGTCAAAAGGTTTCTTAAGGTTGACACCTATGGTTGGTATTACAGGGAAAGTGATAGATAATGCCTTATGGTCAAATTCTGTGATATACCCATTGAGTAAATCCTCACTCAAAATGTCATTCACAGCACAACTAAATTCTCATGTTTCATTATAAGGGCATCTTTGATAAAAGCACTGATCAGAGCTCTGCCTTATAATTTCTGCTATATATTTTAGTTGTGTCCATTATAACAAATGCACCCTGGTTGTCCACACCTTTGATTATAATATCAGGGTCAGCTGCAAGATTATTTAATGCTTCATGTTCTTTATTAGTACAGTTTTAGTAAAAATGAGGTCTGGGTGCAGCCATTCAATCTTACAAGTCTTGCTTACATTTATTTTACAAAAATTGACATAGCTGGGCTAAATGGGGGACAATATGTGGAATGAGGTTTTATATTCACAGAAGGACAAGTGGGTGAAACTGCATTGTCTATGTTTTGTCTCATACTTTGTACATCATCGGGGTAGTCCCATAAATAGTTTTTAAGTCACTTTTCATGAAATACAGTGTAAATCAATCACAGTTTTAAAGTGATTCAAATCTGAGGTTATGAAAAAAGGCAGTCCCTTATTTAAAACTGCTTTCTCTTCCTCAATAAGTGTCCTTCTTGAAAAGTTTACAATAGCAAAGGGTTGGGGCAAGAATTCAGCCAGGGTTAGGCATAGGTCAGGAAGCATAAGCAGACCAGCAGAAGTTTTACAATTTACAAGTAGCATTTTATTATTATTATTAACAATACAATAAAAAATAGGGGAAACATAATTCAGGGTGGCTCTCAATATAGGCAGGTCACACAAAGTCCTACATCTGAGATAATCTCTAAGTCTAAATCTGGAAAATCAAAACATTGCCCTCTTTATAAGATGTCTTTGCCTGGCATTTTTTTTTTAACTCTGCATCCTGTCCTCATTAAGCTATAGCTCCTGTTGTCATACAATTTTACAAAACTTTGCAATTGTCCTTCCAATGACCAGTCTGATGAGTCAATCTAGTCTCAACAGTTGTAAGAAAACAGAAAGTTCTGTCTGGGGCTGGTCTCCTGTTGACAATTTTGCTAACAAGCCTGTGAAGTTCTAAAGGATTCTCTAAGATTGACACCTTGCATTGCAGATTGCTATCTTTTGGATTAATGCCCAATAATCTTCTGTAATTTGAATAATTAATTTCAAATAACATAACTATATGCATACATCTGCAGACCAAGGCATCCCAGATTCACATATCTTTTTTAGACAAAAGAAAAGAGTTAGCACCCAAACCAAAGAACAATATGAAAAAATATTTTATTGATAAAGTGCAAGTGTTATACTACTGGTTCAAAAACCGTTAAGGAACATAGTGGGTAGAACTGTAAAAAACTCTAAATGTTTCAGATGACAGGCTGCTGAACGTCATCAGAGATGGCTACCAAACAAATTGTGCTTCTTTATATGCTTCATTCTATTACCTCATACAGATAAAATACAAACACCTGTGATGTAAACATATTACATCATACACAGGGATAAAATTGCCCAAGCAAATACTTATTTAAAATGACAGTAACAGAGATTATACATGACAATGAATGTACATGTGTTTAAATTCATTGTACAAAAACATGGCATATAGTACCCAAATTGTTTCTTTTTATAAAAAAAGCAGACAGATCTAGGCTGTCATTTAAGCCCTTTCCTTCCCTCTGCTTTTAGCTCAAGATCCAAAAGCTCTCTCATCGGCCAATCCTACATTCCAAATTACCACCTCTGGGTCCAACAGAGACTTTTTCTAATCCTACTGTACTTATTTAACGGAGTGTGTTACACTGCTGTTACATTTAACATGTTGGACTAGAGCAGAGGATATGCCATTTTTCTCTAAAGCCCAAACATGTTCTCCCATCCTGACCCAGAACTTTCTTGTGGTTCTTCCAACATGATAGCAACCACAGGAGCATTCCAGCATATATACAACTCAAGACATGTGGCACAAAATCAAATCTCTGGTTTCATAAGTTTTGCCAGAGGCTGGATTAGTAAATGTTTTTGTTTCCCTTATATAGGGACAAAACTTGCATTTCCCCACACTATTTTGTACCACTAGGTGGTTGGACTGAACACAAGGTGTTAAGTGGTTTCCTGACTAGCAAATAAGACTTTACAACCTTGTCTCTAATAATAATAATAAATAATAAATTTTACTTCTCAGAAGTACCTTTCAGTTATCAAGGCGCTGTACAAAGAATAAGGAATTATAATAAAACTCAGAAACACAGTAAAATAATCAAAGGACCCAAAATTAAACTGTGCCACCAAAAGCATGGCACCACGAATACATTTTCTTTGCCTGCTTAATCCTCCCCCCCCCCACAGTCATGCACTCCTGAAGCTGGTGGGTTAGAGAATTCCAGAGGGCCGGGGCCACATGCACAAATGCATGGGCCCCTGAAGATTTCAAAAACACCCTTGGAATCTCTAGCAACCCCTCATCAGCTGAGTGCAACTGTTACACCAGGCGGTAAGGAACTATGAGATCTTTCAAGTAGTCAGAGCCCTGTTCATGTAGGGCTTTATAAGTCAGTAAACTGACTTTAAAGGTGATCTGCCACCTAATCAGCAGCCAGTGCAGATCTCACAGCACAGTTGTAATATGAGAAGATCGAGGAGCTCCCATCATCAATCATGCTGCCACATTCTGCACACACTGCAGGTGGCAGATATCAACTTCAGCCAGCCCTAAGTACAGGAAGTTGCAATAATCAAGGCACAAGGTCACAAAAGTATGGACCAGGGTAGGTAGATTCCTGTATGGAACAAGGTGCTTAATCCTGGAGATATTCCTAAAATGATAAAAGGAAGACTTGATGATGGCCAATACCTGAGCCCGTAATGTCAGTCTATCGTCAAGCACTGCCCCCGGGTTTCACACCCGTTCAGAGGAAGGGAGTTGAAAACCCTCCAGAACAAGTCCAGAGGGCTGACCAGCCCTCAACCCCTCTATCTGGTGACCCAGGTCCACTATCATCACCTCCGTCTTTCCAGAGTTCAACTTTAACCAGCTCAAAGTGATCCAGTCTTGGATATCAACGAGGCAGGAATTAAATACAGAGACAGCTCCATCCTGGTTGGGGGCAAAAGACAGGTAGAGCTGGGTATCATCAGCATAGCAGTGAAATCTCAGCCCATACTGTCTTGCAATGTCTCTGAGGGGCAGCATATACACTGCAAACAACATAGGGGACAGCACTGAACCCTGAGACCCCACATGGCAGGGAAAATGGGTCTTAGGAAAAAATCCCAGACACCACTCTCTGAGTCATGCCAGAGAGGAAAGATGTAAACCATCTGAGGATCAAACCTGTTAATCCACAGACAGACCTCAGGCATCCAAGCAGTACCCCATGGTCTACAGTGTCAAAGGCTGAGGAGAGATCAAGGAGCACCAAGATAGAACGGCTTCTCTGATCTCCTGCCATCAAGAGATCATTGAGCATCTGAACCAGTGCCATCTCAGTACTGTGCCTCTTTTGAAAACCAGATTGGAGAGGTTTGTAGATGCTATGGATGGTCAGGCAGTCGTTCAGCTGTACCACAACTAATTTCTCAATCACCTTCCCTATAAAGGGAAGGTTTGAGATTGGTCTGCAGTTGGCAGAAATATCCGGGTCCAAAGAAGCTTTCTTTAGGAAGGAGATAACCACCGCCTCCTTCAGGGAGCTTGGAAACTCACCAGATTCCAAGGAGCACCGGACTATCTGCACCAGGACTGGGCTGATCAAATCCTAACAACCCATGATTAAGGAAGTTGGGCCTGGATCCAAAGTACAGGTCATAGAGCACATACCCTGGACAATCTGCATGACATCCACAAGTTCGGGCAAGGCAAAGGAACTCCAGGAAATTGGAGGCAAGGCAACCAAGCACCAATCATCCACAACCCTCATAGAGTGGGTTGAAAGAATTTCTGACCTCATGTTGGCCACCTTATCTGCAAAGATCCAAGCAAGTTCATTGCACTCTAAATGCGAAAAAGGTCTTCAGAACTGAAGACAGGCTAGGTTACACAGACTGTCCACAGTTCAGAAGAGCTGAGCTGGTTGGTTATGAGTGGTAGCTATCTCCTCAAACAGGAATTCTTCCTTCTTACGGGAGATCGCTGATTGGTAGATCTGATAGCGTTCAACCAATCTAAGATGGTCGGCATCCCAGGCGGATTTCCACCAACACAGCTCTAACCTACGTCCTACTCACCACAACTCCCTCAAGGACCCATCAAACCAAGGGGCATGAGGGCAAAGGGGGAGAGGACAAACATGGACAGGAGCAATCAAGTCCAGGGCTACAGAAATGGCCTTATTATAAGCCACCACTAAAGTATGTGGACTTGAACTGGCCATGGGAAACTCTGAGAGATCAATCACTGCCACTAGGCCTTCAGGACTCACTTCCCGCAAAGGGCGGTAACTGACCATCTCCACAGGGGCAGGCCTTCTGGGGGTGGGGCACACAAATTTAACCTCACAGTGTAGTGATCAGACCAATTGACCGGTTCCACCTCCAAATCTGAGGCCTCAATCCCCAGGAGGAAGATCAGATCAAGCGATTGGCCATTTTTATGGGTGGCAGAGGTAACCACCTGTGTAAGGCCCAGAGATGTCATAAGCTGGAGGAAGTGTTGTCAAAACTGCGAGAGTTCATTGTCAACCCAGCACCATCAATCTGGATGACTCTAGTGTCATGTTGGTGATGAAATCTGCAACTTCCTGCAGGAAACGCATCTCGTCCCTTGGTGGACAGTAGATGAGAGCTATCCTGCAGCTTACACCAGCCACCACTGAACACTCAAATGATTCAGTCTCCTAAACTGGTACACTCTTGGGGTCCAACTCAATCTTGAAACAGACTGCCACCACCCCCATGATCCAATCTCGGTTGGGGAATCAGCGAGTACCTGGCTGGAATTGCAGCATCCAAGATGGGACTGGCATTTTCATTGAGCCAGGTCTCGGTGATGCAAGCCAGAACAGTTGTTCCAACAAGATCAGCAGTAATTGCGGTCTTGTTTTTAACAGTGCTAGCATTGCATAGCCCCACTGGAGTGGGATGGGCTTTCAAGGCCGCCTCGGCTACTTGCCTGCCACAAGAGGGAGTGCTCTTGGGTATGGAGACTAAACAGGGAGAACCGCATTCCAGACTCCATTTCACCCCAGGACATCTCCTAGGCCTAACCACCCGAATGTGAGAGATGTGCTCATTCATCCTCCAGTGTCCACACCCCCCACACCCTCCCACGTACAATACCTAGTGCATGGCAATGCTGGTAAATTGACCACAACAAAGGAGGGGGGAAGGGGCAGAGGACATGGAGAATGGAGGTCTAATAGTACACAATGGGGGGGGAGAATTTACACATTTCACAGTCAATTCAATAACAAAACACACTAAAAAGACACCTGACTTATTTGAACCGCAAAATTACAATCATAAAATTCTAAAAATACACAACAAAAAAACAATAAAATAACCACCCCACCCACCCACAATTCTATAAACACTTATAACCCCAAATCAAACTAAGTTAAAATAAAGTTAAAACCATAAAACATCAATACAGATGATACAAATCAAAAAGGAAGATGGTGCAAAGAGTCCACTTCAGACAGCTCCAGACAATATTAAAAATAAATAAAAAATTAAGTCAAAATAAATAAAACAAATAATACAGACACCAAAAACAAAACAAAAAACCATGCTCACACCAAGGGATACAAATTAACTAAACATAAAAGCAGCTTCATGAAATTTCAGCCCCCAGGCACTCTCACTACCAAGGAGATGGTGCAAAAGGAGTCCACCTTAGAAAGCTCCAAACACAGAATATTAAAAATAAAATTTAAATAAAAATAATTTAAACAAATAAAATAAAATGAAAACAAAAAACCTTGCTCTCACCAGGTAATACAAATTAACTAAAGATAAACAACAACTTAATAAAATTTCAGCTCTCAGACACTCTCACTAACAGGGAGGCAGGAAACACTGGACATTCTCACTGTCCAAACAAAATTAAAAGAAAAGAAAAATAACATGAAGTATGGTCACATATTTGATGAGTAGACACCACAGATTCCAAATGAAAGTCTCCTTCTGGCAGAAAGACCTCTCTATTATTCCAGCACTTTTAGCTATTATAGCTTAGCAGCTCCTGATATCTATTAAGTAATCATGGATTTAAATGGTAAATAATGTCAGTAACAAAGTAAAGGGAATGCTAATAACACATGAAGCAGGTTCAACTTCCAGCAATAATGGAATGTCCTGAAAAACTGTCTACACCTCTCTGGATAGATAGCCAGCTCCAAGTTCAGGAATTGAACCAATTTCGATGAAAACTGAAAAAATGGACAAATGGTGCAGAGAATGCTCCTCTGTAGCTGCACCACCAAGTAATCCCCACAGAGCAAGGAGGGGCCAACACTTCAACTGCCTGGACTAAATGGCCCTCCTGCTGACTGCCAGACTGTCTAGGGGAGCCACCACTCAAGTCCTTCCTCTGGCAGGCCTAGGGTGAACTCCTCTGTATGACCACTAACACCCTAAGGGAGTTACTGAGCCGAGACAAGGGAAGCCACAACACCAATCCAGGGAGTCAATTTTCAAGACAAGAACTCCTTCACTGGGGCTTACCACACACAGAGCAGAACAGTAGAATCCAAGAATTCCTGGCACTATGGTCTCTCCAGCAATCCTCCCATTCCAGGCTTCAAACCCATTCTCCTCAAAGCACCACAAAATGCCTCAATCTTCCGTATAACCCCAGCATCCAAAATACTGCTTCCTCCTTTATCAAAAAGTGCTGGACTTCGGGAGTCAGAAAAAAACGTCAGCCAGAGTAACCCCATTAAACATAGACACTAGAGTAACTCAGAGTAGCTCCAAATAGCTTCAACGTTAGCTATCCTCAGCCGCCAGAACAAGTTAATAAAAAGTAGGGTAACAGTGCTAACTTCAGCGTGAAAACTTAAAATCAAAACTTTCCGCCTGCTTAATACTAACCGAAGATGCAGTTTGGCTATACTTCCTCACTAATCTAACCTTACCTCAGTTGCAGAAAATAGAATAAATTAGTATCACAGAGCCACTTTAAGCACTAATAACACTACAAAATAAAATAACTCAGCTGCAGAACACTGTAATTATGGCTCGCCCAGTGTGGCCACCATCTTTAGGTGCACATCTGAAAAATTAATTTGGGACCTCCCTACTTGGGCACATAATTTTTCATCTGTTAATAGTATCCTCCAGTTTTTAACCAATATGTTCCTCAATTGATATGCTCCCACACTGTAATCAGTAACAAATCCACAGTCTCTAAATATACCAATGAGTGATCCTTTCTCTGTTTTGGAACAAGACTTTCAGAGCGTGCAATACTATCTACCTCAACCACCGCCTGGCTAATAACAGCTGTGTTGTATCACCTCTGTTGGAAACATTCAATCTGAGCATGTTTATGTGTAATATAATCCTCTGTTCTGATGTAATTCCTCAACATGCAGATCAGCTGCCCCTTTGGAATATTTTTTGACTATGTCATGGGTGGCAACTGCTCACCAGAAGAAGGCTATAGTTGTCAGCAGGCTTGGTGAACACAGATGTTGTCATATTGCCATTCCCTGTCTTGCATATTCTTAGATCAAGGAATGTGATTTCACTGTCACTGATACCAGCCTTAAAGCGTAGGTGTGGATTGGTACTACAGTGGGTAATCAATCAATAACTGCATGAAAAGAATCATGGGTCCCCTCCCAAAAAAACTCAGCATATCATCCATAAAACAATGCTACAAATCCAAACATTTGATGAAAGGATTTGTGGCATCAATATAGACAACGTCCCTTACCTATTTGCCAACATATAAGTTGGCATAACCTGGAGCCACAGTGGCCCCCATGGAAGTACCATTGATTTGTTTGCAACAGGTATTCAGAAACAAAAATATGTTTGGTGGAAGGACCAAACTTGCTAACTTTAGTAAATAACTAGTTGGCATTTTCTGTGATCTGCCACATCTAGCAAATATGCCAAAGCTGATAGACAGCCACCATGTGGAATACTAGTGTATAATGATTCCACATCTAAATTTGCAAAATACCAGTGATATTGCACATCTGGATTCACAACAAGAGTTATAACTTGTGTGGAGTCTTTTTAAATATGGTGACAATGTTTGAACTCTTGGCCGTAAAAAAAAAATCCAAAAATGTAGACAAGAGCTTGGTGAGCAACCCCTATCCCCAAAAAATTGGCCACCCAAGAGGATTAACCTGATCCTTGTGTAACATAGGAAGTATACATATGATTGGTATCACAGGGGAAGACACAGCTAATGCCCTGTGTTCAAATTCTGTGATATACCCATTGAGTAAGCCCTCACTCAACACTTCATCCACATCACACCTAAATTATCATGTTTTATTATGAGGGAGTCTCTGATAAAAGCACTCATCAAAGAGCTGCCTCATAATTTCCGCTGTATAGTTTAGTCATGTCCATTATAACAAATGCTTCCCCTTTATCCTCACCTTTGATTATAATGTCAGGGTCAGCTGCAAGGTTATTTAATGCTGAACATTCTTTATTAGTACAGTTATGGTAAAAATTAGATTTGGGTGCAGCCATTAAATCTTGCAAGTCTTGCTCAAATTTGTTTACAAAAATTGACATAACTGGGCTAAATGGGGGACAATATGTGCAACAAGGTTTTATATTCATAGAAGGACAAATAGGTGACACTGCGTAGTCTATGTTTTGTCTCGTATTTTGTGCAAAATCAGGGGTAGTCCCATAAATATTTTTTAAAGTCAGTTTTCATGAAAGATGATGTAAATCAGTTATTGTTTTAAAGTGATTCAGATCTGAGTTTAAGGAAAACAGACAGTCCATATTCAAAGCTGCTTCTTCTGTAAGCATCCTACTTGAAATGTTTACAACAGCAGAGGGTTGGGGCAAGAATTCAACCTGGTTTAGGCATAGGTCAGGAAGCATAGGCAGACCAGCAGAAGTTTTAAAATGTGCAAGTTGCACTTTATTATTGATAATAACAATATATTAGTAAAATAGGGGAAAAATTATACAGGATGGCTCTTAATACAGGTAGTTCATACAAAGTCTTACATCTGAGTTAATTTCTAAATCTAAATCTGGAAATCCAAAACATTGCTCTCGTTATATGATGCCTTTGCCTGGCATTTTATAAACTCTGCATCCCCCTCCTCATTAAGCTGTATCTCCTGTTTTCAGATAATGTAACAAAACTTTATCTTTGCCCTTTCAGTGAGCAGCCTGAGGAGTCCATCTAGTCTCAACCGGTATAACAAAATAGAACATTCTGTCTGTGGCTGGTCACCAGCTGACAATTCTGAAAACAAGCCTGAGGAGGTCAAAAGGTTTCTCAAGGTTGACTCCTTGCATTACAACTTGCTAGCTATTGTATTAATGTCATATAACCTTCTGCAATTCATTTTGAACAACATAAATATATATATACAATTGAAAACAAAGGTATCCCAGTTTCACATAAAGATTCACTATTTTGTTTTGTTTTGTTATCCACAGAGAAGCAAGGTGGAAAAGAAAGAATAGAAACAGCTAGAAAGAGCAAGTCAAGAAAGGGAGATAGCAGAGGGAAATTGTGTGACCTTTGGAGTTGCCAGTTTCTTGGTGCCATAAGTAATGTTTATTGTGCAATCAGACAGGAGAGAGAGAGAGAGAGAGAGAGAGAGAGAGACAAGTGGCAGAAATAGAACAGGATAAAACAGATCCTTCCTTTTAACTCTCTCTTCATAAAACAATTCTGGTCAGAGCCAATATGGCTGTGGAGGATTTCTGGGATGCGTTTACCCATTATTTCTAATAAATTTGCACAATGCAGATCTGCTGAGAGGTAGTTTAATGTGGTCTTCCTTTTATCCCTTTTTAAAATGTATTTTCCTAGAATATGCCTGCTGATTGCTATATATTTAGCCTGGAAAGCTCACAGAAGAAATGGCATCTTATGTTCGGGTTGTGGAGTACTTGCAGTAGGATGCTGGAATGTGTCATACAGAGGCATGAGCTGTGTGCAGGTGATAATGCCCAATTGCAAAACACCTCAGGCACTCACATGTGGATCCATCATCCGGTGTCATTGCACTTCTCAGAGTGGGTGACAGCCGATGATGTACCCCCTCACACAGGTCCCGGAGCAGGCATGTTACAGCTGATCTCCCATTCAACTGTGTAATCTGGGAACCACGGACACACTATCCATAGGCTGCAGCATACAATGCAAATGCATTGCAGGATACCACATCCAATGTCACCCATGATACCTCAGCAGTCCTTAGGGTGGCATGTTACACCGGGGAACAGTGGAAGAGTGTGGCCCTACAGTGGTGTATGACAGCAAGAAGATACAGCATTGAAAAGGCATGCATTGGAGATATGTCAATTCCCTCTTACGGTTTGCCAGGGACATGCACAAGGCTGCATACACTGGTGGGTCTGCAACTTGTGTAGTGCCCCAATGCATGGTATAACCACTTGGGTTATTCTGGAGTGCATGTCCCTGGTTCGGGTCCAGTGCAGTTGGTGGCTGGTCATGGCAGGGTGTGGAGTGCAGTGCCAATCTCTGCAATAAGTCAGGTATTGGGGGAGTAGGGGTGTCTATGTACCTAGGAGGTGGGTGGGGGTTCTCTATGCTATGGATATGGACCATGGTTTACTCTGGTGTGATTGGGTCCAGGGGGGACCCTACACTATGGAGCTCTTTGGGGATGGAGTTGGATCAATCGGAGATGGGAGGGGATACCTCTTGTCCACCAGGGCTGCCAGGCTCCTGTGCATCTTGGTGCACTTCCGCAGCCTACCTGTGGCTGGCTGGCTGGGTTAGGTCTGCTATTCATGGCCTAACTGTGGGCCGTGCTGCTCTAGACTGCGAGGGGTGCATTCCCACTGAGTATGCCACAGTGCAGCATATGCATTGGAATGCAACCTCGACTTGCACAGCATATTATTTGTGTTCACCCTGGCTCATTACCTTGTGAACAGTGCATCCTGCATGTTTGAATATCATGCTGTGGCACATTGTTGGAGTTGGATAGCACATCTCCCTTTTCCACTGGGATGCGCTGTGCATCTCCTTTGAACAGGGGTGCCCTGGACTAAGCTTCCCGGAATAAATAATTTATCAAAATGGTAAAATCATGACCCCACTGTAAACAAGATATCTAATCTGGGACAGCCTGAGTAAAAACAGTGCAAAAATGTGTAAATGAAGATCCCTATGACAATAAGATGTAGCATCTCCCCTGTGCTATCCAGGATACAAAATATAGGATAAGAAATATTTAAGGAAATCTACTCTAAACTGAACTTCCCTGTTTACTGACATAAACAGTTTCTTTAATGTTTTACAACATATTAGAATGCAGTATTTATTTTTGATGTTGTGGCCATAAGAATCGTGTGTACAGAGTGTGTGTGTGTGCATGTGTGTGCATATGTGTGTGTGCATATGTGTGTGTGCTTGTGTGTGTGTGTGTCTAGGATACAAAATATAGGATAAGAAATATTTAAAGGATATCTACTCTAAACTGAACTTCACTGTGTTCACTGACATAAATAAACAGTTTCTTGTTTTATAACATATTAGAATGTAGTATTTATTTTGAATGTTGTGGACATAATGATGGTGTGTACAGTGTGTGTGAGTGTGTGTGTGTGTCTGTGTGTGTGTGTGTTTGTGTATTTGCTGTAACTCAATATATTTTTTTCCCAAAAAGCATAGTAGAAAATGCCTTCTGATTGCTACATATTTAGTCTGGGTAGTTCACTGAAGACTTGGCATATGTCTGAGACAGTACTTATCAGATAGTGTCTTTAGAGGTTAAAAAAACTGTGTAAATTATAGATTTTCTGGGAAAGGGATGACATTTATGAGGTATGAATCTTTCTTGAAAGACAATACATTCCCAAGTGAATCTAGTAGTAAGAAGCTGTTTAAATGCTAAGTATTTAAATGTGCAAGTTGCTGCATTCTGAAGGGGGTAAACAAATCTCCAGTTTAATAGGCAACCAATATCTAACAAATATTTAACAAGCTGTTTCAGTTTCCTAATGGCATCTGACAAACAGCTTGGAGTTATGTCTCCAACATACTTAACAGAAAGAAGGGAGTATTTTATTTCAGCTGGCATGGATGGATAGATTGAAAAGTCCAAAACATGTGTTCCACAATACTCCATTTTCAAGCTACAGATAGCAAGATGGCTGCAGGCTCCACTCACAGCCATAAAAATGGGAAAGGGTCTTATGGCATCTGATGTGTCAGCATTAGGTGTCAGCGTGGCTCAGTTGGTAGCACATCTGCCTCTGGACCAGAAGGTCATGGGTTCTCGCCCCACACCAGGACTGGACTTGCACCTAAAAAATCGCTGGCATCCAAGTGCAGTATTGGGGGGTGCTGTACTGCTGGGGTGTGCCATCCTTCGGATGAGACGTTAAACTGAGGTCCTTTCTACCCATCCTGGTGTTGTCCTGGTGGGTGTCCAGGTGGAAGTAAAAGAACCCAGGGCACTCTTTGCAAAGAGTAGGGAACATTATCGGTGTCCTGGCCAACATTCCCCTTCCCATAAGCCGGTTCATGCAATTATCCAGGCTGTGTGTGGGTGATGATGTGCGATATGGCTGCCACCACACATTCAGTCACTTCACTACCAGTCTAGCATTGCTTGCAAAGTGCTTTGGAAGTAAGAAAAGCACTATATAAATGCAGATTCTTCTTCTACTTCTTCTGATAAGCAACTTGGAGTTATGTCTCCAACATTCTTAACAGAAAAAAGGGATTATGTCAATCCATCAGCTCAGTGGTTGGATTTCTGCTTGCGACACTGGTGATCTGGGTTTGGAAATAGACCCAGGTTGTCGGAGGGCTGGCCAGGGGTGAAGGATTGAGCATCCCTTGATTGCTCTCCTTGTCCGGGGGGAGGGGGCCTGTGCAATTGGTGAACTGGAGACACCCAGGGAAGGCTGGATATGTCACATACACGAATGCTGACTCAGCTCAGGGGTAGGGCAGATGCTGGCCATCATTGCACATCCCTGCCCCTGCCTACAGGGGAGAAAATCCTAATATCCCTGCTGTCTACATGAAGGTCTGCCCCAGGGCCTTGATTAGCCTCCACAGCTGGCTCAATGACTAGTTACTAGTGTCGCAGCACCAAAGGGAGATGGTGCCGTGATGCTGCCTCCTTGGGGGAAAGCCATGGGTGACTGCAGAGTGCAGGCAATAGTCGTAGGTCGAAGTATGGGGGTCTGTGACCAGGAAAGACATTGATGGCAAGGGCACAACAAAAAGCATATTAAAAAAAAAGGAGTATTTTATTTCTGTTTGGATGGAAGGATACATTGAAAAGTCCAAAACATGTGTTCCACGATACTCCATTTTCCAGCTACAGATAGCAATATGGCTGTAGGCTTCTCCAACAGCCATACCAATGGAAAACAGTCTTATTCAACCCCATCACATAGTGCTAAGATCACATTCTAAATTGGTAGGTGAGAATCTTCTACAATATATTCAACTACTGATTCATATGAAATCAGTGTACCCTTCATCCTATTTGAACCAAGTAGATCAATGTCTCCCTCACCCCCTATGAGAATTAAATTGGCCTTTTGTGCTTGTTCATTTTGGTAAACTTTTTGGATGCCTCTAGGAGTGCCTCCTTTATCCTGCTGCATTGTTGTTCTGCCTCCTCTGTCTTGCCTACACCTGCAAATTTTCCCTTAACTAGATAAGTTTTATCTAATTCAGTATTTTTAAATTGTTCTCCTAACAACTGTAGCATTTGGATTTTACCTCATGAAAATTTAATCCTTTCTTTATGGAAACTGGATCTGTGAAAATAACCAGCACTTTTCATAAAAGGACAGGCATGGAAGTCAAAGGGAAATGATGGACAAACCAAATATAAGGAATTGCTGGAAATGTTTATTAGAAAATTTAAAGAACATCAGTAATATGTTTGGGGCTCTATGTTTAGAAAAACTAGATATTTTACGCATGTATAGATGCATGGTTGCTTATGGTTAACACGCGAAATAAAACTATTGATAGTTACAAGTTTTTCTGGATAGACAAAACTGGTAGAAAAGGAGGAAGAGCTGCACTACTGTATATATTAACAATAACTTATGGGCTGAAGAAATATTAACACTAGTTACATGGCATGAAATGCTGTAAAAATTTCTTCACTTCCTTTTAATGTACGGCGCCCAGAGCCTTTGGGATTGGGCGTCTTTTTAAATAAAAAATGACTTGACTTGACTAGTTATTGAAGAAAATGAAACCACTCATATCAGAACTGGGGCAAATACTTATAGCAACATACTTTTAGGTTTAGTCTACAGGCCATCAAATCAGTAAAGCATCATAGATGAGGTATTAGTAAACAACAGTGGTCACTTTATTGGCAAAAATAATATAATCCTCATGGGAGATTTCAATTTACCTGGAACAAACTAGACTACAGGAGAAAGGGGAAACACCCAGGATAGATGTCTAGCAAATAACATAATACATTGTAATCTAGAGCAGTTTGCACAGACTACAACAATGGGCAGCAATACACTCGATGTAGTACTAACTGACCTTGGAGAACCCATCATAGACTGTAGAACTAGAGAGCCACTTGAAGACAGTGACCATGAAATGGTAACATTCAGAATTAGATGGGAAGTGAAGACAGATAGAGGAAGAACTACGTGTAGGTGTTTCAAGAGGACATATTTTGATGGAACAAGATCTGAGCTTGAGAATTGGAACTAGATACAGGATATTAGCGGTAAAGACATAAATCAAATGTGGGATGTCCTTGAAGGTAAATGTAAAGATATTGAGATTATGTATGTACCAATGATGTGGACATATACAATAACAACACTGGGGAGATCCCATTATGGCTAACCATGAATCTGATGAAGAAAGTATAGAAGAACAGGAAACTATAAAAAATGGCAAAGATCTCTGAAGATTATGCAGTATGGAAATTACACAAAGACGCTACTAGAGGTTGCAAGATATATTTTAAAAAGGGATAAAGAAGTAAAGATAGCAAAACAATTCTAACCAAAATGTGAAGGCTTTTTGATCTTCTATAAGAAAAAAAGGTCTGCAACAGGTAACTGGAACCACTCCTAGAAAATGAAAAAGTGTTTCACAGTGAAGAGAAAACATCTATTATCTTAAACAGCTTTTTCTGGTTCTGTATTTCCAACCACTGATATAAGTAAGAAGGTAATACCAGATTATGAATTAATGTCAAAAATAAATAAACCTCCTTAAAAATCTAAATGTTAACAAATCTCAGGGTCTGCATTCAATGACACTAAAATCTATGTCATCAGTACTGGCAGTGCCAGTTATGCTGTTCAATAAATCCTTGAGACTGGGGAAACTCTGAAGGCATGGAGATCAGCAGTGGTAATTCTCATACATAAAAAAGAAGCAGAGATGAAAAATCAAATTAAAGACATGTTAGCATAACATCAGTGGTGGGCAAAATGCTAGAAACTCTAATAAGAGAAAATCGACAGCTTCCTCAGTGAAAGTAATTTATGGGATACAACACAGCATGGTTTTATGAAAGGAAGGTCGTGTATGACCAATATGCTAGAATTCTTTGAGAGAGTTAATTTGGTGTTAGATGAACATAAACCTGTAGACACTGTCTACCCTCATTTTCAGTAAAGCAGTTGACACCATACTCCATGATGAATTTATAAATAGTTTTATAGATATCAATTTAAACAGGAAAATCACAAGATAGATTAAATCATGGCTAAGTGACTGAATGAAAATAGTGAGAGAAAATGGGTATGACTCCAGGCAGATAAATGTAACCAATGAAGTGCCACAAGGATCAGTTCTATAGCTATCATTATTTATTTATTTATTTTTATTTAGATTTTGTTTACCAGGTAAGCCCTCTGAGACCAGAGATCCCTTTTTCAGGGGTGACCCAGGGATTGAGTACACCAACCACTTTACATTAGGATACAATAAGACAGCTTCAAAAATACATATACAGTTAGTACATGAGGCAAGGGAACAGTAAGACAGTGGCAGAGAACATACAGTAAGAAACGTAACATCCATATTTCAACAGTGTTGATAAGCAAGACAGAAGGGATGACACAATTTGCAGATGATGCGACAACTTGATGCATTGTAAATTTGCATGAAAAGACTATTCTATTTCAAGAGAAGCTGAATGAATTACACAGATGGTCAGGTAAGAGCAAAATAAAATTCAACCTTGAAAAATATACAGTGATTCACTTTGAACTATCTGTGCAAGGAGTATAGCTTACCATTGCTCTGTAAAGAGGAAATATCAGTTTGGTCTTTGGTCATCCAAAGATGGCTCAAATCAGTACTTTCAAAACAGTGGATGAATACCACACATTAGAAATGCTTCAGTAGTAGCTTAGTTCTATCTTCACTATTTTATGGCTGCAGGTTGGAGCTTTGCAGATGTCTTGCTAACACAGTACAAAAATTGAGAGCATCAGATTCTGAAAGGACTTCATAAAATTGGAGTTGCATTACAATCATTCCACTAGAGTAGTCGGGTGTGTCCCAGCACTGCACTATTTTTTCTCTGTCTGAAAAAAAGCTTTTATTTTTTGTTCACTCTGACAGTGTTTTTAAGTTTTGATGGGAAATAATGATCACTAACAGTACATGTATTTCAATCTTAATTTGTGCATAACAGGACTTGTGTGATAATGTGGTTACTAGCTTCAGTATGAGCTGTTTTCTCCATTAAGAAAGACACATAGTTTATGGTCTTTAGTAAACATGTCAACTTATCAGCATTTCCCACCCATAAACTGTAACTGAGATTAAGGAATGAGGTTCAGATTTCAGAAAACAGAGTAAAGTGCTGCTAAATGTTCAGTAGATCTGCAGGAGTTCAAAACAGACATCAGTAATTAACACACTAACTTTTGTAAATCACTTAATGAGTTTTTTTTTTATATTGGTTATTCTGCTTATTGTTTACATTTTTGAAATTAATTGGTGACAGTTAGTACAACAAAGAAGGCTAAGAAAAGGATGTTGCATGCAGGCAGAGACAAAGGGCTCTGTGTGTGTGTTTCTCTATATGGGAATGTGTGTGTGTGTGTCTGTGTATCTGTGTGGCATTCTGTTAACCTTTCCTGGTAAATTAACCTTTTCCTAGTCAGTTTGCAGATGGCTGTAATGCTACACTGTAGTAGTGTGCACTGTTCAAAACGTGAAGCAGTGCATGTGTTTTACTGTGTCACAGTGCTTGTCCTAAATACAATAAAAGTTTGGGTTAGAGATTTAAGTAAATAAATACCATGTAAGACAGTGCATGTGTGTTAGTGTGTGTATAGCAATAGTAGTAGTAGTAAAATGTTGTATTCATTACATGAATCAGATACTCAGTTGAGCAAAAGCTCATTTTCAGTGAGGTCCCGTAAACTTACGCATAGTAAATACAATTACAAAGGTTGTCAAAATGTCTTACAGTGTTACACATACAGAGAAAAAGTAAAATTATTTTATAATAATACAGACATTAAAAGGTGTTACCACAGGCAATGATACACTAATACCATTTACATTAATCAATTAGCTTAATAACAATATCACCCTGTATCTGATGATAAACAACAAGGCAACAATTATTTGACTGTTCTAAGTGCCATTTGTCCCCAGATCCCCAACCAGGAGTAAACTCATGCCACAGCTTTTTAATTTTGGGATGCTCACTGGCATTGTTTATTATATCATAGGCACAGTTATTTGGTTACATCCCAGTTCACCATAATTCCAACAATTCATATTTACATTTTGGGACATAACAGTCCCCATGCCTTCTCTGGACGTAACAGTCCCATTTTCTTCTTTGCAGATCTTCATCCTGTTCTCTTCCTGTTCGTCATGTTTCCCAGGGCCCGGACACTGTGATCCGGCCCCCTCCATCTTACTCAGCAACATCGGGTACCATGTTAACCGGACCACTCCCCCCCATGCCAGGTGAGGACACCACAATCCACCGCCTAGCTCTATGACCCCCCCCTTTACTCCAATGCCTGGTTCCTTTTGTCCCCAGCCCATGGTACCTACCCCCTCCCCTCATTTGCCCCCCTCATTTTCCTTGATCCCCACAAACCCTTCCAAAACCCCCTCCCTTTTATAGTACCCCCAATGCCAGCAGGACTCCACCTAGCCCCTGGGCCACTGACCATCCTCTGTGGCCCCCTGAGCCCATGCTGGGCCTAACCTGGGTCACCTCTCGCCTATGCCCCCCTATCTCTGTGCCTATGTTCCTCCCAATTAAATCTGCCCTTGTAGGGAGGGTGGGTGGGAATTTTGCAGCAAGAAAAAGAGGTCAAAACTAGAGCTGCATGACCTTAAATACCCCTAGTGGCCTTTTGTCTCAGATCCCTCCCAAGGCCCCTCCCCATGGCCAATATCCAGTGGGCACCATCTGACTGTCATCTGCCCTTGTAATGATGTCACTGCCCTCCTCGCCCCTCCATTCTCCTATCTCCTATATCCCTGGCTGAGTCCCAGGACAAATTGGCCTGCCATTTATCGGCAAGCCTACTTGTCCCTGGATCCCCAACCAGGAGTAAACTCATGCCACAGCTTTTTACTTTTTGGATGCTCACTGGCATTGTTTATTATATTGTAGGCAGTTATTTGGTTACATCCCAATTGATCATAATTCCAACAATTCATATTTACATTTTGGGACATAACTGTTCCCATGACTTCTCTGGACGTAACAGTCCCATCTTCTTCTTTGTGGATCTTTGTCCTGTTCTCTTCCTGTTCATGATGCTTCTCAGGGTCTGGACACTGTGATCCAGCCCCCCACATTTTACACACCAACATCGGGTACCACGTTACCCGGACCACTCCCCACCCATGCCAGGTGTGGACACCATGATCCACCACCTAGCTCTATGACCTTCCCCAACCCCCTTTACTCCCATGCCTGGGTTCCTTTGTCCCCAGCCCATAGTATCTACCCTCCTCCCTGCTCTATCTGCCCCCCTTTGTTTTCCTTGCTCCTCACAAACCCTTCCACTACCCCATCTCCAGCTTGTGATGGAAGATGGGGCTCACCCCTTGTGGGCTAGCCCTTCAGACCCCTCCTATTTATGCTCTCCACTATCTCCTTGAAAGGCCGCAGGAACAAACCCATGCCAAACTCAGTGAGATGGATGCCATCTGATCTGTACACTGCCTCTTGATCAAATGAGATGACCCTATGCCGTATGTGGATCCCACCCATCTCGGTCACAGCTCTGGTCACTTTCCTGTTGAGGCATCTTCTCACCACCTCCACCACCTGGAGCTTCTTCGTTCCCCTCCATACCCTCCAGGATGTAATCTCGGACCACTCAATCACCACCCTGGGCCACCAGCATTTTATCTTTTCAAGATCTGCTATAATGCCCTTCATCAAGGATACCCAGGGCATTGCCCCCAAGTCTTTGCCCCCTAGATGGATGATAATACCGTCTGAGCTGGCCCATCGCAGCTGCAGCTCCTCTAACAACAGCAGTTGCTGTGACCACCTCATGCCCCTCAGGCCACTCCATCTCACTTTGGTGTGTTTCATTCCCGGTCGCAGCTGCATGCCCATCCTTGTGGTCGCTGCAAAACTCTCTACCCAGTAGATAAACAAGTTCCCAACAATCCACACCTGCCACTTGGAGCCTGCTGTGGGGGAGGAAAAGGGGATACCAATTAACCACCATCAACATCTTACGTATCTCTTATAACAGTTTGATGTCCACCTCCCTACTCTTTTGACGTTCTTCTCCCCCACCCTCGAAACAGCTGCCTCTGAAGCTGCTCCAATCTGGAAGGAATGAGGGGCAAACTCATTGGGATTCTCACCCACAGTTGTTAAAGCCTCTTTGAGGACTTCCCCAACTTAGAACCCCATCACTGGGGACCCGTCCCCGTGCACGAACCTGGGTCCCCCCACTTGCCCTCTGACTCTCGCATAGGCCTCCATAGCCTGAACTGCACAGGTGTCTTCTGTCCCTTCCCTCAGCAGCTCCACAGTGGCACCCCTTCCCTGCTGATCAGTCTTAGACCTCTGAAGTGCAATTGTTACCTTCTCTGTACCCCAACTCACACACCGCTCCTGTAACCCTGCCTTGGTTGTTCCTTTTCTGGGCTCCACCATTTCCCTGACCCAGAAATCCCCCTTTGCCATGGCTGTAAATATGGCCCTGAAAAGGCAGGCCTCGCTCATTGAATAGCAGACTTGGCCCACAGCCAGCAAAACCTTTGAGAGAAGAGTCCCCATCAGGGGCTGTCTCCCATCCTACCACCTTCCTTGACCCCTCTGCCAGCCCGCCATCATCCTCCTAATGGCCCAGCCACCTGTCACATCTACCTACCCCCTATCCCTGGAAACCCAGCTGATTCCTGCCAGCTGGACTACCATGGTGGTGTGCGCTACCCCCTCATCCCATTTTATTTGCCATGTACCACATTACCTCTTCCTCCTTGGCCGGTTATCCCATCTCCCACCCCATTTCTGCCCTGAAAATCTGGAAATCCACCCACGCTCTCTCATTAGCCCTTAGGGTGTCAGGTGCCCATCATCCCCTGTACAAAAATCTGGCCTTCTCTCCAATCTCCCACAGCTGGTCCAGTATCCTGGTCTGGGTGAGCATGGCTTGTGGTGTCAGCTCTCAGAATCACTCCATCTGAAAACAAGAAAGACAGTCAGCTACCTCGTTCAGAGTTCCTTCAATGTGCCTCACCCTAAATGACAGGTTAAGCTGTAATCCCAATAAGATCATACCCCTCAATACTCCTCCTATCGATTCCGTCCTGCCTGTCTGCCTATTGATCACTTTGACCACACCCTTGTTGTTGCACCAGAAAACTATGTGCCACCCTGCCATACGTGCACCCCATACTTCCAATACTATCCATATCGGGAAGATCTCGAGGAACGTGATGTCATTTGTCCATCCCCATTCCTGCCATTGGGCTGGCCAAGCCTCAGATATACATTTCCTTTGGAAGTAGGCCCCTATCCCCAGGCCCCTGGCTGCATCTGTGTACAGCTCGAGGTCCGCTTTAGGGACTCACTCCTCCTGCCAAAAAGTCGCTCCATTATAGGATTCCAGGAATGTCTCCCATACCCGTAAATCCTCCTTCACCCCTTTGCTGATGTCCACCCAATGATGTGGTAGTTTCACTTTACCCGTGACCTTCCCCATCCTCCTAGTAAATGCCCTGTCTGGGCTTATGGCCTTGCATGCAAAATTAAGGTGCCCCAGTAGTTGCTGCACTTGTACCAGCGGCACCCTCCTCCTCACCCCCACAAGTGCGAGTAGCCCCCTGAGCCATTCAACTTTGTCCCCTGAAAGGCAGAAGCATTCCTCCTCCATGTCCACCTCGATCTCCAGGAACTCTAGCCTGCACGCTGGGCCCTCGGTTTTCCCGGCTGCCAGTGGAATACCTATGGACCTGCACATGTCCTGGAAATCCGCTAACATTTTCTCTGCCCCCGCTTGACTAGTCTCTATCTGTAAAAAATCATCTAAGAAGTGAATTACCCTGCCATGCCCATATCACCACCCAAACATCCACTGTACCCAAGAGCTGAACACTTCAAACGTTGCACGCGCCACAGAACATCCTATGGGCATTGCTTTGTCGAAGTAAAACCCCCCTCAAACTGAAAACTGAGAAGGTCCCAGTCCTCCAGCCTCACCGGCAGCAGGCAGAATGTGGACTCAATATCCATCTTGGCCAACCAAGCACCCTCCGCCGCCCGGATCATCTCCACCACTTGGTCCAGAGATGCGTAGGAGACCATGCGGAGAGCATCTGGAATTCCCTCATTCACTGACCCCTTCTTCAGGTAGGATAGGTGGTAGATGAGCCGGAATTCCCCTACCTGTTTCTTAGGCAGCAATCCCAGGGGTGACACCCAGAAATCCACACATGGGGGCGAACCACGGCCCCTCCACCTGCCCTGCTCTTGTCTTCTTCTGGATCTTTTTCTCGACAATGTCTTCTTTTCCTGTCAATGACCCCAAGTTCTTGGCATGCATCCCCACCCACATCCTCTCGAAACCCAGTGCAAACCCCCCCCCGAAAACCACTTCTTAACAATTCCACCCCTTCCTTATTGGGGGAGTCCCTGGTCCAAAGTTCCACAACTCTCTGCTTGATGGATGTGTAGGTCAGGGAATATCCCCATCTCCATCTTAACTCTTCAGGCCTAGCTCCATCCATAATTGGATGCATAACCTTCCCTGGGCCCTGCTGGCCTTCTGGCTCCCCTTCAAGACCTAAAGGGCTGCTCTAGGGCCTGCCCTCCGGCTGGTCCCCCTTTGTCACCCCCAACCTGCAGCTTGTGGCCTGGTGAGACCCACCGTACTGTGAGCAGATGTGCCTAAACTTACAGCTAGGCCAATTACATGCTGCCCTGTTGTAAGCCCAGCAGGTCTTGACTCCCTGAACCGGCACCACCTTTTTTGCCTGTTCCATTACCTGGCCCCCTGCCGCCCCTGACAACGTCCTGACCCAGAGCTTAACATGGGTGCAATCCCACCTCAGATCACCCTTTACCGCCATGCATCTCCGGAATGCCTCATTGTACTTGAGCCATCCAAAACCCAGCCTCGCCCGGTATGCACCTCTGATGATTGCCATATATGTTAACAGCGAGATTGCCAGCTCCAGCTGCTTCTCAAGTACTAAAGCACTGTAAATCAAAAATCCCAATTGCCATGTGTCAAAGTTTTTCCCCTTAAACCTGGCCTCCTCCGCCTTGTGACCTACCACCACCAACGCCACCGCCATCTCTGACTTCCCCACTGATTCCTTTTGCTCATACCTTTTTGCTGTCTCATCATCCACCAGCCCAAAAACATCAACGTACTCTCCTTTCCAAATCTTTTCTTTAATGGACAATGGCGCTTGGTCACCTAGAGTGAAACCTGGTGGACTGTCGTACAACTTTTGTGCCCCCAATGTGCCCACCACCTTTGTCCCTCTCTTTTTTCTTCTTAATGGCCCGCAATGCTGTCTCCATCTTTTCCACCCCTACATCCCCCATATCACCTGCCAACCCTCCCATATACTCTCGTAGGTTCTCCTCATTGCTCATGTCCACCTTCTCCTTACCCCCATCTGGTTGCAGCTCATTCGGGACCCGGTCCGTGTTTCCTCCCATCCTTGGTGCTACCTTGGCACTGGTACCTGCCTTCTTCACTTGTTTTCTGCCCCTTCCAGTGCCAGTCCCTTCATCCCACTCCTTCCGCTTCCTCTGGGCATCCTCTTCAGCCTCCCTTCTCTTCGCTGCCTCCATCAACTTGGTCATTTGTGCCATCAGCTTTGCGACCTTGGCTAGCATGGTAGCACTGGATGTCAGAGCTTTCTTTGATGCCATATCTTCCCTAGCTGCATAACAAGACATATGTCAATACTGTCCCCCATTACAGAGATTCGGCCCCCCTCCTCCATCCCCTTGAATACCTCTTTTTGGTGTCTGCCTGGCACCCAGCCACATCAGTTGTCCTGGCTGCGGTCCCCCAGTTCAGGGGTGTTCCTATCTTCAATCCTGCACCCTCTTTTTTTCTTTTTTTTTTTTTTTTTGAGGCTATACATTCATGCCCCGGACCCTACTGACCGACAAACTTAAGCAAACTTACAAAACGCACTAATTCATTAACCACTGGGTGGGAACTTCATACTCTGGCGTTAATACATACTGGCTGAAAGTGCAGTAAACAATGCTATAGGTCCTATACAATTACCATACCTAAGGCTGCCTTTGTAGCATTCCCCTTGGCCACCTGACAGATGCCCATCTAGCCCTGTGTATAACCACCTCCCTGACCCCCCTTGACGCTCTAGACCACTGAGGGCTGGCAGCTACCTTTCGAGCACTGCACGTATCCCCCTCCCCCCCGACCCCCTGTGGCACTCTAGCCATCTACGGGTCATGCTGACCATCGCTCTTTGGTACAACCATACTCCCACCTTGGGGATGTTCAGACTCCTTTGAGTGGAAAGCTGCCAGATTGCTCCCTTCAAGTCCCAAAATAACGCATTGGAAAGTACACTTTTTTTTTTAACCCAGGTCATTTAAACACCTATCATGTAGGATGCCTTGCATACCTGTTCCCCCAATCAGTCATTAAGTCCCAAAATTCCCCGGGTATATCTGCATATCTTGCAAGTGAGAACCAGCGCCCTGCCCGTACCCCTTCCCCACACCACCACATGGCGGTCTGGGCCTTCCGCCTAGGATCAACATTTTTTGTCAACTCCAACCCACCGTTGCATAATACCCAGGCCTTCTGCCTAGCTGTGAGCCCTCCAGCGGGCTATAGTGCCCACGACTCTCATCTATACCTGGCCTACCTTCCCACAAAATAGCAAAATGTCCAAAACACTTGTTCTCAAATCTCCCTTATCGAAATGGGACGGAAAAAACCCACACGCCTGTACAGTCACTGCCAAGTGGTGGTCCAGGGTTGTTGGAGTCTTCTCAATGGGCAGGCTCACCCAGCCCCCCCACCACCACTTGGTGATCTCACCAATAGGCATCTCCAGTTCTAATCGCAGTGCCGGCCTCCCCACCACCAGTGCACCTCCTTATTTCACCTACCTGTTTGACTCTCAGCCAACCTGGTCAGCCTCTGTTTCTTGCAACTAAACGGAGCTGCTGACTGACTACCTGTACAGGGCCGCCACCCTCCCAACCACACAAGAAAAACAAAACACAATCTTACTCCGGTGCTCCAGACTGAGCTTCTCTCACCAGCACTCTCTGTGGTACTACTCGTGGGATCCCACAGCACCCAGGATCCTAGCGAGACAAACCACTGCATAGCATCATGGCCTGCCCAACAAAACACTTGGTCACTCTGGTGCTCCCGATCGAGCTCCTCTCACCAGCACTTGATGTGGTACTACTCACGGGGCCCCACAGCACCCAGGATCCTAGTGAGACAAAACCACTGCATAGCATCAGGGTCTGCCCCCTCTGGGCTTACAATACCCACCCTGAAACACTGACACAAACATTCACGACTGTTCCACCAACAAGCCTAGTACCACATGCTATAAGGTTCCTAGCAGGAATCAAATCACTAGTTTGTTGCATTTATCATTGGTAATATTTCCACAGCACCACCAAAGAACACAGGCATTCTAAAAACGTGTGCGCCAAAAACCAGCATAAATTACTGAAATAAACGGTCGGCCTTACCTATGCCAAGTGATGTGCTGTACCATGAATTTTACAGCAAGAAAAAGAGGTCAAAACTACAGCTGTATGACCTTAAATACCCCTTGTGGCCTTTTGTCTCAGACCCCTCCCAAGGCCCCTCCCCTTGGCCAATAGCCAGTGGGCTCCATCCGACCATCATCTGCCCTTGTAATGATGTCACTGGACCCCCCCACCCCCCTTTCTCCTATCTCCTATATCCCTGGCTGGGTCCCAGGACAAATTGGCCTGCCATTTATTGGCAAGCCTCCTTTTGTTGTTATGCAAACTAATAAACTTGTCTTCTGGTCTGAGGTGGACTGGGATGGAATTCCAGTGATTAGGGCCTCTGTACAAAAAGAAACGTTGTCTGGGGAATGCTCTGTGAGTGTAGACATTGCACTGCTATGTTATACTAGAATATATATATATATATATATATATATATATATATATGCATATATGTGTATATGTATTAGTCAGTGTTTGTGTGTATCACAATAACTAGAAAGTGCAGTTACTGTGGCTCAGTAGTTAATGCAAAAATTACTAGTCTACATTCCCACACTATCTAAATTAGTTTCAGCCTTATACATGCCATTGCTGATTTAAATGAGATGTTCAACAGTGTTCTTCAGAGATGTTCTTTTCAGGCTCTGAGGGACATCAGAGGGTTGGTGGGTGCAACTAGACACCAGGGCAAGCACAACTACCAAGGGGGACTGCCATCAGAAGGTTGTAGGGTGTCATTAGACACTAGAGATAAAGTGCAGTGTTACAGGGTTGGGCATGGGAGGGTTGGGGACACATTTAGACACCAGGGATACATCAATTATTTGTGTGGAGGAGTCAGAGGGTGGGGTGGGGTCCACCACTAGACACCAGGGAAATAAATATTATGGTGATGACAATCAGAAGGTGGGGGTACCACTGACCACCAGGGAAAATATATAAAAATGTATTACACCCCGCATTATTACCACCCACAGAGCTGCCAGACAGTGTATTTCAGTGAAGCAGACTGAAGTTTCAGTGTAAGAGTATCTTAGTTACCATTCTGATTACACTTTTACATTTGTTTGTGTGATTACCCTTTAAATAAATGTCAGATAGATATAGACTATTGAAATAGTGCACAAGACCTGCATTGTTAGGTAGATACACTTGTAAGAAGAAATTTAATAATGACAATAAGTAGTAACATAGTAGTTATACAATAGATTTGCTGTTACAATTTGAAATAGCTATTACATGTGTCATTGCCTTTGTAAGAACAAATTACATAATGCCAGAAGAGATACAGTGGTAGCTGTGCAACAGATTTTTTGTTACACTTTGCAACAGCTATTAAATGTGTAGTTACGTTTGACAGAATGAATTGATTTGTGCTGAAGGGGAGACAGTAGCAGTTGCACATGTAACTATTACTTCATGCAAACTGTGTAAGTAGACAACATGCAAATGTGAAACAAGTTAACAACTACATAGTTACAGTACAGTTACAGTGTAGTTACTTCATGCAAATTGTGTGTAACTACACAACACACAAATGTGAAACTAGCTAACCACTACATAGTAGTTACATGTAATTGAATAGTAGTTACAGTGCAGTTATAGTGTAGTTCTACCATAGTTACAGTGTAGTTAATTACACAAAGTGTTACAGCTAAATGTTAAAAAAATGACAAAAATGAGAAACCCAGTGTTTTTTCATGTGATTTATATCCCACTGGATATGTTCCTCTCCTTGTAGCTCAATTTCACCAAAATGTATTTGCCATTTATCTTTAATGGACTGTAATCAGACAGGATGCATTACAATTCAATTATGCTTTGCAGAAATGGAGCTTAGATGTGTCACAGGTGTTTAGGTATTTGTCTACATGGATAGGCCTTAGTAAAGCCTTTTAGTGGGGGGAGAATGAAAGAGACAGAGTCTGAGAGGAGGAGAGAGAGAGAGAGAGAGAGAGAGAGAGAGACAAAGAGGGGGAGAAGGATATATTTTCCATACATTGGGAATACATAATAAATTATATTTTTCTTTTCTGCAAAGCTGTTTATCTCCTTCAGGACATTGACTGGCCCCCATCTTAGCCAGTCTTCCAGTTCCATCACCACCTTCTCTGGGACTTACCTTTTCTGGTGGTCCTGCCGCAGGACCGTGGATCAAAGGTACCTAGTCATGTGCAGCCAGCAAGAAAGCAGGCCATCAGTCTTCTACAGTAGGAGGGCTTTTCCTCCTATTTTTCCTCTACTCCCCTACTGGTCCCAGACATGTGTGTATTCATCCTCAATGGAAACACGTCAGGCATCCAGATGTGGGGTCCCTTCCCATGCTGTCCCATGGTGCTGTCACCTAGATTTCTCTCCATGTCCTACAGATGCCATCCTCCCTTCCAGGTCAGCCCCCAAGTGATCCAGGTCTGTTCTTGAACCCTAGTTACTGGCGTTGCAGTCAGTGGCTAAAAGCTTGAAAGAGAAATAGGTAGACAAACCTAGAACTGAAAATCAGAACTACACAGAGTAATGACCCCATAGGGAGCTAGTTGCAATCTCAAGCAACCTAGATAGACCAGGATGGCCTTTTTCTGCTGGCAACTTTTGTATATTCTTATATTAAAAGGTATCAGGCTGCCCCTTGCAAAGTCCCTTTCTTGAGTGCAAATTAACACAGTTCACTACATTTGCTATATTCAAACATATTTGAGCAAAGTGTAAGTGCCCCAAGCATGTTTGTATATAGCCCCCAAAGCAAATATGGGGCACTAGAACATGCACTCAGCACAATTCACATCCCACTGCTGGCCAAAATAAGATACAGCATCTAGTCATGAAAACATACAGGCTGTGATGGAGCCAACTCATTTAGGGTATCCCAGATCTATTAGTGTTACAACAGGTACAATCAGGACTTACTGAAAATGAGATACTGCATGTTAACTGACCTAGATAGGCTGCACCTGAGTGGGGAGGGGAAGGGGGTATTAAAACAAAGACTGGGGAGGTATATTGTGACAAAGGTGGATTTAAACTAGATGGGGGTGGCAAGTGGACAGCAGGTAGGCAGGGATCTGATAGAGTAGAGCCTACCCCCCAGGCTAGCAGGGAAGGACTCAGGGTGGCCAAAAAAGGAGGTAGTAAAAGGAAGGAAATGGAGGCTAATGAAGGGAAGGGAAGGGGCAGGATGGAGGGTGGTCTCGCTGATTGCAAGAAGCTAAGGCAACAAATCTGCTGAGCTACAGGCACTCTTAGCAGTGTAGAGGGTGGATATTGCAGCTGTCACAGAAACGAGGGCAACTGAGCAGCAGAACTGGGATCTGGCAATCCCAGGATACAAAGTATACAGGAAGGACCATAAGGAAGGAAGGGGTGGTACCGTGGCAGTCTATGTGAGGGATGGGATCAACTGCACAAGGGACGAGGAGGATGAAAGGAGAACAGAGGTAATCTGGCTGCAGCTCCTAGACTCAAGGGGTAGAAAACTGAAGTTTAGAGTGGTATATAGGCCACCATCCCAGTCAGAGAAGCTTGACAGGGAATTAGTGGGACAAATCAGAAAGGTATGTAGAAGAGGGAAGGTGGTTATCGTGGGGGATTTCAACTTGCTGGGGGTTGACTGGAGCATTCCAGTCACCTCCAGTGCTAGGGAGTAAGTGCTCTTGGACACAATCCAGGAGGGTCTTCCAACACAGTTGGTTACTGTGCCTACTAGGCTAAAGAACACTTAAGATTTGGTGTTGTCGAATGCGGAGGCAGTAAGGGAAATAAAGGTGGAGGACCCACTAGCCCACAGTGATCACCAAATGGTGTGGTTTAATATTTACTCAGGTAGTAAACTTCAGGGGGCAGACTTTGGAAGGATGCAGGAAGTACTGAAAGGAAAACTAGAGGGCATAAGGCAGGAGAGGGATACAGAGCAGAAAAGGGATATTGTTAAAAAGGGGATTACAGAGGCAACAGAAGCTTGCACCAAGATACAGAGTAAGAGGAGCAGAGCAAGAAAACCATGCTGGTTGAACAGTGAGGTAGAGGAGCTGGTGAGAGCAAAATGAGAGGTGCACCAGAGATATAGAAGGACAGGGAAGGAAGTGGACAGGGAGGTGACCAGAAAAGTGAGAGAAGCCAAGGTCCAGAGGGAGCTGAGAGTAGCGCAGGAAATTAATGGTGAGGGGAAAGACTGTGTCAGATACATCAGGGAGAAAAGGAAGTGCAAAGAGACAATAGTGAGGATAAAAAGGGGTGGGGAGTGGATGGAAAAGGGTGAGGAGCAGGCAGAAGCACTGAATGAATACTTTTTCTCAGTGTTCACAGTAGAAAAGGGGGGACTGCTACCACCATGGGCTGGGAAGGTGGGGACAGGAGGAGAGGAGGCAACAGATTAAAGAATTGAGGCAAGTAGAGTCCTAGAGGGACTGAGGGCACTGAAGGTAGACAAGGCACCAGGGCTGGATGGTATCCACCCCAGGGTGCTGAGGGAGATGGTGGAGGTGTTGGCGGAGCCGCTGGCGGATCTGTACAGCACCTCACTGGAGTCAGGATGCATGCCACTGGACTGGAGGATGGCACATGCAGTACCATTACACAAGAGTGGACCAAGGGATGAACTGGGCAATTATCGCCCTGTAAGTCTCACCTCTATAGTGTGCAAACTCATGGAGACAATACTAAAGGAAAGACTGATGTCGTACCTGGAGGACAATGGCCTCCAGGATGTGAGGCAGCATGGGTTTGTTTCAGGTAAGTCTTGTCAAACCAACCTCATACAATATTATGACTGGGTGACAGGTGAGCTGGATAAGGGTCATACGGTGGATGTTCTTTACTTGGACTTCAGCAAGGCCTTCAATTCTGTGCCTCACAGGCATCTTGGGGAGAAGCTAACTGGTGTAGGAGTAGGGGCAAAAATGATGAACTGGATTACAAGCTGGCTGAGTGGGAGGTTGCAATGGGTGGTGGTGAGAGGGGAGTTCTAAACTCCAAGGCCGGTGATGAGTGGGGTGCCACAGGGCTCTGTGTTGGGGCCATTATTGTTCAGGCTTTTCATATCAGACATTGCACATGGGGTGGTGAGCAAGATAAGTGTGTTCACTGATGACACCAAAATCAGAGCAGTGGTGAATGGAGAAGAGGGATGGAAGCAGCTGCAGGGGGACCTATGCAAGCTAAAGGAGTGTTCAGAGAGGTGGCAGCTGGGGTTCAATGCAAAGAAGTGTAAGGTTATGCACTTTGGGGTGAAGAACCCAAGGAGAGAATACTGGCTGGGAGAAGTTAAGCTGGGGATCACTGAGGAGGAGAAGGACCTAGGGATAATGATAACAGGGACCATAAACAACACTGCCCAGTGCAGGAGAGCAGCTGCAAAAGCGAACAAAATGCTGGGGTGCATAGCAAGGGTTTTTTTGTCCAGGCGTAGAGAGGTGATCTTGCCCCTCTACAGGTTGCTGGTAAGGCCGCACTTAGAGTACTGTGTGCAGTTTTGGAGGCCATACTTAAAGTGTGATATCAGGCTGCTGGAGGGGGTGCAGAGGAGGGCAACAAAGATGATATGTGGAATGGAAGGGACAGACTATGACAGCAGGCTGAGAGACCTGAATATGTACACCCTGGAGGATAGAAGGGACAGGGGTGACATGATAGAGACATTCAAGTATCCTGAGGGGAATCAATAAGGATGGGACAGATGGGTCTTTAAGTTAAGGAGGGGAAGGGTCACCAGGGGGCATGCATTAAGAATAGAGGGGGGAAGATTTAGGAAGGAAATGAGGAGACACTATTTCACAGAGCGGATGGTAGCAAAATGGAATGCCCTACCAGAATGGGTGGTATCATGTAAATCTGTGAACTGTTTCAAAACGGCATGGAACCAGGAACAGGGGAGAGTGAGGGTGGGAGAGGTGGAGGTGGCAGCGGGATGAGAAATGGGAGGGGAGGTGGGGCAGCTGCAAACTAGGGGTGCTAGCTGCACACTCGAGCAGACTTAGATAGACCGGGTGGTGTGTTTCTGCTGGCACATTCGTATGTTCGTATGTTCGTAACTACATTGTAAAATGTATAAAATCAGGACCCCAGTGAAAATGAGATTCTACATTTCTCCTGTGCTAACTCTTCTGAATACACTGTAAAAATGTGTACAAGCAGGACCTCACTGAAAATGAAATATTGTAGCTGCCCTATCCTGCTAAAGACACTCACACTCTATTTGTGTGCACAGCTGTTGTAACAGCTACGTGTGTGTGTGTGTGTATGTGTGTGTGGACATTCAAGGAGGTAAACACTGTTCACTGCATTACTGTGATGTTTATGGTTTTGTTTTTTTCTACTATTGTGGTGTAAATGTGGGAATTTCACATTATGTATTTATTTCAAAAGTTTCACTAGGAAAGAGATACTTAGCTGAAAAATAGCTCATTTCCAGATGTGTCTTGGGGGAAGGGGGAAGAGTGGTGTAACAATAATTTAGAACAATAACTTCTAAAACAAAACATCATATAGAGATATCAATTAAACTGTACAAAATTAACATGAGCGAGGTTTATCAGACAGGTAAAATTATAGGCAGGAATTTTACAAAGACAACGTGGGGAATCTGTCCTTAGGGATCTCAGTATCAGACAACCTTAGGCATTCAAACCAGTGTGAAGTTGTTGTTAAGAAATGTAACAAGATTCTGGGCTGTATAAAGAGAAACATAACCAGTAGTGACAAGGAAATTAGTCTTCCCATATATTGGGTAATAGTCAGGCTGCATTTGGAATATTGTGGGCAGTTTTGGTCACCCCAGAAATAGACAAATAAACTGAAAGAAGAGAGGGTGTACTGAAGGATGACAAAAATGATTAAAGGACTGGAAGATTGTACATATGAAGAAAAATTACAAAACGTAGGTCTATACAAATTGGAAATGTAGAGATTAAGAATGGGTGACCTAATTGCAGTATGTCAAGCAATTTTAAATGACATAGGAATATGTCTATACCTAGAATTTAAAGAAATCCGACAAAGGGACCAGATGACATACTTATATAATTAAAGTGAAGGCACGTTGGAACTGATATACCTAGGGATCGGTTGTCTCAATATATAGTATCAGTCTTAAATAGTCTACAAAACAAAATAGTGGTAAGTGAGAATTTGAACACTTTCAAGTATACATTAAATAATTATCTACAGAAGGAAGGGATACGTGGCTAATACCATTGATTAATGGCAGACAAGATAGATGGGCTAATGCCTCTGTTGACCATAAATTCAATGTACTTATAATTTTTTTTTTTTGCTACTATTTTCTCACTACATCCTGGTTGGCCCACTATCCTCCCACCTCCCAGCCCCATTGCCTGACCTTCAGGCTTACCTTCCCATCTTCTCCTATGACTTACCCTCAGTGGCAGGGTGGTGGGGAGCCCCCAACTCTACCTGCCAGGACTGGATCCAGTTCAAGGAGATGCCTTCTTGGGGGCAGCGCCTGCAGAGGACTGGGACCAGTTTCTGCTTTTCTGTGGAGGTGAGCACACGATGCCAACAATGGCCAAGCTGTAGATGCTTCTGAATGCAACATGCCTGTCAGCTGCTCCCCTCCAAGTCCCACAGTGCAGGATGCAGTGCACAAACACCTAGCCTCTGTTCGGTGTCAGGCAGGTGCTGGTCTCTGATCCCCACCCTCCCCAGGAGAGGAGAGCTGTCCCCTGGACTCTTGATTCTCTCCCACCCCAGCCAACCCCCAATGACCTGCTCTCACCATGAACATGGGTAGCTGGCATGGCAGGAAGTAAGGCATGATGCCTCAGCCCTCCACACCACTGGGCTGGCACGTATGATTTTTTTACATTTTTTTCTTACTGGTTTTGGAGTAGAGTACTCTGTTCTTCATTATTTTTTGTATGCTGTAGCTTTCTTTATATAATAAGCAGAATACCCTCTCTCCTTAAACCTTTTAAAAAGATCTACTACAGCTGCTTAAATTTCAAAGCACTCCAAATCAGAATGTGTCTAGCTGTAATAACCTGATCTAGAAGAATACTCCATATAAGTTCCTCTAGTGGACGTTTTCTGCTCTCAGCAAAGTATTCCTAGAAGCTGGTGTGTTGACATACAAAGTCTCATGAATTCATTCCCTGTAAAGTGAATATGCAAAAAGCACATTGTGATATAATCATATGTCACCATAAATGAGAGATTTAGACTATTGGAATTTAGACAATGTAAAAAAATAAACTTCATCTCATCTGGAATACCTTGCCATACAAATATAATATCAATTAACTGGTGCCATCTAACTATCCTACCAAAATAATTATTTGAGATAAAGAAAAAAACTGTTTTTCCCACCATCTGTCCCTCTCAGCTAGTGGTAGTAGTCTCCATCAGAAAAAAAAATAATGATGGGATAAAATAAAGTGAAGTTCTTCCAGGATAAGTTCAGATAGTGCCAACCCACTGATGACACCTTTGTCCAAATAGAATTTAGCAGTACCTACACTAAGTTCATGAGCAACTGAGGTGTAAAAAGACACAATGTTTATTGTGAGTCCTACACAATGGTTGCTCCACGTAATTCTTTTTTTGTTGTTGTAATTCTGTTCAGGACATCCATTGTGTCATGGAGATAGGTTGATAGAGTAACAACTAACTCCTTTAAGAAAAAGTCAATACAATGTGACAAATTTTCTGTGAACAAGCCTATTCCTCAAACAACTGGACATTCCAGTTAGCTCACCATAGGCTCGAAAATTTTGGAATAATATACACAGGGTCGGAATAAAGGATGTTCAATGCCCTTTTGTAGGATTATTTGCAATGTCCACACAGTGCTGGTCAGAATTCCATTTAGCTTAGCTTTGAATACAAATGTTTGATCTGAACTCAGTGCTCTCTAAAATGTTTCATCAGTCAGTTGGCAATGTATTGCTGCACATTAATTATTTTTCAAATGACATTGAGGGAACTAATCATCACTGGAAAATTGTGGACATGTTTTGAACATCCTTGCTGCCTTTAACAATACTACCAGGCATGTATCCAGTTCATGTAGCTCTACACTCCCTAACAGGTGTGTGGTGGCCAGCATGAATGAACACTGGCCACCGCCATGCAGCTGTCTGTGGCCCTGCCCTTCAGTGTGCAGCTGTGTGGGGTGGATCAGAGGACATAGGTGGGCATTCAATTGGATGCCCATCCTGTTGCCCTACTAGATCCCCTGATCCACATGGAGCAGGGGATTCTGGGAAGGTGAGGGGATCTTTGAAAGTACAAAAAGACCAGTGAGTGCCTCAATGGCTGACTCCAACCTTCCCAGCCTGACAAGAGGGCTGGAGTAGCATAGTAGGGGGTTTAGTATCCAGCCATATCCTGTTGGTGCAATCCATGGGGGACATGCAGCCTATACAACATGGTCCCTCTGCCATATCCTGTGCCTCCTCACCTTTGTGAATGGTGCAATGTGCAGGCATGCCCCAGACACACCACAGACTGTACATAAGCATAGTTGCATGAACTTCCAGGGGATCGAGTATGGAAGGGTCATGTGCTCCTTCTGTGAATGCCACTGGAGGGTCTGCTGGAAACCTGGTATGTGGCATTCTGATTTAGGGTTGCCTCTGCACTACAAATCAGCTGTGCATAGGCAATCCATACATTAGTGCATGGACCCCGAGCTGCATATTATTTTCAGTGTGTCCTGTCAAACTCTCTACAAAGTTGACTACTCTTTTGATGTAATACCACTAGCACAGACCATAAATGAAGAGCTCAACAAATGGGTTGATAATGTCTTAAAAGTTCAAAACAATTGTCATGGCAGCAATGTTAGATCATTTCATGATGACTTCCTTGTGCAGGAGCCTACTACATTATGGGAGTAAAAAGACCATATAATTAGAGGCAGTAAATAATGCAAATGCTCTTGAATGCTCCACCTCCAGCACAACAGAGAAACTGTCCTCAGGCATCAGATGTGGGTTGCAATTCAAATGTATGACTACACCACAGTAGCATGCTGATTTCTAGTGCAACTAAAGATGATAAGCAGTACAGGCAACAGTGTGTCACCCTCTGGAATAACATAAGTCAGACTGATAAAAACAGTGACAGGTTATGAAAGTCAATGGGATTAGGACTTTAGTGTTAAAGGAATGCTCACTGCATTCATAAAGAAATCCAGTGTCCTCAACCCTAAAGCACATATGTGATTGTACTTCTGCTATAGAATCCCTTTGGAAACTTGTTTTTTTTTTTTTAGGTTGCTGCCTATTACCTTTGCTCTCAATCTGCCAGTTAACAACCAGAAAGCATATCCAGCACCATTGGTGATATATTATTTCCAGCAAGAACTATGCACCTCTTGAACAGTTTTGTTTTAAAACTCAGCTTGCCCACTCTGAATAACAACTGTGACTATTATGTACAGCAGGATAAAATAATTCTGATGTTGCAATGGGAGATAATGATTAAGTAAATCCATGCTAGCCTAAACTGTCTTTCCTGGTTGGAACAGCAGGAAAAATGTACCATTTCCTTTTCTTGACTGAATTTATTTGAAGCCCCACTGATGCTGGCTAGTCTTCTCTGCTCCACTATCTCTGACAGTCACTAAAAGCTGTATTACTTTGACAAAATACTATTGACAAACTACTATAGGTACATAAAATTAGCTTATCATTGTTGGTGTGTGTGTGTGTGTGTGTGTGTGTGTGTGTGTGTGTGTGTGTGTACATATTCCCTTCTTACCTGTTAAACTTGTCTTCTTTTTCTTTCAGTTTGTTAGTTCTGCTGCAGTATGAACACTACTGTCAATGTTCTTTTCACCATCACTGAAAGGCATACATGTGAGATAATAAGCAGGTGCCAGCATTGCCCTTTAGATAGCTTGAGAGATAATCATACTGCTGCTGTCTATGCTATGCAAGGACAATATACAGTATTATACCTGTGTGAGTGCATCAGTGGAGCAGGCCAGGGGAGATGGAACAGGTTGATGAGGAAATTAAATCATTGTTTCCTACTTGTCCTTTCAAAGTAGCAGATTTAGGCTTGCTATCATTACTCTTGTGTTTGTCTGTTGCTTGCACCATTTGTCATTCATATACATCATGTGTTTGGTTCTTTTCTAGTGCCAGTTTTGATTTGCACCACCTGAACCGGCCAGACCTGTCAAAATCAGAAAAAATATGACCCACATACCCTGCTACGTATCCCACCTTCTGAAGTAGGAAATAAAATACACACACAGCTAGTATTCTTCAGGTGAAGCTACCTCTGGCTGGAAGCTGCAATACTGAACATAGGATTTGCAAGAAAGCGAGTTGTGCTCATAACAGAGGGAGGTGAACCTTACAATTGTCTTTGGTTTGTAGCAGATATTCTGCAAGTGGAGGCTACTTCTAACTGAAAGGTGAAATAAGGAACTTAGAATTATCAGGAAAAGACAGTCTTTCAAGCAACAGAGGGAGGTGGATCTAGCTTTACTTTTGTTGCAATTCTTAAGATTTTCAATGCAGGAAGAGTTTAAAGCAAAGCTGACTTATTTTGGGGCTGACTGCTTTCAGAGCACAAACAACCAGGCTGTTTTGGGGCTGGGGAGGTTTACCTGTGTCTGGCTTGGATGTCTGCATTTTTCTCTGTTTGACTAGCAGGGTATTTTCTCTGTCAAATTGTTGTGTATGGCATCTTGCTAACAGGAAGGCACTCATCACAGCGGTTGGTCAGAGCTTTTAGCTGATTGTTTCATGAGGGCACAGTTTAGGCCCAACCCCTGCCCACCCCTCACCCCACCCACCCCTGGAAATAGTTCCTTTATACCTGGGGTTCTGGCATCATTTCCTCAAAGGTGCAAGGTGCATATCACTGTCAAATCCTCTCTAGCACACTGCACTGACAATATAAGCAGACACATTGTATAATATATATATATATTTCTATATAACAAACCAATCACACACACACACACACACACAAAAAGTAGATAAACATGTGGGGAGTAGTGCAATGTAATGGCTGTGGGGCAGCAGTCTTCTGGGAGTCTTTCTGGAGGTTGAGATGCTGCCCTATTTGCAGGCAACTCTCTGCCCTGAGGGACGAAGTTGCCCGTCTTCAGGCCACACTGGAAAGTAGTAAGGGAACCTTCCTCCAGGCCACACTGGACAATAGGAAAGGAACCTCCCCATCCAGGGATCACCAGAGCCACCACCACTACCTCAGAGGTTGTGAAGAAAGCACAGCAGTTGAACCACAGTGGGCTCAGGGAGGGTGAGGATGGTGGAACAGAGGCACACCCAGTCAGTTGTTCCACTCCACAATCCATACACCATTCTGGGGGAGCATAGCTCCCCTATGGATGCACCCACAGAGGAAACTAAGGAGGCTGAGGGCAGCTGTCACAAGGGAGGCCCACAAGAAGGAGGCAGAGGACACCACTGGGAAAGGAAGCAGCACCTCATGGGGGACTCAATTATTAGGGGGGATAGAATTGGGGGGAGCAGGGAAAACTGAAGCAAGGTGCCTGCCTGGTGCCATGGCTTGGAGGGACAAGAAGCGCATCCTCAGGATCACGAGAACAGCTGCACGGGAGTCTGAGCTGGACATCATTGTCCACCTAGGGACAAATGACTTGGCTCATCATGAGATTAGAGCAGTGCAGGAGGACTTTGTAGAGTTGGGGAAAGGCCTAAGACAAGTAGCACACACTTTATCCTTCTCAGAGGTGCTGCCTATCAGTGACATGGGTGAGACGAGGGTACTTTGCACCATGCAGTTTAATGAATGGTTGAAAAAATGATGTGGAGCACAGGGGTTTGGCTTCATTGAGGAGTGGGGTTCCATCTGGAGGGACACCAGCCTATACTGGCAGGATGGTCTGTATCTGTCCAGGAAGGGAACAAGTCTTTTGAGCAATCAGTTTAAATGCTTTATTGGCAAGCTTTTAAACTAGTCAAGGGGGGGAGGCACTGATAAGCAGCAGGAAAATCCCAGCCTCTCCCTACAAAACAGGGTACTAAATGAGAAAAAAACCATGGTAGAAAGGTCAGTGGGGGATGCTGCAACAGAAAGTAAAGCCATCAAAAAATGGAGAGCAATGAGTACCAATGTCCGTAGTCTGAGTAACAAGCTTCCTGAATTAGTGGCCTTGATGGAGGAGGAACATCTGGATATCATGGCAGTCACAGAAACATGGTATACACAAAACCATGGCTGGGACGTAAACATACCAGGATACACTATCTACAGGAGGGACAGGGAGGGTAAAAGTGGAGGAGGAGGAGGAGTAGCTCTTTACATAAGGGAAGAAATCAAAGCAACAGAACAAAAGGGTAAACCGGGAGGAGAAGAAGCACTGTGGGTAAATATGGAGACAGGCAATGGCACCACAATCCGCACAGGGGTTGTATACAGACCCCCTTCTCAGGGGGAGGAAATGGACACGAAAATGATAAAAAGTATACTTAGAATGACAGAAAAAGGGGAGATATTGCTGATGGGTGATCTGAATATGCCAGATGTTAACTGGAGTGCAGTTGCAGCAGCCACTTCAAAGAGTGGAGTTATTCTAGATGCCCTACAGGGGGCATGCATTAGACAACTAGTATTGGAGCCCACTCAAGAGGGAGCAATCTTAGACCTGGTTCTCTGAAATGGAGACGGAGAGAGGATCACAGATGTAGAAGTGGGTAGCCATCTGGGAATTAGCGACCATTGAACAGTATGGTTCACAATAAGCACAGCAATAGAATCAAGCCATACAAAGGCAAAAGGACTGGACTTTAGGAGGGCTGACTTTGCCAAAATGGGTGAGTGCCTAAGGAATGCACTAGCAAATGGGCAGGAAGGAGGTAAAGAACAATGGGAATAATAAAACTGCCATCACAGAGGTAACAAGCCTTGTGTGAAGCAAATAAACAAATGAAATGATGTAAGAAACCACTATGGTTCTCAAAGGAAGTGGCAGTGAAGGTTCAAGAGAAAAAGAAAGCATTCAGGAAGTATAAGGAATCACAGAAGGAGCAGGACAGAGAATTGTATCAGTTAAAGCAAAAGGAAGCTGTGAAGGCAGTCAGAAATGCAAAGGCCCAAACCAAGGAAAAGATAGCCAACTCAGTTAAGAAGGGGGATAAAACCTTTTATAGGTATATCAGGGAGTGAAGGAAGACCAAGGGAGGGATAGTGAGGCTTAATAAAGGGAGGGAGGGTGGGCAGAGGGTGACTGTGAAGAGGCAGAGATACTAAACAAATATTTTGCTCAGTATTTACAAATGAAGAGGAGGTACCTAAAACAAACAGTAGAAACACTCTGGATACAGAAGTTGATACCAGCCCATTTACAGAAGAAAGGGTTCTGAAAGAACTCTTAAAACTGAAGGTGGACAAAGCAATGGGGCCTGATGGGATTCATCCCAGAATTCTAAAAGAACTAAGCGTAGAACTAGTGACCACTGACTACCCTCTTTAACAAACCATGGGAGGATGGGGTGGTACCCGAGGACTGGAGGAGGGCAGATGTGATTCCCCTTCACAAAAGTGGGAGCAAGGCAGAAGCAGGAAACTACAGACCTGTTAGTTTAACCTCATGACAGGGAAAATGATAGAATCACTTCTGAAGGAAAGAATTATCGAGTATCTAGAGGCCAGAGGGGCACAGGACCTAAGGCAGCATAGATTCACAGTGGGAAGGTCATGCCAGATGAATCTGATAGATTTCTTTGACTGGGTGACCAAAGTAGTAGATCATGGAGGGGCTGTGGACATGGCCTACCTAGACTTTAGCAAGGCATTTGACACAGTCCCACACAAAAGATTAATATACAAGTTAGCCAGCCTGGGAGTGGGTCCCAAGATGACAGCCTGGGTAAAGAATTGGCTGGAGAATAGGACACAGAGAGTAATAGTAAATGGAGTCCACTCTGAAGAAAGGGGAGTTACTAGTGGGGTACCGCAGGGTTCAGTATTAGGACCAGTCGAATTCAATGTCTTTATAAGCGACATTGCAGAGGGACTGGAAGAAAAACTATGTCTCTTTGCAGATGACACAAAGATCTGCAACAGAGTTGATGCACAAGGTGGGATGGAAAGGATGAGAAGGGACTTGGCAAGGCTAGAGGAATGGTCAAATGTATGGCAGCTTAGATTCAATGCTAAGAAGTGCAAGGTAATGCACCTGGGAAACAAATACCCAGGGGAAGAGTACACATTCGTGGGGTGAGATACTAACAACAACAAAAATGGAAAGGGACCTGGGGGTAGTCATATCAGATGACCTAAAGGTGGGCAAGCAATGTGAGAGGGCAGCAAGGAGGGCTGGGGGGATACTGGGATGCATAGGGAGAGGCATCACCAGTAGAAAACAGGAAGTTATTATCCATCTGTACAGGCAGCTGGTCAGACTACATCTGGAGTACTGCATGCAGTTCTGGAGACCCAGTCTCTGCAAAGACATAGACAGGATGGAAGCTGTCCAGTGGAGGGCAACTAAAATAGTGCAGGGCCTGCACCAGAAGACATATGAAGAGAGACTTAAGGAGCTTAATATGTATAGCCTCGAGGAAAGGAGGGAGGGGAGATATGATAGAAACTTTCAAGTACCTCAAGGAATCAACAAAGTCCAAGAGGGTAGCATCTTTCAAAAAAAGAGGTGTGCAAGAACAAGGGGGCACAATTTGAAGATGGGGGAGGCTCAGAGGTAATTTAAGGAAGTATTTTTTCACAGAGAGGGTTGTGGATGCATGGAATAGCCTTCCGGAGGAGGTTGTGGAGTCAAAAACAGTGGTGGAATTCAAGCATGCATGGGACAGTCATAAGGCAATTCTAGGGGTTGGGGGTAGGAAGAAGTAGGCTGCTGGTTAACTAGGATCTGCAGCTTATCCATTAGGTAGGGAACTGGGCAGACTGGATTGGCCAAGCAGTCTTTATCTGCTGTCAAATTCTATGTTTCTATGTTTAAGTAAACCAAATACCTAATGGACTCTGTCATGACACTAGATTTACTGTGTTGCTCAATGATATGTTATACTAAATATTACAATATCCTGATAATGTTATTACAACCCCTCTAGTATGAACTAGTCATAACACTTGGAATACATTTGTTTTTAAAATGCATTTAGATTGATAGGATGAATTTTTACCTGGAATTGCTGAAAGTTAACTGACATAATGTGATATTATGCACCTACAAGTGTGTATCACTGTATGATACACTATGGAGAACTCCAACACCTTATTGTACTACATAGCATGCATTATAATTAAATCAATTGTTCATTCTCCCTTCATATTTGTAGTTTACTATTTATTGTTTTTCATTTTCATTCTATTTCACATTCCCTTTAAATATGTGTCATTTTTTACAGGCACCACGCTTTCCTATATTCCTTTCATAATGTTGTTTCTATGTGCTTATTGTATCACCAACATTTACTAGGGTTTTACCAGGGTGTTAACGTAGATCATAAGGTCCATTGAAGCTGTCTTCCTACTTCTCAGTGGTTGAAACATATCTTTTTCCCATGCTGAACCAATTTGTCAAGTCTTTCCTTCAGTATATCTAGCAAGCATGCTTATCCTTTTTCTTTTATGTGCATATTTTAGTACTTATCTAAAAAGCTTCTGTTTTATGACTTAAGGCAGATTTCCTTGCTATTGCTTTTTCATCCTTCCAGCTAACACTTTGCAACTAACACTGGGTGAAATTTAAATTATGCTTTCAAGCAAAATAGTGCACATTTGTCATTTTTGCAAAATAGCTTGCAAATTATGTGAAGTAAACAATCACACATTTAGTTCAAAGTGCATATTTCTAACTAGTTGCATACATTGTACAACATTGCACAATTTTTCACACATTTTTGAATTCTTGCTTGTTTCTTTATATGATCAGTTTGGAACATTTATATGAAATATGTAGAAAGTGTTCTTTTTTGTCCAAAATTACTTATTAAAAATAAAAATGGGCTAGATTTTTAAAACATTCTTGGAATAAGTCCCACACTGAAGCCATCACCACATCATAAAATCTCCACACCCGCAGAGATTTTTTATTTTCAGCCTGTGCTCTGCATGTGTAGCAGGTGCAGCTGCTGGAGATGTTATGCCTCGTCCCACCAGGTGTAACACTTTGGCCCAGCTGCACTGAAAAAACAGCCACTAGCTACCATAAATTCATGATCTGGTCATAATCTGGATCCTGCTTTGAAACTACACAGTGTCCAGAAAAACTGTAGCTCTGAAAGTGAAGCCCCACTGGTGGTGGTTTTTCTTGCACCTAAGCTGATTTCTGATGGGCTCAAAATCCAGACCCGGGTCTTACAAAATGCACAGTTTGGGGGTTTTATGTGAACATAATTGAAAGTGCTCCTTTGTGTCCAATTTTTTTAAATAAGTCTCCAAAAATATGCAGTTTGACATTTTGATTCACAAATTACATAGAACATTTTGCCCAGCTCTATTTTTAACCTTAGCTAAAGTGACACATTATGCTGTAACAATGTAACAAGCATAAAGTAAGCATCTTTTTTCCAAACTAGTATTACATCCGATGAAGGGACCTGTGTACCCCTGAAAGCATGTGTATCATAACATCTTCATAAAATATTATACAAACATTAACTGACATTGAGGCAAACAGTGTAAAACCAGAAACAGTGAGATATGGTTTATTGACTGACTATTGTTATATTGCCCAAAGAAGAAGGCTGAGGGAAATATTTATGTATTTATTAGTTTATTTATTTAGTTTTTGTTCACCAGGAAAGGAGGGCCAGACAATACCATCTGTTTTCAGCATCATCTGGGAAGGGTAGATACAGAAGCAACCCAACTGAAATAAAACCAGACTGGACGGCACACCTCAGCATTACAGATTCCCCTTATTAATGCACTTGGGTGCCAGTGTTTATGTTATGTGCCCAATCCTGGGGTAGGTCTAGGAATCCTGACCTTCTGGCCCAGAGGCACATGTGCTACCCACTGAGCCAAGCTGACACCTGAATATAACTATTACCAGTGAAGGGAACATCATTGAGGGGGTTCTAGTTAACATTATTGACTAAAAGAATTTGTATAATATCTGTTTTAAGCTTTGTCACTGTAGTCCTACATAACACCCTCACCTCACCCCCACTTGTTAAAGAAAACTTACCTTTGTTGTGGTATTTAAAAGAAACAAAAAAAAGTGAATTAGTGTCAGCAGTACCCCACCCCCCCATACTCTGTATATTAGTGTTTCTTTTCTTTAAGTAATTACCTGTTGTTAATGCCCCCTACTGTTCTTCATTATCAAATAAAAATAAGTAACAGCAGTAGTAGTAGCAGTACCAGAGTTTATTTATTTTGGGTGCCCTTACCCGTAGGCTCAGGGTGCCCTTACAACAGAGTGAACACAAACAGCAAATAGAAAACAATCATATAAAATGTATAAAATTCATAAATAAACCCCAATAAAATCAGAGATATATTGATTCCCATGCTGTCTAACAGTCCCAGAGTAAATTCCTCTGGTCCAAAGGCCTTTTCAAAAAGGAAGATTTTGAGAAGTTTGTTTTAAAAATCTCAATGGATGGTGCCTCCTGGGGGTACTCTAGCAGCAAATTCCAGAGGATTGGTGCTGCAACTTCAAATGCCCGGTCCCTGGAAGATTTTAACCTTGCCCTATGGACCTCCAGGAGGGCCTCTCCAGCTAATCTAAGACAGCGAGATGGGGTGTAGGGATGCAGGAACTCCTTCAGGTAGCCCAGACCCAGTCTGTGCAGGGCCTTATAGGTCAAACAACCTACCGTAAAGGTGATGCACCAGTGCACCAGCAGCCAATGCAGTTCACGCAGCAATGGTGTAATGTGACTGAACCTTGAGTGGCCAGTCAACAACTGGGCTGCCGCATTCTTTGATAGCTGAGGTACCACATTGCACCTCCATAGGGTGCATTGCAGTAATTGAGCCTCAAAAAATAGTACTTTTCCCTTGTAGTCTAGTGTTCCAGCCCCCTCCCAGTCTTGAATAACCTCCTTCCTCAACCCAAGTCCAGTGGCCCTGAGATGGCGGTTGGTATTTCCTCTCCACTCACTTCCCCAACTGACTGCCATCTCAATGAAGTGCATGTGCAACTGTAGCATGCAATAGTTTCTGAACAATTGACCACTGTGATTTACTACTGACCAATTGTTAGCATAGACAACAATACTACCTAGCTTTTGAATGTTGTCGAACATCACACAGCAGGATTTTGGTGCAAGATGTAATTTCAGTAAAAAAACATACATATACTGTATGTTAGCTTCAATACAAAAGTATCAAGACTAACCCCAGTGACTCAAAGAGTATAATATGATCTTTAACCTGAACCTTTATAATCACAGGCATTGTCAGAAGGACCTTTTTTCAACCATAGTTAGAGCACCAGTCCAGCTCTGGTCATTACAGTACTGAAAGGAAATTGAAGAGATTTAAATGGTGCAATGCAGGGCCACCAAGCTGACTAGTAGCTTAGAGGGCAAGAGCTATAGTATGAGAAGAGATTGAACATAATCATATTATTTTGTTTAGGAAAGAGAAGGATCAGATGGGACGTAATGGCAGTGTTCCAAATTCTAAAATAGATGGATAGAATGGAGTATACATAGATATTTGGTCAGTTACATTCAGGTAGAACAAAAGGATGTGCCCTTAAACTAGAGAAGGTAGGATAAAGAGACTGACTAACATTAAAACAAGGAATTACTTCCCACACAGGGGGGTTAAAATGTGGAATAACCTAACTAGTGAGATTATGGAAGCTACAACCTTTCAGACATTTAAAGTGCTGTAGGATTAGAAAGCGTTTATAGTTAGAATTGCATTTAGGGTTAGAAACATACACATTTGCCACAGAAAAAGCTACAGTATAAGATCTATCTAATCTGCCCAGTGCAGAACCCACTGTTCCTGTGATAACAGTGGACCCTACCCCCTCCCATTTAAGTTTAATCTTGTCATTTACCTTGTCCCAGTCCCTCCTGAATTCACCATCCATCTTCTGATTGACTACCTCTTCCAGAAGTTCATTCCACCTGTCACCACCCACTCCATAAAGAGGTGTGTTCTGACATCTTTCTTGACCCCCCCCACCTGCCAGTTTATAACTGCGTCCCCTTGTTTCTATTTTTACTTAGGTTAAAGAGGTTTCCTATATCTACCTTGTTAATAAAATTAAGGTTCTTGACATTTTCTATCATGCTCCCCCTCTCCCTTCTCACTTCCAGTGAATACATATTAAGGTTTTTCAATCTGTCCTTATATGCTATCTTGCTGGCCCTGAATTATCTTGACAGCCCTTCTCTGCAATGCCAAGAGCTGGTTAATATCCTTGTGCTAGTAGAGATCCCAGTACTGCACACTGTTCTTCAGGTGTTGCTGCACCATGGATCTGTACAGCAGTAGGATCACCCCTTCCTTCTGCTTGTGAACCACATAGGTATGAATCCTGCCATCCTGTTAGCCTTGGCTGCTGCCTTTTTGCACTACATAGACTGCTTTAGGTTGCTGGTTACACAGTAGTAGCAAGGGTAGCAATCAGGCTGAGAAGTTTTGATGTACAGTATACCCATAGTCAGACTTGGTGTATTCTCTGTCATGCAGCAAGAGAAGCAGACAAGATGGACCCTTTATCCCTTTGATCATCACAATTCTATATTACTGTGTTACACTAAACTGTGAAACAGGAATTTGTAAGTGCGAGTCCCACCATGCCCATAGACTCACTGTGTGACCTTAAACAAGTCACTTGATCTTCCTCTGATTATTTCCTCCTAACTCTAAAATTAGGTAAAAGCAAGACCTCAGAGAGAAGAAGCAGTAGCAGATCAGTTTGGCTAACCTGGATAAGTAATAATAATAATAGGAGAACAATTAAACCCTACAAGAGTGTCATTTCATGCTTGAGCTTGACATTAGCATTTAAACACCTTTGGTGAGAAATGGACTAAAGGAATTGTTTGGCTAGTTGGCAATGTGATGGAGCTGACCCTCTGCCTCCCTGATGCAGATAGTGGATTGTGCTTGGCACTGTGAGAAAGTATTCCCATTTGTGAGAAAAAATGTTGTGGGGCATCGGGTGAACAAGGGGCAAGAAGAGAGTCCTGGAACCTAAGTGAGGAAATAAGGTTACAACGGAAAATCCTGTAGGTCAAAAGAAACAAAACATGACTAGAAAAACAAACTCTGGCCAGAGCCAATAGGGCTACAGCTAAGGAATTTGGGGTCAAAATAGTGAAAATTTGTTTTGTAATATTTTTACACCAAATTTTCAACATAGCCTTGTTATGACGCTGCCTCATGAAGAAGAGCAGAGAAAATGTTCAACTCCTAACCTAAATGTGATTTTGTGCAGGGACTGCGAAATCACCATTCAGGATGCAGAAACACATTTTGGGCAGGAGTTAGAAAATGACAGCTGTCACATTCAGGAGGTGATGTAAAGATACAGTAATGCTATGTTGTAAATTTGGATTACAAATATTGGAAACTACCAAAGTTACAAGCCTGCATTTTCAAAAGTCAATATCGGCTCATCAATTTATTTAGTTTTTTAAAATATTTTTACACCAAATTTTCAACATAGCCTTCTTATAACCCCACCTTATGAACAAGTAGGGACCATAAAATTACCTTTTGGGATGTAAAAAAACATTTTGCCCAGGATTTTAAAAAATACATCTCTCACATTCATGAGGTGCTGTAAAGATATGGCTATGTCGTTAATTTGGGATACAAATATTGACAATAACCAAAGTTTTGTGACTGTGTTTGCCAAATTTAACGTAGGCTCATAACGTTACTATTTTTATGTTTGCGTGCTTGTGCAGCCAACATCTTGTGGTAGTGGAGATTTAGAGGCACGGTCACTGTTGGGCAAATGCAGGGCATGCACCAGTAGGTGCGACCCTCATTCCCCAATCAGCCTGCATGCTGGTGCCACATCATGCTTACTAATGTGGCGATCACATCAAAGGAAAGGTCCGCTGCAATGCGAGCAAAGCTCATCACACGCAGCTAACCTTCCTATGTGCTTCACCAGCTACGAACATGGCAGCACAGTGGACACTAAACTGCTGACTTTGGGAGTGCCCAATCCCCCGGTTGGCTTACCCTGTCCCTCATGTATGTGCCAATGGGGAGCCCACGCCCCATCGGCATAATGTGTCCACCCCTCCTTTTTTGCTTGCCGAAGGGGTGCACAATCCCTGTCAGCATCCATCCCCCCTTTCCCACTTTAATGTGCCAAGGGGGAGCCCACTCCACATCGGCATGATGTCCTCCCCTTCTTCTGTGCTGAGGGGGTGCCCAATCCCCCTCAGCTAGTGTCCCCCACTCCCTATGTGCTGACAGGGGTGCCCAATCCCTCATCGGCTACTGTATCCCCCCAAAAAAAAACCTATAAAAAAAGAAAATCTCCTGCGATGTTTTTTTTAACACCTGTAAACAGAAAATGGTCCCTCATAGTCTCCCTACCCCCCCTCACCACCTGCACCCACCCACTGTGCACCCTTCCTCTCCACACCCCTGTCACCCCATACTTACCTCTGGAGTGCGGCGCTATGATCTTCGTTAGACCGGGAACATGTCTGCACTCTTCAAAGCTGACCGTGAATGGAGGAAATGCTGGTAAGCTGTATAATGGAATAAATAGGATTTTTTCAACTTTGATGCATATCGTGGGCATTTTTTGGAATTTTTGCACCACATTTTCAACATGGGGTTTTTGGGACCCCTCCTCATGAATTCTGTCAGTGTTATGATGTTAATTGGTCCCAAAAGGTGATTTCGCTGTCACTGCATGGAATCACCTTTTGGGACTGAGTAACGCAAGGACAGTGGCAGTATTCATGAGGAGGGCTCTCAAAAAGACTATGTTGCAAATTTGGTGGAAACAATAAAAAAAAATGGCTGTTTTATGAGTGTGCATTGAGCAGTTGCTACGCATGCTCATAACTTCGCGGATTCGCAATATTTTCATGCCAGATTTTCAACACTGTCATTTTTCTACACCTCCTTGCGAACACTACAGCTGTCATTTTTCACATCCTGGCCACAATGTGTTTCCACACTTCTGGTGCACAATACTGCGGTTGCTGTGGAAAATCAGTGTTTGGGGCAGATTAAGAAAATAACAGTGACACTGTTCATGAGCAGAGGTCCTAAAATGCCTATGTTGAAAATTTGGTGATGATACTCCATAAAATGACTATGTTACGAGCGTGCATTGCGCAGTTTGCACGATTGCTCGTAACATTGTGCATTTGTAATATTTTCACTCTGGATTTTCACCATTGGCATTTTTCCACACCTCTTGATGAACAGTACAGCTGTCATTTTACATATCCTGCCTGAAATGTGTTTTCGCACGTCCGGCTCAGAATAGCGCAGTCACTGTGCGAAATCACTTTTTGGAACAGTTTGAGGAAATGACAGTGACACTGTACATGAGCTAAGGTGCAAAAATGCCGATGTTGAAAATTTGGTGCCGAAAGTCCATAGAATGACTGTTTTACAAGTGTGCATTGTGCATTTCCCACGCACCCTTGTAACTTCACAAATTTGCAATATTTACATGCCACATTTTCACCACTGCCATATTGTTACACCTCCTTATGAACAGTACAGCTGTCATTTTTCACATCCTGCCAAAAATGTGTTTCCGCACTGCACTACCAATGCCAATGCCAGCGTGACAACATTAGGCTTTGACAAATGCTTGTTTAATATTGTTACACCAAATTTTCAATGTAGCCTTCTTATGTCCCCACTTTATGAACAAGGGCAGAGAAAATTTTTATCTCCTGCCTGAAGGGTGATTTCACACAGGGACCAGAAAATCACCTTTCAGGACAGATTTACCAAATGGCAGTGTAATTGTTCATGAGGCAGGGTCCCAAATAAGGCATGTTGAAAATTTGGGCCAAAAATATGTTATAATGCCCAAGTTATGCCACTAAGTTCAAGACCCCATTACCGCATACCTGTTTCTTCAGTTCGTGGTCCAGCTTTGAAGAGTGAAGATGTGTCTATGGTCCAGAGAGGATTATGGTGTTGGACCCCCAATGTGTAAGTAAGGGCTTGGGGGGGTGCAGAGTGATAGGTGCTGAGTGGAAAGGTTGGGTGGGGGCAGTTACAGCTGCAAAATACATCGATGGAAGGTTTTAGTTTTGCAAGGTTTAAAAAAGAAAACAGCATGAAGGATTACTCATTGGGACACTGGGGGACTGGACACCCCAGTGTCACTCTTATGTTTGGGGGTTTGGGGAGTGGGTGCTGAGAGGAGGTTTGGGTGGGGATATCAAAATATATATATATATATATATATATATATATATATATATATATATATATATATATATATATATATTAGAGAAAAAAACTCTGTTTAATGCATCAGTTAGGGTTTTCCACAGCGACAAAAGTGAGAAATTCGATGTTAGGGTTGAAATCCCTTTGCACCCCTCAGCCCACCCCCCCAATCAGAATTGGGGTGCACGTAGGGGTTGTCGGCCCTAACTCTCACCCCATCACATGAGGAAAGAAGCTGAGGAATAGGAGAATGGGGTGAGAGTTAGAACCGATGACCCCAATGTGCACCCCGATTCCGGCTGGGGGCTGGGCTGGAGGGGTGCAAAGAGAATTTCAACCTAACATCGAATTTCCTCACTTTTGTCGCTGTGGAACAACCCTAACTGATGCATTAAATGGAGTTTTTTTTGCCTCTAATTTCCCTTCTTTTTGAGAATGATAATGAAAAATAGTGAATGGTAATGCTGCGGTGGGAGTGCACCACGTAATGCGGCGGCGGGCCTCGCGCTCCCTCCACTTGATGTCTTGTCACATAGTAACATTGTGCCCGCAAATGCAAATCATAATGCGCATGGTGACGCAAAGTGAAACAGAAAGAGAAACAGTACTGTAGACAGAAATGTTAAAAACAACGCAACCGCAAATGAAAACGCAAAGGGTAACGCACATGGTGGCGTAGATGTGAACGGCAAGTGAAACAGGTATGGAACCGCAAGTGGAAACAGTAATGGTAACAGTAATGTAAGCGCACAGGCTGGTTTTCCCCAAAAGCTGCATAGAGAAAGACAACGAGTACAAAGAAAGTATGCAAAATAATGACTCGGAACAGAAAATGAGGACTTGGAATAGTAAATTGCTTATATCTCAAGAACTGTATGACATAGAAAAAAAATTTAAAAGTCATATGAATTATCACTTTCCTGGCTAGTTTTGTACTTAGCCCCTAGTAGGGGGCTAAGCATTTTTATGATGAAAAGTCTGTATCTTGCACCGTTTCCGAGATACGGGCCCTGAAAGGCGCGGCGAACACCAAAATGTTATCCTACGGGAAAAAAAAACAAAAGTTCGGAGTGCCATAACTTTGCCTTCCTGTAATATTTTTTTACCACACCACTGAAAGGCACATCTATGGGATGTTGGCTGTGTTCCCTGCAAATTTCAGCCCAAAAGACTGAACTGTTATTTTGCAGCAGGACACCAAACGATTGCTGCAATGCGTCTTATGCCGTAATGCTATCCTATGGGAAAAAGCATCAAATTTGGAGTACTGTAACTTTGCCGCTGTGTAATATTTTTTCAACAAAAGGCACATCTGTGAGATGTCAGCTGCATTACCTCCAAATTTCAGCCCAAAACTCCAAACCGTTCTTTTGCAGTGGGGTGCCAAAGTATTGCTGTCATTTTCCCACAGCCTAGAAAAGTACTGTCGCAATTTGCGAAAGCTTTCGCAAATTCATTCAACAGTATCGCAAGTGCAAAAGTACTTTGCGAAAGTACTTTTTCCATAAATGTGAAAAACATGTTTTTGGGTTGTTTTACCCCCAAAATAATGACATGGCTAGCATCCTCAGGGTCCGACTAGGTGAATACAAAAAGAATTAGGTTGCTAGAGGGTCCCAAATTTAAATGCCAAGCATTTTTCTGATCACCAACTGAAAACAAAATGGCAGATCTGCTACAGTAAAAGGGCCATTTGCGAAAGTAAAAACTGCATTTGCGACACTGTTGAACTTTTTGTTAACTTTTCCCATTGACTTATAATGGGAACTTGTTTTTTGAATAACTTTTGAACCGTTTAATATTTTTTTACAAAATCTTCGAAAGGCACACCGGGGACCCTGGCTGCATGTTCCCTCAAGATTTCGGACCAGTCACACAAACTGCGTGACCTGTAGGCGCGACCGTATAATTCCAAAAAAAGCGTAAATGCACACGCAAATCATGCTTAATAACTCCACAGCCATACATTTGACTGGTACGAAACTTGGCAGATCTCTAGGTGTATGGGTCTTAATAGTGTACTCCAAATTTCAGGCAAATCCGTGGAATGGTTGCAAAGTTATTAAGGTGTAATATTTTGGGTTTAACATGTAAATGGCTCCTCAACCCTAACTATGGTAGCACTACCGTGCTACCATAATATTATATATACTATATACTGTATATATATATATATATATATATATATATACGCATATATATGTATTTTTTTAAAGGTAGAAATTACCATGCATACATGGTAGTGGGGGCATTTTAAACAAATAAAAAAAAAATAAGCATTCCACATTGGGACACTGGGGGATTGGGCACCCCCAGTGTCACTCTTATGTTTGTTGGAGGGGTGAAATAGGGTGCTGGGTGCTTAGAGGTCAGGTGGGGGGTTAACTCTAATTTTCAAGAAAAAAGAAATGGCGTAATCACACATGTGCGGTAGTGGGAGTCGCTTTAAACAGTAACTCTCGCTCGCTTACTGCTTTCAACTGCTACTGCTCATATAACTCTTGCTCACTCCCTCTGAAGCCTATGTACTGTTTTCACTCAAAGTCACTCAAATACCTTGAAAGTTTCAATGAAACAATACTGATACCACTGTAAGCAGGGATCATGATTTTTACATGGCTGCCTTTCTTTTTGGCGCTCTCCAAGAGGGAATGACTGCCATACCCTCTTAGAGAGTGCAAAAGTGAAAGGCAGTATTTTAAAAATTGTGATCCCTGCAGATGGTGCTATCGGTATTTCATTTACACTTTCAAGGTATGTGGCACACAGACTCACAGCCATGGACAGCACAGCACAATACCTGCACTCCCACTCACTCTCTACTGCCTTTACATGGGTGCCACTCAGCTTTGCAGGAGGGACAGAATTCCTTCCGGAAACAGGGCAAAGTTTGTGCTGGGGGGCCATTCTACAGTGATTTTAACTGCTACCATGTTCAATACTACTCAGTTTGACATGTTACATCGGGGGAAATGTAGTGTGTATCTCATTCAGCCTTGCTGTGTGCATGTGTCCCTCTCTCATACTGACTGCCACTACATGGTTGATGTATGAAGCTTGGGGGCTGGGGGCTGGGGGCCGGGAATCTTGGTGTGGGACACAGGGCAACAACACATACATACGGGTGAAAGGTACTGTCTCTCTCACTCGGTTGAGTGACACAGACAGAGCTGCACAACTCACTGGGAGAAAACCTTCCTTCTGCATTGTATGAGAATGCAGTGAGATAGTGACACAGACTAACAGAGAGCAAGAGAGACTTAGAGAGAGAGAGAGAGAGAGAGAGAGAGAGACTCACATTATTGGAATTTGCTGTCACTGTGTGTCTCTCTCAGTCATTGTACACTTCCCACATGTCTGCTCCTCTACATTGAACAGATCACGTTGTGTCCACTCCCAGTCACTTTCTGCCACCATCATATGGCTACCACTTTGTTTCACTGCTCTCTACAGAGAATGAGAGCCGGTGGCACAGCACCTAACTCCCTCAATGGCACTATTCATGGCTGGTGCACCAGTTGTGCCAAGTGCTGTGTTTTGTACAACCCTGTACAACCCATGTAATAACTGCCAATAGAGTGCTTCACACACTTGAAGGCGACTGTGTTGTCCCTCCATCATGTTGTTCATTCACAAGGAATGCATGAGTCCTTCTGTCATAGCATGAGGCCTGCAGGACTCCTGCCTCTGCAGCCCTTATAAAATTAGGACTATAGAACCACTGATAAAGCATCCTGGTGTTTCATGTTTTGCTAATGTATTTTAACTTTCTCAATCATTTTAAATCAGTATTGGGCTCATCTGAAGCTTATGTTCAATTTTCATATAGAAATGCACACATTTTGTCTCAATTCAATAAAAGTAAAAAAAAATATAAGAAATCAATTCATAATAGTCAGTTGCATGCAAGTCAACCTTAATATTTGTTTCCAGACTGACTGCAAAATTCAGTGTGCTATCCTCTACTTTTAATATTTATTTTTTTAGGAGCAAGTCCAAGATCACTAGTACCCTATATTATACTGGTGCAATAGCACCAGTATAGTTTTGGTGTCATTTTTTTTTTTTTTTTGTACAATGTTTTTATTTACATTTTATGCTTTTAATTCTATTTTTGCCCATTGGTTCGACAGGGGAAGTACCCCACAACTGTCTGCTGGGTCTAGCTCAGATTTAGTGCCACATGCTGGCTCCATTGGAACTTAGCTTGGCCACTCCCAGAGATCGTAGCTTGCATCCCCATGGTGGGACTTCCCATTATGGTCTGAAGGGGGGAGGACTGAGATGCTAATCTGGTGGCTTCAGCAACTCAGGAGTTAGTGGAGGTGGTGCTGGCAGGGATCCTGGATGTCATGCTGCTTCTCATCCAAGGAGTTTTCCAGGCTTGTAGTTGCATTCCCTGGTGGATGTGTATGTGCAATGACATTAGTACACAGTCAGGCACATTTCCACCCCCGATGTGCAGACAGCTACTCCCTCCACCAATTCCAGCTTCAGCACTGGTTCCTGGCTCACCTATCCCTGGCAGTTTTAAGGGGGTCGGTGTGTTGATAGGCACTAGATCCCTCCCTTTCTCGAGGAGGTGAACAGTTAATAGGATGCTCAGCCTTCTCCCTCCAGCCAGCCATTCAACTTCCCTGAGTTTATTCCAAAACCCGGGTTGTCATCATCACAAACAGCAGTGGTACTGCTGTGCTGGTGGGCTGCTTACCTTACAGGTTTATATTAAGCATGTTTTTTTTTCCATTGCTGCTTGAACAAAGATGATTTGATAGATCAGAATTAAACTTTCAGGTTTTAGTGTTGGTGATAGAATCTACATTCTTTGAACTTTTCATTTGAATCAGTTTTGCCATTTTGAGTTTTTCAGTTGATAAAAACATCAAAATTCAAAATGTTCATTTATTTGCCCACAATTTTGCCTTTGTCTAGAGAAAAAACTATAAAACATTAATTTGTCAAATTTGATGTTGTGGTATACTGTAGCTTGTCCTGGATGAATTTCCCCCGGGGGGGGGGGGGTTGAAGTCTGAATTTTTGTTTTCTTGATAGAGATAATGTACTGAATATGCAAAAGACTTTCTATATAATTCCTAAAGGAGGTGACCTCTCTTCCCCTACTAACTTCTGTCCTATCTCTCTCCTCCCTTCACTGACTTAACTCAAGGCAAATCTTCTCTCCCAACTCTCCCCTTTTCTTGTCTCAGCCTTATTCTTCACTCCATTCCAATCTGGCTAGGACATTCCACTCCACCTCCACCTGTGTTCACCAGCTCACTGATTCTGTTCTCTCTTGCATGGATCAGGGCCCTGTCACCACCACCAGTTTTGTCAATTTAGTCAAATCTTTCAAGACAGTTTCCTACCACATTCTATTGGATAGACTTCAGGCTGCTGGACTCTCTGCCTCTTCAGTTGAGTGGTTCTGGTCATACCTTAAGGGTAGGTCACAAGCTGTCTGTATTGGAGACTTCCTCTCCCCCCACTTCCAGTTAGCACAGGCTTTCCAAAGCATCTATCCTTGTTCCGGTTCTTTTCTCCATTTTTCTAAACAACCTTCCCATTGCCTGCTCCTCTGTGTTCATTCATATGTATGAAGTGGATGCAGTTCTCTTCATCTGTGGCTCCTATACCTCTGACCTCATGAACTGGCTCCAACTGGTCTTTAACAACATCCAGCACTGGTTCTGAGAAAATCAGTTCTCACTCAATGCAAAGAAAATTGTGTCTCTGACTTTTGGAACAAGGCAGAAATTTGGTAGAGTCGCTTTTCTTTCTTCCTTTCATGCCCTAGATAGGGCAACTATTGAAGTCTTCTCCTTCAAGTACCTTGAGGTCCAGTTGGATTGCCACCTTGATTTTCCAGCTCATGTGGATGCAATCCACAAGAAGCTCCACCCCAATAATGGAGCACTTTACAGAAATAAGAGATGCAGTCTGCTTCCTGTCCAAAGAGAAATCCTCACTAAGATTATTCCTCCATTTTTGAGTATAGAGACACTGTTTTGAGTGGTGCTCCAAAGCCACATTTGGTACACTGGATCACCTCTTTCACTCCTTCTTCAATTTGCCCTTGGCAAACCCTTGCATACTCAACACTGTTCTTTATGTACCTCCCTCTCTCTCCCCCCTTTTCCCACTGTTCCTTATTTATCTACAAATTTTGGTTCGACTCCCTCCCATCATAACCTGCTTCTCTCCTGTCTTTCCCTCCTTCTACCTTACACCCCTTCACACTGCTTGCATTCATTCTCTTGCTCTCCCATCAAAGAAATCTACTGCTGGCCAAGTTGACTTCTCATTCGTCTTCCCTAAAGTTTGGACCTCTCTCTCTCCACTTCCATTCACTCTGTTCCTTCACTTCTTGCTCTGAAATCTCTCCTCCATGATTTACCTATTCACTTCTGCAGCTGTTCGGATACTGGGGTGGACTTCTGTCACCAGTCTTCCTTGCTACACTGACACTGGCTTTTCTTCTCTTCCCCAGTTAATCAATCACTATTCCCTACTACCCAAATAATTGTGCTGTTGCTCACAGTTTAATGTTCTTTTGCCTGCTTTGTAATCTACTCTGGGGTAATTTACTGAAACATAGAAACATAGACTGATGGCAGATAAGGACCGCTTGGCCCATCTAGTCTGCCCATTTCCCTACCTACAGGTTATGCTGCAGATCCTAGTTAACCAACAGCCTATTTCTTCCTACCCCCCACAAGAATTGCCTTATGTCTGTCCCATGCATTCTTGAATTCTCCCACAGTTTTAGACCCCACAACCTCCTCAAGAAGGCTGTTCCATGCATCCACTACCCTCTCTGTGAAAAAAATACTTCCTCACATTGCCCCTGAACTACCCTCCCTCTATCTTTAAATTGTGTCCCCTTGTTCTTGCATGTCTCTTTTTCTGAAAGATGCTACCCTCCTGGACTTTGTTGATTCCACTGAGGTACTTAAAAGTTTCTATCATGTCCCCCCTCTCCCTTCTTTCCTCAAGGGTATACATATTAAGCTCCTTTAGTCCCTCCTCGTATGGCTTCTCTTGCAGACCCTGCACCATTTTAGTTGCCCTCCTCTGGACTGCCTCTATCCTGTCTATGTCCTTGCAGAGATAGGGTCTCCAAAACTGGATGCAGTACTCCAGATGGGGTCTCACCAACTGTCTGTACAGAGGGATAACAACTTCCTGCTTTCTGCTGGTGATGCCTCTCCCTATGCATCCCAGTATACCCCCAGCCGTCCCTACTGCCTTCTTTCATTGCTTGCTAATCTTAAGGTCATCTGATATGATTACCCCCAGGTCCCTTTCCTTTTTAGTTGTTGTTACTACCTCCCCCCCCCCACTGTGTAATCTTCCCCTGGGTTCTTGTTTCCCAGGTGCATTATTTTGCACTTCTTTGCATTGAATCCTGTGTGCTGATTTTTTATTTCAAAGTGCTTTTCTTGTAATGTGTATGTATTGTTTTACGTATTTCAATATTGCTGTATTATTTTCATACATTGTACCTTGGATCTGTTCTCTTCTTTTCTCCTTCCCTTCCCCAGGACAAATCTGGAAACAAGGTAATATGAGCTCAGTATTACTTTCCTGGTAAAACTATTGAAATAAATAACTCAGTCAATCAATAAATCAATCAATCAATCTAGGGTTTGACAGCTGTGTGTTAAGCTCATATTTTGCCGTTTGTGAAGAGATGATTTGATAGACTGGGGTAACATTTTCAGGGAATGGTGTGAGTGACAAAAGGAACATTTCCAGAAAATGTTCATGTTGATCACTTGTGGATGCTTTTATTTACATGTTATGAAAACAGATGAAGTTTTGAAAGATTTTCCTTTTTCTTAATTTTGTGCTCATATTAGCTAAGACATAGTTCGATAAACTGGGCTGAAATTTTCAGAACTTGATGTGACTTATAATAGGAAGATCCTATCAAAATTTTATCTCAGTCTATATAAGGTAATTTGTGAGTTACAGGTTATGAGTATAGATCAAGTTTTAAAAGATATGCCATCTTTTCTCTCATTTTTCTCTCAGCCCAAACCACAAAACAAATTAAAAATCAACAGGCTAATTATTTATATTTTTGGGTGGTTTCCTGAAGTTTTCCTATTTGATGAAAAGTGCCATATGAGGCAACTTTACCAACCCAATTTATGTCAATGGTTTGGTAACAAACTACAGTGTTAGTTGATAATGATGCAATCTTTTGGATAGTTCCCAAGGGAACAGCTGAATCAAAAATATTTTTTCTTTGTTGTTGTCTCTGTGGCAGTACTGTCTACCCTGTTCCTAATATGACACTGAATGGCAAACTTTTGTTTTCTTAATTACAGTGCAAACTTGATTATTCTAACCTTGATTATCCAGATCTTCTCATTATTCAGACTCTGTCATTGTCTCCTGACTTTGATTTGTCTCATGCAATGGATCCTTGATTATCTGACCTCTCAATTATCTGAACAAATCTGATGTCTCCAGGGTGGCATGGCCTGGCAACAGAGCATGGTGGTCATGGGTTAGTTTGGGCTCCCTAAGGTACTGGTATATTCAGAAGAATAGTAAGTATTAAAAAAAAAGAATCACTATATTTCTGGCAAAGAGAAAGCAAGATAAGAGCAATAGCAATGTAGAACTCTACAAAAAAGTAATCTACACTCCAATTTGAGCCAACAACCCAGCCAACAGTTGGCACCACAGAGGACCATACTAGATCACAAGCAATACCAATGGAGAATCCTCATAGGATTGAATATTGTACTAACCTAAGAAGGACGGGTATAGGTAAGGCATCATTTACTTATAGGGGGCCAGTTGCATGGCATTCTTTGCCAGACAAACTTAGAAGCAGTACTAATCCAATGTATTGTAGTAGCATAAGGCATTGGTTGATTCAAGAAAGCTGTAATCTTCATGTAAGTCGCCCTCATGTGGTGGGTTTACTATCCCAGTTGTTCCTCTCCCCCCCTTAGGTGTTATCTTCAGGCACTTTCTGTGTCCTGCCCCTAGGGGTTGGAGTTCCTGCCCGCTATATAAAATGGTAGCCCCAGGACGAAGGCAATTTTGCAGCATTTTCGGCACTCTGCAGAATGCTGCAGCAGATTAAGCAAAGTAATTTCAATGGCAATTGTCCCTTTTGTCATTCAGGAAAATGTGACACTGCCAGGATGAAGTGAATGCCACAGTTTCTTGCATGACCAAAGGGACTAGTGCCATTGAAGTACATTGCTTTATTGGTGGAATCTACTACAGTGTAAAGGTTTCATACTGGGGGATGCCACTGTAAGTTTGAGGCAGCAGAGAGAACAAGGAGAGATGGTGGGTTTGGCAGGGCAAGTGTTGCCGGGGCCTACAACACCCCCCTGTGTCTGGAAGAAACCATCCTTGACAGCGATGGTGCATCCCGTTTGTGCTTCCATAGGGAAGGGTGGCAGGAGTTGGCAACTATTTGCATTGGGGAGCTTTTGTAGTTATCAGGTTGGTAGGAGATAGGAGATGGAAGCTGGTGCATAACATCAGGAGGCTGGGGTCCCCACACCTTGAATCTGGGAAGGTATAGAAGTGGGGCTGTCATGGTTGTGGCAGGGCCATGACAGGGCACCTTTGAGGTGGCAGCTTCAGGGAGGTCAGTTCTCATGTGGCACACTGCTGGAGGTAAGGTTGGAAGGCTTGCATTCTGGGATTCATTTTATCAGGTCTGCCTGTGTCTGGGGCAGGAGGACCCCTGTCAGACCCATGAAGGGATGCAGAGGGAAATTAAAGCAGAAGGAGGGAGCCGTTCATCCAGCTGCACTGATTTTAAGCCACTTCACAACCCTGCATGGAGGAGGGAGATGGCACCTGGTTTGAGGCATCTAGGAAAAGGAAAATGGAAGTCACAGTATGGGATTAGGTTGCATTAGACCCTGGTTCTATAAGATGCGGAGGTGGGATGGAGTTAGGCACTTCCCCAGGAATGATGGTTAAGGAAAATGTAGTTGGCAGGAGCGAGCTTTGATTCCGGCTTGCAGACCTATGCATGAAGCTTGTTTCTGGTCTTTTTTTTTTCTAGGCCTGTGTGATCTAGCTGTCCTGGTCTTTCCAGTGCCTGTGTGCCCTTCTAATTTCCATATTCTCTCAGCCCCACTGAGCTGCTCCATATGTATTTATTTTTATAAATCATTAATATCTTCAAATTGAATGTTATTATGTTTCCTTGTACATGGTTGTGCTGGGATATTTAATGAACTACTCTGCTTGATCCCTCCAAAGAAGGTTTCCATCTACTTTCCCACTAGAGCCTGTCAGACAGGGTGTAGAGGCATGTGGGTCAGTATCATCCTGGAAAGATGAGGTGTGTTAGTGCTTGGCACTCCACCTGCCAGGTAAGACCTGCATTTGTTATTTCTACATCTATGTGTTGTTATCTGGAGGATGCAGGTTCTGTCCCCAGAAATGTTGTACACTGCCAGCGCGAGCCAAGCCTTTATTGAACCCCCAAGCAAGAGGAAATGATTGTGAGCGCAAGTCATGCTTTTCATAAATAATTAACATGTGATGTGGCCCAGAGTGGTCCAAGGAAAGGGAGCCGTGCAGTGTACTGTGCCCCAGAAAAAGAGGAATGCTCCCTGTAAAACGCACCACTCTTGCGGTGCCAAACTTTGGTCTGCCGCAAGCCGCAAGATGCAGCTCAGGATTAAAACCTCATTTGGAGCAGGATGCACTCCATAAGCTGAAGCCCAAATGTTTGGAGCAAAATGGTGCTCCAAATCATTGCATCTGCTGCAAGATGCAGCAAGTGCTACTAAGTGAAGTGGACACTATGGGCAGAAGCAGAATGAAGCCCAATAGTGTCTGCATAATGTGTGGCCCCAGTTAGGCTGAAAAAGCCTAATACAAAAATTATATTTTCATCCACCAGCCATGGAAAAAATGGGATAATTGAATAAGGGCCCACATGAAACTGAACCCGATGGCTGACATTTCAGCCATTGGACTAGAGGGGAAGGATTCTCCCTTTATGGAGAAAGTCAATAGACAGGCTCTTATGTAGAGAATAATGGTGGGCACAGACATAAGTGCTCTCAAAAAGGAAAACGTCACTGGAAAAAAGCAACCTGTGGGGAAAATAAACCATAAAGATATTTATTTTCATTTCCTGATTTTCATTACCAAAATGCAGGTCTCATGAGCTGGTAGGAGAAGAGAGATGAGGAGTGTGCCTTCAATCTCCCATTCCCCTTGCCAACTCAGAGATGCCTGAAAAAAGGAAATTCTTGGAAAAAGTATAAATAAAAATGCATTACCTGTGGAGAACCTTGTTAACTGAGATGTTCTATAGGGCTGGCTGCCCTCAGAATGGCACTTTTTGTGGCATTCAGCAAGAGTGATGTCATGGCCCAGCGGAGGGGCTTAGCTTCCTTACAGTTCATTAGGCATTCAAAGGGAATAGAATGCCTTTCTTATTGTTTATGTTTGATATAAGATTTTTTATGATATGTTGGGATATCATTCCTTCCCCCACATGTGACCAAAATAGAGACATAGTATATTTAAGGTCTGTTTTCGTAAGATAAAGGAAATAGGGCTGGATCCCTAGGTGATGATGTCAGACCTGGAAAAATTAAAAAAAAGGCTCACCACTGGGGTAAAGCAGAGAGTCAGATCAGTTGAGTGCTGACTGTAGGAGGTGAGAGACCTGTGCTAGTGTGCTGATTTTCACATTATTCGAAAGAAAGAATTAGTATCTTACTGTTCATACTGTTGAGAACTATCCATGGCTGAAGCAAATCCACAGGCCCAGATGAATGGAAGAAGTAGTCTGATTTAGTTTGGGACTAACCATTTATTTTCCTTTCTGTATTTTTTTTTATTTTATTTATTTCAAGCTGGAAAATAAACTGATAAATGCACTTGTGTGTTTTTTATGCACTTTATGTTTGCCTGCTGTATCTTTGTATCCCACACTTTTACATACACCCTTCCCCCTTGTATTTTTACCGTCAGGACCCCTAGGCAGTGAAAGGGAGGGGGGGGTTACACTCATAACTGCTGTCCTGACTTTGGAATAGGGTAACCTGACTTCTTACTCCTATGTTGTTGAGCAGTCCTAGCAGAAATCTGTAAGGTTTGTAACTTAAGCAATGACTGTGATTATAAATGTAATACATGTTTTATGAATTATGTATGTGATTGGAACTCTATATACATTTTATTATGAATATTTGTATATTAAGTATTTGTAACAATTGAAATACTAGAGCTTATGGTACCCATTGTAAATGAGCCTTGTTAATCAATTGGGGTGTGACCATGTTCATGTTTTTCCTTGCTTTGCTTAACATGAATAAAATATTACTAATACTATTACTACTACTACTATTAGAATAGCACATGTAAAAGCTACTATGATCCTGCAATAGCTGCACTCCCAGGGCTGATAACCAGCTTACAACAAGAAGTCATAGATAATGCACTTACAGGCAGTTGTATCTGGACTGGCTGAAACTATTGCTTCTCACACAACCAGTCCAGGAGAATAGTAGTAGTGCGTGAGTTATTTAGAGTATCAAGTACTGGACTTAACAAGCGATAATAAAACTTTGCAAGAACAGGTGGCAAAATTGCTGATCAGGTTAGATGACCAGGAGAATCATGTGCTGAGGTCAAATATCCAGATAATTGTGCTACATGAAGGGCTCAAAGGCAAGAAAGGTGGAAAGGTTGTCCAGAGATGGCTCATGTAGAAATTCAGGGTGGATGCAGCTGTAATTGACTATGAAATACAGAGAGCCCACTGTGCAGGATTGAACCCCAAGCCAAGTAACAGACTACTAAGACATTATTTCATAAAATATCTCTGTTTCCCTGACAAAGAAAACATGCTATGAGCAGGCTGAGCACAAGGTCCTGTGCAGGTGGAGGGCGGCCGGGTTTTGGAATTTCAAGACTACACAAAAGACTTGAAGACACAAAGGCTGAAATTTTATGGGGTTAAAAAAAACTCTACAGCACAAATGATGGGATTTTGCACTATTGTATCCAGCCAAACTGAAAATAATCAAACCAGGCTGCCCTCCAAAATACTTCACTAAGCCGCAAGACACATAACAATATGTGGATAGAGAAGAAGCCACTGCTGAGGGCACAGCCTATTCAAGATCCAGTGCTCCAACCACTAAGTGAGTGAAACATTGCCTATCCTGTCAGATGTTTAATAGTGCACATCTTCTGCATTATGGAATATGAATATAATAATATCTCTTGCTCCTGCCACATTTCAATATAAAACAGAATACTGGACTTTCACAGTATGATCATGCCTTTGCTGATGTTACAGAGCATACAACCTGGCAAATAATGCTGAGGTGAGATGTGTAATCAGTTTTGCTTATGTTTTTGTAAACAGGTTAAAATGGCCATGGAAGGTCCACATTTGGACTTGCATGTTGTTAGCAATGTCGGTGTGCTTCATTGGTGTGGTAAGCTAGGCACTGTTGGTGGCATTTTGTTATTAACCAGTCCTGCAAATGAATAAAAGATTGTTGGCCAATCAGAGCAAACAGCAGTCACTAGTCTGGTACATGTCCATATTACCCCATGAATGTGCAATGCAGGTTGGCATGGTAATGAAGACTGAGCAGACAATCTGTGGTTTTAAATGCACTTGAAAGTTTGATTTAAGGGGGAAGGAAATTGCGATCTGTACAGCACAGATGAGATCTACACTGTATTGAGGTCACTAATGATAAGATATTTGTTGTCCCATGAACATGTCATTATAGTACTTTGTAAATGCCTACATAGAGTGTCACAGGGCATTGGGTTATTAGTGACCTCCTGTAACACACTTTGCCTTCATCCACCCATGTATTTGCCTGGGGAGTGAGAATAGGACTCAAATCCTGGCACTTAAATCCTCTCCTGATCACAACTGAGGTAGCGGTTAACAAAGGGAGGGGGAGCTGATTTAATTCTGCTTGGAGGAACTATGGAAAATAGGCTAAAAATATTGCAAAATACACTTTCTTTGGTATTCTGATGAGCATATAAATGGGAGTGGAAATTGTGCTCCTACATCATGCATAAGACTCACAGCCTGCCCAGAACCCACCAAAGAAGAAGATTGTGCACATTTTCTGTATTTTATAACACAGGTTAAAATTACCACAGAACAACCAAGTCGAGATTTAACTGAAATTAACAAAATAGCAGAGCTTTGTTGGTGGGATAATCTGAGCTCCTCTGGTGGCACTCAGACATTGACGGGTCCTTAAATTGACTAAAACAATACCATCCAGTCAGGACAAGGAGTTATTGGCTGCCCGATGAACACCCACATTGCCTCTCTAATATGCGCTGATGGTAGCCATGGCAACAGAGGTTGACATGACAGCAAACTGTCTTAAATTACTTAAATGTTGCAATAATGGGGAGATATGGGTGCAGCTACATGAAGATTAGATCAACACTGCAGAGGGTATCCTCACCAATGGGTGGTTGCTCTTTTCCAACTTTGTTCTCACAGTGCTTTGGAGTATATAAGCAGAGTGTTCAGTGTCACGGAAACATTTGTAACCCCCTTCACCACTTACTGCCTCCTCCTCTGCGCATGTCTATCTGGACAAAGATACAATAGGTTCACATCCTGTTCCAATCTCGACCGCAGCAAGGGTTGCGGATAACAGCAGAAGGGGAAATGACCCTGGACTGATCAAAGGAATATGGAGAGAAGTTTGAAATGTACTGCATAATAAGATCGCTAAAAATATTTTCTCTATATGGCTTGAGTGTTAGAAGCTATATATGCACAGAAGGATCATGGGGTGAAAGGAATGGTAATCAAAGTATCAGGGCACTGAGCTGCAAACCTGGAGACCTGAGTTTGAATCTCACAGCCCCCACTTGCACACTGTGAGACCCTGAGGAAGTCACTTAACCTCCTTTGTTCCCAGGTCACACCTGGAAACAAGCTTTGGCTTAGTGTGCCTTTCCTGGTTAAACAGTTTCCCCCTTCACTTTTCCCTAATGTGTGGTCACCTATCAACCTAAGCTTCAAAATTTGTCTTATTATTTTACGTACATGATTGGTAGAAAGGCTGAGAATCAGACCATGCCAATGGATTTTACCGCTCTGGTTTATTAAATGGGACAAGAGCTTTACTGGCTAACAGGAGTGGGATGCCAGTAAAGAAACATTTAATACACTAAGTAATGACTGATACACTCCCACTGGGGGGAATAAAGCTAGTTTTCTGTTCTGCTAAAAACTTGTTTTGTTTAAATGTTACAAATATTAAAGAAGTACCTTTCAATCATGGAGCACCTCTTAACTTGTAGACTGCTGCACACATGTTGTGCAAGGGACAGGAGGGAGGGTCAAGGAAACTGCAGATGTTTGCATGTTCATGGGTTTGATGGTTATAAAGAGAGGGTGATGCACTGGGAAATGATTTTGATGGTTATTCTTATGCTTGTTGGACTAGCTGTTTGTTATATGGGTTGGGGGATGTTAGCCTCACAAATGTTTAGCAGGCAGGTTTTGCCAGTCCGGTGGTGCTGAGGATTGAGGCACTGGATGCTACATCTCGTGCTTTGCCAGAGACCGAGGTTGAGGAACAAGCCCAGGTTGTTGGGGGTTGGTGGGGGGGGGGGTGGACCTGTATTGAGCTGCTTTGAGGCAGCTTTCCTCTCCAAGGGAGGGTTCAGGCACTGCTCCACCAGGGTGCAATGTGAGGAGAGGGGGACACCATTAGGTGCTTGGCTGGAGCCATGTCCTCAGCACAGCATCATGCCTGGACCTCAGTCCTACTCGCTGGCATCCTCAGGGGTGGGTACATGGAATGCCACAGCTACCTTCACAACTATCAAAAAAAAGACACTCTCCATTGCCATGCAGCATGATCCCTGTGAGGGGGGACTGAGTTCTGCATTAGTGGTATGCCACCACCAAGCCACTGCCGTCAAGAACAGGCCAAAAAATATGCTATAATAAAAGAAGGCAGGTTTTGATGTTCACTGTTACAGTCATTAAAACTAGGTTTCTAATTTTTAAGTTTCAAGATATGGATATACTGTAGGTACCCAAATATTTACAACTACAAACTATTTTGAGATTTTGTAATATGGTTAATACATTGAAAGTAGATTCCTGGAACATTATTGGTCTTAAGATGCATGCCAAAAGGAAAAAAAAGTGTTGGGAAAAATTAAAGAGATGAAAGTAGATATTGTTTGCTTGCAGGAGACTCATATGACACTCAGAGAAGGGGGACACATGTCAAAAAACTTGGTAGGGGAGTGGTAAGGATCATACTTTATGTCCAAGGCTAGAGGTGCTACAATATGGCTGAGACCAAAATTCTCAGGTGGGGTCATTCAGATTAACATTGACAGTGGGGCTAGGTTTTTATTACTATGAATACAGCTCAATATGGGGCAGATCACTGAGGCTGGATTTGTAAATGCTCAAAACGTGGATAACTCAGAATTTTTTATTATTTATCTTTGGAAATAGCCAGTTTTAAAGCACCTTGGACACTAAATGGAGACTTCAACTGTGTGATAGACAATACCCTGGACTGTTATTCAAGAGTGGGGGTCCAATGTCCAGAAGCACTAAAGCACTGAGGGAGCTGATGAAGGACCATAGGCTAATAGACATCTGGAGACATCTAAACCCCAGGGGAAGAGAGTATACCCATTCCCCTTTACTCTGCCAAAACATATGCCTGATTAGATATGGCTTTGTTTTTGCAAGATTTGATACTGGTTGTCCAATCCATGGCCCATGATACAATTCTTATATCCGATCACTCCCCTGTGCAGAAAATGTTATCTGGAATAGGATTAATGTTTGCTAGCTTAAAATGGAGACTTGATCCTGCTCTGCTGAAATGACTGAATTTCCAGTCCGACCTGGTGTCACTTGAGGTTGAGGCACTGGACACCACACCTCACGCCATGCCAGTGACCCTGGTTTGAGAACTAGCCTGGGCCGTCTGGGGTCGGTGGGGGGGGAGAGAGTATCAAGCGTCCGGAGGACTGCTCTCCTCTTTTGGGGAGGGAGGGATCACTGTCCCACCTGTTGATCACCCTGTGGTGGAGTCTGGAAGGTAATGTGGGCTTGGACGCAAGTCACCGGCGGGCATGGCATGCATGTGCCCCCATATGTGCATGCCCATGCCATTCGCCAGAGGGGAGAAAAATTGGAAAATGGTGGCTGGGGGCTTTATGAGGTTCCACGTCTGCCCCATTGGCCTGCTAATGTGACCACCCTCAGATTACGATTGTGCACCTGGGTGGAGGGAGACCCCTTCCCAGGCCCCACCATGGGAGGTAATCTGTGGGGGATATCAGGGGATGGTTGAAGCTTGGGCTGGGTGGGCAGTACAGGAATGGAGATCTTCCCCCAGTGCACAGGAGGGATAAAAATCTAAAATAAATAAATAAATAAATAAATAAAGACTGAATTTCAGCAGTATATAAGGAATCACATTTCAGACTATCGGTCCAATAACCATCCAGGTGCCACATCCATGGCAACAAGATAAGATGCTTTGAAAGCAGTATTGCATGAAGCTATCATCTCATATGCCTCACACAAAAAAAGTAAATGACCAATATATTTCCAAACTGGAGGACCAGATTCTAAAAGCAGAAAAAAAGACATATGGAATACCTATTTCCAGACAGTTATTACACTTTTCAGTGACTCAAGTGGGAATACTACACTGCCCATAGTATAAAAATAGAAAGGGCATTACTTCTTACTCATGCAGGTGCTTATTTTGATGGTGCATCAGGAGGAAAGTGGCTAGCTTGGCAGCTACATAATAGGAAGGTGGCCAAAAATGTAACCCAAATTATGAGACAGTGGGGGTAGTCTGTAGCATAGTGACAGGGAAATTAGGGAATGTTTCCAGTCCTGCTATGAAGCTCTATATGCTGTACATCAGAGGTTACTCTAACAAAGACCCAGTTTGACATTTTTTAGCAAAGCACAACTAAGGAAAATAAGTGAGCAAAACAATCAGAAATTAGAGGCACCAGTGTAGTGGGAAGACATTCAAAGGGTGATTAACCATCTAAAAGGGGGAAAGGCACCAGGGCCAGATGGATATCCTGCTCAGTTTTTTTAAAAATGTTTGGAAGGAACTACAGTCCCTAGTGCAAGATATGATTGATGAGTCTTTATCCCAGGGAGTTACACCCCTCTCTATGCGATCTGCCATCATCACAATACTCCCAAAACAGGGTAAAGACCCAAAATACTGTGCCTCATACAGACCAATTTCCCTCCTGATTGTAGATTACAAAATACTGTTGTGAATACTAGCTAGCAAGCAAGAGAAAGTACTTTTTTCCATAATTCACGAAGACCAAACAGGTTTTGTGACAGGCAGACAGGGAACTCTGAATGTAAGATGCACCCTAAATTTAGTGTGGTGTTGGTCGGGGAAAAGAAATCTAGGGAACCCAGGGATATTAGCATTAGATGCCGAGAAGTCATTTGATTGTGTTGAGATGGGGTACTTGTTTGAAACACTGAGGAGATTTGGGATGGGAGAATATATGATATGTTAGATAGGGGCATTACATAAACATTTTTCAATCACAAGTCTGCGGTGTGAATATTTATGAAACAGATATAAACAGAGGAGAAAAAAAGGTAAGTGCCTTACCTGGGACTTGAACCCCGGCTGCCCCGAATACCATTCCAGTTGTGCTAACAGTTGCTCCACCATGGCAACTAGAAACTGGGCCATCCCTGAGCACATTACTCTTTCTCCAATGCACAGCCTAGTGCTGCACAGATAATTACATTTTTCAATCATAAGAGTGCGGTGTGCATATTTATGAAACACATACAAACAGAGGAGAGAAAGAAGAAAGTGCCTCAGCTGGAACTTGAACACAGACCAACTGGAATACTGTTCTGGTTGTTCTACCAGCTGCACCACCAAGACAACTAGAATCTGAGCCATCCCTGAGCACATTACTCTTTCTTCAATGCACAACCTTGTGCTGCACAGATAATTACATTTTTCAATCACAAGAGTGCAGTGTGCATATATCTGTGCAGCACCAGGCTGTGCATTGGAGAAAGAGAAATGTGCTCATGGACAGCCCAGTTTTCAATTGCCTTGGTAGCACAATTGGAATGGTATTCCAGGCAGCCTGGGTTGAAGTCCCAGCTGAGGCACTTACTTCTTTGTCATCTGTTTGTATGTGTTCCAGAAATATGCACACCACACTCTTGTGATTGAAAAATGCAATTATCTGTGCATCACCAAGTTGTGCATTGAAGAAAGAGTAATGAACTCAGGAATGGCCTAGTTTCCACTTGCCTTGGTGGCACAACTGATCGTGCAACCAGAATGGTATTCTGGGAGGCCTGGGTTAAAGTTCCAGCTGAGACACTTACTTTTTTCTCTCTTCTGTTTGTATGTGTTCCATAAATATGCACACCACACTCTTGTGACTGAAAAATGTAATTATCTGTGCAGCACCAGGTTGTACTTTGGAGAAAGAGTAATGTGCTCAGGGATGGCTCAGTTTCCAGTTGCCTTGATGGCACAGTGCAACTTAAATGGTATTCTCAGTGGCCTGGGTTCAAGTCCTAGCTGAGACACTTACTTCTTTCACTCATATGTTTGTATGTGTATAACCCCTAGATGGCGCTATCCCAGGGGCTACTACCCCTGCCTGATTTGCCACTAACAGGTTGAGGGGCCTGGATCCAATGGCGGGTGCCTCCACCCAGAGGTCAGGGTTTGCAATAGTTAAACTAACTTGGTCACAGCCCTCTGGGACACTGCAGCTTTGCCCTACTTCCACTAGTGGCCCACACAATATATCAAATTACCTTCACAGTATACACTTACCCCCAGGTCTGGTTCCGCACTGGGACCTCCTGTGAAATGAGATACAGTGCAACAATCACAGTACAGTACTTTAACATAGACAAATACCTCAGGCAGTATAACTTTGCTGAAACAAGCAGCTCTGATTTATTTAGGGGATATAACAAGGACAGGGGAAATCAGGTTAATTAGCTTATCACTCTAATAATCTACCTATGGCTCTGTGCAGGCTATCCCTATCAGTTACTGTCCCTGGGTACCCAAGCCCTAGTGGCTAGTCCAAACAGTGGCAGCTGGTAGGGGCCCTTTCACAGAGAGAAAGGAGAATTAAACAGTCAGCAGTACAGTAATTCCATTTGGATTTAATGTGGCAATTCAACAGGGAGCGACCCTGAATTAGTACTCACGACCTCCAAATAAGATAGGGTCCTTCAATGTCAGCAGGGCTCACTTGAGGTACACAAACCTCTTCACACATCCATATAAAAGAAAGCACTATACCAGGCAGGCTGCATCTGTATCCCGATCGCAATTACTGCACAATACCCGGAGAACACACAGCAGATTCAGTTCCTGACAGACCGAGTGCAATTTTCAGCAATTCTTCCAGTCTTCTACAGGGTGAGCCTGGTTTCTACTCTTCAGAGATCCTTTGATTCTTTTTACAGGACGGATTCAGTCCTAACAAGCTGTTACACAAGCTGCAGACCGAACTCTGGGCCTTACACACGTTTTTTGACTAAAACTGCACACTGAAAAAGCACAGGGCTCCTTCCTTCTTCACTGCCAAAGCTCAACTGAAACTCCAACTGACAAAACGGGCACTTCCTTTGAGTTCCTCCCAGTTCTTGACTGGATTGGCTGTCACTCACAATAGACTGCTGCTGTTGGTCCAAAAGGTGCTGAAGTCTAAACTACATCTCCCAGAGTCACTGCCCATACAATCCTCTTGTGGCTGGCTCAGATTATGAGTCCAAGTTCTGATTCGTCAAGGCACCATTTTAGAGCTAGCTTACCCACACTGATTGGTCCAGTTCAGCAGTTCAAAACTAGAATGGGGAACTAGCAGACACAGTTCTGACTGCAAAGAAAGCAGGTTAGACAAACTGTAATTTCATTATTACTCTAAATAATTTCTGGCAAACAGTTACATCTTTCAGATAGGTTCCTTTGCACTCCTAGTGACTGCAAAATGAAGTGAATTGGCAGCAGTTTGAGTGGTACTCAATCAAAGAAACACACAGTCCCCCATACAAACTAATTATGTCTGCAAGCAGACAGCTCTTAAAGAGACAGTACCAGAGGTTCTAAAAACACTCACTGATAAATGGCTTAAATGCCAAACACCATTCAGGCTTGGAGCATTCAAGCAAGCTCCTGGAAGTCTTTTGGGAACCCCCATTTGCAGGGGGGTTACATGTGCATTATATAAACAACCCACAGCCCAGATTCTTATTATCTGGATTCTCACTAAACTCTTTCAGGTTTCATTGGGAACTAGACATGGATTCCCTCTCTCTCCCCTTTTGTATGTCATGTCCTTGGAACATTTGGCAGCTGCTATTAGGTAGGAGGAGAGAATTCAAGGCCTGCTTGCTGGTGACCAACACCATAAGTTTTCCCTTTTGCAGAGACGTATTAATCTACATACGGGCTCCACAAAAGGTATCCCAATCTTACATGACTTACTTTTAGAGTATGGTGTCCATGCAGACCATAAGATTAATTGGTCAAAAATTGAAAGGATGGTGATGTGACAAGGCGACCATATCTATTTAGAGAGGACCCCACTAAATTTAAAAATGGTCTTGACACTAAAATAATTGGGAATCAAGATATCAATGCATTTAATGTAGTTTTACAAAGAAAACTATGTTAGTCTCTCAAATAATATTAGAAAAGATTGTAAGAAATGGGAGGGTTTCTCTATTAGTTTAATTGGTCAGGTCAACATGATCAAAATGAATATTTTTCATAAGTGCTATTACCTATTCCAGAATACATCTGTAAGAGTCCCTGAATATTTCTTCTGACAGTTAAATAGTATATTGAATACATTTGTGTGGTGCAGTAAAGCAGCTAGGAGAAAGAGGACTGTTTTAGAGTTGCCATTGAGTAATGGAGGACTTCCACTTCCAAATTTCAAATATTACTACTGAGTGGCTCAATTCACATTTCTAAAGAAACCTATAGTCAACCCAGGCCAGCACCAGCCTGGATGGTTACGAAAGAAGAGTCCACAATGGGAGGCTTCCTCTGTCACCTTCTTTATATCATATACCTCACATAAAGAAAAAAACCTAACCTGTACACTTATCAGGCTCTGGATAGGGACACACAAGCACACTGGACACCAAAGGGGGCTATCAGCAAATACCACAATACATTTAGGATTTACTGACTAAAAAGGGCTATAATGTTTTCCTTCATCAATTTCTTCTATGGTGGCAAAGGGCTGGAATAGGGAAAGTAGGTGATTTGTTTTATGGGGGGATGATAAAGTCATTCATGGAATTAAGGCATCAATATAGTATTCAGACAGTAGATTTGTTTGCATATTTGAGAGCAATTAATAGTGAACAAAAATGTTATGCTCTCCCCAACTGAATAAGCTTTATATAAACTTCAATCTAACATCCCGACACTGTACTTTCTTTATCAGCTATTTTTGAGATCAGCTTCTCCACCAATAATTAAATCCAGAACTACTTCGAAAACTGACTTAAATATGACAATTGATGATGCAACCTGGCAGGAGGCCATAAAACATGTACACTGATGCTCTGTGTTTAATAAACTCAGTAGAGTCCATATACATTTTCTATATCAGTCTTATCTGACACCAAGTAAGTTACTGTACATAAATATGCTGTTATTAGACAGAACACATGTCCGAATAATCATGTGGAGGTGGGAGATTTCCTTCATATGGCACAGGTCTGTGACAAAGTTGCCCATGTTTGGATAGAAATGCATGCAATGATGCAGAACATTTTGGGGACTGGCCTTCCAAGGTCACCTTTGGAATTTATGCTAGGTGCTGAAACCACAATTAACTGAATGAAAAAACACAGGTTATGGGAGGAAGCATTAATTAATGCTAGAAAGACGGCACAGCACTGGACTAGTGAAACCTTGTCTAGTATAACTCACTGTTTGAACAATCTTACAATGTGTATGCATTCAGAGAGGTGTCAATTACTAGTCAATGGATAGGAGTCTTGGTTTCACTCGACCTGGTAACCTATAATACTGGCTATGAAGTCTGGGGTGATAAAATGATGACCTTCCTGTGGAAGGTTAAAACCCAGCGCACGCATAAGTGTGTCACCTAACCTGTTCTATTATCCTTTGGTTGTGTTCTAAATGCTGCTTAGAGTCAATATCACACTTCCTTTATTTGTCTAAAGCAGGGGTTCTCAAATGGTGAGGCCAGCCTCCCTGGGGATGCCCCAACCTGTTCCAGAGGGAGGCTCAAGGAAGTTTGAAAAAGTACTGTATTTAAATTTGGAGTTTTATGTATTTTGTGCGAAGAGATGAAACAAACTGAAAGAGGATAACAGTAGGTGAATTGTATGTATTTATTTACTAATAGGTGACAAGGGAAGGTGAATGAGCCAAGGCTCATTTCAGGTATACCTGGGGAAGGGTAGATAGTGAATACATTTCAAAAGGTAACTGCAAAACAATCAAGAAATACACAGTAAACAATAGTGCAAACAAATATAAACAATAAACGTATAATGAGTGGTGGTAAATGATAAATTTGTAGACTGATGGCAGAACAGCCCAAATACAAGGGTTGAGCATAGAAGTGCTAAGAGCAATAGCAGGAAGGAGCAAAGTAATCCCAGAGGAGTTGCTTAGGAGCAGGGAAGGAGGAGGAGAGGTGAAGTATGTAGGAAGGTTATTTCATATAGAGAGGAAACAGAGAAAGTAGTCTGACCCATGAAGGTACTGTAACAAGGGGTAACAATGGTTCAATAATGAAAATAACAAGTAGGCTGGCCTGTGTATGTGAGTGTGTGTGTGTGTGTGTGTGGGCGGGGGAGCTTACAATAAGCTGAATAATAATATTTGTTTATTTTATTTATTTGTTATTCAGATAACACCTTTGAGTACAGGGGCTCTTTTTCAAAGGTTCCACATCAGTATAAGACAAAGAACTGAAAGAAAGGACTGAATGTGAGCCGAGTACTCAAAAGGGTTTCAATTTATTCATGGCGTACTGCATAAAGTACAGTATGTTATTTTTCTTTGGGGAGACCCAAGATTATTTCAGTTTTTGGGGGAGGCTCAAAATCTTTTCCATGGATTTGGGGAGGCTCACTGTGACAAAGTCTAAGAACTATTGGTCTAAAGCTTATACAGGCTGTAACAGGTTGGATATACCACTAATATTCCACTACTAAACAATTCTCATTTTCATGTTCTTTTGTGCGCATGGCCAAGCAACATCTTGCGGTAGTAGCAGTGTAGTAGCACTTTCAAAGGTGTGTCAGTGTTGTGGTGAATCCAGGGGATGCTTTAGTGGGTGTGTCCCTCAGCCACCAACCAGTGAGCATGCTGCCGATGACAGCAGTTTCAGAGAGAGCCACCAACTTGAAAGAAATCCACCACTGCAATGAGAGACAGGCTTGTCATTGCAGTGGCAGATCTGACATGCCTCCATTATGTGCCATTCTTGGTGAAATATTTCAGTAAACATGGCAGTGGCTCCTGCCATCTGCATCTCGCAATCCCTAGAAAGCTAACTCCGGGGGTGCCCAATCCCCCTGTTGGCATGCAACCCTCCCTAGTTCAATTTGTTTTCCGACAGGGGTGCCCAATCCCCCTTGGCATCATGCCCCCCAACACAGATATACTTTATTTGCTGATGGGGTGCACAATCCCCATTGGCTTCAGTCCCCTCCCCAAAAAAACAGGTGGCACACTGGGAGTCCACTCCAGTGTGACCAAATGTATTAGTGTCACCCATAAAAAAAAAAAAAAAAACTTACTCCAAAGTTTTTTTCCTTTTTCCCTGCAAAACAAGAAAACGACCCCTTGTTGTCTGTGGCACCCCTTCCCCCAACCTGCACCCACCTTCTGTGCACCCCACCTCCCCACACCCCCTCTCATCCCATACTTACCTCCAGAGGTCAGCGTGGTGATCTTCGGTGAAGCAGGAACACGTCTGCACTCTTCAAAGCCGACTACAAACTAAAGAAATGCCAGTAAGCTGTATAATGGCATAAATGGAGGGGTTCAACTTAGGTGGATAGCATGGCCATTTGTTTTTAATTTTTGGCTCCAAATTTTCAACATGGGGTTCTTGGGACCTCACCTCATGAAATCAGTCACTGTCATTTCGTTATTTGGTCCCGAATGGTGATTTCACAGTCACTGCGCAGAATCACCTTTTGGGATGGATTAACAAAATGACAGTGCCACTCTTCATGAGGAGGGCTCCGAAAAAGCCTATGTTGCAAATTTGAAGAAAAAAAAATTACTGCGTTAAGAGCATGCATTGCGCAGTTTCCATGCACCCTCGTTACTTCAAGAATTTTTAATATTTCCAGTCCAGATTTTCAACATTGCCATTTTTTCACACCTCCTTAGGAAGAGTACAGCTGTCATTTTTCATATCCTGCCTGAAATGTGTTTTTGCAGATGTGGTGTACAATGGCCACATGAGAATCACAGTGACACTGTTCATGAGCAGAGGTCTCAAAATGCCCATGTTGAATATTTGATAAAAAAATGCCAAAAAATGACTGCATTACGAGCATGCCTTGCACAGTATCTAGGCACGCTCGTAAGGGAAATCAATGTTTGGGACAGAGTAAGAAAATCACAGTGACACTGTTCATAAGTGAAGGTCCCAAAATGCTTATGTTGAAAATTTGGTGAAAAAATTACAAAAAAATGACTATGTCATGAGCGTGCGTTGCACAGTTTACACGCATGCTCATAACTTCGAGAATTTTTAATATTTTCACTTCAGATTTTCAACACTGCCATTTTTTCACACCTACATAGATATATTGATGGTGTCAGCAGATCAGGGCCTATGGCCCACCCAGTCTGCCCATTTGAGCTTGTAAGTTCACTTTCTGTTTTCTTAGAAGTCTGTTGCCCCTTACCCCTGACCTCCAGAATTCCTTTATGTATATCCCATGCATTCTTAAATCCTGTGATTGTTTCAGCCCCCACCACTTCCTCTGGCAGGGTGTTCCACTTGTCCACCACCCGTTCTGTGAAGAAATGCTCCCTCAAGTTTCCTCTGAATCGTCCTCCCTCCAACTTCATCCCATGCCTTCTAGTCCTGGAACATCTTTTTCACTTAAAAACAGTGTATTCCTGCACCCTATTCCTCCCTTTAAGATACTTGTATGTCTCTGTCATATCCCGTCTCTCCCTCCTCTCCTCCAGGGAGTACATATTCAAGTCATTCAATCTGTCCTCATAGGACTTGTGATGCAATCCATGTACCATCTTTGTTGTCCTCCTCTGAATCTTCTCTGCCCAGTCTATGTCCTTACGTAGGTAAGGTCTCCAGAACTGTAAACTGTACTCCAAGTGGGGCCTCACTAGTGTCTTGTATAGTAGAATTATGACCTCCCTTTTCCAGCTGGTGATGCCCCTGCCTATGCATCCCAGCATCCTATTTGCTTTACCTCCTGTCTTGTTGCACTGTTTCCCTATCTTGAGGTCATCAGAGATGATAACCCCAAGATCCCTTTCCTGCTTGGTGCATGCTATATTTTCACCCCCCCAACCGATATATTGTGCCAGGGTTTTTGTGCCCCATATGCATTATCTTGTACTTCTTTGCATTGAATTTCAACTGGCAAACCCCTGAGCATTCTTCAAGTTTCTGCAGGTCCCTTCTCATTTTGTCTACACCCTCTGGTGTGTCTACTCTGGTACAGAGCTTTGTGTCATCAGCAAATAGGGAAATTCTGCCTTCTAGGTCCTGCGCAATGTCACTGTTGAAGATGTTGAATAGGACCGATCCCAGCACTGATCCCTGTGGTACCCCACTGGTCACTCTTCTCTCTGTGGACTGACAGCCATTTACCACCACCCTCTGTGTCCTGCCACCCAGCCAGTTACCTACCCACAACACTACTGTCCTGCCCACACCCATATTCCCTAGTTTGTGTAATAGCCTTCTATGTGGCACAGTGTCAAAGGCCTTGTTGAAGTCCAGATAGGCCATGTCCACTACCCTCCCCTGATCCACCTACCTAGTCACCTCCTTATGAACAGTACAGCTGTCATTTTTCACATCCTGCCTGAAATGTGTTATTGCACATCTGGCACACAATGGCGTGGTCACTGTAGGAAATCAATGTTCAGGACAGATTATGAAAATCACAGTGACACTGTTCATGAGTGGAGATCTCAAAATGCCCATGTTGAAAATGTTATAAAAAAATTCCAAACAATGACCGCATTACGGGCGTGCATTACGCAGTATCTAGGCTGCTCGTAAGTTTGCAAATTTTTCATATTTTGTCTCCAGATCTTCAATATTGCCATTTTATTACACCTCCTCATGGACAATACAACTGTCATTGTTCCCATCCTACCCAAAATGTGTTTCTGCACCTGTGGCTTCCAATGGCACAGTTGCTGTGCGAAATTACCTTTCAGGATTGAGTAACAAAATGATAGTGCCACTGTTCATGAGGTGGGGTCCCAAAAAGCCAATGTTGAAAATTTGGAGAGAAAATACCAACAAACACCCAGGGCAATAAGGTTTCCAACCATACACCCACCCTGTTGAGACGGACAGGCATTGGGGACATAACTTGGGTTTGTCAGCCATTATGTTCACAGAATTCTACCCCCATCCCTCCACCCTACAGCCACTGACAGGAACTGAGGTGTGCCTTGGGTTCTGTCATCCTAAAGTTCACCCCATTCTCCTATATTGCACCCATTTCAGCTTATTTCCTTATGGAATAGGGTGAGCATAAGAACCGAAGACCCCAATGCACACCCTGAAAACCTGTCACTCTCTGCAGGGTGGGGTAACGTGGAATGGCATCAGCATTATGGCCAACCCAAAGCCATACTCCCAACACCTTTCAGTCTCTGTGGGGGGGGTGTTGGCATTACTTCAGTAATTCACTGCCATTCCTATTTTGCATTTCTAACTCCTGCACTACCAGTGCTAATGTCAGCAAGCCAACATTTGGCATTGATAAATGTTTGTTGTATAATTGATGTCAATATTATGGTATGTTATACACTTGGTAATTGACTTTTTCCTATTTACTTGAAAATTCTTGTATCAAGCAACTCATTGTTTAGAATCTTATGTTAATACTGATATATCATTCTGTTCATGTTTGGATGACCTTCATCTTTGTAGTTCAGAAGCCTACGGTATTTAATAAAATATGTTTGCAAACAAATCTGATGTCTCCCAGAGTATTCAGATAATCGAGGTTATACTGTACGTCCCTTCAGCAATGCTGCTTACCCTGTTCCCAAGGTGGCACTGATTGCCAGAGTTTTATATTTCCTGTCACAGCACAGCCTGCCCTGGTCCTAAGGGGACATTGAATAAATGTTGTCAGCCAGTAGGAGCCCATGCCTAGTGTCCTGTTAATTCTTCCAGCACCTGCAGCCCATCCCCCTCCTCAGACAGTGGCCAGTTCAAACTCTCTACTCAACTCCTTAACAGGCTGCCACCTAAATTGATTAGAACAATTCTGATGTATGGAATATATGTACATATCATATATTTCATAAATTCTGGTTTGTCATAAAATATTGCAAACTGGGATTCATAAAATACATGGTGTGTGTATGTATTTCCTAAATCACATTTGATGCAATCTATTCAGATGGTGGTCAGTCAAGGAGGTGAGTGGAAGATTTTAACCAATCACCATCTGAAGGGGGTATGAGGATGGGGCTACCAATAGAGGCCAGGGATTATATTTGGAGCAGGGTGATGAAGTGGGTACCACTGATAACCAGGTTCTTTTTCCTTATGTTAGGTTCGGGAAGAGTTACCACTAGACCCCAGGACTTCCTTTGGAGCAGGGTGAGGGAGGGCATAGCACTAGACACCAGGGATATTTGGTAGGGACAGGGTGATGGGGACATTTGACACCAGGGTTTTTTGGGGAACAGTGTTAGGGAGAGACTATTAGTAGATGTTATTAAGGTTAGGGTGAGGGAGTTGTTACAATGGAATGCCAGAGACTAAATTGGTTGGGGCAGGGTGAGGTAGAGGGTACCAATGAATGAGAGGGTCTGATTCAATAAGGCAGGGTGAGGGAGCAGGTATGGCAGTGTGCAAGAGAAAGTTTGTGTTTAAAATATAGACAATGCCAGACAAAGGCCAAAGAATCTTCTTGCATTTTAGACTTTATATTTCACCCTAACTGGTGCATTAGTAATTTTTTTTTTTTTGCAATAAATACCTTATAAATATCAACAGATACACTGTTATGTGAAACATTCAACTTTGAAAAAGCAAGTAACGTACTTTTCCTATAACTATGCAAATCTGTGTAGCAATAATAATAATAAGGTGCCCTATTTGCAAATCTGCTGTGCAGTGTGTATTTGTCATCCATATGCCCCTATACAGTACATGTAATACACCCAGAACCCTCCAAAATGGCATACGCAACCAATATACCCAAAATGTATTTATTTGTTTAGTTTTTGTTTACCAGGAAAGTGAGATTTGCAAATGCCTATTTCCAGGCATGACCCAGGAGGTTACATACTGAGGTAAAATTACAGAATGATACAAAGAAATGACAATTTGTGTAACAGATACGGGCAAGAAAAATTCAGCTATAAATAACTACATTGGTAGAAAATAGTGTGTTAACCAATTGCCACAAACAAGTGGGAACCACCTCAAAAACAACAACATATAGTAAAGACAAGTGCATAGCATGACCCACAGATGAGTAGATGTGCACAGGGGCCAAACTTACAAGCCACACAGGAGTGATGATGCTCACATGTTTAACAATGTTTATGTTTTTCATAAATTTACTACATGCCTTACTTTTCTAAAGTGTAATTTAGACCCATGTAAAAGATTCACAAACATAATTGGCAACTTGGCTATGAAGGTGCCAAATAAAAAGAAATGTTGGTCAGAATAATTTAAGACAGTTAAAATTCAATTTTTCATTTTCCTGACCACATGTGGAGATTTTCATCCAAATCCAGGCCCTTGACACTGAGGGGTGGAAAAAATGAGAAAGGATTTAAACATGCTTGAGGGGTGGTCAAGATTATGGCAGCTCAATACAATGAAGCACAAAATCATGCATTTGGGGCACAGAAATCCAAGGGAGGAGCACAAGATAGGGGTAGAGTTACTGATGGCCACCAATCAAGAAAGGAGCCTGGGGGTAATCATACCTGATGATTGAAAGGTAACCAAACAATGTGAGAAGACTGTGGGGAGAGCCAGTAGGATGCTGGAGTGCATAGGGAATAGTATCACTAGCAGAAACAATTAGGTGGTTATGCCACTGTACAGATCACTAGTGAGACCTCATCTAGAGTACTGTGTCCAGTTCTGGAGGTCATATCTCCAGAGGAACATAGGCAAAATAGATGCAGTCCAGAGAAGGGCAAAAATGCAAGGACTGCACCAAAAGTCATATGAGGAAAGACTAGTGGACCTCAATATGTATTCCCTTGAGGAGAGGGGGGGAGATATGATAGACATTCAAGTACCTCAGGGGTATAAACAAGATACATGAGGGTATCATCTTTCGGAAAAGATAGAGTACAAGAACAAGGATGCATAATATGGGGCTAAATGTGGGCAGGCTCAGGGGCAGTGTGAGGAAGTACTTTTTACAGAAAAAGTAGTGGATGTTTGGAACAGCCTTCCTGTGGAGGTGGTGGGGCCAAAAATGGTATGGGGAATTCTAGAATGCATGGGATAGACATGAGACTATTCTTGCAATAAGGAAGAGACGATAAGCTGCAGATCAACTAGGGTCTGTGGTATTGCATTAGGTAGAGAAAAGGGGTAGACTAGGCAGGCCATATGGTCCTTATCTGCCATCACCTTCTATGTTTCTATGAGGCCACAGCAGAAATCCTCACAAAACAGAGTGAGATATTCATCCAAATCCAGGCCCTTTACATCAATATCCTTATGCTCTAGTCACTAATGAGGCCACAGCAGAAATCCTCACAAAACAGAGCTTTAATATTGTTTATTTTAATGTTAGGAGTGTACTTTATAATCTGGACCCAATTATGGAGTGAATCCTTAAGTATAAACCCGTTATAGTGGTGATAGTCGAGGCATGGTGGAACTATAAAATTGAGGATACACATATCAACATCTTTGGTTACCAACTATGGTGCAAAGATAGAAGTAAAAAGGGGGGGGGGTTCTGGGCTATGGGAAGGAGGGTTTATTATTACATGAAATTAGCCTAAGAGTAGACTTGGTTGGTTTGGATGTCTTAATGTTGGAAATGGTTTTACCATTTACAAAAAAAAAAATATGTTGATAAATGGGATTTATCATCTGCCAAAGGTTAAACAAGAAGTACTTAATATATTATAAGACCTTTTTTGAGATTACAAGGATACCCATGAATTATTAATAGTAGGGGACTTTAATTCAAAATGACAATGTATTACTGATACACATCCCCTGGTAGATCTTCTTAGTCAGCTAATCAGGGAACTTACAAGAATTAATCAAAAAGATCCATCAGCTTCAGGTGTAATAGATTTGATGTTTGCAAATTTTGCCTCAAATTATGAGCTAAGTGGTGTTTTTTCAGATTCATTCTCAGATCATCAAATGTTCTATTGCAATACAAGTAGGACACATTTTTTGGCTCATTTCCTGGCTTATGATAGATTTAGTAAGTGGCAGTGCTACAAGAAATTTTATTTTGTGAAATGTTGGATGGACCTGGAAAATGTCTTATGTGACAGAATATAATTGATTGAAACTGTTAGCGATGCTATGACTTTTTTATTGGGGAGTTTTTTAAGCTCTGTGACAAACATACCCCAATAAAACTAAAAAGCTGAAACTAAATAATGCATCCTGGTACAACTGGGACTTAAAGAAACTTAAAGTGAGAAGAGATACAGCTTAGTATAGAGCTACAAAAGAGCAACGCTACACTTGATTGGGACAGGTATAGACAAATATGTAATCAGTATGTAAGGGAAATCAGATTAGCCAAACATAATTAACACCAACAAAAACTTGATAATATTCATTCCCAGAATCCAAGAGGATTTTGGAAACTGATGTCAAGTATTCTAAATGGTAATGGCCAAGATATAACTCAGACTTTTCTTATTGATGGACAACTGGTTCCCCTGTCCCAGGAAATCATAGATAAATGTAATAATCTCTTTATTGAAATGGGTAGTGAAGCATCAGGAAGCCTCATAAATCAGACAAGGGCTGGGTTACAGGAGTGAAATATTCCCCAGCATCGGTTTTCCTTCACAAGTATGTCAATGGAGGATGCGAGGTAAAGGCTTTTAAAATTAGATACTACTAAAGCCTTGGGAGTAGAAGCATCCCATCTAGACTTTTAAAGTATACATCACCAGTAATAGCTTTTCCCTTAACAAAATTGTTTAATCTCTCACTTAGATTAGAAGAATTTACTGAAGTCTGGAATAACTCTAAAGTAGTCACTATTTTTAAAGTGGAACAGAAATCAGAGTTTGGGAACTATCTCCCAATATCCCTCCTCCCTCAAGTTTCTAAAATTTTTAAAACATTTATCTTAGATCAATTAAAACACTACCAGAAATCCCCAAAAAAGAATAAATACATTCCAATCAGATTTTAGACAGTATCACAGTACTGTCTCCACCCTAGTAAAAGTGATTAGTGACATCCAGCTCACCCTGGACAGGAGAACATCAATGGGTGCCATTTTTGTGAACCTCTCAAATGCATTTGATACCTTGCATCATGATACCCTCCTATCCAGGCTGACCTCGATGAGTATGGCAGGAGATAGTATGAAGTGGTTCCAGTTCCACCTTAAGTGCAAGAATGAGCTGGTCTCAATTGGTAACCATTCATCAGAACTCTCACACATTATTACCTGAATTCCACAGGGCTCAATATATTGGGCCCATTGTTATTAGATATATATATATATATATATATATATATATATATATATATTTATGTATGTATATATATATGACATGGGTTTCACAAATCCATCGATTTTATTTCATTTATATACAGACGATACAATTATATATTCATCTGACACCTGTATAGATGAAATCCAGAGTAAAAGCTAATGTGCTTTTAATGAAATATAACTTTTTTTTAAATATCATAAATTACTTCTTAGTTCTAGAAAAACTCAAACTATGTTATTTGAATGAAGTAACAATAGACCAGATTAATTGGATTTGAGTATTAAAACCAATGAAGGCACCGTGGTTCAACAGGTTCACTCATATAGATACCTGGGAATGTAGCTTAATACTGGTGTGAGATGGGATGTTAACATAGAGTAGCAGCTAAAGAACGTTGGTAAGCAATTAGGTGCACTTTATCGGGCAAAACTGTACATGTCCCAGGAGACAGGTAGTGAATTCCATGATTTTGCCAGTTCTCAACTATGGGAACATCAAGTACTCTGCCATGGCCAAGAGGGAGCCAGCGAGACTAGATGTTTATTTTAACAGGTTCACCTGCTACATACTTGGTGCACTCCATATGGCACATAGTTGCCAATTGTTTGCTGACTTAGGTTGGCAGAGGTTGAGCGATTGGAGGTATGAACACATCCTTAAATTTATGTATAGAGGAATTAGAGGACAAGTCCCAGAGTATATATCTGCCAACATTGTTTGAAAATAGAAAACTGTCTCTTTAAAATCAGCAACTGACTTGGATCTAGTGGTCCCAAGCTTTAACTTAGAAATAGGCAGAAATTTGTTTTCTACCTAGGGTCAATGGCATGGAATAGCATTCTACTTAATCTGGGACTAGTATCTGGAAAGCTCAGGTTTGGTGTGATAAAAACGTGGCTTGACAGCAAAGCTAAAGAACCCCTTGCTTGCTGCCAGACATTATAACATTAATTCTTGCTGTATCTGGAATTATTGTCTCCTTTTTTTCTCCAATTGCTTTTTATATTGCTTGTTAACTTTGTTTGTTTTTATTTTTATCAATTATTTACTGAAATTAGAGTTTTATGTTGTGTAAATATGTATTGTAAAACTATAGGACCTCATTGTAAATGAGCTTCACCTCAATCAAGTTTATCCTTTGTTCATATATGATATGAATAAAAACATTTTACTACTTACTACTACTACTACATGTGACAATGCAACATACACAGTCTGGTAGAGAAATATACCAAGCAGATCCCCTTCACAAACACTTGTGCTCAGCACATGACCCAGACCACAGCAGTACCTTAAAACAGGGCAGCGCCAACACACATGACAGTGAAGCAGGGACGCAAAAGAATCTGGGCATGACTCCAGTTGCCTGCGTGTCCCGTCATGCCATCACTGAAAGCCTTGGGACTGCCATGCATGAACAGCACTCCAAGCATGCACAGGAATCCCCAAGCCATGGATTGGTCCTTAAACACATGTCACTCACAGTAATACTCCACCCAAAACCCTACTTGTGAAGCCTTCTCCCTGCAACATTCATCCCCTTTGCAATTGGTAGAGCTGTAATCAGTGATGCTGCTGCCCAAAGTGGCTGTGTGATCATCAGACCCCACTGTGACCACCATACCTCTCAACCTTTTGTCCCCCATATGTGAAACATTGCCTGTCAGAATGTGGAACAAATGGGCAAAATGTGGAACACTTAATCAAATCTTTACCGAAGAAGCCCAAAACACTGTTAAAATGTTGCATTTATGTTCAGAAAATCTGTTATTAATTGAATAATATATTTTTTGAATCATTTACTATGGATTTGTGCTTTAAAATGTTGACTTTGAATGTGGAACAAGTCCTCACAATGTGGAACGGGGAGCTTTTGTGAAGTAAAATGAGAAATGTTCCTCATAATGTGGTACAGTTGAGAGGTATGGTGACCACAGTCAGTGCCACAGCCCATGTGCCAGTGCATTCTACCCACTGCCCCTACACACCCACACCACCTGAGGACACCATGCCATTCAGTGAATCATTCCCACTGCCACAGTGCCCACACAGAACCCCAGTAATGGTACACTAGCAGCTGAGGAAATCCAACTCCATTCACAACCAACAGACTCACAACAAATGGCACAGATAAAGTAGCTGGTGCATGTGCAGTGTTTGTTGCAGACTCACCATTACACTGCATGTAAAGCAAAGGGACAGTATGGATGTAAAGCACATTGAATTGCTAGGTACAGTGATAGGGCACTGCATATCACCTGTACCAACATTCTACATCCATTTCTCATGCGTGCATAAGACAAGGCACTACAACCCCCTCCCCCACCACACACACAGTACATGACAGTACATGGCAGCAAGTGTTTTGCTGCCACTGTAAGGCCTACTGGACCCCCAATGTGTTGTGGTTAAGAAATACACCTGGATGTCAGAGTTCATGGTGTCACTGGGCCCCTACATCAGATCCCCTGCAATCAGCAGTAATGGACATTCCGGAATTACCACACTCCAGAGTCCACCATATTCCTGTGTCACCATACAGAGGGTTAAATCTCCATGATGCCCTGGACCTCCACGATCGACTGACATTTCACTGCTGCCCTATGATATGCTTGATGCAGATGGGCTGCAGGCACTTACACCCATCTGAGTCAACCTCTCTGATGAAATATAGTGCAGTGGACCACAAAAGGCCTTCAATGACACAAACAAGGGGACACCATTTAAGCCTAGCACTGTGAAGGCCCACACCAGGCAAAGCAGCCACATGCTTACACAGAGATAGTGTGCCAGCATAGGACTGGCAGCAGTACAACAGTACCTAGTGAGACATGCTCAAAGGCAACCATGTACACATACATGCCTGAGGTGGCACCAAGGCCCTCCAAAATACACTAAAGTCATTACAGAATCTGTGTGCCTCCCTCCATAAGTCCTCCAGGATCCACCACTGTGACCAGGCACGCCTCGCAACTACAACCAGCCATTAGCCCCATGAAGCTCCTCCAGCTGTAGGGTCATATTGCCCAGTCTCCTCATACCACTGTGTCTGAAACATTTGGATCCAACATTTGCAGGACAGCACACATCACCCCACTCAAATCCCCCCATAAATATGGTGCTCACCATGTGCATGGCAAACCACCTTTCAAGATGGAGACGTAATTTCCAAGCGCTGAAAACCTAGAGCAAAAGTACCTGTCTTTACTGCTTTTGTCTCTATCCCCATTGAGCCTTTCTTTCATTACCAACAATCGGAAGTTTCCCTCTATACAGAGTAAAAATTTGGGAGAAATCCACAGCAGGATTGCAAAGCTATCCCCTTCGGTGAGCTGGACTGACCAGGCGCTTAAGGCAGCATGGTGCAATCAGTTAAAGGTGAGGAAGAACCCTCTATCAGGGAAATGTTTTTGTCAATTATCACCAGCATTGACGCTTTAACAATGGCAGCGAACACCTCAGTGAATTTGATTCAGATATTAGATGCCAGAATTGAAAGGACAGAGCAGAAAGTGATGAGCCAAGAGGATATTTTACAGGGGCACTGTGCTACAATGCGAAATCAAGCATCACAAATCAGGCAAATGCAAGAAAAATTCGACGATCTTGTAAACAGAAGCTGCCGTAATAATATACAGCTTCTTGGATTCCCTGGAGGCTCTGAAGGAGGGACAGCTCTCCCTTTCCTACAACAAGTTCTGCCAGGAATACTTAAATTGCCACCATCTACCAAAATTATGATTGAGCATGCTTATCGCCCTCTACAACCTAAACCGACACAGGAGGGCAGACCAAGGCCCATTATTGTACGGATCCTTAATTACGCTGAAAAAGAAGCTATCCAAGCCAGGGCTAGGGAACTGGGGCAGCTATGGTGGGGACAACACCGGATTATGATTTTTCAAGACTACTCCATAGAACTGGTGAATAAAAGAAAGGCTTTTACAGAGGCTTGTTGGAAACTACATCATCTAAGGATCTCGTTTTCCCTGCGCTACCCTGCTTCCCTAAAGATATCATCTAACGGCACTTCTCAGCAATTTGATTCCTCAGAAGCCACTATGGCTTTTATTGATAGAACCTGGCCATCAGGTAACTGGCCAACACACCAGCTGAACCTTGAAATACCCCAAGAAGACCAACCCACTCTACAAGTTCTCCCCCAGTAACTGGGATGCCTGAAAGGGACTCTCACAACTCAAAGATCCGGAAGAGACCCCCAAAATCACTGCACTCTAAACAAGATCATCCACAGGACCGCGATAAGGCCTCTGATGAAATACAATATACGAGTCCATATTTTGCCAAAAATAGATTCTCTCCCTTCAGGACTGCCCTGACACTGACTGTCGAGAGGAAATGGAGGCTACGTCTGACCCCTTATCTAGAGTATTGTCTGAAGATAACAGTTCCTGGGCCTCAATATCTTAAAATACCCTGTCTATACAGGGCTCAGACTGGCACACCATGGCTCTGGGTTTTTCTACAGGCCTCAGTCTCATGGCTAATGATTCAGAGCTGCTGGTACCTCCACAGGACGACAACCTGAATTGAACGGACACCGAGTTCAGATAAGTTAATCAGGCTCTGGCCTGGGGCAAATCTTGGATGCAAAGAGGGTAGTGGGGTAATTTTCACATAATTGAGGGATACGAGTCCCTGGGTTTGTGTTCTTTATCTCTTTGTTGGGCAGACCGACAATGGACCTCCCCCGTCCCCCCCCAGCAGGCACTTCTTTGGGAGTTTAATATATATGTTGGGCTATTCTTTTATTACTACTGATTTGGTAGAATGGCTAGATGTCTCCTTCCTCAGTTGAGGAGTTACTTTTCCAGAGGGCACCCTATGAAGAGGTTGATAAGTTCTTCTTTCATTAGTGATCCCTGCCCCCCAGGATCAATGGATGTTCTCTGTTGTGAGGTCTAGGTTAAGAAGGTCTCTGATTTACATCCTAGACTTCACAGGGTTCCCTGGGTTAAATTAGGAGGATCAAAGGCTATTTAAACCCCGTTTTGCTCTAGGCAGGGGTGCAGTCTGTTCTTGTTGAATTGAATTGTTGTGTTCCCTATTTGGAGACTTAGTGTAATACCGTATAACAACCTTTGTATTGCACACCTGATAACTGATTTTCTTCCCTCTACCCATACCCCACAGAAGGGTTTTGACATATGATTTGTTGGTATTCCAACTGGTTAAGTCCTTCCTCAGTTCTCAAACTGTTATTTAATTTAAAAGGTTACGTTGAATAATAATGTTGGATTAGAAATTACAGGACAGTAGTCCAATTTGTATATTGAATTCGCTTAAATACAAGGAAATATAGGTTTGTGTGTTCCCACATACTAGGGTTCATTACTCTCAGTTAAGCCAATTTCCGAGGCCGGTGGCCATCAATACAACTTCCTACATAACTGAGGGGAAAATCTTGATGTGTTAATTTTGTTCAGTGGCAGTTTTTCCTATCGTTTAGCCTATAAGCACAGCAGGATGTCAGAAATTGTGTTCCACACTTGGAATGTTCGAGGTTTAAACTCACCATTGAAACGCAAAAAGGTACTGACATACTGAAGCGCATTCACTCTAAAATAGCCTTCCTACAGGAGACTAAATTAACAGGGGAAGATTATAAATACATGCTGAAGGACTGGGTAGTACAACAGATCCACTCTAATGCCCCCTCCAGGAAGTGTGGGGTAATCATCCTCCTGCACAAATCTCTCCAATGGACCCTGACTAAGACAACTTTGGACTTGGAGGGCAGATGGGTGTTGGCGAATTACGAGGGCCCCATCTGGACCGGTCACTCTCTGTAATGTATACGCCCCCAATGAAGACCCCCCCCGAGTTTTTTCCATGCTCTTGCAGAGGTGGTTTTGGAATTTCGTCCCCCAGATAGCCCTCTTCTCCTGGGAGGTGATTTTAACCTGACGTTAATTCCATCGATAGACTGGAATGATGGGGGTAAGGATTCTCACCTCAGAAGTGGAAAAGCATTGAACCAAATGATTCTGGATCAGGGTCTCACAGACATTTGGAGGCTTTTCCACCCCAGAGAGAGGGATTATACCTTTCACTCGACCCCAAATGCCTCATATAGCAGGTTAGATGTCTGGCTAGGCTCCCCTTCCTTGACATCTAAAACTTTGGATGTAAAAATTCTCCCTTGCATTTTTTTGGACCATGCTCTGGTCCAACTTCTTGTCCTATGGGATCCAGTAGCCCCTCCAACTCGAAATTGGAAACTAGACCCCCTCCTCATGTGAGATCCAGACTTTATTCCCTGGGCTCAAACCAAGGCCTCTCTATTTATTGAAGAGAACCCTGTTGCAGATACCTCACTGGGTAATATGTGGGAGACCTTTAAGGCTACAATGCAAGGGAACATTATGGGGTTTGCAGCAGCCAAACGTAAAGAACAAGAACACCAGCTGCATTAACTTGAGCAGGAGTTGGCAATAGCTGAAGCCAATCTGAAGGCCCTCCCTCATCCCTCCACCCACTCCAGCATAGGTAGGACCATTTTGGGACTCTGTTTTGAAATTAATCAGCTGCTGAACAGGAAAGCCGAGGTAGTCATCCTTTGTCTTCGACACTCCTTCTGGGAGGGAGGAGATAAGGGAGGCAAAGTTCTCGCTTACCAACTTTGTAAGCAACAGGCCAGTAGGTTTATATATGGACTAAAAGATAAGCAGAGAGTAGTAGGTAACACCCCAGAGACCATTAACTCTATTATGGTGTCCTTTTATAGATCTCTTTACACCTCTTTGCATAGGTGTACGAATCTGGATACACGTCCTTTCCTAGACTCTCTTCTGCTACCCTCACTTACTGCACAGGAGTCACAACTTCTGGAACTCTCTATTTTTCAGACTGAAGTGTGTTCGGCTATTCAAACTATGAAGCTGGGCAAGTCCCCTGGAGCAGTTGGCTACACAGCTGACTTCTACCAAGCAATGGCCCCTATTATTTCTCCCCTTCTGACTGAGGTATTCCAGGAGATAGATCTTAAAGGTGCTCTCCCTCCATCAATGAGAGAGGCCACCATTGTTCTTATCCAAAAAAAAAAGTAAGGACTCCACTAATCCAGGGAATTACCACCCGATCTCCCTCATTAACCTCGATAGCAAGCTATACGCCAAGCTTCTGGCAGCTAGACTCTCTCCCCTCCTCCCTCGTCTTATACATCCCTCACAAGCTGGTTTCATTCCTGGTAGGCATAGTTCAGATAATCTGAGAACCCTTCTTAACCTCATACACTCCGCTAGATCTCTTCCCTCTCCGGCTGCGGTGCTTGCAGTGGACTTCTAAAAGGCCTTCAACTCCATAGAATGGGGCTATTTATATCTAGTCCTTGCACACCTCAGAATGGGTGATATCTTTCTATCAAGGAATACAAGCCATTTATAACCTACCCACAGCCAGAGTGAACACAAACTCGGTGCTGTCCCCACCATTTACATTAGAACATGGGACAAGACAAGGCTGTCCTCTCTCCCCCCTCCTATTTGTCCTAGATGTTGAATCCCTGGCCTGTGCAGTTTGGAACCACCCTGAAATAATTGGTCTTATGGTAGGCAATACACTGAACAAAACTCTTATGTATGCGGACAACCTCCTTCTTCCATTAGCAGATGCCCACCGATCTATACCTCCTTTATTGTCTCTCCTGGAGTCCTTTCATGCATATTGAGGTCTCAAATTAAATCAGAACAAGATTGAATTAATGCCCCTGAATAAATTCTGTACCCTACAGATGGCGGAAAGATCAGACCTTCTTTGGGCCCCAGAAGGGATAACTTACCTGGGGATAATACTGTGTCCCTCGCTGGATACAATTTGACAAATTAATATTCACCCTCTTCTTTCCTCCATCAAAGCAGAATTTGATAGATGGAAGCTCCTTAGACTGACTTTGGCAGGTAGACTTGCTGCTATTAATATGGTCACGGCTCCAAAACTCTTTTATTTACTTATGCATATCCCTATTCGCCTCCCCAAAAACTGGTACTTAGCCATCGATAAAGTAATAGGACACTTCCTATGGGAAGGCACTAAATCTAGATACAGTTGAGCCAAACTCTGGACCCACTGAAATTATGGAGGCTGGAACCTCCCTTGGCTAAAGGGCTACCGTCAGGCCTTTCTCTTGGCTCAGATGACCAAATGGATGGCCCCTCATCTACCCACTTCCCCTCAGTGGCTCCAAATTGAGTTAGACAGCTCGGGAATTTTTCTTCCCTCCTCTCTCTCTTACTTGCGTGCCCCAATAGCAAATCCAGACCTCTCAACAGTTTAAAGTCTCCCTTCACCTCCCCTACAATAGAGGCATCGCGAGGCAACTCGTATGCTGTTCGTCAGAGATTGAAGATGGACCCTGTCCCGATTACGCACACCCTTCTTTGGCAGAACCCCGCCATTACTATTGGGGGTTACTGGATCTGGTGGAAAAACTGGTCTAAGAGGGGGATCTCCACTATTGGAGATGTTGTGGATCCTAGGTATAATACAATATACTCAGTTCACTACTTTCAGCAGAAATGGGATATCCCTCAGACCGAGTTCTGGAGGTATCTACAACTTGGAGAAGCCTTAAGACCCATTCTGAATCCCCACTCCCAAACACAAGACAGTCCATCTGTTTTGCAATCATGGATTAAAAACCCAAAAGGCCTAGCAGGACGTATTTATGCCAACATTAGGGACTCTCTGCTCTCTCAGTCTGAAGACGCTAAAAGAAAGTGGGAAAAGATGTTGCACCTTACAATTACCTCTGATGCCTGGGGTCAGACATGGAGGGATACACACAAATGGCTGGGAGAGGCTAGATCTCATTTAATATAAAACAAAATACAGTCAATTCCGCTTGTGTGCACACCCTCGGGACCAGCCGAAAGTGTGCACACAACCGAAAATGCACTAAACCGAAACTGCAGTTTTATAGACAGGAGAGAATCGCGGTTGCGGTAAAAACATAACATCAGCTTATTAAACACTTTATCTTGTGTCAACATGTTAAAAATACTGCAGCAGTTAATAAATAGGCAATTTGCAGTAGTTTTATGAGCTGCCTGACAACATGACCCGATCGACTGAAACGGCAATAGGATTTCGTCCGGGAGTAACGTCTAAACTGCATGCTCTTGGCTAGAAATTAGGATGGATCTACCCAGCAAAACTGTAGATTGTTTTCTTGGTTTGATCTCCAAAATACAGTCAATTCCACTTGTTTTAAAAAGCAATTGAAGCTGAATAATGTGTCCACAGCATTGAGTCTGCTCAGGGAAGACGGGACACTGACTTGAACCACCAAACCTGCTCTCTGATTTCAATGGATCCCGAAGTGATGCTTCTTCATATCTCACCACCTCACACCAGCTGAGAGAGATTAGGTGCTAACTACCCATGATTGTGGAGTGGACAGCTCAGGAAACTTAAGCGCTGAACAAAAGCAGCCATCCAACAACGCAATTAACACCTCACTACCGCTGCTAGTGACAACTAAATGCTGTCAGAATTGTGCACATAACCGAAACTCGTAGTGCACACAACCGAATTTTTTAACACTACAGTAATGGTAATGGAATCGGGACCGGGGAATGTGTGCATACAACTGGAATGTGCACACATCCGAATTGCACACAAGCGGAATTGACTGTATCACACTCGTGGTATAAAACCCATGTGAATCTTTACAAAGCTAAGCTCCCGGACTCTGATAAATGCTGGAGATGTCAGGCCCCGAAGGGAGATTTTATGCACTTATTGTGGACCTGCCCTTTAATTCAGCCTTTATGGCACTCAATACGAGATGTGGCTTCTAAAGTACTAAAACTTCAAGTCCCTCTCTGCCCTCTTTTTTATCTCTTGGGTATTACCAATGATCTTCCTAAGCTCACTTACCTGGAATATAAATGGTTAGCTCTTTTGACTATGCAAACCAAGAGAGCCCTGCTTTGTAAATGGAGGTCCTCCATGATCCCTACACTGATGGAAGTTTTGGCTTCTCTCTTGGCAGTGGCTAAATTGGATAGAATCTCACACCTGCAAAAATACCAACTTTCTAAATTTAGACTCTGTTGGGCCTCCTATTTAACTTATGTTCACCCTAAAACAGGTGTAGGATGATTACCCCTCTTAATCTGGTGGATTCAGCTGGCTCAATACCTTGCTAATTATGTGTAAGGATGACTGAGAACTGAGGTTCCTGCTCCCCTTAAATATTTCCCCTTTACTCTAATATGTACTTCCAACTACCTCTTACAGAGACACAAAAGTCAAACTCTCTGAAGGCCTTACAGTAAGCATTTAATGGCTTTATATTGTTAAAATGATTTATTGGTTGTATTGTCATATGGCTACCACTTTTGTTACAAACCTGAGTCTTTGGGATTGCTTGTGTTCCTCTGTTCTGCCTCTAGGTAATAGCCGGAGATTGCAGAACATATACACACTTATAGCTCGACTCCTCTCTTGATGCCATGAAAATGATTAGAGAGACTTGCACAGATACAGTACAACTGACTTGTGTGCCTATGTCCAGCAAACCCTGTCTTGAGGATCATTCCTCTGGTGAGTACAGTCTTTATTTCAATGATTGCACACTGCTATAAACAATGACAGCACACTGTTAAACTGAAATGTTTAGGTCTCTTTTATGACCTCTGACTTTCCCATACTAATAACCCTATATTTTACCCTTATCCTTCGCTATCTAATTACAACTGGTGGAACACAAGTTCTATTTCCTTTCTAGCAGGTAGACCAGAATGGATAGGGATCCTACCAGTAATTTCCTGTATGCTGATTTGTAGGTAACCTATTGATACCTTTTCCTTCCCTTACCCCCCCCCCAGTAGAGATTTAATTTTTCACCCCCATCCCCCTTTTTCCTACCCTTCCCATAGGATAGGTAATGTCTAATGTTTTAAGTAAATGTACTCAGCTTTACTGTCATAGGCCTCGGCCATCTGGATGTAGGTTTGTGTATTTCCTTGTCTAAAACTAGTAAAAAAGTGACAACAACAAATATGGCGCTTACCTGTGGGGTCTTGTTACAGCCTATAACTGGCCCTGTTCATCATGGTAGGACATCAGGCTGACATGCAGCAGCATGCAGGGTATCTGTGGAACACTGACATCTTAGGAGTGGTGCAATTCACAACTACTGGCTACCCCTCTGCAGAAGGATATGAAGCAACACCTTACATCACTGTTCAGCCCTGTGAAATGGTTCGCACGCCCAGCGGCATATATCGGGGTTGGCATGGCTATGCCCCTTAAAGGTCAAGCATGGCACATCGTGAGCACAGGGACCCAGGTTGGTGAATGCATAGAACACTGTGACAGGTATACAGAAAGTAAGGTCAGTGGTGTACACAGTCTTTCCAAAAGCAGCCTCTCCTCTTGGACCCAGTGCAGGTCATAGTGATAGTTACCCAGATACAGACACTGCTTAATGGCTTCCGGTGAATCATGTGCACCAGACTTAAATGTTGACAGGTGCAGGGTGGAATAAGATATGGGACACATAGCCATCACAAGTGTATACATTTGTGTATGGTATGTTTCCCTGCCTATACCAGTGTACTGTGTTGCACTGTGGCAACGAGGTAATCAGTCTGTCCAAGAAAGCCCCACCTTGGGCTCCTATTTGTGACAGTTCAAGGATGGTACCAGGACTTGTAAGGCATACCCCTAGCCACCATAGGTTTATTTACTTCTCTTTTCACCCACCACCACTGGATGATATGCACAGCTAACTTACCAACCAGATAGCTGTGGAAACCTTTGTGGGGAGAAGGTGCTGTTCTGGACTGACACTGGAGGCAGCAAGAATTTTGAGGCTTGGACAGCTTTGAAGTATGACTTGGACACAGTTTTTTAAAATGAAATAAAGGTAAATTTACTGGACTGTTCTGCAAGCATGACAGACACAAAGTGCAAAAACAAAAAACAGTAGCACATTTGCAGTAACCTCTTCAAATGACTGTAACTTGAACTCTATACATATACTTAGATTCTATTACTCTTTTTCCCATAGTCTGCACCTCCTAACCCTGGAGACTGTAGGCTATACCTAAAGCCACCAGCCTGCCAATATTACCAATATCACCAGCATTAGGCCACTCCTTGGACCTCAGTCACTGCACTTTTACTTCCAGATACCTTAAGGACGTGCAGTAGCTAATAGGCCTATACCCACCTCAGTCAGCCCACTCATACCTGTTACCAACATACCCTTCCATGGAATCTAAACAGTTTGTATTCACTTATACTCTGTATTCGTTATACTCCATATCATTCGCTATATTGAACATACTTTATATCAATTCACTTTAAATTCACTGTAGCATTTACATTACATTGGCTATCAATGTAATCCCCCCACAGGTAGGGGCTTAGCTTGCTCTGCCCCTGGAGAATTGCTCCTGCTGGTCCCAGTCCTGTTGGGCCCCTTGCTGCTCCTGTCACCCTCCAGTGCTTAAATCCAGATGGGGAACTGGAGGAGCATGGTTGAAAGTTAAACCGCCAACACAGTGGTACGGTCCAAGTAAGTGCTGCATAGCTCATTGTGAGCACATTCAAGCTGGCACCTGCTTGAACATGCAAGCTGTGCAGTCAGCTTGTACACTCTGTGGGAATACTACAGTGCTTTGAGTTACAGCCGCTCTGGTGGCTCATGGCAAAGCCCTATTTGTGTGCGCTGGACCCCAGAGACCTCAGCAGCATAAGTGGGGGTCCAGAGGCACATGATGTGGAAAGCAGCAAGGACTTTATTTTAAGTGCTGAAAGCACTATATCTTTATGGGCAGCTGAGGCTGCTATCATGCATAGCCCTGCCTGCTGTCTTGGGGGGGGGAAGTGTTACAGTGCTCACGACAGGCAGGGGGAGTCCCTGCTAAGCTCCACTCTGCCACTGGATACCACGGAAAAGAGGCAGCACTTGAAACATGGGGACAATTAATATTAAAGAAGGACAGGAGATATATAAAATAATGTTAAAGATGGTACTCTATACTTCCCTGTGAGTAGCCATCTTTGTCACCCCTGATCTCGTCTCAGCCAATGGGTTGTTGAGGAGCGAGCCCGGAGGACTTCAGCACTGGCTCCTGCGTAAAAAGGAGGGGACTGTGTCTTTGATGGCTGTTGGTACAGCCAGTTAAGCATCAGGGGAATGTTCTGCATATTAATTTGGTGGATTGACAGGCTGTTTAACCAACTGGATGCTGCCCTGACTGCTTCAGACCCAGTGGACAGATCCAGCTTGGGGCAGTCTGCCTGGAGCACTCAGAGAGGGAGGAGAACTCCGACTGTGTTCCTGTGAAGGAGGAGGCCTGCCTAGGGCTTGCATGGCCACTAACCCAAGAGGTGCTCTGCATTGCTTCCACTATCTGGAAGGAGCAGTTAATATGGAAGAGAGTGCTGTCTGCTGAGCATTGCTTGTGGATCCAGTAGAGAAGATGATGTCAAGGATTAAAGTGTTGTTTGCTGAAGTTGCTTGTCGATCCAACTAGGCCAGAGACGAGCCAACAAAGACTGTTTGCCTTCAGTTTGACTCTTGTGCCACAGCTGCTAGCGTGCAGTCTTGATAGAGACTGTGTTTCCTGAAAGTCTGGAGAAATCTTGAATCCTCTGGACAATCTGGGGAATCGGCCAATCAGTGGAAGTGCTAGGTTCTGACTATCATCTCACCCTGAGAGCTGGATGCCAGGATGGGTGAGTGGGTGAGGCATGTGGCTCTGCTCCTTAAGACTGACCCTTCCATTTGTCTGCAGAAAGAAGCAGAAGACATGTCAAGTCTGCAAAGAGAGCTTGCTATCAATTGAGCCTTTGTGACCTGCATCCTTATTTGGAGAACCCCAGAGCAGCAGCTTGAAAGACCTACAGCCTGAAAAGATTCAAAGACTGGTATCTCCAGAACTGTGAGTAAAATCAGGGTTTGCCCTGCAACTGGTGTACTGTAAATAGTTTTCCACCAAAGCTAATGCTTTGGCCATCTGGGTCAGGATGTCCAAGTTTGCTATCTCAGTAGTCATTTTTGAATTTCATGGCCTGTGGGGTTTGAGGTTCAAAATATTTGTTTAAAGTGCATCAATGCCATCAAACCAGTTGCATTGACATCTGCCCTGCACCGGTTCAATGTCTGGGTACCAAATGCAGATAATGGGAGCTCCAAATTTATCTAACGGGGGGGGAACTGGTACCAGTTGGGAGTGGGTAGTGCCCCCAGAACAGGTAGGCTGTGATAACTGGGATCTATATTATTGCATTGCTGGTGGGAGGCACGCACTGTTTCTGTTCATGGTATCTATAGACAAAGTGACTGTTGTTTGTTTAGCGGGCCAAGCCTAGTAAGGCAGTTTCTTTTAGCCCAGGGGACTATTGCTTATTGTTTACTCTTTCAAACCATTGAACTGTGTTTATTCCCTGCATCCCTTTCCCCTATAACTACCCTTCTTAGTAAATAGTTTGTTCTTTTTTTTTAAATTTCTATTTATCTCTCATTACACCCTTCCAGCTCCATATCCTCAGCTCCACCAGTGGAGTCCACCCCTGCTACCCATCTTACCTGTTCCGTCCCATTCCCCCATGGAGCCATGGTTTTCCTCCCGGGCAGGGACAAGGTGGGGCCCGTACACCCCAAACACTTCTTGTCTCTTTGGGTTCAGGCGGCTAGGCAGGTGGGAGCACATCAGGGTCTTGCTCCAGCATTCCATCTCCTCAGAGCTAGAAGGCATTTTCTCCCTTTTCTTATGGACCTAATATGGGCCCTGATGTCAAGGTGCATAGCGCTGATGTCCATTACGTCCTCCCCTACTGTGTCTGCCTCGGTGCTTGCTATGCCTCAGATTTCTGCCTGGGGCCAGTCAAGCACTGAGTTGCTACCCCCCATCCCTCCATGGAGAAGATAAGCTGTCCTTGGGATGCTCAGTCTTCTCCCCTTGGCCAGCTCTCCAGCTTCCAGGGCTCAGTCCAGAACCTGATTCACTGGTGTCATGAGTGGTAGCACTACCGCTGCGCTAATGGCAGGCTGTGAATAGTTTGTTCTTTTTAAACCTGTCTCATGAGCCTTTATTGTTGGTGAGCATATTATTAGAGATAGTCAATAATTTTCTGTGCACTGAAATATTTCAGCTGTGTCTGATATTCTACACGTACGGTGAATGTGTGGGAACATGGGAAGGTATGGCATCCCAGGAGCTGCACCACTTTGTCAACAGACCCACTTAAATTTATCTCTTGGTGGAGACACCATCCTAGTTGTCATTCTACTGGAAATGCCTCCCCCCCCCCGATCCAGGAAAATGGAGCAGAGGCCCCTCAACCTTGTTTGAGCCCACAAGGCAGGGGTAGTAACCATAATAACCATGGCGACCCAGTTACAGCAATATTTTGAATGCAATCACAATAAAATTCCCAATTAGTCTCTGATAAAAATCTCTTTGATTGCTGAATGGTAGTCCTTTTGTAGTAATAGGAATCACAAATCTAATTATACAATGAAGCCCACCACAATGAAATCCAGTTCTGCATAATTCTGCAGCAGAGTTACTATGGGAAATAAAGCAATTCAATGGAAGTTGATCCCTTTCATCATCCAGGAAACTGTGACACTGCACTTCATCCTGGTGGGCTCCACTGTAGCAGATGAGTGCACCTCTTTAACTAGTCCCACAGTAAATTTAAATTGCTGTGCCACTTTCCTTGAATGAGTTCTTGAATTACAATGACAAATCTACATCCTTTGGAGAAGGCAGTTGAATCCGAGTGTTGCTGATTCTTGAAACTGACGTGGATGCTGGAAATGCTGAAGCTGTTCATGCCGGATACAAGCAGCTGAAACTTCCTGCTAAAACAGGTACCAAATACAGCAGACAATAACTATACTCTCCTTATTCTGACTTACTGCCCTACTGACCCTAGCACTGGGATACAGATGATCTCCTGTATGCTAGGCTTACTGTGTGAGAGATAGTCCTCCAGGCCCAGTTTGGTAGAAGGCTTCTCTAGGCTGGACTCCATCTGGTCAGGTCCCTTCAGGTAAGTCTTCCCCCTCAATATCCCCTAAACTGAGCTGTGCAGCTCCTTTTCTACTGACAGAATATTATCTTTTTCCTAGTTCTGACCCCTGAGTGGACAAGTAGCTCGTTCTACTCCTCAGCACCAATCAGTTAAGATTCCACCATGGAACTCTGTAGCTCCATGGGCCACAATGGACTCCTCAGATTTGAATATATATTAATACATATAGTGAGTGGTGCTTCTTACAGGATAAGAAGATCATCTCATGATGATTTGGGCGAGAATACAGCAAAGCGAAGGTGAACGGTTCTGTCAGCTCAAAACAGCACGAGATAACCTTCTTATCCCATAAGACACACCCCTCACGATATGTATTAGTATATTATGAAGCTGGGGAGCTGCCTCCAGCTGAAAATAACAATTTAGAACAGAAATTTTACTAAGAATGTTTGCTTTATTTCTACTGTTACTGATGTTCCTACCTGTTGTTTAGATATGGTGGTTGTACATTCCATTAGTGAACAATACATACTTGCGCTGCTTACATGTCATGTAATGGCAGCAGTAGGGTCTAACTGTGGCTGCATTGGTTTTATTCCATTTTGAAGAAATCAGATTGCTAGGTATGCTTCAAAACAGTTTAACTTATTTCAAAGTTTTGCCAACATGTTTCAGTTTTTCTAAGAGCTTCTACTTACTTTGCGTTGTCTGAGTGGATTCGTGAACAGACACTTTTCCAACAGTTTCTGGTTCCATCATTAAAAGTGACTGCTCATTTCATACAATATGCTGTCAATTTCCTGTAAACTTTTGTGGTTAAAAACACTGCTTTTTTAAAGTCTGATTCCTTTCGCAGCTGGTTCCACTGCAGCAGTTCTGAATGGAACACTATGACAAGGCAGCTTCACCACGGTGGGAATCAGCTGCGCAGAGGAGCACGAGGCAGTAACTGTACGCTGAATAAGAGGTGCAATACTGCTGTCCATTGATTGGGGGAGGCAGTTCCACTACTTTATAATTTTCAACCAACAGCCTTTAAAATTCTGAGCCTGTTGTGCCCTGTTAACATGGATTTAATATGGATTCATTTCTATTGCTCAATGCACAAATAACAATAAAAATGAAGTTAAATTACAAGTAGTGACTTTCTCACTTTTCAGGCAAAGTTATGCAAATTCACTGGTAAAGTTGCAGCTTCACCTTAACTTTGCCTGACAAAGTGCCATCCACCAAGAAAACTTGATGCAAAGTAGCAAAGTGGGCAATTCGTAAAGTTATCTCAGAAGGCAAATTTTGCAACTTTGCTGGAATTTTGCCAGCTTAGTAAAACTTTGCAACATCTCAAGGACTTCTGCATAAAGAGGCATACCATAACAGAAAAGGCTATCATAGCATCAATGTGCAGGTGTCATGCAATGTAGACAGTATCATCATGAATGTGTGTGCTAAACTCCCTGGGTTCAGCCACGATGCATACATATATGACCAGTCACAGCTATGGACACTCATGGTGACCCATGGAGGGTAGGTGGGATAGCTACTTGGTGAGTATGGGATGGGCCTTGCCTTGGGTGGCGCATCCACACACATGTATATTATACTTGCTTGTTCTCCCAACAGGTGACAATGGCAACCCACGGAGACCATAGCTACTGATGCCCTACCTGTGACACCAGCAAGTGAAGCAGAGGTATGGTACAATATGGCACACTGTAAAACCCATTCTATGGAGGAACCTACATTCAGCCTACTGAAGATGCACTTCTGCTGTCTGGATAAAACAGGTAATACAGTGATGCTGCTACCCGGAAAGGAGCGCCAACTGTTCATTGCATGCTCAAGTCTGCAAACAGCGGTCAGGAAAAAGTATACCCATAAGCACAACTTAAAAGTTATTTATTGTCTTTTGAAATATGTAATTGTTACATGTGATCTTATATGATGTTTGACTTTCTATTTTTGTACTGTTTTATGTCTGGGTGGATCATGAAAAAGGGCTCTGCCCAGTGTCCTTACCTAGTTAACAAATTTAAAATAAAATAACAAGACTTACCTGATGTAGAACAGCTGAACAGTGACCATAGTGGTCAGGATGACATCTGGCTAGAAGGGTTCATCAGCAGAATGACTGATGGTCCAGGAAGCAGGAAAGGCATCCTGTTATGCAGAGAGTATTCAGTGTGTGATATATGTGTGTGTGTGTGTGTCTATCTGTGTTCACATGAAATGGGTGGGTCTTGTGTGTGGGTTGTGTATGGCTGGTGGTACATGGCTGTCAGTGACAACTGGTATGACATTCTGGTACCTGAGTGATGTGCCCACCCAGTGTGTTGGTGACGTGTGTGTGTGTATGTGTAGCACTTCTGTGATTTGCAGTTTGTGGTGGATGCCCTTCTTCCCAGGTGTTGTGTCATCCCCTTGTTTTGCTGCCACATGTGCCCAGGTGCATGCTACAGGGCCATGTCAGTCTGCTCTGAATGTCCTGTTGTCTCCATGTCACAACATCTGTGTATGCATTTGTGCCTGCATGCTGTGCAAGGTGCTGGGTTACTGTTATTGTCATTCAAGGATGTCCCCAATATGGCTCAGCTCACAAGAGACACTCTAAGTCTCAGTGCCTAGCATCTTCATCTGCTTGGTGTTTGCTTTGTGGCACAGATATATTCCATTTCCAGCTACCATAACTCTGGATAGTACAAGTGTAAAAGATTTGTGTGGTGGTGATGCCTCAAGTCCCTTCATGTAGGTGGAGATCCATCATCATTGTTTGTGTCTGTAACTGTCCATGCCTGTGTCTACTCCTGTGATTGTACTAGGTGGCCTGTGTGGCAATGGCTGTTGTGTGCCCCATGTTCCAGTACTGGGTTCTATATCTGCTCCCTCTATACTCTTGTGGAGGTGTGGGTGCTGTTGGTGGTGTGTCCATGTTTGTTTGTTTACTTTTTTAACCATGTAAGTCCACTGAATACAAGTACCCATTTTCAGGACAAACCAAGCACAATACATACATACACAGTTTCCATAACAACAAGCATTTGTCAATGCCGAATGTTGTCGCGCTAGCATTGGCTTTGGTAGCGTAGTGTGGAAACACATTCTGGGCAGGATGTGAAAAATGACAGCTGTACTGTTCATAAGGAGGTGTAAAAAAATGGCAGTGTTGAAAATGTGGCATGTAAATATTGCAAATTTGCGAAGTTACAAGGGTGCGTGGGAAATGCACAATGCACAATTGTAACACAGTACTTTTATGGACTTTCAGCACTAAATTTTCAACATAGGCATTTTAGCACCTCTACTCATGTACAGTGTCACTGTCATTTCCTCAAACTTTCCAAAGTGATTTCGCTTTGGCGACTACTATTCTGCTTGGACGAGTAAAAACACATTCCGGGCAGGATATGTAAAATGACAGCTGTACTGTTCATCAAAGTGTGGAAAATGCCAATGGTGAAAATCCAGAGTGAAAATATTAAATGCACGTTATGAGATGCGTAAACTGCACAACGAATACTGTAACACAGTCATTTTATGGCGATCGTCACCAAATTTTCAACATAGGCATTTTAGGACCTCTGCTCATGAACAGTTTCACTGTCATTTTCTTAATCTGCTCCAACACTGATTTCCCACAGTGACCACGCTATTGTGTGCGGGATGTGAAAAATGACAGCTATACTGTTCACAAGGAGGTGTAGAAAAATGACAATGTTGAAAATCTGGCATAAAAATATTGCGAATTCATGAAGTTATGCGCGTGCTTAGCAACTGCGCAATGCACGCTCATAAAACAGCCATTTGTTTGGATTTTTTCCACCAAATTTGCAACATAGGCTTTTTGAGAGCCCACCTCATGAACACTGCCACTGTCCTTGTGTTAATCAGTCCTGAAAAGTGATTCTGCACAGTGACTGCAAAATCACCTTTCGGGACCGATTAACATCATAACAGTGGCAGAATTCATGAAGAGGGGATCCCAAAAATTCCATGTTGAAAACTTGGTGCAGAAATTCCAAAAAATGCCCGAGATATGAATCAAAGTTGAAAAAACCCTATTTATTCCATTATACAGCTTACCTGCATTTCCTCAGTTCGCAATCGGCTTTGAAGAGTGCAGACATGTTCCCTGTCCACTGAAAATCATCGCGCCAGACTCCAGAGGTAAGTATGGGGTGGGGGGATGTGGGGAGGCAGGGTGTGCAGTGTGTGGGTGTGGGTGGTAGGGAGACTACAAGGGACAGTTTTCTGTTTACAGGTATTAAAAAAAAACCATTGCAGACGGTTTTCTATTTTTACAGGTTTTTTTGGGGGGGGTACAGTAGCTGATGGGGGATTGGGCACACCCATCGGCACATAGGGAGTTGGGGACACTAGCTGAGGGGGATTGGGCACCCCTTCAGGACAGAAGAAGAGGGGACATCATGCCGATGGGAAGTGGGCTCCCCCATTGACACATACATGAGGGGCAGGGCAAGCCAACCGGGGGATTGGGCACCCCCAAAGTCAACAGTTTAGAGGCCACTGTGCTGCCAAGTTTGATGCTGGTGAAGCACGTAGGAAGGTCTGCTGCATGTGACCAGCTTTGCTCGCATTGCAGCGGAACTTTCCTTAGATGTGCTCGCCCAGGTGGTGTGGCACCAGCATGCAGACTAATTGGGGAATGAGGGACGCACTTACTGGTGCATGCCTTGCATTCGCCCAACAGTGATCGCGCCTCCAAATCTCCACTACCACAAGATGTTGGCTGCGCAAGCATGCCAACATAATAAATAGTACAAATAGTACACTGTCAAGCTGAAACAATAAGCAGGAATCATTATGCAAAACACTGCATTTACAAGTACTCAGAAAACACATTTACATAGCATTTTTAAAAGAAGCTATTGTATTGGCTGTTCTGATCTGTGTAGTTAAGGCATTCCATACTTTAGAAGAAGTATACGAAAATGAATTCTAGCCCAAGTTGGTTTTGTGCTTAGGTACTGAAAGGTTTTACTTAGTTCTAGCTTTGGTGAGTCAATGCATCCCAGTTAAATGCATGAAGTCACAGGAGCCTGTGCACATACATGGAACAAACAGGTGCTCTTTCTAACAACAGAATCCAGAAGCACATCTATTTTTTGCCATCTTTAGACTCTTTTGACATATATAATAAATATAAAAACTCTTGTATTTTGCTCCTTTTCCATTTTCACTCTCCTTTCTTCGACTTTAATCTTAACATTGCCAATGTTGTTCCTGTTTGAATTTAGAAATAATCTTTATAATTCTGTAGTATAAATGATGCACTTTAAGGTATAGCTAGATGTATTATCTATTTTTTATATACTACTACTATTTATATGATGGGGATTTTGAATAATTTATTAATGTGTTAATACTACCATTTTGTTGCTAACTTGACCTTTGTTGCAATAATTTAACCTCCCATCTAAATTGTTGTGTTTAACCATTCTTATTAAGGAAAATTTTGTTATTAGTAAATTGTTGATAATATTCACATTTATGGTGTCTGTTATATGTGGAATTTTTTTGATCGTTTGAAAAATATTTTATTGAGAATTATGATTGGTGTATTGTCGCTTTAATGGTTTCTTCTGAATAAAAGGAAGACCCAAAACATTAAAACCCTGCCTCCTGAAGAAATGTCCCAGAGAGGACATAAAGCACTGGGGTAGTGTACTGCGGTTCTTTATTGCTTCACTACCGTGAATCTTTGCATGTGTTATTCTTGGCTGCTATTGGAGTGCTTTATATTTTTGTACTTCTGGATCCAGTTAAATGCATACCTGATAAACACATATCCCACATAAACGCATATAATTTCCAAGTCATTTTTATGTTTGCTTGCACGCATGCACAATAAACATATCGAATCAGCTTGCTGTAGTAATGAGTTGTGGAGATGCAGCAGTGTTGTGGCAAATGCCTGCTGTCCATTTTGGGGCTGGTCTGTGTGGCACCAATAGAGAAGCAGGCTGTCTATGACAGCAGTATTATAGCGTACCACCAACTTGAAAGAAACTCATGGCTGCAATCAGGAAGCACCCCGTCATTAACAATCAGCTGTTTTTTCTGCTGGGCCAATCACTGATTTCAGCGGGAAATCACAGTTTGCCTTGTCTGGTGTTCCATTTCAATAAACATGACTGCAGCTATCGAAGTTCGGCTCTCACAGTCCACAGCAAGATGACTTCGAGGGTGGCCAACCCCCCTGTCAGCATGCCCCTTCCCCAGTTCATTTGCCGATGGGAGAGCCCAATCCCTGTTGGCATATGTGCCCCATTCCTGTGTTTGTGTGCTGAGGGGGGGTGCCCATTCCCCCTTGGCATCATCCCCCTGACACGCTTGCTGACAGGGTGCCCAAACCCCTGTCTGCATGTTTAACACTCCCCCCATTGCATCGGCATTTTCCTGCCACCATTGTGTTCCACACTGGGAGCCCACCCCAGTGTGGCTAACTTTACCCCCCAAATGATAGGACACACTGGGAGTCCACCCAAGTGTGTGTGGAAAGGAAAAAATGGTCCTCTGTGTGTTTTTTTTCAAACCCGAAACAAGAAAACAGTCCCCTGCTGTCTGTAGCACCCCTCCCCCAACTTGCACCCACCCGCTGAGCACCCCACCTCCCCACACACCCCCCCCACTCCATACTTACCTCTGGAGCCTGGCGTGATTATCTTCAGTGGATCAGGAACACGTCTGCACTCTTCAAAGCCGACTGCAAACTGAAGAAATGCCAGTAAGCTGTGTAATGGCAGAAACATTTTTGTTCCAACTTATGTGGATATCTTGGCCATTGTAGTGAATTTTGGCACCAAATTTTCAACATAGGGGTTTTGGGACCCCATCTCCTGAGTTCAGTGACTGTCATCTGGTTATTCGGGCCCTGAAGGTGATTTTGTGGTCACTGTACGGAATCATCTTTTGAGTCCGAGTAATGAAATGCCAGTGTCACTATTCATGAGGTACGCTCCCAAAAAGCCTATGTTGCAAAATTGGTGAAAGAATTCCCCAAAATGACTTGTGTTATGAGCGTGCATTGCACAGTTTCCACACACACTCGTAACTTCGCAAATCTGTAATATCTTCTCTCCAGATTTTCAACATTGGCATTTTTTACACCTCCTTATGTACAGTACAGCTGTCATTTTTCACATCCTGGATGAAATGTGTTTTTGCACTTCGGGTGCAGAATAGCGCAGTCTCTGTGGGAAATCAGTGTTCAGACAGATTACGAAAATCACAGTGACACTGTTCATGAGTGGAGGTTGCAAAATGCCTATGTTTGTTTGTTTATTTGTTTGTTTATTTACCATATTGCAGCCAAAAAAATCCCACTAAAGTGGGTCTGCTGAAGTTCATTACATAACATTATTAAAAAGAGAAAAAAACACACACACATATTCTAACAATTAAAAAAAGGACAAAACAACACCTTAAAATGTGCATCACAACTTCATATAACCAATAAGAAAAATGGAAAACAAATTACAATAATTTTCAACATTCATCTAAAAATTTCATAAAAAAGGACGATTGATATTTAATTGTTCTAAACACTGTTTTTCTCCATCTCACTTGTTTTCTTAATCCATAAACTGCTGAAATGTTTAAAATTTAGTGACAAAAGTTAATAAAATGACAATGTTATGAGCGTGCATTGCACAGTTTCCACGCACACTTATAACTTTGAGGATTTATAATATTTACACTCAAGATTTTCAACACTGTCAATTTTGCACACCTCCTTATGAATGGTACAGCTGTAATTTTTCACATCCTGCCTAAAATGTGTTTTCACACATCTGTCCCACAATGGCACAGTCGCTGTGGGAAATCAAAGTTTGGGACAGATTAAGAAAATCATAGTGACAGTGTTCATGAGCAGAGGTCACAAAATGCCTATGTTGAAAATTTCATGAAATAATTCCACCAAATGACCGTGTTATGAACGTGCATTGTGCAGTTTCCACGTAAGCTTGTAAGTTCAAGCATTTTAAATATTTTCACTTCAGACTTTCAACACCTGCCATCTCTTCACACCTCCCTATGAATGGTACAGCTGTCTTTTTTCACATCCTGCCTAAACTGTGTTTTCACACATCTGGCACAGAATGGCATGGCTGCTGTGAGAAACCAATGTCCAGGACAGATTAACAAAATCACAGTGCCACTGTTCATGAGCAGAGGTTCCAAATGCTTTCATAAGGTGGGGGTCACAAAAAGGCCATGTTGAAAATTTGTAGTGCAAATACCAACAAATGCCTGGGGCGTTAGGGTTTCTAACCATAATGTCCCACCCTGTACAGACTGACTGGCAACAGGGGTGTGCCTTTGGATTGCCAGCTGTAATGCTCATGCCATTCCACCCCCACCCCTCCCTGAAGCCAGTGATAGGCATCGAGGTGTGCCATTGATGCTTCAGCCCCAGAATTCACCCCATTCTCCTATGCTGCACCCATTTCAGCATATGTCCTTATGAAATGGGGTGACTGTAAAACTGACCACCCCAAAGGCACACCTCAACACTTGTCAGTGTCTGCAGGATAGGGTGAGGTGAAATGCTGTGAGCGTTATGGGTGATGACCCAAAGGCACACCCCAATGCCTGTCCATCTCTGCAGGGTGGAGGTAAGATTGGCGTGAGTTCAATACTTCACTGCCGTTCCTATTCTGTATCTGTCTGATTCCTGCACATCCAGTGCTAATATCAGCAAGCAAACATTTGGCATTGACAAATGCTTGTTTCCTATACTTCCTATGTAAAATAGACCTATTAAGCGCATAAAGGATCACTTTTAAATACATATTTTTTCCCTTAGTTTTGCTTTTCAAGTGTGGACTGATTGGCCTACTTTTACTGACAATGTCTGTAGCTGCCTTACTAATTAGCAATCAATTGTCTGCTAATGGGGTGCTCTGTTTAAAATGACGTGTTTATCATCCATTTCAACTTTTTAACCATCACATCCAAGTCACAGAAGCAGCCTTCCTCACATTAAAATCAAGACAAAGAACCCAAAGGAATGTCACAGAAGCACTTGGGGAATTGGGCTAGCCCCTGTATTACTGCTATTTATTTTATGGGTATCTTAATCTGTGTGTATATTTTATGGTTATTGTTTAAATTTGATGTTTTTATATTGTACAGGCACCTTGGCTTTGGAAAAGCACTTTTAAAAAATAAATTTTACTTGACTAGACTTTACGTGAATCCCAGAAGCACCCTCCCTCACACAGGAATCAAGCCAAAGAATGCAACAGCATGTCACAAATCACTTTATCCCAACCAAAGAAGCACTTAAGTGCTATTGGCATTTATTTTCCCTACCCAGCTCCCTGGCACATATTGCAAGTTGCACTCACCATTTAAAATACATGATCTGATAAATGCATAACCCTCTTTAACATTTACTTTTTGCTGGTCCCAAGAGGGCTGCACCGAAACAGATCCTAATTGAATTTGAACATATAGTTTAGGACTATTTAGTACAGCAGCATTTAATACTTTCCAAAACAGTGCTGGCTGGTAGTACTGAACTCATTTATCTAAGGGAAGCAATTGAAGCTGATTATATCAAATGCAGTGATGTGTATTTCTATCTGTTTTTAAGCAAAATCAACAGATATCAATTCATGACTTAGTGTACTCTGAACAATGCAGAGGAATTAGCTGTCGAGTAAATTATTAAGCCATAGTTAAAAATTGTCATCAGCTATGGCAAAAAGTAAGGACTCAAAGATGCTTTTTTTAATTACATTTTTTACTGAGAAATTTTAAAATTAACATATCAGAGAAATATAGAAGAAACACTCCATCAGTACATAACATATTAGAACACAGTTCCAAAGAAATACTGCATCACAGCAGTTCAGTACATTCACGGCATCTTAAAAATGGATAGGCATTATAAATTCATAGCATGCAGCCAAAACACTTTAACAAACAATTTCCAATACTGAAACAGGCATCAGGGGAATCAATATAGTAGAGCAGATATGACCTTGTGTGGGTAAAGGCTCCTGGAGGTCAGGGGAAGGTGTTCAACTGGCAGCTTGAATTGAATTGGGAGTGACAAATAGTGAGCAAAGGAAGGGGGCACTTAAGGCCTCATAATTGTAGGATGACTTCCTTGTGAAATGGTATATTCTGTCCTGGGTAAGCAGACTCCTAACTGCTGTCAGCCACTCTGCTACACTTGGTTATCCTTTGTTCTCCACCATTGTAGTATGAGGCATTTAGTCTCAATGCTGGATATTAGACGCCACAAGAGATGTAGAGTTGAGGTGGTGGATTAGACCGTGGGAGGCCCAATAATAAGAGCTGAGGAGTTAGAGCTGGACAGTTCCCCAAGATCTGCAAGCAGCAAGTATGAATCTGAGATCAAATGGGGAGTAGCTTAGAAGAGAGCCATAGAATGTACAGGAGGTCAGCCACGGGGGAGTGCATCTCCAGCAGTTATCATGTTCCAGAAGTACTAGGGCATTAAGTTAGGCAATAGTATAATACCAAAAATGAAGAACTGTATTCTAGATAAGATGCTTTCTGGATTCCAAACATGTTTTATGTGTAAGGACTCATAGTGAGGACCACTGGTCCTCCAATATGTTCACCCTCAACATTTTGTACCAGTGAGTTTTAGCATTGCTTGGTGGGTCCAGGGCTTCTTTCAGTATAGCTTTATGTATAACACAGGCTCTGTCCCTAATGGTGGCCACCCAAGTTTGAAATATTTTGGGTGGGGTGAGGGGAATCCGAGGGTGCACCTTCCTATGATACTCTGTGATGGTACTTAGAATTTGGAGGTTCCTCCAGAAGTCACTTCTGAGTTAATTAAAATGGTTCTGTAGATTTTTCAAAAGAGTCCAGGAGCATGAAAGTAGCTGGCTACAAATTATTAATGTGGGATATGCCATTAGTTTCCCAGGCAGTCCAGTTCACTGTTTATTGATTTTGATAAAGTAAATGTGCCAGAGGGGGATCTGAGACTGGGATATCAGGGAGCAATGTAGCCAATGTCCCAATGCTCTCTAGGAACAAAGGGAGTTTGTCACTGTAGGACTTAGATTTTTGGTCACTGGAAAGGGGGAGGGAAGATGAACAAGGAGAACAAATTCCACACATAAATCACGAGATGGGTGGAAAAACCATCATTGAGCATGAGCACATACAAATTCAGTAGAGCACAAATAAATCCAAAGAGGGTCAATCCACCCTTGCTCCAATGGGCTCTCAATTTAGCCTTGCTCTAGCAGGGAGAGGGTTACCCTACCATAGAAAAACACTAATCATTGAGTCCATCTAGGCAAACCAATCAATTTCCAGGTGAGCAAGGCAACATATTAATTTGGAAGCTAGGGTCCTTTTTATCACTGCATTTTCCACCAACAGAGGTTCACAGCCTTCCACCTGCTGCAGTCTTCCTTAAGCATTTTGAGCAAGGGGGTGGGAAATGAGTTGTCAGGTACCACATAGAAGGGATCGGCTTGAATTTGGATAGCTAGGTATCTGATACCATGTGAAGACCATTGTAGGCTAAAGCTGGATAGTGCCTGTTGAGAGCATCCTGGGGACAGTGGAAGGATCTTCATTTTGGACAGATTAGTTTTGAGACCAGAGGTGCTATTAAAGGCCCGTAGGACTGGAATAGCAGTGTGGGTGTCTTTCAGGAGAACCAGGCAGTCATCTGCATACAACATTATGCAAATGTATGTCCATCCTATCAGGAAACAAGTGAGGTCAGGATTTTGCATTACTGCAATGTCCAGTGGCTCAATGGTGGATACAAAAAGCATAGTGGAGAGAGGGCAGCATTGTTGTGTGCCCCTATGGAGAGAAAATGGTTCAGAGAGCACTGCATTTGTTAGAACCTTGGTAGTGGGTAGTTTGTAAAGTGTGTTAACCCATCCACAAATTAGGGGCCAAACCCAATTTTTTGCAGAATGGAGTGCAGGTACCCCAACCTCACTGAGTCAAATGCTTTTTCAAAGTCAATGGCCACCATAGTGACAGGAGTGGGAGCAAAGCTGACATAGGCTATCCATGCAAAAAAGGTGCTGTGGTGGTCTGTGCTGAGGTGATCCTTTCCAAAGCCCACCTGAGATGGATGGGTCAGGAAGGGGAGGGTGCATTCTAATCTGGTGGCCAGTGTGTTAGCAAGGATTTTCACATCCCCAAAAACAAATGAAACTGGTCTGTTGCTACCTGGTACTGAAGGTTCTTTCCCCTCCTTAGGTAGCATGGTGATCATCGCTTCACATTATGTAGGGGGCAGGACTAAATGTTGATGTGATTCCTGAAACACTGATTGCAGCACAGGTGAGACAGTGACTGATATAAGTTGGTGCAGATCAACTGGGATGCCATCAGTACTAGGAGCCTTACAAGGAGATAGTGCCAGTATTACAACAATTATTTCTTGAGTGGTAAGGGGGACATCTAGGACTTCTCTATCAGCCATTTTAAGAGTAGGGATAGGAAAACCATCACGAAGGGTGCTCAATTTATCAGGGACGAGGGGGTCCTATGAGGAATATAGGACCTCATAGAAGGAACACATGATTTGGTTAAATTTGGCAGGCTGGGTATGCAGCATGCCCGCTGTGTTTCACACGCTATGAATGACTTTATCTGCTTGCTGTTTCCACAGCCTGTATGTAGGAAAGGAGTTCCCTTGCCTTCTCTCCGCCATCCCAATATTTGTGTCTCAAGTGGAGCACAACAATCTCTGTCTTCATGGTGCTAGGAGGTTGAGTTGCAGATGTAGGGATCTTAATTCCCTTAGGAGTGAGATGTCGGCATTAGCAGGGAGAGTTTCCTTGTATTGCCTTTCTTTAGTTGCAAGTCTACTCCAGTTTTTCTGCTCATTCTGCTTAGCCTCCCTTTTACAATGGTGGCTTGCACGTACCCCATTATTTTACCCTGAATGTAAGCCTTGAAAGCTTCCCACAGGGTGGATAAACTAGTAGAGAGACTGTCACTAAGCTCAAAGTAGAGCTTGGCTTCTTTGTTTATCCATGAGGTAAAGCCCTCAGCATGGAGCAAAAGAGGGTCCAGGCACCCTAAAGCTGATCTAGGTGTGAATGGGCCCCAGAGTGCAAAATGCTCCATTGGGGCATGGCTGGATAGATGAAGGAGAGCTAAGTGGGTGGACTTCACCTGGTGGGAAGCTGGGAGAGAGTCAGTCAGAAATCAGTTCTGCTGGGTGTAGAGTGGGCAGGTGAGAAGTAGATTAAGTCCAGGGTAGTGAGCTGTTGCAATCACCAAATATCTCAAAGTGCAAGCATGGACTTTAGCTCCTGTATAGCAGCCAGTGCTTTGGCATTGGGATCAAGCTTGCAAGAGTGTCTGTCTAAGTTGGCATCTAAAGTTAAGTTGAAGTCTCCTCCCATAAAAAAAAAATGTGGTTGGAGGGGGCAGTAATATCCAGTATCATTTGTCTAAGGGTGGGGAATACTTCAGGCATGTCCTGTTTGTGACCATACACATTTCTATAAGTAAGGGTCATTCAGGAGTGACAATTTTGACCAGGACCCACCTACCATCAGTGTCCTGGGCTGTGTTCATTATAGACCAATGAAAGGATGTGTGGATCAGAATGCACATACCCACCTTAGATGAGGGGGTGCAACCATGCTCTCCTACCCACACCCTGTCCCTAAATACTTTGACTGCGTCAGTGGAACTCAACTTAGTTTCTTGTAACAGTGCGCCTTTCAGACCAGTAAGGATATGCTTTATTTTGACAGGAGAGTTATGCCCACACACATTCTGTGAAAATTATTTTAAGGAGGCCATACTGTTAGTGAGTTAAAAGTGAGAGTAATACTGCAATAATTGTAGGAGTGAGAGCCCAGGGGTAAGGGCCACAGAAAGGCTTACTTGGTTACCCTGTCCCAAGAAGTAGGAAGAGTAACACAGCTGACAGGTATTCTCTATGTAAACATTTTGATGAAGTGTATATAAGTAGTGAACCAAATGAATAATGGCATAAAGCCATAGGTTCCGCTTGTCATGCAGACATTTAATAGGTATATACAAATACAAGGGTCACCAGTGGAAGACCCAAGTGAGCCTGCCTGGGCCTTGCAGGCAGGAGGTTCAGGGATTTCCAGTGCCCAGGCTGGGATGGTGGGAGTTAGAAACCTGGTAACTACCAATAATATCTTGCATCACAATAGTAGCATGAGTAGTGATAACAGGGGCAATGAAGGCCCAGGGAGAAATGTAGAAAGAAAAACAGCAGTTAGTGGCAACATTTATGAACAGGTAACATCTTAATTCATACACAGGGGAGAAAAAAACAAACATTAGTAATGTTCAGGGAAGTCTAATAAGACAACTGAGTGGCAATAACCGGCCTCAAGAGGGGATGAGGAAGAAAAGGTGAGGGGGGGGCAAGAAATAACAATACAAGAAGGGGTACCGGGGCACCAGATAGCATAACCAGAACAGTCCCAAAAAACATCAAGCTGAGGCTCCCTCAGGTCTGGCAATAGTGACCATGGAGGGGGGAATAGGCATTTATAAGGAGATGATAGGTAGGACCTGGAGATCAGTTGCCTGTTGCATGCTGGTCCATCCTTTCACATGGGATGAAAAGGCGCTACGACTGCATAGGTGTCTGTGTGGTTCAATGTAATGTTGGGGCTGGCACTGAGGAAGGGGGGGCATGGAGGTTATGGTGAACTAGTACTGCTGTGCACCCAAGGGTGACTCACTGTCTTGGCTGACCCCTAGGGGGGTGAATCTGAGGAAAGGGAAAGGGCTGCTGCAATGTGGCAAATCATAGTAAAAATCTCACCTTTTTTCAGTGCGTGAATTTAGTGCTCATGAAAGGTGCTGGATTAACAGCACTAGAACTTGAAGTCCTCCATTTATCCACATGTCAGGTACAGGTAAAGATCCTTCTTGGTCAGAGTGGGCTACTGCCATTCGACGTCTCCTGGCAGTTGTTAAGTGCTACCACAAATGTATCATAGCATTAAGGAGTCCACACAGGAGTGCACCACATAAGCAGCAGGGGCATCCTGTGTTCACAAGCTGCTGATACAAAATGGCTTTGGAGGAGTCTAGAGATGGTTTCATAATGGGGAAAGGCCTTCTACAAGAACTGCATTGGGAGAAGGGGGGTCTGGGAATGGGGTGAGGGTGAGACTGCTATTGCATTGCTGTGACAGGGTAGGAACAATTTCTGCTTTTGGGGGAAGGGTGGTCCCACAGCCCCCTATGACAAAATCACAGAACCACTTGGAATGCAAGATGCAGTGCAGCAGAGAGTCAGGGGGCCTACTGCAATGAGTATACAATGTTGGAGCGGAAGCTTTGATGGTATCTTCCCAGCAGCTATATTTATAGAAATCAATCTCTGACAAGTGCAGGGCTGCCTTTCCACCCCTGCTGACTTGTGTCTCTTCAACAGCATGGTGATGGGCCCAACTGTATGATCCAAGCCTAGACCCAGTCTGGAATGAGGAGACAGCATGCCTCTCAAGGGTGAAGTCACACCATAAGAGGGTTGATGTAACCAGGTGTCATCAGAAGGTCAGACTCACTGCCCCTTCTGTCAGTCCTGCTGACCAGAACCTAATAACAATACAGAAACAGTGAACCATTTATTCATAACCTTAGTATCAACACAGAGCTAGGAGAAATACTTAGATCTAAACAAATTGCCAAGAGCAGACTTAAGAGAATTAAACCACTGTTCAGTAACTAGTCCAGTTTGTACTGACTCAGGGCAGCACTGGGAACCTGTATGGAGAAAAAGGACAATATACTTCAAAGAAAAGGATATACACTGATTAAGCAGCCTGACATGCTGACTTGGGGTTCTAATGGTGCAGACCCTAGCTATACAGTCCATGCTCTATTTAAAGAGTAGCAATTCATGCAGTCCTGGAACGCTACTGGGTGAGTTCAAAGTACATGGTCATCTAAAGCCCTTCCAAAGGAATAGACTGCCCACAGTCAGTTTGCTTTTCTATTCTGTTGCCTCTCAAAGTAGTACCCAGTGTGGGGTTGGGGGGGTTCTTATAGTCACAGTTAGAGGCAACAGAGAAGTAGGTCTTGATCAATTCAAAAGAATGAGGTACAAGAGCAGAGTTAGATGTGCAGCTCACCCCACTTCACTGGACAGAAAGCGCTGGTGTCTGTGCAGGGGTCGACACTGGATAAGGCAGATGTGGCACTGGTGGTGTTGTGGTTTGGTCCATCCAAAAGCATGTGTCTGACTGAGTCCCTGGTTCAAATGCTTGTGGGTTGGAGAATGCTCTATGGACTTAGAAGAAGACTGTGCATTGGGAGGAGAAGCAGTCTTCTTGGTAAGGCTGAAGGGATTAAATTGATTATATGAGGGCACAGGGATTAACACTGAAGGCCTTATTAAGGATTCTGAGGAGCAAGAATCTCTTCAGTGACTGTGACACCTGTCAGCAGGTCTAGCAACACCCTGCCTAGTCAGATATTTTTGCCTTTTTCTGTCCCATCCTCTCTTCATTTTCATGTATTGGCCATCATCCTCTGGTACCTGAGTAGGGTCCCCTTCCATTGTCAGTGAGGTATCCATGTCCATGAGAATCATGTGTCTAAGGGCATTATCAAAAGGGGAGGCAGGAAAGATAAGTCTGGCCAGTGTCTTTGAATGAATTCTTTGTCTGCAGCAGAGGAGTCAAATTGATATTTGACTCCATGAGTTGGATGCGAAGGACAGCTGGGCACCTGAGGGCAGTTTTAGCACCTAAATATTGCAGTTTCCTCTTTACTTGGGCATAGGCCCTATAATGCTGGGATAGATTCTTAGAGAAATCTTGATAAACTGTAATGTGATGCCCTTCCCAGTGATGTGACCACTGCATCCTCACTAGTCATAGTGTATTTTCTTTAACTGGATAACAGAGTAGCTTCATGAGAACTGATCTTGGCACATTTCCTGGTTTGGATCTGGAAGTAAGAGATTTGTGGGCCATCTCAATTTTATGGGGAGGGGGCAGTTGGGGCAATTAATAAATGAGGGAATAAGCTTTTGTAAAAAAGGAATGATATCAATACCTTCAGCCTCCTCAGGTAGCCCAACCAGCCAAAATTGTTCCATCTTGCATGATTCTCAATGTAGTCTACCTTTAAGAGCAAGTATTTAATATAACGGTCTAGATTTTTCTGTCTAACCTGCAAGTCATTCTGTTTTCCCTCTAGTTGGTGAAGGTGTTGCTCGGTACTCCCCACCTATTGCCCCGATGTGACAAGGTTATTAGTCTGGGTCACTGCTTGCTTCATGTCCAAGGTGTCTTGGAGGATCCATTAGAGCATAATAGTGAGCTGGGAAAAATGGGAAGGTAGTCATGACCCATATAGCAAGGGCAAAGTCTAGGTTGCTCTATCTGGGAAGCCTTGTGGTTGGGTACTTTTACTTTCAGTGACCACAGCTCAGGTACGACAGAAAGGTTATATCCGGATATTGACTGTGGTTCCACAATGAGACCAGCAAGAGTTGTACCATTCAGTTAAGCATGATGGAGGAAATTGTCTAGATGTAAAAAAAAAAGTAATAAGCTATGCCGTCAGTTTTACTTGCATGTGGCACAATTCTAATTAGCTAGAGCTGCAGTAACAGATTTAGTCTGCCAGCTTGTTAGTGGATAACCATACTGCCTGACTAAAAGATATTATAACTGTAGTGGTACATCATACAAAGTTTCTTTTTATACAATAGCAAGGAAATTTCCAGGACTCTGATCGGTCACTGTGCCTGGAACAGTGAGGTTATCTCAGTTTAACCTCACTGTACGAAGTCCAGGCACACACATGAATGCATACCACACCAAGAAATCATGCCACGGCTCATCCCCACTGTTGTCCCCACCAACCCAGTGGCTTTACTGAACCATTCTTGCCACCATTCATGACCACCACTCCCCAAACATGTACAATCTGTCCATCCTTCACAAGTCCTAGAAACTCACAACATTAAACTCAGCATGAAAAACAAATTAATTCAATGCAACAAATACCCCTTTTAGCACCACCAGCTTCACTACTGGCTCCATGTCTAGATACACCGTGCCACTCGGCCATTTCCCCACAGAACTGCAAGCAGTGGCTCTTTCTTAAAATAAAAAAAAAACAATGTTCTCTTAGCTATTACATTACATTGGCAACTACTAAATGGCACATAAAAAGCATTTCCCCCTCAGAAACTACTGGGCACTTACCGATCCATTTTGGAACACCAGATGTCTCCATTTGTCACTTGTTCCTGATGTGCCATTTCTTATCAGTCAAACAACAGGCAGCGGGGCCAGGCAAACTAAAGTCCTTGGGAATGGTGGATTGCAAAGTAAAATGAAAACCAAAAAAAAACTAATTTCGATGGGGGAAGGGAGAGACCTAAAACACAAGAGTAAACTAACTGTGAGGGATAGCTGGATGAAAAGACACAACCACTCATACAATAGCAGCAAAACCTACTGGCCAAAAGTGGACTATTTTTTCGCTACATACAATATACTTTCACATTGAAAAATGACCTGAAAAGCAACTAAAAAAAATATTTTTTTAATTTTTGTTTTCCTTATAAATGAACCATTGTAAAGTAGCAATAATGCACTCCAGGTTGTGGGATGTGCTAGGATAGAACTAATACAGTGGAAAATTAAGGGTGGGGTGGGGGCAGGAACCATTAAAGAGTAAACAGCTGAAGAATAAGTATTACAAACATTATATGATTTTTCCACTATATCAGTTTTTCCTAGGTCTTTCCGCATCCCCATACCCCGATAGATCTATTTCCAGTTTGATTTTCAAGTGTATTAACCTTTTATGTTTAATCACTTAATTTTGATATTTGGTATAAGGCTTTCTGAAATTTAATGTTAAATACTAATTTTCTTTTTTTTTCTCTTTTCTTTTTACAGACTGGAGACTTGGAAGAGCACGGGAATTTCCCTGTTTTAGCAATTGTCTTATTGTTAATCAGCTCCCAACTCTAGTTCACTGTTTGTTCTTTCTGTGCTATTTCTCTGCCTAGACTTAACCCAGCAGTACTGATGCTAATTATATTGACTGGTTTAGTAACTAATTGTTTTATTTTTCAGTTTACTTAATTCAAATAGATGGCATTGCTTTTTGTATAAATATAATACATACATGTTGTTTGTCCATTCGTTGTTGTCCCACACAAGATTTTGCCTTATATACAGTACAATGTATTATTATTATGAAATGCAGCTCATTTAACATGACCTCAGAATCAAGCTGCTTTACAGGTATAAAAGTTGGTTCTAACATGAGCATAGTACCCCCTGAGGAAACTCTAACAGAGTGAAGTGCTGGGGCAGTTTGCATCTCTGTGTAGTGGTTGACTGTTGTACTAGTTTATCTCAATTTGATTTATATTAAGAAAGTAACTAAATAAATGGCAACTTAGCCTTTAAAATGCAAACGTGTGCCTGTAGCTACTTCTTGCTCCTGTGTGCGGGTCTTACTTTTTTTTGTAATATTACCTCACTCTTTCTGCTGGTTATGCCCCTGACATGTCTGGGGGTCTGGCTTCCATTGACTGGATGTGGTTCTGGAGTGGTCATATGTGGCTGCAGCTGCTGTATTCCCATGTCCTCATTCAATTCTGTGTGTGCACAACAGACATTTGTGTACCCGTAACTCTCTTATTCACTTGATATGGTGGGGTCATGCAGTGTATCTGTATCTGTTTGCCCCTCTCATCACCCTGTACATACACCCATGTATGCCTCTATGCACAGTGCTGTCTGGATCGGCTACAGTTCATGCATACCCCATATTTTGCGTGTCTCTGATTGTGAGCAGTGCCACGCTGGCCACTATGTTCCATTGCCAAATCTGTTCCTTTGTGAATAGACCACACTGATAATGCATTTTCAGACAAAATAAGATGAAAAGCATAATGAGGTAACAAAAACCTAAATTGCTTCTTTTTAAAAAGGAACCAAAAATATCAATTTGTAATGATGAACAATGCTATGCCTTTGTTTAAAAACAAACATATTGTGATAAGATTGAAAACACTTTCTACTAAATGAGGTAGGCCATGCTGTTTGTTGGTTGCATGTAAACAAAGAATACAAACAGATCAATAGTGAAACCAGCTATTCAGGTTTCATTAACTGCCTCCCGCATTTGACATTACCATAACTTAGTTGACAGGCCAAAAATCTTTTAATAGAAACTTTTTTTGTTTGAGATTAAATGAATTACAAGACTCTTTTGAGTAGAAGGGCACATTTTACAAAACTATCAAATTAGCATCAGTTCCCCAAATGTGAAGATGAAGTGACAGGCCCCTGAAAGGAAACACAGAAACATAGACAATGATGGCAGAAAAAGGCCTCATGATCCAACCAGTCTGCCCCGCATTACCTGTTTCATGTTGCAAGTACCCTAGATGCTGGAAGATGGCGACACAATGCTGAGCTGCTGTTGTGTGGAGGGCACAGATGCTAAACGTTGTGGTGCTTGACTGTAATTTTGAGCAGGTATGTCATCTGAGCTAGTGGGTGATGATTTTATTCACTGAATTTGAATGTATGGAAGCCTCTACCTTGAATTGAGTCTCTCTTTCTTTAACTAGGATTTGTAGTAGAGAAGAAGGAGCACTGCGGATCAGTGGAGTAAGCACATGGTATATGAGGGATAGCACAGGAGAAGCTGGAGAATGGACAGTAGAGAACAGAAGATGGAAGAGAATGGAGAATAGATGGGAAACAGAGGATCAAGATGAGGACTGAAGAATCAAGGTTTGGGAGCCTGTGAGCTCAGAGAGAGAAAGCAACATCAATGAGGTTTCGGAGGATAGGGGAGCAAAGGGAAAACTAGGCAGATGCCAACACTGAGGAGAGAGTTAAGATGGTAACAGCATTTTACCCCTCTGTACTGCATAGCTGAACTGAGCCAAAAGATTAAAGGGTTTGACGTGATAGACTGAAGTGTGGAGACATGCTCCCTTTTTAGATAGTACTATTTGTGCTTATCAGTGCATACTAAACAATTCAATCTGAGCATACTGAGCCAAATAGTCTAAATGGAGTCCTTGCTCTTAGCTTATGAGTAACAGGAAGTAACAGGAAATGTTGATAAATTAAGATTTAAAAGATAAAGATAAAGATTGACCAAAATAATAGCTTGAAAAAATGCTGCTCTGTAAAGCCCTTTAAAACTGTTCTTGCTGGTTTGATGTTACATGTTTTTAGTTTGTGTTCAGTTTGTTTTTAATTGTAAGTGGGAAAATAATACTTTTAAATGTTTATATTTTTAGGCTGGCCCGGTCGTGTTGAGGGTAGAGGCACTGGATGCAACATCTCACGTCATGCCAGCAACCCGGGTTCAGGAACGAGCCCAGGACATCAGGGGTCAGCAGAGGAGGGAAGATATCGAGCATCTTGAAGACTGCTCTCTCTTCTTGGGGAGGGTTCAGGGGAGTATCCACTCATGGAGCAACCTCTGGCTGTGGCCAGAGGCTATCAGCATAGTGACGTTGTGTATGCTGGGGGAGCAGCTGGGGCACTATGTTGCAAGCTGGCCGGGCTCTGAGGGGACCAGGACAAAGTCACAAACCAGAAAAATGCCTCCATGCTCATAGAGATGAAGGGGGTTCCAGTGACTCAGTCCACATCTTACTGATGGCCCTGCAATTGGAGGACTCCATGGCCAACCTGCCTTCCAGGTATGACCTCTCTAATTCCAAAAAGGCTGTCACTGGAGGACAGGTCCACCCTAGTGGGGTAATCTGGGGGGCTAGGTCTGCCTGGGTGGTTGGTGGAGTTTCTCTGGTCACAGTAGGGTTCAGTCAGGGAGTAGAGGCTGACGTCGAGAGTACACCCTGGAAGGATGCCCGGGTGTGGTGGAGAATGAAACAGTCGACCAAAAAAAAATGTTTATATTTTTAATTAGATTTTGAATTTTTGTACCACTGGCATTCTAAGTAAAACTTGTGCATCATGAAAGTTTTCATGTCAAAAAGCCATGCAAGTTAGAGCATTTATACAGTATCAACCAGATTAGCATGGACACGAGCTGTTAACTGAGTTACTCTTAGAAAATGGAACAACATTGGAGAGATTTTCAAACTTTGCAGGGTGTTTTCTCACAAACAAATAGTGTAGTTGCCATATTGGTCCTAGTAAGAAAAGTTCCAGAAGCAAATGGTCTGATGCATTTTATAGGACCAACACAGATGTTACAACAAAAGAACAAAGTGCTCTAGGTTTCTGAGCTTACTTATTTTTCTTCTCAGTTTGGTGGAGTATTGAATAAACCTTGATGTGGGGTATATGACATATTATTTCACTTAAACTTACACAGACCCTTACTTCAAAGGATGGACATAAAAACCTTTTAGTTCTTCAGCGAGCCTGTTATTTTTTGAGTTTTATACTGTACTTACAGAGTCCCCTTATCTGGTTATGTACATGTTGGCTTCTCACCTTAGCACTGTGTGAGTGTGCATGTGTGTGTGTATGTGTGTGTGTGTGTGTTAGTTAGAAATGCAGCAAAGTATTATTCCACCTGCAAAAGTGGACACGAATTCCCACACTCCGCATCGCAGATGGTTATGTGAAGTGCATTCAAAAGGTGGCATTTTCGATTTTTTGAATGTACTTCGAGTTCTATCACTTCGCCTTATACTGCGTTGTGGTAAAATAAGGTGGAGTGAGTGAAAAATGGGCCACAGATCACATGGCTCACACTGTCTCACAGTCTGTAGGTCACATGCTTCCCTTCAGGCTGCAGCAGGAAGTGAATCATGTAAGAAAGTGAAACTGTTTCACTTTCACCTTGCTATAGCAGGAGCAGGAGCTACCTTAGCTAATGAAAGCTGAGAGCTAAAAAAGCAGATGAAACAGTTGAATTTTTGTGTGAATTTGCTGTTTCTTGGGGGGTAGTGTGAAAGGCTATTGTAGCTTGGGTGTGGTTTTTGTTACTTGTGAATTTTTTCTGTGCGTGCGTGTGTGTGTGTGTGTGTGTGTGTGTGTGTGTGCATGCATCTTTGAGAGAGAAAGAGTGAGAGAGAGAGAGATAGAGAGAGAAAGAGAGACACTAAATAAAGATAATGGAGTGTGATCAAGGAAGAGCTGGGTTTAGGTGCAGTGCAGTGGGGGATAGCATCGGGGTCCGCACCAGTGGTGGTATGCTCTGATTAAACCGCAGCACCATATGTGGAGGACCCCAACCCGAAGCAGGTAGCTCAGTGATGGCAGCACCACCTCTGGACATGACACGTAGCAGCGCCCTTCCATGCCACCACCAACTGCTATGGCCTCTGCACCAGCGGTGCCACGGACACATGTTTTGACCCCCCTGGCCCCAGTTGAGTAGCAGCAGCAGCAGCCGGTGGCAGCAACACCTGGGTCCCCTCCGCCTGTGGCTGGTCCTCCCCACAGCTCTCTGGTCTGGGAGTTTTTTGCTACACAGCCTGGGGACAGCAGTGTAGTGAAATGTGTCATATGTGATGCCCTGGTGAGCAGTGGCCCTAGGGGCAGTCACCTTGGAACAGGGGGACAGCGCACCCACATGCTAAACCATCACACAGCAGTGTGGGATGCCAAGGTGGCAGAAGGTGTGCGTAATGCACCTGCTGGCCATTCTGGCCAAGATATTGTGGCATGTCATGCAACGGCACCTGCATGACGTGGTGTTAAGCGAGGGATTTCAAGTGGTGATGCGGCTGCTCCACCATCACCACAACCTGCAGCAGTGGTAGGCGATGGTGGCAACCCCAGCCCAACTCACTGCCACACAGGCCGAGTTGGGCCTGTTGTGGAGTGAGATGGATGTAGTTAACCACCATCTGGATAGTATGGAGCAGCACTTGGAGCGAATGGAGGGTCACCAGCTCCAGATAATGGCGATGCTCCAACTGCTGCTCTCCAACCAGAATGTTGATCCCTGGTTTTGTTTAAAATGTGTGTACTTCCTGACTCCATGCACCCATGACCCTCTCCATGAAATATTACTTCCTGATGTTGCCCCTAAATTCTGATCCATCACTCCTCTGTTTTCAAATTTTACATAGAAATATAGAAACATAGATGTTGATGGCAGATAAGGACCGCAAGGCCCATCCAGTCTGCCCGTTTCTTTTTCTGCCTTATAAATGTGCCATTGGCTTTTGCTCTGTCAATGGCCTAGTTATACACATCTGTATTGCTCCCTTATGCCTATCCCATGCCTGTTTGAAGCCCTGCACTGTATTCATATCCACCACTTCCTGAGGTAGGCCATTCCATGCATCTACCACCCTTTCTGTGAAAAAGAACTTCTTCACATTACCCCTTAATCGGCCTCTCTCTAATTTCATGCTGTGTCCTCTTGTCCTGCTATTTTTCTTATGTTGAAACATGTTAGGCACTTTCACCTTGTTAATGTCCTTAAGGTGTTTGAATGTCTTAATCATATCACCTCTTTCCCTCCTTTGCTCTAGGGTACACTTATTGAGCTCCATTAATCTGTCTTCATATGTTTTCTGATGCAGTCTCTGCACCATTTTGGTTGTCCTCCTCTGGACTGCTTCAAACTGGTTAATGTCCTTGTCAAGGTGTGGCCTCCAGTACTGCACACAGTACGCCAGATGGGGCCTAACCAGTGTCTTGTAAAGAGGGATTATTACCTCCTTCTTTGCCCCCTTCTTTGTGTACATCTTTCTTTCTGTATAATGCTACCTTCTTGTATGTTGATTATTCCCTTTTAGTACTTCATAGTTTCCATCATGCCCCCCTTTTCCTTTTTGTTTATACGTAATGTTCTTAAGTGTCACTTTATCTGTCTTCATGTGCATATCCTGCAACATTTTATTTACTCTCCTTTGTACAGCCTCCATTCTGTGTATATCCTTGCAGAGTTATGCTCTCATCCACTGAATGATGTACCTAAGATGTGGTCTTACCAAATATACTGTATGTACATAGGGGTAAGAACTTCCATTTTTGGACTTCATTTTAATGAGATGGCTCCTAATGCATATTAGTATATCCCAGCCCTCTTTGCTGCCTTCTCACATTTGTTGCATACCTTTAGGTCATCTGACACAGGTCCCTGTCCATTTTTGTTATTGTTAGTCTTCCCCCATTGTGCACTGTTATGTGTATAATGTTAAGTATGTGTTCCGTCTTTCTTTCGCATAACCTTGTTTACCTCCCAAAAATGGTAAGAACCACGCCTAAAAGCAGCTAAAATAAAATAAAGTACAAAAGTGGTGTCCTTGCCTTCATTATCGTCTTACTTAATAATGTCTGTTTACCGTGAAATATTTTTTGGGCCTCAGTAATGTTTCCTTTCTGTCATGGTTTGTTTGTTGAAAAGCAGGATTGAGCAGTGCAATAATCTGCTAAACGGCATGTGTGCTCTGCCAGGTTGCCACTGCCCACCGAGTCCCCTGAAAACATATTATATGACTTGGTCCACTGTTGATGGTGGTACAAATAAAATGTATATTAAAATGTATATTTCACCTTCCACACTGACATCAATGCCCTATCATCCTTCATAAATTCTTGGATAGACCTACTATACCATCATAGAGATTGCCTTCCCCAAGTTGCCCTCCGGCTGGCCATCACCTCTTCCATCCTGTCGCTAGTGGACTATGACTTGCCCATTTACACAGCGGCAGACAATACCACCTTGACTAAAATCCAACTCACAGTCAATAAGGTTTGCAGGCTCCTGACCAGAGCCGCTACCTGCACACACACTTGCCTGCTCTACTCCACCACCAACCTGCTCACCTTTGAGGAGCATCTGCATTACCAGACCTGCCTACTCACCAAAAATCTCTTCTAGGGCTCTCTCTCCCTGGGAGTCTCTGCTTCCCTATGGTGTGCATCCTCATCTGTTGCCACCTGTAGCTCTGTCAAGGCCACTTTTCTGGTGCACAGAACCAAGACCTCACTAGCCCAGAGGTCCTTCCATTACCTAGCCCCTGCTTGTTTCAACTCCCTCCCACCCTGCATCACAGACATTGCCAAAATTGGTCCCTTCAAAATCACCCTCCGGAACCATCTCTTTGATGCTCGTTGCTGTAGATGCACCTAATTAATCCCACTGTGGGATCCTCCTGGCAGGACTCCCTGGCTTGACAACATCCTACAGACAGCTTATCCTCCTCCCTCCTCCACCCTACCCATCCCTACCTCCATCCTCTTCAGGTATTATCTAGGTATGTCCAGGGCTGTACCCCAATGTAACCCTTGGGAACCTTGTCGATGACTGTGACTTATTATAAGTAACATTATTATGTAACCTATGTGTAGTCTATGTTTAATGTTCTGCACCTGTACTGTCTCACTGTTGTAACCACACTATGTAACTCTGTCTACCCTCCCCCCGCGACAAGGTGCCTTTGTAAATGAATCCATGAATCAAAGATTGAAAATCTGACCTTTCTAATAAATAAAAAATAAATAAATATTATATATTCTTTATACCATCAACAGGGGAACAGAACAAGTCAGCTATCATATATGTTTTCAGGGGGCTGGGCAGTGTGCACCTGACAGTGCACACATGCTGTTTAGCAGATTATTGTGCTGCTCACTCCTGCTTTTCCGCACACACACACACACATGCACACACACCAAGACAAAAGGAAAACATTACTAAGACCACTAAAATATTTTCTTTTTGGAAACAGAGATTATTAAGTTGGACTATAACAAGGAAGGGAAGGACACCATTTTTTAGCTTATTTTCTATAGAATGTTTCTGGCCAATGTTTGTACAAATCTTGGGATGCTATCTCATGTTTTGAAAATTTTCAACTCCAGATGAATGGAAATGAGAGCATAAAATGGAATGAAAAGTCTCCATTAATTCATGCCGCACTCATTCATGCATACACCCAGTCCCCATTATTGTGCACCCGCAAAATGCTGCTGTCTTATGTACAGAAAATTCAAGACTACACATATTGAGAAATTATGAGAGCATTATGTGCCAAAAAGTCTTTGGTCTTTCTTGATGCACTATATTATGCATGCACATAGTCCCCATAATTGTGCCCCCTGCCCAAAATGCTGCTGTCTTATGTCCAGAAAATTCAAGACTACACATATTGAGAAATGATGAGAGAGTTATGTGCTGAAAAGTCTGCAGTCTTTCTTGACACACTAAATTATGCATGCACACAGTCCCCATAATTGTGGACCAAAGAAATGGTGCTGTATAAATGAGACCATTAAAATGTGATGAAAAGTCTCCATGAATTCATGGTGCACTCATTCATGCGTGCATGTACTCAAACAAGAACTATGTCACCTGCTGCTGCTCTTGGAATTTCATGTAATGCTTCTTGAATTGACTGGGCTGATGCACAGTGTCTTGCCAAATGATGTGATAGCAAAAGATGACCATTGAGTTAGCCATGATGATGTGATGATGCTGTTGGTTACTCAAAGTCTGCCATGCTGACCCAAACAGGAAGGATGCCCAATGTGTGTGTACACTCATACTACCCTTGGTAAGTTAATGTACTTGGCACCATCAGGGTTTTTCAAAGAACCTGACCTTAAATGTTTATATACACACATAGATAGATAGATAGATAGATAGATAGATAGATAGATAGATAGATATTGCATATACACTATATATATATGTGCGTGTGTGTATATATATATATATATATATATATATATATATATATATATATATACATGTAATCACTGCTCTTTTTGTATCACAGGTCATCATATAGTCAAACTTGGGGTGTGCATCTTTTAGCTTGATGAGGAATGTTGGCTTTGGAATACTGTCTTGCAAGGCAAGGTAAGTATTTTTTGTGGGGGTGGGTGTGGGTTATCATTTGAAAGCAAGTTTCATTAATGGTTTCTTTTTTTGTGAATTCTTCACAGATTCTCTGTGTATCCTTCTGTCCAGTCCTGATGGTCAGGATGCATACCAGATGTGGGTGTGATGTTGAACTTCTTATTTGGAGAAAGCACCAATGACAGCATACAGCATCGAAAAATATTTCCTGCAAAAACACATGAACAAGAAATTATTAGTACCTCATTGCAGTAATACATTCTGTTCAAAGTGTGGCTGTTACTGTCTGTTATATATTCAGCTTAACAGATACCAAGCTCTTAGTAAGCCACACCAAGACCAAATCACAAATTTAGTACAGTATGTGTAACCCATGTACTGTCCCAATGTCTTAACTTAAGTTACATTTTAAAAGACGTCTTGTCAGGACCTTGATAAAAATCTGTTCCACACCGCCATGGCCTGCTGCAGCAATACAGTGTTTGATGTGCATGAAACATATACTATGTGATGTACATGTCACCTGCTTTCTATGATTTACACTGTCTTGAAAAAATGAACTACAAAAAAATACGTGATGAAATAAAATTGATATACTAACCTGAAACAGATATCCTATAGGTGATTGTAGACAGTACTGGAGTACTACAGCCCTTTGGTCCAGGAGAGTGCTTGAAACTGTTAACCTGTAAAAACAGAAAATAAGTTGACCATATGTGTTTCTCAAGTGCATCTCAGAAATGCAACAGGAAGTATAACACACCTCAAGGAACTTCCATAGCATGAAAAATTAGTACACATACTCACTGTAAAGTATTTAAAGTAGGAAGCCTAGCGGCTGTGGCTGCTGGATGTGGTTTCAGTCTGCCAGGGCATGGGCAGGGCACAGGATGGAAAACAATCACATTCCCTCTCACTGAGAAAGTATCTAGCATATTTTACTGACTGTGTTTTACTGGTGGTGATCATGGTACAATATGACATTCCCTCTCACTATCTAGTGGTTTGGGCTGACTACAGTTTATTAGTGGTGGTCATGGGTACATGATGACATTTCCTCTCACTATCTGGTGGCTTGTGCTGACTGCGGTTTACTGGTAGTGGTCATGGGTACATAATGACATTCCCTCTCAGTATCTGGTGGCTTTGGCTAAATGAAGGTTACTGGTGGTGGTCATGGGAACAGCTGCAACACATTCCCTCTCACTGTCAGACACGCGTGGGTGGGTAGCTGGATATGGTGTGTATTGTATTACAGTATTTCACTCTCAGTCAGGAGGCAGGTTTTAAGTGGCTAGCACCTAGTACTACAAATGGACCATTGTGTTTAAGAGGCTGACTGTGTCTGCTAATGACAGCAGCACACATTCTGTTAAGTCTAAACAGAAATAATACCAAGGTGGGGAAGGTAAAATAGAAGGATTGTGAATTTACTTGTGCCAAATTGCCAATATGAAATTATGGAATGAGACTCATTCAGGATGGGACACTGATTTTACATTATGAAAAACAGAACATGTACCACTGAAAAAATGTAACAGTCTTTCAACCAGTTAACCTAAAACCCATCAAGATCAACTTCATCATCATCATCATACAGGAACCTGCCCTCGCAGTCATCAGTGTCTGAATTGTGCCACTAGGGAATTCTTTCTCCATGATGTCATCATCTACCTCAATGGTGGGCAGTTTCACGCTGCCTCAAGAATGGTCTACTTCTCCCACATCATCACAGCCATGACCGTGATGGGGTACAAATATAGAGCCTGTGGTTTGAGCTGGTATGTGCCCATGATTCATTTTTATGAATGTCAGCATGCTGACATTTGAAGGAGAGAGGTTTATATGATGGTCCTGAACTACAGCCCCCACAGAACTGAATACCCTCTTGACACTTACACTGGAGGGTGGACAGGTCAGGTACTTCAGTGCCACTGAGGTCAGCTCTGGCCATTCTCTGACCTTTCCACTCCAGTATAAAAGAGGATCATCAATTACTGACAGATGCCTGTTTTCAGACAAATATGAGCAACCATTCGCTGTGCTGCACAAAGTCCAGTGGACTCATCATCCTGTTCTCTGGATTCATTGATGTCACAAATCCCAACTTGGCAGAAAGCACCCCAAAGTGGGTTAATGGCAACTGGTTTTGATGACAGACCACCTGAAACCACAGCAGTCTTACAGGATGTGCTTGGCACTACTCCAAACTGACCTTCAGCCTTGTTATGCTGCTGAGGTTTGCTGACCTTGGCACGTGACTTCTGTGCCCCATGAACCAAGTGGACCAGTTGCCTACTGACATTTTTAACCTGTTCAGGCCATCCCTCCAGTAGTGATGTAATTTCATGTTTGTATCGTGGATCCAGCATTGTTACTTCAAAGGATTTGAAAGTCACTTTGCTGAATGCTGAAGATGTACTGATTGTGGTTGAATACTGTCAGCATGTGTTTCAGTAACACACTGCTGGCACAGTCTCTGAAACCATCAAGGCTGTGCTGTAGATTCAGTAATGTCTGCCTCAGCACCCACAGCAGTGGAATTGATTGGCTGATGGAGGCAGACTTGCCACTCACTGCCTGTGTGGTGAGTTCAAAAGGCCTCAAAATTGTTGTAACAGAGTCCATGAGGCACCACTGCTTGGTCATGGGAGACATGGAGGCCTGGGAAGTGTCTCGGCTAGTGTGCATGATGAGATATTCGAATATTGCTTTGTATTGTTCATACAACCTCTCTGCCATGCATAAAGTTGAGTTCCACTGGGTGACAGCTTCCAGCTTGAGGCCGTGCTGAGGGAGGCTGTTTTGGATCTACAGCTGCTGAAGTTGGTCACGGACATTTGCAGAGCTTGAAAAATGTGAACAGAAACAGCGTGCAACTGTCAACATTTCCTTTATATCAGGGTGATGCAGAAACTCCTGAAACACCAGATTTAAACAGTGGGCCATGCATGGAACCTGAACAAAGCCACCATTCATGATGCATTTAACCACATTTGAGCATTGTCACTTGCTATAAATCCAGTTCTCAGGGACAGGGAGTTCAGTCACTCATCAGTTTTAGTCAGTGGCAAGTCGAGCATGTTTTCACCAGTGTGGGAACAGGCCACACTGCACATTGCCAAGTACTGCATGCTATCGAATTCCCGGAAGGTTGCTACCACAACAGTTTGCTTACTACACTGATTATTCCCACTACCACCAGCACAAACAACCCCAGGCACCTGTACCCAATGTGCATTAATACACAAATATAAACTCCCTGCCATTTTGCCACTTTTCCACATATCCATACTTAAATGGATGAATGGCAAGGAGGAATGTTGAAGGGCATGTCTTACAGAGTCGGCCACAGTCCGGTATAACTGGAGGACAACACGGGAGGAAAAGTATGTCCTAGATGGGACTTTCTGTTTCAGACTGGCGCATGCCAAAAACTGGTGGAATCCTGAATTCTCCACAAAGTAGAAGGGCAAAAGATCAATTGCCAGCATTTCAGCTACAGCAGCATTAAGTTCACGAGACACTGCATGATTGGGTGAGTACTTCAGGTTACAGGCAAAACCACTCTGCAACGTGGGCTGACTTGTTGTTACACGTTTTGTACAGGGTGTGCCAAATGGCTTTGCTCTGAGAATGGCCAGGGGCGGGGTGCTTTGGACATGTGATGAAGAGTGGTGAACAGGTGACAAATCCACAAATGAAGTTATTTTCCCTATTTTATGCACAGTGGTTGATGTACCACTTGCACTAGACATACTGCATAGACCACCACCACTGCTGCAACTCTGACCACCACTTGACAAGACTTCTAAGTCATAATCCTCCTCCTTCTCATCATGCCCGTAGTAATCCTCCAGTATTATGTCAATGCTACTAAAGATATTGCTACTTGGACTTGCACTCATGGAAGGGGATAACATGCTTGATAAGGTTGATGACAAGGGTGAATGCCCCACTATGGCATTAGCTGTCCTCCATTGTGGAGTCCACAGTGCCATGTGCCTGTTCTTAGGCTGTGTATGTTGGCCCCCCATGCCCAGATGACTCCCCTTTTTACCTTGACTCAAATGCACATAGCAAACCTGGGAGATTGTAACTGAATCATCATTTGCATCTTGGAGAAAAAAATCCTAAACAAGGGATTTTGATCCCCTACTTTTAACATGTCCCTGATGCTGCATATTGGACTCCTTTTTTTAAATGCTGAAATGGGGGGTGTACTACATGATTTCTCTTGCTGGACACACTTGCACTCCATCTGACCACCACGACTACCTATGACTATTACTGGGTCATCACCATCATCAACAGGAACCGCCACATCAGAACTTTTCTGTGGAGGGGGAGATTTAACACCAACAGACTCAGACACAGCCACCTTGACTTTCTTTTTCTCCGGTTCCCAACAGGGATCACTGACATCATCATCATATTCGTCATTCACATCCACAGTTTCAGCTTGGATGCTATCCTGTGGAGAACATGTTCCAAACACAGCATCATTATCATGACCCGATATTTTTGAGCCACACTTTGAATCATTGGATGGCAAAGGCTTGACCGCAACAGAGCTGGAAATGTGACATTGTGAGTCATTGTTGTCAGGATAAGAATCATGTTCAACTACCATGGGGATGTTGGGGAGTATGACATCATATACACTGTCAGTCACAGCTTTAGACTCAACTATATTTTCTAAAATGGTTAACTGGTCAGAAGTAGAACTTGGGATAGCAATACTAATGCCAGCAGCAACTGCACTAACACCACTGGTGGGGACAACGTCATCTCCTTCAACTATCATTGAAGCAGCAGATTGCACTGTAAAAAAACATTGATGGAGAAATCCCTTTACTGATAGCAGCTATGCACCTCTACATACTACCACGTCCTTGGCCAATCTTACACCTGGCCACAGTGCCGTGGCCTAAAACAGCTTTGCTTGCACATCTCTTTGGAGGCATTTTTGGGGATCACCAAGAAAATTCTAAACAAATTTAGATTCATGAACTTTCAGTTTGGGGTGGATGGGAAGCCAAAAAACAACAACTGTGGATTGCAGATGGAGACTGGGCACTAAACAGATGCAAATGCACAGACAGATTAAGATTGTGCTGTGCACTCAAGAGATGCAGACACAAAGGCACTTCACCTTAACCAGTGCTCACAAATCCAAAACAGGAAAAAAGTACCTTTTGCCGGTTGGGGGGGAGCAGTGCACTGCAGTAACAGTCTACTGCCAAGATACCACAAAGCAGTATAAAATAACCCAGATAGATAACAGGTTCCCAGTGCTGCAATTACTGTGTGGCACAATAAAATGTGTCTGACTTGATGGCACTAGTCACAGACACACTCACACACACACTGCAGCTAATGCACAGCAATTTGAAAAATTCAGTAATATAACCAAATCTTTTAAACAAACTGAAATTCTGCACTGCACTGCAACAATCAGCAAATTAATTTCAGCAATTACTGAAAATATTACTGTGTACATGAACAAAGTTATAAAACAAGAAGGATTGTCTCTAAAAAGACAAGCTCCTTTGTTATAGGTCTGGAAGCCTAGAAGGAGGGACAGAGAATGGGGGTAGGGGAACTGGGAACAAAGGGGTGGGGGTTTGGAAAACTGGTCATAGGGAGGGCCAGGGAAAGAAGGGGGTTCAGCTCCAGAGAGGATGACCTCACAATATGGGGGGGATTAAAAAGTGAGCCCGGGATAGGTTGAAGGCGGGGGAGAGAGAGAGAGAGAGAGAAAGAGAGCAAAGGGGTGGGTGCAAAAGAAGGGATATAGTGGGCTGCACAAGGAAGCGCTCTCTCACTTTTGCTAGGCAAATTTTGATTTGTTTAGCACATCAGTCAGATGAGTTCTTGAGGTTATAGAATGGCTTGGGCAAGGTTAATTTATCTAATAGGGAGTTTTTTGTTAAAAAAGAATTGTGTGCTTATTAGGAAAATGTCATCCTTAGTTAGATTGGTTTTGATAAGTTCCTAGTAGTATGACTAGGAGGGAGAATTATATGCCAGACAGGCTGCATTCAAGACAAATGGTTTGGATAGAATTTATCATGGCATATAAGAGGAGTTTTTGTTAAGGAATTTGTTTTAACAAGAGTGCATGTTTCGGCTTAACAGCATACCATTGAGTACTTATTTAGACAAAGAAGGGGCAAAGGGTTGCAGCAAGGCAGGAGCTGAAGCACGAGGGGCAACGGTCACCAGTGGGCTGCTTGTGTGATGAAAGGTGCAGGACAAGTTTTAATTTCAGTTTGCTGGGAACCTGGAAAGTCAAAGAGAGGAGTTAGTGCAGTAGTGTTGCAGTCCTCAGAGTCTAACTCGAACAAACTGGGAATCCCATGACGGTGCGGGATGGATGATTTATTTAATTTAGAGGAGGAAGCATCGAGTACAGGCAGGGGAGAAAAGGGAATCGGGGCACAGATCTGGGAAAAGGGAGTGGGCTCAGAACACAGAGAGAGCGGCAAAACAATGTATCTTGCAGTTTTGGTTGGGCCCAGGAGTTGTTTGTCCAGGTTTTTTGTGCAAGGGGGCTGGGGGGTAGCCATTATTACAGGGCCAGCTGCCCGAATGGGAGTGCATTTAGGAACCTCACCAATTGGAAGAATCAGGCAACAGCATGGTGGTCACCGTGTTAGGACAGAGGCGACTGCATGGCAGCCGTCAGCCTGTTGTGGACAGCAGAAGCTCAGTTCGGAAGGGCAGGAGAAGGCAGTAAAAGCTGCTAGTGCCATGAATAAGGACAGGTGATGGCTTTTAAGAGCCATTGTCTTTGGAGCAATAGAAACTTGGTTATTGCAGCAGTAAAGGAAGGCAGTAAAAGCCACCGATGGCCCTATTATGGGACAATTGGCCGCATGCTGATGTTTTTTTAAGGGCCAGGTGGTGACACGCCATTTGTAGAGAATTGGGTGGCCAAGTATGGGCCCCCGGGTTGGCATGGAGCATAAGACTTTTGTTTTGTTGGCAGGGGAAGGCAGGATTGGCTGTAAGTGGCATGAACAAGAGCAGGACCAATCAGGGGGGGTTGCACAGGGACAGGGATCAAGTGCATGGGAGTCGGGGAACAGTAATTAGTGGTCCAGACAACATAAGAGGTCCTGGAAGTAGTTGCCGCATGGGGGGGTGGAAGCCACAATTGACCATGTGAGGTGATTGGAGTGACAAAGGAAGCATCGCAGGGTAGGAGGCCCCAAAAGGGGGCTGATGCAGCGGCCACGCTGAAGGGGGTTGTTTTCATGTTGTCTCCGCAAGCCACCAGCCGGTGTTTTGGTTCATAAGGGAGCAACAGTATGAAAAGAGGAGGCAGCAAAACACGAAATAAAGGGGAGTTTTTTGGAAAAGTTTTATAAGGGCAGAGTGAGTAACCTCGTGGTGGCCGCCATTTTAATTCGGGCATGGCGGCTGCCATTTTGGGGGCAAAAAAGGGGTTTATTCACCTATTGCTCACCCTGTGAAATTGTTTGGTGACTAGGACAGCATCTATTTAATGAATTACAATAACAGTCTCCCTCGATGACTAGCCACCCTGGATCAGAAGCTGTAGAACAAAATCAACAGGTAATAGAAGCCACTGCTTCTACAACAGGGTAGCACATTATCAGATTATAAATGAACACACATGGAAGAATTAAAAAATTGGAGGTGAGTGGCAACTTTGAATTGGATATTGACCAACTAACTGCATTTTATGACTGTATCCAGAAGCGAAATATGCAATTTCTAACCATTGCGCCATTTTAAAATCAATAAATGAAGAAATACCAGCAAAATGTAAAGTGAATATAAAATTATTTGTGAAATTAGATCATTTATAAATGTAACATATTTTAATTTTAACAACAGCAGATATTCCAGCCAGAGGTTTGCCATTGATCAGTGCCCCTTATCATGACAACCCTGGGATCTGTGCTAAAGCATTTAGGTACGAGTCCCATCAGGGCTGTTAAGATAGTTGCATTCTTGGGTATCTAACGGGGCGGCTCCCAAGTATGCTTTGAACATTTGCAATTTTAGCAAAAAAAAAAAAAATTGCTGGGTTTAACCTTAACTTCCTATCTTGCAACAGGGGTATCTTTGGAAAGGGCACATTTTGGTGACAGTATTGCCAGTTCAGCTAGGGGCAAGGTGGTTCTATTTTGCTGCAATGGTAAAGATTGGTTCATTTCAAATTTTTCTACTGTGGGTTGCAAGGGGAGACCATAAAACAATTTAGGAATTTTTGGGTGTTGTCTGATGTTCCTGTGGGTGGTGATGAGAACCAATGTATTAGGCTGGTTATGGGGCACCACAGCAAAACAAAAAATAATGGCATCAAACAAAAATGCTAGTTAAGGGCTCTACAAGGACAGCAGGTACCAAGCATGGTATGAACACACAGGGGTAACCAGAACATGGGGAAGGGGCTGAAAATAGGCAGGGGTCTGGTGAGGGGGTGGACATTGAACGGGTCAGTTCCCAAGTGTGTCTTTCAGATGTTCAGGTTTAACAAATAAAGTTGGGTTTTTAACCTTATCTATTTCTTTGAGCGCTGGGACTTCTTTAACAGGGGGCACATGTTTAAAAAAAAACAGGACCAGTCCTGCTTGCCAATGCTAACCCCAGCACTGGTACCAATACCATTGTCATGGCCAGGCCCTCTGCCAGGTATGCCAACAGGACCAATGCTGAGAAGTGTATGAAGTTTGCCAGCATCTGCTGTGGTAATTTTGCAATTAGTTATGGATCATGTTCCTTGCACCATTGCAATGTATGAGATTTTATACCCAGCCTAAAAGGCTGGCACACAGGTGGATCATTTATTGAGAATTATTGGTCTGGAGTTGTGACTATTCAAGGTTTCTGTTGGGAATGTAAGACAGATCAGGCACTTTATAGCTAGAAGGAGCAAATAGTCTTTGTAGGTGAATTGGTTAACATGAGACCAATTTGGAAGAGGAACAGTTTAGGAGTATCCAGAGCCAGCTGGGGTCAGCAGTAGAGGTCAACGAAGGGGGTCATGAGTCCAGCTGCATTATGGGCCAGAGGGTTTAAGGTCTCCGGCATAGGTTAGTTGCCATTGCCTATTTAACTTAGGGACGTGATGGTTTTATTAATTTATTCATCTTCTGGGTAACCAGGTAAGTGTACTTATCCAGTGGACCATTTTCAGGCATGACCTGTCCACAATGCCCTACCAAAATATGAAGGTTTCTCTGGTCCGGTTCACAGTCCCACTGTACTGTGATAGTTGTCCTGGTTCTCTTAAGGGTGCTGGTCACAGTGGTGCTTGGGGAGAGGTCCTTTAGCAACCAGTCAGCCAGACACAGGATGATGCATATCACCTCCATTCACAGGTTAGTTGCTAATACTGCCAGATGCTTGTGAAGGCCCTTGGGGCTAATGAGGGCTGGAGGGGTAACAGGGATATGGGATGTATATTGGCAAGATGCAGTACCTTGGATCTTTGGTAGCTGGGGAGGAAATTGAGAACAATCACCTTGGAGAGCAAGTGGGCTAGAGAATCTTTATTTGCAATGGCTTCTTGCAGGGAGCACAGCAACGCCAACCTGAGCATTATGTGGATGCAGGGTGGGGTAATGAAATTGAAATCTGGATGGGGCATATGGATGTCACCGATTGTTAACACTGATCATTACCACCAGACAGAAGTGGAGTAGAGCTTTACTTCCACGTCAGGATAACATGCAGGTGTTGGAGTACCAGCTGACAAGAGATGGTTCAGCAGCATTCTTAGGGAGGATGGAGGTGAGCTGGTTTGAAGCAACAAGAGACCAAACAGACTGTTTGTTCAAGCTACTGATCTGAAGTAAGTTGCATATGATTGGGGGAAGATTGCCATTACCCACTTGCCTGTGGCCTTTGAGGCCCAGAGCATACAGCAGAACTGCAGTCTTGCTCCCACTGCATCTACAGAGTCCAGGGATTTTTGTTTTCCTAATTTCAGGAGTGGAAGCTGCTACGGCCAATTTTTGGGCCAGAATCATAGAGTGTAATGGCAAAGAGGATGATGATGGGATGGCAGCTGAGGACAGAGGAGAGCAGGGGGCAGAAAGCCTATATGGGAATAGTTGTTGGGTAAATTGGCAGAGTTGCTGCCAAAGGTTTGCTACTTGACATGCAAGGTGCGTAGTTTCAAGGTAGGGTACACGGGCAGCTATGGGAGTGCAATTTGAGGGGGAGGAGCCATCGGGCCCAAAAGCAGGATGCCCCAGTATCAGGGTTTCAGTGAGGGGCTGTCTGCTGGAGCAGAGAAAGGATCATGAAATTCTGGTATATCAAAAAATGGATCAGTGGAGAAAAAGGGGATCCATGTTCCACTACAGAAGCACAGGAGAGTGGCTCATGGCCCAGTTCATGGAAGGTACAACAGGGAATCATAGTTGGGGTGCAAAAGAAGGGGGCATGGCCCCATGAGGGAAAACCCAGGAAATTATCACATGCAATAAGATGGAAACAGCCTCTGAGGCCACAGCCCAATGGATGTTGAAGGATGGCTTGACAAATTTGAGAGGAGGAACACCCAGCTGCGCAAAAAAAAAAAGCATCAGAAGTGGAAATCACTAAGGAAGTGTTTCATCTATCCACAGAAAACTGGAGCAGGTGTGGGAGTGCCAGTATGCATATAAAAATAAATGGTTCACATGATTTGTTTATGTATTGTAGAGACCAGCTGTAAGACAGAAGTACTGCAGCAGGAGACATTTCGGAATATGGTGTGCCAAGAGACAGGCTGAACTGAAGTGGGGGGTGAGCAAGTGATTTTGGGCAACAAAAGGTATGAATCCGGTTGAAGGGCACAGAAGGGTTGCATTAAGGGCCCTGTTATTGCCATTGATGGATGGAAGCCGCCAGATCAATCCAGAACCTAATTGTATTATGGTACACCTGGGTGACAAGTGATTTAGGTGCACGTCTGTGGTTACTCATATTTAATCAGATGTGGGATGACCAGAGAGTCCACAAGGGGACGGACCTAGAGTCAGGTTGGGTAGTCAAAGATGGCAGTAAGAAGGGGATGGGGGACATGCTCAAAGAACACAAGGCCATAGAGAGGGGCCAGAAAGAGAAAGAACTGAAGAGGGGGAAAAAAGGATTGCTACGGTTTGGGTAGTGAAAGTGATGGTGGCAGGTTGACACAAGGAAAATAATAGATGGGTTGTATAGAACAGAGGGACCCAGCTGGTAGAGAGGAGTAAAAAAATTATCATCACAATAATCAAGAGGGACGTGGATGCAGGGTTGAGGATTTCAAAGGAAGGAAGGAGTTTGGGGTGGAAGAATAAGAAAGGAAATATTTCTGGAGGGAAGGGGGGAAATTCTAGAGTTACACCAAGATGGGGTGTAGGAAAAAATGGTATGGACACCCAGGAATAAAAAATGGGGACAGGAATTGGACCTGACCCAGACAAGAAGAAAGGGTGTGGACACCCAGGAATGGAAATGGGGGGCAGGAATTGGACTTGGCCCAGATATTAAGAGATAACCCCTCAGGTTTACATCGGGAGGGTGAAAGAGAAAATGGACAAGAAAGAAAGACCCCTTCAGATTTATATCCGGAGGGTGGAGAGGGAAGAAAAATGTGACATAAAATGTGATATGAAATGCGATGAAAATATTATATAAATTGTGATAGTTCGAATAAAAAGAATATGAAAATAAATGTTTTAAATTTGGCATGTAAAGGGACTCGGTATTGTTGATGAAAATTTGAATGACAAAGTTTTAATAAATGCTATGCCGACTGAGCAGCCAAATGCAATACTGAGTGTGGTGTCCTTCTTTGGGTGAAACACTCTAGAACAAGAAGGATTGTCTCTCTAAAGACAAGACCCTTTTTTAGAGGCGTGGAAGCCTAGAAGGAGGGACAGAGAATGGGGGAAGGTAGGTGGAACTGGGAACCAAGGGGCAGGGGTTTGGAAAAGTGGTCAGAGGGGGAGGGCCAAGGAAAGAAGATGGGGGGCTTGGCTCCAGAGAGGATGACTTCACAATATGGGGTGGGGCATTAAGAAAAGAGAGCCGGGGATAGGTTGAAGGAAGAGAGAGAGAGAGAGAGAGAGAAAGAGAGAGCAAAGGGATGGGTGCAAAAGGAGGGATATAATGGGCTGCATAAGGAAGCTCTCTCTCACTTTTGATGGGCAAATTTTGATTTCCCACCTGCCATCCAAGGAATTATGGGATACAGTGAGGAAAGAATGAGAAAGAAAATATTTTCTGAAGGGGAGGGGGGGAATTCTGGAGTTACACAACGGTGGGGTGTAAGAGAAAAAAGGGTATGGACACCGAGCAATAAAATTGGGGGACTGGAATTGGACCTGGCCCAGACAAGAAGAAAGGGTGTGAACACCCAGGAATGGAAATGGGGGGCAGGAATTGGACCTGTCCCAGACATTAAGAGATTAGGTTTACATTGGGGGGGATGAAAGAGATAATGGACAGGAAAGAAAGACCCCTTCGGGTTTACATCCAAAGGGTGGAGAGGGAAGAAAAATGTGTTATAAAATGTGATATGAAATGCAATAAAAATATTATATAAACTGTGATAGTTCGAATAAAGAGAATATGAAAATAAATGTTTTAAATGTGGCATGTAAAGGAACTCGGTATTGTTGATGAAAATTTGAAAGACAAAGTTTTAATAAATGCTATGCCGACTGAACAACCAAAAGCAATACTGAATGTGGTGTCCTTCTTTGGGTGAAAGGCTCTAGAACAAAAATATAACCAAAACAGAAAGATTGCTTTTCTCCCAGTTAATCTACCTCCACCACAGATACACCCCTCCCCCAAGCACACTTCATTACACAGACTGAATGTTTTAAATTTTATTCAAAATCCATACAAAAACAATAAACACATTAAATGATATCAGCACAGAAGGATTTCCTACCATCGATGTAATAACGTTTGAGCAATAAAATGGCTCAAAAAGGTTTTTTGAATGGTTTTTAGAGGGTTTGAATCACAGAGCTCTGAGAGCAAACATTCTCCAGCTACCACTACACACATACTACAGAGAACTGAGGCTGTGCAGAACAATCTAGATCCCATGTGATCTGCAATCCCTTGAATCACTGCAAAAATTTGCCTTAGAGATCACAAACAAGGCAAAGTAATGCGAAGTACATTGAAATCAATGTACTTCACATTAAAATTGGTATACAAGTGGTTGGAGAAAGGTGGAGTAACGTGAAGTCAGTGCTTCCAATGGATTTCGCTATAATAATTGGAAGGCGGAGTACTTCACTTCACGTTGCAGATTACTCCGCGGAGTCAGCTTTAATACGCTAATTGTTCTGCATAGCAGATTTTGGCCATGTCACCAGCCTCTAGAGTGTAAGTGTGTGTGTAAGTAGGGGAATGTGGCATGAGGCAATTTTTTTATGTGGGTGTTGTGGTGTTTTTGTGGGTGTAGTAGGTGTGGTTATTGTGGTAATATTGAGGTAGTCTTTTATTCAGGCACATGACATAATGGTGTTACAGTGGCTAGGACTCTTAGTTCTCATATATAGTAAATATTTACTTCCTTCTACTAGTGTCTGTGGTAGGATTACATACTGTCACATTTTTAAGTTTTATACATATGAAGGTGCATATCTGATTTACTTGGGGATTGATGAAAGGTTTAATTCTTTTGGGTAATATTGCAAAGATTGGTGTGACTGATCATGTATTAGGACTCCTGTACATATATCTCATTCTAACTAGTTATCTTTCCCGAGAAAGTGGGAGCTGGGGGATTTAATTCCTATGAGTTTTTATTCAGATTCCTTAGACTGACTCTGTACATGTTTGTTATACACTGACACTGTATTGAAATCTGTATATATCAGGCTCTCGGTCTCAATGTCTTAGGAGTCCTTGACAAGTATTTTTTTTTCATTTGGCACTTATACTTACAATTGATTTTATCATGCATTAAATCCTTTTACAACACTGAAAACCTTAAAGTTTATGGAATATATTAACTGGTTGAGAGGATATCGAATTAAAGTTCAGCTACCAGGAAATATGGCAAAACCCACATAATAGTGCCAATATTGGCCCAACACTAAAGAAGATTCATGACCACACATAATAGCACCTTAAGTTTAAATATCACCTCACCCGCAAAGGCCACTAATGAGTTCAACATGGCAGCTGCTTGTAACTAATATAAGAGGATGACAGAGGCTTCACAGTACTCCAAAATAGCTCCTATCTTTCTAGTACTGATGCCTGTTAACCAGAGGACAGCAAAATCCACTCAAAATAGTGCCTATCCTGCTGCAATCCCACTAATAACTATTTCCTGCTTGCCTAGCATGCCTAGCTCACATAGGTCACATGGTCACCAATGACCAGAAAATACTCAACCATCATAATAACTACTTTTGACATTTAGTGTGGTTCTTCACTAATTCCTTTATTCAATCCTTTATTCAATGTTCCAATAAAAGTGAGCCTGTTGCTTCAGACATTTTTCACATAACTTCAGTTCCTGCAGTGTTGATGAGGAGGATGACTTCAGTTCACACCTGGAACTGAAAATTGTAGGCGAGTCCTCTCAGGTAATCGTACCTACTCCTCTGTGAGTATTTACTTACAATCAAGACCACCCCCTCATTCATGTCCTTGTATTTTCTTTTCCTCCCTCCAGTTCCAGCTCCAGACACCATCTGCAAGATTTTCATTTTAGTTAGCCTCTGTTCCTTCTGTAGGTACTGTATCAATTTCCACACACTGGAGTGACAGGCTCCTATGCGACTGTTAAATCTGCGATGCCACCCCTCAACTGCATTGTTTGTGTGCATTAGATCCCAGAGGAAGAATTGCAGAAATAGGAAGTCTACTTCTGTGAGTAAGCTGTGTACCATTATTTATTCAATAAAGACCGGTGAGATTTGGACGCAACGGCGAATAATGAGACGCTAATGTCTTTTATTGTGCTGATGATGATCTCCATTTTCAACATGCTGTTATTTCAATCGTGATTCCACGGTCTTGATTTTAACATGGAACCAAAGAGACTATAATTGGGAAACTGTCTCAAGCTACATTCTATATTACATTATGTGGGAAACATTTGTTCAATTTGAATAAACTTCACTTTAAACCCTCTGTATGCCATATATATATATATACAATTTCTGATTATTTTAATCTTGGGGCTTGCTTTTAAATTGCAATTAGGCCCATTTTAGCATGTATTTATTATCCACAGATTTGCCTTTCATTGACTGTGTTCTTTAAAACACAAGGACACTTGCAATTAAAGTTGTAAGCTCCTCATCGTACATGTAATTAGGGAGAATAGTAGCCTAAGGTTTTGTTATCAGTACACTGTTTTCTTGAAACATACTGAGACATTTTAAAATGTATGTGATGAGAACTCTCTGCTTGTTGCTATTTTCTGATAATCTTTGACTTTCAGGGGCTTCTCAGCTAAAAGCATAGTGGTGTTAATTAGCTTCTCTGACATAATCTTCTGTTATGTTTCGAATGAATATGTTAAACCAGTGAGAATTATTTATGTTTTTTTATGCATTATCTGGGTGTTAATTGTATAGGATTTTCTAAATAATGGTCATAAAGCTTCTGAAGAAGGACTTAGTTCGTCGGAAAGCTAGAGCATTTTGTTCCTTTGTTGAAACATCTATGTTGATCCAATAAAAAATATCAAACCATTTGCTTCTGGATCTGTTCATTGCATTGTGTGCATATATAGCACTCTGTAAATTATGACTGTGTTCTTTGCACTTTAATCTCAGGGTTGGAAATGTATGCCTACATTTAGGAGTTTTAATACTCAACATTTCATGTATATTTTCATGTGATCAAACTGTTATATATTATGAATTGTTGCTCCTTTATATTAACTGTCATGTTGTGAGTACCCTTGTGATCACTCACCCTCCATTCCTTGTGCCATCCTCCCCTCCACCCCTACAAGCCCCACATGTCTATCCCACCCATGCTTAAATGCTAGTACAGAACCGCTTGGGAACATACAACTTCCCTTGGCAACTTGTTATACTTCTGCAACACCTACTCTGTAATGAAATACTTTTTAACAATTATTCTGAGTCTCAATTCTGATATGACAGCACAAGAGATTGGGATCAAGTTTGCCGCATGCGATGCTGCTTGAGTAGCAATAACAGCAGTAGCAGAAACAGTGAGATTCCTTTCTTTTTTTTGGAACAGGTATGCCACCATTGCCACATTTATTTTAATCTCACTGTTCTTTCCAGACTATCATGTGAAGTACTTGGTCCTGGGTGCCTGTTTTTGTCTCTGTTGTTTGCTTCCACGCCAGCCTACCTGTGTGGAATACAAGCGGTGGAGGAGCTGCCAGTGGCAGTTGGGACCAAACCGCCCTGTGGAGGGTTATTGAGACGTATGGACACCCATCTTGCTGGTTGTTGCATTACCTCATCAACTGAGATTGAGATTGTAAACCTTGGCTGGTTCTTCAGGGGAATTGGAGGAGGAATCCATGAAGATTAGGACTGATCCTGCATCCTGCCTGCGGACAGATGGGAGAGAGTGCTGCACTTCAAGTGGGCTGACTGACTATGAGGGGACTTCTAAATTGCAGCCTATTGCCTTGAGCTACAAATTCTGAGTAAAGTTATCCAGTCTTGCTCTTATTTTACTCCCTTGAAAAAAAATGAATATATATATATATATATATATATATTTTAAAGAATAATTCAATTTGTGGGCATAAAGGAATTGCTTATTGCCTATCACTTTTATATCGCTGTTTTATTTTGCTGTTTGCTGCTGATTATAAGATTGCACTTTTCACTGCACAGATGGTGTACCATGTGTGATTTTTGAACCTGTTAAATTTTTATTTTTTTTTGTTTCTTTTATTTAGATTATTTTGTACTGGCTGCTTAAGTCCTTGTGAGAAGTAGATTGGTTCCCCCTGGTCATATGACTATTTCCATATTGCGCATGCATGGCATCCTTTCCTCTGATCACCATTTTCATTTTCACAGGAACACAGAGCACAACGATTTCATGGTGATAGCCCTTGCTTATTGTTAAAGTTTTAACTTCTTTAAGTATTCAGCGCCATTTCTTGTTTTGCCTATTTTATACAGCATAGCATGTCGGGCAGGAAAACTGACAGTGACTGGCTTGTGCATTGGGGAGCAATTCCCTAGATTAAATTCTCTGTAACCTGCTGTGACTTGCTATAACAGCAGTATTTTTGTGCTTAAAATCATGGAGAAACTGTAAGTTATTATTCCTAAAATAAAGTTTTACTGTTACTGAAAGTTTTAGAACTATTTTATAGTTATTGGGTACTAGTTTTAGATATTAGTTTTAGTTTATTACTATTACTAACTGAATCCAGTTTTAGTATCATATTATATGTAAGCCCATATCACTGTAGAATTTTATTGATTTTCTTTTTTGGTCTTTCAGACCAGTGGCCAGAAATTTCACTGACATAACCAGGCAGCAAGAGCCTCCTCTTTGCATCTTTTTACCATTGAGCAAGGACCGGGGGGATGACTGTAGACTGGCTGACTCTGCAACAATACTGAAGTGGATTAATTGTGTAAAGAAATCTTGAAACTTTGAACTAAAGCACCGTACAGCATTGCCTTTTGGTGTATCAAGAAAGACCTGCCTATATTGGGTATCTCCATTCCTTTTCATCTGATCAGAATTAGTAATGGACACTGGTCATTGAGAGAGATTGCAGTTTACTACAGACCAGCCCTGCACGGGGGAATTTTAAGGAGACTTCAACTTTCTATTTTGGACTGTATAACAAAGTTTTTATTTTCTGCTTTGTTCTTTTGTGGCAAATATTGCTGTGTTTTATTGTAATTTATTGTTTGATTATTTTTACAAGAAAACAAGTAGCCATGATGGCAGATTCTGAATGGCTAAAAATTCCAACGAGGGGTCAGAAGGTTGGCTCTGTTAGGGTCAACAATAGTACTAGCAATTGTAAGGAAAAAGGAAAACAAGGTCAGTCCGGATCCTTTAGTTTACATTTCTAGCCAGGAGTCCTTTGGTGAGACAGGCATTATTACTCAGCCCAAAATAATATGAAAAAAGGAGCAAAAGAGGGACTAAACCCACTATTAATCAATTAAATAAAGGCAATACACTAGGAAAAACCCAAAAATAGAGTAGCTATTGCTAACAAAACTAAAGAGCCTATATCCAAAATCAATCAAATTAAAATACATATTTTTTTGTCTAAAACTATTTCTGTTAAATGAATTACTGAAGAGAGTAGTGCAGACTGTGAGATTTAAATAAAGTAAATCACATTTTGGATGTGTCCTTGATAGAATGCAGTATTGTTCATGAAGGAGACTTTAATTCTGGATGTGATATCTTTTGGCTGGCCTTTATCCTAGTGTTTTCTCAGAAAATTAGTCTACTCATCATTTTAATGAACATAGCAGAGAGCATAGCAGTGAGTGTAGCAGTGTAACTAATTCATCAGTACTGACAGTTAAAAAACTGTGAATAGGAGCACGCTGGCTAAACAAGTAGCCAGGGAAGCCTTGATTGACTTATACTATGATACTTTATTGGACTCATTATACGCTATGGAATTTTCTCTGGAACCAGAACCTAGTACTACGAGGATCCATTCTAACTGGTCCTCTGACTTACAGGATTTTATGGAGGGCATGCAACAGGCTATTGCCGGGCTAAGAAAGATAGATACTAAAATAAATAGTAAAATTCCTCAATCTCATACTGTTGTTGTAAGCTGAGAGAGGCTGGGGTGAGGAATCATATTGGGAAACATATCACCTCTTACCATTTTGGCCTAGATGGCAACCTCAAAAAATTCATTAGAGGCCCTTATGATGCCCATCTCATGATATTGGATCAACTAGAGGGGGCGTTTCAAAGAACTAGAAACTCTTATGTATAATAATGGATCCATTCACATATCTGGAATGTGTAGTATGGTATGGGCTGCATGCCTATTGGCTCATGCTGTGGACCAATGAGCATACAGCCCTACCTACGGCATCAGTCGGCGGGCGGTGGGGCAGCTTGTGGGGTGCTGCTGCATGCCAGCTGACCGGGGAGCAGGGTGGAGCACAGAGGCGGGCAGGGGAGAGGGGTACCGCTAAACCACCAGGGATATTGTACATGATTCTTTTTTTTATTACAAATGCCCGCGATCAGCCAGACAGCAATCCACTGGACCACCAGGGATATAGGGGTCCTTTTATTTTACAAATGCCCATGGTCGGGCATGGGGGGCACCACCAGGTGCAACTAGAGCTTGGGTAGCCACCCACAGGTGGCAGCTGCCGTGTTGCACCCTGCAATGCGGCAGCTCACCTGTGGGTGGCCATCCGTTATTCCTTTTTTTTTTGGATCAACTTTGTGCTGGTGCAGGTAGGGGTTGTGTTTGCATGGCTCCGCACATTCAGGACTGAATATCAGGCTGTGCAGAGTATGCATGGGCATGCCCCCCCCCCCACCTGCACCTGCATACATTACTGATGCGCTCTGGCGCATCGAGATTTGTGCCTTGCACTTTTCCCTTTTGAATATCGCACCAGGGTGCAACCCTATTGAATATCTGGGCCTGTGAGTGTGTCAATTTTTTGAAACAAGCCCAGATCCTATGCTTACAGGAAACTTGGCATCAGTCATTTACTGATGTCACACTGAATTGCTTTTCCACCTACCATGTTCCTAGTTCCAAGTAGGCTAGACTTGGGAGACCCTCTAGAGGTTTAGTTATGAGGTTTAAAGTTACAGAAATCTTATCAGTACATTTAATATTGCCCAGCTCCTTGTCACAGGCTTTCCTTGTCACACTGGAGTCATTGGTGTTCTGTCTAGTTAATATCTACGTGCCCCCTTGTAATTCAAAATTTTTTAAAAAGATTTGTGGGAGGAGCAGAAAGATATTATATATAGGACTTGGGCAATTACAGCATCTGAGAAGATTTTGCTATGTGGAGATTTTAATGCCAGAATAGGCAATTATGATGGATTTTCTGACAACAAAATATAGGATTGGCATTTTGAGAATGCCTTTAAGTTTCCAAGATCTTCATTAGATCAAAGGGCTAATGTCAGGGGGCATAAGCTCCTTGAAATTTTAACTCCTTATTGTTTAGAACCACTAAATGGCAGACTCAAGAGAGATACTGAAGGCAACTTTACACATTATAATAAGCAGGGGTCTTCTGTTATTGTTTTGTATGTTGGAATGACAGTATGAATATTTGGGATTCTTGAGTGGTCTCTACTAGGGCAGATAGTGATCATTTTCTTCTGATATTTCAATTCAAGCTCTTGGCCAATGAATCTGTCGCTTCATGCTATGATAATTTGGAAATAAAGAATAATGTGAGAGTTAAGTGGAACCACCATAGTTCCTATGAGACTGGTCCTCTCTTGTGCAGGTTTTTTCCTGTAAAGAGTACATCAACTGGAATGCTTTTAGATAGGTTAATCAGTTGGAGCTTTGCTTTGAAGCGATAAGGGAATTGCCTTCTGTAACCTTAAAAAGATGTTGGGACTGGAGGCATAACTTGTTTGATAATGAGTGTTGTTTTGCCAAACAATAATTAAACCAGTAAATTAGGAAGGCCAGAGCCAATAAAAAGGGCAATTTAAATTATTAAACCAAGCTAGAGCCACATATAAAAAAGCTAATGAAAGAGAAACAGCTTGAGTTTCAACACTCTCAATTGGACAAGATATTAAGGGCAATTGATTGTAACAACCAATGTGCCTATTGGCAGATGGTCATTCATGGAACTAATAACTATAAAGCTGGGATAGACTCATATAGTTCCTTTGACACTTGGCAAAAGTATTATGAGTATATCTTTTATGACCCAAGTCAGGATGGTGACCTGTCTGAATTAAGAATTGACATGTCTCGTGTTGTATTTTGTAGGTTACAGGATGTGTATGTTGCTATTATATCTATGAAAAAACACAAAGCCTCAGGCCCAGACCAGATTCCTGTAGAGGATTTTCTGGATTCTCCCATGATTTGGGCTTCTACATTAATATTACTTTGTAATCGTTTTGTTATTCAATTAAAATGTCCTACTTCTTGAAGAGGGAGGCCATCATAATTTCAATTCATAAAAAAGGGATAGATCTGACCCTAAAATGTACTGCCCCATTTCTTTGTTGGATAATTGTTGTAAGATCTTTTCAAAAATAGTGTTAGCCAAATTACAGGAAGAAATAAAAACCTTGGGTGGTCTGTAAGAGTATCGAGCAGGTTTTCGAGCTGGCTATGATACAGTGGATAATTGTTTTGTCTTATCTCAATTTCATGAGAAATATGTTAAATTATGTAAACAGAAAGTGTATTTGGCATTTATAGATTTTAGTTCTGCCTTTGATTCTGTTTTCTGTAGTATATTATGGACAATAATGAAGGATTGGGGCATTTCTAAAGAAATTGTTGCAATAATAAGTTAACTTTATCATAATACCTGGGCACAGGTTAGATTAGGGACATCTGGACAATTTTTTCTAATTTTTTTACTAATCATGGGGTCAGGCAGGGATGCGTTCTGGCTCACACTTTGTTTTGTATCTTCATAAATAATTTGCTAATCACTCTGAATAAGTCATTAACGCATTCTCTATTATTTTCCTTTATACTCCTCCCTGAGCAGCCCCCATCTGACCAGCTCACCCAACTCCATCCCCCAGAATTACCAGGGCTAACCTTATACCCGGTCTGGGAGTGGTGCCTGAGGAGAGTCAGTTGCCATCCAGCCACTGATTTGTTTTTCCTCATTTTCTCCCCATTTTTACCCGAGGGCCCAAGGAGAAGGTTGCATGCATGTGGAGGCATGGATGCACCTTACAGCACCGGTAATGACCCTGTTCAGCCTGCCCCATTGGGCTATCACTGGCACCCTGCTTGCACAGCCCCTTGACCTCCACCAGGGGGCAGCCATGAGCAAGGGATGCCATTCCAACTCCCTGGAGAGGAGAGCTGCCTGTTGGCTGCTCCATCCAGTTCTGCCCACCCCCCGTGCCAGCTTCCGACCACCCAGGCTCGCTTCCATATCCGGGTCACTGGCATGCCATGAGGTGAGGCATCCAGCGCCTCAGCCCTTTGCGCTACCAGGCCGGTGATGACCTTGTTTTATTATCTTTAGCCCAAAAGAGGTTACAAGGGAAAACTTGACATTCTGGGTGACTATGCAAGCAGACATAACCTGAATGTTAACATGAATAAAAGTCAAGTTATGATAATGGGATTGAATAAATTAACTAAATCATGGAGATTAGGGATATAAAGGCTTAATATAGTAAAATTGTATCCTTACCTAGGTCTTCTTTTTCCAAATTATGGGAAATGGGTTAGGCATATTGATACTCTTCTAAACTTAAAACAAACTGCCAGTTCTCTCAAATCTTTTAATTATAAATATGGGGGAAATTCTATTAAGCCATTGATCATAGCAATTAAATCTAAATATTATGCTCAAGCTTTATACCATTCCAAAATTTGGGGATTGGCAAATTATAGCACAATGGAAATCCCTCTCAATAAATTACTGAGATCAACTCTTGGTTTAAACAACTTTATTTCTGCAGCACTAGTCATGGCAGAAGTAAGTCTAGTTAGTCTATTAGCACATGCCCAAACTAGGATTGTGAACTATTGGTTAAAGTTACTAACATTAGATCAGAATAGATTGCAAGCACTTGCACTAAAAGAAAAGTGTGCTTGTGAGGAAATTGGCTGTAAAAAGTCGAAATGGTTGACTGGGCTGTACGCAATTTTAGGAAAAGTAGGATTGACCTTTTTGAGGGGCTATATGGATAAAATAATCTCAATCAGCCTCAAATACAAACCATACATTTCCAAAAAGATCATGAATTATTTCAAAATGCCAGCTCTGGATATCATTTCAAATCTAAAAATAGTACCATGGATCCGGCAAAATGATAGCACATTTCAGTACAGAGAATACTTAGATGTTTTAACTAACTCAAAAAACAGATAGCTTCTTATGAAATTTAGACTGGAACTGTTCCCTAATAAGGTGCTGTTTGCTAGGTATAGCAAGGAGACAGAACGCAGCTCTGCCTATTGTTGCTGCACTGGTGAAAATGTAGAGGACCTTTTCCATGTTATCTTTGTATGTCCCTGGTATAACAAACCCAGAGAGATATGGTTAAATCCACTGTTGCAGGAAATTGCAAAATGGATCAGACCTTGTTACTGAACATGCTTTTCACTTCAAGCAATGAATACATAATACAAAAATTGTTATGGTATCTTGAGGCTATAACAAGAATTAGAATGAAATGTGTAATTAGTTGTTTTGGGGTTTTTATACAGCTAAGTGAACTAGGAAGTCTATGTCTAGTCATCATTTGTAATGTGTAATTTACTGTCAGTTCTGACAATTGCATGTATATTTTGCGCTGTTTGCGCTTTCTGTTTAGATAATAGAAAAATTATGTCATAGTAGATGTGATAGTACCAAGATGTGTCCATGTGATCTGTTTTATAATACACTGTATTTTATGCATATTGATATATGATTTTGCTTCTCACTTATTCATTCAATTGTAATGGTCTATGACAGATCAAATAAAATTACTTAAAATTCTGATACTTTTATAGAGTTCTCCTTGTGCCTGTTTTCACACTAACTGTGAACAATTTCCTGCTGTTAAACCTGCTTATCCAATGTAGAAATATATTGTTCCCTACCATGTCACACCTCTTCTTCCTGGCCTCCAGTGTATGTACATATGTGGGTCATTTAGGCGTTACTCATATGGCTTCCTATGCTGACTCTGAATCACCTCAATGGACCTACTGTGCACCTCCTCTACCCTATCTCTGTCATCCCTCAAGTGTAGACTCCAGAACTCCATGAAGGATTCCAAGTGTGGTCTCACCAGGGATCTGTACAGGAGAAGGTTTACCTCCCATGTTCTGCTTCTGATGCCCCTGCCTACACAACACTGCATTCCATTTGTCCCTTCCACTGTTCCATTTCACTGCCCCAATCATTTCACATGGAGTGCAAGTATCACTCTGGGTCCCTCTTCTTAGTTGTTTTTTTTTAACTTCACCACACACAACCCACCCATTTTATACTCCATTCTCAGATTCTTGATCCCATTGTGTATGACTTTGCACTTTTACGCATTACACATTAGCTGCCAGACCCTGTGCAGCTTTCATAAATCATCCTTTAATGTCTTTACACACTCATCATTGTCCATTCTTCTGCAGATGTTTGTGTCTTCAGTAAAGATGCAGATCCTTTCTTGAATTCCATCCCTAGTGTCACATATGGAGATATTTAAAAGGAGATGCTTAGTTCTGATCCATGGGGAACCCAACTTGTGACTTTTCTAACCTCTGAAAATTCCCCATTGAAGAAGTACCCTGTATTCTTCAACTCAGCCAATTCCTTACCCACACTATAACTCCTTTTGCAATCCTCAGGTATCTCAGTTTCTCATTAGCCATTCATGTAGGACTGAGTTAAAGGCTTTGCAAATGTTCAGACATTACACATACACTTTCTGGCCTTTCTCATCTGCCTTTCTGACCCAAGCAAAGAAGCCTATCAGATTCATCTGACAGACCTGTTCCCTGGTTTAACCATGCTGCCTTTCATTCTGGAATCCATTTACTTCTTGGAAATTCACTAGTCTTTCCTCTATGATGGCCTTCAGCAGTTACGAACAATGAATGTCAAGCTTATTGGCCTACAGTTCCCTGGCTCATCCATTTTCTCACTTGTATTGAGGGGTATAGCATTTGCTGTTTTTCAGTACTCTGGCATAACCCCTAATTCTGGTGAGCTGTTGAAGGAATCTGCTAAGGTTGTGACCAGCTGCTGCCAAATTTCTTTTTACACTCTAGGGTGCTGCCTATACATATTAATTGATTTATCCATTTTAGAGGTTTGAGATCATTTCCTTAGTTCAATTGACATATGCAACTTAGAGAGGAATTATGTTTGTGCAACACTGTTGATAGTCTGAACCTGAGAAGTGGAAATCCACATTGATTACACCAGTTTTGAAAAGTGGTGACTGCACTAGCCTTACCAATTGAAGACTCGTTTATGTTCTCACCCCCTGTCCAAGACACTTGACAGAATAGTCACTGATCAACTTGTCATGCACCTTGAAAAATACAGTGTTCCTGTGTACAGCAACATGGCTTCTGGAAGCTCCACAGCACCAACACTGCACTTTTTGAATGCACCAACTATGCTCATGAGGCCCTTCCAATGGTGACCTTGTTAGAGCTATATATATATATATATATATATATATATATATATATATATCAACCTTGCTAAGGCCTTTGACCTGGTTAACCATAAGTTCCTACTTAACAAACTCCTTGGCTTGGGTTATCAGAGAACATTGTTGACTGGTTACATAGCTGTCTCATCAATTGCTCCCAGCATGTCAACTTTGATAAATCTTTGTTTGACAGTAGGGGGTATCTGTTGATTTCCCCCACTGCTCTTTCTAGGGCATAATCCTATTTGGCTTTTTTTTAAATCAACTGCCTGATGCTTGCCAGACAGCCAACATAGCCCTTGATATTGATGAAGCTGACATCTAATCCAAAAACTCTGACATTGACAGCCTAGCTGACACTCTCCATAGTAACTTCAGGATACTGGAAAGCTGGTTCCCCAGTAACAAACTGGTCCTTAATTACAAAAGGAAAAAAGACTATGCTATTCTCTACCCTCCCACAGAAGAGGAATGTTTCACCCTTTGTCATTCGAAATGGCCAGGGACAAAACCTTGAACATGTGGAGACCTTCAAATACCTTGGAGTAACTCTGTATGACACCTTATCTTCCTTCACATGTCGACAATTTGGTTGCCATAGTTAACAGGAGACTGGGTGCCCTGTATCATAACTTATACCAATCTTCCAGGGGAGGCTAGATGTTTTATTGTGGCTAACTCCATTCTGCAACTTGTAGATTATGGCCTCACTGTCTGTGCTGCTGCCTGTGACATGGTGCTGATCAGAGTAAAGCTGATCTGTAGTAAGGTGAGCCACTTTGTACTTGGTGCACATAACTGCACTCATAGTTGTACCATTTATTCACTCACTGACTGGTGACCTTTACCCTGCAGAATAAAGCCGCAGATCTGTTTACTAGTCAAAAAGGCACTCATGGGCCTAACACACCCTGCATTAACAACTTTCTTCCAAACCATCTCAAACCAATACAACACCAGGAACATGACCAGGAATGCCCTTACGCCTCCTTTCTGGTGCACACAGCTGGGCAAATGGTTATTTGCTAGCAGGGGTCATCAACTGGTTAAACAAACTTCCTCATACTCTATTGAATCTCCCCAAGATGATTCAGTTTTAAGAGATCTTTGTGGTTTGCCATTGCCATCCAATGCAACTGTAATTGTTAAACTGTTTCATTCAAATTCTATGTACATATCCTGTAACTTTGTATACAATGATCTGTAAGATTTTTTTGGCAAACAAATATGGTAGCTGTGTTAGTTCAGTCGATGTTGTAGTCAAAAAAAGAAACAAACAACAAACAATATGTTGCAGGTGATTCCTTTTATTGGACTAAATATTATTTCTGAGACTGACTTTCAAGAGATAACATTATCTTCTTCGGGTCAGTGAAAACAGAGCTGAGTAACATGTCAGATACAGAGGTCAGATTTGGTTTCAAAAGGGCCAATGTGTAGCATGGTTCAAAACTTCAAAGCACTATAATCAATTCAAGTTTGCAAAAAAACAAACAAAGAGAACAAATAGGAGGAATCCCTTTGTCATTAGAGAGATCTGCTAAAGGACCAACTTTAAGATCAAAATGACAGTTGCATTTTATTACAGAAGGGGGGGGTGGGCTGATGTGAATGTTCAAGGATGAAAGGAGAAACATCTGAAGTATTTTTTTATCTCTGTTTTTTGTACTAAAAGGCTAACATCTTTATGAAATCCTTTTTTCTTTAGTTGTATAAGTTGGATCATCTCCAAATCAAATGTTTGCTGTTCCTGACTGTTCTTGAAATGACCTTTTAATTCTCTGACAGTAAAGTCACTGATGGAGTGGCCTGATCTTGAAAAATGTTCCCCTTATCAGTGTATTTTCAGCACTGTGTGAATTTTGAATCCATGACGATTCATTCTTGTTTTGAGCTTCTGTCCCATTCCTCCAATACAGCGGCCATTCTTACATTTTGCACGTTGCATCATATATATTACATTGCTATAAGAATAGGAACATAAATTTTGGATTTTAAATGTTTTTCCATCCCAAATGAAAGATGTCTCAGGAGAAATGTGTGTATATAGTTTGCAGCTAGGTGTTTTTGCATGGTTTTGCACCTTTGTCAACAAGCTGGCGCTCATGGTGAAGTGGACCCGATTCTTCAAGCCCTATATTCAATGCAAGATGCCTGAGCCAAACAGAAATTGTGCAAGTGGTACCTTGCACCAGAAACTGCATGCAGAGCTATTTACATAGCCAGCATGTACCAGCCGCAACTGCCTGCCCCAAATGGTGCTTGCACCTCCCATGCACCCAACATTGGGTTGCAGCATGGGGCTTGCAGCAGATGCAGGCTGCCCAATCTCTGGTATCACTATTCACAAAACTCCCCCATTGGTGATATGTCTAAGGATACTTAGACATGTCACCACAAGGGGAGTTGACTAGGTAACGGCAATGTGCCTTGGTCTCCCCTCCCAGAACCCATCATTGTTACAATAAACAAACATTAACTCCATTTCTATGGTAGTCCAGTGGCACCCCACAGTAGCTGTCAATCACAGAGCATGTACTATATACAGTACATGCTCAAGCAGAGCTCAGTCAGTGGCTGACCACAGTGGTGAGAGGTGGGCTGTGCCATTTACTGGCTCCCTTAGGGGTTGGGGGGAAGGGTGATCAGGCACTGGCAGGTGGTGGTGGGGGGGACAACTAGACCACTGGATGGTACTTATTACAGTGATTATGGGGTCATCATGGTAGGGGGCACTACCTGGGAAAAGAGTTTCCTCTCCTTATTATTATTTGTAATGACCATCGGGGTGGGGGCGGAGCAGCAAGATGGCCACAATGCTGCTCCGCTCTCCAAAGCACTGCTCCGAGTAGTGCTCTAGTTCACTTATTTTTTATTTTTAAAAGGCTTTGGATGACTGAAACCCATCTTACAATTTTGCCTGGTTTGTTTTGCCGATGCTGCCTTGCTTTGCCACTTTCTGGTAACAGCTCGGTGCACTTGGTCATCACTTGGTGTTTAGCATACGTGTTTCTTTGGCATGCCATTTTGCCTGAACCATGTGGGAGTTTTTACTGCAGGCTTCAATCAGGTGACCGGGTTCAGAGTGGTGTATGGAGGTGCCAACTGGACTTTGCGATGAGCCATTTGGTGAAATCTGGTCCGGAGCACCCCTGAATGGAAGGGTTAGCACTTTGAAGTACAGAGACACCCTAATGCTGACAGGCTTGTTTAGCCTTTTAAAGATATGCCAGTATTGCCTAGGGGCTGGAGTTTTAAAGTTTGTTTTATCTGTTTTGAATTTGATGCATTTAGAGGAGCACCTTTCTGCTCTGATTCAACAGGTGTGCATGCTGTCAGAGAAGATGAAGGGAGACAGGAATCTGCTAGAAGAACCCTTGGGACAGAAAATGGAAGCCTGTTATGGACTCCCAGAGTAAAGGGGTGTTCTCACTCCTTGAGCTTGTGAAGGAAGACTGGTGGAGGCAGTGCTCTGGAATCATGGAGAACATTTGTATTGGTTCACGGACTCCTGGACCGGGGGAGACTGAGCCATAAAAAGGCCTTAAGAAGGAATACACATATGTGTGATACTGTGCTCTTATAACCAAAATGTTGTTAAAAGCGTTAAGCTACAACACTTTACAAAACTCTTTATTAAAGCAGCTGAAGGGAAATGGGTGGCTTAGGAATTGTAAGAGGTAGGAGAACCAGTTTTACTAAATCGTTTCCCAAACAGTGGAGAGAACTGGAGAAAAGACCTTACGCAGCGCGGCAGTACAGCCTTAGGACATTGTACAGTATCCCCTGCTTAGATATTTATCTCCCCCCTTATTTCTTACCCTCTTTTCCTGAAACTTTTGTGGAGTGATATTTGGAACATGGAGAGCAAATGCTTGTTTCCAAGGGAAATGGTTCCAATTATCAAGTCAATAATTATTCCTTCTTAATTATGGTTCAGTGCTGCTGGATGTGGTCCAAAGACAAAAATGAAGGAATACAAAGAACTTTTTGTTGTCTTAAGTATCTCTTTTTATTCTTTCTCTGGCCCTGACATTTCACACAGAAAGTGCTTTTTCAAAGTGCATCCTGAAAAGATATCAAACAAAAAGCTTTAAATTGATTTTCAAATTACAAATTGTTACTTATTTTAAACTCATTTTCTCCTTTGTAACACTATTCTTTAAAAGTGGTGACACTTTCCCAGCAAGACTTTCATTTACTTATTATTGAGTAGGTAGCATCATATGCTATAGTTTGACAGTCTTTGTTTTTATATATACAGGCCTGTGCTGCTTTCCATATCAGTGTATATACAGTATAGCTGCTTTACATGCTTTTGACTATTTCTAAATGATCCAGTGTCTTCCTGTCTGTTTCCTGGCCCCTTCATTAGAAGCTTCTAATCACTTTTTAAGCTAGTGTCAGGCTGCCAGTATACACTTGCTTTGCTAAATGCCATTCTAGGCTCTCATTTTTTAAATCTTATATGTTGAATGACTTATTTGAATGTTCATTAGCCAGTTGCTTTTGTGCCAGTTACTTATTTTTTCTCTTTCTGTCTCTAAGAACCTGCAAATCAAAATTGAGTAACCCCTTTTATTTATCACATTTTACTCCATTAATGTTAGTTTCAATATGTTGTTTGCCACATTTTATTCTTTCATTATATCTAATTTAACTCTTGTTACCTTAATCGCTTCTTAGTGTGTGAGCATTTATCTTTGCCTTCAATGATTCATACTGGCAGGTATTCTGTGTGGCATTTCAAATTTACATCTGCAAGTTTTAACAAAATATAATAAGAGATTCCTGGTTGAAACCCTTGCTGGTAACCTCTTATACTGGTAGCTGACAGTAGGACTGTGTGAATACCTTTTTGAATATTCAGGTCACAGGTATTCGGTATTCAGCTAGAAAAGGTGTTTTTTTAAGTAAGCTTTAATAAAGCACTTTAACAACACCATTAATCACCCATTAAACCTAGTGTAGCATATACACCTCAATGAGACTTCAACCACCAAAGCAGAGCTCTCATTAATGCAACACAAACTACATGCAGCACACTTGATCCACCACACCACACATATAGCACTCGGAAAATGATATCAAGCATTGCATTGGGTCAGCACTGGAGGGTGTTCTTGGTCACAGACACGGTAGCCCATGACATGGGCATTTGCGACCGAGTGCTTGCAATAACTGCAACTCAACCCTGGTGCATGTCGAAGGGGCTACTGCTGAGGAAGGGTGACCAGATGGGGGAGGTGGTTGCATATAGCCACAGGACATCACTATTTGTTTATGTGTGTGGGGGGGCGGGATCCAGTGTGATGGAAGGGAGGGAGGGTTGGCCTGGTGTGGTTGGTGTAGGTATGCCAAGCTGAACCCATAGAATGGCTGGTGGTTGTCAGCCTAAAGGTGCAAGGGTTCCAGGTTCAGGTTCGGGCACGCCTACATTTTTGTGTGCCCAGCTCCCAATTTTTTTTTTCTCCAGATTTTTCACCCACCCCCCACATGCACCCCTCTGGAATTAAGAATTCTTTAGTAGGGGGTGTGGGGCAATGCAAGGGGCACAGCTCACTGCATGAACAATCAAAATTTAAGTCCCTGGCACTGTTTTCCTGTCCGTTGGGGGTGTACATCACTGAAATAGATTTTCGGTGATATATACTTGCCCTGCCACCAATTGCGATTGCGCTTTCATGGTTATCACATAAATACACAGACATGGGGTAGACGGTGCTTTGGCCATGGGCATAAGAATAGTGTTAACAGTGGCTGCCATAATGGTGACAGCTGAAAGGGGGACTACTGCATGAATGGCACCGGTGGTGGTGGGAAGCACACTGACTGTAGATGTAGCAGCCATACTGATAGCTGAGGGAACTCTGGTGGCTGTGTCTGCTGCTTCCTGCACAAAGCATGTATGCACTAATGCCCTTCTACTACTGTACAAAAGGATGTGACAGTGAATGTATAGATGGAACAGGTGGTGACACCAGTAGTAGTAATAGTTCTGCCGGTGTTATTAGTACTAGTAGTCGTACTACTATTCCCAATGCTACAAGAACTAAAAGGCTTGCTTGGGGAGAAAAGTATTTGAGACCATCTAATAAAGAGACACCTGTCTGTCATTGTCCATGTAGTCTATCTCACCACCTTCTCTGGAATTGTATTATGTATCAATAGCATACAGTGAAGCAAGACAAGATGCAATTCAGTACTTTGCAGTAAATGCTGTCTCAAAATATTTGATGACTAGAGATTAACTGCCACTGAATTACACTGCTCCTTGCAGCATGCTGCAGCACATTGCAATAATTTTGCAGGCATGGAAAATAATTGAGGCTGGTGATGCCACACTGGTAACCGGAATATTTCAGGCATGTGAAATACTTGGGACTGGTGATGCCACACTGGTAACCAGAATATTTCAGGCATGGGAAATACTTGAGATGGGTGATGCCATACTGATAACTAGAATACTTCAGTCATGTGAAATACTGGAAACTGGAAATGCCATACTGGTAACTGGAATATTTCAGTCATGTGAAATACTGGAGACAGGAGATGCCATACTGGTAACTGGAATATTTCAGTCATGTGAAATACTTGAGACAGGAGATGCCATACTGGTAACTGGAATATTTCAGGCATGTGAAATACTTGAGACAGGAGATGCCATACTGGTAACTGGAATATTTCAGGCATGTGAAATACTTGAGAATGGTGATGCTATATAGGTAACCAGAACATTTCAATCATGTGAAATACTTGAGACATGTGATGCTATACTGGTAACTGGAATATATCAGTCATGTGAAATACTTGAGACAAGTGATACCATACTCATAACCGTAATATTTTGGTCATGTGAAATACTTGAGACAAGTGAAACCATACTCGTAACCACAATATTTTAGTCATTTGAAATACTTGAGACTGGAGATTCCACACTGTTAACTGCCATATTTCAGGCATGAGAAATACTGAGACTGGAGATGCTATACTAACTGCCAGATTTTATGCACTCGAACTACTTGAGACTGGTGATGCTACACTTGTAACTGCCATATTTCAGGCATGGGAAACACTGAGACTGGAGATGCCACACTTGTAACTGCTATATTTCAGGCATGGGAAACACTGAGACTGGTGATGCCACACTTGTAACTGTCATATTTCAGGCATGGGAAACACTGAGATTGGAGATGACACACTATTAGCTGCCATATTTTATGCACATGAAATACTTGAGACTGGTAATGCCACATTGGTTACTGGCACCTGGAAAGCTGTTAAAAGGATCGATGGAATATGGGCACGAGCAACACAGGGTATGAGAGATGTAGTAACACCAGCTGAGGAATTTGTATTGGGAACAGCAATCAACAGGTGGGTGGCAGTTTTAGGCACTGGGAACTGCAGGGCATGCTCGTTCAAAAGAATACACCATTGCAGTGGAAGTAATAAAGGAAAAGGTGCTGGTCACAGATTTGTGTTAGTATGACTTTGAATATGAATGTTAACATGTGCTTATTTGCTAACAGAACAATGATGGTTAACACAGAATGGCTTGTGTATGGGTCAATGCTACGACACACAAATGTTGTATCCAGTACAAGACAATTATTTAATGCAATTGTTAGTGGCCATATGTGTACCTAAGGTGAGGTAAATTTATTTTTATAAACACAAGTTGTTCCACATGTGCTGGGTCAAGCGAGGATTGGTGAGGTTCCACCACATCCCCAGCAGTGCTGAACATTCATTCAGATGGTACGCTGGTAGGGGGGCAACAGATATATTTAAGGGTCAACTGTGCCAAGTGCGGAGATGCTTTCATCCTTTTGATCCAGTACTCTATTGGATTTATGGAGAATGACTCCCAGAGGCTCATTGAAATAACTGTTCTGCAGATTGGGTGCCAACTGTGGCTGCTGTTCTGTTCTCTTCCACTGCTCAGACCGTAGTGATGAGCTGAGTTCAGCCCAGCAGTCACCCTCCTTCTTAAGGTTTTCCATACTGCTTTCAGTTTGTGATTCTGAGACTGGCTCATCAATAGGGTTACCTGCTGGTTTCTTTGACCCAAGGATGCAGAAACTAAGTTCTGAGCACATCTGCTTCTGAATGTCTGTAACCCTGTGAGTGGGCATTATAAGGTGTAGTACCTCACACTTGAAATGTGGATCCAACATAGTGGCAAATATGTGCTTTTTGTTGGAGCAGATATCAGAAAATCTTACTTATAGTTCTGTGGTGAGGTTTTCCACAAGGGATATCACTGTTCCTGGTGTCTGGTTTGGATCTTTCTCAGCATTTTCTCTGAATCTCCTCATGGCTTTTTCAGGATCTGTACAGCAGGAATTACCTGACTTAGCAGTGCAGAATCAGAGCTAAGATCACAAGTGCTCCATTCGAATGGGGCTAAAACCTTTACCAAGCCCTCAGTCACAGCCCAGTCCTGATGTCCGAGGACTCCCCCATATCAGTTTCCATGCTCATCTCATGAAGGGCCCACTTTTGCTCCAGAAGCCTTTGCAGAATGTAGTAGGTGGAATTCCACTGGGTCTGTACATCCTGGATGAGATGATGCTGCGGCATTTTAAGATGATCTTGTAGCTGATGCAGACGGTTTGTGGCTTTCACAGAATGATGGAAGTGGCTGCATATGCTTCTGGCTACTTTGACTGTGTGATCTGCCTCTGCTGTGTTTGCCAAAGGCTTTGTCACCACCAAATTTAATGTATGAGCAAAGCAGTGTATACCATCAAAATTGCCATCTCTTAAGTGCTTTTATCATATTTGTGGCATTGTCTGTGACCACAAACCCTACCTGCAAATTGTTGCCATCAATCCATGGGCTCAACATCTCTTGCAGGAATGACAGTATGTTTATAGCTCAGTGATCCTTTTCGATAACACTGACATTTAGCAAAGCAGACCAGCAGGGAGAGGTGGAAGAGACAGAACCAGCACCAGTACCACCATCACCACCAGTGACTACCACATCTGCAACACACCAGTGTGCTGTCAGTGACATGTATGCATGATTTGAATTCATGCTGGTCCATATGTCAGTTGTGCAGTGGAAAACTTCACCAACAGCCTGTGCTAGTAGTCTGGCAACTTCTTTTCTCAAATCATGGTAACTGTTGGGTACTACAGTACGTGAAAATGTGGTCCGTGATGGTATATTATACCTAGGGTACAAATGCTGCAGCAGCATATGGAAACCTGCATTTTCCACAACGGAAAAAAGCTGCAGATCCAAAGCCATCATCTCACCAATTAAACTGGTGATCTACTGTGCTGTAGGATGTGATGCCTAGTATTTGGTGGGGGCATGGAAGACTTGCATGATGGGTGTAGTCAAAGCGGTACCACAGCGCATTGATTTTGACTTTGAACCCATGGTGGAGGGTGTTACAATAATAGACGATTGAGCAGAAGAAGGCAGAATGGGTGATGCTCCTGTATGGGGATGCGCTATAAGTGGTGTGGGGGGAGTTACGGGCACACTGTCTGTCTCAGTAATAGAATCACTAGCAGTACTTTATGCATCTACTGGACCAGTACCAGAAGAGGGGCTGACAGGCACATGTTATGTAAGGGGAGGAACAGCTGTGGATCGTTGAACATCACTGGGATGTTTCATTCAGAGATGGTTCATCAATGATGTTGTTGTGAGATTTGAAAGTTTTTTACCATGACACTATAGTACAGTCACACACACAGCATACTGCCTTTGTTGGATCATCTTTTACAACACTAAAGTACAGCCACACCACACTTTTCCTTGTACAGGCCCCAATAGGGCAACCATGGGCATGTTTTGCCCCTTTCCTCTTATCAGACCCGAGTGCAGTGGATGCAGTTGTTCTACCACTTTCTTTCTCTGCAACATATGTAGTTGTAAAACTACTTTGTATATCAGATGGAGTTGAACTTAATACAACTCTTTGAAAGGACAGGGTGGACTGTTTGTTTTTTTTAGGAGGAGAAGGAGGGTGACCCTGACCGGCCTGCTTGCTGTGACAAGAAGTACTGCATTTTTTGGCAGCTGCACATTCACGCTTCTCACATAGATATGCCTCATATTCAGCCTCATCGTCAAATTCACTTAGGTGGGTATCACTGTCAGATGATGTACCTAACAAGTCTTGAGGCTCTGGTAAATATTCAGAACCAGATGTATGCTCTTCTTCAGAATCCTTCACATCAGCAAAAAGTGGTGAGAAGAAAAATGCGAGGCTGAGCAACAGTACATTTTGGCAACACAATTGGTGCAGTCATTGTAACAGTCTCATGATCGGTACTAGTCACAGTACCTAAGGTCATGGGCACAGTTGGCAAGGTAGTAGCACTGTCGACAGTAGTCCTAGTGCCAGAATTACAATCAGGAGTTACAGTCGAAGAAATTGGCATCATATTACAGCTAGTTGTAAGACTGACAGCAGTAATCAGGGTGACAGCAGAACACTCAGGACTACTAATGGAAGCAAAGGTTGTGGTGACAGTGGCTGTGCAAGGAGCACAAATAACAGTGCACACTGTTATGGCAGTGCTAGTGTCAACAGTACAAAAGGGTTTGCTCTGGTTGCTGAAATCAAGGCACTGGTGACGGTGGGGAGGAGCACACTGATAGGCAATGTTGCCTCTATGGGGGCAGTTGTGTGAATAGTACTACCACTGGTAGTGGAGGTGGGTTCTTCTTCTTGTATAACTGGAGATGTCAGCAGTAAAGCACTCCTACTTTTATAAAATGATGGTGCTGAAAATGCAGTACTAGTAATAGTAGTGGCAGCAGTTGAAGTTATAGTAGTACTAATACTACCCCCAATCTTACTGACACCAGAACCTGAATGTTTATCAGGGGAGAAAACTATTTTAGAGCAGCGAATATGAACAGACCTTCTCTCACCCTGTTCCTCACCACTTATGACTGGTGGTGAAGATGACTTGCTTAGGCTGGACCATGCACGTTTATGGGATTGATGAGACATGGTCCATAACTTACTGTGCATATTATTTGTGATTAGTGTCTTTGTTTATGTTGGTGCCTCTTGCAGAAAACAACAATAGCAACACCACGTATGTAGCAGCTAATAAAGTCAAACTGATACTAGAAGAGATGGAGTCAGCAAACAACTTCTTACTTGTATGGTGTCAGTTGTACAGTCATGCAGTACAGCAGTTCAAGCTTTGAAGGTGCACCAAACAACTTACAACACACAGAACCCATGCCTGACACACACACAGAACTACTAAATCAGTTCACAGAAAATTTACGTGTACACACTCACAGTAGTGCACACACAGGGGGTGAAGACACACAAAAAAGAAAAAAAAATCACATGCACAGGAGGCCACTCAGGTGCAGTGAGCTGTGGAGGGAGGAGTCACCTGATACAGTCTCCTTACCTAGTTGTACAGGAACTGAGGCAAGAACCAGACTACAGTCAGCAACAATTCAATGGGCCAAGCCTGACCCAGTGAGAAAAAAATAGGCTGCTTTATATATCACAAAAAAAAATGCTTGCAGACAACTGTGCATGAACTTGCAGGACACAGATTACAAGAACAACAATACAACACACACACGGATGATGAATGCGCCACGGGAAGCTGCAACACAGATAAGAGGGAATTAGAAGACAATCACACCTCACTTATGCAGGGAACCAAGCCCGGAACCTGATTACAGCAAAATACCAATTTGCTTCACAAAAGAAATAGAAAATACCACAGGGGCTGTGTGTGGATTTGGAACAAAAAGCTAAGCAAGCACAGCAGTGGGGATGGGGCAGTCAGTAAAAGCTTGAGCCACTCACTGTTACTGAGCCCAGTAACAGTTACCCACTACATGCAAAAGTCAAACTGGACTTTGTTGACAAAAAAAAATCCTGATAAGAACTAATTGGTTCTTAAGCAAAATATCAAACCACTCTGCTTCAGCTGAGCTGTGAAACTGTAAGCAGTGGAGGAGGGGAGTCAGCATGCAGTAGCACACACACAGATTCACTCACATACAGACTCTCCTTTTCCTTGAAACTGAGCCCAGTTTCAAGGATGAAGAACAAAACTGCAGTCAGATGCAGTCACAAGGTGATCAGATGTAAAAATTAGATCACACACAAAACATTTTTTAAACAGTTATAAAAGTTACAAGTGCTAAATTAAACAGAGCTAGCTCTCGGAGAAACAACTGTCTCCTCTCATTTACACACTCAGAGTGAGGAGATCACATGGTGTTCCTGGCTCTGAGCTCCAAAAACAGCCTCTGATTGGCCAGCGAAGCTCTGTGAGATTTTGAAATCTCACCCACCGAATAGTATGTCCCGAATAGTAGCCGAATAGTGAACTATTCGGAATGTCCATCCGAATATTCGGCAAGCCTACTATTCATGGTATTCAGGAAATACTATTCGGATCATGCACAGCCCTAGCTGATAGTTTTAAAAGTAGAAGTTTACCTTGTGTTTGTGAGATGCCACATTTCCTTGCTCCTCTTAACATTGCTGCATGTGGATTCTGGCCTGAACACTGCACATCCTCTTGGGCCTGACCACATGTCACATGATGGCAAAACATGATGTCTACATGTTTATACGTGGTAACTTTTTGCTAAGCAACATAACTCTGTGCTTTCTAGCACATCTTATGCAGCCAGGCCCATGGCAATAGCTGGGTCATCTATCTGATTTGTAACTATTTCTCATGTTGATATATAGCATTTCTCCACTAATTTCTGAAGAGATCAACGTGTCTGTCTCTATATACAGTGGTGTGAAAAAGTATTTGCCCCCTTCCTGATTTGTTCTATTATTGCATATTTGTCACACTGGATGTTTTCAGGTCTTTAGACACAATGCAATATTAGATAAAAGGAACCTGAGTGAACAAATAGCACTTGATTTTTTTACCTATTTCAGTTTTTAATGAAAACAGTTAACCAACACCAACTGGCACTGTGTGAAAAAGTAATTGTCCCCTAGTTAAATCAACCCAATTAAAGGGATAAGTAGAGTCAGCTGATTGAACACAGCCAGGCCTGATTACAGCCAGCCCTGCTCAATATAAACCTCACTTATTTTGACCCTTACCATCAGAGTCACCTTGCCAGCACAAAGAGTCAACAAGCACATTATGCCACGATCAAAGAAAGTTCCTGAAAAGATCAGAAAAAAAGTTGTTGCTATCTATCAGTCTGGAAAGGGTTACAAAGCTATTTCTAAGGTTCTGGGACTCCACTGAACCACAGTGAGAGCCTTAATCTCCAAATGGAGAAAACTTGGAACAGTAGTGAATCTTCCCAAGAGTGGGCGGCCTGCCAAAATTACTCCAAGAGCGCTGCGTAAAATCATCCAGGATGTCTCAAAGGATCCTAAAACAACATCCAAAGAACTGCAGGCTTCTCTTGCCTCAGCTAAGGTCAGTGTTCATGACTCCACAATCAGAAAGAGACTGGGCAAAATGGGCTTCATGGGAGAGTAGCACAGTGAAACCACTGCTAACCAAGAAGAACATAAATGCTCATCTCTCATTTGCCAAGAAGCACCTGGATGATCCACAAGCCTTTTGGGAAAATGTCCTATGGACAGATGAGTCCAAAGTGGAACTTTTTGGACGACATGGATCCCATTATGTCTGGCGTATAGCAAACACAGCATTCCACAGTAAGGACATCATACCAACAGTCAAACATGGTGGTGGTAGTGTGATGGTGTGGGGATGGTTTGCTGCCTCAGAACCTGGATGACTTGTTTTAATTGAAGGAACCATGAATTCTGCTCTGTACCAGAAAATTCTTAAGGAGAATGTCCAGTCATCCATCCGTCAGCTGAAGCTGAAGCGTAGTTGGGTCATGCAGCAAGATAATGATCCAAAACACAAAAGCAAGTCCACATCAGAATGGCTGAAAAGAAGTAAAATTAAAGTTTTGGAGTGGCCTAGTCAAAGTCCAGACCTAAACCCAATAGAGATGCTGTGGCAGGACCTGAAACGAGCAGTTCATGCTCGAAAACCTACCTATGTTACTGAATTAAAGCAGTTCTGTGCGGAAGAGTGAGCTAAAATTCCTCCACAGCGATGTGAAAGACTGATATTGAATTATAGGAAGCATTTGGTTGTAGTCATTGCAGCTAAAGGTGGCATAACCAGTTATTAAGTGTAAGGGGGCAATTACTTTTTCACACAGTGCCAGTTGGTGTTGGTTAACTGTTTTCATTAAAAACTGAAATAGGTAAACAAAAACAAGTGTTATTTGTTCACTCAGGTTCCTTTTATCTAATATTACATTATGTCTAAAGACCTGAAAACATCCAGTGTGACAAATATGCAATAATAGAGGAAATCAGGAAGAGGGCAAATACTTTTTCACACCACTGTATGCTATATTCTTAAGGTCAGCTTATAAGCTAATACTACTGGTGAACTAAAAATGATAGAAAAACATACAGTGGCGTGAAAAAGTATTTGCCCCCTTCCTGATTTTCTCTATTATTGCATATTTGTCACACTGCATGTTTTCAGGTCTTTAGACAAAATATAATATTAGATAAAGGGAACCTGAGTGAACAAATAACACTTTTTTTTTTACTTATTTCATTTATTTAATGAAAAAAGTTAACCAACACCAACGGGCACTGTGTGAAAAAGTAATTGCCCCCAGTTAAATCAACCCAATTAAAGGGATAATTAGAGTCAGCTGCTTGAACACATCCAGGCTTGATTACAGCCAGCCCTGCTCAATATAAATCTCACTTATTTTGACCCTTACCATCAGAGTCACGTTGCCAGCACAAAGATTCAACAAGCACTATTATGCCATGATCAAAGGAAGTTCCTGAAAAGATCAGAAAATATTTGTTGCCCTCTATCAGTCTGGAAAGGGTTACAAAGCTATTTCTAAGGCTCTGGGACTCCATCGAACCACAGTGAGAGCCATAATCTCCAAATGGAGAACACTTGGAACAGTAGTGAATCTTCCCAGGAGTGGGCAGCCTGCCAAAATTACTCCAAGGGCGAGCGTAAATCATTCAGGAAGTCTCAAAGGATCCTAAAACAACATCCAAAGAACTGCAGGCTTCTCTTGCCTCAGCTAAGGTCAGTGTTCACGACTCCACAATCAGAAAGACTGGGCAAAATGGGCTTCATGTGATAGTAGCAAGGCGGAAACCACTGCTAACCAAGAAGAACATAAATGCTCGTCTCTCATTTCAAGAAGCACCTGGATGATCCACAAACCTTTTGGGAAAATGTTCTATGGACAGATGAGTCCAAAGTGGAACTTTTTGGATGACATGGATCCCATAATGTCTCAGCGTAAAGCAAACACAGCATTCCACAGTAAGAACACCATACCAACAGTCAAACATGGTGGTGGTAGTGTGATGGTGTGGGGATGCTTTGCTGCTAAGGACCTGGATGACTTGCCATAATTAAAGGAACCATGAATTCTGCTCTGTACCAGAAAATTCTTAAGGAAAATGTCCGTCATCCTTCGTCAGCTGAAGCTGAAGCGTAGTTGGGCCATGCAGCAAGACAATGATCCAAACACAAAAGCAAGTCCACATCAGAATGGCTAAAAAGAAGTAAAATTAAAGTTTTGGAGTGGCCTAGTCAAAGTCCAGACTTAAACCCAATAGAGATGCTGTGGCAGGACCTAAACGAGCAGGTCATGCTCAAAACTACCAAATGTTACTGAATTAAAGCAGTTCTGCGAGGAAGAGTGGGTTAAAATTCCTCCACAGCGATGTGAAAGACTGATATTGAATTATAGGAAGTGTTTGGTTGCAGTCATTGCAGCTAAATGTGGCATAACCAGTTATTAAGTGTAAGGGGGCAATTACTTTTTCACATAGTGCCAGTTGGTGTTGGTTAACTTTTTTTCATTAAATAAGTGAAATTAAAAAAAAAAAAAAGTGTTATTTGTTCAATCAGGTTCCCTTTATCTAATATTACATTTTCTCTAAAGACCTGAAAACATCCAGTGTGACAAATATGCAATAATAGAGAAAATCAGGAAGGGGGCAAATACTTTTTCACGCCACTGTACATCAAATCCACTTTTGAACCTTGTCTTAGTTAAATAAGTAACTTCAGTTTTTTTGAATTGTTCCCTGTTAAGGGAATTAATTTTAGTTCTACTAAATAATTCTGAGACATATAAGGAAAAAAACTGGGTATGGATCCAGGAGAAACAGATAAAATGTAAGGTACAGTTAGGGTTGGGGGAGGGAGTCTTGCTAGAAAGGGAAAAAAGGAATTAGAGCGGGCAAGGCACGGGGTAATGATGGCTGGTAGATTTATCAATGAATGGCTTGTACTATTCATCCATATCTCTTTTTTAAACACATGCCTGCCAGTTAGCGTCAGTATTCATGCCAGTTCTGTGGTCCAATGTCTTTAATTGAAACACCCATTGCATTTCAGCTCTATCAAGAATTATCTGCCTATTCCCTCCTCGAGCCATTTCTGGTACATGTTGTAGACCCCAGAAACTGATGGAAACACCTGTATGTTAGGCCTGTGCAACATGTATAGCTACTTATGATGTGTCCACACTTCTAGTATCACTTTTATATTCCTGTATTTGACTTTTAACTGCTCTTGTTGTTTGCCCAACATAAAGTTTATTGCACGGACACTGCAATACATAAATTACCCATTCCATGGCACAGTTTATATTTTGTCATATTTGAAAGCTTTCACTCATAAAGAGATGTCTGAAACTGTCTTTTTTACTTGTATGTCTGCAACATGAGCAATGCCTGCATGCTGCCATACCTGGTCTGAGGGGTCCTAATAATAGTTGTGTATGTTGTGTTTCTGTTCTGTTAAATTGTGACCTTACAGGTTTTTCTTTTAATGTTAATAATTTTTTTGACTGCTACTAAAGGCTTTTCATAGAAACATGTTGGCTGGTTATTAACTATTGTTAATAGATGCCAATGTTTGTTTATTATTTTTCTCATTTCTGTGAAGTCCTTATTATACCTAGTTGACAATGCCAGTCTATTACCCCTATTGTCCCTTGTTTAATTTTCCTCCCTATTACTATTATAACTGCTTTTTCTTCTATCTGCTCTATTTAATGTTGTCCTTGTATATCCTCTTGCCTGAGATCTCTTCAAGATCTCCTGCTTATGGTGTACAAAACCCCCTTCATTGATGCAATTGCGCTTAACTCTAATCAACTGAGAATATGGTATGCTGTTTATTAATTTTGGTTCATGGAAACTTGTGCCATCTAGGATGATGTTTCGATCTGTTTCTTTTCTGAACAGTGTAGTTCTCAGTATTCCATTTTCCTTAATAATTCTTAAATATAAGTATGTAACAGTTACCATGTCATGTGTCATTAAAAACTGTATGTTAGTATTCACACTACTGATATACTGTAGAAAGTCACTCAGCTCTGCTTCACTCCCTCCCCAGATAAAGGAGACATCATCAATATAATGTCTTTATATTATGAAAATGTGGATTTGAGTCTCTATTCCACACATGTTGGAGTTTAAACTCAAATATGAATGCATTTGAGTAGGTTGATGCCATGATAGTGTCCATGGCAGTACCCCTTTTCTGAATATAGAATTGTTTGTCAAATTCAAAATAAGTATGAGACAGTATAATTTCTCCTAGCACTTGTAGCGCTACTGTCTTCGGTCTGGAGATATTTGTCCTTTTGTCTAACATTTTACCCATTGCTTGTATTCTCTGATCATAGGGTATGGAGGTATATCAGTCTATCACATCTTTTGTGACTAGAATTTCTTGTTCTGTTACCCCCTGTTGTGCTATTGCATTCAACTTTTGTAGCATGTGTCCTGAATCTTTGATATATGTTTCTGCAGTTTCTATGAATGACTGTAAATGATAATTAATATATTGTGAAATTGGCTTAAACAAGGATTCATTTGCTAAATCTATCGGCCTCCCTGGGGGTTCCTGATCATTTTTATGTATTTTAGGGATAGCGTAAAAGGTCGCTACTTGTGGATTTTTTTGATAAATAATTTCTGCTTCCTAGGTTTCCATCCATCCATTGTTTTGAAACACTGCTAGCATAAATGATACTTGTTGTTTTAATCTATCTGTGGGGTCATTTGTTAATAAATCATAATTAGTTCTATTGTTTAATAAGCTCATACATATTTTTTTATCATTTTCACAGTTGATAACCACTGTACCCCCCCCCCCCGTCAGCTGGTTTTATTACCAGATTTCTATCTTGTGCTAAGCTGTTCACTGCTGTGTGTTGTGCCCAGTTCAAATTATCCTGTTTAATTCTGGATGTCTTACTGCACAGTTTCTGCATGTCTTTATGTACTGCAGCACAATAAGTTTCCACTGCATGATCTCTACCTGCAGGTGGATTATAGTTTGATTTTACATTTAAGGCTGTTTTTAGTTCGTGTTGATATGTCTTAGGTGGGTGATCAGTATTAAATATTGTCATTAACCGCAATGTTCAAAAAAAACCTCTGTAAGTCCACCTCAAGTTTGAATTTATTGAATTCTCTAGCTGGGGCAAAAGATAAGAGAAGACAATGTACTTCTAGTTATATTTGTATCAATACCTTACTACTGAGATTAAATACTGGAATTTGTTCATTCTGTGCCATATGTGTGTGTGGTAGTATCCTGTGTTGCCCTTCTCACTTGTTTATTCTTCCACCTCTGCCTTCTCCCCTTCCCCTGCATCCCATCCAACCTCTCTTGTACCCTCCCAAGGGTCAGTACCTCCTGTCCTATCTCTCAATGAATATCGTGATGCACTTTCTTGTTGATGTGAGTGACCTGCCTGTTGGTCTCCTGTTGTTCCCTGTTCCCTGCCATTCTGGCTGTCCTGATATTAAAATCCCTTGTGTAACTTCCATTACTATCGGTGCTGGTGTAGGTTTGTGGGTACGGTGTCCAATTCCTGATAGGTTTAAATTTGTTATATGTGTATACTTTTTATCCCTGTAAAATATATATATATATATATATATATATATACACACAGTATATACTATTATAGTAAAAGGGAGGAAAATGAAACAAGGGACAATAAGGGTAATAGATTGGAATTTTCAACTAAATATAATCAGGACTTTAAACAAACATTGGCATCTATTAATGGTAGTTAATAACCAGCCAAAATGCTTCTATGAGAAGCCTTTAGTAGCAGCCAAAAAATTATTAACATTAAAAGAAAACCTGTAAGGTCACAATTTAATAAAATAGAATACAACATACACAGCTTATATTAGGACCCCTCAGACCAGGTATGGTAGCTTGTGAGCATTGCTCATGTTGCAGACATACAAGTAAAAAAAGAGAGTTTCAGACATCCCTTTATGGGTGAAAGCTTTCGTATACGACAAAATATAAGCTGTGCCACGGAATGGGTAATTTGTGTATTGCAGTGTCCATGCGATAAACTTTATGTTGGGCAAACAACAAGAGCAGTTAAAAGTCGAATACAGGAACATAAAAGTGATATTAGAAGGAGTGTGGACACATCACAAGTAGCTATACATTTTGCACAGGCTTAACATACAGGTGCTTCCATCAGATTCTGGGGTCTACAACATGTACAAGAAATGGTTCACTCTGAGCTGGTAGAAGACAGGAGACAGTGGCTTCTGAGAGCTGCTCTGCAGTACTTTTGAGATCTTAAACTTGCTAAACAAGGAATAGATTTTTGCTTCACAGGCTTTTTTGGGTCAGTATAGTATTTTTGATCAGTGTCAGAAAAGCTGTTTGGCTTTCTGACAGGTATTTTGTCCTTATTGCTGTACTCAGTTACAGGAACTAGAAGGGCTGTCTGCTAACACCCCTTCTCTGCTGCTATCTGACATAGCTCCAGTGTGATTTTTTTGGGTGAAGCACATTTCATTTTTGTGTTTTGTTGCTTTGCTGTTGTCTGGTTCCAGGCTTGGCTCCCTGCATGACTGATGAGAGTGTCTGCTAACTCCCCCTCCTGCAGGTAACTGCTTATGATTTGTTGTGTATGTGCATAATACTTGATTTTGTGATGCTTCACCTGCATGTGCATGCTTAATATATTTTTTCATGAGGCAGGGTCTCACATGTGCACAGCTGTGTGCACACAGATTTTGAAATAAACTTCTTCAGTTCTAAGCCAGTCAAGCTTGACTCACTGAATTATTATTGTTAGTCCTCTGGTTCTGGGAGTAGATCCCTGTAGACATGAGAAGTGTGTTGGCTGACTCCCCCCCACTTTTACAGCTCACTGCACAATTAACCTGTACTTGTGAAAAATACGCCCCACCCCCCGGCGAGTCTGTGCCTTGTGAGGGTACAGCAGTGCACATACTTTTTTTGTTTGTTTGTTGTTGTTTTGTTATTTAAACCATTGCACTTAGTGGGGTTGGCCTGTCTCACTGAGTTGACTGTATGTCATCTGTCTGTTCCTTGCTCGGTTCCATGTTTGACTAAATAGGTTGTCCTTTTCTTCTTCCTTTTTAGTAACAGTGTTTTTCTTTACTACTACATTTTTGTGGTGCAGTATAACTGGAAAGGTTGCTGTATTACTGTAGTTCCACAAGCACTAAGTAAAGCATCACACACACAGGTACTACATAGTAACAGTTTATGTTTTACACAGTAACCACTAGTGACCTGATCCATCATGTCTTTGGCAATTTTGCAAACATGCTTGGTCCAGCCCCAGCAAAGCATCTACACTGCTGGCTCCAAGTGGTGAGGGACAAGATGATAGACCCACAAATGTACAACACATCCAGGCAATTACTGCTAGTGTTGTCCCTGCGTTGCCAAACCCCCAAACAATCTATGTAGAACAAAGGAAGCACTCGGGAGGGCAGTAACAAAATACAGTTTAGAGCAGTGGAGCATAAAGTTGCCAATACATTTATTTGTGCTAAGGCTGGAGGATGCCAATAGAGCCCTGATGCTTTGACCAGAACCTGGTCTTTGTCAGGGTGCATGTTGGGAAAGTACAAACGCACTATGAATATAAAACCCTTAAAGAAACACACACCATAAATAGGTGAAGTTAAAATGAATGCTACTGAGATGCCCTTGTAACAAAACAATCCACAACTAACATACCCAAGGATGAAATACTGCATCAAGATTATAAAACAGTTCATACAGTGGTGCCAGACAGTACACAATGCAGTATCTTGCAAAATTACTGCAAAATGCTACAGTATGCTGCAAGGAGCAATGTAATTTCATGGCAATTAAGCCCTGTAGTCATCCAATATTTTGTGGCATGTCATTTACTGCAAAGTATTGACTTGCATCTTGTCTTGCTCCACTGTATATTATTGATACATAACACAATTCCAGAGAAGGTAGTGAGATAGACTACATAGACAATGACATATATGTGTCTCTCTTTATTCAGCAGGCTCAAATATTGTTCTCCTCAATCAAGCCTTTTAGTTCCTGCAGCATTGGTAATAGTACTACTGCTACTAATACCATTAGCATTACTACTACTACTACAAGTGTCACCACCTATTCCATTTGGATGTTCACTGTCACATCCTGTTGTGCAGTAGTGGGGGCATTAGAGCATATATGCTTTGTGCAGGAAGTAGCAGTCACCACCACCAGTGTTCCCACTACTACCACTATGGCTGCTACATCCACAGCCAGTGTGCTTCCCACCACCACTGGTGCTATTCTTGCAGCAGCCACCCTTTCAGTTGTCTCCAGTACTGCAGCCACTGCTACCACTATTCCTATGCCCATGGCCAAAGCACCTTCTACCCCATGTCTGTGACCATGAACACCCTCTAGTGCTGACCCAGTGCAAAGCTTAAATTTAAAATAATTCATACATATTAATTAACTATCCCACCTGCTTGGGTTAAGCTAATGTAGCATGGAGTGGCTCAACAATTTAGTCTATAATTTTTATGATAGGTGCTTCTAAATATTCCTGATGTTATGGTTACAATCAATTAGTATAGAAATTCTGAGGCAAAAATGACTGGTGGTCCATTTACGCATATGGGATCAGGACTGGCTGTTATTCTGTGCCTTGTGACACTGTGTTTCTTTGTGTCCTAAATTCCCAAGTTTGGTAGCTGTATGCCTAAGGTAGTCTTTGTGGAATGTCAGCCCAGGCTTTTAGCATGGGAGGACCAATTCTCAGACCTAATTTGGCACAGTGACACCCAGAGGAAGAAGCATTTTATGGGGAGACTGTCTTGCCGATACAAAGTGGAATTTAGTGGGTGGCATCCTGTTAATGCATGTAGAAACTGCAGGTCAAAATCGATTCTGGATAGTACCGGAAACATTTTTTTGTGTTTACGATAACAAGTGGTGGACTCAATGGAGTATGCCTCATCTGAAAATAGGCACCTAGTTGTTTACCCTTTTTGCTTTGATTGTGTGGAATCCCTTCTGTGTTTAGTTAAATTTCTTGTTATGTGGACAACTTTATAATTTGTCGAAGTCACATCTACAGTAGATCAGGATAAATCTTATCTTTGTCATATCAAATAATGCTTAGAAAAAATACGGATTTGTGGAAATATTTTTTGAGCTGTGTAAGGAATAAATATGAATGTATTTTATGGAAGATGCAGCATATAATCTGTAAAAATCTGAGATCTAACTATATTTGCATGTAAATATGTACTGCTAGTTATGTTTTTATGTATATTTTTATTATGTAAGTAAGTAAAATTTTATTTTTAAAGTGCTTTTCAAAGCCAAAGCGCTATACAAAACATTAAAACATACAATTAATTTAAATTAAACAATCACAGTTAAAATCCTTCTGAATAAGCTTTAGAAAACAAATAGGTTCTAAGCTCAGATTTAAAACTGGAGACAGTCAAGCATTCTCTCATCCGATGAGGTAGAGAATTTCACAGGGAGGGGGCAGCATAAGAAAATGCACGTGTCCCAGATGTCTTTAACCGAATCCTGGGAATCTCTAGCAATCCCTTGTCAGTGGATTGAAGCGAGTGGGAGGGGCAGTAGGGAGTAAGAAGATCTTGCAGGTACTGTGTTCCCTGGTCATGTAGGGCTTTATAAGTCAGCAATCCAACCTTAAAGGTGATCCACCACTAAACCAGCAGCCAGTGCAGTCCATGCAGCACAGGTGTAATATGACTAGACCTGGAGGTACCAGTCAAAAGCATAGCTGTAGCATTCTGCACTAGCTGCAAGCAGTGGATATCAACCTCTGGTAGCCCTAAGTAGAGGGCATCGCAGTAATCAAGACGGGAGGGGATGAAGGCGTGGACCAATATAGGAAGGTCAGCCTGAGGAACTAGATATTTCTAAGATGATAAAAAGAAGATTTGACAATAGCAGACACCTGAGATTCAGGGTCAAACCGTCATCAAAAATAATGCCCAGGTTATGCACCTGGTCTGAGGTCAAGAGCTAGACCCCATCAAGCTCTAAGCCAGATTGGAACCCAGCCCTAAGACCCGCCTCAAGGTGACCAGGGTTCACAACCAACATTTAGGTTTTATCCAGGTTCAACCTCAGCCAGCTGGTGCTCATCCAATCTTTGATCTTGGCTAGACAGCTGTTAAGCATGGAGATCGCATCATCCTGTCTGGGAATAAAGGACAGATACAGGTGGGTATCACCTGTATAGCAGTGAAATCCCAAACTGCATTGCCTAATGATCTCTCCTAATGGCAGCATATAAACTGCGAACAACATGGGCACCAGAATGGAACCCTGCGGCACCCCACAGGACAGGAAGAAGGTGTCAGAGGAATAAATTTCAGTGACAACCCTCTGAGTCCTGCCTGAGAGAAAAGATTGAAACCAATGTAGGACTGTTCCAGACAGTTGACAAAGAAGCCACAGGTGCTCCAAGAGCACATCATGGTCCACAGTATCAAATGCTGCAGAGAGATCAAGAAGGACTAGAATACTATTCTCACAATTAGGAGATCATTTAAGACCTGGACCAGAGTGGTCTCAGTGCTATGTCTTTTCCTAAATCCAGATTGGAGAGCATCATAGACATTGTAATTTGTAAGATGGTCCTCCAGCTGCAGATCAACCACCTTTTCAATAACCTTACCCACAAAGGGCAGGTTAGAGACAGATCTATAGTTAGCTAAGCAGTCTGGGTTCAATGAGGTTTTTTTAGGAGTGGTCGAACAACCGCCTCCTTAAGGGGATCAGGAAATACCTTCTGCTCCAAGGACTTCCAGACAATTTCAGCAAGTATCGGGCAGATAACATCTACACAACCTACTAATAGTGGTGTAGGGCCCGGATCCAAACTACAGCTGGTTGGTCGTACTGTCTGGACAATCCTTACAATGTCCATGAACTCCGCCTTACTAAAGTCAAACCAGGCAGCACAGGTGCTCACACCTCTCGTCACTCTCCACAGTCCCTCAAAGAAAGAGCTGGGCTGATACCCAATCTAATGCCGGCAATCTTATCTGCAAAGAACAGAGCAAGCTCATCACACTCTGCTTGTGAAAAATCTCCTCCAGACTGCAGACAGACTGGATTGCACAGTCTGTTGACAGTCCAGAAGAATTGAGCTGGTTGGTTCTGTGCAGCAGCAATCTCCCAGGACAGGAACTCTGCCTTCTTATGGATGATTGCTGATTGATAGAGCACATAGTGGTCCATCAACCTAAGTCTGTCAGCATCAAGACCTGGTTTCTGCCAAGTCCTTTCTAGCCTTCACCCTACTCTCTTCAGCTCCTTCAAGGACCCATCAAACCAAGGGGTCCTCGGGTGCAAAATGAGTGGATTAACACTAACAGGAGCAATTAAGTCCAGGGCATCACCCACCACCTTGTTATAGGCAACTACAAGATCCCCTGGACTCATGTACTTACTTGATAAACCCAATATGTCCAGCACTGCTGATAGGCCCTCTGGGGGTAATCCCCCTCAAAGGGTGATACTGGACCATCTCCATAGAGGCAGTTCTAATTGGGGGTGCCCCAAAGCTGATACTTATGGTGTGATGTCTGACCAACTGTTTGGTTCCACCCCCAATCCCATGATCTCCATCCCCAGGAGAAACACAAGATCTAATGAATGACCCCCTATATGGGTAGCAGAGGTAACCATCTGTGTAAGGCCCAACATAGTCATAAGTTGGAGGAGATTATTTCCAAACTGTGAGAGTTGATCATCGACCCAGGCATTGAAGTCACCTAGAATTAACCATCTGGGCATCTCCAGTGCCACATCGACAATGAACTCTGCAAACTCCTTCAGGAATTCTCCACCATCCCCGGGTGGATGGTAGATGAGGAGAATACTGAACTCCACACCTGCTCCCATGATGCATTCAAAAGATCTAGTGCAACCCACTGGCACATCCAAAAGGCCCAGCTCCATTCTAAAAAAAGATGGCCACACCCCCACCCCTATGATCCAACCTGGGGCAGTGTATCACCAAGAACCCAGCTGGAGCAGCAGATGCCAAAATAGGGCCTGCATTTCCATCCAGCCAGGTCTCAGGGATACATGCCAGGTCAGATGTTTCAACAAGATCAGCTATAATAGCGGTCTTACTCTTAATTGACCTGGCATTACATAACACCACCCGGGCTGGATGGGTTTTCAAGGAGGATCCCAGGACTTGCCCACAATTTGTGGAGCCCTTGAGTATGGTAATCAGGCAGGGAACACCCATCTCCTGACCCCATTTTGCCCCAGGGTGTCTCCTAGTCCCCACTGCCTCTATCCACTCACCCTTCTCCATTCCCACACTGTGCCCAGTCCACACAGTCCTCACTCACCTCTTCATTGTCCCTAATGCCTGACATCTCCTATAGACTTTGGCCAATAATGGGGAGCAGTGGAAGGGGCGTAGATCAGGGAGCACAGTGGGAGAATAATGCTTGACTGTCATAACACCCTCCCAACACATCACAACACATTTAAAAATCTCTGTACCAGATTATAATTATTATCACCACTTATGCACATGCACTTCCAAGGAGGCACTTCTCAAACACCCCTTAAAAATCACAACCTAATTGCAATAAAAACAGACTATTACAATTCAGTCCAATTCAAATCCTATAAGATTTCAATCAATATTAGTCCGTTTCAATCTATGCAGTTCAATAGTACTCAAATCCAGTAGAATATCAAAGATTTGGCACATATCAGTCTGAGTCCAGATTATGTTCTGATGAAAGGCCAAGGGATCTCTCACCTCCCCTGGCAAACCAAAGCTCACTCTTGGACTCTGCTTTCACCAGAAGCCCAGTAGGGAGTACAGAAAATCATAAGACAGTCCAGAAAAAATAATGTTCCTAGGGCTAATGAGGAGAACTCATGAAAAAACTGATTTCAGAAGCAGGAGCACTTTTGATGCCACTTTGTTTGTAGGGGAAATGATCACCTCAGCAGGGGTCACTGCCCATAGTCGAGTCCATGGCAGTGGCCTCCCCCGCATCCCCCACAGAATCTGCCCACCAGTAGGTCCCCCAGAGAGCCTAGGATGCACCAGCTACTCCGGCATGTTCTTCAACAGGTCTGAAACCAACGCTGCCCACCCCCAACTCAGCCAACAGCAGCAACCACCCCAGGCAGCTTCCCTACAATCCCTAATCAAGACACACTCCTTGAAATAAATTACAAGCAGCAAGCAGTCAGAAACATATTAAGGAGTAAAAAAACATCAGAAAGTCAAGCAAAACTCCTCTCTCTGCTTCAGAGAGTCTCACCACACGAAAGTCGATAAAAATCAGAGGAATCAATTTCTCTTCACGAATACTCCCAGTTCCTCATGGATACTCCAACAATCTAAACCTCATTAGTCCAATAACTGAATCAGAATCCAGTCCTCAGTTCTTCAGTTTTTTCAGTTTTCCTTGATCTTTTAATCCAATCAACTGCAAAAATCAATCGAAACTCTTACGGAAAGAAGTTACCCCTAAAATCAAAATCCCATTGTAAAATGCTCCAGAGGACGCCAGACACTATGCACGAATTCTATAGTCTTAATCAAAGGGGCCCTGGGTAGGAGTAGCAATGAGACTACTAAACAAAAAATAATAAAACAAGGGTTAAAATAATGTTCGGAAGTGCTGGAAGATGCTGAGTAATAACAGAGCTCATAACAGATAAACGAGTAAGCGAATGCAGCTAAACAAAAACTGCAAACAAACAAACAAAGCGTGGTGCAACAATGCAGCGACACAACGGCTAGCTCAGTACAGCCACCATTCACCAGTTATTAGGTACTGTTGTAATGGTTTCTTTTAACCGATTAACAATAAACTTCTTTACTTATGATCGGTGTTCGAGGAGGGTTGGGGAAACAGGAATGATATTATTAATATTACAATGATCGTGGATCAGAGAGGGGTGCCACTAGAATACCAGGGTCAAGGGGATGATTATTATTTATATCACAATGATCAGAGATGGAGGTTGGGGAGCTCCTGTATACTGCTGCACATTGAAACAGGCTTGCTGCACCCTGTCCAAGTGTGCCCTCTGTGAGACGCACTGCTAGGGTTGCCACAAGCCATGGGTCTTTTTGACACCGGGATCCTACCCTTTCAAGAATCAGGTGCAGGGTCCATGGTGCATGGGTGATCGAGGCAAGCTGCATTTGGCATGGCTTCTGCCCAGTTTTGAGAATCAGGCCATATGTTTTTTAGAGCATCATCTTCAGACAATAGTGGCTGTAAATCTTTTATTATGAGCTGGAGGGGTGGGTCTTATTTTCTGTAGTTTTTCCAGTTTTGGACTGTATTTTACTATGAGAGGTGTGCGTTCAGATGTTATCTTTGGCCTGTACCTTAATAATTGTTCTCTAGGTATACAGAGTGCAGACTTGATATGTCTGACAATGATGTCTGATTTATGAGGAAAAAGTAATACTTGATAGAGCACATCGGGCAGGATCCAGATTTACAGGCAATGCCAATTACCCATGAACAGTGTTCATTAAACCTTCGAATTTCCAGGATCGTGAAGCAATTCTGTATAAAGCAAGAGTTGCAAAAGGTTTAGAATATGAAAACATTAAGATTAATGCTTACCCTGATATGTCAGCTGACACCACAGAGAGAAGACAGCAGTATAACCCAGTTAAACAGATTCTGTATAAAAAAAGCATCAGATTTATGATTGTATACCCGACAAAGATAAGGTTTCCACTAAATGGCTGGTTACACACTTTTGATATGCCAGAAGATGCCATTGAAGCAGTCAATATTAATTTTTGCATGGAAAATGCCAGCATCAGGGAATATTGAAATGCTCAAGTTACATAGATACATAGACAGTGTCGGCAGATAAGGGCCTATGGCCCACCCAGTCTGCCCATTTGAGCTTGTAAATTCAGTTTATGTTTTCCAAGAAGTCTGTTGTCCCTTACCCCTGACCTCCAGATATCCTTTATGTCTATCTCATGCATTCTTAATCCCGTGATTGTTTCGGCCCCCACCACTTCCTCTGACAGGGTGTTCCACTTGTCCACCACCCGTTCTGTGAAGAAATTCTTCCTCATGTTTCCTCTGAATCGTCCTCCCTCCAACTTCATCCCATGCCCTCTAGTCCTGGAACATCTTTTTTTTGCTTAAAAATAGTGTATTCCTGCACCCTGTTCCTCCCTGTAAGATACTTGTATGTCTCTATCATATCCCCTCTCTCCCTCCTCTCCTCCAAGGAGTACATATTCAGTTCCTTCAATCTGTCTTCATAGGACTTGTGATGCAATCCATGCCCATCTTTGTTGCCCTCCTCTGTACCTTCTCTACCCTGTCTATGTCCTTACGTAGGTATGGTCTCCAGAACTGTACACTGTACTCAGGTGGGGCCTCACTAGTGTCTTGTATGGCGAATTATGATCTCCCTTTTCCTGCTGGTGATGCCCTGCCTATACATCCATTGCATTCCATTTGCTTTACCTGCTGCCTTGTCACACTGTTTCCCTACCTTGAGGTCATCAGAGATGATAACCCCAAGATCCCTTTCCTGCTTGGTGCATGCTATATCCTCAGCCCCAACTGATATATTGTGCCAGGGTTTTTGTCTATGCATTATCTTGCACTTCTTTGCACTGAATTTCAACTGCAAACCCTGACCATTCTTCGAGTTTCTGCAGGTCCCTTCTCATTCTGTCTACACCCTCTGGTGTGTCTACTCTGTTACAGAGCTTTGTGTCATCAGTGAACAGTGAAATTCTGCCATCTAGGTCCTGCTCAATGTCACTGATGAAGATGTTGAATAGGACTGGTCCCAGCACTGATCCCTGTGGTACCCCACTGGTCACTCTTCCCTCTGTGGAGTGACAGCCATTTACCACCACCCTCTGTGTCCTGCCACCCAGCCAGTTACCTACCCACCACAATACTGTCCTGCCCACACCCATATTCCCCAGTTTATGTTATAGTCTTCTATGTGGCACAGTGTCAAAGGCCTTGCTGAAGTCTAGATAGACCATGTCCACTACCCTCCCCTGGTCCACCTCCCTAGTCACCCAGTCAAAAAATTCAACGAGGTTGGTCTGACATGACCTCCCCCTGGTGAAACCATGCTGCCTTGGGTCCTGTAGTCCATTGACAACCAGATGTTCCACCAATCTCTCCTTCAGTAGTGCTTCCATGATCATCCTCACTACCGAGGTGAGGCTAACTGGTCTGTAGTTCCCTGCTTCCTCTTTGTTCCCACTTTTGTATAAGGGGGTTACATCTGCTGTCCTCCAGTCTTTGGGTACCTCCCCTGTTTCCAGTGATTGGCTAAACAGGATAGCCAGAGGTTCAGCCACCACCTCTCTTAGTTCTTTAAGGACCCTGGGGTGCACCCATCTCGCCCCATTGCTTTATCAACTCTTATTACTTCCAGTTCCTTCAGGACCCTTTCTGCGTGTAAAGGGACTTGTGTGTCCATTTCTGCACCATTCTCATCCCTTGTACTCCTTCAGACCCATTACCTCCTCTCTCCTCAGTAAAGACTGAGCAGAAATACCTGTTCAATATGTCAGCTTTACTGTTGTCATCCTCCACAGCCCCCCATCCTCCCCTTCAGTCTCACTATCCCTCCTTTGTCTCTTTTTTCCACTTACGTACCTGTAAAAGGTTTGTCCCCTCTACCCACTGATTTTGCAATGTGTTCTTCTGTCTGAGCTTTGGCTTCCCTTACTGACCTCCCTGCCTCCCTTTGCTTCTCCTGGTACGTCTCCCTATCCCCTTCTGCCTGTGTCTTTTTGTATTGCCTGAATGCAATCTTTTTGGCTTTCACTTTCTTTGCTACCTCTTTGGAAAACCATAATGGTCTCTTCTTCCTGTTCCTCTTGCTAACCTGCTTAATGGATAATTCTGTTGTTCTTGTAATTCCCATTTTAAATACTGCCCACTGTTCCTCAACCCCTGATTCCTGTCCCATTCCCCTTAATGCCTCTTTCAAGTATCTCCCCATTTTCCCAAAGTCTGCCCCCTAAAATCCAGGATACGTGTTTTTGTGTTGTTTGGTTCTGATCTTTCTGTGATTTCAAACCACAATGACTGGTGGTCACTGCTCCCCAGGTGCTCCCCCACTGTTACCCCCATCACACTGTCCCTGTTTGTGAGCACAGTTAGAGTAACCCTTACCCTTGGACAAAGATACAGAAAATATAAAATCCAAAGACAATACAAAGTAATTGTGTCCTTCCTGTTTACATATATTTTTTTCTCTTCTTCTCTTTAGGTCTTCCATATTATGCTATAGCCTTCTCTCTTTACCTTAACTTATCCTGGGGACTATCATAGGCAGTGATGGTAGGCAGCACACAAGGATGGTTATGTTACCATCTGGTCTGAATGGGGAGGGGGACAAGGGATAAAAAAAGAAGGAAAATGGAATAAAAAAGATTTAATTCACTTACAAAACAAGTAAGGGGGAAGACTGGGGTGGGAGATTAAAATCAAAGATAAACATTTTATTTAATTTCACAGAGTGATGAACTAATAAATAATGTGCACAGGGGCCCAGATATTCAAACTGCACCAGGCTGTGGCGCAAGCTTGGGCTCAACGCAACTTGGCTGCACAGGGGTGTGGACTGGGCAATATTCAACGGAGCTGCGCCATGGCACAGCATCGTTGAATATCACACCCTGGCCACCCACAGTGTGCATGGCACAGTGGCACTGCACCAGCGCAAGTGGCCAGAGTGAAGCATGGGGATGCGCTAGTGCAAGTTCCATTGCGCTATGCACAGCAACCACAATATTTAAAACTTGACATGCAAATGGGGCCATAATGTATGCAAGGCTCAAATGGGGCCATTTGCATGTCATTATGGCCCCATTTGCATGCAGGTGCACCGATCCCCGACGACTTGCACCTGGTGCCCTGCCAGGCAGCAGCCATCAGTGACTGACACCCCCTGCAGCTGGCAATGTGCTCCACAGCCCGATCACGGGCTGCAGTACAAAAATGGAAAAGCATAAATCCCTGGTGGTCCAGTGGACCGCTGTTTGCCCAATCATGGGCATTTGTAATAAAAAAAGTAAATAATACCAATATCCCTGATGGTCTAGCGGTACCCCCCTCCCAACCCACCCACTGGCCCCATCGCCCCACTCCCCACTGATCCAGCTGGCGGGTGGCAGCACCCACCGCCTGCCGCCCCGCATGCCGACTGACACCATCGGTGGGGCTGTACACCGCATTGGTCCACAGCATGAGACAATGGTGTGCAGCCTATACCGTACTACACATTCAGATGATCCATTTCACATATCTGGAATGTAAGTATCTTCTGAACTACGCCGATATTAGCTCATGCTGTGGACAAATGGGTGTACAGCCCTACCCGATGTCGGTGGCATGCGGTGGGCGGAAATGAGTGGTGCTGTCGCCACTGGCTGGACGGGGAGGAGCTGGGGCGGTGGGGGCTCAGTGGAGGTAGGGAGAGGGGAGTACCGCTAGACCACAGAATATTAGTATTTTTTTTATTACAAATGACTGCGATCGGGCAGTCAGCGGTCCACTGGACCACCAGGGATATTGGACATAGTTCTGCTTTTTTAACAAATGCCCACAATTGGGCAGTCAGCGGTCCACTGGACCACCAGGGATACTGGTCAAAATTCTGCTTTTTTTAACAAATGCCCGCTACTGGGCAGACAGTGGTCCACTGGACCACCATAGATATTGGACAGAATTCTGTTTTTTTTAACAAATGCCCACGCTCAGGCATGGGGGGGCACTGCCAGGTGCAGCGGGAGCTTGGGTGGCCACCCACAGGTGGCAGCTTCAGTGTTGTGCCCTGCAATGTGGCAGCTCACCTGTGGGTGGCCATCCATTGTTCCTTTTTTTTGGATGAACTTTGTGCTGGCTCAGGTAGGGGTTGCACATGCATGGCTCTGCACATCCCGGGCTGAATATCAGGCTGTGCAGGGTATGCATGGGCATGCTCCCCTCACCTGCGCCTGCATACATTACTGATGCACTCCAGTGTATCGGGATTTGTGCCGCGCACTTTTCCCTTTTGAATATCATGCCGGGGCGCAACCCTTTTGAATATCTGGGCCTGGGTGTTTAGGCACAACCAGGACATTTTATATGCCTATGAAAAAATCAATAGAAAGGGTCCAGGAATTTTGAATATAAATATAAATAAAGTAAGATATAGGTGTCAATGTATAATTATATCTACAAATAAATGGGGCCAGAATATAGAATAACAACATAGAATGCAAAGGGGCTTCAAAATAGAACAAAGATGTTAAAGACACTTAAATATTTGGTGGATAAAAAAATCAAATTGGATAATGTTACAGGAAACTCTTTTAACCATAAAAGAAATAAACTGGCTGGAAAAGTGGTGGGGTCCAACCTTTGCCATGGATTATGCAAGGAATTCAAGAGGAGCACTAATAACATACAACAATAAATCTTGCTTAATAAAACTTTTAAAAACAATAATAGATACATGAGGAAGATATGTGATGGATATCTAGGAGCCCTAGATGCACACGCCCCGAAGGTAAAAATCAGAATAAAAAGCAAAACCTGTCGCTGGTTCACACCTGAACTGAAAACCACCCTGTTAAGCAGGAATAAGTTGTGGAAAAAGGTGAGACAAACAAAACTGGACCCAGACTGGTGCCAGTTCAGAAAGCCACGCAACACCTGCATGAAAATGATCAGAGCTGCCAAAGCATCATTTTGCCTCAAGGAGTTGGACTCTGCTGCAAAGTGCTCCTCTAAATTCTGGAGGACTATTAAGGATATGTCCAGTCATACACCAGGCAACTCCTTGCCACCAAAAATCATGTCTGAAGGGAAAACAATATGCAACAAACATGAGATCTAGAAGCCTTCAACAATCATTTTGCCACAGCTGGACTGGCCTTTGACAACTCCCCTGCAGCCCTGGCCCACTCTAAACTAAGTGTCCCCTGCATACCTCTCAAGTGTCCCTGATTTTCAGGGACATCCCTGATTTTGCCTCAAAATTTTACTTTGTCCCTCCTAAAATTTGTGTTTTTGTGGCTAAACAGTTGGGGACTGTAAGCACAAAATAATGCCAGTCATTAAAGTTGCAGACTTGTTCTTCTTTAGAAAATGCATTTTGCACTGAGCCCCATATTCTGCCAGCTTTCTGGGTGGATATCTCTAATTTTGAAGATGTGTCCCTGATTTTGGTCCTTTGCCCCTGATTATTTTAAGCCTTGTCCCTGATTTATAAGGCAGGAGGTTGAGAGGTATGGTCCCCTGTGCAAACACCATTGACCCAGTCCCTGGCTTCTCCTTCCAACCTGTACCATTGAAGGAAGTTGAAGATCTGATACTTTGGGTGGATATAGAAAAGAGCACTGGAGCTGACTTCTTGGATCCTTACTTCATAAAAATCACATATCACATCCTTGCTGCCCTATTACACACCTATTCAATTTATCTTTGTCATGAGGGTCCCTCCCCATCATTTGGAAAACTGCTCATGTTATCCCATTGCACAAATCTGGGGATGCCTGTGACCTAAATAACTGCAGACCGATTTCATTACTGCTCATCTGGTCTAAGCTTCTAGAAAAAGTTGTTAGCAATCAACTTAAAGCACATCTGGAAGTTAACAACTCACTGAAACCCTATGCAATCGGATTTTGGGTCCAAGCCCAGCACCACCATGGCAGTGGCCAAAGTAACTAACTACTGGTACAGTGACCTGGAAGCAGAAACTTTGTCTGCACAGTTTTCCTAGACCTTAGCAAGGCTTTTGATACTGTGGACCATAGCCTTCTATTCTCCATATTGAAAAGCATAGGACTTGATCGTGGATTCTTGCAATGGTTCACAGAATACCTGGTAGGTCAGCAGCAACAAGTCAAAGCTGAGGGGGAGCTCTCCCCTCTAAAACTTCTGCTCAGGGGAGTGCCACAAGGATCTATTCTGGGTCCACTGCTTTTCACAATCTATATCAACAACATTGATTTGGGCATCAACAAGGCTAAAATACATCTGTGTGTGGATGACACAGTGGTTTACATAAGTCGTTGGGCTGCTCAAGCCACCTGTGCAGACCTACAGGAAAAAATTGACCTGCTCCAGACTCAGCTTTGCCACAAAAAGCTTCTCTTAAATGTGAAAAGGACGAAGGCAATGATGTTTGTACTATATAGCCGTATGACTAATCCTGCCAGCTCCTGGACACTACCTCTGATCACTACATTTCTAGGAGAGAAATTGAATTATACCCCTAAGTTTAAATACTTAGGAGTGTGGCTTGACCAGAACCTTACATTCGCAGAGCATGTTGAAGAACTGGTAAAGAAGCTAAGGCAGAGACTGGGCCTATTCTACAGAATTAGCCAATTCCTCACCTGTGATGCCAAATGGACACAAGTCCAATCAACTTTTCTCTCCCTAATCGACTATGGTGATTTTTTTATACAGCCACTGTCCTAAAGCATTGCTTATCAAACCGGACATGCTATTTCACAGATCCATGAGATACATTACCGGTCTTCCCCCTCTACCCATCACTGCCTACTGTACAAAGCAGTAGGATGGCCATCGCTTTTGTTCAGGCGTGAAAGAAATGCAGTCCTCTGGACTTATAGAGCTGTCCTAAAAATGCTCCCTCAATACATTACTGAATGTCTCCCTATGGGTGAGCTGGGACCGTACGGCTTAAGGAGTTCATCGCATATCTCTCTGTGCATGCCTAGAGTCTCCACCTGCTTTGGTAGAATGGCCTTTAGCTTCTTGTTGACGACTCTATGTAACAAAATCCAAAAAATTCTAAAACTAAGTTACCTCTGCAGTAGTCTGAGTAATAAGCTTCCTGAATTAGTCGCCTTGATGGAGGAGGAACATCTGGATATCGTGGCAGTCACAGAAACATGGTACACACAAAACCATGACTGGGATATAAACATACTAGGATACACTATCTACAGGAGGGACAGGGAGGGTAAAAGTGGAGGAGGAGTAGCTTTTACATAAGAGAAGGAATCAAAGCAACAGAACAAAATGGAAACAGGGAGGAGAAGAAGCACTGTGGGTAAATTTGGAGACAATCAATGGCACCACAATCTGCACAGGGTTATATAGACTTCTTCTCAGGGGAGGAAATGGACAAGGAAATGATAGAAAGAATACTTAGAATGGCAGAAAAAGGGAGATATTGCTGATGGGTGATCTGAATATGCCAGATGTTAACTGGAGTGCAGTTGCAGCAGCCACTTCCAAAGAGTGGGGTTATTCTAGATGCCCTACAAGGGAGCATGCCTTAGACAACTAGTATTGGAGCCCACTCGGGAGGGGCAATCTTAGACCTGGTTCTCTCAAATGGAGATGAGAGGATCACAGATGTAGAGTGGGTAGCCATCTGGAACTAACGACCACACCGAACAAAGTGATGGTTTACAATAACACAGCAATAGAGTCAGCCATCACAAAGGCAAAAGTATTGGACTTAGTAGGGCTGACTTTGCTAAAAATGGTGAGTGCCTAAGGAATGCACTAGCAAATGGGCAGGAAGGAGGGTGGAAGAACAATGGGGAATAATAAAAACTGCCATCACAGAGGTAACAAGCCTTTGTGTGAAGCAAATTAACAAAATGAAACGATGTAAGAAACCGCTATGGTTCTCAAGGAAGTGGCAGTGAAGGTTCAAGAAAAAAAGCATTCAGGAAGTACAAGGAATCACAGAAGGAGCAGGACAGGGAACTGTATCAGTTAAAGCAAAAGAAGCTGGGAAGGCAGTCAGAACAGCAAAGGCCCAAACCGAGGAAAGATAGCCAACTCAGTTAAGAAGGGGATAAAACCTTTTATAGGTACATCAGGGAGTGAAGGAAGACCAAGGGAGGGCTAGTGAGGCTTAATAAAGAGGAGGGAAGGTGGGCAGAGGGTGACTGTGAAAAGGCAGAGATACTAAACAAATATTTTTGCTCAGTATTTACAAAGGAAGTTAGGGAGGTACTTAAAACAAACAGTAGAAACACTCTGGATACAGAAGTTGATACCAGTCCATTTACAGAAGAAAGGGTTCTGAAAGAACTCTTAAAACTGAAGATGGACAAAGCAATGGGGCCTGATGGGATTCATCCCAGAATTCTAAAAGAACTAAGGGTAAAACATAGTGACACCACTGACTACCCTCTTTAGCAAATCATGGAGGATGGGGTGGTACCCGAGGACTGGAGAAGGGCAGATGTGATTCCCTTCACAAAAGTGGGAGCAAGGCAGAAGCAGAAAACTACAGACCTGTTAGTTTAACCTCAGTGGTAGGGAAAATGTTGGAATCACTTCTGAAGGAAAGAATTGTTGAGTGTCTAGAGGCCAGGGGCTCCAGGACCCAAGGCAGCATGGATTCACAGCAGGAAGGTCATGCCAGACAAATCTGATGATTTCTTTGACTGGGTGACCAAAGTAGTAGATCAGAGAGGGGCTGTGGACATGGCCTACCTAGACTTTAGCAAGGCATTTGTCACAGTCCCACACAAAGATTAATATACAAGTAAGCCAGCCTGGGAGTGGGTCCCAAGATGACAGCCTGGGTAAAGAATTGGCTGGAGAATAGGACACAGAGAGTAATTAGTAAATGGAGTCCACTCTGAAAAAGGGGGTTACTAGTGGGCACCGCAGGGTTCAGTATTAGACCGTCCTCTTCAATGTCTTTATAACAACATTGCAGAGGACTGAAGGAAAAGTATGTCTCTTTGCAGATGACACAAAAGATCTGCAATAGAGTTGATGCACAAGGTGGGGTGGAAAGGATGAGAAGGGACTTGGGAAGGTTAGAGGAATGGTCAAATATATGGGAGCTTAGATTCAATGCTAAGAAGTGCAAGATAATGCACCTGGGAAACAAAAACCCAGGGGAAGAGTACACAATGGGGGGTGAGATACTTACGACAACAAAAATGGAAAGGGACCTGGGGTAGTCATATCAGATGACCTAAAGGTGGGCAAGCAATGTGAGAGGGCAGCAATGAGGGCTGGGGTGATACTGGGATGCATAGGGAGAGGCATCACCAGTAGAAAACAGGAAGTTATTATCCCTCTGTACAGACAGCTGGTGAGACCCCATCTGGAGTACTGTGTGCAGTTCTGGAGACCCAATCTCCGCAAGGACATAGACAGGATGGAGGCTGTCCAGAAGAGGGCAACTAAAATGGTGCAGGGTCTGCACCGGAAGACATATGAAGAGAGACTTAAGGAGCTGAATATGTATAGCCTCGAGGAAAGGAGGGAGAGGGGGGACATGATAGAAACTTTCAAGTATCTCAAGGGAATCAACAAAGTCCAAGAAGGTAGCATCTTTCAAAAAAAGAGGTGTGCAAGAACAAGGGTGCACAATTTGAAGATAGAAGGGGGGCAACTCAGAGGTAATTTAATGAAGTATTTTTTTCACAGAGAGGGTTGTGGATGCATGGAACGGCCTTCCGGAGGAGGTTGTGTAGTCAAAAACAGTGGTGGAATTCAAGCATGCATGGGACAGTCATAAGGCAATTCTAGGGGGTGGGGGTAGGAAGAAGTAGGCTGCTGGTTAACTAGGATCTGCAGCTTATCCAATAGGTAGGGAAATGGGCAGACTGGGTGGGCTAAGCGGTCCTTATCTGCCGTCAAAATCTATGTTTCTATGTTTACGCCTTCAAGGCACTATATGCCCAAACCATGTGTGAATGCTGCAATTGTCACCAAGCTACTAATCACTAACTATAGTTAGATTGCCCCCAGAGCCTGGCCCTAATTATGTCCAGCCATTCCCTATGTCATTCTTGTGCATGCGTTATTAATCTGCATGTTTTCGCTACTTCCAGTCCATGCACCCATTGCATATTACAGGTAAGTCTTTCTCAAATCAGTCTGAGTTTCCTGAACCCAAACTCATATGTTATACTCCCATGGTGGTTGTACCCTTGCAAGCCACCTTCCGAGTTCTCCTGCCTGGTCTCTTCTTTAACAAATTACTGCCAATGCCACCAACCAATCAGATCGTGAGTGCCCTCTGGTCACTGCTCCCAACTGGTTCCTGCAATTCTCTTTGGCGATCCTCTGATACCAGTGAAAAATATCAAACGGTCCGCCACACTCCACTTACTCAGTGTCACTGCGTTGACCCCGCCCGATGTAATCCCTCCACATGGCTAAAGTGCTCTCATTAGAAATATAAGCACTTAAACCCTCCTTTGAACCGTAGACCATGACTGGCCACAGGAGCCACAATGTACACATCCTATCCCTGTCCTGTGACTCTTCCCATGGTCTGTTGGTATGATGGGCCTGGCAAATAGTAATAGCACCTAGTACTGGACTAAACATGCTGTAGATGCTTTTCCACCTGTGCCCAGTACCTTGCTCACACCCCTCTCCAGCATGCTGCAGTTCAGCCAGCCACAGCCCCAATGTAAGCACTCCATGGGATTGCGGTATTAGTACCTAGCATGCTACAGACACCATGATCCCTCCAAGCATAGACTCACCTGCCCTACTCATTCATGAACTGGTCAAGAAAAAGCTGTATCACTTACATCTGGATGTTCTAATAGCATTACCTGGGGGCTAGCCCATCCTTTTTCTATGAAAATCACTGTAACACGATCAGTTTCTGTACATCTCAGGTCCGCCTATTTCAACTGCTTACTGGTTAATGACTATCATACCACCGGTATTGCTATGTATGTATGTTTTTGATTTTCACTATATTGTATGTGTGCCTCTTGTTTTGCACTTCCACTATGTTTTTATTTCCACTGTAAATATCGATGTTTTCTCTTTTGTAACACAGTCTGGACTTAACCAGGTCCATCTTGCAAATGAGCTTGCTCAACGATGTTTTGCCTGGATAAATAAAGATTTTGATTGATTGATTGATTGAATCAAATAAAGCTCTATAATGTAAGAATTTCTTTTGCCATAATATATGTTCCTAATATAAATGATCCTAGATTTTACACAGACTTTTTCTTAACATTATCAACACTAGATCCACCATATATCGTAGGCAGAGATTTTAATGTAGTATTACAGCAACTAGATAAAACAACACCAATTGATGCATCATATAAACATCAAGGAGAATAATTAAAGAATTTATGGAGGAATTAGGATTAATTGCTCCACGGAGGGCTTTACATGGAGATGCAAAGATTTTTTTCATTTTATTCTAATGTTCATGTAAGCTATTCAAGAATAGACTATTTATTTGGTATCAGAAACATTGTTACATGCAATAACATCAATAAAATACCCGGGGATAATAATTTCTGATCATTCCCCTTGCACTTTAACTATCAAAACAACACAAGAACAATATATGACTAGGATATGGAAGTTAAACACAACAACCATATGTAAGGAGAGCATAAAAGAGGAAATGAATAAAGTATGTCAGGAATACTTTAATCTTAATACATTAAAGGATACATCCATCATAAAAATTTGGGAGGCATTTAAGGTTTATTTGAGGGGAATAGTGATGAAAATGGAGGCAAAAGAAAGAAAAGAAAAAATAAACAGCTTGTAGAACCAGAAAAGAAAATTCAAAATCTATCCAAGCTACTTTTCTCTTCATCTAATAATCAGGTCTATAACCAATTGATATATAAAAGAGAGCTGTATAATCAAATTAATAATAATAAATAATAATACAGAACCCCATGGTCCACAGTGTCAAATGCTGATGAGAGAGCTAGAAGAACCAAAATGGAACAATCCCTTGCCATCAGGAGATCATTGAGCACCTGAACCAGCACCATCTCAGTACTATACCTCTTTTGAAAAACTGATTGGAGAGGTTCATAGATGTCATGAATGGTTAAATGGTTCTCCAGTTGTAGGGCCACTACTTTCTCAATCACCTTCCCAATAAAGGAGAGGTTAGAGTTTGATCTGTAGTTAGCAGGGCAGTTTGGGTCCAAAGAATCTTTCTTCAGGAGAGGTTTCACCACCACCTCCTTCAGGGAGCTAGGAAACTCACCTGTCTCCAAGGAGCACCAGACTGTCTGTGCTAGGACTGGGCCAATGATATCACTACAACCCATAATTAGGGTAGTTGGTCCTGGGTCCAAACTACAGCACGTAGGGTGCATACCCTGGACAATCCGCATGACCGCTATGAACTCTGGCCAGCTGAAGGAACTCCAGGAGAATTGAGTGGTGGTGGTCTGGTGCCAATCCAAAGCATCTCCCATAGATTGTGTTGGTTGGAGCTTCTCCCTGATGTCAGCCACCTTTGCTGCAAAAAATAGAGCAAGCTTGTCACACTCTACTTGAGAAAAAGCTCTTCAAATCTGCAGGCAGGATGGGTTGCACTATCTGTCTACAGTTTGAAAGAGCTGAGCTGGTCAATTTTGAGCAGGTGCAATCTCCCCGGACAAGAACTCTGCCTTCTTATGGGTGTTTACAGATTGATAAACTCAATAATGTTCCATCAACCTAAGGTGGTCGACATCCAGAGCAGATTTCCACCAACAGTGCTCTAAATTACGTCCTAGTCGCTGCATCTCCCTCAAGGTCCCATTGAACCAAGGGGACTGAGGGTGAAGGAAGAGAGGACGAACATGGATAGGAGCAATGACATTGAAAGCCACAGAGATGGCCATATTATAGGCCACAACTAAGGCCTCTGGGTCATTGTTTACCTCTGGAAGCACTGATAGGTCAAGTACCACTGCCAGGCCTTCAGAACTTACATCTCATAAAGGGCGGTACCTGACCATCTCCACAGGGGTAGGCCTGCAAAGGGGTGAGTGAAAACTGAACCCCACAGTACAGTACTCAAACCTTCTGACAGGTTCCACCCTCAAATCGAAGGCTTTGATCCCCAGGAGGAAGACTAGGTAAAGAGAGTGACCGTGTTTGTGAGAAGCAGCATTAACAATCTATGTAAGGCCCAGAGATGTCATCAACTGGAGGAAGTGTTGGGCAAATTGTGAAAGTTCATCATTAATACAGGCATTAAAATCACCAAGGACCATCAGACTGGGAGACTCAAACACCATGTCAATCATGAAATCTGTTATTTCCTGAAGGAAATGCTTCTCATCCCCGGGTGGATGATAGATGAGAGCAATCCTACAACCTACACCTGCTACAACAGTACACTCAAATGACCCAGACTCCTCAACTGGTACATTCATGAGGCCCAGTTTGGTCTTAAAACAGACCGCAACCCCCACATGATCCAAACTCAAGCGATGTATCACTAAGTACCCGGCTGGACTTGCAGCCTCCAATATGGGGCCAGAGTTCTCATCCAGCCAGGTCTCGGTGATGCATGCCAGGTCTGCTGTCCCAACAAGATCTGCAATAATTGCAGTCTTGTTTTAATGGACTTGGCATTACATAGCCCTGCTCAAGTTGGATGGGCTTCTAGGGTCGCCCAAAATAACTGCCCACCAATATTGGTGGTGCCCTTGGGTATGGAAACCAGGCATGGTGAACCATGATCCAGGTTCTGTTTTGCTCCAGGATGTCTTCTGGATTTTACTACCCCAATGAGGTGGCTTCGCTCATTCACCCTCCACCATTCACATTCCCTGACCCCTTCCCCCTGGCGAATGATACCCAGTGCTCTACAGCACTGGTAGATGGTAAACTGTAGTGGGGGGCAAAAGGATGGAGGGCGCAAAGGGCAGAGGATGAATAGCACATGACCATGGGGGCAGACCCCCTACACTGAGAATACAGAAAAACAAATGATAAATACAAGATCTAATTATTATGTTTTAACAGATAAACCATTTCAACTACTAGCTTGGCAGATAAAAAAGAGTCAGAAGGAGTTAACTTTAATTAAGGTAAAAAATAAGCAGGGAATGATAGTTAGCACCCGTGGGGAATTAAATCAAAGCTTTGTGGAGTTTTACCAGGAGCTATACTCATCACAGGTAATTCAGGATGCAGAAGATCCAAGTAAACTCTTGGATACAATTAATATTTCACAAATTAATGCAGAAACTAACAGAACTTTAGATTAATACATTACACAGGAGGAAATACATATAGCAATACAGGAACTAGCAACAGGAAAAGCCCTGGGTCTGGATGGACTGAGAGCTAAGTTCTATAAAGAATTCAAGCAACTAATAGCTCCCCCCCAGTTATAAATACTATTCAATTCCTTTAGTGTATTAAAAAAAATACCAGACTCTTAACCAGGCTATAATAGTGGTATTTCTGAAAAAGGGGAAGGATCTGCTCATCTGTGCCTCCTACCACCCAATTTCACTTCTTAATACTGACTATAAAATACTTATGAAAATAATAGCTAAAAGGTTAGAAAGCATTATTCCAATAATAATAAAGAATCAGGACCAGAATGATTTCATTAAAGGTCACTCGCTGACTGAAAATATTAGACGTACGATCAATGTAATAACTTTAAACAAAACATCAGATGCCATATTAATGGTGATCGATGTGGAAAAAGCAATTGACCATATTGAATGGAGTTATATATTTGCTACATTACAAAAAATGTGGGTAGGGCACAGATGAGCAGATGGATAAAAGTGTTATATGAAACCCCAACAGCCTGTATAAAAACAAATATGATAATACCAAAACAATTAAAAATATATTGAGGGACCAGACAGGGTGTCCACTCTCTCCAATTATATTTGCTATGATTATGGAGCCTTTAGCAATTGCTGTAAGAGACAATGAAAAGATTGCTGGAATAAAAATTAATAATACAATACAAAAAATCGGGCATTATGCGGATGATGTGCTTTTATATCTTACAAACCCAGAACAATCAATTTTGGAATTCATGAAAGTAGCAGAACATTTTGGTATAAAATTGGGATATAAGATAAACTGGGAAAAATCGATAATATTAAAATTAGATAGCACCCTAAAAATAAATATCCCCCTACAATAATTCAGCAGGCCAAGGATCAGATACACTACTTAGGAGTGAATATTACAGCAAAAGTGGATAAACTATATCAAGCTAACTATACAGAGCTAATAAAAGAAATACAAATGGATTTAAAAAGATGGGATGGATTATTGCTGGCATTAATAGGAAGAATAAATGTCATAAAAATGTTTATTTTTCCTAGAATACTGTTTCTATATCAGACTTTAGCTATACAGACAGGAGGTTTAAAAGCTACACGGAGATAGCGTCGTTGGTGGTCGCGAGGGTGTATGGAGCTGCCCTTCCCCGAGGATTTGCATTGAAACCATGCCCAGCAGCCCCCATGGAGATAGCATCGTTGGTGGTCATGAGGGTGTATGGAGCTGCCCTCCCCCGAGGATTCGCATCAAAACCGTGCCCAACCCCCATGAAGATAGCGTCGCTGGTGGTCGCGAGGGTGTATGGAGCTGCCCTCCCCTGAGGCTTTGCATTGAAACCGTGCCCAGCAGCCCCCATGGAGATAGCATCGTTGGTGGTCGCAAGGGTGTATGGAGCTGCCTTCCCCCGAGGATTCACATCGAAACCATGCCCAGGTATTTCATATCTCAGCAAAGTAACCATGCTGCTCTGCTACAGTGAAGAGTGTTGCCTTAAGAGACTTTTTGACCCCACACGAATGCTGATAGTTTTTGTGGGGCATATTTTGTGAACTTATGAGCTTTCTAGCTGCAAATGTGTCATTACCTTAAGAGTTTTGTGGGACACATTTGTAATCAAATGAGCCTCCTAGCTGCTGCTGTGTCATTTACCTTAATTAGTTTTAGTGGGGCATATTTGTGAACTTATGAGCCTTATAGCTGCTAGTGTGTCGTTACTTTAAACTGGATTACTGTCATTTACCTGTGCCTACAAATGTGATCCTGTTTGAAACTGTAGGAAACTTTTAGTTATGTGACCTTAGTGCAGCAGGGGAGAAAGAAGCTGTGAATGAATCCCTGTCAAGTTTAAAGTTTTAAAGGGTCTCGAGCTCCTGACTTCTAAAATACTGCCTTGGGACAAGCAGGGGAAGAAGCCTTTGGGCACAAGCTACCATTCTGGTGCCAGTCTCCCACTTTGAAAAAGTCCCCCAAGTCCCTGACCTGCTTCCCTGCTCTATACTTTTGCCCTGGCTGCACAGTTTAAACCTAAGGCTTCCTCCATTTTTATTGCAAATGTCCCCTTTGCTGCACCAGTTAATCAAGGCTTCCTCCGTTTTTATTGCTAATGTCTCCGAGTCCTTGATAGTTATTACCTGCTGACTGAACGACTAAATCAATGCACCAGAGCACTGCTCATAGAGTCCCGCATCCATAAAGAAAAAGGGGCTAACTGTGCCACTTATATTGCTTTTTCCAACCGTAACATAAGTGCTTGTGGCTAAGCAGCAGGGGACTCATTACTAACTCCAATTTAAAAGGCTGCTTCATGGGTCGCGAGTATACCCTCGCACCTAAACAAGCCTGTACCTATTTTGAAACTCCATCAACATGCCTGCAATCAGTAAAACGCTACCAATTACTCCACTAGGCAGAGTTCAGGAAAAAAAAAAATAATAAAAAGCCGAAGTAAATCATGAACTGTGTAAAGCTTTACCGACCGCCTGCAATCCCAACCCCCCCCCCAAAACAGCCACGCTTTCTCCCTATAAATACCTGTGTCTTTGTTTTTTCTCAGCACAGCAGCCCCCATGGAGATAGCATTGTTGATGGTCACGAGGGTGTATGGAGCTGCCTTCCCCCGAGGATTCGCATCGAAACCATGCCCAGGTACTTCATATCTCGGCAAAGTAACCACGCTGCTCTGCTACAGTGAAGAGTGTTGCTTCCCCGCTGACGCTTCGTGTCAGCTGCCCCGCCACACCCACCACCACCCTTGGTGAGCACTCCATTATATAGTATTCATCAGGTGACTGATTTTAACCAATCAGCCTAGTTTTCTATCTGCAGATTATCAGAGCTCACCACTAGCGTCCGCTACAGCAATTTCCCTTTGTTCTTGCTGCATTAAACTCCCCTCTTGAAATGCCATGCCACACATAGCCTTTAAATCAATGCTAGGGATAGCACTCCTTGCAACACTTGCATCCCTACCACCCATGCTTCACCCAAATCCGCTGCCTGGCCCCCCAAACCTCTCACCTTTCTACTGCCACCCTAGTCACAGCTCCACCACCATAAATGGCCAATCCTCCCTGGGGACACACTGTTCCTGGATTCCTGGCCCATCCATCATCCCCCCCATCCTTCCACACTGGGCTGGCCATATTGAAACTACACACATCAGGCTTTTTTCCACAGCATCCCCAGACTCCCTTACCCCACCGCAAGCCTATAAAAATACTAACTAACCTAAAACTGGTACTAACCTTAGTACTCTTACTCACTGGGGACATTGAGCTAAATAACGGACCTGCCACCAGCACCTACCAACCCCCCCCCCACTGACCAACTACCCAGAGACCTAACAATAGCTCACCTAAACATTCACAGCCTCCTACAAAAAATGCCCCTACTACAAACCCTAGTACAAACACTACGCCGTGATGTCCTAATTATCACCGAGACCTGACTGAAACCTCACAACCCAGATGCTAAAGTAGCTCTTCCTGGCTACTCCATCTCCCGTCAGGACCACCCTGGCACAAAGAGAGGTGGTGGTACAGCCATTTATGTATCTTCCCAGGTACAATTCTCACCTGTCTCGCTACCTACCTACCCGGACAACATCGACTCCTCAATAATAAAAATCTCATTACCCCATTCCATCCCTATCTTTATAGCAGGGACCTATTGTTCCCCTGACTCCCTTTTAAATTCCATAGCAACTCATCTAGACACATTAAAAAACCATCACCTCGGGTGAGGAGCGCCACATCCTAGGTGATTTCAACTTAAACTGGCTCACTAGTGCTAGCACCAAACTCCGAAACCATGTAGCTAGCTTAAATCTGACTCAACTCATCACCGAGCCCATGCAACTAAACCACAAAATGCAAAACCACTCCCTGCTCGACCTGGCTCTCACTTCTCACCCACACAGGATTATAACCTCAGGCTTCCTTCTAGACTCTCTGAGTGATCACCATATGATATATATAATACGTAAAGTATTCAAAGCTAAGTCACCCCCTCTGAAAACTCTCCTTATTAGATCTTATAAATACCTTAACCTCGATGGTGTCCTACAAGACTTAGCTAACTTGGATTGGTCCTACATACCCAGGGCCCCTTCCATGGATCACACCTTTGACTTCTTTAAGACAAAATTTCTTGCCGTCTGGGATAACTATGCTCCACCAAGAAAGGTTAGAGTAAGGGGAGCTCACCTGCCGTGGATCACTGCTAACCTCATGGAACACCTCCGTGTCAAAGATCAGGCGTGGAAAGCCTATAAAACATCAGGAATGCACGTCGATCACCTACACTATTGAACGCTTAGAAATGCCTGCACTAGGCTTATTTGCCAGGTTAAAACTCACTACTTCACCTCATCCCTCCAAAAAAATCTAAACCATCCATCCAAGTTTTGGAGGTCTATAAAATCACTTTTCTCCCCCCCCCCAGCCACCCACTCCTGCCCTAGATGTGGGAGGCTCCATCATAACTGAACCACTAGCAGTTGCCACGGCTTTCAATTCAGTGTTTACTAGCAGCGGGTCCCCTCACCACTCCAACCCCCCATCTGCCACAAAAAATGCGACATCCTCATCCCCATCCACGTAAACCCCTCTCCTGGTTTTCTCCTTCTCTCTGGTTACCCCACCAGATATACTCAAAGCTCTGCTTGCCCTAAATCCCTCCAAGGGTAGATGCACCACAGGCATGGACGCCAAAATGCTCTACCTTTCTGCACCGGCCATCGCCATGCCTCTAGCGTCTCTTTTCAACCTCTCTTTCACTACTGCCTCTATACCTTCAAAATGGAAGCATGCCACAGTTATCCCCTTCCTGAAAAGTGGTGACCCATCTTCCCCAAGCAACTACCGCCCAATCTCCCTTCTACCCACCCTAGCCAAAATCCAGGAACATCTCATCCTCTCGCAACTCTCCACCTTTCTTGACTCCTCCTCCTTCTTCACCCCTTACCAGTCTGGCTTTAGAAAATCCCACTCCACTGTCACGTCCCTCCTCAGACTCACAGATTCCATCCTCACAGGCATGGATAAAAGCCATAACACATCTGCCATTTTCATTGACCTTACAAGGCATTTGACACAGTCTCACATATCCTCCTTCTGTCATAACTCTCTAAGGCAGGCCTCTCCAGTGCGGCTACACACTGGTTCAACTCATACCTGGGTGTCAGGTCCCAATGGGTAAAAATTGGTGCCTCCACCTCAATCCTCCTCCCTGTCTCCATTGGTGTCCCCCAAGGCTCTGTCCTCGGCTCTATCTTATTCTCCTTTTTTCTCAATGACCTTCCTTCGATCTGCCTGCATGCTGACATTCACATGTACGCAGATGTCACAGTCCTGTATGCATCAGGTCACTCCCTTCTGGAAGTTGCATCCAAAATCCAGCAAGACTTCACTGAAGTACAGCACTGGTTTCATCAAAATCAACTTATTCTAAATGCCAAAAAAAATGATCTCTGTGACTTTTGGCACAAGACAAAGACTCTCCCACCTCCCTGCTTTCCCCATTCTCAAAACACTTGATGGGACCCCTCCAGAAGTCTGCACCTCTTTCAGATACCTAGGGGTCTGGCTGGACCAACACCTAGACTTTTCCATGCACATCGAAGCAACCCACAAAAAACTACACCCTAGACTGGAGGCACTATACCGGAACCACAGCTGCATTCCTCTGCCTGCCCACAAAGTGATTCTACAGAAAATGATCCTCCCTATTTTTGACTACAGGGACGTAGTCTATAGTTCTGCCCCATAATCTACCCTGGCTAGACTGGATCCTCTCTTTAACTCCTTCTGCCGCTTTGCACTGGATTGTCCTCCCTCCACTCACCACTGTGACCTATACAGTCACCTTAACCTACCCTCCCTCGCCAATAGGCACCTATACCACTTCAACAGACTCACAGCCAAATTCTAGATGCAGTTACTGCCCTCCTACCTAGCCTGTACCCTAACTGCCCAAAAACCATCAGCATACTCACTCAGAAATTTCGACTCCCGTCTACTACAAATCCCACACATGGCTACCTCTGCTGGACAGTTGGCTTTTAGTGTCTGTCTACCAAAACTATGGCACTCTCTGCCAGCTGACATCCGGCTCTCCCCCCCCGGATACAAATCTCCCTTCTAAAAGGTCAAGTCCCCATAAGCTGCATATGTCAACTTGACGTGCACTAGCATGGGCCATGTCAAATTGGTGTGCACAATGTAAGGGCCAACCACCCAATGCAATCCATGTTGTCCACTCAAATGCTTAACTATCAAATTTTGATTGCCATTACCTTTTATACTTATTCTGCCTACTACTATGCTGTTCACTCTCTGTTTCTTGCCTCCTGTACATACTATTTCTAGATTATTTATCACTGTAATTATAAAACCTTGCACATATTGTATGTAACCTATGTAATTTTGCTATTCTATAATTTCTGTATGTTATTTGTATGTAATATCCCATTTCCTCTACCCCCAGGATGCATCTGGAGTCAAGCGGTAGTCTGCTCAGTATGTCTTTCCTGGTAAAACTTAAATAAATAAATACCACTTCTGCATGTGTTTTTAACACAGTTAAAATTATGCATAAGGAATTTTATTTGGAAAACCAAAAAAACAAGGATAGCATGGGACACACTAACATTATCCAAGGAAAGGCGAGGGCAAGCACTGCTAGATTTCTATGTATATTATTTAGCAACACAGACAATGCAGGTATGGCATTGGCTTGGAAAAGAGAAACCTTCTCCAACATCAATACAACTGGAGCAAGATGCACTCACTAAATTACCGGTCACTTTTCTCAAACATGACACGGAAAAAAAAAACAGTGACTTAAGATGCATAACTACAGATACAACTGCATGGTGCTTGAATAGGGCTCTTGCATTGTTGAAAGAAGAAAACAGTATCACCCTTTATACTCCAATATATAAAATCATAACGTTCAACCTTCTGTGTCAAATAATATATTCAGAACATGGCAGGAAAAGGGTTTGTCCCAATGGGAACACACAGTATATTAGATACAAATAAGATAATACACTTGTCAACCATACAAGCACAATATCAGATACCAAAGGAGCATGAGTATCAATATATACAACTTAAGGTTTACTTGAAAACAATGATTACTGAACTGCCGAACTATTGAAACTAATTCAGTTAAACAAAGATGGGGAAAAAACTTATATTAGTTATATATCAAATATTAATAAATAATAGAGAACTCAATTTAAATAAACTTAAAAATATGGGAAACAGATACAGCCAGGAAATTAAGAAAAAAAGCAAAATACTGACCTAGAAAGTCACAGAAGGCACAAAACAAACAGCCCCCCAAAAAAACAAAGGGAAAACTGTAGACAAACATGGTGGGAGAAGAGCCTCAACAGAGCCTTCAGCTGCAGCAAACAAAACAGTGCTTCCATGGTCGAGGAGAGTGGACTACACACATTTGCATTTGATGAGTAAGCGCAAGCAGCAGGGCTGCACAGCTTGTTTTTTTAAAAGGTATGATATCTGTTGCCTTAGAAGTGCAGCCTTTCCAGCACATCTTATTGCCCGCTCTGCCTTTTGGTTCAGTTTTTTCTTGTCCCTTCCTGCAGTATGAAGAAAGTAATCTAATCAAGGCAATTCAAAGAAAAAAGGAGCAGGAGTGAGAAAAAAAGTCGGCCAGACAGCTGGGGAGAGTTGTAGTCTGTTGGCTGTTGGGACTGTTGTGACTGGCCGACCATAAACATAAGAAAACGATGGTCCGGGAGTGTTACAAGTTGAGTTGAAAACTTTGGAAAAAGGAGAAGTCATGTGTCAACAAAGGATAGTGTTTCTTTTTTATTGATTTTTATCGTTTATTACCAAAACCTAGACAAACTCTTTGTTATGTATTGGGCCTCGGCCCCCAGGTCGCATCTGGAATCGAGCATGTTGCTCAGTATGCCTTCCTGGTAAATCTCGTAAATAAATAAAAATAAATAAATGTTTACACACCATTCTGCAGTGTTAACGTTGTGTCAAACTGTTGGTTTTGTTTTGTTTTTACTTACTTGTTTTATCTTTTCTATCTGTCGCAAATTGTTTAAAAAAACTTCCAGATATTGGTTCAGATACTGAAATAGATGTGTTTTTATATTTTATAGTACTTAATAGTGATTAAATTTTTCGTGCCAAGCAAGTCATTTGGGGTCACATGACCTGGTTGTACTTAATGCACAGACTCCTACTTGGCATTCAGATCTGCCAGAAATGCCATTACAGGAGTGTAACGAGTTACTGAGCCGTTTAACTGTTTAACCAAAAGGAGCCTTGACTGTGCCTTTTATTTGTTCTATCTGTTTCATTGCTGTATTGCAGCAGTGTATAGCATCTCAAACTGCGAAAAGTAAGTTTCAGTTTTCTTTTTTCTCACCCTCTAGCAGTGTATTGCGAGTTTTAAACCATAAGTTATCAGTACTGTTTTTGGCCTTCAGTTTTTCGTGTTGAAACTATTTTTTGATTTTTGCTTTTCTCTAAATAGTTTAAAAACAAGATCTTAATAGTTCTGAGCTTCTTCTGCGATTTTAGTCATAAATTAAATGCAATTAGTTTTATTGAAGTCTGTAAAGCATCTGTAATAGAACTTGTTTTAGAGATATTGGAGAAGGACTATTTATATGCCTATTCTTTTTCCTTTTAATTATCCATAATGTGGAAGTCTCAGGAAGATTGGGGGATATTGGATGAAGGTGCTGCTTTCGCTAATGAGGCCCTGTTAAACAGCTTTTCTGATTCAACTGTTTGTGCCCTAATACGGAGCTTTTGGAGCTCTTGGAACAATAAGTTCTATATGACTATTCCATCTTGAATGTTGTGAACAGCTGCAGGGATTACTGATTCTACTTGATTATCTATGGACCATATGTGAACTATGCTAGGTTCCCAACATCTTTAGAACTGTTTTTGGACTGTATTGAACTGCATTTCTATGATTTGATTCTGCTTTGGGGCTGCATTTACACAGAAAGGAATTGGATTTATCTGTGTAGGAAGGAACTGGTCTTTTGATGGACGTTTGATGGTATTTAAAATATAAGCCAAACTCAACTTCTCTTTTTTTTGTTTTTGTTTTATTACATATTTTTTTGGAAAATATTGCAACTTGATACAGTGTGTTTTTTGTTTTAAATTGTAATGGATACTACTAGGAATCAAGCTGCCATGGCAAATGAACTTATTACTATTTTTGGATAATTACAACCATAGTTTGGATGGGCATTCAGTAAATAGCCAGGCAATTGATAAAGTCCAGGTTACTATCTCAGACTCTAGTGACATAGATCAGCATTCTACAAAACAAATTACACTGAAAGCTCATAAAGCCGAGAAGGTAAAATCAGTTAAAAATATAAATAAATCAGTAAAAAGGGGAAGAAGAAATGGGAATAAAAATAAAAAAATGAAAACCATCTAATCAAACAAAAACTAGTGACTTGTTCAGTAAAAAAAATTCATAACAAATTTACTGACATTTCCAGTCAGCCTACAAGACTAGTCTCAGTTGAAATAGATTGTAGGAATAAACAACAGGATAGTGTAGATCTAGATTTAAATCAAGATATTTCAAGACTCTCTTCTTCTCCTAAACTTTTTGGTATAAATAATTTCTCCTTTCAATTAGAAAATCAAGGGAATCATTCAAATATCTCCCTACAGACAGTGAAAAAGGCTAATGGAACTATTGGCCTTAGGGAAGTAAGTGAATCTTTTCATCCTCAAAAAGAAGCTTCAATAGACTTATATTACAACTCCTTTTCAGAGACTCCATAGTATTAAATTTTTTCACCAGAAGTGCTGAATACCACTAAAACTGATAATAACTGGAATCCCGAATTAAGGGACATTAGTGCAGGTATCCAGGTAGCTATAGACGGTTTAAACATTTTGGATACAATAGGCTGTAAAGAAAACCAAAATGCAAATCTCAACCAGCAGACTAAAATTCCTGATCATAGTATAATTAAAGATCCTTTTGAGACATATCCATTCAGCTTAGATCAAGGATTGAAAGAATTTATGAAAACCCCATATGCAGCACATTTGGTGCTAATTGATCAGTTAGTAGGGGTCTGCAATGAGTTAGAAACCATGAAAGGTTATATAGCAAGTAATGGTTCTAGATTGGATGATGTCATAAATAAATTGGACACAATTGTACCAACAAATGGTTCTCCATCAACACCTTTATCTACAGGAAAGGCTGCTCATGTTAGACCTGATTACTCTACTATTATTGTACCTGACTCAACAGCAATTAGAAGAAGGGAAAAAGAGAGGAAAAATAAACAATGGAAAGTTAAGAGTATAGTTGTAACAAAGTCTATGATAGATGAAAAACAAAAAATGAGTGGATTAGAGAAAGGATCCCAATTATTGGGTAATGAAGATGCAAGTGTTACTAAAGATAGTAAAGATAGTAGTGTTTATCAGGCTGAAGGAGAACCAGAAGACAAAATACAGGAAATCTCTAGATTGCTGGATCAAACTGGCATTCAGGAACATAGAATTTTTTTTGCAAAGCATCAATCAGGAACTTAATTTATTCAAAGATGACCTAGTAGCTTTTAGACAGTATTGGCAAAACTGGAAGTGTGAAACACAGCAAACTATGTCAGTACTGATGAAAACTCCAAATGATAATATCCAGGAGGTTACTTCTCAAAATTTGCACAATCATAGGATGCTAGTGGATATGTTAGATTCTGCTATTTTGTGCTTATATGGGCATCAATTGAACTGGTCCAATTCTATGGGTGAAAACAAAAAACAGATTGTGATCATTTTAAAGGCAGCTACGGGTGCTGATATTACAGAGATGGGTATTTTACAGATTTGGAAGGATAGAGACAGTGAGGGTTATGATTGCATTTTTATATTTTGCTCTAATCTGGCTTAATGATAGCCTGTTAAAAGGACTCGGCTAGTCAATTGATTTTGTAAATAGAAGGCAATTGAGCAAGTCACATCAAGGGGCATGTAAGAAATGTATTAGTATTTTTGGGTTGAAACCCTTGCTTAAAGAAAATTCTGGCAAATTAAGGAAAGCAGTGATAAACTTGTTCACCCATGCCCTTTAGATTCCAGCCTCTGAAATGATAATAGATAGGATACAGAGAAGGAAAACATTTAATAATATGGGGCAGGTAGACAATGTAATTAGAAATTAGGACACGGTAGAAAGGATACTTCAGAGAGCCTCAGTGTTGGACCCTGTAGGAGTTTACATAGTGGATTGTGATATATTTAGTACTGTCGATGCAAGCAAAAATATTAATAATAGAGGAAATGCCCCAAATATGGAAATTCCATCATCCACTACTGTTTTTCTATATGGTTTGAGTAGTACTACAAATGAAAATCCTAATGAACTCAAACAAATAGTATCTGATCTATTTGAACAACTTTTGGATATATCAATCGATGTCCCTGCAACACTCAAAGTATATAGGTGTATTAAGGAGATGTATATTGATCAAATCCAAATTACAATAAAATACAAGTGCCTATATAATAAAATAATACACAATATGTCAATTTTAGATACTATGGGTTTACAGTGTCAGTGGCTCAGTAGGTAGCACACTCGCCTCTGAGGCCAGGAGATCAGAGGGCTGTGGGTTCAGTTCCCACATCTGGCACTTGGGTTAATATCCCAGTACTGACACTGTAGTGCAGCATGAGAGGGGTGCTGCACTTCTGAGGTGCCATCTTTCGGATGAGATGTTAAACTGAGGTCCCATCTGCCTGGATTGTTGGTTGTTCAGGTGGATGTTAAAGATCCCCTGGCACTTCTCGAAAAGAGTAGAGGAATTTCCCCAGTGTCCTGGCCAAATTTCCCTCATTCACTGAAAATACCACTAACAGCTTAATCTGGTTCGAGGTCAACTGGCATTCATCTGTATCCCCCACCCCTGGGTCGTGCCTGAAAATAGGCAGGATTTGTCTAGTGCACTTACCCGGTCGACAAAAACTAAATAAAATAAGAAAAATATATATATTGTTCCGCTTACTCCTTTCTCCATAAATAGAACTGTGGAGAAACAAAGTATCAATAATATTGATTCTATATTAGAAAATGAAAAAGTAATAGAAGGAAAAGATATTTACAATGTTACTGTCTCAAATCACTTTGATTTGCTTAGTCTACAAGTCGAATGACTTATGGACTTCAGGATAAGTGACACTGACTTGAGTCTTAAAACAGCGGTTATATCTTGGAATATAGCTGGTGTGGGACCTAAATTTACAGATAAAGAATGTTTAAAATTTTTAAAACAAGCTACTATTATTTGTTTACAGGAATCATGGTATCTGGCAGATAATGATATTTCACTTTATGGATATTGCACCTTGTAATCCCCTGGGAAAAAAATACTTTAAAGTTGGACAGCATACTGGGGGTTTAGTTACATGGGTTAAGATCAGGAAGGATATTAAGGCTGAAATATTATAGTCTAGCTCTTGTTGTCAAGCTTTTTATATACAATTAAGTGGGTTGAAATTTTGCCTTAATAATGCTTATATTTCCCTGCATAATTCAAGACATTTTTATCCTATGATTTGGGAAGACCTTGAAGAAATCATACATAAAACATGGGCAATTACTGCTTGTGAAGAAATTTTGATGCTTGGTGATTTCAACCCAAGACTTGGTGGTTATGACGGCTTCTCAGATTTAGGCATACATAACTGGAGATTTGAAAATGCCTACAAATTTACCCGGAACTCAAAAGATCTAAAAGTAAAGAAGAGGGGTCTTAGTTTAATTGATGTCTTAATTCCATATAACCTTGCCCCGCTTAATGGAAGGATAATGGGTGATGCTGAGGGTAATTATACCCATTATAATTCGGTTGGACCTTCTGTAATAGATTTTTTTTTTTTTGGAATAGTACTATGGATGTATGGGAGACTTGTCTGGTAATTCCGATGTGTGATAGTGGCCATTTTCCATTGGCATTGATTTGTAAAAATATGGATGTTGAAATTCCAGATGTATGTCACCATAAGGTAGAAATTCGTAATAAGACAAAAAATAGATGGAAGCAGGAATTAAGTGAGGAATTAATTTCTATTATTAAAACATACTTTAATCCTTCTTGTGATAATCAAGATGGTTTGTATGCAATAAATCAGTTGGATAAATATTTTGAAGCTATTAGAAAATCTATTAAAATGTCCTATAGACCTAATGTTAGAAACAATACTTGGTATGATAGTGAATGTCAACAAGCAAAAAGTTCTGAATCAAAGAATTAGGAACATTTGATGTAGTGAACAAAAAGAGGGATTTAGACTTTTGAATAAAGACAGAGAAAACTATAAGGTATTACTTAAGAAAAAACAAATAGAATTTCAACAAAGCCAATGGGAAAAAAAATGTTATCAGTCATAGAAAACAAGGACAATCGAGCCTACTGGCAGATGGTAGCAAAAGGAATGAATGGTCAAAAAACTTGCTTAGATTCCTATATTCCCATGAATTTGTGGGTTGAGTATTACACAGATATTTTTTTTGATTCATCAATCCAAAATGAAGATTTTACACAATGCAGGAATTTGTGGCAATCTTCCTTCTGCACAAATATAGAGGTTTATTTTGCTATAGTAACCATGAAAAATGGAAAAGCTCCAGGACCTGACCTTATTCCTGCAGAAGTTTTTTTTGCTTTCTCCTTCCCTTTGGGCTTCCATTTTTACTCCAATTTTCAATTATCAGGTACCTAAACTAACTCTCCCCAAATCTTGGAAAGGGGCAGCAATAATATCAATTTATAAGAAAGGTAATAAATCTGATCATTGTATGTATCGCCCAATCTCACTTTTGGATAATTTGGGTAAAATATTTACAAAAGTGGTACTGAGGAAATTATTGGAACAAATAAAACAACTGGGTGACTTTTCAGAATGCCAAGCAGGTTTTCATTTTGGTTATTTTACAATGGATAACTGTTGTACACTAATACATCTTTACGAGAAATATGTGAGTCTTCATAAACAAAAATTATATGCTGCATTTATAGATTTCAGTTCAAACTTTGATTCAATTTCACATAATTTACTTTGGACATTAATGAGGGACTGGGTTATAACTGGAGATTTGATTGCAGTTATTAAAGAAATATATACAGATACATGAGCACAGATAAGAATGGGCAATCCGGAACAGTTATCAGGCACTTTTAAAACAAATCAAGGTGTGAGGCAGGGCTGTGTCTTGGCTCTAACACTATTTTGCATATATGTAAACAAGTTATTGTTGGAACTCGAATATTCAGATACTGACTCGCCTAAGATTAAGAATAAAATGTGCCCCGCTTTAACATTTGCTGATGATCTTGTCCTATTCTCCCTGTCCCAAAGGGGATTACAGGGGAAGCTGGACATTTTGAATGAATATACAATAAAGTACAAACTTTCAGTAAATGAGACAAAAAGTTGGGTCATGATATTTGGTAATAATAAATTGAAGTAATTATGGAAGGTGGTAGGGAAAAATCTCAAAGTTACCAAATCATATACCTACTTGGGACTCTGTCTATCAAATGATGGACATTGGTGCAAGCATGTTAAAATAATATTGCATACACTTAAATTAACAGCTAATTCATTAAAGGTATTTAATTATAAATTTGGGGGGATTCTATAAAACCACTTGTGGAGGCAATCAAATCTAAATATTATTCCCAGATGTTGTATCAAACAGAAGTGTGGGTTTTTGCAAATTGTCAGGTCCTGGAAACGCCAATGAACAGATTGCTTAGAAATTCCTTGGGACTTAATAATTCAGTTCCAGCTGTTCTTATACATGCAGAAGCTGGTCTAAATTATCCAATAGTTTATGTATGTGCTAGGTTGATCAATTATTGGATAAAGTTGCTATTTATGGATAGCACAAGATTACCTGCACTTTCATTACAGGAAAAGCACTATTGGGAAATGATAGGTTGTTCTAGATATAAATGGTTAACAATGTAGTAAACACAATTTTGGGGGAACTGATCTTATTTATCTGAAGAAATATCTTAATAACATTACAATAAGTTTTAAATATAAGCCATATGTGACTAACAAGATTATTAAACATTATAAAACTCTGGATCTGGAGCTTGTAACAAAAAGTAGAATATCTCCTTGGCTATGGGATAATGATCCTATATTCTGTTATGGAGAATATTTGGATATCTTACAAAATCTCAGACATAGGAAACTATTTACCAGATACAGGTTTGAGATGTTTCCAAGTAATGAACTATTAGTTAAATGTAATAAAACTGTAAGTGAATCTGCTACCTATTGTTCTTGTACAAAGTTAAAGAGGATTTCTTCCATGTAACTATGAAGTGCCCCTGGTATAATATTCCAAGAAAACATTGGCTTTTTCCAATTTGGGAAAAAATTGATACAGATGATGATCAATTATAAGTAAATATTTTATTTATAGCCACGGATGAATTAATAGTTAACAAAACTGTTGGTTACCTGCTGCCAATTTCTAAAAAAAAAATTGCAACAAAAGTAATATGATTAAAATCTCTATTTGCACAGCACAATGGATAATAAATTGTTTTGGCTGAATGTAAAAATAAGATTTTCAAGCTTTAAAATTTTAAAATGTTGTAAGGTATTTCATATAATGTATGTATCTGTGTATTCTAATTAAAGTGTGATCATCATCAGTGTAATGTATTTGTGCAATGTATTTTATTATTGTCAAGGTCATTGACCGATCAGTAAACTTTCATTCACTTTTATTCAAGTATATCAGCTATATATCCAATATTAATAAATAACAGAGAACTCAATTTAAATAAACTTAAAAAGAAAATGGGGAAACAGATACTGCCAGGAAATTAAGAAAAGAAAAGCAAAATACTGACCTAAAAAGTCACAGAAGGCACAAAAGAAACAGCCCCCCCCCCAAAAAAAAGGGAAAACTGCAAACACACATGATGGGGGAAGAGCCCCAGCAGATCCTCCAGCTGCAGCAAACAAACAGTGCTTCCAAATGAGGCTGGAGCAGGCTAACATAAATAGCTCAGGAAAGGGTGTGTGGCTGGTACTGCCTACCCAGTGAAATGAAGGCATGGCCTTTATGTTACTGGCTCCATCTTGATCTCCTCCTCATCTTGTGACCTTGAGCCCACATTCTGGTAGTGACCCTTGTCCTCTAATGCAAACACTGTGTATAAATGCACTTTGAGTACTGTATGTCTGCTTTTATCAACTCTTCCTGTTCACATAATTTCCCCATTCTTTAATCAGACAACATCCTCCCTGGATTTCTATTTTTCTCCAATGTTGTCTTAAAATTTCTGCTATCCGTCTTTACTTCCTCTGATAGCGTCAGCTCTGTGTTTGACTTTGCTCATCTCATCCACTTATTGTCCTCCCTCATTCTGGTCAGGTACAGTGTATATAGCTTTCCTGTCTGCATGACCTTGTAGTTCTGAGAGGAAATAGTTTCATAGTGCCCCTCTTCCCCCACTTCTTTTGTGTACCATAATGATCTTTTTTTCTACTACTTGTGTCAACTGTTGTAACACAGAAACTCATATCGTCCAATAACCTTTGTTTAATTAGACCCCATTTGCTGTTGACCCCAACTGCCTCCCTCACCCCGGCTAGATTTTCAGTGAGTAGCTCCTGGATTTTTCGTAAAGATAGCCCTCCTGAACTCCAATAATTTTGTTAGTGATCTCCTGCTTTCTATCTCCAGTCTTATTTAAAGCCACCACACAGTGTGGTGGTCTCTGGATCACAGAGGCTCACAAGCTGAGACCTCATCTATGCTGTCCTGGTTTGTGTGGACTAAATCTAGAATAGTCACCTTCTCTATTGGTTCATCTATATTCTGTACTCTCTTGTAAGATCTCTGGTTTCTAGCACCCACTGCTACTGGGACACTTCAGTGTCCATCAGGTATGTTAATATCTCCCACTAGCAGCATCTACCTTTCTGCTAGCCATCTGATCTCCTCCACCACCTTCCTGTCACAGCCTTCTGAGAGTGTGGCCTAAATACTTCATTCACCATGATGTCTCCCCTTGCTTTGTGTAGTTAAACCCACAATGTTTCCACATTGGTGCCATCCCTGTCCCTTATACCTGTGTCCTTTATTCCATCCCACATTTACAGTGGGGCCTGCCAGGATGCAAGGCAACATCAAATATTCCTGCCTTATTAAAGGGACTAACTGCCATTGAAACTGTCTTGTTTCCTGTAATAACTCTGTTCCAAAATGCTGCAGTATTGCATTGTGTCCTAGCGGGCTCTACTTACAAAGTCACTCCTCCTCCTCCTCCTCCCTTCCTCTGCCCCACCCCTCCTAAATAGTGAGTAACCTGGGATTGATAGCTTCCAGTCATAGTACATCATGGCCCACATTTAACATCATATCAACAAATCACCAGGGTTTCTGCTATTACTGCATGTGAGTCACTAATTTTATTCCCTAGTCTCCTGGCATTGATGCACACCATTCCTCAGTGCTCCTGCATCTTGCCCTTCCTGCCCCTACTTGTTATCCCCTGACTCAGTTGTCTTTGTTTCCCCTTTGTCTTGCCCATTCCACCTTCTTATCACTGTGGCACACCCTACTCCAGGAGTTGTATTCCCCCTTTTTGAGTTCCTGCCCATCATAGATCCCTCCCTTGATTTGCTACATTCCATTTTCTCTGCTTTTCTTCTTGCACCATCCCCTCCCCTTGTGCTGCTGTACTCATTTCCCAGAACCCTGTCTTTTACATTAGACAATTCTGTCAACAAGATATCAGTGTCACCCACCTGTCTGATCTTTGTTTCACCTGATGGCCACTTCCCTGCTACTACTATCTTGTTGTTATTACCCGTAACCCCAATCAGACCCCGTCTGTTAATGCTTGAAGGGAACATGGTTGTGTGGCTTCCCTCAGCTAGTAAAATATCCTGGTTGGTCCCATCTGCAGTATCCCTATCATTAGTTTAAATGGTCGTTGATAAAAGCATAAGGCTTTTGTCCCAAGGCCCTAGTTTCCAATGGTGGGGGCTGAAGGCCATCTCACTTGTATAGCCTTCTTCCCCACCAGAAATAACCTCACCTCAGTTCCCACAATCCCAAAGCTATCTTCCCTGAATTATTCCTTCAGCCAGAAGATGAAGTTGTGATTAGGTGGTCATTCCTACCCTTTGAACCACACTAGCAGGACCTCAGGAAAAGATACTGAGGATGCTCCCTAAAGCTGTCATTCACCTCACCTTTTCTAAGAGCTTGCTGGCTATGCCATTTTTTTCTCAGATGGACAATGACATAGAGCCCATCTCCATGTCCAGAACAATCTTTCAATCCAGTGTGCATCCCTCCCTTGGAAGGCACCTAGACTTCCTGGCTCAGTGGTCCCTAGTACACACTACCACTTCCATCCCCCTGATAATGGAGTCTTTTACTACTAGTACTTTGGTAGTCCTTACCTTTCTCTTAGACACTGATTACATCTTAGTTGCCCCCCTTTGTGGCATACCTTGTTACCTGATGGACAACAGTTCTGGTGTACTCCGAGGTGAGGACAGACAGACTGAGTTGCTCCGGGGAGCAAAACAGTTAGCTATTTATAACCCTGGACTCTACCCCTTCTCAAATGGATCCTTCACCCACCTCCGTTTACTGACAACTGTCCTACTCCCAACTGGACTCTTGGTGTCCTTGAGGAAGATGGTGTACTGACCACCTACATCAGCTTATACTCTGCCCTCCCTTGCAGAAGTCTAAGATCACTCTTTACTACACCTAGTTCCATAGCCAGTGTGGCAAACCTACTGAGAGAATCCTAAAGGGACTAGTAAATCTGAAGATGGAAACAGAAATGGGACCAGACAGGGTTAATCCTAGAGTGCTAAGGGAACTAGGGGAGGCACTGGCTGCACCTGTGACAGTCCAGTTTAACACCTCTCTGAAAGCAGGAATGGTTACAGGTGACTTGAGGAGGGCATGTAGTCCCTCTTCACAAAAGTGGTAGCAAAGAGGAAGCTGGTAATCATATACCAGTCAGCCTGACATTAGTAGCAGGAATGTTAATGGAATCAATGCTGGAGGACAGAATGTTTGAATATTGTGAGCCTAATGGATTATAAGACCCAAGACAGCATGGATTCACAGGAGGGAGTTATTGGCAAACAAATCTGATAGATTTCTTTGATTGGGTGACTAAGGAATTTGATTAGGGTGGAGCAGTGGATATGGCCTATCTAGATTTTAGTAAGGCATTCAACACTGTTACACATATGAGACTAGTAAGCAAACTGGTTAGCTTAGGAGCAGGTCCAAAGGTGATAAACTGGGTAAGAAATTGGTTGGGGAAAGGCGTCAGATGATGGTGGTAAACAAAGTTCATTCTAAGTAGGACAGAGTGACCAGTGGGGTGCCTCAGGGGGTCAGTGCTGGGACCAGTCCTTTTTAATGTCTTTATATATGACATTGAAGATGAGCAGGAGATGTGGGTCTGCCTCTTTGTGGATGACACCAAGATCTGCAATAGGGTGAAAAACCCAGTGGGTGGAAAGAATGAACACCTGAGAAAGCTTAAGGAGTGGTAAAGGATATGACACCTGGGTTTCAGTGGAAAAAGTGCAAATAATGCACTTGGAGCACATAAACCCAAGGGCAGATTAGAACATGGGGGGTATTATTGATGACCACCAAGCAGAACAGAGACCCAGAATTAATAATGTTTGATGACTTAAATATGACCAGGCAGTGTGACAAGGCAGCTGGGAGGGCTAGTATGATGCTGGGGTGCATAGGGAGAAGCATCACATGAAGATGGAGGGAGATGGTGCTGCCTCTGTATAGACCACTGGTAAGACTTCACCTAGAATACTCTGTGTACATTTCTGGAGGTGACATTTCCAGACAGGCATAGACAGAACAGAAGCAGTCCAGAAGAGGGCAAATAAAAAGGTATGGGCTCCGCACCAGAAACCCTATTAAGAGACACTAAAGGAACTCAAAATGTACATCCTGGAAGGGGGGATATGATAGAGACCTTTAAATACCTCAGGGGGTAAGTAAGATACAGGAGGAAAGTGTTTCTCAGAAAAAAGGTGCAGAAGAACAAGGAATCATGCTATGAAGTTGAATGGTGTATATTCAAGAGAAATGGAAGAAAATACTTCTTAACAGAAAGAGTGGTGGATTCCTGGAACAATGAATCACCCAATGTTATGGGGGCCAGACAATGGTGGAGTTCAAGAATGCATGAGATAAGCATAGGGGAAGCTTTGTGGAAAAAAATGGAAGGAAGGGAAAAGGAATTGGAGATCAGTAAGGGTCTATGGTGGTACCATAGATAGGGAAACAAATAAGCAGACTGGGTGGGTCAAGCAGTTCTTATTCGCTGACAAATTCCATGTTTCTACATTACTGCATACTGGAAAGAAACATAATTTTCAGATGACCATTCTGAAGATGGAAGCTCCTCAGATATTGCATTTCACTGGGACCCCCACTCAACCTGTCCATTTTTGATTCATCACATCCTCTATCACACTGCTGCTCCTTTAATGCTGTCTCTCCTTTTCTCCTGGAAGTCACCTCCCTCTCTACCCACTTTATTGTCATTTTACAGTTCCGTTACTTGTACCTGTTTTTACTGTGTACCAAAGTAAGGGTTTTCTTGGGAACTTCAAATGTGCTGGCAGCAGTGCCTACTCTACCTATCACTCAGCACCAGATACTTTCCATGGCATGAACCCCTCAACTGAGCACACTCCACTGAGTGTACCCAGCAGATTGCGTTGCCACCACAGTATCCTCATGACTATTGATGAACTCCCTTGATTGGGAAAAAAAAACATAACCTTACATGTATCTAGAGATTCTAGAAGAGTCAATGAGCAGAGTCCCTGCAGATATCCATACTTCTTGCAGATGTCTATGCAGATGCCATCCTTCAGCTCCATAGTCCTTACGCTCTGGGATCCCGAATGCCATGGGTCACTAGTTCTATGGAAGATTAATACTGGCTATAGTCACATGACTACATGACTTCAGTTACATAAACACCCAACACAATGGCACCAAGGTTGGCTGCAGTCACTCCTGCCCCATTGCCTCTCACACCACCTCCCTTTCCCCTCATCCTGAGACTCTAACTCACCATCAAAGAATTGACTCTGTTTTCAAGAAAAAAAGAAAAGCACTTTACCCTGGCTCATCAATGCATCTCACTGGCTCCACTGGCTGTACTCTATAAGGAAGCATACAGTACTAGCCACATAAATTTCTTTCATTAGTTTGGCATTGTTTACCATGATGTAGTAAAATCAAAATGCCTGCTTATTATGTACAGAGCTTAACATTCCATTATGAACCATTACTCAGAAAGGCAGAAATGGTTGATCTATCTTTGACAGAAAATGCCCCCCTCTCCAGTTAGAACAGTCTGTTCTAAGTAGATCAGTTCCTCAGCTGTAGACTACACATACATTATTGAAAATCAATGGTTACTCTAAAAAAACAAACAAATCTGTGCATTATAAGGTGACCCAACCATTATGAATGTTTCCACTTCCTAATTGAACAATTTTGCCCTTGTTAAATCACTGAAAGATTTTTCACTAAATTAAGTGCCAAGTAATGTATCTTTATTTAAAATAGCCTTGAAAATTTCAGCAGTTACAAGTAGCAGGGCTGGATGACAAAATCAAATTCTGATTTCCTGAAATTTTGTGGAGTTTTCCAAAATTGTTTAATAGGTTATAACTCGGTTAGTGCTATGGCTAGTAATCTGAGGTTTGGCATGCATACTGCTTGTAACAGATCCTAAAGGGATTTCCAGTTTCATGACATTTGGATGAGGGCTGGGGAGGTTATGGGGGGTTTTAGTAGCTCAAAATCAAGATAATTTATTCATGTTAACATTTCTGAAAATATTTCTATGCTTAAAATGTAGCCACCTTTAGGGTTAGGTAATTGAAAACTTATATGAATACATTCTTGGAAGAGCCTTAGAAACTGTTAAATAGAAAGGTAGTTGCTTACATAAATTGTAACTTAAAGCTGTTCAAAACTTCACAATTTATCTGTTAAAGTTTTTGAAAATGTTCAAAATATTTGGATGTTTCTATTTTCACTGATATTGCAGGTATGCACTCAAAATGTGGAATGCTTACTAAAGTAAATACATCCTAGAATCTAATTAAGCTGAAAAAAATGCGGCTTAGTAGGTTAAAATTTATTCTGGAAATTTTAGAAATTTCTAACTGGCAAAATGTGCTCAAACATTCATGGATGCGTAATATTTAATACCACTTGAATCCAGCTTTCATAAAGCTCTTCTCACCACAGAATCTTACCTGCACTAGCATCATTGCCCAGCAATGCCCCTCCAACACTCCAGCGACAGTCATGCCCAGCATTATGTGCTCCATCATTTATTTATTTTTTTATTTTATTTTTTGGTAACAAGGTAAGGCCCATTAGCCACAAGTACCTGTTTTGAGGGGCAAGTTGGGAGCACTGGGGAGGTTAAGTGACTTGCTCATAGTCACATAGTATGCAAGTGGAGGGTGTGGGAATCAAACCCAGGTCTGCTGGATGTACCAAGCTCATTCACAGCTCATTACTTTAACCTCTAGGCTATACTGCCAGCCCATTAGCCATCATGACTGAAGCTATCCAGATACTTCTGTCACAATGGCATAACTGGCAGCTAATTATAATGCATGGTGTCTCTTCATACCATTGTTTTGAAGTGGTAAAAATATACATTGTTCTCTACAGGGCAGTTGAAGAGCCTGCAGGTGACTACCCAGGGGTTTACATCTGTGTAAACACCTTCTATGAATCCACACCAGTTCAGTCAGGAATACAAATAGGAAAATGCACTTACTAACTGTTCTTTTGTACTAATTGGCTTATTAATTAGAGGAGAAGAAAGTAATTTGCTAGAGGTCCAGGGAGAAGTTGCCTTCTTAAAAGATGAAACAAACATAATACCTACCCTGAATTTATATTGTTTGAAAATAAATTTAAAATGAGAACTGACTAGTTTGAATGTGAAGTTAAAAAGATGAAGATGAACAAAGGTCAACTAGATCAAATGGACAATGAGTGTTGTTAGGTCTACAAGTGGGAGAAGTTCAGAAGTGTTAGTAGGGGGTCATTCTAGAAATAAAAGCAGGGTTGGAGGAACTGGGCCAGAAGCAAGTGTGATATTAACAGAATCCCAGACACTGAGTTCTCCACCTCTCCCAGCTCAAGCAAACAACATACAGTGACATTTTGAGAGATGAAGGGAGGGAAGCATCCCAGGATGTAGAGACTTCCACCCCCCAAACTAATGGTCAAGGTCCAATAATTAAAAGCAGGGTGAAAAAGAAAAGAACACAAGCAACCAATCTGCAAATCAATAAGAGTTGTGAATAAAAATAAATAATAAACATTTCAAGTATCCAATTAACAGAATTACAAGTTCTGTCAAAAGATTTAAAATTTACACCGACCACGAGACCAGATCACTTTCAGGTGATAGTGGAGTTGTTCAAATTTTATGGAAAGTTAAACCTGAGAATATATTTCAGAGACAGAACATTGATTTCTGAAATTACTGGCATTAATGGTTTGGAAAATGTTGTAAATGAAGGTATTACAATCATAGAAAACCAGCATGTTCACAATTCATTGCCTGATGAACTGCTGTCTTTAAATCTAAGTGGCATTGAGTCTCAATTGGATTTCACTTTATTTTTTTTTTAATGAAAATGATCTTTCAGATTATGAAGAGATGAAAGTAAGAGCGATATCCAATAGTTAACCTATAAAGTACCAAAACAGAGGTTTTAAACTGAAATCTATGTACACATTATCATCTTCATTAATACCAGCTGAAAAGATCTTTCAAAACTTGGTCTCCACCTCTATTAATTAATTATTTTTGAAAAAGTAACCATGTGACACCTACCACAACCGTACCACCTTTGAATGCAAGGCATTGGATGAATTGAGCTCTATGAGAAATGCTATAATTAAAACCAGAGGGCAAAAGTGGTCATGCTGTGTTACTGTAATGTCACGTGAGAAGTATAAAGAGAAGGTTCTTTGGCATTTGGGCAATAGAGATAATTACAAACTACTTGGGGTGAGGATCCCATCAATACCTTTAAGACCAAACTAGACAATATTGTGAATAAGGTTCTTTGGGATGGCCAGCTCACCTGTGATGAGGCTATTTTTATTAGGGTTAAAAACCCTATCTGCCTTACCATCCACTTGCTGCCAAATGGTCATAAGCCTCTCACTAGCCCACCTGGACATCCTATTGTCTTGGGGAGAGGTTCAGTGTCCAAGAATTTGTCAAGGTGTGTTTATTGTTTTCCATGGGAAATGTTTTTTCAGACACCATCCTCCCTCTGTGATACCATGATATTTTCATTAAATTCCATGAGTTGGGCTGATGAGAGACTTATGCCTTTGTAACAATTGATGTTATGTTGTTCTATACAAGCATCCTCCACCATATAGGGATATAGGCCATATGTCACTTTCTAAAGATACAACAGGGAACTTATTTGGTGGTGTCATCAGACTTTGTCCTCCAGTCTGTGGATTATATACTGTACCATAACTATTTGTATGTTACATAGAAACATTGAAATTGTAAGAAGATAAGGGCCTTCAATCCACCTAGTCTGCCCTATATCACTAACAATTGTGCTCTATCATGCACTGCTGGCATTAGGTTGTACCTCTTCCCCCCCCCCGACTAGCAGCAATCCTCTATGCCTATCCAAAGCATGTTTAAAACCTGTAATCATTTCTGCCCCCACCACCTCCTCTGGCAGGCTTTCCCACTTGTCCACCACCCTCTCTGTGAAGAAGTACTTCCTCACGTTCCCTCTGAACCTCCCTGATGGTGAGTTCCTCTTCTTCCTCCATGTCCAGGGTACAGCAGTGGGGACACATTTCCCCCCTCACATGCAAATCTGTACCTGGCCTAGTAGTAGTAACAAGTTGTTTTTAATGCAGCTAGTAGTCCACACTTATTGGGATTGTCAGATGGCACTGCTTTAGGGATGACATTATTTTTGTCTGGCCTGGCTCCAGATGTTGAGAGCTTGGTATTATAGTTAAATGTCATAGAAACATAAAATTGTTTGGCAGATAAGGACCATACTGCTCATCTAGTCTGCCCATTTCCCTACTCACTGCTGCAGCCTCAGATACTATTTGATCTGTGGCTCTCCTGTTCTGCACATCTCCAGGGTACCCTTATGTCTATCCCATTCACTCTTGAACCCCCGTATTGTTTTCACACCCACCATTTCTGCTAGAAGGCTGTTCTGTGGCTCCACCACCCTCTCAGTGAAAAAGTACTTCCTAAGTTTACCCCTGAGCCTTCCACCCTTCAGCCTCATATCATGCCCCGTTGTTCTTGTGCAGAGTTTTCTCTGAAATATGCTTTCCACCTGTATTCTGTTTATTCACTAAGGTACTTGGAAGTCTCTGTCATATCTCCCCTCTCCCCTCTTTCCTCAAGTAAATCTATATTAAGGTCTTTAAGCCTTTCCTTGTAGGGCTTCTGGTGTAGTCCATGTACCATCTTCATTGCCCTTCTCTGGAATGCCTCTATTTTGTCAATGTCCTTACAGAGATGTTGTCTCCCGAACTGGACACAGTACTCCAGCTGTGGCCTCACCAGTGATCTGTAGAGTGGCATCACCACCTATTTCCTACTGCTTGTATGCCCTTCCCTATGCACCCCAACATTCTATTTGCTCTCCTGACTGCTTTTTCACACTGTTTGGTCACCTTCAGGTCATCAGATATGATAACCCCCAGGTCTGTCTCCTGACTTGTGGTGGCCAGAATTTCTCCACCCATCCTATACTCCTCCCTTGGATTCCTGTGACCCAGGTGCATGATCTTGCACATTTTAGCATTGAAACTCAACTGCCAGACACCTGACCACTCCTCTAATAGGCTTAGGTCCTTTCACATCCCCTTCCCCTGGGTGTCCACTCTTTTGCAGATCTTGGTGTCGTGCAAAGAGGCACAACTTTCCTTCCAGACGATCTGCAATGTTGCTAATGAAGACACCCCACTGGTCACCTCCCTCTCCTCAGATTTCATGCCATTTACCACCACCCTCTAGAGTCTTGTCCCTCAGCCAGTTCCCAACCCACTTTACCACAGTAGGACCCACTCACAGGCTCCCCAATGTAGTTAGTAATCTCCTGTGCGAGATTGTGACAATTACTTCAATTTACATCTTACGTACTCAGTTAGTACTACAGTGCTCCCTTGCTAATGAGAGCCTTGTTATAACAAACTCCCTGTTATAACAAATGTCTTGTGTGGGTACTGACAGTGTCTGCTGTTTTCAGTTGATAGTGACAGCTACATAATCTTCTCATCTCTCCACTGATAAAATTGTGATAGTGTGAAAGTACAGTAAAAATGCTATACAGTTCTGTATTGTCTGCTGATTGCTACTGTCTCTGACCCCTTCGGTCCCTAATCCCTGAAGCTGTCATTTTCTTTTTCCATCTACAACCCCTGGATCACCTCACTATGAAAATTCTGTCTGACTCACCTCACTCGCTCTCACTTTCTATTGCTCTCCTTAAATCAATTATATAAAATACTGCTCAAGAAATACAAACTAAAGTTGATCTGTGCTGTAGAAGGGCCAGGTGGAAGAAAGTTGGGGGAGCATGAGTGTGAGTGGGCAGGTGATGCAAATGGCAAAGAATAGAGGCAGGACATCTATACTGTATTTTAAAGCTAAAGTCTGTGCTTTTACAACAAATTAAACAAAACAAATTGCAGTCATAACTCTGTGATGTAGAGCAGATTGGGAAGCAGTTAGGGAGTTGGAGTTACAGTTGCAATCAACTTTCAGGTATCATAGCTCAAAATATTATCTCTCAGTGTAATGAACAGAGACCTATAATAAACCTATGTTATGACTCCCATTTCATTTGTTATAGTGAGGGAGCTTTGTACCAGCACTGAATGTTTGGATATCAGGGGCTAGATATTAAAAAAATTACCCATGCTCAAAGTTTGTGCTACATGGCAGTTTGTGCAAGGGCCATTGCACACTATATTCGGAGGCAAAATGCCTCTGCAGACACCACTGAACATGGGATGCAATAGCAGGTGCACACTGCACAGCCAAGAGAACAGCACAAAGATTGCACTGCTTTGAGTATAGCAGATGGCAGTGCAGATTGCCACAGCAGCTCAGCGCACAAGGGTGGGACACAAGTAACCCCAACATGGAGCAGCCAAATGGAAGACTGTGTGGGGACAATGGGGACAGAAGATAAGGACGTCCACATGGACACAGAGGCTGACTTGGCTAGCAACACTGGAGGGTATTAGTAGGAATGACAGGTACTGTCCTGCTTGTGGTGGACAGGAACAGCCCAGATGCTGTGTGTCCTGAACAAGTTATGTGCAGGGGATACCTGTTTGACAAAATGTGTCAGCCAACAAGCCAGCACACCCACCAGAAGTTGAATCCAGCACAGGTGGCACACATCCACAGACACCTGCAGGACCACCAGGGTGGACTGTGTGTTTGAGAACAGGCATGGAAATACCCAAAGATGGGAGTAGTGGGTGGGCAGTTAAGGCACCCCAGCTATCCATACCAAAATGGTAATACTGCACTACAACAGATGCAGGACACAGGAGCATAAGATATAAAATTATTTTTATTTTCAAAAATAGAAACAACAACAACATAAAAAACTATGGAAACTATTTACAAAATACAGCTATATACAAGAAAGGGAGGAGGCAAAAGGGTACAACTGAGAGGCAAGAGTGGAGGGCAGGAGTGGGATGGTGCAAGTTGGATTGGGGGGGTTTAGGGTATAGGTTGGGGTGGTGGCTGCATGTTCCGGGCCACCCCCTGCACTGCCTTCATTAGCTGCACCATCAGATCATCAAAGGCATGGAGGTTTCTCTATATTACATGCTGCATCTTCACCAGCTTTTGCAGCAGGTCATCCTAACCCTCCCTCCCTCCATTCCAGGTGACAGGCATCAGATGCAGTCTGACTGTCACCTATGAGGAGAAAGCATATGTTGTAAGGGAGCTATGCAGACACCATGGACCACGTAGATTCTGCTAACACACATAACCATGTCCCCTCCTACCCACCGCAGCACTGCCACCAGCATGGCACATGTGGGATATGGATGGCATGGCTGCCCTGGAGAAGGCAGGCACACAAAGTTTCCCATACATCAGGACATGGGTAGGTGCCACACATGCCATAGCATGTCACACAGGTGGCACAGGCTGACCTGGAGGATGCAGTGAGAAGCAATGGCCAAAGATGCTGGGCATGGGGTGTGGACTAGGCAGTTGTGTCTGATGTGCATGTGGCCACAATGTGTGGCAAAGGTGTAGCACTGTGGCATGTCAGCATGGCACAGCACAGTGGTGCCAGGAGGCATGACTTGGACTGATGGAATCCCACTCCATGGTCACCCCTTAGCAATGCTGTTGTGGCATGATGTAGGGGCAGTGCATGCCACTGAGCCATACAGCACATGACCCAATACATGGTGGCATGGCCACCCAGGTCAGTCATGTGGGCACTGAAGCAGCCAGGTGGTGCAGACACATGTGTGGAACATGCAGAGGCAATGGCAAAAGTCATTGGCTGCAATAGGTGGAAGCAGGACAGCCAGTTGGCCCACTGCAAGGAGATCCTGTGGCTGAGGAGGGGATTGCAATGCACAGTGAGCCTGTAGTGCACTGGTTATTCCAGCCTTGGGCACTGTGATGTAGCATGGCAGATCAGAAAGGCACATATAGGGTAACAGAGCAGTGGATAAGAGGATGGGGTGTGGTGAGCATCAAGCCTTTGCAGACCAGGGAATGTGCCACTGAAGGGGTGTGTGCTGCAACATGGTACTGCACATATGCCACAGTACTGCCAGAGTAGCACTGCAACCCCTGCAGCAAGCATTTTGGGATGCCACCCTTGGTCTGTGCAGTACCTGTCAACTGTTCTGCAGGACAGTGGGAACTAACCTTAGTACCACAGAAAATCCCACCATGTCCCAAGACCGTGTCATCCCAACACAGGGTACACTGCAAGTGGAAGGAAACAGTCCATGAAATGGAATGACACAAATATGAATGCAAGTAACACGCATCCAGCAAACTATGATACACATAAGTACACTGTTACCAGAACCTGAAGCTGTGTGGGTAGTATATATGTCCCACAAGCTGTGCAGCTGGACCCCAAAATGATGGATAATGTTACACTATTGTAGAGCGGAAGGTGGAGAAGTGTAGCCACAGCATCCAGTGGGCACACAAGCCAGGAGTATGTTGCCACTCGCAGGCCTGTCAGTGGCCATGGATGGCTCAGTGGTGGTGAGGCTACCAACTGCTCAACCAGACAACATTAGGCATGGTGCAGGTTGTGCCCCTTACCAGGGATGGAGGCACAACACCCAGCACAGAGGTGACCCTGGGGGTGCAAGATCAACACACCAGCTATGAGTTGCCAGCCTTAGAACCCACAGGAGGGTCAGTGCTAGGGAACAGGTTGCACCAGCTCCTGGAGTGGTGCCTGGTATGGCCTGGTGCTGTGTCCATGATGGGGAACTTGTTGGACATCAGGGAACCAAAGGCCATAGGAAGCAAGGCTCCCATCTGGATGTCTATAGGGTCGTTGCTGCCCAAGAATGAGGTGCTGTTATGCAGAGTGCAATGGGGCTGTACATAGCACCTGGAGATCCCATGCCACACCCTGCACTGCTTGGGTGCCCAGGGGCAGTGTAGGGGCATGGCAGATGCCACCCAGGGGTGACTCTTTGCCGTGGGCCACCATTGCTGCTACCACAGGACATGGCAGCAGGGATAGCCTGCCAAACAGGTGACACATGTCAGCATATGTGACATTGGCTGGTGTTATGTATGCATGCCACAGTCATTGCACAATGTGACATGTGGGGTGGCACAGTGCAGCATGGGGGCATGTGGTGTGGACAAGGTGGGCCAGGTCAAGAATGCTGTGTTGCATGTCAATAGGTGGGCATGGGGTGAAGCAACAATAGACCATACACATGTGATCTTGGACTCCCCCCTGACCCAGAGGGGGCCCAATCATGGCCTTTTGTCCGGTTTGCTGCCAACCATCCCCGTTGCTGCTGGCTCCATGAGGATCCTCTGGTTGATAGATCCTTAGGGTGTTAAAAAAATGGTGTGATCAGGCCCATACTGTATAACATAATGTCCCATTCCTGGCCTCCCCAGGACTGTGCCACCAGGATGGTGAGACATAGCCACCCATGCTGGATGTTGACAACCTCCCTGGGTGTGGTTGTGTGTGTCACAGGTGTATCTGGTGAACCAAGAGAATGCCACACCCCACAAGTGCCACTGCCATGTGCACTGGTGGCCCAGTTATGGTGCCAATACTCAAGGTGGTCATGGGCCAATACATGTAATGTGTGACATTGACAAGAGGACACAACGGGCCACAACCATCACTGTTGCGAAGTCCATGCAGTGCAGCCGAGCGGTATTCCAGTGGGTCGGAGTTGAACACCACAAAAGTGCCCCTACAGACAGAATGTGGTGAGATTCTTCCCCCAAAGGCCAAACATGTCTGGGGTACTGTGTTGACCCCAAGGGCAGAAGTTTATCCAGCATGGACACATCTGCACAGGCAACACTGCAGGGTGATGTTGGTAATGGGCTGACACAGTATGTGTACTGGACAGACGCTGAGTGCATGTGGGGTTTCTCATCATGACAATGAGATGTAATGTATAACCACAACCATAAAATAAATCTCTCAGTGTAACATATACACAGGGACAAGAACATCACGTAATACTATCACACCTCATAGCACAGAATATAAGGAGAGTTGCACATGAACCCATTGTGGAACATAATCAAAACCTCTACAGCAGGTTATGCCCATACAGCCATATAGAAACATAGAATTTAATGACAGATAAGGACTTCTTGGCCCACCTAGGCTGCCCATTTTCCCTACCTACAGTCTCACTGCAGACCCTACTTAATCTCCGGCTTTACCTCCCCTTCTCTTACTTCTAAGGTTCTCTTATAACTATCCCATGCCTTCTTGAGTTCCATTACAGTTCTTGCCCTCACAGCCTCATCAGGGAGACTGTTCCAGGCATCCACCACCCTTTCTGTGATGAAGTGCTTCCTTACATTTCCCTTGAGTCTACCTCCCTCCATCTTCATAGCATGATCCCTTGATCTTGAGCATCCTTTTCTCTGAAAAAGGCTTCCCTTTTGAACCTTATTTATACCCTTGAGGTATTTGAAAGTCTCTGTCATATTCCCCCTCTCCTTTCTTTCCTCTAGAGTGTACATATTTAGGTCCTTCAGTTTCTCCTCATAGAGCTTTTGATGAAGATCCCACAACATTTTAGTTACCCTCCTCTGGACAGCCTCTACTCTGTCTATGCCCTTCTGGAGATGAGGACTCCAGAACTGGACACAGTGCTCTAGGCGGGGTCTCATCAGAGATTTATACAGAGGTATCACCACCTCCTTCTTTCTACTGGTGATATCCCTCCCTATGCACCCTAGCATCCCACTGACTCTCCTCACTGCTTTGTCACACTTTTTGGCCACCTTTAGGTCATCAGATATAATTACATCCAGGCCTCTTTCTTGTTTGATGGTTGCCAGTACCATTCCCCCCATTTTGTATTCTGACCCTGGGTTTCCATGCCCAAAGTGCGTGATTTTGCACTTTTTCACATTGAAACTTAGTTGCCACATTCTTGACCACTCCTGAAGATTACCTAGATCTCTATTCATCCCCCCCCAGGGTGTCCACTCTATTGCAGATTTTAGTGTCATCTTCAAAAAGACATACCTTCCCTTCCAATCCTTTTTTTTTTATCTCTTTTTCCCTCCAGTCATGGTCTGGGGGCCTCTCTCAAGCATCCTGCCTGTTCCTGCCCTGCCTGAAGTCCACCTACCTGTGCCTCCTCTCTCCCTCCTCCTCTGTCCACGATCAGCACCCTTGGCTTAACCCCTCCAGGGTGGAGCCACTCCTCCTCTTGGGTGCACTCATAGACAGACTCCGACATGGGAGAGGACCTGTGTGGAGGAACCTGGAAGGCCAGGCAGAATGGACTCGGCCTTGGGCATGGGAGCAGGTGCCATCGCCTACCTCCTCAGACCAGGCTTTTTCCTTGTTCTTGGAGATCCCTCCCACCTTTCCGTGCATGTGCACGTCCCCGATGCAAGGCATGCATGGCAACCCCTGCCTGCCTCAGGGCACGCAGATTACGTCCGGCCGAGTATGCTGCAGTGCCCCCGGTCTCCACCAGGAGCTGCTGGCATGCCAAGCAATCCCTGACCTCCCCCCCCCCGGGGAGGAGAGCAGCCCATTGGCGCTCAATCCTCACCCACCCCTGCTGACCCCTGAGCTCGATCCTGAACAAGGGTCGCCGGTGCAGTGCGAGGTGTGGCATCCAGCGCCTCAGCCCTCAGTGCCACCGGGCCGGCCCATCCAATCCTTTTGCAATGTCGCTTGTAAAGATACTAAAGAGGACTGGCCCCAGTACTGGTCCTTGTAGCACCATGCTAGTCACTTTCCCTTCCTTGGAATGAATAGCACAGGTCAATACAGAAACTGCAGGACTGGCACCACAAGATAGTGCCAGACTGCAGAACACAGCAGTACCCCCAACAGTGGCCCCATGAAGGCTCTATGAAAGGGGCCTGGACCCATATCCTACCTTACCCATGCCCATACACACACGTGCCACACAGTTTCCAGCACCTACCTGGCCTTGGGATGGTGCCAGCTGCCACCATCCTCTGAAATCTCCTGAAACAGTACTGGTCCCACTAGACCATGTCTCCATATCTGTGGTGACACTGCAAACCAGTACAGTTGACCCTGGTCTGACCAGAAGTCATCATCCCACCGAGGCCCAGAGCTCCCTCTGGGCCTCTCTGCCCATGACTGCTCTCCAAGGAGCTGACCTTCCCTTGCCATCACCAAATCGGTGAGTTTGGTGTCTGCCCACCTAAGATCCCTCTGTTGGACTGCCCTGCTTCACCTGCCACATGACATGTTTCAGTACTGTTGCTAGTGTCAATGGTTTGCTGCACATTTTCTGAATGTGGAAGGGTGCACTGTTTGGCAGTGTCACAAATAGGCTGTACATCATCAAATTGCACTGTGCAAAAAGCAAGGGTCAGCATCAACATGGAGACATTTCTAACATACTAAAATGCCAGCAGAATAGGCCTAACGGTCTTTTGTGTCTGCTCATTTGGTCAGCCCCCACCCTGGGAGCTGACCTTGCTGCCCCCCTCACCCTCTCTGGTTTTTCCCTTCCCAGTCCCGGATATTCTCGCTGCACAGGACTTTGCTTCCAGAATCCTTCCCCTGTACCTGTCCCACCCCCTCTTGAACCCCTCCACCATCTCTGCCTCCACCAGCCCCCTGGGCAGCACATTCCATGGCTCCACCACCCTCTCAGTGAAGTAGCACCTCCTCCTTTCTGCCCTGAATCTCTCCCCCCTCCAGCTTCCACCCCTGCCCTCTAGTTGCCCCCCCTCCTTCCTTTGGAATACCCTGACTGCTCCTCCCCTATTTACCCCCTTCATGTACCTGAAGACCTCTATCATGACCCCTGGTCCCTTCTCTTTTCCAATGTGTACATATTAAGCTCTTTGAGCCTCTCCCCATAGGTCCTGTCCCCCAAGCCCCAGATTATTTTGGTTACCCTCCTCTGGACCCTCTCCAGGAGTTCAATGTCCTTCTTTAAGTGTGGCCTCCAAAACTGCATGCAGTACTCGATGTGCTCCCTCACCAAGCAGTTATACAGAGGGAGTATCACTTTCCTCCTTCTAGAGATGATCCCCCTAGCAATGCATCCCAGCATCCTGTTGGCCTTGGCCACTGCCCTCCTACATGTCTCAGAGTTGTTCATCTTGACATCCACCACCACGACCAGGTCCCCCTCAGCCATTGAGACTGGTAGCATCCCCCCCCCCAGGGTGTACACTTGGCCCTGGTTTCTGGCTCCCAGGTGTAGTACCTTGCATTTCCCTGCATTGAACCTCAGCTTCCACTTTCTAGACCACCTTTCCAGAGCCTCCAGGTCCCCCTGTAGGGCTACCCTCCCCTCCTACCCATCCTCCACCGCCCCCAGTTTTGAGTCATCTGCAAAGAGACCCATCTCACTCCTGATACCCTTCCTTATGTCAGAGACATAGACATTAATCAGGAGGGGACCAAGGACTGATCCCTGAGGGACCCCACTAATGACCCTCCTTGGGGATGAGACTATCCTGCCAACCACGACACTCTGGGTCCGGCCCTGGAGCCAATTTCTTATCCATCTGATCATCTGGTTCCCAACCCCCATTTCTCCCATCTTATCCAGCAGGCCCCCATGAGGAACAGAGTCAAACGCCTTGCTGAAGTCAAGAAAGAGGATGTCCACCGGTCTACCCAGGTCCAAGGCACTTGTCACCCAGTCATAGAACTCCACAAGGTTTGTCTGACATGATTTCCTCGGGACAAATCCATACTGCCTATCATCCAGGCACCCCAACTTTTCAAGGCCCCTCCCAGCCTCTCCTTGACAATGCCCTCCATCACCTTGCCCACCACCGATGTCAGGCTGATAGGCCTGTAGTTCCCTGCCACCCCCCTTGATCCCCCCTTGTGGACAGGCACTATATGCACCACCTTGGAGTCCTGGGGCACCCACCCTGTCCTCAGAGAGATGCTGAAAAGCTCCGCCAGGGGTTTTGCCAGGACATCCGCCAGTTCCTCAGCACTCTGGGATGTAATTTATCCAGCCCCATGCTTTCTCTGCCTTAAGGGAACTGAGGGCTTCCCTCACTCTTTCTCTGCCATGATTTCCACCTCCGCTACCTCGTCCCCCTGCTTTGCCTTCCCCCCTCCTGCCAGTGATGGCCCCCCATCCCCAGACCCGCCTATCGGTAAGGGTCCCCCCTCAGTTTCACCGTCTCCTCCCATGTATGATGCAGCACCCTATTTTCCTTCACGAAAACTGAGGCGGCACTATTTAGTACCTCGGCCTGCTCCCCCGGGTCTTGTACCCATCCTTCCCCTGTTTTAATCCTGCTACTCTGACCCTTCGCCCTCCACTTTTCCCCAATGTATCTAAAAAAAACCTTGTTCCCTCTCCTAATTTCCCTGGCCAGGTTCTGCTCCTTCCTTGCCTTAGCTGCCCTCACCACCCTAGTGGCCCTTCGTGCCATCAGCTCATACTCCCTTTGATCCCTTTCACTCCTTGAGCACTTGAAATGCCTATAAGCTGCCTTCTTTCCCCTCACCACCTCCTGAACCTCCCTGGTCGACCAGCAGGGTTTACAGGCCCTACCACATTTTCATCTTACTCTTGTACAGGTGCTGGTAGCATCCTGCACCCCCTCCTGATGATTTCCATCTACTGTCAGCGTCCATGCCTGGACCAATCCCATCCAAATGCTTCTTAAGGATCCTTCCCATTTCCTTGAAACCCACCCCCCTGAAGTCAGTTACCTCTGTCTTTGTACAGTCTTTTACCCCTCCTAGTTCCAGGCAGAATCAGATCAAGGCATGGTCGCTCCCCGCCAATGGATCCCTTACCTCCAGGCCCCCAATCTGGTCACTGTCTGCCAGGACCACATCCAGTATCAATGCCTCCCTGGTCGGTTCCCCCACCTGCTGAGTTAGGAACACGTCCTGAAAGACATTCAGCAACCTCTGTTTCCTGGCCACCAAGGATGTCATAGTCTTCCAGTCCATTCCTGGCATGTTAAAGTCCCCCAACACCACCACCCTTCCCCTGCCCAAACTGCAGTGTCTCCCCACACCTGCCACCAGACTCTCCTCCAGCTCCTTCGCCCAGAGTTGGCGGTCTATACATCGCTCCTATTTTTACTCTCTTGCCCCCCCTTGTTATCAAGGTGACCCAAATCGTCTCCACAGTTTCCTCCACCTTCTCCACTCCTCCTTTACCAATGCAGCTTTTGACTATTATTGCTACCCCTCCTCCCCTTCCCTCCCCCCTGTTCTTCCTGAACATGGTCTAACCCTCCAGGTTCAGGTCCCAGTCATGCCGTGCAGTGGCCCAGGTCTCAGTGACCACTGCCACAGCCACCTCTCCCTCAGTTAGCATCGCCTGGAGCTCAGGCATTTTATTGCCCAAGCTCCTGGCATTTAGCAGGACTACCTTCCACCCTTTCCATATACTTCCATTTCCCCTGCTCACATTCCCATGGGGAATCTGTCTTCCCCCGGTCAGCACCTTACCAGTCGGCCTTCTCCCGCATCCCTCCATCTCCATCACATTGTGCATGTACATTCCCCACATGACCAATGCAACCTCGCACAACATGACAGTGCTTTGCATCAGCATGCATGCACATCCTAAGGTACATGACATCACAGGTGGCCTTTCTGACATCTTGTAGCCCCGCATATGTTTTCCGCAATGCAGCCTATTGCACATGTGCACAGACACTTAGCCTGGTGTGCAACAGTGCTATATTCAGACAAGCCACGCAAATGAACTAGCTGTGCAGTCAGTGGGCATTTCAGTTACTTTGCATCTCATCCTGGAACCTTCTGCATACATAAGCATAGCAGATTGCACCTGCCTATTTAAGGAGACATGTGCACCACCTAGACAGCACATTGGAACTACAAGCAGAAAACCAGCACAGACAAATAGCACACAGTGAAGAAACATCCTAGAAATGCTTCACTTCAAAGCCTGCAGGATATTTCTATATGATAAGGTAGTCAGACTGCATGTCCCATACACACATTGTCTGTCTTGTCACACACTCTGTAAGGGTGATACAGTGAGGGAGTGGCAGGGAGTACTCAAGAGTGTTTATATGTTGAGCCTGTACTGTACACTGTGGTGTCCAGCCTAGCACAGAGCTGCACCTGTATGTTGTGCCCTGACATGGTGCTGATGTGCAGCATTGTTCCCCGACAGCAGCACAGGTTGCTGGATGAGATGGGTCACATTGCACACACAACTAGGGCCATCCCAGGAAAGCCTGGCTCCTGACCATATATGCCACGGGGGACAGTGCATAGGATGGGTAGGTCAGTGCGGTATGTAGGGTCCCATTGCAGCCCCTGTCTCTGTCCTACTTAGGTGGGGATGCAGGGCATGACATTACCTACCCAGACAAGGTGATACAGATTCCTTTGGCCCTGCACCACAACTATACCTTACATAGGCCACAAAGGACTGGGTCCCATGGCCATTGTTCTGCCATACTGCTGTCTGGCACATAGGGATGGTGCATAGACAGGTGAGAGGTATGAGGGGTGAGAATGTGGTAGACCAATATACTTTGTCTGCACCATGCATGCCAGATGGCCAGCACCATCCTGCACAGATAGTTCTGGTAGAGTGCTACTACAAGCTATTCTGTGACGCAAAATCTTACAAAGTGCTCCCACGTTATACTGTATGTCACAGGATGGGCCATGCCATACCCAGAGGGATGGTGGCAATGTTTGCAGTGCTCATGCAGCCAACCCCTGTCCACCAGAGGCACACCCACCCCTCCACACCACGGGCCACTACTAGCCATAGATACGGCAAGGCTATCATGGACACCCATCCAACCCCAATGTGGGTGGCAGCAGTTGAGCAGAGGATCCCTACCCTCCAGGAGACAGTGTGCTGCTGGGCCTTAGGGACGTGTGGCCTGGACAACTCCTATGTTGGATGTCCGCATATCTGCTATGTGTGGTCCAGGGGTGGGCCATGACAGTCTGTCACTATGCAACACCTGCCCTGACCATCAATGATGACCTGTACAGGCCATCATTGCCCCACCCGGACATAGTGTGATCACTGTCAGCCACATGAATGCTGCTGTCACAGACAATACTAACTGCTGTCATATCACTTACCCCAGAAGGTATAAGTGATATAATGCCCACCCCTCCACAACATGGGCCACTACTAGCCATACACACAGCGAGGCAGTCATGCACACCCATCCAACCCTCATGTGGGAGGTGGCAGCTGAGCGCACAATCCCTACCCTTCTAGAGACAGTAGGCTGCTGGGCCTTGGGGGTGTGTGGCCTGCACACCTTCTATGTTGGATGGCTGCATGTCTGCTGCTTGTGGTCCAGGAGTGGGCCATGACAGTCTGTCACCATGCAACACCTGCCCTGCCTACCACTGATGACCAGTACAGGCCATCGTTGCTCCCACCCGGACACAGTGTGACCACTGTCAGCCACATAAATGTTGCGGTTACACACACCACTGACTGTTGTCATATCACTTACACCAGAAGGTGTCATGGGAGATGGGGAGAGACTGCAGGCTCACTGTTTTAGCAAGGATGAGCTGCATGCCTGGCACAGGTGTACAGGTGAGGGAGGAGGTCATTTCCTGCAATTGCAGCACAGATGCCACTATCTGGAGGGCCTGGGAGGAAATTACAGAGGAGGAAAATGCTGTTGGAAGAGGGGCTCAGACTATGAAGGCAGTCCACAAACATCTCTGGGACCTGTGCCGCCATGCCAAGGACAACTTGACTGCCTGGCAAAGGGTGCTACTCACTATGAGTGGTGGCCCACCATTAACAGCAGCTGGATTCCTGGAACCAGCTGAGGAGGTGGTGGCACCCATGCTGTGACCTGTGTAGGTGACAGGGGTGCCAGAAGATGGATTCAAAACCCAGGTGATAGCCAGCCAGCTGTGTAAGGATGAGCTTTGTTCCCCAACCTTGTGTGCATGGGTACACATGCAGGTCCCACCACTGTTGAGGTGCACTGCAGACATGGCCATGATGCACACAGTGTGTCAGGCAGTGGACTGGCCAACCCACAACACATTGGCCAGCTGTGGCCCTGTCCTGTGGCCCCAATGTAGCATGTCATTCAGACACCAAGATGTCTCAAAACTGGGCACCCAGGTCCACTGGGGTGTGCACATGCACAAAGGGGAGCGTCCATTGTTGTACTCCCTGTTGACACACGGGTGATGGGGTGTACTGTCACATGTGCTGAGTGTGTTGGTCTTGGTGTGTGCACTATAGTCTGGGAGTACCATCATGCTTGCACACTCCAAGTCCCCCAGCTAGCTGTGTGACTGGTGTGTGTCTATGCAGGTTGTCATGCTGACATGGGTTTCATGTTGACATTGACATGTGGCACCATCTGCTGGGGCATGCATACATGCAACACCACCACCCAGCATTGCATATTGTGTAGTGCATGCATCACTGATCATCCATGCCTCTCTCTACATCACAGGCCATGGTGTCTGAACCTGTGGAGAAGGACATTCCTGGGCCATACAGATGTTAGGTGCAGCCATCACATAGCCAGCCATACAACCTAGAGGACTATGGTACAGAGGCCTCTGAGGACAGAAAGATGGAGACTTATGTTACATCCCAGAAGCTTTTGGTAGCCATCACATGTCTGGAATGCCAGTTTTCTACAGCCTCACAGGCATTCCTCCAATCACTGACCAGCCAGAGGTGCAGAAGAGCCCCCTGCCACACATGAACCCCCACACCCAGGACCTTGGCACAGCAATCACTGGAACAGCACTTCCTATTACCATCACTACCACCCTTGCTGCAGCAACCTCTGCCCTGCTGCTCATGCCACCTGCCCACCTTCCCAGGTATGGTTGGGTGGCCTGCAGCACAACTATAATCCAGCACCAGTACTGTACAACCAGACATAGCCACCACAGTCCAAACACCTCCTTCACCAACCTGGTCATGGAGTGTTCACTGGCCACTCAGCACCTACAGGTTCCACCAGAACCCATACACCCTGACACTGTTCTCAAGCAGCAGGATATATCAGCTTTCAGGCAGCTGCTGTAGTCTGCTGTGGAGTACCAGGCAGCTGAACTGGAGGAACTCACCCAATTCATGCAGATCATGCATGATGACCTAACCCACCTCCTCCACCATCTGTATGAGGACTTGCAGAGGGTTGAGCAGTCTGCAGATGCCCATGAGCTTCGGATTCTCCGTGCCCTATGGGACATGTGTGGAGATATATCTGGGGCAGTGAGGGATCTTACATCCACAGTGCATGAAGCTGTGTGGACAACTCAGTGCCCTGGCCTCTCCATGGTGCACAGCCCCAGTTGCCAGGGAAGGGGACACCGTGGAGTATGCCGACACTTCTGGGTGGCAGATCAGCCACTGGCAGCATGCATTGCCCTCCCACTAGATGAATTCTCTGCAGACCAGGTCACTATCTGTTCATGCCTGCATCCAGCACCCTGTGTGGCCATACTCATCCTAGAGGACACTGTCATTATGAGGCTCCACTCTTACCATTCGTGCAGGCTGCAACCCATATACACACAGCAGGCAGTGACAGCAGAAGGCCTGCAGATGTGGTGGGCATGGATGGAAGTAGATGGTATAGCTCCCCCACACCACCCCTGCACACATTACCATTGTGTCTTGCACTTCCACTGCCACTGCACATGCCCAATGCTGTGTGCCCCTTGGCAGAACCAGATGCCCACCTCCTCCCTGACATTTATGTCCCTCCACCACCCCTGGCACCTGTGATGTGGGCATGTGTGGTAGGCACCTGTCATCTTCAATGTGGATGACACAGCTGTATCACATCCCTTGTACCCACCTCAGCTGTACCTTCTGCAGAATATGCATTAGTCAAGAGTTTTTTGGCTCACTTACCATGTGATATTTTTGCGCACAATCCAGTTTTCAAACATGAAACAGTATCCTGTGTAGCTATAACTTGCCTGCTGCTTCTGGAAAGGTTTTGTATGATGTGGGCTCTATATTCCTGGGTTCTCCTGGCCATGTCAAGGTCATACCTGTCAAGCTGCTTGATTATCCACAGCTCCTCTAGCTCCATGTCAGATGCACCGTGTTCCTCTTGCATCAGAAAGCATGTTCCATGAGAAAGTGCCATGTTGTGTAGTATACAACAGGCAAGGAAAATGGCACAGTCCTTCGGAGGGTATACTACCACCTGAATGGTCCAGGCACTGAAACCACATCTTCAACATGCCACAGATGCATTCTGTGATGTTGTGTGTTTCAGTGTGTGCCGCATTGTACCTGTACTCCACCTCAGATGAGGGGTGGAGGACAGGTGTGAGGAGCCAGGGTCACAAGAAATAAGCACTGTCCCCTGTAAATAAAATGCACATCTGTTAGCATTCATTCTCAATGTAGCTACCCTCATCTGTCCCACAGGCTATGGGCTGTGGCATGTCCTGTGCCCCTGTCCACCCTCCTCCTTCTGAAGTGAGGCATGTGTGCGCTTTGCGACATCTGCACAGCCACTCTGGTGGGGTTGTGTGGGGGATGTGCTGTCTTTACTCACCAACAAGATGTCCACTGATTATGTCCCCACTTTCAAACCTCTGGCGCAGGATGGAATGGTGCCATATAAGACATTTTGGGTGCTGTAGGGATACCATGCCAGGACATTGGTGATGAGCCCTGCTACATTTCACACCACCTTGCAGTTGATGAAGTAGTATCCTTTCATATTGCAGAAGGCATCCACCCCTTCACCAGTGCGTGCCCAGATGGCAACATGAGTGCAGTCAATGGCACCAAGTACAGCTTATAGGTGCACAACCAACAGAACTGCTGCATTGTTGCTGTTCACTCCAGTGCTGTGTTGGGGAATATAATGAGCTTGCCAGTGTGTGGCAGTAGGGCAGTTAGAAATTGGATCAGCAGGCGGTGCAGGTGGTGGACTGCAACACACCTGTGGTATCCCCTACCAGTGTCTGCAATGACCCCATTGCTTGGAAGCACATGGCAGCTGTCACCTTCAGCTCAACTGTCATGGCATGGCTGAAATGCAGCTCTGCACAGCTTCTCCTGCAGAAGCTCACACAGCTTCCTGAGCATGGCCCTGTTAAGGCAGTACTGCCCAATAAGCTGTTAATCCATGAGACTCTCAAATGTGAGTCATGGTCGGTACCATCAGTGCATAGCACAGAGCCCCAGCTTCCTGTAGATGGGCCCAGTGTGAGCAGCTGGCCTCTGTTCTTCCTGCAGTGTCTCCTGTAGCAAGTAGAGCATGTGAGGTTCCAAGACCAGCATATTGGCTGTTTGGCTGCAGTGTCTCCGCCTGCCTCTAGGGTTTGCCTGGAGTAAGTCTGCCTTTTCATGGGCAATAGTTGCACTTCTCAAATTAGCTGCGCTAACCGCTTTTTGTGCTGCACAAGTGTGCTGAATATAGCACTGTGCCTGTATTCATGTTCCCACCCTTCCCTTTGCTTCATGCATTCATTATTTTTTTGTGCATGCGCTATCCCTTTTAGCATGCACGCTACCACCCTTTGAATATTGCACTCAAGCACAAAGCACATGCAAACAGTATGCACTCAGTTTGCCCGATGGGCAAACATTTTAATATCTGGCCCCAGATTCTTTCTACAATAGATGAGTTTAGTGTTATACAGAGTGCCGCTTTTCTAAAAGATACAGCTGAGAACTACTTGCATTCTGCAAAGAGTGGCCAGCCACCTTTTGAGGCAGTTCCTCAGATTTATGTGGAAGTGCTCCACAGAGGAGAAATTTAAACTACAATGTCAGGAACTTAAGGAACATTTCCGGGCCACAGGATGTGCAAGAAAAGTGATTAATCTGACATATAAAAGGGCAAATATGACACCAAGAGAGTCCATGTTGGTCCCTAGAACTGGTAAACCACCTCTTACCCTTGCCATTAGTTACAATCCCCATCAGACAAAACTAAGGAATATTGTTTTGAAACACTGGCCTGTGTTTTTATCTGATCATAACTTGACTCAAATAGTGGACCAAAAGCCGAGGGTAATTTTTTCAAGGGGCCACTACTTGGAAGATTTGTTAATACAAAGCAATAATACCGAATCAAAGATGGAAACATGGTCACAGACTAGTCCCATTGTGTTTTTTGCCTGCAAGAGTTGAACATCATGCATGTTTGTTTTGAGTGGCAGGTGGATACAGGCGGGAGGTAGGGATATAGTGGTGGGGGTCCATGAGTTCACCGACTGTTACACTTTGTATATAATCTATGTCGCCTGGTGTTCCTGCAACAAACTGCAGGAAGCTGTTGCTCAATTCTGTGGGAGGTGGAACTAACTACCCTTGGTAATTGCTTTTTATTTACATATTTATTTAGTGTTTAACCAAGAAGGTGCTTGAAAACTCTGTTTATCTTATGAGTAACTTCAGAAGGATTGAAATACTGCATTTGGGTTGACCCTTAGAGGTAGCTAGATTGTCTACTAGGATTTTCTGACAGTTAAACTATTTTTAAATATATTGCAGGTGTCTGAGGAGTTGAATAAGGAACTTGCAAACTCTGCTTATCTTGGAAGTAACTTCATAAGGGTTTAAATACTGTATTTTGGTTGTCCCTTGGGGGCAGCTGGATTGACTACTAGGATTTTAGGGCAGAAACTATTTTTAAATAATTTACTGGAGCGTAGGATTTTGTGATAGTTAAACTATTTTTAAATATGTTACTGGGGTTAAGAAGTTGTTGTAGTAAAAGCTGTAGTGTGAATTGAAACACAGACAGCCTCAGGTGTAGGAAATTGTTTCCCTCATTGTTTTCGGACCACAAAGTGTTGTATTGGATCAGGAAATGTTGCATCATAACCATTGTCAACCAATTGCCCTGGATGGAGCCTTCCAGACTTGATCAGATTACTATAAACTACTGATGGCTGCAATATTTAAAGACACAAAGCACATCTTCTTGACCTGGAAGGAGACAACTACTTTATTCAGCTGTGAACTGTGTGGGAAATTCTATATTGCACTTGATATCTGCAACAACGTGCACTTTTGCTTAATTTTGTGGGAGGTGAAACTAACTGCCCTTGGTAATTGCTTTTTATTTACATATTTATTCAGGCCCAGATATTCAAACTGCGCCATAAATGTGCGCAACAGCAGGAGCAAGCGCAAGTCCACTGCGCCCATGCACAATACACGTGATATTCAAACACTGCACAGGTCAAGATGCACCTGTGGCACACGACTGAATATTGTGCCAACTGCGCCATAGCACAACCAGGGATGTGCAGTGGCACAGGCAGCAGCACAACAGCACAACCAGGGATGCGCAGGGACAGGATGCAGGGGCCCACCACCCATGGTAGAGATGGGCAGAGGAGCACACAGCAGAATAGACATCACCCCCCACACCCCATGTACTGCACAACCAGAGGAGAGCTGGAATAACCACCGGCCCATGGACACCAGCAACAAACCCTCAGCCGGGGCATGGTGCCCCAGCACACCCCCTGTCAATCTGTGACCAGCACACAAGGAGGTCCAGCCACCCCGTGCCACACTATCCCACCAATGCAGAGCACACCCTGCACCACAATCCCCAGACACCCTGCCCAGGAGCAGCGCCCACCAGTGCAGGACACCCCATGCATGCCACCACCCCCACTGTGACAATGCAACCCTGTGCACCACAGAACCATGCAAAGTAGCCCCACCACGAGCACCCTTCCACAGGTGGCAGCAGACAGTGATGCAATGACTTCTTACACAGTGCCGCCATGCACATCCCCCCTGAGGTACAGCTGAGAGACCGACCATGTGTCGGCACATGAGGTACCCCACATGTGACAGGGCATGCCCCGGACCCCACCACCAGTGGTACAGCACCCTGCACACCCTCCCAAGGACACACCCTGTCCCAGCACTGGCCACAACAGCCAGTGCAGACACCCACAGTGGTGCATGGAAGCATGTGCCACACAGGATGGAACACAGTGCATGGACAAACACCCACCCATACCCAAGGGCACACCAACACAGGGACACAGTAGTGGGTCAACCAAGCCCCTGGTGTGTGGCCACAGAAACCGTGTACACATGGTCAGCACCCCTCCATGACACAGGAGTGCCAGCCACCCTGCACAGGCACCATGAAGCTGTACACCACCAGCATGCTTCCGGAGCACAAGTGACAGACAGTGGAGCATATCCCCTGCAACAGACACAAGCGACAGCATGGAGGTGGGACAACAACAGTGGAGGTCACAGTGCCACCCAAGGCAGACATGCACCACACCAGTGACAGGAGACAACCTGGCATTGTGCTGGGTACAGTGGCTGTCCAGCATGAACAGCCACCACTGACATGTCAGCGGACCGTGCAGGTCACAGACATGCAAGGGTGTCAGCTGCACAGGCCATGGATGGTCTGACAGGTGCGCCATGGACACAGTGCATGCACCGTGGACCACTGCACACAGTCATCCAGTGCACAGGGAACAACACACAAACCACAGACAGTGACTGATAGCTACACCCACACCATAGTCACTTCCCCTACGGACACACACACACACATACCCATGACTGCACCACCCCTGACGCCATGCACACCACTACAGTTGACCACCTGTAGCCTGCTGCATATCAGAGACCACCACAGTAGGCATAAAAAAACAAATGTATATTAAAAGGTAGAAAACAACTATTTACAAATATGTACACAACAGTTGGGGGTGAGGGCCTACAAACCAGATGGGGTGGGTAAGGGCAGGGTGAAACAAATAGGAGGGAAGGGCGGTGTGAGGGTGGGTCCAGGGGGGTAGGGTTGAACTCGGGGCAATGATGTTTCAGCGGGTGCCCCGCTCCCCACTCCTGTGGCACCTCCTGCTATGATGCCTCTGGACTCTATGCTGGTCCAACCATTGCAGGATCTCCAGAGACGCACGTGCCACCTGTAGCAGCTCCTGCACAGCCCTCTCCATCCGCAGCATCCTCCATCCACCTAGGACAATGGAGCAGAGTCAATAGGTGTGAATGCTCATCCCCCTGCAGCCCACCCATTGTACATGGCATACAGCCATTGGACATGACCCTGTGATGGTGTGCGACCACCCACAGTGATCGTGTCCACATGATCTGCCCACCCAGGCACACACAGCCATGCAGACCTCTGCACACACACACGGCCCAAGTCCCGCATAGCACCACAATGGCTGTACAATGACATGGCTATGCGGTGTGAAGGCAGTGGCATAGCCATGTACCCAGTGCACGCATGGACCACCAGCGATGCACACCCATGCATGCAGTGCCACTGGACAGTGCTGACCGTACCATGTGGCATGCACGGCAGTGGTGTCAATGGATGGTGGCCATGCCCCGCCACCTGCCCTGCAACACAGCATGTACAGAATATCCTGGAAGAAAGGCACTCACCCTCATCGGCCTGATCCGGGTGCTGTACTACGTTGGGACCGGCTGCTTGTGTCTGTTGCCCTGCTCCTCTGCCCATGCCTCAGTGTCGGTCTTCATGGGCTCTGCACCACTCTTCAGGGCCAAGGGTGCAAACATGGAGAGGGGAATATCAGTACAATCCAGTATCAAATGCCCCCAACCCCCGGGTATGTGCGATCCTGCACAGCCCAGCCATGCCACAACTCCCCCAACACCATCTCCGCCACCATGACCACCAACACCACTGCCCACACTGGACAGCCCACCCCCCCATGTGGTGGACACATGCCCACTGCGATACCCGTATGGACACAACCAGTGTATGGATGTTGCACCTACCTGGTTGTGGCACTGCGCCTCACCTGGCACTTGCCCACATGTGGGCAAACCTGTTCAGGATCCTCCGCTGGAGGTCCCCATATCGGTGTCGACACTCCTTCTTGGTACAGGCAAGTCCTGTGGCCTCCTCTAGTGCCACTGCCACCTCCTCCCATATGGCACTCCTGGCCCTGTCCAGGGGTGCATTGCCAAACAGGTCCCCAACATGGAGCTCCACTATGGCCACCAAATTTGCAAGCTTCACCAGGCTCCAAACAGCAGCCCTCCGTCTTGCCATCGCTGAAGCTGGTCAGAGTCAAAATGGCACTCGTTAGCGCATGTCCGCCACATGCAGATGCTGCGCAGTACAGTGCTGCCATTCCCCATCGTGCTGTCACCAAACAGTGTGATAGGGGTGCACCCATGCAGATGCATGGTGCCTAGGGGGCAAAGGTCTGGCACAGGGTCAAGGGTCTCTTGTGCACGGACCGCCTCAGCTCGATTGGTACTCCCTGCATGTAGCGTGGTTGGGTGCCTGTGTGAGACACCCTGTAGTGGCCTACCGTGCTGTGGCTCCACGGCGCCTACAGCGCCCCAGTGCAAGAGCACCATACATGTGAACAGCGCACTAGCGCTACTGGCACAGTGGCGGCTGTGCTCTGCACTGCCTCCTGCACACAGCATATCAGCAGCGTGGCAGACGTTGGTGTCAGCACCCCGGGCATGCACCGTTCAGTGTCCACTGCGCACATCACAGAGCTGTGCCCTTGCCTGAGCATGTTCAACACAATTGCGCAAGGTGCAACAGCGCGATATTCAGCAGGCATATACAAATCAGCTCATCAGTGATTCAGTGGCGCAGATACTGCATTAGCATCCACTTAAAATTGAGCCTCACCTCATTTGCATGCGTTGTGCTATATAAATGCGACATTGGGCTGCAGAGGCCATTGTCTGGTATTGCAGTCGATTGTGGTGAGTTGCATGCTGTTTGGGAGTGTGGACTTTGGTGTGTGGGAGATGCATGGGACTGCACAGTCAGAGGTAACACCTGTCATTCCAACAGGTTCAATGATGAACGAACATGAGGTGGAGGAGGAGAAACAGAGACATGGGAGACAGAGGAGGCCAAACTTTACCAAGGCAGAAACAGATGCCCTATTCGAGGCCTACCTTGACCAGGACCCACTGCTCAGCAGACAGCGGGGAACACCACAGGCCCGTGCTGCAGCATGGGGTGAGGTGGCACATGCCATCAACCAGCATGGCAGCCACCAGTGGTCTGTGCAGGAGTGCAAGAAGAAGGTGGGCATGGACAGGAGGAGGATTAAAGATAAGATGGCTGCCATCAGGGCAGCATGGGCTGTGACTGGTGGGGGACAGCTGGCCGGGAAATGCCTGACACCACAGGAAGAGTGGGTTGCTTGCATTATGCAGCATTGTGCCATCGAGGGTGTTCCAGGTGGTGGCTTCCAGATTGGTGGTAGCCCATCACTGCTTGGTAGGTCCTGATCTGTCACTGTGGGGGGGGAATGCCACATGGTAGGGCAGATACATTAATGCTACTGTGTTCCCTTACAGCTCCTGAGCGTCTACATGGGTCAGCAGTGGTGGTATCGTCCACTGAGGGAGATACCCTGGACACAGAGGAGGGGCCCATCCACCTCCACAGGTGTCCAAGGGTCAGGACAACAGTGGCCCCACCTGGCTGTCTGGACTGATGTTGGTGGAGCAGGTGTGGAGGAGGCCCTGCCCGTGTCCCAGCATGACAGCGTCCATGGATGCCAGAATGCTGAGACTCAGACTGGTGCTGGATCCATCACTGATGATGATGGAGCTTACATCATGGACAGTGATACGTGTGGGCCACAGGATGGCCGCAGAGCAGGTTACAGCATGGGCATAGCCATGGGTGGTGCCACTGTGGAGGCCTGCGTGACATCACAGTCCCAGCCTGTGCCTGTCTGCACCAGTGGGGCAGCACTGGTGTGTGTCCAGGACAGTGGTGCTGTTGCAGTTGCTGCAGTGGCACCATTGAGCCCTGGGGAGTGGCGGCTGGAGGGACAGTGTCAACAGTCAGCCAATGGTGATGGGGGGACAGTGTCGGGGGGTGGTGTCAGTGCACTGCCTGTGGACATGCCCAGGCATGGCCCTGGTGTGCAGCACCCAACCTCAAGGGGTGCTGCACAGCACTGCCATGAACACCATGAGGGACAGCATGCCGATCAGGCAGATGATCTCTCAGATGAGCACACCCGCATACTCCATGAATCAGTGGATCAGCAGTCACAGCTTGTGATGGCGGTGGATGCACTCAGTGCGGTCCTGTGCAAGGCAGAGGAGTGGTGCAGCAGGGACACCGGTCTGCTCCGCCGCCATTGACAGGCAGACACAGGCATTCACAGCTGTCATGGCCACAAGGGCACACAGTTATTTGCCCATGCGTTGCAGACACTGCACAGTGCCATGTCCACCCCCCGTTCCCGGCATCGTGCGACACCCTCCTTGTCGACACCAGGTTCAGTTGTGGGCATCCTGAGCATGCCTGGCACAGGCATGTTTGGTGAGCTGCAGACCCCTGCTTGAGAACAGTCGCGTTCCTGCAAAGGCACCCCTGGTGAACCGTCGGTGCCACCCCATGAGGCCAATGGTCAGCCTGTCACAGCTGGCGGGTCTCAGTGGGGCCGCCCATGTAATCGTGGTGGCCATGGCACTATGCCACTTGACTGACCTGTCTCTCACCATGGCTACTGTCTGATGCTGCCCTGTGTGCATTGTGTTGTTCAACGTGCAATGCACGGGTAGGGTACCCGGCCCTGCACACACACACACACACATGTTCCATGTGCACACCCTCCCAGCTGCTGGCCGCTGTGGCATGTGCATGTTGATGCCTGCATTGCACTGTCTGCCACTGTGCAATGGTGCCCAGCATCTGAGACATGCACAATGACAGTCACTGGGCATGGTGGTCTGTGGACGTGTGTGTGGCTAGGGGTGGCAGTTGGGGCCAGCATGCCTTCTACCCTTTGTGCATGTCTTGTGGTGTGTGTGTATGTGTGTGTGTGTGTGTGTGTGTGTGTACGTGACCACGTGCCGTGTTAGGCCTTGCCCATCCTTGACGGCGTGTGCAGTTCCATGCTCAGCCAATTCCCTTTACGACATGCGCCCCTGTGGTTTGTCCATGCGTGTTTGTGGGTTGTGCACTTGCCATTGGTGGTTGTACATGGTCCCATGACTTACCCGGGTTGGTTGCAGTGCTCCTCTGTGATGGTGTCCCGGTGCAGTTGTGACATCCAGATCAGTCAGGGGTCCCTTCTACCAAGGGGGGCTGCCCCTCACCATCTGCACCAGCATCCTCATCGTCCCCATCACTGTCCCCCTTTTTGACCTCTACAGCTATCCCACAGTTGTTGGTCATGTTGTGCAGGATGCAACAGGCCAGGAATAGCCTGCAGGCCTTTGAGGGGCTGTACTGTAGGGCACTGCCAGACATGTCCAGGCAACGGAAATGTGCCTTCAGCATCCCGAACACCCTGTCTATGACATTGCGTGTGGTGGTATGTGCCTCATTGTACCATTGCTGCGATGGGGTCACAGGCCACTGGTATGGTGTGAACAGCCAGGGATGGAGTGCATTTCCACTGTCACTTGTGTGTAGAGGGTGGACATTAGTTTGGTGATCAGCGTCGCCCTGCCTTGGGCCATCTAGACCAGTACCCATGTGACCTCTGACTATGCCCCTCCCAAGATCCATGTCTTTCTGCGTGATTTGCATACTCACCCACTAGGTGGCCAGTGGGGATGTCCCCACTCTCGAACCTGTGGTGCAGTGCAGACTGGTACCAGATGAAGGCATCATGTGCTCCCCCAGGGTGCATGGCACAGACATTGGTTATGCGCCCCCTGGCATCGCACACCACCTGGCAGTTGATGCTTGCATAGCCCTTATGATTAATGTATGCAGCACCTTCTGGGCCAGGTGGCATGCAGATGGCCACATGGGTGCAGTCAATGGCCCTGAGCATGCCAGGCATACATGCTACCCTGTGGAACTCTTGTATGTGTGCTGTGTGCTCTGCCCGTGTTCTGGGGAAACAGATGTACTCCACATCATGTGGCAGCAGTGTGCTGAGGAATTGTGTGAGTAGGTGTGATGCGGCTGACTGGGTTATGCCTGTTGTGTCCCCTGTTGGTCTCTGGAAGGTACCCATGGTGAGCAGGCACATGACAGCTGTCACCTTTGTCTCCACTGACAGAGCATGGCTCCATCGTGTGGGTGCCTGCATCTCATCACTGCACGGCTTACAGAGCCACCTCAGGATCACCCATTTCAGGTGATACCAGCCCACTATCTCTGTGTCACTGTAGTGCTCGAAGCTGGTGTAGGCTTGGTACTGCCTGTTGGGGGCATACCCCCGATGGGCCCTTCCACGGCCGTGCCCCCCTGCTGCCTGCCTTCTCACACCCCTCATTACTGCCTCCATCTGAATGATGGCACAGGCCATGTCCCTGGCTTGTGTGCCCCCTCCGGCATCTGTATTCCTGTTCCCCCCGATGTCCTTTATGCTACTTCCCCTGCACCGGGAACACCTCCAAGATTTGGCTGTCCTGCCCACTGTCACTGCGCTCAGTCCACTGTGGCACTTCCCTTTGACTCCTGCACAGTGGCACAAGCTCCTCACTCCTGTCCTGTTCCTGGTAGTTTCCAGGTGTGCCCTGTCCTGCTCCTGCCCAGCCCTGCTCACTGCTACCCTCTGCCTAGTTGCTGTCACCTTGCTCCCACCTCTGGCTTCCCTTTAGCATTCTTGTGCCTCTCTCTTGTTCCTTTTTATTTTGGATCATTTCTGCTGTTGCGCAACTTCCGTTTGCTCCCCTATTGCGCATGGCGCATGCTGTTGAATATCGCACTGTGCCATTTATTCATGGTTCCTCCCCCTTCAGTTGCACATGCATTCATTACCATTGTGCTCTTGCACATTGCAATTTGGGGGACACAGCTGCCTCCTGCTGAATATCGCACAATGGTGCATTTTTAGACTTGCGCTGGCGCATCTCTGTTGTGCATGGCGCAACCCTTTTGAATATCTGGGCCTCAGTGTTTAACAAAGAAGGGGCTTACAAACTCTGTTTATCTTGGGTAACTTCAGAAGGATTTAAATACTGCATTTTGGGTTGACTCTTGGAGGTAGCTAGATTGTCTACTAGGATTTTCTGACAGTTAAACTATTTTTAAATATATTGCAGGTGGCTGAGGAGTTGAATAAGGAGCTTGCAAACTCTGCTTACCTTGGAAGTAACTTCATAAGGGTTTAAATATTGCATTTTTGTTGTCCCTTGGGGGTAGCTGGATTGAATACTAGGATTTTGGGACAGAAACTATTTTTAAATAATTTACTGGTGCGTAGGATTTTGTGATAGTTAAACTATTTTTAAATATGTTACTGGAGGTTAGTTGAATTACTATAAAGGGCAGTACTCACCAGGGTGGTGGAGCAGTGGTGTATTTGATTGTTTCTAACAGTCACCAGTGGTTGTGGACCACCCACCCCCTCTTCCCCACACCCCACCCACCAGGCGTGGCATTTCCTTTATAGCCAAAGTTCTGACATCACTTCCTCAACAGGTCTTGGGACAGAACTGTTATATTCTTAATAACCCAGCACAGTGCATAAAGGGTAAGTGCACACCACAAAAAAAAATGTTTATATATATTACATATTGTATATTATAAGGGAGAGGGCAATGTGGGGAGTGGTGCAGTGCACTGGCTGTGGGGCAGCAGTTTTCCAGGAGACATTCTGGAAACTGCATTGCTGTCCTATTTGCAGGAAACTGTCATCTCTGAGGGAGGAGGTTTCCCACCTCCAGGCTGAACTGGCAAGAACTAAGGAGGCCTCCCCGACCCAAAGAGCACCACTGCCACAACCACTGCCTCAGAGGTTGCCAAGTATGAAGAGCAGTTGGACCACAGTGGGTTCTGGGAGGGTGCGGGTGGTGGAACAAAAGGTGAAGCCCCCAGTTGTACCTCTACACAAATCATACACCAGTCTGGCACAGCAAGGTTCCTCTATGATGGTACCCTCAGTGGAGACCAAGAAGAATGTTGAGGACATCCACAAGGGAGACCCACAAAAGGCTGGTGAGGGATACCACAGGGGAAGGAAACAGCTTCTGATAGGTGACTCAATTGTTAGGGGGGTAGACCTGGGGAAGAGAGAGAGGAGAGGTAAGTAAGGTGCCTGCCTGGTGCCATGGCTTGGGAGGGACAAGGAGCAGATCCTCAGGATTGCAGAAGCAGCATCACAGGAGAGGGAACTAGATATCATTGTCCACCTTGGGACAAATGACCTAGCTAGGCATGGGATCAGTGCAGTGCAGGATGAATTTGTGGAGTTGGGGAGGGGCCACAGACAGGTAGCAAGCATGGTTACCTTTTCAGAGGTGCTGCCAGTCCATGGCAGGGGTAAGGCTAGGGTACTGCACACCACGCAGTTTAATGAATGGTTGCAAAACTGGTGCAGAGCACAAGGCTTTGGCTTCATTGGGGACTGGGGGTACACCTGGAGAGATGAAGGGCTATACTGGCACGATGGTCTGTATCTGTCCATAAAGGGAACCAAGCTCCTAAGTGACAGGTTTAAATGCTTACTTGGTGAGCTTTTAAACTAGCCAAGGGGGGGAGGTGCTGAAAAGAGGCAGGACATTTCAAGCCTCCCTCCACAAAACATTGCAGGTAGTAAGGTTACCACTGAGGTACAGATCTCAGCAGAGGGCAGGACAGGGGTAAATGGAAAAATAGACAAGAGCAAAAAGAGCAGAGATGGAGAAAAAATGATAAAGACAATATTAAATGGAGGGCAATGAGTATCAATGCCCATAGTCTGGGAAACAAGCTTCCTGAGCTAGTAGCCCTGATGGAAGATGAACAATTGGATATTGTGGCAGTCACAGAAACATGGTACATGGAGAACTATGACTGGGATGTCAACATACTGAGGTACACAGTCTACAGAAGGGACAGGGAGGGTAAAAGAGATGGTGGAATAGTTCTATACATAAGGGAAGGGATCAAAGCTACAGAACTAAAATGTAAAGGGGGAGGACAAGAGGCACTCTGGGTCACCTTGGAAACAGGGAATGGCATCACAATCTTCTCAAGGATTATATACAGATCCCTGTCTCAAGGTGAGGAAATGGACAAGAAAATGATAGAGGACATTCTCAGAATGGCTGAAAAAGAGGAGATACTGTTGATGGGGGACCTGAATATGCCAGATGTTAACTGGATGACATGTACTACAGCCACATCCAAGAGTAGGGTCATTCTCGATGCCCTGCAGGGGGCAGGCCTTAGACAGCTAGTGTTGGAACCCACTCGGGAGGGATCAATACTAGACCTGGCACTCTCAAATGGAGAGAGGATCACAAATTTAGAAGTCAGTAGACATCTGAGAACAAGCTACCACTGCACAGTGTGCTTCACAATAAGCACAACCATGGAGAAAAGCCATACAAAAACAAGGATACTGGACTTTAGAATAGCTGACTTTGGCAAAATGGGTGAATACCTGAGGAATGCACTAGCAAATGGCCAAAAAGGAGGGGTGGAAGAACTATGGAGAAAAATCTAAACTGCCATCATAGAGGCAACAAGCCTTTGTGTTAAACAAATGAAGTAAACAAAGCAGAGTAAAAAAAAACACTATGGTTCTCAAAAGAGGTGGCAGGGAAGGTTAAGGAAAAAAAGCTGCATTCAAAAAGTATAAGGAATCACAGAAGGAGCATGACAGGAAACTGTATCAATTAAAGCAGAAAGAAGTGGGGAAGGCAGTCAGAATAGCAAAGTCCCAAACTGAGGAAAATATAGCCAACTCAGTTAAGAAGGGGGATAAAACCTTTTATAGGTACTTTAGAGAGCATAGAAAGGTTAAGGCAGGAATAGTGAAGATTAATAAAGGGGACAGGAGGTGGGCAGAGGTAGACAGTGAAAAGGCAGAGATATTGAATGAATACTTTTGCTCAGTATTCACAAAAGAAAATGAGGAGGAGCTACCTAAACCAGACAATAGAAGGACTCTGGGTAGGGGGGTTGACAAGAATCCATTTACAGAAGAAAGAGCCCTGAAAGAACTCCTAAAACTCAAGGTGGACAAAGCAATGGGGCCTAATGGGATTCACCCCAGAATCCTAAAAGAACTAATGGAGGACCTAGTGACACCACTGACTACACTTTTTAACAAATCATGGGAGGGTGGGGTGGTACCTGAGGACTGGAGGAGGGCAGATGTGATTCCCCTTCACAAAAGTGGGAGCAAGGCAGAAGCAGGAAACTACAGACCTGTAAGTTTGACGTCAGTGGTAGGGGAAATGATGGAATCACTTCTGAAAGAAAGAATTGTTGAGTACCCAGAGGCCAGCGGGGCACAGGACCCAAAGCAGCATGGATTTACAGCAGTAAGGTCATGTCAGATGAATCTAATTTATTTCTTTGTCTGGGTGACCAAAGTAATAGACCAGAGAGGGGCTGTGGATATGGCCTACTTAGACTTTAGCAAGGCATTTGACACAGTCCTGCACAAAAGATTAATAATCAAGTTAGCCAGCCTGGGAGTGGGTCCCAGGGTGGTAGCCTGGGTAGCAAACTGGCTGCACAACAGGACACAGAAGGTAATGGTAAATGGAACACATTCCAATAAAAGGGGGGTTACTAGTGGAGTACCTCAGAGCTCAGTACTGGGTCCAGTCCTCTTTAACATCCTAATAGGTGACATTGCAGAAGGTCTGGAGGGAAAGGTATGCCTCTTTGCAGATGACACAAAGATCTGTAACAGAGTTAATACACAAGCGGGGTAGAAAGGATGAGAAGGGACTTGGCAAGGTTGGAGGAATGGTCAGACATATGCAACTTTGATTCAATGCAAAGAAGTGTAAAGTAATGCACCTGGGAAACAAAAACCCAGGAGAAGAGTACACAATAGCAGGGGAGGTACTAACAACAACAAAAATGGAAAGGGACCTGGGGGTATTCATATCAGATGACCTAAAGGTGGGAAAGCAATGTGGGAAGTCAGTAAGGAGAGCCAGGGGGATACTGGGATGCATAGAAAGGGGCATCACAAGTAGAAAAAGGGAAGTGGTTATACCTCTGTACAGACAGTTGGTGAGACACCATCTGGAGTACTGTGTGCAGTTTTGGAGACCTCATCTATGCAAGGACATAGACAGGATGGAAGCAGTCCAGAGGAGGGCAACTAAAATGGTGCAGGGTCTGCATCAGAAACCATATGAAGAGAGACTGAGAGAGCTTAATATGTATACCCTAGATGAAATGAGGGACAGGGGAGACATGATAGAAACTTTAAAGTACCTCAAGGGAATCAACAAAGTCCACGAGGGTAGAATCTTTCAGAAAAAGAGATGTGTAAGAACAAGGGGGCACAATTTAAATATAGAGGGGGGATGGCTCGGGGGTAATGTGAGGAAATTTTTTTTCATGGAGAGAGTGGTGGATGCATGGAACTGCCTTCCTGGGGAGGTTGTTGGGTCTAAAACAGTGGGGGAATTCAAACAGGCATGGGACAGACATAAGGCAATTGTAGTGAGGGGTGGCAAGAAGTAGGCTGTTGGTTAACTAGAATCTACAGCTTATCCAGTAGGTAGGGAAATGGGCAGACTGGGTGGGCCAAGTGGTCCTTATCTGCCATCAAAGTCTATGCTTCTATGTAAACTTTATGTGGGCAGGATCACCAGGCAGCTTAAGGTCAGAATGCAGAAGTATTTTGGAGCCATACATAATGGCTCTGATAGAAGTGCTCTAGACACACATTTCAAGAATTGCAAAATTAGGCACCCAGGAAAATGTAAAAATTGTGGGGCTAGAATATGTGACCATGCTGATGTAAGGAGGTGACAGACTCCAGAAATTATTGAAAAGTGAGTCCTGCTGGATATTTCATCTGAACAGCCTATTATCTACTGGGCTGAATGATATTCTGGACCTGAAGCCATTTTAGGAATAATTATGCACGGTACAATTTTTTTTTTTCCTTTTCATACTGGTTCAGATAGGATGTGTTAACATTGCTGATGTCCTTTTTGACCACCTGTGGACACATTATGATCTTCTCCTTCTTGCTGTTTCTTGGACTTGCGACAGTGACATTGTTTCATCATCCTTTGCTTGTTTCACTAAGCAACTTTACAATGCCCAATGTTCTACATCATGCTTATGAATTTGTGACTTTCTTTAAGTGTAACAAAGACTGCAGGCTCAAAAGCTTACTTGTCTCTATGTCTAACAAATTATTTGGTTTTGGTCTTAACATAAAACTGCATTTAAATAACATTTTTGAATTATGGTTTCCTCTTTAACTGGTGTAATTAATTGTATAATTTAAGCGCTTTGCACTATTTCATTGAATTCAAACAATTGTTTCTAACTTTTTGTCTCTGTAAGTGGCCAAAACTCAATTTGAGAGTGTTACATTTTAAATGTACAACCTTTTTAAGTATGCTTATTTCACATATTATACTTTTTTGTGGGAAATTGTTCTGGTTGAATTGTTATAATTTAGAAGAGCATTGTTCCCAAATGGTGAACATGTAGGCACACATAGCTTTTTTGGAGCCTAGCAAATGTGATTGAATATTTAACTATGCAGATTTTGTTATTTCAGCTAACAGCAAGCCCTATAAAACATTTTGTTTTGCACTTGGAACTCCACCCCGATGAAGGAATAATGGCTCTGAATACATATGGGGCAAGTAGACACATAGGTTTGTTGATTCTGCAGATAGCACTTTAACTGTCTAATAAAATAAAATGTTCACAACTCCTGAGTGCATGTTCCTTTTTCATTTTTGGCATTGTACAGAAACAATGCTACATAACCATCTGCTTCCACAGGTCATTTAGTCAGTGAGCTCTAGTGGTTAGCTGGCATATTGTAGGAGGATAGACTAGTGTACAGTGATGTCCATGACTATTTTTCAGGGTACGTCCCTTAGGATAGTGACCTGAAAATTGGCACCGCTACACTTTTACTGCTAAGCCTTCTATGAATGCTACCTCATTGTCACTGTACCCAGTCATTACCTTTCTCTACAGTGGTAGTTTAAGTGTATGTCTGGGCAAAATGTATGAGCATGGCTTTCACAAAAGTATCACAAAATTCCACAACTTCACAAAAGCTCATAAAATTCAACTCTAATTATTGATGTTATTTTGGAATCTTTGGCTACTTATAACTTGGCCATCCTTTGAGCAAGAGAGTAGGGAGTTGACACACACACACAGCCTCTTGTTTTTCCATATTATTTTTTTCTCACAGCCACCAGCTTGTCTTTCTGGAATATATCCTTTTCATAGGGATATACCCTGATCAGGCTAAATCTGACCATCACTCAGTTGGCTACTGACTTTTTATCGCACATCTTTTCCCTCCAACCTCCACTTGTGAAGGAGGTGCCTCTGTCAGCCTCACACAAGCACTGCTTCCCATGTGGCAGGAGCAAGCTTCCTGGTCCAGCTGCATGGGTTGCTGGGCTGAGGGGACCTGCCGCCAACTGTCCCTGACAGAGATGCACTATTGAGCGGCAGCTGTTTCAGTCATGGTCTGACTCCAGACGTGACTTACCAAGTTCACATTCAAAACTGGGTCATCCAGCATGACTGAGCAATGCTCTGCTGTTGGGCCATGGGGTGGCCTCAAAGCCTACAATTTAAGGTCAATGAACCTAACAAAAATTGTTGATAATCTGGTCACTAGTTTTAAAATTATAGGGCCTTACAGTTTTGCAGTTTACATAATTGTAAATTGAATTTTTAACATTTCTGAAAGTTTTGAGGCTTAGAACTCAATTATCTTTAATGATACAGAAGAACAGCTTGATACATATCTGTATGGCCCTTGGAAAAGGTATCTCACTAAAAGTGATGTTATTTGGCCAAAGGCTTTTTAAGCTAACTGGAAATAACTGAAATCTAATTTTTTTGTAAAAGTTTGCAAAATTTTCATGGAAGCTTCATGGAAGTGAAATCAGCATTTCAGCAGAATGTTGCTGGTAGAAGGTAGATTTCACCAAGCCCTAACAAGATAACCATGGTTGTTATGAATATGGATAATAATACCTTAAAAATATAAAGTCAGGAAAGTTACTATAGGTACCATCCATATAGGCAGTAATAGACATTATTTTTTGGATATTTACCAGTAAAATCATGATTTTTGTATTCAAAAGATAAAATAATCATATACAGTTAATGCATTTTCTAGAAAACTGTGGCACAGCTTCAGCTATAGTAGTAGCACTATCAGAATTACTTTGCTATACTAGTGCCATTAAGATCTATTGTAAATTATACAGTTATGGAAGCCCTTCTTGTCATGTCTTATCAAATAACATTTAAGAGAATCATCTTTCTCCATCACCAATGCAAGAGGGAAAGCTAAATGACTTTTTTTATATTCTCACTTTAATAATCTACTCCTTTTGGTATTCTTTGACATGTTGTCAAAAAAAATCAAATTGCCTTCTAATAAAGTGATTGTTACTTCACTTTAAATAAGCTATAGTCCAAAACTTACTTATTAAATAATACATACAGGAAGAAGATAGCCATTTTCTCAGACATGCAGTTTTTCCATGTGCTGCAAGTACTGCAGCCTACACAAATGAATGAGCTAGGTAGTAATAAGTACATTGACAAGTTTAGCTATGATTCAATCATGTAAGTAACAATTCATCCTAAGATATTGGCAGGATTCATTAGGTATATCATCAACCAGTTGACAATTGCACTATTGTAGTTATTTCATTCATTTTCATTAAATATAAAATACATTTAATGCCATCATATAAGCAATTTCTAGATGATGTAACACTTCCCTTTCATTTCAGCCTTATGCATTATTTTTCAGTTACTAGAAAGTTAGCACAATGACTAAATGTGTTTTATTATAATGCTGTGAGCTAGACCTTTCTCACTTCCACTGAGGTGATGATTAAAATGTATAATTCCATAGTTAGTTTGTAAATTTAGATCTGCCAGGCAAGGGGTGTAGAAAATGCAAAATAACATGAAGTGCCTAAGTGCTTCTGCAATTTACTTATCCAGGATAATACAACTAGTTGAATCAAGTTTATTTCCAAAGTATTCTACAATTTACAAAAACATTTCATCTACATCATTACAGTACCCCCTATACCTTTCCATCCTTTCCTTATTCTGTTTTAATGTAACTTAATAGGGAACTAGATATTAAAACAGCAACATAAAGTGTTCCATCAAGTAAAATATTTCTAAATTCTTATTTACTGTATGCATGTTACACATACTGTAGATAATATGTTACAAATTGGAGTCAATCATTAAGGAGCAGAGAGTTGACTTCCTAGAGTATACCAGGCTAACAAATATAAATCAGCATGGGTCCATAAGAGACAGGTCATATCAAACACATTTGATTGACTTTTTCAACTCGTGACACAGATGGTGGACAAGGGTCAGGCAGTCACCATTCACTGCCTGAACTTAAGTAAGGCATTTGATTCAGGGCCACAAAGGAACATTTTCCAGAAAGTCTGGGAAATAAGGCTAGAGGAAGGACTAAGCAGGTAAAATGGTAACTAGTTATCAGCTAGGAAACAGAGATTGGTCCTAAATGGTATAGGCTATGATGCCAGAAATGTATTAGATGGAGTGCCACAAGAGTCTGTTCAGGGGCTCATTCCTTTTGCATGTATATCAGTGACATTGTGGAGGAGTTAAAGTGTAAAATTATTATGTTCCCTGATGACACTAAAGATTGCAAGAAGATAGATTATAAGAGAGGATCAGCAGCGTGAAATGTGATAGAGAGAATCTGGAGCAGTGGTTAAACATATGACAACTAAAATATAATGTCATTAAATATAATGTGATGCACTTTAGAAATTGAAATCTTTAGATGGAATTTTGTATAAATGGGGTAAAAGTAGATTACTCAAAGGAGGAAAGGGTCTTAAGTAGGTGAAATGCAAATTTAAAACTTGCTTGCAAATTACAGTATGGCAAATTTGGCCACTGTGTGTTACATGTAGCATTTATGAGTATCACATTACACAATTCATCACACTTGTGGCAAATTTCATTATGTGAATTGACACAATTCACACTTTGCAGTGAATCTATGATGCAAATAATGTCAATGCACGTTGTAAAATTCACACAAGGTGTGTAGTGTTTGTGTAGTGTAGCAATTCATGTAGTAATACTTGCACTAATGTATGAATTTCACTATCCAAATTGCGGCACAACACTCTACTGATTGTAGGTTTTTTATTTTTTTATCCCACACACAGGCAGTCCTAAATGTCATTATAAACAACAGTTTAAAGGCCCCTTCAAAATGCAATACAGCATATGAGAAAGCTAATAGGATGATAGTAAGTAAGTAAGTAACATTTTATTTATGAAACTTCCCACCGCTGTGGCTAAGGGCACTTTACAATTTACAAAAATACCAATAAAATAATTGGAGATCACAAATCAGAACTAAACAATAACAAATACAATAGAGTAAAAAGATCAGTTATATTCATCCAACCATATAGGACAGATCCCAACAGCTTCTCTGAAGAGATGTGCTTTCAGGCTCCACTTAAAGGCCTCCAGAGAGTAGGCATCTCTCAAAGACCTAGGAAGTGAATTCCACAGGGCTGGCACAGCCCATGTGCTGTCTCTGAAGTGACAACTTTACAACAATGTCATTGATGCCAACAACATTGAGACATCACTGTAAAGTCCACTTGGTACCCAACACTCTTTCTCAAGGTCCTGCACCCCCTTCCTGAATGAGCTCCAGCTTGGAATTGATTATACTAAGTTAGGGGTGTGTGGGGGGTACAGACCTCCTTGAAAAAATAACTTTGTCCTCCAGTGCACAATGCCAACTGCAATTGCAGTCGACATAGTGATGTCGGGGTAACAGTGCATCAACAAGAAAGTGTTGATATGTTGTCATGGATCTGGTACAGCCACCACAAAAGCATGATCACTAGATGTTTTTAGCCGAACCCTGGGAATTGGTAGGAGGGCATTCTCAGCAGAGCAGATGGAGCACTGAGGGTGGTATATAGTCAGAAGATCAGTCAGGTAACTTGGGCCCAGAATGTATAGGGCTACATGGGTGAGAAGACCCACCTTGAATGAGATTCTCCTCTTCGCTGGCAGCCAGTGCAGGTCACATAGCACCAGGATTATATGACATGACCGGGGGAGAAGAGTCAGTAACCTGGTATCCACATTCTATACTGGTTGCAGGTGACCCAGGACTCCTTCACTAACCCTGAGATAGAGAGTGTTGCAGTAGTAAAGTTTAAATGCCACAAATGCATGCACTAGTGAGGCAGGTCTTGCGGCAGGATACGGGCTTTAATACTGATGATGTTCCTCAAGTGATACAAAACCACTCTGGATGATGGGTGACACTTGAGCCTCGAATGTCAATCCATCATCAAAAATCATGCCCAGGTTTGTTAACCTTGTGGCAGCTGTCAACGGGATCGAGTCCAGCACCAAAGCGGGACTAACATCAAAGGCTTCCACCTCTCACCTGTGACCAGGCTCAGTTACTACTGCCTCCCTTTTGTCTGGGTTAAGCCTTAGCAGGCTGGAGGACATCCAGTCTTGGATCTCACCCAAGCATACATTTAGTACCTCTAGGGTGCTGTCAGTATCAGGTGAAAAAGACATACAGCTGGGTGTCATCTGTATAGCAGGGGAAACCCATGCTGTAACATCAAATGATCTCACCCATGTGCAGCATGTACACTGTAAACAACATAGGGGACAGGATCAAACCCTTGGGGACTCCACATGGCAGGGATCTCCAGAAAGAGGAAAGCCTTGCCAACACAACCCTATGTATTCTGCCAGTAAGAAAGGACTCGAACCAGTTGATGACAATATGAGTGAGCTCACAGAGCCCCTTAAGATCTGTGCCCAGACATCCCCATATGGCCATGCATTCAAACGATGAAGTAACTCTCACCAGATGTGCGAAGAAGTTCAAGTTAGTTCTAAAACAGATGGCTACACTCCCACTCCTGGGGTCCCCTCTCAGGCAGTGCACTACAGAGGACAGATGGGACAGCCACTTCCAAGACTGGGCTGGCGTCATCACCCAGCCATGTCTCTGTAATGCAAGTGAGATCGCCTGAGGAAATCAAGTCTGCAATAATTGCAGCCTGTTTTCTAATCAAACTCACATTGCAAAGCACCACCCAAAGGGGACTCAAGGTGCCTGCTAGCTCAGCAGCTACCTGTCCACATGATCCTGCAGAAACCTTGGCTGTGGTGACCAGGTAAAAGCGACCTCTCCCTGGCCCACATTTCACCTCAGGTCATCTCCTGTAGCAGTAGGACATAGTAGCAATAGCTGATATCTAGTGCACTGCCAATCATGAGAGGGAAGTAAATATACCAGGTTATATTCTGTTTAGGCGGGATAGGGGAAGCAAAAAAGGGGGAGGTTTTGTCCCATATGTCAAGAAGGGTATAAAGGCAACACAGATATAGGATAGGCAGGGGGAGTCCAAGACACTGTGGGTCACCCATGAACCAGGAAATGACACAGCAATACACACAGGGGTGATATACAGGCCTACAGGTCAGGGGGAAGAAGTGGGCAGGGACCTTGAGGATGAAATACACAAAATGGCAATGAAAGATGAGATTCTGCTGATGGGGGATTTCAAGATGCCAGATGTGGATTGGACCACCCAGGCAGCTGCTTCAGCCAGAAGAAGAGGCATCCTAGATTCCCCACAAGGGGCAGGACTCAGGCAGCTGGTGCTTGATCCACACCAGAGACAGGGCGATTCTTGGTCTAGTAATGACCAATGAGGAAAGAATCACTGATGTCTGGGTGGAGGGGCAGCTGGGATCTAGTGATCACCACATAGTGTGGTTCAGCATACAGACAGTGATTCAGTCAAGTCACACTAGGGCGAAGGTTTTCGATTTCAAAAAGGCAGACTTTGCTGAAAAAGGGGAAGAGTCATCAAAAGTGCCCTGGAGAATAGTGGAAGTAACAAACAAATGCATCCGATTGGTATCAAGAGGCTAGAAAAGGAAATGGCCACTATGGTTCCCAAAAGAGGTAGCAGAAAAGGTAAGGGCTAAAAGGGCAGGGTTCCAGAAATATAAAGAGACCCAAAAGAAGGAGAACTGAGAGGTGTACCGAGAGTGTCTAAAGGAAGCAGGGAAGGTGGTGAGGAGAGCAGAGGCACAGACTGAGGAAAGTTTAGCTCAGACTGTGAAGAAAGGGGATAAGACATTCTGCAGGTACATCAGCAAAAGGAGGAACACCAGGGGGGAGGGGATTGTAAGACTTAAAGGGGATGAAGGGGAGTGTAAGGAGGGAGACATGAATAAGGCAGACATACTGAATAAATACTTCTGTTCAGTATTCACAGAAGAGGAGGAGGGACAGGAACCACAGCCGAGCATCAGATGCCAAGGGGGGAAAGAGGCAGACAACAGTCCATTCACAGGGGAGAAAGTCCTGCAGGAACTCATTAAATTGAAGGTAGACAAAGCAATGGGACTAGACGACATGCACCCAAGGATACTATGGGAGCTGCGAAGAAAGCTTGCAGAACCTCTGGCAGCATTGTTCACTGAGCCACTTAACACAGGAGTGGTGCCAGAGGATTGGAGGAGGGCACATGTCATCCCACTAAACAAATAAGGCAGTAGGGAGGAGGTGGACAACTATAGGCCAGCCAGCCTCACCTCAGTAATGGGGAAGATCATGGAGGCACTACTTAAGGAAAGGATAGCGGGACATCTAGAAGCTATCAGTGCCCAGGACCCTAGGCAACATGGGTTCACAGTGGGTAGGTCATGTCAGACAAATCTCATAGACTTCTTCGACTGGGTGATGAAGGAAGTAAATCAGGGGTACGGTGGATGTAGCCTATAATAATAATAATAATAATAATCATTTTTATTTGTACAGCATTTTCCAAATCCAAAGCGCTTTACAGGATTAAAATAAAACAAACCTTAAAATCCAATGTCTCATCACAAAAAAATCATATTCCAGATACAATTCAGTTTTCTAAAAATGCCATTTGCCAAAGGAAAGTTTTTAAACCTCTGTTAAATTTCTCCACAGAGGTATACTCCCATAACTGATGAGGTAGAGAATTCCAAAGGGTAGGCGCAGCAAAAGAAAATGCTCTAGAGCCAGATGATTTAAAATTCACCCTAGGAATCTCTAGCAACCCCTCATCAGCTGACCGGAGCAATCATCCAGGGGAGTAAGGAACTAGAAGTTCTTTCAGATAGGCCGGACCCTGACCGTGAAGGGCTTTGAAAGTCAGTAAACCGACTTTAAAGGTGATCTCCCACCGTATAGGCAGCCAGTGCAGTTCGCGCAACATCAGAGTAATATGACAGGATCAACTAGAACCTGTTAGAATCCAGACTGCTGCATCCTGCATCAGCTGAATGCGGCAAATTTCAACCCCTGAAAGCCCAAGGTAAAGGGAATTGCAGTAGTCTAAGCACGAGGACACAAAGGCATACACCAATGTTGGCAGGTCGTCATATGGAACCAGTTACCTAATTCTGGCGATATTCATAAGATGGTAAAAGGAGGTCTTGATGACAACCGACACCTGTGACTGCAGTGTCAGTCTGTCATCAAAGATCACCCCCAGGGTATACACTCAATCAGAGGTTGGGAGGGAAATGCCGCCAAGAAAAATTCCTGAAGGCACACCCACACCCAACCCCTCTATCTGTCAACCAGGGTCCACAATCAATACCCTTGTCTTTTCTGAGTTCAACTTCAGCCAGCTAGAATTCATCCACTCCTGGATTTCTTTCAGACAGTTGTTAAAGACCGAGAGACAAAAAGCAGGTATAGCTGGGTATCATCTGCATAACAGTGAAACCTAAGCCCATACCTTCTTACAGTGTCTCCGAGGGGTAGCATATACACCACGAATAACATGGGTGACAGCACAGAACCCTGAGGCACCCCCAAAACAAAGCCATTGGACCCAAGGAAAAGACTGTGGACACAACTCTTTGTGATCTCCCTGTGAGGAATGAGGTGAACCATCGAAGGACAGTTCCTGATATTCCACATAAATACCTCAGGCGTGCCATTAATACCATGTGATCCACAGTGTCAAAGGCTGAAGAGAGATCTAGGAGAACCAAGATGGAACATCTCTTCTGATCTCTCACCCTCAGGAGATCATTGAGCATCCGAACCAGCGCTGTCTCAGTACTGTCTTTTACGGAAACCGGACTGGAGGGGTTCATAGATGTCATAGATGGTTAAATGGTCCTCCAGCTGGGCTGCCACTACTTTTTCAATCATCTTCCCAACAAAGGGAAGGTTAGAGACAGGTCTGTAGTTAGTGAAACAGTCTGGGTCCAGAGTAGCTTTCTTCAAGAGTGGTGTCACCACCGCCGCCTCTTTCAGGGAGCTAGGAAACTCACCTGACTCCAGGGAGCACCAGACTATTTGCACATGGACTGGACCAATGATATCAATACAGCCCACAATTAGGGAGGTCGGTTCAGGATCCAAACTACAGCATGTAGGGTGCACACTCTGAATAATCCTCATGACATCCATGAAATCCAGCCGACTGAAGGAACTCCAAGAAAACTGAGGTATAGCAAACTCACACTGACCAACCACAACCTTCCTAGAGGTTGCCGGCTGTAGATCTGCCCAGATGTTGGCCACCTTATTTGCAAAAAATCGAGCAAGCTCCTCACACTCTAATTGTAAAAAAGCTTTCCGAACTTGCAGCACTCGATTTCAGCAAAGCCTTCGACACCGTCCCACATAGGAGACTGGTTAACAAGATGGGTAGTCTAGGCATGGGACACAAGGTGGTAAACTGGATTAAGAACTGGCTAATGGACTGGAGATAGAGGGTGGTGATTAATGGAGTACAATCTGGGGAGAGGAGGGTGACCAGTGGAGTACCTCAGGGATCAATCCTTGGACCAGTTCTGTTCAGTGTCTTCATCAGTGACATTGCAGAAGGGCTGGAAGGAAAGGTCTGTCTGTTTGCAGATGACACAAAGATCTGTAACAGGGTGGATACTCCTGAAGGGGTGGAGAAAATTAAAGGAGGGAAGTGGAAAGGGAACATTGTTTAACCAGGAGTAGCATACTAAGCTGAAGCTTGTTTCCAGATGCGACCTGGGAGCACAAAGAAGTTAAGTGACTTGCTCAGGATCTCACAGTATGCACCTAGGTGGCTGTGGGATTCAAACCTAGGTCTCCAGATCTGAAGCTCAGAGCCTTAACACACTGCGCTATACTGCCTCCTTTGAGGAGGAACCTGGGGAAGCTTTAGAAATGGTCTGCAGAGTGGCAACTGAGGTTTAATTCAAAAAAGTGCAAAATGATGCACCTGGGACACATTAACCCTGGGGAGAGCTACAGGATTGGGGGGAGTTGCTGACAGTCACCAAAGAGGAAAGAGACCTGGGGCTTATTATTTCAGATGACCTGAAAATGTCAAAGCAGAGCAAAAAGGGAGCAGGGAGGGCCAGTGGCATGCTGTGGTGCATAGCTACTAAGATGGTACAGGGCTTGCACCACAAGACTTAATGAGGAGAGATTATGGGACCTCAGTATGTACTCGCTGGAGGAGAAGATGGAGTGAAGGGACATGATAGAAACATTCAAGTACATCAGGGGCATAAACAGGGTACAGGGTGGGAATCTTCCAATTAAGAAAGAGTACAAGAACTAGGGGGCATGACATGACATTGGAAAGTGGCAGGTTAAGAGGGAACGTGAGGAAGTTTTTCTTCACACAGAGGGTGGTGGATGCATGGAATGGTCTGCCACAGGAGGTGGTGGGAACGAGTGCTGTGGTTGGATTTAAACGTGCATGAGACAGGCATAGGGGAACCATAGAGGTTAAGTGGGAGGAGGGTCAAAAGCTGTAATCAAGTACAGGACTTACAGGCAGACTGAATGGGCCTAGCGGTCCTTATCTGCTGACAATTTCTCTGTTTCTATGTAATCACCCTGACGTGTCTCTCCCCATCAGCTACCATGGTATTTAGTCATCTCTTATTCCTCTTCCTTCCAATACCGGCCTCTCAGCAGCACCATAGTTCAGCAGATGGTAAAGGGAGGTTGATGAAGAGGTGTGGATCTAACAGCTGGGATGCCATGTAACTCAGCCTACAGGGCCTACAAGGCCTACCACCTAAGTACCTCTCTGTCAAAAAAATAACAAGTAAGATAAAATATTAAACATCCATCCAACATCTACATAAAATTAACCCCTAAACTACCTAAGCAAGTACAAACTAAACCCCTTAACCCACTCACTCATCTTAGAAACAAAAAAACAAACCAAGCATGCATTCAATCACCCACACCCCTCAATAATCCATATCCACACAATAAATATTAAAAACAATTAAACAAGCAATAAAGATCCAGGTTCTCGTTTGTTTTTTTTTATCACTACTGTATTTATTGCCTTGCTGCGGCATCTCTGGCATGGAGCAACCAGCCACCAGCTCTGCCAACCCAGAAAGCTGGGTGGCTCTAATCACACCCAGGAAGATCCAGGACAGCCATCTTGCCACCCTGCTGGAGGGCCCCTACGCCTCTTCCAGCTAGGACAGTCCCGGAATCCTCCCCAACGGGACTCCTCACAAGTCCTCCGGGCAGCACAGAGCATGGCCATCAGGCTGCACGGTCGCACCAAGCCCATTTTCCTCCTATTTTTAGTTCCCCATTGGAGCGCAGATGTGCACTGACATTCAGGCACAATGTGCCGATGTCCACCACGCTTCCCCCCACGCTTACACCAATGCTGGTAGTACCTCCAGGTGTCCCCAAAGGTCGCGACAGTGCAGTGAATATCCCTAGCCCACCCCAGGACTAGGACAGCAGTCTGCGGACACTCGATCCTAGTCCTCCCCTACCAACCCACGATGACCCAGGCTCATTCTTGTACCCAGGTCACCGGTGTGGTGCGAGGTGTGGCATCCAGCACCTCAACTCTCAGTACCACTGGGCCAGCTCCAGGTTCTCATTTGTGCCACCCAATGAGCATTTTTACAGCAGATAGAAAAGTGGAGGACTTAAAATTCTGGTCTTCAGTGGGGTCCACAAAGTCCAAATAGCAAGTAACCAAACTCAGAGACCCCCTTCTTTTAGCTGTGCTCTCACCACAGCTGGAGGGGGGGCTAATGAAGATGATTAATAGAGAGTCTGCCTGAGTTCCAGCAATTACAAGTATGACCCCCCTCAGCAGTGATCTCACCACTACTAGATAGAGATTAGGGGCAACAGGTAATCAAACGTCCTCTCCCAGCAGCACTCTCACTACTACTGGAATGGAAAAGATTAATAAGATTATTAAGAATGAAACCAGTCTAGTAAGCAGTCAATAGGTGTCGAAAATGTTTTGACTTGCCACAATCCAAGTTGCAAAGCATGGTCTTAGATCTAATAGTCCATGGCAAAGCTTCAGCAGCCAGAAAGCTACCTTAACACTCCAGTTCATGGCAGTAGAATGGAAAATAGTGTGCACATATTGTCCAAAAACAACACATCCACACTTGAAGCAAATGTCTGCTATAATTTAGATGCTCTGGGAGCCTGGAGGCAACCTCTGAAGTGACAGTTTAAGATCATAGAGTGGAGGCTACTGCATAAACTGCACCTCTTGGAGTTCAGCAGCAGGCTTCAGACATATAAGAGTTTTGCTGCAACCACATAAATGATGGGATTGATCCCTTGGAGTGCAGTCCAAATAATGGCATAAGCCAGACAGCAGGCAGGAAGACCTAGGAAAATCACACCAAATATCCCCATCAGTGGCACAAAACAAACACAAAGCAAAACTGCCCTATCTGAAAACAAAAAAAGTTAGCTACTGCCAGTAACTATCTGTCCCCAAACTGACTACCCTCCAGCCCTACACCTCAAAACTGCCTACTAGCAAATGCCAGAACCATCAATATTTAAATTAAAAATAATGTGTTGCACAAACAGAAGTGACACAACCTGGACCCACAAGCCTAAACAAAATTAAATAAAGTATTAAAATGGGCTTGTAAAAACAGGAAAAAACTGTATTAAATTGAGCTGCAAAAAAAAACCCCAGCTTAGAGCAACAAAACTTGGAGCTCAGGCAGACAGTGCCCCAGCCTTGTGGCCATGTTTTCCCCAGTGGGGTGTATGTAGCCTGTAGAACACTAAGAAAATTTATACTTGAGAGGCAGTTTTCAGTAGAAGCAGTGTACTGATTCCATGAAAGGATGCTAGGAAAAAATAAATATTCAAGTTGTTTGATTTTTGTGCATCCCTCCAAACCATACATATACAGCACTTTCTATCCTTATTCCCGGTGCAAATCATCATGGGTATACTTCAAGGCTTTGCCAGGATAGACATCACCATTTAAACAGACTTGTTAATCTGATCCATTGTAGATAGACAAACATGTGTTTGGCTCTCTTTCGACTCCTTTGTATACTGCGATCGTCACCAGTCATGGCAGAAAGGTCATATTGCCACTGTACAGATCATTGGTTCGACTATACCTAGAGTGCTGCATACAGTTTTGGAATCTGTATCTGAAGAAAGGCAGGGTAAGGTTATACTCTATTCAGCAGACAGATGCAAACATGATCTTGAGGCAGCACAGCAAGACATATAAAAAAAGATTAGACAGATTACTGTCCTGCCTCACAATGATAGCACTACTGCTTGTGACACCAATGACCTGGGTTTGGGAGTGAACTTGAGTTGTCAGTGGGTCAGCTGAAGGGAGGAGAATTGAATCCCCACAGGACTTCTGTCCTCCTCCAGGGAGGCAGGGCTGCTGTGTCTGGTGTAGCATTGATGCCTTGTTGTGACTGAGGGTTGAACACCCAAGGATGGCACTTCAGGGGTGGAGGAGCAGCAGCCCACCAATGTCCTGCATGTGGATGTGCACACAGGCATGTCTGGGCAGCATTGCATGTGTGCCCTACAGGGTACTAGAAAATGAGGAAGAAAAAAAAATACATCTGGCAGCATGGCAGGACAAACTCCAAGCAGGCCCCGCACCCAGCTGAACGGTATGCCTCCAGTCCAAGGATCTTGATTGTGTCCCCAAAGGGGGGACCACCCTGCCATGAGTGTGTAAGCAATGGGGAAGACTGGACTGTACATTTGATTGGGGCCTGGGTGATGGGGCTGGGGAGTTGGTCCCTGATGAGGTGGACAGTCTGGGAAATAATGAAAACACAAAAAAACTAACTGAAAAAATTTTTTATAAAAAAGATGAGGCAGCCTGCAAAGGTAACCTTGCAGCAGGAGAACCTTCATCTGTGGCCACATCATCTGCCACCACAACAGATCAGTCAGTCAAGGGGGAGAGGCAAAGGAAAGGGGGATGATAAGATGATACAAGGGGAAGGTTTAAGTTGAAGTTTGGTCTGTCCAGAGGTGGAGCTGTGAGAGTCAAATAGGGGCCAGCTAACTGTAGCCCAACCCCCTTGATTCCTGATCTCTGGATAAGATTCCCACCCAACCACCCTTATAAAAGCAGGGTAAAACTGTGCTGACAGGTAGGCAGGGATAACTGCTATGTCTCTATTAGGGATCACACTGTAGATTTAGGGGGAATTTTCCATTTTTTCCCCCATGAGGTTCTGTGGTGTTTTGCCTTCTCTGACTGGGACGTAAGGTAGGTTTCTTAGTTAGGTATGTCACAATCTTGTCAATGTATAATATGGTAGTCTTGTAAGGCATGTACAAAGAAGGTTATGGGATGAATCTACCACTAATGCAAATAGATTCCTACTGAGGCTGGCAGGAGGTGATGCCCTGACAATTAGGTGCCATCAGGGACAGTCATGTGATAGTTTCTTCAGGCTTGCCTGCATGTGTAGTGTCATCTGATGGTAGACAGATGCACATTACATGGCTCTGATGCACCCCTTAGGCCTTGGAGCCCATTGTCCATCTGGAAGCAGTGCCCTCTGGGAATGAGTTGGTCCACCCTGATGGTCTCAGGGAGTAGGGAATGGACTGATTGATGGCATTGTCTGCCTAAAGACTTGCTGACACTCCTGAGCTGCACATACCACATTACTGATATAGGTTGCTTATTTCAGTAAATGTCTGGCTGTGGCCATTTTTACCAAAGCACTGTATATGCCTGTGCTGTTCAGGTGCTGGGGTGTAGGGCCTACTAAGACAATGGGCATGTACTCAGTAGAAGAAAGTAGAGTAAGGTGGACATGATAGATGTCTACAAATATAATGTATGCAGGGAAAAATAAAATGGATTTTTTGAGTTTTTAAGGTAATGAACAGCACAGGCAATAGGAGGTATAACTTAAAGTAGCAGCAGAGAAATTCTAGATAGATGTCTTGAAATATGTCTTTACTCAGAGGGTGGTGAGTTGGTGGAACATTTACCCAGTAGTGTGACTAATGCTGCAACTATCTCAGGGTTAATAACCCAACAGGACAGTTTCAAAGGGGTGATTAGAATTGAAAGGGAAGTAGGTGCAATCTGTAATTATGTAGGAACAATAAGGCAGACTTCACTGGCTATTAGTCTTTTTCAGTACTAATTATATCTATGTATATCTATGTATTACTGTACATAGAAGTAGTTAAATATAGAGTTGCATTTGCATATCGTTACCTCAAAGTGATAAACAAGGTATATGAAAATGCATTGCATTTTAAGCTTGGATGGCTTATAAAGCTGTACTGTCCTGTAAAGTCATATACAGTGTCATCCCCCCAGGATGAAATCCAATTCTGCAGCATTTTGCAGCATTCTGCAGAATGCTGCACCAGACCTACTGAATAAAGCAATGTAATATCAATGGCAATTAGTCCATTTTGTCATTCAGGAAAATGTGACACTGCCAGAATGAAGTGAATGCCAGTTTCCTGCATGACAAAAGGGACTAATTACCATTGAAATTGCATTGCTTTATTCAGTAGGTCTGCTGCAGCATACTGCAAAGTGCTTTAAAAGTGGGTTTCATTCTGGGGACACCACTGTACATCATTTTCTCCAACCTATTCTCAAGATGGCGGCGGCCATGCTGGGCTAGCTGTCTGTCTCTGGTAGCACCGTCTGTTTTGGTAGCATTGTCTGCCTATTGTTTTTGTCCACTAGTTATGCTTTTATTGCTTTTCTACCATTGTATTTGTTTTATGCTATGTTATTTTAGTCTGCTGCTGTTAGTGCCACTGTTAGTGCTTCGTTGCAATCCGTGAACTGCAGCTAATATCTGCAGTCTTGTTTGGAGTTTTCTCATGGGCTTCGTGGGCTCGGATTAAGCATGGGGAGCTGTGGTGGATGTTAATCGGTTCCCTGCCTTAGTGGTAATACTGTTTGTGAGCTTTTTCTGTTTTGCTCGATATGACTGAATTGTACCTTGGAATCTCCTAATTTGTTCTCTGGCAGTACTTCATAGCCTGTTGGGCACTGGATGGCCTTCGATTAGGGGACTGTTACGGATATTATCAGCTTTGGCCAAGTAGCGCTGCCTACTGAACTATTCCTAATCACCCGACTGAGGAGTTTGGAGTGTTCCTTGGAGTGTTTTATGCTCAATTTCAAGAGATCTAATTGGAAGCTTTGGTTCTGAAGGACACATTTGGACAGAATGATAAGTATTTTTTGTCGATTTTCGGAGTTCGGTTGCAGTGGATGTATGGTCTGTGACTGATTGACCCTGACTAGCCTACTGTTGGATCTGCGGGCTTCTTGAGGGACCTCTGGGTTTGCATCACACACAGGGCTGGGTAGTGGGGCTGGTTCGAGGACCGGTCTGTTATTCCCTTCCCCTAGACTTTTGGGGTGGTCAATCAGCAGGCTGGCTTGTCCCATAGTCGTAGTGGTGTGCCACCGACTTACTGAGCTATTTCCCTCTTAAACAGCTGAAGGAAACTTGAGGCCTATTGCGGGTCTCTTGTTTCAGAAGTCTGAGGCTGAAGACTGGGTTTGGTGGAGTTCCTGATTTTTGGACAATCAATCTGGCATAATGAACTTTGTGGTTTGAACATTGAAGACTGTGTGTTGGACGTCTACTGCCAGTTTGAACTTTTGCAGACAGCAAGTACTTTTAATTTATGCATATTGCTAGTCTGAACTTCTCCTGACAGCAAGTACTTTTATATTTGTGTATCTTTTTGGAAATTATATCAGCAGTGAGAGTGCTCAGTAAATATCTGTGAACTTACCCTCCTATTGATATTTGTGAGAGACTTATCTGGAGGGTGGTTTTCAAATTATTTCCTTATATATTTTTTTTTATTAAGCAGTGAGAGTGCTTAGTGATAGTAGCACCAGGGAGTGAGAGGCCAAGGTACCTTAAAATTGTTTTTGTTAGTTTTATGTGTTTGGCCCCCAGGTAGTGAGAGGACCTGCGGGCTAAATATAGTTATGCGGTAGGAGGTTAGGTATTTAGATGGTTTAAGTTATCTAATTTAGTTATTTGATATTTTATTTTGAAGTACTGTATGTATAAATTATTTACTTGGGGGGTGTAAGTAGAAGTTTAGGATAGGCTGTAATTATTGGGGTTTTATATATTATGGTTATTTTATATTGAGTAGTTAGATCAATATTGTTTTGTGAGGTTGTGGGCCTGGGATATGTGTCAGTTTGTTATCCCCCAGTCGTGTGCTATTCAGCCTCAGCTCTCCATGCCTTCCACTCTTTTGGCCCCCCCATTGACTTTTTTCCATCTATCAAAGTTGGGCATTAGGTATTGCCCATGGGAGGGGGGATGGGGTGGCGGCGTGGACAGTGGAGGCTGGAGGAGTGGGATGCTCTCATCAGGGTTGTTAAGCCCAGAAGATGCCATGGGGTGACGTGGAGTTTAGAGCGTGGGCCATCTTGTTTGGTCCCCATACCCAAGTGCACCACTGTTGGGGATGGGCAGGTAGCTGGGGCAGCCCAGGAGTTCTGTCCAACCCGGGCGCTGTTGTGCAATGCCAGATCTGTCAGGAACAATAACGCAGTGATTTTGGATCTTGTTGGGTCGGCAGATCTGGCTTGTATCACCGAGACCTGGCTAGATGATAATGCAGGCCCAATATCTGAGGCCACAATTCCGGCCGGGTATGCGATGATACATCGCCCGAGGTTGGACCGCGGGGGGTTGCAGTCTGTTTCAAGACTGAATTGGAACTTACCAGTGTTCCAGTTGAGGAGGCCAGTTCATTTGAATGTGCTGTAGTATCAGGTGTGGGCTATAGGATTGCCCTCATCTACCGTCCACCTGGAGATGGGAAGCAATTCCTTAAGGAAGTGGTGGACTTCGTGGTCGATATGGCATTTGAGCTGCCCAGGCTGATGGTTCTGGGTGACTTCAATGCCTGGATCGATGACGAATTCTCTCAATTTGGACAACACTTCCTCCAGTTGATGAACTCACTGGGCCTGACACAGGTGGTTACTACTGCTATTCATAAATGTGTCCATTCTCTTGACCTGGTTTTCCTCCTGAGGATTGAGGCCTCAGACGTGGGGGTGGAACTAGTCAGATGGTCTGATCACTACACAGTGAGGTTTAGTTTTGGCACCCCCCCTTGTAGGCCTACCCCATGGAGATGGTCAAGTACTGACCTTTATGGAATGTTACTTCCAATGACCTAGCTGTGGTGCTTGACCAATCACAATTTCCTGTGCATTGCAATGATCTGGAGGCTTTGATCTTGGCATATAACAATGCCATTACATCAACCCTGGATTCTATTGCATCAGTACGTGTGCATCCTCTCTCCCTTCACCCTGGGGCTCCGTGGTTTGATGGGGCCTTGAGGGAGCTGCGGTGACTAGGACACAGGTTAGAACATTGTTGGCAGAAACCTGGTTTATATGCAGACCATCTTAGATTGTTAGAACATTATCAATTCTATCAGTCAGAAATCTCCTGTAAGAAGGCAGAGTTCCTGTCCAGCGAAATTTCTGCTGCTCAGAATCGACCACCTCTGCTTTTCAGAAATGTGGACAGGCTGTGCAACCCAGCCTATCTACAGCTCCGAAGAGCTTTTTCACAACTACAGTGTGATGAGCTTGCTTGGTTCTTTGCTGATAAGGTGGCTGACATTAGGTCGGAGATCCGCTTGACACATTCTATACGAGTTGCAGAGGATCAGGGCTTGGTCACTATCCCTCCGTTCTCCTGGAGTACCTTCTGCTGCCCAGAAATCATGGATGTTATGCAGATTGTACAGGTGATGAGCCCTACATGCTGTAGTTTAGACCCAAGCCCTACAGCCCTGATTATGGGTTGTGGTGATTCTATCGGCCCGGTTCTGGCTCAGATAGTCTGGTGCTCCCTTGACTCTGAATATCCCTGCTCCTTGAAAGAGGCAGTAGTGACACCTTTGTTGAAGAAAGCTTCTCTGGACCCAGACTCTCTTGCAAACTACAGGCCTATCTCGAACCTCCCCTTTGTCAGGAAGGTGATCGAGAAAGTAGTGGCTGCTCAACTGGAGAACCATTTGACCATCCATAGCATCTACGAACCTCTCCAATCCAGTTTTTGAAAGAGACACAGTACCAAGACTGTACTGGTCCGGGTGCTCAATGATCTCCTGATGGTGAGAGACCAGAGAAAGCGGTCCATTTTGGTACTTTTAGATCTGTCATCAGCTTTTGACACCATTGACCATGGGGTTCTGCTTAAGCGACTGAGATTTATCTGTGAACTTTCTGGCTTGGTCCACAGATGGTTTACCTCCTACCTCACTGGAAGAACCCAGAGGGTAGTGACAGGGTTTTTTTTCCTCCGACCTGATTTCTCTTTCTTGTGGTGTCCTTCAGGGCTCAGTATTGTCCCCCATGTTGTTTGTGGTGTACATGCTTTCCCTTGGAGGCACTGTAAGATGGTATGGGCTGAGGTTTCATTGTTATGTCGATGATACCCGGCTCTACCTGTCTTTGGCCCCTGACCAGGAAGAAGCAGTCTCGGTATTTAATAACTGCCTTGAGGAAATCCAGGACTGGATGAAGTCCAGTTGGCTGAAGTTGAACCCTGGGAAGACAGAGGTGGTGGTTTTGAATCCGGGCCACCGGATAGGGGGGTCCTGAGGCAGGCTGCTCCTTAGGATTGTTCCTTGGGGATGCTGAGCTTCAGGCCTCTGAACAGGTACATGACTTAGGGGTGATGTTGAACACAGGGCTGACACTTCAGATACAGGTGTCGGCTGTCGTTAAGGCATCTTTTTACCAACTGAGAAACATCACTAGGATCAAGCACCTTGTTCCATCTGGTGACCTGCTTACATTTATCCATGCCTTTGTGACCTCACATTTGGATTACTGCAACTCATTTTACTTTGGGCTCCTAGGGGTTGACATCCACTGCTTGCAGCTGGTGCAGAATTCCACAGCCCATTTGTTGATGAGGATTCCTAGATCTTCCCATATCACACCGGTGCTGTGAGAACTGCACTGGCTGCCGGTTCAGTGGCAGATCACCTTCAAAGTCGGGTTGCTGACATATAAAGCCCTACATGGACTGGTCCTTGACTACCTGAAAGAGCTTCTGGTTCCTTTATCACCCGGTGCGACCACTCTGCTCAGCCAATGAGGGGTTGCTGGAGATTCTGAGGGTGATTTTAAAATCTGCTGGGGCCTGTGCTTTTATGTTCGTGGCCCCTTCCCTCTGGAATTCACTACCCCATCTGATTAGGGAGTGCATGACCATGGGGAGTTTTAAACAGGCCCTAAAAGCATTCCTTTGAAAAAAAAAAACATATGGTAGCGATGACTGTTGATTTGTTCTGTATATTTTAATTTGATGATGATCTGTTTTAACTGTGGTAATTGTTTTAAGTGTACTGCACCTTGGTTTTCGAAAGGCGTATTATAAATAAAGGATTATTATTATTATTACCATCCACTGTTAAATCAGAACTCATATTAACAAGGCACATTTGGCCAGTATATCTTCTCATTAATGTCTGAATAATATCTTAGAGTGTTAAATTTCTTTACTGCAGAACTGTGCATATACTGTTCAGGAATACTGGTTTTGCATACTTTTTTTATCTTTCTCATCATCATCTGGGGCAGTAACCAAGGAAACAAACTCTAGTCAGAGCCACACTGGCTGCTAATGCATCAGTGTAATAAATGATGTATTTATTTCAAAGGTTTTACAAGTAAAGACATACTGAGCTAGTAACAGCTTGTTTTCAGATGTGTCCGGGGGAAGGAGAGGGTGGAGAAAGGAGAAAAGATAACAGATACAAAAATACAGACAATAAAGTTCATAGAAATGGAATAAGAGTAAGAAAGATGAGGAGGACAATTATGTCTAAGAATAAACTGACAAAAATAAGTTACCAAGCAATAAGCTATTGAACTGACCAAAGATCAATGAAATAGTTATTAATTTATCAAAGTAAAAACTAGGGGAATGCCTGATACTGGTGAAGAGATATAGAATTAATGTGCGACTAAGTTGAATTATTGTGATGTAAAATCTTTCGCTGGTCAGACTGCCTTCTCTTTCCACTTTCCTAAACTAATTTGTCAATATCTCAGTAATCATACAAGCTATGATGAAAAAAATGTCACTGCAGTTGTAATCATGACTTTGAAACCTCCACATGTGCTTAGTCCACCTAAGCTGTGGTAGCAAAAAATCTGTATCTCGCATTCATTCTGAGATAGGGGCACCAAAAGTCACTGTGGGTGCAGCAGTGTTATCCTAAGGGAAAAATCTCAAATTCATGATGGCATATCTATGGAACTGATTAACTTTTTACACCTTAACAGTATAATTCACATCTCTGTGACACTCCTTTTATACCTTGCAAATTTCAAGCCAAAAGACCAAACCATTTATTTACAGTGCACTGGCAATGTTTTTAAATTCCTAGTTCATGAGGTGGTAAAATCCCCATTCGCGAGGCAGTCCTCATTCGATAGCTATCAGAATCGATGTTCATGAGAAATCCTTAATCATCAGATTTTGGCCATCTGGGTCTGGAAGTTGTGATCAAGGATTTTGTCAGCTCACAAAAGGGTATTATGAAAGGGTATTTTGGCAACTTGTGAACGGGGATTTAGTCGGTTCATGAATGAGGAATTAAAACAAAACAATCCCCTTTTACAAGCTGTCAAAATCCCCTTTCACTAGTTGATCCCCTTTTGCGAAGTGTCAGAATCCCCTTTCGAGAGCTAATCCTTGTTCACGTGAAGGGCCATCTAGTCAGGAAATGATGATCAAGGATTTTGTCAGCTCATGAAAGGTAATCAGCTCAAGAAAGGGGATTTTGTCAGCTCACAAAAGGGGATTCAAATAAACTATTTCCTTTCATGAGCTGACAAAATCCGCTTTCGCAAGCCGATCCTTGTCCGCAAGTTAGGGCCATCTGGTCCCTAAGTTGCAATCAAGGATTTTGTTACCTCGCCAAAGAGGATCAGCTAGCAAAAGGGAATTTTGTCAGCTCACGAAAAAGGGTCAGAAGTGAGTAAAGAACTAAGAATCTGAAAGTTTAAAATGGCCATTTTTTGGTCAGAATGAAGGAAAACAAAGGCATGGGTTTGTAGAGGGTGTCACCCTAAACAAAACCCATGCTTCATTTGCAAAAGAAGTCAGCTGTGGGGCGAGCTACAATATTTTGTTTGGTGGGAAAATGAAAACAAGATGGAGGCTCACAAAAGAGGAAATTTTCCACACAAACAGGAATTTTATAAATCCTCTTTCATGTAGTGACAAAATCCTTGATCATGAGCCCAATCCCCCTTTTGCAAAACATACAGTACATATAAATCTTAGACTGAACTGAGCATGCTCAGAACCCGAAAATTCTAATTTAAATAACTTTGGAACAGAGTAATATTTTTTTTACCCAACCAATGTTAGATTGTTCTTTGACCAAACCTCTTTCTACCCTAAAATTTTCAGACAAAAATACCAAATGGTGTGACCGCAGTGTGATGAGCAACAATCAGCAAAAAAGTGCAAAAAGAAGCAAAAAATGCATTATTTGGTGCTTCGCTGCATGAAACCGCAAATCCAATCAGAACATATCTTGGCAAACCAAGAGATCTACCATACAGAACCGTGCATTCCAAATTCCATGCAAATCTGTTTAACTGTTGCAAAGTTATTAAGGTGCAAAATTTAGGGTTTAACATTGACTTGCCGACACAACTCTAACTATACTGGCACAACTGCGCCAGTATAAAAAAATATATATACAGTATATATATAGACACACACACACACACACTGCCTGGGGTAACATATTTTAGTATCTGTACTGCTATAAAATGATTTCCTCTTTTCTCTATATGTGTAACACTGTAAGAAATTTTGATAACCTTTCTGCATTTACTATGTGTAAGTGTATTGGACCTAAGTGAAAATGAGATTTTGCTCAACTCAGCATCTGATTCAGGTAATGAATAAACTATTTTACTTCTATTACAACTACTACTACTACTACTACTGCACTCTCGCACACACACTAACACACATACACTGCCTTATATGGCACTTATTTACTTACAGATCTAATCCTAACTTTCATTGTATTTAGGATAAGCCCTATGACACACTAACACACATGCACTGTTTCTTGTTTTGAACAGTGCACACTCCACAATATAGCATCATACCCATTTGCAAACTGACTAGAAAAGGTTAATGTACAGTACCAGGAAAGGGTTAACAGAGTGCCACACAGATACACACACACACACACACACATATACACACACTCACTCCCATATAGGGAAATGCACAGAGTCCATTATCTCTGCCTACATGCAACATTCCTTTCTTAGCCTTATTTGTTATACTAACTTTCAACAATCAATTTAAAAAATATAAACAATAACCAGAATAACTAATATAAAAAACTCATTAAGTGATTTACCTATTAGTGTGTTATTTTCTGCTGTCCTTTTTTAACTTGTGCAGATCTCCTGAACTGATAGCAACACTTTGTTCTGTGTTCTGAAATCTGAACTTCATTCCTGAATCTCAATTACAGTTTGTGACTGGAAAACACTAATAAGTTGATGCATTTACTAAAGACCATAAGCTATGCACCTTTCTTGAAAGAGAATACTGCTCAGACTGGAGCTAGTAACCACACTATCACACAAGTCCTGTTATGCATGAATTAAGATTGAAATACATGTACTTTTAGTGATCATTACTTCCCATACAAACATAAAAACACTGTCAGAGTGAAAGAAAAAAATGCTTCTTTTTTCAAACAGAGAAAAAATAGTGTTGTCTAGGGACACATCAGACTGCCTGTAGCAGAGTAATTGTAATGCAACTCAAAATTTATGAAGTCCATTCAGAATCTGATGAGCTCCATTTTCTACTGTGATAGCAAGATGTCTGAAGAGCTCTGCCCTGCAGCCATAAAAAGAACTGCTAGTTTGGCATTCTTTCCTTGTTAAAACTTTATGATATGGCCAAGACTACACTGAAAGATAATAAAAGACTATTATTTGTGCTGTTGCTCTGAGCTTGACTCACCTAGCATTGACACATGTCAAGAAAGGACAAATAAGTAACCCATGCGGGTACACAATTGAAAAAAATATCCTGTAGTTGAGTGCTGTAATTCCATGTAATATATTATTCTCCTTTGTCATAATAATAGTAGTTATCTAATTAGACTATGTAGACAGCCCATTCAGATTGCATTCTCTTTATCACAGAAACCCTGAAGAAAATTGTAGTTCCTCTATTACAGTAACAACAAAAATGTTGAAAACTAATAGAGCACATCCATTAACAACAAAAACGTTGAAAACTAATAGGGCACAAATATACAAGCTTTACATAATTCTGACTAAGTAAAAGAAAAGCTGATCCACACTGAGCTGAATATTTAATAACTACTGTATACAATTACCAAACACCTAATGTAGAATTAAATAGCTGGCAAATAACTAGAGGGAGGTGAGGTTTGAAATTGCAGTGTGTTGTCACAAATGGATCAGAATTTCATGCAAAATAGTATCGTGTTCCAGTAAAATGTAAGGAAAGTAAATTTTTGAAGTAATTATGGAATGACAATGCCTCATTCTTAATCATAACCTTTCCACCAAATAATGCAGTGCAATGTCCCAAGCTGAAGATAAGTATACCTAATGGCAGTTAATGTCTATTTTCTTGTCCTAGAGCATGTCACGTAATGAAATGTTTGTTATTAGCAAATGGCTGATCATATAAAAGAATCTGGGGGCAGCATGAGCAGCTGACTAAAAATCATGAAGGTGAGTAATGCATTTCTGCTAGAACTCACAACTATAAAAACAGAAATCTATGTTACAGTCCCTCCAGAGCCACTTGCTAATGATTTGAACTTAAGCTAGTCATCTAACCTTCTTGAACTCCATCCAGTCTATACAGCTATAAAATTGGTAGCCACAAACTCTTACTGAAAATAAGAAGGTGCATTGTAGCAGACCAACTGTAAGTAAATAAGTTTAAGAAATTCTTCTGAAATCTCTCATGCGCTGAATTTTGTAGCATACTTTTAGGATGAAGAAGAGTCCAAGGGAGATGAAAACCACTGGTTTTTGAACCATATGTCTTCTAATAGCATTTAGTAAAAAAGAAACTAATGAATGCAGCAAGAGTTCCAGCATTTTACAGTAGCAACAAGGAACTTTTGAATAACTCTATGTATTTTTGCAGCACATGAGAGCTTTTGAACCAAGGGCAATGTAACTGCTTTTTTGATTTCAGGTGGGATACTTGCACATATATAGACATCACATTGGTCAATCAGTGCTTTCAATAAATGCAGTGTCATTTATAATACACATTAAATCAGAACTTTTGATGAATAGTGATTGGAGAGAAGATGAGCTAAACAAATCCAAGTGTGCTGCATGGCATAAACTGGATGCTGGAAAATAAAGAATGCAAAAATCAATGAAAACCAGGACTCTAGGCATATTGGTGAAGTAGTGATCTTTTACTGGTGGAACACCTACTTACAAAGGTACCATGCTGAGAAATGTTTTCAACAAATAAAGTGCAAATGGCAAATTGCAATTCAGTCCCACACAGTGCAAATAAGCACATGAGAAGGACCCCGTAGATGCCTGACCAGCCCAAAAGTGCTTCAAGGATAAACTCCTCTTTGTCATACTTCCATAATCTTGAGTAGTAATAAAAGTACTTGTGACTATGTGTTGATGGAATAAGAAGCAATGTCTTATACAATGAATATATTCTGAGCTTTAGATTTTTTGATCAATGTGTGACTTGAAATTAACTTACGAATTAAGTGGCATACAAACATAGTGATAGATACACACATACTTTAGATTATAATCATCCAGGTTGGATTTATAGCACCCAATTGATACCGCCCTCTTCCACTTTATAAATACCTTCAATGTTGCTTGTGACATCTTTGCCCCTTTCTTGAAGCAAATCAATAAAAACCATAACACACCCTGGATATCGCAACAGTTGGTTGCCCAAATGAAACACCATGATAATATCTGGTATAAGACTTTAGACTCACAACTCCCATTGGATAGACAATGATATAATGAGGCCAGAAACAAATGTACCTGGGCCATTCACCATGGCAAGGCAGCCCATTATCAACAGGCACTCTCCTCCACCTGGGGTTCAGGAAGACATTTCTGGGAAAATATAAAGGAACTTAACGGGAAATCTGCCACACATACCCCCTGCCTGCCCAGCTCTCGGTTAATGGTAACCTAACACAGGACCCCCAGTCCATTGCAGACACCCTAAACACCACATTCTCATATCTCAATGGTGTCCTACTCCTCAAGTTCTTCACCCCACTAGACCCCATCCCTAGTTGCAGCCCACCTTCCAACATCCCTCACTTTTGCCTCTGATTCATCTCAACACAGGAGGCTAGGAGATACCTCTCCAAAGCCCTTGCCAAGTCCCATGTTAGCAGTGATTCCACTGACCTGAAACTCCTCCAGCTAGCCCTCAAGGAGGTTCTACAGCACCTTACCAAACTTTTGAACCTGTCCCTAAGCTTAGGGCAATTCCCTGCCCTCTAGAAATGAGCTATCATCACCTCTATTTTCAAGAGTGGCGACTGCCTGTCCCCCAATAAATATTGTCCCATCTCCCTTCTACCTCCCCTCTCAAAGGCCCTTGAAAAAACAGTGGCTGATCAGCTGATGGATCATCTGTCTAAATATAACTTACTGTGCCCTGAACAGCATGGTTTCCACCAGGGCCACAGCACCACCACTGCCCTTCTAGAGTACTCCTCCTACATCCACGGTGCCTCAAAACTGGTCACCTAGTGGAGTCGGTGTACATTGACCTACAAAGGCATTCAATACCACTAATCATGCTATGCTTCTGGCCTCCTTGCCCTTTCTGGGGCTCTCAGATGAAACAATAACTTTGTTCAAAGGTTACCTTTCTGACAGATCCCAGCAGGTGAAAATTAACTCCACTCTATCAACCAGCACTCAGGTCCATTTAGGAGTACCCCAAGGCTCCATCTTGGGACCCCTCATCTTCAGCCTCTTCCTAAACTCCATCCCCAGCTCATGCCCTGGAAAAATTCTGCTCGATGCAGATGACACAGTTATTTTCTGGAGCCCCCCAAGCCTTGATTCTCTCCAGCATGCCCTGCAGAGTTTTTTCACTGAAGCTGAGACATGGTTCAGTTCCCACCTCTTAGTTCTAAACTATAACTATTAGAAAACAAAGTCAATGATCTTTGCCCACCATCAGAGTCCTCATCATGACTTCCCACTCATCATCATCAACTCACTAGGATCCCCACTTGAGCTGGTTGATTCATTCAAATATCTAGGTGTCACCCTTGACACATCTCTCACCTACCATGCACATATCCAACAACTGTTCTCCACTATCAATTCCAGACTTGGGCTTCTGTACCACCACAAACACTGCCTTCCACAAATGGCTATCCACCTGGCCATTACCTCTTCAGTCCTCTCCCTGGTAGAGTATGGCATTGTCATCTACTGCACTGCTGACCCCATGGCACTGTGATGCATCAAAGTCACCCTAAACAAAGCATGCAGACTGGTAACAGGTTGTGACAGATGGATACACTCCTGTGATCTCTACAAGTCTGCTGAATGGTTGCCATTTGACAACCATCTTAGGTACCATACCTACCTCCTGACCAAGAAAATCCACGTTGGTCAAGTCCTGCTTGGTCTGCATAGACTCATCCAACCTGTTCCATTGGACAGAATCTCCGTAGCTCTACTGGGACCTCCCTACTAGTCCCCTACTGCTGAACTTCCCTTGGACAAAGAGACTTTCTCTACAGAACCCCCCATTGGCTCAACAGCCTCCCTATTCTGTCTCCCTGGAGCCCAGGATCGGTGCCTTCAAGACCAGTCTCAAAGCTCATCCGCTAGAATCTTCAGCCTGTGACTATCCCTAACCCTCTCTTCCACCTGCTCACCCTCTGGGCGGGCTCTGTAGTATACATTTACCTCATAAATGTTATGATACATATGGAAAACAAATTGTATATTCATGCACTTCCTAAATATTATGCATATAAATGGATGACGCTGGGTCCTCCTCTCCCAAAGACTTTTGTTTCAGTATCCACTATCTGTGTCTTTTTTGTGCATTATCTTTCTTCCATGATCACTGTACTTATAATATTGTATAATGTTTTGTATGCATAACTTCCATTACTTGTTTTCTCTTTTGCTTCTATTATCTGAACACTGTACTGCTTAATACTACATGGATGTCTTTATTGTTGTTTGATGTTGAACCTTTGTAAAGGAGTCTATGACTCAAATGGTTGTAATTCTGAATGTTATTAAATAAAATATATAAATAAAATAAATACTAACATTTATTCAAGATGGTGTCATGTAGGACTGAAATGGGACTGAACTAGGACACAGAAATGTAATTTATAATCTGAAAAAGAAAACTCAAACAAATGGACCATCCAGTGCATCTACAGTACTCTCTCACATCACTTGCAGCCATGCTATTTCAAACATCCACTGAGAATTATGCTTTCCTCTGCTTATTCCATTATTAAACAGGATATAGTGATACTCTCCAGTGCATCATTTAAACCTACTCTAGCCTAATTTTAAAAGCATTTGAAGTACTGCATACAGGCTTCTTACTTCTGCAGATTTCTGTAGCAGTCTATCTCATTGCTTTGCCCCACACACAGTTTTGAAGACAAAATCTATGATGATTGAAGAGGAACAGACGGCTTGACATCTTAGCATTAAAAATATCCACTTACGGTGTTTGTATTGTCCTGAAGCTTTGCATACATTCTTCTCTGTCAGAGTTAAGAAACATAAATAGATTAAAATAGATTCAGCTGTATAGTTCTGTACTAATATAGTTTAGATTTGAATTATGTCAGCTGCATATGTTTATATTAATATCGATTTAAGGTTAATATGATAATGTAAATACTGAAAATAAGGCAATGTATAATACATCCCTAGAGTACAGTGTACATTCCTGGGCCAAAGTAATGTCACAATGCTTACTTCAGCCATTATATGCTGTGTTCAGTCAGTTACTGTGAGTCATTCTTGAATTAGAGTTGTGCAGATTTTTTTCTCCATGTGAAATCTTGCAAAATTTCTATTTTCCACATTTGCAAAATTTTGTGAAGACTTGTGAAAAATGTTGTGAAGCATCACATACAACTAACACATTTCACTGTGGAGGAAAATGCCTTGTTGTGGTATTTTCTACACACCTCACAGGCAGAACATTGTTTGAAGAGGACTAAAAATCATGCAGAGGGGGAAACAATCATAGTGCAAGAATATTTTCCTTCAAGACTTGTGTCACACACCTGGTGGGGGGTAGCAGTGAGTCCATTTGATGTGCAGATCTGAAATCCCTGGCTACACCCCTGACCCACCAAGGCAACAGGGCATTGTGTTTCCTCAGAAACTTTGTGGAAATGTATTGAGTGAACTGAACTGCACTGCTGCATAATTAGTTGTACCCTGCCTCCACAGAATATGTACTCTTACTCACATATAGTCTGCATACTGATGACTGCAGTTTAAAAGTTTTATTTATTTATGCACACTATTCCAACACCTTATTGCAGGTATGATCCTAGGGAAAAAATGACATCCACAAAAATATTTTTCACAAATAAATAACATAATAAATACAGAATAAATATAATTTTTAAAATAAAGAAGAGCAGTCTCTGCAAATCTACACTCTGCAGAAGTTAGGCTACTCTGTCCAGAGAGTCATGCAGCAGCTTCTTTAACCCCCCCCCCAAGTAAAATGTGATATAAAAAAAACCACCAAAATGTCAAAACCCTAACATTAGAACCTTCTATAGCCAATGGTAGTCCCAATATAGCATTTCATGGTTTTTTTTTACTAGGTTTACATCTTCAACAATTCTGTGCAAAGAGACACTTTTACACACAGCCTTTCTGTTTGAGAGTCAAGCTGCATCTGGCAAGACACCAAAGAATCACTTGAGTAAGCTGGAGAAGAATTCAACAATGTGATTCCACTCTGAAATTTACCTTTTACCTCTCCCCATTTCCTATTAAAAAATGGAGTAAAAGTTAGTGTGAGGCAATTTCCAATTTTGTGGAATATTTTTATGTTCTTGTTGAGTTTATATCATATTTTCTAGAACATATCCGCATCCAGTAAAAATGTTACAAAATGTGCAACTTCACAGAAAACATTTCCCTTCGAGCAAACTTAGATGTAGGCAATGAAAAGTTAACTTCACACATCTCTTGCTCAAGCCAACCAAGGATCTTTGCTCTGATTCTGAAATCAGACCAGCCATAGAAGTAGAACTGAATGATCAACTATATATAATCATAATATAATGTATGGTAGAATGTTGTTATAGGTAGAAATCTACCTTTTTATAACAACGTTTTACCATCGATGTGATGTCACCATGTTGCTAACCCTTTGATGGTACATCACATCAATGGGTTAACAACTGGGAACAGTCTGCGCATGCCCACTACAGAATCTATGACCTTCCTGAAATGGCCATGGTGGTGAGCATGACCTGAAATTAGCAGCGGTGATGGATCTAACAGCAGTTGTAAGGTTTCTGCTGTATTTTTTTAATTAGTTATGTGAACCATACACTATAAAATATAATGTATGGGTCACTATCAGCAACCAGCTGGTTTAACCAGTCTTGAGGTTGCCATGGCTACGTAAACCTCTTGAGCTTTGCTCTAGAGGTTTACAAGGTTGTCATGGCAACCTCTCAGTGGTTAATGAGTTGGATACCAATAGCAACCCATACATTAGCCTCTATATTGTGAAACGTGATGCACAGCACATCTGCTTGGAGTGCATGGACAGAATAAAGTAATGTAACACTTTTGTTATGCTTTTGAGGGTGACATTGGGCAAGAACCCAGAATGGTAGTCATTCGCAATGGTGAGAAATATCATATGATGAGCAATTCCTGAAGTATGGATTTCTCCAGCACCTTGGTTAGAACTGGCAGTTCAGAGATTAATCTATGGTTGTTTATGTTAGAAGTAATGCAATTCACCACCATTTCAAGTTAAAACCTTTACAAATTGAGACCTCTTGATTATGTTATTGTTTTTCCAGGGAGGTCAGGTTTGTTTGTTGCCTAGATATAGAGATGCATACATTAAAGTATTTTTAATCTGTATTGTGGTCTACTAGGGTTTGAGTGCTTTGTTGGTGCCAGTGAGAAGCTGCAGGAGACAAAACAGCAGCAACTGCATGGTCTCCTATGAGCAAGAGTGATATATGTGCATCTGAGTTGCAATGTTTGCACAGAGCCTTTTGCATCTTACTCCCAAAGCCAGTAAGCTTGAAATCTATATTGATTAAGCGGGTAAGTACTCACATATGTTTTAAGTCTCACCGATCAAATTAAGCCAGTTTTGTTCATCTGATATTGTTCAAGTATAGTTCACATCTTTGATACTAAACAATTCTTTTGGGGGTTTGGAAAATATTTTTAAAACCTTTTACTGTTGCCTAGATTTTATAGGGAATTATATGTGTCAGTTATAGTTTATCTAATAGTGATGCCTTTTTTCCTCAGGAAAGATGTTTTTTTTTTTCTGGAGCCTTTTCATGGGCTTGTTTATATATTTGTGATATGTACCTAATTTAATAAGATGCATGGACTCTACAGTCATAATCTGACTTCTTGGAGTGCTAGTCACTCATGCTTGGAAGAATTTTTTTGGAGAACATTTAATCAATACCTTATATCCATTGTCATACTGCCTAAGCTACAGATGTAGATCAGAATTGATAATATAAATGTAAGCATTCCCTCAATGTTTAACATGGGAAGATTAATATACAATCCTTCTGTTATATTTCTTGATACTGTAACTGTCTCTCCACTAAGGTTTTGGCTTTATATAAATTTGCATTGAAAATGAATAAATGCAAAGTTTTAAAAAATCACAACCCTTTCAAAGGGGTAAAAATATAAGATTTCCAATTAAGCACACTGTTTTGTATAAGCATAGACATGTTAAAATCTGATGAATAGTTCCTGGAATCCTAGAGCTCACTTATGGACATGAGTTTCCATCACAACTGAAATGAGGGCTTGAGTAGCATTCAGATAAGATTTTATTGATACACAGATTCTTCAACAGAGAAATGTTTAAAGCCTAAAAACATAACATCAAGAGATGCATTGCATGGTGAAGGGTCATAAATTAAAGTACTTCCATTAGTAAATATATTTTTGTGCTGATATGCACTAAAGTTCTAATCCCTCTTTCATTACATATTGGTTAAAACATTCAGCATCTGTCTCTGCTCTATAATGTGACTGTTTTTAAACTTGACCATGATGGGAACATGGCAATAACTGGTAATGTAAAACTAGTTTTGAAGTTTGAGAATCAACAAAAAAATAGATAGACTCATTGCCAAAAAGAAACTACATTAATATAGATATTTAAGCTCAAGAACACAAAGCTGACAAAGAAAGGAAATTAAAAACATTGAGGGGTATGAAGTATTGGAATCTTAGCAAATCAATGGCGTATTGTCCTTAGGGATGTCAGCCTTAATGCCCACCCCCAGCCTAAACCTTCTTGTCAGAAGCACAAAGTACAGCTCCAGGACTGTGCCTCCCAGGTATTTACTCTCTGGTGTTAGAGAACTATGGCTCAGCACATTTGACCAACAGAATCAGTCATACATTTCTGTAGGCCCTGCATGAAGCAAGAGCTCATGTATAGCCCTGTTTGCTCATGGGAGGGGGTTGGTATTTGGTTGACAACCCCAAAGAACACCACCAATTCACCAAGTCTCCCAAGACTCCAAATCTAAGGTTTTTCATTTCCTTATTTTGAATGCATTGCATTTTTAAACCCTAATATCAGCATTAGCTTAGATTTTGTACAATTAATGTCCCTTCTTTTTTGATAGTGGAATCATATGCAGAAGTACAAGGCCCACTGGCTACAGATGCATATGTGCATGGCCCACTGGGCACTGTGCCAATGGAAGAGTATATCTGACTACATATACGCAGTGCCTTCTGGGCCCTGCACTTCTGTGTATCTACAGATGCAGAGGCATGGGGCTCTCTAGGCCCTGCTCCAAGGGAAGAGTTAATCAGGTTGCAGAATTACCCTGAATACAACATGTCTTCCTGTCCTTTTTTAACATGTTGATGCCAAGATGTTCAACACAGTCTTTTCATCCCCTTCCCCATCTGAACATGACAGGTGTCATTTATAAAATACCAGCCCAAACATAATTTCATGCTAAAAGTATGAAAACATATTTTAGGCAGGATTTAAAAGATGACACCTATCATGTTCATGAGGTTGTGGGAAACAATTGTTATGTTAAACATTTGGGGATAAAAAATAAAAATTTCCAAAGTTATGGTGAATGTTGAAAATTTTCAGCACTGTTTCATGCCTTTGTTATTTTGAAACATTTTTAACCCAAACTTTCAACATAGTCTTTTTAAGACCCCACCTCATGAATCTGGTAGGTGAAATTTTTCAAATCCCACCCAAAGGGTATTTTGCAGAGTGTCTGTGTTGACAGTGAAATCAATCTTTGGGACAGATTTAAATATTTTCACCTACCTGTTTCATGAGGTGAGATCCAACAAAAACCATGTTGAAATTTGGTGAAAGAAAATCAAAAATGGTCAAGTTATGAGTAAAAGTTTAAAAAGCATTGAAAATACACTGACCACACTTAACTTGTTTCTTTCAGTTTCCCCATGATGCTTAAAGGAGGGGAGTGGATCTACAATGTTGGGTTTCATTAAGGTGCATGAAGACTATAGCGGGGGGGGGTAATGGCTGCTGAGTGGGGGATGGGGTGGGGAGGGTGAAGTGGATGGGGAAGACTTTGAAGGACTGTTTTGTTTCTTATAGGGTTTAAGAAAAAAGACATAGAGGGACTGCTTGTATTTTACAGTAACAACAGTAGGGGTGGTCACCGCAATGTTGGCAAACTGTTTAGACTTTACAAGCACTGGGGGGGGAGAACACCTGTGTTGAATGGTATTGGGAGCTGTCTGAAAAATCAAGGCATGGGTGGGAGGGCATCTTTTTAAGGACAACAACATCATGAGTGACCACCCCAGTGTTACTCATAATTATTGAGAGGGGAATGTTAGCCAGCACTAAGGGTTCAGCACTGAGTGCCCAAAAAAACAAAACAGACAGGTGGTTGGTGGGATTTGGTACCCCCTGCCCATTTTAATTAAATTGTGGGTTGGAAGGAAGTGAGGTTCTAATGCTGGCCAGTTTTTTGTGTAGGCAGGTTGATCATCAGTGAGTTCTTCATCACTGCATACATGAGCTGTGTCTCACATAAGCAATGGCAAAGAAATCACTGATAATTAAACCTCTAATGCAAACATCCAGCTATCCTTGATAACTTCTTAAACTGAGCAATCACAAAAAAACAGTAGTTTTTAACTTGTATTTCAAAACCTTTATAAAAGTTAAAAACTTGTCAGTTGTCAAAGAATGTACCTTAAATCAGACTATCAAACTTGTAAGTTTCAGGTTTAACAAAACAAAAAATTAGCTACAGCAGAGCAAAATCAGTCTTAATTTTGGTGAATTTTAACCTATTTGGACCTCTGTAACTTTGCCTCCTAAGCTGATTGACATGACTTTTTTAGGATCCAGTGACCTTCAGCTGGACTTCATGACTACCAAATTTTGGGCAAATTGGTTGAACGCGAGCAGAGTTATTAAAGTGCACAAACTGGGATTTAACATAGAAATGCTTACTCAACCCTAATATGCAGGTGCTATTGCAGCTGTATAATATCTATATATCATAGGGGCATGGTCGTGCCCACAAATTATGGTTAAATCTTCACTTCTGTGTTAAACTGAACATTTGGGACTTTTAATAACATTGTAAACATTCAAGCAACATGCATGAAAGTTTTCAAACACTGTCAGAGAGCAAAGATCTCTTGACTTGGCAAGTTTCATTCTGGTCAAATCTGTGGGTGCAGAGGCAAGGATTGTCAAGAAATGTGTAAATTACCAGTTTTTGTCAAATTTTGTGTTGCCGCATTGTGGAAAAACTGTGTGGAATTTCAGTCTGAACTTTTTAGGTTATATAAGTCTTGGGTCACTCTGGTGCCTTTTGAAGGTTTGGTGAAAACATTTTTTACTGTTCCAAAGTTATTACATTTTTAAGGTTCCCATTATTTTCTATCGAAAAAGTTAGATGACAGGCTCGAAATAGGATTCTTGATCGCAATTACAGAATCCTAGTATAGTGTATGGTGGAATGCAGTTCCGCATGGAAATCCATGACTGGAACAGCGTTGTTTTCCTGCACTCGGTGTGTCACGATCTTGTTTTGCTGCACCGAGTACGTCACCAGTGCAGCACAACAAGATCAAACACATTCGCAGATAGCAATTGAGCGCACGGCAATCTATAAGACAGCAAGCGCAGAAACAAGTAAGCTTTAAAAATACTTGTTTCTGTGTTATTAACGAGTACTGCGATGGTCACCATACACTATAAAGATTGTTTATGAGCAAGACATTTAACAAGGCAGTTGTTAGATCTTGAGGCTTCCGCGTGGTAACGGACCCTCCGAAGCTACGCCTCGAGGTCTTTGGTTACCAAAGAAACCTCTCGATCACAACTGCCTTGTTGTGTATGCTTGTTCATACACAATCCTCTATGTGTGCTGGCACTATTTTGTTTTCAGTTAGTGAGCCAAACAAACTTAAATTTCTGAAAAAAATCATGGCTCTTGGTAAACACCAACAGTTGTGTTTACATAATCATGGCCCAAGGAATCAGATTCTGGGGTCAGTTTCTTCAAAACATGTCCAAAAATGTGTTTATTTTACCCACAGAATTCTTTAACCACAAACTGTGGAAATCTTTTACCATGAAACAGGATTCTTTTTTGCAATTTGTGGAAAAGGATTCTCTTTTATCGCAAAACAGGATCCTTTTCACAGTTTATGATTTTTTATATAGCATTTTCCTTATCACTTCATAGCAAAGCAACTGTTTGGAATTTTGGGCTGAAATTTTCAGGGTACAAAGCCACACAGATGTGCACTGTAGTGGTGTAGTGAAAATATAATACTTGGCTGTGCAGTTCTATGGGGCTAAATTTTGCTTTGTTTTCCATAGGATAACATTGCAATGGGTGGTTTGCCCAGTTGTTTCTTTGTCATTCTGCTGTGAAGAACTTGTTTGCAATCTTGTTCTGAACTTTTCTGGGTAGAAAGGGCTTTGCCCACTGATGTGTCCTTTGCTGGTTTTGTTAAAATATATTAATTTTGTGTTCAGTTACAGTACATAGCTGTCCGATTTCCCTGTGTTTTCTATGGGATAACATGTAAATGTCAGGTATTTCTTTGGCTGTACACACTACAAGATGAGAGTTCAGGGCTGGGAGGACCCTGGGCTCCCACAGGCAAACATCTTTAGCAGTGCAATATCTGAAATACTATGCATGTATGGGAGTGCAGGGCCCAGAGGTCACTGCGCTCCTACATGCAAATACGGGTACCATTAAGGACTTATGGGAGCTCACTGACTGGAGGGCCCTGTACTCCCACATGTGACTATGCAGACAGTTATGGAGTGAAGGTACTGCAAGGCCTACAGGGCCTTGCACTCCCACAGAAAAATAAAGATACATTTATAATCTGTGAAATATTATGGGTAGTGGGGAGCACATCTACGATGTTACTTTCTCAAAAAGTAAGGAAATTCTCTGCAAAACACTGTGTTAATGTTCCATTAGGGTTAAAGCATCAAAAGTAGGGAAATGTGACCATAGGGTTCTCAAGGCTAAGAACCTACCCCTGTCCAGCATGCAGGAAGAGGCATGAGGGGTGTGTCTTGAAATTGTGAACCCGAATGCTCAGCCCATTCCATGAGTAAGTAAGGTAAAATGAGTACAGTATAGGAGAATAGGGTGAGCATTAGGGTTCACAAACCCAAGACATGCCCTTCATGCCTCTTCCTGCATGCAGAGTGTGGGTGGGTTCTTATGCTTGGGAACCCTAAGGTTGCATTTCCCTACTCTTGGTGCTTTAACCCTAATAGTACATTAACATAGTTTTTGGCAGAGAAATTTGTTACTTTTTGAGAAAGTATAATTTCTCTACTTTTATCGCATTAACCCTAATGGTGCATCAAGGTGGTTTTTTTTTTTTTGTTTTTTTTGCAGAGAATACATATATTATGGGACAATGTTGTGCTCCTATATTTTGGGTTGCATGGGCACTTCAATGTTAAACCCCCAGATTTGCACTGTAATAACTTTACAGCCATTCAACAGATTTGCATGAAATTTTGCATGCACAGTCTCGGGGTAGATCTCTTGACATGCCAAGTTTTGTTCCAGTCAGATGTGCAGATTTCAAGATACGGATAGTGGAAAAAGTAAATTTTCTGATGTTTTTTCCAGTTGGTTAGAATGGGTTTTCTGTCAACTAGGCTAGTGCCCAGACTATTTGGAATTTTGGTCTGAAATTTATGGGGTAGAAAGGGACTGGCCCACAGATATGCCTTTTACTTGTTTGGTGAAAAAATATTAATCCATTCCAAAGTTATTTAATTGTGAAATTTTGATTACTTGGTTCTGAACATGCACAGTAAGCACTAAAAATAGCTGTATGAAAAAAAAAATATTCTTTTTTTCATATAACATCATCCTTTTATATTTGAGGAAAATCCTTTTTCATATGGCCACCATCTTGTTTTAAGTTTTGCCTGAGAAATTCAAATTTGGAAACTCCTAAAAATTATATTCTGGGGAGGAACCAACACATGTAGCTTGCTTATCAGGACCTCTTTAGCTGGACTTTGCACTTTAATGCTCAGAAATGCCCTAAAAATGTATTTTTTTAACATTAAAATTATTTTTTCATATGGGCATCATACAAAAAAAGATATTTTTTCGTATAACGACTCATGAAAAAAGATATTTTTTCTGTATGGAAAATCTATGTATTTCAATGTGGTTTTCAACTTTGGTGCATAACCTGGCCATTGTTGAATAGTTTGACACCAAATGTTCAACATACCCTTTTTGAGATCCTCCTCATGAACAATGGGTGAGTCATTTCACAAATCCTGCCCGGAAAGCGATTTCACTGTCAGTTGCTGAAATCACATTTTGAGTGGGATTTCATACTCATCACCATACTTGTTCAAGAGGTGGGGTGATAAGAAGGGTACGCTGACAATTTTGGGTCAAAATATGCTAAAATGGCCAAGTTGTGCGCATCTTTTGAGATTTTGCTATGCTCACTCATAACTTTAATTTTCAATATTTAAACCCAAAATTATCAACATAGCCATTTCTTTATACCACCTCATGTATGTGACAGCTGTCATTTTTCAAATCTTGCCCAAAATGTCTTCTCATGACACTGCCACAGAATTACACTGCAGTGATGCAGAATGAAGTTTTGTTGGGAAATTGACAATTTGTACTATTGGGTTGATAAGGTGGGGTAATAGAAAACCTATGTTGACAATTTTATTGCTGTTGTTCTACAAATGGAAGTGCAGGGCCCATAGGGCCCTGTGCTTCCCCATAAACATACATATATGCATCTATGGAGAAATGGGAACACTGGGCCCAGAGGGCCCTAGGCTCCATCAGACAGATAAGGATATGATTACACTATCTCCAATTGTTCAGATGCATGGGAGCTCTGGGCCCAGAGGGCCCTGCATTCTCACAGGAACATAAGGATACCATTGTACTGTTTCAAAAGTAAGGAAATTCTTTGCAAAAAACTGTGTTAATGCAACATTTAGGGTTCATGCTAAAGTGACAACATTATGGAAATGGAGCTTTAGGGTTTTTAACCATAAAACTCCAATGCCACCCCTAAAGCAAATTGGGGTGGAATCTTTCTAGGGATTTTCAACCCTAAAGTTCATCCCATTCTATACTCTCCAGAAACATACACACCTAATGGGGTTTGCTTTAGGGTTGAAACTGGTTCTATAGTTACAGCACTTTGAAGATGCAAATTTTCTCATAGGATAATGTAAGGTAACTGCTATGTTAAACCTGAGTCTTTGAATGTTAATTACTTTGGAACCATTCAACTAATTTGCATGAAATTTGGCATGCATAATGTCTGGGCCCTGTGCTCCCACAGGAAAATCAGAGATAATTACAACATTTATGCATGATGGGCAAGCAGGGCCCAGAGGGCCCTGCACTCCCACAACCACATACAAGTAACATTGCGCTTTCTCAAAAAGTTTATATGTGGGAGTGGGCTTCCCGGTGTCAGAGAACAATACACAAGCAATCATACCTGACAGGCACAATGCCACTGGTGGAACATCTTATTGCCCTTGGAAAGGCATGTATAGCCAAATACTGCCCACCCTGGAGGGTATTATTGTACTTAGATAATGGGCTTGCCATTATTAAACTGGAATTTTTTCCAAAAAAGTAACTAAAAAGCATAAAAAGGTTATGCAAAACAATTAACAAAACGTAGTTTTTGTAAAATAGTCCCTGCACTGCATTGCACTGCACTTTGCTGGTACGGGCAGTAAAGGGCACTGTATCCACTATTAAACTGTGGTCAAATGCAGGAGCAGGTCATGGGATTAGAAAGCTAACTTTCCTTTTTTTTTTCAAGTGGCAGTTGTTCTTTGAACTCGGGAGATGGGGTACATTTCTCTTTTTTATTACAAACTGTAGATTTCATGTTGAGAAAGTATAGTGAGTGGGTGGGCAGCTGCATTTAGGAGGAATGATCGGGAGCTGAGGATTAACGGAGGTGCATCAAGCTGGCAAAGGTGGTGGAGTAAGCTGGCAAAGAAAAAGAACTGTGCAAAACAAAAGTTTGTGTATTATTTATGGTTATCACACACACCTTTAATAGAGGTACTCAGCAGGGTTAAAATCCGAGAGTGAAAGGAATCAGGAGAATTGGGGAGAGGAGTGGCAGCAGAGTTTCTTAACTGTGGCTGCCAGAATGTGGAGACATAGTGCCGGCTTGCTTCTCTTACTATATTGGTCGGCTTTTGAGTGAGTGGGAACCGTGACTTAGTCAGTTACATTTTTATCAGTCTTTTGCAGCTAAAAAGCTTACATTTTTATTAAAAAAGCTGAATTTTCTTATGTTGCTGCTTGTTTGGATATGGGGGGGGTACTGCCACTGTCATTTCTTGTTCAGAGAAGCTCTGCTCCATTTTTGGTTGCTGTGCCTCGCATCACAAATGTCCTGCTGCTTGGCACTGCACTTGCCAGTGAGTGTTCGAGCTGAAGTTTACAGGTGTGTGGCTGAAAGATTTTTATTTTTGGTGATGGGGCATCCTAGGTTGGCACTCATTTTAGGTGGGCATTGTTGTCTGATAGATGCCCACCTAAATGAATGTCTCAGATTTCAGTATTCATTTACCCATTTTCTAAAAAAAAAAAAAAAATAATAAATAAATTAAATAAATTCACTGTCACCGGGAATTGTGGCCCCTGGTATGCAAAGAACAGTTTTATTAAGCCACAGTCAGGCTGACAGGGCTACAATGACAGGAGCCCCATCCCTGACCTACTGTATGAACCACAGCACCAGCCTGCACTATGCCACACAGCTGTCTTTGATATATGACAACTGTGTTGTATAGTGCAAGTACTATACAACACAGCTGTCATTTATTAAAGACAGCTGTGTCATATAGTACTTACACTATGCAACATAGCTGTCTATAATAAATGGCAGCTGTGTCGTATAGTACTTGAACTATATGACACAGCTGTCATTTATTAAAGACAACTGTGTCGTTTCTGTCTCCACCTCCATAGGTAAGTATAGGGTAAGGTGTTTGGGGTGCTGGTTGCACAGTGGGAGGGTCAGGTTGGAGGTCAGGAGACTGCGAAGATGGGGGACCATTTTTTTTAGGTAACAAAGACATTGTGAGACTTTTTTCTTTTCAGGGAACTTATTCAAGGAATAACATTGTTTTGGGACACTGAGGGTGGGCTCCTCAGTGTTCAACACTGCTGAGGGAATAATTGCCAACATGGGAATTGGGCTCCCTGAGGTAGGCAGTGGCAATCAATCAAGGGACTGCAAAGGGGGAAGCATCCATTTCCAGGAGTGGACATCCTGGAGTCAGATAATTAACAATACGAAATAAATAACAAATAAATTGTATAAAAAAAAGAAATACACTGCCACTGGAGATTGGGGCCACCGGTGTGCAGAGAACAGTTTAATTAAGTGCATCATTGGGATACAGAGCAGCTGAAAGGAGAGGCCTGCAAGTAAATGTCATCTTGAGGAAGATTGTTTTGACTTTGTAGGATGGATGGCTACAGTACTATGAGCGATAGGTGTGCTCCAACTCTTGGTATCTTTAAAACAAGACAACAGCTCCACCTTACTGCCTCCAGCTCCTGTGACTGCCTCACCTAATCTGAGCTGACATCTCCTCCAGTACCTGATACTGCCTCTCATCATTCCCCCCTTTCAGATGCTCTGTACCCCACTGATGCACCTTTATCCTATCTACCCCTCTCCACCATACCTAACTTCCCCACCCTCCACCCCCCATGTTACCAGCACTTCTCCCCACCTTCATTTGGAAAATGCCTCTGGCTGCATCCTAGTGCTCTTACCCTACTCTACCCCATTGCATCTGTTATCTTCTCCTGCTATCACTAAACCAAGGCCTCACCTTCATCTCTGGTTAAACTGTTTGTACAATCCAGCAAGTGTTTCCATCTTAAGCTTTAACTGAATTTGTCTAAAACTACCTACTGTTGTATTACTGTGACTATAGTATTTTCACTTTTATCCTCTGTACTTACTTGCCTCTGACATGGAACCTTTGAAAAAGAGCCTCATCTCAAAGGTAATTGTAATCCTAGAACTGAGTAAATAAATAAATAATACTGTACTTAAAAAATAAGGCACAAAAACAGAACTTTCCTCATGGATAACTCGACCTTTGCAGGTCACAAGCCAGGAGAGCCTATGAATTTTGTTGGGGCTGGGTAAACTCTAATGAAGCCTAAACTTGTGGGCCTGCAAGTAAATGTCATCTTGCGGAAGATTGTTTTGACTTTGTAAGATGGATGGCTACAGTACTGTGAGCGATAGTGATTGTGGTATATGGAAATTGGGGGCATGTGTAATGAGGTCACATCAATTTTTTGAGAGAATGAACACAGGGAGTGAAAGCTGGGGAAATTGGGGGTTGTGGACATGACTGAATAGATCTGAAAATGTAAAGCTGAACCTGGAAAAGATCAGAGAAGGGCTCTGGCATGTACAAAATGAACTGCTGCAGTAAAGAGAAAAGAAACCCCCATGTAACAAGCACTGAAGGAGAAAACAAGAAGCTTTTTATCTCCAGGCGGTCATGAATGAAAGATGGTATTGTTTCTCCTATAGTGGGAAAAGTAAGTGTTTTATTTAAATTTTATTTTCTTTATTGCAGGTGAGCTGCCGTGCCCGAGCCTGCCAGCTCCTGCTGTTAAATTATGCTCCCAAACACAAAGCGCCTTGCACAGCAGCTGTCAAAACAAGGTGCCGCTCAATTTTCTGATCTTTCAGACAGTTTATGAATGAATTGCCCTTTCCCCTTACACTAGCCTTCCTGCAATCTCATGCAGTGGAAACTCCACTCACATTACTGCAAAGGAGAATGGAAGAAAGTAAGACAGACACAGGGAAACAGAATAACAAATGAAGTACAGTCTCTCTCTGTCTCTCTCTCTCTCTCTGTTGCCGTCTCAGGGGTCTGTTGCACAGCAGATCTAATAAACATGCCCCATTTGTCTGATTGAAATAAATCTAAAAATAAGCAAATCTAACAGTGGAGTGTTTAGTTGGAATTAAGACAGAGACAGCAGGCTGGAGAAAATGAAACAAAACACGGGGGAGGGGTACAAACTGGGAGTAGAAACGACGACAAGAAAAGTCATTTTCATTCTGTACAGTCTGAGAAGCCAGTCTCCCTGGTGTAGGCTAGAGGTGCTGATGTGACTGAACAAACACCTAGAGATAAACAATAATGTTTAAAAGAAAAGCCCCATCCCTGAGCTACGAGTGGTAACAGCAGCAGAGGTTGCACTATATGACACAGCTGCAGTTTATTAAAGACAGCTGTGTCATATAGTGTAGGCTCACTTTTGCAAAAATTCAGTTATGAATAGAATGTTCATTTTTTGAACTGTACATGCTCAGAAACAGAACATTTTTATTAAATAATTTAAAAATTACTTAATAGTGAGACCTGAAAACCATAAAAGGACACACCTTTGACCAACCTCTATCAAACCTGAAAGTTTTGATTTTCAAAGCTTCCTATTTGTTTAGTTATAGTGTGACAAACAAAGTATTAATATTTTCAAAAATGAAGACTTTTGCATCTTTTTGCACCTCCGTAACTTTGCCTCCCTGAACCGATGTACATGACATTTACAGAATCAAGAGATCCTGGCACAGAGGCTGAGTTTTCCAAATTTCATGAAAATCAGTTGAACAGGGGCAAAGTTATTAAGGTGCAATAATTTGGGTTTAAAATGGAAGTGCCTTTGCAACCCTAATATACAAATGTAACGGTGCCTGTATATATATATATATATATATATATATATATATATATATATATATATATGTACACTAAGGTTCATACTAAGGCTATGGAAAGAGCAAGAGAGCATTAGCCCATAGCACTCTTATACTAAGCCAAAGGATAATATGAAAAAACAAATCCAGTACTAATTAATTGATCAAGCCTGTATTTAAAAGATTTCTTGTTCTCACTGATAATAACATTAATAGGCAAATTATTCCAGGAACCCACAACTCTTAATGTAAAAAAATATTGTCAGCGCTTATGTCTAAATGGATTACTTATTAATTGTAAGGGATGACCTCTGACATTATGTGAATGGTCTTTGAACTGTAAATTTAATTCAGTCATAAGAGCAGAATCCTTAATTATGTCAAAAAAAAGAAGCGAATTGCCTCTGAGATGAAGAGTGGATAAAGACATTAAATTTAGGGTCTGTAACAGATCATTATGCAAATAGTTTTTTAGACCAGATATTGTCTTTGTAAATCGTCTTTGAACATTCTCCAGTGAATTACTAATAAATGTTTTATATGGAGACCACAGCTGAGCAGCATACTCCAAATGAGGCCTGACATAGGATCTAAACAGAGGGCCAAGAACCTCAGATTTACGTGATCTAATATTAGTTAAAATAGACCATATTACCCTATTGGACTTATTAATGATGTCATGGATGTGCTTATTATAGGACATGTCATTAGAGATACTAATATCCAAATGGTTTTCATCAAGGGAACTGGCAAGATTAGTTCTATATAGCTGGTATGTATAATTTAGGTTATTAGATCCCAAATGCATGACTTTACACTTATCCAAATTCAACTTCATACCCCACTTATCTACCCAAGATGGAATAATATCCAGGTCATTTTGAATAATGATAGATTGTGTGGTATCTAAACAAGGACCACCAATTTTAACATTGTCAGCATATTTAATAGAAATAGACTGACATTCCTCAGTCATATCAGCAATAAAAGCCTGAAAAAGACAAGGGAACAACACAGAGCCCTGTGGGACCCCACTAGACACATAGCTCATTTCAGAACTAAATCCATCAATGACAACACACTGTGTCCTGTCCTGCAACCAATTACTAATCTAATTAGTAATATAACAGTTGATTTTAACATTACATAATTTGGAAATAAGAGCCATATGTGGCATGATGTCAGTGTCAGTGGCTCAGTAGGTAGCACACTCGCCTCTGAGGCCAGGAGATTAGAGGGCTGTGGGTTCAGTTCCCACATCTGGCACTTGGGTTAATATCCCAGTACTGACACTGTAGTGCAGAATGAGAGGGGTGCTGCACTTCTGAGAAGCCGTCCTTCAGATGAGACGTTAAACTAAGGTCCCATCTGCCTGGATTGGTGGTAGTTCAGGTGGATGTTAAAGATCCCATGGCACTTATCAAAAAGAGTAGGGGAATTTCCCCAGTGTCCTGGCCAAATTTCCCTCATTCACTAAAAAAAATACCACCAACAGCTTAATCTGGTTTAAGGTCAGTTGGCATTTATCTGTATCCCCCTCCCTGGGTCATGCCTGAAAATAGGTAAGATTTGTCTAGTGCACTTACCCGGTCAACAAAAACTAAATAAATAAAAAAATAAATGCTCTGCTGAAATCGATATAAATAACATCACATGGAATATTGTGGTCCAGAAATTCGCTAATGTTTTCATAAAAGGATAACACATTGTTAAGGCAACTTCTGCCCTTCTTAAATCCATGCTCCAGTGTCGTGAACATCCAAAGTTGGTGTAATGATATTTTTCATAAGACTCTCCAAAACTTTACATACTGTGGAGGTCAAACTAATAGGACTATAATGTTCCCAATTATTGTTTAATCCCTTCTTATGAATTGGTACAACATTAGCTTTTTTTCCAGTCATCTGGAACATAGTTTTCTAATAAAAACTTGTCAAATCTAATTTTTAATGATGATGCAATATATTTGGCTAACAAGAACAATAAGTGCCTAGCCAATTTATCAGGACCAGAGCAGTATTTACCTTTTAAAGAAATCAATTTGTCATATATCTGTTTTTCATCAAAAGTTATAACAGAATCATTACTATTATTTGTGCTAACAGGAAGATTGTCAGAAACTGTAAATGTTTTACAAATTCTGTATTGAATATATCACCCATCATTTTAAGATCATACACAATATCATTATGTTGTATAATGGGGCCAAATTGGCAAACAATTTTTTTTTATAGAATTAATATATGAGTAAAAATCTTTAGTATAATTTTTGTTAGTGGAATTAGCAAGCTTATATTCCCATGTTGATTTTGCCCTCTTAATAGCAAGTTTGCATTTGATCTGTGTCTGAATATAAGCCTCCCAAGTAGTGCTAGATTTATGCTTTAACTAACTATTGTATTTTTTCTGTTTTGATTTTATTAAGTTTTTTATAGACAAATTAAATCATTTTGGTGACTGTTTATTATTTTGGACTTTAAATTTGAAAGGAATATATGTATCTCTTATATTAGAGATAGCTGATTTAAATGCAGACCAACAATTTTCAGAACTTAAATTAGATAGAATGAACTTCCAATCGATCTCATCCATAACACTACCAATAGACTTTAAATCTGCTTTATTATAAAGGTAAATATTAGTTTTATTATTCACAGAAGAATACGTCTTCTCAATAGCAAACAAAATAGTATTACGGTCACTTCCAGTGAATGGGTCCAGGATACTTATTTCGATAATTGATACAGAGTCACTACTGATTACAAGATCCAGAATATTATCCACCCTAGCAGGTTTAGTAACATGCTGTATTAGATTCAGCTCAAGACAAGTGGAAAGAAATGTTGTTCCTTTACCACTTGTGGTGGTGGAATTAAACCAATCAATGTTTCCGAGATTAAAGTCACCAATAATTATTACCTGTCCAATCTCACTTGCCTGTTCAAATTCTATTAGAATTGCTTCTAATACATTGACTGGTGAATTGGGAGGATGGCAACAACTACCAATAATGAAAAAATCATCCTGAGTTAAATACAGTTTAACCCAAATAGTCTCAGTAAGTGTGTTATGGGTTTTTATACGATTAGTAATGTCAACTGTATTCAAATTATTTTTTTTTTAAATAAAGCTACCCCGCCTTCTGTTTGGTCTATTAAATCTATATGACTTATAGTCAACTAAACAACCTTCCCATAAGGCATTATCATCTCTCCATGTTTCACAAATGGAAATAATATCAACATTATAATGTAAAGTTTTTAATTGAAGCTCATCCATTTTTTTGTTAAATCTCTGGCACTGAAACTTAAAACGTGTATCTTTTTATTCAGTAAGGAAGTGCCACATTTATTATCATGGGATGATAGCTGCTTTACCTCCCCCCCCCCCCACAGTCTAGTTTAAATGGATATTGATCAGTGACAGAAACTGATTACTCAAAACAGCATTCCCCTTTGACTTAAATGCAGTCCATCCCTACCAAACAATTCAATTCAGCCATCAAAATTTTCCTAATGGGTAATACAATTAATTTCTTGTTGAAGACACCATTGGCAAAGCCAATTGTTAATAATCTTAATTTTATGGTTAAAATGAGTAGAATAACAAGGAACAGGGACTATTTCAGATATGCTGATTTGACAACCGATGTCCACTGATTTATTAGTTAACCCTACAAAGGCAGACTTAATATCCTGAATGGAGTCATGTAGAATATTATTTACACCCACGTGCATAATGACTATTGGATTACTGCCACAGTTGCTCATAATATTATCTAACATATATATATATATATATATATATATATATATATATATATATATATATATATATATTATAGGGTGGAGTCACACCCCTATAGTTAGTGTTCAGTCTTCACTTCTGTGTTAAACTAAAATGTTTGCACTTTAATAACTTCACAATCATTCAAGTGATTTGTATGAAAGTCTGAATGCTTCATTAGGGATAAATGATCTTTTGATGTGGCAAGCTTTGTCCCAGTTAAATATGTGGGTGTGAAGATACAGAGTGTCAAAAAATGGAGAAGTTACAATTTTTTGTCAAATTTTGTGTCACGCCATCATGCAAAAACTGCTTGGGAGTTAGGTCTGAACATTTTAGGGTAGAAAGGTCTTGGGTCACAGATGTGACTTTTGAAGATTTGGTGAAATATTAATCCTTTCAAAAGTTATTATATTTTAAAATGTCCCATTATTTTTAAAGGGAACTTCATTCTCCAGTTAGATGTGAGCCTTGAAAAAGGATCCTTTGTCACAAATCGGTAATCTTTTTTGCACATGAGTCATCCTGTGTCACAAATGGGAACTCTGTTTTCATGTGGCCTCCATTTTGTTTGATAGTGAGGAGAAACAAACTCAAATAACTCAAAAAATTGTCTTTAGTATAAATCCACAGATGTAGCTTGCTTATCGGGACCCACTCAGCTGGATTCTGCACTTATCTGGTGTAGAAATTTTCTTGAAGTTTTTTTTTTCAATATTATAAATCTTTTTTTTGTGACTCATGATATGAAAAAATATTATTTTTTCATATTATGAGTCACAAAAAGGATCCTTTTTCATGATAGAAAATCACTTCCCTGGTGTCTAGTGCCCCCCACCCTCTGACCACTGGCCCTGTTGTTTCCCTTGTGTAGTGGCACTCCCCACCCTCTGATCGTCATCCCCGTTGTTTCCTTCCTGTCTAGTGGCACTCTTCACTCTCTGATCACTGTCCTGTGCCCCGTCTGGTATTCTGAGATCACACTGATAAGTGCAAGTTCCATGTGAAGATGGCTGAGGTGCTGCTCCCCGCTGCTTCATGCTGTTCCAGGCTTGAACAGTGTTTGTTCAGCTTTTAGGCTTTTTTTTTCTTTTATGTATTTTTTGAAAATTAATTTGAATCTCATTTGCTTGGCAACCTGCATCTGAATTGAAGAAATGTAATTTTTCTGCTTTTGTTAAAACTTGCCACATGCTGGTTCAGAGTTGGATGTTGATGTCAGCCCGAGATTTACTATAGATACTGACTGGAAGATATATGTATCCAGCTAAATATTTTCCTGAATGAGGGAGTCCAGTTACGCTGGAAGAAATATGGATGAATGCCCACCCACCTGGACCAAAGATGATCTCCATAAGAGTGAGGTGAAAGCAGGACTGCACTGAATGTGCTGAGGGTCTTTATTTCACCTTATGTAAGATATGCTATTGTTGCTCAGCTAACTTTGATAGTACCAGAGTTACTGCACTTAGTGGAGCATTATTTCTGTTTTAATTTTTTTTTTGGTGAGAATTTTTGAATATTTGGATCTACATCAGGAGGGGACCCTGGGACTAGAAGGATGCTGCTGATGGAGATTTTGGGGGTCATGAAGTCTAGCAAAAATTTCAATAGAAACTCCTTCTAGTATGAACATTGATACTGTATATGTGCTGGAGCCCTGCCTGCCTCCTAATCCCTGTGGTAGGCAAAGATATTAAGGGCACTGTCCTTGCCTTGCTTCATTTAAAATGGTTCAATTTATGAAGTATTATCACCCTGAGGTACTCCTTTGAATTTATTCTATATTTGCAAGACATCTAATAAAGAAAACAGATGACCTTGGTATGTGACTCAGATTGAAAATGGTATGTTTTATTTAATGGTACTGCCTTTAATACATACTTTCATTTTTTTATCAGAAGAAAAGGAGGCTGAGGTAGTTGAACCCTTATAGAGTTATTGAAAATGGTATATGCATATAACAGGGATGATTTTTGAGCTCAAATAGATAAACAGCTTAAATACTCTTATGGTCCTTATGTTTTTGAGGCCTCTCGGGGATACAAATGTGTAAAGCCTTTTGCTGGCTCGCTATCCAACTTGAACCTTTGATATACATTTGGGTTAATCAGATTACTGGCCCTGTTTGGAACATTACAACCTGCTGATTTATGCTCTTGGTTTAAAACTGTTTGAACTGCTGGTGAGCTTAAAAAGAAGGATTTTATTATAGCAAGAGTCTTGAGCCCTCAGGAAGGACCTTACTTGGGTTCTGGTGGGAATTTTAAAACCTGTATTGTTTGGCTTGTTGAGCCATCTTTTGATTCTGGAATAGGGTGGAACTCTATCTAAGAGTTTTGGGGTTTATCCAAGTATGCATTGTGACTGTTATGGCAACCCATGCAAGGTGGTGCAGAGACATTATTGAATCCAATTTATTTCAGGTTTTACCACGTGTCTCATGTATTTTATACTGTGCAACATTAACTAAGGCAATGCTCCTTCAATTGATAAGATATATATGGTGTGACTTCAATAAAAGAAAAATATATCACATATTTAGTATCTATTTTTTATAATAATAATAATAATAATAATAATAAATCTTTATTTGATTAAGCTCCTTTCAATAATACTAAAGAGCTTTACCAAAAAAATAACTAAAACATGAAGATAAAACAATAATAAAAAAACAGTAAAATCAATTATTGTATATATTTAAGTAATGAAGGCTTGGCCCCATAAATAAGTTTTAAGTGCCTGTTTGAAGCCCCCCAGGGCCGCACACTCCTATAGCTGATGAGGTAGAGTATTCCAGAGGGCTGGGGTCCTGTACATAAATGCACAGGCCCATGAAGATTTTAATGAAACCCTTCAAATCTCTAGCAACCCCTCATCAGCCGAGTGGAGCCATCATTCGGGGCAGTAGGGAGACAGAAGCTCTTTCAAGTAGTCAGGGCCAAGTCCATGGAGGGCTTTATGCATCACTAAACCAACCTTAAAGGTGATCCGTCACTGAATCGGCAGCCAGTACAGTTTGTGCAGCACCGGAGTGATATGACATGACCAGGGGATCCCCATCAAAAGTCGGGCTGCAGTGTTCTGCACCAGCTGCAAGTAGCGGATATCAACCCCCAGTAGCCCTAAGTAAAGGGAGTTGCAATAGTCAAGGTGCGAGGTCACAAAGACATGGATCAGAGTGGGAAGGTAGCTGGACAGAACAAGGTGCTTGATCCTAGTGATGTTAATTAGATGGTAAATGGATGACTTGACGACTGCCGACACCTGAGCCCACAGAGTCAGTCCATCATCAAGCAACACCCCTAGGTCCCGCTCCCAATCAGAGGTAAGGAGCTGTGAGCCCCCCAGGAAAAGACCCATGGGTTGACCAGCCCCAAACCCCCCTATCTGGTGACCAGGATCCACCACCATCACCTCAGTCTTTCTTGAGTTCAACTTTAGCTGGCTGGAATTCAACCAATCCTGGATTTCAGTGAGGTAGTTACTAAATGCTGAGAGTGCAGTGTCCTGGTCAGGTGCAAAAGACAGGTAGAACTGGGTATCATCAGCATAGCAATGAAACATCAGCCCATACCATCTTGCAATGTCTCTGAGGGGCAGCATGTACAATGAGAACAACATGGGTGACAGCACTGAGCCCTGAGGGACCCCACATGACAGAAAGAGAGGGTCAGAGGAATAAATCCCTGACACCACCCTCTGAGTTCTGCCAGTGAGGAAAGATTTAAACTATCTCAGAACTGTACCAGTCAGGCCACAGATGAACCTCAGGTGCTTGAGCAGCACCCCATGGCACATGGTGTCAAAAGCTGAAGAGAGATCAAGGAGCACCAGAATGGAATGGCTTCTCTGATCTCTCGCCATCAGGAGATCATTGAGCACCTGAACCAGAGCAATCTTAGTACTGTGCCTCTTTTGAAAACTGGATTGGACAGGTTCACAGATGTTATGGATGGTCAGATGGTTCTCCAGTTGTACTGCCACTACTTTCTCAATAACCTTCCCCACAAAGGGAAGGTTCAAGATCAGTCTGTAGTTAGCAAGAGAGTCTGGGTGTCACCACTGCCTCCTTCAGTGAGCTTGGAAACTCACCCGAGTTAAGAGAGCAGCAGACTATATGTGCCAGGACTGGACCAATGATGTCACAACATAGAAACATAGAAGCTGATGGTAGATAAGGACTGCAAGGCCCATCCAGTCTGCCCATTTCTTTTTCTACTTTATGAATGTGCTATTGGCCTTTGGCTGTCAATGGTCTACTTATTCATACTTATCTGTATTCTCCCTTATGCCTGTCCCATGCCTGTTTGAAGCCCTGCACTGTATTCATATCCACCACTTTCTGAGGTTGGCCATTCCATGCATCCACCACCATTTCTGTGAAAAAGAAATTCCTCACATTACCCCTTCATTAGCCTCCCTCTAATATCATGCTGTGTCCTCTTGTCCTGCTATTTTTCTTATATTGAAACATGTTAGACTCTTTCACCTTGTTAATACCCTTAAGGTGTTTGAATGTTTCAATCATATCACCTGTCTCCCTCTTTTGCTCTAGGGTATACATATTGAGCTCTGTTAATCTGTCCTCATATGTTTTCTGATGCCGTCCCTGCACCATTTTGGTTGCCCCTCTCTGGACTGCTTCAATTTGGTTAATGTCCTTGTGAAGGTGTGGCCTCTAGTACTGCATGCAGTGTTCCAGATGGAGCCTAACCAGTGTCTTGTAAAGAGAGATTATTACCTCCATCTTATGGCTTGTGATACCCCTACTAATACACTCCAACATCCCCCTAGCCTTACCTACTGCTTTAGTAGTCTGCTTAGATGTATTCAGGTCATCTGTGATGATGATGCCCAAGTCTCTTTCTTCCCTTGTTACTGCCAGCAACTCCCCTCCCAACCTATAGATGGCTTCAGGGTTTCTCTTCCCTATGTGCATGATCTTGCCCTTCTTTGCATTAAACCCCAGTTGCCACTATTCTGACCATTTTGCCAGTTTATCCAGATCTTTTCTCATTCTGCCCACACCATCTGGATCATCTACTCTGTTGCAGATCTTGATGTCATCTGCAAACAGGCAAACATTACCCTCCAGTCCATCTGCAATGTCACTGATGAAGATATTGAAGAGGACTGGAACCAGGTCTGATCCCTGAGGTAAGTCACTTGTGACTTGCATCTCTTCTTACTGTATACCATTTACCACCACTCTCTGTTTTCTGCCCATCAACCAGTTTGCCACCCAGTTGACCAATTTCTGACCCACCCCGAGCCAACCCAGCTTATTAATCAATCTTCTATGTGGAACAGTATTGAAAGCTTTGCTGAAGTCAAGATAGGTGACATCAGCTGCTCCCCCCTTGGTCCACCACTCTGGTTACCCAGTCAAAGAAATCTATGAGATTAGTTTGACAGGACCTTCCTGTTGTAAACCCATGCTGTCTTGGATCCTGTGCTCCTATGGATTCCAGGTGTTGCACTTTCCTTTCCTTAAGGAGTTCCTCCATAATCTTGCCCACTACTGAGGTAAGACTGACTGGTCTATAGTTCCCTGCCTCCTCCCTGCTACCACTCTTGTGGAGCGGGATCACATAAGCCATTCTCCAGTCTTCTGGGACCTCTCCTGTGCTCAGAGACTCACTAAACAGTTCTGAAAATGGCTCAGTTAGTTTCACCCTTAGCTCTTTTACTACCCCTGGGATGTATGCCATCAGGCCCCATTGCCTTGTCCACCCTGAGCTTATTGAGCTCTTGTAGGACCCTTTCTTTTGTGAAGGATCTTGTGCACACCTCCCTTCTCCCTGTGTCAATGGTGCTCAGCTGTGGGCCCTGCCCTACCTTCTCCTCAGTAAATACTGAGCAGAGGTCTCTATTAAGGATAGATGCTTTTACATGGTCCTTCTCCTCACATGCCCCCTTATCCCCTTTGATCTTAGCAATACCCCCTCTGGACTTTCTCCTTTCACTAATGTATCTATAGAAAGTCTTGTCACCTTCTTTTACTGTTCATGCTAGTGTTTCCATGGTTTGGGCCTTTGCCTGCTTTACTGCCTTCCCTGCTTCCCTTAGGGAACTTTGGTATGCCTCCCTATCTTCATCCCGCTAAGTTCCCTTATATTTCCTGAAGGCCAGCCTTTTGGCCCTGACCTTTTCTGCTACTGTATTTGAGAACCAAAGTGGTTTTCTTCTTCTTTTGCACTTCCTTTTCTCTCTAACAGAATGGGATGTTGCTTCAAGTATTGCATCCTTACTGCTTGCCAACTTTGCCTGTACCCCCTCACCTGTATTTCTTCCTGCCAGGGCTAGCTTAACTCTGTTGGCCATCTTATCAAAGTCAGCTCCTCTGAAGTTCCATACTTTTGCTTTGGAATGGGATGATTTAGTTCTAGTGGCCAAATTGAACCATACCATGTGAAGGTCACTGACCCTCAGGAGACCTTCTACCTGGAGATCTGTGATCCTTTCCCTCTTAGTCGGTACTAGATCTAGGATAGCCATGTCTCTTGGGGGTTGTTGTACCAGTTGTGTGAGGCCCTCCCCCTGCAGGGAATCCACTATGTGTCTAGTTCTGGTGGATGTTCCTGCTGGTATTGACCAATCTGTATCTGGCATGTTGAAGTCTCCCATTATCAGAATCTCCTCCTTAGCTGTCATGCTTTGTATACCTTCTAACAGTAATGTGTCTATGGCCCCCCCTATTTGGAGGCCTGTAGACAACCCCAGTTCATATGGATGTTCCATTCCCTGTTTCCAGGGTGACCCACAGTTCTTCTGGCTCCTTATGTGTATTATGAATTTCTGTAGCTTTGATATTTTCATTGACATAAAGGGCCACTCCCCTGCCCCCCCTTTTGTACTTCGGTCTCTTCTGAACAGTACATAGCTGGGTACTGAAGTCTCCCAAGTGTGGTTACTGGTGAACTATAGCTTGCTAATGGCTGCTATGTCCAGTTTAGCCTCTGTCATTATTGCCTGCAGGTCTGGCCAGATTTTGGTGTGTTGGTTATTGGGCAAGGTCTGACATTTCCCCTGTGCATCATATGAGGATCTGGACCTTTTTCCTCTGCAACAATAACCCATAATCAGAGAAGTTGGGCCCGGATCCAAACTTCAGCATGTAGGGTGCATACCCTGGACAATCCGCATGACATCCATGAACTCCAGCCAGTCAAAGGTACTCCAGGAAAAGTGAGGGACAGTGACCAAGCACTGAACAGCAGCTCCCACATACAGCATGAAGATTGGATCTCCGCCCTGATGTTGACCACCTAATCAGCAAAGAACCAAGCAAGTTCATCACACTCTGACTGTGAAAAGGCTCTTTGAGACTGTAGACAGGCTAGGTTGCATAGCCTATCCACTGTTCAAAAGAGCTGAGCTGGTTGGTTCTGAGCAGCAGCAATCTCCCCACACAGGAACTCTGCATTCTTACAGGCGATTGTTGTTTGGTATACTTGATAATGTTCTAACAATCTAAGCTGGTCAGCCTCCAGGGGCAGATTTCTTCCAACAATGCTCTAACCTTCATCCCTGTTGTCTCAGCTCCCTCAAGGTCCCATCAAACCAAGGTGACTGAGGGCAAAGAGAGAGAGGATGAACATGGACAGGAGCGATAGAATCCAGGGCTATGGTCATGACCCTATTATATGCCAATACCAAGGCTTCTGGATTCCTGCTTGGCACTGGAAACTCAGAGAGGTCAAGTACCACCACTTGGCCTGCAAGGCTCACATCCCATAAAGGGCGGTATATGACCATCTCCACAGGGGTAGGCCTATAAAAGGGGGTGCAAAAATTGAACCCCATGGTGTAGTGGTCAGACCATCCAACAGGTTCCACCACCAAATCAGAGGCTTTGACCCCCCTAAGAGAAAGACTATGTCAAGGGATTGACCATATTTATGAGTAGCAGTGGTAACAATCTGTATAAGACCTAGTGATGTCATCAACTGGAGGAAGTGCTGTACAAATTGTGAGAGTTCGTCATTGACCCAGGCATTGAAGTTACCCGGGACCATCAGCCTGGCTGACCCAAGTGTCATGTTGATGACAAAGTCCGCTACTTCATGGAGGAATCACTTCTTATCTCCGGGTGGATGGTAGATGAGGGCTATCCTACAACCTACACCTGCTACTATGGTACACTCAAATGACCCAGCCTCCTCATCTGGTACAGTCATGAGGCCCAATTCGGTCTTGAAACAGACCACAACCACCACCCCCCCGCGCGGTCCAATCTTGACCCGGCCAGAATAGCAGCCTCCAATATGGGGCCAGCATTTTCATCCAGCCAGGCCTCAGTGATGCAAGCCAGATCCACTGAACTGACAAGTTCTGCAATAACTGAAGTCTTGTTCCTAATGGATCTGACATTGCATAACACCACTCAAGTTGAACGGGTCTCCAGGGCCGCCCCAACAACCTGCCCACCAGTAATAGTGGTGCCCTTGGGTATGTGGACCAGACATGGAGATCCATGCTCCAGAATCCATTTCACCCCAGGGCATCTTCTGGACCTAACTACCCCAATGTAAGGGCCCCACTCTTTTCCAGTGTTCAAACCCCCCACCCCCCAGCCCTCCATCTACGGGCAATACCCAGCACTCTACAGCACTGGTGGATTGTAAACACCAGTGGGAGTGGAGAAAGGGTGGAGGGCAGGAAGGGTGGAGGATGAATAGTGCACGACCCAGGGGGCAGGCCCACGACACATAATACCAGCTCCAAACTAAGCAAGGATGCCAAGCCGCAGAAAAAAGAGCAAAAACCCCTAAAACAAATACAGAAAATTAAATACAAATAACAAAAACCCTGTCTCGCAACTCCCACTTACAAGAACAGTGCCCAAAACTTAAACCTACTTCCCCACTCTTCTCTCTCATGTAATGTAATGGCAAATGATAATAAATGGGGGCCCAGGTCCTCTCACTACTTAGGTACACCCAAAAGAACACGGCACTCTAACTGCTCAACAGTAAACAGAAGACTTAAAAATTAAACCGTCTGACCGTTAAGCTGTTTTCTTATTATCTCATCTGGGTTCCATAGATACATAGATACATAGATACATAGACAGTGTCGGCAGATAAGGGCCTATGGCCCACCTAGTCTGCCCATTTGAGCTTGTAAGTTCAGTTTGTTTTCCTAGAAGTCTATTTCCCCTTACCCCTGACCTCTAGAATTCCTTTATGTCTATCCCATGCATTCTTAAATCCCGTGATTGTTTCAGCCCCCACCACTTCCTCTGGCAGGGTGTTCCACTTGTCCACCACCGTTCTGTGAAGAAATTCTTTCTCATGTTTCCTCTGAATCGTCCTCCCTCCAACTTCATCCCATGCCCTCTAGTCCTGAAACATCTTTTCGCTTAAAAATAGTGTTTTCCTGCACCCTGTTCCTCCTGTAAGATACTTATGTCTCTATCATATCCCTCTCTCCTCCTCTCCTCCAGGAGTACATGTTCAGTTTCTTCAACCTGTCTTCATAGGACTTGTGATGCAACCCATACACCATCTTTTGTTGTCCTCCTCTGAACCTTCTCTACCCTGTCTATGGCCTTACGTAGGTATGGTCTCCAGAACTGTACACTGTACTCCAGGTGGGGCCTCACTAGTGTCTTGTATAGCGGAATTATGACCTCCTTTTCCTGCTGGTGATGCCCCTGCTATACATCCCAACATCCTATTTGCTTTACCTGATGCCTTGTCACACTGTTTCCTACCTTGAGGTCATCAGAATGACAACCCCAAGATCCCTTTCCTGCTTGGTGCATGCTATATCCTCACCCCCAACTGATATATTGTGCCAGGGTTTTGTGCCCCATATGCATTATCTTGCACTTCTTTGCATTGAATTTCAACTGCCAAACCCTTGACCATTCTTCAAATTTCTGCAGGTCCCTTCTCATTCTGTCTCACCCTCTGGTGTGTCTACTCTGTTACAGAGCTTTGTGTGGATCAGCGAACAGTGAAATTCTGCCTTCTATATCTGTGCAATGTCACTGATGAAGATGTTGAATAGGACCGGTCCCAGCACTGATCCCTGTGGTACCCACTGGTCACTCTTCCCTCTGTGGAGTGACAGCCATTTACCACCACCCTCTGTGTCCTGCCACCCAGCCAGTTACCTACCCACCACACTACTGTCCTGCCCACACCCATATTCCCAGTTTGTGTAATAGTCTTCTATGTGGCACAGTGTCAAAGGCCTTGCTGAAGTCCAGATAGGCCATGTCCACTGCCCTCCCTGATCCACCTCCCCAGTCACCCAGTCAAAAAATTCAATGAGGTTGGTCTGACATGACCTCCCCCTGGTGAAACCATGCTGCCTTGGGTCCTGTAGTCCATTGACAACCAGATGTTCCACCAATCTCTCCTTCAGTAGTGCTTCCATGATCTTTCCCACTACCGAGGTGAGGCTGACTGGTCTGTAGTTCCCTGTTTCCTCTTTGTTCCCACTTTTGTATAAGGGGACTACATCTGCTGTCCTCCAGTCTTTGGGTACCTCCCCTGTTTCCAGTGATTGGCTGAACAGGATAGCCAGAGGTTCAGCCACCACCTCTCTTAGTTCTTTAAGGACCCTGGGTGCACCCCATCTGGCCCCATTGCTTTATCAGCTCTTACTTCCAGTTCCTTCAGGACCCTTTCTCGTGTAAAGGGACTTGTGTCCATTTCTGCACCATTCTCACCCTTGTACTCCCTTCAGACCCATTCCCCTCTTCCTTAGTAAAGACTGAGCAGAAATACCTGTTCAATATGTCAGCTTTACTGTTGTCATCCTCCACGGCTCCCATCCTCCCCTTCAGTCTCACTATCCTCCTTTGTCCTTCTTTTTCACTTATGTACCTGTAAAGGTTTTGTCCCCTTTAACCACTGATTTTGCAATATGTTCTTCTCTCTGAGCTTTGGCTTCCTTACTGACTTCCCTGCCTCCTTTGTTTCTCCTGGGTACTTCTCCCTATCCCTTCTGCCTGTGTCTTTTGTATTGCCTGAGATGCAATCTTTTTAGCTTTCACTTTCTTTGCTACCTCTTTGGAAAACCATAATGGTCTCCTCTTTCTTTTCCTCTTGCTAACCTGCTTAATGCATAATTCTGTTGTTCTTATAATCCCCATTTTAAATACTGCCCACTGTTCCTCAATCCCTGATTCCTGTCCCATTCCCCTTAATGCCTCTTTCAAGTATCTCCCCATTTTCCCAAAGTCTGCCCCCCTAAAATCCAGGATACGTGGTTTTGTGTGGTTTGGTTCTGCTCTTTCTGTGATTTCAAACCACAATGACTGGTGGTCACTGTTACCCAGGTGCTCCCCCACTGTTACCCCCATCACACTGTCCCTGTTTGTGAGCACAAGGTCCAGTATTGCCTTCTGCCGAGTTGGTTCCATGACCAGTTGCTTGAGGAAGGCACCCTGAAGGGAGTCCAGGATAAATCTGCTCCTAGTTGATGCTGCTGCTGGGATGCTCCAGTCCACATCTGGTATATTGAAGTCTCCAACCAGTACTACCTCACCCTTGTCTGCCATCCTTTGGATGGCTAGCATCAGCTCCCTATCTGTTTCTTCCTCCTGAGCTGGTGGTCTATAGACCACACCTGTGCGGATGAAATGGAATGGAGATCTCCTGGTAATTCCAATGAAGGTCAATGTCTTGCTCATCAGTCAGGTGTAGAGAGCCCTGCCCATGGGGACCACCACCAGAGATGTTTGCCCTGCAACCTGGGCACCCCCTCCCAGGCCAATCTGCCAGCAGGCCCAATGGAGGGCCTTAGAGGATAGAAAACCTGTCATCTGGCTCCCCAACCTATTCAGGCCCTCTCCTCCTGAGCAAGACAAATTCTAGCTGGGGGCTACCTACAACTGCAAGGCCTCAGCAATCCAAATGAACGGAAACCAAATCTCTCCAAGCTAGGCCCAGTATCCCCATCAGGTAAAAGCCACATCCGAAATAAAAGATTAAAATTACACAGGCAGACGCGAACAGTCACACAGCCAAGTTCAATGACTGAGACTCATGATGTAGCCCTCTCAGACTAATTCCACAGCCAAGTCTATAAACTCCCTCTGTCTGCTAATTCCACACTCGACCTTAGTGCTCATTTCAAGAGCTAGATCCTTCACGAATCCTAGTAATCACACAACCACGTTCTCACTCAGTCCAGGGCAACAAACCCTTCTTCCCCGGTGCTCACTCTTTCTTCCTCCAGGTTCCTGCCACCTCCTTCTGCCCCTAACCCCAGCTACCATGAATCAAAATGGGGAAATAAATTTAAAAGGCTTGGCAAACTCACTATTTGCGGTCGGAGTGGCAGCGGGGCTTGGACAAACAGCCCCAGTATACACTATGAGGCCGGTCAACAGCAGCCCCGAAAATGCTCCAAGGTAGGATAATGGAATTAGTATTAGCCTAATAGATTTGAAATATATAGAAGTGCTTTGCACCTGCACTGATCTGGATCAATTAGCTGTTGATTCATGTAAGGAATAGTTGTGCTGATTGCCTTTAAAACTGAACATAGTTTTGTTTCAGTTAAGGAAATGCTACACCAATCATCTTGACTGCATGTGTAGTACCCTTAGGATGTAAAAAGATGTTACATTAAGTACCTTTTTAACTGGCATCAGTCGTGTATACACTAGGTAAGCAAAATGTTATAGATATATATTTTTATCATTACTAAGTTTCCTTTTTCCAAGGGATTTTATAATATTTGGACATATTGTAACTACAAGCTTGGTGAATGGGCCTGTTGATATTAATGGTAGCCTTGTAGGTTACAAATCCCAGTGTTCCCAGATTAAAAAAAGGTATCTTAATCAATTCATAGCACTTGGTAACTGATTTTGGAGTAACCCTTTAAATTAATTCCCCCTTTCTATATGAGCTAAGTTTATCTAGTTTAGAGTGGTTCAACAATTAAGCCTGAAATGTTGAAAGAGGTGTTCTCTAAGTACCCCTGCTGTTATGGTCACCATTATCAAGTAATGACTAAGGGTCCAGTTGTGTATATTGGGACAGGACCTACTGTTATTTTGCACTTTGTTGGTATCATGCCTCTTTGGGACCCATACTCCAAAGTTTGGTAGCTGCGCACCTAAGTTGGTCTAAATGAAATGTCAACCTAGGTCTTGTAGCCAGGGTGGACTAGTACTTAGACCTAATCTGGCATAGTGGCACCCAGTGGAAAAGGGAACCCATGGAGAAAATGCATTGTTGACATACAATGGGATTCAGCGAGTGAAGTCCTGTTAATGCATACAGAGATTTTGGGTGAGAATAGACTGGATAGTAAATGAAAATTTTTACATGTTTCTGATAACAAATGGTGGGTTCAGTGGAGTGCCCCACATCTGAAGTAAGGCATCTTACTGTTTACCCTCTTTGCTCTGATGTACTTCCCTTAGTACAGTGTGGAATGTTCCCATGGGTTCAATTAATTATCTTACAAACATATGATGAAGCCAGCAGATAAAGTCCTAACGGTCTATAGTGTCTGTTCGAATGTGCAGTTCTCAGTGCTGAGCACCGATGCTACCACGCTCCCCGCAGCATCCTCCATTTCCCTTCTCTCTAAGTAACTCAGCTCCTTACCCTTTCCTCCCTTCCCCATTCTGATTTTGCCAGTCAGTTTGTCCCCCCTTAAAGCCCCAACTGATGTTTGCACAACCAAATCCTCTGGCAGAGCATGTCATGCTGTCACCACTCTCTCTGTGATAAAATGTCTTCTCATCTCCCTTCTGAACTTACCCCACTCCGGCTTCATGTTATGTCCTCTTGTGATTCCCTTCCCTTTTAAGTTTAAACAGGGCAATGTGACTAATCCTATTTATGCCCCTTAAGTATTTGAACGTCTCAATCATATCTCCTCTGTCCCTTCTATCCTCCAGGGAGTACATATTGAGTGACCTTCGCCTAGCCTCAAAGGGCATTTCTCTCATCCCACTTAGCATTTTGGTAGCTCTCCTCTGCACCCCGTCCAACAGTCTGATGTCCCGTTTTAAAAAGAGTCACCGAGACTGCACGCAGTACTCCAAATAAAACCTCACCAGTGCCCTATAGAGTGGCAGGATCACCTCTTCACTCCTTGATGTGATTCCTTCTTGCTATGCACCCCAACATCTTATTGGCTTTTGCCGCAGCTTTCCAACATTGTGCAGAGTGATTCATATGACCTGTGACCAACACACCTAAATCTTTTTCTTCAACGGATACTGCTAACTGCAAACCACCTAGCTGGTATCTGAATCCAGGATTCCTCTTCCCAAAGTGCATAATCCTGCACTTCTTTTCATTGAAGCCCAAATGCCAGGTGCAGGACCATCTCTCCAATGTTTCTAGAGCCCTCTGTAACAACTCCCCTCCAACCATCCACCACTGCACCCAGTTTGGTGTCATCAGAAAACATACTTATCCTGCTCTGAACACCAACTGCCAAATCTGCTATGTAGATGTTGAATAACAACAGCCCCAGCACTGAGCCCTGCATAAATGTGGTTCAACTCGGAACATAACTTATAGCTGTGAGTAAACACAGAGGTCACAGTTAAGTAAGAACTATATTGTAAAGGGGAAAATTACTCTGAATTAAACGTATATCAATTGTACATCATATTGAACAGATCTCTGCTTAACATCAATCTGTTTGTTTCAACTGATTTACGGGAATGTATATTATTTAATTGCTTTGTGATACTCATCGCTGTGCATGGTACAATGAATTGTCTGTATTGTTATGTCCTTTTTATTATATATTTTGCTTGTAATGGCTGTTAACTTATGGTTGAACAAATAAACTTAACCTACCTGCTGTCCCCATGATTGTCCTCAACCTTTCTGTTACAGTTGCCAGGTATGCTACCTATCTTTTCTCCCTGAATGCAAGGCTATGATATTTGTGAGAACTGCTTTCAGCAGTTCTCATGAGGCAGGGTTCACTGCAGCTTCTGGACAAGGCTGAGAGTGCCAGGGAGCCATTTGTTCAGCCACTAACATATTGAAACTTTGACAGCTGCTGCAGGTGTTCTCATATGGAATGGCACTTGGTGCATAGATCTGTGCCATGGCCTGTACCTTAGGCACATGGCCCTACTGCCAAAGTTGCTCGAATCTCCTCTCACCGTTACAAGACTGAGGTGTTGGTTGTGGATCCTGGCCACCGGATAGAGGGGTCAGTGGCGGGATGTCCATCAGGGCTTTAGTGTGGGGGTGCCCAGTTGCTGACCTCGGAATGGGCATGGAATCTAGCGGTAATACTCGATGATTGGTTGACACTTCATTCTCAGGTGTTGGCTGTGGTTAAGTCCTCTTTTTACCATCTGAGAAATATCGCCCGGGTTAAGCACCTAGTTCCGTTCGGTGACTTCCAACTTTGATCCACGCCTTTGTGACCTCACGCCTTGGCAACTGTAGCTCCCTTTGCCTAGGGCTTCTGGGGGTTGATATCCATCGCTTGCAACTGGTGCATAACGCAGTGACCAGGTTGTTGTCTGGATTATCTCAATCCAGCCATATTGCACCTGTGCTGCGCAAACTGCACTGGCTGCCAGTTCAGTGGTGGATCACTTTCAAGGTCAGCTTGCTGACCCATAAAGCCCTTCACAGACTGGCTTTGAGCTATCTGCAAGATCTCCTGCACCCTTACTGCCCCCTCTGACCACTCTGCTCAGCCAATGAGGGATTGCTGGAGATTCCCAGGGTATGGTTAAAAACTTCTGGGTCATGGCTGTTTTCATTCGCAGCCCCAACCCTGTGAAATTCTCTGCCTCATCGGATACAAGAGTGCCTGACAGTGAAGAGCTTCAAAACTACACTAAACACTATTTATTTGGGCCCTCCTTTGGAGAAATTATTTAATTCATGCTGGACTATTGTATTTGTGTTTTTAATCATATTGACTGGATGAATGATTTTTAGAATGTTATTGTTTTAATTAATATTGCTTATGTTGTATAGCACTTTGACACACTGTGAATAGTGCTTTATAAAGATTATTATTATAATTATTTTTATTCTTACATCTTGCCCCCTTTTCCTGGTGTCTAGTGGCACCCCCCACCCTCCGATCGCTGTCAACCTGAAATAAAGAGAATGGTCCATATATATTTTTTCTAGCTGTAAAAAAGGAAATGGTCCCTCACTGATCTGGACCCTAACCACCCCCACCTCCCACTCAGCACTTACTACCCTGCACCCCCTCATCCCCCATACACCCTTTCTCACCTGAGCAGGTGCCACTCTGAAGAGCCAATCTCCTATGGAAGACACATCTTGCTGCTGGAATCGGCAACTGCAATATAAGAAACTGAGGTAAATGTGGTGTAATGTATTTCAATAAAGTTTTCAACCTTGATGCATTACTTGGCCATATTCTGACACCAAATTTTCAACATGGTCTTTTGTTGACCTACTTCATACACAATGTCACTGGTACTTTGCAAATCTGTCCCGAAAGGTAATTTCACAGTCATTTGGCAAAATTACCTTTTGCAAGTGATTTGTACATTTTCATTGCCTTTGCTCAGAGGTGGAGTCCTATGAAGGCTATGTTGAAAATTTGGGGTCAAAATATGTAAAAATGGCAAAGTTATGTACATGCATTTAATTTAACTACACTCACTTGTACCTTTGGCAATTGCAAATATTTTCACCCCAAATTTTCAACCTAGAAATGTTTTTTTTACATCACCTCATGAATGTGACACCTGTCATTTTTCAAATCCTGGCCAAAATGTGTTTTCTTACCTGAGGCATTGAATGATGTTGCGGGGGCCTGGAATGATGTTTCATCTGGGATTTGAAAATTGTCAGCCCAGTGCTCATGAGGTGGAGTAATAACAAGACTATGCTGATAATTTGGTTACTGCTTTGGCTGAAATGATTCCACAGTAACATACATATGTGCATCTGTGGAGGGATTGGAGCACAGGGCCCAGAGGACACTGCACTCCCACATCCAAATGAGAATATGATTATACTATCTCAAAAAGTTAGAAAATTCTTTGAAAAAAAAACCTCCATTAATGCATCAGTTAGTGTTAAAGTGACAAAGGTAGAGAAATGTGGCATTAGGGTTTTTAACCCTAACACCCCACCCCCATCCTTCAGGCAGCAACAGGCATGGGGTGTGCCTTGGGGTTGTCAACCCTAACGCTCACCCCATTCTTATATACTGTACCTAGCACAGCTTATTTACACATGGAATTGGGTGAGCATTAGGGCTGACAACCTCAAGGTGCACCTTATACATGTTAGCTGCCTGGTGGGTGGGTTGGGGTGTTAGGGGTTAGAAACCCTAATGCTACATTATCATATTGTTGTTGTGTTAACCCTAACTGATGCAGTAACAGAGTTTTTTGCAAATAATATAGATATATACAGTATATATACATATATATATATATATATATATACATATAGACCACACACACAAACACACACACATTTATTAACTGGCACAGTACTGCCAGTATAGTTAGGGTTCAATGGCCACTTCTATGTTAAACCCAAAATTTTGCACTTTAATCATTTTGCAAGCTTATGATCCATGTGCACAAAATTTTGCATCTGCCATCTGGTATCATATCTCTATGGATCTGACAGGTTTCATTCTGGTCAGAGTTGCACTTGTGGAGATACGGAGTGCCAAAAAATGTGAAATTTCCCATTTAGGTGCAAATCCTTTGTCATTTCACAGCTCCACAATGGCTTAGGTGTATGGTCTGAAATTGTTAGGGTATATGAGGTCTGAGTCGTAGATGGGCCTTTTGAAGATTTGGTGCAAAAATATTAATTTGTTCAAAAGTTATTCAACTTTAAAGTTTCCCATTCTATCCAATAGGAAAAAGTAGATGTGTCATGCGAAAGCACTTTTCTGCTTTTGTGAAAGCACTTTTTGATGCTGCAGATGGGAAAGTAGTGTTGTGCTGCTGCCATCTTGTTTTCAGTTAGTGATGCCTAAAAAAATAAATAATTTAAAAAATACTGCCCCTACGTAAACACCAGCACTTGTGTTTACCTATTTGGGGTCCGAGGAACATGACTTTGGCATTACTTTTTAAAAATAATTTCCAGAAATATGTGTATTTACATCAGGAGTTATAGTGCAACAAATTTGCGGCATACTGCCACATAATGAGTTACTACAAATGTGAAAATGACACGAACTGCAACACTGTATTAGTGAAAGTGCCACAAAATGCGGCATTAATATGTGACAGAGCCACTGTTGTATGACATTGGGGGAGTGTTTGCAGCAATAATTGTTAAAACCTCCCCTGTACATTTTTGGGGCAAACAGACAGCAGAATCCGATTCCTCTACCCCGTTTATACCTAAAAATAGCAGTTTTTCCCTTTTTACTGCCTATAATGAGAAGGGGGCCAAAGAATCTTAACATTTCATATACTGCATATATGTCCTGACAACTGGCTGTCCAGTCCCCGTGTTGGGAGTATTAGAACACCTCCTCCCTCGCCATAGTGGGACACTGGGGAATCCATTCCCAGTGTCTCCAGATATCCCCACACCTGCCCAGTAGTTTGGGACACTGGGGAGCCCACTCCCAGTGTCCACAAAAAATGTATTACAATTATTTGCTGATAATGGGGTGCCCAGTCCCCATATTGGCACTAGACCCCCCACCAGTGTGGGACATTAGGGAGCCCACTCCAAGAATTCCCAGTTCTGTCCTACCCCCCTAGTACTGTGGGACACTGGGGAGCCCACCTGCAGTGTCCCAAAATAATTTGAAGACTGTCCCTGAAAACAAGAAAACAGCCCCCTGACATTTTTTTTCCTACATCCTGAAAAAAAGAAAATGGTCCCTTGTCATCTTCCCATCCACCCTTCCCCATCCCAACCCTAACAAAGAGTAAACCACCACACCACACCCCAATTTCCCTATACTTAGCCCTGGAGATCATTGTCTGTCATCTTCTGTGGAACAGGACATGTCTGCACTCTTCAAAGTCGAACTGCGAAATGAAGAATCAAGGTAAGTACCGTATAATGGCTGTGAGTGGTGTTTTGAACTTATGTTGATATCGTGGCCATTTTTCAGTATTTTTGCACCTAATTTTCAACATGGGCATTTTGGGACCCCACCTCATGAACACTGTCACTGTCATTTTGTTAATCCTGCTGTGAGGTGATTTCATGGTCACTGCAAGAAATCACCTTTTGCGACTGAGTAACAAAATGATAGTGCCAGTGTTTGAGAGGTGGGTCCCAAAAAGCTTTTGTTGAACATTTGGTGCAAAAATACCAAAAGAATGCATCAGTTACATGAGGTCATTGAACATTTTCTATGCACGCTCGCAACTTTGGCAATTTTTTATATTTTCACTCCAAATTTTCAGCATTGCCATTTTTTCACACCACCTCACAGACAGTATAGCTGTCATTTTCCACATCTGTGGCATGGAATTGTACATTTGCTGATCAAAATCACCTTTAAGGACGCAGTAATGAAATGATAGTGCCGGTGTGCTTGAGGTGGGGTCCGAAAAAGGCCATGTTAAAAGTTTGGTTCAAAAATACCAAAAAATTTCCACGCTATGCATGGTTGTTGTCATTTTTCTATGTACACGTGTTACTTTGGCAGTTTGTAATATTTTCCTTCCAAATTTTCAGCATTGCCATTTTTCCGCACTATCTCATATACAGTACAGCTGTCAGTTTTCACATCCTGACCAAAATATATTCTAGAACCTGTGGCATGGAATGGCATTTTGCAATGAATTTAAAAATCATCACCTGTGGGGTTTATGAGGTGGTGTGAAAAGAGCACTGTGTTGAAAATTTGGGGTAAGAATATGAAAAAATGGTAAAATTACAGCCATTCATTGCAATTTTGGTACGCCTACTTGTAACTAAGGAAATTTTGAATATTTTGACCCAGATTTTCAACATAGCCTTTTTATTACCCCCATCTCATGTATGTCAGAGCTGTAATCACTCAAATCCCGGCCAAAATGTGTTTTTGCACCTGTGGTGCAGAATGGCATCGTAGCTGTACAGAATTATATTTTGGCAGGGATTTGAACATTTTCTGTACCAGGTACATGTCCTGGGGTAATCAGATGGCTGTGGTGATAATTTGCTTATGCATCTATGCAGGGATAGGTGCACAGGGTCTGAAGGACCCTCTGCTATTACAATAAAATAAGGACAATCACAGAACATGGGAGAGCAGAACCTGAAGGGCCCTACAGGGAGATGAAGGTTAACTATGGTAGCACATGAAGACGATGACTACTAAACAGCGATCATTAAAAGGGCCAATGAGTAATGCCAAATGAGAAATATGGTGAAGTCTCTATACTTCCTCACCGATGCCCCCCCCCAGAGTTAGTATATTTAGTAAGGGGGGGTGAGGGGTGCAACCCCCACAAAAAGAGACATTTCTGAATTTGTCTTTCAGCATTATCCATTGGCCCTTGTAACAGTTATCATTTTATAGTCACCATTCTGACATGGAACCTTAATTACAATGTCTCTACACTTACAGATAGATAGTCTGCACTCCCATAAACAACTATGGCTATAGTGATACTTTCACAAAAATTAATGAAATTCCTTGCAAAAAAACTCCAATAATACATCAGTTAGGATTCATATTACAGTGATGAAAGTATGTAAATTTGGTCTTAGGGTTCCTGACCTTAACACCCCATCCCACCCCTCCACCCTCCACACACCAACAGGTATTGGGGTATATTTTGGGGTTGTCGATCCTAACGCTCACCCCATTCTCCTATGGTGTACCATCTCAGCTTCCTTAAACATGGAATGGGGTTAGCATCAGGGTTGATGGTCCCAAAACACAACCTGATGCCTGCTGGTGTGTTGAAGATGGAGGGGTGGAGTGGTAGAGTTGGTGGAGGGTGGGATGGAGTGTTAGGGTCATGAAACCTAACACCAAATGTTCATACTTTTGACGCTGCAATATGAACCCTAACTGATGCATTAATGGAGTTTTTTAGCACTGAATATATAATCCATATGCGTATATATATATATATATATATATGTGTGTGTGTATATATATATATACATATATATATATATATTATAGGTGCGCAGTCATGCCCCTATTTTTAGGGTTATGAAGCCACTTCTATGTTAAACTTGAAATTTTGCGCATTAATATTTTATCGGTGGCACTGTGCGGCTGTTGTGTGGTGTGCCACCTTGCATCTTGGCATGTTGAAAGGGCTTGAGTCAAGGAACATGATGCTTTTTTTTGGGTGAAAAAATATTAATCCATTCAAAAGTTATTAAAGTTTTAATTTCCCATTATAAGTCTATGGGAAAATGTAGAAGGGTTATTTTGCAAACAAAGAATGGGGGTTTGGCCATCTGGTCCCTCCTCATGATCAAAGAATTTGCAGGCTCACAATCAAAGATTCTTTGATACTGACGGAGGGACTAGATGGCCAGATTCTGAGGGACTAGATAGCCCAATTTTAACAACTTTTAAAATTAAATATCTCTGAAATGGTTTGGTCTTTTAACTTGAAATTTGGAGGGTGTTGATGGGATGTCCTGTAGATGTGAATTGTGGTGTTTAGGTGTCAGAAAATACATTTGTTGTGGAGATATTTTGTGGGACAGTTTACATTTTGCAGACAGCATTTTGCATTGTGGTAGTGGCTTGAATTTATAGGGTAGCTAGCCTTACTGCCATGGATATACATTTCAGTCATTAGGTGTGTAAAATGTAAACAGGTGAGGAATTCTGCCACTCTGACCAATGAAAATCTCAAACTTTAAAATGTTATATCTCGGACACGGTTTGGTCTTTTAAATTGAAATTTTCAGAGTGTTGAGGGGGGATGTCATAGAGATGTGAACTATGCTGTTTAGATGTTGGGGAAAATAATTTGTTGCAGAAATATACAATGACATAATTGACATTTTTCCCATAGGATTACATTGCAGTCTGTGTCATGACTTTTGGCATCGTTATCTCAGAAACGAAGCGAGATACAGACTTTTTTCTACAGCTCATCTAGCCACTGGAAAAATATTTCACATCATAAAGTAAGCCTGCAGTAGAATTTTGTTCGTACGTTGCACGGTTCATGAGATATTGCAAAATTACTGTCACAAGGGTTGAAAGAGTGCCTGTTCAGTGCTTATCAGTGCCCATGGCTTGGAAATTATGTGAGATATGGGTACAGTCTTTGCAATGTTGTGTGAAGTACTCACTGTCATGATTACAATGATGATATAATTTTTTTCTAGCTCCTACAGTTTCCAAGATATGTGCAAATTACTGTTACAAGGGCTTGGTGCCCTATAGTGTTGCTGCATGGCTCTGTAGCTTTGTAAGTGGGAGCGTGGGTCCAGATGCATATTGTTATGCAATAATTGGCAACTTGGTGAGAGCTGGGCTCCACACTCCTACCAATATGGGATTTTTCCTACTTATATTACACTTTTTCAAAAAGGAAGGAAATTCTATACCACAAACTGCATTAATGCTTCATTTAGCATTAAAGCAAAAAATGTCAGGAAATGAGACATTATGGTTGAACCCCTAACCCCCTCTCACACCCGCCACCACGATCCTCCACAGTCTGACAGATGCTGGGGTGTGTCATTGGGTCATGAGGCCTACATCTCACCTCATTCTTCTTTACTGTAGCATGTCAACATGCTCAGACATGGAATATATTATAGGGGCATAGTCGCACCCCTATATTTAGGGTTATGAAGCCACTTCTCTGTTAAACTCAAAAATGTGCATGTTAATAACTTTGGACCCTTTCAATGGATGTGCATGAAATTTGGTATGCAAGGTGAAGCGTGGTAGATCTCTTGATTTGTAAAATTTCTCATTTTTGTCAGACGCATGTTTTTTGCACACCAAAATGCTGAAAAATTCACTTTTTGCCAGTTATGTGGGCAGTTTTTTGGATTTTGTCCATGGTGCTGCACGGCCATCATGTGGTGTGCTGCTCTGTGACTTGGCTTATCTAAAAGAGCTCGGGTCAAGGAACACACCACTTTTCGTTTGGTGAAAAAATATAAATCCATTCAAAGGTTATGAAACTTTTAAGTTCCCGAGGAGCACGTGATGCAGCTTGCCTAGAGGACGCTCTCTCCATAGCTCCGACCATACCTGCAGTTATTTACAGTTAAAAATACTCTTTTCCTGCATCTGAGCTCCACTAATTTCATCAAGCCTATTATCTATCAACCACTCTCCTCAACAGAAGAACTTTGGGAATATGGAGATAGAAATACGGAAGCCACAACCATGGCATTCTCCACCACTAACCCCTGAGAAGGCCCTGAAAAAGCAGCAGACTCACAGTGCCGCATCTGCCACTACTCAACTCACCACCAAAGCAGAACAAGAACCACTCACACTTACCGATTTCCTCACTGAATTTCATCCATTTAAGGATGAGCTTCATGGAATGGCAACGGAGATTAAATTCCTATCTGTGGCCATGGAAGATGTGGTGAGGAGGGTGACGGACAACGAAGCTAGGGTGGTATCTTTAGAGAAGTGGGCAGACAGATCTGATTTGGACGTGGTAGCACTGCGCCAAAAACTCACCAAAATAGAACAGAAGGTTGAAGACCTGGTAGGACGCAGCCGACAGAACAACATCGAAATTATTGGGCTCCCAGAATTAGAAGAGGGCCCTGATGTGGTTTTATTTGTGCAGAAGTTGGTGGGAAAGGTGGCTGGCCCTTCCCCATATGGGCCCAAATATATTATTGAGAGGGTGCACAGAGTCCTTTGACCCATACCCATTCCTGGAGCACCCCCTCGGCCACTGATTTTCCAATTCTTGAACTACTTGGAAAGGCAGCATTTTCTGGCCAAAGTTCGGGATGTCCAGGATCTTCAATGGGAGGGGAAGAAAGTTCGAGCGGCTCAGGACTTGTCCCTTATGATTCAACAATGCAGACAAGCTTTCCACCCTTTGGTATCAAAAATTATTGCTGCAGGTCTCAAGTTCAAAATGCTCTATCCCGCCAACTTGCAGGTCCTTGTTTTGGTTCATGGCTGTCATATGAGGAGATAGAGGCGGCGAGCTTGGGCCTCAAGTCGGCTGTCCCCAATTTGTTTCGAGACACTTGATCTGGTTTCAGGAAGATGCAAGTCCCGTAAGTCCTGGTAACTTGTCTTGTGCTAGTTGAAGTTTTTTGTCCGAGAGCTCATGGTTCGGAGGGCTTCAGCTGGTGCTATGGACTCAGGGGTTTGTTACCCTAAGAACTTTCATTCGGATGCCCCTCTTTTTTCCTCTCCTTGAGCAAGCCAAATGTCTGGCCAGCACTTAACCCATGGGTGTACTCGAGTAGGGGGTTGCACTTGATGTTGGCAACTCTCTCATTCCTATTTTAGTTCTGCGTTTCACTTTGCAGTGCGATATAGAGTGTAGACATAATTCTTTGTTTTGTTTCGTGTGCTGTTTTTTTTTTTCCAGAGTTTGCTGTGATTACAGGCTACAAATTACCAGTGTTTCTTGTTTAACGTCACCCTCATTTTGGAGCTCAGTATAGTGACTATATGCAGTTCTCTGTATTTTCCACAAAAGGGGAGTATAATACAGGATTATATATGTTAAAACTCACAACCTGTTTCAGTTTGGAACCTCTAGGGATTCTGATGTTTCGCAGGGAGAGAGCGAATTGTATGAAGAGTTCATAGTTGTTACATGGTTCTTTGTTTCTTTCTATTAAAATATTAAATTTAGGATCTAATTGCATGTTGAGATATCATAGATAGTGAGGCGTCGGAGGGGAGAAGAGACATGGGAGGCTCTAGAATGTATTGCTGGATATGATTTATGGGGTGGGCTGGGAAATGGGGGGTTTGGGGGGCTAATGTTAGGTTTAATTTGTTAATAGATGTTTTGGATGGAGGAGAGGGACGGTTATACCACAGTACTAAGACGTTGTTGTTTATATGTTATTCGTTACAACAGCACACAAGTGTATTGTCCCCATTTGGATTACAGAATTAATGATGGTTGATGATATTCGATTTGCTACGTGGAATGTGAAAGGGATCAGGAGGAAACCTAAACAATACCAGATAATCAAGCATTTGAATCTTTTACAATCCCAGGTCACCTTTATCCAGGAATCTCATCTGTTAGATATGGAGGCTTTACAGCTCAGGAGACAACAGATCGGGCAGGTTCTTGCTGGCCAGGGGTCCTCTAGTAGTTGTGGGGTCATGATATTTATAAATAGAAACATCCCCTTTACCCCCCTTTCAGATTATCAGGGATCCTGGGGGTAGATACATCATGGTCCAGGGTACCATATACTCTATGCCACTCTTACTCTGCAGTATTTACGGCCCCAATATAGACGATCCTGTTTTTTTCACCAAGTTGCTCACACTTCTTCTACCTAAGTTATCCACCCCATTTGTAATGGGTGGGAATTTTTACTTAGTACCTGACTCCTCCCTAGATCGGTAGGGCTCCCTGCTTACAGGTCTGTCACCTGCACAATGCGCATTACATGACTTACTGGACAAGGGTGGCCTTTGTGATGTGTGGAGGGTGCTGAACTCTAAAAGGTGGGAATATACCTTTGTCTCTCCTGTTCATGCGACACATTCACAAATTGACTATCTTTTATTATCCCAATCTCTCCTTTGGGGGACGATATCCTCCACAATTCAACCAGGCCCCCCTCAGACCATTCCCTTGTTATGTATCACTTAGCCCTACCTTTCCTTGCTAAAAGAGACAGCCGTTGGAAGCTAAACTATCAATTACGCAAAGACTCGCATCTCTTAGAACAGATTAAAGACACCAGATAGACCTCTTTTTTACTTTAAACACTGTAGAGGCCACTAAACCAGATGTTACATGGGGTGCCTTTAAAGCTTTTATGAGGGGGATATTGATTAGTCTAGCTTCCAACAGGAAAAAAGCTTGTGAAGCAGGCCTTAGCTCCCTACTATTACAAATTAGGTCAATGGAATCTACTCTATCCCCCCAAACTCCAGAAAAGACTCAGCGGGAATTAATTTTTACTAGAGATAAATACTTAGACTTACTAAGGGGAAAAGCTGAGCTCGCAATTATTTGTACTAAGGCTGTTTATACAGACCAAGACGAAAAAGCTGAGCGTTTACTGGCTTTACGGATTAAGCAGCAAGAATTGGAAAGATTTATCCCACCTATTAGGTCCCAAATAGACGGCTCCCTGAGATCCTCACCCTCTGATATTGTGCAGGAGTTTGCACATTATTATCAGCAATTATATAGTAATATGGAAAATCCCCCTTCAACGGAAGTTCTGGATGCGTATCTTCGAGAGTCTCATCTTCCTTCCTTGTCGGAGGCCCACAAGACATTTCTTTTTTCCCCTATTTCTATAGCTGAAATCACTGAGGTAATACACAATCTTCCCTCCGATAAGGCACCAGGCCTGGATGGTTTCTCCTTGTTATTTTACAAGAAATTCCAGGATCAAATTGCCCCAGTCCTCTTTTTATTATTTCGACACATACTATCTGGAGCTAAATCTGACCCCACTCTATTTGAAGCTTTAATTGTTCTTCTCCCCAAATCTGATAATGATTTAGAGTTAGTACAGAGTTACAGGCCTATATCCTTTTAAATCAGGGAATTAAAATTCTCACAAAGATATTGGCGGATAGGCTTGCAGTGGTGCTTCCGGACTTAATCAGGATGTCACAGGTTGGATTCATGAAAGGAAGATAATCATCGGATCACCTTCGAACTAGTTCCCATGTCTTCTCGGAGTCCAGGGACGCTCCATACCCGGCTGTCTTGGTGTTTCTGGATGCCGAGAAAGCCTTCGATCGTGTGAATTGTAACTTCTTTTATCGCACTTTACATGCATTTGGATTTCCCTCTAAATTTGTACAGTGGATCCAAGCTCTCTACCATTCCTCTTCTGCAAGAATCTCCTGGAATGGAGTATTCTCAAATTCCCTTTTCTTATATTCTGGAACAAGACAAGGTTGTCCCCTCTCCCCTTTACTATTTAACATCTATTTAGAATCACTCATTCATAATTTGCTAACAAACCCAGAAATTCAGGGAATATCAATATGCGGTACCTTGGTTAAAGTCTTCGCTATGCGGATGATTTACTTCTCCAGTTGTCCTATCCTGAATCATCTATCCCCTCCATGCTAGCTACAGTTACTAAATTTAGCAATTTTTCAAACTACAAGCTAAATCTCAATAAATCTACTGTATTTCCCCTTAATCACAAGGTATTCAAGCAAACTATAACTCCCCTAGGCTTATCATGGTCTCCTGTTTCCCTCAAATATCTTGGCATCGTACATATGCAAAATCCTTCTATGTGTTTTAAAAATAATCTTGATGCCCTGGCTCAAATTGCTAATCAGAATCTTGACAGGTGGACCAAACTCCCCATCTCACTATGGGGTCGGATTAGTCTAATCAAAATGAATGTGTTTCCTTGACTCTTTTACCCCCTATCACTTCTTAACTCATTCTTCCCAGTATCCTGGATTCACAGCTTGCATAGATTATTCACTAAATTCATCTGGTCGAATAAACATCCCTGACTAGAGTATCATAAATTAGCAGTGCTGAAACTCAAGGATGGTCTCCGTATCCCCCATCTTAGCTTATACTACTGGGCTAGTCACGTATCACAGAAACATAGAAACATAGATTTTGATGGCAGATAAGGACTGCTTGGCCCACCCAGTCTGCCCATTTCCCTACCTAATGGATAAGCTGCAGATCCTGGTTAACCAGCAGCCTACTTCTTTCTTCCCCAACCCCCTAGAATTGCCTTATGACTGTCCTATGCATGCTTGAATTCCACCACGTTTTTGACTCCACAACCTCCTCCGGAAGGCCATTCCATGCATCCACAACCCTCTCTGTGAAAAATACTTCCTTAAATTACCTCTGAGCTGCCCCCTTCTGTCTTCAAATTGTCCCCCTTGTTCAGCACCTCTTTTTGAAAGATGCTACACTCTTGGACTTTGTTGATTCCCTTGAGGTACTTGAAAGTTTCTATCATGTCCCCCTCTCCCTCCTTTCCTTGAGGCTATACTATTCAGCTCCTTAAGTCTCTCTTCATATATCTTCCGGTGCAGACCCTGCACCATTTTAGTTGCCCTCCTCTGGACAGCCTTCATCCTGTCTATGTCTTTGCAGAGATTGGGTTCCAGAACTGCGCAGTACACCAGATGGGGTCTCACCAACTGTCTGTAGAGAGGATAATAACTTCCTGTTTTCTACTGGTGATGCCTCCCTACGCATCCCAGTATCCCCCAGCCCTTCTTGCTGCCCTCTCACATTGCTTGCCCACCTTTAGGTCATCTGATATGACTACCCCAGGTCCTTTCCATTTTTGTTGTTAGTATCTCACCCCCATTGTGTACTCTTCCCTGGGTTTTGTTTCCCAGGTGCATTACCTTGCACTTCTTAGCATTGACTCTAAGCTGCCATACATTTGAATATTCCTCTAACCTTGCCAAGTCCCTTCTCATCCTTTCCACCCCACCTAGTGCATCAACTCTGTTGCAGATCTTTGTGTCATCTGCAAAGAGACATACTTTTCCTTCCAGTCCCTCTGCAATGTCGCTTATGAAGACATTGAAGAGGACTGGTCCTAATACTGAATACTGAATATCGAAATACTTTAAGTGGCTGACACTGGGTCCCCGCAGCCTGATGTCAACATGGCTCAAAATTGAGTTCGACATAATCCACTCCATAGGGATGGATCCTGCTAATCTGCTGTATGCCAAGCCTTCCTCATTACAGGAACTTTGGAAATACCCCACCATAGCAGTATCATTAAAAGTTCACACTCAACTTTGCTCCTTTCTCCATTTTAGACCCTATCTAGATCTCTTGCAATTCATATGGAACTCTCCTTCATTTCTAATAGGTAAAAAGAGAATTACCCCCAATTGATTACCACAACTGGGAGAAGGGGTCTTATCCTCTTTCCTTGGGAATGGTGGAGACTGGTTTACTTCAGCCAAGATTATTTCTAAATTTAATATCCCTGCATCTAGTTGCTTTAAGGTTATTCAACTCACACATCTCATTGTCCAAGTTTTGAGTAAAACTCCGCCTCATCCACCTGCATTTTCTTTCCTGTTGGAGCTTACTCCCTTGATATCTCCCCCTAAGATAACCTCCAAAGTTTATCAAGTTCTGTTTCAATGGCAATTCGGGGAATGTTATGGTCCCACAAAATATTGGTCCTCTCTTTTCCCTCAACTCTCCATTGATTTGCCGATGCTATGGTGGAACTGTCATAGGTTTGTATTGCAGGATAGGCTGCGTCTCATGCAGTTCTATATTTTACACAATCCATACTATTCTCCCCTAAAGCTTGCCAGAAGGGGCCTCTTGGATTCTGGCCTATGTACTAGATGCTTCTAAGAAGAGGGGACACTTCTCCATATATTTTGGAGTTGCCCCAAGATAGTTCCCTTGCGGAATGCATTAAGGCCAAGCTGGATCCATTGTTGGGTCTCCAAGGTTACTTCACCCCTGAAATATGCCTGTTAGGTGATTTATCCCTTATTGATGTGAACGCCCGGAAATTCTACATATCCATGAGAGCAATGTCTGTTAAAAAAGTAATCCTTAAGCACTGGAAGGACAAGGAGTGCCTGCCATACAAGAAATGGCTCAATGAAATCCTTGCCAACCTCAGAACTGAAAAAGCCATTGCTGGCCTCTATAACAGGCAACAGAAGTATAAGCAGATTTGGGATCCCTTACACACTCTACTAGTCATCTGATGTGCTGTTGCTGAAATGTAATGCTACTGGTCTAATGTGCATCTCCATGGTACTGTGGTGCAGGGTGGGGAAGGAGAGGGCTGGAGATGTGGGGGGAGGAGGAGGTGGAACAGGCAATTTAACTTTGTATTGCTCTTCTGTTACCAATGTTCCTGTCTCTTGGATATTTGTAAAATTTTCAATAAACTTATAATTAAAAAAAAAACTTTTAAGTTCTCATAATAAGTCAATGGTAAAATTTATGTGGTTATTTTGCGAAAGAAGGATGGGGTTTTGGCCATCTAGTCCCACCTCACAAACAAAGAATTTGCAGGCTTGCGATCAAAGAATCTCTGATTGTGAGGAATTCTTTGATCATGATGGCTGCCATCTTGTTTTCAGTTTGCAGTTGGAAAAATTCAAATATTTCTGCTCGGGGGGACTTCTGAGGTGAAACTATAGTGCATTTTGCTCAGGGGTCTTCCCTCTATCAAGCCATACCTGTGGTTTCTTTGAAAATGGTAAAAAAATAGAGTTTTTTACTTTTTTGTTCTTTGATCATGGCTCACTAATGACCTTTGATCGCAAGTGTGCAAATTCTTTGATCGCGAGTGTGTGACTAGATGGCCACTTGAAAAAATACATTTTCTTAGCTCAGGGGTGGCTTATTAAGCCGAAAGAGGGTGGGTTTTGCTCAGAAGGGTTTGTTCTATCAAGGCATGACTGTGGTTTCATGCATTTCTGTCTAAAAATTGACTTTTAAAATGTTTTTATTGTTTGATCATGACCCTGCAAATTCTTTGATTGCGAGCCTGCAAATGATTTGATTGTGATATTCTTTGACCTCGATCTTTGATCGTGAGGGTGCTACTAGATGGCCACATGAAAAATTCAATTTTCTCAACACAGGGGTCACTTTTAAAGATAAGCTATGGTGGGATCTGGTCAGGGGCCTTCGTTCTGTCAAGTCATGGCTGTTGTTTCATGTATTTTTCTCTAAAAATTGATTTTTAACATTTTTTATTATTTGATCATGAACCTGCAAATTGTTTAATCATGATCCTGTAAATTCTTTTATCATGAGATTCTTTGATTGCGATCTTTGATCATGAGGGTGGGACTAGATGGCCAGATTCAGAGGGACCAGATAGCACAATTTTAACAATTTTTCAAATTAAATATCTCGGAAATGGTTTGGTCTTTTTTTTAACTTGAAATTTGGAGGGTGTTGACAGCATGTTCTGTAGATGTGACTTATAGTGTTTAGGTGTCAGACAATACATTTTTTGCAGAGATATTGCGTGGCACAGTTTACGTTTTGCAGACAGCATTTTTCATGGTGGTAGTGGCTTGAAATTACTATGGTAGCTATTAGGTCATTAGGTGTGTAAAATGTTAATAGGTGTGGAATTCTGCCAGTGTGATGAATGAAAATCTGAAATTTTCACATTTTATATCTCTGAAACAGTTTGGTATTTTATATTGAAATTTGGAGTGTGTTGAGGGGTTGTGCTGTCCATGTGAATTATGGTGTTGAAGTGTTGGAAAATTCATTTGCTGCACCCATATTGTGTGACACACTTTATGTTTTGCGCATGGCATTTTGCATTGTGGAACTGGCTTTACATTTATAGGGTGCCTAGCGTTACTGCCATGGAGGTAATTTGTAGTGGTTAGGTGTCTGACATGTAAACAGGTGTTGAATTATGCCACTCTAATGACTGACACTTTGGTTTCTTTCAAGGTGGTGGGCCCCACTCTCCCACTCATATGCACTGCCAGCAATACATATGATATTCCGTACTTGTACTCTTATTTTAGGCATGAATTTGCAAGTTGGTGGGAGCACAGGGTCCAAAGGGCCTGCAATGCCTCCAACTTGTGCAACTTTCTACTTTTCTATTCTTTCTCATAAAGTAAGGAAATTCTATGCAAAAAAAACTTTGCTACTGCATCATTTAGGGTTTAAACACAAAAAGTCAGGAAATGAGACCTTTAGGGTCCCCCCCCGTGGACCAGCCCATCATCTCAAGAGTGACAGCTGATGGGGTGTGTCATTCGGGTTGTGAGGCCTAAATATCACCCCATTCTTCTTTACTGTTGCTTGTGAATATGATTATAGATGGAATGGGGTGACATTTAGGCCTCACAACCCCAATGACACACCCCATCAGCTGTCAATCTTGGGATGATGGGCAGGGCCATGACGGGAGGATGGGGCAACCCTAAAGGTCTCATTTCCTGACATTTTGTGTTTTAACCCTAAATGATGCATTAATGAAGCTTTTTGAATAGAATATATATATATATATATATGTGTTCTTTGCAAAAATTTTCATTAATGCATGAGTTAGGGTTGAACTAAAATGACAAAATCATGGTTTCCAACCCTAACACCCAACCGTCACCCTGCAGAAACTGACAGGCATTGGAGAGTACCTTCAGTCGTCAGCCCAAACCCCCCACCCACACCCTGCAGAGACTGACAGCTGTCGGGGTTGTGACTTGCAGTCATCAGCCTTAACACTCCCCCCATTCTCCTATAGTGTGCCAATCTCATCTTATTTACTTATGGAATAGGTGAGTATTAGGGCTGATGACTGCAAGACACACCCACCAATAGCCTACTCACCTGTGTGAGAGAGGGAAGTTATGGATTTAATCAGTTCAAATACAACAGTGGGATGGATACCAGGGCAGAAGTAGATGCCTGCTATGAAGATCAGGATGGAGAAGAACAGGGTAATTCTGATGGCAAGGACTTCATAGCTAGCAGCGAGGCAAGCTGAGAAAATGGTGGCACAATTTAGTGAGGACAGTGTATACATAGCTACACCTCCACCTCTACTTGCCCTGTCCTGCCTGAAGATGGAGTAGTTAGGGATGGAGAAGGAGTGGTCAGAGATCTTGTCGGTGAGCCATGTTTCAGTTATAATTATAATATCAGGTGAAAGGGAGACAGCCAATGTTTTCAGAAGGTCTATCTTTGATATTAGGCTGCAGATGTTCAAGTGTATGATTGTCAGTCCATTAGGGAGGGTAGGAAGGTCTTGAGAGTTAGGTAGAAGAGAGGTGGGGATGCATAGGAGGAATTGGGGCATATGGGACATGATTTGGATGAATATTACTGGATGCAAGTAGGAGGAGGGCAATAATGAGGAAGTGGAGCTTAAGGCAATTGTGATGGGTGGAGGATTTAGGAGATGTTAGGGAGGAGTGTGGACTGGATGAGAAGGTGGCTAGGAGGCAAAGAAAAGAAAAGTAGCTAGGTATTGATAGAATAGGAGCCAGTGGAATTTGTGGGGAATGAGTCCAGAGTTCAAAAAGGGGGGGCAGGGGCAATAGCAAGGATAATGTATTGGGATGAGAGGGATTGAGGGAAGGGTAAGAATCAGCAGGGATAAGGGAAAGGAAAAGGGAGCTTCCATTTGAGAGATAGGTGAGTGGTAATGGTAGGGGGAGAGCGAGTAATAGGAGGCATGGTAGTAAGATGAAAGTTAGTTAGTTAGTTTTTGTTGACCAGGTAAGTATGCTAGTCAAATTCTGCCTATTTTCAGGCACAACCCAGGGGAAGGGGGATACAGATGAATGCCAACTGACCTTGAACGAGATTAAACTGTTGGTGGTATTTTTAGTGAATAGGAGGAAATTTTGTGAGGACACCAGGGAAATTCCCCTACTCTGCCAGCAGGGGGGATTGACTTCCTGCAAAGTGGAGGAGCTCAGTTTGGAGCTGGACAGCAGAAGAGGAGGAAGTGGTGATGTGGCAGTGTCTTTGTTGGATGTTCGGTGTTTCTGCATGAGTGATGATGTGCGGAGGCAGGAGGCCTGATCCCTTCCCCTGCCTTGATTCTGTTAGAGGAGACTTTTGATCAGAGTGAAAGCATGGACACTACCAGCAGAAAGGAGGATGAGGACAATGTGTACTTACCACAAAAAGAGGAGAAGGTTGCAGTGAATCCTTTATTGGTTGGAATGGAAAAAAATGAAGAGTCTGCAGAGTGCAGTAAGTTGAAAGTTAGTTTATTAAAAATTTGAAGAAGAAAAAGAAATTAAGTAAAGGAAAAAAATATTGTTAAAAGAAATAGAAACAGAAAATGAAAAAGAAGAAGGAAGAGGGACAGGAACAAATCAATCAGCTAGTGCTGATGTGGCAGTCACAGAGCAAGCCACTGCCATAGAAACAGTCCACACAATAGAAAATGCCCCAAGAGGAATGGCCACAAAAAAAGTCAAAAAAGACTAGGCCTAAGATGGGCAGAATCTGTAAAAGGGAACGCTAACGGCTAAGCAAAAATCAAACAAAAAACCTTAAACACTAGAACTCAGGAACCTAGTACTTCGACCCATATAGAAGTACAGAATGAAATCTTTGCAGACTGTAAGGACACTCCCAAATGGGTGGAAAAAGCTCTAGTAGATGCAGGGTGGACAAAAACACCAGATGGTTCTGGTTGGGACCCTAATATTCCAAACAGTTCTTAAAAATCTGAAGAAAATCCACAAGCTCAAGAAGAAGAAAAAGGGAAAATCACAGGGGAAAGTGAAAATGCTGATGACACAAAGGAAATGGAGCATGTAGAAGAAGACTCGATGGAGTTAGAACAAAATACCTTACAAGAGGACAAAGAGAATAATGCAGAGAAAAGAAACAACATGCCTGGGAGGGAAATACAAAAGAAAAACTGTTTGCAGAAGATCAAAATACACAAGCGAAAAGAAGGAATGCAGTGTGACTGAGATTTTGTGGGGTGGCTGCAGATGTCCTGGAAAGAAGTTACATAGGGAGAAACCTTTTAAAAGAAAGCATGAAATGTTACCCATATGAGATCTATGCTTTGATCCATGTACCAGGCAGCACAGAATACGATGTCAGCTTTAAACGCCCCAGTGGACTAGATCATTTTTGGAAACTATTTCACCAGTTGAAAAATACCCCGCAATGGAACAATTTTATTGCCATCCCATTAACTAAGCCAGCCTTCAAAATCATGATTGTTTTATTCTGAAATGAAGGAGTAAATGTTTCGGACATTTCTTTTTGGCTCAAGCAAACATGTACACTGCATGGCCTCCCTGAACCAATTCTGGATGAAGAATGCTTATGGACAGTGGGGGTGGAAGTACAAAGTTACATTGAAAGAAATGAATGGGGAAATACAGCATTTAATTAGCTGTTTTTTTCTAGGACAAGACCGGGGGTAGTCTTTTATGCAGGCCAACCAAAGGCCTGCTACATGCATGGGGATAAAGGTCATCTGAGCAGTACATGAGAGAAAATAAAATGTGGGTTATGTGGCATAGTAGGGCATGGGGGGGAAGATTTTAAAAACAAAGTCAGGTGTAGCCTTTATGAGGAAGAGGGTCATTATTTTTTGAATTGCGCCTGGTCCTCATATAATAGCCCAGACCCTGGAGAAACAGCAGACCAAGACATGTACTTAGCTAGATCACAGAAAACCAGAGGGCAAGAGGATAAAATAGTGTATGAAGTTACTCAACAAGAAGAACCTCCCCCTCTCCCTCCTTCCCCCAGGACCAGAGAGAATAAGTGAAGAAAAAAAGAGAAGTGGTAGAAGAAAGGGTAAATAAGCAAGAAAAGAAAAAAGGGTCAGGTTTTACAATGGTGACCAGGTCCATAAAGAACGTTTGTCCTGCGGACACAGGAAAAAAAACAGACACAAAGGGAATAGTTTTGTCAAAGAGATACTCCCCATTGGAAAAAAATGGGATGAAATAGAGGAAGATTCTTTCTCCTCAGATGGGGATTTTTCTGATTGTGAGGATTCATGGTGGGGGTGGACTCAACTGACATTCAGGCCTCAAAAAAGAGGAAAAAAAAAAACAAAGATGGATGAAAACATGTTCCCTTTCTAAACTAGGTTAAAATGGGCACTTTAACTTGTTTAACATTAAATGTTAATAGTATAAAGGAGAAAAACAGAAGAGATGTTACCTTTTCTATCTTAAGAGATTTAATCATGGATATAATATTTTTACAAGACAGCCATCTCCACACCGCTGATGAAACTGCACAAGCACAGAAAGATTGGAGAATTGGGCCACCTTTATGATCCATGGGAGAAGAAAAATGTACAAGGGTGGGTATTGTTTTTGGAACCCAGGAGATTAAAATAAAGAAAATAATAGACATAATACGAGGTAGAGCTTTCATATTGGATATAGGAATGTACAGTAAAGAAATAAGACTTATCAATATTTATGGCCCACAAACAAAATTGGAAAGGAAAAATCTGCTTGAACAAATAGAACCCTATCTCCATACCTCAAAAATAATTTTGTGGGAAGGGGACTTTAATTGTGGGATGGGAGAAAAGACTGGGGATGACAAACTGGAAACGTTTTTTGTGATATGACTTGTTTAAATATTTTAGCAAAAGGAGACTTAATGGATGATTATAAGCTTACCAAAAAAAAGTCAGAACATGCATATTTTAGAGGCATGGTGTCATCTAAGATAGACTTTTGGGTAGTAAAAAAGGAGGCTAAAGTTACTAATTTAAATACAATACCAATAGAAACCTTGGATCATGTAGAGCTGAAAATGGTTTTAGGACTAGGTAATCAGTTACAGTATGTCAGAGGATACTGGAGAATGAACACAGAAAGAGCGGAAGATCCCAAATGTGATGGGAAAATACAGGATTTACTAAGAGCTAGAGAATCAGTTAGGGAAATATATGATTCAGCAAAAGAATGTTGGGAGGATACTAAAACTGATATTAAAACTTAATGTTAGAAATATCACATATGGAGGAAAGGTCCAGTTATAAAAAGTACTTAAACTTAAGGGCAACTTTGTACACACTTTTTTCATATCAAGTGATACACAAAACGGAAGAATCAAGGAAGATACAGGCAATTAAAGCACAAATGAGAAATTACCAATACAATAGAGTAAATGTGTTAGAAATGGCACAAAAAAGTGGGACCCAAGGATCTAAAGTTTACATGAACCCCTATGATTATAGTAGCGAAAGAATCCAGAATAAAATCATGCAAGGTTTAAAAAATAAAAAAGGGGAAATTCAGACAGAAGTACAACAAATAAAACATTGTACAATTGCTTGTAATAGAACAATTCCAGCAATCAAAGGGGAAAATTATTCCAGGTCTACTAGGACAACGTACTTTTCCCCAGGTAAACAATGTAGAACTTAAAATACTAAATGCAGAAATAAAGCAAGAGGGAGTGAGAGAGGCTATAAGGGCTTTAACTTTAAATACAGCACCAGGAATAGATAGCATTCCAAATTCTTTTTATGAAAAATATGTGGACATTTTAGAGAGCAGTTTAACGATAGTGTTTAATGAAATTAAGCAGACAGGGACCCTGTCAAACAGCATGCAGCAAGGAATCAAGATTGTTTTTACATAAAAAGGGGGATAAGACAAATATTGTTAATTGGAGACCAATAAGCCTTCTCACACCTGATTACAAAATGTTAGCCAAAATAATAAACAACAGAGTAATGCTTTGTATGGATAGGTTGGTATTGCCCAAACAGACATGTGCTATCCTGGGCAGAGATATCAGACAAAATCTGATTTACATAAGAGAAGTGATAAATGAAGCACAAGGAGGTAATCTATCAGGGTTATTGTACACTTTAGATCAAGAGACTGCATTCAATGCAATAAAACATGATTTCATATGTGATGAATTAGAAAAATATAATATCGCAGGAGGCATTTTAAAGCTGATAAAATCTTTATATACAGAAGCTCAAGTTTGTCCTTTAATTAACAAACACATGGGGATACCAATATATGTTAAGAATGGGGTGAGACAAGGTTGCCCCCTAAGTCCAATACTATAGGTATTATGCTTAGATCCCCTATTGAGATATATTGAAAATGATAGAAATATTGAAAACATTAAGAGGGAGGGTCAAACCCTAAGTAAACCTGTGCATATGTGGGTTATTGCTGTCTATTGGTAAAAAATAGTAAAGCTGGAGAAAGGATATTAGAAATAATAGAGACATATAGACAATATACAGGGATAGGGATAAATAAAGCAAAAAGTAAAATTTATCTCCTAGGGAATGTGGAAATGAAAGAAGATAGTTTGGAAGTAGTGCAGGAAGAGATAAAAACTTGGGGCATTTCATTTGGAGGGAGAGATGCAGGGCAAAGAAACTGGGGAATAAAATATAAAGAAGCACAAGACAAAATAGCAAGATGGAAAGGGTGGAAAATGACAAAAGAAAAAAGCGTTTTCCTCATAAAAACATTTGTTATTCCAATTTTCCTGTATATAGCATATATCTTTCCACTACCACAAAATTTGCAAGTGAAGGTGTTGGGTTTATTTTTTCAGTTATTATGGGGATCAAGGCTAAACCCAGAGAAGTGCGTACATACTTACAGACCAGTTTGGGAGGGAGGACTACAAATGCTACATCCAGTAGTTTTCTTTCAATGTATCTTCGTATATGCAAGCATAGCCCCGATTTTAAAACAAACAGAAACAATTTGGAATGTGCTGACAAGAAAGTGGCACCAGGTCTTGTCTATGAATATGGAAAAGAAAGGGATCTTTGTAGTAAAGACAGAATTACCAAGGTACATGGAAGAATGTAGAAAATGCATGGCAATGTGGGGTATAAAAGTAGATAATATATGCACTATGAGCAAAAAACAGATGTATAAAGAAATAATGGTCACACATTTTTATGAAGATCCTGTATTTGTTGTAGAAAGTAATGCAGAAATTCCTAAAATACTTGACATGATGTTGGAAAAAATAATTCCCTCAAAAATGAAAGAATTTGCCTGGTTATGTAGTCATGGAAAACTTAATGTTAATGGAATCCAAAAAAAAAAATAAAACAAGGAAGAAAGGGTATTCCCTGAGGTACAGTGTAGTATGGTAGAAGAAAGTATGTTGCATTTATTTTTTGAATGTTCTTTTATCAAGAATTTCTGGAGAGAACTAGCCAAGTTTTGGAATATGGATATATTTGCAGAAATGGACTATAACATTTTGGTATATAGACAACTAACTAAAAGTTGGGAAATTTTGGAGAAAGGTACAGCTCATGATATACTTACAATCCTTAAGTGGTGCACATGGCATATAAGTTGTCAAAATATCTTACAGAATAAGAATGTGGGACAGAGGGATTTATTGTTTATGATACAAACTGAAATAGACAAGGTGTAGGGCAAAAGAATTATGGAGAAATACGAAAGGTTTAGGATAAAGGAATACCTCAGATTCTAAAGGAAAATGGGTAAAGGAAAAAGTTTTGTATTATGTAAATTGCAAACTGAATGTAAGGTGTGAAATTAGCTGTTTTTGATTTTTAATAAAAAATTCCCCTACTCTTTTTGCGAAGTGCCTTGGGATCTTTAACATCCACCTGAACTACCACCAGATCAGGCAGATGGGACCTCGGTTTAACATCTCATCTGAAATATGGCACTTCAGGAGTGCAGCACCCCCTGGTGAGGATAATTGGCAATAGAACAAGTGAATTACTGGAGCTTCAGCACTGCGAGAGCTCAGTGAGTGAGCAGAAGGGCTATAGTATGAATAGTAAGCCCTCTAGTGGGCAGGTTGCATAACTTGCAAATGAGGAACACAGTACAGTAGTTAGAAATTCAAAAGGTCATGGCCATGTCACAACATATAGCTATAAAATTGAGTATCCAGATAGGGCATGTGGGAGACAGCTGAGGTCCAAGAGTGACCAGGAGAAAAATTAGTGGAAAAGCAGTAGGAGTACAGATTAGGCAGGTCAGAAACAGTAGCGTTGCAGTAAGTTAAACTGTGCTGTATCAATAAAAACTGTGTTGTATAAATAACAGGATAACATGTGCTGGCACAGTGAATGTCTAGCCCCAATGCAAATTAAATCCAAAACTGTGCTGTACAAATAAGACTGGCACAATGAAGTTCTTACCCCAGCTGTACAAATAAGCTTTTTAACTGTGGAAGCGCAGGGTACTTTGGACTGTGTGCTCCAATCCCTTTGTATATGTGCATACTTATGTAGGTGTCAAACAACAGTGACTCAATTGTCAGCATATCCATCATATTACCCCAACTCTTGTACCCCGGTACAGAGAAATTGTGAAATGCCAGGCAAAACATAATTATGTGCAAGTGCAATGCCATTCTGTGCCACAGGTGTGAAAGCACATTTCAGAAAGGATGTGAAAAATTACAGCTGTAGTGTTCATGAGGTGGTGCCAGAAAAATGGCTATGCTGAGAATTTGGTGGCAAAATATTGAAAAGTACCAACGTTATGTGTGTGCATAGAATAAATTCAATGGATGCACGCAACTTACGCATTTTTAGGAATTTTTTCACAAAATTTTCAACATGGGCTTTCTGTTACCCCACCTCATGAACACTGGCACTTTCATTTCAATAATCAGTCCCAAAAGGTGATGTCAAGCAGCCACCACAAAATCACTTTCCAGGCCCGACTAACGAAACGGCAGTGACAGTGTTCATGAGGTAGGATCCCAAAAAACCCATGTTGTAAATTTGGTGTAAAAATACATTAAAATGGCCAAGATATCAGCATAAATTCAAAATGCCATTGACAGCCATTATATGGCACTTACAGTACCTTGATTCTTCAGTTCGCAGTTCTGCTTCAAAGAGTGCAGACATGTCTCAGTCCACAGAGGATGACAGCATCAGACTTTCATTGGTATGTATAGGAAAAGTGGGAGTGTGGGCTGGTGGGTCCTCAGTGGGAGGGTCAGGATGGGGAAGGGGTAAGCAGGGATAATGAGGGACAGTTTTCTTTGTTTCAGGTTGGAAAAAATTAGTAAAAGATGTTGCCGGACAGTTTTCTGTTTTTTAGGCATCATATGGGCTTGGGGACACTGGGAGTGGGCTCCCCAGTGTCCCAGACTGTTGGGAAGAGGGGGAACAAATAAAATATATTTAAAATATGGGGACACTGGGGGTGGGCTCCCCAGTGTCCATTGTCCCATAGTATGGGGGAGCAGGGGAACAAATAAAATATAATAAAAATTTGGGGACACTGGGGGTGGGTTCCCCAGCATCCCACAGTGCCAGGGAGCAGGGGAAGAAATAACCTTGGGCGCCTGCAGAATGGGAGTGAGTGTGGGATTTGGTTGTTTTTGTGAAACAGAATCATACTACAAATCAGTTTCCTAGATAGAACAGAATCATAGTACGATTCAGTGTCCTTGGAGGTGGGGGGACTGTGTACAGTATGTGCTGAATTCTGTGTAAAGTCTGAGTGAGAAAGCAATGTCATTCAGTAGTTGATGGTAAGCGTGTCTCAGGATTCCCCTCTAGTAATGCAGTTAGGGGGCAGTCATTAGAAGCATTTTCAGGTAGCATCTGGCAAACACTCCTGCTCTGCTAAAATCATTTATTATTTATGTATCTATTTTTTAATTGTGCTTCAGTAGGAACTGCCTTGGGGGAGAGGGAGAGCTATCACTAAGTAGCTCTCTTGATCGTTCCCTGAAGATAATCATAAAATTATGTAATTTCAGTGGCACTAGTCAAACTGCATATTTTTTCTCTGTTTTCAAGCACTGGTTCTTCTGAACTTGGGACCGAAAACAAAAAGCAGCAGTATTCAGCAGTGACTGCAGAATTCATACCTCTGTGCATGAACAGTACATTTTGACAGAGACTCTTATGCCGGACCGCTCCTCCATCACAGAATCCAGTGTCGTGTAGGACATCTATTTTTTCCCATAGAAAATAATGGGAAATACATCATAACTTTCAAAATGGATTAATATTTTTTCCTCAAACCTTTAAAAGTCACATCTGTAAGGCCAAACTTTTCTACCCTGAAAATTTCAGCCTATAAGCTACAACTGTTTCTGAGGTAGAGGTGGACAAAAAACACAAATATCTCTGTTTTTCAACACTCTGTATCTCAGAAACCACAAAAGGGATTAAAAACAAATTTGGTACATTAACAGACCTACCCCTAGCAATGATACATGCTACATAGCAGGAACATCTGTTGAACCAGTCCAAAGTTATTAAGCAGCCTAAATTGGCCTTTAACATTAAACATTTTCACTAACCCTAGATATACTGGTGCTACCGTGCCAGTATAATGAATAGATAGATAGATAGATAGATAGATAGATAGATAGATAGATAGATAGATAGATAGATAGATAGACACATTATGGTGGCACATAACACCACTATTTTTAGGGTTCAGTAGGCACTTTAATGTGACATCCCAATTTTTGCATTTTAATAACTTTGCAACCATTCAACAGATTTGCATGAAAATTTGCATGCACAGACTTGTTCGGGGTCCCTGGATTTTCCAAGTTTTGTTCTGGTTGGTTATGCAGATTCCAAGATACAGATATTGCAAAAAATGAATTTTGTGTTTTTGTTTGTTTCTTTTTTTGCTGTTTTTTCTGACACCTTTAGCATCCAAACAGTTTGCAGTTTTCATCTGAAATGTTAAGGGTGGAAAGCAGCTTGTCGCACATGAAAATGGGCAGACATGCTCATTGTGCCTACAAGTATAAAAAAAGAAAATTAAATGAAACAGCTGGTACACATCTGTGCCTTTTGCTGGTTTGGTGAAAAAAATATAAATATGTTTCAAAGTTATTACATTTTGAATTTTTGGGTTCTGAGCATGCTGTGTAAGCACTTCAAAATAGCTGTATGAAATGAAAAAGTAATTTTTCATAGGAATCAAAATTTCATACGAAAATTTTAATTCAAAAAAAAAAATTCATACAACATTTTTTGTTCATATGACTGGGAACCCAAAAAGAAAAAAAAATAATCAAAAGGAACATGATCAATATGGGAGACCAGCTAGGCAACCATCTTCTATCTCTCAAGTTTCCCACTGGTCTCCTTCTACACCAAGGAAGTCATTCTAGTATCAGAGCACAAAACTCATTTTCCAGCATAACATTTCATTTCATCAGTGGTTCTTAATTTCTCTAGGTAGGTAAATCTGGGTCATATCTCAATAGATAATTTGCATTAGTACTGTATGTTAGGCCCCTGGTTTATGTACTACCTAAATCTGTATGGCTGGATGGCAAGATACTATCTTGTGACCCTAGCATTTTTGTCCTTCCATGTTGTTTATCCAACACAGGAGGTTGTAGTCTGTCACTAACACAAATTCTGCTCTCAACAGATAATATTTTAGTGACTCTAAGGCCCATTTGCCTGTTAGACATTCCTTCTGTATTGTGGAATACCTCTGTCCTCTGTCATGCAGTTTGTGACTAATACACAAAACAGGATGTTCTATTCCCTCAGTACATTGACTCAAGACAGCACCTATCCCATGCTCAGAGGTATCAGTCTGAACCAGAAACTGCTTGCAAAAATCTGGGCTTTGCAGTACTGGAACAGAACACATATGTGCCTTGATAGCTCGGAAGGCCTCATCACACTTGTCATTCCATTGGCTCTCATAAGGATTATGTTTCCTGATGAGACCAGTAAGAGAGGCAGCTACTATACCTCAGAGAAATTTTGTATGAATCTCCAGTAATACCCATCAAGATCTAGAAAGGCTCTTAACATGTTTATTCATATGGGTAAGGGACAATTAGCAACAGCTTGGGTCTTTGAGATCTCGGGTTTTACTGAACCCCTACATAAAATAAAGCCCATATACTTTGTTTCAATCATACTTATCACATATTTGGAGGGGGTTGACAGTAAGCCCTTCTCTTTGTATGGTTCCCACTCCTGCTATTTGGTGTTGCATATTGGTTTTCCAGTCTGGACTGTGAATCATCACATTACCCAGATAAGCCACTGCACAGTCAGCATGTGGGGCAAGGATAGGATCCATAAAATGTTGAAATGTAGCCGGGGCACCATGTGAGCTAAAGGGCTGAACTGATAGAGTATGTGGGGGCAAGGAAAAAACTCTGAAACTCCAAATTCTTATTAAATAATATTTTATTTATAATAATTATTTTTAATTGCCACTGAATCAGGTCCAGACATCATTTTGTGGCCATAGGGCCACTTCTTCAGGGCCCAGTGGTGGTCCTGTTTAGTCAAACAGAAAGAAAAACATCCATCAATCTTCTTATTTACACATATTCCTTCTATGGACATATTGCACAGCGTAATATTTCTAATTTCTATTATATTTTCTAACTTACTCAATTACATCATTATCTACTGAGTTATCTTATCACATCCCCTTAACCTCCTCCCCTCCAAACCTCAGAAACCATCAATTCTTTCCAAAACCCGGGGAGGTCAAGCCCTCCTGACCTTCCAAGATGTCATGAGCATATTATTACTAAGTAGTAAAATGTTATATTCGATAAAGTACATTATTAACAGAAGAGCCCAAAAATTAATTGTTACAAGACATTTTAACACAGCAGGATGCACTGTTGCATCCTTGAAATTTAGTGTTCTTGAACTGGTACCAGAGTTTGAACAAGGTGCGGACTGGGATTTACAACTAAGATCTACAACTAAGGAGATGAGAAATGTGGTGGATCTATACTTTGGGAACTTTGGAATACGATAGAGGAATGAATGAAGATGAGGACTGGCACTTTTTCACTTTTTTCATTTTCATTTTATTTTATTCTGAAAAATCTGTTGGCTAAAAACCCATTTGCACAAACATCCAGTTTAGAGATATACAGTGCATAAAAATGCTCATATAGTTATACACACAAACACATAACAATGACAACCAACACCTTATAAAAGGCACTTATATTACTGAAAATATTTCTACAAATCACAAACATTTGGGTAAAAAATATAGTTGGATAGCTGTCAGTAGAGACAAAAAGCATTCATGGCTAGGCATAAAAAATATATTTTTTTAAATAAATAATGTAACTTTGATATTAATGTCTTAAACTTAAAGTGTAATAATATTAATGCAAGGGACCCATCTAAAACCATAGAAACTATGGGTCAGTATAACAATAACAATAAAGGTAGGACAGCATAAGGAAATGCCTCTATTTCCAGAAACAACTTCTGGGGAAAAATAGTGTTTCAAGTGACCAGTAAGCAGATATTAATATTATTTTGACATAACACACATAGACGAGGTGGATTGGTGGGACGGAGTCCTCTTCAATTCTTCCATCTTTGTTATATGCTGATATTTATAATCATTTTTCCAGAAAATTGATGCATAGTCAGAGACTGGGGCAAAGGCACTTTATCCAATAGTCACCATACCTGCCACTATTCGGGTGACTTGTATGAACGAGAGGATACCACCAGACAGGGGGTGCTGTAACCATTCCAAGCCAGTGATGTTTGTTTTCTGTGACATCACTGAACATGGAACCATGCCCATAGGCTCAGAATACCAGGATATAAGGAAGTGAGAGGAGAGATGGAGTTCTCTCAACTAATCACAAAGCAGGAATACTTTCAGCAAACAAAGAAAACGAGAAGGTATATTAAACCTTAAAAAGAACAGTTCATTTCTATATTAGAAATGCTTAAGAAGGCACTCAACTACAAGGGAATACAGTCTCTAAGGGGCATGTTTCAATTTAAGTGAGGATTATGAATGTTGTTTAAACAAAACAAAAATTATATAACTATAATGTATGGTGGAACATTGTTATATAGAGAAATCTATCTTTTCCCTGGGTTGTTATACCATCGATGTGACGTATCTTAGTTGTTAACCCATCGATGGTACGTCACATTGATGACATAACAGCATGGAATTCAGTCACGCGACTATCTCTATGGCAGAGCGACAGCGTGAATGTTCAGCATTTGTTTTTCAGCAGTGATTCAAATAACGGTCACACACCACATATTAATCCCCCCCCCCCATTCTGTGCCGAAACCCTTACAAACCCTCAGTCACTCACCAAATTAAGGGATATTCAGATAGTGTTCTGTATTCCTGCTTGTTTACTAATTTTTTTTCTTTTGTCCCTTGTATATGTGTCTTGCCAGAAAGTTTAGCAGAGGTCAATGCTGCACATCTTGATCCTAATACTCAGTGTGTGGCATCCCTAGTTGGACATTTCAAATCACATGCTGTTCTTGTGATACCGATGCTCATACACTATAAACGATAAAGTATGGGCATTGATGAATAACCAATCTAAGCTAGCTTCTCATGGCTCCCTGGGCTACTATGGCAAACCTCTTGAGCTGCATTCTCAAGGTTTACCTGGATTGCCAAAGGAACCACTCAAAGCAAGCATAGCTTGGTTATTCATCAATGACCATACTTCATCCTCTATATCAAGTGGGGCTATGTAAGCAAAGTTAAAAAATAGTGGGTGCCATTAAGTAAAAGCACAAGTAACCATTAACATAAAATTAGTAGCATAAATTTCTCACTTAGCATTTGAAACATTAACAATAAACATAACTTTGGAAAACTTATAGAACATAGAAACATAGAAGTTGACGGCAGATAAGGACCGCAAGGCCCATCCAGTCTGCCCATTTCTTTTTCTACCTTATAAATGTGCCATCGGCCTTTGCTCTGTCAGTGACCTATCTATTCATAGTCATTTGTATTGCTCCCTTATGCCTATCCCATGCCTGTTTGAAGCCCTGCACTGTATTCATACACCACTTCTTGTGGTAAGCTATTCCATGCATCTACCACCCTTTCTGTGAAAAGTATTTCCTCACATTCCCCTTAATCGGCCTCCCTCTAATCTCATGCTGTGTCCTCTTGTCCTGCAATTTTTCTTATATTTAAACATGTTAGACTCTTTCACCTTGTTTATGCCCTTAAGGTGTTTAAATGTCTCGATCATATCACCTCTCTCCTCCTTTGCTCAAGGGTATACATATTGAGCTCCGTTAATCTGTCCTCATATGTCTTCTGATGCAGTCCCTGCACCATTTTGGTTGCCCTTCTCTGGACTGCCTCAATTTGGTTAATGTCCTTGTGAAGGTGTGGCCTCCAATACTGCACGCAGTACTCCAGATGGGGCCTAACAATGTCTTGTACAGAGGGATTATTACCTCCCTCTTACGACTTGTGATACCCCTACTAATACACCCTAACACCCCCTAGCCTTACCTACTGCTTTAGAGGTCTGCTTGGATGATTTTAGGTCATCAGTGATGATGATGCCCAAGTCTCTTTCTTCCTTTGTGACTGCTAGCAACTCCCTCCCAGCCTATAAGTGGCTTCAGGGTTTCTCTTCCCTATGTGCATGATTTTGCACTTCTTTGCATTAAATCCAGTTGCCACTCTTCTGACCATTTTGCTAGTTTATCCAGATCTCTTCTCATTCTGCCCACCCCATCTGGATCATCTACTCTGTTGCAGATCTTGGTGTCATCTGCAAACAGACAAGCCTTACCCTCTAGTCCATCTGCGGGGTCACTAATGAAGATGTTGAATAGGACTGGCCCCAGGACTGATCCCTGAGGTACCCACTTGTGACTTGCATCTCTTCTGACTGTATACCATTTACCACCACTCTCTGTTTTCTGCCAGTCAACCAGTTTGCCACCCAGTTGACCAACTTCTGACCCCCCGAGCCTACCTAGCTTATTTATCAATCTTCTATGTGGAACAGTGTCAAAAGCTTTGCTGAAGTCAAGGTAGGCGACATCAACTGCTCCCCTTGGTCCACCACTCTGGTTACCCAGTCAAAGAAATCTATGAGATTAGTTTGACAGGACCTTCCTTTGTAAACCCATGCTGTCTTGGATCCTGTCCCCTATGGATTCCAGGTGTTGCACTATCCTTTCCTTAAGAGTGCCTCCATAATCTTGCCCACTACTGAGGTAAGACTGACTGGTCTGTAGTTCCCGCCTCCTCCCTGCTACCACTCTTGTGGAGGCGGGATCACTAAGACCTTCTCCAGTCTTCTGGGACCTCTCCTGTGCTCAGAGACTCACTAAACAATTCTGCTAATGGCTCTGCTAGTTCCTCCTTTAGCCCTTAAGTACCCTGGGATGTATGCCATCAGGTCCCATTGCCTTATCCACCCTGAGCTTAGCAAGCTCTTGTAGGACCCTTTCTTTTGTGAAGGGAGTAGTGCTCACCTCCCTCCCCTGTGTCCATGATGCTGAGCTGTGGGCCCTGCCCTACCTTCTCTTCAGTAAATACTGAGCAAAAGTATCTATTTAGGATAGATGCCTTTACAGGGTCCTCCTCCTCACATGCTCCCTTTTCTCCATTAAGCTTAGCAATACCCCTCTGGACTTTCTCTTTTCACTAATGTATCTATAGAAAGTCTTGTCACCTTCTTTACTGTTCGTGCTAGTGTTTCCTCAGTTTGGGACTTTGCCTGCCTTACTGCCTTACCTGCTTCCCTTAGGGCAGTTTGGTATGCCTCCTATCTTCATCCCGCTGTGTTCCTTATATTTTCTGAAGGCCAGCCTTTTGGCTCTGACCTTTTCTGCTACTGTGTTGAGAACCAAAGTGGTTTCCTTCTTCTTTTGCACTTCCTTTCTGTCTAACACAATGGGATGTTGCTTCAAGTATTGTATCCTTAATGCTTGCCCACTTTGCCTGTACCTCCTCACCTGTGTTTCTTTTTGCCAGGGCTAGCTTAACTCTGTTGGCCATCTTATCAAAGTCAGCTCCTCTGAAGTCCCATATTTTTGCCTTGGAATGGGATGATTTAGATGTAGTAGCCAAATTGAACCATACCATGTGATGGTCACTGGACCCCAGGTGACCTTCTACCTGGAGATCTGTGATCCTTCTTTGTTAGTCAGTACTAGATCTAGGATAGCCCTGTCTCTTGTGGGGTTGCTGTACCAGTTGTTTGAGGCCCTCCCTGCAGGGAATCCACTATGAGTCTAGTTCTGGCAGATGTTCCTGCTGGTATTGACCAATCTATATCTGGCATGTTGAAGTCTCCCATTATCAGAACCTCCCTTTAGCTGTCATGTTTTGTATATCTTCTAACAGTAATGTGTCTATGTCCTCCCTCTGGTCTGGGGGCCTGTAGACAACCCAGTTCTTATGGCTGTCCCATTTCCTGTTTCCAGGGTGACCCACAGTTCTTCTGGCTCCTTATGTGTATTCTGAATTTCTGTAGCTTTGATATTTTCATTAACATACAGGGCCACTCCTCCCCCCCTTTTTGCACCTCGGTCTCTTCTGAACAATACATAGCCAGGTACTGAAGTCTCCCAAGTGTGGTTACTGGTAAACCACGTCTCACTAATTGCTACTATGTCCAGTTTAGCCTCTGACATTATTGCCTGCAGGTCTGGGATCTTATTTCCCAGGCTGTGAGCATTTGTGTACATGATTTTCCATTGGCCAGATTTTGGTGTGTTAGTTGTTGGGTGAAGTTTGGCATTACCCCTGTGCATCGTATGGGGAGACAAACCTTTTTTCTTACCTGGTGATGCAAATGAATGGCAAACACGCTGAATTCCTGTTTGACCACTAGCTGAGGGGGAAGGGGTGTTCTTCCCATTCGACGTATGGGGTGCTGCACCTCTCCCATTGCTAGTTTAAATATTCTGCAAAGACGTCAAACTTCTGCCCCAATGCACTGACTCCTCTTTAGTCAGATGCAGTCCATCAAATTTAAAGAACTTTCGCTCCCAGAACTGTTGCCAGTTCCCTACAAATCTGTGTCCTTTTTCCTGGCACCAGTCCTTGAGCCACGTGTTTAGCTCCCTATCTCTCCTTCTCTGACCTTCCGTCCATCTGTTCCCTTCTCCCAGACTGGCAGGATCTCAGAGAAGGAGATGCCAGACGAAATAGATGATAGTTTGTCACCCAGCTTAGTCAGGTGTTCCTTGGTCTCCACAACTGACCGGCTGGCGAGATCATTAGTCCCTATGTGTACTAGGACATCAATGTTTTCTCCTGCTTTGTGAACAATTTTAGCAATGCGGTCAGTGTCTCTCCATGCTGATGTACCTGGGAGACATCTGACCATCACCCCTGGCTGGAGATGGGTATCAACTCCCCGAATCATGGAGTCTCCTATGATCAGAAGTTTTTTGGATTTCCTTTGTGCTTGTTTAGTTTTGGTTCCTGATTTGGGTGAGTATTGTTGTGCTAGCTCCTGTGCCGCAGTGTCCTGCTCTGCAGTGTCTTCTGCCTCTTTATTTGATTTCAGAGATAGAGGGCAGATACCTGTTTGTAAGCGTTTATATGGTTTTGGAGGTAATGTGTTGGAGAGCAGAGAGTGATGGGGCACCTGATTTGCTCCTCCTAACCACCTGCCAACCTCCTGGACCAACTACCTCTGCGGTCGAGGGTTTTCTGTTGGATGCTGGGGAAATGGCGATGGTTCTTATAATGTATTTCCTCTTCAATATGAAATTTGGGGCGTGCAATCTCTGCCCATGCTGCCGGAGCTGAGACCAAGATCTCAAAGGCCCAGCATGTAGGACAGTGTCCTAAATCCTGTAAGACTGTCCTTCTGAAATTGTTCCACAGTACCTGCAGTTAATGAAATCCATTCCAAATAAGTTGCTGGGTTTGTAACCTAGTCAGAGTAATTAGAAGGAAAAAAGGAAAAAAATGCAAGTAATGGTTTAATTGTGCTTTGTTTAACTTGTTATAACAAGTTAAATTACTAGTGCCCCTGTAAATGAGATCACCTTGTGGAGGCCCCACTGATCCGCCCCTTCCTGCTCTGCCACAGGAAATGTCACAACTGTGGTACCCTATAAAAGGAGTGTAGCGTGGGGTGGTTGGGGATGGGGGTGGGTGGCTGGGCCCTTCCCCTGCCTAAAAAGAAGAACCACGGACGAAAGAACAAGGAGGTAAGAGCAGAAACAATCAGTCAACAACAAATGGAGTAACCCTGAAAGCTTATCCTAATGTTAGATAAAACTGTAGAACCTGTAAAGCACCACCTGTAATAATTTCAGAGAAGATATACCTGTAAGAAACACTTTGCTCCAGAGAAAATAAAGCAGTAACAGAAGATATACTTTGCAAAAGACAATTTGAATCAGAAGATTACAGTAATCTGTTAGCACACACCTGTAGGCACACCTTGTAATAATGCAGAAGAAGGTATACCAGCAACAACAATTTGAATCAGAGAAAAATAAAGCAATGAAAATGTTAGCCACAAACAGTAGCAATCCCTGTGAGTAAAAAATCAAAACACCACCACACAGTAAATCTGCTTAGCCAAACTAAGTCTTAATCCTTCTCCCTTGCTCTGTTAAGTTTCTCTACTCTGCCTTTCAAGCAGTCTTAGAAGGAAAGAGCTCAGGTGAAGCTAGGTGCCTTGGCCAGCAAACCAAGTCAAACCAAGAATTATGGAAATAACAACATGTTTCTTTCAAACTTACAGATGACAAAAGGGAGGCACATATAATGTTTAACAAAAGGCATAAGGACAAGACCGCTCACACAGAGAAATGGTAAAACCAATACAATGCTAAGGGAAAATGCAAGGATTTGATTATACTTTATAGTTTGGTAAATAGGCAACATAAATTTTTGATGTGTTTTCTGTGTGTTTGTAACTAGTATCAGAAGAGCAGAGAAAGTTCAGTGGCAGACTTAGTATCAGTAAAGTGAGAATAAGCAGGTCCCACATCAAAGTAGTAAGTTGGACTGGGTATTGCAACATAGCAAAAATGCACATACAGTTGGGGGAGTCTGAAATATAACATACATATAACTGAAGGAACAAGTCAATAAAGTCAATTCACTAACAACTGTGATACTGTACCACTCTGTTGTTAACAATATAATATACAGTACTGAAGAAATAACTCAAAAAATAGCAAATGTGTTTTAACAGGCCTTAAAATATGCATGAGATATAAAATATATCTAACAGGGAACTTTGAATGGTTGTTAAGCCATGTACTTTATCGAATAGATCCTTTTACTACTTAGTAATAATATGCGCATAAGCTTTTGGAAGGTCCGGAGTGTTTGACCTCCCGGGGTTTGGGGAAGAATTGATGGTGTCTGGGGTTTGGAGGGGAGGAGATTAAGGAGATGTAATAAGATAACTCAGTTGATAATGATGCAGTTGGGTAAGTGAGAAAATATGACAGAGATTAGAAATATTACACTCTTTGTGCAATTTGTCAATAAAAGGAATATGTATAAGAAGATTTATGGATTTTTTTTCTCTGTTTGACAAAACATGACAAACGCTGGGCCCTTAAGAAGTGGCCCTATGGCCACAAAACGTTGACTGGACCTGACTGGGTGGCAATTAAAAATAATTATTATAAATAATATATTTAATAAGAATTTGGAGTTTCTGAGTTTTTTCCTTGCCCCCGCATATCTGTTTAGCATTTTTTAGCAACAACCAAAGATAACTTCTCCACATATAGTTTCGGCAATTTACAGCCATATTTAGGGTTGATTAATCATCCAGGATCCAAAACCCCTCCATTTAGCACTAAACCGATAGAAGCCTATTGGTGTGGCAAAGGCAGTCATCTCCCTAGAAGCTGAGACAGAGGAATTTACCAGTATCCTTTTGTTAAATCAAGAGTTGTAATATACTGGGCACCTCCCAACTTGTCTATCTGATCATTCACTCAGGGCATGGGATAACCATCAATCTCTGATATTTATTTAGTTTTCAAATATCAATACAGAGTGTATCCCTCCCTCTTTCTTTCCTACTATGACTATCGGGGAATTCCATTCACTTTTGGAGGGTTCTGTAATTCCCAACTGCAGCATATTCTTGTTTTCCTTCAGCACCTCAGGCTTTAATCTCTCTGATATTCTGTAGGGTTTCTGCCTGATAGGAATACTGTTACCAGTATCAGTTACATGTTCAACATGATGAGCTCTCCTGGGTACCACTGTAAATGCTTACTCTTTGTGTGCCAGCATTCTGGCCACATCCTGTGCTTGCTCATTAGTTAAGTCTTTGTTTACTTCCACTTGCCCTGCAGATGTTCCATCTAACTTTTTATATACCACATCTACCTCGTCATTCTCCTCTGTCAATATGGTGAGTGTTAGACTAACCATGCCCATATTTCCTTCACTACTTTTCCATTTCTTTAGGATATTGACATGGTAGATTATAGAAGCATGCTTTTATTCAGGGGTCTCAATTTCATAGGTCACTTGACCTGTCTGTCTGACCACTCTAAAAAGTCCCTGCCACTTTGCCAGTAACTTATTCTCAATTGTAGGCAACAAGAGCAGAACCTGGTCACCTTCCTTAAATTTCTTACTCTTTGTACCCTTATCATAACTACATTTTAGTTCACTTCAGCCTGGGAACAATAGCTCTGAACCAGCTTCACATATTTCTGCAATTTACTTCTCAGGTTTGGCACATAATTAGTTACATCCTGATTGACACCTGGTTATTTTTCCCCAAATTCAATCATAAAGTCCAATGGACAGCTAGGATGTCTCCCATAGAGAAGTTTGAATGGTGCTAATTGGTAAGACAGTTGGGGCACCTCCCTATAAGCAAACAGCAGTTACGGAAGATACCTGTTCCTGTTTTACCATCATCATGTGCATATTTTCTCAACATATATTTTAGGGTTTGGTTATATTGCTCTATCAGTCTATCAGTCTGGGGATGGTATGGGGTGGTCCGTAGGGCTACCACACCTAAAAGGCTGTACAACTCTTTCAACAGGGAAGCGTTAAAACTGCTACCTTGATCTGCTAAAATTTCTTGTGATATTCCAACCTGGCTAAAAGCCTTAGACAATTCTTCAGCAATCTTAGGGGCAGTGACAGTTCAGAGTGGTATAGCTTCTGGGTATCAGGTATAGTAATCACAAATTACCTGAGTAAATCAGTTACCCTTTTATTCAGGGGTCCCACAATATCCATTGCTATGCTCTCGAAAGGGTACCTGCAACAGGGATTGGTATCATAAGCACCTTAATTTTCTTTGTTACAGGAGCAACTGTTTGGCACTCAGTATAGGCCTTGCAGTACTCTTTCACTTGCTGGTGAATCCCAGGCCAATGGAACATTTGAAGTAACCTAATGAGGGTTCACTCTTGATCCTGATATCCTGCTGATGGAATATCATCTGCTAAATGTTGCAACTCGGTCCTGTATTTCAGGGGCAGCATTAATTGATAAACCACCTCCTTGTTTTCAGGGTTAATACACTGTCTGTATAAAAAGTCATTTTTTATTGTTTACCCCAGTACATTCGATTCATCAGACACCTGATTAAACATGGCCTCAAAGTAATGTCATTTTTATTTTGCTGTGCAGAAAAATCAGGGATAACAGACACCATATCACATTTTCTACTTAATATTGTACAAAACAAGCTTTTTTCTTCTTTTTTCCAGTTTTGCTGCAGCCTCCTCTTTTCCTGCTTAGTCTTCTTGACTTTGTTGCAATTATCAAAGAGTTCAGTGTCACTAAAGGGAAATATCTCCTTCAAATCCTGTTGTTTTGCCTGTTTAGCCTGTGATCTGGTTACTACATCTGCAGTAACCTATTCATCAGTACCACTGAACAAGTACTGGAAATTGGGAATGTCATGTCCAGTGATCACAGGGACAGGCAAGTTCTGACAATACCCACCTTGCATTGCATGGAAACCCCTTGGACACTGGTACCTGAGCTGTGGGATAGTATCCATGTCTCTTTGAACACAGGTAACACCTGTATCAGGTCCCATTTTTCCTATGCCTGTTAATACATCTGCTCAAACCAGTATCAGCTGACTCCCAGAGTCAATTAACCCAAGTACAGCTATACCACCCAATGTACAGTCAATCATGTATTGCCTCCAATTAGCCAATGCAAGTTTGGCCATCTCTGCTCCATTCTCTGGGCACTGTCAGGCTGGGTTGCCCTTGAAAATAGGCACATTATTGTCTAGTGTGCTTACCTGGTTAACAAAAGCTAAGTAAATAAATAAATGAATTGATGTCCCCCAGCCCTCTACAATAACGGCAGCTTATTTCAGATTGAAAGGTCTTACCACCCCTAAACTAAAGGTTTGCCTTCTGTGTCTGGTGGCCTTGGGGAGGTCTAAAATATTGTCTTAACATGCCAGCTGTGGTATACTTTGCTGTAGATTGGGGTGCTGTCTGGAAGTCCTCAGCAAGTATAAAGGCTTTCTCTCCCATATCTGGATGATGTTCTCAAATCCAAAGCTGCAACTCTTCTGGCATGATCTGTACAGATTGCTCCAGGATGATCTCTTCCATGACCTGATGCACTGAATTGCCTTCTGGTTGAACCCACTTGTAGCAGAAATTCTTCGGTTGGGCGAACATATCTCTGCAGTTGTCCATTGGGAAAAATCTCATTGCCCAGAACCTCTGTTGATAGGTCTCCTCACTGATGTTGTAGCGTTTAAGGATTTCATGTTTCACTTTGTCATAGTTCTCAGCATGCATGGAATCCATATTACTGTAGGCCATCTGTGCAGAACCGTTCAGGTAGGGCACCAAGCGTATGGCCCGTTGGTCATGAGGTTATCAGCATGTTCTAGCCACCCTCTCAAAGGTAGTGAGATATGCCTCTATGTCATCCGTAGGTCCTAATTTAGTAAGCTTAATATTGCTAAGCAACATCTGGGGTGTCACAAGTTTATTAGGTGGTGGCAATTCAGGCCCTCTGTCCCCCAGAACTCTGAACACTTCTGCCCATTTTAAGTCAGTCTCCACCTGCTTATCTGCCACCCATCTTAAAAGTTCTGCCAGTCCTTCAGAGGGTTGATTAGCCAGATCCTGTTCTGTTTCTTCAGTGACTGCAGCTAGCCCAGGCTGGTGGCTTTCAGCCTTTGTCATTGGTTTCACTACAGGCCCAAACCCTGTTAGGAGTTCCTGCCCTAATTCATCTGCCATGGCTCTTGTTAGTACACCTCTCAGCCTAATGTCTTTATTTTCACTGGTTGCCTGTGTACCTTGCATCTGCCTGTGCTAAGTTAACCATCATGGTGCTACTTCAGCACCCCACCTGGAATGTTCCTGTGGTTCTGACTCTTCCCGTGGGTCTGACTCTTCCAGGGGTATCCTCCTTCAGACACCAAAATCATGGGAGGTTGGTGGGTAAACAGAGGAACTTGAAGACAGAACTAAGATATGTTTCCACACAGTCATGAACATCACTATGAATGTATCTATTATGAGCATTGTTAATACAGTATTATTTTGTGCAGGAGAACAGATTTATAACAGAACATTTTTAATAGGGGGTGGGATTTTGCTATGGAATCCAGCACTACATTTGTATAACTCTGCCCACTCTGCCTGCGTTGTGATAAGACTAGCAGGAAAGGACCAGCCAGACCTCTATAGAACTGCATCAGGAAAGGGGAAGAGAATCCAGCAGCAGGCCAAGGCCTTCTGTGGGCGTAGCAGCCTGTATCTACTGTAAAATACATTGCAGTTGTCACAAGTTAACAGACTGTAAGCAATATGACTCTGCTGTGCCATTTATCTGATGTGGAATATTAGGCAAAGTATAAATCTGTACCATAGCAAGTTTTATCTGTTTATCAGTTTTTTTTAGGACTGCATTTTCTTAGACTTTTATGTCTCAGAGTGTCCATGTGCTTTGCTATAATTCCTATCTGTACCAGTGTTATGTGTAATGTTTATTTTGTTCCATACAGTGAAGACATAAACATATTTCAAACAGTATTTGTTTTCTGACTGTTTTAGTGCAACAAAAGAGGTTTACAGACAGTAAACAACAGACTGCTACATGGCTGCATGCAGCAATGCACATGCTTTAGTGAAAGGCAGAGGAATCACTAAAGGAGTTTATTCCTTAAACTCTGCCTTCTCAGATAGAACCAGCTTGAGCCTAAACAACATTATATTGCATGAAAAAGAAAAGTTAAAAGGTTAGAATGCCAAAAGATAAGGAAAAAGTGTGGCAGAAGAAAAATGCAAAAGAAAGGGAGGTTGCTTCTGAGTGCCCATCTCAGAAACTAGATAGAAGGATAGAACAGAGGGACAAATGATAGAAAAATAGCTTTATTAAATTCAGACATTTCTCTATTATCAATTTATTTCATTGTCTGTTTCAGTATGTTTCATTCTGTGTATTTAGGGATCTCTAGCCATGGGGTGGGGTGGGGGGCATCCTGTCCCTGTCTTTTATAACCCCAACCTTTCATTTCAAAAAAACAGAAACAAAATCTCAGTAGGAACTAACCCTACTACAGGGAGGTGAATGGGGTGTCAATTACAGCACCGTAGGTAGGGAGAAGATTGTATGCACTTTGTTTTTGTTTTTTTACGAAAACAAATGACTGATGAAGTTAGAGTGGCTGCCTGGAAATTAGCCAGATTTGCATCAACTTCACTGGCAAATTTAAACTTCACTACATCACTAAAGGCAGGCACCAGATCACCAGGAGTGTAGTCATTTGGCCATGCAGAGTGGGGAACCACTAGACCTGATGAATGGGAAGGGTAAGGGGAGATCTTCCAGGCAGTATGAAAGTGTTAGCACCAGTCAGACTGGCTTGCATAATGGCACTGCATCATGTGCCTCTGCAGTGCTGTGCTGTACTGAAACTCAATCATCACAATCACAATCCAGCATGTAATCAGTGGATGCACTGCAATAATTATTTGCATCCTCTAACCTCAGTATCCATGCAAATACCTGCTTCATGTAGAGTGCAAGAGTATCAGGATGGGGTGTCCAGTTTCCACCCATTTTGCACTGTCACCCTTAGCAACTGAAAATGGGACCCCTGACATTTCACCATTGGAAAAAACTGCACAGCTCTTCTTTTCACTATTTTTAAACTTAAATACTATTGACTTTTGAGTGATACAGTGCATAGCATTATATAAACACTTTTATGTAACTTCTTGCAGATCTTGCCTAGTATTTCACCATTATACAGTATGTGTCATACCTTACAATAAGGGAAGTTCAAGTTCTCACAGCTGTGTTTTGCAGTCCTTTCCAATTATTTGCAGTGGGCTTTTCCCCTTTCTTCCCTCTCACCTCCAGTATTGTTTCATTTCATTGTCGCAGTTGCTCTTATATCAAGGAAGTAATAGGGATGTCACCATGCTAATTAACCCCATTCATCTATGGTTCTCCCTCTCACCACTCATGCAATCCCACTCCTTTCTAATGTTTCAGCATTAAAGCTCCTATTGCATGCTTCTGCTTTCCTGATTGCAAATACTGTGTTACCCACATGAAACACATGGTTAATCATACCATAATGATTCTAATTAGGGTATAGCCACCTATGATTTATGCATGCATGTCCTCAACCTCTTTATATATAAACTTGGTGCTCTCACTTCCCATCTCCGTGGTGATGTAGAGACCTGTATTTTGTAGATATATTTAAAGTATAAATTATTCATTCATTTCCTACCGCTACTGTGTTCTGACAAGCCGTAGTTTTTTGCTTACATTAATACCTTCCCAGGGTGTCAAGTTTATATCTGCAACCCCCCCAGCTAACCTATAACATATTTCCACAGAAATATATTCAGCATAGTGTAAGCTTTTTCTTCCTTTGTCTGTTTTCAGTGTGTTGGTGTTTTTTTTTTTTTTTTATTTTCTCTCCTCCCCATCTCCTTAACCTTTTGCTGTCTTTCTCCCCTATCACTGTGTATCCTAATGTTGGCCTATTTCAACAGCTGTTCTAAGATTGTGGCCCTCTGTTTGGATTTGATTGTTTGAAAATGAGGCATCCATCTTGAACTGTGTTCATTCTTTCTTACTCAAGGACTGTTATCCCTCCCATCTCTTTCATTTTTTCACAATTGTTCAGTCAGTCTTCTAATCTAGGAGGTTGATTGGATAGCCACCTTTGTGTTATGGCCTTCCGGGCTGCTGCCACCCAAATGTTCAGTGTGTATCTTTTATTTCCTGTTTGCTCTGCTTTAGGGGGCATGTCTAAGACCACTTATGAGAATTGTAAACATTCTCATAGGCCTAATGTGCCTTATAGCTGTGTATGAATTGTTCACAGTAAGTTCTGATCACAGGGCAATCCCAAAAAATGGACCAGTTGTCAAATTAACATAACAGATTTCTTTGATAGGTGACAAAGGAATTTGATCTGGGTGGAGTGGTGGGCGTGGGCTTCCTACCTTTTATTAAATCTTTGATGCTATTTCACATTGGAGAATAGTAAGCAATCTGGATAGTTTAGGTGTGGGTCCAAAGGTGGTGAACCTGATAAGAAATTGGTAAGGGGATAGGTAACAGAGGGTGGTTAAATGGAGTTCACTCTGAGGAAGGGAGGGTGACCAGTGGGGTGCCTCAGGGATCAGTGCTGACTGGTTGTCTTTAATGTCTTTGTAAGTGACATTGCAGAGAAGCTGGAAAGGAAGGTCTGCCTCTTTGTGGATGACACCAAAATCTGCAACAGTGTGGACACTCTGTAGGGGGTGAGGATGGGCAGAGACCTGAGAAAATTAGAGGTGTGGTCAAGGGTACTGCAGCTGGGTTTCAATGGGAAAAAGTGCAAAATAATGTACTTATGGCACATAAACTGGGTGGGGGGAATACAACATGGGTGGAGTGGTATTGATGACTACCAAGCAGGAAAAAGACCTGGTTTAGTAATATCAGATGACCTAAAGTGGCCAGGCAATATTACAACACAGTCAGGAGGTCTAGTGGGATACTGGAGTGCACAGGGAGGGAACCACCAGTAGAAAGAGGAAGATGGTGTATGTAAATACATAAAGAGCTTAAATAGGGTTAGTACTGAGGGCATTTACAGACTAAGGGGGGAGGATCACGAGGGGGCACATTCTGAAACTGGAGGGGGGGTACATTCAAGAGGGAAATAAGGAGGCACTATTTCACAGAATGGGTGACAGCAAAGTGGAACAAACTGTCAGAGGAGGTGATATAGCTGAAAACTATGTGCAGTTTTAAGACACGGTGGGACAGGGTCAGAGGAAAGGTCAAAACTGAGGGGAGGATGGGGAGGGAAGGGCTGGTGGACTGGGAGGATAAATCAGGTAGACGGGATATTGGTTGTGGGGGAAGCTGCTGTAGACTAGACTGGGAGCTGCACACTTGAGCAGACTTTATAGACCTTTATGCCCTGTATCTGCTGGCATTTTTGTATGTATATAAATCTCAATTAATGCATCAGGGCCTGATGCCTTATTGCTGTTTGTAACTCTTATGATGTTTTTACCTCCTCCAGTATTATTGAGGAGTCTAAAGTTTCTCTTTCTACTTCTGTTTGATTTGGGAGTTCCAGATTAGCTGGAAATTCTCCTGCTTGCGCCTACATCCTACAATCATCTAGGCCTTCTTTATAGATGTCTTTATAGTAATCTCTGAGGTTGTCTGCTATGTCATTAGATGTAACTCTTACCATCCCTGTGCTTCTTATTTCTTTTAATTGTATGTTCCAACTTCCACTCTGTATTTGAAAAGCTAATAGCTGTGAAGCTTTCTCTCCCACTTTATAGTAAGTTTACTTTAAACATTTGAATTTGACTTCTGCATTCCTGTTGAGTATTCCTGTAAATTATTTTCTGAGATTTTTAAGTGCTAGCCTCCTTGTTCTTTCGTCCGTGGTTCTTCTTTTTAGGCAGGAGAAGGGCCCAGCCACCCACTCCCATCCCCAACCACCCCATGCTACACTCCATTTATAGGGCACCACAGTTGTGACATTTCCTGTGGCAGAGCAAGAAGGGGCGGATCAGTGGGGCCTCCACAAGGTGATCTCATTTACAGGAACACTAGTAATTTAACTTGTTATAACAAGTTAAACAAAGCACAATTAAACCATTACTTGCATTTTTTTTTCCTTTTTTTTTCCTTCTAATTACTCTGACTAGGTTACAAACCAGGCAACTTATTTGGAATGGATTTCATTAACTGCAGGTACTGTGGAACAATTTTCAGAAGGACAGTCATACAGGATTTAGGACACTGTCCTATATGCCTTTGGAGATCTTAGGGCTCAGCTCCGGGCAGCATGGGCAGAGATTGCACGCCTCAAATTTCATATTGAAGAGAAATACATTATAAGAACCACCCGTCATTTCCCCAGCATCCAACAGAAAAACCTCGACCGCAGAGGGTAGTTGGTCCAGGAGGTTGGCAGGTGGTTAGGAGGAGCAAATCAGGTGCCCCATCACTCTCTGCTCTCCAACACATTACCTCCAAAACCATATAAACACTAAAACAGGTATCTGCCTCTATCTCTGAAATCAAAAAGAGGCAGAAGACACTGCAGAGCAGGACACTGGCACAGGAGCTAGCACAACAAAACTCACCCAAATCAGGAACCAAAACAAAACAAGCACAAAGGAAATCTAAAAACTTCTGATCATAGGAGACTCCATGATTCGGGAGTTGATACCCATCTCCAGCCAGGGTGATGGTCAGATGTCTCCCAGGTACATCAGCATGGAGAGACACTGACCGCATTAGCAAAATTGTTCACAAAGCAGGAGAAAACATTGATGTCCTAGTACACATAGGGACTAATGATCTCGCCAGCCAGTCAGTTGTGGAGACCAAGGAACACCTGACTAGGCTGGGTGACAAACTATCATCTATTTCGTCCGGCATCTCCTTCTCTGAGATCCTGCCAGTCTGGGAGAGGGGAGCAGATGGACGGAAGGTCAGAGAAGGGGAGATAGGGGAGCTAAACCCGTGGCTCAAGGGCTGGTGCCAGGAAAAAGGACACAGATTTGTAGGGAACTGGCAACAGTTCTGGGAGCGAAAGTTCTTTAAATTTGATGGACTGCATCTGACTAAGGAGGGAGTCAGTGCATTGGGGCAGAAGTTTGCGTCTTTGCAGAATATTTAAACTAGCAAATGGGAAGGGTGCAGCACCCCCATCGTCGAATAGAAGAACACCCCTCCCCTCAGCTAGTGGTCAAACAGGAATTCAGCATGTTTGCCGTTCATTTGCATCACCAGGTAAGAAAAAGGTTTGTCTCCCACACGATGCACAGGGGTAATGCCAAACTTCACCCAACAACCAACACACCAAAATCTGGCCAATGGAAAATCATGTACACAATGCTCACAGCCTGGGAAATAAGATCCCAGACCTGCAGGCAATAATGTCAGAGGCTAAACTGGACATAGTAGCAATTAGTGAGATGTGGTTTACCAGTAACCACATAGGAGACTTCAGTACCTGGCTATGTATTCAGAGACCGAGGTGAAAAGGGGGAGGAGTGGCCCTGTATGTTAATGAAAATATCAAAGCTACAGAAATTCAGAATACACATAAGGAGCCAGAAGAACTGTGGGTCACCCTGGAAACAGGAAATGGGACAGCCATAAGAACTGGGGTTGTCTACGAGCCCCCAGACCAGAGGGAAGACATAGACACATTACTGTTAGAAGATATACAAAACATGACAGCTAAAGGAGGTTCTGATAATGGGAGACTTCAACATGCCGGATACAGATTGGTCAATACCAGCAGGAACATCTGCCAGAACTAGACTCATAGTGGATTCCCTGCAGGGGAGGGCCTCAAACAACTGGTACAGCAACCCACAAGAGACAGGGCTATCCTAGATCTAGTACTGACTAACAAAGAAGGGATCACAGATCTCCAGGTAGAAGGTCACCTGGGAGCCAGTGACCATCACATGGTATGGTTCAATTTGGCTACTACATCTAAATCATCCCATTCCAAGGCAAAATATGGGACTTCAGAGGAGCTGACTTTGATAAGATGGCCAACAGAGTTAAGCTAGCCCTGGCAAAAGAAACACAGGTGAGGGGTACAGGCAAGTGGGCAAGCATTAAAGATGCAATACTTGAAGCAACATCCCATTGTGTTAGACAGAAAGGAAGTGCAAAGAAGAAGAAACCACTTTGGTTCTCAAATACAGTAGCAGAAAAGGTCAGAGCCAAAAGGCTGGCCTTCAGGAAATATAAGGGAACACAGCGGGATGAAGATAGGAGGCATACCAAACTGCCCTAAGGGAAGCAGGTAAGGCAGTAAGGCAGACAAAGTCCCAAACTGAGGAAACACTAGCACGAAGAAGGTGACAAGACTTTCTATAGATACATTAGTGAAAGGAGAAAGTCCAGACAGGGTATTGCTAAGCTTAATGGAGAAAGGAGCATGTGAGGAGGAGGACCCTGTAAAGGCATCTATCCTAAATAGATACTTTTGCTCAGTATTTACTGAAGAGAAGGTAGGCAGGGCCCACAGCTCAGCATCATGGACACAGGGGAGGGAGGTGAGCACTACTCCCTTCACAAAAGAAAGGGTCCTACAAGAGCTTGCTAAGCTCAGGAGTGGATAAGGCAATGGGACCTGATGGCATACATCCCAGGGTATAGGAGCTAAAGGAGGAACTAGAACCATTAGCAGAATTGTTTAGTGAGTCTCTGAGCACAGGAGAGGTCCCAGAAGACTGGAGAAGGGCTCATGTGATCCCGCTCCCACAAGAGTGGTAGCAGGGAAGAGGCGGAGGAACTACAGACAGGTCAGTCTTCACCTCAGTAGTGGGCAAGATTATGGAGGCACTCCTTAAGGAAAGGATAGTGCAACACCTGGAATCCATAGGGCACAGGATCCAAGACAGCATGGGTTTACAAAGGAAGGTCCTGTCAAACTAATCTCAGAGATTTCTTTGACTGGGTAACCAGAGTGGTGGACCAAGGGGAGCAGTTGATGTCGCCTACCTTGACTTCAACAAAGCTTTTGACATTGTTCCATAGAAGATTGATAAATAAGCTGGGTAGGCTCGGGGTGGGTCAGAAGTTGGTCAACTGGGTGGCAAACTGGTTGACGGGCAGAAAACAGAGAGTGGTGGTAAATGGTATACAGTCAGAAGAGATGCAAGTCACAAGTGGGGTACCTCAGGGATCAGTCCTGGGGCCAGTCCTCTTCAACATCTTCATTAGTGACCTTGCAGATGCACTAGAGGGTAAAGCTTGTCTGTTTGCAGATGACACCAAGATCTGCAACAGAGTAGATGATCCAGATGGGGTGGGCAGAATGAGAAGAGATCTGGATAAACTAGCAGAATGGTCAGAAGAGTGGCAACTGGGATTTAATGCAAAGGAGTGCACAATCATGCACATAGTGAAGAGAGAAACCACAAGCCACCTATAGGCTGGGAGGAGTTGCTAGCAGTCACAAAGGAAGAAAGAGACTTGGGCATCATCATCACTGATGACCTAAAATCATCAAAGCAGACCTCTAAAGCAGTAGGTAAGGCTGGGGTGTTAGGGTGTATTAGTAGGGGTATCACAAGTCGTGAAGAGGAGGTATTAATCCTTCTGTACAAGACACTGGTTAGGCCCCATCTGGAGTACTGCGTGCAGTATTGAGGCCACACCTTCACAAGGACATTAACCAAATTGAGGCAGTCCAGAGAAGGGCAACCAAAATGGTGCAGGGACTGCATCAGAAGACATATGAGGACAGATTAATGGAGCTCAATATGTATACCCTTGAGCAAAGGAGGGAGAGAGGTGATATGATCGAGGCATTCAAACACCTTAAGGGCATAAACAAGGTGAAAGAGTCTAACATGTTTAAATATAAGAAAAATAGCAGGACAAGAGGACACAGCATGAGATTAGAGGGAGGCCGATTAAGGGGGAATGTGAGAAAATTCTTTTTCATAGAAAGGGTGGTGGATGCATGGAATGTTTACCACAAGAAGTGGTGGCTATGAATACAGTGCAGGGCTTCAAACAGGCATGGGATAGGCATAAGGGAGCAATACAAATGACTATGAATAGATAGGCCACTGACAGAGCAAAGGCCGATGGCACATTTATAAGGTAGAAAAAGAAATGGGCAGACTGGATGGGCCTTGCGGTCCTTATCTGCCGTCAACTTCTATGTTTCTATGTTTCTATCCATAAGGCTTTGTCCCTAATTTTTTTTTTTTTGAAAGGTTATGCTGTAGTTCAGTGGGTGGAGCAAACAACCATGCCCCCTCCTGAGCTATATAAATCAGCTCCTTCCAGCCTCACTCAGAACTTTTCTTTGCTGAAGCGGGATGCTGCCCCCGCATTTGTCTTCTGCCGCTTTTGTGCTTGGGACCTCTGCTTGGTTTGTATTTCTTCAGTTTTCTAGGTCGGTATTTTGCTTTCTTCCTCCTTGGCTGCAGTTTGTGCTTCTTTCTGTTTTTCTCTGTTGCACACTTGTTCTCCTGTGCTTGTGTTTCTTTCTGTTTTGCTTGTTTTTTTTGGGGGGGGAGCGTTCTAGTTTCCTAGTGTCCTGCTGTCCCCCTTGGCTTGCCTTGTGCTATTCAGGCTCCCATTTTGCTGTTTTTTTTATACCTTTAGCAATCCCTCAGTTCCACTACACTTGTTAACTGTTTACACCTGACCTGCTAGGAAGCCACTCCTATCTACAGTATTTTATTTTTTCACTGCAGCAGCTCTGCTACCTAGTTTGTGTTCCCATATACCGCCTGCTTCCCTAGCACTTTCATTTGTTACTTTTACTGCCTCAGCCTCCTGTTATCCTGGGCCTTGTGTTTCTTTCAGTTTTGCTTTTTGGGCTTTCTAGTTTTCCTAGTGTCTTGCTGTCCCCATTTGCTTTGACTTGTACTATTCAGGCATCCTTTTTGCTGTTTTTCTATGCCTTTAGTAATCCCTTAGTTCAACTGCAATTGTTACCTGTTTACAAATGGCTCCTAGCTAGTTGACCACTCCCTGCTGAGTTCTTTTGTTGTTTACTGCAGCAACATGCTCCATAGTTTTTCAGTTTCCGTATACCTTCTGCTTCTCTAGCAGTTTCATTTGTTAATTTTACTTCCTCAGCCTCCTGACTCGCAATGCATAACCAATCAACACTAATGTCCCTTATGGAATAGCCCCACAGGCCTCTCACTGGGGGGGCGAGTTGCCGACGGCCCCAAGAGGGTAGGGCTAGGAGGGCCGCCCACCATCCGAAGGGAAGAGGCAGCCCCCCAAGCAGGTGGCCCTATTGGAGTAGATCCTCCGAGAGGGCTGGCCCTGATGGACCCGGCAAGGAGGGGCATGGCAGGGCTTTTTAAGGAGCGGTCCCGGGGGATTTCACCCTCTTGGGACCACTCCTCACCATGAAGTTTTCGGTTGTTTCCTGCTGTTTTCTCCTCCGGTGTTTCTGCCTCGCAGTGCCTCTTCATCCACAGTTGCGCCTGTCGAACGCCAGCCTAATATCGGTCACCCGCTTGTTTTTCCAGCCTGTAAGCAGCTATTCCCGGCTTGTCTGGAGGTAAGTGCTTTCTTTTTCCCCTCCTTCCCCCCCTCAAGATCAATCTTTTCAGCCAGCAGGCAGGGCGCGTTTCCCTCTATGGGATAATTTGCAAGCAGCTTCCCTGTGGGTTGAGCTGCCCAGCAGCAGCTATCGTTCACTTCACCTCCCCTTTTCCAGTGTAAGATTCAGGTTCCTGGGATTTCCTTTGTCCATGAACAGTTCGCGCCTTAGCAGGCTAGTATGACTGGTTTTCCTCAGGCAGCGGCCCCCCTCGCCTCACCAGCCTGGCCTAGCCACATGGAGCTCCACTCTGGTCACCTCCTCCCCCTGTTTTCTACTCTGGCTCCACTGTCCCCCCCCCCTCGCTTTCATCACCTTTCTACTCGCTTGGCCTGGAGAAAAAAATTTTCATGCCGCCAGGCCACAGGTCTCCTCCGCTCCCGCCTAACCACATGGCATCCCCCTTTGTCGCTTTCCTCAGTGTCTCCTGGTGGCTTTTGGCCCAGCCCTCCACTCTTTCCTCCAAGCCCCCCTGCCCTCCGGTGTTCCCTTTCTTGCAATTTTCCTCCTCAGGAGGCCCTGTTCTTTGTGCCTATTTTAGAGGTAGTAGGGCTGGCTTTTCACAAAGCAATGGATGGGTGTGTAGAATCCCTTTGTAAACCTGTATTCCCACAATTCAAGTTTCAAAAATGCATTTCAAGGCTACCGTGCAAGATGCCACCAGCATTCAGGACTACGGTGTATGTCTGTGGCAATGAGGTGTGGGCACAGAGGGTTGCAAGGCGGTGCGGCAGGGGTTTAGGAGGCGATCATTGTGCTCGGAGTCTCTGCCCTTCTATTGAGGGCCTTTTAACCTTGATCCGCTGATGAGGCACTTCTAAAGCCTGCTTTTAATCAGTCGCTATGGATCAGTAATGGCTGTGAAATACTGCTGGACAGATAAACTGCTATAGCCCACTTATTCAGGGCAACAGAAATCACCAAGTTATAAGGAAACTGATGTGCTGCTTCTGCCCCACCCACTTCTGTGCGTTTCCTTTTTTTGTCGTTTCAGTTTTTGGACACTTCACTGATTCATCTGTGTTTAAGTGCCTCACAGTAATAACAGGTTGAGAATGATGTTCTTTTATCAGTGGATGTCTGAAAAACCTAAATTGACTAGAGCGATTGTACGTGTTTGAGCAGATACTGTAGTACTTCTCTGTGTGCACATCCACACAGTTTGCTTGTTGGGGGTGGGGGTACACAGCAACTGTGCTGAAGATGGGCAAATGTGCAGCCTATCCCCTGCATAGCGTGTGATGCTCTCTAGGGATCTGTCTTGCTGAAGTTGAAGTCTCCAGTGGAAGGCAACTCAGGTCTTTTTTTCTTTCCTTTTGGTCTTACCTTAAGATGTTTCATTCATGCATAATGTCTTGCACTAAACGCTTTCATATAAAAATCAAACTTGATATCTGCATTTTGGCAGCATTCAAAAAATAGTTGTGAATTTGAGAATCGGGGTTCTCTTACTTGGTCTTTGTCTACTTTAGTTGTCTGCCTTCAGGTGACCGCTCTAACCTCTCCCCATTCCTTTGGCAACCATTTTAGTGTCCCAGCAGAGGACTGTGTGTCAGGTGTGGACAGGCAGCCAGAGTGGTCAAAGGACCAGGTGATGGACAATCCTGTTTAAAGTCTTTTTCCCAAGAAATGATGTATAAGAAGAAGTTGTTATATATTTTCAGTTTTTTTTTCTCCTCCCCTGGTTCCCTGCATGCAAAACCCAAAAGGATTCCCTCCAGCTGGGACCCCCATTTCAAGAAAAGTTTTCTTTAAAAAACTTTCCAAGTATGTAGGAGGTTCCTTGGCTATGCAATTCCCTCTTTAATGTGCCTGGCTGGTTCCTAATGGTACCGCCTCCTCGGGTCTGTGGCCATGAGGCACCATCCCCAATTTGACCCTGTGTGGGCATGCCAAACACAGGGTCTTTTTATTTTTTCACTTCCCTTCCCTCTCACATCAACCTCGTGGCTGTAAGGTTATGGGGCAGCACATTCAAGAGTAATTCTGGAATAGTCTGTTAGAAGGCTAACTAGTAGAGGGCAGGTGGAAGTGTGCACGAATAACTAATGTTTTTGTCTCAGTAGGTATCGCCTCGCTGAACACCGCTTTCCTCTTACAATCAACAGCTAAAATGGCCGAATCACAGAATAGTCAGGTTCTGGACAGCCAGGCCCCCCAAATCTCCACACCAGTACAGGGTTCTGGTCAAGACTTTTCTGGGCTAGAAAGCCAGACACAATCTGTGGAACAGGCTATTCCTGCACAAGGGAAGGACCAAGCATTCCTCGAGGCCCTGCAACGCCTAAAGGACATTGGGGGGGGTCAGACTGGCTGACTGCAATATCCAGGCTGGAACCAGAACTACTGGGTGCCCATCCAGGTGGGCAACAGCTAACTGTGGCAGACCCTCCCACCATAGTAGAACACAGGCTGCAAGAACCGGCTGAGGAGGAGGGACGTCAGCCCAGGCGTAGCCAGCCATTGGCCCAATTATTGGAATCTGTAGTGTAGAAAAATCTGTTACTAAAAAGGGGCAGGGCAGGCAGAATAAGCATAAGGTGCAACCTGTGGCAGAGGCAGGCAAAAAGCATGCTGAGAAAAAACAGAGCAGAGTTGAGGAGAACACATCTGTGGTCCAACCCAGGGCAGCGAATGAAGACATGGAAAAACCCCCGGTGGTAACGGTGGTCCAGCCACAGATCAGTGAGTATGAGGGAGATCAGGACAGTGATGTGTCAGTAGAATTAGTGTGGTCTGATTCTGATAGCAAGGAGGAGCAATCCAGTGACAGCCGGGAATGGCTGCCATTGGAATCAGCAACAGAAGAAGCAAAATATAAAAAATGGAGAAAGAACTTTGAAGACATGGCTAAGGCCACAAAGGTAAGAGAACAGGAACAAAATAGGGTGAGGTGCATGGGAGACAGGATTGGGGGCCATGGTCAGAAAACGGTTTTGGAAAAAACACAAGATCATCAGCGGGAACAAAAGGTAAGCAGTCAGGTAGGGCAGCAGGGGGCTCCAGGGGTCAATTCAGTGCCGGTGATGCCAGGGTACCAAACATGACAGCATAACCCCTTCATGTGGCCATTTACATATGGGAGGCCAGGCAATATGCCCATCTCTTGGGCAGCGATGAATCCTTGGGGCACCTTCGCTCCCAATTGCCCAACAACCCAGCAGGGTGGAATGACCAACCCCATCACAGGGTCTCGGGCATTTCCAGCCAATGAGCCTGGTGAGGGTACTAGTGGGATGTGAGGCTCTGGGGCCAATGGATAACTATGGATTCAGGGCATGCCAGTGGGCCGAGCCTGCGGCAGTAGGATACCAAGCCCTATTAGATAGACATGGAGGGATGGAAAAAAGGGATACAGAGTCCAACAGGATAGGGGCAGAGAAAGCCCTGTCAAGTCACCTAGAAGGCAGACAGCAAATCACCACAGGGGTCGAGGCTCGGTTGACCCAGCCTCCCCAGTCCATTGTTTCCCAAGGGGCTATGGCAGAAGGGGGTAATGCACAAGGGGCAGCAGTTCAGGCATGGACAGGTGTGGGGCCTTCAACAATACAACATCCTCCAACTAACAAAGAAAGTTTGACACCAGGCTAACAAGCGTGGGAAACTGTAGCCTCTCAAATGGGTACCGCTCCCAATACTACAACAGGTGACAAGTCAACCAGCACAATAACAACATCACCGGAGCATTGGGCATATGCCGGGGTGGAAGACCCATTTGGGGACCACTTATCCGACGCTGTCAGGGAAACAATTTGGAAAGGGGAATTTATAGATACTGTATGTTATCTTTATTACACAGAGAGATCCCAGAAGTGAATGATGAGAAAAAGTACAAAGAAGAGAGGCCAAGGCGGCCGAAGGTGCCTTTCACATTTGAGAATTGGGCAGCAGCATTTGACATATTTATGTCCGTTTACGGGATGAAACACCCAGATAAGCTAATTGCTCTTCTTAAATACAGAGATACCATAAAATTTGCACATCTGTCCTTTGATGGATTTGCATGGGTTAAATACGATGAACAGTTTCGCCTAAAATTATCTAGGCAACCCAATCTGAAATGGGAAAACATGCACATAGACCTCTTGGTCCGTTATATGACTCGTGGCCGCCCCAATGTGGTAACCTACACAGATACTGGTCACGTTATTGCCAGACAAACAGGGGGATAGTACAAAAAAGAACAGAGGAAAGGGACAGGGAGGAAGCAGCCACCTGCCTCTCCTACCTGGGCATAGAAATAGACTCAGAGGCAATGGTTTCTAGGCTACCACAAGATAAGGTGTCACTTTTGAGCAAACTGTTAAGAGAGATGATAGGAGCAAAGAAAGTGACCCTACAACAGCTGCTATCTGTTATAGGCCACTTGAATTTTGCATGCTGTGCAATCCACCCAGGCAGACCATACCTCAGGCAGATGGCATCAGCCACTGGGGGGCTCTAAAACCATATCACCACATCAGACTGATGCAGGGCATAAAAGCTGACCTCCAGGTATGGGAACTCTTCCTACAGGATTTTAATGGTATCACCATCTGGCAGACACCAGCAGAACAATTATTGAATCTGCACATGGTGACCGATGCTTTGGGTGATATTGGCTTTGGGGCATTCTGGCAAGGGGCATGGTTTGCAAAGTGCTGGCCACAAGAGTGGGTAGTGAAAGGGCTCACAAAAAACATCACCCTGCTCGAATTGTTCCCTATCATGGTAGCCGTAAGGGTGTGGGGGCACAAAATTCAAAATAAGAAAGTGCTGTTCCACGTGTACAACAGGGCGGTAGCAGACATATTGAACTCGCAGATGTCTCGTTCTGAAGAGGTGATGATGGTTCTGGGGGTTTTTGTGTTATGCTGCCTATGGTACAACATCTCTTTCAAGGTTCGTCATTTGCCAGGAAAAGAAAATGTTATAGCTGATACCCTGTCTCGATTTCGGCTTGAGCACTTCAGGCGGTTAGCCCCGTGGGTGGACCCGCTCCCCACACAGATACCGGAAGCAGTGTGGAGACTTGGGAACCAAGATTGCAGCAACTGGTACAGCTCACTGTGGCCCCCTCAACATGGAGGAAGTATGTAGGTAGCTATGAGTCTTTTCAACAATTCTGTGGTCTCGAGGTAAGCCTGGAACTGCTCAATACCCAAAGACAAGTTCAAAGCTACATCCTCCATTTAGAAAGCCTGGGAAGATCTCCGGTGGCTATACGCCTCCAAGTGGCAGGCATTGCATTTCTCCTTAAGTCCGAGGGTTTCTCTGACCCAACCAACAGTTTCATTACAAAGAAAGTGGTACAAGGCTTCTCCAGACTTGCAGAGAAAAGGGCAGACACAAGGAAGCCCATAGGACTAGCCGAACTGTCCAGCCTCCTGAGGGCAATGTCAGTCACTTGCAGCTCAGGCTACGAAATAAAGCTGTTCAGGGCCCTATACAGTTGTGCATTCTTCAGGGCCTTCTGGGTGTCTGAGTTGGGACCGCAGTCTATCTCAGTAGGTCAGAACACCAATCTCCAGTTCAGTGATTTCGACATCTGCCAAGACAGACTGTGTCTTCAGCTACGAAAATCAAAAGACTAACCAGTGCAGCCCCCCCCCACCATTATAACACTATTTATGGCTCCTCCAGGGAATGCTTGCCCATGGTCATCAATGAAGGAGTATGTGGCTGTATGTCCAACAGGACTGGGGCATTTATTTTTACATGGGGATGGAAAAGCTGTCACGAAGCGGCAGTTCACAGCTGTCCTACGAAAGGGTCTATGGATGGTGGGTGTAAACCCCACCTCATACAACACACATTCATTCAGAATTGGAGCAGCCACCGAGGCAGCCAGGGGTGGGTTAAAGAAGAACAGATAAAATGGGTCAGCAGATGGGCATCAAAAGCCTATATGGGGTACATTAGATCCCAGAACAACACATTGGGGAGTGACGCTGAAGAACCCAACTCAAGAAGTAACGGAAGCTCAAAGTAAATAAAAAAAAAAAACTCACATGTTTGTTTTGTCTTACAGGCATGGCTGCTGTAACCCCTCAGATATGGATCATGGGTCATTCACACACGAGGGAGGCCAACACAAGGGCGAAATAATGGCCTTACACAAGACAGTTGGGCATTCCAAGAAGCTGAGCTGTGATTCAATGGGCAGGAAAAGGGGGGATGAAGTGGGGGGCATTATGTGAAATGATTTTTAGATTGGGCCTACATCGTCAACCACTGCTCGCGCTGGTTATCCATTGGGAGGGAACGACTTGGTCACCCTGGGGGCACCCAGATTAACTGAGGAAATTAAGAGGGGATTGGCCTGCTTAAAACAATTGTTTCCTCGCACCATTCTGGCATGGACCAGAATCATACCACGCCAGAAGTGGCATGGTATGTGAAAAGCGGGAGCCATGGACAAAGCATGCAGGTCTGTGAATAGGGAGGTGTCCCATTTCGTGGCCTCGCTTGGCGTGGAAGTTATCAGGCATTTCCTTATTACCAGGATGGTTGAGGGCCTGTATACCTGAGACGGGGTTCACCTGTCAGACATTGGGAATGATATTTTTAACAATACCCTCATTGATTTTTGTGAGACAGTACTATTTGGGAAAAGAAAGATCCCTTGGGTATTAGTGGGAGATACATGTTTACACCTTATGTAAGTGGCAGTAATTCATGACTGACCCTCGGTAAGAGAGGCTCTGGACATAAGAAGAGAAGCTGTGATTGGGTGTCACCAGGGAGAGGCATGACCCTAGGATGGGTATGCTTCAGAGATCTGGGGAGGAAGGCACCCAGGCGGGGCATGCACCGAAACGCTGGGAGCTAAGATTCCGAGATGGGGAGTGCAGCCCCAGATGTGCATGCTCCTCATCAAGGGTCTAAACTCGGGGAAGATGGGGAAGGGAACTGTCTTGAGGGAAGGCATGGCCCTTGACGGTCTGTTTGACTAAAGGGCCAGAGTTCCCCCCAAATAAGTGGAGGATGGAGCCGGGGTTTCAGCAATATATGAATTGTGGCTGCCCAAGGGGTCTTATGGGATGGGCTACTTAATGTGTATATATATTGAATCAGGATGTGATGTATGTATAGTGATGTATGTAGATAGATATTCTGTAATGTGCATATCTGTCAAATGTATTGTACATATTATGCTGTATAAATTAAGTATTCCATGTAATGTAAACAATTTTGATTAAGTAAAAAGAGCTGCGGCCCTTTTTTATACCAAAAAAGGTGTGGTGTGTTACTGATTTGGGGGTCCGCTTTGGGCAACTGGTTGTTATGCATTCCTTATTCATTCCAAGATTGTAACAGTCAGTCTCATGCAGTGTTCTTGTTGCCATTCAATGTCAATATCAGCAATCTTGCAGTACTAAGTGCTAACAGTTGCACTCCAACTCATGCAATCTCTTATGTCCTTGGTGCTAACAGTCCTTACTTATTCTCCATTTATTTTATATACTTATGGCCCACAGGCTTTGATATTGCCTCCCACTACTACTGCATTCAGATAAAAGCAGCATTCAGCCTTATTTACATTTCATTTCTTCCATGTCCACACACTGTCAGACTTCGCCATAGACTTCTATCATGTCCTAGTTGTCATTTTCTGTCTCAGCCAGTGCCTTCACCCTACATTCAGTTTAGCAAGCAGCTTTCCAGGGATCTTGAGTGCTGCTGAAATGTAGGCAGCATTACAGCGTGCCCTGCTGATGTGGTAGGCAGATGCCATAGGCAGGGATCTTGGGTGCCACTGAAATGTAGGCATCAGTACAGCATGCCTTGCTGACGCAGTAGGTGGATGACATAGGCAGAGATCTTGGACACTGCTGTAATGTAGGTAGTGGTACAACATACCCTTCTGATGCAGTATGATGCCATAGGCAGGGATCTTGCTTACCTCTGAAATGTAGGCAGCAGTACAAAGTGTTCTGCTGATGTGGTAGGCAGATGCCATAGGCAGGGATCTTTGGAATCACCTACATGTAGGCAGTGGTATAGTGTGCCCTTCTGATGTGGTAGGCAGATGCCGTAGGCAAGGATCTTGGGTGCCACTGAAATGTAGGCAGCAGTACAGCATGTCTTGCTAATGCAGTATGCAAATGCCATAGGCAGGAATCTTGAGCACTGCTGAAATGTAGGCAGCAGTACAGCGTGCCTTGCTGATGCAGTAAGCAGATGCCATAGTCAAGGACCTTGGATGCCACCTAAATGAAGGCAGTGGTACAGTGTGCCCTTCTGATGTGGTAGGCAGATGCCGTAGGCAAGGATCTTGGGTGCCACTGAAATGTAGGCAGCAGTACAGCATGTCTTGCTAATGCAGTATGCAAATGCCATAGGTAGGGATCTTGGGTGCTGCTGAAATGTAGACAATAGTGCAGTGTGCCCTGCTGAAACAGTAGGCAGATGCCATAGGCAGGAAAAGGATTTCTATCATCGAACTTGTACACAGCAGCACCTTTTGCACATCTTAACTTGCATGCAGTGAGACTTCATTTAGGTTCCTACATAGCATTAGCTGTGCCATCACTAATTTATCCTTAGCCTGGAGGGAAGGCGACCAAGGCCTTGGATCACCAGAGGTTTCCTTCTCATAAGGGAGTTTTCCTCTTCATGCTGAAGGTTATAACAGGTAGTTCATAATAGTACATTCCATTAGTTTCCCACCTAGATTTCTGCTGTTGGATGGAGTTAGATGATGGTCCTCCTTTGTCATTCCCTCTCTTCTTCAGAAGTCATGCCCCTCTGCTATCAGTTTTAATATTGGTTAGCCTCTGCTCAACTCAATCTGTGTCTGTTTCCAGTCACACTGGTTGCCATCAGTCTGTCCTCAGGCTCAGTGACCTCCACTTGCTGCTCAGTCTGTTTGGGGCTCCTTCCTAAGGTACCTTTAGCCTAAGGGAATCATTCCCATGGCACCTCTAGGGGTGTAACCCTCCTCAAGGGTTCCTTGCCTTCATGGTACCCCAACAGGGTGGTAGTTCCTCATGGAACAGAGTGCGAATGGCCAAAGTCTATCAACAGTTGTACAGGCATAACTCCACTTTAAGTTGTGTAAGCCCATTGAACTGAAAGCCTATGCCTGTAGTTTAATGGGTGGAGCAACCAACCATACCCCTCCTGAACTATATAAGTCAGCTCCTTCCAGCCAACCTCAGAAGCACTTTTTCTTTGCCCCACCATCCTCCCCTCCTCCTCCAAAGGCATGCCTCTCTCCATGGGGCTCCTTCCTTAAGTACTTTTAGCCCAAGGAAATCCATCCCACAGCACCTCTAGAGGTGGAACCCTCCTCAAGTGTTCCTTGCCTTCACAGTACCCCAACAGGGTGGTAATTCCCTGTGGAACAAAGAGAGGAAATGGCTAGTCTAGCAACAGTTGTACAGGCATAACTCCACTCTAAGATGCGTATGCCCATTGAAATTCTGTGTATTAAGTTTATAAACAAAATTTTCTAGAGCTTCCCGTACTGCCTGATTTTGCCCCGAGGCTAGGCAAATAAAATGTCCCCTGCCCACTGCTTTCAACACATCCCAGACTAGCTGTTTAACTATTCAGGAATTACATTTTAAGGTGCAGCACTCTTCAATTTCTTTCTTTAGCGCTTGGCGTATATAACATACTAACATACTAGATGCCAGCAGAGTAGGCCTATTGGCCTATCAAGTCTGCTCATGCTTCAGCACCCTGATTGGGTACCATAGCCCTCTATCTGTCTCCTTCCACTGTTACTCCATCCCCCAGTCCACCCCCCCCCGGGCAAACCAGCATCTGCTTCACCCCTTGCCAATACCTGTCCCACCCTCTCTTGAATCCCTCCACAGTAGCTGCCTGTACCAGCACCCCAGGTAATGCATTCCACAGTACCACCACTCTCTCGGTGAAGTACCTCCTCCTCCTCCTCCTTTCCCCCGTAATCCTACCACCCTCAATCTTCCAACTGTGTCCTCTGGTGATTCCACCCACCTTCAGTCAAAAGATCCAATCTTGGCTTACCTTATTTACTCCCCTGAGGAACTTGAAGACCTCAATCATGTCCCTCCTCTCCTCCAGTGAGAACAGGTTGAGCTCCCTTAGTTGTTCCTCATATGGCATATCCCCCAGGCCCGAGATCATTCTGGTTGCTCTCCTCTGAACCCTCTCCAGGAGTTGGATGTCCCTTCTTATGTGCGGTGTCCAGAACTGCACACAATACTCAAGATGTGGTCTAACCAGGCTGTTATACAGTAGCAAAATCACCTCCCTTTTCCTTGAGGCAATCCCCCTAGCGATGCATCCCATCATCCTATTTGCCCTGACCGCAGCCCTCCTGCACTGCTCTGAATTATTCATGTTAACATCCACCAAGACTCCTAGATCTCTTTCCCCTGCCATTGCCTACAACTCATCCCCCCTTAGGGTGTACACATAGTCAGGGTTTTCCCACCCTAGGTGTAGCACCTTGCACTTGGAGGAGTTACATTTCAATTTCCAGGTGCAGGACCACTTATCCAGAGTATCCAGGTCCTCTTGCAGGGCCAATCTCCCCTCCTCTCCTTCCACCACTGCCCCCAGCTTAGAGTCATCCACAAAGGGACTCATTTCACACCCGATACCATCCCTGATATCGGAGATGTAGGCATTAAACAGGAATGGCCCCAGGACTGATCCCTGTGGGACCCCACTTATGACCTCTCTAGGAGACAAGACCTTCCCTCCGACCGCTACCTGCTGAATGTGACCTGAAAGCCAATTTTCAATCCACCTAACCATCAATGGGCCTACCCCAACCCTCCCAACTTCTCCCTTAGGCCAATGTGAGGGACCAACTTAAATGCCTTGCTGAAGTCCAGGAACAGTACATCCACTTGTCTCCCCCTGTTGAGTGCTGATGTCACCCACTCATAGAACTCTACAAGGTTTGTTTGACACGATCTACCTGGCACAAACCCATGCTGCCGGGCATCCAGGTAACCCATGTCCTCTAAGAAACCTCCCAGCCTTTCCTTAAGTATGATCTCCATTACCTTCCCCACCACCGACATCAAACTGACGGGTCTATAGTTTCCTGGCTCTTCTCTCGATCCCTCTTTATGGATGGGCACAACATGAGCCTGCTTTCAATCCCTTGGCACCCTCCCTGTCTGGAGTGACAAGTTAAAGAGATCCGCCAATGTCGCAGCCAAAACATCCGCCAACTCTCTTAGTACTCTGGGATGAATAGCATCAGGCCCTGGGGATTTATCCTTTTTTATTGACTGGAGGACTTCCCACACCCGACCAATAGGAATATCAGCATCTGTCCCCAGCCCCATTCAGCAGAACCAGCCTGATATCCCACCCCTGGCCTACCTCCCCTAGCGGCTTGTTCTTCAGCAGGTACCCCAATAGTCAGACCTGCTGCGCCTACAGTGTCCTTCAATCCCTTTTTTGGAAGTTCCCCAGCCTCCACCCTAGTGAACACTAAGGCAAAATACTCATCCAGTACCTCTGTCTGCTCTCCAGCCCCTTCCACCCCCCAGCTATTCTCAACCTACTGAGCTGGCCCTTGACCTTTATCCTCTCACCAATATACCTAAAGAACCCCTTTTCCCCCACCCCATATCCCCTGCACCAGCCACTGCTCTTTCCGAGCCTGGTCCCCTCACCACTCTGGTGACTTTCCTGCTTGCAAGGCGATAGTTCTCTTTATCCCTCTCTCCTCTCATTTTTTTGTACCTACTGTAGGCAGCCTTCTTCTCTCTTACCACCTCCTGGACCTCCTTGGTCCACCAGCATGGTTTACGAGACCTACCATCCTTGCGCTTCACTCTTGCACAGGTCCTGGTGGCCTCCTGTAGCCCCTGCTTTATGATCTCCCACATACCTTCCACATCCAAACCTGGTTTTAACTCCCACAAATGCCCCTTGAGAATTTCCCCCATGTTCTGAAAGTCCACTCCCAAAAATCAGCTATCATTGTCCTTGAATGATCCCCCTGCCCCCAGTTTATGCCGAAACCAGACTGTGTTGCTGTCACTCCCAGCCAGGGGTTCTTCAACAACCAGATCTTGCACAAGATCCCCATCCTCTAAAACCACATCCAGGATATGACCCTCCATCGTTGGGTCCATCACCTGCTGATTGAGAAATGCATCCAGGAAGCCATGCAACAGCTTCTGCTCCCTGGTTACAGTGGATGTCATAGTACTCCAATCAGTAGCTGGCATATTAAGGTCCCCCATCAACACCACTCCTTCCTCTTCCAGTCCTCACTGCTCCTTAATGTTAGCCAACAGGCAATCCTCCAGGTCCTCCACTAGTCCTGGGGGCCTATATACCATCCCCAACTGGATCTTCCCTTCCACAGGGTTTCACGAGGTGACCCATAGGGCCTCCACATTGCCCTCTACTTCCTCCACTCTCATAATCTCGATGTAATCCCTAATGAACATTTTCACTCCTCCCCCTCTGGCCACCTTCCTGTCCTTCCTTAGCACAAGGTACCCACTCAGATTAAGGTCCCAGTCATGGCCAGGGGTGGCCCAAATTTCAGTGACAGCTGCTACATTCACCCCACCATCAAACAGCATGGCCTGGAACTCAGACATTTTATTCCCCAGGCTCCTGGCATTTGTTAAAGCCACCCTCCAACCCTTGTCCCTACCCCTCTTTACCATCTCCTCCCCAGATCTTTCATACATCCATCCACACTTCTCCCTTAGGGTACCGTCAGTCCCCCCCCCATGGGGTTGCAGGCCTGTCCTACCGGCAGTATGGATGGCCGGATCAGTCTGTCAGTGCCCCCCTCCCCCATTCACAAGCATAAATGCCATCTAGCCTAAATGAAATCCATCATCCCATTTGAGAACTTCCTTCCCTACCAGATTTAGGTAAAGCCTATCCAGGGCATACACTCCCTCGTCTTCCCAAACTCCCCCCCATTCTCCCAACACCCCAGTCCCCTGTGTTTCACTCCACTGCCCAAGCCAGTCATTAATCTCACTGATCTTCTGTCTGTTCGCCACAGTGGCCCTTGGCACTGGCAGAATTTCTGAGAAGGAGACTATGCATCTATTGTCATGACAGACCTTGGCCAGTTCTTAGAACCTTGCCTGAATTTCCAGCACACTATTCCCTTCAATATAATTTGTTCCCAAATGCATCAGGAAGTCCTGGGATCCTCCACAGTCCCTCGCCAGCTCATACACCATGAACTTCGCCCTATGCACAGTCACACTGGAAATACCCACCGCCTTAACTGGACTGGATTTTCTCTCACCCTGCTCCGCCCAATGAATATCCCTGATCATGGAGTCCCCCAGCAGGAGAACCTTAGTTTCCCCCTTTGTTCTTTTGTGCACCTCCTTTTTGGACTCCCCTGCCAGCCCCCATCCCCCCCCCCTCCTTGAGACCCCTTGGCTTCTCTCTGGACCTTCTAGAAGAAAACCCCTAACTGCCCTCCCCTTCTTGTCATGCCTTGTATAACTGAGTTCCCTGGCTCCCCCTAGTTTAGCCTCCACCCCACTCCCTAACCCAGTCGAGCCTTTTTCCTCCAACCTCCTCCCCCCTCCCAGCTCCCACCTCTCCAGTCCACCTCCAACACGGCATTCCCATCACCATCACCACCTCCTACCTCCTCCCCTTTCCTCTTGCCCCCTTCCATGACTACCTGCAGGTCCCCCTTACCTTTGGGCCATCTCTGGTATCATCTCCCCTCACGAAGGATGCCCCTCCCTTGTCTCAATCTTTCCTCCTTTCTCAGCGAGTTGATTCACAGACTTCACACCTTCCCTCTTCTGGTCCCCCCTCCCCTTCTTTGACACTTGATTTGCCCTCTCTCCTGCTAGCATACTTATTTGAATTACCAATGCCCACCCTCATCCAATTCACTGTATCCCTCTCTCCTCCACCCTCCTTTTCCTCCTCTACCCCTTCACCACATCCTCTCAACCAACTTACTCAATGGCTCAAATTTATTATAGCACTCAAAGCCAACCTCCTTTTTTTGTCCAGATTTCCCGCTATCCACTGCTCCAGTAGGCCCCCTGTCAGTCCCAACCCACCTGTTCCCCCCCCCGTGTTCTATGATTTAGCCTGTTTCCTCTACCGGTTACCTCCCAGGTAGCTACCCCCTTTGCTACTAGCCCATGCCCCATAGGTTCTTCACTCCTGCCTAATGAAACAGATCCAGGTCTCACTCTATCACTGCCTTCTGGCTCCCCATAGGTCCTCCAAGACATGTTTATTCCCCCCAAACAACTCCAGTTTCCTCTGTATCCAATCAAGCTCCCCCCTGATCTGCAATAACTGCCTACAGACTGGGCAAGCTCCTTCCCTCCAGGCCCAGTTTAGGACCATGGCTGCCCGCAGCCAGTGCACCCTACAATCCTGCCAAAGATGCCTGCCCTGGTGGCTGGGGGCCACCCCCAGAGGCCCTCTCCAGACATTCTTGGATGTTCACCCTTGACCAGGTCCCCACAACCAGGTATACCTACCCACAACCCTCTACAGCCAGCCATATGGGATGATGTAGCCCATGAAATTAAAAACACAGCTCTTGGACCAAGCTACTAACCAGAATAAAAGAGCATGAGCAGAGTTACATCCCCTAACAGTTACCAGAACAGTCAGTGTCACGACTGGAGAAAACCCCAGTATAGCCACCCAACCAATCAGTGACCTACCTCCACCTGGCCCCTCCTCCTCTGAGCATTTAATAGAGGTCAGGGCTGGGGGGGATGGGTGGCAAACTAGCATCCCAAGAGTGGCCGGGCTTGTCCTTAAAAGGCACAGCCATGAGTCCCAAAAACGGCGCCCTAGCTTTCTATTGGGCGCTCCAACTCAGATCACTGAACTCCTCCTAGCCACCGATGTGGCCATCCCTGGCTCCAAATTTGCTCCTGATTTAGCTCCTGCAACAGCTCTTTCACCACTGATGTGGCCTGCACCATCCCTCAGGACCTCTTGTCCCCCAAGAAGCAGCCCGCCGATGCAGCCTGCGCAGTCCCCCTGCTCCTCTTCGAGTAAGTCCCAAGTATCTCGAGAGTGGTTGGGTTCATCCCTTAAAAGGCCCGGCCACGAGTCCTGAAAATGGCAGCCTGGCTTTCTACTGGGCTCTCTGACTCAGATCACTGAACTGCTGCTAGCCTCCGATGTGGCTGCACCCAGATCCAAATTTGCTCCTGTCACAACTCCTGCAACAGCTTTTTCACTGCCAATATGGCCTGCGCCATCCCATAGGACCTCTGGACCCCAAGAAGCAGCCCGCCAATATGGCCTGCACAGTCCCCTGCTCCTCTGCAAGTAAGTCCCAAGTATCCCCAAATCAAGTGATCTGATATGTGTAATGACTGGTTCAGGTGCAATGTACTTCTGGTGGTTGTGAGATTCAAACCCATGACTAGTGGGGTCATTTTATTCATAGCTCAGTGCTCTAATGCTAAAATAATTCTAATCATTTAGTAGGGGTGAGTTCACGTGCCAGGTTGTCACCTTTAGCATACCTCTTAATAAATACTTGTATTGAGAAAGGAAGGGGGTCTGATTGCATAATGGTATATATGTCTGTCTTGTTTATTTTGAAGAGTATTGTTTTCGGGATGAGGTAATATCTGTTCTAGAGTATTGCCCCTTTGCAGGGGAGAAAAAGGTATGATCCTTTGTGGTTTGGTGCTGTTCTCTCCATACATCTGCAAGTGATGCTTCTTGTATTATGGTTTTTAGTACCTTAGTGCTTTGCCTTTTGGTGTCTAATTTTAAGATGATCTGTTTTCCAGTGGAGAAAGGACAAAATTGAATTCACCTCCAATTACAGTGTGGTTCCCTGGCAACTGTGTCACTCTCCCAAATACTTCTTTAAGGAAACCATGCACATCTGTACTGGAGTTAAGTATAGTCTATAGACCAGGATTAATCTTTATCCCTGTACCATCCCTTCTAGGATAACTAATCTCTCTTCTAACCCCATTACTGCTTTTAGCACCTCATATTTATTCAGATATTTTTTATCTATCTATCTATCTATCTATCTATCTATCTATCTATCTATCTATCTATCTATCTATTTATTATGAATTATTCAAACTGTGATTACTCCATGAGACTCAACCTCTCATTTTCATGAGGTCCCAGTGAGGTTAGGAGCAATCAACAGGTTAACATAGTAAAACAGGACTAGTTACATAAAAGTTAAAATATACAGAAGAGAAAAATACAACTATAAAGGTAAGTAGCTGTGGTAGATGAGCTGTAGTGGTTTGTACCCCTATAGTTTAGGGTGATGCCAGATAAATCTGGAAGGAGAGGCTGGAGGCATACTCTAGAGCCAAGATGCAAGGTTTATTAGCAACAGTTGGAGCACAAAGAAAAGACTTAGCATTAACTATCACTATCACACAAGAGAAAGAATGAGTAAGATTACTGGGACTACAAACTGGCTCCACCAATGTCATATAAAAGTCCAGGTGATTCAAGTCCTAAGGATGTAGCAATCCGATGCACCAAGCTTGGGTTTCTAGTATTTTGGTCAGCTGACCACTGGGTGTGAACCCAAGGAAGCGCTTCCTATACTGGCCAAAAAATGGGGCTTTCCCCAGTGAACCAAAAACAGAGTAAAGCACTGTAGGCCTCCTGGCCCTGGAAAGAAGGTGACTCCTGGTGTCACTGAGGCAATGTCAAAAGGGAAGCACCTGGTTGAGGATGGGTGTTGACACCTGGTTGTAGGTGAAGAGAACCCTTATCTGGAGTTGTCAGCTACGGTGACCTCGGGCAGGAGGGCAGATGATATCCAGTCAACGAAAGGGTGCTGGGTGCAATGATCCAGTGGATGACCTCTGGATTGGCTCCCGGAACCCTTACCACCTCACCCCTGCAGCTTCAGAATCTGGCAATCTTCAGTGTAACCTCTTGATGAGCCACTGGAACACAAGCCACCTATGGACAGTACAATCAAGAGTGTGGTGACCCTTGGTGTGTCCTCTTGTGTGGGCCACCATTACTTACACCATCTAGGGGGATGAGGCACAGAGCCTGGCAATCCTCAGTGAGGCGTTGGTATAGGCCACCGGTACTATTGCCACCTTGAGACAATGTCTATGTGGGAGAATGGGCAACGTGACTCTGAGTTTGGTGGATGACTGAAGTCCCTCAAGCTAGAGCCAGGGCGGCCCTTAACCTGACTCACTTTGGTGGGCCCTAGCTACCAACTGGTTACCACTTATGACCGACAACTTGAACCTGGATTGTCATGGTGAAGACCTGGGATTGGTGGAGGTCGGTGGAGATGGGTGCAGGTGATGCTGGGCTTCCCGGGGACCCTCCCTGTGTCAAAGAAGAGGCACCAGAGGAACCTTAGATGATGTGCGTGAAGGAGCCTGGAAGAGAACAAAAATTAAAAACCTGAAAGGCAATCCTCCCTCCTTCTTTTATGACCAAGAGCCCTACCACTTGGGATGGGGTGGCCACAGATGTCTTCAGAGGAAGTAGCAGGAGGCAATTGCAGCAATCAATGCCCTCAGGGCAGTGCAGTCACACAGGACAATTGAGCAAACAAGGCAGTGCAGTCATGATACCCCAGGAATAAGGTAGTTTGGTCACTTAAACTCTTCAATTGAATATAGCAGTTCAGTCACAGCAAGCAGTTTAACTACTTAAAACAGTTTGATTGAATACAGCAGTTCAGACACAGCAAGCAGTGGGTCTAGACAACCATACCTCTCAACCTCCCTCATCACAAATCAGTGACAAATGACCAAAATCAGGAACATATCTGATAAAATAGTAATAGTTCCAGAAGCTGTGTGCAACATGCTTCTTAGTGTGAAAAGCATTTTCTTAATGAGAACTAGACCATAACATCAATGGCTGGCATTATTTTGTGATTCCAATCCCTACTCTTTAGTGCCAGAAATGCAAAATTTAGGAGGGACAGAAGATATTTCTGTGGCAAAATCAGGAACATCCCTGAAAATCTGGGACAGTTCAGAGGTAGGCAAGCAACAGGAGCAGGCAGGCAGATAAAGAAAATACAGTTTGCTCCATGGGCATTGAAACGGTATGATTACCCACCCCTTTGTTAATATGGATCAACTCTGGGTGTCTTCTGAATATTGAGGAGGCCAGGGTACCTAGTCTCTTTGTCCCAGCTATGGGCTGCCCCACCCTTCTACTAAATATGGATAAGGGACTAAGCTTTCTCCATTATTAGGGCTCAGATTACCCTGTGACTCTTGAGAGCAGGATTCTCTTATAATCTGCTTTGTGCCCCTGGAATCAGTCCCTCACAGCTAACAACAGGAGATTCAGCATGAAAAGCGCCTTCTCACCAATAATACTTTGACCTGACTTTACCTAGCAATTCTTTGACTGAAGCTGCCCCGCTCCACAGAATGCCAAGCAGAGTGTGAGCACTTTACCTTTAGTCTTTTTAAAGTTTACTGAGTAGTCTGTAAATTACATTTCTACTACTCACCGCTGGAGAATTTTGTTTGAATTCTCAGGAATTGCCGTATTTTATACATTCATCACTAACGACTTGTGCTGCTCTCTCACTGCTCGTTGTTTGGGCATCTGAGACATTTTCTTATTTTAACATAAGAAAGCTGCTGTATATTTGTAGTCTAAGTTTGATGAATGAAACCCATTTTATTCTGGCTTTTACTTGACGATAAGGGTTTTATGCTAACAAGTAAAATCTTCAAACTGTTAAAGAGAAGTGTTCATTACAACTCATTATTGTTTATCATGCTGGGCTTGGAGTTGTTGCACCCAGTGGGCCCTGATTCACCAGCTGGTGACCGCATTTTTTGCCTTACGGAAGAATGACTGGCGATGCTGTGTCCAGAGGAAAAACAGAGCTTTGATATTGCTGCGGTGCTGTGCACAACTGATAAATCTATTTTTTCTTTATTAAAGGTATGCCAGCATTGCCTACGGGTTAGGAGCTGCTGGTGGCTTAATTATGCGTCTTGAAGTTATTGCGCTTAGTGGAGCACTTCTCTTTTTTTTTTATTCGTAGGTGCCTTGCAGTACGCTCTGGAGCTGGTGTGAGCAGAGTCCTGGAGGAGGCGAACTCTGGAAAAATGTGATTAATGGTCATCTAATGGTTTCCTGTTAAAGACAATGAGTGAAAGGACTTTATGAGGATCAAGTGGATGATAACTGGATGTATAAACCTTGTTGTCGGGCTGTTAGATTGTGAGGGGACTCCCAAGTAGGAAAACAAGTGTTAAGTAGCATATTATTGCTAAATTAACCCTGCAGTGTGATTGAGGTTGCTATCAAGTGATTTTGCAGCAACTCTAGATCTTGGATATGGACATGGAATAAAAACATTTTTGAGGTGCTATGTTTTAGATGTTTTTGACGTTTTTTTGTTGGTAAATAAGAGTACTGAGCTGCACTTTTTGATAAATCTGGGAAGCCATGCTGCTATTCCTCAGTGGACCTTTCTTAAAATCTGAGTTTTCTGTAGGTCTCCTGATTAATGGTGCTTTAAATATTTGTCCCACAAACTAAAAATGAACGAACTTCTGAATCTAAAGGAGCCATTTGTTTCTTTGGATTTTTTATATTTCTAGCATGGTTTGTTGTGAGGATAGTGTGTATTGCTTTGATTACTGCTTACAATATTGTTCCAATTAAGGAAAGATTACTCAAGGTATTCAAGCCTGGTGAAGAGAGCTCGGCTAAGAGTTCCCAAAGTTTAAATTAATAATTTTAAATGTAAATTAGTCATTGATGGACAGAGTATGTAATACATTATATTAATTTAAATCAGAGTTTGAGAATTTGAGAACATGTATTGAGACCTTTTACGTGCTTTAGGTCCGACTATATATTTTTAGTTCAGATAGTAACATTAGCTATTGAGCCTTAGGATTGTCCTGTGACCATGTGGTATCAGGCGAGACAAATCTACCCAGTATGAGTGGCCCCACCAGTGACATGGAGTCCCACTGTGCGCCATAGGAGTAGTCAGTGGGTGCAGCTGGAGTTGGAGTAATCAGTGGGGGACGGAGTGGCATGAGTCACATGGTTACCCAGTGGATGTGCTTCAAGGCCAACATGTCAGCTGGTTATCAGGGAGGTGCAGATGTGATACTGCATAGATGGTTGGGACTGAACTGTAACACAGAGTCCTGCTGTATGCCTGACAGTGGCCGACAGCTGTAGCTGGACAAAGGGTGAGCCATGGGCATGGAGCAGTATGCATGCCAGCAGGCCCTACTGGCTTCTGGTTAGGTTTGGCATGGACACTGTGTGATCAGATGGGACCCCTCTTGAAATATAGTTTCGCTAAGTACCTTGGGTATAGCCAATGGGAGTGGTCAGATAGGAAGAGTTCTGCAGGGTATGGAGCAGCTGAGCTGCATGATACCTTTAATGGCTGCATTATTATTTCAGTGTATCTTTTGGGCTACTGAGTTGGTACTAATGGGTCAGGATATGGAAGGAGAGGATAAACTCTCCTGGGATAGATTGCACTGCTATGTGCCATTAGGTTTAATGGCTTTTTTTTTTTACTCATAGGAAAGGTGGTTTGAGCCTATTATTAATCCGAACACAGAGAGTATTCATTTACTTGATTCCTTGTTACTATTTTCATACATTATTTAGAAAACATACATGTTATGCATTATGATGTATTTTGTATTATACAGCATATTCAATGATATTGAATCTGTGTATTGTGCTTTGTAGGAGATGTTTGTATTTGTTAAAATATTGTAATGGCTTTTTAGCAGAACAATAAACCTTATTGCTTAGTACTAAAATTCTTAGACTCTTGGTTGAGAGGAGTGCCCCAGTCTCTCTATTTGGAGCACAGATTGCCTAGAATAAATTAGATTAGCAGAGATTCCTTCAAGAGAGGAGCTCACAAACACCTTTAATCCTGGTCCAGCAATTATTTGGTTTAAACCTTCCAAGCTTCTGCCTTCTTGATTCTCATCTCTCTCTCTGTATCTCTCTGTCTCTATACAATTGGACAAAGTAAGCAGCTTTCCTCCACCCTTGGGGGGTATAATAGAAGCAATTTAACAATAATAACAATAATTACGTAATACAACAATATGATTGCTAAACAAACAATCCTTCCCCTGGCTGGAGCAGGTCTAGCTATGACTAATTATTAAAGGAACTGATGGCCAACAAGCCTACTCACCCCTGGAGTTCAACAAGGATTTCTGTACCCTGGGGAATGCACAACCACAAAGGAGTGATAAGGCCTTTTCTGCTGCAGCCTGCTGCATAAAAGGTTCACTGGGTCTGCTTCCTGGCCAAATAGACTGACTCGCCATACAGGGTGACCCGACTAGATGGCAAATTTCTGCAGAAAACTGGCCGAGGCTACTACTGGACATCTTCTAGAGGGGAGTTACGCTGAAGGGACCCAGGGATTCACTTCAACCTCTTAACAGGGAAGCCGACATCCATTGCTTTACCGTCCTTCACCCTCCCTGGTCAAACTCTTTCTCCTGTCTCCAGCCTGTGCAGAGCCTCTTCTAGGCTTGAGCAGTCCTGGCTACCTACCAGGGGATTGGTTCCTTCATCCAGAGGTCAGCCTCCTGAGGCTGGGTCAGTGGCTGAAAAAAAAAGTCTTCAAATTTGAATGTACCCTGGCCACAGAGATTAGCTGAGAGGGCTCAGCCTGGCTTCCTTCTCTCATGCTGGGACAGGAATGTGGCCCAACTGGCTTGGCCTTAGCTGACTGGGTGAGCAGGGGGAAGGGAGGACAAAGGAAGGGAAAAAATGGTTTTCTTTTAAAACCCTGAATTTAGACTGCTAGGACTGTCTGCTGGACAGGGGCCTGTTCTGTGTTTCAGAGTGTCCCCTAAACTTTTCAAGGGTTCCCCATTAAGCTGCCAGTGTCCTCATAACTGTCTGAGCCCCTCTGGGTTTCTTTTTTTCCTCAATATACTCCTAACTGGTCAGCTATATGGAAGTTTTGCCATAAATATGTTTCTCAGGATAGACTCCGCCTTATGCAATACCATATTTTGCATAACATGTATTATACCCCTGTGAAGCTAAGGAAATGGGGTCTTATAAGTTTGGGGGCCTGTACCAGAGGATGTCAAGAGGAAGGTATGCTTCTTCACGTCTTTTGGTCATGCACTAAGATAAAGCCTTTATGGATGGCCATACAGAATAACCTAGACCCCATACTGGGTTTGCAGGAATACTTCACTCCAGACATATGTTTGTTGGGGGATTTATCTTCTATAAAGGTTAGAATCAGAAGGTTTCATATTTCCATGATTGCATTATCTGTTAAGAAAATTGTGCTTCGGCATTGGAGGGATACATTAAGCCTAACATATCAGGAATGGGTTAATGAAATTTTGGCTAATTTACATACTGAGAAAGCAACAGCAAGCCTCCACAATAAGTTGCAGTGGTACAAGAATACTTGGGATCCCCTTCACACGTTAATTATGGTCAGAGCTGCTAAATGAGTCTGCATATCCAGTGCTTTTTGATTTGTGATACTATATTGTTTTCTTCTATTTTTGTAAGTACCTTGCTGCTGTATAGGGTGGGGGGAGGGGATGGGGACAGCTCATGTATTATTTTGTGTATAAGCACTGTATATGGTATTTCTCTGTCCCCTGTATTAGTAAAAAATTTACTAATAAATATGAATTATAAAAATAAATAACTGTCTGACCCCTCATGTCTCTGGGGATCCCCTATTTTCTGTGAAGTCCCCAGTTTCTTTGGGGCACTACATAGGAAGCAAGCAAGCAACCTTTATTTAAAAAACACTATTCCAGCAAGATCATAGCGTTGTACAATAAAACAATAGAACATAGTACCACAATCAAAAAAATAAATAAAACAAATAATAAAACAGCTGAACTTTAAGTGTCTGAAAATGCTAACTCAAATAAATAAGTTTTCAAGGCAGATTTGAAGGCCTCAACAGATGGGCACTCTCTAACCTTGGTGAGGTAGAGAATTCCACATGGTTGGAGCAGCAAACACAAATGATCTAGCTCTCAAAGTTGTCAAATGGACCCTGGGGATCTCTAACAATCCCTCATTGGTGGAATGGAGAGGATGAAGGGGGTTAGTATGGACAGAGGAGATCTTGCAGGTAACATGGTCCCTGTCCATGTAGGGCATTATAGGTCAGTAATCCAGCCTTGAAGGTGATCCTCCACTGCACTGGCAGCCAGTTCAGGCTGTGGAGCACAAGTGTGATATGGCAAGATCTTGAACAGTCCATCAACAGTCTGGCAGCCGCATTCTGCACCAGCTGCAGGCAGTGAAGGTCCACCCCCGGTAGCCCTAGCTATAGGGCATTGCAGTAATCAAGGCATGAGGTCACAAAGATGTGGACCAATGTCAGAAGATTGTCAGGTGGGAACAGGTGTTTTATCCAGGCAATGTTCCTCAGATGGTGAAATGAGGTCTTGACAATGGCAGACACCTGAGACTTAAGTGTCAATTCACTATCAAGCACAACATTCACATTCCTCACCTGATCAGAGCTCATCAGCTGGTTGCCCTCCAGCCACATGCCAGAAGGCTGCCCAGCCGACAAACCCTCTACCTGATGACCTGGGTCCACGACCAACACCTCAGTCTTATCCATATTCAGCCTAAGCTAATTGACACTCATCCAGTCCAATATCTCAGAGAGACAGTGTTAAATACCGAGACAGCATCATTTTTCAGGGCACAAAGGACATGTACAGTGGAGTATCATATGCATAATAGTGAAAACTCAACCCGTACTGCCTAATAATGCCTCCTAACAGAAGCATATACACTGCAAACAACATAGGAGAGAGCTCAGAGTTCTGTGGCACCCCACATGGCAGGGGGAGAGGGGCTGAGGAAAATATCCCTGACTCCACTGTCTGCATCCTGCCAGTGAGGACTGAATGGAACTATCTGAGGACTGTACCAGACAGCTCACAGAATAGCCACAGGGGCTCTAGTAACACCCCATGGTCCACGGTGTCAAACACTGCAGAGAGAGATAAAGGAAGACCAAGCTGGAACAGCTCCTCCAATCTCTCACTGTCAAGAGATCATTAAGTACCCAGACCAAAGCAGTCTTGGTACTGTGCCCCTTCCTGAAACAGGACTGGAGAGGATCATAGATATCATGGGTGGTCAGATGCTCCTTGAGCTGCAATGCAGCCTCCTTCTCAATAACCTTATGCATAAATGGCAGGTTAGAGACAGGCCTGTAGTTTGTGAGACAGCCATGGTCAAGAGAAGAGTTTTTTTCAGGAGGGGGTGAACCACCATCTCCTTCAGGGTATCTGGAAACACCCCTGTCTCTAATGAACACCTAACTATCTCAGCTAGGACCAGTCTAATTACTTCCATGCACACTACCAGGAGGTGCATTGGACTGGGATCCAGACTACAGTAAGTTAGTTGCAAACCCTGGATTATCTTCATGACATCCCTGATCACCACTTGGCCAAAGTCAGACCAGACAAACCGAGTGCTTTTAATCACCCACTGATCTCCGCTCTGCCCATTTGAGTGAGCTGTGCAGATCTCAGTCCCGATGGTGCCAACCTTATCTGCAAAAAAAATTAAGTGAACTCATTACACTTATTCAATGAAAAGGTTCCACTACTCTTGAGACTGGCTGGATAGCACAGCCTGTCCACAGTACGGAAGAGCTGAGCTGGTCAATTTTGCGCAGCCGCAATCTTCCTGTACAGGAACTCTGCCTTCTTTTGGGAGACCACAGATTGATAGTCCTTAAAATGTGACATCAATCTAAGTTTGTCATCCATCAGCCCAGATTTCCACCAGCATTGCTCCAACCTTCTACCCACTCTTTTCAACTCCTTCAAGGTCCCATGAAACCAGAGGGACCGAGGGTGAAGGTTGAGGGGATGAAGCCAGACAGGAGCAATAGCATCCAGAGCAGTCTCCACCACCTTATTATAGCCAGTAGGGGACACTCTGTATCCATGCTAGCACTCAAACTCCCCTGAAAAGTCCAGAACACCCAGAAGACCATCAAGGGTCAAACCCCACAAAGGGTAGTACCGGACCATCTCTATGTGGGCAGGTCTACTGGGGGGGCATGAAACTGAATCCTATAGTGTGGTGATCAGACCAACTGACAGATTTCACCACCACATCAGAGATCTCCATCCCCAGCAGAAACACCAGGTCCAATGAATGACCTTGTATGTGGGTCACAGAGGTAATCACATGTATAAAGCCCAACAAAACCATCAGTTGGAGGAAGTCTTGACCAAAATGTGAGAGTTCATCATTGACCCAGGCATTGAAGTACATCCAAACAGAAATGCCAGCCCACTGGCATAGCAGTAGCACTACTGCTCATGATGCTGGTGACCTAGGTTCAGGAAAGAGCCTAGGTCACCAGAGGGCTGGCCAGGGAGGAGGCTTGAGCATCCTGAGGACTATTCATCTCCTCCAGGTGGGGTGCCAATGCAGCACATGCCTGGACTCTGGCAGTGGCCAGAGGTATAGTAAGCCTGAGTCAGAATCAGGGGAGGAGGCGTGACTAATGTTGGTACTGACACGCCTCCAGAAGGGGAGTACCAGTAAAAAATGTTCAGCTCTGGCATGACACCGATGAGAGGGACAAGATTAGCCCTCACCCACTGGCACTGCAACCTGTGAGGAGGACCCAGATGAGACAAGAAGATACAAGGGGTAAGGGCATCCCCCAAATTGTCCCCACCTGGGGGGTAAACCAAGGCATCATGGGGGGTCCCCTGGGGAAGTGGCAGCTGAAGAGGAGTCAGGTACAGCACTGGAGATGAAGGGGCATAAAATAGAAAATACAAAAAAAAATAATCAAAACAAGTTAACTAAGTGGGGTCACTGCAAGCAAAGAGCATGAGCATTGTTATGCAATGTGATCATGGCCAGGTAGATGTGGATACAGGACCAAAACAAATACAGGATGTCTTAAGATGGCTGGGAAGTCTGGATTTGAACAGCTGCAAGGTGAAAGCATCTGTCAGCTGGAGAGGGAGATTGTTCCATTATCTGGTGCTACAAATGCATGAGTACTTTCTACAAAATGCACACTTCAGCCTAGGAATTAAGAAGATATGTGCTGCTGTTGAATGGGGTGAGTAGGCACTACTTGGCTGCGTGAGAAGGGCAAGGAAATAACTAGGGGCTTTTCCTACTGCATGGTTATTCAACACAGAAAGCCAGTGGTAGTCATACCTTTTTGAGGGACTTAACCAGTTAAGCTGGTCATACAGCAGACAATAATTGACTGACCATCCACTGACACTGTAGAAGACAAACCTGCCTAACTTGTTGTATAACTGGTCCCAGAGCAGCAAAGTGGTGTTGTTTGCAAAGCAGTATATGATTTTTCAGTAGTCTGTGGAAGGGACTAGGAAGTTAGATACTACCTGCTTCCTTATGTCAGCACTGGGGCAGCGTTTAGGCATGTGGAGAATGTTTATCTTGGGCCCTACAGTTATTAAGATGTGATCAAAGTCCCTACTGTATGTAAGTGATACATCAAGCCAGATTCCAAGATATCCGAATACACTGATCTGCTCAATAGTATTGCTAGCTGATGTTATGACTGCAAGCAGATCACCTAAATGAATTAGCAAGTTTTGGGATCCAAACTCCATAGACTTAGTTTGAGTTGTAATAAGATCTGGTGGTTGTTGACAACCAATATGCCATTTGTGTTCATATCACTGTATACAGATGATACCTTCCGCTGTGCTTTCAGAGGTTGTTAATAAAAATGGAGAACACTAGAAGGCCAAGGAACAAGCCTTAAGGAACCACAAGATTTAAATAAAGCAAGGTTTGAACTAATGACTTTAATGTACACTAGCTGGGTCCAGTTACTCAGTTCTTGATCCATTTGATGGCTAGTATCTTGAGCTTGAGTAGAAGTATTGCATGATCCACCAAGTTGAAAGCCTTGGAGAGGTCCGCAAAAAATCTGGCACCAGTGAGAAGACCATTAACCATGGCTATGAGAAGATTACTGGTGACTTTGAACAATGCATATATGGTGGAATAACCCTTCCTGAAGCCAGGCAGCATGGGATAGAGCAGATTGTCCATACTGAGTGTCATATAGAAGTGTTTTGCTAATAATGATCACCATTTCATATTCCTTTTGCTTCTGGGTGTGAATATGCAAATACTGGCCCTATCCACCCCTTTTTTAGTTTGGCATGTTCTCTGGCATTCAAGAATGATTCTTGAATAAAGCCTCATCACACTTCATGTTGCTGAGTTCTGTGAGAATCATGGTGTACTTTATTACTGAACTGATCCCCTTTGTGTTGTATGAGATTACTTTTAGGGTTCTTAATACCTGTTCTTTCTTTGTACTGCTTCTTAGATTGATCCTTCCTTTCCAAGACCATTTGATGCATCATTCAAGTTATTCTATAACCCCTAAGCTTGATTAAATGTTGAACAAAACTTAACAATTTCAGCCACCACCCCAAACACAGAGATCGCTACTTATGACCAACTTTTGGTCACTATTCCTGATGAATAAATGGAGTTTGTCCTTGTACTGCTGTTTGTTTGTTTTTTCTGGTCCCATATATCTTTGTGGCATTTAGGTGTGTGCTTTGTGAGGATTGCCATCCCCCAGAGATCATGCACCACTGCACAATGTGTGCCTGTAGTTACCTGCTATTACCATGTCTTTGATTGCATTCTCTTCAAGCTTTCCTCTGTATGCAGCTCCAGCCACCTGTCCCTGGAACCATCTAGGCTGTATTCTGAGTGGTATTTTTTCCCCATATTTCAGAGTCATTGGTTGTTCCACTACACTGTGGTAATATAGTGTAGGTGGCCCTATCCAGCCATCCAGCTTCCCAGGACTCTGGGTAAGTACTGTACGTCTCCATCCCCTCAACCCATTTGCTATTGTTATGTTCAAAAGTCTCATTTTTAGACTTTTCATGATCTCTGGACCTCCTCTGTTCTTTAATATCAATGGAATTAGTGGTTGTTCCACTTTATTATGGTGGGTACACTGTGGTGGTCAGATCTGTCTCTCCGATATTCTAAGTTTCATACCAGTGCATCTACAACCATTTTATTAATAGTGATATCTCCCATTATGTTGGCTGCCTCTATCTGATCTATGGTGCCTCCTTTAGTCTTCACTACTGACTAAAACGTTGTCAGTGAAAGCTACAGGGCAGCGAGCAAACTGTTTCCTAACTTCATTATGTTCTTTGCATCTAATGTATAGTTTATTGTGCCTAACCATTTCTGATGACACCAGATTTCACACCCATTTACACATTTCAAGTCTTGGTATTGTGAACCCTGAGCCCCCCCCCCCAGCAAAGACCAGCTGCCCCTCCAGCACCCCCCACCTAATCGTGCCATTGTTTCAGGTGGTTTGGACATTAATCAGGTTCCTACTTTCAGTCTGTGACTCCTTGCATCCAGCTTTGAATGGCAATAAAATAAAATAAAAGCTTTTTTTACATGGCGTGCCTGTCCATCATTTAAGTATCTTAGTTTCTGTGACTTTCTTGCTCTCAGGTAGTTGTCACTGCCATGTCTTCATGTTCCTTCCTATTCATTCCATCAGTTTGTGCCTCCCTAAGAAAAAATATATATCCATTTTAGGTGCAGTAGGGGTGTATCATCTGCCCTGGTGTGTTTCTTTTCTTTGCCTGCCATCTACCAGGATGACTTCATAAGACAATTTACAAGCTTTTCCATCTCCGCATTGTGGAGGTCAATATGCAATTTTTAAAGCTGTGGTGCTGTATCAGCTAATGTTTCATAGGTGCAGATTCCAGTGTCTAGGTGCACTTCCTAATTAGCTGGCTAGATGAGCTTACCTTTCATTTTTGTTTTCTCTTTTAACTGTCTGATCATCCCTCTGATCACTTTCCATTTTGCCTGCAAGGCATTTGAGAAGTCCTGTTCAAAGTAAATGGACTGGTTGTCATAATGTACACCTCCCTTCTTGCAGGGTGCAGCAAGTATGTGTTCCTTGCTTTGGAAGTGTAGCATCTTTTAAAATTACTGAGTGTGGTCAGGCTGCAGCAACTGTGGGTTTTAGTCTGAAGGAGCAGTGTGTGCTCTCAATAGTTATGGGCAGTCTTTCTGGAAGGTCTAAAGCAATGCTCATGCACATTTCTAGTGACTGTGTAAAGGGCTTAAAATGTAGGCAACTATTCAGTTTTATCTAATGTCATTCACATTGGATTCATAATGGATTCTACCCTATGGATTCAATGAGAAGAATTTAAAATGATTACATCAAACAACGATGAGTCACCATGGTTTGAGGATCTTGTTTTAATAGGCTAAGAAACCTACTTAGACTAAGGACAGTGAACTCAGTATTCACATAGACATTATTTATTATTTTTGCCATTCCAGTTCAGGTCACTTAGGAGAACTAATAATATGGAGTAGCATTTGATAGTATTTCAATCTGTGCACTGGTGATAGAATCCAGGGCAGCTGGAGGTGTGTAGCACCTAAGTATGTCTCTTAAACTATCTTTGATATTGTTAGCCTTAGAAAATTAGCCCAACACTTTGGGAAGAACTGCACAGCAAAGTACAAAAGCAGTAAACAGCAGCAGACCTCATCTTTCACATAAATTAAGAATTTATGTAATTAGTTTGTTAGGTTCTAGTGCCTATGCTGTTGAGAACATATGTATTTATTTAGTTAGTTTTGTTGACCAAGGCAATTCTGCCTATTTGTAGTCTCATCCTAGGGGTGAGGAGATGCAGGTGAAAACCAGTTAACATTGAACTGTTACTAGATTAAGCTGAGGGTGGTATTTTTTGTGAATGGGGGGAATTTGAACAGGACAGGCTACAAACAAAACTGTATGACTTAAGGACATACAACATTGAATATGCTTACACTGAACATGATGAGTTTAAATAATAAAATGGATATCTTGAAAGCCACAATGAGTGACCAACAGTATAGCTTAATTTTAGTAACTGAAAGCTGGTGGAAAGATGAAGTGTACTGGGGTCATGAACTGGATGGTTATATATTACACAAATCAAACAGAAAAAATGAGGAGGGGTAGCTACTTATGTCAACAACAAATGAAATAGTAAGTTAATTTCAGACAAACAACAGCATAATGATGAAGATGAAACACACATAGACCATAAACAGGAGTTCTGTAAATTTAAGGAAGCAAACATTGAAAAATGACTAATAGTTTGAGGTAATGGAATTGGGAATCAGCATTTAGACATAAGACTTCTACCCAAAAAAAATGAATTATATCAAGGAAAAACTGATAACATTACTTGAAAAATGGGTTCCATTAAGCACCAAAAGTACACAATAGAACAATACAGCCAAAAAGGTTGATTAATAACATCAAAAGGAAAATAAATAAGCAAAAGCGTTCTTACAGAAAGTGGAGACATGATCTGAGTGATATAAACAGGGACCTTTACAAAACAGATCTAAGAGCATGCAGAATTGCTATAAAGAAAAGTAGTTGACTAACTGAATGAAAACTAGCCAACAATAAAACAAAAAAAAGGCTGTTTTGGCTACATCAACTCAATGAAAGGTGGAGAGATGGTAATTGGTTACTTAGAGCTAGAGGGTAAAGAAGATGAACATCCTAAGGATATGGTTGAGGCATTTAATAAATTCTTTACCTCAGTATTTACAAAATATAGTAACATATGGGGTTGACTAACAACTAGAAAATACATTACTCCTCAGGGATAGACAGAAACATTAATTCCCTAAACTTGACCAACACAAATCATCCAGGACCTAATATCATCCACGCACAAATATTAAAGAATCTGGCAGAAACACTGGCAGCCCCGATTAACAACCTCTTCAAAACTTCTGTATTATCAGGTATAATCCTTGAAGATTGGAAAAAAGCCATTGTGCCCTCTATCTGCAAGAAGGGAAACAAACAAATGATATCAAACTTTAGTCCTATCAGCATTACATCAATTATAGGTAAGGTTATGGAATTTATTCTAAAAGATTATTTCATATATAGCATTAGTACTGGTGGGGTTATTGACTACACCTGGCATGGTTTCACAAAGGGGCATTCTCATGTCACCAACCTAATTTCCTTTTGCAAACCCATCAGTGATTTACCTGAAAAAACATAACAAGTGATGTCATTTATATGGATCTCAGCAAGGCCTTTGATAGAGTTCCCCATTGGAAACATGTGCATAAGTTATGCAGTATGGCTTTTGACAGCATAGTTGTAAATGGGGTCATAAACTGGTAGGATAATAGCAGACAGAGACTAAGAATAAGGGCGATGGGTGAAATATCAAAGAAATTGTAGTGACTAGTGGGGTTCAGAGTTAGGATTGATCCTGTTCACACTCTATCTCAAATATATACATAATGGGCTCCCTGGTCATATAATTAAATTTGCTGATGATACTAAAATAGTATTATCTGGTTTAAATGTTGAAGATACTATAAAATTTCAGTCAGACTTGAGCAAACTAAATACATGGGCTAATGATTGGTAAATGCAATTTAACCCTGACAAATGTATGGTGCTGCACATAGATAACAACAACCATCATACTAAATATTATTTAGGAAGAACAGAATTAAAGGCAGTTATGGATGAAAAAGACCTGGATGTTATTGTGCAGCCCAATTTAACTTTTGAAAATGACAACGTCATAGTAACAAAAGCATTAAAAATGTTTGGCGTGTATTAAGAACAACTTCATTATTAACCATCATAAGAATATAGTAATACCACCATAACAATCACTGGCTAGACCCCACTTAGACTACTGTTCCCAGTTCTTGTCACCATACTAAATGGGAGACATCAAATAGATGGAAAGGGTCCAGAGGAGATTTACAAAGACAGTAACTGATACTGGTGACAAAGACTACAAAATAAAACTGAATTTCTGGGTTTGCACAGCCATGAAAGAAGAGTTGAAGGTGCTATGATATACATTTTTAAAGTAATCAGTAATGATTATCTACTTGCAGATGTGGAATTTGGCATATTTATTTATTTGTCTCAGAGTTACAACCTTTGAGCTAAAAGCTTGTTTACAAAGGTTCCATGTCATGACAATACAATACAATAAATGGGTACAATAGGACATCCATATCAGACAAGAAACATAGAATATAATACAAAAAGGATAAAAGAATTACATTTAGAGTGCAAGAATACATACAATGCATATACAGAGAACTTCAGGACAAGAATATTGTGCAATTAGGATTACATATGTGTACATACATGGGATTTAAACAGAGCTGCCAAATGCTTTCATTGCCCTGGTGTGACAGATAGTGGGGAGGGAGGGTGGACGGGAAGGAAGTAGTAGAAGGGGGTGGTGGGGAGGGAGTAGTGGGGTGGTAGTGTGAAAAAAAGGAACACTAGAAATTTGTGGGGGGGGGACAGAGGTATACGGGGTGTCGGAGTGTTGCCTATCAGTGACATTGGAAAGGGGACGAGGGAAGAGTGATGTATAGGAGGAAGTGTGGGGGCAGTTGGAGGTAGCTTAGGGTTGCTAGTCACAAGTACTCAGCATGGACAGGCACAGGTAGACAGGATCAAAGTTAGGGTTGGCATTCTCAGATACTCAACATGGTCAGGTACTGGATTAGTTTGTGTTTAAAGGGGCTGAGTTTTGGTTCAGAGGTAATATCAGTGGGAAGAGCATTTAGCCAGCCTGGTGCTCTGTAAGCAAAAGAGCACTGTGCTAGGGCCGTGCAGTGGAAGGGGATGGTTAGCGTGTTCCTAAATGTCCCTTTTGTCAGGTGCTGACTTTTAGCAGCAGTGAGAAGGTTTTGGACAGAGGGTGGGGTTAGACCAAGGGTAGATTTCTTCCCAAGAAGGCACACCTTGTACCTGAGTCTCCCCTGGGGTTAAGCCAATTGGTTTGTGCATACAGGTCACAAGTATAGGTAATCTTGTGGGCTCCAAGAACCAGTCTGCATGCCTTATTTAGTGCCAACATATGAGAAACAAAATATCATTCCAGGGGAATAATAAACAAGTTAGGGATACACTAGAAAAAAACTAAAATGAAAGGGGCATATTTCTCTCAGACAGTGGTTAATGTATGGAATAGCTTGCTGCAGGAGGTATTAGTAGTACTAAGTATAGAATGCTTTTAAAGTTGGCTGGATGTATTGATGAACAGCTGGGATAAAAATTTGTCACCAATGTTTAGTGGAGGGGGAGTAGGCTAGAAGTGCCACTGGAGCACTTCCATCCTTACAACATCTAAGTATCTAAGCATCTAAGTATGATGGTCAGAGTTGCAAGCAGCAGTAGAAGGGGTTGCAGCAGCAGCGACAGAAGATGAGACAATGCATGCAGGGGAGGAGGATGTCAGGGCTGTGGGAGTGATGGAGTGTCGGGCTACCAAATGCGGAGGGGGACAAGTGAGCTGAGCCTCATATCGAAAGAGGGAGACCAACATTGCAGAGATGATGAGTTATGACTGCAGGGCTAAGCTGAGGGGCCGTGCCATTCAACCTCCTCCACCAGTGTAAGGCACCAGCTGGTTGGTGTGGCTGACCACTCTCCAGGACAGGTGGAAGTGCAGGACCTGCTCACAGCCCACACACTACACCTTTGTCGACAAATCTCTCTGGACAGAGAGAGAGCAGGGACCTGAGCAGTGACATTTTTGGGAACATAAGCTCCCCTGTGTGTCTCTCGCTCTCTGCAGGGCATTTGCGTGCTTGCTCAGTTTCTCTCTCTCTCTCTCTCTCTCTCTCTCTCTCTCTCTCTCTCTTTCTCTGTCTCTCCCTCTGTCTCTCTTGCTCTCCCTTTTTCAGTAGCTTGCTCTTTTGCTGGGTGGGGTATGTATTTCAGCAGTGAAGGACTGGTGGTGGGGGTGGTATGTGCTTCAGCAGTGATGGACCACTGAAAATACAAAAAAAAAAAATCATGCAAGTGAGGGCGCAGTGTTCCAATGTTGAGAGGCTGCAGGGGTGACTTTTATCCCCTCATCACATTGTTAGTTTGGAAGGAGTGGGGGAGTGCTTTTCTAGTAGTCCTACAAAGAGAACTGCAGGGATATTGACCATGTAGCCCTAAAAAGGAAGAAAATTGTCAACATCTGATAGTCTTGTTTCAGCTCTGTAGCTTTCTGATTAACTGTGCTTACATGTATATGAATGTGGGTTAATTCTAGTCTGACTTGGTCCATCTTTATATTTATATCCTTAAATCCAGTTCTAATTTCCACCAGAAAATCATCCAGAAGATTGGGTGGGCCTCTTTTTGTTTATGGCTCTGCTTATTTTGCTCCTCTTGTTTTACTGTTCTTTCTTCATGCTGTGGACTGGATTTTCAAACGGTGTCACAGGACTTGTGTCAAGTCTTATACCACAAAACTTTTAAATCAACAGTACACCAGGTGCGTTTCCCACAACTGCATCATATTTTAGTAGGTTGGAAGCAGTTCTAACAGTTTACCCGATTTTTGGCAGCTTGCACCAAATCTTTTGCACACGCACTATAAAAACGGTCTCTGGGACTGACTCAAGCGAGGACACAGAAAGTTGATCTAAATTGCAGCAATTTCCACACTGGATTGAAAATCCCATTAGATTGCTGCAAGCCCAGTACACTACTGTATATCTTTGGCACAGCCAGGACTTGTGCAGTCTATTGCCTTTGAAAATCCAACCTTGTGTCTTAGTTACCAGATTACTTGATTTTATAAAAATGGCAAGGCTTGTGAATATCCTTAATCAAACAAAACTGATATCCCTACTTGATGGTCAAGTAGAAGATGAGCTATAGTTGATGAAGCATTTGCCTTCAGAAGTTCCTCCCTTGAATTAATATAGTTCTCATTTATACTGGTTGCTATTGGCAAATGAAGGGTTTTCACTCTGATTAGATACTTGTATTTCTTGCATATTAGGACTTACATAAAGATGCATTTCATGGATTGTAAGTCTCTATATCTGAGTCCTTTGTCTTTGCACCCACTACAAGTCCCTTAAAGCCTTTTCCCCTTCCCCGGGTCACACCTGGAAATGAGCCTTGGCTCAGTGTGCCTCTCCTGGGTACCAACTTTTAAATAAATACTATAGTGTCCTCATTCTCCTTTGCAGTTAAGATAGGCTGCAAAAGATTCTTCAGCATAATTAATCATGTTTTGCATTTGAAGCATTGACATCCACATAATTAATTGGATTTTTGCCAAATACTGTTTCATTATTAGAAGAATCATGATCTTCAATGCTCTGCAGTGAATCATGGAATTGACTTGCCTTATACCCAGAGCTTTGATTCTCTGAACTGTCAGCAAGTTTGCAGGTTTTATTTTTGTAAAGATGATATCAGAGTCCTCAGTTTTTCATGACAGCACCTCCAGTTTCTCTTTGATATTTCCCCTTGTGTTAGAGCTGCTACACATTTTTATCAGCTCTCTGATTTGAAGCTAAGGCTCATTTGTGAAAAGTGCCATCCCCCACATTCAGTATAGAAGAAGTTATTGGTTTGCTCTGTAGTCACAGCTGTGAGCAAGTAGTGGAATGTTCCTGTACTCCCTGAGTGTAAGCAGTTTCACCTGCCTTCTCAGCATTTTGCATGGTTTCTATGGCAGCTGGTTTTGATGCCCTGAATGGAGGATTTTGGCATTCAGGTGCACGCTTCTCACTAGTGCATGCATTCAGCCTTTTACTTTGGGCTATGGGGTATCCGCAGCATCTCTGTTTTTAAATCCAACTGGAGGACCTCCATTTTTTGCCTATTTGTGCCCTGGGAGAAACTCCCTGGTCTCTTGCATGTTCTTGGCTTTGTTGAACATGCCACTGTTAATAGTACAGCTGGTATGTTAATAGTTAATAGCCTGTATTCAAAAAACATGGGCAGTGTAACAGTAGAAACAATGGAAAAAGTAAGTGGGTTATTTCAAAAAGTCACATTTACCCTCATTTGCTTAGTTCCTTAGTTTCTTTTCCCTTGTTTTTTCTACATATAAGAAATCTTAAAACCAGTATTTTCTGTTAATCTGATTATTTTTTTGATATGCATATTTCATTGTTTCACTCTAGCCCAGAATCACTCTGTAAATGCTGAAGGGAGGTTAATAGTTAATCAACATAACATGCATGCCATTGTTTTCCTCAGTTTATTTCAGTGCATAGTGGAGACCGTTGGGTGTTCTCTTAGAGAGGGGATTTCCTCTCCGCCCTGAAAAAGGCAGTGGCAAAGTCCTTTCTTAAAAAAAAAAATCTTTGGAAACAGATGTTCTCTCACATTACAGGTTTGTCTCAAAACTTGCGTATCTGGGGAAGTTGATTGAGAATGTGGTAGTGGTGCAGCAGGAACAACACTTGTAGAAATATGACATCTTTGAATCTCTCCAGTTAGTTTTCTGGTCTTGCCATAGTATGGAGACAGCTCTCATCAAGGTGTACAATGATCTCCTTCTGGCAAGAGATTGTGGGCATTGTTCCATCTTGGTCCTGATTGACCTTTCTATGACCACTGACACGGTGGACCATAGGGTGCTATTAGCTCATCTGCGACACTATATAGAACTTGCAGGGACAGTGTTATAGTGGTTTAAGTCCTACTTATCCTGCAGGGTGCAGTACGTTGCACTCGGTTCTTTCATCTTGAGTAGTGCTGCTCTCTGTTGTTTGTGCCTCAGGGGTTGATTTTCACTCCCTTGTCGTTCACTGGATATATGTTGCCATTGAGGGAGATCACTAGATGCTGCAGCTTGGGCTTTCATTGCTATGCTGATGATATCCAGTTGTTTGTGTATTGTGCCCTTGATGATAATGCAGTTGTTTCAGAACTGAGTGAGTGTCTTAGGGAAATTCAGGATGGGATCATGGCCAGCTGGCTTAGACTGAACTGATTTAAGACAGAGGTTTTTCTGGTGGAGCTGGGGTGGTCTTGGTCAGAAGTGGCAAGCAGTAATGCTGTACTACCCTCTATGGATGGCATGACTCTCAGAGCTGCAGATAGGATAAGGAATCCGAGGATCACTGTCAACTCCAAGCTGACTTTAAAATATCAGGTGTCAGAAGTTGTCCATAGTGGCTTTCACCATTTCCAAAATATCTCCTGGAACAAATCCTTTCTTGACCCAGCTGACATGGCAACACTGGTGCCACATTCTAATTACATCTAAGTTGGATTACTGTAATGCTATATACCTTGGTTACCCATGAAGTTGTTTCTTCATTTGCAGCTGGTCCAGAAAGTGGCAGCCCGACTGGTTGCTGGTACCTCCTGGTTTGCATACCACACTTATTCTCCATGTTCTGCATTGGTTGCCAGTGCAATTGCACATCAATTTCTAGGTAGGCTTGAACTTAAAGGCCCTGCAAGGTCTAGGTCTGGGCTACCAGAAAGACCTCCTGACTTCATATGCTTCTGGCCACCCCCACTGGTCGGTGGTGGCAGAACTCTTGTCTATACTAAGATCCCATTTAAAGTCCTCAGGAAATAGGGCATTCCAAGTGGCTGTCCCGATTCTTTGGAATGCCATTCCCCTTATGGAAAGAGGTGCTCATTCTCTGGCCATGTTTAAATCTCACTTGAAAACGTACCTCTTTACATTGAGTTATGTCCCTGGTGCTGCTGTGTAATTTCTCCTACTTTTATATTTTATATATTCTGTCATTATATTTTATTGACTTAATTTTTAAGTGAAATTTATTGAACTGCTGTGTTGTACTGTGAGACTCCCAGACAAAGTAAATTACCTTGCCTCATCTTTTAATTTGAGTTCAACATGTTTTAATGAGTGAATGCATTGATGGAATAGAGAGCTCTGGAAAGCGCTCTATGTCAGCATGTCAGTTTGTGCCAGGCACATGTAGTAAACTATTACTGTACTATCTATCATTAGACCTGTTTTAGAATATGGATGCCCAGTTTGGAATGGGGGCCTAACTAAAAGAGATGAGGAGGATATTGAAAGACTCCAGAAAAGAGCAATTGGAGCAATCTTGGGATGTGAGAATGGTTATAAGGAGGCTATAATAATTTGCAAACTTTAAAAGTTGTGTAACTGCAGAGAGAGCATGGCGATAAAACACTTTCAAAATATGTGTAATTCCAACCATGAACTTTTTTCCCTATTACTACCCAAGGAGAATGTTGGGTATTGTTTGAGAACACATGGGAAGTGGCAAATTTTGAGAAGCCTGAACTGACACATACAAGAAATATTTCCTGATGAGGGGTTTAATGAGGTGTATGAGCTAGTGATAGCATGGCTTTCCTGTACATTTTTTCTCTCCCCTTTTCATCTGCTGAAACCCATGGGTTATTAATTTAACGTAACTGTCTATGCCCCCCCAAGAGCAGGGTACAGTTATGTACTAGAGTGATGACTGTATGTTGCTAAATAAAATAAAAATGGGCCCTTTGCAATATATGGCTAGAAACAGGATAAAAAAAGAGTGCTTTCTCAAGTTTATGCTACATCATGTGTGTATTAGTGTTATGTATTAATGTGTATTTACAGGCACTGTGTGTTTCATATAATCATGTTAATAAGTAGACTTTTAAATATTTATGCATTGACGCAGATATTTTGTAATGACTAGCTTGCATATATCTAATATATGTTTTGCTTACCTAGACTGTAATGAACTTTGATTTTTTTTGTTTGTTTTACCGAACTGATTGTAATTTTATTGTATTGTATTGTAATTATAGAGCAACATGGTGGTGGTGGCACAAGGCCAATGCAAAGGTCTAGTAACACCTAACAAGACTGTGCTACATTATATGACTTTTCAGGTTCAATGGCAACTTGCATACTTACCACACAGTCTTGTGTTTGTGGGTGCATATTGCTATGGACCCTCTGTGTAGTATGCATGACATATATTTAACAGCATTATTTTGTATTATATATTGCTTACTAAGATATGCACCATCCACTTGTAAATCTGTTGTGCAACTTCAACGAGACCTTCCATAAAACAATTTACATGTCCCAAAAATGTAACTTGCTTTGACTATTTCTAAGTACTGTAGGTGTCTTAAAGAGTGCAACTCATGACTATGTAATGTGTATAGTTCTTTCAAATTTGTAAAAATGATGCTGCTTTGTGGAGGGTCAACAATATTGTATGCCAGGTAAGGCATAGGTTATGCTAGGAATAATACTTGTCAGGGTGGATGGTATTGGGTTATAATGGACCATCCAGGGGTGTTATGAAGTGCAGCACCACATGCAGAGGGCTTTATAGCCACTGGATGGTCTGGTATAGCCCAATACTGTCCACCCTGGAGGGAATTGCTGCACTTAGAAAATGTGTTCTTTGTTTATAAAAATAATTTAAAAATGACAGCAATTTACTTAAAAACTAGTAAAAATCAATAGAAATGTATTTTATTGTAAAGCTGTCCCTCTACTGATACAGTTGTCAATAGAGGGCACTTCTGTTTTGAATACACATTTTTTACTGTGCCTTTATAAATGCTTGAGTTCTTGTTTCCTTGTGTACCCCCCCCGACTTTTGCTACTAGAGATCCTTTTCAGGCTTTCATACCTGATCAGGTAGTTGTCTCTCTTTTGTGTTGTTTTTAAGACGGATTTTAAGAGGGACTGTGCCAGGATGACAGTGTAAGCCTGATAAGAAAGGTGATGCTGTTTAGTGCTGTTGGGAGCAAGGACCTTAGTTATAAACCAGTGTGTGCTGTAGTAGAAGATGACACTCTGCTCACAGTCAGGCGGGTTGCAGTCAGGCAGTCACTGGGAGCAGAGCTGGACTGTTTTACTGGCATCAGTGGTCACCTTAAGATATTAAAATACTTATTTATTTTATACTAAAGAACTGTTGTAGCAGCAGAATTTAAAGAGTTTGTTTATGAGTGGGCAGCCAGGGTGTGGGGCAGCAGTGTAGCTTGAATGTGTGAGTGAGGCCAAGTTCACAATAATTTTAAAAAAGAAAGAAGTATTTTTTCTTGTGGGTGTTACTGAATAGCATTTAAACAAAATTCTATAGTTTGTGTCAGTATGATTTAAGGACTGCTGTTCTGTTGGGTGGGGGGGGGCTGCGCAGTACAACAAAATGGATGCTTTTCAGTTTTGAAACTTTTAGGGGCACAGTGTTTTACTTGGTAGTGAGGCAGGTTGGCATGAGACTTGACACTTCCCAGTCTCTGTTGGTACATGATTGTACTTCTTGGCAGAGGTCTCAGCCAATCAGAGGCTGGGAAATGTTCAACATATTTTCTAACAACAGATGTAAACCTTAGCAGGTTAACATCCCATGGTATTCTAATTACAGATCTGTAGTGTATACCATATGCATAAAACACCCCATCTGAGTGGCATCATTCCGTTCAGGTTTAGTTTAGTTTATTTATTTATACAGTGCTCTTTTTCAATTATGATTTGAGGCACTGCACAAATGATAAACACATAAAAACAACTTAAAACATACTCAGTTTTAGCAGGTTAATATCAACTCAGGTTAATCTGCTTTAGGAAAAGCCTCCTTAAAAAAAAATGTGTTCAGGTCCCTCTTGAAGGCATTTACTGATGGGGCCTCTCTGAGAGATTGAGGGAGTGAGTTCCACAGGGTTGGTGCCATGAATGAGAATGACCAGGCACCAGAATATTTTAAACATACCAGGGGAATCACCAGGAGGCCCCATCAGCTGACCACAGGGGACAGAATAGGCAGTAGGGCTGCAGGAGGTCTTGCAGGTTTCCGGGCCCAAGTCCATGCAGTACCTTATAGGTCAGCGAGCCGACCTTGAAGGTGATCCACCACCTAACAGGCAGCCAGTGCAGAGAGTGGAGCACAGGTATAATATGACAAGGCCTCGAAAGGCCAGTCAACAACCTGGCTGCCACATTCTGCTCTAGCTGCAGGCAATGGAGCTCAACCCCTGATAGCCCAAGGTAGAGGGCATTGCAATAGTCAAGCCAGGTTGTCACAAAGACAGGGATCAGTGAGGGAAGATCACCTGGGGGGATCAGCTGTTTAATCCTGGCAATGTTGCGAAGATGGTAAAATGCACTTTGGACCACAGCTGACACATGGAATTTAAGCATTAAGCCGCAGTCCAGTACAAAGCCAAGATTCTTCACCTTGACTGAGGTGGGCAATTCGGAGTCCCTGAGCCTAAGCCCAGAGATCTGATCAGATTGCACACCATTCTTTGGGCAACCAGATTCCACCACTAGTACCTCCATCTTGTCTGGATTCAGCCTCAGCCAGTTAACTCTCATCCAGTCCTGGATTTCAGTAAGGCACTGACTGAAACTTGAGACAGCATCCTGCTGTTTGGGCACAAATGACAGGAATAGCTGAGTATCATCTGCATAGCAGTGAATACTCAGCCCATTCCACCTTATAATGTCCCCCAGTGGCAGCAAACAACATGGGCACTAAAATGGAACCCTGTGGGTCCCCACATGGCAGGGGCAGTGATTCAGGTGTAAAAGTTCCAAGTACCATCCTTTGTAGCCCACCAGTGAGAAAATATTTAAACCTCTTGAGTACCATACCTGTCAGCCCACACAATTCCTGAGGGGTTCCAGCAGCACTCAATGGTCTACGGTGTCAAATGTTGCCAAGAGATTGAGGAATATGAGGATGGAACACTTTTCTTGGTCTCTTGTCACCTGGAGATCACTGAACACCAGAACCAGGGCAGTCTCAGTACTTTGCATTTTTCTAAAATCCAACTGGAGAGGCTCGTAGATTTTGTGAGTTGACAAATGGCCATCCAGTTAAAGAGCCACCACCTTCTCAATAATCTTCCCCACAAAGGAAAAGTTAGAGACAGGTCTGTAGTTAGCTAGGCAGTCTGCGGCAAATGATGATTTCTTTAAGAGTAGTTTCACCTTCACCTCCTTCAGGGATTCAGGAAACCTCTCCCTCACCAGAGAAAACCAGACTATCCCAGCCAGAACCAGGCCGATGGAATCAACACACCCTACAAGAAGATGCACTGGACCCGATTCCAAACCATAGTAGGTGGGCATCATCTCCCAGATGACCTTCACAATATCTGCATCTGTCAACTGGTTGAAGATGAACCAGACAAGCGGAGTACCTACAACCCTGGCTCACCACTGCGTGCCCCCATAGAGGATGTAGACTGGATCCCTAGATCTGATGGAGGCTATCTTATCAGCAAAAAACAGAGCAAACTCATCATGCCTTAATTGTGAAAAAGCTCCCACAGACTGAAGAGAGGCTGGATTACATAACCTATCAACAGTCCACAAAAGCTGAGCCAGTTTGTTTATTGCTGCAGCTATTCACTTGGACAGGAATTCTGTCTTCATAGATTGCAAATTGATAATCTCTATAATGAGACATCAAAATAAGTTTGTCCCCATCAGACTGGGACCTTTGCCAACACTGCTCCAACCTTCGACCCTCATCTTCAGTTCCCTGAGAAACCCATCAAACCAATGGGATCCCTGGTGTGAAGTGAGGGGTCGAACACGGACTGGTGCAATCGAGTTGAAGGCATCAGTGACTATTCTATTGCAGGTTGACACTAACTCCTCCAGCTTGTTGCAAGCACTTATTACACCTGATAGGTCCAATACCACCATTAGACCTTCAAGGGTCAGTCCCTTTAAAGTGCAGTACTTGACCATCTCCAGAGGGGAAGGTCTATTGGGGTGGGGGGCTTCGAATGAGAATATCTTGGTATGATGGTCTGACCAAATGACTGGCTCCACAATGAGGTCAGTGACCTTCACTCCCAGCATGGAGACCAGATCCAATGAATGGCCATGTATATGGGTTGCAGAGACAACCACCTGTGTCAGGCTCAGTGAGTTCATCAGCTGGAGGAAGGTTTGTCCAAATGGTGAGAGTTCATCATTGACCCAAGCATTGAAGTCACTCAGAATAATCCATCTAGGTGACTCCAACACTAGTTCAACAATGAAGTCTGTAACTTCTTTCAGGAAATCCCTCTCATTTCTCAGAGGACAGTAGATGAGAAGGATCCTGCATCCTGCACCTGCAAACCCTTGAACGGCTGCACATTCAAAAGATCTGGTTATTCCTCTGGGAGGCCACTGAGATGTTGACTTGATTTAAAGCAAATCACCACTCACCCTTCCCTATGATCCTCTCTTCAGTAGTGAATTACAGAGAACCCATCAGGAATCATCACCTCTAATACTGGGCTGGTACTATCATCCAATTAGGTCTTAGTGATACATGCCAGACCAACTGTAAAAACAAGATTAGCTAAAATTGCCATCTTGTTCCTGATTGACCTGGCATTACACAACACCGCTCGAGAAGGATAAGTGAATAAGGCTGGTCCACTGGACACTTGCCCACCAATGGAGGAGCCCTTGAGTATGGGCACCAGAAAGAGGGGCCCCCTGTCCTGGACACATTTTGCCTCAGGGCACCTCCTAGAGCCCACCACCCCAATCCACCTCCCTCCAGCCATATTCCTGTCAACAGGCTCCCATGACCCCCACCCCCTCCCTCTACAGGTAATCATCAATGCTCTGCAATCTCTATAAACATCAGATTGTAAAAAAGGACAGTCAAAAGGGCAGAGGTCATGGAGATTGGAAGGGGAATAAAGCCTTCTCAAGGGAGCTGCTGACACACACATCTTAATTCCATCCTTCCAATTAACTACAGTTATAACTATACCTTACAACAAACTTACAATAGAAGCTAATTCCTCTATATAATACTAAGTAACCTGAAAGCAACTATTAAATCTAGTAAATTAACAAAGTTAAACTCCAAATATTCACACTTACACATTCACACCATCAATCACACTGTCACACACTCCTCCAAACCCTCCACAATCCCACAATATATAAAATAATTTAATTAAAAACAAAATAGAAGGGAGTACAACTAAATCCATAGTCACAAAGCTGATTCTTGTGGAGCAAACTTCAGCAGGGAAATAAAGGTCCTAGTTTAAATTAAGACCCTGTAACCAAGTCTTTAATCCAACTCTACACTGTGTATTCTCAAAGTGCAACTGATGATTTAGGAAGGACAAGGGACTCTCAAGCCCATGCCCTGAAACAAACAGTTCCAAATTCCAGCATTGTCCAGCCCTCTCACAACTTCACATTAGCCAAAATCACCCCTTGGCCAGTACACTTCACAAATACACCCTGAGAAAGTCAAACAATGTTTAACTAAGTCTCTTTACCGGTGCTGGAGACAATCACAACCAGTACATAATTGGGTGTACCCTTTGCTGGCTTAACAGTTAGGTCATCAGTCCAACCTCCCCAGCAAGTTCAAATCTGACTCAGGGTTCAAAATATGGGCTCAAAACCAAAAAGCTGATGTCACAATAATTCCTGCTGCAAAGGTCCAAAATAAGCCATAGGAGAAGGCACAGTATCTTAGCAGTCAGTCAGTTCTTATTGAGATACTCACAATGCCTGAAAGAAAGTCATGGGTCAGCACCAAATGAGTCAGAATCAATCATATTCCTTTGCCATAGCTCTAACAAGCCAGTCCAAAACACCAGCACTTATCCAGTTAAGGAAAAACAACTGCTAGCTTCAGCAAAACTGTCAATCCGTAACATCAACACTCTCGGGTACGGGGTAAAGATAGCTGTTTCATTGAGGTACCATCAGCTCACTATGCACTAGCAGATTTCCCAGCACTTCACCAATCCTTTCAACTTGGCACTCGGAATCAACCCCAAGAAGTGGCTCGCTGGCTCTCGGTCAAATGACTTGAGTTTCAGATCACAGCGTCAGCCCTCCAGCACTCAGCAACAATCCAACAATCTTCCAGATCAATCATCCTGTCCTACAGTCTCAGCAACAACTCCAAGGGAGTGGTCACTGGCTCCCAGCAAGGCAACTCCAGCTCTGGACCCCAGCTCCAACTGGTCGGTATTTCAGACTTGGTAATTCTCTGCAGATTCATGAGCTCCACAATTTCAGACATGGACCGCATTCAGCAGGACTTTCCCCCATCTAAAAATAAAAAAGCTAGCTCCTATTGCTTCTTCACTTGAAACACCCTATCTAGTGCTGTCCCTCTTGACCAACCAAACTAACTAACAATATTTAAATTAAATTACATGAGTTACAACAGGTACCAAGACCTTCAGTCACAAGGGTAGAGGAGGGAAAGGGCAGGGATTAGGACTGCTGCAGTATTTACCAATTTTGAATATGCTGGCCCTGTATGAGTTACCATGCTGTTGAATCATGGCCCTGTACCTATTGCCTGTTTTTGGGTCATGAGGGTAGGGGAAGTGGTAGGGTGGGTTGGAGTTAGACGTTAGAAGCCTATTAGCACATTTTCAAACCCTGTGAGCATTGGGTTGATAACATGAATCATTGATTTCCAATCTAGGTGTGGTTTGTGTTTTGTGCGGCAGCAATCGTAGTGACCAATAATGCAGATATTGTCTATAAATGTGCAGTATTTCTACAATGTGCATGGATACAAATCCAATGTAATACAAATGTTATTGCTACATATGCAAGATTATTTTTAGAATCCAGGACCTATCACACATATGCTGGACAAACACTACCTGTCAGTCACCCCGCCCCAAGAACATCAGACTATTGTATAAACAGGACATGAAAAGGAGACCTGAGTGATGTATTTTTTATCTATACTTGAGCAGTTTGACCTCAGGCACATCACTCATGGGCCAGCTTATGCCACTCATGAGGCTACCCAAGGTCAGATTGTCCATGTGTAAACAAATAATGTATCACTCACATCCCCACTGCATATCACATATGTACAGTAGATAGATAGATAGATAGATAGATAGATAGATAGATAGATAGATAGATAGTTAGAAAGACAGAAAGACAGACATGATTATCTACAAAAGTAGTGTATGAAGTACCCACACCTATACTTTAACCACACCAGCTACAGGAGGTGACATGACCATGCACAGTACAGCAATACAGAATGGCAAAGAACAGGAGGAATGTGTAGCATAAGGAGTGATGCCTATACATAGCTACAAACTGCCTTGGGATATGGACATGTGTGGCTGTTCTGTGTCATTGCCTTGAGGCTGTGGTCCCCTCAGCTGCTTCACCAAAGGCTGCTGATTGTTGTCCTTTCTTGATTGCTGATATACTATGCATGATGGCTCAGGCTGGCTAGGTTCCCTGGGTTACATCCAGGAATGGACATCTAAGGTGGAGTCTGTTAGAACAGGGAAAACAAACAATCATAAGAATAGGTACAGCGATGCCAGTTAAGATGCAATGTAGAAATGCAAAATGCTGCAGTATGCTGCAAGGAACAATGTAATTCAATGGCAATTAAGCCCTTCACCACAGTATTTTATGACCTGCCATTTGCTGCAAATTGCTGCATTGCTTCATGACTAGCTTAGCTGTAGCACTGCACAACAGTTCTTTGATGTGACAGACACACTAACATCTGAACCGGGCATGCCCTTGCACCACAGTGCAGCACCATGCCACATGTGAGTGCAGGACGTGCATACCTCATGTGGGTGTAAACACATATAACACATCCACCCTCATTGTGATAATTGACCCTATGCATCCCTTACCCTGTGCAGTGTTACAAAGCAAAGGGCATCCACATAGAAGTGGACACAGTGCCTGCATGTTGTGGTGCTGAGCTCATGACAGGTGAGCATGCACACACACACATATGGCAATGTTTGTCTGACACATGGATGACCCTACACATTATGCCTGACCACCCTGCTGCATGTGTGGTCATTGATGTTTTTCATCATTGTTAACACAGTAAACATATACTGCTCAGTCCAGTCCACACAAAATATGTGTATGACTGTGCCTTCCAAAGTGTGGAGCAGGTATGTCCAATGCAATGTGGATGAGCAATAACAGTACACATATAAACCACATATAGCATAAACAGGAACATGGCTAATGCAGAATGTGTACATATGGGCCCAGAAACAGTCATAGATCACACTCTGTCCATGTCCAGTGGAACATGAATGTAGTTGACACTAATATCACTGCAGTATTAGTCACTGCTAAGCAATGTAAATTACAAATCATAGTGAGAAAGAAATAATGTGACCTACTGGGAATTGAACCCAGGCCCCCAGAATACTGTCCTAGGTGCTTTTAACCACTAAGCAATAGAATCACAAGGCTGGCCCTGCTGTTTTCCCTCGAACACACTTTCTTTCTCTGGTGTTGCACAATCCTGCAACTAGGAACAAAGATGACAACCAGATGTTTTTAGTGCAGTGTTAGCCACTGCTCAGCAATTTAAAACACAAATTATAGTGAGAAAATAAATAATGTGACCTTCTGGGATTTGAACTCAGGCTCCCGGATTACTGTCTCAGTGCTCTTAACCACTAAGCGATAGGCTCACATGGCTGGGCCTGCTGTTTTCCCTTGGACACACTTTCTTTCTCTGGTGTTGTGCAGTCCTGCAACTAGGAACAGAGATGACAACCAGATGTTTTTTAGTGTAGTATTAGCCACTACTAAGCAATTTAAATCACAAATTATAGTGCAACAGAAATAATGTGACCTACTAGGATTTGAATCCAGGCCCCACAAATACTGTCTGGTGCTCTTAACCACAAAGCTATAGACTCACATGGCTGGGCCTGCTGTTTTCCCTCTGACATGCTTTCTTTCTCTGGTATTGCACAATCCTGAAACTATGAACAAAGATGACAACCAAATGTTGCCATCTTTGTTCCTAGTTGCAGGACTGTGCAAGCACCAGAGAAAGAAGGTATGCCCAAGTGGAAAACAGCAGGCTGAACCATATCAGTCTATTGCTTAGTAGTTAAAAGAACTGGAATGATATTCTGGGGGCCTGGATTCAAATCCCAGTAGGTCACATTATTTTTTCTCACTAAACTTTGTGATTTAAATTGCTTAGCAGTGGCTAATACTGTACTAGAAAACATCTAGTTGTCACCTCTGTTCCTAGCTGCAGATTGCGCAACACCAGAGAAAAAAAGTGTGGCCAAGGGAAAACAGCAGGCCCAGCTATGTGAGTCTATAGCTTAGTGGTTAAGAACACCAGGACAGTATTCCTGGGTCCTGGGTTCAAATCCCAGTAGGTCACATTCTTTCTTTCTCTCTATAATTCATGACTAAAATCTCTGTGCACACATTGTTATCTCAATTGTTGTATGGATGATGCCATCAGAATGTAACACAACAACATGTTAGATGTGTATACCTATGTGCTGTGCTCACAAAGCCTGTGCATTGTGCATGTCACCAGGTGGACAATGAGCATTGGTACACTTGTTTTTCCAGCTGGTGGCATAAGGGTATTGCCAACAAAGGCCTCCCCCTCCCTCCCTCCCAGCTGGTGCCTTGATGATGCTGTGGGTGCAATCTACAGCACCCACATGCTTGTGAAGCAGACTGATTGCTAGAATGCATGCATTGCAGCTGCTCTCTGCTTATGTGACATGGAAAATTTGATAAAGACATTGCACCTCATAGTCAAGGCATTTAGAAAATGGAACAATAGATAGGACATTGATGACTGTGTCTTCCCTGTGGTGTTCTTACATGGTGTATGATGTGTGCCAGTGGACAAAATGCACAGCACTGCTGTAGACATTCAATTCCAATAACAGTACCTGACTATGGGGTGTGGTGCTCTGCAGGTCCTTCTGAAGTATGTTATTCTGGATTATGAACTGGTGCCCACAAATGGAAGAAGCTGATTGGTCGAAAGGTCTTTGAAGCCATGATTCTATCGGGCTACATCATTACAGCTTCAAAAAACCTCTGGCTACCAGTCTCCTCACTGAATCATGTCAACAAACTCCTCCGACCAAAGTGCTCACCATATCACCCACCCGTAGATTTTCACATTACGCAACAGCGGTGAACTCGCAGTTTAGACAGAAGCAAGTAAGTCACTCCTCCAGAGGCTAACACAATGTTAAGTTTTTTTTCAAAACTGTGTGTTGTGTAAACTTGACTTCAGTGCTTTACAGTGCCCTGCTAATATGTTTCTCAGACGCTGAAGCACGTGCTCACTTCAAAACGGCAGCAGCAGCACTTCATTCACTTACTGAACTCAACCTCAGTTGTTGCTTCAAAATCTTGTGTTACCAATCCCATCATCTTAATTTTTGTTCCGTTTACTAAATCTCACTGCTTCTGACTCCATCACTCAGTACTGCAATTATGGGGGAGAGGGGACCACAAACGATAGACAGTGACACCACATACCCTGGCAGAGAAGCAGCTTCACAGACTGACAGAGATCAGTCATCATGTAGCAGCAGCACCACCTGCTAGGGAAAGCAGAAACTGGACTTTTTAATTAAAATATATACTTCCACATCACATATGTAATAAAACAAAGTATTTTAACACAGTTTTTTTTTAATAAATGAACTGAAACTTTAAAGCCAGTTCATAATAGCAATAAGTCCCTGCAGGGAGTGGTATATTGTGGGATATTGTCACTTCTCGGGTGGCTGGACGCACTTGGCCTGTGGCCTTCGGCCCAACCACCCGAGGTGTGATAATATCCCATGATATACCACACCCTGTTGTGCCTTATTGCTTAATTATACCATGGACATAAGTGAACAGCCAATGAAATTGTCAGACTGGCAGTTTACCACCAGTGTAAATCCTCTGATAACCAACGGCTGTTGATGAGTATATCCAATATATGCTCTGCAGCATTGCAATAAATACAATAAAAATAAAAAAACAAAACAAACTGTTTAATATTTGTATTTTATTACAATAAAAAATAAACCTTAGTATAATCGCAATAAGCCACTCGGAGAATGTGGGTTATCAGGGGATTTACCATGGCTGGTGAGCATTTACCCACTTGGCTGTGCCTTGTGGGCAAACCACTCCAGTGGTGGTAAATCCCCTGATAACCCACACCATCTCATGGCTTATTGCTTAAGTATACCTAACATGCTCAACCTCCCGCTTGATGAACTTGTCATCTCTGAATTTTGGCTCTGCACTAATGACCAGGATTCTGTTGTGGCTATCTCTGGTTACCCCTCAACCAGGCATGATTGCACAAAGAGGGATGGTGGTGTTGCAGTTTTCATCTCCACCAGCATCAAATTTGTGCCTGTGCTTGCTGTTTCTTCTACCAGTTCCTATAACCTCCTTCCTTCAAACTCTTCCTTTCCTTCTCTCTTCCTATCTTTATTGCAGTGGTTTAATGTTGCCCTGATATTTTCCCTGCATTGGTTACTAATCTCCTTTTCTCCATCTCTTCTCATTTTTCCAAAGGTGAGTTGCTCATCCTTGGTGACTTTTAACATTCCCTCGCTGCAGCCTCAGCTGATCCTTCCTCCCCTTGGTGCAATGCTAGCAAACTGGAATGGGAAAGAGCCCTATCGCAAGTTTCATTCCCTTGCTGCAGCCTCAGTTGATCATTCCTCCCCTCAGAGCAACACTAGCAATGCTGGAATGGGAAAGAGCCCTAGCCCAAAGCTCATTCCCTTGCTGCAGCCTCATCTGAACCTTCCTCCCCTTGGAACAATGCTAGCAACACTGAAACAGGAAAGAGCCCTACCGCAAGGTGACTGGAAATGCTTCACTAACTCTCCTTCTGTGGAGCTCTTTGCACCTGTATTAAAAGGAATTTATTTATTTCCTAGTTGATTATCAGTCAGCAGAGCATCACAGATTGTTTTTACTATTTGGATTTTTACTGCCTCTTCTCTGCCCACCACAGTACTCTGCTGATGTACTTTAATTGCTAACTAGCCATTGATCAGTTTTTACAGCCTGCTGAAGTGTACTTCAGTTAATTTTTAATTGTACTCACCATAGTGTTGTGGACCTTGTGGAGCTCCTAAGTTTAGTCTGAATTGTGCTATCACCATCTTACCCACACACAAGCCAAGCAGGCACATCAGAACCCCCCCCCCACCCAGCCAGTCCTGCGCTATTCAAGCCCCTTTTGTTCCTCGCTCTTAGTCTGCTTTCTTCCCCACAGGCTCATTCCCTCGCTGCAGCCTCAGTTGATCATTCCTCCCCTCAGAGCAACGCTAGCAATGCTGGAATGGAAAAGAGCCCTACCACAAGGTGACTGTAAAAACTTTACTAGCTCTCCTACTGTGCTGCTCTGTGCACCTGTGTTAGCCGGTCGTCGTTTCACGATGACTGCCAACTTCACGAAAACTGCCCTGCCCACCCCCATCCCAAGGTTATTCCAGCTGGGATGTTACGTGACATCTAGCCCAGGTTCTATCAGCCCATTTCTCTACTGGCACCTTATACAGACTGCCCACCAGGGGTCACTGTGGTGCACTCAATCTCACTCAATTGCTTACCCTTGATTGATACTTATCTCTTCCATTTTGCCCTTTATTCCCCTCACTGCCACCATCCCTATTCAGCTCCCTGCTCTTTTCTACTTTAGCCTTCCAGGGACTCAAACCTCTGACCCTCATCACCAAAGGTGGTACCTCTAATCACTATGCTACAGAAGTCTCCTGCTTTCTCTCTCACATAAGCTAGCCTTATTCCACGAGGCACCTTACCCTGTAGTGGCTACTACAGCTTCTCCCAATTCCACACCCACACCACCAACCAAAATGCTTGCTCCTGATAGGCTGCTTTACTCAGCCCTCTCTGCCACCCTTCTTGTACTGCTTTCTCTCTGCACCCCCTCTTCTGCCACCCATGGACCTTCCTCCCCCACCAGCCCTTCCCCCCTCCCTCACTGGCAGTCCAGGCCTCTCCTCCTCCACCCTCCCCTACTCTACTACACCAAGTCCGCCTCCCCCCCTGCCCCTCTTCCTCTCAGCCACCCTCCTCCCCACTGAGCCCTCAACCCTAGCCTCCTTCTTCTCTCACTTGTTGGAGACCGGAACAAAACCCTGAGACCACCCCATCAGTCCCTCCCCATCTAATGAGCTGGGCATCTATCACATAAACCCTAGGAGCCTGCTGCCCAAATTAGACCACATCATAGAAACATAGAACATAGAAACATAGATTTTGACGGCAGATAAGGACCGCTTGACCCACCCAGTCTGCCAATTTCCATACCTAATGGATAAGCTGCAGATCCTAGTTAATCAGCAGCCTACTTCTTCCTACCCCCCCCCCCCAGAATTGCCTTATGACTGTCCCATGCATGCTTGAATTCCACCAGTTTTTGACTCCACAACCTCCTCCGGAAGGCCGTTCCATGCATCCACAACCTCTCTGTGAAAAAATACTTCCTTAAATTACCTCTGAGCCGCCCCCCTTCTATCTTCAAATTGTGCCCCCTTGTTCTTGCACACCTCTTTTTTTGAAAGATGCTACCCTCTTGGACTTTGTTGATTCCCTTGAGGTACTTGAAAGTTTCTATCATGTCCCCCCTCTCCCTCCTTTCCTCGAGGCTATACATATTCAGCTACTTAAGTCTCTCTTCATATGTCTTCCGGTGCAGACCCTGCACCATTTTAGTTGCCCTCCTCTGGACAGCCTCAATCCTGTCTATGTCTTTGCTGAGATTGGGTCTCCAGAACTGCATGCAGTACTCCAGATGGGGTCTCACCAACTGTCTGTACAGAGGGACAATAACTTCCAGTTTTCTACTGGTGATGCCTCTCCCTATGCATCCCAGTATCCCCCCAGCCCTCCTTGCAGCCCTCTCACATTGCTTGCCCACCTTTAGGTCATCTGATATGACTACCTCCAGGTCCCTTTCCATTTTTGTTGTTGTTAGTATCTCAACCCCCATTGTGTACTCTTCCCTGGTTTTTGTTTCCGGTGCATTACCTTGCACTTCTTAGCATTGAATCTAAGCTGCCATACATTTGACCATTCCTCTAACCTTGCCAAGTCCCTTCTCATCCTTTCCACCCCACCTTGTGTATCAACTCTGTTGCAGATCTTTGTGTCATCTGCAAAGAGACATACTTTTCCTTCCAGTCCCTCTGCAATGTCGCTTATAAAGACATTGAAGAGGACCGGTCCTAATACTGAACCCTGCGGTACCACACTAGTAACCCCCCTTTCTTCAGAGTGGACTCCATTTAATATTACGCCTGGATTACACAGTGCTCTCCTGTCATCCTCTGCATCAGCTAGACATGGCTTTCTGCTAAAGTCCCAGACTCCTCAGTAGCCATCCCCAGTTACTCCATTGTCTGCCTGGACAGTGATAAGCGTGGCGGTGGTGTTGCCATCTATGTTCATGAGTCCTTCCAAGAGTACACTGTCCTTCAGGAGGCCATCCCTTAGTCTCATGAATTACTTCTATTAAAGCTGACTTTCCCCTCCTTGTCTCCCCTCTTTGTCGCTAATTGTTACTTCTCCCCCAGTCCACCTCCCACATCTATACAAACCAAGCTAGCCTTTCTCCTCTCCCACTCCTCTTCTGGTAAACTCCTTGTCCTGGACAATTTTATTCTGAATTGGACTGTCCCACTAGCTCGACCAACCATTCAAGAAATAGAGGCCCTCAACCTCACACAAATAATATCTGACCCCACTAGGCTCAACCACCGCTCCAACAACCAGTCGCAAATCAACTTTGGAAGGAAGCAGTATAGTGCAGTGGTCTAAGGCTCTGAGTTGCAAACCTGGAGACCTGAGTTTGAATCCCACAGCCCACACTTGCATACTGTGTGACCCTGAGCAAGTCACTTAACTTCCTTGTGCTCCCAGGTCGCACCTGTAAACAAGCTTTCAGCTTAGTGTGTCTCTCCCGGTTAAATAAAATGGAAAAAACTGGATTCTGACAACTCACCCATACAAATACTCCTCATCTGGTACCCTCTCTGATGCCTTTAGCAATCAGCACATTATCCACTGCCACAGGAAGCCTCGTCCCCCTCCTGCCCCTCCCAAGTACATGTGGTTCAGGCCGCCAAGGTCCTTGAGCCATCAGTCATTACTGGCCAGCCTCTACCTCGCTGTCTGGTCTGCAGTCTTCATCACCCCCAATATAGATTCTGCTCTGGCTGCCTTCAGCTAAACCTTCCTGAATATTTGGAACTCCTGCCCCCCCAAGAGGTTAAGGCTGTGGTGCAGGCACCAGCCCTGGATCGCACCCCACTTGGTAAAGCTCTTCAAGAATCAAAATCAGGTCTGGAAAGTATACAAGGCTACCTCTGACCTCTGATCTCCAAAAGCACAGAACCCTAAAGAAGGCCTGCACTAAGGCAGTGCGTACCGACAAATCTGATTTCTTCAAAGCCCATCTTGACGGTGGCTGCTCCACTCCAGCTGCTTTCTGGAAGACCCCACACTCCCTGCTAGGCTCCCCCTCCAATTTCCTGCCACCTGACCTTCAGTCCCCTGACAGTGCTGATGATGCTGCCACCTCCATAAACCTTTATTTCACCACCTGTACCCTACCCCAGTGGCACCCCTCCCATCCCCTCTCTTCCTTCCGTCCCCCCCAGCATCCAGCTATACTGCCTGGCAGTCCTCCCCACTACACATATCCCTCCCTCCCCTCTTCCTACCATAACTTCCCCCCCTTTTACCCCACTAGAGGTATTCCATGCCCTGAAATCCCTAAACTCCTCCAATCTGAGCCCAGATGGAATTAACCCCACACTTTTGAAAATCTCAGCTCCAGCTATTGTCCCTCCTATCACCCATCGCTTTAATCTCTCTCTCACTTTGGGCTCCCTGCCCAAAGCTTGGAAGCTGGCCAAGGTCATTTCCCTACACAAAGGGGGTGACCCCTCATATCCTGGCAACTATAGGCCTATCTCGCTTCTCCCCGCCCTCTCCAAAATACTGGAATCCTTCATCTCAAAAAGACTAAACTCCAACCTGTCCTCCAGTGATGGCCTGACCCCTTACCAATCCAGCTTTTGATGACACCATTCCAAGTCCTCATCTCTTCTCCATCTTACCAACCATATTCACAATGGTATGGACAAAGGTCACCTTACTTTGGCCATCTTCATGGATCTAGCCAAAGCGTTTGACTCTGTTGCCCATAAACTTCTAATAGATTACCTTGTTTCAATAGGCCTCCCTCCACCTGCTGTCAATTGGTTTAAGGCCTACATCTCGGACAGGTTTCAGTTTGTGCAGCTGGGTGAAATAAAGTCCCCTCCCCTTCCCATCCTAGCCACATGTCCGCAAAGGTCAATCCTTGGTCCAATTCTCTTCTCCAGCTTCATAAATAATTTGCCATCTGTCTGCCCTTCCTTCCATGTTCAAATGTATGGTGACAATTCTGTGATTTTTGCTTCAGGCCCACCCTAGACTAATTTGAATCCATCCTCCAATCCCACTTCAAGAGCATGCTGTGCTGGCTAGATGCAAAATCTCTTAAGTGTAACACTAAAAAAACTGTTGCAGTAGCATTCAGTTCCACCCAGAAGCTGGCCAAACTGCCCCCCCTTTACTCTCTAGATGGGTCTGTAATCTCAGCGGTGGATAGCTACAAGTACCTACTAGTTTGGCTGGACCCAAGTTGGACTTCTCCCTACACCTTGACTCAATTCATAATAAAGTGTGCCCCAAGCTGGGCATGTTACACACGCATAAACTCTGTCTCTCCTTCCCCATTAGGAAACACATCATAACCAAGCTCATCCTCCTTCCTTTCGACTACGCCAACATGATCTATAGTTCTGCCCCCCAAGTCTCCTTGGCCAAGCTTGATCCTCTGTTCCATGCCTTGTGCCATTTCGCCACAAATCTCCCTTACTGCATGCATCACTACCACCTTTACCACATGGTATTCCTCCCCTTCCTAGCCAATCACCGGCTCGCACACTGTGTATCCTTCATCACAAAATTCTGGTTCAACACTCTCCCCTCCTACCTCTCCTCCCTAATAGCCCCTGCTCCCTGCTCTGGCTATGCTTTGCGCCCTCATGACCCATGTTCTTTCTCATTAGCTTCTCTACATTCTCTCATGGGGAAACAAGCCTTTGCCTTTCGGATCCCCACCCTGTGGAATTCATTATGCCTCACAGTTCGAGGCTTGCCAACTGCGGCGACCATCAAAAACTACTTCAGGTGCCCCCCCCATGTCTCTGCCATTTACCCCTTCTTTACCAGTCTCATCCCCACCCTCTCCCTACCCCTCCATCCATCTCTGAATCAATGCCAGCTCTTATTCTGTGGCCACCTTTAATGCATACCTCCTTTTCCAGAAACCACTACTTTTACTGTAACTTGCATCTGTAATTGCCTCAATGTCCAATTAACTGTAATTTTCCTATATGTCCTATGAATTGCTGATTGTAATTACCTCATTGTCTTATGTATTACTGTACTTATTTTGTCTCGCACCAATGTACTGATCCTGCATGTCTTTACCTACTGCTCACACCATTGTATCAATCTTGATCTTGTGAACAACTCTGCAATGCTGTGTTTTACTGCTGTTTTATCATACTATTTATCTATTTTAATGCTGTGTAAAATTTTGAACTACTGTGCTCAAATGCTGTATTGTTATATACTGACCCCTTGCCCTTCCTCAGGTCGCACCTGGAATCGAGCCTAGGCTCAGTGTGCCTTTTTTGGTTGCCAGCTTTTAAATAAATAAATAAATATGCGCTCTCCCTATGCAAATAAATTCCCCCAAAATGTAAAATCCCTCCAAATATCTCAGCTGATTTCTAATCCCACAGATCTAAATTTTAAATCTTCAAACCACTCTATCTGGGACTTGGTTATCTCTTCTCTTCCCTACCATATAGTGGATGCAGGTATCCTTTCTGATGCCCTTAGTGACCATCATATGTTTTATTATGTGTGTGAGATTCATTGCCCTAAAGCCCGCTAAATTCATCTATCTCAGGTCCTTTAGGTCTCTGGACCTGTCCTCCCTTCTAGCTGATCGCACGGGCATCTGATTGTTCCCCCATTTCTGCAAGCACAGATATTAATTATGCCTTCCAATTCATTAAGACCAGATTCGTGGCTGTGTGGGATTACAATGCACCCTTGAGGAAAATCATAGTATGGGGCTCCCGCCTTCCCTGGATATCTGCTGAGTTATTAGTGTGTCTCTATACCAGAGATCTTGTCTGGTAATCCTATAAGACCACTGGCTTCCTGGCTGCTTTGGTCAAATTTTGGTACCTTTGCAACACCTGTACCAAAGCCACAAGGCTTGCTCAGTCCAAGTATTTTACATCCACACTCCAGAAAAACATTAGCCACCCCTCCAAGTTCTCAAAGGTTATCCATTCCCTTTTCTCCCATCTGACCCAGTCTGTCTCCCCAGTTTTTAATATGGGCGAATGCCTCATCTCTGACCCTTCTTCTGATGCCTTTTCTTCTTGTTTCTACTTAACCACCTGCACTCTATCTTGTCTCTTCCTTGCTGTCCCCTCCCACTCCCTCTGCTCTCTTCCCTTCAGTCTTCCTCCACCTCTTCTACTTCTCCCTTTGTCTCCCTTAAGGCCCTGCTTGCCCTTAATCCTTACAAGGGAGGTTGCTCTGATGTTCTTGATTCTAAGCTCAATCTTCTGTCTGCTCCAGCCATCACATTGCCTTTTACCGAACTTCTTAACCTCGCTTTTTCCTCTGCTGCATCCATGAAATCTGAAAACAGGCTACTGTCACCCATCTCCCTAAAGGTGGTGATCCTTCATCTCCTGGTAACTTTCATCCAATCTCTCTCCATCCCACTCTGGCTAAATTACAGGAATACCTTGTTCTCTCACAGCATTCTTCCTTCTTTGACTCCTTCTCATTCTTTGCCCCTTTCCAGTCTGGTTTCAGGAAATCTCATTCCACTTGTGCCTACCTCCTACAGCTTACTGACTCCATCCTTTCAGATATGGACCAGGGTCTGATCACTTCCACTGTCTTTGTAGATTTTGCTAATGCTTTTTACATTGTGGAATATTCCGTCCTCCTGGACAAACTTAGGGTAGCAAGTCACTCTGCCTCCTCAGTCAGTTGGATTCACTCTTACCAAAGGGCAAGATCCAAGCTGTACAGAATGAAAGCTCCTTCTCCATCCCACTCCAGTCTGACCTGGCATCCCTCAATGATCTGTCCAGGTCACAATTCTCTTTTCCATGTTCATGAACAACCTCTCCTCTGCCTGTTCCTCTGTATCCATTCATATGTATGCTGATGATACAGTGTTCTTTGCATCAGGCTTATCTTCCCATGACCTTACTACCCAGCTACAGCTGGATTTAAACAATAATCAGTACTGATTCTGTCCAAACCAACTGTCCCTCAATGCCTAAAATAAAAACAATTTCCATGACGTTTGTCAGCTGACCGAGGCTAACCTGACTTACTTCCTTGTCATTATTCCAGACCCTTGATGGTGCTGTGATTGAGGATATATCCTCCTTTAAGTACCTTAGCATCTGTCTTGACCATCGTCTTGATTTCTTGCTACATATTGATGTCATACACCATAACCTCCACCCCAGGCTTGGTGCACTGTACCGGAACAAAGCATGTGTTCTGATTCCTGTCCACCATGAGTTTCTTTCTATTTTTGACTATGGTGACCATTTACAATGGAGCTTCCAAATTATCCCATGGCAAACTGAACCTCCTCTTTCACTGCATTTGTCATTTTGCCTTAGACTGTCCCCTTCATATCCATCACTACTTGCTCTACTCTGCCCCTTCCCTCTGGTCGCTTAATGCTAGGTGTCTTTCCCACTGTACTCCTTTATATCAAAATTCTGGTTTGGTTCCCTTTCTCCTACCTCACCTTCCTCTTATACTTCCCCTTTTTTCTTCTTGTCCTCTCCACTGGAATGTTTCCTATTCCCTCTCTATTCCATACAGGAAATCTACTGTTGATCAAGCTGCCTTCTAATATTGCTTTCCTGAACTCTGGTCAACCCTTCCCCTGTCACTCCACTCTGCCTCTCCTCCTTTTTCCCTTAAGTCTTTTCTTTACTTTTCAATGACCACCTGCAACTGTCCATGACTCTTTAAGTTTCATATTGCGCTAGCCATATTGCTCTCTGCTCACTTTGCCAGTTGAGGTAATTTCCCCTTTCCTTTTCAAACTAATTTCATCTACCACATGTACCTTGTTGTATTGTTTTGTTTTACAATGTTTAAGATTATGCATACTGGCATACTGCATTGCTTTTATAGACTATTATTTTTGCAATTCTATTAATTATTATACAACAACTGGGGAGCATTTTCTTCCATAGGGAAATATAACTATACCTCACTGTTATAACCAGCTGGTTGTGACGGTGAATGCACATCAGCTTTTCCTAGCTCCACGTATGTGCCCACTGTCTCCCTGCTTCATCTTGACTGCAGCTACCAACACGGAGATCAAGTTGTATTTATACAATTGCTGTGGTAAAAAAAAATGCTCCACGGCAATTATAGAAAACAAGACATGTGGTAATATGTAGAACTCAGATTTTACATACAACTCCAGTATTAGATGCTTGTATAAACTGCTCAGGCTTCGCTCTCATGGTTTATGTTGCATCAAACACTTCAGTTCGTAAAATTCTTGCCATACACAGCACCCCATGTATTATTCTATATTTATCTTCAGTACCTCTCTCCCCCAAGATGTATCTGGAAATGAGCTGTTATCAGCTTTGTACGTCTCTCCTAGTAAAACATTTTTAATAAGTAAATCAATCAATGGCACTCAGCGCCCAGATGGTGTTGTGGTCCACACTGCACTACTAATATATGAACATATTAAATTGCCATTAGATAAAGGCCTTGTGGTCTATCGAGTCTGCTCATTTGTGCAGCTAGCACCCACTATACTGCAGCTGTCCCTCCCTCCACCTCTTCCCTTGACCCTCCCCCTCACCCTGTCCCATCTCCTTTTGAAGGAGTCCACTGTTATACAGGATACCACTTCCATAGGCAATACGTTCCACCCAGACACCACCCTCTCCATGAAAAAGTGACTCCACTTTTCCCTCCTGAACCTTCCCCCTTCTGATCTCAGATCATGTCCTCAAGTGTCCCTCCCCCCTTAAATTGAAAGGCCCCTCCATGCCTGTCTTGTTTATTCATTTCATGTACTTGAAGGTTTCTGTCATATCTACCCTATCCCTCCTTTCCTCCAGTGAGTACATGTTCAACTCACTCAGTCTGCTCTCATAGGGTATGTCCCTTAGCCCCTGGATCATCTTTGTCACCCTGCGCTGCACCCCTTCCAGTAACTTAATATCCTTCTTCAGGTATGGGCACCAGTACTGCACACAGTACTCCAGGTGTTCCCTAACCAGTGACCTATATAGTGTCAGGATCACCTCCCCTCTCCTGGGAGATATATCCCTGGTAATACAACCCAGCATCTTATTTGCCTTAGCAGCTGCCATCCTACATTGTGCCGAGTTATTAATTGATCCCATAATGATCACCCCCCAGATCCTTCTCCTCCTCTGTCATGGCTAGCTGAATCCCCAAACTGGTAGTTCCTCCTTGGGTTTTCTTGTGGCAAAATGCAGCACCATGCACTTTTTGGGATTGAGCCCCAGCTGTGAGGTGTCTGACCAGGTCTCAAGTTTTGACAGATCCTGCTGCAACTCCTGTCACCCTCCTAGGTCATCCACTACTGCTCTTATCTTGGTGTCATCTGCAAACAGACTGGTCTTGCTCTTGATGCCCATTGTGATGTCTACTATGAATATCCCAAACAACACTGCAGTACCTCACTTGTCACCACCCTCAGGGATGAAAGTACCCTTCCCACCACCATTTTCTGCTGCTTCCCTTGCAGTCAGTTCACTACTCACCCCACCAACTTTGCCCCCGCCCCTGTGCCTTCCAGCTTACTTTCTAGCCTCCATGCAGCACCAAATCGAATGCCTTACTGAAGTCCAGGTACAGGAGATCTACTTCATGACCCCGTCTGACTGTTTAGTTACCCAGTCGTAGTAATCCACCAGGTTGGTCTGACAGGATCTGCATGTGACAAATCCATGTTGTCTACCATCCTTCAGCCCACTAGTCTCCAGAAGGGACACCAGCCTCTCCTTTAGGATTGTTTGCATCAGCTTACTCACAATGGATGTGAGGCTTACCGGTCTGTAGTTCCCCAATTCATCCTTGGGGTCGCTGTTATGGAGGGGTACCACGTGAACCATCCTCCAATCCAGAGGGACACACCCTGAGTCCAAGGATGCATTGAACAGGTCTGCCAAGGACCCCACTAGGACTTCCACCAGCTCTTTCAGCTCTCTGGGGCATATGCTATCTGGCCTTGGTGCCTTGTCCACCGTCAGTGCCCTCAAGCCCTCCAGTACTCTGCCCGCTGTGATTCTCCCATCTGTCAATCCCCCTCGTGCCTGTCCTCCCACCCACCCTGGGTACTGCCCCTCCTTCCTCCTTAGTAAATAATGAGCAGAAGTATTCGATAAGCGCTTTTGCCTGCTCTGTCCTTGTTTCCACCCCCCTCCTTAATCCTTACAATTTGGTCCTTACAACTCCTTTTCTCCCTGATATACTGGAAGAAGTCCTTCTTCCCCTCCTTAATGCCCTGCGTGAGCTTGAGTTTCCTCGATGCTTTGGTTACCCTTACTGCCATTGTCACCTCTTTCGACTCCTTCATGTAATCCTCTCTGTCCTCCCCCTCCATGATTTTTTTAATCTCCTAAAGGTGGCTCTTTTCTTTGATACATTTTCCATGACCCCTTTGCTCACCCAGCTAGGTTTCTTGGCCCTCGCCCTCTTACTCTGTACACTGACACAGGTCCTGGTTGCCTCCTCAATCCCCAGTTTGATGACCTCCCACCTCTGGTTAGTGTCCATATTAGGATGGATTCTGGCCAGATACTCCTTTACTAGTGCCACCATCCTCTTGAAGTCAGCCCTCCTGAAATCTAACACCTCTGTAGCCATTTCTGCCCCCTCCTTGCCCATATTTATCATGAACCACACTGAGTGGTGGTCACTCCCTGCAAGCAGTTCCTGCACACACAGCTCCCTCACAAACTACCCATTAGTTAGCATAAGGTCTAGGATATTCCCTAACCTGGTTGGCTCGCTGACCATTTGCAGCAGGAAGCTATCCTGGAAGGCATCCAGAAGTACCTGCTCCCTTCAGTTAGTGGTGGCTGGGGTACGCCACTCCATTCCCAGCAGGTTGAAACCCACCACAGTCACTGTGCTACTCTTTCTGCAGGTTCTTCTGATCTGTACCGCTAGTTCCCTGTCTCGCTTCTCTATCTGAGTGGGTGGCCTGTACTATACACGACTCCCATCCTGAGAGTCCTATTTCTGGAATCTTGGATCTGCATCCATAATGACTCTGTACTGCCCTCCTCTCAAACACATTTCAGCCTACTGGGCCGCTCTCTGCTGTTTTGACAACAGCAGGAAAGTATACCATGTCCTGTATTCACTGTTGGTGGCATATCACTGAGGTGAGTCCCAACTATGCCCTATGGCATCATTATCTTGGGTCTTGTCCACCTAATGTAGCATTTCCAGCATCATGATGTAGTGGGCTATGGTTTGGTTAATTTTCTAGCCATCTGCTGGTGTGCCTTCACACCTGTGCCAGTCTGTGAGTGGTTTAGACTAGCTTTCAATTGACATTATGACTGCACTTGCTATTCATCTTTCAGTGCTTGCAATTTGTTTTCAAAATGTGACTGTGCTAGGTATTCCTATCCCCATCCCTCATTAGTATTGCTTTAGCACTACTGGCTTTGTTAACTCACTATCACAATTTCAGTCACCTTTCTCTGTGATTAAATATGCACTCTGCCTCACAATCGTGATGATTCCTGCTTGCTATCATCATTTGTGAGCCACAGTTTATATTTGGGACTTGCACTTTATCCAAGTATCCTGTCTATAATGAACAATAATGGAAGAAGCAATCATGCCAAACACAGTTGTTTTTAGCCCTCTCTAATGTCCTTGTAGCATTGGATTGGTATGCAAATGTTATGGTAATGCATTCCAGTGGACTGGGTCTGCTAGTGAGTGTTCTGACTCCTGCTGCAGTTTATATCATGGGTCCATCAATAATACATCTTCTTCAGCATGTAAAGCTGACAATAAGAGGTAGAGGTCACAAAGGTCATGGATATAAACAGGACTTGGCTCATTCAGAACTTTGTCTAGTGCACTTACCCGGTCAACAAAAACTAAATAAATAAAATAAGTTAAAATCCAAACCATAAAGTTCATCTTCAATACAGACAAACACTGTGGCTGCCAGAAGAAAGGTGTGGTAGATATTGACATTCTAATTGATGTCAAAAGTTTAGCTACAGTTGTTTACTGTTTGGAGACTATACCTAACATAGGACACTGGGGTGATAATGTTGACCACAAAACAGCGATCTCAAAAACCACACAATAAAAGTTGTGAAGCCAAAGGTAGCAGTCAGAAAAAACATTCAGCACTACCATGGCTAAAGAAAACTAACTACTATGGCTGTTTGCGGGAGGCACCACCCTCCGCACCCCCCCTTTGTGGGCCCCCACACTCCCTGAACTATATATAAACACCTCCAGGGGGAAGGCAACTAGGGGATGGGGAGAAACCTTGGAGGGTGCAATTAAGAGGGGAAGGGACAACCGAGTAGGACAACCAGTGTGGGGGCCAAAAAGTGCAGGGTGGGGGCAGACAAATTAAAAAGAAAAGTCAGGAGGAGGAGAAAAGAAAACAAGCAAAAGTAACAGGACCAGGAATTGAACCCCGGTCCACCGATGTTCCACCACCCTTCACTGTCTATGGCCCTACCCTCTGCACCATAACACTTACTCAGCTACATATCATGCAGCAAAACCTTTATCCTCATCTTTCCAATGGACAACAGCTACAGGGATAGTGCTAATGTACCTGCACTATCTATCCCTGTAGCTGTATTGTTGGTCACTATTTCTTTCCAAGCGAATTATAGGGTGCTTTAATCTGCATGACAAATTGATCAGGTACTGTACCCTAACGTAGAATTGCAAGGATACAATCTGTGATGATCCACATAGTTAGTAGTTATTGTAGGATAGTGCTAAATATCCATGAGTGTGGACTGCATTGTACACTATCTGAATTATTCTGGATATGTGTGTGTGTGTCTGTAGATAATATATATATATATATATATATATATATATATATATATATATATGTATATATATATATATATATATCAAATACCTTTTGATAGTGCACCTTCCAAGCCTCTGGATCATTTGATGAACAGTATAATGCACTACTGTACCTGCACAACTGTGCTCAAAGGCCCTACCCTTGACCAGTTGCCAACATTTTTCTGAAATGATTTGCTGTGCAATATAAACATGTGTTTAACTGACAATATGTTTGCAGATGGGTTTGCATATTATTTCTATATATTGTGTTTCTATTATCTGACACCATATGAAAATCTAACAGTAACAATAGTTTCTGACTGTCGGGGTTATAGTTCCTATTGGAAGAAAAAGAGGTACACTGTGTGAAAAGTAAAACTCATACAGTACAGTTGTTGATTTCCTAGAGTACAGCTTAATTACTAAGTTTTTGATCTATGTCATAATAGCAGGACTTGTTTTACCAGTTATGGACTATGAAGAAACATGCACAGGAAATATATTTAAATGCAGAACCAAACACCCAAGGTATAGCATCTATTCTTAAAGTGCTCAGCAGCTTGTCTTTTACTCTTGAAGGAATATCAAGGTTTGCAGATAACACCTGCTTTTCAAAGTGACAGGCATCTTTCATTCTGCTGACTGTACAATTCATTATATGCATGTGTTTGCAATTGATTATTCTCAGTGCATTTCTGAAAGCAAATGACATGTCACTCCAATTGTGCTACAAGCAGGATATTAAACTGAGGGAAGTCCTAAGAGTTCATAAAATAAATCTAATTTTACTGCCAAACACCTATATTTTTACATCTGAAAACCTAGTTAAATTGAATAGTAACTCTCTAAAATGAAATTATAGCAATGCATCGAATCATTTTACATTTATAAAATAAAATCTGAATTCATTCATATGTATAAAGATTAAAATGCATCAACTGGTGCCCTATGTTCAAATTAATATCCATGTGGGACACGTCTGTACAGCAGATGCTGTTAAGAGCAGCAGTGCAACAATAATATTTTACTATTCCATTTTAAAGTTTGCTGCCAGCAAAAATTAGTAAATTAATAGCATGCAAATTGAATTTTCTTTTCTAAATGTTTCCTTTGCTGTAAATTTGTTTTCTTCTTTAGTTTCATTGCCACTGTTACCATCTTTACCATATCCACAATGGACTTTTTATGCTGCCTACTGTACTGATTTACAACAAAGAAAAAAACACACTTTTGAGAATCAAATGTTTTGCTCACAAAAGCAGTGAAGGTCAATCACAGTCATAAGTGGAGAGGAGGCACACACAAGTTAACTACAGTAGTTGTCAGAAATCCAGTTTACTGTATTTACTTCATAAACTGAAACAAAGATAAGGCAAAAACAAATTTTTCAAAGCTCATTTTGAAGACCAATTTCCCTGGTGTTCCCTGGTGTTGCACACTGCACTCACTGATGCTTCCTCAGAGGGTCTTGCTGCAGTGTATAGCTGTTTCAATATCTGAATAACACTGCCTTGATCTGTAAGTTATGTGCAATATATGTGCAATGTATGGAAATAGATGCTTGTTATTGTAACTGATTGTTTGTTAAATGGATCTGTCAGGTTCTCCCATTCCCCAGAGACACACAAATCTCTAAGGAATGACTAAGGCCACCCCATTTTCAGATATGTTCTGATAGAAAGGGGTGGGGAATGCTTATAAAAGCACAATGCACACAATGCACACTTTATACAGTATTACATCAGCATGGGAGTACAACACAGACAGAAAATTAACAACCTAATGATGGACAAAAATACAGATATTTAAAAGGTATTAAGTGAGACAATATGCAGTGCAGCAAGTGTAGACAATATAATACCATTGCAATTATTGCCATTATAGCTACAGTTGTCACAAATGCATAGGGGGATGATCAGGTTACACAGCAGTGGTGTGAGTATTTATCATAAATTGGTGGAGCACATTTCAAAAGGAAGCTTATTCCAGAGATAGGGAACCTGCAAGAGACCCTACTTTGGACAATGGCTTTAGAGCATGTAGGGGTAATACAAGATTCATGGAGTTTGCTACTAAGAGCAAAGATAGACTGAATAGCCATAGATAGCAGGAAGAGAAGATAGGAACATGCGTGAAGTAATGCACACTACTACTCTCCAGGGTGCCACAGTTATGACCAACAGTTGAGCATACAAACAGAAACTGTGCACATGCCAAAAGGTCCAATTCCAAATGGTTTATTAAGAGCCCAGTTCAGACAAGGATGCTGTGTTAACACCTCTATGTATCACCTCAAATAGTAGGCGTCATCAGTATCTGTTCAAATCAAATTGTGCTCCCAGGGCGCTCCTGTAAAAAAGCTTTCAGCTTAGTGTGCTATACCTGGTTAAACAACTAAATAAAAAAACATAAATAAATAAAAAATCAGACACAGTATATAGAAACTGAACTGATTTATCTATAGTAGGGCTGAGAAAAATGTGTAAATTCTGCTTTAACAGCATTTTTGCAAAACTCCACACATTTTGTGGTATTTCGTGAAATGTTTTGAAATTGTTTATCTGGACATAACTCAGCAATTCTTATAGCAAGTGACCTAATAATTGCCAATTGTTCTTGCTGGAAAGGGTTCTAAAGGTCTGGCCAATATCACAGCATTCAGTGGAGCCATTCCAAACTTACAGGGGCTCAAAGTCTGGCATATTATATATTTGTAAAAATATTTCTTTTAAGAACTTGGCTACCTTTGGAGTTAATTAACTGCAAATTAGCATGCCTAACCTATCCTTTGTAATAGGATCTTAGAAACCGCTACAGGTAGGAAGATTTGGTTAAATAATTTGCCTACCGGGTCAAAATGTCACACGCTCTACAGCACATGACATTGACCATGAGGTAGGAACAGAGTGGTTGGTAAGAGTGAGAGGGTGCAAGACTGCAAAAGGAAGTATGCACGGTAGTGCACCCTCTCACTCCTCCCAGTGCATGATAAGAATCCTGCTGGGAGAGGGGTCTGCCAAGCAGCTGCTGTGGCTAGATGGGATGAGCCATGGGCAGCAAGGGAGGCAAGCAATGTGATACATACAGGTTTCGATTCTCAGTCAAAGATGCATGGAAATGTTTTTTCTCACACTTGTGCAATGACAAGTGTGACCCCCTCCCCAGAGTTTGTTATTTTAGTTGGGGGGCCATTTGCAATATATCATGCTGTATTGGCAGCGGGTATATTGCTACGGCATAATGTCTTGCGACACTATGACCCTGTGCCAGTAATTTGTAAATTACAGGGGTTCTTAATTTCACAATTTAAGTATTTATGAAAATTTGTGACCATTTACTATACATGTTGGTGTTTCTAACTCCACTGCTGTTGGTTGAAGGCATAGACCTAAAATTTAGAATGCATATCCAAGGTCAGTTGGGCCATTAATAAAAAAAATGAAAAATGTGGCTTAGTTTTAAAATTACTTGCTTCTCATGTGACATCATAAAGTATCCCTGTCTGTTTACTGAAATGGGTTTTGAATTCAAACAAGATAAAGCAAAGACTAAAGGACATCCACTTCAGCTACATTGTACTAAATATAACAGTAACAGGAGGAAATATTATTTTCCCAAACAGTGGTTAATCCTAGGAATATTCTTCCCCTTGAGATTACAAAAAGCAAAATTAAACCCATTTTTAAGCAAAAATTGGCTGCATGAATCATGGAGAAAGAGGAAATGCAATATTATGGGTCAGGAGGATAGGAGCTATCAATGGGTATTGTTCACCTTCAGCTCTCTAAATCTCCTTAATATGATTTAACTAATAATATTAAGACAATAACCATACCCTAGATGCCCCACCCCTCTGCCCTTGTAATCAGACACATGAAGAATCCTATCACGTTTTGATCCAATGTCCATTGTATGATATTTGCATAAAGTGGTACAGTAGGTACCATTTAATCACAATGGTTCAGTGAATTTCATATTGCCCTGATTAAACAGGTGCCTTGCTTAGGCAATGTTTATTCATGTGGTTTAGGAATTCAGCAGTTTGTTATTGTTTTGTTATCCGTTTGTGACTGAGTGAACTTTCTGCACAATGGGCCCTATGCACGAATGCCTACGCACCACGTAAGGACAGTGCGTAGACATTCTTATCACCAAATGCTGCACAGCAGTGATCTGTGCACCCCCACAGCATTCATGACAGAGGCACTAGCACCCGGTGTACTGGATGGTACCATGTGGTAATAGCTAAGAAATAATGGTGTCAACACATTAGGATGAATACAAAATAGTAATCAGTATATCGTCGACCACAGCTACAGCTGTACCCTAAAAAGCTATGTACTTTCAATACATACACTAGCAGCATAGCTTGCAGTCCATGCAAACTGCACTATATCCACACACTTCTAGCTATTCCCTTCCTCCCCCGTACTACTCGCTGTTTTCTACTCTTTCTATAAACACATACTGCTATCCTTCCTCACTCACTGTTATCCCAGTCACTCAAATTGAGTCACTCATATTGAGTCACCCAATTTGAGTAGCCCATATCACGGGTTACTGTGCTGGATCATTCAGCTGGCCACTTGGTGCCAGCCGGGGCTATGCCAGGGAGGATTCTGCTATAAATATTTTTGTCCACCCCCCACCGGTTACCAGTGGGGTGTGGTGGCACTGGAATCCCACACACAGCCACCGCAGCATGAAGGTCTCCCTTAGAGAGCTGAGGGTAGCTGTTCAGGCAAGTTGTTTATTCACAGGAGAGTATGCACCTCCCTAGGGTCCCCTTCCTGTTCGTACAAGTGATCCACTATGGCACCTGATATGGGCATCCTATTGGATGCCCTTCCACAGCCTGCACTACAGCACTGCACCATCATGTTCCTCATCTGCACTGCTATGCATCAGGTGGCAGTGGAGTAGTCCCATGGCTAGCTTCTGTGAATGCTGGCTTACACCCACCTGTGCACAGGTGCAGAGTGGCACAGGGTATTTACATGTGTTTCACGTGTAGTTAGTGAATATACCCCTCCATGAGTGTTTTTGTATTTTTTATGTTTTTGGGGTTTGCTTGTGTGACTTTGTGCTGGGAAAGGTACAGCAATAGTAGTATGTGGTGACATTTTGATTTTTAATTTCAATTAAAGAAAATGGTCACTTTACTTTGTCATGTTTTACTGAGCATTGATTGATCAACTGATTTAGTTTGTTGACCAGAAAAGGAGGACTAGGTAATTCTACCTATTTTTAGCCTCATCCTGGGGAGTATACAGATGAAAACCAAGTGACACTGACCCACACTAAGCTATTGGTGATATTTTTAATGAATGGGGGAAATATGTCTTGGACACTAGAGAAATTCCCCTACTCTCCAGTAGGGGAACTCTTGGCCATTGTCATTGGCATGGCCACTTTGGTGTTGCAAGCAGAGGAAATGGACATAGTGACAGTAGGGGGGAAGGCCTCCTCCCCTGCAATGTCTTCACAAGAGGCCTTAGACCCAGATCTAGTGACTTTTGGATTTTCATAGCGAGAAGATTTTGATCTGGGTTTCAATGTCATTGTGACTGGATATGGTGAGGGCCATGGTGCTTCTGAAAACAAGAAAAAAATGGAGTTGTTGAACAAGAAAGAAAGATTGTTGGCAAAGGTAATCAAGCTGGATAAGGCGCTGCTGATGTTGTCTCAGCCTGTAACAGGCAGCGGTCAGGATGACTCTCAGGACATTGGAATCAGTCAGACAACAGGAATGATGGAGCAGGGGCTTAAAACATCAGAAGATGCTCCTCCTAGTTCAGTGCTTCAGGAAATGGAGATGGAGAGGAATAAGGTTGAAATGGCTGGCAGTGAAAGTGGAGAAGTTCCAGTGTGCCAAAAGTCAATTTCCTCAACAGTAGTTACCGAGACTGCTCAGAAGGGTGGGCAGAGGCTGGGGCCTGGCAAACCAGGGAGAAATTGGCAACAACAAAAAGGAGATCTGTGTGCAAAGGAACAGACGTTCTCTTTTCGGGATAGGGACCGGGACAAACAGCAGGGTAAGAAAAGAGATTTGCATATGGCTACAACTTCAGCGGACTGGTCACTGGAGAAGGCACTTGCAAATGCAGGATGGCTAAAAATAATACAGGGAATTGGTCTCCAGATACCGAGGATTCATCTTTCTGCAGGCTGATTTTGAATTATATGGTGGCCACCACTCAGGAACCACATAAGAGCTCCAGTGAACCCGGGGTAAACATTTTCTTGTTAATTCTAATAAAAAAAATAGTATGGTAGAGAAAGAAACTGAATGTATTGATCTAGGGGGCATTTTAGAAGTTGAGACAGTACCTCTTAGAATGGAGCCTAGTCCAGAAATGTTAAAAGAAAAAGATTTAAACCCCATAGGGCAGCTGATGGTTAAAATGTCAGAGTTATTTTCTAATAAAGGCGAACTAGCACCTAGGCATAGTGCCATTCGCATTTTATACAAGGGAGGCTTAGCGAATACTCCAGATAGGCTCTTTATAGTTAAGAATTTAAATAAGAGCTTTATGAAGTTTTTTTCTGAGATTTTTGCACTTATCTCTTTTGGAAATGGGAATTTTGATTTGAGTTTTAAAACTGTCTCTAGTCTGGACAGATTTTGGTCTTTATATCATATGCAGAAAAATAAGCCCTTGTGGATCCCTTTTCATGTAATCGCCCTCACTAGGCCTCAAGTAACATTTATCACAGTCCTGTTCAAGAATGAGGGAGTTAACATAGAGGACATCATGTTTTGGCTTAGGCAGAGATGTGAAATTTTGGGGAAACCTACTCCCAATTTAGACAGTGAACAAATCTGGGATGGAGGATTAAGATTAGGCTTTTGTCAACCTTCCCAATACCCTTTATCTAGGGAAGGGCAGGGGGTCCATTTTCTATAGTGGTCAGCATAGAGCATGTTACAAATGTGGCTCTCGGGCCCACTTGAGTTCGGCATATGACTCATCTAGGTGTAATCACTGCCTCAAGTTTGGTCATCTATCAGCAGCTTGTGGCAACCTATTCAAGTGCAATTTATGTGAGCAAACAGGGCACGCATATGGAAGATGTCCCTGGGCATCGCATAATAGGGAGGATTGCCCTTCACATGAGGGCCTAATAAATCAGGCCCAACATCATCAAGCCAGATGGGTAGCTCAGCAGGAGAACAAGGAGCAAGTTCCCTCAAATCACACCGAGACCTCCAGGGTTGTAGGTAGTGAGATGGTTAATACAAAAACTATCCCTGAGACAAGGGTGGAAGAGGGAATAGGACCAGATGATGGGAGGGGTCAGGGAGAAAAAGCAGAAGTCATGGAAATGCCTCATCCTCCACCCCCACCCTCATGCGAGAGAGAGAGAGAGAAATACCTTTTCAAGTGGTGGCTCAAAAAAAAAAAAAACAAGAAAGGGGAAGACAGTGGCACAGGTCATAAAACAGGTGGGGTCAGAGCAATTAAAGTCCCCAGTACAAGTTGGAAATAAATTTTCTGTGCTCACTTCGCAGGGGACTGATGGAGACACTGAGGGAGAGTAAACAGTCAATTCATCTTTCACACCATTGACTGATTTGGAAAATTTAGGTGGAGACTCCATAGCTAAAAGGATGAGGCAGTGCAGGGCATCTAGAACTCCTTAACAAGTCAATACATTCCTTTTCTCTCCCCTTTATAAATGCATTCGTTAACTATCACCACCTTAAATGTAAATAGTATAAAAAAACAGGAAAATGCAGCTTGGATCTGTTTTATCCCTTCAGGCTCTTAAGAATGATATACTGTGTCTGCAAGAAACTAGACTAAAAACTAACACTGATTGCAGCAAGTTTCAAGGTTATGGGCATTGGGTCTATCTTTTTGGTCCACAGGCACAGATACTTGTGAAGGGGTTGGAATTCTCTTTTCCAATCCCAATATCAAAGTCTCCAGATTGGTGGATATTCATCCTGGTAGGGCTCTGCTCTTGGATCTTTCATTCATGTCTGAAAGATTCAGAGTCATCTCAGTTTATGCTCCACAAACTAAGGCTTTGAGAGTAGCACTTTTCCAAGAAATCAGCCATATTTGCATACTTCCAGATTGTTACTATGGCTGGGAGATTTCAATAGTGGCCTTACCATGATGGATAGAGGACTGAGAACAGAAACACTTTTTTATGATTCTGTTTCACTAAAGCAGATTCTTAGTACAGCAAGGCTTTTGGATGTCTTTAGGAAAGTTCATCCTGAAGGTGGATTTGCATACTTTAGGGGGAATATTAGGACTAGGATAGATTTTATATTCATTAGCCCTATTTTAGATATATATAATATAACAACACTCCCCTTTGAATTTTCAGACCATCAACTGATTAAAATGCAAGTGACAAGGGCTAACACATCTAGATGTAGAAAGGGTAAATGGAAACTTAATGAAACATTATTAGATAATCCTAGAGTTAAGAAAGCATGGTTACACAATTGAAAAGCAAGACTATCAGTCATCGATTTTTATGATACAGTACAGGAATGGTGGGAAGATACTAAGAAGGTATGACAGGTGTTTTTTCAGCAGAAAGCTCATTGTATTTCAGATAAAGATTATGTTCAGTATTTAACACTCCAGGACTGACTACAGCATTTTATTTCACAGGCAGAGAAATCAGCAGAGAATTATGGCACAGTAATTAACAATATTAAGAAATAGATGGCAGACATGCAGTATAATGGGGCAATACACTACAACAAGAGCTTCATTTTGGTACACAGGTACATAGGCAGTCATTAAACCCTTATAAGGAATGCAAAAAATGAGCAGAGAATATTATTTTAACAGAACTAATATCCCCCTCATGCCAACCATTGCATACACCAATAGAGCTTTTGAAGGTGGTAGAGGATTATGCGGCAGATACTTTTGAGACGGGGCTAAGGTTATAGACCCTAAGGGATTGTTAAATCATTTACAGTTGCCACAAATAAGTATACAGGATAAAGAGCTTTTGATAAGAGATATGACCTCTGGAGAAATAAAGCAAGCTGTTTCACAACTTACCCCGCATTCAGCTCCTGGGACTGATGGATTGGGTACAGGGTTTTATAAATCTTTCTTCGAGTAATTGACCCCTGCGCTAGTTATATTATTTAATGACATTCTGCGTTCAACAAATTATGCATCTTCTATGCTGGAGGCAGTCCTTATGCTCCTGTATAAAAAGGGCCTAAAATATGTTAGGAAATTGGTGTCCATTAAGTCTTTTAAATGCAGATTTGAAAATTCTTTGTAATATCTTATTGGCAAGAATAATGACAGTAGCACCCTCATTGATTAGTCCAGTACAGACTTGTGCAATACCAGGAAGAAAGCAGCAGGACAACTTAATTCTCCTCAGAGAAGTTTTTTCTAGGGGGGTACAGCAGCAGGTTCAAGGGGTGGTTTTAAACTTAGACCAGGAAAAGGCCTTTGATATGCTGCCCCATCAGTTTCTTTTTGTTACCCTTAGGGCTTTTGTGTTCCCAGATACATTTGTGGAATGGATAGCACAAATGTATACGTGTGCTATACTACTCCCAAATGTAAATGGATGGATAGGTAGGAAGATACAGGTGCAAAGGGGGGGTTAGGCAAGGTTCCCCACTCAGCCCTATGTTGTACTGTTTTGGGATAGATATATTAATTAGAATGTTGGAGGCTCATTTAAATATTGAAGAGATTTCTGTTTTTCCTTCCAGGTCTCCAATTAAAGTATTGGCGTATGCGGATGACTTAGTGTTAGTTTTAAATTCTGAGGTATCTTCAGAGGCTTTACTGGAAGTATTGGGGACATTCTCAGACAATACAGGGTGTAGAATTAATTTCTTAAAAAGTAAGGAAGTATCGTTCGAGTCTTCAGTCATGCTAATGGGGAGATATTATAGGTATACCAGGTAGCTATTGATCTCATTACCATCTTAGGTATAGACTTTGGGCTAAGGGATATAGCACAGTTGAACTGGGATAAGAAAATATTTCAAGCAAGTAAGAAGGTTAATGGCTGGAAAGGGAAACAACTTTCAAAGAACAGTAGAGTAGTTTTGATTAAGACATTGTTACTTTCCATGTTTCTTTATTTAAGTTATATTTTTCCCCACCTCAAAAATGTTTTGTGGCCTTATATAGTATTTTTTCCAGGCATTTTGGGGATCTTGGTTGAACCCAATCAAAAGGGAATTTACATATAGGCCAGCTGATAGGGGGTTGTAGACATGATACACTCAATAAGTTTCTTTTTTAGTTTATTCATATCTTATAATTTGAGGTTGGTATTAAAACCTGGAAATAGAGTTTGGAAAGAGATGGTGGAACAGTGGCTGTTGCCTTGTTTGGCTAGTTGAGAAAGTGGGAATATAAGGCAACTTCCAAAAAGTGGGGTCCCACAATATGGGGTGGACTGTATGAAATTAGTGGTAAAATGGGGTATTTTTCCAATTCACCTTACAATTCTTGAAAGGAAAGAGATATATAAAAGTATTTTGCAGGCAGAATGTCAGACAGAGATTAGACTTAAATATTGTTTACTTGAATAGACAGATGGGGTATTGAAGCAGTTGGCAAACCGTAGGATACCCCCTTTGGCATGGGATTGTACCTGGTTAGGGGTACATGATAGATTAAGTGTGAGAGCTAATAATTAGCATAAGCAGACTGATGATTGATTTTGTCCCAGGGAGGGTTGTGGGAACAATTTAGAAATACAGCCACATTTGTTTCTGACATGTGACTACATTATCCCTTTTGGGGATTTGGTGGCTACAACATGGGAGGAGCCCTTATTTGCAAAATTAAGCTATCAACTTTGATGTATGGTCCTGCTGATTCATCCTTTTTGAAATATCACTTAGATACATTATATATTATTTTTGTTCTTTTAAGGTATTTTATATGGCAAGGTAGATGTATGTTGGTGCTACAACAAAGGGTGGTTAAACATTTGGAATTAATGCACAATGTAAGGAAAGCGCTAGGTAGCACCATGCAGTTGGCTGGGACTCGATTTTCAGCAGAAAAAGTGAAACATTTATGGGTAAACTGTGATACATGTATATTGTAGATACGTTAAATGTATTTCCTGTTTTTTGTTTTTTTTTGGTGTTACAAAATAGCATTTTGAATTGAAAGTCAAATGTATTGATTGTGGAATATGATTGTAATGAACTCCAATTTTTCAATAAAATTCCCTCACTCTGCCATGGGATGGGTGGTGGTAAAAACCTGTGGAAATTAAATGTGCCTCTTTTGGAACAAGAAAATGGATAAAAAAAGTGCAAGGCTGTGGGAGGCAAGTATATCAGTACAATGCATGTATGATTCTTTAAGTGAATGCTGAGAAGAAACAAAGCAAGAGTTTACATTTTTTTTTCAGAAAGAGGCAGGTTATGACACTCAAGATTTATATTTGCAATATTTAACTCTGAGGAAACAACTACATAGACTAATGTTCTTGATGGAAGTAACCAAAAAAGATTATAGTCAACAGATAAATACAATAAAAACGACATGTACAAGTATTAGTATAATAGGCCGAAGACTTTGCAGCAGGAACAGAGGTTTGGAACAGAGAGTAAGAAGCAGACATTTGACTCATATAAAGACAATAGGAAAAGGGTTGAAAATAAAAGGATCTGGGGGCTAGAAGATGAACAGGGTGAGATATGTAAAGGGAAAAAGGAAATCATGCAGATAGTAGATTATTATGTAGCAGAGACCTTTGGCTTAGCACATGAAATACAGAATCTGGAAAAATATGTAAACTAACTAGAAGGAAAAAGCCTCTCAAAACTACAAGAACAAAGTTTGGTAACCACAACAAAGGAGGCGGTAAGAAATATGATAAAGTCATTACAGAATAACAATATACCAGGACTATTTATTTATTTAGTTTTTGTTGACCGGGTAAGAGCACTAGACAAATCCTGCCTATTTTCAGGCATGACCCTGTAGAGGGGATACAGATGAATGGCAACTGACCTTGAACCAGATTAAGCTGTTCGTGGTATTTTTAGTGAATGAGGGGAATTTGTGCAGGACACCAGGGAAATTCACCTACTCTTTTCGATAAGTGCCATGGGATCTTTAACATCCACCTGAACTACCACCGATCCAGGCAGATGGGACCTCGGTTTAATGTCTCATCTGAAAGACAGCACCTCAGAAGTGCAGCACCTCTCTCATGCTGCACTATAGTGTCAGTACTGGGATATTAACCAAGTGCCAGATGTAGAAACTGAACCCACAGCCCTCTGATCTCCCAGCCTCAGAGGTGAGTGTGCTACCTACTGAGCCACTGACACTGCTACATGATGGATTACCATCAGAATTGTATAAAGTTTTTGCAAAGTGGGTAGTGCGGGAGTTAGCTAAGGTTTATAATGAAATGTTACAAAAAAAAGAAGTACCCAAGGCAATGGCAGAAGCAGAATTGATTCTCCTATTCAAGAAAGGGGAGAAAGCAAAGCTAAAGAACTGGAGACCAATTTGCCTATTAAATACTGACCTTAAAATTTTAAGCAAAGTGTTGTCAAGCAGGCTGGCAAATTGTGCTGAGGAACTTATCAGTGAAGTACAAGTGTGTTCTGTACCACAGAGAGGCATTCAGGAGAACTTAATACACTAATACTTAGAGAAGCATTTCAGAGAAGTTAAAAAGGAATTGAAAAGGTATATATATGTGTGTGTATATATATATATATATATATATATATATATATTATGGTAGCACGGTAGTGCTACCATAGTTAGGTCGAGGAGCCATTTCTATGTTAAACCCCAAAACTTTGCACCTTAATAACTTTGCAACTGTTTGAGGAATTTGGTTGAAATTTGAATACACAATCAAGAACCATAGGCCTGGATATGCCAAGTTTTGTACTGGTCCAGATATATGACTGTGGAGTTATTAGCGATCAATTAAATCAATTTAAACTTTTCTGGAAATTCTATGGTCGCACCTACAGGTCGTACGGGTTTGCACGACAGGCCTGAAATCTTCAGGGAACATGCAGCCGGGTCCCTGATGCCTTTTGAAGATTTGGTGAAAATATTAAATGGTTCAAAAGTTATTCAAAAACAGTTTCCCATTATAAGTCAATGGGAAAAAGTTAACAAAAAGTTCGACAGTGTCGCAAATGCATTTTTACTTTCGCAAATGGGCCTGTTACTTTCGCAAATCGGCCATTTTGTTTTCAGTTGGTGATCATAAAAATGGTTGGCATTTAAATTTGAGACCCTCTAGCAACCTAATTCTTTTTGTATTCAGCTAGTCGAACCCTGAGGATGCTTGCCATGTCTTTATTTTGTGGTAAAACACCCCAGAAATATGTTTTCCAAATTTCTGGAAAAAGTACTTTCGAAAATTACTTCCGTGCTCACGAAAGTGTCGAACTTTTTTGTGAAAGCTTTCGCAAATTGTGACAGTAGTTTTCCATCTGTGGGAAAGTGACAGCAATTCTTTGGCACTGCGCTGCAAAAGAACCGTTGGGAGTTCTGGGCTGAAATTTGAAGGGAACGGAGCCAAAATCTCACAGATGTGCCTTTCAGTGTTGTATTGAAAAAATATTACACAGCAGCAAAGTTACGACACTCCAAAATTGACAGTTTTTCCTATAGGATAACATTACGGCGCCCGACGCATTATAGAAATCCTTTGGATCCCTGCTGCAAAATAACGGTTTGGTCTTTTTTCTTGAAATTTGGAGGGAAGACAGCCAACAGCCCACAGATGTGCCTTTCAGTGGTTTGGTGAAAACATATTACAGGGAGGCAAAGTTATGGTACTCTGAACTTTTCTTTTTTTACCCATAGGATAACATTACGGCATTCGCCGCGCCTTTCAGGGCCTGTATCTCGGAAATGGTGCGAGATATGGACTTTTCATCAGAAAAAACTTAGTCTCAAATTAGCCAGGACAGTTGTGAATCATACGACTTTTAAATTTTTTTTCTACATCGTATGGTTCCTGAGATATAACGTATTTAGTATTCCAAGTTCTCATTTTCTGCGCCAATACTCATTATTATGCATACATTATTTGTACTCACTGTTCTTCTCTATGCAGGTTTTGGGAAAACCAGCCTGTGCTACATTACTGTTACTGTTGCCCTTTCCGCTATGTTCTGTACCCGTTTCACTTACCGTTGACGTCATGCGCCACCGTGTGTGTTATCCTTTCATTTTCATTTGTGCTTGTGTTTCTGTTATTTTTTGCCATTTCTGTCTATAGTACTGTTTATCTTTCTGTTTCACTTTATGTCACCATGCCCATTGACATTTCTGTTTGCAGGCACCATGTTACTATGTTACAACACATCACGTGGCAGACCGTTCCCACCTATGCCACCATGTGATACCCTTTCTGTTCTCATTCGCGCTTGTGTTACCATGTGCGCCACTGTTAGCATTTCTGTTTGTGTTGCTGTCCCTGTTAGTATGCCACAAGACATCATGTGGCGGGAGCGGGCCCAAAAGGCCCGCACTCCTGCTGCTGCATTACATTCACTATTTCTCATTATCATTCTCAAAAGATGGGAAATTAGAGGAGGCAAAATCCGTTTAATGCATTAGTTGAGGTTGTTCCACAGTGACAAAAGTGAGGATTTGTGTTAGGGTTGAAAACCACATTGACTGCGCCCACCCCCAACCGCATTGGGGTGTGCATTGGGATCGTGGGTCCCAACTCTCACCCCATTCTCCTATACTTCTGTTGCTTTACACATGTCATGGGGTGAGAGTTAGGGCTGATTTATCCCAATGAGCACCCCAATGCCGGTTGGGGTGGGCAGGGGGTCCAAGAGAGGTTTTCAACCCTAACACGGAATTTCTTCACTTTTGTCGCTGTGGAACAACCCTAACTAATGCATTAAATGGAGTTTTTTGCCTCTAATATATATATATATATATATAGTATTAATCAACAGACAGCCTTTGATTCCATTTCACAGGAATACTTGTTCCTAGTATTACAAAGATATGGTATTCCAGGGGTCTTCATGGATTGGATAAAGGCCTTATACAAGAGGGCCATGGTTACCTCAAGAGTAAATGGGTAGACAGGAGAAACAAGCCAGGTAAAGAGAGGTGTCAGGCAAGGGTGCCTGATGAGCCCACAGCTATATGTTTTTGGGATAGACCCATTACTATGTTCATTAATAAATGATGCTAATATACTGGGAATACAGTTAATGCCAATAGCCCCCCCCCCAAAAGTATTGGCTTATGCGGATGATGTGGTGATAATGGTACAGGAATCTACAGAAGAGAGAGTACTAAAGAAGCAATTAACAGAATACTCTTTTGCTTCAGGATCATGTATTATAATTGAAAAAAGTATTGGATACCAACTAGGTAATGATGCACATCAAAAAGTGTATTTTGCAGAAATACGAATAGTGACAGAACCAATCACAATATTGGGAATAACATTTGGCAATGGAGATCTAGCTACTTTAAACAGGTTGGAAAAAATACTGAAAGCGGAACAAGTGACAGCAAGATGGGCATATGGAACACTGTCAAAACAGAACAGAGTGTTTTTGATTAAAAAGTTTATTGGTCCCGTTTTTTTTATATATCAGCTACATTCCACCACCCCCAAGCAACTAGTGACATGACTGTATAATGTATTTTTTAGAGCATTATGGGGGAGCTGATTAAACCTGGTGAAAAGGAACATAACGTACCGAAGCATACAGGAAGGAGGTTTAAACATGATACACCCTATTGTCTTTTATTACAGTATCTTCTTGTTCTATAGTGTAATTAATCCATTCAAGAACCCAGATAAAACTTGGAAGGTCATTTTATTAGAATAGGCAAAGCTATGTGTATCCACTTGGGAACAAGGGAAAAGCAGATCATTGGGAAGGACACAAATTATACCAGATGAGTTGAAAGGACTGTTTCAACAATTGATTACATGGAAAGTGCGGTACAATGCATTGGGAGACCAAAATAAACAATGTATCTATAAAGAAATTCTATGAGCACAATGTGTAGAAGAGATAGTATTGCTTCATTGTAGGCAAGGCCAGAGTACAGAAATGTTCAGACAACTGTTAAAAAAAAGGGTTTCAATATTTGCATGGGTTGTGCTGTGGTAAACAACTCATGGGAAGCTGAATGTTAAACGTAGCAAACACAAATCAATACAGGAATGATATTGTTTAAGAACAAGTTGTCAACAAATACTAGAAACGCAAGAACATTTATTACTAAACAGTAATTATGTGTGACAATTTTGGAATACAGTAGCAGAAAAATGGGAACTGCAGCAGTTTCAGTCAATAACCTACATGAAATTGATATATGTAGAACAGTCCACTAAATGGCAACAGTTTCATAAAGAGACACTAGAAGTGATATTTGCAATTTTAAAATATTACATCCAGCAGGCACGTTGCAAATGGGTCCTACAGCAGATTTATGTACCACATGACATTGTGTTGAAAAATGTAGGTATCTAGATTCAACAATTGTTTGAAGCAGATGCAAAGAAGGTCTCTAAAAAGCAGCTTCTGGTTTTATGGTAATCATGTGAACTGATGTTACAGTAGGTGATGGAGTAAAACAGAGAAGGAAATGGAATGGAAGTGAAATGATGTGACAAGTTTAGATTTGACAATGGAATTATTACCCGTTCCCCTCCCCCCAAATAAAATTCCCCTACTCTGCCAGTAGGGGGAACCTCTGGTATTCTAGCAAGATGGCCACTTTGGGTCAGGAGCAGAGGAGTCAGGACATGCAGGAGGCAGGGGAGCAGGTCACCTGCATTACCTTATCTTTACCAGAGACCACAACAGATGGAGATATTGATTTTTCACCAAACAATATGATGGACGTAATTGAAAATGTAAGTCAGCAATCTGCAGGAATCAAGGATATACAAATGGAAGTAGAAATTTTCTTGGATGCAGTACAGGACCAGACTACCTACCTGAATTTGGGAATTGCTATGGAGCTTGGCAACGAGCAAGTCATAATATTCCAAGGTGAGGAGCAAACCCATAGCACAGGACTGCAGGAAATAGAACTGGCAGAAAATAACCTGAGACAAGCATTGGTAGATACAAAGAAACACTTACAGGAACAAATTGCCGAAGAGGAGGAAAAGTATAAAATGGCATCAGAGTGACTGAAGGGTGTGGTAGTTTCCAGCAGTGCAGTGACCACTGATGTGGCATACTTGAATTTGGAAGATACCACACACAAGACAAAATGACCAGAGGAACAAGGAGAAAATACAGTTTCAGGTGGACTACAAAAAAATGTTGAGGGCTTCTAAGAGGGCAGCAGCAGTGACTAGATACTCCATGCCACTTTCATTACTTGTGGGGGCAGGCTGGATGGGGGCGTCATGCATGTCAGCCCCCAGGGGAAAAACCTAGCATGAAAATAGCGGCCGCCACCTATGATGCCCTGCTCACCCTGGCTCTGATCACACACAGTGGTACTTCCAGGGATCTAACCTATCCCATTGTCTGCTATGGCCAGCTGAATCTGTGCCCCACCTTGGGGGGCAAGCCAAGGAGACACTGCCAGTGGGCACCTCTGCCAGCATCCTTGTCCCATCATCACAGGGGTCATCCTGGTGCAGTGGCCCTGCCCTGGGGGGCAATCCAGAGGGTATCAGGTACAGGAAGGTATGTCCCATGGTCCAAGGATTGGGTCAAGGGCTGGCTGGGGCTGAGCTACAAGGTGGCTTGCTAACAAAACCAAAAAAAAAACCCAGCAAAATGGAAGGATGCCTATGGAGTATTAAACTCTACAGGTGATAACATTTTCTTTAAAGGAGCTTTATTGACAAGGATTGATTACATCTTTGTTTCTAATGCCATATTAGTACAGTCTGCTAGCACTGTTAGTTATGGGTTCTCAGATCATAAAATGTTTAACTCTACTTTGCAGTGGAGACAGGCCCTGATACATGGGAAGGGACAGTGGTGACTGAATAATAGCAGATTGGAGGACTCTGTCTGACTCTGGACTGCTCAGCCATCTGTCGGATGTTTCTATGATTATATTGTTTCATGGTGGGAGGATAGTAAGAGAGATATTGTACATCTTTTCAAAAACTATTCTGTGACAAAGGCAAAGCATGATTATTTAAAATATCTGACACTGAGATCACAGCTGCATAAACGTATTTCTAGAACAGAAACAGAGAAAATGGATTGCAGTGCCCAAATTATCAATAAAAAATTATGTATGCAGCACTTGCAATATAATAGAGCACAGTCTCTTTACCAAGAAATGTGATTTGGTACCCAAAGTTGGAAGCAAACATTCGACCCTTTTAAAGATTGTAGTACCAAAATGCAGAAAAGATTCATGCAGGGGCTATATAATCCTACTGATGATGTGGTGACCATGAAACTTGAATTTTTGAATGGTGTGACTCAGCATGTGGTCTCTACCTTTAGTAAGGCCTTAGCTAATCCAGCCATTGAGGAATTCTTGTCTGACTTGATTGTCCCATCCTTAAGTGAATGGAACAGGTTGGCTATGTTAACTCCTATTACGGAGGACGAAGGCCTGTGTAATATAAAGCTTTTGAACTTTAATACAGCCCCTGAGGAGGATGGCCTTAGTGTGGAATTTTATAAAAAGTACCAGGACCACTTAGCTCCTGTCTTGGCAGAACTTTTTAACTATATTTTGGACAATGGTTGCTGCCCTAAGTCCAAGTTATCAGCTCTGATGATTTTTATTCATAAAAAAGGAGATAAGACAGAAATTACAAATTAGAGGCCACTCAGTTTGTTAAATACTGAGTACAAAATTCTTGCCAAAATATTGGTGGGCCGGCTGGGGACAATTGTTGAGCATGTGATTAGTTCTTAGCAAATGCATTCCCTTAAATATGGAATCATTCAAGATGCTTTCTTTTGGCTAAGGGAATTATTTCTCAGAGGGAACCAAAACTTGGTCACTGGATACTTATTGAGTGTGGAACAGGAGAAGGCCTTTGATAAATTGTCACATGATTATTTATTCAAAGTTTTGCATGCCTATCATATCCCTGACAAACTTATATTCTGGATCCAGAGTTTGTACAACCATGCCACTTTGAGACTGTATGTCAATGAAAGGCTTGAATGGACATGTCAGTTTCAAAGGGGAATTTGGCAGGGATGCCCATTAAGCCTCTTACTCTACATTTTTTGCATAGACTTCCTATTGTGAAAAATTCAGTCAAATGCACAAATCATGGGGATCCGGATTGGACCCCTTTTTCACCCAGTTAAAATTATGGCTTACGCAGATGTTGTCATTAGGACAATAAAACCAAGTGTTGGAGGACCTGCTACATCACAGATTTTGTTGGAGTTTACTAGTGCCTCTGGGTCACTGGTTAAGTTTAATAAGAGTTCAGGCTTTTTGACTGGATAACCAGATTACCCACCCCTACAGAGTATTGCTGACATTCCAATTTTAGATCAGAATATTAACCTACTTTGGGGTACCTATGTAAAAAAGAAATATGGCAGAAATAAATTGGGACTCCTGTCTTCAAGTGGCACAGACTAAAGTTAATGCTTGGAAAAGTAGGAGAATCTCTAAAACTAAGAGAGTGTTGTTAATCAAGACCTTTATCCTTCCGATCTTTTTATACATTAGTTATACCTTCCCTCTACCCAAGGTCATGGACAGAAGACTCTTGAACATTTTCTTCCAGGCCTTGTAAGTTGTTTGAATCCCCGTAAGAGGGATCTTACATATAGGTCTGTACAGGAAGGTGGAGTGGGTATGCTTAACCCTATAGTTTTTTATTATAGTATATTTTTGACCTCAAATAGTAGTATGGCATTAAAACCAAATGGAAAACTTTGGACCTCCAGATTATCAGACTGGCTGCAGCCATACCTTACTGATTGGTGCTGTGGTATGCTAAAGGTCCTTAAAAAAACAGGGTATCACCCTGAGTATATTTTGGACACTCTTCTTAAAGGTAAAAACAATTTAAAATATGACTGAATGGGTTCCTTACTGTGAGTAGGAAACAGCTGTATAAGGAGATTATGGGAAATGATTTAAAGAGCCCTTTGGAATGGAACTCCCTAATTGTGTGGATCAGTTCCTGCCTAAAGTTTTGGAGTATTTGAATAATTAAAAACTACCCCTTTATGTTTGGGATTTACAGTGGTTGAACACGTAAGGGAAAGTGGGGGTCTGTCATTCCCATAAACATAAACAATTTTCCAAAAGATATTGCCCCAGGGAAGGCTTTGCACTCATTTTGGAAACTCAGGGCCATTTATTCTTTGATTCCCCATATGTTCAGACCTTCTGGTCTTGCCAGACAGTGGAAAGAACCCTTGTTCCATATGATCTCTCATACTGAGCTGCTCATGGGTCTTTTTGATAAACTTGGAGAAGGTATGAGCTCTCTACTTTGCTAGTTATTGGGGCACATTTTTAAAAATTACATCTAGCAGTCCAGATGCCCTTGGGTGTTTCAACAAAAACATGTTGTGTATCTAGATGTTATGACCAATATCAGGGTTGAACTTCAAAAGACACATAAGTTGGAGGAAAAGTGTACCTTGCCTCAGCAAGTGAGTCAGTTATGGAGAAATTGATACTTTATATTTTAAGGTTTTATCAGGGTTTTCACTAAGTTTCCTTTTTGAGTGTGTACACATTTGTTATGCATGGTTTTGAATTTTGTATACTACAGACTCTCTTTTTTCTTTTTTTCACTGTTCAGTGTTGTATGATTTATATTTTCCTTGATGGTTTTCTTTTTCTTTGCCATATTAAGGAGTATGTGTATGTAATTATGCAGGTTGGTTTTCCTTTCTGTTGTCTTTCATTCTTTTGTGATTCATTTGTTGCAAAAAAAAAATTCCCCGACTCTTAGTAGTAGTAGGAGCTGCTAACCGAACCTTTGGCTGTCAGTCAAGATGGCCAGTGTGGAAGAGGAGGAAGGAGGTGTTCTGAGCTTTTCTCTGGAGCAAAGTGTTATGGAGTCACGGAGCACTACAATACAACCTATGGCAGAAAAAATCTGAGCCATGGATGAAACTGACTCACTCTTTACTGGTTTGGATATGCAACAGATAGCTCCTGAGGTTACCATAGAGAAGGAGTGCAGTCCAACTAGCTCAACTACTGCCATGACAGTTGCCTCAATGGATGGAGAATGGCATTTAACTGACTCACTGGCAATGTAGGAACAGGAGCAAAAACTACAGCAGGCGCTAGACTGTAAATAAAAGTACTTATTGCAACAAATTGAAGAGGAGTAAAAAAGATTCCATGATATGAAAGAAAAACTGACACTTACATTTGAGTGTTTGTGCTTGGCTGACACTGAAAAGAGACATGCCTTGCTGTCAAGATCAGCTGAGTGGGTGGTGTTACCACACCGGCGTTCCTTAGGACCAAGAAAAACACATACTGCAAAAAGCAAAACAGATGGGTCACCCTGCCTGCACAGCAGCAAGGCACTCACATGCGACACCAACATCCCAGGTTCAGGATGGACCCGGGAGTTGAAGGCCCAGCCAAGGGGAGAAGGATTGAGCATCCAAGGGACAGTTCTCCTTCTCTGGGGGGAAGGGACAAGTGTCTGACACAACAGATACCCCTGGCAGAGGCCTGGGGATCCACCACGACCAGTGCCTAGATTTGTGGGAGGTGGGACAGACGTTGTGTTCATCCCATGAATGTCATTGTATGTCCTGCATCAGGGGAACACCAGCATCAGCAAAAATCCAGCCCCTCAGGCATGACGCTCTACTCCGCTACCATTCCCACTGCCCTTTCTCACTCGCTGAGGGTCCTGCTCCTGTGGTTCCACCCTGGTGGTAAGCCAGGGCTTGCCCTTTCTCATCCATTGGGAGGGTGTGCACCCAGTGGCCCTGTCCAGGAGGGTAAGCTTGGGCATGGTGGGACAGTGTGAAGTGGGGGACTGAGCTACCTTTGTGGGAATTGGGGGTTCAGGGCAAAAGCAAAAAGCTAAAATGTCCAGCAAAAAGCAAGTAAACTATGGACTGTCAACACTCCCTGGTCAGTACAAACAGCTCTCCAAGAGGTGCAGTGGATCCAAACAGAGAATGAAGCTTGCATACCTGACCCAAATGACCCCACAGTTAAAAAAATTCAGCAAAAATACAGTTGGGACAGAAAAAGTACCTGCAGAGTCACAAACAAATACTGGGGAACAGCAAAATAATACAACACACTCCAACCACCAGAAGCAGCAACAGGACATAGGTAAGTCATCACAAATACCTATAATAGTACTAGAACCACCAAATTCTGAACAGATTGAGCATAATAATTAAAAGAACTAATGAAAATACCGTAAAAGACAGAAATGTACTTGTTGAACCACCTGATTCTGCTCTGGAAGGGACTTATACCACATATCCATCCATGGGTCCTGTGCACAATCATACAAGCAATGGGCCCTATGTATGATGCCAATGTGCCGCATAAACCAGTTGTGCTGGCGTCACTATGACTGAATTTTGCAGAGCTGGATCCTGTGGACCCTGTGCGGCATTCACAAACCAGGGTACGTGCTCAATCCCCTGGCCACGCATTGAGCAATGCAATGGGGCAGGCATGGAGGCAAGTTGGGGGCCTGCCAACAATAAGCACTATTCACTAAAGCGCATCGTGCTGGCCACATGGGTGTGGAGATGGGCACAGGTTACAACAGAGGGGATCCTGACGTAAGTGCCCTGTGTGCTGTACCCTGCTCCCACAGATCATCTGCCCTGTGCCTGTGTCTGGCCAGGTGACCCCCCCACCACCACAGATAAACCATAACACTCCCCCCACATGGTAGTACAATGCAGCCCCTTCCCATCTTGCTGGATACACCCCACTCCTGGCTGGTGTGGCAGGCCACCCCCTGCCCACACTGGGCTGCCCCGACTGCCTGTAAGAGCTGCCACCCACGCCCACACACACATCATGGGCCCAGCCTGAGGTCACACACCCTATGGTACTGACAACCCCCCCATAGGTATGTTTGTGCTACCACTCGGGATGTTCGGCAGTGCTGCCTTGCTCTCACCCCCATGGCCACTGTCCATCCAGATACCCACCGGGGCATGCAGGTCCAATGTTCACCCCACCGCATAAGGGATCCACTAAGGGACCTGGGACAGGCATGCAACTGAATGTCCGCCTGGGTCCACAGCTCTGCCACTGTCTGCCCCGTATGACTTTGCATGCCGGGGGGATGGGGCAGCGGACAGGTGGCCGATGGTCCAGCATGCCTCCAGGTGCACACCTCTCTGCAGGTGCAGAGCTATGCTGGTGGGGTACACACTTTTGTCACATGCCTGCATCTGCTTTGTGCATAGCCCCCAGTGATACTATAACTGTTGGTTTACAAGAAAATATTTAACAGGATCCTGCAAAAGGGCATTTATGAAACCTCGGTTTAGGATGTCAGATTTGTTTAAAATATGAGGTGAACCTGCACCCCAGAAAAATGAAATAAGATTATTTATACAAAGGAGGCCTGGATAATCCTCCTAGCTAAGTGTATCTTGCCAAGACTTTATTGAAAGATTCTCTAAAATGTTATCTCTCAGATACATTTGCTCTCATACACATGGATGATCATAATTATGATGTAAGTTTTAAAACAGTAGAAGGATCGGATAGATTCTGGGTAAAGTACAATGCCTTAAAAGACACTCCACTCAGGACCCCTTTTTTGGCAGTACCAATCACAAAGCCTGCAATTTGTACAATAACAGTATTTTTTTAGAAAGGCAGGTATTACATCCTGTTTGTACCACTTATTGTATTGCATTGTGCCAACCTGTTCTCAAATCGCTGTTAGCTACCTAGTGTTAGCCCTGTTATGCCTGTTATTCTCTGTGTGTTTTCTCGACTCCTCAATGGTCCATGTACAAATTTTACACTGTAACCCTCCCGGGTCGCACCTGAAAATAGGCACTTGGCCGTCTAGTGTGCTTAACCGGTTAACAAAAGCAAATCAATAAATAAATAAATGTTTTGGATATTTTGTTGCAGTTAAAAAAGTGCAGAGAGGTACAAGAAAATCCATTCCCAATTATAGACTCAGAGCAGATTTGGACTGGGGATGGAAAATTAAAATTAAACCCAGAAAGTCAAATAATGGGATTGTACATCTGCCAGGTAGCGTGCTCCTAGGGAGAGACAGAGGTTCACTTTTTTATGACTGACAGCCCAAGTCCTGCCACAAATGTGGATCAAGGGTACATCTGAGCAATGCTTGCCATACCCCCAGATGTACTCACTGCTTAGAATTTGGTCATTTTGCCCCAGCATGTGTTAACCTACTTCACTGTAACCTCTGTGAAGAAAAGGGCCATTCCTATGTTCGGTACCCTTGGGCTTCTCACAACAGGGAAGACATTGTTTCCCATGAACCCCATATCATGCAAGCAGAAAAAGAAGTGCCAGCAAGAGCCTCAGAAGCAAGACTCATGACCCTAAGAAAAGAAACAGTAACACAAATGGAGGGTGAGGACACAACCGTCCATGACACTGGAACATCCGTAACAGAACTAGAACCACCAGTGGGAATGGCTGAAAGTCCACTGGAATCTATTACTATGCCTCCTACCCCCAAATGAGATCTCCTTTACAGTGTTGGAAAAAAAAGGAAAGATCCAGAATAAGTTAAGGAAAGGTAATGAACACAAAGGAATAGAAAGAAGACTTTCAAATAGTATTGAACCGCTTTCCTTAGCAAATAAATATAAAATATTTGAAAAAGAAGAACAATGGGGGTATACTGAAGAAGAGGAAGAGTCTGATAATTCTTTTATGAAGGAATTTTCATCAGAGCAGGAAGATAGAGGAGGTGGGGAAAAAGGGAAAAAGAAATGGAAAACTAGATCTTGGGTGACTTGATTTAAGGTGTCTCTTTGCTCTTAAATCTACATGCCTTCTCCAAAACTGTTAACTTTGAATGTTAATAGTATCAAGAGTAGAATTAGGAACTAACAGCTTTTACTGAACTGCATGAGACTCAATTTGACATTATTTGTCTTCAGGACACTAGATTAAAAACACATTATGAGAGTGAATAAGCTACCAAATTGTGGTATCATGGTGCCACCTTCTGGTCAATGGGGGGAAACCAATGTGATGGAATTGGAATTCTGTTAGACATAGAATAGGGAAAGCTCATCTTTTAGATATGCAAGAAAGGGAAGTCAGATTAAGATTGATTACTATATATGCTCCTTAAAGTCTCAGAGGGTAGATTTATTCAAAGCAGTTCAACCACACTTACACACTTCAAGAATGATAGTTTGGGGAGGAGATTTTAACTGTGGATTGCACCAGACAGATAGGGGGTTTTGCACCCAGAATTTTTTTTGTGATACAAATGCATTAAAAGACATCCTTCACACAGCCCAGCTGAAGGATGCCTATAGGGAAGTGTATCAGACTGGAGGAAATACTTATTTCATAGGTCTATATGCTACAAGAATTTTCTATTTTCTTTTATCACGAACATTAAAGATACATAAGGTTGACATAGTAGCAGTGTCATTTTCATATCATAGGGCAGTTAAGCTGGAAATTGGATAAGGGGCAGTACTCATCTGTAAAAAAGACTATTGGCAATTGAATAATACATTATTGCAACAAAACAACATTAAAACAATGTCAGTGATTATGGGCTGCAAGGAAATCAGTAAAGTGCATGTATAACACTATCATAGAATTGTGGGAGGAGTCAAAACAAGATTTTGAAAAATTGTTCCAGAAAACTACAGGAGAGAAAGCAGGGCTGGCCTTAACCATTCTAGGCCCCTGTGCAGCTCCCAGCCAGGACCCACCATTCCATTGCCCACCCCCATCCATCATCTACTCCTAACTAAACCTCCTGTCTTGTATTAATAAAGCAGTACCAGGTCTACTAGTTTAACCAGCATCTTTTAATTAGTGCCATTACTCTAAGTGCATTGAATTATTTGACTTCACCATTGGAGATTAATCTGACTGAGCCGGGAGCAAGAACTTAAGTATGGAACTACTACCATATTCATTTCTGTAAGGACAGGGACATCATCACAGGACACTCACACCTCTGATAATCTGATTTGCAAACAAGTTAAACAACTTAACTTTTCTGCAGGTGTGAGTGAGAGAGAATAGGGAGGATCATCATGGGACAACAGTAAGGTTACCACCTGTCAGGTTTTTTTTTTACCTAGTGATCAGGTTTTCAGGGTCCCTATCAGGAAATGTGGTTTTGCTCTGTGTTGGTCAGGTTTTTGAGCCATTTTGAGTGCTCACATAGTTTTGAAACAGATTTTGTCATATCATTCATTGTTTCAGCTACATGTCCAGGTTACAAACATGTTCTCTTGTCAATATAACCCTTTGTTTGTGAAAGCAGTCAACCAGGGAGGTGTAAAGTATGGCCATTAAAACCATTAGCTCTTACCTAACCTAATCTTTTCCACTGCATCTTAAAGTGGCCTAGCAGAAAAGCTGCCCCCACCCTTCATAAAAGTAACAGAGCCAGTAGTCTTCCACTTTCATTTGCTGGTAAACATGTTCTTCGCTAACAAAATGTAGGTATTTTTAAATGTTTTAAATAATGCTTTGTTTTCTCAAGAAAAAAACATGGGCCCCCAAGGTGCACTGCACAGCTTGCTCCTAACTAAGGCTGGCCCTAACAGAAAGCAACTAATGATTATTTACATTATTTAATGCTGAGAAGCCAATAGTATGCTCTCTACTCAAACGCTGAAATCTAAAAAGCTGACTACACCCAGCAGATTGTCACCCTGAAGAAAGAAATGTTTCAATTTCAATGTGATAGAGCAAAAACACTGCAACAAGAGATGAGGTTTGGCACACAGAGTAAGAAGCAAACATTTGACCCCTTTAGGGATTGTAAACAGCATACTGAGAATAGGATATTCTACACATGAAAAAATAGCACAGGAGGTACAATGGATACCATAGAAGAAATTACCAAAGTGGTTGATGAGTCTGTGACCCAAAAGCTTTGGCCCTCAGGTTCCAGTAACTCATGACCATTAATACTTAGATAAGTTATCCATCCCATTATTGAATTACATAGAAAAATAACTAATTGAATAAGTAAAATAATGGAAGCAGAAATATTTACTGCTATAAAAGCATTACGGAAGAACACCTCACCATGGTCAGATGGGCTAAGTCCAGAATTTTAGAAAACTTTTCATCTGATCTAATACCACCATTAGATATAGAATAATACATGGTTGGGTGTGTATAATGGGAAAGAGGAAATTGTTTAACCAGGAAAGGCACACTAAGCCAGAGCTTGTTCCCAGGTGCAACCTGGGAGCACAAGGAAGTTAAGTGACTTTCTCAGGGTCATACAGTATGCAAGTGGAAGCTGTGGGATTCTAACACAGATCTGGTCTGCTGGATGTCACCAGATTTGCAGCTCAGAGCCTTAGACCACTGTGCTATACTAATGAAAATGTTATGAACACTCGTCGGGTGTGATGCTTCATAAACCATGAGAACAAAACTCAAAGGGGTTTGTAACAACATCACACCCCATAGAGTGTGAATGAAATTTGTGTTTTTAGCACAACCACCCATATATTGTTTTATATAATTACTGAGGAGTGTTTTCTCACCCTCTCTCCCAAACAGCAGCAGAACAATGTGGCTGTGGCAAAAGATTGTTTGTGCTGTTTGTAACCCCCTAGCCATTTTTGTCAGCTGGCACCCCCCCCCCCAATAAAACCAGTGCCCAAATCATGACAAGCAATTTACTCTTGGCAGAATTACTCAAATGATACCACCCTTAGCTTTAGAGTGTATACCAGGCTCATTATCTGAAGGACATGGGGTTGGGGTTCAATAGTAAAAAATTAACATTTGTATTTACAACCAGGTCCAGGGGAGAGGATGCTAGGCGCATGCTAGACCTAACTGCTGAGGGGCACCAATAACGTTCACACAGAAGCAAAAAGCTAAATGTCCAAAGCAGTACCTGGGAATTGTACAGTATGGCTTTTTTCACAGGTGTTACTTTAAAGCACAATTGGACCCCAAATGACTTGTCATTGCAATAACGGTACACTCTTTTTCCAGAAACACATTTGCTAGGCAGTACAGTTTTCCTCAGAAATATTTCTATCCATTTTCCAGAACACATTTCCATTTCCAAAGTGGATACCTGTAGCCTGAATAGTGTTGCAGCAAAATTTAATTACACTGGCGAAATCACGAATTTCATCGCGTGAAACGGTTCACAAAATTTGTGCATTTCACACGTGAATTTTGTGGGTGAAAAATGCAAAATTCAGCCAGCAAAATAACTAATTTTGCCTGTGAAATGTGAAATTTTGCTCGTGCATGGCAAAATTCTGCCTGTCGCGGGTGAAATTCATGATTTCGCAGATGTCATTTTGCACTTTGCACCCACAAAATATTTCACAAAATGCATGAATTTCACAAAATATTTTACGGAATGAAATTTGCACATTTTGTACATCTCTAAGCCTGAACCACACACTTGAGAAATTTCCCAAACACATTTCCATTTCCAAAATGTAAACCAGTGTCCTGAGCCACATACTTACATTTTATCCTGGGCATTGGCCATTGCCCAGGGGATCTTGGTTCCCATCAATGAACCAGTTATCACTGTACTGAAACTCTAGAGGGTGTTCCTCCCACCCTTTGCCTCAAATACAGTGTCTGCCATTCCTTCAGGATTACACCAAAAGAAGCCTTCAATCCCCACTGAATTGCTAAAGACTCCGAACTTAACTTTAAATAAGCATCCTGAGGTGAAAAGGAGTCCTGGCTGGTGTGATCTAGCCTTATCTGGGGCACACACACCACAGACAACTTCCCAAGAGAACATATCTCCAATTCTGTACTCACAGATTAGTTGCTCCTTCCTCACAGTCCTGGAAAGAACAACAGAAAGGCACCCTTTCCTCTCTGGTAGCTTGTCAGATTCCATTCACAGTCCTTCTCCAAGATGGCTGAACACTCCAGGACCTTCGGGGAATTGCCCTTTGGATCCACTAGACATTGCAGTCCCTCTCCCTCCCCCTGGAGTGAAACTAAGAGTCATGCTGGCAAACAGTTTCCACCACTTCACAGGCAAACCCAGGACTTTATCAAACTAGGGTGAGAAATGACATGGGCTCCCTTTGATAGATCCCTACTGGCAGACATCCTGCCACTCTGACACTCTAACTCAGACTAACTGAACCTTCTAAACTTCCCCTGAGCAGCTGACTCAAAAATGGCTATGCTGCTGCGAGAGTTCTAAATGACATAATCATCCCTCTCTCAGGCTAGCTGAGTAAACAATGATGTCATTATGTAGAAAGCTCCATAATGAGCTCCCTACTAGCTGCCTCCTCTACCTGCCTAAGACTAGTACTAATGGGATTCTAGTAACCCTACGGGACTGGGTGGTTACATGTATTCAAATTAAAGAACCACATGGCCACTAGATGGTGCTGCTGTTTAAAGTATTACTGCTGGCTGGTTTTGCTGCGATTGTGTGAGTCTCTCTCTCTCTCTCTACCATGAGTTTAAGAGCAATCAGTTGAAGTGCGCTTTTAAGTGTCTCTCACTTTTTCATTGTCCTGATTGGGAAGCGAACTGGAAGAAAGTTAGTTGGGCAGGAATTTACAGACTGTGGTGTACTGGTGTTGACAGGTAAAATCTGTTGTGGCCACTGACTGAAAGGAGCTGCATGAGAAAGTGGTGCGAGCTGTGCACAAAAGAAGCACTGTGTGCATGTGCTCAGCAAGGTAAACCTGGCATGTGTGAGGATTATAACAGTGAATTATAACCAGGTTTCCCCTATAGGAGAAAATGCTCCCCAGTTATTATTAGAACTATATAACCATATTCTGGAAAATAATCTTCTTCCAAAATCAATCTCTTTAGTGTGTTTAGTTTTCTTGCATAAGAAGGGATAACAATGGGATTTAAAGAATTGGAGACCCATTGGTTTCCTCAACACAGACTTTTAGCAAATTGGTTAGCACATATTTCAAGTAAATTCCTTTACAGAAATACATGGGAAGGAAGGAAAGGGAACATTGTTTAACCAGGAGCAGCACACTAAACTGAAGTTTGTTTCCAGATGCGACCTGGGAGCACAAGGCAGTTAAGTGACTTGCTCACGGTCATACAGTATCCACCTAGGGGGCTGTGGGATTCAAACCCAGGTCTCCAGATCTGCAGTTCAGTTTCTTGACCCACTGCGCTATACTGCCTGACTGATGTCATTATGTAGAAAGCCCCTAAAAAGCTCCCTAACAGCTGTCATATATGAAATGTTTTCATGCTGCACACATAAAACTACCCATGTGATATGCATGCTGCAAGGATGGTTTAAATGCTAAATTGAAACTGATTGCATGCATGTGGCATGTGTGCAGCAAGCAAGTGCAGAACACATGCTTTTTATGTTAAATTGGAACAGACTGCATGCATGTGGCATGCATACAAAAAGCAAGTGGTCACTGATAACTGCATACAAAAAAGTTAAGTGGCTTGCTCAAGATCACACAGTAAAAAAGTGGGGGTTGATGAGATTCAAACCCAAATCTTCTGGTTTGCAGTTCAGTGCCTTTAACCACTAAGCTATATTGCCTGCATACATATGGCTTGCTTGTACTTCAATACAAATCTGCATAACACCCGCATGCACGTGGCATGCTTATAACCACTGATGTATTTTTTAGTTTTCTTGTCATTGCTCATCACAGCTGCACAACTGAACTGTAGCACACATACTAATGAAAACATATGTGGTTCTTCCCACCACCAATACACACAACACTACTTAATTACTTCTGTTTGGCCTGTCCTCCTACTATTTTCTCTCTGTAGTTTTGAATGTTTCCATGCAAACAGACTTTAAGGGACAAACACAAATGTAGCAATAACTCGACACCCACCCACATGGCCAGTCCCCCCACATGGCCATGGTGCTTCAGACAACCAACCAAGTACAGATATAAGTTGAGAGTCTCTTACCTGAGTACTAGGGAGCCACAGGTAGGAGTCATTAAGAGATACTGTCCATGGATCAGAGTGTTGGGACATACCCCCTTGAAAAGAATTAAGTTATTTTTTATTACTATTTTATACATTATGATGGTGAGTTGGAGAATAATGAAAGCCACTGTTCTACAAACAAGGCCCTTGTTAGTCAAGTGGTAGCCTTCATTAATCTCCAACTCTCCATCAATAATGTATAAAATAGTAATAAAAAAATACCCTCAGTCATTTCAATGGGGCACACAACTGCACTCTCCCTTGCCCTATGTCATAATGTGCCTGAGCATGGGGATGTGGAGATCAACTTCACTGTGGTGAGGGTATAAGTCTGACTATAGTGGGGCTCCAATAGTCTGTACATACCATACTGCTCAACTGTCAGTAAATGCAAGAGAGAGCCCTAATTTTACCCTTGAATACTGCTCTGCCCTTCACCCATCCCTCATGGAAAACATGCTGCTGACACTGAGGATGTTCTGTAAATTTAGACTTTGTGGCAGGAGCGCCATTTCAGCTTTAGCAGGGAGGAACCAACAACCAGTTAAGGCCAGGTGCTAATAAGTCCCCAGGTTGCAAGGTCTGGAATGTCTGGAACACTTCTAAATGGTAAAACTTATTTGTTGTGACTGAAAAGTGATATGCAAATCAGGAAAAGTTCAAATGTATAAGATTCATCTGTCTATACCCCAGAGCAGTGCATCATATTTGGGCTTAAACCCACCCAGTTGCTAACCAATTGTTGTTTCTGGCTGAAGTTCTGCTCCCCCCCTCAAAAAAACAGCTTTGTCCAGGTTTCTCTCCCCAACTCCATTTCATTCATCACCCATCTCATTTGGGTCCTGAAGCCACCCACAGGCACAGAAACATGAAAAACACATCAATATTTCAGTCCTTCCTCCTTCCTCAATCCCCCTGTAAAAAAAAAATTATTTACTTTTACTTACCCAGTCATCTGGCCAGAACCTGTAGCCTAGCCCAGTGTGTCATTCACCCAGTTTTCAGTCTGCTCCTCCTCCATTCTTCTGCCAGAAGCTGGATGCTAGAACCAACCATCCCAAGTCCCTATCGTGGTCTGCAACCAAGTCACCTCACCAACTGAGCCCACCCAATCTGTGTTGCTTGCTTCTTGCTTGGCTGCTGCAGTAACTGTTGCTGCATTGCACCTATCAAGGCCTATGAAGGCTGCCCAAACTGCTGTCACTGCTGCTGCTGGGCCTAGCTTGCTGCTGCAGGGGGCCTGTTCTATTTTTTTGTGAGGCAAGTCTAGTAGAGTAGGTAGGTAGCCTATTCTTCAGTTAGCTTCTAGCTCATCCCCAGCCCCTTCAGCCACCAAGGGAGATGAAGACTCACTAACAGCAGACCAACAGTAATATGCCACCACAACCCTGCTATAGGGAGTTCAGTGCTCACTGAATTTTGCAAGCTGTAGTGTGCAGCCTGTCTGCTCTGTACTGGGAAAGACAGTGTCCCACTCACATGACTCATATGCTCTTGCTTGGCTGGAGCTCCTCCATGTCACATGTGATGGTGCTGCTGCTGCTAATAGGTGGAAAGAGTGAATAACACAATATAGACACAGTCGAGTCTGGAGTGCACCTGCAGCATGAGCACAACACAGGCCACGGGGGGGGGCACTTACTGTGCAAAAGATTAAATCTGAATTTAATGCCATTATTGCCACTCTATAAGAACAACCTAGGCACAAATTGTGTGTGTGTGTGGGGGGTGGGGTGGCAACTGCCCTCCTTTGTTCTACCTAAATGGCACCCCTGCTTTATGGCAGACATTAACTCTCAGGGGTTAACATCAGAACAAGTAAATACAATGGTTTCCACTGTGTTTTGAGGTACTGTTATCTCCATGTTTCAGGATGTGTCCTGACTATCATGAGGGTTAGTGTCCCACATTGTCCCTCATTCCAGTGACAAAATGTGAGGTATGGTGCATGTTTCCAAGATGCTACTCAGCACAAAGAATTCTGAGCATGGCCATAGTGTATATGCTCCATGCAGAATGACAAAGGCAAAGTAAGTGAATTGTAACAGTCATGGAGAAACACATCTGTAGCACTAAATATTCATCAGGGGATTTGTATGTCCCAAAGCAAAAAAGTTAGGATTCACAACATAGAGACCCCTCTTCACACATCTGGAATGGGGGATGCTGGCTGACTATATCTTAGGCATTAAATGCAGTAAGCAAACAATAGTTTAAAAAATAATGGCAATTTAGTGACAAAAATCAAAAGCCATTAAACAATTAGGAAAAAGATCAGAATTAATGAGTTTACCTAATTTTAATGGTAAATCAATGAAAAGGGTAGTTTAATGACTCTAATTGCTAGCAGTAGTATGAGAAATAGAAACTGATGTATTTTTTTAGATGAGATTTGCACCAGTTTAGTTGCTGCACACACTGCAAGCATGCGAAATGCGAAGCTGATGTGATTTTTAAATGATGTTCACACCAGCTTAACTGCTGCACTCAAGTCAAGCATGCAACATGCAAACCTGGTGTGATTTTTAGAAGATGTTGGCACCAGCTTACCTGCTGCACATATGTCAAGCTTGCAGCATGTGAACCTGATGTGCTTTTTAGACATGGTTCACATAGGTTCATTTTGTATATATGAACTGCATGCAAAATTGTACAATTAAGCATGTGGCATGCATTCTGCATGTATGCAGCACACTTATATTTCTCTAAGGGTAAATAAGTCCAAGCAAAACATGATCAATCCCACAGAGGAAAAGCCAAGAAAATATAATTCATCATAGGGAAATTTTTATGCAGGGACAAGAAGGAGTAATAAATGGTTTGGTTCTTAGTTTCGGCCAAGAGAAGGCCTTTGACTGTATTTTGCATGACTATCTTTTCTCCATACTGGGAAAATGTGGATTGCCAGGGAAATTGAATGGATTAAAGGATTCTATCGATCAGCAGTGATACAGCCTATAGTTAATGGTTGGATAGGAAATAAAACAACAGTGAAACAAGGGGGTGGTGAGGAAAGGATGCCCATTCAGTCCCCTACTATATATCTATTGCATAGACTGTTTATTGAGGCAGGTTATAGCAGATCAAAGAATACATGATATACAACTACCATCTTCCTTGAAAACTGTTGCTTATGCAGATGATGTAGCCCTGATTCTACTTCAAGATACAACAGAAAAAGCAATTGCAGAACAGTTACAGATGTCCACACTAATCTCTAGAGACCAAATAAAGTTTAAGAACGGTATTAGTATTATAGTAGGTAACAACCAACCTTTAGTAGATAGAACATTTGCTAGCATAAAAACAACACAAGATTCAGTCAAAATTTTAGTAATATATTTTGTATATGAAAATCTGGTGGTTTTAAGCTGGGGAAAAATGCTTTCCTATTGCAGAACAAACAACCAGCGAATGGAAATATAAACAACTTTCAAAACAAAAATGTATTTTTCTGATAAAAACTTTGTTGGTGCCTGTTTTTTTATACATAAGTTATCTATTTCCACCACCTCAACAGCTAGAACCCAGGCTATTCAACATTTTTTCCAAACCCTGTGGGGAAGTTGACATAATTTGATCAAACAGGGAGTCATTTATAGATCAATCAGTAATGGAGGCATAGAAATGAGCAACCCAGCAATACTTTATTACAGCATATTTCTACATACCTACTTTAGTGCTGCCTAAAACCAAGGGGCCCTACATGGACAAAAGTACTGTTAGGATGGGTAGAAACATGTAACAGGCATGATCACAATAGGATGATTGTAACCACACAAATAGCTCCCCAATATGTAAAACCTACAGTATGTTTCAGAAACTAATAAAATGGAAGGTACCATGTGAACCTCTAATTACCAATACTGGAAAAGAGATTTACCATAAGATTATAGAAGAAGCCTTTACTACTGAGTTGACTTTAAGAAAACTGTCAACCACAAACAGCTCAGATTGCACTCTCCCAGCTTAGCAACAATAGAATCCCAGCATTTGCCTGGGATGTTTTGGGGTGAAGGCTGGAGGCAGTATAACGCAGTGGGTTAAGGCTCTGAGGTGCAGATCTGGAGACCTTGGTTTGAATCCCACAGCCACCTAGGTGCATACTGTGTTACTCTGAGCAAGTCATTTAACTTCCTTGTGCTCCCATGTTGCATCTGGCTGAGTGTGCTATTCCTGGTTAAACAATTTCCCCTTTCTCCCTAGTACCATGGAAAATTAGGGGTTAGAAATAACAACAAGCAAATACTTTATTGTTATTGTTTAAGACAAGAATCTGACAAGATTTTAGAGACTCGGGAACATCTGTTTTTAGAATGTCCTCATGCTGTTCAGTTTTTGACTTTTATAACTTCAGTCTGGTGCCATAAGATATTTAATCAGATTTCCTATGAAATGATAAATGTTGGTATCATTCCCCAACAATGGAGACAATACCACATTGGGCCTATGCAAGTACTGTTTGCTTTAATAAAATATTATGTTTGGCAGGCACGTTGCTAATGGATTTTACTGCAAAAAAAACTATTGCTCCCACAGAAATCATGAAAAATATTGTCATTTTGTTACAAGTCTGGAAGATAGATGAGCTTACATGCACAAAGAACAAATTGTTGAACATTTGGAAACATTGTTCTGTTTTTCTTGAATATTCATTGTTTTTTTCTTTTTCTTTTTGTTTAATGGACTGACATGTCTATAATCAATGGATATAGTGTCTGACAAGAATGTAATTGTCTGATGTATATATGTGAATTTTGTTTTGTTATGTATTTAATTTCCCTTTTCCCCAATAAAATTCCCATACTTGTTTTTCCAAAAGTGCCATGGCATCTTTAACATCCACCTAACAAACACCATGACAGGCTGAGTGACCTTGGTTTAATGTCTTATCTGAAAGAAGGCACCTCAGGGAGTGCAGTACTGCCTTGAACTGTCAGTACTGGGATTTAACCCAAGATCCTGGTGTGGGAATGGAACCCCCAGCTTTCTAATATTCCAGCCTTAGAGGCAAATGTGCAACATATTGAGCCATTGACACTGCTTAAAAATTGAGGGACAGCAGACTTGGTTTCAGACAGGTTATCCCTAACAGAGACCAGATCATACTGCTGGCACCATTTCATTGCCACTGACAGCCCTTGCAGTACCTCTGTTGCTGAACTTGTGACTTCATTTTTGGGGTTTTCTGGCATTTTGTACTCAGTGTCATCCTTGTTTTCAACCAGTTTCTTTTTTTTTTTTTAACTTGCATTTTACCCCCTGGATCTGACCAGCTTCCCCTACCCACCTCGACTGCGATCCACCAGTCAGGCGCTCCCATGTAGCCTTGGCCATGCCCCCCAGGTGGGGTTGGGGTGGATGGACCACCAAATCCTTTTGTGTTTCATTGAACCTCCTGTTGTAGCCTTTGAGTTGAGTGGTGAAGGATGCCACTTCTGCCAGAGGAGCTCCAGTTGGTTCCATTTTTCCCTTTTTCTTTGGGAGTGCAGGATGGTGGGGTGTTTCAAGCAGGCTCTCAAGACTTTTCTGTGGGGGAAAGCTTATTCTGTATTTTCTTGATTTTATTGTATTTATTGTATGCTGTTTTTATTTTGATGGTACAGCACTTTGATATGTGAAAGGCGCTATAACAAATCAATTCTATTATTATTATTTTCTCCCTGGAGTTGTGGTTGCGCCATGATGTCAAAGCACTTACACCAACATAGTACCATGCTCCCCCCCTACATGGAGCATTGGGCTGCTGCACCTCTGGTCTCCACCAGAGGTCAGACCAGCACCGGCCTGCTACCCCTCTCCCTCCCAGGGGAAGTGAGCTGTCCGTTGTACGCTCAAGCTTCCCCTTCCCAGCTGGCCCTCCAGCTCCTGGGCTCGTTCCCAAACCTGGGTTTCTGGCATAGCTTGCGGTAGCACTATCGCTGCACTGGTGGACTGGCCTGTTCTCATCCAGTTTCATCCTTTTTATAGTAGCAACAGCATCCTCAGTATATTGGTTCCCAGTTAGAAACATATTCCAACAATGTATGCAATGTATATGCAGTTTACTTCACCCAATGTCACAGGTTGATGCTGAAAATATAGCTGCTTATTTCAAAGCAAGTATTGAGGAAAGAAAGAAGTTGGGAGGGAGGTCCTAGGTTATCCCAGGAAGGATTGTTGCTACGGCATTTTTAGCTTTTTGATACGCTCTATTGTCTACAGAGATTATCTAGTCATTATGTTTTCACATACAGAGTGCCCATGACTCTTGATTAAGTTCAGTACATTTAAATGCCTTTATCTTTGTTAGGCACCTGCTAATTTCCCCTTATCCAATCCTTCCTTGTAAAAACAGAGCCAAAAATAATTTCAATTATGAGAATAAGTGGAATATGTATGAGAAATATAGAAATGTAGAAATATAGAATCTGTTGGCAGATAAGGACCATACGGCCCACCTAGTCTGCCCATTTCCCTACTCACTGCTGCTGCCCCAGATCCTATTTGATCTGCAGCTTTCCTGCTCTGCACATCTCCAGGGTACCCTCTTGTCTATCCCATGCACTCTTGAACCCCTGTATTGTTTTTGCTCCCACCACTTCTGCTGAAGGCTGTTCCATGGCTCCACCACCTTTTCAGAGAAAAAGAACTTCCTAACATTACCCCTGAGCCTTCCACACTTCAGCCTCATATCATGCCTAAAAGGTCATACTATCATTATATTGGTTGTGTGTTAGTCTCTGTACATAGGAAAGTACCAATTGTGTTAAGCTAATACTATTAATTCTCATGCCATATATTGTGCTCCCACATTAACCACTGTTTTTTATATGATATTTATGTTTTTAAAAATATTGTAAAGATGTATTTTTATACACAGTCGATCAGTAAAGCATTACTACCACTTCAACACTAGAATTTCATTTGCAGAATTCAACTTTTGCTAAGCGCTAACCACGGCATCTTATCAGCTGAGTTGTGCTGTTTGCAGTCCTCTTATTTCTCCCAGGGTGAATATTTTGTTCTCCTGTTTCTTTTTCTCTGAGCATGACCAGACGGAAGAAGTGGAACTGCTTGCCCCCTGATGTCTTCATTGTTCTTCACAGTGACAGCCTGCCTTAAAAAAAGAGCAATATTCTAATTTTCTTGTAAAATCTATCCCTTTGAAATAGCAGGAAATCCTCATTCTTGGTGTCCCAGTCATTTTCTTCCCTGCCAGATCTCTGTGGAGCATCTAAGTCGTATACTTCCAAGTACATCCAGCTCCCATGCTAGTCAATTCTGCTGTGTGTGATTCTAATAGGACTTGTTTTCAAGTGTGAAGTGATGTTTCTCTATGCTTCTTTGCTTCAGCTGGGGATATAATACTCTTGTCCTTCTCTGGTGAACCCATGATTTGAACTCCTGCCACTGGTGGCATTAGCTGCCTTACCTATCCTTTGAGCCCCTCCCTGACTGCCCTGTACATTGTTATGACCAGTACCCCCTTCCTTGTGGGACAAGTGCAGCTCAGCTTTAGGGTTGTCACCTTTGGATGATGCAAAAACTGGATCCTAAGTTCCGCCCCTAGCCCCACCCCTTTTCGTGACTCAGGCATTGTTCCTCCTAGAAGTCCATTTGTTATATCAATAAAAAAAACACTTAAAGCAGCAGTTCAGTACAAATGTTGATACTGTACTGTGCCTGTTAAAGTTACTTTCCTAGGTTCTTCCTAATTCTGTATTTACTTACATATTTATTTATTTATTGACTTTGGTTAACCAAATAAACATACAGAGATAAAATAAATCTAATTTACAGATATGATCTGGAGGAGACCAGGGAAATACTGTAAATAGCATACAATAGTATACATACTTTATATATTTTTCTGGCTCTATTTCCTGTTCTTGTGCACAGTAATGTTTCAAAGCCAAAGAAGTGACTATACTTTTTTCTTGAGGAAATAAAATAATTAAAAACATTTAAAAATGCCCAAATTCTGTTAGAGATGAAAATGTTTTCCAGCAAATGAAAGTGGAGGATAACTGGCTCTGTTACTGTTACAAAAGATGGGGGCAGCTGTGCTGCTATGGCAGTTTAAGATGCAGTGGAAAGATTAGGTTAAGTAACTGCTAATGGTGTTAGTTAATGGCCATACTTTACACTTCCCAGGGTGACTGCATTCACAAACAAAAGGCAACATTGACAACATAACTTGTTTGTAACCTGGACATGTAGCTGAAACAATGAATGATATGACAACATTTGTTTCAAAGGTATGTGAGCACTCAAAATGGCTCAAAAACCTGACCAGCACAGAGCAAAACCAGATTACCTGATAGGAACCCTGAAAACCTGACCACCAGGTAAAAAACCTGACAGGTGGCAACCCTACTCAACTTGAGCATGCAGGCATACTTTGTCCAAGAATTTGCTCTATGGTCTACCTAGGCAAAAAAGACCTTCCCTCATTCAACAAAACCTTAGTACCTTAGTAATAGTTATTTATTTATTTGGTAACTGAGTAGGTAAACTGGTCCCAGGGACCATTTTCAGGTACAACCCGGGCCATATAAATGGCACATACAGTATCTGGAGATACAGACACAATAAGAATACAACATATAGTGCATGGGAATACAATATGCAAGATTTAGCAATAGAATAAACATGTAATACAGTTACAGAGTTGGGCACAGTGTTTGTGGACAGCAAAACAACAACAAAGTCAGTGCAAAGAAACAGCATAAAAGTGGGGGTGGAAAATACAGCCTAGCCAAAACAGATGAGGAATTAAGTCTGCTTTGTGGCAAGTGGATAGGCACCCATCAAGTGGGGTGAGAGGTGGAAAAATGAGTCCCCACCCTAACTTAAGTCAGGAAGTACATTTGCAAGCTGCAAGCCATGGTAGATAGAAGAATGTCATTTTTAAAGTGAGCTTTGAATAGATGAGGATTACCTAGTGAGTGCAGCGAGACTGGTAGGCCATTTCAGTGCTTGGAGACAGTGATAGAGAAGGCTGTCTGCCCTATATCATTAGCAGTCCTGGGATAATGAAGGAAGCATTGAGAGGAAGACCAGAGTTCCTGTGTGTTATACTTGATGATGAGGAGTCTGGATAAAGGGGAATGAACACCATCACGAAAGGATTTGTAAATGTGGGTACCCATAAGGAAGTCCCGATGGGCCTGAGGGGAGAGCCAACCAAGAGCTGAGTATAGGGAGCAGTGATGGGTGTTAAATGGGGGCAGGGTGACATACCTTCAAATGTTGTTAAAGGCTGTATTGAGACATGTGAGATGTCAGGTCGAGGTTTGGGAGATGGTTGGAGAACAGTAATCCAGAAGGGGTAAGAGTGGGCCTTGATCAATAGCCATTCACATGTCAGGGGTCATGCGGTACCTCAGGCAGTAGCAGACACTCAGCTGCTGGTTCACACATTTGATAACTACTCCAATATGATCTTCAAAGGTAAGGGAGAGGTCAAGGGTAACTCCTACTTATTTAGTGGTGGTGGCTTGTTTGAGGGGGAATCCGCCCAGGGCCAGGATGATGAGGGAGATAGTTTGTGCATTGAAGCATTTGGAGATCCTAGGCTTGGACCCAGACACCATGGTCTTGGATTTTTTAGCAGTGATAAGTAGTCTGTTTGATGCAAACCACTCATGAGTCCTTGGAGAGGAAAAGGCATATGCTTTGTGGGCTTTTGTCACTCCTGAATTTAATGAGATCACCAGCATACATAATCTTGTGGCAGCCTGTACTATCCCCAAGAAGGTGGTTGACAGAGGTATTAAAGGATAGGATAGGTCCTAGTATGGACCCTTGCAGGACACCACTATGTACCTCTAGAGGGCTGGACATGACTCCCTGGTGTATAACCTTTGGGATCAATCAGAGAGATAATTCCTAAACCAAGCCATGGTGCCAATTGAAAAACCACAAGAACAGAGAGCAAAGGAGAGTGTCATGATCTGTTACATAGAAACATAGAAGTTGATTGCAGATAAGGACCGTAAGGCCCATCCAGTCTACCCATTTCTTTTTCTACCTTTATAAATGTGCCATCGGCCTTTGCTCTGTTAGTGGCCTATATATTCATACTCATCTGTATTGCTCCCTTATGCCTATCCCATGCCTGTTTGAAGCCCTGCACTGTATTCATAGCCACCACTTCCTGAGGTAGGCTATTCCATGCAACCACCACCCTTTCCGTGAAAAATAATTTCCTCACATTCTCCCTTAATCGGCCTCCCTCTAGTCTCATGCTGTGTCCTCTTGTCCTCCTATTTTTCTTATATTTAAACATGTTAGACTCTTTCACCTTGTTAATACCTTTAAGGTGTTTGGATGTTTCCATCATATCACCTCTCTCCCTCCTTTGATCAAGGGTATACATATTGAGCTCCATTAATCTGTCCTCATATGTCTTCTGATGCAGTCCCTGCACCATTTTGGTTGCCCTTCTCTGGACTGCCTCAGTTTGGTTAATGTCCTTGTGAAGGTGTGGCCTCCTTACTCCAGATGGGGCCTAACCAGTGTCTTGTAAAGAGGGATTATTACCTCTCTCTTATGACTTGTGATACCCCTACTAATACACCCTAACATCCCCCTAGCCTTACCTACCACTTTAGAGGTCTGCTTGGATGATTTCCGGTCATCGGTGATGATGATGCCCAAGTCTTTTTCTTCCTTTGTGACTGCCAGCAACTCCCCTCCCAGCCTATAGGTGGCTTCAGGTTTCTCTTCCCTATGTGCATGATCTTGCACTTCTTTACATTAAATCCCAGTTGCCACTCTTCTGACCATTTTGCTAGTTTATCCAGATCTCTTCTCATTCTGCCCACCCCATCTGGATCATCTACTCTGTTGCAGATCTTGGTGTCATCTGCAAACAGACAAGCCTTACCCTCTAGTCCATCTGCAATGTCACTAATGAAGATATTGAAGAGGACTGGCCCCCAGGACTGATCCCTGAGGTACCCCACTTGTGACTTGCATCTCTTCTGACTGTATACCATTTACCACCACTTTCTGTTTTCTGCCCGTCAACCAGTTTGCCACCCAGTTGACCAACTTCTGACCCACCCCGAGCCTACCCAGCTTATTTATCAATCTTCTATGTGGAACAGTGTCGAAAGCTTTGCTGAAGTCAAGGTAGGTGACATCAACTGCTCCCTCTTGGTCCACCACTCTGGTTACATAGTCAAAGAAACCTATGAGATTAGTTTGACAGGACCTTTCTTTTGTAAACCCATGCTGTCTTGGATCCTGTGCCCCTATTAGGTTAAAGGCCTTAGATAGATCAATGAAGATTACCCCAGTGAGCTTACCTTTGTCTTCTTTCCTTAGGATGTAGTCCTTGAAACATGCCAGCATGGTAGTTGTGCTATAGCCCTTTCTAAACCCATGCTGGCTAGGAGATAAGACTGTATTGTGACACCTGTTTAGAAATCTGCAAAAATAAATTTTTTTCAAGGATCTTACATAGGTGACAGAATACTGGCCTGTAGTTATCCAGGGGTTTAGGGTCATCTGAACTAAATAGGGAACTACCCTGGCCTGTTTTCAAAGCAGGGTGATGGATGAGGATGAAAGGGACAGATTAAATAAGGTAGCAAGGGGTCCAGAAAAAAGGTCAGCTGTCAGTTTAAGGAACTGAGGGGTGAGACCGTCACTCCTGGGACTGGCAGTATTGGGAAGGGCCCTGAGGAGATGTTGGAACTCCATGGGGGAAGGAAGTCTAAAGTGGAAGGGAGAGCAGTCGGTCACTTCAGATCCCTCATTCCCAGGGACAAGTGTGGTGACCTTGGATGGGAGTTTAACGAGATAAGCTTCTAGATTAGAAAACTTGTGGTTCAGAGCTTCTGCAACTTAAGATGGTTCTGTGATGAGTCCTGCATTCATGAGTAAATTCATGTTGCTCTTCTTTGAGGTCAGGTTTATCAAGGGAATTAACGGAGGTCCACAACCTACAGGGGTCACCCAGGTTGTGGGTATGTTGATTTTTAATAAAGGAGGCCTTGAGGGATTTATACTCCTGCTAATCGAGACTCTGGAGTCTACAGTAATTATTCCAGTTTATAGGGGAAGGAGAGGATTTAAGGTTACCATAAGGCATCCCACTGCTCCATTTTAGCAAGGAGCTCAATGGTGAACCATCTCTGGTTTCCCCGCCGATTTGCCAGGTAGTAACTGGGAAGTACTGGTCTTGTATGGAAGTCAGAGTGGCAGTGATGAATCCTAAGGCTTAATCCACATCAGTTAGTGGGTGGAAGATATACCAGTTAACTACCATAATATCCAAGCAAAGTGTGTCCATATTACATTTGGAGAAGTCCCTAAAGGATATAAGCTTGGGTGGTGGATATGGGTTATGACAGGACCATGTACAGAAGGTAGGGAAGTGGTCACTAATGTATTCTGACATTACCCCAGTCAAAAGGGTCCTATCCTAATGGTTTGTTAAAATTCAGTCGAGGAGGGAGTGATTGGAAGACTTGTGACTGAGCTATGTGGAGAAGGAGATAAGATGGGTGAGGTTCAGTTGCTTAATCAACTCAATGTACTCAAACTGCTGGTCACTAGGTAAGTTCAGGTTGAAATCACAAACTATTATAATATCCCTTGAAGGAGAGAGGTGGCTGATACATTGGGTTATTTGAGCCAATCATCTAAATCCTGCCTTGGAAGGATTATATGCACAACCAAAATACAGTTTCTTAGTGGGCCATTCTGGAGAAGAATTAGCAGAGTCACTGGTCTAGCTGACAGACACAGTTAAGAAATCTTTCAGAAACAGCAGCATCCCACCACCTTTTTCTTCCCAGGTCTGTCATACCTAAGTAGGGTATAGTCCCTGATGTGGCAGTTCAAGTCTGGGATGGAGGATGTCAGCCAAGTCTCAGTTATGTGAAGAATATCAGGGTTATAGAGGGCTGTCCAGGCTTTAATTCATGAAACTTGGAGAGGAGGCTACATATGTTCATATGGGCAATCCTTAACCCATGGCTATTTGCCAAGGGGAATTGTGAGACTTATTAGGCTTCTGTTGGTCCAAGGTTGGTTTCAAAGTCTCTTCCTAGCAAAAGCAGCAGTAGGGGAGTTAGTGGGTTAGTGTTATACAGCAGAGAAAGCAACTGTTGGGTGGGGCTCAGGGAGAAAATAGTCACCCAGAAGACAACATTGTCTCTTCCCCAAGCAAGCAAAGTAAAATAGGGGTTGAGACAGTGGCGAATAAGGAGTGTGGGGGTTAGCTCACCAAAGTTGAAGAAGAGTAACTAGTTTGAACTGTTTGGTCTCTGACCGGAATACAGGCACAGGAGTTGCATAGAAAGTGAGGCCTAGAAGGACACTGTTGCTGCTGGGTGTTTGCCCTCCTCACCGAACTAACTCTGACTGGAGTTAGTAATCCTTAGTGTAGGGGGTGTGGGAGGCTGAGCCCTCCACATGGGGGTGTGGGGGGAAAGCCTATGGGGGGAAAGCACCCCACATAAAACACTTGTTCCTCCAGCAATGGCACAACACCAATTGGCAGTGCTGTGTTGTCACTGTGCTGACAGTCTACAAATTTCTTGTCACTGCGGCACAGTGGAACAGTCCCAAACCATCCCATTGTAGGTAAGTTGATTGAAAAGGTAGTGGCAGTGTAACTGGAACAACTCCTGGAGAAAGATGATATCTATAAGCCATTCCAGTCTGATTTCTGGCCACATCATAGTACAGAGACTGCATTTGTCAATGCGCATAATGATCTTCTCTTTTCTAGGATAGTGGGCATAATTCCATCCTTGTCCTGCTTGACCTGTCATGAGCTTTTGAGATGGTGGATGCTGGACTGTTGTTGAGCCATTTGAGACCTTATGTAGGACTTGCATGTACAGTGTTTTGATGATTTGAGTCCTACATATCCAGTAGGGTACAGCAGGTGGAATTTGACTGTTTCACCTTGAGCAGTGCTGCAGTCTGCAGTGGTGTGCGGTGTACCTCAGGAGTTGATTTTGGCTCCCATGCTGTTTGCTGTGTGCATGGTATAATTAGGGAAATCATTAGACAGTATGGTTTGGGTTTTCATTGCTATGCTGATAATACTCAGTTACATGTGTCTTCTGCGCTTGAGGATGATAACACAGCTATCCTGGAATTGAAGGAGTGTGTTGGTGAAATTCAGTATTGGATGGCAGCCAGCTGGCTCAGACTAAGCCCCTTGAAGACAGTGGTGATACTAGCAGAGCTGGGTCAGTCTGGTTAAGCAATGACGAGTGGTAGCACTGTATTTACTTCTTTGGATTGCATAACGTTCAGAGCCATATTTAGGGTGAGGAATCTTGGAGTCATTGTGAACTCTAAGCTGACTTTAGAATAATGGGTGTCAGCTTTTATTTGCAACAACTTTTACCATCTGTGGAACATCTCCCAGGACAAACCGTTCTGGAACTGCCTGATCTGGAAACACCTGTGGAAGTCCTTGTTACATTTAGACTCGATTAAAGTAATGCTCTGTACCTTGAGTTATCCATGAGGTGGTTGTGTCACTTGCAGTTGTTCCAGAATGTGGCAGACTGGCTGGCTGCTGGGACATCTCAGCTCAAATGTGTCATGTCAATTCTCCATGTTCTGCATTGTTTGCTGGTGTGGTGGAACATTGACTTCAATGTGTGTTTAAAGAATAGCAAAAGCAGCTCAGGGCCCATGGTGCATCTGTTTTAGAATATAAATGGAGAAAAAAAAGCACAGTCAAAGCCAGAACAGGTATGCTAATACAAACTTAAATATGTAGAGCAATATTCCAATCCACTCTTCATGGTATGTTTGTTTATTTACAAGACCAGCATGATCTGGGTTCAGGCTACCTGAAAGATCTTCTGACCCTTTATGCTCCTTGTTATCCCCTCTGGTCAGCAGATGTGAAATTCCCAGATCCCATGTGAACTCCTCAGGAGAAAGGGCATTCTGCGTTGCTATCCTGATCCTCTCAGCACCCTTCCCAATGAAGTGAGAGACTTGCCATCCCTGACCATAATAGCATCCTACCTGAAGACTCGTGCATTTTTGATGAGTTCTGAATTCAGCACTACTGTATAAATTCTGTGATATTATTCCAATTGTAAAATATTTATTAGTGATTTTATTTCATTTATCTTTTTTGCAGTGAGGTTCCCAGAGTCCACATAAGTAAAATTTCCTTGCCTTGACATTTAAAATGTTTAAAGGGACATGTTTAAGGTCCTTAGGCCTCAAAGTGTCCCTATTAACAAAAAAAGTGTCATGATCAGTGGTCAACCTTAAGTTTTTTTTGCACTAGCCAGCCGGACAAGTTGATTAAAAATTTCACTAGCCCGCAGATGGTTACACTAGCCCACAATAATAATGGTAACTTTTGATCGATTATACAGGAAAGATGCATGCCAAGAAATACTCTAATTGTTGCATATTTATCCTGCTCTCACATTGCTTCCTGCTACAGCAAAAAAGACTGCAAAACAATCACATACAGTGTGTACCCCCACTGTTTTTTTACCATGTGCCCCTTGCTTCCTTTTCCTTCACACCCTCCCCATCAAACCAGAGAATACCATAATAGCAAAAGTTCAATCAAGCAGTTCTAACTCTGCACACACAATAGCCAACATCATCAAGCACCTCCCCAGAGTCCCAACATGACCTGCAGGGCAATGTACAGAGTCAGGCAGAGAAATACATTCTCATCCCACACCGTGTGATTAACCAGGCCTGCACTTCTGGAAGTTTTCTTACACTGCAAAGTGAGCCTGGGGCCATTCTAGGATTTGGAGAGAGTTAAACACAGGAGGCTTGGGATGTAAGAAACTTTGACATATCTGTTTATATATACCAAGCACAAAAGTATTGATTTAACATGCTCTGTCCTAACAGATTTTTCATAACAGTGTCCTTTCATCAGTCAAAGGGGGAACAGTATACAGGCATGATGCTGTACTACCTCTCTTTCTATATAGGATGATCGATGCACACCAGGAATACCTTTTTTAACCTTTCAAATTATATATTTTACTAAGGTTTTGCTTTGTACCATACATGCTCCAAAGCATTGTTTTTAGGATGAAATTACATGCTGGGTGGTAGAAGGGTGGGATTGCATGGATGGCATTGACTGGTTTGATCCATTAAGAAGAGCTGTGGACCCCTACACCAGTCAGTAATGGCAGCTACTGTATGGGTCTATGGATGGCCACTCACAGAATCTACCTAGTCTGCAGTGGTGTCCAGGGAAAGTATAGAGTGGACAGACCACCTGGCTGGGCAGACTGTGTATACATCATAACATTTTGTCACTGCAGTGTTGGATACAGACACTCAAAGGTTGGAAAATGAGGTTCACTGGTCTTAATGTTGTGGGACAAATCAAAGTTCAGTTCAACACTGGAAGCTAGTCACTTGACCACTCTACCCTTGATCACAGCATTCACACTAGCTGAATGTCCTAACAATTGAGTGATAACAATTCACAATGAGTCTTTAGTTGGATCCCCACTTGAACTGTCAGATAATTGCAAATCTTAATGAGCTGCTAATCACACCAGGCCATCTGGAACACTTGAGGGAGATTAGTAAAGGACTACAGCCTGCTAAAGCAGGGACTTTTTAACTTCATTAACAGTCATGAAAAACCTGCACTAGTCAAGACGGACAAGTAGAGGGTTAGCTGCACTATCCCTGATCAATTTGTACTAGGTTCAGGGCTAGTAAAACAATGTTAAGGTCGAACCTTGGTCATGACTGTTTACATGCTGCAGAGACTACTGATGTAGCTGGCTGTTTCCTTCTGATTCATTTTTTTCCTTTTAAAATGTGAAAAAGACACTGCCCACCATACTGGTGTTTCATACAAAAACAAGTTTGTTTACATTCCTTGTTCAACTCCCACTGCATCTTTCCTGGGCTTGGGAACACCACCATCACAGTCTATCCACTGGTTGTGCAGTAGGTCATGCCAATCTTGCCATGTTTATCATACTTTTCATTAAGTTTGTTTTATGTATTGCAAACTTGATTTGTTTTCCTATTGTTTTTCCCTCTTCCCTAGGTGTGGCTGAAAACATGTTGTTAATCTAGTCCACTTTCCTGGTAAATCAAATAAATAAGTAAAATAAAATAAATAAAAGGAGTAGATGAGACAATTGCATTATGAGTGACTACACTGTTTGTGGATGTTCCTCTGTTCAGGAAGTATGCAATGACAGTAGACCATGGATTTGAAACAAAACAAGGTTAGGTACCTCAATACCATTAACAGACATTTCAGTTCTGCTAAAAAATAAGGAGATAAAACAACTAGCAGCATCAGTTATTTTAGACAAGGCAAGAAATCATAAAATGTAGTTTTCAACTGAAAAAAATGATCCACAAAAAGGTTGACAGTGTCCCTTTAAAGGCTGATTTGCAATACCTTATGACTATTTATTTGTGACGTTCTTGAAAAATTTTATATTGGTGACTTTTATTTATTTATTTATTGAAATTGTTTCACCAGAAAGGCACACTGAGCAAGAAGATGCTTGTCTTCCGGTGTGACCTGGGGGGTTGGGGGTATAGTGGGAGATAACCTACAGGTTATTAAGAGTTACATATAACAGGATGCAGTAGAACATAGTTGAACAAGTTACAGTAATACAGTAGACTGAGGTTACTGTTGAACAGTTTACAGAGATAGAATTTCAGATATACAGTTACAGGATGCAGAAGTAGAGTTATGGTTGTACAGTCGTGTGATGAATAGGGATAAGACATTCAATACAGTTCAACAAAACAACACATGGAAGTCATAGTTTATAGTTCAGACTTAACCAGCGATATATGCTGGTTACCTTATAATTCAGGGGATAAATTGGATAGCTGAAGTGTGGCACTGGGATAGGGAAGCATGTGAGAATCAGGCAAGTATCAAGTACGATTTAGGACAGGATGAAAACATGTACCAAGAAGTGCTGAAGTTGGCATAGATAAGCAAGCTTCCATAGTGTAAGCTAGGTGCCGCTGGTCAGGCAGTCAGAAGGGGAGGGATTGTCAGGGGACACCTGTGTGGGATTAGGTGCAAGAGCAATTTACTGAGAGGTAATTTGCTAGTGCTGAAGATATGGAGTGGGTAGAGGAGGAGTGGCGAATTTGGGGAGGGAGTTTGTTCCAGAGTTTGGGGAAACAATGGGAGAAGGCTGATTGCCTGATAGTGGTCTTCCACCTAGGGATTTGTAGCTTCTGGATGTCGAGGGATCTGAGGGCATGAGAAGGGGAGGGAGCTGGGGTAAGTAATGTACAGAGGTATGACGGCAGGGCGTCATGCCAGAATTTGGCTACAAATTTAGCACAGTGCTGTAGGCGGCATTTTTTTAAGGGATGGGAATTCTAGGGAATGGTAGAAGTTGCAGTGGTGGGTGCAGTGGTGGCATCAAGGGCAAAGTGACAGAAGGCATGGAAAAGTGTGTCCAGTCTGGATAAGGTAGATTTGGGAGCAGCACTGTATACTATGTCGCAGTAGTTGAATGAGGGAAGGATCATCTTTTGTACTAGCTCATGCCTAGCCATGAGAGGGAGGCTTTTGTGGTTCCTGTAAAGGGCACCGAGCTTGGGGCACAGTTTTTTATGATAGAATCAGTGTGGTCAGAGAAGGACAGGTGACAGTCGAGCCAAACCCTGAGGTACCGGAAGGAAGCAACATCCTCCAGTACCATCCCATCAATGGTGTGGAAGGTGGGGAGGGAAGGGAGCCTGGTTAGACGTTGCCATGTACCGAAGGTCATGGTGGTAGTTTATTTAGCATTGAGGGACAGCTGGTGAGAGCTAAACCATAACTGTACTTTGTTGAAGTCAGCCTAGAGGTTGGCTGTTACCTCATCTGGAGAGGAGCCAGAGGCAAAAAGGACAGTGTTTTCTAGAAAATGTTGCATTATGTGCAACTAATCTTGTGTGGATTGTTATTAAATCCTCTTGTGCAAGATTGCCAAATCCAACGCTAGATATATTTTTATTTTCATACGCAAAATGCAGATTATAGTTGAAATCTTGTTTTGGGGTGGGGAAGGGGGTAGATGCATTTGTTTAAGATTGTTAAATAAAGTCTACAGAAGTTTGTATTTGTGAATTATCCTCCTGTTTTAAAATATTTAAAAGATTGTTTAAATTGTAACATCTTGTATTGTTTCAAGCAATAAGATTTATTTTGAATATTTCACTTAGATTCAAATGGAACTGTAGAGACAGTAGAAGGCAAGGAGCCCATGTAAGCTGTCCCTTGTTCAGTTATAGTAATCCTTTGATTCCTTCTCAGCCAAATATTTATCCAACCTATTCTTGTAGTGGGTACAATTATCACCATTCACAACCTTTGATGGCAGATTGTTTCAAACGTTTACTATCCTCTGTGTATAGTACTTCTTACACTTTTCCATCCCGGTGGCCATTTTGGGACGGGTTAAGCAATGGATGGTGCTGACGCCATATGGTGCTACAAGAAGGAATGAAATTATTTTACTGGATTTGTTTTTCATGCGCTCTTATATTTTGTTGTGCTTTGTATTTCAAATTCAATCCTTCCATGAGATCCACCACACTAACAATTTTATACATCATCACCAAATCTCCCCTAATACGTCTATTGTGCAGTGTTTAGCTTAAGGACTTTAAATCAGTCCTCATACGATATATCTTTCAGACCCTTGATTGATCTCATTGCCTTCATCTGTAGACGCTCTAGTTTACTTCTATCAGTATTAATCTATGCTCCCCAAAACTGTGAACAGTAATCTTGTCGTAGTCTTACATACACATTATACAATGTCAGTCTCAAATACTTGGATTTGATTATGAAATGCCTATTTTTAATATTTATCAAATAATTTGATCTTTAAAACACTTCTGAACACTGGCTGCGCATCTTAAGATCATTAATGAAAATGATACCTAAGTCCCTCTCTTTAGATGTTTCCTTTAATTCCTTATGTAGATAATCTTATAACCAGGATTTCCTTTTCCAAAATGCATAACTTTACATTTCGAGGCGTTGAAAGTCATTCCCCAATTCTCAGCCCATATTACCAATCGGTCCAAGCCCTTCTGCAATATCTACATATATTTGTTATAATAACTACTTTTTCATTAAATGTTGCATTATTTGAAGCTACAGTAATTACAAACTTTGAATAATGATTTTAATAGGCATTGAGTAAATTTATGTAATGAAGGTAATACATTGTTATTGTAATAGGAGCCCCATACACAGAGGTAGTGTTTTGCTGCAAAGTGGTCTCAAGAACCACTTTGTGGCACATTTATACCTTGTACCCTTTCATGCTTAACGGAAAGGAGGCACACAGGTCTCTATGCCAATAAAGGGAAAGGGGCAGGGATGCTGACATACAGAAAAGAGGGTGCTACTATGCAGGAAGGTGCTGTGCTATGCACAGCAGATACCAGGTACCCTTACCCCCACCCTGGTCACAAGGCACAGTAATGCATGAGAGATGGAACTGCTTTAAAGAAGTTTAAGATGGGATCACATCCTTGCACAGCTCTGCAAAACATGGGAATGTATGAGCCCAGGGCAAGGGAGGAAGGGAGGAGATCCATTAGATGCCAAGGACATACAGCAGTAGACACAACTGCTCATGGCCCTCTACACCATAAGGAATGAACTCTTCAGGACACAGTACTGCAGTTTTGCCCAGGCCATAAAGGAGCCCTTAAGGTTAGGATATGGGGGTTATGGGGACAACATTGATGGTAATGCTGAGTGTTTGTGGCACAGGCCATGGTACTGCACCATGCACCTGGTACCATTCCACGGTCAACTCCTACTGCTATCATAGTCCAGTATGGTAAGGGTCTCACAGCCAGCCTGTGACCACTAACATCTGGATACAAATTTTCATTTATGTTTATTCAGTTTCAGTAAAACATTATGGTAGCCTGTGATGTGGGCTACTGAATGTCGGTGACTGGTCATAAGGGCAACTGCACAATGGTGCCGACAATGTGGGTGACCTTGGATTTCACCTCTTTCCCTGAGTTGCACCCCCCAGAGTAGGAATCCTAATTAAGGAGGGGCATGGTAGGGAAGCCCCCCAAGAGAGGGGGTTGCAGGGGTGAAGCCCCCCACATTAAACAACATACTGTTTTTCAGTCGCCCTTGTGGGTGTGTGCCCTTGTGACCAGTCACTGACATTCAATCGCCCTTGTCACATAGCACTAAACATTACAGATGATTTCCTTGCAAGGGTATGTACATTGTTATTTGTAGCATTAACATAGCAAGGCAGGAGTGCATATCACAGTACTTGCAGTTGTTACAAGACATAAGGGTATTGCAAAGTTGGTTAAACTCATCTTAATAATCTTACTCTGAGCTTCAACTTCCTCATCACTTTGATGGAAAAACATATATACTTTCCTAGTCTGTGACTGGTTTAACCTGTGAACCTGATAATGCCCACCAGATTACATATATACTCCTGTTTCATAGTGAAACTCAAAACTCCTGCATTAAATGGAGCAAATTGAACTGCAGAACTTTAAAATTATGCTGTTTGTATCTAACAGAAAAAGTCCAGGATTTTTTTTTTATTTTTTTTTAGTCTTTCGTAACCGGGTAAGGCCCACTAGGCACAAGTGCCTGTTTTCAGGGGTGACCTGGGAGCACTGGGTGGTTAAGTAACTTGTTCAGAGATACACAGTATGCAAGTGGAGGTTATGAGGATCAAACTCAGGTCTAGGCTACTGGATGTACCAAGATCATTCACACCTCATTCCTTTAACCTCTATGCTATACTGCCACCCCAAGATTTCAAGACTAAAAACTATTATTTAGGCAGTACTGCTCCTTGAGTGAAATCAGAGATTATAACACATACTAGGGAATGAGTTTGTGTGGCACATTCCACACTCTGAGTCCAGATCCAGCCTTGAAGGGCCCACCAGGGGAAAGGCACAAAATCAAGATTCCCTGGATGGTTCCGTGTTGCCAGGGTGACAGGAATGTCAGAGACCTCCCCTACTATGACACATGGTCGCTGACATCCCTGATGCCACCTACTCTGGTCCCCGACCAGAAAATGCACCCTCACATTATCGGTATTCATGAGGGGGGGGCTGCGTCCCCCCATGCCCCCCTTGGACTTAAGGATTCCAAATTGGGAGGGGGGCAGATCTCGGTGGAGACCCAATGACTCTGGCATCACTCCAGCAATCCAGTCGACACTGCGGGTGTCAGTGGGTTGCTGTGGCTCTAACAGCGTCACTGTTACAATGGTATACCACCCTGGTTATACAATTTGCATATGTTTATGTAGTGCCCATGTTGTAGTGGCACCTCTTTGTGTATAGCAGTTTCCAAGAGTGGCTGTATGGCAGCTGCTCTGTGTGCCACAATTACTATCATACACCACTGTGACTGCATATGAGTTCTCTGATTTTTTTTTTGTTGATATATGGTGTAAGACAGATTTCAGAAAGAAATGGAGTTATGTTTTAGACAATAGGTTTTTGTTTAATTTCCCCAAATAGCCAAGGCTACTGATTTACATTGATTAAAATAATGAAATTCCATTTTCAAGACATGAAATTCTGAGAACTGGGCTGGTGGCTTTTAGAGTAATTTCTGCATTTTACTGGGATTCTACTGTCTTCTTTTAGTATGTGTATAAATAATTAGAATGAAAGAAGGCTTAATATACAGAGCATTAAATGAAGCAAATTAAAAATAATACAGGAAGCAGCTGTAAGAAAAATATAAGTTCTGCAGATTTAATGATCTGGTTTAAAATGCCAAATTCTATGAAGTTCTTTATTTTTACTGGTGTTCAGGTCATCCACATTCTGGAATTTTACCAGGTTTTCTGGTAAGAAAAAAAGAGAAAATCAGGGGCCTTGCCAACAGCATATTCAGATTGTTCATGGCAGGTTACATAATTTAATATTTCCAGTATATCCTGATAGTTTAAACATTTAACACGCCAAAGAACCATGCACAAGGTAAATGTGGTGCTTTCAGCAAATACAGGGACAATTACCAAAAAAGCTGAAGCACACACGATTCCCAATAATGGAATGGACCCAGAGCTAAAGAAAATTATTTATTACACCAAAAAGAAACAGCCACTTGATGCGTTTCGGACAGCAAGTCCTTTATCAAAAGTTAAAAGGCTGACCACAAACACCAGCTTATATAGTACTATCAATTAATTACATCACAATAATAACTAACAATTCATTGGTTGTTGAATGAACACCATCACCACTAAAATCACAGAAGCATACATTTAAAGAAATATAGGCGTGTGGCAAAAACATTAACTCTACATTAGATAAATACTTAAATTAAAATAAAAATGTTATCTACACTCCAGATAGGGTCTCAGTTCTAAATGTGTATTAATTCCAGGAGCTTTATAGGCATTAAGTCGCAAAATCCATTCATTTTCCTTCCTCAAAATTTTGTTGCGATAATTACCTCCCCTTGAATCATGTAAGACTTTTTCAATACCCAAATACTTAAATGCATGCAAAGTAAGTGCTGCCTTATTTTTAAAAATGTGCATAGCAGTGGCATAACTCAAATCATTTTTCTCAATTGCATGGACATGCTCCATAATTCTGATCTTAAAACATCGTTCTGTCTTGCCAACATAATATGCACCACAATTACAAAGCGCTAAATAAATGACCCTGTGTATTACAAGAAATTAGCTGCCTAATGTCATATTCTTTTCAGGTTTACTTTCCAATCGAAATTTTTCAAGTTTAATCGTACATGCAGGCACAACAATTTTTACATGAATAACATCCAGTGTAATTACCCAACCAACTGCTGGTGTGAACCACTGTATCTATAAAATGACTCTTAACTAAAGAGTCCTTTAAAGTTGGAGCTCGTCGATAAGTTATTATAGGTGGTTCTTTGCATACCTCTCGTAAACCCACTTCATTCCTGAGCACATGCCAATGTTGTTTAGTAATATTCACTATTGCATGGCTCTGATTATTATAAGTGGTAACATAATGAAACCTCTGATTTGTGCCTATCATGCTCTCTTCTTTATCTTTTAACAAAATTGCTCTATCCATACTAGCTGCTGCCCCATAGCCTTTATTAATAACATTCTTTGAATATCCCCTATTGTCCAAACGTTTTTTCAAAGAATCTGCTGCAACCTCAAAATCATCTTGTGTACTGCAATTGCGTTTTAAAAGCAAAAATTGACCTTTTGGGATGTTATCTATGACATGTTTCGGATGACAACTAGTTGCAAAAAGTAAAGTGTTACCATCAGTAGGTTTTCTAAAGAGATTAGTTGTAACACATCCTTGAGAATTTCGAACTATCTGTAGATCTAAATAATTAACAGATACCTCACTCACAGAGTATGAAAATTTCAAGTGTTGAATAGTACTATGAAGGAACGTCACAAATTCTGCTAGCATCCTCTCTGTACCTAACCAAATTAATAAAATGTCATCAATAAAGCGTTTCCATAACCTGATATTATAAAAAAAAGGATTAACATCCTTATTCAAAACAATATCATTTTCCCATACTCCCACATATAAACTAGCCACCGATGGTGCGCAAGTAGCCCCCATCGCAGTACCTTTCACCTGTCTGAAAATATTTATCAAAAGTGAACACATTCTTAGTTAAAACATGTTCAAGAAGTTTTAAAATAAAAATAATCTCTAAATCAGATCGACTTTCAGAATGATTCAAAAAAATAGGCTGCAGCATCTATAGCCCCATCATGGGGAACATTGGTATAAAGGGATTCTATGTCCAAAGTAACTAGAAGACAGTCGTTTTCTAAATTACAGCCATCTAACAATTTTAAAATATCTTTTGTATCTCTCACATAAGATGGTATTCTTTTCACAAAGTCACTGAGGACAGAATCCACATATTGGGACAAAGGTTCAGTTAAGCTCTTCAATCCACTGACTATAGGGCGTCCTGGTGGATGTTTACTGTCTTTATGTACCTTAGACAGCATATAAAAGGTTGGTCTAACAGGGTTATCTACTTTTAAAAATTTTTAACTGAAACAGTAATAATACCCTGTTGGAAATCTTCCTCAATGGTTTCATCTATACTAGTTTTGTACTGCCACACTGGATCAAAGCGCAGTTTTTCGTAAAAAGTCACATCACTCAGTTGTCTGCGAGCTTCTTGTTTATACGCATTAATGTCCCATAACACAACACAGCCACCTTTATCTGCAGGCTTAATAATTATTTTGGGGTCATTCTGTAATGACTTAAGTACTTGGCGTTCATTTATAGACACATTATAGAAGGGTGTCCTGGGTGGATTCGCAAACAAAGTCTCAAAGTCTGTTTCACAGAGGTCTCTAAACACGCTCACTGCGCTGCAGAGGGAAGGGTTGAAAACCGAATTGGGTTTAAAAGTCCCACCTTTAACATCAGGACAACTCTGGTTTCGATCTCCCGGTCTATTAAAAAAAGCTTTTACATTTAAATTGCGGCACATCAGGTGTAAATCAATCACAGTCTGTATAGGATTCAAGCTAGTCGTGGGTGAGAAACTTAAACCTTTTTTCAATAATGATGTTTCAGGTTCTGTCAAGATATGCTCAGAAATATTAATTATTTGTATCTTTTCACTCACCTCCTCGCTGTTCTGTTGTTCCACCTGTGGCCATTCCTCCTCCAATTGTACCGTCCCCTCTGCTCGCGATTTTTTCTGTCCCCTTCTGGTGCGTTTCTTAAACCATAATCTACCAGTCTGGGGCTCCGACGTAGTTCTGGCTGAGGTGGAGGTCCGATGTTTTCCTGATCTTCCTGAAAAAAACGATTTTGTATGCCTTCTTCCCCTTCCGATACACTGTCCTCTGTGCTATAACTAAATGAGACTCGGGAAGGACTCTTTAAAATGCCTCTCCTCGTTTCTTTCTTCCAAGAATATACACTGTTATTTTCATAGTCCCCCTTATCATGGATGAATTTGGTTTGTTTAATATTTTTTTGTTCACAATCCAGTTTAACAATAAAATCTTGAAGTTTTTTATTATATAAATCAAAGCCTTCCACGTTCCTCAATTTCAAAGCTTCCGTTTCAATTTGTTTCAACTCCATTTTCAAAACAGTCTCTCGTTCCTTATTATATTTAATAATTAACTGCATCAATTTGCTGCTGGCTTCACTCAATATATTCTCCCACTCCTGCATAAAACAGTCATTATCAGTCCCAAATGCAGGGTTTTTCATCAGTCTTAGACCCCTGGGTATTCTCTGTAAATGCAGGTATGCCTCTAAATTAGTCACATTCCAATAAATCTTTCTAAGTTGTTGAGTGGTCTTTTCCAAATCTTTAAAAACACTTTTCAATGACTGTGTATCAGAAAATGAATTATCTAATTTATTTCTATCCATTAAGAATGGATTAACCAAGCTTACTTCTGTGACCAATTTATCTACATAAAACAGTGGGTTTTCATTCACAGTCATTTCATTTGATGTAGTACTTCTTGCAGTCATTGTTGCTCACAACCGGTCTCCACAGGAACAATTGAAATTCTCTATTGAGAGACTAATTGTCAACGATCAAAAACCTGTGCCACGGTCCCAAAAATCAAACAACATGCCAAAGAACCATGCACAAGGTAAATGTGGTGCTTTCAGCAAATACAGGGACAATTACCAAAAAAGCTGAAGCACACACGATTCCCAATAATGGAACGGACCCAGAGCTAAAGAAAATTATTTATTACACCAAAAAGAAACAGCCACTTGACGCGTTTCGGACAGCAAGTCCTTTATCAAAAGTTAAAGGCTGACCACAAACACCAGCTTATATAGTACTATCAATTATTCATCACAATAATAACTAACAATTCATTGGTTGTTGAATGAACACCATCACCACTAAAATCACAGAAGCATACATTTAAAGAAATATAGGCATGTGTCAAAAACATTAACTCTACATTAGATAAATACTTAAATTAAAATAAAAATATTATCTACACTCCAGATAGGGCCTCAGTTCTAAATGTGTATTAATTCCAGGAGCTTTATAGGCATTAAGTCGCAAAATCCATTCATTTTCCTTCCTCAAAATTTTGTTGCGATAATTACCTCCCCTTGAATCATGTAAGACTTTTTCAATACCCAAATACTTACATGCATGCAAAGTAAGTGCTGCCTTATTTTTAAAAATGTGCATAGCAGTGGCATAACTCAAATCATTTTTCTCAATTGCATGGACATGCTCCATAATTCTGATCTTAAAACATTGTTCTGTCTTGCCAACATAATATGCACCACAATTACAAAGTGCTAAATAAATGACCCCGTGAGTATTACAAGAAATTAGCTGCCTAATGTCATATTCTTTTTCAGGTTTACTTTCCAATCGAAATTTTTTCAAGTTTAATACGTACATGCAGGCACAATTTTTACATGAATAACATCCAGTGTTATTCGATTGGAAAGTAAACCAGAAAAAGAATATGACATTAGGCAGCTAATTTCTTGTAATATCCATGCAATTGAGAAAAATGATTTGAGTTATGCCACTGCTATGCACATTTTTAAAAATAAGGCAGCACTTAGTTTGCATGCATTTAAGTATTTGGGTATTGAAAGAGTCTTACATGATTCAAGGGGAGGTAATTATCACAACAAAATTTTGAGGAAGGAAAATGAATGGATTTTACGACTTAATGCCTATAAAGCTCCTGGAATTAATACACATTTAGAACTGAGACCCTATCTGGAGTGTAGATAATATTTTTATTTTAATTTAAGTATTTATCCAATGTAGAGTTAATGTTTTTGCCACACGCCTATATTTCTTTAAATGTATGCTTCTGTGATTTTAGTGGTGATGGTGTTCATTCAACAACCAATGAATTGTTAGTTATTATTGTGATGTAATTAATTGATAGTACTATATAAGCTGGTGTTCGTGGTCAGCCTTTTAACTTTTGATAAAGGACTTGCTGTCCGAAACGCGTCAAGTGGCTGTTTCTTTTTGGTGTAATAAATAATTTTCTTTAGCTCTGGGTCCATTCCATTATTGGGAATCGTGTGTGCTTCAGCTTTTTTGGTAATAGTTTAAACATTTGTATGTGTATGTGTATGTGGGGTAAGGGCAAACCAAACTGGAATAGTATTAGTGGCTTCAGTACATTAATTCAAATACAGTAGGTGACAAGAGGTCTTCTTAGTGGCCTACCCGCAGTGCAACATACTTCTCTACCAGTGACCCAGGTTCAGAGGCAGACTAAGGGAGCCAGAATTGCTGTGGACAGTGGTGGGAAGGGCTTCATATGGCAGCAGGAGCCAGTCTGGGTGGGTAACATCAGCTGCATGGTGGTGCAGTGACCCCTGCAGTGTGCAAGGAAGCATGCTGTCTTGCAATGGTGGGTGCACCCAGAGTGGGATGTGTTGGCTGGGGTAAACAAAAGGCTGGCTCATGCATAGAGTGATGGGAGATACTGAACAAAAACTGGAGAAAAAATAAGTTGTTGTTTATATATCACTTAAATCAAGGTACCGTACATCCCAGACAAGATATACAGTTGATCTTGCCACTCCGCTCCCCCCTTCAGGCTTCTTGCTGCCTGAGCTTCATCACTGCCTTGGATGGGATAGGCATGACTAGGATAGTCCCCTGCCTAGTGATAGATGGAGTGATTCCTCAAAGGCATCACCTTGAACTCGATTGTATTGGTTGCTTGATTACCTGTCAGTGTTGGTGGATGTGGGCAGCTTATATAATAGATCAAGAATACACTGGACCATTGGATTTCGAGCATTTGACTCTATTCGGGGGCTATGCCTGGTTGCACCTCAAGATAGGCCTTCAGCCTAATGTGCTTACCAGGTTTAAAAAAACTTTAATAGTAAATAAATATGGGTGGCCTTTGCATATATCTGGAGCATAGGTGTTTCGAATGTCCCTATCCCCCACATTGCTGAAATCCTAAATCCTAACTTTTTTGTCCACTTCCTCTTTTGTTTGCAGAGCAGGGTGCTGCTTCTTAGCTTAGATCTTAACGCATTTCATTTGGTGTAGTACATCAACATGATGCTCTAAAATATCAGGGTGAACTCTTGGCCTGAGTTACCTCACCAGATCCATGGTGTTGCTTCACATTGGTGGTCAGCGTGGCTCACTGGTCATTGGCTACACCATTATCTTGGTGCGATGTCAGGTGCACCAATTGCCCCACCACAGGTTTCATATCCTGGTAGTGCATGCCACTCTTGCCCCTCCCTTGCTTCTTCAGGAATTCTTTCTCTTGAGAGAATGAGTCTCCAATCATACTATTTGTCTTGTCTTTAGTGTCTGTTCACCTCTCAGCCTCCAGGTGCTTGATATTCTCCACAGTTGCGGAGATCTCCATGGTTTCCCTACAACAAAGATGCCCATGATATACGGGGAACCCACTTTAGACCCAAATGAAGATGTTTCTAGCCATAATAATTGTGTGTCTTCTAGAGGGTGTATAGGGAGTATTACAAAACTGTATCATCTCAGTCTTGAGTTGTTGCACCAGCGATGGACTTGTAAAATGGTAAAGTTCAAACTCTGAAGTCGGGTCACTCCCTCTAGCATTCTAATGACAGATTTATAGCTGAAGACTAGAAGAGAGCAGTTACCACCAAACTAACTAATGCTAAGTATTCTTATAAAATGTAAATGCAATAAAAAATTAGAATCACCATCTGAAAATTGTAAAACAACAAAGTTTGATATTGTAGAATTCTCAAACAATTAAACAAGTTTTGATTTATTCTAATGAAACATTTTTATATTGAGGTTCTATAAGGGCAGGAGGGGTTGGTTTGTAGGACTCATTAATACACCCTCTAAAAAATATAATTACTGCATTAAGTATTTATTTATAGCAATGAGACAGTGTTAGTGATGTCATACAAAATTGGAGACCCCAAGCTGTTCCTTGAAGGGCAGGGTTTACAACCCATAAGGATATATCAGATCTGGCATCCCTTTAGTTTGGAAGGTCAGGCAGTAGTGGAAATTAAAGAAAACATTTACTGTAGAACAATTAGCTGCCTTACATGTCTCCTGTAGAGCATATCCCTCAGTGCTGCTACAGTGGCAGATGTAGCTCTGGGTGAATATGCCCATAGGCATTTAAGTGGCTTCTTTTCAGCATTATTATAATAGAACTGTATACAGATGACAATTCAATGAGAAATAGTCTTCTTAGCTGTTAGTTTACCTTAACCTACCTCGCAATGAGAGACATGTATCTGTGAGCTGTCAGTAGTGGACATCACTGCCCTTTTGCCAGTAGAAACTCACGTTTTTTTTTGTTGGGGGGAATGACTGAAGCCTGAGGTTCATTATGGGGGAATAGCTCCTCCCACATTTCAAATAAGAGCTAGCCTCTCCCAGCAGCTCTAAACATAGCGTATGGTGAAACTCTTTGTGTTTCATGGCACTCTGGGCTCCTGTGTGGCTCCCGCGGCTGAGCCCTCTTGTTTCCCTACTCTTTGTTGTTTCTTTCCTTGTCTGCCTGTTGCTTCTCCATTTTATTCCTGTGCCTGCCATTTTTTTTCCCTTTCCCTCCATCCTCCCCTTCTTATTTCATCAGTTTGTCCCCCCATCTTGCTCTGTTCCCAGTCTGCCTCTGTGGTGCCTGCCCCCCCACTCTCTGTTCTCTATTTCTGATTCTCTGTGCACCCCCTCCCTTATCTCCCCTCTCCTGCCTTCTGTTTTTGGTGTTTCTCCTACCTCTGTTCCATGTTGCACTTCTGCTTTGCTTTTTTGGGGGAGCATTTTTGCTCCCTTGGAGCTGCCACTGTCCTGCTCAGTGTTTCTGTGTCATGCATGCTGCTCATCGAGCTTTGTTGTCAACTACACCAATAACGCTTAATGCCTCTGCCTTTCTCAAACTCTAATACTCTCAGACTGCCTCCACATGGTGATCAGTAATCCAATTTGTATTCCTAAGTATATGAATTGCTAATTAAAACAATTTGTAACCCGATCTATCCGAAATGTTTTCCATTAGCTGTCTAAATTGAAAATGTATTATTTGCTATTGACTGCTAATGGATATGAAAGCAAATGAAATGCGATCATGTATGCCTTTTACAGTTCTATATTATTTTGTGCCCAGAGCAAGTTCGACTTTAAAAATAGTTCAGAAATCAATTAGATAATACTGGTGACCAGTTTAGGATTCAAAGCTGTTTCATAACCGAATTGCAAATGATTTACCGGATGGACATGATAACTCCATAAAGCTACCTAATGGGATTACACCGAAGTGAATCTTACAATCTGCAAAAACAAGACCCAACAGCCAACACATTTCCACACAGTGGCTATTTATCTCCACTCATCCAGCCCCTGTTACCTGGATTTTCCTCACTGGATTGCTTGGGCCTATTTATTCAAGAAATCTGATTTTCTACTGCCTTACATTTCAAATTCCTGCTACGTTTGTTCACTGCTTTATTCTACACGTTTTCACTACTCACTCAATCCAGGATGTTGGGCGTTGTGTTTATCTCCCCTCAACACACTCCAGTTTATTCTCCTAACACTTCTGTATGTTATGCCTTCAGTTTGTTCACTCATGCTTGTCTATCAATATTTACAAACATACAAAACTGCCAGCAGAAAAAGGCCATTTGGTCTATCGAATCTACTCAGTTTTGTAGCTAGCACCCCTACTCTGCAACTGCCCCTCCCATGAAGCTCCCTTTTGCCCTATCCCAGCCCCTCTGGAAGCATCCCACTGTTTTACAGGCCACCACCTCTACCGGTAGTGTGTTCCATTCTGTTACCACCCTTTCTATAAAGAAATGCCTCCTCATTTCCCTCCTAAACCTTCCACCCTCCAATCTCATATCATGACCCTGATTGTCTCTCCCCACCCTCTTCTCACCACTCTGTGCCTGTCCTGTTTATTTCTCTCATTTATTTAAAAGTCTCAGTCATATCCCCCCTGTCCCTCCTCTCCTCCAGAGAGTACATGTTCAACTCCTTCAGTCTAACCTCATATGGTAACTTCCCCAGACCTAGGATCATCTTTGTTGCTCTGCGCTGCACCCTTTCCTGCAATCTAATATCCCTCTTTAGGTAAGGGCACCAAAACTGAATGCAGTACTGCAAGTGGTGTCTGACCAGTGATCTGTATAATGGCAGAATCACCTCCCTCCTCCTAGAGGTTTTACCCCTTGCAATACAACCCAGCATCTTGTTGGCCACTGCTGCTGCTTTCCTACACTGTGCTAAGTTGTTGATTGTTCCCTTAATGAGCACCCCCAGATCTTTCTTCTCCTCAGTCACAGCTAGCTGCACTCAACACCCCAGATGGTAGCTCCTCTTTGGATTCTTTGCCCCGAAATGTGGCACCTTGCATTTTTTGTCTTTAAAACCAAGTTGCCAGGTTTCAGACCATGTCTCCAGCCTTGCTAGATCTTCCTGCAATCCCTGCCATCCCCCTTGGCCATCCACCACTGCTCACATCCTGGTGTTGTCCCAAAATGGACTGATCTTGCAATTTATGCCTACTGAGATATCTGCAATAAATACCCCAAATAACACTGGCCCCAGCACTGACCCCTTTGGGGATGATAATTCTCCTCCCACCACCACCCTCTGCTGCCATCCCTGCAGCCAGTTCTCCACCCATCCCACCAATTTTGTCCCAGCCCCTGTGCCCCTTAGCTTACATGCTAGTCTCCCATGGGGCAATGAGTCAAATGCCTTACTGAAGTCCCGGAACAGGACATCCAACACATGTCCTTTGTCCATTTCCCTAGTCACCCAGTCATAGTAATCCACTAGATTGGTCTGGCAGAATCTGCCCTAGACATAGTCATACTGCCGAATGTCCTGCACCCCATTAATCTCCAGCAGGGTCACCAGCCTGTCCTCCAGGATTGTTTCCATCAGTTTGCCCATTATGGACATGAGACTCACTGGTCTATAGTTCCCTGGTTCATTTTTGGAACCATTCTTATGGAGTGGAACCACGTGAGCCGTCCTCCAATCTAAGAATATGACTGAATGCTGAAACTCAGAATCCCAACATTCGGGATCCTCAGTGCGCCTGCCCATCACACACCTGCCCGACAGATGGAATCTGGTGCCAGCAAGGGTAAGGTAGCAGATGTGACGAACCACTACCCTGTCTCTAGCTGTGCACCACAAGAGGGGAGAAAATCCAGTGATTGGCTGAGTTGCTCCCATGGTGTGGAGAGCTAAGCCACTTGTAGCTCAGCCACAAGTACGATCAGACCCAGGTTCTATTCCAGGAAGGTAACTTTTTTGTGTGGTGCTCTTTTTCCCTCTGTAACTTGTTGTAACCTACTCCAAGGTCTGCTCCCCCTCGGAGTTGGTTATTTTAGTTACGAAGGGTGCGGGGGATGGAGCCCCCTCCCGCCACATTGCACTAAGACCGACAGTCGGTCTCCTAAACTCGGGCTTATGGAGTTAGAGAAACTGACTGTCAGGATTTCGTACTAGATCCTCCAATCCTGAGGTACACACCCTGAGTCTAGAGAGGCATTAAACAGGTCTGCCAGGACCTCTGCCAACTCCTTCAGTATCCTGGGGTGTATGCCATCTGGTCCCGGTGTCTTGTCCACCCTCAGTACCCTTAACCCCTCTAGCACTCTACCGTCTGTGGTTTCCCCATCCATCACCCCGGCCCCCTTCGATCCTAACTTCCCCCAACCTTAGGGATCCCCCCCCTTTCTCTTTAGTAAAAACTGAGCAGCAGAAGTAGTCATTACGTGCTTCTGCCTTTTCATCCCATTTTTACACCCATTCCCCTCCTTCTTAATCCTTACTATTTGATCCTTTCAACCCCTTTAATCCCTGATGTACCTGAAGAAGTCTTTTCCACCATCTTTAATTCCCTTCACCAGCCTGAGCTCCCTTGAAACCGTTGCTGCCCTTAAATCCCTTGTCACCTCCTTTGCTTCCCTCAGGTACTCCTCCCTGTCCTCCCCCCTCCCAGTTCTCCTGTATCTCCTAAAGATGATTCTTTTCCTCCTCACTCTGTCTATGACACCCTTGCTCATCCAGTTAGGTTTTTTCACTCTAGCCTTTTCACTTTGGGCCTTGCTACAGGAATTTATTGCCTCCTCTATCCCTAGCTTAATGAGTTCCAACCTCTGATTCATGGCCATATTAAGCTGAATTCTGTCCAGGAACCCTTGCTCCACTTCACCCGTCTTTTTGAAGTCAGGCTTTCTAAATCTAGCAACTCTGTGCCAGATGCCCCCCTCTCCCAGTTCGGTTGCAAACTGGAACCATACTGTCTGGCAGTCACTCCCTGCCAGTGGTTCCTCCACCATCAGATCCCTCACCCACTCCCCTTTAGACAGTATGAGGTCAAGGGTATTCCCTTCCCTAGTTGGTTTGCTGATCAACTGCATCAGGAAGTTATCCTGGAAGGCATCTAGCATTATCTATTCCCTTCTACACTTGGTGGCAGGTGTCCCCCATTCCACTCCCTGCAGTTTGAAGTCACCAACTGTCATCACCCCACCCTTCTCACAGTTCCTCTGGATCTGTTCCACCAATACCTTATCTTGTTCTCCTTTTTTGCTGTTCTCTACTCTCCTTCCTTGCTCCTTACCCGCTTTCCTCCTATTTCTCTGTGCCATATTTTACTGAAGCAAGCAGACTGCTGCTCTTTCCTTGCTCAGCCCATACCAGCAGTCTGACAATCTCTATTCTTAGCTATGCCTTTTTAGGTATCGAGTGAAGATAGGCTTTCCCCGTCTACTGGGGATGGGAGTCCGTATCTCCCAATTACATTCTCTACCAATTACGCTTCTATACCAGCACTTTGACAGTCTCCACCCCTAACTCTACCTTCTGAGGTATCAGATGAAGGTGGGCTTGCACTGTCTGTTGGAGATGGGAGTCCATGCCATCCAATTACATTCTGTACCAATTACACTTCTATACCAGCACTTCAACAGTCTCCATCCCTAAGTCTACTTTCTGAGGTATCGAGTGAAGGTGAGCTTGCCCTGTCTGTTGGGGATGGAAATCTGTGCAATGCAACTATGTTCTCTACCAAATCCATTCTCTACCAGCAGACCAACAGCCTCTGTCCCTAACTCATGCTTTACGCATTTGAGCAAAGCTAGGCTTGTCCAGTCTACCATGGATGGGAGTCTGTTTTGTTCCATTATCATCCACTTAATCTTCTTCCTTATCCTTGGTTCGACAGCTCCTACAGAATGACATTCAGGCCCACCTTCTTGGCCATACATGGGAACCCTCTAACCCATCAGCCTACAGTCTTCTGTACCTGGACCTTTCCTTCAATTCACTTCCTGGCCCTAGCAGCTTGTGGTTGCCCCCCTGGATTCTCAGTGACATATGCAGCATATTGGCATCATAGCATCCTCCATGTCTACTGATCTTTTGCCTCCGATTTCTGAAGAAAAGTCATACAAGATCTCCTCAGGCTTCTTCCCCAGCTCCTCCAGCACATCTGTGGGCTTCCAACTTGCACTCCTCTATTGATGATGGGACTGTTCTCACCTAGTGGCTGAATTCCAATTGATGGGCTCTCCAGTACTTGGCTTGTGCTCACACCCAGGGCTTGTGTGATTTGTCCTGGCTTCTCAGCCTCATCCTATTCTGGATCTTGGACCTAACCAGTTTGTTCATTATCTGGACTTTAGGACTTCATGGCTCTGCTTGCCATTCCAGTTTTCAGACCTGCTGTCCAGTATATTGGCACTTGTAACTCGCTTCCCAGCTCTGCTTGCTCGTCTCAGACTCATCGGCTCCTGCTGCCATCTCCTCCATCAGCAGTGCTCTGGACATTCCTGCTCCTCCAAGCTCTCAGCCATGAATATATTCCATCTTTCTTGGAGCCATCTATTCTGCAGCATAATCTGTTCCGATTTCCTTCAGCTGTGAGCATTGGCCTCTCATATGTTTTGCCACTTCTCCCATGGATTTCGCATTGCTTCATTGCTTTCCTCCAATGACTGTTCTGCACCCTGATCTCATCTCCATGATGCCATGTCAGTCTCTGGATGCTTTGGCCCCAGCTCCCGGCTCTCAATGGTGGCTTTCATGGATGTATTTTGGCTAAGTCCTGTTCGTCCATCTCTCTGGTATCTGTGGCAAGTCTTGGACAGAACACTGTCATTCTGTAGCATGTTGTATTCCTCTGCTTCTGAAGCCTGGGGCTTCAGTATGTTTGATTCCATGTCTTTTCTTTTGGGCATTCCTCAACATTTGTCACCATCCAGCACTCAATCATCTGCTTGATTATTTCTCCTGGTTGCTTTGCCAGATTCTCCTCCCATGCCTGGCATTACTGCTCCTGTCCAGCTGTTTTAAAGCCTATCAGTTCCTCAGACTGACAAACAAACCATAGGTCTATTGATACTCCTCAAATTGCTCAGCATCTTTTTAGATTCAGACCTTATGCGAGCCCCATTATCTACAGATAATTTCCATGGGATCATTCCACGGCATCGTATTAGATTGAGACAGCAGCCATTTCCTCCCGATATACTCCACAGGATCATTCCTTGGCATCTTATTGGAGTCAGACTGTACAGAAACCATTATCTCCTGATAAACTCCACAGGAGCATTCCTCTGAATCTTTTTGGATCCAGACCATATGGAAGCTGTACCTACAATTCACTCCACAGGACACAAGCTTTTCTAGAGTCCTCTATAAACCAATCCTCTTACACAAAGACATGAACTTTCTTCCCTTTTTGGATACCTCAACTTTACAATGAAGATAAATCTCAAGGTCGGTACTTCATGTCCGTCCTATTGGCACTTGCATCATCAGTTTCTGAACTGCAACTTCATATCCAATTCTAGGCAGCAGCAAATCAGATCTTGCTCTGTCATCCCAATTGTACCTTTCTGGAATAGCTGTCTGATTTTTTCAAAGACCCTTCTTCCATCTTGCATCTCAGGAATATACACCAATGCATCTCCAAGGCATGGCTATCCTACTATGTTTGTGCAATCCTGGATCACTGCTCCATGGCCTTCAGACTTTACAATACTTAACAATGTCAACTACATCTCCTCTTCAAGATTTACCCAGTCATGCCAGTCACCTTCCTTGTGGTCATCAATGATCCCTTCAGATAGCATGCAGCTTTCCTCGTACTCAGTCCACAGAGAATACCATCAACAAATGCAAGTCCTCATTCTTCCATCATGCCATTCATGAATAGAGGACTTGGTTACCCCTTATCACAGTTTCATACCACAGTGGTTCCATATCAGGCTATGCAAATAATGCAGTCAATGTATTACCCATTTCTGATGTAAGATCTATTATTGCCATCATTTGTACAACTCAGTTAGGATTCCTCCTTTAATCTTGTGACCCCATAATGTTAGAATTTAACCACTAGCAAGTCAATGCCACATGTTGGCCACCTTTGCTCCTGCCACCTGATCTACTTATGCTGCAGGATGAAAAATATCCCTCATTCTGTGCATTGTAGTCTTTTCTGAATTTCTATTCATGTAAAACATCTACTAACATCTCTGACTTGTCATCAAGCCTCAAAATTGCCATATGGAACAATTAAGCTATATCTATGAGGCATCCTGTTATCATCCTCACAGTGTACTCCATCCTAGCCTTCACTGTTTTCAATCCTTCAGTTACACTCTCCAACTGGGTATCCAAAGAGCTTCAGTCACTTTTTTTTTGCAATTTAACAAACTTTATTAGAACATACATATTTAAGGTACATACAATACCACATGCACTTGCATCGAACATGTCAAAATATCACAAGCAATACCCCTTCTCCCTCCCAAACCCCCTCCTACAACTCCCTCCCCCTCCCTTCATTGATCTGTGTAACTAAATAAATGAACAAGACAGTCTCACCCTCAAGCCCGCCCTCCCCGTTTGACCAAGCAATGACAATCAGGGCTGTGTACCTACTGGACAGACCTTAATTCAGCAGAATACAATCCATGTACTATAACAATAACTTCCTTATACCAATCTATTAGGTCTAAAAGAGTTGAAATACTAACCTTTCTGAATAATCTCCCACCTCTCAGCTACAAAGGATGTGAACCTCTCCCATCTCTTATTGAAAATTCCAAGGGTATGATACTTGACGGCAATTGCTCTTTCTGCATTAATAGCAACATGGAGTTCCTGTATCCACTCCAAACATGGTGGTGGAGTATCTTTAATCCATTACCTCACAATAAGGAGCAGTGCCACGGCCGATATCAAAGTCAAATAATATTTATATGAATTTGAGGTAACAGCTGAGAGGTGGCCGAGAACACATATCTCAATAGTGAAATAATTAATCTTTCTGAATAGTGGGCTACAAAAATCTTTTAATTGATGCCAAAAGCTTTGGATTTTGGGACAGACCCAGATCAAATGAATAAGGGAGCCTAACTCCTGGTAGCATCTCGGGCAAGTTGAAGTGTGCTGCTTACTCATGAGTTTCTGCTATACAGGGGTGAGGTATAAATTATGAAGGAGTTTAAACTGAACTAGGCAAAGCCTATCCTGTTTAAGGAATCTATAGTTGTTGGTCCAGATTGATTCCTACGTAAGAGAGTCATAAGAGAGATTAGCTGCCAGCTGCCAATAAGTGGTAGTCGGCAAGAGGTCAGTTTCGGCCTTAGTGACTAACTGTTTATATAAATGAGATATTGGTCAGGGCTGAGCAACAGCTTCAACAAATCTGTGAAGAATAGAGCTAGCTTCAAAGTCCATGGGGCCTTGTTTAGGGCTTTGCAGATGCATTGTTTGATCTGCAGGTATTTAAAGATAGAAAGGTCTGAGCGATGAAAGGTTTGCCCAAAATCAGAGGGTGGGATAAATTTGTTTTCTATAATTAGTTCTGATAGTTCTGCTACATGATAATCTTTCCAAACCACCTGTGTAATGACCTTGTTTCCTAAAAGCAGATTAAGGTTGTTAAATAATAGTTGCCCTAAGTCATGGGTAAAGTCCAGTTTGTAATAGTTACATAACTGAGCATGAGCACTCATCGACCATGCCAGAGGGGTATGCTGCCAGGTCTGGGGTATCTTCCTACAGAGGTAAATAGTAAGGAAGCTAGAGATACACTGTGAGAGAAGGTTATCTGTCTTTCTATCGTAAGCTAAGCTAGGTTGGTTGAGATGAATTCCTGTGAATTTAGCCAGTGAAAATATTTGCTCCCTTGAAAGGCCAGATAATAAAGGAACAGGTTGGGGATGTTAAGTCCTCCTCATTTGTTCAGTCTTGCTAATTTATGGAGGGCTCTTCTAGGTCTCTTGTCTTGCCATGAAAATGCTGACCGATTAGAATCTACTTTTTTGAACCACCCTTGGGGAAGAGCCTAATTCAGCATGGATAGAGGATACATCAACTGAGGAAAAATAACCATTTTAAAAATGTTGACTCTCCCCCAGAGGGACAGTGGTAGACTTTGCCATCTCTTTAAATCTTGTTACATTTGTGTTATTACTGGGTCTAAATTTAGAGATCGCAGTTGTCCCAAATCCTGGGTATGTTCTATACCTAAAAAAGTGATAGACCTGGGGGCCCATCGCAATCCTAGCTCCTCTACCACAGCCTTAGTGCAGGACGGAGTCAGAGATAATACCGAGGTTTTGTTTTGATTCAGCTTATATCCAGACAGGAAACTGAAGTCCCATATTATATCCATGGCTGATTGCAAGGATGAGTGCCAGGAGGACAAGTGTAGTAAAACATCATCTGCGAACATTGAGATTTTATAGTCCTCCTCACCCATCCTTATACCCCAATGGCCTTCACTGCCTTGATTTTCTGAGCTAATGGCTCAATATATAGATTAAATAGAATGGAAGACAGTGGGCATCCCTGTCTAGTAACTCTAGTCAACCCAAAACTGTTAGAGATTGCCCCTTTACAGAGCACCCTCGCAGATGGAGAACGATATAGAACCGCGACACACCTTATAAAATCCAAGGGAATTACATAGCGGGGCAAGATGTTGAAAAGGAAGTTCCAGCAGACTCTGTTGAATGCTTTTTTCCTGTGTCTAGGGAGACCAGCACCTTATCAGCATTGGGCTCCCCAGATGCGGACATCAAATATAAAATTTTTCAGAAATGGTCGCTGGACTGTCTGCCTGAGACAAATCCTACTTGTTCAGGCCCAATCAAAGTGTCCCAAACCTGTTTTAAGCAGAATGTCAAAATGCTAGCTAACAACTTGACCTCTATATTGAGTAATGAAATAGGTCTGTAATTATCTGGACTAGTGAAGTCCCTCCCTGGCTTGGGTAAAACTATGGTCCTAGCTCCAAATAAGATGGACTCCTTTATAGTGGCTGAATATAGATAGTTAAATAGTTTCAGTAGGTAAGGGGCCAAATAATTGTTAAATTTTTTATAGAATGCAGGGGGTAAACCATCAGGACCAAGGGCCTTGTCTATGGATAATCTATCAATTGCATCCAAAATTTCCTGTAATCTAATACTTCCTACTAAAAGGTTTTGTTGCTTTATCTTTAGGCTTGGTAAAGCCATATCCTGTAAAAACTCCTCCAGTTTATTTTTATGGTCTAATGAAATGTCAGGGGCTGCAAATAAACACTGATTATATTCTCTGAAAATCTTGGTGATTGCTGCCAGATCAGAAGTCGGTTGCCTCATGGTCTTATCTCTTAATGCCGATACTCACCTTGTCTCCCTTAGTTGTTTAAATCTATTTGCCAATAACTTCCCTGCTTTCTCTCCCTGGCTGATTAATGTGGCTTTCTGCTTAGTATTTGTACGGAGAGTAAGATTCAAAATATGCACTGCATATTTAGCTCTAAGTGATTGAAGTTCCACCCACACTTGATCATCAGAGGAAGAGTGCAGGTGGTTTTCTAAACATGTTATACAGTCTAGCCACCCCTCAATCTCCTTTGTCCTTTGGCATTTCCTACTTGTAGCCAGCCTTATGAACTCCCCCCCTCAAAACTGCTTTGGGGGTTCCCCATAACACATCTATCACTTGGGTATATGAGTAGTTAGTATCCCACGAGTACTTTATGATACCTCTCATATGTTCCACAAGCTTCTCCTCAGATAGCAATTGGGTATTTAGTGACCACAAACTAGAAGTCCTCTGATAGGGAGTAAATCTCACCCTCAACCATACTGGTGAATGATCCAAAAGGACCCTGGGGTAAATCCCAGCATCCTCCACCCCCTGTAAGGCTGAAGAACTAAGGAGGAGGAAGTCTATCCTTGAAAAAAACACCATGCGGTGAGGAATAAAATGTAAAATCTTGCACTTGTGGATTTCTGAGCCTCCAGGGGTCTGAAAGACCAGAGTCTGTCATCAGTTTCCAAAGGACTGGCTGTGCCAGGGAGAGGCCTGCCCACCTATGGTATGATCTATCCAGATCATTTGCATGAACTAAATTCCAGTCCCCTCCCAAAAGGCATACAGCATGGGCAACTGAGGCACTGGTGGAAAGAAAGCAGGGGTATCAACATTCGGACCATAAATAGATCCTAGCAAAACTTCTACCCCTGCCAATTATCCATGCACTAAAACAAATCGCCCCTCAGTATCCTGCCAAGACTTGATTTCCTTAAAGTGAACACTTTTATGGATTAAAACAGCTACCCCTGCCCTTCTGGGACTTTTACCTACTCCATATAACTAGCCTACCCATAGTTTGCAAAACTGAATCAAGTTTCCTGAGGTAACATGTATCTCCTGTATCATGACAATGTGGGGTTGATACCTGTTAAGATGGTGCAGTATGGTGTATTTTTTTGAATTTTCTTTCACACCTTTATTATTTCAGGAAATCACTCTCCAACTCCCCATAGTTCTAAGACTCATGTGTAAATAAGAGAGAGAGAGTGTATTCTGCCTATATGTCCTGAAATGAACCAAAGTCTTAAGGAACCCCCCTCAAGCCTCCCCCTGATACCCAACCTCCCACTCCCCTGTGGTTACTACCCTGTCCCCCAGCCTTCCACCTCCCCCCAACAAATTAGCTACCCAGGCTGTATGCCCACTCCCTAATGCTCTGGCCATCATGCCCTATGGAGAGCAGCCCCTGCTATATTCCCTACCCCACCATTAGGGATGCGCGAATGGTTCTGCCCCTAGAAAAATACCTCTCTTAGCTGCCTAATCACTATCCATCTCCTACTGGCCATATTGGATGGCTTTAGTATTGACTTCCTCTCTTTTGACTATAGAGAGGAAATTTCCTCTATTATCTCCAGTGAATATATAACCCCAGAATCTTTTTGTAACAATCTGAAAAATGGAGAATTAATACAAACAACTAATAGCAGATCTCAAAAACTAGAGATAATGAAGTTAATACCAAAACTATTAATATTAACAGTGATCTCTAAATGACTCCATGACTGCAATTAACAAAAAAATAATAAAAAGAAAAGCTAAAGCCAGAGGGAGTCTTAGACATTAAAGATTGTTTGAAGTCTGTAGTACTGGTGGAGATTCTAGAGGATGACCTTCCCATTCATATTGCCTTATAGTCCCAAAGTGTCCAGATACATAGAAAAAAAAAAAAAAAGTATTGTAAAATAGAATAATAATGCTAGGCTTTCCATAGTTTTCAGTCTAATCGCCCCCTGTCATTTCACAAGAGCTCCAAGTTAGGGGTATACAATAAAGCCTATAATTAGAATACAATTAAAATGTCACATATTGTCTCCAGGGCGAGGTCCGGTGTGAAATACAGGTTGTAAAAATGTTGAGTATGCTGATTACTTGCTGTGTTGACTAGAAGACTGAAAGATGGTCAATATCTCACATAATGTTCAGTTTTCTTTCCCGAATAACTCGGGAAGCTGAATAGCCAGGTCTGACAATGCTTGCTCCACTGAATTGTAACTCTGAGTACCTGACTGAAGGGAAACTTCCAGCCATGAAGGATAGAGCATCCTATGGTGAATTTTAGCAGCCCAGAGCTTGAACTGCACTGGACGATAGGTGGCCCGATCTTGTCTGATTTTATAGGTAAGGTCAGGGACCATCCTCAGGCACTTCCCTTCCCACTCTATTTTTTCAGAATTTCTTGCTGCATTTAAAATATGATCTCTGTCCAAATAATTCAGCACTTTAAATATAATGGGCCGAGATGGGCTACCCAGCACAGGTTTTGGCCTAATCAAGCTATGTGCCCGCTCAATAACATTTGTATTCCCATTGGGTGAAGGGCCGGCAATATGCACACATAGTTTTTGTGTGAAAGCAAGGGTGTTGCTGCCCTCATCACCCTCAGGAAGCCCCAGCAGGACTAAATTGTTATGTCCAGATCTCTCCTCCAGGTCATCTACCTTAGCATCTAATTTGTTTACAGTCCTCTTCAGTTCTATGTTGTCTGATACTAGTTTGACCAGCCGGTCTTCCATGGAGGAAATTCTAGCTTCTGCATCAGCTATTCATGTTCCCAGCCTAGACAGATTAGATTTCCAATCCCTGAGTTCAGCTATCAGAGAAAAGAGGGTCATCTTAATGGTGCAGATATCCTCCTGTAACTGATCTTGGGGCATACTGGAGATATGCAGAGTCGGGTCCATGTCTAGAGATGCACTTCTGCAGGGCCTTTTGGCCTCTAACCCCACCATGACATTCACATATTCTTCCTCCGATGCACCTCAACTTACGTCTTATAGCAGTTCTCCTGTCCCCTTGTCCATTGTCCCTGTAGATCGCCAGACTCCTTTGAAGGTAGGTGTCTATTTTAAGTAGTTAGTGGGGACAAATGACAAATTTTAGCAGTTACTGTTAGCAGAGCTGTGCCAATGTACTACTTACTCATCCATGGGCATCACGAGATCTCCAAGCTTCAGTCACTTAAACTACTCATCATCTCTCTATGGATTCCTTCATAATGAAACATAATTAATTTACTGAACCTGGATCCATTTGACTCTACAGTACAAGTGACATTAAATTGTTCCTCCAATGAGTTGTTCTAGCATTTCTGACCAAGTTGTATACAGTAAGTGTTGCTGGATTCAACACAAAGCCCTGCACATGCTATTCCCGAAGAGTTAAAATACAGTTTTGCATTGCATTGTGGCTGGACTGCAGATGCATTCCAAATGAGTTGCAAAACATTTTACAGATATTGCTCTTGAGCTGGTTAAACACTGAAAAACAATGCAATATGATTTGCCAGTGCATTTCCAGCTGTAAAAAACAATGCTAAACCAACTCATTGGTGGGACAGTTTAATGTGACTTGTACTGTACATTGAACATCGTGATTTCTTTTGTTATTTTGTCTAGCCTTCTTTAGATTCCTGCATCCTGGAGAATTCACTACTTCACCATCCTGCTTTGCCACCATCCTTAAAACCACCAGTTTACAAAACGGGGCTAATCATTATACCCTGCCATCACCTTCTTCAAAGACTGACAGTGTACATTAAGGAGTTCACATAACCTATTATCCATTCCTTAATTACTGGAAAATGGCAGCTATCTAGACAAACTCACACTCTTCCTCGTACTCAGATCCATCTCTGTTTACCTCTGATAAATAATTACCTATTACCACAAATTGTTCCTGGACCATGTTGAACTTTTCTTCACTGGTTGGACTTAATCCATCTTCATTTTCCGGACATTCATCTGGATTAGATTAGCTTCTTTCTTGCAAACATAGTCAAGAGACTCAGGAGATGGACTTCATTCCTGTGATTACTACATCCTAAACCAAAATCAGAATACAGTTCAAGCATTTAGAATCAGCTCCTATTAGGTTGCCCTGATGATGGGTAGGTCAGCAGCCATTTGTCCGCAGAGGTTTCCTCCACAGGGTTTTTTTTTCCTCTGATGTGTGCTACTGGTCACACTCTCTGTGGGTTGTAGGAGGTAACCTTATTGGCCTTCTGTTCCCTATACGCAACCTGGCTTATCTACCAAGGGTGGGAATAGAGAATGGCAAAAGTATTTTTACAGTCTACACAGCACTATTACATTCACCAAACATTGAATGGGATGGCTGAAGCCTGAGGTTCAATGTGGGGGAATAGCTCCTCCCACATTTCAAATAAAAGCCAGCCTCTCCCACAAGCTCTTGCTTAGCTTGTTGTGAAACACCCACCATGCTCCCTTTTCTCCTCCTCCTCCTCCTCTGATCCTCTGCTTACCTTATGTGCTCGGCCTTCTATTCCCTACACGCTACCTAGCTTATCTACCAAGGGTGGGAATTGAGTAAGGCTGAAGTTTTTTTTTTTGTTTTTTTTTTTTACAGTAAACACAAGCACTACTCTATCCACCAAATGCTGAATCACATCCAGGCTCAGCAGTTTCATTTCACTTACACTGGAGTGATGTTTTGGGAAAACTCAGGAATGTTACAGATTTGTTCATGCAAAAGCAAAGAAACAACTTTTGGTAGAAATTAATCAATTGAACTAAATGCCAATGTATCCCTCTGGAACCCCCACTCACAACCTATGATCTGTACAGAAGGCCTGCAACTTGCTGAGCCTTCTGATAGAGATAATGATTATTAAAGTATTTTTTTTTTCAGGTTAAGCATGTCAGATAGGCTGAAAACATAAGTACAGCTAAAAACACGGGCTCTAAAGGAGGTTAGTCAATTGCAAGAAAACCAGGAACAAATACCATGGGGTTACTGGTTCCCTCACCAGAGGATACAAATGGTTCAAATTCTTGAAAAATGTCTTGAATAGTGACAATGCAGCAAAGGATTTCTTTTGTCTGCTACTTTTACTGCTGCTTTAAAATCTGAAAACATTTTCCCAATGAGCATTTCAGATAAACTTTGTTTTGGCCTTGGGTCTCTAAAGGTACCAAGTAATCCAAACCCACTGACAAATATATAATTCTTTCAGTGATACAGTGTGAGTCACATCTTCCATTTTCGTGTATGTTTTTCAAGTTGTAGGCCTTCTAGCAACTCTTCAAAACTGTCTAAGCTTGTTAGTCAGATTTAGACTAGAGTGATCAAGCTCTTCCAAAATAAACCATGCTCGCTAATGATTTGAGATCTAGGTGAATCAAACTACTCTAAGGCACTGTCAGGTGATTCTGTCACGGTGACATATTTATTGACATCCTCATAGATATTATCAGCAGAAGTGAGTAACAGGCCTGCTTTGCATGAGCTGGTGCTATTAGAACTATTATTCTTGACTGCCTTCTCAAATTTAACAAAACCTTTTATGTTAGTTGGTTGTTTATTGCTCAAGTGTTGAAAGACAGACATTACACTCCATTTCCTATCTTTACAAATCTAAGATTATGAATTACTTTATAGCAGCATAATGCTTACATTACAAAATAACACTACGGGAAGCTAAAGTGCATTCAGATGTGACACCCATCCATAAACTGAATAATCCAAATAAAAGAAGATGTTATTTAACTCTGTTCTTTTTCTATTAAACACATTTAAAACATTAGCAATATCCTCAGCTTCAGCCACAGTCAATGAATGTGGTAGAATGAACAATACATTGTATAACTGATTTGAATACATTTTCAAATTAGGACCTAAAAAAGTAATTGCACCATTCTTGATATAATCAACAAAACCCTGTGGATACTGGGAATGGAGGGAATAAATCAAATAATTTGTCCCTTCTTTGCAGGGACTGGGAATGCCACTGGATTTTTCCCACTGAGAGTAATCTTCAAGGAACTAAGAAATTGTTCTGTTCTTCCAGGAGGCAAAGAAGCTACCTCTGGTAGTCCCCATCTCTGGAAAATGATCCATCCTGCTGGGTACATCTGCTAGTACACTGTCCCTGCCTTCTAGTTATGCTGTAGTTATCCTTGCATTCAGTGTACTGTACGTGCCAGGTTCCATATCTTTATCAACTCTGCAGAGTTTGATGATCTGATACCTACCTGTTTGTGTATGTCATACACTGAAATTATATTGTCTGTTGTACCAGAATTGTCTAGTCTTGCATCAGGGAGGAAAAAGACACTGTGGTGGAGGCATAAGCCCATGATCAGCTCCATTATTTACATAAAGTAATCTAGAATAACTCCATTTAGTAGGTGTTTGTGAAATTCTATTTTGAATTCAGCCATATTTTTACTCAAGATATTATCTAGTAAGTAATTCCAGATCTTTATCACTCTTTGTGCAAGGAAGTATTTACAGTTATTGGTTTCACATTTGCTTTTTTAAGTTGTAATGGGAGACTTCTTAAGTTTTGATATGAGTCCTTAAAGTCAAATTGCTTCCATTATTAAGCATGGGTCTTGGAAAACACCATAAAGCATTATAAGATGCCATCTTATAAAATGGGTTAAGGAAATCCTAGGTCCTGACTGCACAGGACCCGTCTCCTAGTAGGATGACAGCCTTGCTGCTGGCACTTTTTGGGGCACCAGGACACAGTGCACCCAGAGATGAATGTCTCCCTTCTATGTCACCTTCTTTAATCAGTTATATTTTTGGTTTATCTCTCAGGATTATGAAGCTCCTTTGTACATTTAGAGCACCACCACCACTACCATCACTGCAACTACCATCCTCAGATTATTTTATTTACGTTTGAAATTCCATTTGTTAAATAATGCAATCCTCAACTTTAGAAAACTTTAAAGTTTGGGACTGATGACCAAAACTGCAAAAGCTGATCATGACCCAGAAGTCTCTCACTACCTTGCTCTGTTGGCTACAGTTACAGCTGGTAGTGCTGTGAATAGCACACTTCTCGCACTGGTCTTATCGTAAGCAATAATACCCAACAGGATGGGCAGTATTGGGCTATCCCAGACCAACCTGGGGCATAATGAGGCCTGACGCCACAGGCGGAGGGTCTTATAGCCCCTGGAAGGTCTGGTATAGCCTAATGCTGCCCACTCTGGAGGGTATTATTGTGCTTAGAAAATGGGCACTGTAAAAAAGAAAAGGATTTTAAAAAATTGTTTATGAAAAATTTGTTTAAATTAAGTTTTGAAATAAAATAGTTTCTCCACCTTAAAAAAAAGCTGTCTGTATGCAGTTACACCTTACAACCCCCATGCAGCAATTCTGTTTCTGATTCAGGTTTTTATTTTTTGAGCTATTTGTAAGAAAGGAGCAAAAGAAAAATGGGGAAGTGAGCGAGTAGATACACTTATGTACTTCCCCGCCATGTAGAAGCACTTTCACACAGAAAGAACTGTTATTTTACTTTTGTTACCCTTTATATCTTTTTGAAGTTTTTCTTTATACGTACCAGCACAATAAAAGGAGTGATGACAAGTGAAGGAGTGAGTGAGCGAGTGAGTGAGTGATGGAGCGGTGAGCTTTGTAGTTCAACGTGGGGATTCAACATACTGGCAGAGTCAGAAAAATAAAGATTAAGGGCCAGATGGTGGCTGCAGGGGTCTCCAGACACACACAAAAAGAAAACAACTAAAAGTTGTGAGCGGGAAATAGACTTATGGCCAAGGTTAGTGGGAGCAGTATTTTACTTGAAGCTGCTTTGTGTAGGAGACATACTGGAAAAGTACAGTTTTTTTCTGTCTCTCTCTAATGCATTAATCAGACTGTGATCTAACTGCCATGAACCTGATTACAGAATGAAGTGTGTCATCAAGGAGCGGGAGCCGCTTATGAAGCAGCAGAGTGGGGAAGGTGGGGGGAGCAACATTTGGAGAATGGGTGCAAGACCTGCATAAGGATTTTAAAATAAGTGCGGTTTGGAAAATGCTTATTTTTCTTTGTTCCCAACCACAGATGAAATACTGGACTGTTTTTTTTTCTTTGATTTTAAGAATATGTTCAATTTACTGTTACTAAGTTTCGGCTAGTAGGGCTAGTAGAGGAGCCTGAGAGAGCTGAACGATCAGCTTCGGAAGCAGTGCTGGTGATCAGTGTGTGTGTGTGCTGCAGTCAAGAACTGCAACTGATTTTTTTTAGAAAGAATGTTTTTTTTTCATCTTGACCTCAATTAAGCAATTGCCAGCTCCAGTGGTGGTGGTGGTAGTTAGTGGGCAAAATGTAGTCACTTAGTGGTTAATGAAAATGGCAGCATTTTGAACTTGTGAGCCCAGTACATCAGCCAATGAGGAAGCAGGCTGAGCATTAGGATACTTAGTTGGCTATGAGGCAGGTTTTTGGTGGCTCTTTTTATTTGCTGGGTATCTATTGAAAGTTAATGTACCCCCTAGCAGGAGTACTAACCAATCACAACCCAGCAAATGAAAAGCCCATTTTCTAATCTAAAAACAGCACGCTTCTTTGGTGCCATTTAACTCTGCAGGAAACACTAGAAATAATAAAATAATAAATGTGTGTGGGGGGGGCACAACCCTCAAGTCCACAAGTCCCTCACTTGCTCACTGTCTTGCTTGGTGACAGTTATAGTCGGCGATGCTGTAAACAGCATCATTCTCACACTCTGCTGAGTTCTGCAAATAGAATGTTTCTCTGGTGCCTGTCAACTCTGCAAGAAAGCACTCAGAATAAAAAAAAAATAAATATGTATGTGTGGAGGGGGGTAGTGCCAGTCATAACTAGTTGAGAAAAAAACCCTCTTACTACACTTTTCTATTTTCTATTAGACCTCCCTACATACAGGGACTACATAATCTCAAATTTCATTAAAATGGTTGCATTCCTTTTTCTGATTTTTTTAGTACTTGAACTCATTTTATAAGAGCAATAAGACACTTCAGAATGTGGGATGTTACCTGGTAAGTGCACTTCCCAAGTGCTGAAGGCACTCAGCACACATGCCTTTTGCCTCACAATGCACCTGAGTCATGCTCTTATCAGGAAACAACCCACACCCCATCATCTCTTATTACATTCTTATCTATCTTGTTTATAATTACATCAAGTTCATTTGTTTCAGTCTGTTATCGCAAGTAAGATGACTTAATCCATTAATTATCCTAGTCATTCTGTGCTATACCAAAGTATTCTGTTGGCCTTGAATATGGCTAAAGTACATTGTAATTTTCAAGTGTGCTTGTGATTATTGCCACCAGGTTCCTTTCGGTAATTGTAGATTTCAATATAGTGTTGCATAGTGTGTACGTCTTATTTGTATTTTTTCTCCCCAAGTGCATGGCACTACATTTTTGAAGGTTAAACTTCATGCCCCATCTGTATGTCCATGAAGAAATGCTCTACAGGTAAGCTTATTTTGTAGTAGCTTGTTCCAGTGTTCCCTTCTAGCTTTGCACCTGCATATTTTGAATTTGAATTCCATAATTTAGTGTTTATGTCTGAAATTAATAAATGAAAAATTGTTGGACCCCAAACTGATTTCTGTGGAACTCCACTGGTCACCAATCCATATCCTAAATAAGTACCATTAATAACCATTCTATCTGTCCTATTATGAAACCAGTTGCTAATCTATGTAATTAGTGTAGCTGCTAGACCAAGATTTGCCATTTTTCCATTAAGGCCCAATGTGGGACTATACTGAAGGTATTGGAGAAGACCAAATAAACCACAAAAACTGGTGATTGGTTATCCAGGGCCTTACTTTCTTTTTCATAGAAACAAAATAAATTTTAAACACATGACCTCCCTGCCTTGAAACCATGTTGATCCAGATCTGTTTTGTTTGTGTTAGATGAATGAAAAGTAATTTTATCCTTAATTATTGATTCCAGTACCTTGCCTGGAACTGATGTGGGACTGATAGGTCAGTAGTTTTCCATATATGTTCTTGCCTCTCCTGAGAATTCCAGTTTTGCCTTCCAGATGCCCTCCATACCCAAGGAGTGATGCATCAATGGTTTAAATCCTTGTAGATAATGCCTGAAAGAAGGGATTACTTCCCTCAGAGATTATTCACCTACTTCCACCATGCTAGTATCAGCTTGTAAGATACTATTACATGCCGATATAGAGGTATACTTCTTTTGTGCCAGTACCCTCTGAAATGGTACAGGTCATTTCTCATTTGCAATTTTGCTCATGTTACCACTGCTGTGCTAGATACCATGTAACCTAGCAGTCTCAAAAATTCCTGAGTAGTCTTGTTCTGTCTTTCATGGAATGTGTCTGCACAGTGATTTATAGCTTCTGCCCTCTGTAAAAGAAGATGAGCTCTTTTCATTTTTAAGATACATTTTGCACCTGTGAACACCAGCACTTGTATAGGTTCCAGGTATGACTTTCTCATGTTTTAGAGCAAACCCAAACTTTACAGTGTGCTCTTCACTATTTGAGTGGCAGCTGGCCCTCTGCTCTGAAATTTTCTACCTAGTGGACTGAAGGAGGTCCCTTCTGTTGAGACCTTTGCATGGGGATTAAAAACATTTCTAATTGCCTAGGCCTTTGGGGAAAGAAGTCATAGTATCACAATCCTTTGCTATTTTACATTTTTTCTACAGTTATGTTGAAGTTATTTTATGTTTGTTTTTATGTATCTTATTCTGTCCCACTTTGTACGGCGCCCTGAGCCACTTTGGGAAGGGTGCCATGTAACAAAGCTACTACTACTACTGCTGCTGAATAGAGTTCATATCTTTCTCCTGTGGTTTTACACACAACATATTTTATTTTTATATTTAAAATTTTGGTAACTGGGAAGGGCACACTGAGCCAAGGCTCATTTCCAAGTGTGACCCAGGGCTCTTGGTAGGAAAGAACCAGTATTCCTTGCTTTTCAGGTATACTGCCACTACTAGTAATCACTTAATAAACACCCTGGGTTCTTAAGTCAAGTCAAAAGGCTTTCTATGAACTGGGGCTGAGTATGCTCAGCTCTGACTCCCAACTACGTTTTATGGTAGAGCCTTACTCAATTGCCTGAATAGGTATCTTTCAAATCCAGTAGCACAAACTAGTCCCAGTTTGGCATGAATGGAATCATTGTCTGTAGTGGTACCATTCTAATTTTTTTCTTTTCCAGGGTTCTGATTAAGAAATATTTAGCCCATAATGGGTAGCTATCCACTCATTTTCTTTAAAGTGAGGAAGTACATGAAAAGGAAGGCTTTACTCAACTGGGAAACAGGGATTTTTTTCCACTGCATTCAGCTGCAGTAAACCTTCCTTTTCAGTCATACTTGTGTTCAGAACTTTGAAGTGAAAATACTGTACAATAGTTATGCATCACATTGGAATACTGGCAGACTGAAGGGTTAGGCCCTGTTCTGCTATCGCCATGATCCACTTGTCTGTGGCAATCTCTTATTGAGATAGTAATACAGACAATATCTTGTTGGCAGTGGATCTATGGAGACAGAAAGAGCTGTCAGGGATTGGATTTTGTCTGGGCTGGGGGATCTGAGGTGAGTCAAGAATTGTCAACTAAGCCACTGGGTGGACCTGGTATTTGTTTGGGACATTCAGTTGCTTTGATGAACCAATATTGATCATTAAGCGATTCAGTTTTAGGTGTAACTTCTAGTTCAATACTAGAATGTTCCAGGAAATGTAAAATACAGTATTTTTGATCATCATAATTTTTAAAATTATTGCATGAGCTAGGATCGAACCAAGCTGTAATGTTATACAGACCAGAATGTGAGGGGTTTACATGATGGATGAAAAGGGTACCATTTGGTGCCATATTGGGGTTGGGCCATCCTTGAAAAGCGCTATTAACTAGGAGGGCTACTTGTACTTTTTCTCCATTGTGATCTGTATACCATACAATGTCAAGGCTGGTTTAATCTGAGGTGGTAACCATAACATTCAGATGTGCTTCCTTGCACTCCTGAATGATTATCTTTGTACTTGTGACATCAATTTGGGTTCCTCAAGGCATTGCCTCGTTAGTTTTGATGTTGATGTTGAATACCTCAGAATCAGGGTCATGGGGAGATTTATGATAGATCACACAATGTGAGGTTATGAGCAGGACTCCATAAAGGCTTAGGTGCTGGGTCACCATCTCAGCTAGGTACCTAGAAGAAAAGGGAAAAGAAAAACATGATTACTTCAGTACTATTCCACCCTGTGGGATGAGGAAAAGTAGTTTAAACTCCTTTATATAATTTCATCTGATTGGCATGTAGCCATTTGTCAGTGAGCTTCTTATTTTATGGCAGTCTAACTTGGCAGACTGATGGAGTGAGTTTATTTACAATAGGATAGGTACCTTCCCATTTGTTTTCAAATGCATGAATAGGAGCTGCAAATCTGAAAATCATCACTTGATCTCCTATCTGCCAGTCCACATCATGGACTGTCTTGCCAAATTGTATCTTTGACTGTTGGGCCTTGCCCAAGTGTTTTGCAGCAAACAAGTGTATCTGTTGGATGTCTTGTTTCAGTTTATGGTCATATTTGTCTACTAATACTCTGTCAGTAGAAGGAGCACACAAATCCAGATGTAGATGTTCTGGTAATCTCATTGACCTTCCAGTCATGACCTCAAATGGGACACATTTTGTACTCATTGAGGGTGTAGCCCTTATTGCCATAAGAAGCAAAGGCAATAAGGAAACCCTGTTCTTGGGGTTTTCCTTAGCAAATCTGGATAGCATAAGCTCGATCTTTCTGTTTGCCGTTTCCACCTGCGCTGATGACAGTGGGTGGTAAGGGTTGTGAAACTTCTGACTGACCCCTAGGAGTTTCAGAGTTTCCTGCATCAGTTTGCCTGTGAAACTAGAACCTTGATTAAAGTCTACCTTCAAGAGGAGACCCCATCTGGTGAAAAGTTGTTCTACCAGAACCCTGGCAGTTATTTTTGCAGTGTTGTTTTTCATTTGGAATGCCTCTACCCATTTAGAGAACAAAAGCACACAGAACCCCTGAAGAAGACTCATTAGAGAGTCGAAGCATTGGGGAGTACATTGTGTTATTTTTGTCATGACCTTTTGTGCCAAGTTTCCTTAAATAAATTAATTTACTTTTGAATTGGTACTGGTATTTCTTAAGGTCTGAGTACAGTGGCTATCTGTGTGTTTTCGTTATTGTGCTTGGGGCTGGCTGCTCCTAGTTCACTGCACCAGTTCAGATAAGGGGTTGATCTGAGTGCAGCACTTATCTTTTTGTTTGAACTATTTAGAGAACATATCAGTAATCACCAAAGGAAAGCAAACTTGTTGTTTTCAGTTATTGGGAATGGCCCAATGCAATTGATTTGGATGGAGCTCCAGGGGCCTGAGTGCCTCTGGGGTAACAATTTGGCATTTTTCTTGGCCAAAGTTGGGTTATTCTGTGTTATTAATGTAGTGTTCCACATCATTTTTTATGTGTGGCCACTATCCAAAAGTAGTTAGTCTATCCAGGGTTTTTTCCACTCCTTGGTGCCGTCCAGTAGGAGTGTCATACACTTGATGGATAAAATCCATCTTCAGTTGTCCTGGAATTATGCACAATTTCACAGAATTGTTGGGGTTGTGATACCATATGAGTAGATTATCACTTGAGAGGTGAAGGTGAAAGTGATCCATTACCTTTTTGCAGGGACTGTGTGGTGGAAGTTTTTCCTCAGTGCCTTTGTCAAGAAATTTGAATACTGCCCTCAGATGAGGGTCCTGTTTTTGCAGATGCTAGATCTAGTGGGGCAAAAGGTGTTATTTGCTGTTTCACAGCAGCCACACAAACAGTACTTATAGTAGAGGGGGTTTTCAGTTTCTATTTGTCTCGTCCTCGAGCACCAGCTTTCGCAAGGGAGTCAGCATGGTCATTGAAAGAATGGTAGGGCTCACTCTTGGAGTGGACATAAACTTTGTGGATGTACAGTTTATGCTTAAACTGTTGGGCTAGTGTTGTGATTTAAACCAACAAGTCTCTGTATTTTACAGGTGTACCATCAGAGGATGCAAAGTCTGTTTTCTCCCAAAATGGTAGGAATTCATACAGGGAGGAACAGACCCAGTTAGAGTCTGTAGAGATGACTGTGACTGTAGTGCCTTGTTTTAGCAATTCCAGAGCACAGGCCAATGCTGCCAATAAGGCATACTGTGAGAAAATGGCAGTACAGTTCTGGGGAATGTGGATTGTGTTATTGTCAGGATGCACAATGAGTATCCCAAATCCCACTACCTGATCCCCGTTGTTGTGGGAGGCTGAGCCATCAGTGAAAATGTGACACAAGTTGATGTCATTAGTACTTCTGGTGTTGCTGGAAGGAAGAATCCTGGATCAGGCAGGTCAGGCGGTTGGAGATAACATTCATGATCATCACCTGTATATAATAGGCCATGGGCAAACATGGATGGTAATTTTGTAGAGTGCACAGTAATGTTACAATCCTGTAAAAGAAGAGACCAGTGTGTAAGTCTGGTGTTAGAGACAGAGCCGTCATTGACTCAATCTGACAACAGAAAGTTAGTGGGCGTATGACTGGTATGCAGAATAATAAGAGCATAACCAATGATGTATGAAAAGTGTTTCACAGCCCAGTAAGTAGCAAGAAGATTCCTTTCACAGAGGTTATACTTTCTCTCCACTGGATAAGGCATCTATGATGCATAGGCAATAGGTCTAAGGTGTCCATTGGATTTCTGTGCTAGAACTGCTGAAATGGCTACATCTGTAGCTGCTGTTTCCAAATTGTAGGGCAAAGATCGATTTGGATTAACCAATGCAGAAGCTGAAGCCAGTGCCTGTTTCAGGGTGATTACAGCTGCTGTCTGTACCAGACCCTATGTCCAGGGGATGCTCTTTTTTTTTTAGTAACTCATACAGAGGTGCAGCCTTCTGTGCAAAATCACAAATGAAATCCCTAGAGTAGTTTGCCACACCTAGGAAATGTCTGAGTGTTGCCACACTAGTTGGTAGGGGCAAGTCTTGTAGTCCTTATATCTTTTCAAGTCTGGGTTTCTGTCTTTTTCTGTCATGCAGAGGGCCAGAAAGGTGAATTCTTTCTTGCACGACTGTGCTTTGGAAGGGTTACACTTGAGGCCTGCCCTCTGTAAGAGGGTCAGTAGCTCATCAATTAAAACCGAATGTTCTGTTTTGGTAGCTGTAGACAACAGCAAATCATCCATGTACTGCAGAAGGCATTCAGGGGTTGAAAATCCCCTTAATGCATCTTTCATGTGTAAATGATAGAGGGAGGGGCTATTATAGTACCCCTGAGGGAGGCAGGTCCATGTGTATTGACGCCCTTCATATGGGAAGGCAATTTTATATTGGCTGTCCTTAACCAATGGTAAAGACCAAAATTCATTGGAAATGTACAATGCAGTGAACCATCTGTGGACAGGTGTTAACATCCTTAACAAATCTGGTGCTGATGCCACTGTTGGGGCACAGCTTGGAGTTACCTGATTACATTTTCGGTAATCAATTGTGAGTCTCCGGGTGCCAGTTAGTATCTTCACAGGCCAAATGGTGGACTTGAAACACATTGTCTAATCACCCCCTGCTGGAGTAGGGATTGGATAGTCTCTCTCAAAGATGGCAGGGCTTCTGCAGGAAAAGGGTATTGTTTTTTTCTAACAGGGTTTGGGCCTGTTACTTCAATGACTGTTTTCATCCTGCCATAAGCATGTTTGTTTGTTGCAAACACATCTAAGTGTTTTGCATGTATATGCTGCTGCTCTCTATATGAGTCATGATCCTTGTGGATATCTATGACATGATACTCAGTGTCATTGTGTGTAATGGCAGCCAGAACATGTGAATCACATATCATGACAGTATGGTACTGTCCTGGAATATGAATCAATAGCCTGTTAGCTAAATCCACGACACTGCCATGTTGTGCATGGAAATCAATCCCTAAAATACTGGGATGATGACGTAATACTATTAGATCAAATGTGGATTAGGTGTTTAGGATACCCACTACCACTGGAATGGGGATGGGACTGTATGTCTGCAATATGGTATCATCCACACTTTGAGCACCAGTCAACCATCTGGTGGACCAGTGTGAGGAAGATGGATCCTCATCATGTAGTACTGACATAGCTGCTCCTGTATCAAGCAGCATTACCTGTTGAGAAACCCCTACCATGGCCTCAATACCAGGCCTTCAACTTGCATCCACAACTGAAGGAGAAACAATGTGGACTGGGGCCTCTAATTGTCATTGTGATGTATTAGGGCTCACCCTGTGAGTCATGAAACCCTTACTTGCACTTTCTGACCAGTTCTGGCTTTATTCACATTATGAGCTGGAAGTAGCTGACTTTGGCTAGTACTAGCCACTGATGCCACAGGTGATGCTCCAGTGGCAGGTGTTATTCCTGGGTTATATACCACCAACTGACCCACATGTAACCATAACCTTATCCACCTACAAGTATTAGTGCCTTACCACAGTCTCATAATGTTTTACCTATATGATATGTTTCTGCCATATATACTGTTTATATTTTCCATATATAAATATATATATATATATATATATATATATATATATATATATATATATATATATATATATATATATATTATATATATATATAGATATATATATATATATATATCTATATATATATATATATATATATATTCTGCATAATCATAATCACTCATATTCTGTATTTTACACTACAGCAACATGCTGTATGCTTTTCTGATGGCACTGCAAGTATTGCCAGACTCACTGTCTCCAGTGAGACTGATAAAGTTTTTCCATTTGTTGCTGACTATGATTTTCCTTTGTCTAAGTTTTATGCTAACTATGCACTCTTGTTTCCTGGTGTAACCATCCAGATATTACAATCTGCATACTATATCCAATTGCATTTGTCTGTCTTATCCAAATATTGCACTGTTATCAGCAGTATAACTGTAACTGCCAGCCTGCCCCTCCCCAGTCTCTGAGATTTTGGTGTTCTTCCCATATGTTTGTTTCATGTCTAGATCTAGATTTATATAGTACATATAACCCCAGGGCTGACTGGTGGAAATCATCCTCTTTGTAACTCCTTGTTACATGCTTTGGAGTGAGTATTTTAGTGATAAACTTTTGTTATTACTTACTTGCCTTGTGTTTTCTTTACTCATTCTCTTGCATACAAGAACCTGAACTATGAGCAGGAATCTTATGTAACAAGACAGGAAAATCAATCGCTTGCAACTAACCACTTGTATTTTGTTTTTTTTTCACATGAGTAGTCAGATAACAGGAAAGAATACTGTTCTCACTTATGCATGACAAGCTTTTACAACAAAATAACAAAATGCAAGTTCATGTGACCTACCTCCCCAAAACCAGACGTCACTCCTGCATCACCTAAAAAAACACACAAACAAGCACATGTAATTTTACACCACTCTTTTTTTCTATATCTCTGAATTTGCAATTCAGAAACATAAGACTTATATAAATGTACCTCATAGAGACATAAGATGCTGCAACATCAGTCAATTTGATAGCTATCATGAGTGCTATATATGAACAGTGAAAATGTTTGAATTTCAGTATAAATTAACACCAAGTGATACATGTATGGTTAGTAAACCATTTCCACCACCTAGAAATGCTGAGATCCCTTGAACTTGATGGGGAACTAGTAGTCTCTTTTGCATCCTTGTTCGTCATCGCCCATTAGACATGAGCACGCAAGAACTTGATTAAAAAGTTACACAGAGCCAATGACAGAACATACCCTGAAAGAGTACATGCCCCTTAGTGAATTTACTAGGGATAGAGGATTTGGCAAAGGTTTGTGTAGAATGAAACTCTAATCCATTTGAATCTGCCAAGATAGTGATTGAAATAAAGGGGAAAAAACCTTGGTATACCAGAAAAATATCATAACTCTATTAATGAATACTAGCTGAATCAAGTATGTAGTAGCTTGGGGCGGAGGGAATGCCTGCCCCTTGCGTGTACACATACACACACACACACACACACATTTTCACACAGTTTAATGAAGAAGCAGTCCAATTTTTATAAATACAAGTTCAGAAAAAAGGTGACATCTGTGTTGGTTGCCAGTGGGCTAGTAAGTGCATGCCCTGACTACTTCAGTTATAGCCCTGGTGGTCCACTGGGAGCATCCTTGGTCTCACTATCAAATATTTTATTTATTTTAAAAATGTTTTGTGTGGAAATTGGAAGAATGCATACAGTCCACTGTTTTAAAAGTAAATGCAGAGCCACAGCTGTAGGCCCCAGTGCACCACAGAGAAAGATGGGGAAAGTGAGAAGCCGAATGTCAGCTCCACAAGAAAGCATGGGTGCACTTGTTAAGGAATACCCAGCTGCAGCCTCTGTGTGGCTGCACTAAACTGCTATGGTGGTTGATTAGCAGGCTAGGGCCTGCCACAGTAGGACCTGTGTGACAGTACAAGAGTAAGATACAAGGCAGGAGTTCCTCTCATCACCAGGACAACCAGATATTTCTTTTATTAGTTGAGCATGCAGCAAGTGACAGAATGTATTTCTTAGGGACTGGCTCATAATAAATAAATAAATATAAAAGTGGGGCACAGTTGCAGAAATTGAGCTCCAAGGAGCACCTGGCTGAAAATTAAGCACAATGTTAAAAAGGCCCATGCTGGGAGCCATTATAGAGCCACAGTAAAGCTGTTCAAAGAAAGGAGACCCATGGCATTCACTCGAGGATGAATACATTAAAATACACTTTTTATTTATAAAAAGGCCACAAGGGGCTAAAGAAAAGTTCTGGGGACCACATTAATATAAAAGGTGTACTTTTTAAAACAGAGCAATTTTAATGAGTTCTGGGTATTAGGAAAGAAATGGACACTTAGTGAAGCTGCAGAAAGAAAGCATTTTTTTCTAAATCATGCTGCCAAGTCAGTTTTTGTTTTATTTGCCTCAAACTTGGCAGGACTATAGAAGTATATGTTCTTAAACACAGAAAAATAGTTTTTGGTGGTCACAGTGCAAAATAAAGGAGTTGCTAACCTGAAAAGGGAGAGTGTGTCCTGGGAGCCATTATCCACGCGATTCAGGCATAGAGAAAGTGGAGCTAAGCATGGGAAAAATAAATATTTATATTTTTAACTGTAGACTGCAGAGCATAGCTTAGTATAAGGGAAATTACTATTTGAGAGGAAATCTGAAGTAAAAAATCACTCAAAGAGTGTGTTGAATAATTTACTGAGAGAAAAATTTAGCCCTTAGCAACTTGGGGTTCCTGTGGAGGAATTTTTATAAAAAATATTCTGGTGAAAACTTGGAATATAGGCTTCCAAGTGTGGAAGGTTTGCAAGTGCGCAAACCTTGGGAAAATAGTCATTTTTATGTCACAAAAATATATGGAAATAAATGGGAATCAAGGCTGAGAGGGAAAGCAGCATTGGAATCTTCAGGAAAAGCAGTTAGATTTCAAAAAGCTATTGATTCTATTGTGACTTATGCTGATGCAGAAAGGGATTTGATTGGTCCTGAACCTCTGGACTGGTCAGAGTCTGCTCAGTGACTGGGGATTAGCATATGTAAATGATTTGGGGGGATATAAGGAGCTGTACAGCCAGTGTAAGGGGAGTTCAAGCAGGGAGATCAACCAGGAAGGTGGGGCCCATGTGAAGAGGGTGTCCAGTCAGAAGAGGCCTGCTGTTTTCCCTTTTCTGAAGAATCATGATGAGCATTTTTCTCTCTACAAGAAGGCAGTAATGTCTAAATTGGATGAGAATATAAACTGTGGTCTGATTCAGTAAAAAAAAGGAAGAGACCTGCTGTTTGTGATACAGCCTGGGGGGCAGTCCTCAACTAAGTAAAGTGTAGTGTGAACAGGGGATCACCTGTATTCCTATGTAGTGTCAGACAGGGTAGTGAGTGAGAGCAGGGAAAGTATAGTTCACTTGCTGCTTCAAGTACCTGTTAATTCCAGGAGCTGTCATGTTGTCTTCACAGAAAAAAAGTTGCCACAAGAAGAATTCATCACCTCTCCAGTATTTCCAGCTCCACAGCTGCTCACTCCAGAGGGCCGTCAAGAATCTTCTTCACCAGTCAAAAGAAATGTGATATAGTAAACAAATCACAATTAGCAATTTGTTTAAAAGGAAAAAGACACTGAACTGAACTTAATTAGCCTCAAATCATTCTTCATAAAAGGGACTACTGTGTAACTGAAGGACTGAATTTTAAAGGACTGAAGGGGGAATTGTGTACTTGAATGTTTATGTGCAAATTCCATAAATTGTATGTTACATGCTAATGTTTTAAAACTGCTTGCTATGTGTGTTTGATTATCTGCTAGAGCTAACTGCAAAAGCTGAACTGTTAAAGTCTTAGAGTTTTATTTAAAGGTAAAACTGCTGTGTGGGATACCAGGGAGGGTATCCGTGGTGAATGGGTAGTGGGCTGTCTGAGGTGGGACAAGGCCATGAAGCCACTGCACTGCCCTGGAGGACTGTTTATTCTGCCACCAATAATAATTTGCTAGATCATCTTTGGCTCACTTAAAATACTATTCTTAGGTTTATGTTAAATGACTCCTTTCATATGCACCATTGCTCCCTTTTTCAACAGTTGAACAACTTGCCTTTGGATAATAGAATTCAGTATAAAATGGGCATTTTTACGTTGGAAGTCTTTTCAGGTATTCTTCCAAGTTTTGTTTCTAGTCTTTTCCCTAGGTTTATAAATGGATGAGGCAGTTAGGGAGGTAAGGTTCAGGTGTTCTGGTTGTACCCAGCTGGAGGGGGTGATGGGCAAGGGAAGAGGCAAAGAATCCTACACTGCAATGCTGTTACCATCAGGAGTGGCAGTTGTGTTGTTATGCACACTACCAGTGGTAGAGCACTTTTTGAAGCAGCGATACCTGAAGGTGTTCTAAACTTTGATTGGGGTGAGTGGGCTAGCATACCAGTATGATTTGTTTAGACCCGATAGACCTAATGGTCTTATTCTGCTCACTTTTGTCAGCTGCTTATATGTTCATATGATGTTGCTGCTGTGGGAGACTGACACAGTGCAGTGGCATGTAACAAGTACATATAATTTCTGGGACATGAGAGTGAAAAATAGGTAATGAGATTTTCATATAGAGCAATTTCTGGACTCTAATTACAAGTTAGAGGTGTTCTTGCTGTGGTGGGAGACTGACACAGCACAGTTGCAAGTTGCAAGTGTATACAGTATATATATATATATATATATATATATATATATATATATATATATATATTCTGGGACATGAGAAGAAATGGGAAATTAGATTTTTATTTAGTGCTTTTCTTGACACTAAAGTGAATTACAAGTTAGAGGTGCTGTTTCTGTGGTGGGAAACTGACTCAGTGCAGAAACATGTAACAAGTGCAGATAATTTCTGGGACAAAATTAATGGGAAGTGAAAATTTCATATGGAGCATTTCTGGCACTAAAGTGAATTACAAGTTAGCGGTGCTGTTGCTGTTGTGGGAAACTGACTGACTCAGTACAGAGACATGTAGCAAGTACAGATAATTTCTGGGAAATGATTAAAAATGTGAAATGAGATTTTCATATGGAGCATTTTTGGCCCTGGCACGAAAGTGAATTACGAGTTAGCGGTGCTGCTTCTGTGGTGGGAGACTGACTGACACAGCACAGAGCATGTAGCAGGTATATATAATTTTGGGGACATGAGAAAAAAGTAAATTAGATTTTCATATAGTGTATTTCTGGGCACTAAAGTGAATTACAACTTAAAGGTGCTGTTACTCTGGTGGGAGAATGACTGACATCCTGCAGCTGCATGTAGCAAGGTTACATAATTTCTGGGACACAAAAAAAATGAAAAATTAGATTACCATATAGTGCATTTCTGGGCATTAAAGTGAATTACAAGAATTGCATGAGAAAAATAGAGGAAATGAGAATTAAAAAAAATGGGGCTGGATATTGAAAACAGTGCAAAAGCAGAGTGCAAAGGTTTGCATTGTGTTAATGTTTGCACTCAACCCAGAGGTTGCTATATTCAGGCAGATGGCATACTAGCACTATCAAACTCTGCTTCTTGTAATGGCAGGTGATATTGAGCCCACTCCTGGCCCTGCTTACACTTCTCCATCTCATCTACTCAAAAGACTGCAAGTGGCTCTTATCAACATCTGAAGCTCCATCCCAAAGATTGATCTGCCACAATCACTTACGGTTAATTTCAAGCCAGATGTTTTCGTTATCTTAGAGTCTTGTTTATCCCTCAAAATCCCTGACACCACAGTCGCCATCCCTGGGTACACAATTTACCCAACAGGATCATGCTAACAGGGGTGGGGGGTTTCCATCTACAGCTCCTCTAAAATCCAGTTAAAGCCTGTACTCGCTGTCACCTCCCTCTCTGCCTATGAGCTACTCATGCTCAAACTCTTTCTCCCTTTCTCTATCTCTGTCCTTGTGGCTGGAGTCTACTACTGCCCTGGTCTGTCCTCCCCATCAGTCTCCAAGCTTCTTACCACACTCTCCTCATATGCCTCGTCTGGGCAGCTACTCATCCTATTTGGGTTTAACCTTAACTGGATTTCCCCCTCAATAACTAAATTGTGGCAAAACATTAAATCCCTTTAGCTTACCCAACTATTCTCCGACCCAACCCAGTGCAATCATGTATCCCTCAACCACTCCTTACTGGACTGGGTTGTTACCTATCACCCTCACAGTATCATTGATGCCAGCACCATCCCTGACACCCACAGGTAACACCATATGGTCTACTGTGTGCATACAATACACTGTCCCAAAGCCCACCCCTCCCCCAAAATTCCTCCAGATCTGGTCCTTCCAGTCACTGGACTTATATCTCTCTATGCTGACCTGGAAGTTACCGACTGGTCTGCCATCTCCTCTGTCAATAACTGCCCTCCATAATTTCAACACCAAATTCCTGGCAAGCTGGTATCTTCCTGGCCCACTCAGAAAAAACAGGGTCTGTGGTTCCCACTTCCCATGGATCTCAGCAGAATTGCTGGCCTGCTTCCATGCAAGTGACATTGCCTGAAGAACTCATAAGTTCTCTGGCTCCACTGCTGACCTACTCAAATACCGGTCCCTTTGCAATGCCTGTAACAGAGCCACCAGGCTTGCCAAGTCTGAATACTTTGCCTCCACATTCCAGAACAACCTTAATCACCTCTCAAAGTTCTGGAAGGTTATTCTTGCTCTCTTCTCCTCCCCAACCAGGTCCTTTTCCACTGTCCTCAAGGTGGGTGACTCTTATTTCTGTCCCCTACTCTGTTGCCTCAGTGTTCAACTCATTCTTCACCTCCTGTGTCTCATCCCTTCTCTCCCCCTCCCCATCCTCTTCCCCTTCCTCCCATGCTTCCACTCTATCACACTACTTCTCCTTCTCTCTCATCACTCTGCTGCTTCCCTTAAGGCTCTCTTGGTTCTTAACCCTCTCAAGGGCACACACCCGGATGGTCTTGAACCCAAGTTCCTCTAATTATCCTTGCCATTACTTTACCTATTACCTCCCTTCTCAACCTCTCTTTCTCTCTTGCCTTTACCCCTGATTCTGGGAAACAGGCCACTCTTGTACCCCTCCACAAAGAGGTGACCTCTCCTCTCCTAGCAGCTACCACCCTATCACCTTGCTTCCCACACTGGCCAAAATTTAGGAACACCTTGTGCTATCTCAGCTCTCCCCCTTCCTTGATTTATCCTCTTTTTTTCACTAATTTCCAGTCTGGCTTTCAGAAATTCAAAGTACAAGTACTTTTGGAACACAAAGGAGACTGGAAACATAAATGAACTATAAAGCGTTAATGCTTAGTACAGAAATTCTCAGCAGTGCAGCTCAACCCCAGCACCTTGACTCAACTCAGTCTTTGAAGGGGACCCCCTTTGATGACTAGGTTGAGTCGAGGTGCCAGGGGTTTGATCTGCACAGCTGAGAGTTTCTGTACTAAGCATTAAAGCTTTTTAATTCATTTATGTTTCCAGTCTCCTTTGTGTTCTATCATTGTCTGGACTTTGTGTTTGTTGGGGTTAGCCACCGCCTCTGTGATTTGTACCAGCCAATTTTTAGTGTTCGCTGCTGAATCTCACTGGATTTGTATTTGTGAGTGTTTCCAGAAATTCCACTCCACCTCCTTCTCCCTCCTCTTGCTTACTGACTCCATTTTCCCTGGCATGGCTCAGGGACTGATCACCTCTGCCGTTTTTGTCAACTTGGTTAAAGCCTTTGACACTGTTGCCCACCCAATTCTCTTAGATAAGCTTAAGGCAGCGGGGCTCTCTGACTCCTAAATTAATTGATTCCATTCCTACCCTGAGGGAAGGTCTCAAACAGTTCAAATTGGAGATTCCTTATCTCCCCCACTTTCTATCAGCTCTGGTGTCCCCCAAGGGTCCGTACTTGGCCCAATTCTTATCTCAGTATTCCTGAATGACTTCCCCATTGCCTGCTCCTCTGTGTCCATTCACATGCACGTGGATGACATGGTACTATTTGTCTCTAGCTTCTCCCCCTCTCACCTTAAGGCCAGGCTTCAGCTATATTTCACTAACATTCAGAAATGGTTCCAGGTAAATCAGCTGTCTCTCAATGCCAAAAAAGTGTTTTCAATGACCTTTGGCACTACGCTGAAGCTCGCTAAGCTAACCTCCTTCCCCTCCTTCTACACCCTTGATGGTGTTGAAATCAAAGCTGTTCCCTCATTTAAGTACCTCAGGGTCCAGTTTGATTAGCACTTTGACTTCTCAGTGAACATGGATGTCATCCATAAATACTACACTCCAAACTTGGTGCACTCGACCTAAAAAAAGTTGCATTCCTCTTTCTGCTCGTCATGCTATGCTCTTGAAAATGATACTCCCCATCTTTGACTATGATGACATAGTCTACAGTGCTGCTCCCAAGTTCACCCTAGCTGGACTGGATCCTCTCTCTCTCTCTCTCCTTCTGCCAATTTCTCCAGACTGCCCACTGCACACCCACCATTGCTCCCTGTATTCCTCCCTCTCCTTCCCCTCCCTTGAAGCCAGATGCCTTGCTCATTGTGCCTCCTTCATCTCTAGATACTGGCTTCCCTTCCCTCCTACCTTATCTCTCCCCCCCCATACCTATTGCAACTCTGGCTATGATTCTCTTGTGCATCCCTCAATGAAATCCTTTGCTGACCAGGCTGTTTTCTCCTCTTGCTTCCCCAAACTATAGAACTCCCTCCCCCTATCCATCCACTCTGCCTCTTCTCATTGCTCACTCTCCTCTCTTCTTTGAATTTTCGCTTCTCACTCATGCAATTTGTCCTGATACCTGTACCTGGTCCACTGATTGCAACCCATTACCCCCTCTTCCTTCTCTTCCTTTCTCCCCATTCTGCACTTCACTAGTTGACTAGCTCATAGAAACATAGAAACATAGAAGATGACAGCAGATAAGGACCACAAGGCACATCTAGTCTGCTCATTTCTTTGTCTACCTTATGACTGTGCCATTGGCCCTTGCTCTGTCAATGGCCTATCTATTCATACTCATCTGTATTGCTCCCTTATGCCTATACCATGCCTGTTTGAAGCCCTGCACTGTATTCATATCCACCACTTCCTGAGATAGGCCGTTCCATGCATCCACCTCCCTTTCTGTGAAAAAGAACTTCCTCACATTACCCCTTAATCGGTCACCCTCTAATCTCAGGCTGTGTCCTCTTGTCCTGCTATTTTTCTTATATTGAAAGATGTTAGACTGTTTCACCTTGTTAATGCCCTTAAAGTGTTTGAATGTTTCGATCATATCACCTCTCTCCCGCCTTTGTTCTAGGGTATACGTATTGAGCTCTGTTAATCTGTCCTCATATGTTTTGTGATGCAGTCTCTACACCATTTTGGTTGCCCTTCTCTGGACTGCTTCAATTTGTTTAATGTCCTTGTGAAGTTGTGGCCTCCAGTACCACATGCAGTACTCCAGATGGGGTCTAACCAGTGTCTTGTAAAGATGGATTATTACCTTCATCGTCTGATGTTTGATACCCCTACTAATACACCCCAACATCCCCCTAACCTTACCTACTGCTTTAGCTCCCCTTTATTCTCTCTATAGCATCTACCCTTGCACCTCTGTTAACTCTTCATCATCTCAGCACTTTTGAATTGCACTTCTTGATTTCCCCCAACACTGTAATTCTTCTACAAATACTCACTGCATAGTTTACTTTCCTCATCCTTACATAAATTGCCTATGTATGATGCTTAGTTATGATGTTCAAATCCTATCCTACTATTATGTTTTTTTTTAAATTTTTTGTGATTTTCTTTTAAATATTTTATCATTTTTGTTCTTGATTTCTTCATTGCCCTCCTTCCACCCCCACGACACATCTGGAAATTAGCTGTTATCAGCTCAGTATGTCTTTCTTGGTGAAACTTTTGAAATCAATCAACAGTCAATAAATCAATAAATAATATTGGCCCATGTCGGCGCAGCACTAAGTCATGCTGTGCTGCCCCAGCAAGGACCTGGGCTGTACCTAGCACATAGGGATTTAAATCTCCAGCCGGATAACACTGGAAGCCATGAAGTGATATTCAGCCACAGTATGCAAATAAGTCAGTTAGGCATGCAAGGGCTAAGGGGTCATATACATGCCCAGTATGAATTAATTTATAATGTACAGTGGACACTTGTTGCGCATGGAAATCAGAGGTTCTTAAAATGTTGTTCTGCTGCAGTTCAAAAGGTCATGGAACATGATAATACCCTTCTGCAGCAGAACAACATTTTGAAAACCTCTAGAGGCAACACACGCTCACTTCACAGACTGCACATCACTTACCTTAGTGGTAGAAATGGACAGTCCACACTCCTGCGGCGACAGTAAAATCAATCGCATCAGAGCCTCACAAGATGCAGGATCAACCAGATATAAGGATTAGTGTTTGAAAAAAATGTAAATAAAACAAATGACCCCCTACTCCACAGCCATCTCGCTTAGCAAGCTTTATGGCAGCCATGTTTTTTTTCTCAACCCTCCCAATGTACCTGCCAGCCAATAGGAAGTCATGCTAGACTTATAGCCATGCCTCCTCCTTAGCAACCACTCAGCAACCCTGGAAACCACCCTTTATCACAGAACAATGCATCGCATACAAAAAGTAAAAGGCTGCTAAAAAAATAACTAAGTAATTTTCAGGGGCACTATACACTATATAAAACAGTGGATCAGCATCCTCATGCACAACCAGCCTTTTTGTGCCACCTCAGGGCTCTGATACCATTGGACCTCTCAAGCTTCACTGTCGAGGTCTGATGTTTTCAGAACCCCTCTGTGGCACAACAGGCTGGTTGTGCATGGATGCCCATCCACTATTCTCTATGTATGGAAAGTGGTGGCATGTTTGCTCCCATCCTGTGGTTGTCTGCCACATCAGTCCTGGTGGCAACTGATCCCCCACTCCAGAACACCTGTCTCTCTAGGATAATGTAGTCCCTAGTGTCTAGTGGCACCCCCACCCTCCAATGCCTGTACTGATGCCAGTACTGTATGCAGTGCTATCTAGTGGCATCCCCCTTCTAATCCCGTGACCAATACACATGACCATATTCCCTGGTGTCCAGTGGCACTCTGCACCCTTCAATTACCCAGCCAAATACAGAGCATGTATACCCTAGTGTCTGGTGACACCTGCCACCCTCTGATCACCCAGACCAGAATGTTGCATATGTGTCCTGTTGTCAAGTGCCCCCAACCCCCAAAACCCATCCCATTTCTCACACTGTAGTTACTGGTGTCCAGTGCCCCCCCACATGTACCTGTCCCAATGACAGCAAGATGTTCCTGGTGTCTAGTCATGCTCCTCACCCTTTGTTCACCCATCCCAGTGAAGGCAACAGAGTCCCTGATGTCTAAAGACCACCTGTGAATGCCAGTCCCCTAAATGCTTTTGTAAATCCTGGTGGCTAGTGAACCCACCCACCCGGCAGTCACCCATCCCAGTGAATCTATTGATTCCCTTGTGGCTAGTGGACCCCCCACTTACCAAGCACCCATCCTGATTCTTCCTCAGAGTCCCTGGTTGCCAGCAGAACTGCCCGTGCTATGGCCTTCTGATTTGGATAGTTTCTTCCCTCTCTGATGTAAAGTATCATTCCCACACCTGAGCTCCCGACCACTGAACCCGTACCTATCCCTGGCATCCAGTGGTACCCACCATCTATCAGAAACCACAAGAACTACCAAAAAGTGGCAGTTATATGGCTCTCACCCACTCTGCATGCACTCAGTCACTACCAGCCAACCCCCCATAGCATGTGCTTACTTTCATCCCATATGGAAGCCATCCATGGAGGTGAGAAGAGGGCTGTGCTGCTTAATGAATTGGGATCCCCATATGGCCCTGCCATTACAAGTATGGGGTTTTGGCTGGGAGTGCACTGGGTGTAGGTAGAGTGAGTGTGGTGCTGTGGAATTGCCACTGTTTGGTGGCCCTTGTGGCAATCAGCAGATGGAGGGGTACCACTGGATGCCAGGGATAAATCTGGGTAAATGGGAAAGGAGCTGGGGGAGAATGTCACTTCACACCACACCAAGGAGGCAGGGAACTATATGGGCCAGGAGGCCAGAGTAGGGGGTTCTGCTAGCCGCCAGAGAACTACAAACATAGAAAACATATAAAAACATTGAATTTGATGGCAGATAAGGACCGCTTGGCCCACCCAGTATGCCCATTTCCCTACCTAATGGATAAGCTGCAGATCCTAGTTAACCAGCAGCCTACTTCTTTCTACCCCCACCCCCTAGAATTGCCTTATGGCTGTCCAATGCAAGCTTGAATTCAGCCACTGTTTTTGACTCCACAACCTCCTCCGGAAGGCCATTCCATGCATCCACAACCCTCTCTGTGAAAAAATACTTCCTTACATTACCTCTGAGGTGCCCCCCTCTATCTTCAAATTGTGCCCCCTTGTTCTTGCACACCTCTTTTTTTGAAAGATGCTACCCTCTTGGACTATGTTGATTCCCTTGAGGTACTTGAAAGTTTCTATCATGTCCCCCCTCTTCCTCCTTTCCTCGAGGCTATACATATTAAGCTCCTTTAGTCTCTCTTCATATGTCTTCCGGTGCAGACCCTGCACCATTTTAGTTGCCCTCCTCTGGACAGCTTCCCATCTTGTCTATGTCCTTGCAGAGATTGGTTCTCCAGAACTGCACACAGTACTCCAGATGGGGTCTCACCAGCTGTCTGTACAGAGGGGTAACAACTTCCTGTTTTCTACTGGTGATGCCTCTCCCTATGCATCCCAGTATCCCCCCAACCCTCCTTACTGCCCTCTCACATTGCTCTACCACCTTTAAGTCATCTGATATGACTACCGCCAGGTCCCTTTCCATTTTTGTTGTTGTTAGTATCTCACCCCCCATTGAGTACTCTTCCCCTGGGTTTTTGTTTCCCAGGTGCATTACCTTGCACTTCTTAGCATTAAATCTAAGCTGCCATACATTTGACCATTCCTCTAACCTTGCCAAGTCCCTTCTCATCCTTTCCACCCCAATCTGTGCATCAACTCTGTTGCAGATCTTTGTGTCATCTGCAAAGAGACCTACTTTTCCTTCCAGTCCCTCTGCAATGTAAACACAAAGACATTGAAGAGGACCGTCCTAATACTGAACCCTGCTGCACCCCACTAGTAACCCCCTTTCTTCAGAGTGGACTCCATTTACTATTACTCTCTGTGTCCTATTCTCCAGCCAATTCTTTACCCAGGTTATCATCTTGGGACTCACTCCTAGGCTGGCTAACTTGTATATTAATCTTTTGTGTGGGACTGAGTCAGTTGCCTTGCTAAAGTCTAGGCAGACCATGTCCACAGCCCCTCCCTGATCTACTACTTTGGTCACCCAGTCAAAGAAATCTATTAGATTCATCTGGCATGACCTTCCTGCTGTGAATCCATGCTGCCTTGGGTCCTGTGCCCCTCTGGCCTCTAGGTACTCGACAATTCTTTCCTTCAGAAGTGATTCCATCATTTTCCCTATCACTGAGGTTAAACTAACAGGTCTGTAGTTTCCTGCTTCTGCCCTGCTCCCACTTTTGTGACAGGGAATCACATCTGCCCTCCTCCAGTCCTCAGGTACCACCCCATCCTCCCATGATTTGTTAAAAAGGGTAGTCAGTGGTGTCACTAGTTCTACCCTTAGTTCTTTTAGAATTTTGGGATGAATCCCATCAGGCCCCATTGCTTTGTCCACCTTCAGTTTTAAGAGTTTTTTCAGAAGCCTTTCTTCTGTAAATGGTCTGGTATCAACTTCTGTATCCAGAGTGTTTCTATTGTTTGTTTTAGGTACCCCCCCTCTTCATTTGTAAATACTGAGCAAAAATATTTGTTTAGTATCTCTGCCTTTTCACACTCACACTCTGCCCACCCCTCCCCTTTATTAAGCCTCACTATCCCTCCCTTAGTCTTCCTTCTCTCCCTGATGGGGTGCCAGTACACACTATGGCAGACAGTCACTGTACATAGACAGGGGATTGGAGGGTGGGGGGCCACTAGACACCAGAGAAGGCTGTCACAGTACTGGGATGCAGGATCAGAGGGTGGAGGGTGCCACTAGACACCACAGCATTCTGTTTTGCAGTGATGGGGGTTCAGAGGGTGGGGGAAAATGGCTGTAGAGCTTTGTGCATTTAAGACAAGATTTGCAAAGGCAGTAACTAGTGCCCCTTTGGGCACCATTTACCACCAACACAAACCTCTGAAACTGCTGTTGCACCTGTGTGCAGGAGGTAACCCACATTTGCATGTGCACAGTATTATGTTAGTGCTCAGGTGCCAATAGGTTTTCTCCATGCTACAGAAGTCTTTGAGTATAGCTCCCCTCCCCTCTCCCACAAACTGGGTGCAAATCCCAGTTAGCATGGGCAAACACCCCTTAGCACCTGCACTAACTTTTAAATATCTGGCCCCTGGTGTTTATTCATTACTATAGCCTGGGTGGGACACAGAGTGCACACCTAACATGCAGTTCCACCATTCCCCTAAGCAGTGTCTGCTGGTTCGTCAACAGCATCTGGAGTGGGGTCACCATGGACACAATTCTGCACCTGAAGTTCCCCATCTCAATATGGAGTTGTACCACTTCATCTCGTAACCGAGATCTTGCAGGAGGAAGATCTGTAGCTGCAATCTCACATGCTCTCCCAAGCCACAGCCCCTGAGTCTGGCTATAGATTACACTTCCCTCATTAGTGCTCACCTCTAGCAACTCTACACCTCACCATCACTTGCTTCACCACCTCCCATGTGGCACAAAAGGACCACAAGGAGTGGCCCCACCTCCAGCTCTGTCAGCTGCTTTCTTGTATTACTCTTGCTCACAGCAGTGTCTTACTCTAAGGGAGGGGTGCTGCCCACCAGTACCCACATTGATGCCCCACCGACCATGTGAAACAACTGTCTTGCACAGTTTGCACATCTCAACACTATTGTCAGTGGGGCCCAAATAAAAAATTCTCAAAGTAGGGATCTGTGCTGCTCATGAGGCAAGGAACCAGAGATGAATGTTCTTGGGGGCTTCTCCTCACCTGGATCAGACAGTGGTGGTAGTGGTACTATAGGGACACAGGGACATGTAGTTTATCCCTTGCAGGTTCTTCCAGTGGTGGAACAGCAGTGATACTGGGAGGCGCTGATACTTGCAGCTGACCTGTGGTGTGGCAGGTTCCTGCAGATAAGAAAGCCATTACTGCTACAGATTTCTTGTTGGCCTTCCTCCACAACCTGTGCTGCTACTGCTGCCCATAAAGGTGCCCTTTTCAGACAGATAGGATGGTATGTCTAATCTGTAGACCATGTGACTATCCCTCTCTCCTCCATGTCCTCTCTCCTCACACTGACTCCCACATCTCCCACTCTCCTCTCCATCTCCATTCATTTTTATTTGAAGGAAAAGGTATAAAAAGTAAAAATAACACAAAGAAAGTGAATTTAGAAAAGGTATAAAAATTAAAAATCTGGATAAGAGGCTGTAGAAAAGAATACAGCAATATAAAGACATTAAAACCTAAACCACAGGGAAACCTTTGCAACAAATTACTAAGCAAAAAAAAGATGTAGAAAATACAAAAAGAAAGCTGAAAATGGTTGTTTTTAAAGCTCTCTTGCAATGCTCAAAAAGCAGCAGATCTGCACCCTTTCACTCACTCACACAGACTGCAAAGTGAAACTGAAGGATGTTGTGTACATCACGCTGTATCATGTGACCTGCAGAAACTATTGCATGCTGCCTACAGCCTATTTCTGAGGAAACATCACCAGAATTCACTGTGAAGTTATGTCTGAGGCAAAATTACATGTGAAGTGCCAGTGACATTTTTTGAAGTCAAAGTTGTCACAAAATGGCCAACTTTGCAAACTGCTTAGAGAAGTTAAAGTTGGAGACTTTGCTGGAACTTTGCATTTGAAGTAAAACTTTGCTGCATCTCTATTCTGTATTTATGATAAGTGTAGAACTTTGGACCGCTTGAGAATGGCATTGTGCTGTATAAATTCCATTGAACTTCAGGATTACAGGTAACTGATGATACCTAGATCCAAAAGGAAACCCTAATTAAGAAATAGATTTTAGGCAAACAAGCAGCAACATCAACAAGGGACCCTAGTAAAAGAAAACATTTATTTTAAAGCAAGCAAAAAATACCCAATTCAATAAAAAGATTAAACAGCTACACATACCCAGATTTTCTGTTATAGTAATGTAGGGAAAACAACATTTACGTTGTCTGTAATTGCCATGGAGAGGAACATATTGGTTTTTCACTTCTGTAAATATGGGATAAGCACTCTTGGCACTATTCAGCAACTTGTGTTTCTATTATGTGTAACTTACCTATATATTTTAAAGACACAGGCAAATACAGTATGTGTGAATTGTTGCTGGCCAGAACCCCATGCATGTAAATGTCATTTGTCTCTCTTGGATTAATTAGAAGGTTAATAGCTGCTATTTGTCCTCTCTGGCACCACAATGTAGTAACATATTATGCATTATATATATGAACAAACTACAATGCTAATGGTTATTCGTTTGGAAACCATGTTGTAATTCCTTGGAAGAAACTGCCTTTGGGTGTTGTATTTTGGAAAGCCTCTCTACTTAGTGCTCATAGAGCACAGAGTGTTATGAATACATACATGCCTCCAAACAATACTTTTACCGTATCTCTATCATGAAAAAATACAATCTGTGTTCTTACGTTCTACATAAGCAAAATAGAAATGTTCAGAACATAGAGCCTGTTCATCAAATGACAATTTCTAGGCTAAATTAATAAACTCCTAGGACATCTAGGTCTTTAAGCTTTATTTAATGATGATGCACTAGATTAAATAAAATGAAGGAAAATGAAAGTTTTCTTAGACAAGAAAATGAATAATGAGTTTAGACTTAATCCAAAAGCAATTTAACTTTAACCATTCATATAAAATGAAATGAGCCATTGAATTTTCTGTATAAGCAAGCATTAATCTTATGAAGCTCTGACGACTAGAGTGTTGCACAGTGACCCTTTAATTTCACAGGCTTCTGCAAGGTCTGCTTAATTCTTGCAGAGTATTGAAAAAACCTTATCCATAGCAAATGATTTTTTTTCCTTCCACAAGAAGTCCTCAAACAACAAATCAATCAATTCTAATGCATTGATCACTTGATAATCAAGTTTGACAAGATTACATACAATTGTATATGAACAAAACAAATCCAGTTTGACATTCAGCACAAACTGATATTTGCTATAAAACACTCTTCACAGTCCAACATATTATAGAGTGGAGGAATTATTTTGTTTTAATAAACTGCAAAACATACATGAGTTCAAAATTGTTTTAATCCTGCACTCATAGATTACATTAATGAAACGCTGAGAGATAATCTGCCCTAATAGCACATTTGCCAGCTTTTCAATGCAAACAAAATTTATTTGAATTGTGAATCAGTGAAGTCATTTATGAAAAGAACTATGAGGGTTATAACTCCATTTTAGAATCCAGTATAACATTCAATCACTAGTATTCAACCCTTGAAATATATTTTAAATACTAATTAGCAAAATCACAGTGCTTGTTACTTTGTTCATTTATTGTACTTAACGTTTAATGAGAAAGGAGTCCAGATTGAATGCAGTTGGGTTTGCAATAAGTCACATATGTTGTACTGTTTGTATTTGAAGGTGTTCATCATAAACTATAGTTTTCCATCTACTTGGTGTCAATAAAGAAAACAAAATCCATCATGGTACTCCATTTAGATAGTTTTAAGAACATATTTCATGACTTCTTTCTCTCTGCACAAAAAAAAGCATTTTGATATGATCAACAAAGCTATGCTAAACATGGATTTGATTTTCAAAGAGTTGCAAAATGATTTTCTCACATGTGCCTGCTTTCAACATGATTGCTAAACCACAGACATTGTGGTTTAGCTTCATGTCACAAGTGCCGTAAGTTGTATTCCAAAAATGATGCATGCATCAAAATAGAGATGAATGCATCATTTGTGCCTAAAAGTGAGGAAATGTTGGAAATGCTTCAAAACATTTGAACATAGGACACACATTCTTTGGTAGTTTTCCATGGAGCAGGCTACGTCTGACATAAGGACTTGTGCCGGCATCGTGAGTTTTAAAAATCCAGTACTGTAAGTTCATTTGATTTATAATTTGTGCCATATCTTACTGTTGTTAGTATACAGGCTCTCATAATTGCATATGCACCATTTGTTTCTTGTACATACCCAAATGTAGTATCCTGAAACCTCTTGAAAGTCAGATTGTATGTGTGTTTGTGTGTCTATAGACACAGATAACTGTACATTGTATACATTTGTAATTATGACAATGTTCTGATAACTTCTGCATTGTATGTTCTTTCTCTCCACCTAGTGGTGACTTGACAGTTCTGGCACTTTTTCTCCCTATTAGAGGTGTTTACCAGTGACTGTAGCTTGGGAGTGGTATTTCCCCTTGACATTCCCTTGAGGACTTACTGGGGGTTCCCTTTGTGTTGGGGGATGGAACTATATGGCTGGCCATCCTGCTTGGGAGCAATGCCTTCCCTGCAGCACTTCACAGTATAGATAGCCCTGTCGCTGGTTGGCAGGGGAACCTCGTCTCCCCAGTGGCAGAGTTTTCTGAACTTGGCTTCTTGACAAAACTGAGCTGTGCTCTACATTAGGTAAGTGTCTGTACTAGTTCTAAATGGCTGCTTGGGAATCATTATTGTTAATGATGTGTAGGAAAGGTATCCATGTTTTAAAAAAAAGCTTTGTCCATTCCCGTCTATTGTATAACAAGATGTTGTACTCTAGAGCTACCAGCCATCATATTTGGCTTTTCCACAAGTGTTGGAGGGTTGTGATCCTTCCACTGTAAAAGTATTATTTGCCTCACATAGATTAAGGGCAGATACATTAAGTTGACCATTTCAGCATGGATGTCTATCTGATTAGAACAGTCCAGGACAATTACCCATATATTGAAATAGATATTTAGTAATATCCTAGATACTAATCAAGTAATCTCCTAGATCATTGACAAAATAGAGTGTGGAATGGTAGTGATGCAGGGGGTGCTTTGGGAGTTCAGGAACTGCCTGAACTGCAGCAGATTCCACACCCTGAGAGTGAAACTGAGGCAGCAAGGGCTTACAATATGCTATTTGAAGGCTATAGGCACTGGGCCTGTAAGGATGCTACAGTCATAGGGACCACAGAGGTCCATCCTATCCAAAGATGGTGGCTTAGAAATTGTAGGGCAGTGAAGGGGATAGTGGGTGGTGGAAAAGCCTAAGGAACCAGGACTATGCACATCAAATAGGTATCTGCTGCTGTTGGTCCAGAAGTCCTAGGAAGCCCACATATGGGAACAGGGGCAACTAAACCTGACAGGCAGACATTGTCTGAAATAGACATTCAAGGGAGGGTGGATATCCCCAAAGGGTTTTGAGAAACATTGTTAGTAGTATAGAACTGAATAATGAGGGGAACAGGGAAGGTGATGGGTTTCACTTCAGAGGGGCAAGAGGTGGTGCACTATTACCAAGAGCTACAGTGGGCAGACTCAGGTCCAGGATTGTGAAACACACAGGGAAAGGGGAGGGGAAACCAGACTTAAATGTATAAGTAGGCACTAATGTTCTGAGTAGGAGGGGCATCAAGGAGGTGAAGGCAAGCTTCCATGATCTAATAGGGTAGTAAAAGAAAGGGCAAGAGCAGTAACCTTCTCAGAGGTATTAATACAGCCATACCTAAATGAGAGGGAACAGTGACATCTATATCTGTTCATCATATGGCTAAAAGGGTGGTGCAAGGTGGAGGGAGTTCAGTTTCTCAGGGACTGGGGCAATCTTGGAAGGAATAGAGGCTGCTTAAAAAGGATTGCCTACATCCTGATGAGAATGGTGCCAGGGTGTTGGGGAGCAGATATGAGCAGCTCCTCCAGGAAGACTTAAACCAGAAAAAGGAGGTTGGACAGCTCAGTTGGGGTGAGGCACATAAAAACAGCTGAGGGTGCCTACCTTTTCTAGCAAAGGCAGGAAATAAAATGGGAACTGGGCAGAAAAACGCATTAAAAACAAAGGTCAAAGTGCACTAGTGGGTAATGTGCATGAATGCCAGAAGTTTGGGGAACAGGTTCTCAGACTTATAGATACTAGTGGCTGAGGCACAGCTGAATATGATAGCGGTCACAGAACCATGGGAAACAGCAAACTACAGCTGAGACATGGCACAAAAATGTTTTAATCTTTAATCAGTTGCCCTTAGTGTGAGTCCTTTTGATCTGGTTTGTTGAATTGATATGCAAAGCAAGAAGGGGTTGTACCTTATGATGATAAGTTATCATCATATGGTGTAACTATTTTTTTGTATTGCATACCTTGTACTGTAAATGCTTGTCACCCTAGTAAGGACTACACTCCTTTGGTCAGCTGGATAACCAAGACCCTCTTCCACTGGAGGGTAACACTGCAGTTTAAGAACCCCCATTGGACTGGAATCCCAATCATCTCATCCCTCATAGGTTGTCCCCTCTTTAATGATCTTCAGTACTGCTCCTGTGGAAGCCTTTTCCCTAATCAAGCAGGTTGTAGCAGGAGAATAAACTGATGCCCCAAATAACTCACCATTGTCCAGCAGGAGAGGGCATCAGCATCATCCACCAAGCTATTGCTCATTTCTGTATGTTTCTGACAACCCCCTGGGTGTCACCATGAGGAGTGGCTTCAAATTTGACTTCACACATACCTTCAGGCAGCACCATTCCCACTGCAACCATCCCATGAGCCACCTTAGGGATCAAAGGAGAATACTGTCCTTATAGCAGAGGAGAGTGCTGACTGACAGGCTCAGTCTTCCTCTTGCCAGCCCACAATGTCTGTGGCACAGCCTGTTGTTCATCTAAATGCTGTATCATTCAGCAGGTCCATGTTATTTTCAGATTTTAACCTTTCACTAGCACCCACAATTAATGATGACTGCTGAGTATTACAGAATGTCTTTTTTTTTGTTCAAGAATTGTTAAACACTGACTTCATTTTGAATTCCAAAAATAAAACTTTAATGGTCAGGTAGGTACAGAAATATTCCAGATTGCATGTCTTTAAAACTACTACATGAATTTTCTAAATTATTGATGTATCTTTAGGTTATATACTGACTAGAAAATTTAAAATGTTGTGAGTGAAATATAATTTAATTACTTAACTTATGTACATGTTTAATTTACCCATTTCAAGTTTTTACCCAAACATCTTAGACACATTTAGACATATTTTTCTTCTACCCCCTTATTTTAATGTTCTGTTTATACCCCCTTCTTCTCTGGAAGACCCATCATCTTCTGTGAGGATCTTCCCTGTTTCTTTCACCATCTCCGTTGAGACTGATCCCTTTCTTCCATTGGACCATGTGGCTTTCCACCATTGTGAGGCTCTAGGTCATGGGTAAATTAATGAAATAAAGCTCCACACTCATGGTGTTACAGTTTAAAGCAAATTCTCATTTTATTGTCAAGAAGTGCCTGGAAGAAAACAAAAGGGGCTTTTTGGTTTTCTTCCAGGCACCACGAGTGTGGAGCTTTATTTCATTAATTTCCTTGCTTGCTGCTTTGCTCCAGCATGGCCAAGTCCTGTGCGCACCTTTCCTGGACTCTACATCATCAGTGTCTGCCCAGGGACATCTTTAACCAGTTTTTGGAGGCAGGTGCTGTAGTCAAAGGTGTGGAGCTTGCAGAGGGAGCCTACCTTTATCTTTCTTAGTCAGGGGGATTTTCGTAGTTTCTCCCATCCCTGAAGGATAATAGCATACAAGGGGCTTATGAGGACTGGAACATGCACATGACTGCCAGCATGCTCAAGCTTGGCAGACATCCATCCATGCTTCCACTCTGCCTTTGTTGGGTTTCTACCCAAGGTCACCTAGGTGGCAACAGTGGGGCCAGGCAAACTTCTCTCCTTGGAGGACAAGAGCATCTTCCAGGATGCTCAGTCCTCCTCTCCCATGCTGGCCACTGCTGACCCTGGCTCATTACTGAACACAAGTTGCAAGTGTCACAAGTAGTAACCTTACCACCGTTTCAATGGAATGTGGCCATTTAGCTATTTTCAGTCAGTTAGGTCAACAATACAGATAAACTGTTAAACGTCCAATGCTAATTAAAGTGCAATTCTGTAAGTATACACTTCATTTTATCTCACAGCTCAGATTTCCTGGCCACACCATAACAAGCTGAATTCTTGGAATGCTTTCAATGTGCTTACAATTTAGGTTATCTGGCAACATTGAGTTATATTATATAACATGTTTTATATTTTGCAAACTTTTGCACATTGCACTTGGGCTCCTGCCCTTCACCCCCTTTTTCTTTTTTTCTTTAGCACTTAGCAGCGCTCCAAACAACCTTTTGTTTGCTGACTGGTTTCACCATCGGGCACTGTAAATTGTCTATTTTCCTGTGACCTGTACCGTGTTTGATATATAATCCTGTTTGTTTACCTTTGTATTTCTGCAATCCTTTGTATACTTTCACCTATCTGTTGTACTGAAATGTCCTGATGTGGAACCTATGTAAAGAGCTCTGATCTCAAATGGTTTTCTTAGTACTGAAATAAATAAACAAATATTTTCTGTGAAATAATCCAGTACTACATGAACAAAAACCTTCAGTGTATTGTAAAAAAAGTCTCTGTCAAAAAGGAAAATATATTTTACTGAACTCATAAGCTAGCACAGGCATGAAAAACCCTGATTGTTATACAGCTTAAATAAAAAAGTCATTTGGTATATGATATAATAAAGCAAACAGTGTGATGATGAATTTTAAGCAGCCCTTTCATGGATAGTTTGGTAATGCCTCAAACTAGTACCTCTGAAAAGAAGGATATTTGCTTATCCTTATCTAAATATCATGCACAACTTTCACCATATCAGTTAGCTACCATTCTTGTTCAAGATAGAAGGCCTCAACAGTAAGCAATTCCTACTCAGTTGCCCTTTTCAATCAAGCAAAGCATATCCTTTTTCTTTTATGAATAAGGAGTGGAACTTCTGTATATTTAACTTGCCTTTCTGTGGGAGCTGCAGACTCAAGGTTAGTAATGTAAGGTATTTAATTTCAGCATTTGTAGAATTACTTTACATTCAATGTTACTAACTGCAATTACTGTTCTGGAAATCAGTAGTTTTAGATATTGTTTCATTCCTATTTGTCTTTTTATGTTTTATGGCAACTTAGGCATTATAGCGCAGTGGTTTAAGGCTCTGAGCTGCAAATCTGGTGATATCCAGCAGACCAGACCTGGGTTTGAATCCCACAGCTTCCACTGCATATTTTGTGACCCTGAGCAAGTCACTTAACTTCCCAATGCTCCCAGGTCGCTCCTGTAAAATAGCTTTCAGCTTAGTGTGCTACTCCTGATTAAATAACTAAATAAAAAAAATATATATATTTATGACTAAAAATACCACATATAGTAGTAATATTATTTTTAATAAGAAGAATATTTAATTACTAAAATGATGAATTAGGTAATATTTCAACAAACAAAGTAGACAGCAGTATTTAATATAAATTACCCATAAGGGTGTCAACTAACTTGTTTGGAATTGTACTTTAAAAAATATGGTGGATTTACAAATGGGGAAGATGCAGACAAAAACAGGATGGCCTCTTGGTCTGTAATTGGTGGCAGTATCTATGTTTCCATGTTTCTATGTTACAAATACATTGCCCACCTAGGTCAGTTGAGCCAAAATGTGTAAGCCCTATTTGCAAATGGTTCCAAATGTTTAAAATAGTTTTCATGAATTGCAGGACTTTGTAGCAAACAACTGGCACATGCATCAAACACATAGGGAATGCATTGGCTGGACAACAGGACACAAAAGGTAATTGTAAATGGAGTCCACTCTGAAGAAAGAGGGGTTACTAGTGGGGTACTGCAGGATTCAGTACTGGGTCCAGTCCTTTTTAATGTCTTTATAAGTGACATTGCAGAGGGACTGGAAGGAAAAGTATGCCTCTTTGCAGAAAACACAAAGATCTGCAACAGGGTTGATACACAAGGAGGCGTGGAAAGTATGAGAAGGGACTTGGCAAGGTTGGAGGAATGGTCAAAAGTATGGCAGCTAGGATTCAATGCAAAGAAGTGCAAAATAATGCACCTAGGAAACAAGAACCTGGGGAAAAATACACAATGGGGGGGAGGTAGTAACAACAACAAAAAAGGAAAGGGACCTTGTGGTTATCATATCAGATGACCTTAATGTTAGCAAGCAATGTGAGAAGGCAGTAGGGAGGGCTGGGGGTATACTGGGATGCATAGGGAGAGGCATCAGCAGCAGAAAACAGGAAGTTGTTATCCCTCTGTACAGACAGTTGGTGAGATCCCATCTGGAGCACTGTATCCAGTTCTGGAGACACCATCTCCGCAAGGACATAGACAGAATAGAGGCAGTCCAGAGGACGGCAACTAAAATGGTGCAGGGTCTGCAAGAGAAGCCATATGAGGAGAGACTAAAGGAGCTTAATATGTATACCCTTAAGGAAAGATGGGAGAGGGGGGACATGATAGAAACTTTTAAGTACCTCAGTGGAATCAACAAAGTCCAAGAGGGTAGCATTTTTCAGAAAAAGAGACATGCAAGAACAAGGGAACACAATTTAAAGATGGGGGGGCAGTTCAGGGGCAATGTGAGGAAGTATTATTTCACAGAGAGGGTAGTGGATGCATGGAACAGCCTTCCTGAGGAGGTTGTGGGGTCTAAAACTGTGGGAGGATTCAAGATTGCATGGGACAGACATAAGGTAATTCTTGTGGGGGGGTAGGAAGAAATAGGCTGTTGGTTAACTAGGATCTGCGGCCTATCTTGTAGGTAGGGAAATGGGCAGACTAGATGGGCCAAGCAGTCCTTATCTGCTGTCAAAGTCTATGTTTCTATGTTTCTAATGCGTGACTATGCATAAAAATGATGCATGCATCACAAAATAGTGTGTCTGTCATTTTCAATGTTTGCTTCCATCCATGCTCAAAGCATAGAGGATTGTGTATGAAAAGTCATACACAACGAGGATATTCTTGTATCGAGAGGTTTTCTTAATAACAGATGACCTCAAGAGCGCAGCTCAAGAGGTGCTTGGTTAACATGGAAACCTCGAGATACAAGAATATTCTTGTTTGTGTATGACTGCTCAAACACAATCTTTTATAGTGTGTGGCAGTCACAGCAAAGAATATCACACAAAAACCAGCTAGTGAAGACAACAGAGAATAGATTTTTTTCATTTCCAAAAAAATCTTTATTCAACCACAAGGGAAGATTGCTCAGACACAACAACACATAGCATCTGTCAGATGGCGCAAACATTTAAAAAACTTTTTGGTAGTATTCCAAGTTGTTCTGCTGCAGTAGTGACAATACTATAGCAACAGAACAACATAATGTCACTAATGCAGCAGAGCAAGCATATTCCAGGCATGGAATTCCATGCAAAACAGCATTCCACCATACACTATATAGAGGATAATGTATGGTCCTCTATCGTTAACCGGTCAGTTAACAGTCGAGAGGTTGCCAGGGTGACCATGTAAACCTCGAGAGCGAAGCTCGAGAGGTTTACGTCGCCATGGCAACCTCGAGCCGGTTAAAATTGACCGGTTGCCGATAGAGGGACCATACATTATTTTTTATAGTGTATGGTCCCACTATCAAAAAAAAGGGCTTACGCTTTTAAAAGTCACCGCCGCTGCCCTTCAGTCCTTCCCGTCCGGTTTCCTTCAGTCGGTTTCCGTCGTCGAAAAGCGCGCGACATGCGAGATTCACTGCTGCCATTAACTCCATCGATGTGACGAGGATCGATAGGTTAACAACATACCACGCCACATCGAGAGTTAATAAACCTAGGAAATGATGATTTCCTAAGGTTAACAGCGTTCTAACATACATTATAAATATATTGTGGCTACTCACAAAGCGGGGGCTGGAGAGGTGTGGTACTGTAGCTGCCAATGCAGCTGAGCCTGCAGGAGGCATTGAATGACAGGCCAATGAAGAGCAAGCTGATGATGATGATGATGATGATCAGCCTGGCCAATGGGCAGAAACTTTTTGTAGTTGAAAGGATATAGCTGCACCTGTCACAGGGCTGCAGCATTATTTTATTTACAAGATGCTGCCCAGCAGCCATCTGAGCAGTGTCATTGTCAGCTTGCTCCACATACTTACTCCCAAATGTGCAGTGCCTACCCTCAGTGTTGCCAAACAACATATGACACTGGGGGTCTCAATTCCTAGTGTCAACCCTGAAATCTTTTGCCAGTCACTGCTGCTGACAATCCACCCATCTCCCAGCAAACACCCCCTACAATACTTTATGACACATGGGTACCCACTTCTGGTGCTACAATGGTTTGTCTCTTTGGGACACCCTGCCCATTTGTGTGTGACACCAGGATGCCAAACCCCTGTACCGCTGAACACATTTCCTGAAAGAAAGAAAACAGTCTATTGTCACTTTTTTATTTTTAATCCCTATAAAAGAGAAAACAGTCCACTGATGTCTTTCACAGTACTCAACTGCCTCCTCAACCCCATGTTATCCCCCCCTCTTCATCACTCACCTCCCCACACATCCCACACCCCTCACTTACCAATCTGGTCCTCCTCCCTTCAGTGCCAAACTGTCTTGCTTCTTTCAGCACTGTCACAAATAAACTGAAAACAAGGTATGTTTGATTAATGGCTTTTTCGTGCACTTTGAACTTTTCCTTTGTAATTTCTTAACATTTTTGTGCCAATAATAAGGTGGAATCATAAAATGAATATGTTGAAAACATGGGGTTAAAAAAACAAACAAACAATAAAGTTATGAAGCAATGTTGAAATTCTTCACTGTTTACTCATAACTTTGCTATTTTTCCAGATTTCAAATTTGATGGCAGATGCTCTACATAACATTTTGTACCCCACCTCATGAACAAGGCATGTGTAATTTTTTAAATCCCAGCCAGAGAATGTTTTTGCACTTGCTCTGTGAAATCACCTTTTAAAAATGTCCTATTTTGTTAATCTTAGGCTGGTGTCATAAAAACACCATGTTGAAAATTTGGGGTAAAAATGTCGAAAAAATAACAAGTTTATGATGAAATATGGAAGGTTTTCAATGTTTACTTATAACTTCATTATTTTGGGATATTTTCACTCCTTGTTGTTAACCCTTCCTCAATAACATTATGGGTGTCATATTTCAAATTCCTCCCAAAACATCTTTTCACACTTGTACCTCAAAATTACGCTTTGCCTTTGATTTTATAAAGAACACCTGTCATGTTAATAAGGCTATATTGAAAATATGGGTCTTGATTTTCAATGGTCAGGACTGGCATAAGGGGGCTTGTAGCAAGAAGAAATGGTGCAAGGAGCTCCTTGTGCCACACCTCTCCCCAGTCCTCATTTTCTAAGGGATCCTGCACCACTGGGGGGACCACCTGTGCCAACAGGGCTTGTGACATTCACACCGGTACACCACTGCAGAAGGGGGCTTAGGCCATTGTAGAACTACAAGATCCCCAACATTGGGATTTTGCAAACTCACCCACTAGGCAGATGGATCCTGCTATTGGACCCACCCAGAGCTGGTCTAAGCAGGCATGCGCCACTTCTTCAGCCCTTGCTGGGAGGGGGTGACCCTGTGCCCTCCTGAGGAAGGTGACCAGAAACCCTCACACCTGCCAGACCACTGCTAGAGCAGCCAGTGGTTCCTGACAGGTGAAAGCCTGCAACTCCCCACAAGATGGCATTGATGCATCTGCCCCCCTCCCACAGACCTGTATTGACTCTGCCATCACCCACCAGGGACAGTTATACACCCTGTTCCCTGCTGGACCCATTCCATGCCCCCCCTCCCATGAGACAGGGCTATGGCTAACCTACTAGCTATGAGGGTGACTGTCTGGTGGGTCACCATCACTGCCCAATGCCACAAACCCCTGCCAGAGCTTTCGACAGTCCCCTTCTGTACACCATTTGGTTGGCACATGGGTGTGCTTGTGGCAAACTCTGGGACTTTGATGCCAAGATCCATGTTCTTTTAAAATATGGTGCAGGGTCCATGGTGCACCTGTGTTTACTGCAACCAACAGTTTGCTGCAAAATGAGCTGATCTAAATCAGCTTTTGAAAATTGAGCCTATAGTGTTAAAATCTAAAAAAAAACAGCAAAGTTATTAACAAACATTGACATCTTTAATGTTTACTCATATTGTTGCAATATTTTTACTTTTTGAACACACATTTTCAACATAGTCTTGGTTTTATGTCCATCAAATGAATATAACAGGTTCCAATTTCAAGTCCCCCTCCAACATCTGTTCTCACTGTCATTCCACAACATATTATTTCAGGTGGCATTTGATAAATAATACCTATCATGTTTGTATGTTGTAGAAATAAAAACTACTAATTTGAAAATTCTGTTCAATCTAAGAAAACAGCATTGTTATATGTGAACCTCTGCATTTCCCAAACATGATGATTTCCCTCTTACAATTTGTGTTATTAGTTTGTCATTTTTAATCTCTGTGCTATATATTCCCAACAACTACAGAGCAAATACAAGCAAGAAAATATTCAGCATTGACCAATGCTTGTTATTTTTTATGCAACTAGTATGTTTTGTAATTAAATTGCCAGACAATCTAGTAAATGGTCTAAAAATACAGAAGGAAGCCCAGTTTGAAAATACAGTTGGAGGGGTCCAGGTTGAAAATCCTGCCCTACATCTCTAAAATATTTGCATGATATGTAATCATTTTACTGAGCAAACATATTATGGTAAAATGAATTCTTCTTCCTTGGGAAATATAAAAGTTAGATTCATTATACAATTTAAAAATATTCGACTACCCTAAAGTACAATAACTAAAGTCATGAACGAAAGCAATAATGATAACAATCATTCTAAAAGGATGCTGCTGTGGATTATAATTTTTGATTGTCTTAATGTCTATCCAGGGTATCATTCAGAATTTTATATTGCTTTCTTTCATCTTATCTAAGCAAATATTAAGACAAATATATGAAAGGACAAAATAATTGCTTTCCTATAGCAACTGTCTAATCAAAATTAGTATCCTACAAAACTATAAGAAACTATGCAATGCTTATTCAGTATATCATACTCACAATACTATTTTGCTTAGCAATAAAGAAAATTATTCTCTTTCTTAGTGTCCCTCAGGAGTTATTGTACAAGGAAACAGTTGTAAAAAGAATTAAGTTTCATTGTTCACCTCCAAATGTATGTAAAATGACTGACAGACTAAACATTTGAGCACTTGAATGATAAATGGCTGCAAAATAAACAAGCACCCTGCCACATCTGCAAAGATAGCACTAAAGACGTAATTGGGTTTGTTGTATACCAGTAGAAAAAACAGAATACAGTAGATATAATTTTTTTTTGTTTTTTTTCTTTATTTTTGGTTTTTTGCAATAACACTCTGAAATAGAAGGAATCTTGAGGCTACATACACAGTTGCAATATGGTGACACCACTTTGTGCTTTAGTCTCATTGTGCCATCCACATCAGGGTTATAAGCCTTCCCAAGCATTGTCCCTCAGTGCATTCCAAACATGTAGAGAAAGAGGGAATATCATGCAAACGATGTGCTGAGTTATGGTCATGGACATTTAGAACACTTGGTGTGAGCACATCTTAATAAACCATAAATGGATTCAAACAAGTGTGAAACAAGGCCAGGAACTCATAATTGCATATAGGCGAAACAAGAAGTGAGAGAAAGAGGAAGGGGTGGTTGGGGCAAATAACCCACCTTAAATCTAGGCCTTGGGGAGGGGTAAGGTAGTACTAGCAAGTTCAAAGAGTTTTCAAAAGTGACCCCTAAGTACTCTATTCTGCTACTTTTTATACTGTTAATGAGGGAACAGAGGGAAGTATTTAATTTTTTATGGGGTGAGTGATCGGGTGGGGGGGTGACTGCTAACCACTAAGGAATTTCACTGCTATTTTGGGCAGGGCTTTGGGTGAGAGGGGGGCAATGGACACATCATTCTAAGTGGAACATGGCGAAAATTCACCAAAAACATTCAGAAAATGTTCAATCCGCCACAGGTGGAAGTTTGGGAACTTCTTCGAAAGTTGTGAAATTTCATGGAAGTTCTGCTAAAGTGAAATTCACAACTTTCACCCACTTCTACTTAATGGATTTAAATCTTACTTCTGAGGCGTTTTTAGTGAAGATTTAAAATGAATTATTGTTTTGGCAGTGTTTAAAACTGGACCACAATCTGCATACCAGTTCTGCAGTGCTTCAAAATCCAATTACAAAAGGTTTTCCATTTGGTTGAATGTTTCAGCAGAAGCCATAGCTACTGTGCTGTTGGCATGATTCCTAGCACTTTAATATTTAAGATCTTTTGAATGGTTATTAATGCACCCCCCCCGGCAAAAAAAATGAAGTGGGCACAAAAGTAAAATTATAATCTTCTGGGGACAGAACCTACAACTTATTAGTAGGGCAAGGGTGATAAGATCCTTCTGGGGGGCCACATCAGATGAAGGACCTAATCCACCACCTCCCACCCCACCAACACCCATGAGGTGAAGGATCTCAATCCAGTTTAAAAGAACAGACCATACCTCTCAACTGTCCCTGATTTTCAGGGACGTCCCTGATTTTACCTCAAAATTTTACTCCATCCCTCCCATAAATTGTAGTTCCATGGCCAAACAGTGGGGGTTATAAGCACAAAATAATGTCAAACATTAAAGTTATAGACTTGTTCTTCCTTAGAAAATACATTTTACACTAAGCCCTTTATTCTACCAGCTTCCTGAGTGGATATCTTCAATTATGAAGATGTGTCCCTGATTTTGGTCATTTGTCCCTGATTTTTTTAAGCCTTGTCCCTGATTTATGAGGCAGGAGGTTGAGAGGTATGGAACAGACTGTATTACTGTCTTATTCCTCCTGTTTCTGGATGTGGAAGGACGGGGCACCAGGAAGCATCCAATCATTAATGGTTTCAAGAACTGTAATAATTTGATGTGTGTACCTGTTACTGTATTTTTTTTATTTAATTATTTATGCATAGGTATCAGTAAATCTGTTGAATGGGCAAAGTAGATATTCCTGCAAAAGGTCAGAATTTTTAAATGAGATAGACCAACAGACTCTCATGGCAATTGCTATCTCTACTGTCCTGTATTATGGCAGGACCCCTTGACAGTTCATGGGAGAGCTTTAAAGGAAAGAAATGTCTTTTTACTTCATGAAACTGCTCCAGCTAATGACTGATGAAGCCACCCCTGCTGGAGCAAACAGGGCTCAGAACAATGAGAAGGCTTCTGAATCCACAAAAATCTCAGCATCTAGTTTACAGGCTAATGTCTCATGGAGGCTAGGCAGCAGAAAGATTTTGAGGACTTGCTAGACTCTTAAAAAAAGTTGCTTAGATTGTGGACTCTGATTAGTTAACATCTAAAGTTCAGGTCTGCCATAAGTCACCAATGATCCTGTGTGGTAAGTGTTTTCTTCTTTGAGAAAGTTAGGAAGTGCATTAAGAATTGCATGTGTTTTTTTTCTGCTTTTTGCAAACAGTTTTCCTTTTACCTCTGTAGAATTACTGCTTCCCATAGTTTATGTGTAGAGCCCTGTATTACATGCTTATTACTAATATTTTTATATACTTCATACTTCTGTGACTGAGTCCTCGGAGGTACTGTACAGATGAATGTGTTATAGCTGACAAGAACTGTGTTTCTGACTCTGAAGAGAAGACTACGTTAAACATATTTTGTTGCTAAAATGAGGTGTTCCCAGCTATGACAGAGAGAGGTAGATTGATTGCCCTTTTGGTGGAGCACAGCACTGTGTGAGCAGTGGCTCTAGTGGGATTCAGACCTAGACATACCCCAAAAGAGTGTTTATGCAGAATGGCAGCTGCTATTGATGTGCTCTGGCAGGCATCTGAAGGGTGTGAGAAATCTGGTAACAGTGTACAGGCGGAGTCTGGGAGAGACCAGTCTGTCAAAAGCATGGTTGGGACAGATTAAAGGATATAGTGGTTTCTAATGGCAACAGTAACAGGGAGGGGAATAGAGGAAGTGGATAGGGTGGGCTAGAACCCTGCGTGGACAATAGGTCCAAGGGTTAGGTAGGGAAGCAAGGGTAAACTGGATGGACCATTAGTCTTTTTCTGCCATCATTGTCTATGTTTCTATGTTTCATACTGAAGAAGCAGTTTGTAGGAAGAGTGGTACATGGGATCCATAAAAGGATGCTAGGAAGAAAAAGTATCCGAATTGTTTGTTTTTTTGTGCATCTCTGCAAACAACACTCACTCTAAAGCTTCAATCCCAGTGCAAGGCATCATGGTTATGCAAATCCTTTTACAAGGCATGCTAACAAGGCTTTGTTGGAACAAACACTGTCTTTTAACTAGGTGTGTTCACCTGATCCAGTATAAGATGAGAATTAAAAAATATAGACATACTGTATGTTTTGACCTTTTCTGCATGCCCAGTGCTTGGGAAGATCTGTTGGATGATCAAAGGGTTGCATTGGTACTGGACACTGAGCTAGTCAGTTGCCTTCAGTGTCATACAGTGGCAGCCATCAGGGTTCAACACCTGGGGCCCAATTCTTGCCTGTGCTGGAACTAAGTCCCTGGCCACAACCACTGCTGTTTTACAACTTCTGTGTACCTGTGGACATTCGTATCTTCAACCCATGCTCCTCACTGGGTGGCAGGCGGAGTTCCAGTGGGATGATATGCCTGGTTCGACCAGGCATAACATTTTGGTGCAGTTGTGCCAAAAAACAACTGTAAGCTGTTGTATGTCATGGAGCCTGTCATAAACCAGCTCCAGCTTGAAAAATGTGGCACTTGGCAGGAAAAAACTACAAGTAAAGCCCCACTTTCACCAGATGTTTCCCTGCACCTGCACCGATTTCTGGGGGGTTGAAAATCTGACCCCTGATCCTCTAGAATTATGCACAATTTTGCAGAATTATGTTGGAAACATTGCAATTCAAAGGCAGTTGTGCAGGAAACTGACATACTGTGAAACTGTGTCCAATCCTGGGGAACACAACTTTATTCAGGTCCTGCAAGAATGCTTTCTCTATGGACAAATTTTTAGAGTGTTTACAAAACTGAAATTTTGTTCTAACAACATATGGAGGAATCCCACATTTTCTTTAAATGTGAACCAATTAGTGTTATTGTTCAGTGTCTTTACACTCATGCATAACAAGACATTATAGAACATCTGATTGATATAATCTTTGCACTTTTGTTTTAGAATTGGCTTACCCTGGAGAGTCCAGCTGAGATTCATCATCTCATTTTATTGGAGGTGAGTAAGAGCCCATCCATACTGTAAGCACATTACAGGACACACTCTTACTCAATTTTACAGAATGGAAAACTAAACTACAAGGAGGCTATAATGACTTGCTTAAGGCCACATGCTGAGTCAATGACTCTGGTAGAACTTGAACCAGTCTCTTGCTGTGTTTTAACTAATGAACTATACTGTCTCCATTTTTTGCAAGGGTAAAGAGACATGTATTGGGTCTATAACATGGAACTGGATATGGCCCATAATAATGCAAGTAAAAAATGAAAAATGTCTGTGAAGAGAGGTCATCACACTGGAAAAGAAAAATTTTTTTTTCCAAGTTACAAAGGCACACTGTAACACTGGCACTTTTATTCATGTGAACAATAAATGTAAGGGATGCTCAAAGGAATTACTGAGATGTGCATTTTAAGGAAGATTTGGCAAAGCACAACCCAGAAGATGATACATAACAATGGCAATTAACAGGAACAATACATTATCCTCTGTGGGACAAGAACAGGACAGAGTTTGCTGGCTCTATGTGATGCCCTTCTATTCAAGACCAAGTTAGTTTAAAAAGGGCTAAACTGACATTTTTAAAAAGGACTAAACAGACCTATCTAATTACATTTATCATACCTCTTGAAATGAGCAACCGAAATAAATGTCAGGTGTTAAGGAGCTAGTGTACTATCTAAAATTAATATTAACTTTCAAAAGCAGTGAACTAATACTTAAAATAGCTGAAGCAATTTTGTCTTTTCCTTTTTCCTAATTAGAAACTTTTCTACCTGACAGTACTAGGTGTAATGTGCAAAATTGCATTCTACCTGGAGGCTGACATACAGTAGCTAGTTATATTCCTCATCATGCATTAGCAGCTAAATGACCTCAGTGTCCACAGCATCACAACTGATCAAGAAAGGCCAGTCACCTGATGCCAGTTCAGTCCATTGTGAATCCACAATAAGTGAGGTCACAATGCTGATAATGTATGACAAAAGGACAGAACAACATATATACTGTTTGTAGGTCTCCAGGTAAAACATTACTCTTTACATCACACCTAACACTGTCAGGTAGAAAACTTTGTAATAGAAACATAGAAACATAGAATCTGTTGGCAGATAAGGACTATATGGCCCACCTAGTCTGCTCATTTACCTACTCACTGCTGCAGCCCCAGATCCTATTTCATCTGCGGCTCTCCTGCTCTGCACATCTCCCGGGTGCTTGTATGTCTATCCCATGCACTCTTGAACCCCTATATTGTATTCACAGCCACCACTTCTGCTGGAAGGCTGTTCTATGGCTCTACCACCCTTTCAGTGAAAAAGTGCTACCTAACTTTACCCCGAGTCTTCCACCCTTCAGCCTTATATCATGCCCACTTGTTCTTGTGCAGAGTTTTCTCTGAAATATTCCTTTCACCTTTACCCTGTTTATTCCCCTTAGGTACTTGAAAGTCTCTATCCACTCACCCTTCTTTCCTCCAGTGAATAGATATGAAGGTCCTTCAGTCTTTCATCGTAGGGCATCTGGTGCAGTCCATGTACCATCTTCATTGCCCTTCTCTGGACTGCCTCTATTTTGTCAATGTCCTTCCAGAGATGTGGTATCCAGAACTGGACACAGTACTCCAGCTGCCACCTCACCAGCGATCTATACAGTGGCATCATCACCTTTTTTCTCCTCCTTATTATGCCCCTCCGTATGCACCCCAACATTCTGTTTCCTCTCCCCACCACCTTTTCACACTGTTTGGCCACCTTCAAGTTGTCATGTTAACCCCCAGGTCTCTCTCATGACTTGTGTTGGCAAGAATTTCCCCACCCGTGCTGTGCTACTCCCTTGGATTCCTGTGACCCAGGTGCATGATCTTACACTTTTTAAAATTAAAGCTAAACTGCCAGACACCTGACCACTCCTTCTATAGGCTTAGGTCCTTTCTTATTTTTTCCACCCCCTCCAGTGTGTCCACTCTGTTTCAGATCTTGGTGTCATCTGTGAAAAGGTACACCTTTCCCTCCAGATGCTCTGCAATAGAGCTAATGAAGATATTGAATAGGATTGGCCTTAGCACTGACCCCTGAGGCACCCCACTGGTCACCACCCTCAGAGTCCTGTCCCTTAGCCAGTTTCCAACCCACTTTACCACTGTAGGACCCACTCCCCGGCTCCCCAATTTATTTAGCAATCTCCTGTGTGGGACAGTGTCGAAGGCCTTGCTGAAATCCAGGTAGGCTACATCTACTGCCCCTCCCTGATCTACCACCCAGGTTACCCAGTCAAAGAAATCTATAAGATTCATCTGACAGGACCTTCCCACTGTGAATTCATGCTGCCTTTGATCCTGTGACCTACTATTGTCCAGAAACTTCACAATTATCTCCTTAAGTAATGTCTCCATTAGTTTCCCCACTACTGAGGTCAAGCTTACAGGCCTGTAAATGCCTACCTCATCTCTGCTTCCACTCTTGTGGAGAGGGACCACATCTGCCCTCCTCCAGTCCTCAGGTACCTCCCCCATCTCTAGTGATGCATTGAAAAGGGCAGCTAGTGGTTCCACCAGCGCACTACCCTGAGTTCCTTTAGTACTCTGGGATGGATCCCATCTGGTTGAATTGTCTTATCTGCTTTTATTTTCCTGAGTTCTTCTAGGACTATTTCCACAGTGAATAGGCTGGTGTCTAGCTCCCTCCCCTGAATACCTCTCTAAATGAGTTTCAGTCCTTCACCCTCCACTTCCCTGGTGAACATTGAACAAAACTACTTGTTCAGAATCTCAACCTTTCCTGTGTCATCCTCCACCCTTTCTCCTCCTTCCTTCTTCAGCCTAACAATCCCATTTCTGGTGTTTTCCTCTCTCTAATGTATCTGAGGAAGGTCTTGTCATCTTTCTTAATAGCCTGGGCTATACCTTCCTCTGTCTGTGCTATAGCCCTTCTTAATTATTTTCCTAGATTCCCTCTGATTCTCCAGGTATTATTCTCTGTCCTCATCCTTTTGTTTCCCTGTATCTTCTGAAGGCTCTTTTTTCCCCGTACTTTCTTGGCCACTACCTTAGAGGACCATAATGGCATTTTCTTTCTTTTACTCTTGCTATGCATTTTGACACAGTGATCTGTTACTTCTGTTATGATTCATTTGAGTCTAGATTACTGTTTCTCCACATCTCCCTCTGTATCTTCTGCTGCTAGGTCTCTTTTGAGATTTCTACCCATCTCCTTAAAGTTAGCCTTCCTGAAATCTAGGACCTTTATCCTTGTATTGCTTGTCTCCCCCACTGTGTTTACCTTAAACCACACTGTTCAGTGGTTGCTGGTACCAAGGGGACTTTCCACCTCCACATCTGTGATCTTGTCCCCGTTAGTAAGGACCAAATCCAGTATAGTCTTCTCGAGGGTTAGTTCTGTTATATGCTATCTTAAGTTTGCCTCATTCAGGGCAGTCATGAAGTCCCTACCCCTTGTTGTTCTCACAGTCTGAGTGCTCCAGTCTACCTCAGGCAGGTTGACATCACCCATTAGTAGCACTTCCCCTTTGGCTGTCATTTTGTGGATGGTTTCCCCAAGAAATTCATCTGATTCCTCCCCTGCACCAGAGGCCTGTAAATCACTCCTGTGCAAATAGCTGTCCTTTTTTCCCACCTCTAGGGTGATCCACAGTGCCTCTGCTCCTTCTTTTAACCCTTGAGCCTCTTTTTCTTTAATTCCATCCTTCATATGCATAGCACCCCCTTTCCTATCCTTCCTAAAAAGTGTGTATCCTGGTATGGCTATATCCTAGTCATTGTTCCCTGTGTACCATGTTTCTGTAATAGCTACTATGTCCAGGTTTGCATCTTCCATTAATGCCATTAGGTCTGGGATTTTGTTCCCCAGACTACGAGCATTTGTGCACATTACTTTCCAGCTTGCGTGCCCATCCTCCTTTTCCCTTTTTTCAGCCCTGTGAAGTTTTTGGGTTCCATCTTCTGTCCTCCCCACAATTGTAACTAATTTAATTAGTTGGTTTGATAGTGCCTTCATACTAATTAGATTCTCCCTTATTTCAGATATGCTATGTGGGAGTGCTATCTTTGTCCCTCTGACTGCTTTTGCCTCCCCCCTTGGCTAGTTTAAATGCTTATGGAGGAAGCATTTGAACTTTACAGTGAGGATACCTTTGCCCCCCCCAGGATAGATGTAGGCCATCTGGTGAATACAGTCCTTCATCCCTCCAGGAGAGATCCCAGTCCCCAAAGAAGCCATACCTTCTTCTCCACACCATTTCTTCAGCCATGTGTTGAATTCCATGGTGCTGATGTCTCAACCCTTTCCCTTACCATGGACAAGTAGAACCTCTGAGAAGGTAACAGATTGTGCTACTTGCCCAAGACACTGCCCCAGTTCCCTAAATTCCTCCTGCACTTTTTCTACATCTGTCACCTCATCTGCCAGGTCATTTGTCCCCATGTGGACAATGTTCTAATGAGCAAATGGATAAAAAAAAACACACTTCAGAAATGAAAAACAGAAACATAGAAATATAGACATTGTCGGCAGATAAGGGCCTTTTGACCCACTCAGTATGCCCTATTTTCCCTACCTACAGTGCCACCTCTGACCCTACTTGGTCTGCGCTTTGCACCCCTCTCGTTTGCCTTACTTCTAAGATCCCCTTGTGTCAATCCCATGCTTTCTTGAATTAAGTAACCATTTTAGCCCCCACCATCTCCACTGTGAGGCTATTCCAAGCATCCACCACCCTTTCTTTGAAGAAGTATTTCCTCACATTTCCTCTCATCCTCTCCTTCCAAATTCATTGTGTGACCCCTTGTTCTTGAGCATCTTTTTCTCTGGAAAATGCTGTCTTCCTGTACCTTGTTTATATCTATCATATTCCCTCTTTCCCTTCTTTCTTCCAGGAAATACATATATAATTCCTTAAGCCTTTCTTTGTGGGGCTTCTGATGCAGGCCCTGCACCATGTGGGTACTGGGCCTAGAACTAGGGAAACACAGAGGAAGGTATGGATTATGCATCTGAAGTCCAGTGCGAGATTGTACAGCCAGTACAAGACATGGAAAAAGAACAGACAGTGACAGAACCTGAAAGCCTGATGGACTTTTTGAAATGGTGGGCTATACAACAAAAAGAGACTGAGATGCAGAAAGAAAAAGAAATTCAACAGTTAGAAGTGTTGAGGAGAGAAGAGATGCAGCAACAGAAGCAACAGATGAGAGAAGAGGTGCAGTGACAGGAGCAGCGATGGCTGGATGCCTTACAAGCTATCAAAGGCAAAGGATCTGGCACAGATCCAGATGAGCAACAAAATGCAAGCAAACTAAAGGCCATTAAACTTACAAATTTGTGTCCCTCAGATGATATTGAGGCATACTTGACAACCTTTGAAAGAGTTGCCATAGCCTGCCAGTGGCCAAAGCAGCAGTGAGCAATCAGACTGGTACCCTACCTGACAGGGAAAGCCCAGCTTGCCTACAACAGTATGGACATTGCACAGTCAGAAAACTATGACCTGGTGAAAAGTGAAATCCTGAAAAGGTATGACATCTCCAGAGAGATCTACAGGCACAGATTTTGATCTCTAGGTAACAACTCGGTTGACAATCCTTGAGAAGCCTTCACCCGACTCCGAGAACTCCTGACGAAGTGGATCCAACCAGAGAGCAAAACAGTCCCACAGATCATTGACACATTTGCCATGGAGCAATTCATCAACATCTTGCCTACAGATGTGCAGCTGTGGGTAAAGGAACACTGACCAGAAAATGAAGAAAAAGCTGTTTCTTTGGCTGAGGACTACCAAATCTCCAGACAAATGCCACAGCAGTGAGGTAACAGCCAAGCACCGATAACAAACTTTTTTTTCCCATTTAAACTCCAAGCCTGCTAAAAACTCTGATGGGGGTAACAAATATGTGCCAAAAGATGTTATCTGCTATAACTGTAATAAGCCAGGCCATTTTACAAGAATCTGCCGTAATGAAGAGAGTGGCGCTGGGGCAGATTTGTCCATGGCAAACTGGGGCAAGTACCTAACAGATTTGAAGGTGGGGAATAAGACCGTAATGGAACTCATTGATTTGGGAAGCAGACAAACCCTAGTGCATGTTAAAATGCTGGGAAAACATTGTACAAAGGGACCAGGTACTGGTGTCATCTGCATCCATGGGGACACTCGATACTATCCCACCACCCACGTGACTCTGACCATTAAGGGTGTATCGCACCAAATGAAAGTGGGGGTAGTACCAAACTACCTGTACCTGTGATTATTGGAAATGACTTTCCAGGATTTACTGAATTTATCAAGGAGGGAGTAAGTCCTGATATTTCAGCAGTTGTGATGACAAGAGCTCAGGCAAAGAAAATTTCAGACCATGGGGACACTTTTCCTTTCAGTGATTTTGATTCAGACTTGTTTGAGCACAGTTCCAAGATCTGGAAATCCAGGAAAGAAAGGCAAAGCCTGAAGAAACTGTGGCAACAAATGACTGATGGACATGAAGGGTTAAAATATGAAAATGCTGAAACTAAATTGATAACTGATTGTGATTTTCTTTCAGAGCAGGCTAACAATGTTTCTCTCCAGGGTTATTTCAAGCAGCTAGGGGTAAGACCAAACCGGGGTGGACCAATGTTCAAAATATTTAATGGATTACTGTATAGGGTTTGGGTTAAACCTCAGACACAGAAACAGACAAAACAACTGGTTATACCACAGAAGTATAGAACAGAATTGTTACAGATAGCACATGATGATCCTATGGCTGGTCACTCAGGGAGGGATCGCACCCTTGCCAGATTGCTGTATACATTTTACTGGCCAGGAATTCATGAAGATGTTGCTACCTATTGTAATTTGTGTGCTGAGTGTCAGAAAGTAGCCCCAGTCACTAGAAAAGACAAGGTGCCCCTGTTACCTCTACCCCTAATAGATGTGCCTTTTGAGAGAATTGAAATGGATGAGGTTGGTCCTTTAAACAAAAGTAACAAGGCATTTGTCAATGCTGAATGTTGTCACGCTGGCATTGCCTTTGGTAGTGCATTGTGGAAACACATGTTTGGCAGGATGTGAAAAACGACAGCTGTACTGTTCATAAGGAGGTGTAAAAAAATGGCAGTGGTAAAAATGTGGCATGTAAGTATTGCAAATATGCAAAGTTACAAGGGTTCGTGGGAAATGCGCAATGCACATTTGTAACACAGGCATTTTATGGAGTTTTGGCACCAAATTTTCAACATAGGCATTTTAGCACTTCTACTCATATACAGTGTCACTGTCATGTCCTCGAGCTGTCTCAAAAAGTGATTTCGCACAGTGATTGCACTATTCTTCACCGGACGTGCGAAAACACATTTCAGGCAGGATACGTAAAATGACAGCTTTACTGTTCATCAAGAGGTGTGAAAAAATGCCAATGATGAAAATCCAGAGTGAAAGTATTACAAATGCACAACGTTACTAGCGTGCGTGCAAACTGCACAATGTACGCTCATAACACAATCATTTTATGGAGTATCGTCACCAAATTTTCAACATAGGCATTGTAGAACCTCTGCTCATGAACAGTGTCACTGTCATTTTTGCAATCTGGCCCAAACACTGATTTCCCACAGTGACCATGGTACTGTGCGCCGGAAGTGCGGAAACATATTTCAGCCAGGATGTGAAAATGACAGCTGTACTGTTCACAAGGAGGTGTGAAAATGACAGTGTTGAAAATCTGGCATGAAAATATTGCAAATTTGTGAAGTTACGAGCTATGTGAGCAACCGCGCAACCCACACTTAAAACAGCTATTTTTTTATTTTTTCCACCAGAATTGCAACATAGGCTTTTTGAGAGCCCACCTCATGAACACTGCCACTGTCCTTGTGTTAATCAGTCCCAAAAGGTGATTTCATGCAGCGACTGCGAATTCACCTTTCAGGACTGATTAACGTCAACACTGTGACAGAATTCCTGAGGAGGGGCCCCAAAAGCCCCATGTTGAAAATTTGGTGCAAAAATTCCAAAAAATGTCCAAGATATAGAGCAAAGTTGAAAAAAACCTATTCATTCCGTTATACAGCTTACTGGCATTTCCTCAGTTCGCGGTCAGCTTTGAAGAGTGCAGACGTGTTCCAGGTCCAACGAAGATTGTCGCTCCAGACTCAGGAGGTAAGCATGGGGTGGGGTGTGGGGGTGTGGGGAGTCAGGGTGCACAGTGGGTGTGTGTGGGTGGTGGGAAGGGAGACTACGAGGGACCATTTTCAGTTTACAGGGACCAAGGGAAAAAAAAAAAACAAGGACGGTTTCCTTTTTTACAGATTGTTTCTTTTGTTTGGGGGGGCACAGTAGCTGATGAGGGATTGGGCACCCCCAGCAGCACAGAAGAAGGGGGGACATGATGCCGATGGGGAGTGGGCACTCCCATCGGCAAACAATGAGGTGGGGGTGCACATTCTGCTAATGGGGAGTGGGCTTCCCTATTGACAGATACTTCAAGGGGCATGGAAGCCAACTGGGGGATTGGGCATCCCAAAGTCGGCGCTGTCAGCAGAGTAGCGGCCACTGTGCCACCATGCTACTATCTGGTGAGCACATAGGAAGGGCCTGCTACATGTGATGAGCTTTGGTTGGATTGCAGTGGGCTTTTCCTTAGATGTGCTCGCCAGCTTAGTATGCATGGTGTGGCATTGCTGATTGGGGAATGAGGGACGCACCTACTGGTGCATGCCCTGCATTCGCCCAAAAGTGACCGCACCTGCAAATCCCCACTGCCACAAGATGTTGGCTGCGTATGCGAGCCAACATAAAAAGGGTAATAGATTTATCCTGGTACTATGCGACAATGCTACTCAATACCCAGAAGCAGTTCCAATGTGTACTTTTACAGCCCCAAAAGTGGCAGCAGAGCTAGCCACAATTTTCAGCATAGTGGGCTTACCTAAAGAAATTATTACTGATCAGGGTAGTAATTTTGGTGCTGTACTGCTTAAAGAGCTGTACAGACTGCTGGGTATCACTGCCATAAGAACCTTCCCCTATCACCCTCAGACAGTCTCGTTGAGTGTTTTAACCAAATCCTAAAATGCATGTTAAAAAGGTTTGTAAAAAGGGGAAGGGGATGATTGGGACCATTACTTGCCTTACCTACGTTTTGCTTACAGAGAAGTGCCACAGGCATCAACAGGGTTTTCACCATTTGAAATGCTGTATGATAGGCAGCCAAGAGGGCCACTGGATGTGATAAAAGAACATGGGAAGATAACCCCACTCAGAAACAATCTATATCTTATTATATGTGTGCCCTAAGAAAGAAACTGGCAAAATATATTGAACTTGCCCATAGAAATCAGGAAGAGGCTCAAAATCAGCCGAAGGTATATTATGACCATGGGGTTAAAAGAAAAAGTTTTCAAGCCAGGTAGAAAGGTTTTGCTAATGTTAACCACAACAGAAAATATGTTGTTAATGAAGTGGCAAGGGCTTTATAAGGTTTTTAGATGTACTGGCATTGTTAACTGTGAGATTGAGACCCCTGACGGAAAAAAATCCTTCTAAGACATATCATGCTAACCTTCTCAAGAAATCAGTTGAGAAAATGCCAAAAGCTGCCTTGGTAGTTTTACCAGAAACTGGTAAATAAGATATTGATGTAGCTTATGATAGACTAGAACAAATTGTAAATGTTGATGCTGTAAAGGTGAATGTTTCCTTAACCTCAGAACAATCTGTAGACATTTATAATGTGCTAAAGACATTGAACAGTACTTTTACCATGGTACTAGGCTGAGCAAAAGGGGTTGATCACATAATAGTGACAAAGAATGCTCATTCTATTAGACAAAAATCATACAGGTTGTCAGAGAGCTTAAAAGCTGATGTGGTTAAGGAAATACAAAAAATGAAAGAATCAGGTATCATTGAGGTGTCAAGGAGTGCTTGGTCATCTCCCATGGTAATTGTAAACGAAAAAGAAGGGGGTGTTAGAATCTGCCTTGATTTCAGGAAACTTAATCAAGCATCAGAATTTGACAGTTACCCTATGCCCAGAATAGATGATTTGGTGGACAGCCAGAGGAGTGCAAAGTATATCAGTACCCTCGATCTCACCAAGGGTTACTGGCAGATACATTTAGCTAAAGAATCCAGAGATAAAACTGCATTTGCCACCCCTATAGGATTCTATCAGTTCACCACCATGACCTTTGGTTTACATGGTGCACCAGCTACATTCCAGTAGTACATTGATGTAATTTTATCCCCTCATACTGGTTATTGTGCCGTGTACCTGGATGATGTCATGGTGTACAGTCCAGACTGGAAAAGTCATGTCAAAGTCATCCAAGCTATCAAAAATGCAGGTCTGACAATTAATCCTACTAAATGTGCATTGGGCATGCAGGAAACTAGATATTTGGGCTATGTGATGGGAAATGGAGAAGTCAAACCAGAGATTTCTAAAATAGAAGCTGTACCTAACAGCCCTGTACCTAAAACAAAGAAACATGTCAGGTTATTTTTAGGGCTGGCTGGTTATTATTGGAGATTTGTTCCCAATTTTGATGAGTTATCTACTCCTCTCACTGAACTCACAAAGAAATGGTACCCAAATAATGTGAAATGGACTCCAGAGTGTGATGAAGCTTTTTTTTTTTTAATTTAGTTGTTTAACCAGGAGTAGCACACTAAGCTGAAAGCTTTTTTACAAGAGCAATCTGGGAGCACAGGGAAGTTAAGTAACTTGCTCAGGGTCACACAGTGTGCACATAGAAGCTGTGGGATTCAAACCTCGGTCTGGTCTGCTGGATGTCACCAGATTTGCAGTTTTGAGCCTTAAGCCACTGCGCTATACTGCCTCCCTAACTTTTCAAGTCATAAAGACTGCATTATATTCAGCACCTGTTTTAAGTAGCCCAGACTTTTAGAAACCATTTCTGCTACAAACAGATGCATCCAAGGTAGGCCTAGGTGCAGTCCGATGCCAAAATATAGATGGGACAGAACATCCTATTGTGTGTGTACTGTAAGTAGGAAATTGCATGACAGAGAGGAAATGTACTCCACTATTGAAAAGGAGTGTTTAGCAGCAAAGTGGTCAATGGAGTCCCTCAAATTTTATTTGCTAGGAACTGATTTTGTTCTTGTAATTGATCACAGTCCTCTCTCACAGAAGTACCTGGCACTGCAGCCATTTAAACTTTCTGTGATTCACAAATCTGGTAAAGAGAATAGTAATGCTGATTTTCTGTCAAGATATGGATCAGGAATTGAAGGTCCTGAAGGTTGAAAAAAAAAACTAATACATGGGTTTGAACTGTACTTTTTGCTGTTCTGTTAAAGAACTGGATGCAAATGTGCTTAATTTCTGAAAGTAGGAAATGTTATTAGAGAATAGAAAGTTTTGGAAACCTGTTTAATAAAACAGGTTCCTTCTTAAAGAGTGGGGTATATGTGACAGAGTAGAATAGAACCCAGTCCCATTTGTTGGAAAAAGTGTATAAATGGAAGGATCTGTAGTCTTTTCATTTCTCTCTCCTCTGTCTGGTTACAGTGAACCAACTTTTCTGAGACCTCGACCATCACCTGACCAGTCGCAACTTCGTTTCACTGTTCGTTTCTTTCTTTTCGCTTTCCTGATACTGTTTTCATAGAATATATGAGATTCATCGCATGGAATGTAGTTGATGCTTGTTTGAAAATTGTTACTGTTAAATGTATATGATAATTAGATAACTGCCAGTAGCGTTGGTGAATGTTGAGGCTTTGTAGTTGCTGTGGGACTGCTGACGTTCTCAGCCCTGAATTTTCAGGATGCTTGCAGCATGGGAGCTGAAAATATCTGAGCTGTGAGATTTTACAAGATATTTTATTTGCTTCAGAGAGTTATTCTGAACAGGTTTATTTTATTTTATGTTACTGCAACTATAAACAGTTTTGTGGAATTTTATAACTGCTCCTGAGTTTTCCCTATGCTTCCTGACCTGTGCCTCAATGACAGGTCAGGAAGCATATAGAAAACCCAGGAGCAGTTGTAAAATTCCACATAACTGTTTATTTGTAGTTGCAAAGTCATACATAAAATAAACCTGTTCAGAATAACTATATACAAATGCAAAATAAAATCTCTTGTAAAAAAAATCTTCCTTGCAGCTCAGATTAGCTATTTTTATAGCTCTTTTCAACCCCCATCCTTTGCAAGCATCCTGTTCTTTGGAAATTTCAGGAGCTGCTAGAACATTGAGAACTTCCTGAAGTCCCCACAGCAACTGCAAAAGGCTCAGGCATTTGCACCCAAGTAACATCTAGCTTTTTACAGTTATCTCAAATTATAAATATATACATTTCAACAATAACACAATTTTCTAAACAAAAGTGATCCCAATATCAGCTACATTTCCATACATTGATTCTCATATATTTTATATTAGCAGATATAGAGATGCAAGAAAGAAAGACAGCAAGAGAAAACTGAGAGACAGTGAGAGGCAAAGGATTTCAAGACTGGTTGGGTTGATCAAGTCCGAGGTCTCACAGGAAAATTTGGCTGCTCAACCAGACAGAGGTGAGAGAAAAGGAAAAAATACAGATCTTTGCATTTATACACTTTCTCCAGCAAATGGGACAGGGTTCTATTTTGCCCTGTCACACACCATTTTGGTTGCCCTCCTCTATACCCCCTCCATCCTGATCATGTCCATTTAGAGTTGTGGCCTCCAGAACTGGACACAGGTACTCGAGGTGTGGTTTCACAAGTGATCTATACAGGGGTATTATTATTACCTCCTTCTTTCTGCTAGTGATACCCCTACCTATGCATAGGAGCATCCTGCTAGCCTTTCCCACTGCCTTACCACTCTATTTAACTACCTTCAGGAAACTAGAAATGATTACCCCAGGTCCCTTTCTTGTTTTGTGACTGCTAGTACTTCTCCTCCCAGTTGATAATGTTGTCCCCATTTTTGTGCCCTAAATGCAATATTTTCCACTTTTTCGCATTGAAGCCCAGCTGCCCAAACCCATGACATTCTTCCGGCTTTCCTAGATCCTTTCTCATTCTTCCCACCCCCCCGTTGCAGATTTTTGTGTCATCCCTGAACATGCATGCCTTGCCTTCCAGTCCTTCCACTGGGTCACTTATAATTACTTTGAAGAGGACTGGGCCCAGTACTGACCCTTGTGGCACCCCATTGGTCACTTTGCCACCTCCAGTATGTATGCCATCTACCATCATCATCTGACTCCTATTTTTCAGCCAGCTCACTAACCATCTTACAACTTTAGGACCCACTTCCAGGATTCTCAGCCTGCTCACAAGTCTTCTATGTGGAACGGTGTCGAAGGCCTTACTGAAGTTCAGGTAGGCTATGTTGACCACTCCTCCCCTGATACACTTCCTTGGTCACTCAGTCAAATAACTCGATCAGATTTGTCTGGCAAGACTTCCACCCTGTGAGCCCATGTTGCCATGGATCTTGAAGACCATTGGAAATAACTTATTTCCCAATTCTTTCCTTCAGTAGTGATTCCATTACTTTGCCCACTACCAAAGTCAGACTGACAGGCCTGTAATTTCCAGCCTCCTTTCTGTTTTCATTTTTGTGTAGTGGGACTACAGCAGCCCTCCTCCAGTTTCCCAGGACCTCTCCAATTTCTAGTGACAGGTTGAGCAGGGCTGTCACAGGTGCATCCAACTCTTTCTTGAGTTCCTTCAGTAACCTGGGGTGTACCACTTCTGGTCACATTGCCTTATCTACTTTTGACTGTGACAATTCCATTATGACTCTTTCCACTTTAAAATGGCTAGTGTCCACCTACCTTCCTTTAATGCCCTTGTCTTTTATAACTGGCCCACTACATTCCCCCTCCTCCATAAATATTGAACAGAAGTATTTGTTCAATATGTCCACTTTTTGATGATTCTTCTCCACACACACACCTCTTCCCCCTTTCAGCCTTACTATCCATCCCTTTGTCTTTCTCTTTTCATTTATGTATCTAAAAAAAATCTTGTTCCCTTTTTTACTGATTTGGCAATAGTCTCCTCTGTTTGCACTTTTGCACTCCTAACTGCCTTCCCTGCCTCTAAGTCTCCCAATCCTCCTCTTCCTGTGTTTTTATATGTTTGCTTGCATGCATGTGCAAGAAACATAGTGCCACCATACGAGTTTTTGTAGGTGTGGCACCCCCACTTCCAATGCCCTCAGCATTTATGCAGGCATGCCGCACCACACCAATGAATGTCCCAGCTGTCTATGATAGCAGTTCAGATTGCAATGGCATACAGTTGAAAGCAAAATGCTACAATCAGTGGTGGTAATGTGTAGGCAATTTGCATACCTCTCTTCCATCAGCAGTATGTAAATTGCCTCCACGTCACCATCGCTAATTATAGCGGTGGTTGTATGCATGTGCCCCCCCTTTGTTGTGTGCCGAGTGGGTGTCCAATCCCCCTCGGCTCATGCACACTGTCCCCAACACACTGTATGTCCAAAGGGGGGGTCCTGATCCCCATCAGCTCCAGTGCCCCTCCCCAAAAAAACAAACTTTCAGGTGCCATGCTGAGAGTCCACCCCAGAGTGGCAGAAGTCCAGCATCCTCATATGTCCTCCCCACACTGTATGGTCAACAGGGGTGCCCAATCCTCGATGGCTCCATCACCCCACCAAAACTTTCAGGTGCCACACTGGGAGCCCACCCCAGTGTGACAAAAGTCCCATGCCTTCCATGTAAAATAAAAAAATACCTGTAACAAAAGAAAACGGTCCCTAGTTGACTCTCTTGCCCCTTCCCACAACCCGCACCCACCCTCTGCATATCCCACCTCCCCATACCTCTCCCCTTACCCCATACTTACCTCTGGAGGCTGGCGTGATGATCTTCAGTGGAGCGGGAACACGTCTGCACTCTTCAAAGCTGGCCATGAACTGAAGAAGTGCTGGTAAACTGTATAATGGCATAAATATGTTTTTTTCAACTTTGGTGCATATCTTGGTCATTTATTTGAATATTTGCACCAAATTTTCAACATGGTGTTCTTGGGACTCCATCTCATGAATTCAGTGACTGTCATTTGGTTATTCGGTCCCAAAAGGTGATTTTGTGGTCACTGCGTGGAATCACCTTTCGGGACTGATTAACAAAATGACAGTGTCACTGTTCCTATGGTGGGCTCTCAAAAAGCCTATGTTGCATATTTGGTGAAAAAATTCCCAAAAATGACTGTGTCATGAGTGTGCACTGCACAGTTTCCATGCACACTCACAAATTCGTGAATTTATAATATTGTCAGTCCAGATTTTCAACATTGGCATTTTGTCACACCTCCTTATGAACAGCTGTCATTTTTCACATCCTGGCCAAAATGTGTTTTTGCACTTCCAGTGCAGAATAACGCAGTCACTGTGGGAAATCAATGTTCAGGACAGATTAAGAAAATCACAGTGGGGTCATGTGATGGCAGCCTGAAGGGAAGCAGCAATTCCCGCGGCTCCGCTCTCCTGCTGTAAATTAGAGTGTTTTAATTTTTACTGAGAGTCAGTTGTGGCTTTTAAGTGGCTTTGGCTACTTCTAGAGGTGTTGCACGCTTAATCGACTTGGGAATCTACGTGGAAGGAATGGAAGTTTTTATGAAAAAAGCCCCTCCGCTGCACTCCCCCCTGCCGACGCCTTAGAAGGACAAGGCTGCAAAGCGCCCAAAGCAGAAAGCTGCAGGGGGTACTAAATCCGCTACATCAGTTACAGCTGTTTCAGAGGAGAGATTCTTCGAAATAATGCAGCCCTTACAGGAAAAAATTTCTGACATGTTGGATGACCTGCATGAGATTAAAATGTCGGTGCAATCATTAGCAGTAAGTGTGGGGGACTCTGAGGCCAATATTGTTTCACTGGAGGTAAAACAGGGGAAAATGGAGCAGGAAGCCATCCAAATGGGCCATAGGATCAAGAAACTTGACGAAAAACTTGAAGATCTAGAAGGGAGGAGCAGAAGGAATAACCTCCTGGTGATTGGAATACCCAAGAAAGAGGAAGGAAATAATCCAATCCTTTTTGTCCAGAAGTTGTGTGAAAGGATCGCCGGGCCATCCCCGAATGGCACAACCTATGTTCTTGAGCATGCCTATTGAGCTCTCCGTCCTCCTCCACCTCCTGATGCCCCTCCTCGACCCATTATCTTTAGGTTATTAAACTTCCTAGACAAGCAGTTTATTATGAGTAAAGTTAAGAACCTGCAGGAAGTCCTTTGGGAGGGCCATAAAATTCGCATCACCCAAGACCTTCCACAGTCTGTTCAGCTGAGACGGCAGGAACTGCACCTGACAGTGTCCAAGTTGATCACCGTAGGGAAGCCCTTTCACATGAGATACCCTGCGACACTCCAGGTCAAATCCGTAGAGCAATGGCTCTCATTCAAATCCCAGGAACAAGCGATGAAGGAGCTCAAGACCCTGTTCCCCCGACTTGTTCAAGTGAGGGCAGTATCGGGGCGAGTTTCCAATTAGTGAATGAGTGTGCGAGCAACACTGAGCTGTTGTCTGGGTACTGTATCTTAACACACTCTTTGGTATGTTTGCCTGATAGTGAAATAGAGAGACCACTTTTGAAAACCTGAGGAGAATCAATTGTTTTTGCTTCATTTGAGTGACACAGCCCCTTTCACTATCAGTAACTCAGTGAGATGAATACTCGAGCAGAATATTAGGAGCAGAATGTTGCCTAGCCCTGTCATGACCCGGAGATGGTCTGCGATTACTGCCTACCCTGAAATGCAGAGTGGTTGGACACTGGACTTTATGCTATGAGATTCAGTTATTAAGATTGTAATTCAGGAGATTTGGCTGTATATTGACAGTGCTAGATTGTACTATGGGTAGGATGATCAATGATCTTTATTTCTTACTGTCTTCTCATAGGTATGTTTGCCCGGTCAATGTTTAAAAGGACCAGGCGCATTGTTAATTATGGGGGGGCAATTGTTTTTCACCTTTGCACCTTATCTAAGTAGTTGGGCTGATTTTGTCTAGCTAGTGGTTATGCTAGCCCTCCTATTACTTCTCTGAGACTTGTGGATGATGCGTATTCTCGATCTTTCTCCACCAGGAAAGGGGACTAAGTGATTCAATGGCGTATCTCAGGAAACTGGTATGGGCATGTACACCTGAGAGTGTCATGGAGCAACATGTTCTGTTGGGAACTTTCTCTTTCCTGGGGTCAATAACAGCAGGGTGGGGGATGTGGGTGGGGTGTTATGGGGAAGCAGGCTGCAGTAACATCATTGCATTAGAAGTGGTATTGCGATGCGGTTGCTTAGAACTGGGGTATAGAATAGTTTAGGAGTTAGAGTTAGCTGTATTTAGTATTAGTTTGTGTGTATGGCTTTTTGGGGGGGATTAATAGGTGTTGGCAGGGGGTATTAAGGATAGGAAGAAGGGGGAGACAAGTATTCTCGTCTTTCTTTATTTTATAACAGAAACAGGGATAATGCTGCAGTTGAAATATTACTATGAGTGGCCCATATAAGTTCATAAGCTGGAATATAAAGAGCACCCAAGACATCTGTAAAAGGCACATTATTCTTCTACACTTGCAATGTCTGAATACTGGGATTGCTTTCCTTCAGGAAACACATCTCTGGCGGGAGGATATTGTTTTATTCCGCAAATGGTGGGTTGGTCAATTCTATGGGGCGGGTAAATCCACTAATGGGGGGGAGTGGTAATCCTAATAAATAAGAAGATTCCTTTCACCCTTGAAAAAGAACTTTGGGATCCTGATGGGCAGTATGTTATAGTGCATGGTTTGTTGGAATCACATCAGGTTATACTGGGAGCGGCCTAGGGGCCAAACGTCGATTCCCCCCATTTTTTCACACACCTGATGAAATTGGTTGTTTCCAACCCCCCCAAACTTACCATTTTGGGAAGGGATTGGAATATTACCTCTTATTCACATATCGATAGGTCTGACTCCCGGAGAAGGGGATTTTCCCCTGCCCAGAGGGCCTTACATGAGCTCATGAGGGGAGCAGATCTCATCGATGTTTGGCGTGTCTTGCATTCAGAGGATCATCAATACACTTTTTTTCCCCACCGCACAAAACATTTTCGAGGATTGACTTCCTCCTTATGAGTTCCTTTGCCCTCCCAGGTGTCATTAATGCTGATATACACGCTAGGGTCATCTCCAATCATTCACCGGTCTCCCTTCTTTTCCTAGTGGGACCTGGTATTAAGAAGGATACCCTCTGGTGGTTCAATACCCAGTTACTGCAAAAACCCAGCTTTTTGCAACATATAAGAGATTTTATCACTGACTTTATAAGGATCAATAGGGAGTCAGTCAGCAGGGTCGAGGTAGTTTGGGCGGCTCTAAAATGTTCCCTGAGGGGGGAGTGTATCCGGATGGCCTCAACAAAATCCTGGCAATTCAAGTCACAAGCAAACTCCTTGCTGTCCTTAATTCGTCAATTGGAAACTACAATTTCTCAGCTGTCACCTGATGAGGATTGGGTCAAGCTACATGACCTGCAAGCCCAATATTTCAGTCTCATTTCCCAGAAAGCTGAGCTTTCATTGAAATGTACAAAATTTCTCTACTTAGAATCAGGGGAAAGACCTAGTAAACTACTGGCCATATGGCTTAGGCAAGAGGATGCATCTCGGTTTATACCGGGTATTAAACCAGATAAGGATACACCCGTTGTCACTGACCCCCGTGCCATAGCAGGGGTGTTAAGGCAATACTATCAGAGATTATATGCTGAGGATCAGGTTAATCGCCCCTCTATGGCAGATATCATGAAATACCTCAGCTTAATTGATCTACCTAGGCTGCCGCCTGTTCACACTTCTTCCTTGGTGGGTCCCATTAAGGTGGAAGAACTAGTGAGGGCAGTTGAGCTCCTCCCAATGGACAAATCCCCAAGACCAGATGGACTGCCTAATGGTCTCTACAAGGCCTGCATATCAGAGATAGCCCCATTATTGACAGAGGTTTATAATTTCTGGTTTGATAAGGGGCTATCTAACCCCACTTTTCTGAGGGCAATAATCACGCTTATTCCTAAAAAGGGCAAAGACCCACAATACCCAGAGATTTACCAGCCTATCTCTTTGATTAATACTGATATGAAACTCTTGCCCAAGATTTTGGCCAATAGGTTAGCACCTCTCATGCTCCTCATAGTAAGTAAAGAACAAATTGGTTTCATGACAGGTAGATCCTCGGGAGACCATATGCGGAAGTCATTATATCTCCTCTCCGTAGCTAGTGGCTCAGAGCTTCCCGTGGTTTGGTGTCACTGGACGCCAAGAAGGTTTTTGATAGGGTGTCATGGGACTTCCTTTTTACCACTATGTCATGGCTTGGTCTTCCCGAGGGCTTCCTTAAGTGGATTAAGTTGTTATATTCTTCTCCCTCAGCCCAAATTCAATGCAATGAGGTTCACTTAGAGGCCTTTTTGCTTCACAGAGGCACCAGACAGGGGTGCCCCCTTTCCCCTATTTTATTTAATATATATTTAGAACCCCTTATTCACAATCTGGTAGCCACTCCAAACATTCGGGGGATCCAGGTGGGGAACCAAAGATATACTCTTTCAGTGTACGCAGACGATCTACTGTTGCACTTAGAAGACCCTCAAGATAGCCTACCAGCTCTTTTGGAGCAGGTTGGGGCCTTTCCCAAGGTTTCGAATTATTAGTTCAACCTTACCAAAACTAAGGTACTCCCCCAGAAAAATAGGGTTTACCGAGGAGAGGTGACTGACTTTGCTCTTTCATGGGAGTCGAAATCCCTCTTGTATTTGGGAATCCAAGAGACAAGAGATTTACATCTATAGTGAGAGCCAACCTTTCAGAATTACTGACTAAAATTAAAGCGGAGTTTGATAGATGGGGTACTCTCCCCCTATCGCTTTGGGGAAGGATCACTATGGTGAAGATGAATGTGCTGCCCTGTATCTTATACCCAATGGGTATGCTGGGCTGCTTTCTTCCTAAAAAATGGTTCATCAAGCTGCAATCAATGCTGAGTACCTTTATTTGGCAGGGTAAGCATGTTAGAAGGTCCTATTTCAAATTAATTGCTCCAAAACAGCAGAGTGGTCTTGCTGTTCCCTCCTTTTTTTTGTATTACTGTGCCCATCATCTGAGTAAGCTAGCCCATTGGGCACAGGAACCGTATGTCATAAACCCGCAAGATTACTTGCCAGAATGGCTGGGAATAGAGCAGTACCTTGTAGCCAGGTGTAAGTGTACCCTCCCGGCTTTATTATATACCACCCCTTGGGCAATTCCTAGACCTTTAAGGTCCACCCCAATAGGATGGTCTATCAAAGCGTTACTTCAACTGCAAGTGGATATGGCCATTAACTGGCATACTTCTCTAGAACAGCCCATATTGGGTAACCCTCATTTCAGAATTGTGCCTCTACCTATCCCATTGTCTTATCAGCCTAGTTTGATGGGGAAGAAAGTTGCAGATATGTATGCTGTTGGAGAAATAATCTCCTTCCCCACTTTCTGAGACAGATTTGAAATGCATGTTAGTAGTATTTTCCAATATAAACAGCTCAAGAGGTTATAACCTCCCACATAGGTAAAACCCGGGGTCCCAAGGTGGAGAAAGTGGATTTATCCTCTATTTTGATATTGGCCAGGCAATCCCATGCAATCTCCTTAGTTTATAAAAAGTTACAAGCATTACAGAGCAACCTGCCTCAGGGCGTTTGCTATTATTGGATTCAGGAGTTGCCACTGGCACAGAGGCAGAACTCTGGAAGAAACTATGGCGTAATTCCTATAATTTCATTAAAAAAGATAGATTGTACCTTATCCAATTTAATATCATGCACAATTTATATTTTACTCCTTTTAAACATTACAAATTGGGGCGACTCTCTTCCCCGGCCTGTACTAGATGTGGAAGCGAGCTGGGTACTTTGTTCCATATGTTGTGGACATGTCCGAAAGTGCAAACCTTCTGGCAGGCAGTTAGGCACTCATTGGATTCACTCTTGGGGTTGTAACCTTTATTTATCCCAGAAGCTTGTCTACTGAATTTTTTTCCTCAGGGTACACCCAAGATCAGAAAAGGCTATATGGCCCTGGTTGCCATAATAGCAAAGTTGGTTATAATGTGGCACTGGAAGAATAATGTATCCCCACCTGTTCTGGAATGGCATAACGAAGTTTTGCTGGCATTGCAGTTGGAGAAATCCATTTGTCTAATGCATAATAGGTACACAACATTCCAGAGCAGATGGGGAGCATTAGAGGCCCTGCTTGCCATTTGGAAGACCCAATCAGACTAGATTATAGACCATTGAGTGATCACCTACCTGAGTGGCACATGAGTAATACTTGGCTCGGGGGGGGGGTAAAGGGAGGATTTGAAGTAATGGGGTGGAGAGGGAGGGAGGGATGTTTATGGGTGGTGGGGGGGAATGATGGATTTCTTTAAAAATGCCTGTTGTATGCTATTTATTGTTTTAATGCCTTCTCTCATTGGGGGATTGTGTTTAATGTAACTTTATTTGAAAATAATAAAGCTTATTGAATTAAAAAAAAGAAAGAAAATCACAGTAACACTGTTCATCAGTGGAGGTCCCAAAATGCCTATATTGAATATCTGGTGAAAAAAATCTCCCAAATAATTGCATTATGGGTGTGCATTGCACAGTTTCTATGCACGCCCGTGACTTCACCATTTTTTTTTTTATATTTTCAGTCCAGATTTTCAACATTGGCATTTTTCCACATATTCTTATTAACAGTGCAGCTGTAATTTTTCACATCCTGGCTGAAATGCGTTTTCGCAGTTCCAGTGAAGAATAGTACAGTAGCTGTGGGAAATCAGTGTTCAGGACAGACTAAGAAAATCACAGTAACAGATTTTCAACATTACCATTTTTTTACACCTCCTCATGAACAGTACGGCTGTCATTTTTCACATCATGTTGGAAATGTGTTTTTGCACCTGTGGCGTTAATGGTGCAGTCACTGTGCAAAATCACCTGTCGGCTAACAAACTGATAGTGTCATTGTTCATGCGGTGGGGTCACAAAAAGCTCATGTTGAAAACTTACAGTGAAAATACCAAGACATACCCAGGGCCTTTGGGTTTCTGACCACGCCCTACCCTGTAGGGTCTGACAAGAGAGGGGGTGTAACTTGAGATTGTCGACAGTAATGCTCATGCCATTCCACCCCCACCCCCACCTCCCCTGCGGCCAGTGACAGGCATTGAGGTGCACCTTGGACTCTTTGGCCCCAGAATTCACACCATTCTCCTTTACTGCAACCATTTCAGTGTATTTCCTTATGGAATGAGGTGAGTATAAAGCCCAAACACCCCAAGCCACACCTTGACACTTTTAAGTGTCTGCAGGGTAGGGTGAGGTGAAATGTCATGACCGTTATGGGTGATGACCCAAGACACACCCCAATGCCTGTCCATCTCTGCAGGGTGGTGGTGGAGTTGATGTCAGTTCAATACATCACTGCCATTCCTATACTGCATCTGTCTAACTCCTGCACTTCCACTGCTAATGGCAGCAAGCAAACATTCAGCATTGACAAATGCTTGTTTTTTATACTTTCAAAAAGCCAGTTTTTTGCTTTTATTTATTCCACTTCCTCACTAGAGAACCACAGTGGTTTCTTTTTTCTCTTGCCCTTGCTAACCTGCCTGACACAGAGATTTGTAGCTTTTTCAGTGCCCTCTTTTATTTTTGGCCACTGGTCCCCGACTTCCCGTCATTTTCTTATCACTGCCAGGGCATCCCTGAGGCATTCCCCAATTTTCTTAAAATTGGCCCTCCTGAAGTCCATTACCCTTGTCCTTGTGCAGTTAAGTTCTAACCTGATTCTAATATTAAACCATACTGTACAATGGTCACTGGTCCCCAGGTGGTCCCCCACTGTTACATCAGCAATACTGTCCACGTTTGTAAGTACAAGGTCCAGCAACATCCCCTCATGAGTGGATCCATTACAAGCTGTCTGAGGAAGGTCCCTTGCAGTGAATCCAGGATGTCCCTCCTCCAGGCTGTTGCCACAGCTGGGAGGCTCCAATCCACAACTGGTAGATTGAAGTCCCCTACTAGTATCACCTCCACCTTGCAAGCCATCCTATGGATTGCTTCCATCATTTTCCCATCCACTTCTTTCCCTTGTGCTGGGTGTCTGTAGATCACTCCTGTATGAATTAAGGCCCCTTTCCTTTTTTCCAGGGTGACCCACAGTACCTCCAGTCCCCCCTGCTCCCCTTGTATTTCTGTAGCCTTTATGTTGCCCTTACACGAAGAGCTACTCTGCCCCCTTTTCTACCTACCCTGTCTCTTCTGAATATAACATAACCTGGTATGGCCACGATCCAGTCTTGATTTTCACTGCACCAGGTCTCCGTAATGGTGACTAAATCCCGGTCCACTTCTGCCATGGTGGCCTCTAGGTCTGCAATCTTGTTGCCTAGACTACGAGCATTCATGCATATAGCTTTTCAGGATGTACTTCCATCCTTCATCCTCCTTTCCATTTGCCTTTCCTTATTTTACTCACTCATTATCTTGGCTTCATTCTTTTCTTCTACCCCCTGTATTTCATTATTCTTTAGTTTCTTTTCTCCCTCCTTGGTTCTCACAATAAAACACTTACTGTTTTATCTGTATATATTCCTCCAAAGCAGATGACCCCAGGCTTAGACTCAATTATGGAGTGACTAGGCACTCTGAGTCTTAACTCAGAAATTATACTGCTTGGAGACTTCAGTACCAATTGGCTCTCCCCAGAAGCAAGCAAATTCAAAGTCACAGTCTCTGCAAACCACCTTACCCAGTTTGTTGAGTCTCCTACAAGGATGAATTACCAGACTGGAGCCTGAACCATGTTGGTCTGTGTGCTTTCTAACCACCCTGATCACATAAAGGACACTACCGTACTTCTGGATGCATTTAGTGACCACTCTCCTGTTCTGTTTCGTTGAGCCACTAAATTCTCCAAGCCTTATGCAAGAACAGTCACTAATAGGGTCCTCATCTGTGGCCATCTGTAACTACTCAAAACAGACCTTCACCAGCAAGATTGATCAATCATCTACTCCACCAGCAATGTTGATACCGTACTTGATCAATTCATCCTCCAATTCAATGCCACGTGTGATATGCATGCCCATCTAAAAAAGCAGAAAATCAAAGGCCACTGCAATCCTTGGTTCCCTCCCGGTCTTCTTGAGTTTCTGAAATCAAGGAATCATCTGTGGCAAATGGCTTGGTCCATGGGTAAACAGGCTGATTTCCTGAGCAATAAAAAAGCAAGGAATGGCTGTACTAGGGCTATATATGAAGCAAAAAGTCAGTATTACAAAGAAGCTGTCTCCTGCACTTGGAAGGATGGCAGAAAATTCTGATCTAACTTTAAAGAAGATACTGGGAAAGATGATGAAGCTGCCCCCACCATGCTTAACATCGATGGCATACCCACACTGGATCCTAGAACCATTGCAAACACTTTTAATAATGTCTTTTCGGATCTGAGTGGTGTCCTCCCCTCAGACCTTTTTTGCCACTCTGCTAATGAGTCTGCTGGGTCTGAGGACTAGTCCCCTTCTCACCCACCTTTCCACTTCAGAGCTCTCACCATTGTAGAAGCCAAGAAATACTTACTTAACGTTCTAGGGAAATCTAGATTCAGCGGTGATACCCTGGATCTTAAATTTGTTGTGCTCACTCTGGATGAAATACTGGCACCACTTTCCCATATAATAAACTCATCTCTTAGGTACTCACAATTCCCTCAAAAATGGAAATCTGCTTTAGTGACACCAGTTTATGAAAGTGGGGATCGCACCCTAAATGCAAACTATAGGCCTATATCCATTCTCCTGCCACTCTCAAAAGCTCTTGAAAGAATTGTTGTGGACCAGCTAATTGAATACATGGAAAAATATCAACTACAAATGCCCATAGCAGCAAGGGCATAGAAATGGCCACAACACCACTACTACCTTACTAGAGTTCACATGTTACATTCATAACTCCTTATACCATGGTCTCCTTGTCAGCACAGCTTCCATCGACTTAACCAAAGCGTTCGACACAGTAAATCATGCCCTTTTACTAGAACAACTTGCCACCATTGGACTTTCCTTCGAAACAGTGTCCTGTTTGAAAAGTTACCTCCATAATCACTCACAGCAGGTTAAGATTGGCAACGTCCTCCCTAATTGCAGACCTGTCAGCTCAGGGTCTTCTTTTATTGACTCTCTCCCCTTTACCAATTATTGTCCTACCTTCCTATCCACCTTTCCTCACCTGCAGCCTTTTCCCTTTGACTGGGCCTATTTGGGCTGACCCTTCATTTCACTCTTGTTAATAGTTTATTTTTTATTTTTATTTTTCCTTTTCTGCTTCAATTTATCTTCCCTGAACAAGGCCTATTGGACTGATGTTTCTCTCCCCCCAGGGTAATGGTTTTTGTCTGTCTCTGTGTGTTTCCCAATTTTTGTACTTGCTTGTGTGTATTGATTCTGTCTATTTGCCTCTGTTCATCTCCCACCCCTTTATATTCATTTTTATTTATTTATTTATTGAAATGTTTCACCAGGAAGGCACACTGAATGACAAGTTGCTCATCTCCCGGTGTGACCTGGGGGGAAGGTGTACAATAGGAGTGAAACATTAAACATTCAAGTTGCATGATCAACATTATCATACAGTTGTAAAGCAGGTGTTACAAGCAGTGTTACAATAGTGTTGCACATAAGAGTGGACAGTAATAAGTGCTGGGTTAATAAGTAAACAAGTGCTTACATGAAAGAAAAGTGGTAAAGGAGAGGGAGGGGTGAATTGGGGGAGGGGAAGAGTCTTGTTCAAGTTACATTCAAGTTACAAGATCAAAATTAACATACAGTTGTAAGGCAGGTGTTACAAACAGTGTTAAAACAGTGTTGTGCATAATATGTAAAAAGAGTGGACAATAATAAGTGCTGGGGTAATAACTAAACAAGTGCTTACGTGAAAGAAAAGAGGGAAAGGAGAGGGGAGGAGTGAGGTGGATGGATGGATGGTGGGGGAAATATCAGGGGTAGATCAGGGATGCAAGCCCCTGGGGGTGTAGGACAGGGACCCATAAAGAGCATTTGGGGTCCCTGCCATTCTGTGAGAGAGATCAAGGAAGACCAGTAAGGGGGAGTAATTTGAGGGGAAGGGGAGGAGAAATAGAAATTTGGGGGGAGTGCACAGGGTAAAATGAAGGTGATGGTAGAGGGGTAGGGTTTATCCAGGGCTTAGAGGAGGTAATTAGGGAGGGACATGGCAGGAGTAGCTAGGAGCAAGGTAATTATTGAGGGCTAGGGTTACCACCTTTTAAGAAGCCCGAAGTGGGACATTTCTTACTGAAACATGATTTTTCGCAGGACAGTACTTAACCTCGGGCCAATGTAACAGACTTGTTTTTTCTATATAATCAGAATTAAGGCTAAGTATTGTAGTTTCCTAGTAGCTTCTATTGTTTCTTATCATTTTAAGGTATTTTAGTTAAGGTATTATAGTTTTCTCAACATTTAGTGGAGAGTTAGAAAATATTTTTTCTACTATAAAGTCAGGACATGTAGTATTTTTCATGTATTTTTTGCAGGACACAGCTGTCCAAATCAGGACTGTCCTGCGAAAAATCAGGACAAGTGGTAACCCTATTGAGGGCAGAGCTGATGGAGAAGGCAGAGGATGAGTGCCAGATTTGACGGGGGAGTGAATTCCAAATTTTTGGGAGGCGGTGAGGGTAAGCGGATTGGCCGATTAGAGTGGATCTCCGAGGGACTACCAGTGTGCGAGAGTCACTTCATCTAAGGAAATGGGAGGATGGGGGGTTGTTAGAAAGGAGGAGGTGAAGTAGGAAGGGAGTTCACCCAACCAGTGCTTGGAAGTGAATTTAGCACAGTGGGAGAGTCACCTACTTGTAAGAGTGGGGAAGGATAGTGTATGATAATGATCACAGTGGTGTGTGTGAAGGGAGGCATCCAGAATAAAGCGGCAGAAGGAATTGAAGAGGGTGTCCAGTCTGGCCAGGGAGGACTTAGGGGCAGCATGATAGACTATGTCACAGTAGTCAAAAACTGGAAGTATCATCTTCTGAACAACTTCACGCCTAGCTGCAGGAGGGATGGAACTATGGTTCCTGAACAGGGCACCAAGCTTGGGGAGCAGTTCTTTCTGGGTGGTATCAATATGTCCAGAAAAGTTTAGATATTGGTCCAACCAAACACCTAAACCCCTGAAGGAGGATGTGTCCTCAAGTAAAGTCCCATCAAGGGTGTGGAAAGTTGGTAGGGAGGGAAGCCTAGAGAGTCTGTGCCTTGTGCTAAAGGTCAAGGAGACAGTCTTCTTAGCATTGAGGAAAAGTTGATGGTTAGCAAACCAGAGCTTTTTTTTGTGTACTGTGTATTTTGTGTACTGTGGCATACATTGTACAGTACCATATGTTATGTGATTATGTCCAGTTTAATATCCTGGAATTGTTGAAATTTTCAGGCAGGATTCTCAAAAGGGATGGGCCCAGCTCATCCCCGACTTGCTCTGGGACGCGATTCTGGAAGGGGGTCAATGTGCAGGCACATCCCCGATGCACCAGCTCATCGCAGATGAGCCACATACCACCCATAATGATATGCATTGCATCTGGAGGAGCTGTGAATGGGGTGTGCCCATGCATTTGGTGTGCAGCCCCATTCACAGCCCAACCAGTAGGTGCATCTCCGGGGTAAGTCCTGAGAAGCGCCCCCCAAAGATAAGTCTACAAGTAGACTTAAGTTGCATGCCACTCACAGGCAGGCTGATGCACTGCAGATAGCAGCATGGCAGTCCACCCACCATGGCAGTCCAGTACCCCCCGCCAGCATCCCCATAACATTAGCAACAGAGCCAATATCCATAGTAGGATTCAGTCTCCACCCCCCACCCATAGCCCCTTGTAGTGTGCACAGCTTCCCTGGTCATCAAAGGCAAGGGACATCCACTTCCCCACCAGTAGCCCCCTGTCACAGATACCGCAGCCCCAGCCTGCATAGCCATGTACAGCCACCCACCCTACCCTGACCAGTGCACCAGCCATGCTGCATCTGAACGGCTCCCTGGTGGTCCAGTGGCCCCCCCACCCACTCAGACTCCCCCACCCCACTCCCCCTGACCCAGCAGGTCACGAATACTGGTGGGCAGCTCAACCCACCTGCACACTGCCACAGCTGCCGGCTGACAGAGCTGTCTGTGTATGACTGCTACTGTACCATGTCGACCAATGGGCTTGCAGTATATACTGTACACTGTCATTCACAAAGTTGTGAATGACAGGGTACAGTACACACTGCTAGCTCAAGCATAGCCATCATACACAGACAGCTCTGTCGGCAGGCAACCGTGGTGGTGTGCAGGTGGGCTGAGCTGCCCGCTGGGATTCGGAACCTGCTGGGCCAGGTGGAACAGGGTGGGGTGGGGCGCCTGGTGGGGGGTTAGTGCCTGCTGGGCTATGGGGGTCTTATGGAGTGCTGTCTCCACCGGTGTGACCGGCTGGGGCAGGGAGGGTGGGCGAGATTGCACATCAGTATCGCCACAGGGTTCAACATGCAGGTGGGGGTCTCAGCATTCCACAGTACCACCGCAGGGAGCAGCATATGGACCAGGATGTGGATAAGGGGGGGTCCAGGACTCCTACTCTACTGCTGTAGTATGCAGCATTCACACGGTATCTCAGGCAGGGAGGGAGGCATTGCATTGGCCAAACAGGGATTCTGGGTATGTGGCAGTACTGCCGCACATGCAGGGTACCCGGTGCATTCTGCCAGGTGCAGCCCTGCTCAATGCATGCAAATGTGACCATAATGACATGTAAATGACCCCATTGCACCATGCATGCCTAATGGACCCATTGGCATATTGTTGGCTCTGAATGGCACATTTGGGCACAGCACATCATGAAATACACCGCCCCATTAGATTTCCAGCTGGACTAGGGGGCTGCACCGGCACATCCAGGGCTGGGCGCAACTGTGGTAGTCACAGAGGGGATGCACCAAGAGCATTCTCCAGTGCATCTTCTGTGAATACCACAGCTGGTGCTTGGCACATCTCATTTGCACCAGGGCATTCAAGATGTGTCGAGCACAAGATCTTTTGAATCCTGCCCTTCATGTTTTGTTGCCTGCCTGTAGCTTTTTGTTTGGAAGTTTGTTTACCCTCTGACATGGAACCTATATAATGAGCTTGTTCTCAAAGGTGTTAATCAGAGATTACAATAAATAAACAAATACATAAATAAATAGTTGACCTCTTGAGCTTGTGGGAGGGGGGCAGTTTATTTCTCCCTCCCTCATTCCATCTCCTCCCTCAGCTAGTTTAAATGCTTGCTAGTGTAGCATTTAACCACTCACTGATGACTATGGATCCCCTGCTGGAAGATGCAAGACATCACCCCTGTACAGACCTTTATCCCTCCAAGTGGGTCCCCACTCCACATTGAAACCAAAACCCTCCTCTCTCCACCATTTCTTCAACCATGCGTTGAAGTTCCTGGTGTGGAGAATCCTGTCACCCCCTTCATCATTAACAGGTAGCACTTTTGATAAGGTCACAGATAATGTTACTTGACGAAGACCCCTCCCCAACTTCCTGAACTCTTTCTGAACTATGGCTGGCTCATCCCTAGCCATGTAATTTGTTCCCAGTTGGACAGTGATGTCTAGCTCTCCCTCCCTTCCTGCTGCCCCAGTGATCCCTTGGATCCTCTTTCTATCCCTGTGTGCCATGACACTAGGAAGGCACTGAACCTTCCTTTCCTTGTCCCTACCTACTTCCAACTCTAACCCCTTTCTATGGAGTCCCCCACCAGGATTCACTTCCTCCTCCTCTGAGGTCCTCTGTCACCCCCCCGGGTCTTCACTGCGAAGTTCCCCACATCCACCCCAGTTATTACTACGGGTGCCTCAGTGGGACATTCCCTCTCTGCCAGGGTGGCATAGGAGTTTTGTAGTGGACTGGCTGTGGGATATGCCTACACCCCACCACCCTAACCCTCCATGAGCCCACTGTCATCCAGCTGTTCCTCTTACTGGGCAACCTCTGAGGTAGCAGCAGTGGACTTGGTGGTCCCTGAGTGGGGGAGCAGGTCCTCTGATTTCTAGCCAACTCGGTCTTGAGTCTGGCCACCTCATTCCTCAGCCCAGTGAGGTGCATACACAGCAGCAACACAGCCTCCAGAAAGTCTCCCTAAAGTCTACCACCCCACAGCAGCTGCACTGCACCACTCCCAGTATAACTACCCACCTATTGCTAGACATTACACACTACCTTAATCCACTAGCCCATCTCTCTCTCTCTCTCTCTCTCTCTCTCTCTCTCCCCCTCCCCCTACAAACTCAGGATAATATCCCTTTGAAGCAGATGTACTTTCAGTCTCACAACCTCATATTCACAGTCACATCTCCAAAATAATAACCCTGTAACAGATGCAATACAGTATGAATTGACAACCCCCACTTCCCAATCATAATCCAGGGATAATAACCTCTGTAAGATACTATATTAACTCACAACCCCTACTTCACAATCACAACCCCAGGATAATAATCCCTGTGAAAGATGCAATATCATTGTCACACCTTCAGGATATTCCCCCTGGTAATATGGATATATAGTGCTGTAGTTATCTGATGGGTTGCTTCTGGCGCTCCAGTCTCCTCTGCTGTCTCCTGCCCTGAAGTCTGCTGAACAGGGTCCCTGGTTGTTGGCTGTCTCCTGGGTTGATTTTGGGTCAGACTCCACTCATCACTGTCCTTTGTGTGGGTCCTTAGCCTGAGGGCCACAAGTGGAGGGCCACTTGGTGGTTCCTTCCTTAAATAGCAGTTGAGAGCTGATTGGATATCAAGGGAGCACTCAGATTGGTGCTCTGGGGGACAAGGGGCATGGAAATCTCTCCCGATTGGCTCCCTCTCACTCTCAGAGCTCCATTTTTCCTGAGCTGTGAGCAGCAGCAAAATCAAACAAGTGTCAGCTCTCTGTGAGAGGGAAGGAGAGACCCTGAAAATAAGCACTCCCACTCTGCTGTACTGTGCTCCTCTGGGTCTTCTCTCTTGAGATCTGGCAGTGTCTGAGTCTTTAAACCCTAATCTGCTTCCTGGATATCAATGGAGCACTTGGATTGGTGTTCTGGAGGATGAGGGATGTGTCACTCTCTCCCTATTGGCTCCTTCTATGGCTTGGAGCTCCAATGTTCTTGTTCTGTTTGCAGCAGCAAAAATCAAGCAAGTGTCAGCTCTTTGTCTGAGGGAAGGAGCACCCCTGAAAACAGGCACTCCCTCTCCGCTGTGCTTCATTCCTGCAGGTTTTCTCTCTTGAGGTCTGGTAGCATCTGGGACTTTAAACCTTGAGCCACTTCCTGAAAATAAAGGGAGCACTGGGATTGGTATGCCAGAGGATGAAGGGCATGTAACTGTCTTCTGACTGGCTCCCTCTCATTCTCAGAGCTCCAGTGTTGCTGTGCTGTGAGTAGCAACAAAATCATGCAAGTGTCAGCTCTTTGTCTGAGGGAAGGAGCAGCCCTGAACACAAGCACTATCCCTCCATTATGCTCTGCTTCTACATGTCTTCTTAGTTATGACTACTTTAAATTGTCTCTGTAGGTCACATTTTCCCCCACTTTCGTGATCACCCAGGTGACAGTATGGCAGTGGAGCATGGATCCCTCCCTCCCCAGAGGTGGCAAACATCCTCTGGGATGCTCAGTCCCCCCCCCCCAACCAGCTCCTGGTAACTCAAGCTTGTTCCTTAACTTAAGTTACCAGTGTCATAAGTGGTGGCGCTATTGCTGCACCGATGGGCCGACCTATTAAAATACATATATAACCCATTACATAAGTAACATAATGTATGAAGCAAAAAACTTGTGGCAAGGCTTTAAATGGTCTAGATTTGACCTCTGTCATTCCCTTACCCACAGGGGATCTGATAAATGGTAGGGCCTCTGGAGGGACTTTATGCTCCGGGACATAAGAGGTGGCCAATCAGGACTGCATGACATGCACCCCTCCCCCATCAGGTGATGCTACACTTGTGGTCCATGCCTGAAGAGGCTATCCCCAGAGTCGCCACTGCAGGAGGAACACCAGACATTGAGGCAATCATCTCTCGCAACCTCTGGAAGAACCATCTGCGGAAGACATGAGATTCCCTATTTACCCACTTCCTCCTTTATATACTCCTTGTGAGACTACCATACTATCACTTATGTATATGACTGTGACATCCTACCATTAACCTCTGCTAACACTTTATTTAGTGTCTCAATGGAGAAGGTGAAAAAAACAGAAAACCTCACTGGAAAAAAATTGAAACATTCCTTCATGACCCCTAAGGTGGTCCCCAGTAGTGAGACAGTGAGATCCCAATACACTGCCTTTCCCATACCCTACTTTTATGAGAGTGAGAAGGTTGGAATTTTTATTTTTTTTGCAATTTAATATACTTTATTGAATATTATATAACAATAACATCCATGAAAGCATGCATTATGCACTTACTAAAATATATCAAAAACAAAACATAAAGAAAAACGCAAAGTCTCACAGTGTACAGTCCTAATTATGACCAACAGTCTGCCTATATTGTGAATAAAAAGAAAAAGGCAAGAAAAAAATACACTAAATCCTGAAAACCCCACTGCTAACCCCACACCCCGACCATCCCTTCCTGAAGCCCCCCAGCCCTCCCCCACAGACACAATGTGCTCCTAGTCCATGTGTGAGACACAGCCAACAAACCCTTAACATCCAATCACATGGGTCAAATATCTCTAAACATTAAAGAGATGTCTGATAGTACTCTCCTTGGGGGAAATGTAGTAAAGATGTAGATTCTACCTGAGCTCACCTCCCCGTGACAAACTGCTGAAAAGTTGCCCATAAAGCTTGAAAAACTGATAAGCAGTGGTGCATTAAAGCTAGGGCCGGTTCTTCATTCAGGGATGTTAAAGCTTCCTGGATTCATTCCTTCATAGATGGGATCTCCTTATTTACCCAGTGTCTCATGATTAGAAGTTTCGTGACCAACACTATCAGTGCCATAACAACTTTTCCTTATTGTGTGATAAAGATAAATAATTTCCTAACATACAAACCTTTAAGGAGAACTATCTACTATGTCCAAAAAGATGTCAAAAAATCTCTGAATAGTCTGCCAACAAGAAAATATTTGTAGGCAATCCCAAATCATATGTATCAATGTGCCTTCTCTTGTACCACACCTAGGACAAGCAGGATTGGGCAGTTTCCCCATTCTGTACATCTTACAAGGAGTAAAGTACATGTTGTGAAGGATTTTAAATTGGAGCAAGCATAAGCGGTCTTATTTTAAGCATTTGTAGACAGCCAGCCAAATACAGCACCAGAACTGTGTATCGTAAGATAAATGCAATGCATTGTGCCAAAAAAAAGGGGATCAGAGAAATCCCTTTCCAGGCAAGCATGCCAAGCTCCTTGTAGATCTTAGATATATATATATATATATATATACATATATATATATATATATATATATATATCTGTCCTGCTCTGCCAGTCCTGCTAGGTGCTTAAAAACTTTTGTGGCATCAGTTTTCCAGAGGGATTTCCCCAGGAAGTTTAATAGGAGATGTCTGATCTGTGCGTACTGAAAAAAAAGAGTCACCGGGAGGGAGAGGGTTAGAATTTAAGTGAAAGAGAAAGGAACTCTACACAGCAGTACTTCTGGTTAAGTATCCCTTCTGGCCACAAGATCTCCCTTGTTGGATGGCTCTACATACGAGGGCCATGCCCAAAGAGGCTAACTCCTGAGTGCTGCCATTAGTGGGAACCCCAGCCACCTGGGCTCTCACCTCTTTATTTATTTATTTATTTGAAAGTCGGATTTACAACCTATGAGTCTTGAACTCATTTACAAAGGCACCTCGTCGCAGGGAGCATAGACATGATTACAGTGTGAGGTACAACAGTGGTAACATGCAGGTGCAATACAGATAACAATAAGAACACATTTACAACAGTGGTTTATAGATAAGATTGCATACGGTAAGTTACAATCGTAAAAAATATTACTATAATAGAAGGAACCACCCTGAACGTATAAGGAGGAATACGTATGAGGAAAGGTGGGGGACAGGGTGGGGAAAAAAGGGGGGATAGCAGTCCAAAAGACATTGTCAAGGCTATGGACCAGGTGGGACCTCTTTGTACACCCCTTGAGAGACTACCATGCCACCACAGGATGAGCACTGTTCCTGGTGCTCATCCCCTCCCAAGCACTTATTATTTGAAAATCTTTCCACAGCACTTTGTAGGCCAGCTAAAAACATATCATAACCTATGTCTGACAAGTGCACATCATTCCAGTCATAAAACTGTAATAAAGTAGCATCAATATTATCATTGTGCCTAAGTACAGTGCCACCAACTGAGTCCATAAAATTCTGTATTACCATGTTGGTCAACCTACAGGCTCTCACAATTGCAGGGAGTCTCCCACATATCAGCAATGCCTCCACAGGATGACATGGAGGGTCAACGGAGGGGAAGTGTGAATTGGATAGGAGGGCAGGGTCAAAAACTTGTGCTTAGGGTCCTACATTATAAGCAGACTAAATAGACAATGGACTTATTCGAATGGCTTTGTCATATGTTTGTACGTTTATATGTGAGATCAGACTATGTGCACTCCAGGCCAGGCTTCCTGAAGCAAAAACAGGTCCTTCTTCATGGGGTGCAAAAGTTCCAAGGACTTCACCAATCCTAAGTCATTACCTCCCCAGTAGCCTACCAATGGGACCCCACTGCTGAGCTTCGGCCGTAACCCATGGGAGAAAGTCACCCCATCTCATCCTTCTATGTCCCATTCAGTGTATTCATAGCTTCCAAAGATACAGGAAGAAGTTTTAACCTTCAGAGCTCTGCCTCATCCAAACAGGTACCCAATGAATGAAGTGTTCACTCAACCAAGCACGCCTTATCTGGGAAATGCCACCTGCTGGGAAGCAAAAGCAAGAAAGTTAAAGCAAGTATATTCACACATACCCTTCAAAATCCTGAAACCTTAATCAGTCAAGTTCCTGATTCTGACCATCAGTCAGTCCTTTGGTCCTAGCATTTGTGGCAGCCCCGGTGAAGAAAGAATGAGTGTTGAACTCCATTTGCAAATCCAACCCCCTTAAGGGTTTTTCTATAATGTGGCAAAACTGGAACACTGTTAGTGGGGTCATGTTTTTATGGAAAAAGAATGTGACCTCCTGCTGACCCTTCTGACCCACGTACTCCAGGAGCTGGTGTATTCATCCCACTGTATCCCTGGTGGAGGCCTCAGGCTACACTAACAGCCCAGGGGACATCCAATCTGTCTTTCTCCTTGAGAGCTGAACAAACACCCTTTCTGGGTCACCACTACACCCGTGTCCCCCAAGGCCGCAAGAAGCCCTGGTCTCTTACTCAGCTGAACTAACTTGGACACACAAATAGCTCCACAGAAGACCACCAGGATGCCATCTGGAACAACCCTGCCTCCGGTGGTGAAGAGCACACCTTCAGTGTTTGCCCCACACCTGCTGTAGCAATGCTGTGATTTTTTTTTACACCAGTAATTCCCCCCCACTCACACACTTTTGAAGGCTGTGGCCCTCCGCTCCTGCTCCCACATGCCGCTTCCCCCATCCCCAGGCATACACCCAGGTGAAGCCACTGAGTGCCTCTCCCTCCCAGAAAACACAGTCACAGGGCCCTGGCTTGCCCCCCAGGGTAGGGTCATGGGAGCGGGATCTCCCCAGCAAACTTTGGTCTGCAGCAGGATGCTGCAGTGGAGCTTGGGCTGTCATTAGTGGCCGAGGATGTATTTAGTAATTTTCCTTTCCCTTGGGGCCAGGACGTTCAATGATGCCAGCATCCATCCCACCCACCCCCCACGTGTGTCGTCAGCTGCGGTGGTACCCCTAGCCTCCGCCAGAGGTCCACATTACAATGGACATTCTTCCCCACTCCCCCTCAAAGAAGGAGAGCAGTTCATGGGATGCTCAATCCTTCTCCCCCAGCCAGCCCTCCGACTCCCGAGTCCATCTCTGAACCTGGGATGTTGGTGCTGCAGACGGATGCCTTCCTGCTGCCCCTGCAGGACAGCCCTGTAGCAATGCTGTGATAATCTGCTGATATCTTTCTGGCAGTTTTGTTTCACAATCACCACAGGACCACCCTCCAACATCTTGTGGAGATAAAATACACATGTGTGGTCCTCCATCCCAGTGGCCTTGGACAGTCATGAAATGCCTGCCAAATGCTAACCCACTGCCCTTGGTTTCAAACTTTCTCATTTCATTTCATTAAATTCAGGCGTTAACTTGTCCACTGGTATGGGTCAAGCATTCTGCCACCCCTGTACCTGATGTATATTCAGGAAGTTCTCAACAACCCTCTGATAGGTTGCACATGTGCTGGATGCTAACAAATTCCTGAGCAGTTTCTAGGCTTCTGAATCACCAGTTCCCAAAGGAGCTAGGATGGGATGTATTTCTGCTTCTGTAGCCAGGACTTGGAATCTCTGGCACTGTAAATGAGAAAGAACATGAACAATACTGTTATCCACACCTAGCACATGCAAAGATTTAAACTGGATATTAAGTACTAAACATTCAAGCATAAAAGACAAAGAACCTCTGTGCGCAAACACTAGGGCAATGGTTACCCCAAAGGGCATTTGGCTGGGAAGCCAAGTTTCAAGGAAATACAAAATCACACATGCCCGCACAATGCAAAAGCACCCTTTGCAAACTGTGTGAGAGGTCTTTCGGCACCATGAAATTCTGCTTAAAGTTGAACCAGCATAATATTCTGTGGTGATCTGCATATGCAGCCCATGATGCTTTGCATTGTGTGGGCATGTGTAATTTTTTATTTCCTTGAAATTTGGCTTCTCAGCCAAATGCCCTTTGGGGTAACCATTGACTCAATGTTTGCGCACGGAGGTTCTTTGTCTTTTAAATAGTTTTTTTGTTTTAATGGGTTCACCACAACATAACCCAGACAGACCGTCTTAGGGTAGCTGGTTCATTCCACTGGGGTGTCAAACAGATGAGGCATACTGATGAGTCCTGGTAGGACCCTTTGCAAACTGTGTTAGAGGCCTTTCGGCACCATGCAATTCTGCTTAAAGTTGAACCAGCATAATATTCTGTGGTGATTTGCATATGCAGCCCATGATGCGTTACATTGTATGGGCATGTGTGATTTTGTGTTCCATTTAAGCATAAAAACCCACATGAGGTCCCACACAGGGCCCTTCACCCCCAACTACCCATTACTGGTGTGAGCCATCCTAGGGTTGTGTGACCTGAAGGTTACCTTCTTATTTGAAAAGCACTCTCCCCACACTAGCAATGCAACTATGAGAAAACATTCTAATAATGTAATCTGCTTGGTCATAAATTAGTCATACATTCTTTGACCCAGGATATAGGCCACTGCCTTGTGCACAGCTCCCCATGAAAGTAAGATCCAAAGCCAAAACACCAGGAGGCTTCCATGAATAACTTGAGCTTTTGGTTACTGGTTTCTTCTGGCCAGATCCACACCCCATTGAAACAGTTCAGAAAAGCCAGCCATACCCCCAGGCCCTTTCTCATGCTCTCAGTTACCCCATTCCTGTGGTGATGCTTTTGACATCCCAAACCTGCCTTTGCCAAATGGCACATGGATATCCTTCACATGGGAATTACTTTGCATGCAAAGTTGAGATAACCCAACAACTGATGTATTTTGTATAAGGTGACGTTTTGTGCCTTTGCCACTCTGGCCTGCAATTCTCACAATACCACCACCTTATCGTGTGGTAGGTGACTTTCCATAGTGAATGTGTCCATCTCATGGAGATGTGCAGTTGGGGGAAGACTTGACACAGCACAGTCCAGAAGATGATGCCTAACAGTGGCTGTTGACAAGGACAGGAACAGCACAGCAGGACAGGACAGCAGTGTATCCTGTGTGGGACAAGAACAAGACAGATTCTCTGGCTCCATATGAGGCCACTCCTATTTAAGAACAGATTAGTTCAGTGAAGGCTAAATAGATATTTTTGATCACTTTTTCACACCTCCTGGAAAGAGCAGTAGAGATAAATGTCAGGGAGGGATTTTACTTTGAACTGTGTCTTGTCTGAAATGTTAAGGAGCTAGTGTACTCTATGAAATTAATATTAACTTTCAAAAGTAGTGAACTATTACTTTATATAGCTGAAGCATTTTTTTCTTTTCGCATTTGCTAAAAAACAGTGTGCCAAGCATTGCTGCAGAAATGAATTTGTCTTTGTCCCTTCCCATGTAATCTGGTCTCAGGCAGATAGGTAGGATTCTGTTCAAGGGGTGTAGTGTTCTGGCACTATTCCCAGGGAAGAAACCCTTGGGGCCATCCACAAGGTGTCAGCATCTAGATGGGGTGAAGAGTAAGTGTTTATAAGGAGCGGTGGTCCGCAGCTCCCTCTCAACTGCTCTGCCAGCTCCATATCTGTCACCCACCTGCCCTCATAAAACTAGGGTCACAGGTTAGCCAGACTAAACAAGGAAGCCCTTTGCCCCCATATGAGTGGCAGCACAAGGCCTTGGGGAGGAGTTTTGCTGGTTTTTCCCTCTTAGGGTTTTTCACCTCCTTCAAAGGGGTTAAATCAGAATTAGGTTTAACAATAACTGTTGCATCATTGTAACATGAGTTACTTGGGAGTCTCTTCAGGCAGTGGTACAAGAGGAAAAGGTGAAGGGTGTCCGAGTACAAAAAGCACACAAAGTGGCTAAAAACACTCGTACCGGGAGCCAAAGCAAAGAGAGACTAATACCAAAATAAGAGATTGGTTTCCCTGACTCACTGAGCCACATCCAGAGAGAACAGCAAACAGCACAGTAGCACAGACTCACACACAGAGTGAAACACCCCTTCATAGGTGTGGACCACGCCTATGAGGGGCTGCATCATTCTGTGTGTAGTCCATTGCTACTTTCAGTATTAAACTTATTTAACATCTCCTAATGTTCTGGAGTCTGTGGTCATTTGTCAGTGAGCCCAGGCCCATTACTTTGTTTTAGCGAAAGGTGAAGGAGTTGAATTCTTCCAAAGGACTCTTCTTCCCTGGTCAGCATGATTTGTGATGCCATAAAATCTGATCGCCATTTTGGGGGGGGTTGCATTCCACTATTATTGGGCTTGCCTGTGGAAGCAGTACCACTAGATAGAGTTAGTCGCTAGCCACCTGGCCATATGTTAGGAGGCAGTATAGCATAGTGGTTAAGGGCACTGAGCTGCAAACCTGGAGACCTGAGTTTGAATCCCATCAGCCCCCACTTGCATACTGTGTGATCCTGAGAAAGTCACTTAACTTCCTTGTGCTCCCAGATCACACATGGAAACAAGCTTTGGCTTAGTGTGGCTTTCCTGGTTAAAAAATGTCCCTTTGACTTTCCCTCTCACTGAGGTTGAGCTACAACTCTGACAGGTAAATCACTGCCTTGGTCTGCATGTGTGTAATGCCCTTCATGGGAAGGGGTGCAGGGGTTTCTGAGGTGATTGGCAAGACTTCCTGAGCTGCACATATTCGAGTTGTGTAATATGTCATTTAATAACCATATGACTACAGACATTTCTCCAAGACTGCTGTAGTGTGTGTTCTTCTGAAGAATGAGATTATGGGGACTAATAAGACAGTTGGAAAATTCTCCAGCTGTCTGTACATGGTGTAATATGCAAAATAGAACTCTACCTGGAGGCTGCCATACAGTAGTTAGTTTTATTCCTCATCATACAACATGAGCCCATGACCTCACTGTCTGAAACATCACAACTGATCAAGAAAAGTCATTCACCTGCTGCTGGATCAGTCCATTACAAGGCCAAAATAAGTGACGTCACAATGCTGATGAGGTATGATGACAAAGGACAGAACTACATACTGTAGATACTGTTTGTCAGTCTCCAGGTAAAACACTGCTCTTTACATCACACCTAATACAGTCAGGTAGAAAATCTTCTAGAGAGCAAATGGAAAAATAAAAATACTGTAGAAATAAAAAGTAATAATTGACAACTTTTAATAACATTTTTCGTGTATTTTTGGCACTGCTAGCTCTTTAATTATGCTCAGAGAAGAAGGAGGTTTCTAATACTCCCCGAAGGCTAGAGTGAAGGGCAGATTTTTTTTTTAGACTGTTACAAGTAATTATCATGTCCTTCTCTCAGACAGTGATTAAGCAACGTGTGATTCTAACTGAACAATTTAAATAACATCTCTCTTAATTGTAAGCTCTTGAAATATAAGACAAGTCTGGACATTCCACTTTGGCCTGCAGTATATAGTACTATCAATGGAGAGTACACAAAGAGTTGATTGTGGCAGGAAGATAAAGGGGGAGGCCCCTGTTTGCAGTAAGGAATGAGTCTATAGGCTTTTGGCGGAATGGGGCTCGCCTATGTTACTAAGAGTGGAGCAGTTCAAAGTGTAAAATATCAAAAGGAAAGTGGTTGCCTAGGCTCCCAAGGTACAAAACAGGGCTGATGGCAGCCTGTTTGAAATGGATGCAGTGTGCTGGGGCATTGACATCAAGTACCTGACTGAGTGACAGAAGACATATCCATCAGTCTAGGTCTCTATTTATTTATTTATTTTTATTTTATTTAGTTTTTGTTGACCGGGTGAGTGCACTAGACAAATCCTGCTTATTTTCAGGCATGACCCGGGGGAAGAGGGGATACAGATGAATGCAAACTGACCTTGAACCAGATTAAGCTGTTGGTGGTATTTTTAGTGAATGAGGAAAATTTGGCCAGGACACCGGGGAAATTCCCCTACTCATTGGAGGCAGAGGGTGCTGTGTGGCTGAGTGGAATTTCTGCTTAGTGGCTTCTGGAGCGTTGCTTGAGGAGGACGTGCGGGAGGCCAAGGAGCAGGTCTCCTCCTTGGCTCCCTTGAACGATTGTAATGGAGACTCATGGTGAGTAGACGTGGAAAATGGAGGAAAACGTAGCAGATAACATGGCAGCAGGAGTGCAGACCTTACCGGAGGACAAGGTTCTGGTACAGCAGAGAAGAATTGACCAGGCGGATTCTGATTCACTGCATGTTTTACAAATACAAGTCGAGGATGCGGAACGCAGCTATCGGGCTGTGAGGTTACGTTTCCAGGAGGCACAAGGTGGTAGGAAGGAAACTGCAGTTACACAGGAAGCGGAACAATGGTTGGAACGTGGAGAGATGGATGTGCAAGACGTCGCGAAGGCACAGAGGGAGAGAGTGAGTCGGCAAGACTTTGTAAGCTGTTTGGCTTCTGCAGGCAACGAGGAATATATTCAAGGAACCGGAGCACAGGGAATTATTAAAGGGCATGAGGAACCTTCTGGGAGAGGTGACAGGAGTACCCGACAGGCAGCTTCAGGTAATGAGTCTACTGACATTCAACAACCTGGATTACCAACTGTAACCTTTACGTTTGGGTCTTCACTAGGAGGCTCAAAGAAAACTTTAACAGAAAGGGGAAAATGCAGTGAAAAGCAGGACCATTTGCCAGATGGGACTCAGAAAGGGCGAGACTGTTTAATAGTGGGGAGAGATCCAGAGGACTGGGTGGCAACGGCCTTACAAGCTGCAGGTTGGGTGAAGAGCCCCACAGAGAAGGGGTGGGATGCGAATTTTAGTAAGGATTCTGTTTCTGATAACACTGATATGATTCAGGTATCCCCTTCCCCGTCGACCCCCCCTCTTCTGAACAGTATGGAAACTCCTTTAATACCCCCAGGACAGCTCTTCCCTGTACACACTGTGGTTTTGCCACAACATGATGGCCCTCACCCATTGTTACAAGTTATTAAGGACCAAGAAACAGAAGGTGCATTGGAACAGGATTTATTGATGGATAAAGCTGACAAAGTATGGCATGGGAAAATGTCAGAACATTTGTTTCCGGGTAATACAAGGCCATTGATGGAACCTGCAGAAAGAAGGAATGCAGTTAGGTTAAAATTTAGGGGTAATAGTGATGAAATTCCAGACAGAAAATTTGTGGGGCGTGTGTTACTAAAAAATAGCATGAAGTTTTTTGCATATGAGATTTATGCTTTGATACATGTTCCAGGGGATGTGATTTTTTATATCAGTTTTAAACATCCTGCGGGTTTAGAAAGATTTTGGAAGCAATACCGTTTGATGAATCATTTCCCTTTGTGGAAACCTTTTTTGGCAATACCTCTTACTAAACCCTTGACAAAAAAGATTACGGTTCTTTTTCGTAATGAGGGGGTAAATGTTGCAGATATTACGTACTGGTTGCAGCAACATTGTACTATTAAAGGCTTTTCTGAACCCATTTTAGATGAAGAACAGTTATGGACAGGGGGATGGACATATCTGGTGGTATTGAACTTGGTAAATGGTCAAACTAGTCACCTACCAAACTGCTTTTTTTGGGTCGAGATAGGGGGGTGGTTTTTAGCCTGGACAGCCAAGGGCTTGTTTCAAATGTGGAGATTTGGGACATCTGAGCAATGTATGTGATAAATAAAAATGTGGTTTATGTGGGGAATTGGGGCATGTAGGGGCTCATTGTCGGCAACCTTTAAAATGTAATTTATGTGAGGAACAGGGGCACTCTTTTCGTACCTGCTCATGGGCCTCACATAACAATGTGGATTGCACTGTTAGAGCCGAGCAGGATTTGTATGTAGCTGCGGCACAAAAGGAGCAACTAAGGATGGTGGAATTATTGTCAAAGGGGCTGGTTAATACCCAATCATCACAAAGGGTTTTAGGAATGCCGGGAGTATCTATAAGTGAGATAGCAGTAGGCGATCAGAATGTAGAGAGTGATAACCAGACAAGGGTGCAGGAAGGTGCTGGGGTAAAAGACATAGAGGAGGGGGGAGAAGTAGTTACAGTAGTGGAACAGACAGATGACATGGGTGATGAAGTCATTTCTATGCCCCCCCCCCAGCACAATCTGATTTGGGCTTTCAAAGAGTGACTAGGTCTAAGGCAGGGAAACTACAAACGGCTGCCATGATACAGACAGAAAAGTCTGAGGACGTGGAGGTGCAGAACTCATATGCCCCTTTGTTTGGGGAGGATATGGAGGAGGATGGGTGTAAGTTAGATCTTTCCTCTGTGGCCTCCTCACAGGAGGAGGGTGTTATTGAGTCTGGTCCTTCTGAAAAATTGAATACAAGGAAAAGGAAAAAGAAAAGATGAATACAGGTGGCTATTTGTTACTTTTGTTAATGGCTATTTCCTTTTATACTGTTAATGTTAATAGTATAAAAGCTTATGAGAAGAGGCAGACTACTTTCTTGAGCCTCAGTATTGGGGGTGGGAGTGTGATTTTACTACAGGATACCCGATTACACTCTTTAGCTGAGGTACAAATTGCACAGAAAGAATGGAGGTGGGGTGTTTCGTATTGGTCGGTAGGTGAGGAACAATGCTCTGGGGTAGGAGTACTTTTTAAGGGAAGTGTTCAGGTGTTACGTGTCTATGATTTAGTACCAGGGAGGGTTATGGTTATGGATGTGATGTTACAGAAGGAGGTTTTTCAGCTGATAAATATATATGCACCTCAAATGAAAGCAGACAGATCTACTATGTTTAGGCGGGTGGAACCTTATTTGCACACGTCAAAGATGGTATTATTGGGGGGTTTAATTGTGGACTTTCTCATAGGGACTGGGGAAGAGCTAAAAAGTCTTCTGTGATACCAATACCCTGTTGGCGATTATGAGGCGAAATGGCATACAAGACATATATGATATTTTACAGCAGGAGCCGGTACATACCTTTTTTAAGGGACAGCTGTCAACTAGGATTGATTTTTGGCTAGTGTCCAAAAGAATAACGTGTCAAAAAGTGGAGGTGTTGCCTTTAGAAACCTCAGACCATCTGGTGGTGGTTTTACATTTAGAAATAAGGCAGAAGTTGATGGTAGGGAGAGGTTGTTGGAAAATGAACACTTCTAAGTTACAAGACGTCATTGTAGAAAAATCTATAAGGAAGTTGTTTCAAGCATGACAGGAGATCTGTTTTCTGTACAAGAGTCCGATAGAATGGTGGGAAGATATAAAAAGGGATGTGAAGGACTGGTATGGCACCTATACAAAGAGACAAGCTAGGGATAAATATATTGCTTATTTAGATCTACGGGCAAAATATTTACAAGCTTTGACACAGGGAGGGTTGGGGGAGCACAAAGCAACAAGGTTACAGAATATAAAAATTCAAATGAGGAAATACTTATAGGATTCTGTGCAAGCACTGGCTAATCAACAGAAATATAGGACTCAAGGCACGAAAGAAGAGGTAAACCCTTATGGGGGGAGGGGACAAGGGGTTCAAAGAGTGACTATGACAGGCCTCAGAGATAGGCAGGGAAATGTAAAAGATAACAATCAGGATATAATGCTTCTGGTACAACAGCATATGGTAGATACATTTCAGACAGTAAGGAATGATGGTCAGTTTCTTTTCACGAGCTTAGAAGTCCCAGGGTTGACAAGGGGTGAGAGGGAGAAGTTGATTGCCCCTATTTCAGGAATGGAAATTCATGTGGCCATTTTACAATTAACTACTAAATCTACTCCTGGAAGGGATGGATTGCCAAATGATTTTTATAAGCAATATGTTGAGCTTTTGGTTCCTTGTTTGCAAGTATTGTACAATGCCATTTGGGAAGAAAGACTGCTTGCCCCTTCGATGCAAATGGGATTAATGTTTTTTCTCTTTAAAAAAGGGGATCCGTATGAATTAAAAAATTGGAGGCCTTTAACGTTACTGAATTCAGACTATAAAATGCTTCCGAAGATTCTTAATCAAAGATTGGCACACATAGTGAACAAACTGATTGTTCAGGAGCAGACTTGTGCAGTTCCAGGAAGGAAGGTTGTACAAAATCTGGTTTTCATTAGGGAAATTATAGAGCAGGGATTAGGGAATGATTTAAGTGGATATTTATTATCAATAGATCAGGAAACTGCTTTTGATTCTATTCAGCAGAATTATCTTTGGAGTGTATTGCATCATTATGGAGTTCCTCAGGAATTTATGGAACTAGTGAAAGTACTGTATAAAGAAGTACAAGCTGTGCCTTTAGTGAATGGTTTTTTAGGGACTCCAATTTTCTTAAAAAATTGGGTTAAACAAGGTTGCCCAATGAGCCCCTTATTGTATGTCTTTGGTTTGGACCCTTTGTTACAGAAAATTGGACAAACCAGAGACATTAGGGCGATAAAGAATATTGAAGGATATGAATTTCAGAAGGCCTTGGCTTATGCGGACGATTGCGTTTTTACTGTGGCAGATGACATATCAGGGGTTAAAATTTTGATGCAGTTGCAAGAGGCTTATAATACTACTGGTATTAGAATAAATACGAGTAAAAGTATTGTTTTGCCTTTAGGGCATAGTAAAATTATAAAAGATTTTCCAATTCTGATGACAACAGACCAAGTGAAGATTTTAGGGCTATTTTTTGGTAGCAAAGAGGCAGAGATCCGGAATTGGAATGAAGTTTATGATAAAGCAAAGCTTAAAATACAGACTTGGTTAGCTTGGAAGATGTCTAGGAAAACGAAGGTGTATCTCTTGAGAGCGTACATAGCTCCTATTTTTTTATATGTATCTCATGTTTTCCCCTTACCTTATAATATGCATACCAAAGTTTTGGGTTTATTTTTTCAGTTTTTATGGGGCAGTAGGCTGAACCCAGTTAAAAGAAATCATACATACAGAGTACGGAAAGAAGGTGGTTTGAACATGTTACAACCTATAGTTTATTTATTTGGTAATTTGTTTTTTAGCTCTATTTTTCCCTTATTATCACAGACTCTGGGAATAGGGCAAATCAGTATGCGGCTTTGGGGCAAACCTTTTTTAGAGGCATGGGGGAGAGGGAGATGGCACCCTGTAGAACGATTGCTTCCGAGTTATGTGCAAACCACTATTCGATATGTTAGAACTTGGAAGATAGAGGCAGCATGGTGTAGGGAAAAAGGGAAGAAGGTGTTTTATAAAACAATAGTGGACAAATGGTACCTAAAGGACCCAGTGTTCATGGTACCTTCTTTTATTAATACTACTTTGTTATTGGAGGGTATGACAAATCCAAGAATACCGTTAAAGATGCAAGATTTTGCTTGGCTCTGTGGTCATCAGAAACTACAAGTAAGGAGCAATCAGAAACAAAAGCAGATAACTGAAAGAGTGTGTGGAGAGCCTATGTGTGCTGGGATTGTGGAGACAATGCAGCATCTTTTCTTTGATTGTTCCCATGTACATGATTTTTGGAAAATGTTATCAGTATTATGGGGGGAAAAGTTATTTTTGTTAATAAATTATGATGTTTTGGTTTTAGGGCAAAACCCGGCCACCTGGGCAAAATGGACAAACAGTACAATCCAGATTGTTTTGGTATGTATAAAATGGTCCATTTGGCAGGCGAGATGTCTTAGGTTTCTGAAAGGTAAGGTAGTACAACAGCAAGATTTTTTTTTCAAATACAGAAGGAATTGGATAATATTTATGAATATGAGAAACGTACTTTAGGATATGAATTACTAGTGAAGCTCTGGAGGAATGTTGATTGGGTGGGGTAGAGGTCTTTATAATAAGGTTGTATATATTTTCTAGATATGGGACAGTCTGTGTTTCTTTTTATCTTTCTTATGTGCTCAAAAAGTAATTTTTCTGTGACTTTATGTCTTGTGTGATGGTGCTGATTAATTAATTCATATTTTGTTTTTGAATGCTGAATAAAAATTTCCCCTACTCTTTTCGATAAGTGAGATGGGATCTTTAACATCCACCTGAACTACCGCCAATCCAGGCAGACGGGACCTCGGTTTAACGTCTCGTCCGAAAGACGACACCTCAGAAGTGCAGTGCCCCTCTCATGCTGCACTACAGTGTCAGTACTGGGATATTAACCCAAGTGCTAGATGTGGGAATTGAACCCTCAGCCCTCTGATCCCCCAGCCTCAGAGGTGAGTGTGCTACCTACTGAGCCACTGACACTGACTATTCATAGAAACATAGAAACATAGAAACATAGAAACATAGACTTTGACAGCAGAAAAGGACCACTTGGCCCACCCAGTCTGCCCATTTCCCTACCTACTGGATAAGCTGCAGATTCTAGTTAACCAACAGCCTGCTTCCTGCAACCCCACACTATAATTGCTTTGTGTCTGTCCCAAGCATGTTTGAATTCCCCCACTGTTTTAGACCCAACAACCTCCTCAGGAAGGCTGTTCCATGTATCCACCACTCTCTCCATGAAAAAGAATTTCCTCACATTACCCCTGAGCCGTCCCCCCTCTATCTTTAAACTGTGCCCCCTTGTTCTTACACATCTCTTTTTCTGAAAGATGCTACCCTCCTGGACTTTGTTGATTCCCTTGAGGTACTTGAACATTTCTATCATGTCCCCCTGTCCCTCCTTTCATCAAGGGTATACATATTAAGCTCTCTCAGTCTCTCTTCATATGGTTTCTGATGTAGACCCTGCACCATTTTAGTTGCCTCCTCTGGACTGCTTCCATCCTGTCTATGTCCTTGCGTAGATGAGGTCTCCAAAACTGCACACAGTACTCCAGATGGGGTCTCACCAACTGTCTGTATAGAGGGATAATCACTTCCCTTTTTCTACTTGTGATGCCCCTTCCTATGCATCCCAGTATCCCCTGGCTCTCCTTACTGACTTCTCACATTGCTTACCCACCTTTAGGTCATCTGATATGACTACTCCCAGGTCCCTTTCCATTTTTGTTGTTGTTAGTACCTCCTCTGCTATTGGGTACTCTTCTCCTGGGTTTTTGTTTCCCAGGTGCATTACTTTGCATTTCTTTGCATTGAATCTAAGTTGCCATATGTCTGACCATTCCTCCAACCTTGCCAAGTCCCTTCTCATCTTTTCTACCCGCTCTTGTGTATCAACTCTGTTACAGATCTTTGTGTCATCTGCAAAGAGGCATACCTTTCCTTCCAAACCCTCTGCAATGTCACTTATAAAGATGTTAAAGAGGATTGCACCCAGTACTGAGCCCTGAGGTACTCCACTAGTAACCCCCCTTTCTTCAGAATGTGTTCCATTCACTATTACCTTCTGTGTCCTGTTGTGCAGCCAGTTCGCTACCCAGGCTACCACCCTGGGACCCACTCCCAGGCTGGCTAACTTGATTACTAATCTTTAGTGCGGGACTGTGTCAAATGCCTTGCTAAAGTCTAGGTAGGCCATATCCACAGCCCCTCCCTGGTCTATTACTTTGGTCACCCAGTCAAAGAAATCAATTAGATTAGTCTGATATGACCTTCCTGCTGTAAATCCATGTTGCTTTGGGTCCTGTGCCCTGCTGGCCTCTAGGTGCTCAACAATTCTTTCTTTCAGAAGTGATTCCATCATTTTCCCTACCACTGAGGTCAAACCTACAGGTCTGTAGTTTCCTGCTTCTGCCTTGCTCCCACTTTTGTAAAGGGGAATCACATCTGCCCTCCTCCAGTCCTCAGGTACCACCCCATCCTGCCATGATTTGTTAAAAAGTGTGGTCGGTGGTGTTACTAGGTTCCCCCTTAGTTCTTTTAGGATTCTGGGGTGAATCCCGTCAGGCCCCATTGCTTTGTCCACCTTGAGTTTTAGGAGTTCTTTCAGGAATCTTTTTTCTGTGAATGGACTGGTATCAACCCCCCTACCCAGAGTGGTTCTATTGTCTGGTTTAGGTAACTGCTCCTCATCTTCTTTTGTGAATACTGAGCAAAAGTATTCATTCAGTATCTCTGCCTTTCACTGTCTCCTCTGCCCACCTCCCTCTCCTTTATTAATCTTCACTATCCCTCCCTTAACCTTTCTATGCTCCCTAATGTACCTATAAAAGGTTTTATCTCCTTACCGAACTGAGTTGGCTATTTTTTCCTCGGTTTGTGCTTTTGCCATTCTGACTGCCTTTCCTACTTCTTTCTGCTTTAATTGATACAGTTCCCTGTCGTGCTCCCTCTGTGATTCCTTATACTTTTTGAATGCAGCCTTTTTCTCCTTAACCTTCCCTGCCACCTATTTTGAGAACCATAGTGGTTTTTTACTCCACTTTGTTTTCTTTATTTGTTTTACACAAAGACTTGTTGCCTCTAAGATGGCAGTTTTGATTTTTCTCCATTGTTCTTCCACCCCTCCTATTTGGCCATTTGCTAGTGCATTCTTCAGGTGTTCACCCATTTTGCCAAAGTCAGCCCTTCTAAAGTCCAATATCCTTGTTTCTGTATGGCTTATCTCCATGGTTGTGCTCATTGTGAAGCACACTGTGCAGTGGTCGCTTGTTCTCAGATGTCTACTGACTTCTAAATTTGTGATCCTCTATCCATTTGAGAGTACCAGGTCTAGTATTGCTCCCTCCCGAGTGGGTTCCAGCACTAGCTGTCTAAGGTCTGCCCCCTGCAGGGCATCGAGAATGACCCTGCTCTTGGATGTGGCTGCAGTACATGTCCTCCAGTTAACATCTGGCATATTCAGGTCCCCATCAACAGTATCTCCCTTTTTCAGCCATTTTGAGAATGTCCTCTATCATTTTCTTGTCCATTTCCTCCCCTTGAGACGGGGGTCTGTACACAACCCCTGTGTGGATTGCGATGCCATTCTCCATCTCCAAGGTAACCCAGAGTGCCTCTTGTCCTCCCCCTTTACATTTTAGTTCTGTAGCTTTGATCTCTTCGCTTATGTATAGAGCTACTCCACCTCCTCTTTTGCCTTCCCTGTCCCTTCTGCAGATTGTGTACCCTGGTATGTTGACATCCCATTCATGGTTCTCGGTGTACCATGTTTCTGTGACTGCCACAATATCCAATTGTTCATCTTCCATCAAAGCTACTAGCTCAGAGAGCTTGTTTCCCAGACTACGGGCATTAGTAGTCATTGCCCTCCATTTAATGTTGGCTTGATCCTTTTTTCCCCCCCATCCCTGCTCTTGTTGTTCTTATCTATTTTACCATTTACCCCCATCCTGCCCTGTGTTGAGCTCTGTACCTCAGTGTTTACCCTACTACCTGCCCTGTTTTGTGGGGGGAGGCTTGACTTTTCCTGCCTTTTATCAGTACCTCCCCACTTATCTAGTTTAAAAGCTTGCCAAGGAAGCATTTAAACCTGTCACCTAGGAGCTTGGTCCCCTTTGTTGACAAATGCAGACCATCATACCAGTATAGACCTTTATCTCTCCAGGTGGACCCCCAGTCCCCAATGAAGCCAAAGCCTTGTGCTCTGCACCAGTTTTGCAACCATTCATTAAACTGCATGGTGTGTAGTACCCTAGCCTCATTCCTGCCATGGACTGGTAGCACCTCTGAGAAGGTTACTGTGCTTGCTACCCATCTGAGGCCCCTCCCCAACTCCACAAATTCATTCTGCACTGCACTGATCCCATGTTAGCTAGGTCATTTGTCCCAAGGTGGACAATGATATCTAGTTCTGTCTCCTGTGATGCTGCTTCTACAATTGTGAGGATTCACTTTTTGTCCCTCCAAGCCATGGCACCAGGCAGGCAGCTTACTTCCTTCTCTCCCTTCCCCAGTTCTACTCCCCTAACAATTGAGTCCCCTATCAGTAGCTGTTTCCTTCCCCTGTGGTGTCCCTTGCCACACTTTTGTGGGTCTCCCTTGTGGATGTCCTCAGCATTCTTCTGGGTCTCCACTGAGGGTGCCATCATAGAGGAACCTTGCTCTGCCAGAATGGCATCTGATTTGTGTAGAGGTACAAATGGGGGGCTTCACCTCTGGTTCACCACCCACACCCTCCCAGAACCCACTGTGGTCCTACTGCTCTTCATACTCCGAAACCTCTGACTCAGTGGTTGTGGCAGTGGTGCTCTTTGGGAGGGGGAGGCCTCCTTAGTCCTTGCTAGTTCAGTCTGGAGGTGGGCAACCTCCTCTCTCAGAGCTGACAGTTGCCTACAAATAGGACAGCAACGCAGTTTCCAGAATGTTTCCTGGAAAACTGCTGCCCCACAGCCAGTGCATTGCACCACTCCCCACATGTCCCGCTCCCTTATTCTATACAATATGTAATTATATATGTATTATTATTTGTTTTGTGTAACTACTCTTTATGCACGTTGCAGGGTTATTAGGAATATGACAGTTCTGCCCCAAGACCTATTGAGGAAGTGATGTCAGAACTGTGGCTATAAAGGAAATGCCATGCCTGGGGGGTGGGGGTGGGGAAGGGTGGGTTGGTAGTGCACAGCCACTGGTGACTGTTAGAAACAATCAGATACACAACTGCTCCACCACCCTGGTGAGTACTGTCCTTTATAGTAATACAACTAACACCACAATTTACTAGACCACGGCTCCAACACAAACCAAACCACTCTACTGAGTCCAAGGATAAAAATGAACTCACTCCTCAGCCAGCAGGACACTTAAAATGTTACAAAAATATCCTTCAAAATGCTAGGTCTCAACCCTCGCACTCAAGCAAATTCAGTTCTATCTCACTCTGGTTATAAAATTACTACCCTTTTAAAGGAATCCTGCAATTCTCTGCTTAATGCCAATAAGGAAAATACAAATAAAACTTTTGTAGAAAGTGTATCTCACTTCTTACCCAGTGCTCTGCAGTATTATGCCTTAATCAGGTTTCCAGGTCCTTAATGGAGTTGCAGTTTGTTCTTTGCAGTAAGTTTGAGCTCCAACAGACACTTTAAAGTCAGTGTGACTGGCTTCTAACTGTGAAGGATGTCTAAGATAAGCTCAGAGCTGAAACCCACCCAGAGCCAATTGATTGACTAGTGATACCTGTGATGTAAGCAGGCCTTTTCAATGTAGGCAGACTGCTATGTCTGATTCCAACACACAAATCCTTTCAGTGAAACCAGGGCTAAAAAATTAACTTCTCAGCCAGCAGGACACTTAAAATGTTACAAAAATATCCTTCAAAATGCTAGGTCTCAACCCCCGCACTCAAGCAAATTCAGTTGTATCTCACTCTGGTTATAAAATTACTACCCTTTTAAAGGAATCCTGCAATTCTCTGCTTAATGCCAACAAGGAAAAATACAAATAAAACTTTTTGTAGAAAGTGTATCTCACTTCTTACCCAGTGCTCTGCAGTATTATGCCTTAATCAGGTTTCCAGGTCCTAAATGGAGTTGCAGTTTGTTCTTTGCAGTAAGTTTGAGCTTCCAACAGACACTTTAAAGTCAGTGTGACTGGCCTACAGTACATGCTGAAATTATGCAACTGATATGCTACCACAAAATGAAGTACGCACAGGAGCCACAAAAGCACTGACTGCTTTCACTACCCCCCCCCCCCCCCCAGTCAGATATGTGCAGACTTACAGACCCGAACCCACTACCTCTGCATTGCTACATTGTAGGGTCAGCCGAGGAGTGTTCTGAAGCTATGATGTGTGACATGCAGAATAACATATATGTCTTACTACCTTCAGCCGGGATGTGTGTATCTTACAATGTGGCAGAGCATTTCCATAAACACAGTACACAAACTGAGGTTTACATTATACTTCCAGGGGGTAAGACCAGCATGCTCCAGCCATTATCCTTGCCAGGGATGGATAGAATGGGGACATGGAGCCACAAAGACAAAAATATTTCACTTTTGTAGCCAACACAGTACTGAATGGGATAATGCAGATTCTAAAATGTGAACTTCTGTAACCTACAGTTACCTGACGTGGAGTCCACTGTTGAGCTGGGTTTAAAATTGGAAGCCCAAGGTTCATAAATCTCTGCCCACTTGCATGTCATGCTGGGTTTCACTCAGCTGTGCAATGGGTAGAGCAGGATGATGAATGCCACTATGGTGCACAGGGCCTTCTTTGCAGTGATATTGCATGACCTGATCTGCATGTGTAACAGTGCAAATCAAGCCAACAGTAAAGAGGTCCATAGTATTTTAACTAAATGCCTAGTAAGAAGGCCAGATACAGCATTTGTGCCAAGTGCCTACATTTTATAACTTAATAAAATCGCAAAATGACAAGCTGCCATATAGAATTTCTGCCTTGTCTCAACTTCCCTCACATGCCACCTCCTCTGCCAGCTCCACAAACTCATTGGGTATCTCTGCTCCAGTGGCATCCTTCAGCTTCACTGACATCAACCAAGAAGAGGTGCACAAATCACTGAAATAACTCAATATCATTAAATGTGTTGGCTTGACAGCACTGGGCCTCAGCTCCTAATGCTCACAGCAGCACAACTGGCTTATTCTGCCTCTACTCTAATTCAGCCTCTCTTTATCCAAAGGGCAAATCCCAGCATCCTGAAAAGAAGCCACTTTCACCCCATATTCTCCAGTCAGGACCGGCATCTGCCTCAAATAATTGTCACCCAATTTCTGTTCTCTCAGTCCTCAGCATACGCAAAGAAAAACTGGTGCATAACTAGCTTCTGAATCATATCTTTAAACATAATTGTCTATCTGAGTGAGGCACAATCTGGTTTCCAACCAAATCACTCTACTGACACAGCCCTTTTAAAAGTCATGAAGGACCTATCATTAGCAATAGATGAATGCTACCACACAGGCATCATCTTTATTTACCTCACCAAGGCATTCAATGCCATGGACCATAATCTCTTACTTCTCAGGCTGTGCCAACTTGGGCTTCCACAAGATGTACTAGCTTGGTTTAAAGCCTATCGTAAAGACAGACTCCAACTAATTAACGTAAATGGTGAACTCTAACCACTAAAAACTCTGAACTTCAGCATACATCAATGATCCGTCCTAGGTCCTCTGCACTTCAGTATATTAATAAATGATCTAGCCTCCCTCTGCAATAGCTAAAACATCACAGACCCCCTCTATATGGATGATAGTCTGATCTTTGCCAAATCCAAGTGCCTAGCTGACTTACCAATATACTACAGACAGCCTTTAATAATGTAAAAAGTGGATGGATGAAAATAAACTAATTTCATAACAGAACATGAACAAAATTAATGGTTTTCAATAGCAATGCTGCTACCTCCTTCTCCCTGCAGATCCTGCCACATACTAGGCACCACACTTAGAAACAGAGCAAGCCCTCAGGTAGCATGGCCTTTGGTTGGACCCTTATCTAAACTTCGCTGAGCATTAGAGCTGCAGCAAAGTTTTACTTTGCCGGTGAAGCTTCCACAAACTGGCCCAAATTCACATCCGCAGAGTTTTGCGAAGTTTTCCCTGCCCTCTGCAACTTCGACTATGCCAAAAATCACAAAGTTTTCAATGGGAAAGTGTGAAATTCCGCTGTTTGTGGGCTAAATTCTACTGTTTTTGGCAAAATTCTACTCTTCACGAGTGAAATTCCACTGTTTGAAGTGAAATTGCACACTTTGAGGGTGAAATTCCTCCATTTGCAGTGAAATTCTGCACTTCACGGACTGCACTAACCTCCTGGTATAATTCACGGAGTGAATTTAACCAACTTTACCCATCTCTACTGAACATATCATAAAACAACAAGGGACTCACATCAGAAGCATGAGGCTCTACACAGAGTACAATACAGTACTGCCTCATACAATAGGTGCTTAATTCTATGACATCCTTCCAGCAAGCTCTGGAATTATGGATCTGAACCCATCTCCTCACAGCACAAAGTAACAGTGTCATACAACAATTTGTGCAGGTTTGCCTTGGGTTGTGACAAAAGAACCCACCACTGTCTGATGTACATTAGTCTTGGACTTTTACTTCCAGCCAAGAGACGAGAAGAGAACTTACTGTAAATGTGCTACTTTGATACAAAAGAGTGTGTTTGGACAGTACCCTGCCTACATATGCAGGCTGCTAATGGTTAACTAACCTTCAAGACATACTTACACAATGTACATACACAATGTTCTCAGACTAAGGATCTCCTTCAAATACCCTATGCTCACAAGTCAATCAGTATAAAGGCTTTTTTCTTAACTGCACCATCTACTTGAAATTCTCTCCCTAGTGACATGAAGACTAGTACTACTACTTAAGGATTCAAGCAAGCTTTATACACCCATATTCTTGTCTTCTGCAAGTGCCAGTACACCTTAGTCTAATCAGACCTGGTTCATGGACCACCCCTCTCAATCCCTGCCCTTTATATCCCTGTGTTTATCATCTGTATTGCAGTGCACAATGGAGTCAGCATAAATATGTACTGTATATGCCTTACTCATTTTATTAGTCTTAAATGTTAGACAGTACCTTGCCACTGTACGGGTCCCATTGGGACCCATTTAAAAAATAGGTATTGCACCTAAATATGGATTTACTGGTGTGTCAAATTTTAACAAATACATATAAAAATACAAGGATCCCATAGCAGTAAATACTCATGTTCTGCCTCATTAGGCATTGCTACCAGGGTAGGATTATGGCATAGACAACATAGGCTCTAGCCTAAGGCCCCCACCTGCCAGGGGCCCCCAGCAATCTCCAAAATATATTTACTACATACCCATTTATTTCTGCCTGAGCTGCATGTTTGTGTAATGGACTTGCCTGATGAGTAATATGAGCAAGGCAGGAGCTGAACTGTGATGTGAATCTAGCCTCCCAAATTAAGTGTTAAGTACAACTGATAGCTTTGGGGGCTCCAGCCAGACAGAACTTTAAGGTGTAAACAGGCCCTTTTCCTTTGCTTAACCTTCTTGAATGTGAGTCTCATCTCCCTGATTAGATGTTAACTACAGCTGATAGCTTCAGGGGCTCCAGCCAGATTGACCTTTAATGTGAAAATAGGCCATTGTGTTTCCTGCACATCCATGACACTCCTACTTCTTACCTTAGGGTTATGCCTGATAGGCTGCTGTTGCACACATGACCTTCAGCTCGAATTTCGGGTGTAGTGCTAAGCCCTGTCTGTATCCCACAATCCTCTGTTTTTCAACGTGTGCACTGACCAGGCTGCAGCACCTCGCCAAGCTCCACTGCCACAGACAACTTATGAGGTAATTACAAATATATTATGCACAGACAGTGGTGTTATTAAGGCATTCTATAAGAGGCATCACAGTTAGCACAGAACATTAATCTGCCTAGGAGACCCAGGAAACCAATCTAAGTAGATTTTAGCCTTTAAATGGACCAGTTCTGGGCCACTCCAAAAGGAGAAAAGCATACCAATTGTTAGCATTCTCTCGCGTTTAATGCGTTGGATAAATAGCCCACAGCAGTATTAGAAATAAGCAGTACAGGCACTGTTTTTCATTTGCATTGCTAGATTCCCATGCATATCATGTTTTAAAAGTGGTGCCTCTCTAACTAGACCCAGACTACTGCCGCCCCTTATGCAGCATTGGCAGTGACTGCTCCTAATATGAACAACCAGAGCCCAGTATTACTCGCAGTGTGTGCTCCTACATAGCAGAGCACACCGGCAATTGCCTGACTACATAGCTGCTCAGATACGCTCCCCTCATGTAGCGGAGCATATCTGCAGAACAGAGGGGCGCAAATCTCAAAGTATAAATCACTAACAATGCTCAAAAGAGTCAGAGCAAGACCAACAGCTCACACACTCACACACCCCAGAGACAGGTGATTCACTGCGCTCACTCACCAGAGGAAATGCACACTGTCCAACAGACCCAAGAAAAAGCCACGAGGAGCCATTTCTGGTCCCATAGCCACGCTGACTATCCTCAAATTACATCCAAACATTTTGGATCCCATCTTTTGTCCCCAACCCCTCCGCCATCTTAGGCACCCTATTGGACGCTCGCACTTGTGCAATGACGACAATTGCAGCACATGTGCAATACAGGCCAACAGTGATGCTTGCACATGCATGGTGATGGCAATTGCTGTGCATGTGCAAGGCAGACCCAGAAGAGCTACAAGGAGCAGCGCTTTAGCTCTCCCATGGAAGACCAGCCACTTAACAAGATTAGCAGCATCACAGGCTGTTCTCTCAGAGCAATATCTAACCCCTCAGTAAACGGGGGGGGGGCAAATAACACCCTGCAAAAGATGCTAGCAGTGGCCTCTAAACACTGTGGTTCTAAAACACTGTGGTTTCACTTCAGCTTACTGGGCCAACTCTGAAAGAGGAAGCACATCCAGGGAATCATTAAGCCCCTCACAACCATGCCAACTATTAAAGGGGAAATACACCTTGCACAATCCACAGGGAACTCTTAAGCCCCTCACAAACCCCAATTAAGAGGAAACACCACAACAAGCTGCCTAGGCCTCCACTAAGAGCAACATTGTACCTATGGGCATACTCTGATACATATATATATATATATATATATATATATAGAGAGAGAGAGAGAGAGATAGATAGATAGACAGATCTCTATCTCATCTATCTATCTATCTATATATATATATATATATATATATATATATATGTATCAGAGTATGCCCATAGGTACAATGTTGCTCTTAGTGGAGGCCTAGGCAGCTTGTTGTGGTGTTATATATATATATATATATATATATATATATATCCAGACATATGAGAAGGGGAATACCATTCAAGTACACTAAGGGCATCCCTTTGTCTCCACAGATGCCAAACTCTAGAACCTGCATAACCTGCAAAGCACCCCTCCTCCCACATCAAAAAGGGGTTCTCTGCCCCAACTGTGACCACGAATCCCCAGAGCAAGGCATGGAAACACAGGATGTTGAAGACCAGGACACCAATATGCTGAGGCAAACCTGGCAAGTCGATATGGCCACTATTGCTCTCCAAAAGGCCACAGCGGCTATGATGGAGAGCCAGCAGTCATTTATGCGTAAGGTCCTAGAACACATGACAGCCATGAATAACCAGAACCCAGGCCCAAGTGGCACCAAGCCATCAGGGGCAGGTACATCAAGTACCAATAAAAGCAACAAAGCCATCATGATACGGGTACAATCCCCGCAACACTCAAACACAGACGACTACAAGGACTACCAGGATGAGCACGGGCAACATGAGGAAGGGGACACAGACTGCCCCATTGAAAGTGAACATGAACCAGATGGTGAAAGCCCCTCAGACGACCCTCCACCGCCACCACTGAAGGGCTATTCCCCAATAGACAGCATATCAAACCTGGTGAAGTGGACCTGCATAACAGTAGGATTCAAAATGACACAACCAGTCCCAGAGAGTGACCTGGACCCTATGCTACTTCCTCCACCCAAACAGGAAAATTACTTCCTAGTATGTCCAACCCTGAATTACCTTATAACCAAAGAATGAGAATCCCCTGACCCCACTGGACTCCCTGAGAAGAGGATCCCAGACAGAATGTACCCCCTACAGGAAGATAAGGTTAATAACTTGTGTTCTGCACCTAAGATAGACCCTAAGATCGCAGAACTGAACAAGAGAGCAGTACTACCAGCAGAGGGTACTGCCGCATTGAAGGACCCAGTGGACAAGAGAATGGAGGACCTGCTAAAGAAAACGTACGAGTTCTTGGGACAAGCAGTCAGGTTATCCATAGCAGCCTTCTATATATCCAGAGTCCAAATAAGATGGTTGGAGGAGATAGGCAAGAAACTAACTCCTAAATCTCACAAGGCCGAACTACTTCAGTACTCATTAATAGTGGCCAAGTACTTAGGGGATATGTCCATAGACTCACTAAAGATCAACACCAGATCAACGACAGTAGCCAATCAAGCCAGTCATGCCCTATGGCTGAAGCTTTGGGATGCAGACAATGAATCAAAAGCCAGCCTACACATACTATCTTTCCTTGGAGAGCGAGTATTTGGTGAGGGCCTACAGGAGTTCCTAAGGTGGAGGGGATAGGGCAGAGATAACAAAATCAACAAGGACTCAGGCTACCTACCATCCCACAGAGGGCATGCCTATGGGCACAAGAACAGAGGTGACAGAGGGCATTTTGAAACTTTTCGTGACAGAAAGAATGCCACACAAACCAAACTAAGCTTCCAAAACAGAGAGGGCAATCAATACCGCTCCAGAGGTGGATACACAAGGTCCAGATTCAACAACCATAGAGGAAGAACCTCCAAAGATCTACCCCATGACTACCTAATGGACACAGCATCATAGCTAGACACAGCACAGCAAATGATAGCCGTAAGAGGTCGCCTACAACAGCTCAGCACCATATGGACTAAGACATCATCAAATGAGTGGGTGAATGAGGCCATCATCAGGGGATATGCCACAGAATTCCGGGAAAAGCAGGACATAGGAAGGTGCATAGTCTCACCACTAGCAAAAGGAAAATGGTCGGCACAACAGGTTCAGATAACACTAAACAAACTACTGGAATCAAGGGCAATTCAACCATTCCCACCAAAGGAAAGGACCAAAGGAATCTATTCAATATTCTTTTTGGTCCCCAAAACGGCAGGGAATATACGACCAGTTCTAGACCTAAAACTAATGAACAGATCTATAACCACAAGGAGGTTCAAAATGGAAACCATACAATCAACACTAAGATCAATCAGAATAAACGACTTTCTAACATCCATAGATCTCAAGGACGCGTGCTAACTCATCCCTATGTGACACACACACAGAAGATACCTCAGATTCCAAACACTGGGACAACATTATGAGTATAGGTCACTACCCTTCGGACTAGCCTCAGCACCGTGAGTATTCACAAAGATATCAATCGTATTAGTGGCAAAGCTGCATGAACAAGGGGTGCATATCACACCTTATCTAGATGACTGGCTGATCAGAACAAGATCCCTACAAGATTCAGAGAGGGCTACCAACCTAACACTGCAGACACTGTCAGACCACAGTTGGGTAGTAAACCATGAAAAGAGCTGCCTGACACCAGCCCAGCAGATAGAGCATCTGGGGGCATATAGACATGGGACAGAGACTAGTCAGGCCAACACATGCAAGAATAGACAACCTAGTGTCTGCCACACAGATGCTAATATGGACACCACACCCAACCATAGCCCAAATATCTATGGTACTGGAAAAACTGTCCTCTTGTATAGATCTAATTCCATGGGCAAGATGGCACATGAGACCCCTTCAAACATTCTTACTAAAATACAGTTCATCGTCAGAGGAAAACTTGAGACAGAGGGTCCAAATACCTCCCCAAACCACCAGTTCACTCACATGGTGGATGGGCAGAGAAAACCTGAGCAGGGGCAAGCCCCTAGAAACATCACACGATGTAATTATAGACACAGACATCAGCCTATGGGGATGGGAAGCATCACTGGGCAACACATCAGCTCAGGGCAGATAGTCTCCCACAGAGAAGAAACTATAAATCAATGTACTAGAAATGAAAGCAATACACAATGCACTGCTAGCATCCAAGTCTCAGATCCAAGGGAAGACCATCCTAATATGATCCGACAACAAGGCAGCGGTGGCATACATAACAAAAAAGGGAGGTACCAGGAGCAAGGCCCTACAGAAGGAGACCACATCGATTATGACGTGGTCACAGAAGAATCTATAACACATCACAGCCATCCACCTAGCAGGGAAGCTGAACACAATGGTGGATTGGCTCATCAGAGAACAATTCCACCCACGGAGTGGAAACTCAACTGGCAAGTATTCCAGATGATCCAATGCAGCTGGGGAAAAATAACCATCGACCTAATGGCCACCAACAAGAACAAGCAGTCAGAAAGATTCTACTCATGGTTCAGGGAGCATCAGTCCATGGGAATAGATGCACTGTCAATACCATGGACTCACAACTACTCCTACGTCTTTCCCCCATTCCCACTGATATCACAGGTACTGACGAAGTTCAGACAGTCCCGGAGAATAATCATATTGCTCGCACCTTACTGACCACGGAGGGCATGGTTCACCACAATAATAGTAATGACTATGGAAAGCATCAGACTGCCAAATAGGCCAGACATACTAATGCAGGGGCCAGTCACACACCCATGCCCAGACAATTTATACCTCGCGGCCTGGCTCTTGAAAGGGAGAGACTGTTAAATGCTGGTTACCATAACTCTGTCATAGACACAATACTGCAGTCACGATAAAAGACTACGACAGTTACCTACTCCAGACAAAGGAACATATTCTGTAGGTGGTGTAAGTACAAGGCAATAGACCCCTCAAGAAAATCTATATCAAACGCACTATTATACCTACAGCAGGATCTAGACAAGGGACTAGCACCGTCATCTTTTTGGGTACTGCTGTCAGTAATAGGAGTAGCGCTGGGTAACATCGAAGGAATACAACTGGGCTCAGACCCAGATATCATTCATTTTTGAAAGACAGCGTCCAACATTAGACCCCACAACAGATCAAGGATGCCACCCCGGGACCTGATGTTAGTCCTTAACGCTCTCATAAGGCCACCATTAGAGCCAATAACAGACATCAACATCAACTGGCTAGGACTAAAGATGGCCTTTCTAGTGGCAATATGCTTGGCACTTAGAGTGGGAGAGCTCACGGCACTATCCTGTCAAAGAACCATTTATCATACTGAATGTAGACGGAGCAGCGCTACACACTGTCCCATCATTCATCCCCAAGGTCGACTCGCAATTCCACCAGAACCAACCAATAGAGCTACCCACATACTACGAGGAGCATACACAGAGCCAAGAGAATACCCTCCACAGGCTAGATGTGAGGAGGACACTCAATACATACATAGAGAGAACAGAGCCAATACGAACGACAGAAAGACTCTTTGTTATCTCAGCAGCACACAAGAAAGGAGCCCCAGCAGCCAGAGCTACACTGGCATCATGGCTAAAATGAACCATAATGGAAGCTTATAAGGCAAGCAACAGAGTGCCACCAATGGGGATAAGGTCACACTCCACAAGAGCAGTCGCCACATAATGGGCGGAATGCAACTCAGCAACTGCACAGGAAATCTGCGCCACCGCCACATGGACTACCATACATAGATTCACCAGGCACTACAGAGTTGACACATGCCTCCCAAAGAGGAACTCTTTCACACAGAAGATACTAGTAACAGCAACACGGAAGAACAACTCAGAAGCGAGCTCCCCCAACCCTAAGAGACAGGTTACTGCTGATTAAGTCACCCTAAGGTAAGAAGTGGGAGTGCCATGGATATACAGGAAACACAATGGTAGTTTACTGACCTGGTAAAGGTAATTGTGTTACTGTATATCCATGGCAGTCCGGCCCACCAACAGGGAGCAAAGAGGGACAGAAAAGTGAACAATAAAAAGACATGGTAGAGACTTAAAAGAGACTTTATCCGACATAGGGTCAGAAGACAATAGTAGACAAAAGTAAGAAAGACAACATAATGTATGAATGTTCAGGTAACCTAGAATAAAGTAGAAATTGGAAATTATACAGTAGTCAAGAGAGTAATGTTACACTGTCTGTGCACACACCTAACTACATTTTTCACAGCTATGGAAGTCTCGAAACTGAGGATTATGGGATACAGATAGGGACTGGCACTACACTGAAATTTGACCTTAAGGTCACATGTGCAACAGCAGCCTTTCAGGTGTACATAAGCCTAAGGTAAGAAGTGGGAGTGCCATGGATATACAGTAACACAATCACCTTTACCAGGTGAGTAAACTACCATTTTCCTTTGTTTTTGTCTCCCACCCTCTTGGTATCCCAAGTGGGAAGAAGTGGCTAGAAAGGTCCCTGCCCCCCATTTGGTGTTCCTGATAAGGAGAGACTGGTGTAAATCTTAAATGGGGCCCCTGCAGTAGTTTGTCCACTGCTTGCTTCATCTTGTGCATTTGAGGGGGTCGCTATCATTCATATTGGAAGGATCAGAGAGCTAGCAAAGCCTGCTTACTGAAGAGCATGTTCTAAGTTCCAAGTACCTTTCATTAGCACATGGATGTTCTATGACATGCCATGCCCTTGTTCATGTAGTATGCAGACAGAGATTGTGGTTCATAAATCCAAGTGTTCTGAGTCTACACGTTTTCCAGGTTCTTTGCTTGGGGCTGTAGCCACTAGGCTATACTGCCTAATGTGTTAATTAATTTGTCTACTCCTTTACTGGAAGTGGATTAGCACTGTTAAATGCAATTCTCCTCTCAGGGAAAATTAGTAGAAGGGTTCATGGTTGAGTCTGCGTTGGAGCGATGAGTGTCACAAAAATTATCATCAGAGTTATGAAAAAAAAATTGGTATGAATTTTCTAACTCCTTTAACAATGCTATATTGCAATTTGAAAACAGTATGACTAAGCCTGATCTTTAACAACACCTACAAAACCACGTTTTAATCACACAACACAGCAAATAGGCTACAGTGCTATAGATAGGCTTACAGTGCCATAAGGGGAAGCAGTGGCCTTTAGATCATATTTGTTTAATTTTCAGGCAATTGTATATGATTTAGAGCTATATATAAACAATACTACCCCCCCGTTGTTTACAATTGCCTGCAAAATAAACAGAATCTGAAGGCCACCTCTAACCCTGACCATTATAAGTTTATATATAGCACTACAACACCTTACATATGTGGTTTTGTTGATGGGGCTGTATCAGGAAGTAAGAGTGTACTTGCAGTAAGTTAAGTAGTGTAACAAAGGTGGCAATCATGTATGCTGAGAGCAGTCTTGCATATACAGTGACTCCTCAATTATCCACCAAATGTTTCTACAGAATAATAGTTATTCCATTGCCCCTTATTGTCTCACACATTTGATTATCCACCCAATTTCGCTTGTACAAAAATGGGTGGATAGTCAAGGGTACTCTGTAGATTATCAGACTGAAATCAGACAGTATGAGACACTTGGGGAAAAGTGAGAGGAAAGAATGGTGTGCACTGTCACTAATATAATTTTGAGAGAGGGTAACAGAATGGTAGGAATTTCAATTTGTATTCTGCTGCTCATACCTCTTTACATACAATCTGTATCCTAACATGGGAAACAGTTTTTATGTAAGTAGATTCCTAAGGTGCCTTACAATCTGTGACAGGCTCCCTTTGTGACAAAGGGGCATGGTCACGGCAAGAGGGAGCCCCAGATTTCTCTTGGGTCTAGGGCCCCAGGTTACCTTAATGTGGCCCTGATTACTACAGCTTCGTCAAGTAAAAAGTATTATGCAAACTAAGGAGCTAATTATGGGCAATCAGCCTTTTCAGCTCCTCAAACATTTGTGAATTTTTGGGAAGCTGTGCATAAATATTAAAGCACAGTTTTATTTTATCATTATAGAAACATAGAAACGTAGAATTTGACAGCAGATACGGACCGCTTGGCCCACCTAGTCTGCCCATTTCCCTACCTAACGGATAAGCTGCAGAGCCTAGTTAACCAACAGCCTACTTCCTCCTACCCCCCACTAGAATTGCCTTATGTCTGTCCCAAGCATTCTTGAATTCCCCCACTGTTTTTGACTCTACGACCTCCTCAGGAAGGCTGTTCCATGTATCCACAACCCTCTCTGTGAAGAAATACTTCCTCACATTTGCTCTGAGCTATCCCCCCTCTATCTTCAAATTGTGCCCCCTTGTTTTTGCACATCTCTTTTTCTGAAAGATGCTACCCTCTTGGACTTTGTTGATTCCCTTGAGGTATTTGAAAGTTTATATCATGTCCCCCCCCTTTCCTTGATGCTATACATCTTTAGTTCCTTTAGTCTTTCTTCATATGTCTTCTGATGCAGACCGTGCATCATTTTGATTGCCCTCCTCTGGACAGCCTCCACCTTGTCTATGTCTTTGTGGAGATGGGGTCTTCAGAACTGTATACAGTACTCCAGATGTAGTCTTACCAACTGTCTGTACAGAGGGCCAAAAACTTCCTGTTTTCTACTGGTGATGCCTCTCCCTATGCATCCCAGTATCCCCCCAGCCCTCCCAGGGGCGGACTGGGCAGGTCACAGGCCAGGATGCTACAAAAGGAGGACAGGCCACATTTGCATGAGCTGCCAGTCGGCTTGACATGTCTACATGAAATGTGACTTTTGTTTTAACTGTAGTAGTAATTGAACTTCTAATGCTACATTTTTAAGCCCAATTAACATATCAATATTTTAAACATCAACCAGTTAATTTAACAGCTATGGAAAAGAAAATCACCACCCCTTGATCCTAGGGAAATGTTTTCTATTCCTGTAAAACTAATTTCATGTTTTACATTCAAGTTATCAAGGGTGTGTTTAACCATAGCATACAATGTGTTAGAATGGAGAATGAGAATCACCTTATATGTTCTCCCACTCTAATTCTAAATTGCCTGATAGTTCTATCAACATAATAATGACCACGACTGCAATTTAAAGATAAACAACCCCTTCACTAGCACATGTAATTATACTTTTAATAAAATGTTCACTCCGGTACATGGATTTGTAAATTTCTTACATGTAGTAACGTATTTACAATACAAACATTTACAATTACCACAATGGAAGGACTGGAGCCTTTGTGGGGTGGGGGTAACCAGTTAGATAAGATGTTTACTTTTGGTTGCAGCATACTAGGAGCAATCCAGTCCTTAATGGTCCTTGCCTTTCTAAATACTGCCTTAGGTCCTGCTGCTTGAACCACATTTTCAAGTTTGGGTTCTAGTCTAAGTATATTGCAATTGTCTGAAACAATATTTCTAACTTCCAGAGATCTACTCAAGAAAGTAGTAACAAATGGGCAGGCCGCAGGCCACATTATTTCCAGAAGTAGTTTTACATTTACCTTGCTAAGACACTTTTTTCTGTCTCTCTTTCATCTGTTTGTGTTCCATATACAGTATATGCATACTGTACCCTTTTGAATGAAAACTTAATTAATTTGTGCAGCACCCGGTTGTGCATTTGATAAAAAGTAAGGTGCTTCTGGTAGGCCCTGGTTTCCAGATGCCTTGGTGGCAGATCTGGTAGCTTAACAAAACATACTTTGAGAATCCTCTGTTCAGATCCCAGCTAAGGCATTTCTTTCTTTCTCACATTGTCTGTCTGGGATTTAGGGCTAAGTTGTATGTCAGCTCGATTGATGTGTTCAGTTTGTTCCACTGCTAACTTCATAACTATATAGCCTAGCCCTGTTGCAAAAATCGCTTTATCTGATCCACACATTTTTTTGAATATTCCTGCTGCTCAGTGCAGCGTCTTTTTGTACGAATAAGCTGGCCTTTGGGGATATTTCACACAATATGCGATGGAAGGCAAGCAAAAACTATTTCTGTTTGTTTCTTTTTGATGCAGTAGGTGCAGATATCATCATTACATAAAAAAGTCAAAAGCCGCCATCCAATTTTCAAAAGTAAAGGGGACCTTCGGCCTCTACACCCATTCTTTTTACCTTTTTGCCATTCTCTTCCTCAGGGAGTTCCCTGTGTAGCAGAGAAAACATGTCTATGTATTCTCCCTTTCAAATTTTTTCTCTCATATTATCCGATAAGTGATCCCCAAAGGATCCTCCATCCTGCATATGCCCACTTATTGTCAGTGGTCATTGTGGCTGGGGGTGTGGGTGGTGTTGTGGCCCCAGGCTGAGCTGCTGCCATGGCCCCAGAGGACCCTGCTGGAACACCCAAACCTTTCCCCAAGTCAGCAGAGATTTCTCTCTGATCCCCTGGTGGGGCCAAGGCAAGGGTACCCTGTCCATTCCCTCCACTGGAACCCGCAGATATTCCGGTTCCACCTGGGGTGTTGTCCCCCCTGGTCCAGACTTGCATTGCAGTGCCATCCGCTGCAACCTGGTACCCTGAAACTGCCTCTGAACCAGCTGGGGGTACAGTTTCTATGAGGGGTACAGGGGGAGCCCTAGATAGTGGTTCCGGGACCACCTCTGTACTTGTCCCAGCCCTTGTAGAAATGGGACCATGGGCCCCCGTTTGTTGTGATGAAGGGGCTCCCAACCACCCCCTGAGGTTCTGATCAGCAGAGCTGACCAATCCCCACGGTAATGCGGGCTAGAAAGGGGGCCCTGCGACCACGAAGGCCCCCATGGAAAGGACGACCATGGAGTTGTGTATAGACCCGCTTCTGGGTGGGCTTGACCCAGGCTGTTACCAAGAGTGGCTACTGGGCCCAGTGTCCAAGGGTGTGTCTGTTCAGAGGTCTGTGCTGGGACCTGATGCAGAACCTCCCCTCTGGCCTCAAAATCACGGGAGTGCCCCCCAACCCCATGATGGTCCTGCCTGAATGGGCCATCTCCAGTTGCCGCTGAGCTTCCCCATGCAGGGTGGTGGGCTGCAGGGCCGCTGGCACTCAAAATCCCAGCCACATATAACAATGGACTCAGCTGCAGGGGTATTGGTGCTTGTGAGATCAGGTGTAATGTATGAGTGTGAGCCCGTCTCCCCCACCACTTTGCCCCTGCTAGCTCCGAGATGACCTGCTCATGACCCTACACTATTCTCTGGCACAGGTTCTGGGGCATAACCCTCTCTTTCTGCGATAGACTGCCGTATCTGCAACCTCACGGGGGATTGTACCGCTGTAAGGGATGCATTATCCTCCTCCTGGTACTCCTCCCTCTCCGACAGCTCTTCCACTTCTGAGGTGTAGGTGAGTCCTCTGAAAGCAAACCCCAGACTCACCAGAAGGTTAATGTCCTCCTACCTAACGAGCATTGGGTCTCCTTGTTCTCTAGGCATCTGAGGTGTTCCAGCGTGGATTCGGTTCTGCCTGGACGTTCTGCTGTTCTCTGTCACCTCTGACCTTTGTGGCTCTTGCCCCTTAGCCTCACAGATGATTTCCCTTTACCTCGTCTCCGTGTTCATCCCCTTGGGCAATTGAGCTACTGATTCCAAGAGGCGGTAGAAGGCTGTCTCTGATGCACAGGACGCCTTCCAGACACTACCTCTTGTATGCCGGCTGGGTTCACTGCTGTTACTAGGCTCTGCCTCGCTCACCCGCGGGGTCTGTGCTATGGGGCAGTAGCCTGCAGTGGCGGGTCCAGTCTGGCTGCAGCCTCCCACCAATTGGGACCTCCCAGTTCCTTCATTCGCTGAAAGCTTCCATGAAGGCCCTGTCGGGACCCTCGACTGCTGTGAGCTTGACCGCCAAGGCCTGAGAAACCAGCTCCAGTCTCATCCTTTTGGAAGCCATAATGTGTTAATGGATTTTGGACAAAGCAATGGAGAGTAGTTCCCAACCTATGCTAAGGGGAAGAGAAAAACAGGAAACCAAACCATTATCCTTGCAGCAAATTGCATTGAAATGACCCAAAACTAGCATTGTTGCAATCACTTAAACCCTGTCACTGGAGCATCTCTACGGTTAATGCTACTATCTGTTCTAATCACCCCATGGTGAGCAGTACTTGATGTGGCACGCTAGTATTAATGCTAATGTGAATAGGGGGTTGCCCCACTCCACTCCCTGGGCTTAACTTAAGTCATGATCGGGAGAAATCCCCATTTCCCTGATATTTTATCCTATTATGTATTTTTTTTTTTTTTAGTCATCTACAGCTAGGTATTTAAATATCTGTATACGTGCACCTCTGGGTAATATTAGAACCTTCCCCCCACCACAGCTTGCTTGTACTGTGCAGATGCAAGTTTTGTAAAATTACATCTGGCCTGAGAATGTTCAAATTATTCTTATGGGAAGACTTAGCATTTCGCAGGTATCCTGCTACCAATGCCTCAATCTAAACACTATGCTGTAACTATACCAGATCTGCCCTTGTAAACCCTACTGAAAACAAACAAATCCAGAGAAACAAAACTGCTTACCGCAGAGCCAAGCTACTAGCATTGTGTACTGATTCATACAAACACCCTCCCGACCCCCCCCTAGTATGCCCTTGTTTGTTGTTCCTGAGACGCACTGGCTGTTGTTGAGAAATTCCTACAAAACATATAATATTGCTCGGTGTTAAATGACTTGCTCGGGAACACTATACAGGCGGGAGCTAATGAGATTCAAACCAGAGTCTTCATGCCTCTTAATCTAACCACTAAACTAAGCCCAACTGCCATCTCGTCACTATCAAAAGAAAACTTGTTAACCATGTGCCTGCAGGGGTGTAGCCAGAAATTTCCATTTTGTACACAATCTCCAACAATTACACCCCATAAAAAATGTGCACATCCTTCAAATGGCACCTCTTCCAAACAAGTCAGATTGTTGTTGGATGATTCCTCTAATCTCTAAAGAGGTTATACATGTATCTGTCTCCTAGTCCTAAACAATAGAAGTTTAAACAGGGACACTCCCCAGTGGCCTACAGTAACCCAAATACTACAGATTAGAATGAAAATGTATATGGTTTGTGACAGGCACTCAACAAAACTGTACACAAATGTGTACAGTGAGCATGCCTGCCTACACCCTTGTGTGCCTGCATGGCCTGTGGGTTCAAAACCCCAGACTCTAGGCCTGTAGACTATCTTCATGAAAGCCCAAGACCTTGTCTCCCCCAGTGATAAAAGTGCCCAGGAACCACAGGGAGAAAGAACATTGCAGAACAAAATTCCTACACAACATTCCTGTATCTTACTAAAATTGTCCACCAAACAGCTTAATCTGGTACAAAGTCAGTTGGCATTCCTCCATATCCCCCTCTCCTGGGTCGCACCTGAAAACAGGCAGAACCTGCCCAGTGCACTTACCCGGTTAACAAAACCAAACATATGGATAAATCCTGGCAGTGGGATTTGACCTTCTGTCTGTGCAGCACTGTATTCTTGCTAACTCCCCTTTGGGGCTTTCCTAAGCCCGTCTGATTGGCACAGCTGGCGTGGGCCTAGTGAGGCCAGTCCAGGGCCTACCACATGGCCGGGCCCGGCCACTGCTGATGCAGTGTGCAAAGAAACTCCCCAGGTCAGCCAACCTCGTGGCACTGTAGCTTTCCTAGGCCCATCCGAGTGGTACTGCTGGTGTGGGCCTAGTGAGGCCAGTCCAGGGCCTACCATGTGGCCGGGCCCAGCTGCAGCTGATGCAGTGCGCAAAGCAACTCCCCAGGTGAGTCAAGCTCATGGCCAGGTAGGTCCCAAATTAGCAACTGAGCCCCTAAAATTGCAGCCCAGCCAGCGGAGCGGAGCGGGCGGGGAATCCCCACTTACCTTCCAGTCAAGCACAGGAGGTGCATAGTTTCTATTTGCTGACAGCCCGCCGACTGACTCAAGTAAATGGGCGGCAGCACTCAGAGGCAATGGGCAGAGTACTGTGGGCGCTGAACAAAACCCTCGACGCGGTAAACAACAATACGCTGACAGGTGCTAAACAGTGAGTTGACTGACATGCAGGTCACGACACGTCTTGTCATTCTATAAATTAACAAACCAGAAATACAATTTGTTTTCTATGAAACACATAATAATCAGATTTCAGACCAAAACCGCGCGCAGCATGACTGTTGGCTAAGGCTTAATCGTAGTACCCTGCAGTGCTCTATTATCCAATTAATTAATCTGGTAACCATGGCGGCTCCGCTCTACCGTCGCTCTTACCTCGAGCGATGCAAACGGGATACCGGGCCAAGTTCCAACCCATGGTTCACATCCCCTCCCTGTGCAGCCCTCCCTGACAACTTGTCTCCAAGTTGTGCACTTGTCATAATCCTAAATCGTGTGCTGAAGGTCGGAAGGTCCTAAAAAAAAACCAAACCGCAGCATGACTGTTGGAGGCTTAATCGTAGTACCCTGCTCTGCTCTTCTTATTATCCATTCCAATTTCCAATTTGGTAATGGACGGTAACCAACCATGCTTTAGTTTGACATGGAACTTTTGTGGACATGCACACACCTGTACTTAGCGGTGGGGTCATGGGGTGGACCGTGGTTTACCGGGCGGCATCCGTCGTTCCGTGACCGTCCGACTCCCTCCGGGTCTCCTGCGCGATGTGGCCTGGCCCTGGGCAATGGCGCTCCGTGCTCTCATGTCGCATTGCAAGTCCCTCCTCATCCCTCAGCCTGTTTGTCGTCAATCAAACACGCATGCGCCACAAGAGCCACATTCCCGCCTGTCTTCAGCCGGGCGGCGCCTGACTCGCTCCTGCCTGAGCACCACTACTAGTCTGTCACCACCAAGTCTGACTGTCTCTCTCAGGCGGGGGGGCATGTACGATAGGTTCTGTGTGGGCAGCGAGTGGGTTACTAGTCCGTCTGTCCACTTGTCCAATCTTCTAGTCAGACCGTCACGTCGTCACCTGACCCCCCCGCCCCCCTGGAAAACAAATTGTGACCAAACCTGACGTCGGGGCTAGGGGCAGTGGAGGAAAAAAAAAATTTAAAAAAAAATAGCGCCAGAAGTGCACAGGGAGCAGGCCAATTATTTACACAGGCCAGGATGCAATTAGCATCCCAGGCATCCCGGGCCAGTCCGCCCCTGAGCCCTCCTTTCTGCCTTCTCACATTGCTGGCCCACCTTTACATCATCTGATATAACTACCCCATGTCCCTTTCCATTTTTGTTTTTGTCAGTATCTCCCCCCCCCCATTGTGTACTCTTCCCCTGGGTTTTTGTTTCCCAGGTGCATTACTTTGCACTTCTTTGCATTGAATCTAAGCTGGCATACATTTGACCATTCCTCCAACCTTGCTAAGTCCCTTTTCATCCTTTCCACCCCACCTTGTGTATCAACCCTGTTGCAGATCTTCGTGACATCTGCAAAGAGACATACTTTCCCTTCCAATCCCTCTGTAATGTCACTTATAAAGACATTAAAAAGGACCGGCCCCAGTACTGAACCCTGCGGTACCCCACTAGTAACCCTCCTTTCTTTAGTGAGGACTCCATTTACTATTACCCGCTGTATCCTGTTATCCAACCAGTGTTTTACCCAGACTACCACCCTGGGACCCACTTCCAGAATGGCTAATTTGCTTATTAATCTTTTGTGTGGGACTGTGTCAAATGCCTTGCTAAAGTCTAGTTAGGCCATGTCCACAGCCCCTCCCTGGTCTTTTGCTTTGGTCACCCAGTCAAAGAAATCAATTAGATTTGTCTGACATGACCTTCCTGCTGTGAATCCATGCTGCTTGGGTCCTGTGCCCCACTGGCCTCTAGGTACTCAACAATTCTTTCCTTCAGAAGTGATTCCATCATTTTCCCTACCACTGAGGTCAAACTGACAGGTCTGTAGTTTCCTGCCTCTGTCTTGCTCCCACTTTTGTGAAGGGGAATCACATCCACCCTCCTCCAGTCCTCAGGTACCACACCATCGTCCCATGATTTATTAAAAAGGGTAGTCAGTGGTGTTACTAGTTCTTCCCTTAGTTCTTTTAGAATTCTGAGGTGAATCCCATCAGGACCCATTGCTTTATCTACCTTAAGTTTAAGAGTTCTTTCAGAACCCTTTCTTCTGTGAAAGGACTAATATCAACCCCCTATCCAGAGTGCTTCTATTGACTGGATTAGGTACTTCACCCTGCTTTTCCATTGTGAATACTGAGCAGAAGTGTTCGTTCAGTATCCCTGCTTTTTCACTGCCGATCTCGGCCCAACCACCTTCCTCTTTGTTCAGCCTCAGTATCCCTGCCTTAGCCTTGCTTTGCTCCCTAATGTACCTATAAAATATTTTATCCCCCTTCTTAACCAAGACGGCTATCTATTCCTTGGTTTGGGCCTTTGCTATTCTGACTGCCTTACCCGCTTCCTTCTGCTTTAACTGGTACAGTTCTCTGTCCTGCTCCTTCTGTGTTTCCTTATACTTCCTGAATGCTATCTTTTTCTCCCTTACCTTCCCCATCACTTCTTTTGAGAACCATAGTGGTCTTTTCTTTCATTTTGATTTGTTTATTTGCTTCACATAAAGGCTTGTTGCCTCTGTGATGGTGGTTTTGATGTTTCCCCATTGTTGCTTCACCCCACCTTCTTGCCTGTTTGCTAGTGCTTTTCTGAGGCACTCTCCCATTTGGACAAAATCAGCCCTCCTGAAGCCTAGTACCTTCACTTTTGTGTGGCTTGACTCTACAGCTAAGTTTATCGTGAACCACACTGTTTGGTGGTCACTTGTTCCCAGATGGCTACCCACTTCAGGATCAGAGATCCTCTCTCCGTCCCCATTTGAGAGTACCAGGTCTAAGATTGCTCTCTCCCGAGTGGGTTCCAAAACTAGCTGTCTGAGGCATTCCCCCTGTTGGCCCTGCTCTTGGATGTGGCTGCAGCAAAGGTGCTCCAGTCAACATCTGCATATTCAGGTCCCCCATCGGCAATATCTCCCCTTTCTCTGCCATTCCAAGGATGCCTTCTATCATTTCTTGTCCATTTCCTTCCCTGAGATGGGGGTCCGTATACAACCCTGTGTGGATTGTGGAGCCATTTCCAGTCTCCAGGGTGACCCACAGTGCCTCCTCGCCTCCCTGTTTACCCTTTAGTTCTGTTGCTTTGATCCCTTCCCTTACATAGAGAGCTACTCCTCCTCCACCTCCTCTTCTTCCCTCCCTGTCACTCCTGTAGATTGTGTACCCTGGTATGTTGACATCCCAGTCATGGTTCTCTGTGTACCATGTTTCTGTGACTGCCACAATATCCAGGCATCCCTCTTCCATCAAGGCCACCATTTCAGGGAGCTTTTTATCTAGACTATGGGCATTGGTACTCATTACCCTCCATTTTTTTATGGCTTTATTTCTTTTTGCCCAATCCCGGTCCCTACTGCCTTTGTCTTTTTCTTCATTTACCCCTGCCATCTCCCTATCGACTGCTCTATCTTGGTGTTTACCGCACTAATTACCCTGATTTTTTTAGAGGGACTAGGATTTCCTTTCTCCTCTTCAGTGCCTCCCCTTGGCTAGTTTAAATGCTTGCCATTGAAGCTTTTAAACCTATCACCTAGGATCCTGGTTCCCCTCCCGGATAGATGCAGACCATCGCACCTGTAAAGGCCTGCATCTCTCCAGGTTGTGCCCCAGTCCCCAATGAAGCCAAATCCCTGAGCTCTGCAGCAGCTTTTCAACCAGTCATTGAATCCCATGGTGCAGAGTTCCCTAGCCTCATCCATGCCATAGACAGGTAGCACTTCTGAGAAAGTTACCATGTGTACTACTTGTCTAAGGCCCCTCCCCAACTCCACAAACTCCTGTTGCACTTCTCTGATGCCATTCTCAGCCAGGTCATTTGTCCCTAGGTGGATAATGACATCCAGCTCCTTCCCCCTTGCCGCTTCTCCCACGATCCTGAGGATTAATTTCCTGTCCCTCCAAGCCTTGGCACTGGGCATGCACCTTACCTCCCTTTCCACTCCCTCCCCCAGTTCTACCCCCTAACAATTGAGTCCCGCACCAGGAGTTGTTTCCTTCCCCTGTGGGGCCCCTGAGCCACCCTCTTGTGGGTCTCCATTGTGGTGGTTCCCAGCATCCTCCTTGGTCTCTTCTGCAGGTTCCTCCATAGAGGAGCCATGATTCACCAGAGTGGTGAATAAATTGTGGAGAGGCACAACTGGAGGGATGTGCCTCTGTTCCACCTCTTCACCCTCCCTGAGCCCACCGTGGTCCAACCACTCCTTTTTCTTGGCAATCTCTGAGGTAGTGGTGGTGGCCTGGGTGGTCCCTGGTTGGGGGAGCCAGTTTCCCAAATCCTTGCCAGGTCAGCATGGAGACAAACAACCTCCTCCCTCAGACCAGAGAGGTGCATGCCAATTGGGCAGCAATGCAGTCTCCAGAATGTCTTCCAGAAGACTGCTGTTCCACAGCCAGTGCATTGCACCAACCCCACATGTATGTGTCCCTTCTGGTTACAGATGCTTTTTTGTTGTTTTTTGTTCTTGTTTTAGTGTGTGCAAGCTTGTGAGTGTCTCTACCCCCTATTCAGTGTGCTGTGGCTTTAAGGATATGAACAGGTGTATGTTGTTAGCAGTTTTGGGGAAGTGATGTCAGAGCCCCTGCTATAAAAGAAGTTATGCACTTGGGGTTGGTGGGGTGAGGGAAGGTGGGTGAGTAAACCATGCTGTCCAGAAACAATCGCCTACAACTCTTACCCTCCACCCCGGGGAGTGCCTTCCTTCCTTTCAGACACCTATTTCACAAAGGCTAAGTAACAGGCCTAGTCACAACTGACTGCAAATATCTCCCAGCTACAGTTCCTCCCTGGCAAATTAAAGTTAAAACTAAGAAAAGTCCACCCTAAAAACAGAATCAATACTAGTTACTTACACAGGTCCAAAAAGTAATCATTCAGTTCAGTGTAGTATAGAAAATAACCCCTTGATTCAAGGAAGCTGTGGCTGCTTTCTCACTCTCTCTGTCTCAGTCTCAGCAGAGATCACAAACAACTCCAGTTATAAATCCTTAGTTCATCTAGGCTCCTTTCAGCTCCTCCCCTTAACAGACACCTATTTCACAAAGGCTAAGTAACAGGTCTAGTCACAACTGACTGCAAATATCTCCCAGCTACAGTTCCTCCCTGGCAAATTAAAGTCAAAACTAAGAAAAGTCCACCCCAAAAACAGAATCAATACTAGTTACTTACACAGGTCCAAAAAGTGATAATTCAGTTGTGTAGTCTAGAAAATAACCTCCTTGATTCATGGGAGCTGTGGCTACTTTTTCACTCTCAGTCTCAGCATTTCCCTGTCTATATATTTATTTTGTGCAGTTTTGTTATAATCGTGATTACTTGCATTTTTCATTTCATTGTACAGTTTTATGTTATCCCACTGTCTACTTGTAACTTCCAGCCACCTAATATCCATATTTAGTCATGCACATTTTTTATTCATATATAAACATTGTATGTCTGCTTATTTGAACAATTGGTGTGAGAATGTAATTGATGCTTACATTTGAGATTTTCCTTACAAAGTTTATAGCAATTGTTTCTGAATTTCCTTATTAGTCCTGTGTGATTCAGCTTGATTAACCTCTGTCTACCTTTCGTAAACATTTTATTTGTAAACAATTTTGTATGGATACAGATTTTTTTTTCATGATTTACATCAGGGTTTGTCAACTGGTTCAGAAAGTATGCAATATTCTTGTTATGGAAATTTGGGGGTTACTAAATTTAAACTGTTCATTCTCATTGCATGTTATTACTTCGTGAGCTGAATTCCAAGGTCTTGTCACCATGTAGTATTGCTACTGATTTATTTTCCCCTTCTTTAACAGCAACAGTTCTATTACTGATAGTGCCACCATTTTTCTATAATAGCCTCTCTGTCTCATATTCTGACAATTTGGGTTTCTGTGTTCATACCCTTTCTCTGGGGAAGAAGGCAAGAATGCAACTGTCTTTGCAGCTGACATCTATACTGCTCCATGATTGCCACAGAATGATGTGTCTGCTGGGTGGCTTACATCCCACCCAAGAGATTTCAGTACCTTAACCTTACATAAACAGCATGATGTACTTGATATCTGATTGACCACAGTGTTACATTGCAGGGCACCCTCATGATTTCTAGTCTCCCAAGTGGTAGAGCAGTGGGCTATGTTGTTGCTACACCACTGTGCCAGCTACTAGCAACCATTCAGTGGTAGCTTTGTTTCATTATTTATTCACCCCTGTGCACTGTGTAGCTCCCCTCCCTTCCTGCCTTTTCCCCTGCCCCTCCTCATTTGCCCTTCCCCTCCCCACCATTCTTTTCTCCCCTTGGTTATTCTCTTTCCTCTGTCTTTCCTTCCCTCCTCCAGCCCAACCTCTACATGCCTTGCTGTGTATGCTTTACACATAATGTACATATGTATTGTAATTATTTCTTTTCCTCCCCTGGAGATATTGTCTTGCTGCTATATGCTTCATTGTATGTATATATGTGTGTGTGTGTGTGTGTGTGTGTGTATATATATATATATATATATATATATATAGTTCTGCTTCTTTGCGTTTTCGAATTGTATTGTGTTGTATTGATGTATTGCTGTACTCTTGGCCTACCCAGGTCCACCTTGTAAATGAAACTGTCTCAATGGTGTTTTACCTGGTAAAATAAAGATGATTGATTGATTCCATACAGTAGCTCTTAACTGTCTCTTCTTTTACTCTTCCAAATTACTCTATCCCTGATCCATCCCACAGGGAAAATAAATCACAACACAATGCTATTAATTTTGTTTTAGTATTATAATGTTGTGAATTTCAACATTAAAGTCTAAGTTTACAGCACCTTCCCTACATAGGTAACATGTTACCCCTGTGTTTGTAAAAAAATATTTTCAATGAATTCTGTGAAACAAAAGTCCATCCTTACTACCAGTGTATACTCCCTTTATTTGGAATCAGCTACCAGCACTAGCAGATTCCTTTCACCTATTGTCTCCTTCCCAAGGAGAAAATAGAACTGTTAAAAAATATAAACAACAACCTTCCTTTCACACAACATTTAATCATAACCTTGGCCTCTATGTTTGTCCACATATTCTTTCCTTTGTTCACTGCTCAAGGTAGCAGCCAAGCCCTAGTTGGACACCTCACATCTGGCTCAGCATAGGAGCAGTTATTCTTTTATTTTTCATCCATAAATTGCCCTAGGCAACCTAATTCTTTCACCACAAATCTCCAGGGAAAATAAGCCACCATGGACTATTTAAACTGCAACAACTGTGGCACACTTTTTACAACGGCATTCATCTACAGAGTGGAGCACTGTCCAACATGCTCCACAATCAAGGACCTCAAAGGTCAGCCACATGTGGCATGGGCAGAGATAAAATACCTCCATGCTATACTAAATCAGCCACTACTGGACAATGATGTTACACCTTTAGCTTCAAGGCACACTGCACTAGCACCCTACCCCAGAGGACAAGTAGGCCAGGGAGCTGGCTGCAGGTTCATAAAACTAGTACAAAAATCACAATGGCAGAAGGTATTGAACCTATTCAAACATCAAATGAGTACTCTGCACTATCTTCCAAGACAACTTGCAGACCAAGCATTGAAGGTTCTATGCACACAGAGGCACACTCAACTACTAAACTCATCAAAAAGTACAATAAGAAATATGCACTAATAATTGATGACTCAATGCTTAGGGGTGTAGGAACTCACCTACCACAGAACCATACTTGTACTACAATTAAGTGTCTCTCTGGAACATCAACATGGAGAGACACAAATCACATAGAGAGACTAATTTGAGGCATGCAGTGTGACACACAAGTCATACTCAACACAGGTACTGTACAAATGACCTAGCCAGTAAATCAGTGGAGGAAACAAAACAAAACCTCAACAGGCTTGGTGACAATCTTGCTTCACTTTTGTCCAGTATTACCTTCTCTGAAATTCTGCCAGTCTGGAAAAAAGGAGACAGCAGGCAAAATATCAGGGAAGGGGACATCTCTGAGCTTAATACCTAGCTAAGGAGCTGGTGCCAGGAAAAAGGTCTCCACTTAATTGGAAATTGACAGAATTTCTGGGAATGGGAGTTCTTTATATAAGATGGCCTACACCTCACCAAGGAAGGAACCTGAGCACTTGGCCAAAAGTTCAATGTATATATCAGTGAGTTAAACTAGTGGATGGGGGGGTAACAGGCATCCCTAGCATCAAAAGTGCAGCCAGTTGCCCCTCCCTCATCATCAACTAGTGCAGCACAAGTTCTTTCCAGTAGTACTCAGACCAAACATTGCTACACAAATTCACAATCCGGACAGGGTAATCATGCAGCAGGCCAATAGAGACAGGGATGGAAGGCATTGTGCATAAATGCTCATAGTCTACCAAACAAAATCCTGGATCTCATAGCCATGATAGCAGAAGTAAACCTGGACTGGGTCACAGTTCCAGAGATCTGGTTTACTGGGAACCACACCTGGGATGTCACCATCCCAGGTTACACACTGTTCTGGAGAGATACGAAGAGGGAAAAGGGAGGGGGAAGTGGTGGTGTATGTAAAAGAATACATCTGTGTAACAGAGATCCAGGGCAGTCACAGTAAGGCAGAAGCCCTTTGAGTTACACTTGGAGCCGGAGACAAAAACCCCATCTGGGTAGGAGTCATCCACAGACCCCCATCCCAAGAAGCTGATGTGGACAAAGAGCTCCTAGAAACCATCATGATGATGGCAGACAAGTGCAAATTCCTGCTGGTAGGGGACTTCAGTCTACCGGATGTGGATTGGTCATCATACACAGCATCCTGGATTACACCAAGGATTTCCTCTTCACACTGGGGGTGGGTTTGGGTCAACTGGGAACTCACCCACAGAGACAGAGCAATATTGGACCTAGTGCTCACAAACAGCACTAGGGTCAGAGAAGCTCAAGTAGGAACCAGTCTGGAAACTATGTTCACATCCATAATGGAAGGCAGGAACTCTGGGGATGTAGAGGAATGCTGGAATACCCTAAAGGCTGTTCTGTACACAGTAACAACTAAATGTGCTAAGCAGACCAGCAAGTCCAAAAGAAGGAAGAGGTCTCTCTGGTTCTCAAATGAGGTAGTGAACAAAATTAAAGAGAAAAGAAAGGTTTTAACACAATTTAAACAAACAAAACATGAAGCAGACAGAGAAGAGTACAGGAATAAGTTGAAAGAGGCAAGGAAAGCAGTCAGAAGGGCAAAAGCGCAGATAAGAGAAAATAGTATGGGGTTTTAAGAAAGGTGACAAAACCTTCTACAGATATATAAAGGGAAAAAGAAAAAGTAAGGGTGGAATAGTCCGAATAGCAACCAAGGTAGGTAAGATGGCAGAGAAAGATGAGGAAAAGGCCAAAGCCCTAAATGAGTTATTTTGCTCTGTCTTCACTATAGAAGACAGCAGCAAAGGTCCCACACTAGGTTGGACAGAGCATAATGTTCAGGGAGTGGACACTAGCCCCTTCACAAAAGAAAGAGTCCCATAAGAGCTGAGTAGACTCAAGGTGGACAAGGCCATGGAGCCTGATGGCATATACCCTAGGGTATTAAAAGAGCTTTGAGAGGAACTAGCCACAGCACTGGCTGAGCTCTTTAGCAAGTCAAGATACAGTGAGTTAATACCTCAGGACTGGGAAAGGACAACAGTTGTGCCCTTCCACAAGAGCAGAAACAAAGAAGAGGCAAGAAATTACTTCTCTGTCAGTTTGACCTCCATCATAGGGAAACTTATGGAGTCATTACTAAAGGAGAACATAGTGGCATACCTGAAATATACCAATAAAATAGACCCAAAACAACATGGTTTCACAACAGGATGAGCTTGTCAAACCAACATGAATGACTTCTTCGATTGGGTCACCAGAATAGTGGATCAGGAAGGGGCGGTGAACATGATATACCTGGATTTCAGCAAGGCCTTTGACACCATCCCTCATGGAAGGCTAACCAACAAACTGGAACATATAGGAGTAAGACAAAAGGTAGTTAACTGGATCAGCAACTGGATACACGATATGACCCAGAGAGGGCTACTAAATGGATCTCTGTCGGGGAAGGGGAGGGTAACCAGTGGCATCTTGCAGGAGTCAGTGCTGCGACCTGTCCTCTTCAACATCTTTGTAGGAGACATCGCAGATGGACTAAAGGGGAAAGTTTTCCTGTTTGCAGATGATACAAAGCTCCGCAACAAAGTGGACTTACAGGAGGGGGAAGACAACATGGAAGTTGACCTTAAAAGGATGGAGGAATGGTCCAGGGATTGGCAGTTAAAATGTAATGGCAAAAAATGTAAGGCAATGCATCTGGGTAAAAGGAATCCAGGAAAAAAGTACACACTGGGAGGACATCAACTAGAAGAAACACAGAGTGAGCATGATCTTGGCATAGTAATCACTAACAATGTAAAGGTAGGGAAACAGTGTGAGAAGGCAGCACATAAAGCAAATAGCGTACTAGGCTGTATTGGTAGAGGCATTACTAGTAGGAAGCGAAAGTGATCATGCCTCTCTACAGGTCCTTGGTGAGGCCACACTTGGAATACTGCGGTCAGTTCTGGAGACCTCACCTCAGAAAGGACATTGACTGTTAAGAGACAGTGCAAAGAAGAGCTGGTAAAGTGGTGCAAGGTCTACACCACTAGACGTATGAGGGTCAACTCAGGGAGTTAAATGTATACTCTCTCGAGCAGAGAAGAGACAGAGATGACATGATTGAAACATTTAAGTACCTGAAGAATCTAAACACAACTCAGGTAGGAAATCTCTTTCAGCAGAACACGACAGCATATACAAGGGGTCATAATCTGAGGTTGGTGGGAGGAAGGTTCAAAAGCAACCTCAGGAAGTACTTCTTCATGTAGAGAGTGGTAGACCAATGGAACAGCCTGCCCCAGGAGCTGGTGGCACCAAAGACGATTAGAGAATTCAAACTTGTATGGGACGGACATAGCGGACAGGTTAGGATGCAGGCTACATGGGGGGAGGGTAGTTGTCTTGGGCAGACTAGATGGATCATGCGGTCCCCTTCTGGGGAGGTGAAGACAGTAGAAAAGAGTGACTAGCTGAAGAGGAAGTGAGTCTTTCTTAGGCAGCTTACAGGCTAACCAATGCTAGACTGGTATTTGATTGAGGTAAGGGCAGGACAGACTCGATGAACCTGGGGTCTTTTTCTTTCCACAAAAGTCTATGTTACTAAGAAATGGGCACATTCAAAGTGTCATTTTACCAATCCCTTATACAATGCTAGAACATGCTTTTCAACATTTGCTCTTGTATATACACCTTATTTTTTTTTATTTATTTACAATAACATTTGGCTGCAGTTTTTTAGGTTGCAAACACTAAAACAACTTGCTTTCTTACTAGGTCTTGATCCCAAGGGGAGTCCAGTCTGCTTTGCCGTATGGCTACTTGTGCACTTTTATCTCATTAAAATCAATTTTTGCTGCATCCTTGGTGTGTGCATCATTTGCTTGTTTGTACACCCCTGTCTGATCTCTTTGTTGCCTCCCTAGCTTTCAGTGAGTTTTTAAAGATCTTTGCAAATGGCACCCCATCTTATTTGCCACCTGTTTGAAGGTTTTGAGATGAATTTTCTTAGGGCCAGAAGCTTTGAATGCTCCTAAGATTTCTGCTTTTCTAAATGGCTAACAATGCATGAACCCCTTAATATTTTGCACAGTACATCAATATCTGTTTTCAAGGCTAAGATGCTTAACCATTTACTGTCTCCTGGCCAACCTCAACATCATGCCATCCATACTGCTCTATGGAAGCTATATAGGGAAATGTATACCCCTAACAACATATCCCTGATAAATTTTACTAATATATTAACTCCTCCATGGCAGACTTAAAATGAGTAGTCTGGAATGTGAAAGTACTAAATTATCCTATTAAAAGGAAACAAGTGCTTTCCCATCTTAAAAAAAAAACTGCACACTAATGTAGCTTTCCTACAGGAGACCAAACTCATTCTGCCCAAAGCTGTTAATCTTAAGACAGAGTGTGTAGGATCGGAAGTCCATAATGTTGCCCCATCCTCTAATAGAGGAGTATCTATCCTAATACATAAATCTTTTCCCTGGTTAATTGTAAAGCAGGAACATGATGCTGAGGGGAGATGGATACTGCTTCAGGTAGCTGCCTCCTAGGGCCCCCTTGTTCTGTCATCAGTATTTGGTCCTAATATGGATTCTCCAAGTTTCTTCCACTCATTCTCCCAACTTTTGCAAGATTTCTGCTCTCCTATGGTCCCCTGTCTGGTTGGGGAAGATTTTAACATGATCATCTCCTCAGATCTGGACAGAACTATGCAATCCAAGGAACCGCATCCCAGGTTCAAAGAAAGATGCTACAGGACTGTGCAATCCTGCCCAAAAGGTGATTTCATGCAGGGACCACAAAATCACCTTTAGGGATGTAAGAAAAAAACATTTTGGCCAGGATTTGAAAAATGACAGCTGTCACATTTATGAGGTGCTGTAAAGATATTGCTATGTTGTAAATTTGGAGTAAAAATACTGTATTGAAATGTACCAAATAAATAAAATACATAAATTAATAAATTGCCTCACCCCATCATTAAAGACTAGATCCTAAGAATTTTGATTTCTTAGCCTGGAAGAACATAAGTCCTTAGAAGGTACAGCCAAGTCCATGACCATAGTTTATAGGCATCTATAAGAGAGGGAGAGATAGAATGTTTTGGGTCTAGGAGACACCTGGCAGTAAATTGAAGCTGAACAGGAGTCTTCCCTGTCTGATTCATATTTTATGAGCTATCTGTAGTTCCATTAGCAAGATGAATAAATGGCCAATTGACGCTGCTTCTACCCTTTAGGCAGTTTTATGTAACAGCCAGTCACTGCAGAATAAAAATATAGTGTTAGAGGCTTTCATCATGGATTCTGTGGTTGATCTGGTATGTATCACATTATTTTGGCTGGGGGGATGACTATGGACCTTTACAAGAGTCATCTGTCCCTGCTGAGAATTATGAGGTGCATTGCCTGAACCAGAAGTGCAGGGATGATGAGGTGGCCATCTGCTTTAGATCCACTCAGAGGCTAACAGTATACCCCATTGGAACAACCAGGTTATTTGAATGCATGGTAGTAAGTGATGGGCTGGGTATAACTTGCAGGACCATTCTTATGTACTGGCATCTGGGACATGGAATTGATTTCCTGTAGGAACTGATGACCTCATGGCCAACCTAGTTATATACTCTACCAGATTTCTCGTGCTGAAGAACTTTTGTGCCTGGGTCAGTGGTGAGGCCTATCATTTTGGACAACTGTTTTTTCCAGTTGGTGACTTCATTGGTCTTAACAGAGGCAGTTGCCTCTGAGACCCAACAATACTTCTCACTGTAGTGTAGTTAGCGATGTGCATAATGGAGTGTATACAAAGTTAGCATTATCATCTTTTATTTGCTGTACCATTCAATTAAAATTGAAAAATATATTGATTGTAAATAATTTTTTTATTTTATATAGAAAATTACTGGTGTTTTTTTTGACAGCTACTTATTTCATTTCTTACAGTAGGGTAGTTAGTGGTATGCATCATGTGCTATTAGAAATGTAATGGAGTGTACAAAAAGTTAGCATTATCATCTATTATTTCCTATATCACATCATTAAAAATGAGAAATACTTTAATGTCTATTAACATTACTGATTGTAAATTATTTTTTATTTTATATAGTAAATTACCATCAGTCTTTTTTGACAGTTACTGATTCTGTTCATCTAATGCAGAGCAAAACTGGGGGAGAGGTGTAGAAAAGCATCTTCATTAGACAGCAGGAGGTCACTATCTGCTCCCATGGATGGAAGCATCAAACTGACACGGTGCCCGTCCCTGGAGAACTCCTCCTGGTCAGATCAGACCTTTATCAGGATCAGGCATCTGGGGCTCTCTGGGATGCAACCCATGTGCAGGGTGTAAGTACTGTTGCTAATACTGTATTTTCAGTTTATAATTGTTAGTGGATTTTAATACAGTAGTTTACTAGCTGTGAATCTGTTCTGTTCCTGCACATGTCCAGCAGCATCTATTTAAGCAGTCATGGTTTACTTATAGTGCACTAGATTATATGTGTGGTTCCACATGTGTTTGGTGCTGTGTATTCAGGCAGTCATGTTTTACTGTGGTGCAATAGATTTTATGTATGACTTCCCACATGTGTTAAGAGCCATGTATCCAAGCAGTCATGTTTTACTATGGTGCACTAGATTTTATGCACTGTTCCTGCACATCTTAGGGCCTGAGATTTAGTATGTCACAGTATAATGTTAAACAGCAGGGGCCTAAGATTCAAAAGTTTGCCCCGGTGCTAATGGGTCTTTGCCGCCAAACTGGAGCTTGTGCATGATCCACATATTCAAAATGGACTGTTGCATGGGCAAAAAGGGTTAGTGCCTGTGCAAAACATAATGTATGTGGGCAGGCAAGGAGAGGGGCTTGGCCATAAATAGCTGTGCTACCCCATATATAGCAGCTTTGCACCATGCAAGAGGTTTTAGCATGGTCCTGTTGTGCAGTGCAAATACCACCTAACAAAACCACACCTTATCTCACAGCAACCCTAGTTGCTGCCGGTGGTAATGCAACCACCTTGCCAATTGGCCACTGGGGGAGAACCACCACCTCTTGAGGTCCCTGACACCTGCCCTCAAATCACTAGCCTCAATGTAAAATTATTCTTCCTGGTGGTAGTGATCCCCTCTCTGATTGCCAACCCATTCTGTATGTAATAATGTCCCTGGTGGTAGTGGTCCCCCCTCCGATTGCCAGCCCATACTGGATGAAAGAATATCTCTGGTGCCAGTGGTCCTCCCCCTCCAATTACCAGTCCTATGTAAAATTATTGTCCCTGGTGGTAGTGGTCCCCCTCCAATCATCAGCCCAGAAGTAAAAAAAAAAAAAAAACCTCCCTGGCATCCAGTGGTTCCTCTCATGGCACCATGCCTAGACCTCCATTCACCTTAGCATTATCCACAGTGCTGCATGATCATATGGCAACCAGCACAGCCCTCCTCACACCTCTTCAGCTGGCTACTATATGTACAGGCAGGCAACACACCTCTTATTCATAGGAGAGGGTGCAACACCCTGTTCTATAAATAAGAGGCACATTCCCTCCCTGTACATACAGCAGCCAACTGAGGAGGTGTGAGGAGGGTTGTGCCAGTTGCTGTATGCTCCTGAGGCACTGCAAATAAAACTAAGGTGAGTGGAGGGATGCCCAGTTCCACGGTGGGGAGGGGGAGACCACTGGATGCCAGGGAGGTTTTTTTTGTACTTATGGTCTGGCAGTCAGAGGGGGAGGGCACTGGCACCAGAGAAGATAATTTGTACATTGAGGCTGGTGATTTAAGGGGGACCACATTCACAAGTGATGTTATTACATACAGAATGGTCCAGCAATGGGGGGGGGGGCACTATCACTAAGGACTCTATTACATACAGAAAGGGCTGGTGATCAGAGGTGGAGGAAACCACTACCATAAGGGACATTATTACAAAGAGAATGGGCCAGCAATCGGCAGGGACCATTAGCACCAGGATAATATTTTATACAGATTGAGCTGGCAATAGGTGGGGTGACCACTAGTACCAGGGATATCCACACATCTGGGACAGGGCAATTGGGGGGCAGCAAAACACTACACTGCCTCACTACCCATGCAAATGAGCCCATAATGGGCATACAAATGGCCCCTTAGCATCTTGCAAGCCTAGTGCACTCATTTGAATGGGTTCCCTTGAATATTGCAAATAGAGCTCTGGCACTGTCCATTCTGGTGGCGTACTTTGTGATCTCTGTCAGGGCACCACTAAGTGGCTTAGCATTGGGTCAACTTGGCCCTATAGTCAGTTGAATAGTGCCAGTGCACTGTTCGACTGAATATAGAATCTTCGGGCACCTGGCCAATCACAAGGCGCAGCGCAACTTTTTATGTTCCACTTTGCATGAATTTGAGTATCAGGTGTTTACCTCAACTAAACAGACAACTGACTGAGTATTTTGATTTCTTAGTAATTGCTTTTTTACTTTTGTTATAAACTGTGCATTGTGTGTTATTTGTGGAGGGTTTCATCTTTTCTTTTCATATGCTAGTAGAAAAGAATTAAATAAAATTTTTGTATTGTGATTCCGGTCCTTAGGAGCCCTATATATTTTAATAAGACACTAAATATATTATTTTGTATCTTTTCTATATTCATTTTTATATTTTATATACAGTATATACAGCAGTTTCTTCAATGAGAAACTAAATATATTTTGTCTACCTTTTCAGTCAGCAACAAAATGTGCCTTTTATATAGTATGTTTGCACTACTGCGGTACAGCTGTATGATTTTTACATTTTTAAAGCAGTATTTAGATTTTCTTTTCTTCTTCCCATGTAAAATCTAGTTGTGCAGAAAATGTTACCAACTGAATTATAACAAAAAGATCACAGATTTTCAAAATTTGCATGGTAGAAAGTGTTATTTCTCTATAAAAAAAGATGAAAACATGTTTTTGTTAAATCTCTGCATGTTCTGTATTAACCTACTGTACTGTATATGTATTGTACTGAACTGTACTGCCCTGCACTGGGCAAATCTCATTGGGGCCCATGTTGGGGGTTTCAAGCACCTTGGGGATGGGGCACTGACATAACTGGGGGAGGGGGTGGCTACGACCACTGTGGAACATGGCACGGATGTGTGGTGGTAGAGTTCCTGCACAGAGATGGGGTCAGGGCAGAGCTGTGTGGTTGGGAGAGGGTGCCTACATATGGCAGGGGATGGGGACAGTGATGTATGGTGGGAGGGGGTTGCAGAACATGGAAGGGGACAGTGCACCAATGTATGTATGGGTGGGGCCTGCCATTGGGAATGGGACAGGGAGACTGACATGTAGGGGCCCTGTACTGTATGGCCAGGACCAGGCTGGTGTTCTGTGTGCCACAGGCTGGAAACATAAATCCATTACAGTAGGGTGCCCCCTGGCATAACTGGTGCCCTACTATGCCCCCAGTGGACAGCACTACACATTTTAGTGAATGGCGTGTAGTGTGGGCCTGCCCCCAGTGTGTTGCTGTCTGTGTGGCCGGGGGATCGGGTATGTACGGGATGCATGTCCCTTTTGTACATCTTGCACAGGGGGCACAATGGGTGCAGGGTGCCTACGCACTGCCAGTTCGCGGCATGCATTCCCTCCACACATTCGTGCATTGAGCCCAAAGTGTTTCTTTAAAATGTAGGAAAATTGTATAGGAATTATTGATATAAATACGAAAACTGATAAAAAGTACAGTTTTGAACAGTTAAATTAAGAATGTTCAGTGCCCAAGTTACCACAAAACATTTAAAATATCTATTATATGCATCCCATACATATATTATCAAATCATAACAAAATGGTTATATTAAATGCATGCTGAAAATAGAAAATAGAGTTACAAATCTACGTTTCGACCTTAGGTCTTCTTCAGGAAATATCTAAAGGAGAAAAAAAAAACAAAGTTAGTATAGAGGGGAAGTAAAATGAGGAATATATATGTGGGGAAAGAAGAAAGGGGAGGCTCAGGGAGAAGAAGTGATGAAGGGTAAGATTAAGACAGAATTTGTGAAACAAAAAGGTGATGATGGGAAAGATAAAGCATAATAGGAGTGAAAGAGCTAGGGAAGTTCCCAGGTGGGGACTAATTAACAGGGCATAGTAAGAAGGCTGAAAGGTGACAAATGTGTGGGAAGGAGACAGAGAGGGAGGCTTATGGTGAAAATGAAAAAGAAATTAAATGAGTACAAAAACAAATAGACTTTAGGGAAAAAAAGGGGTGGCTGAAAGATGTTAGGGGGAAATAAGTCTATCATTTAAACCAGAGGGCTGCTGGAAGCCAAGGCGGATGATCAGCTTGGCTTCCATGTTTTTTTCTATGGTCAGGATCCCAGAAGCCCTGCTGAAGGACACAAACAGAAAGGTCTTTGACACTGTGGTCCTTGGAGATAAAGTGGGATACAATGGGTTTAGCAGTGTCACCATTCCTGACTGCTCTGTAATGTTCCCTGAAACGGTCAGCAAGGTGCCTACCACTCTCTCCAATATAAATAGCTGTACACTTCCTGCAGAGAATACAACACACCACATTAGTGGAGGTGCATGAGAACTCCTTGGTGATGTGAAAAACAGCTGTAGGCCCCTGAATTTCAGTCACACTGGAAATAAATTTGCAGGTGTAGCAGCGAGTCCTGTTGCAAGGTTTGGTACCTGGGAGGGAGGAACTGTTAGGAGTAGGTAGGCTGCTTTTAACCAGGAGATTCCACAGGTTACGAGGCCGGCGGTAGGAGGCAATAGGTGGTTCTGTAAAGGAAGCACCAGTGTTAGGGTCAGTTTGTAAAATGGGAAAGTTACTGGTGATGATCCTGTGAAGAGGTGTGCTCTGATGGAAAGGAAGCACTAGTGGAATTTGCCGTTGTTCTTGTGTGACAGTATCCTTCCTTCGGGGGTCAAGGTTATGGGGCATGTTACTGACCCGGGAGATTGCTCTGTCCACTGTGCTTTTAGGGTATTCCCTGTTGACAATAAAACTATGCATTATTCGGGACTGCTCAGCAAAATCATCCTCTTCACTGCATAACCTGTGAAGTCTAAGAAACTGTGAATAAGGCAGGCCATTCTTGACATGTTTAGGATGGAAGGAGCGGTGGAGGAGGAAAGCGTGGGAATCAGTGGGTTTGTAATAAACTGATGTCTTCAGACCAGTGTTCTGTACTGACAGCTGGATATCCAGAAAAGGCAGTGTAGAGGAGGATACTTCAACAGTGTATTGAAGGGCCGTGGTAAACTTGTCAAGGAAGACACACAAGAACAACGGCGAATTCCACTAGTGCTTCCTTTCCATCAGAGCACACCTTCTCTTCACAGGATCATCACCAGTAACTTTCCTATTTTACAAACTGACCATAACATTGGTGCTTCCTTTACAGAACCACCTATTGCCTCCTGCTGCCGGCCACCTAACCTGCGGAATCTCCTGGTTAAAAGCAGCCTACCTACTCCTAACAGTTCCTCCCTCCCAGGTACCAAACCTTGCAACAGGACTCGCTGCTACACCTGCAAATTTATTTCCAGTGTGACTGAAATTCAGGGGCCCACAGCTGTTTTTCACATCACCAAGGAGTTCTCATGCACCTCCACCAATGTGGTGTATTGTATTCTTTGCAGGAAGTGCCTGCGGAGAGTCAGTCGCCATCCTGCTGCCGGTTGTCTTTTTCCATTTCTCTCCCCTTATTTCCTGAGGACCCCAGGAGAAGGACACATGCATGTGGAGGCACACATGTGCCTTACAGCCCAGGTAATGGCCCTCTTCCACCCACCCCATTGGTCTATCACTGGCACCCTTGCTTGTGCAGCCCCTCGGCCTCTGCCAGAGGGTAGCCATGAGCAAGGGATGCCACTCCACCTCCCCGGAGAGGAGAGCTGCCTTACGGCTGCTCCATCCTGCTCGCCCTCCCTCCCTCCCCCGTGCCGACCTCCGATGACCCAGGCTCACTCCTGAACCCGGGTCGCCGACATGCCATAAGGTGAGATGTCCAGTGCCCCAGCAGCCACTGGGCAGGCCCAAATATTTTATTTTAATGCATTGAGACACGCATTACCAAAGGTTAAAAATAAAACCTTGTGTATCAAACATAATACAATAGTTAATTCTGTTTACATGGTTGTTCAAAATTTGAATGGATTATTCTAGTCATTGCAGTACTAGTGAATGAAAAACTGACAGCAAGAATTCATGCACCACGATCGGGCTCATGACACTGCTATAGAAATTAATGTAGGCTGTTCAAATGCAAACAGCCAATCATAATGTAGCATTTCTGATACCATTTCTTTAAACTTTTTTTCATACAGTTTTTGCCGTTTGCTAGGCTCTGGTTACCATCTCTTTTGGGGATCATAAAGCACTTACTGACACCTCACCATGTCAGCTCCTGTTTGTCCCTCTATGAGCAACAGTTTAACCCCCACCCCCACTGTGGAGTCAGGGACAGGGGATGTATCCCTGATTTCTCACAGGTTCATCAGATAGGCAGTGTGATGAATGCCACGAGGGCCTGGATTACCAGGGTCCTCCCACCTATGGGTTCCAGGGCTGTTCTTTTAACTCGTTTCCACCCCACTGGATGATGGCACACAAGGCCTCAGGTGTACTGACTCACGACAGCATGTGGTGTGCAAGCCAGCCATCATCCAGACCCTAACCTGCTTCTCTCCATTCCGCTGCCACCCATGGTCACCTAGGTGGCAGCAGTGCAGTGTGGGGCAGCGACCCACCCTCCCTGGAGAAGGAGAGCATCTTCGGGGATGCTCAATCCTCCTTCGAGGAGAGTATCCTCTGGGATGCTCAATCCTCCTCCCTTGGCTGACCCCTGATACTAAAGGCTTGCTTATGAATCTGGGTCACTGGAATTATTCGAACATATGAACCCACCAGCAGAAACAGGCCTCACAGTCCTTCAAGTCTACTCGAACGTGAAGCATGCCCCCTACACTGCAGCTGCCCCCTTCCCTCCTCTGTCATATTTAACCCCCACCCTGTCCCATTCCCTTTTAAAACTGTCCGCTGTCCTACAGGATACCACTTCCTCGGGCAGAGCATTCCACTTAGCCACAATCCTCTCTGTGAAAAAATATCTCTCTCTGATATATTCCCCTCCAATCTGAGACCATGCCCTCTCGTGTCCCTCCCCCTCTTCAACTTAAATACCACTTCTGTACCTGTCTTGTTTATCCCCGTTATGTATTTAAAGGTCTCAGTCATATCCCCCAGGTCCCTTCTCTCCTCCAGTGAATACATATTCAGCTCCCTCAGCATAACACCTGATATGGGTGAGTATTATTGAGTGGCTCAATTTGAGTGACTCAATAATACCACATGCAATGACTTTGAGTGAGTAAAAACACAAAGGAGTGAGAAACAGTGAGCGTAGTGGTGAGCTGCACTCACAGTAAAATGATGTCAGCATTTGTATGCCAAGAACTGTCGAGCTGGCCATTTGGCTTAGTGGCTAGAGCCACCACCACTGGAGCTGGTAGACCCAGGTTTAGGTCTACCTACAGGAAAGATGCTGTTGTAATTTTACTTTTTTGTCTTGCTTCTAAATCTGCTCCCTCTGGAGTTTAGAATAGATAGATTGAGGGTGTGGGGAGCACAGCTCCCCACATAAAATATTTGGTTTTTTATTGCCATGTGCAAGGGAGTAAGCGACTGTCGATGTTCATAGGTTCATAGATAGAATCAGGTCCATATACTACAAGAGCCATATAAGGACCTGCCACTAACTCAGAGGGCATAATTCCATTTTTCTTCTCCCATGTATTTATCCAGTAAATACTTAAAACTGGACAAGCTTCCTGCTTCAATCACTTGTTTGGGGAGACCATTCCAAACTTTCACCACCCTCTGATTAAACAACCTCCCTCTTTGACTTGTTCTATAATTCTCACCTCGCAATTGCCTATCATGTACCCTTGTTCCCAACCTCACATTTTCTTTCTAAGTTAATCCAGCTGCTTCATAGAGCATACCATAGCTCATTGATCTATACACATAGCATAAATCACCCCTTATCCTTCAATAGGCCATTGCATACTGTCCAAGGTTCGTCAGTCTGGAGCCATATTCTGAGCCAGCCACCTCCCTAATCTTTCTAGTGAAACTCCTCTGCACTTGTTCCACCTTTGTTCTTCCCAGAACACTCTGTACTGAACAAAAAGGGGCCCCATATTCAAACACAGGTCTCACCAGGGATCTGTACAGGGGCACCATAACCCTCTCTCTTCTACTTCTTATGTTTCGCAACAAGTTGCCTATAGTCCAGTTTGCTTGACTTATACTAGCTTTATTATGCCTATCAAAGTTTAATTTGTCAGTAATTATTACCCCCAGGTCTTTCTCACTGTCTGTTGCCATAATAATTTGTTATCTTTACTATTTTATGCCTCCTTCTCACCCGCTCGGCTCAGGTCTTCCTCAGGAGCACATGGAGTCATCCCCCTACAGCACACACCCTTCCTGGCCATCTTCCGTTGCCCATGTAGCCTCAGTTGTACTCCCCGGGTGGGGACGGGGCAGGCTCCAATGTCCCAACACCGTAGTAATGCTGGTCGGGAGGATGCCAGGTGGGCGTCTGCAAATCAGGGGCAAGCTCCGGTGCTCCGTTTCCGCCGGAGCCGAGAGGCATTTTCTCTGTTATTCTGTGGGGAGTGGCTGGTGCCCTGATGTCAAGGCATAACTGATGTCTGCCACTCCCCCACTCCTGCTCTCTACTCCTCAGTGCCTGCTGTATCTCCAGCCTCTGCCAGAGATCAGCATTGCACTGAACAGGAACCCCTGTCCCTCTCCAGGAGAGGAGAGCTGTCCTCCGGATGCTCAATCCTCTTCCTCCCCTGCCGACCCCCAGCAACTTGGGCTCATTACTGAACCCAGGTCACCAGCATGGTGCGAGGTGTGGCATACAGCACCTCAACCCTCAGTGTCACCGGGCCGGACACCATAATAATTTGTGAGTTTAATTTATACTGTGCTCTACCATTATTCTGCCCAAAATGCATAATCTTACATTTCAGGATATTGAATTCCAGTTTATTTTTTTGTGCCCAATTCCCCAAATGTATCAATTGCTCCTGGAATTGTGATACCTGCATACCGGAAATTAGAATATTGGAAAGCTTAGACCCTAGCACAGATCCCTGAGGGACCCCACTGGTCACTTCCACCTCCGTTGACAGGTAACCTCTAACCCTTACCCTTTGATGTCTGTCACACAGCCATGCTGCTATCCATTTTCTAAGATATCTTTCAACTCCTATTTCTTGCAAGGTCGCAGTCAGGACTCCATGAGAAATGGAATCAAATGCCTGTCTATAATCTAGATACACAACATCCACCGGTAGCCCAACATCTAGTGCCTGACTCACCAGCTCAACGAAATGTAGCAAATTCGTGGTACAGGGTTTCCCACCTGAAAACGCGTGCTGTGTAATGCCCAGATATTTCAGGACTTTTATGTCTGCAATGGTCACTGGAATATTGCTTACTGTCTTTGTTCAGGGTGGATATGTGTTCACCCTTACTGTTTGACAAGACAACGGACTTGCCTTTATCACATAAGACCCCTTCAGCCTGTCCTCATAGGGTCTGTCCTCCAAACCTGAGATCATCTTTGCTGCCCTGCACTGTACCTCCTCCAGTAATCTGATATCCTTCTTCAGACACGGGTGCCAGAACTGCACACAGTACTTCAGGTGTGGTCTGACCAGTGACCTGTACAGATGCAGGATCACCTCCTTCCTTCTGGAGTAGATTCCTCTCACAATAATCCCCAGCATCCTGTTGGGTTTAGCTGCCACCTTCCTGCATGGCACTGAGTTGTTCATATTCCCCATTATAACCACTCCTAGATCCTTTTCTTCCTTGGTAGTACCTAATTGAACCCCTCCCAACTGGTAGATCCTACCAGGGTTCAAGGCTATGAAGTGCAGTACCTTGCACTTCTTAGCACTAAGCCCCAACTGCCACATTTCCGACCACTCTTCCAGTTTAGTTAGATCATCCTGTAGCCCTTGCCACCCTACTATGTCATCCAACACTGCCTCCATCTTGGTATCATCAGCGAACAGACTGATATTTCTCCTGATGCATGTGAGATATCCAATATGAAAATACAAACAGCACCAGGCCCAGTACTGAGCCCTGTGGAGCCCCGCTTATCACAGCCCTTGGGGATGAGAGTTCCCACCACCACCACTACCACCTTCTACTGCCTCCCCTTCAGCCTGTTCACAATCCAATTCACCATCTCTGTCCCCACCCCAACATATTCCAACTTTCCCCCTAACTGCCCATGAGGCACTGAATCAAAGGCCTTGTTGAAGTCCAAATACAGGACATCTACTGCATGGCCATTGTCCAGTTTCCTCATCACCCAGTCATAATACTCAACTAGGTTGGGCTGGCAGGCTTTCACTAAGATTAACCCATGTTGCTGATTATGAGTGGTAGCAGTACCGCTGTGCTGATGGGCTAGCTCCAAGACCATTTTTATAATTTATTTTGTTGTAGTACATTCATCTATCTGACAACAGCATTTCTCTGTTGTCCCACCACAAAGAAGTTCTTAGGCCAGCCAGCTTGGCGGTGTAGAGGGCTGAGGCACCTTGGACCTTACCTCTTACCACGCTGATGACCTGGGGTCAGGAGTGAGCTTGGATTGCTGGAGGTTGGCCAGGGAGGGAGAAGATAGAGCATCCGATAACTGCTCTCCTTTCTCAAGGTGGGGTGAGTTGTGACTTCCTGCCACCAGTGACTCCCAGCGGAGACTAGGGGTGCAACAGCCAGGGTCACGTTGGGTCTGTGGGGTGGCTGCAGGTGATGTCCGTAAGTTTGGATGGTGGTAGCATGCCCAACCCATGCTGGATGTCATTGCACAGCCTCACCTCCAGGAGGGTCACATTCACATTCATGCAAGAGGGAAAAACTCTGGTTCCTGAGGAAACAATGCAACAACCCCAGGCCCACCATCAGGCCTGGCCCTCCCTGATCCCTGTATCTTCTAGCCTGCACCATGCTCATACAGACTGGATTCAAGGAGTATCCAAAGTAAATGGTGGGTGTCCTTGTCCTGGGAGCACAAGTCAGTGGGATCCCTATGGGAAGAGGTGTCAGGACAGTGTTCTGGGGGACCTAAGGTTTGGAGGATCTCAGGTTGGTCGGGAAAAGCAGGTGACATCTCAGGGAAGCCTTAGGACTGGTGGCCAGGGGGAAAAAGAAATTTAAGAAAAAGAAGCTCTCAGGGGCAGTAGAGAGTACAAAAGGGTAGCAAGCATTATCAGCTTGGCTCTGCAACATGGAAGATAAGCATTCACACTATTGTGGAATTGTAAAAGTGAAAGGTACACATACTGTAGTACATCTCTGTCCATTTTTTGCATGAGCAGTGGAAGCACTGTGCTGTTGCCTCAGCGTAGGAAGAACAATCAGAGGATAAAAGGCTGGGGCTGTGCAAGATCATGTTTGCTGACCTCAGACCCTGCTTTACTGAATTTGGTCTTCAAGGAGGACCTGCAACAAACTGACAGCCCTGGCTGGCCCAGTGGCACTGAGGGCTGAGGTGCTAGATGGCTTACCTCATGCCATGCCAGTGAACCAGGTTCGGAAGCCTTCTCAGGTCATCAGGGGTCAGCCGGGGAGGAGACAATTGAGCATCCAGAGGACTTCTCTCCTCTCCTGCGAAGGGGTGGATTGTGCGTCCCTGGCACCTGTGACCCCCAATGGAGACTGGGGAATGCAGCATGTAGGGAAACCCAGAAACTGGGTTGGGGCAGCAGCACATGTCCTGCAGGTGAGAGCGGGAGCATGCTCGTCATATGCTGATGTCATTGCATGTCCATGCCTCGGGGCTTATGCAGAAAACCCCTCTGGCCATAGCAATTAGGTAGCCCACCATGGATTCTTTCTCCAGATCGAACAAAGCCTGCCAACCGGGAGTGGGCTCAGGGTGATTTTGGTGTCTCCCCTGTCTCTCCCTGGAGGCCCATCCATGGGGGACAAGCCATGGTCCTTCCTGTTCACCGCCAAGGTGGAGGATGGTCCTGGATAGTTGAGGGTCCATGGATTAGGGATAATGCGGGACAAGGCTCCATCCTCCACTGAGCCAGAGGTGCATAATTAAAAAAACTGACAGCCCTAGTGGAGGATGTCAGAGATGGAGGTAAGACCCAGAGAAGGTGGAAATGGTACTGGGCCAATGGCTGAAAGGGGCTTAGAGATGTATAGAAAAAAAAGTAAATATAAAAGAAAATGTGGGGCACAGCACTACCACCATAGTGTCCACATCACCCACATTACCTTCAAAATTGTAGGTTCATATTTATAGCTATAATAATAAGCCCTGAAATCTACTTCTGCATTGCTGTAGTTCTCCAGCATTTTAGTAGTACTTATTTTGATGAAAAGACTGCATTTCTCTATTTTTGTGTCATCCTATATTGACGTTTGTTGCAATGTTTACAATTATATAGCGTGATTTGAATTATTATGTGCCATACGTTTACAAACACACTAGAAATAAACCAACACAGCAACCCCAAAACTATTAAATTTATAAAGCTATTTCAGAATAAATGAACTCATTTGGAACTGAATATATATTGTTTTCTTATTTCAGTAGAATCATCGCACAGTATATTCATAGGTCCTGGTTAGGGCCCACTAAATGGGGGCTATGCATGAATGCTGCAGAAGGTACTCACCAAAGGCATGTACCCCACTCGCATAGCTCTTCAACCCCAGACAGGTGCAGGGTGCATGGTATTCAGTACCACATGCATCCGTGGGGCACCTGTCTGTGGCCCCACCCCCTGGTGCAGGACTGTTCAGGGCAGCCGGGGGGGTGGAGTAGCAGACCCAAGTGGGAATCCAATCGAATGACCGTCCTGGATCCCTTAGTGAATCACATGCATGTGAAGGCTTGGGTTCGCGTGCATGAATAGCCAACACAGTAACCCAGATGCACACAGCCATACCCCATTGGCAGGAGGACCCCCTTCCCAAGCCCCTGGTGCACCATGGCCACCGACTGCACTGCCAAACTACCCCCAACACATATCTGCCCTGTCCCCCTTGTAGAAAAGCATACCCCCAACACACAACTGCCCCATCCCTGTAGCTTCAAAGAACCTCCAATACGTGACTGCCCCATCCCCGTAGATGCAATGAACCCCCAACACACGACTGCCCCATCCCCATAGTGTCAATGCATCTCCCCAACACATGTCTGTTGCATCCCTGATGTAGCAGTGCATCCCCCCAATACATGTCTGCCCCATCCTTGGTGAAGAATATGACAACCCCCTGAACATTCTGAAGTGTCCCAGCCTACAGAACCCTGACCCCTGAACCTGGTGCCCCAGTAGCATCATTGGTGGTCAGTGGACCTCCACCCACCCACCCAAGGCACCAACAACCACCTCTCTCCAATCCTATACCTGAAAGATGGTGCTGCAGACATAGACAGCCTGCAGCACATCCCTCTGCACACCTCCATGGCCGCCAGCCACCCAACTGATGCTGGGAGCATGCTGCTATATATAGGCCTTTGTCTTTGAATGTCTGCAAGTTGATCCGGAACATAAATTGACAGAGAACTGATGATCAGATGGTGGAAGGACTATCTTAATAAAAAAACAGCTATAATTAATAAAAAAATAAACAGGTAGTCTGAATATTTTTTATTCACATTGCTAAAAAAGCAATAAGGTTCTCCCAGGGGTTGCATTATCTGTATGTTAATCACACCCTAGGTGCATGTGGCACTCTGCTTTGCCTTGTGCCACTTTACACCACAAAGATATGATGCGCAGGTGATTCTCTATTGCTTAAATATTGTTTATCAGGCCTGCAATGGTAGCTTCTTGTTCAGATCTGACCATATTTGATCTCCATAGGCTTTATTCAATTTCTGAAAAATTGAGCAAATAATAACAGGACTTCACTGAAAATGAGATTCTTTATCATCTTTTGACAATCTTGGGTAAGTAAATGGTTAAATAAAATCAGTCTTCTAAGACACACCCTTGTGTAATCATCCTTATGATCCCATTTGTTTGTATAAATAATTTGGAACACCTTGAAAAACTTACAGATGGAACTTGTCTGTTGCCTTAAAATCTGCTTAGAAAAAAACTTAATTTCCCATAACCCATTGACTTCTTAGCAGGATATGATATGGCCAGATGATTAGAAAAAACACGTCATTTCCCATAAGCCCCTGGCTTTTTGGCAGGATATGATACTGCCAGAGGGAGGCACTTCCCAGGTCACTCTCAGTATGAAAACATAGACTTGGGCAGGTGTGCTGTGTTAGATTTGTCTAAAGAAATGATGCAGAGATATTCAGGTATTTTCTTCTGCAGTTTTGTAAAGAGTTTAACTCAGAAGGGTGTTTATTAATCTAGGAATAGTTCTATGGAGTCTCTTAGCTGAAATACATTGTATTTTTTGGTGTAACTAGATTTCTAACTGCTGTGCTGGGTCAGATTACATTGATATTCATTACTTGATGCACACGTTTAATTAGTGCATTTTTGTTTTTACTGCATTTTAAAGTTTTGTCTAACAGAAACTGGACTTTCAGACTGAGAAATGTGTGTTACTACAGTTATTTGAATGTATACCAACACATAGATACTACAGCATGTATTTATCTGTGTGCGTGGGGGGGGGGGGAACGCAGCTGAGGCCGTCTCCTGCAGGTTTTGAATTTATATGTAGTATTTACAAACATACAAGATCTGCCAGCAGATAAAGTCTGCTTGAAAGTGCAGCTAGCACATTTGAGCATTTGTAATCCTGCAGGGTTAATAAAGTAAGTTACAAGCCTGGGTGTATGTTGTTAGACCATTTACTTTCTCAACCCCATGCCATACTTAAGCTAAAAATAAATCTAGGACAAAAGACCAAAATCAGGAGTAAATCTTAACAAAACATTAATATTAGCTAAAGAAATTGTTGTGGCTGTGTGTGAATAGCATTTTGTGAAAGAGAAATTGACTATGCCACTAATATCTGACATGGGTTTCATATGTGTGTGTGTCTGTGTGTGTGTGTGTATATATATATATATATATATATATATATATATATATAATATACTGTTAATTTTATAGTATTATTTTAAAACTATTTATTTTTTGTACTGTGTGATCGTCCGCCAATCACTTAACCTGTAGTCCACCCAGCTGTAGAAATTAGTCCTTAGAAGCAGGATCACAGTTGAAATGAGAGCTATCCTGGGTAAATGAATTACAGTATAAAATAAAAAACATATAAATGCATAATATTCAGTAGGCGGGAATTAAGGTATTTTCTTTTAATCTGGCCTTTGCCTCCCCCAGCCGGCTGTCAATCCCTGGTGATGTCACAGCCCCAACACCTTGGCCTAGGCCACTTTACATCTACTTAGCCTAAACCACAGCTGAAGTAGACTAGGTCTCCGAGGAGCTCTTACGACTCACTTGCACTTTATGAGTCAGGTTTCATGGCGGACACTTTGCAGTAGAAGTGGTATGGCAGATGAGAGTCTTGTGCTGCCTGAAAGTACCGCTCGGAATTACTTATGTAGTGCTCAGAATACCACCTACAGTGGGAAGCTATAAAGATGAGAGGCGGAGCTTGTCTCAGCAATTCTGCTCATTTAGCATAGTGGTTAGGGTAGTGGACTGTGGATGAGGTAAGACATAGGTAGTGACATGGGTTCGATTCCCATGGCTGCTGACTGTCTTCTGTGTGAGTAATAGCTAGTAAACTGAATCTCTAAAGGTCCAAGGTCACACCTGCAGGCTGAATGTCTACTTCTGTAATTTTTCTGTGTTCAATATTGTGCAATCTTGGAGTTGGTTATATTTATTTGTGTGGGCATAGCCCCCTGCTTGGATGGGGGTGGACACAGCCCCCTGCTCCCCCCAAAATATTTTCTGAGTTTGTTGGTAAAGATTTCTGATGGACAAACAGTTATGGCACTGACGGTGTTCCCATTCACAATGGTGTTCCTGTCAATCATACTACCATACTGTTTCCTGTTCACCATGACACCTGACTCATAAAGTGCAAACGCTATGCACTTGCAGGTGATGGGGCATAGGTGACCATATGGGGCTCAGCTGTAGCTGGTGTTATCCTGATAGCTGTGATTAGTTTCCCTCTGTATCTCCCCCCCCAAGATGGGGACTAGGATATCACTGCACATCCAGTTTCAATGCTCTTTCTCTTTTTTTTATAACAGGTCTACAGTGGTGCCTGCAAAACGTCAAATATGTATTATTTACCTTTTCACCCATTCTACCTTTCCCTAGAACTATGGACTCTTTTCTTTATCACTCTCTTTATTTTTATTTTACATTTGCCCCATTTACAGTATGTTTTCCTGATCCAGCACTGGAAGAAATGCCTCCCCCATTACGGATTCAGTGCATGCACAGCACTGATACTAGTGCGCATGCACTGAGTGCTGGTGGTGTGCATGCACCAAGTCATATTTGTACTTTTCAAGTAATGATTTCTTTATGAAATACAGCTCGGTTCATGGCAGAACTAGTATTTTTCAGAATCAGCGCAGTTTAGTCCATGATACCAGCTATTTTGTTTACCAGCCATAAAAATTGCCAAACTCATTCATGCACAGGTTTTGCAGGACTCAACAGTAGGGATACATGGGAGCAGGGCATGAAGGACAAAAGGTCGGTCTGCTCAGAATGTGTTTTCTGTAAAAAATTCATATTTTCGCGGGCCCAGTGGTGCAGAGGGCTGAGGCAATATGCCTTACCTCATGTCAAGCCAGAAAGAAGGATTCAGGAATGAACTTGGGTCATCAGGGAGCCAGCATGGGGGGGAGGATAGGAGCAGGATTGAGAGGCCACTCTCCTCTCTTTTCCTGGGGAGGTCATCACCCCCCCTGTTAGTTCTGCTACCACCGGGTGGAGGTCCAGTGGCTGTGTAGGCAGGAGGGGATGGCAAGTACTGGAAGGGTGCTTTGGAATGTGGCATGTGTGTGCCTCCACATGTGCCCATGCACGTCCAAGGAAGGGTGGTAGAAAACTAGGGGGAAAAAATTAATCTTTTCACACTTCCGAGATACAGTCAGACAGTCAGCTCAGCAACTGTGTTTAGAGTACTGTTTATAGACACACATAGTAGGGGGAATCATAAAAATATGGATATGGGCAGACTGGATGAGCCTTGTGGTCCTTATCTGCCTTCAACTTCTATGTTTCTATGTAAATGCCTGCAAAAGCTGCCAGTGCCCCTTTTACCATAAAGTAAATCCTCCCCCACTCAGTAACTCTCAGAAAAACCTTTCTTCCACTCTTGCCACTCTCCCCTTACCAACTGACTGGGGTCTCTGGGGGTGGAGGTGGCATAGAGGTCATTTAGCTGGTGGTCCACTCAGGTCCACTTTGTTGTCCAGATCCATCAGTGCTACTGCAAACTAGCAGCCAGTCCATAACAGATGACCCCCCTGAATCCCCAGCCTCCAAGGTGTCCACTGTGAAATAGTCCCTTCACCAGTAGCCTTGACACTCCCCCGGCCGTCACCCAGCAGCACCAGCTGTATAAGGGATCAGGAAGGGGCAGTGTTTCATAGAATTACATTCAGATGTGAATTCTGATTTTGATTCTGCATTTGAGAATTCTTTTTTTTTGGCCATAAAACTGAAATCCTAAAAATGGATTGGAATACAATGATTCTGTATTTGTCATCCAAAATCTGAGCAACCCTACTACCCATGGTACCCTGTGATTCCCTAAGAAATCTGCAGTTTCTTCAGGCTTATAATACATTGGAAGCTTGCATTGACTTCATAGCTACTGTCTATACTGTACTTGTTTTTTTTTCAGTTAGTTTTACTGAAGTTTAGAAAGAAACAGACCAAATTCATCAAATGGTAAACATTATGCTCTATCAGAGAATATAGATAAAGTCATAAAATATAGCATGGTGGGAATGCGTATGAGTTCAGATACATCTACATATTCATAAGTACTTTCTATACTTTTATGATAATCCTTAGGTTCTTCACCCTCTAGGAGAACTAGTAGTAGGTTTTATTTCTAACACCCTTCCTCATAGGCTTAGGGCAGTTTGCAAAAGTGCAAAAATTACAATCAATCCAAAAATGAACAACCATGTAATTTTCATAAATCAGCAGTTAAAGCACAACACATCATAAAAACTGTGTTGGAAGTGGCCTAATAGAGAAGATCAATCAATTGCCAAATGTTTGTTTCCATAAAAAGCTCCTCAAACACATCTTTAAAAGCCACCTCTGTGGGGGCCTGTCTGAGGACCCTCTGGAGATAATTCCATAAGACCAGGCCTGCCACCTCAAAGGCTCAGTCTCCTAAGGTTTTCAGCGCTGCCCTCAGTATAGATAGGAGGCCCACCTCAATGAAGCAAAGAGAGGGTGAAAGCACATAAGAGTTGAGGACATCTAACAGGTAACCAGGACCCAAACCATGTTTGGCCATACAAGTTAGTAAACCACTTTTAAAGGGAAATCCTCACTTCACCTGCAGTAATACTGCATGACCTTTAGGTTCCAATGAAGAAAAATGCAGTGAAAGCGTTTTTTTTTGTTTTGTTTTTAATGTATTTGCTACTTTGTAATTTTTTTTTTTTTATCTGGTTGATCTTGCAATCCTCCTTCTGCCACATTTACCTACTACATGTCACAGTATCCCCCGCGGCCAGCCGTTTGATGATGCGACTGGCAAACTGAGCCACAGGGGACCTCTGTGTGCTGTGAGGTCACTTAGATTGTATTGCTGTGAAGGAGTACATAATCATGCTTATTCTACCAGTACTGATTGCGCTAGGTTTCAGGATGTGTTCCTTTTGTTGGAGGATAACAGATCAGGGACCAGATATTCAAATGTTAAAGGGTGTTAGCCTATGATAACTGGGTTTTGCACATGGTTTGTGGGTGGGATCTATATTCAGATACCCTTGTAGTGCTGGTTAAACCCCTTAGCTCTCAAGTGCTAACATAACATGGTGCCCATGCAAATGAGTGGGTCTCCCTCTTCATACAGGGGCAGCAACAATTTTAGAGGTCTGTGGCATTGGTAAATGGCATCTAAAGGGGTGCATTTTCCTGCTTTTGCACACCTAGTCTTAACTGACCACAAAGACCTGGTAGCAAGATGGCTGTACTGCAGTCATCTGCCCTCCCAACCTCTGAACTGCCATCCTGGCAAAATAAAATATACACTGGTGTCTAGTGGCACCCCCCCACCCTCTAAGCCCCCATCCTCGGTCATGTATATGATGCCCTGGTGTCCACTGGCACCCCTTCCCTGATCGCCTGCCCAGGAAATGCAGTGTATGTGCTAGTGTCTAGTACCACTCACCCCTTAGTCACCTGTACAGATGAGCATCACCATAGCCCTGGTACCTTGTGGCTCCTCCTGATCACTTGCCTGGATGAGCATCCCCATAACCCTGGGTGTTGCAGTACTCCCAATCCTCCAATCCCCTGTCATGGTGCTGTGACTGTCTGTCTGGGGTCTAGTAGCATTCCCACACACTGATCTACCATCTCAGTACTGTAACTGTCTGCCATGGTGTCCATTGAGACCACAAACTGTCTGATTCCCCCATCCCATAGACAACACCCATCACTGGTGTTAACAGCACCCCCACCCCCAATCAGCTGTCCCATTGCTGAGAAGATAGTCACTGCTGACAAGTGGTGGCCCCCCACTGACACACATATGATATGTGTACTCAGTGCAGCTCATATGTCAGTTGGAGGTGGAAGTGAGAGGATGGCTTTGCAGATTACCATAGAGGGATTCACTGCAAGTTTCCATCCTGCTAGGTAAAGGGAAGGGGTTGGGGTGCATGTTGCAGTGGGTGTGGACGAGGCAGTTGGGGGACCCAGGATCACTACTGTGTGTCAGTTGCCCAGCATCTGGTAGTGGGGCAGGGATACCACTGGATACCAAGGATTGAATAGGGGACATAGGCTGGTAGATCAGGGAAGTCGGTTGTTCTATTGGGCACCAGGGCTATGGGGCTACTCACTCGGACAGGTGAGCAGGGGCAGGTGGTGTCATGAGATGCCAGGTCCATATAGCAATATATGGGACAGGTGTTTGGGGGAGTGCCTGGAATCACCGGGGAACACCCACCATCATTGGTACGGATGTGTAGGGGGTGGCCACTTGTCAACAGTGACTATCTTCTCAGCAACAGGCCAGTTGTTTGGGAGTGTGCCGCTAGCCACCAGTGATGGGTGTTGTCTACAGGACAGGTGCTCAGCAGGTGAAGGAAGTGCCACTAGACATGAGGGAATCCATCACATTATCAAGGTTGGGGATTGGAGAGTGGAGATTGCCTCTAGCTATCAGAGATTATAGGATGTCAGGATGGTCACAAACATGCTGCTGCTTCCAATTCAGATGGGCCCATAATGGGCATGCTAATGGCCCCTTAGTCTCATGGCATGGTGCAGCTGAATATTGTGCTACAGCTCCTGGTACTCTACGGTATGAGGATACAATTCCCTATGGGCTGGCTGCAGCCCAGATCATGTCAAAGTAGCACAACTTTAATTAGCGCTGTGCCAAAACGGGCTAATATTCAGTCAGATAGTGCTAGTGCACTGTCAGACTGAATGTAGAAACCTCTGGGTTGGGCACAAGCACAGTGGAAACCTTTGCACTCTACTTCTGCACTTTTTTCAATTTGTTGCCTCAAGAATTTCTGTTTTTGCAGTCTTTTTGATACTTTCGAGTATGCAAAAAAACTGAGATCATGTCCACAGTCTTTTTTTTGGTTTTTGTAAAACAACATATCACTCTCTTTGCTCAATTCGCTGATGTCCAATAATCCTCGCTACACCCTTTAGTTGTATATTTCCTTGTTCCAAAAGTAATATTGAGCCATAGAGTTTGTCTATGGCATAGCACTCCTCTTCTCTCTTCTCCTCAGTCTGCTGCCTTGTCACATTTTTCCCACTGTCTTTTTGTTTTGTAAAACACTACTCTGTTTGGTCTATTTCCTGGTATCCAATGGCACCCCTTATACCCTTTAGTTTTATATTTCATTCTCCAAAAAGTAAAATCAAGTCACACAGTTCAGTGACTGTCAAAGCCCTCCTCTGCCTACCACGGTCTAACACATGCAAACCGCAAAGCATATCTTTGCAGTTTGCATTTGTTAGTCTGTGATCAGCCGACGAGAAGAGAGGAAGGCTGTGCCAGTCGTTGCTGTGATTGACATGCATGTCAAGGCCAGATGAGTGGACCACAGCCAGCATCACAAGAAGTCAGTAGGCATGAAAAATGGGGACAAGAGCAGCTGTCAGGATGAAGGACTGGTCAATTCAGGCCATGTACCACTGACTGGCCCCCAACCACTGCTAACCATCCAGAACCCTCACCCTCTGTCCCAGGGACTTACCTTGTACCTTAGGTAACTCTCCCCACAGATGCTGCCCCTCCTTGAAAGGTGCTTCTAAGCCTCCATAATAGCTTCCTGAAAGGCGTCCACTGGGGGGGAGGGACGACCAGGGTAGGGCATTCTGGCACAGCCAGGTACTGAGCCAGTTTTGGATTGGAAACCAGTAATTTGATTGGCCACCTCTGGCATTTTTCCCCTAGCTATTGGTGACTAGATTCACCGTCTGCCTTTCTATTGGACTCCTTTCCTTTTGAATTTGCAGCACTTTCTGGTGCTACTACAGACTTTTACTGCTGCTGTTGCCTGAAATATTCACCCACCTCTCTTGCCCTCCCCTGACCTTTATGAAATGCTCTCTGCTTAGACCTGTACCCCACCCTTCCTCTTTCTATTGACCTTAACATTTGTAGCTTTCCCTTAAAGGGGCCATCACTTTTTCACTCGTGCTGATCATTCTTCCTTAAGATCATACCTTCCCTCTCCCCTTCCCCCCCCAACCCCAGTGCTTCAATTCTTAGCCTGGCATCAGCCTTCTTTCACCATGTAAGATAACTAAACAACATGTGTTACATCATGTCTCCTCCCCTAGCTATTCATTTGTTCCTCCCACTCGTCTTATTATTTACTTCCCCAGGTCTATTGCTGTAAAGCCCCCATTCACAGGCACAAACAGACATTTCATGCAGCGCTTTTCGTTTACAGTCCGCCTGCCTACTCCTCCTACCTAAGTTATATATTTTACCTGTCATGTCTAACCCCAAGGGCACTAATCACATGTTATCCAGTGCTTGTCAACCACCTAAGATCACCCATGACACTACAAAACCATTGTCCCTATCTGCCTATGTTGTAGTCTTTGACATAATATTCCCCGGCCCTCGCTTGCAGTCAAGCACACCTGTATCTAGGTCAACTCCTTCTAGGCACAGGTATTGTCTATCCCTCAAATTCCTAACTTTGGGCCTCAAGAAACTACTGTTGCAACTATTTTTGTGTTCAGGGAATGCTGAACTAAACCCTGGACCACCTACTTTACAGTATGTCTATTCCAGCTCCTTCAATCCTCTCCAAATTGAAAGGGATCAGTTTCCTCCACATCAACGTCTGCAGTTTACTAAAGAAAATGGACTTAATCCAGGCTTGGGCCCTTCATACTTCCCTGGATGTATTTGTGGTGACTGAATCTTGGCTGAAAGCTGCCACTCCTGACCAAGCTATCAATATCCCATCTTATAACGTATACATATCAGAAAGGATTTCTAGGGAAGGGGGTGTGGCTATCTGTGTATTAGACAAGTATGCAGTTTCTGTCTTTGACTCTACCTCCCTGCATAAGGAATATGAATGCCTTACACTGAAACTTTTTCTCTCATCCAATGAATCCATCTACATTGCAAGTTGCTATAGACCTCCCTCTGTTGGACTCAGGATTCTCTCTTACCTCCGTATGTTCCTAGGTAAAATCAACTCCGAATGCATCTGCCTGGGTGACTTCAACTTCATTTGGAATTCCAACTGTTCTGAATCCTTAAAGAATATCTGTGACATCCATGGTCTTACTCAAATGATCAGCGAGGTCACTCGCCCAAACACTAAAAGCCCTGACCAAAGTATCCTCCTGGATTTGATTCTCACAAATAGTGCCCACAAAATTGCTTACACTGGAGTGTTTCACAATGATATTAATGATCATTGTGCTATCGCCTGTGTTAGGCATCTACAAAAACCATCTTACCAACTTAACTTTACTTTTAAGAGGAATTTTTGTAAATTCATTACCCGTGATTTCCTGGCCGACTTGAGCAGGATTAGTTGTCAAGCCTTTCACATAGCCCTTACAGTCACTAAGGCGTGTAGTCACTTGCATAATCATGGTCTGGAAGTTATTAACAAGCACGTGCCCATGACTAAACTCAGACCAAGAAAAAAGAACTGCCATGGTTCTCCAGCTCAATAAAATCTGCCCTTCATTCAAGAGACCAAGTCTGGAAAAAAGACTGTAAGATGAAATCTGACTCTGACTGGGCTGCATTCAGAGCTGCTAGGAATCAGTGCATGAGACTCATCTGTGCTGAAAAGGCTATTTACTATAAGACAGTTTTGTCTTCCTTCAAAGGCAACACAGCCAAATTCTGGCAAAATATTAAAGAAATTGAAGAGCACAAATCACCTTCGCTTCTCCCTACTAAAATTGCTTCTGGGGCACATACGTACACAAGCAGTGAGGATATTCTAGATCAGTTAAATTACCATTTTGCTGCAGCCAGACTTGCATTTTACCTTTCACCAGCTAGTAAAGCTTTCATTCCAGTCCCAGGTTCGCACCCTCCTCTGTCTGCTTCTGAAACATTGTCTCATCTCGGCATGCTTCAACTTTAGCCTTGTTTCCCATAAACAAGTCAAAGATCTCCTACTCACAATGGACCCTAAAAAAGGTGCCAAAGCAGACCTACTTGAACTATATTTTTTAAAAATTGGTCATTACTTTTTTGGCCCCGCCTCTTGCCCATCTATTTAACTTGTCCCTCTCTCAAGGTTACTTACCTACCGAATGGAAAATTGCACATGTCATACAGTTGTTAAAATCTGGCGATCATAGTGATCTCAATAACTACAGACCTATTCCTCTGCTGCCTATACTGTCCAAGTTACTTGAAAAATTAGTCAATTCCCAACTTAGAGATTTCTTGGAAACTGAAAATGTATTGAGTCCATACAAGTCTGGATTCCGGTCTAAACATAGTACCGTTTCAGCACTAGCTAAAGTTACTGATGATTGTCTAACTGTCTTGATGACAAAAATCACGTGTATGCTCTATTTTTAGATTTTAGCAAAGCCTTCGATATCGCTGATCATCAGCTGTTGCTCTACGAGCTAAGTAACCTGGGTCTAGATGATACCTCGCTTAATTGGTTCTCAAGTTACCTTATTGGCAGGCAGCAACAGGTAAAAGTCAACAGTGCCTTCTCCCCACTAAAACCACTCTTCAGAGGAGTCCCCAAGTGGTCCATTTTGGGACCTTTGCTATTCGCTGTCTACAGTAACTACATTGATGCCAACATCAGCACAGCAAGCGTTCATTTGTTTGTGGATGACATTTTGTTATATGTGGCCAGGTCTTCACTACAGCTTGCTTGCCATGAGCTGCAATCTGAATTTGATGTCCTGCAACAGAATCTGGTGCACTTAAAGCTATTCCAAAATGGAAAGAAAACAAAAACTATGTTTTTTGCTCCTAGCAATAAAGTTATTCCTTCCACCCCTCCTACAGCTAAAATTAACATCAAGTTTATCCTGGGTGAGATCATCGAATCTGTCATAAAATTTAAATACTTAGGATTTTGATTGGATAGTAAGTTATCTTTAAGCCGGTCTGGTGGCGCAGAGGGTTGAGGCACTGGATGCCACACCTCGCTCCACGCTGGTGACCCGGGTTCAGGAATGAGCCAGGGTCATCGGAGATCGGCAGGGGGGAGGGAGAGGATGTAAGCCAAGCTGCTGGCTCACAGATCTTCACCTAGGGAGGGAGTTTTCAGCTCTCTCAGAGCTTGGCCACCCCCTGGTGCAGGTCAGAGGGATGGTGCCACTCCAAGAAGTGCTGGCACTAGGCCAAAAGGAGTGGGTGGAAGAGACCTGGCAATGGAGCTGTGGTGCATATATGTGCTTCCACGCACATGCACTAACACTTTTGGGGGTCTCGGGAACAGTTCAGACACTCAGGGACAAAATGGAGGAACCACAGGGGCTGCCTGTCGATGAAGCCTCTGTGCTAGGCTTTGGGGATCTGTTGGGGCACTCATGTGCCACAAGACCCCAAAAGACCCTGCGCTCCAGTAGTCTGGCAGACAATCGGGGCAGCCTGCTGTTGGAGGATACAAATAGTTTTAAAAAAAAAAAGTAAGTTATCCTTTATCACTCACATTGAGGAAATCTCCAAAAAAGTTCTGCTAAAGGCTAGGGCTTTTCTACTGAGTAAATCACCTACTCGCCCATGACGCCAAGCTATACTTAGTTCAAACAACATTTCTCCCACTAATTGACTGTGCAGATTTTATTTATCTATAATCATAGCCATGAATCAGCACTAAACACCCTAGACTTACTTTACCACAGGGCACTAAGATTCGTCACCAATGCCCTTTCTCTTAATCACCATTGTTCCCTCTACCAACAGATTGGCTGGACTTCCACTAGTACCAGGAGGTGTCAAAATGCATCCCTATGGATTTACAGAGCCCTAACTGATAGTTTTCCTCCCTACATCTACTCCATTTTTAAATGTACACCTTGTGCTTACACTCCTAGAAAATTCTCCTATCTTACCTTCAACATGCCCAGTGCAAGAACCAGGTTTGGTTCCTCAGCCATAAGCAATGCCTTGCCTACTCTCTGGAACATGCTACAAAAACCACTAAAACTTAAGCACTTAGGGGGACTCTACATTCAAGATCATGTTCAGTCTCACTTTAAAGGAAGAAAGAAATTGCTTTGCCTGATCTGACAAAGAATATGATGTAATTTTTGGCTGACTAACAAACAACAACTAACAAATACTGCTGCTTTAGAGGAAATTAACTTACCATGTCAACATACACTGCTGGCCTCTGCTATAGTTCTGATGGCTGCTGGAATTACTGGCACAGGCAGGAGCTGTACAAGCAGGTGTCTGACTGGGAGGCATTCTTGGCATTGGAAGGAGCAGTACAATCATGTGGCTAGCTGGGCGGCATTTGTGACACTGGCAGGAGCTATACAAACAGGTGGCTAACTGGAGGGCATTCTTGGCACTGGGAGGAGCTGTACTAGCAGGTGGCTAGCTGGGAGGTGTTCATGGCACTGACAGGAGTTGTGCAAACAGGCTGACTGCCAGCTGAGATGTACTTATATAAATGTAGGGAATCACTGAACAAGTTGGGGAAAATGTTGACACGGGAAAAAATTCAATAATACAGGACATGCCACATGATCAATATTATAAGGAGTAAGGCAGGGATGTAATAAAAATGTTTTCTTTATGCGCTGCCACCATCATCATCCTCATCAATAAAGCAGTCCTCACTGTCTTCCAGACTGGAGTTGTCCCCACTTGGGAATTCTTTTTCCATGAGCACCTAATCCACCTCAGTAGAATGCAGTTTGCTGCTATCACCATGCTGTTCTGCTTCCCCCTCATCCTCAACACTGCTGTCATCCTGGGGTACATAGACAGATGTAATTGTCCTAAGTAGAATGTGCCCATCATTCATTTTAAAAAATGTCAGCATGCCAACATTTCTAGGTGATGGGTTTGTACACCTGTCCTGCACTATGGCCTCCACCAAACTAAATACCCTCTCAGCACTTACGCTAGAAGATGGACAGGTCAGGTATTTCAATGCTATGGATGTCAGTATTGTCCATTCAGTCACCTTGCCACTCAAGTAGAGCAGAGGCTCCTTCAATATGCTCAGGTGCCTGTTGTCTGCTAATTAGGCCTCCACCATGCACTTTGCTGCCCACAATCCTAATGACTCATCTGCCTGATCCTCCTCTCCTCTCCTCCATGCCCACAATTCCCACCTTTGACAAGGCAACCCAAAGTTGATTTATGGGCAATTGTCCTCCTGAAAGCAGCCCTGGTTTTCCAGCCCGCTTAAGGGAGGTGGTAACAACACCCCATCTGTCATCATTGCCATGCTGTGGTTTGCAGAACTGTGCCTGTAACTTTTGTGCCCATGAATCCATCTTACGAGCTGATCAGTTAGATGTTGCACCTGATCATACCCCCCTCAACTGTGGATGAGAAGCCCCTTTTATAGCGTGGGTCCAGCATTGTGGCAATTGCAAATTAAGGAGACTGCAGAATGCTTGAGATGTGGCTATTGGTATGTAATATTTGAAGCATGTGTTCCAGTAACACACAGCTTGCCCTGTCTCCGCCTGCTTCCAGCTCCTGTTATACATTCAACAAGGTCTGCCTCAGCACCCAGCAGTGGGATGGCCTGACTGATAGATGCAGTGTCCCCGTTCACTGCCTGTGTGGCATGCTCAAATATCCTTAGATTCATTATTAGTCCATCCATGAGTCACTGCTTCTCCATTGTCAGAGTCATAGATGCTCCCGAACTATCATGGCTTGTGTACAGCAGCAGGTATTCCGAGGTTGCTTTGTAATGCTCGTACAAGAGCACTATCATGTAGAGAGTGGAGTTCCATCTTGTGACAAACTTAAGCTTCATTGCCATGCTGGCAATGAGGAGTGTACCAGGCTCACATACAGGTCAAAAAATGTTTGAATTGCTCCTGACTGAAATTGATACAGTAAGTGACCGCACCCACTGTCATGAAAAACAGGTTTCATAGAAAGTGATAATGGCTCCAATGTGGTGAAATGCATCAGCGATGGTGGGTTTGTCTGGGTTCCTTGCATGGCACACTGTCTAAATCTTGTAGTGCAGGAAGTTCTGGCATACCCAGAAATCAAGGCAATGTTGACTGTGGCCTGCTGCATATGTGCCCACTTTGCTCATTAAGGAAAGGCTGGCAAGCAGCTTAGGCAGCTGCAGATACAAAACAAGTTGCCTTAGCAGTAATTTTCAGCAGCAACAGAGATGCAAAAAAAAACAGTGTGCTAAACCACCTGTCCCACAGATGTCTATATATAATTTTAATTTACACACTAGCACAAAGAACACGTACTACTTTACTTCAAAACTCTCTTGAAATTCTTTATTTAATTTATTTACAAGCACAGCGAATGAAACTAGCTATGAGAAATTCTGCGAATGTCTGGCCAGTCAGCTCAGTAAAGAAAACAGCACCACCTGTAGAGCTCATGCTGATCTTGCCCATGATAGCACCAGCTGGTGAGTCAAGCGTCCATGTATACATTCAGGGTCGAGCGTAGATTACCATAGTTAGCGTGTGTCCCCATGGAGTTCTAATGCTAAACTGCAACTGACATCACTAGTGCTCGTCTGTGGCCGTCGGCAATTGAAGTCTTTTTTGGAAAAATGCGCATGTTCACCGCGATGGTCTGGCCGTTGGTACACTGAACAAATGGTGAGAACATGATTCAGACCGCCTTCAGGAACAGTTATCATCGGATCCACAATGAAGTAAACAGGTCAGGACCTAAAGAAAAAAATATAAAAATAAGTGGATATCTGCTCTTTAAGGTACTAGAGAACACCGCACATCACTTAAAACACTTTACACAGACAGAAGAAGAACAACAGAAATATGTGTTTTTCTTTTTTTGAAGGGGTGGGGTTAACAAGTCAATACACAAAAGGGATTTCAGGCTGGAACTAGGGGCACCCACGCAAGACCATATAAGACTTTACAAGACTTTACACAGAAAAACTATGCCAGAATTTGTATTTTTTTTTTTTTTACTTTTTTTTTCTTTGTTTGGTTGCAACACAAAACAATACTCAGGTGGGACTATTGGGACTAGGGTGGGACACACACATACACAAGTGATGACTGCTTGAACTAATTCCCTTACCTCCTTCACTCCCACCCATTACCCCTCTCCATTCGACACCCTTGCTCGCCACCTTAACCCCCTTCTCCACCCTCCCCCACCATCTTCACTCCCTTACTCACCACCCTCACTCTCCTACCATCTCTGCCCCAAAATGCCTCTCCCCTTCCTCTCTCTTCTTCATGACAGCTGCTTCCCTGATCTTAACTACCCCTTTCCCCCTCACTTCCTCCTCCATCCACTCCCACCACCACCCTCCACTTACCCAACTACCTTCTGCTCAATACTTCTTCCCCACTTCCTCTTGACAATGCTAACTCCCCCTCCACATACCTAACTCCCTTCCCCCTCATCACTTCTTCCCTCTGCCTCTTGACAAAGCTAATTCCTGGCTGCACTCCTTACCTCACTTCTTTGCCTAGTAACCTCCACCTAAGCATATTTATCAATCCCAACTAGTATAACGTAGCTCTTTTATAAATGAGCTGTATATTTTTGTGCATCTATTTAACTTTAGCCATTTTTTCCTCCTGTGTATAGCTTATTGTCTTTGTGCACTTGTAATTGTACATTTTCCTGATGTGGAACCTTTATAAATAAGCTAGGCATAGTTGCCATTTTCCACATTTGCAAATTCCACTTTTCAGGTGAAGTACAACTTCGCCTTGCAGATTAATTTAGCAAATTCTGCAAAATTTGCGAAATAATCTGCGAAGTGAAGTTTTCCAACTTTACCCATCACTAACCATATAATTGGGGCAGTGATGATGAAGAAGAACCTGCACAGCCTTTTGTTTCCAGCATTGGAAAATTGTCTTCCATTGAGGTGATGAAGCAGTAATAGAGAAAGAATTCCCATGTGGGGACAACTCCATTTCTGAAGATAGTGAGGGCTGCTTCCTTGATGAGGATGAGTGAAGCACAGACAAAAACATATTAGGTCTATCACTTCATCCTTACCAAATGAATAATTTTCTTTATGATTCAGTTTTGTTTTCCTGTTATTACATTTTCCCCCAAGGTGCACTACTGTTTTATACATCCATCGTATTTCCTCCATCTTCTTTCTCCTATGTCACGCACACAGAAAAAGTAGAAAATCTTTGAATGTTATATAATGAGATGTGAAGTTTACCCCCAATAACTTTGGCCATTGCCACCTCAACCACATACTGTACATCCAGACTGGAAAACATGGACTCTTAAGGCAGCATAAGTGCCATTGCCAGTCATGCAGACCATGCATCCACCAACAAGCAAGACACCACCTACTTCTCTTCCTCTGGCCTGTTTGTGTCCTCTACATCCACCAGCAACATGAGCCACTGCCACATCCACCTCATGCATCCCTACCATCAAACCCTGACTCTTAAACCAGAATAAATGTTGTTGAGAGGCAGACTTCCTTCCAGTCAACCAGATAGCCAGTCTGCCAGCCCTCAAGCCAAGCCTCCAGACAGCCAGACCATCAAAGCAACAATAACTGAACTCCAGCAAGAGACACCTTTGTCTACTGTGATGGTAAGTAACTTTTATTGTTTTTCACCCATCTAATCCTCACTGTTGGCAGTGATGGTGAGTCCATCCTTGCATAGGATGGGTTTACATCTTGCTTGCAAGAGACTAAAATGCTTTTCTTTCCTTTTGTCTCCCTCTTACTTCAGACTGCTCACTGCAAGTCACAGACTTTAGCTGCCTTTTCCTTCAGCATCCCTCTCTGTGGCACCACCATACCAGTACATGGCCCGGACATCACTAATTTGATAGTAAGTATCATTACAAGACTTTTCTCTTCTTTTTTTAAGTTTTCCTTTCAGAGGTGAACAGTGGTATAGTGGCCATTCCAAGTCAGGCTAAATGATTTCTCTGTTTTTCTTTATAAGTGACAGGGACAGGAAAAGGGGGAAATTGTTTAACAAGGAAAGGCACACTAAGTCAAAGCTTTTTTCCAGGTGTGATCTAGGAGCATGAGGAAGTTAAGTGATCACACAGTGTGCAAGTGAGGGCTGTGAGATTCAAACCCAATTCTATAGGATTGCAGCTCAGTGACCTAAACCACAGCGCTATTTTTTTATTTAACCAGGTATAGCACACTAAGCTGGAAGCTTTTTTACAGGAGCGACCTGAGAGCACAAGGAGGTTAAGTGACTTGCTCAGGGTCACACAGTATGCAAGTGGAAGCTGTGGGATTCAAACCCAGGTCTGGTCTGCTGGATATCACCAGATTTGCAGCTCAGAGCCTTAGACCACTGCACTATACTGCCTCTGCTATTTTGCCTCTTTCTATACTGCCTCTTTTCTTCCCTACTGCCTAGTAGGAAAACTGAAGGGGACAACAGCTCTACCATGCAGCACAGTGGTGGCCTAGTCAGGCTAAATGATTTCTATTTTTTTTTTGCAGGTGATAGGTATAGGAAGACTGGGAGTGTACAATGGGCATACAGTGTGATGCAAGTCACAATGGTGGCTAAGTCAGGCTAAATTAATTATCTTTTTTCTTCATAGGTGACATGTATAGAAAGACTGGGAGTGGACAGCAGATATACCATCTGTGTGGTTCACCTTCAGTGGCTACTTTTGATGAGTCTAAATAATTGTCCCTTGTTTTCCTAGGTCTCCTCCTGTCCTGCTGTCTTGGCATTAAGGCAGCAAGTCCTCTTCTCTACCTCTTCTATCTGGTACACCTTTCAATGTATGGCCATCACCAATGTGACTGTAGGTATCCTTTCCCAAAGTAATTTTTTCTTTTAATTTTTTATTTATTTTGGGTTTCCTTTCCCAGGTGTACCAGAAGAGGAAGTGTATGACAGTCTAAATAATTTCTATCATGTATTCACAGGTCTCTAGATGCTGTTATCATGATGAATGCTTCCTGCTACGGCAAACAAACAATTGTCATCTTTTCCACCAAATAGTTCATGTGGTCAACATGCAGACTTATGCTCAACCATTCTCCTACATCTTATCCACCACTGTGTGGGGTCTTTGTTATTTATTTATTTATTTTTTATTTATTTATTTGTTCTAGGATTACAAATACCTTTGAGCAGAGGCTCTTTTACAAAGGTTCCACGTCATTGGTACAATTGAGACAATCATAAGCAAAGATAACAGTTTGTAAAATAAAAAACACATAGTCTTGTAGATGAAAAAAGAACAATAAGGTGAAACTTTGGGGAGAGGAAGGGAAAGGAGGAGGGTGAAATCAGGGAGACTAAGTGGATGGGAGAAAAGGGGAGGTAGGTTGGGGGGGACAGAGAGAGGAGAGGTGGAAGGCGGATAAGAATAGAGGTAGTGCAGCCAGGTGCCATTTGTCATGGGCCAGAAGGGAAGGTGAAGATAGAAGGGGGGTGCTGGGAAAGTGCAGGAGTAGATGTGGATCGAAAAAGGGCATCTTCAGCTATGGAACCAAAAGACATGTTTAGCCACAACAGTCACAGAGGTTGGAGACAGTGAATGTTAGACAGAGACGAGTCTTAAAAGTGCTGAGCGATAGTGAGGATGAGATGTCGCTGGGAAGACCGTTGTACCAACTAGTGGCCCAGTAAGCAAAGGATCTTTGGCCTTGTGTTGTGCAGCAATGCAGGATTTGAAGAAGCTGAGGTTTCGATCCCATGGTATGTCGGGTGTGGATTCTCGGTTGTATGAGGGCACAGACTCTGGGGGGGGGGGCAAGGCACAGCAAGATTTTCTTAGTAATAATACAAGCTTGGTGTTTTATTCGATTGGCAAGATTCAACCATCCAGTTTGAGAATAGAGGTCACAGGTGTGAGTTAGGTGTTCGGAGCCAGTGACAAGTCAACAGGCCCTGTTGAGGGCGGTGGATACATGTTTGAGTGTGGTGGTTGTAGCAGAGCTGTAAATGATAATGCCATAATCAATGATGGATATGATGGAGCTCTGGACAGCGACAGCGAGGGCTTCAGGTGTCAGGTGTTTCCTATGATGGAATAGCAGGTCTAGTCAGGAGTTATCGGCTTTGGTGCCATGGTCAATGTGGGCAGTGTAGGAGAGGTGAGGGTCATGGGTGATCCCGAGGTATTTAAAGTTTTTGACCTGTTCCAGTGTGGCACCTTGTCTGGCGATAATGGAGAGTTGGAAGTGCTTACATTTATTATGGGAACTGCTGAAGATCATGGCCTTTGTTTTTTTTTTTTGATTAAGGATCAGTTTGTGCTTTGTGAGCCAATTCTCAACCGAGGAGAAGCTGAGTTGGAGATTTTCTTGCAATTTCTTTGGGTCCTGGTGTGTGGCAAGGATTACTGCATCATCGGCATACAGGGTGATATGTTCAGTGCAGGAGTCCGGTAGGGTGTTAAGGAACAGGCTGAAGAGTAGGGGGCCCAGTATTGAACCCTGGGGGACTCCAGAAAGGACAGGTTTGGAATCAGAGTGCACATCTCCAATTTTTACATGCTGGGTACAGTTTTCAAGATAGCTTTTGAACCAAGAGATTGAATCATTGGAGAGACCAGCATTTTTTAGTTGTCTCAGCAGGAGGGAGTGGTGGACAGTATCGAAGGCTTTGGTCAGGTCGATGAAAATAGCACCAGTTAGTTGTCCATTGTCGAGGGAGCTGTGAATGGAGCTGGTGAATTCGAATAAGGCAGAGGATGTACTATGACCTTTTCTAAAGCCATGTTGCTGCATACAGAGAATATTATAATTGTCTAGATGCTCAGTAAGTTGGTCCACTACTATACGTTCCAGTGCCTTCCACAGGGGAGGCAGAATGGAGATAGGGCAGAAGTTTGCATGGTCAGCCTTATCACCACTTTTGTGAATCGGGGTAACAGTGGCCATTTTCCATTTGTCTGGGAAATGGCTAGAGGAAAGAGAGAGATTAAAGATCTTGGTGAGGGGCCCAAGTACCTGGTCAAGCGTTAGGGCCAGTAGCTTGAGGTCAAGTGTGTCATTGCTTGTTCTAGATTTGCTGATGGCTTTGGCAATGTAGTTTCGGACTTGATGTTTCTTTAGTGCTTTAAAGTAGAAAGGTGGGTGACAGGCGTGGGTGGAGAAGTTGGTGGGATGGGAGTTGACACATCTTGGAAGAAGTCAGAGGGGAAAACACCGCTAAGGTCAGTGAAAGCGATGTTAAAAGCGTTTGCAATACTTTTAGAGTTGAGTGTAGTGTGCCCATTTATGTTGAGTATGTTCGGCGAAGATTTTGACTGCTTCCCAGTGACATCTTTAATGTTTTTCCAGAAATCCCTTCCATTTCCCCAGGAGTTAGTGAGGGCATTTTTATAATAGTCAGATCTCTGTTGCCAAATGGATTTGGTGCAGTCGTTCCATGCCCGTTTATAATTCTGGATGTTGAGTTGCTTACCGGAGTTTCTAGCCAGTTCCCAGAGGTGGTCCCTGGATTTAAGTTTTTTAGGAGGTCTCCTGACAGCCAAGGGTTACTGAGCTATTTAACTTTATGCTTTTTGAGGAGGGAAAATTTATTACAGGCTTCATTGAAATGTGAATAAATTGCTGCAGTGTAGTATTAGTATCTGTTGCCTTGAAGATGGGGGACCAGTCCTGCAGACTGAGGTGCAATTTGAGGTGGGGTAGCTGACCATGGGGTAGGACTCTGCTGGTGATGATTTTTGAAGGGGGCTTATAGAATTTGATTGACCAGGTACAGCTGATGAGAGAGTGGTCACTGAGTGAGTCAGGGAGGACTGAGGTTTTCGTGATCCGAGAGGGGTGGTTGGTTAGAATCCAGTTGAGTAGGGTGCAGGTCCAAGTTCTGTAGTTCTTTCTGGTTGCATAGTCAACCATTTGAGTCAAGTTAGCTGATATAATGGAGTCTTTAAATGACTCACCTTCAGCTGAGAGCCAATTAATGTTAAAGTCACCAAGAAGGATGATTTCGGAGTCTAATAGGTGGGATTTGACAAAGTCAAGGACAGCAGTTAGACCAGGTCCCTGTTCCGTAGGAGGTATGTAAACAGTGACAACTGTGATGGCCTTATTGTGGGTGCCTAATAGGACTCTATAATAGGTCTTATTAAATTCAACACACCCACTGAATCCATCATAAATAACAGTCATCCAACTGATGCTGCTGCCTCATTCTACAATATCACACAGCTGAAAAATAGTGGAAGACTAGGTTTGCTGGCCAAGGCACCTAGCTTCACCTGAGCTCTTATTTTCTTGGTTGCTTGAAAGGACAGAGCAAAGAACCTTACCAGAGCAAGGATAAGGATTAAGGCTTCTTTTGGCTAAGCAGATTTACTGTGTGTTATTATTTTTATTTTGTACTCACAGGGATTGTTACAGTTTGTTGCTGACATTTTATTGCTTTATTTTCTCTGATTTGAATTGTTGTTGGGTATACCTTCTGCTGCATTATTACAGGGTGTGCTTACAGGTGTGTGCTTACAGATTACTGCTGTAATCTTCTGATTCAAATTGTCTTTTGTAAGGTATATCTCTGTAACTGCTTTATTTTTCTCTGTAGCAAAGTGTTTCTTACAGGGTATAGCTTCTGTGAAATTATTGCAGGTGGTGCTTACATTTTTGTAACTTTTTATCAATAGGCTAAGCAAAATTACTGTTTGCCACAATTTTATTTTATTTTGTTTTTTTTGCAAAAAGTTTTGTTTGTCTCACAGGTGTTGCAGTCTTCTTCTCACATTGAAGGAGCTAATTGCTTTCCTCCCACAGCTCTTCCAGGGGATTAGGTGTGTATCTTGGGGGTGAAGCTGACAAACTGTCAGGAATGCCCAACAGAGGGAAAGGTTAAAAGGTCAGACTAGTTGATATCTTGAAGGTGAAATACTAGGTTTGCTGGCCAAGGCACTTAGCTTCTCCTGAGCTCTTTTTTTCTAGGTTGCTTGAAAGGACAGAGCAAAGAACCTTACCAGAGCAAGGATAAGGATCAAGGCTTCTTTTGGCTAAGCAGATTTACTGTGTGTTGTTATTTTTATTTTGTACTCACAGGGATTGTTACTGTTTGTTGATAACATTTTATTGCTTTATTTTCTCTGATTCAAATTGTTGTTGCTGAGTATACTTTCTGCTGCATCATTACAAGAGTGCCTACAGGTGTGTGCTTACAGATTACTGTTGTAATCTTCAGATTCAAACTGTCTTTTTGCAAGGTATATCATATGTTACTGCTTTATTTTCCTCTGTAGTAAAGTGTTTCTAACAGGGTATATCTTCTGTGAAATTATTAGTTTTATCTATTATTAGGATAAGCTTTCATGGCTACTGCATTTGTTGCTGATTGTTTCTGCTCTTATCTCCTTGTTTCTTTCATCCGTGGTTCTTCTTTTTCGGCAGGAGGAGGGCCCAGCCACCGACCCCCGTTCCCAATCACCCCACACTACACTCCTTTTATAAGGTAGCACAGTCATGACATTTCCTGTAGCAAAGCAGGAATGGGTGGGTCAGAGAGGTATCCACACAGTGACCTCATTTACAGGGGCACTAGTACTTTAACTTGTTATAACAAGTTATACAAAAACAAACAAACAAAACACAAAATCAAACATTTGCTTTCATTTTCTTCCTTCTAATTACTCTGACCAGGTTATAAACCCAGCAACTTATCTGGAATGGATATCATTAACTGCAGGTACTGTGGAACACTTTTCAGAAGGGCAGTTTTACAGGATTTTGGACACTGTCCTACATGCTGGGCCAATGGAGATCTAAAGGCTCTGCTCCAGGCAGCATGGGCAGAGATTGTGCATCTCAAATTGCACATTCAAGAGGAAATATATTATAAGAATTGCCCACCATTTCCCCAACATCCAACAGAAGCACCTCGACTGCAGAGGGTAGTTGTTCTGGGAGGTTAGAAGGTGGTTAGGAGGGCAAATCGGGTGCCCCATCACTCACTGCTCTCCAACGTATCACCTTCACAAACCATATAAAAACTACAAAGAGTTATCTGCCTCTATCTCGGAAATCAAACAAGGGGGTAGAGGACACTACAGAGCAGGACATTGCAGCACAGGAGCTAGCACAACAAAACTCACCCAAAACAACAACCAAAACAAAAAAAGCAAAAAGGAAATCCAAAAACCTTTTGATCATAGGAGACTCCATGATTCAAGGAGTTGATATGTATCTCCAGCCAGGGCAAATAGTCAGATGTCTCTCAGGTACATTGGCGTGGAGAGACACTGACCGCATTGCTAAAATTGTTCAGGAAGTAGGAGAAAACATTGATATCCTGGCACACATAGGGACTAATGATCTCACCAGCCGGTCAGTTGTGGAGACCAAGGAACACCTGACCAGGCTGGGTGACAAACTATCATCCATTTTGTCTGGCATCTCCTTCTCTGAGATCCTGCCAGTCTGGGAGAGGGGGAAAGATGGATGGAAGGTCAGAGAAGTGGAGATAGGGAACCTAAACATGTGGCTCAAGAGCCAGTGCCAGGAAAAAGGACAGAAATTTGTAGGGAACTGGCAACAGTTTTGGGAGCCAAAGTTCATTAAATTTGATAGACTGCATCTGACTAAGGAAGGAGTCAGTGCACTGGGGCAGAAGTTTGATGTCTTTGCAGAATATTTAGACTAACAAATGGGGAGAGGGGTGCAGCACCGCATATGTTGAATGGGAAGAACACCCCTTCCCCCTCAGCTAGTGGTCAAACAGGAGTTCAACATGTTTGTAGTTCATTTGCATCACCAGGTAAAGAAAAAGGTCCAGCTCACCATACAACACACAGGGGAAACTCTGGACCTCACCCATCAACTAACTCACTGAAATCTGGCCAATGGAAAATCATGAACACAAACACTCACAGTCTGGGAAACAAGATCCCAGATCTGCAGGCAATAATGATAGAGGCTAAACTGGACATAGTAGCCATTAGCGAGACATGGTTTACCAGTAACCACACTTGGGAGACTTCAGTACCTGGCTATGTATTGTTCAGAAGAGACAGAGGTGCAAAAAGGGGTGAGGTTGAGTGGCCCTTTATGTCAATAAAAATATCAAAGCTACAAAAATTCAGAATACACATAAGGAGCCAGAAGAATTGTGGGTCACCCTGGAAACAGGAAATGGGGCAGCCATAAGAACTGGGGCTGTGTACAGGCCTCCAGACCTGGGGGGGGCATAGGCATGTTACTGTTAGAAGATATACAAAACAAGACAGCTAAAGGTGAGGTTCCGATAATGGGAGACTTCAACATGCCAGATACAGATTGAGCAATACCAGCAGGGACATCTGTCAAAAGTAGACACATGGTGGATTCCCTGCAGTAGGAGGGCCTCAAACAACTGGTACAACAACCCACAAGAGACAGGGATATTCTAGATCCAGTACTGACTAACAGGGAAAGGATCACAGATCTCCAGGTAGAAGGTCACCTGGGTGCCAGTGACCATCACATGGCATGGTTCAATTTGGCCACTAGAACACAATCATCCCATTCCAAGGCAAAAATATGGGACTTCAGAGGAGCTGACTTTGAAAAGATGGCCAACAGAGTTAAGCTATCCCTGGCAAAAAGAAATACAGGTGTGGGGGTACAGGCAAAGTGGGTAAGCATTAAAGATGCAATACTTGAAGCAACATCCCATTGTGTTAGTGAGAAAAGGAATTGCAAAAGAAGAAGGAAACCACTTTGGTTCTCAAACACAGTAGCAGAACAGGTCAGAGCCAAAAGGCTGGCCTTCAGAAAATATAAGGGAACACAGCAGGATGAAGATAGGGAGGCACACCAAACTCCCCTAAAGGAAGCAGGGAAGGCAGTAAGGCAGGCAAAGGCCCAAACTGAGGAAACACTAGCACGAACAGTAAAAGAAGGTGACAAGACTTTCTATAGATACATTAATGAGAGGAGAAAGTCCAGAGGGGGTATTGCTAAGATCAAAGGGGATAAGGGTGTGTGTGAGGAGAGGACAATGTACAATCATGTATCCTAAATAGATACTTCTGCTCAATATTTACTGAAGAGAAGGTAGGGCAGGGCCCGCCGCTCAGCATCTTGGACACAGGGGGGGAGGGAGGTGTGCACTAGTCCCTTCACAAAAGAAAGGGTTCTATAAGAGCTCGATAAGCTCAGGGTGGACAAGACAATGGGATCTGATGGCATACATCCCAGGGTACTAAAGGAGCTAAAGGTGGAACTAGCACAGCCATTATCAGAACTGTTTAGTGAGTCTCTGAGCACAGGAGAGGTCCCAGAAGACTGGAGAAGGGCTCATGTGATCCGGTTCCACAAGAGTGGTAGCAGGGAGGAGGCAGGGAACTACAGGCCAGTCAGTCTTACCTCAGCAGTGGGCAAGATTATGGAGACACTCCTTAAGGAAATGATAGTGCAACACCTTGAATCCATAGGAGCATAGGACCCAGGACAGCATGGATTTACAACAGGAAGGTCCTGACAAACTAATCTCATAGATTTCTTTGACTGGGCAACCAGAGCGGTGGACCAAAGGGGAGCAGTTGATGTTTCCTACCTTGACTTTATCAAAGCTTTCAATACTGATCCACATAGAAGATTGATTAATAAGCTGGGTAGACTCGAGGTGGGTCAGATGGTGGTCAACTCAGTGGCAAACTGGTTGACTGGCAGAAATCAGAGTAGTGGTAAATGGTATACAGTCTGAAGAGATGCAAGTTACAAGTGGGGTACATCAGGGATCAGTTTTGGGGCCAGTCCTCTTCAATATCTTCATCAGTGACATTGCAGATGGACTGGAGGGTAAGGTTTGTCTGTTTGCAGATGACACCAAGATCTGCAACAGAGAAGATGATCCAGATGGGGTGGGCAGAATGAGAAGAGATTTGGATAAACTAGCAAAATGGTCGGAAGAGTGGCAACTGGGGTTGAACACAAAGAAGTGTAAGATCATGCACATAGGGAAGAGAAACCCTGAAGCCACCTATATGCTGGGAGGAGAGTTGCTGTCAGTCACAAGAGAAGAAAGAGACTTGGGCATCATCATCACAGATGACCTGAAATCATCAAAGCAGACCACTAAAGCAGTAGGTAAGGCTAGAGAGATGTTGGGGTGTATTAGTAGAGGTATCACAAGTCAGAAGAGGGAGGTAATAAGCCTTCTTTACAAGACACTGGTTTGGCCCCATCTGAAGTACTGTGTGCAGTACTGGAGGCCACACCTTCACAAGGACATTAACCAAATTGAGGCAATCCAGAGAAGGGCAACCAAAATGGTGCAGGGACTGCATCAGAAAACATATGAGGACAGATTAACTGAGCTCAATGTGTATACCCCAGAGCAAAGGAGGAAGAGAGGTGATATGATCGAAACATTCAAACACCTTCAGGGCATTAACAAGGTGAAAGAGTCTAACATGTTTAAATATAAGAAAAAATAGCAGGACAAGAGGACACAGCATGAGATTAGAGGGAGGCCGATTAAGGTGTAATGTGAGGAAGTTTTTTTCACAGAAAGGGTGGTGGATGCATGGAACAGCCTACCTCAGGGTGTGGTGGATATGAATACAGTATAGGGATTCAAACATGCATGGGATAGGCATAAGGGAGCAATACAGATGAGTATGAATAGATAGGGCATTAACAGAGCAAAGGCCAATGGCACATTCATATGGTAGAAAAAGAAATGGGTCAACTGGATGGGCCTTGCAGTCTTTATCTACCTTCAACTTCTATGTTTCTATGTTTCTATTTAAGAATTTAAAAACAAAATGTGAAAAGCAATAAATTAGCTGTAAAATACATGACAACTTTGATTTTGCTCCCGCATCATGTTGAAAATAAATATCTGCACTGAAAACTGTGACTACCAGTTTAACTCCCAGTTTCCTCATTAAGCTACATAGGAAACTTACTTCTATTTCTTTAGCTGAACAGCTTAGAAGAGCTAAAAGGTCAGCTTCTCAGTCTCAGTATTAGTGTTCTTAGCATTCCTTATCACCCTTGTAAATAGGAAAGTGTCATAAGATTCAACATAAATGTTAATTATTTTGAACTGCACACATACGTTCTCTGCTTACTGCATGTTTGTGCTCCTCACAGGCTCATAGAGATAACAAGAGACATCTGGTGGTGACGTCTCTTATACGCACAGCCAGAAGGCATGGTGACATCACAGAAACATAGAAACATTAAATTTGCCAGCAGATAAGGACCACTTGATCCACCCAGTTTGCCCATTCAACACTGCCTACAGTACCACCCCCAGACCCTACGCAATCCCTGGTTCTTTCGCACACCCCTTGTTTCTTTTCCTAATAATTTCACTTGTCTATCACATGCTTTTTTGAATCTGTCCACCCAGCTACCTCAACTGGCAACCCGTTTCAAGGATCCACCACTCTTTTTGTGAAGAACCTTTTTTATATCCCTGCTGAACTTACCTGTCTCCAGCTTCACACCATGCCCCTCATTTGTGAGCACAGTGTCTTCTGAAAAATATTCCCCTCCTTCACCTTATTCGCTCCATTTATGTATTTAAATGTCTCCATCATATCCCACCTCTATCCTTTCCTTCAGGGTATACATAATGAGTTCCCTCAGTCTCTCCTCATGGGTCTTATCTTGCAGGCCCTTCACTATCCTTGTTGCCCTCCTTTAGATCATCTCCACTCTGTCTTTGTCCTTCTGTAAGTGTGGCTTCTAGAATTGTACACAATATACTCCAAATGATGTTTCACCAGAGACCTATACAAAGGTAACACCACCTCTCTACATCTTTTGGTGAACCCCCTCACTATGCAACCATATCATGAGATGGCAACATCAGGATGCTCTAAGCATCTATTGCTAGGTAACCACCCAGCAGTGTAAAGACACTGCTGCCATCATTCTGGGTATCATTTGGTACTGTCACTGTCAGCCAGTTACAATGTACGGAATTTCAAGTTTAATCAGGTGTTTGTCCCCTTTTGTATTTTCCTCTTTGATAGTGTTAATGCTGTTGCTCCTGTTAACTAGAAATGACCAGTCCAAAAATCCTAGAAAACAATTTCATATACGCTTCATACAACCAATCTTAAAGTAGCCACTAGTCTGCTTGGTCAATCACTGTTATGTGCATTGGTCAAAACATTGAAGGAAGGGGGTACATGGGGTGGGAAAGTAAAAAAGGGAAAATTATAAGGTAAACTTAAATCCTGTATTTTTACCAATATAATGGCCAATTTATATTATGCTTTTTCCAACATTTTATTGTGGCCCCCACCACACCATCAGGGCAGTGAAAAAAAAGATCCTTGAACACAATAGCACAATTTGAACCAAGGATGAGGCACCTACTGTATTGTGGAGAGACACTTTCAGGAAAGAAATGTAGTCACACTTGAGTCACTCTTAGGTTTTGGAGCATCCAACAGATCCTGTCTTGTATGAGGGGTGTGAACCACAATGAAATGTTGGAAGAAGAGAAAATGAGATGGATGCATCTCCTTGGAACCCTCCATAGTCAATGGGGGGGTGAATAAAGACACATTTTGGTCAGCATGTTTCCAAAAAATAGTTAGGATTGAGTTTGACCTTGTGTTTGTCCCTTTTTATCTTTCCCATCCCCTCCTCCCCTCCCTTCCCTACCTTATGTTTTGACCAATGTACGTAATATTGATTGACTATACAAAGCAGGAGCTACTTTCAGATTAGTTGTAAGAAGTGTACGTTACATTTTTCTTAGATCCCAGACTATGCCCTTTCTAGTTAAGAGGAGCAACAGAGTTAACACTCTCAAACAGCAAGATATAAAAGGTGATAGGCACCTAGTTAAATCTAAAATTCAGCACATTGTAACTGGAAGACAATGGTATGTAGTACCAGGAAATACCTGTGATGAAGGCAGCAGTGTAGTTACACTGTGAGCACTTGCTTAGTAAAAGACACATACAGTATCCCCTTGTCATCATCTCATGATGTCACCATGCTCTCTGGTCACAAGTATAAGAGCCGTTGCCACTGGGCACCTCTTGCTGTCTGTCCAAGCCTGTGAGGTGCACAGACATGCAGTAAGTAGAGAGCGTATCTGAGCAGTTTAAAATATTTAACATTCATGTTGAATCTTATGCCACTTTCCTTTCTAAAACAGGTGACAAGGAATGCTAAGAATACTAATACAGATACTGAGAAGCTGACTTTCCAGCTCTTCTAAGCGGTTCAGCTAAAGAAATAGAAGTACGTTTCCTTTGTAACTTAATGAAGAAGCCAGGAGTTATTCCAGTAATTGCAGTTTTCAGTGCAGATATTTATTACAGCTGTGGGTGAAGCTTGCAGCCATCTTGCTGTAGCTGGGAAAATGGGATACCAAAGCACCAATTTTAGAAGTTTTCAGTGTATCTTTCCACAACTGCAAGTCACTACACCAGCTGAATGAAATTATCCCTTCTCTCTGTTGAGTAGACCAGTTCAAACACTATTTTTTCAGCTTGTTTGTCTCTCTCTCTCATCACGCCTGGTTTAAGTGACCTGACAGCTAATGTCTCTGAGTAGGCACAAAGGCAAGTTAATTACAACACTTCTTTGAAGCAGTTCAACTGTCTGCAACATTGCAATTTGAAACTTTATTTTTGGTTTTGCAGGCTAGTGCAAAAAAGCCTTGTTTGAGTAATGAGCTACTGAAAGAGAGAGAGAGAGAGGGAGAGAGAGAGAGAGAGAGAGAGGAAGAGAGGTGTTCATTTTTTAGCCAGAGATGTACCAGGCATTTATAAATAGAAAGCATCAGAAGTCTATTTGACCTGTTTTAACAATAATTTAATATATTCACTTGCTGTCTTGTTAATTTAATTTATTATTGAAATGTGATTTGCTAGTCTGTGGACCTAAATAATTTACAGACATAATTTTCAACAGAGGACACTGCAAGGTTTTAGAGGAAGTAACTCTGGAAGAGTTTCAAATTACTTTATCAGTCCCAAGTGTGTGTGTGTGTGTGTGTGTGTGTGTGTGTGTGTGAATAATTTATCTTCTCTGAAGAGCTATTTTGTGTTAACCCTCTCAGGACCTATCTATTAGTGGCATTGAAACTCTCGTGGCTTTATATTTGTAGGAGGGGATAAATGCTAGCCAACTAATGTTTTGGGGGTTTGCAGGGTTGCAAGGGGCATCATAGGGGATTGCAAAGAAATCATGCTGGTGTTAACTTTTATCCCAGAATGCATACCTCTCACCCTACCATTACCAAAATGAGTGAGACTGCACATTAAAATCGGACAAATGATCACAATCAGGGACACATTTCTTACTTTATGTACACTGCAGTTTCACAATTTTTACTTCTATTCAAATGCACTCCACATCCTGTCCTAAGGGTAATATTGTGCACTGGCACTAAAACATACAGTACTCTTTTGTAAAAGGCATGCATAGGTTAACCAAAAGTTAATTGGCTGAACAGAATTGCAGTCATGTTACAAGTGATTTCCTCAAAATGAATAAAGTGCTAACAAAAGGTCTCAAATTGTAGGCAGCATCATTGGCTATATGACATTACTGGGTAGACAATATTGGGTTTATTAAAAATAAAACAAAAATAAATAAAATCCCATATTGTAGCTTATTCGACATTGAGATACAACTCGATACCATCGTAATACAGTAACTTCATACAGTATGTACCTAACATGCTGTTGTCACTCTATGAGTAGTATATTGCTTCACATGTGTTGCCTTTTATTTTTCTCCCTTGCTCAATGTATATATTATTACAGAGACAATGACAGCAGAAAAATACCAACGGTCCATCTAGTCTGCCTAAACTTCCCTATCTGCCCCTGAGTCTGTTGTCCATACAGGTTTTAACACTCCTGGTCCACCCCCCTGCTCCCCTCATTAATGCTGCTGACCTCAGCAAACACCAAACCTTTCACTCCATCTTAGCCATTTCTGAAACCATTTATGGTCTTGGTGCTTACCATCTCCCTGGCAGACCCTTTCCATAAAATAGAATTTCCTCACATCCCTCTTAAACCTCCCCCCCCTCCAGTTTCAACTCATGACCTCAGGTGCTTGTTTATCAAAATATGTTTGTTTACAGTTATTGATCAACTCCCATTGCATCTTTCCTGGACTTGTTTTCAACATACTATGGGTGCTATGTATGAAGTGGGCAGGGTACATAAAAAAGTCATGTACCCCACCTGCAGCACTTTGCATTCACTGACAGGTGCGCCTATGGCAGCATTCATAAATGCAGGCCACCTATCCATGGCTCCTCCCTCCGGCATGCAGGACTCTGCAGGGTGGCCAGGGGTGGAGTTGCAGACCCAGGTGGGTATCCAATGGGATGCCCATCCCAGATCCAACAGTGGATCCCTCACACAGTGAGGTGCGGGTCCAGGGTAGTGCATGCCTAATGCAGGCACCCAGACTTGGGTGGCATGACCCCTATGGCCAGTCCATTCACCAGCTCAGCCCTCAATTCTAGGCAAACAGCACCCTCCCAGCACATTGCACTCCTGGTGCCACTCAACAAGCATACATCTGTGTTTTAAAAAATGATTCTGTTGGTAAACATCCGGTTTTAAAAAGGTTGCTCCTATTGGGAATGTATGCACTTTCTACATCTGTAAAATACCTGCATTCCTTAAACATGTGACCTACTTGCATGTATAGTATATCAGAATGAACACTCCAGATTACCTTGAGGTGCCTAGTTGGTGATGTGAGACCAGCAGAGGACCAGACATCATACAGCCATGGTTAGGATGTTTTCCTTCTGGTACTGCCTTCCAGCCTGCACACCTGCAGTGGCAGCTATGCCTGCCCACAATGTGGCTGCACTCCTGTGCCCCTATAGGTGGGCATGTGCCACAGCCCCCCCCACATTCCAGTGCTGCCACTACACATCAGTATTGGGCACTCACCCGTCCCACTGCCCCTGCCCTCTCCAGCTGCCTAGTGAGCAGGTGCAGCATGGCAAGCACTGTCAAGTTCCCCAAGCATCCAGCACTTAGAGTCCCTGGGGGCATACAGTGGGTTATGGCAGGGTCCTGGCTGCTATAACCTGCTTCCATCTCCACATCCATGTGGACAGCACTACGCAGTTTAGTGAATACCGCATAGTACTGGCATGCCCCTGGAATGTCCCCAGCATGGTGCAGTCCACAGACATGGGGGATCAGGTGTGGTGGGTCTGAATGCCCCCTGTTTGTGCATCCTATGTGGGCGGGTGTAATGGGTGTGGGGTGGCTTCATGCCCAAGGTACACGGTGCATAACCCCTCTGCACCTTCGTGTATAGCACTCTACAGGAACAAAAACTAAGCTTTTCAGTTATTTTGTAGCTAATTTATCACATTGTCACTAATGAGATGAAGTATGAATCATAGTGAGTAGCTCATGGTTCAGAAAAAGAGGTAATAAAGACCTTAAAATACTAAAAGGCATTTTTAATACATTTTCTAAATAGCAAGCAAAAATATTAATTATTTATTGCTCACAGCTTGAAATTTAAACACAAGATACAGTACTTTAGAACTCAGTGAGGATGGACTGCTGAAGGAGTGTCTATAAAAGGCGTGTGACAGGGAGTTAAGTCACTTTGGCTTCATTTATTATTATGCATAGTATATGATAAATGATGACCTACAACATCAAATGGATTGTATGTAATAGAAAAGGTTTGAAATGTCTTGCAAGCAGCAAAAAAAAAATGATTAAAATCCATTAAGATGAACATGTGCATGAAATTTAAAGCATAACATTGAGTATATATAGCACAATTATTTCAAATCGATTACTAAGAATGCTTTTCTTCTTAACTTTCTTTTTCTATTTAATGATTGCTATAATTTAATTAAACTAGGAAATTGCCTGATGAAGCTTTATAAACTGGGTGAAATATTATGGAAAACTGAATAAAACATTGGGATCCTGAGCAGGTCTGACATGCTTTTTTTGAGAGCAGAGAGTGAGCGGCCATTCTCCTATTGTTTGATGTACAGTATTAGAGCACAGGGGCTGGCTGTCCCATTTTGAAAATACTGAACATTGCAATTTCCTGTCAACACTTCTGTGTGTTTTTAGTGTTGCAAACTTTGTCTGAAGGGTCCACTTCATCAGCAAAGTTTATAATTCACAGTTTTTTGAATTTGTTCCTATACTGCAAACTTGCACATCACAATGTTGATTAACTTTGTCATTGCAGAATTCACAAAATACATTTTTTTACTTTGCACACCACTGATGATAATGGAACACGTTCTTTTTGTCTCTGACAAATTTATATTGCCCTTTAGCTTTCCTAAATGCCAGCTTTTTGAGAAGCTTCTCAGTTAATTTATGAAGCTATGACAAGCAAATTATAGTAATTTGGTTAAATGCCTAAAAGTGTTAAACATTAATGAAAACACCAAGCATAATGATCATGATAGAAACCTACAAATATTTGAAGGGCATAAATAGGGTACCAGAGGGTAGCATCATTCAGAAAAGGAGATATCTAGGAATGAGGGGGCATGGCATGAGGTTGGAAGGGGTAGACTAAGGGGTAGCATGAGGAAACATTTCTTCATGGGAAGGGTGGTGGATACATTGAGTAGGCTCCCAGCAGAGGTGGTTGGAGCAAACAGTGGGGGGATGCAAACATGCTTGGGACAGGAATAGGGGAACCCTAGCAATAGGAATGAGGAGGTAAAGCCGGATATCAAGTAGGGTGTGCAGCTTTTACAGTAGGCAAGGAAAATGGGCAGACTGGATTAGCCTAGCAATCCTTATCTGCTGTCAATTTTTATGTTTCTATGTGTCCCAATGTCTGAACAGTTTAGTCATTTCATGAACTGTCTAGTTTGATAGTATGCCTACAACATATTATAAATAGAAACATGTTTAATATACCATAACAAGATATTTACACTGTGAGATATGGCAGAGAGAAAATAGATGTAGAGGACAGATATATACTGTGAAAAGGTACTTAATTTCTTGAATCCTTCTATACAAATAAACAGGATAGTTTTTTTGACTTAGTGAAAAAAGGTTCACAAATTTTGAGGATACAGTTTCTAGCAACAGTATCTAAGAATCCTTAAGGGATATACACCCCCACAGAAATGGCTGTAATACTGTAAGTTAAAAGGTTTTTAAAACCAAGAAAGCACTTGATCTAGACAGCATGCATATTTCAGAAAGTGCTGATGGGGAATGGAGAACAGACAATTCAGACACTCACTCATTTCTGGGATATTCTTTGCAACAGAGACACTGCTAACGTAACTTGTAAGTAATAAGGCACAACCAGGAGTTAGCTCATCATGAATTAATCACCCTCCTGAGGTGAGGAACAGCATGAGGTGAAGATGTGTGTTGTTTCCCTGGGAAGGTGATTAATGAAGGAAACCTAACCCCTGGAGTGCCTTATTTTGATTATTAAACAAAAGAAAAGTGTTTCATATTTTTACAAAATGCCTTAATTCTTAAATAAAACCACTTTGCTTGTTCTACCACTTGGTATTCTATTCCATGGCTCTCATCTGTTAATGAGCAGGTATCTGCTAAAATAAAAACATCGATACCATTATGTTTCTAACAAGTATATATAACTTTGTTGCTTTGGTTTTCATCTTCTTCCTTTTTTCAGACTTTTAAATATTTTACATTACCATATACTTTTTATATCATTTAATTCAGTAATAATACACGAGATGTGGTGCCGTATATCATGAAGTTTTGTCATGCCTTTGGTACGTAGTGAAGCATAAGGCAAAGCAAAGTGTTGTCAAACACCCACAAAGTGATGAAATCCCAGGATATACTGAACCACATCTTTAAAGGTAGTTCTGTGATCATAAAGTACTTCCACAGTGTTAGGAAATGGTTGATTTTAGTAATCAGTTTTGAGCCAAGATAACATACTGTGATAATATAAAAACATGGCTTTGCTGTCAATGCTCTTTTGGGGCAACTCATGCCTCAGTGCATCTGTGATGAGGCTCTTTGTCTTTTTACGTGGGCCAAAGACAGCTTCAGCCAGTCAGTCTATGGGATTTTTCCTATCCATTTTTATGGTAAGTCAAAAATATCTGACCTTCCCTAACTGACCTCGCAGTTGATCTGATTGCCACATCACCATCTGCTGTCATTGGTAGCCCTATGATATCAGAACACGCACACTATGGAGAGAAGAAATACTGATGAAAGCTTTTTAAGCCAAATTTATGGATAAGCTTGTAAAAATGTATTATGTTAAAAAGCAGCAGAGTGACTCAGACAGTAATGCTGTGACAGCCTACACTCCAAAAACCTGGCATGCTGAGTCCAGAAAAACATGTAGATAAATGTTTCTGCTCAATCAACCACATCTACAGTATTGTTGAGGCAAGATAACAATGAAAGGCAAGGGCAAAGCAAGTTTATTTATCATTGCTCTCTCCCAGAGGCTGAAGGTGCCTTACGCAACATAGTAAAATATACCATAAGTAAATAAATAGAACCAGAAGAAATACAGCTAACATTTTTACAAAGCATTGTGATTAGCTAATTCAAATACATGGGTTTTAAACGCCTCTTTGAAGGCCTCCATGCATGTCTGCCATATACAGTACATGAAGTAGAAGACAGCAGCAGGGCTGCAACCCCAATAACTTTGTGCACTGACAAGTTCAACCAGGATCAGGGAACAACCAGCAAGTCCTCTTAGATGGAGCATAGGGGGCAGACAGGGGCACATAAAGACTGGATATCTTTCAGGTAGTCTAAGCCCAAACTGTTTAAGACCTTGCAAGTCAGCAAGCCTATTTTAAGGTAATGTGCAACTGCAATGGCAGCCAGTTAAGAGTGAGCAGGACTGGTGTAATATTCTCTATCTGACAGGTCCCAGCAATGAGAGAGGCTGCAGCACTCATGACCAGCTCTAGGTGGTACACTAGTCCTCCAGATAAATCTAGGTACAGAGCATTGCAGTAATCCAGTCTGGATGAAATAAAGGCATACAGTACTTAGGTTCTCCAGCACTATATATGTTTTATTTCAGGCAATACTTTGTAAATTGAAAAAGCAGCTATGGACTACAGCTGACACCTGATGTTTAAGAGTTAGCTTGCAGTTCATAATGATCCCAATATTTTTCATGCAGTTCACAAATCCTCATAGCGTGTCATTTAAAGATGGCAAAATACCACTTTTACCCTTTATTGCTAAACTACAGGAATATGATTCAACCAGTAACTCCTCTATCTCACCAAGGTTGAGGCCCAGCCAACTGGATGTCATTCAGTTAATAATTTCCCTTAGACACTGGTTCAGGACAGAGAATATATCACCCCTGCCCAGTGAGAAAGACAGATACATCTGGGTAACATCCGCATAGTAGGGAAACTGTAGACCATACCATCTTATGACCTCACCCAGAGGCAGCATGAACACTGTGAACAGCATGTGGATGAGGATCAAATCCCACATCACTCCACAGCTGTCCTGGAGATGAACTTACAACCTGCTGTACCCTGTCTGTGAGACAAAGTAAAACATAAACCAAAAGCAGATATGTTCTGGTGAGTCCCAGGAAAGTGCCCAGGGTGATCCAATAGCACCCTATTGTCTAGAGTGTCAAACTCTGATTACAGATCAAGAAGTACCAAGGTGGAGCACTGCCATCTATATCTCAAAATGAGTTAATTAAATACCCTCATAAGGACAGTTCCAATGCTGTGCTGATGCTTAAAACCTCACTGCAGAACTCATAGATGTGATATTTCCCCCACACGTACCTCAAGATGCAACCAACTCAACTACTGTATCTTCACCAAAAAAGGAAAGGGTTGAGACAGGCCTGTAATTTGTGAGAAAATCAGGGTCCAGTGATGGTTTCTTCAGGAGGGTATCTCACCGTTACTCTGTTTAGTGCATTTGGGAAAATGCCCTCTTGAATGAGCAACTAACAATTCCGATTATAACTAGACCTAAGATCTCTTGCCAAGTTGGCAGCCCACCAGCAATCAAAAAGGACCTAGGACAAGCATACAGAAAGTGGAACACAACTCTGAGATTACCTGGTGCACCTCATCCACCAGAACTCCATGCTCTCCATATGTCTTTGTTGCTTAGAGAACTGGATAATAGGAAGATGATAACAGTGGATACTATGCCAGCAGCACTTAATCTGGATTGTTCAGAGGGCCACTGGACTGTCAGAGAGGTAGAGTGAGTGGCAGTGTCATGGCAAATGAAACTGACCTAAAAGCAGGCCATGAAGTTTGGGGTTGGAGTATAGCTGAGATGGTCATGTCTCTTGGCACTGATACTTAGGCATGGCAGCATACCATGTGACTGGTGTACTACCATGCCCAAATGTTTGTGTATGCCACAAGTCCATTGCTTGCTGTCATAAACCTTGTTTTCGACTACAAACATCAGTTAGCCTTTAATTTGCTTTCCACATTAGCCATAGGTGGGGGTGGGGGATTATCCATCCTTGGTGGTTGTTAGCTGTACTAAAAGCTTTTGTGGGGCCTCAAAGTCCTCCACCTCACACTGCAACTAAGTATAAGGGAACTGGAAATTCCAGTATCCCATTTTAGACAATTACTTCTCAGAGATTGCTGGCAATCCTTTTAACCACTAAATATATACCATATAGGCTGGGCAGCTTCTATTGCTTCAGCTCATGGAGTGTATTGAAACAGATGCAATTATTTTAATCTCAAAATTAGTGGAAGGAGGTGAAGTAATTTAAATGCTGATAAGAAGAAAGAGGAACAATATGCAGGATGCATAAATGATGCAATGAGACTGGTACTTACCAGTTTGCTTGGTTTCTTTAAACATACCATGCAGTCAAAACCCTCAAATCCAGGACAAAGTACCATTGGTAACCAAATCCATGTGGATGGCAAACTGACAGAACTCACCACAGCTGACTCATGCACACTAATTGCAGCAATAACCTTCACAACCTGAACAAAAGAGTATGCATAATAGCAATTGCTTGGATTATTGCTTGTTGCCTAAAAAGCATAGGAATTCAGCATGGCTGGACATACAAGTAAGGGACACACTTAAAGACAAAATGAGCACTTTTAGTGTCTACAAATGGAAGAAAAATGAAGTAATTATGGAGATACAGTATATACAGAAAAGCTAGAGAAAAGTAAGCAGCTAATTAGGAGGGAGAAGGAAAATACTAGGAATTATACTAGGCTATTTTAGATGTACAGAAGGTGATAGGTCCATTATGGTACATCTCCCTCAAAGAGGATTCAGGTATTTCCCAAGATTGGCAGCAGAAAACTGTCCAACTTCTATTTAAAAGCATTGAAGGACTCTGCTTTAGCCACATCTCGAGGCAGTGAATTCCACAAGGGTGTTATTCTTTGTGTATAGAAGTTGTGTCTTAGGGACATCTTAGGGAAGGTTAACCTCAATTGATAAGTATGGCCTCTCAGAGAGTAATATCTATGATTTATAGACAGCCAAAGGTCTGCCATGAGCAGCTCATCCTGTAATATATGATACATTAGTAAAAGATCATCTCTACTTTTTCTATGTTTGAGTGAATATATATTCAATTCTATTAGTCTCTGTTCATAGCTTTTATTCTGCATCCCTTCCACCAATCGTGTGACCCTTCTTTGTACACCCTCCAACCTCCTGACATCACCACACAATTAGGGACTGCAGAGCGGTGAGCAGTAGTCCAAGTGTGGTCTTATGTATGCCCTGTATAGTGGCAATATGCATGCTCTAGAGCTAAGGATAGAAAAGGTGTGCTGCTCCTTCAAATGATCAAATTGAACACAAGGAAAAACAGGCTGTGATCCTAGTGCAAAAAATAGTGTTGAATAGAGTATGAAAAATAATCAGAAATGTTAACTGTTTGTAAAATAGTTAAGAGAGAACTGCTGAAATCCAGCCATTTAATTGGTTCAGTTGTTCCACATGACTGTTGTTTAACTACAAGCAAATTGTCAGTAAAACTGTGCCTTAAACAATTTACTGCACAATTATGCTTTAAAAAGGTGTTAAAAATGTAAAGCATGGTCATCAGGGTCATAGGTTAAAAGACTACATTTAAACCACAAAGTCATTCTTTTTACTTATACCACAGCAAAATATGCATGCCTTAGGCCAGCAAACAAATCCCTAATGTAGTTGCTGCAGCAAAAATACTGTACAACCCACCATGAAAATGAAAATTAAAAATGAATCTATAGCAGAATTGGAACTGGCTTACAACAGAGCAAAATAACAACAACAGTGCTGTTCCCAACTGAGAGCTGTACATTCAGAACATAGAAACATGGAAAACATAGCAGATAAAGACTCTTCATTCAGTGTACCCAAGATTCCTACTTCCACAAGAGCAAGTAAAATTAGTAGAGACAGTCCCCCCTAACAAAGCCTTCAGAGTAAGGCAATATGTAGGGGTGTCTGGCCATGGTGTCTCTGTGTGTTTCACTTCAATAAATTCAAGTTAAATGTAGTCAGCAGTTAGGTACACCATTTTTTTAAGCAGACCACACAGAACAGCCATACCAGGAAAAAGAGGTTTAGTGATGTGTAAAAACTGAAACCAAATGCACACAAGTACAGCACCCAAACCAAGTACAAAGAAAAAAAAACATTTATTTATTGTAAAAAAGTGCTCATATGCTCAATACTATTCTTCTGGCTGCAAATCAAATATAGTGCCAGGTAACATCAAGCAAAAACCTTTATGTTTTGCATGTGTTGCTGCCGTGTATTTAAAGTACCTGTTTGATTGAGGTGAATATTTCTGAAGAAGCATGGCAGCAACACGTGCAAAATGTAAGGATTTCTGTTTGTTGTTACCTGCCACTACGTTTGGTTTGTAGCCAGTAGAATAGTACTGAGCACATGACCACAGGTTTTACTAGGAGCAAAGACATCACTACTCATTCATTCTAGCCATTATGAGTGGGACACTGAAGAGGTCAGATGCTCTACACTGGTGGGAACTTTTTTAATTTCACATTGATTTTTAGGGTATTGGTAGAGGAAGGGTGGTGGTGAGGACCAGAGGGTTGTTGGGTGGGGGTTGGGGGACTAGTTATGTGCTGTTTAATAAAGAAAGTGCAGCTTAGGAAGGTTAGGTGGGTGAAGTGTATTCAGAATGTGGGGTGTGGGAAAGGGATTACTTTGGAAAGGGATTACTTTTTAAATCACGGAGGAGCATTTCACTGGGGCAAGGGGAGGAGGGTAAAAATGGGGGATGGAAGTGGGTGTCATTGTTTTTATTGTTATGGGTGGGGAAGGGAATGATTTTTACAGCACTGTGGGTTGGAGAGTTTTATTAAGGTTTTTAATTAAAAAATAAATCCTCCAGTGAAGTTGGTCCATCTGCAGTGGACTTTGTGAATTTTGTGAATTTCAGATTTCCATAGACTTGCACCAACTTTGCCAGCACATTAAAAATTTCCAACATCTCTAAAGTCATGTTGGTGAAATTTCAAGATTTATTTCTCCTTGTTAGGTCAGAGTGAGAGGTAACTTTGTTTTTGGTCTCCTGCATTTATGACAGGGCCTGATGGGACAGGTATATTGGTCACTGGGCCCACATTCCCAGATGTCTGCTTATTCTGTATTTGTTGTTTTAGTACATATAGGTCCTTAGAAATGACAATCCTGAATTGAGTTTTGTTTTTATATATTCACTGACACAGTGATCACCTGAATCATTCTCCTTGTATGCATTTGACACATGCTGACCCAGGAGCTTCATTATTGTTCTAAATGTTAAAGCTATCTAGGTTTTAAGGAGCTTTCAGAAATCAATTTGGCCCATGCATAATAAAAATATGAATAATATAATACAGAGAATAATACATGGGTGAATGGGTGTAACCTTAATTTTACACACACTTGAGGTTTGAAATGCTACATAAACTCTGAGAGCGAAGTTCAATGGATTTATAAAAGCATCCCACACCAGCTGTGCGTAAAAGTTTGGTTTACACCCAAGCAACGACCCTTGTTTTGTTTTTATAATTACTAGTGAGCATTTCAACTACAGGGGCAGCTGTGTGACTATTGCTCATGCAGCTCACAGCACAAGCTTAATTGACAGGGAGCGATTACAAATGCTAGTAGTAATGCATAATTACAACTGAATAGTTGTAACATGCCAACGGCTCCTATGGCCTCAGGCAATATGCTACACTTTGCTTCCAATTGCCTAGAACGAAAACCAACCACAGAATATCCGCAATAAACTCTGCACTCCCTTCACATTGGAACACTATGCAAGGCACACTCAAGCTCACATCTCTTCCAAGCCTTCTAACACTCAAAACCTTGCTGCTGCTACAGGTAATCAGTGACTTCAGTCACTGGTGCCTTTGTATTAATAACCCTTAGAATGCCACCTTCTTTTATCCATCTCGGGTTAACCAGCACTCCCAGTCCCTCCTTCACATCCTGGCTTTCACTCCCTCTCTCTCTCTCTAGAACACCATCCTTCCCTCTGCCCCCACACATCCTCCTGTGGTCTCTAGCCTTTATGTAGTTTAATACCTTGTTTTACCCCCTCATTCTTCTATGACATTTCTAAACTTTAACCGGGAGACCCTATGACAGATTCAAGTATTCTGAACTTGACCTTGTACTGTATTTTGCTGATGTTATCAATTTCTATATTGCTATGTCTATGTATTGTACTGTTCTCTGTCCAGGACCACTTTGAAAATAAGCTTGCTCAATGGTGTTGATGCCTGGTTAAATAAAGTTTGGTATGATTTGATTTCATTTGTAACAAATTTTTACAAATCAGTTACCCAAGCATTAAAAATGCTCACTAGAAATTATAACATAATGATTACTGACACGTGTTTTTAATGTTGAGATAACTGGGTTGTAATTTTACATTACAACTGGGCAGTTGTAACCATGAGCTGCCAATAAAGTTTGCTCTGGTAACACAGCTCCAAAGGTAGTTGCCGAGATAGCACTGGTGCAGGGTCATTGCTAGGAAGGGCAACCAGCCCCTAACAGAAACAAGGTCCAGGAACCAGCACTTGTAAGCACAACAAGGCAAGGCAAATTTATTTCTTAGGCATCCAATCCCAGAGGCTCTGAGTGCTGTACACAATGAAAACAGAATACACAATACAAAGATAACATTTGTTCAACAGCAGCATATTTAAAACAACATTCTTAAAAACATAAATATAAAATATAAATTTATGATAGCTGAGGATAGGGTGATGGGGAAGATGGCTTAATCCCCAAAAGCCTGGCAGAAAAAGTGGGACTTAGGCCTCTGGTTAAAAATATCAATTGAGGGAGCCTCCCAGATTGCAGCTGGAAGTGTGTTCCATAGGGTTAGCCCAGAGGCACTAAAAGCTCAATCACCAGAGGTCTTGAGCCGAACCCTAGGAACATCCAGGAGGCCCACTGAAACAGAGTGGAGGGATCAGGCAGTGGTCACAGGCAACAGGAGCTCAAACAGATAACTAGCACACAGCCCATATAGGGCCTTATAGGTGAGCAGGCCCACCTTGAAAAGGACCGTCCACCTGACCAACAGCCAGTGCAGAGCAAGCAGGACTGGGGTCACATGGCACAAATGAGATAGTCCTGCCAGTAACTGGGATGTAATGGTCTGCACCAGCAGAGGGTCCCTCCAGTGACCCTGAATTAAAGAGCACTACAGTTGGTGAGTCTGGAGGTCACAAAGGGATGTACTAGGGTCGGCAGATCTTCAGGTGGAATGAGGGGCTTGATCCTGGTGATGTTTCATAAGTGGTAAAAACCACTCTTCGCAATAGATGACACCTGATCTTCAAAGGTCAGTCTGCTGTCCAGGCTCTCACCTAAATTTCACACCCTCGGGGAAACAACCAATGAAGTAGACCCTAGAAAAAGACCAATGTCTGCTCCAGGTAGCAACCCATCATGCCCACAACCCGGCTTGACCACCAGCATCTCTGTCTTGTCTGGGCTGAGTTGCAGCAAACTGGAAGTCATCCAGTCATTAATTTTACCCAGACAGATGTGAAGTACATCAACCACACCAGATGTCCTTGGGGAAAATGACAAATACAACTGGGTGTTATCTGCGTAGCAGTGAAACTCCATGCTGTACTGTCAAATGAGCTCACCTAGGGGCAGCATATCCACCGTGAACAGCATTGGTGACATGATCGAGCCCTGTGGAACTCCATAAGACAGGGGTATTGGAGAGAAGGATAAATTCCCCATCACTACCCAATGCACCCTGTTTGAGAGATAGGACTCCAACAATTTGACGGCAACCCTGGCAAGTCCACAAAATTCACAGAGCCGATCAAGAAGCACAATGTGGTCCATGGTGTCAAAAGCTGAACAGAGATCGAGGAACACAAGAACTGACCTGTCTCCTCTATCTCCAGCCTGAGTAAGTCATTATGCACTCTGACTAGTATGGTTTCTATGCTGTGTCTAGCCTGAAAATGTGACTGAAATGGCTTGTAGATGTCGAAGGACACGAGACAATCCTTGAGCTGGTATGCTACCAGTTTCTCAACAACCTTGCTCAAAAAAGGCAGGTTGGAGATAGGGTGGTAATTTGCTTGGATGTCTGAGTCAAGGGAATGTTTTTTAGGTGGGGTCTCACCAGTGCCTCTTTCAGAGGAGCTGGGAACACCCCCTCTGCCATCAAACATATGGCTATCCCAGTGAACACTCAGCGCATTTCATCAAGAAATGTGTCAGGGCTGGGTCCAGTTTACAAGATACATGCTTCATCTCTAAGATCACCCAAGTAGCCTCAGACACCTCCACTGGCCTAAACTCTTTCCAGGAAGGCAGAGTTCCTCTGCTTCCAACCTACTGGCAACTGTGAGGCAGAAGCCTACCCAACGGAACCCCTGACCGACTAGCCAACACCCTGTCAGAGAAGAACAGAGCAAACTCCTCACATAAGGTGGATGAAAATGCTTTTTCTGGGTGAAGACAAGTTGGATGAAGAAGCCTGTCCACAGTCTGAAAAAGCTGAGCAGGTCTGCTCCTTCCTGCTGCAATCTCCTTGGACAGGAACTCTGCCTTCTTATGGGAGATTGTCTCCTGGTACTCATGACAGTGGGTGTACAGGACAATTTTGTCAGCATCTAGCCGGGACTTCTGCCAGCAATGCTCCAACTTCTGACTCTTGATCTTCATTGCCTTGAGATCCCCATCAAACCACGGGGATCTCAAGTAAGAAGAACTGGGTCATATACGAACTGGTGCTATGGCATCCAGAGCTTCAGACACCATCTTATTATAGGTGGCCACTGCCTCCCCAGAGCCAATTACACTAACCTCCTCAATCCTAAATAGGTCAGCTACCACCAAAAGTTCTTCTGGGTCTAGCCCCCTTATAGGGCGATAGCTAACCATCTCCACAGGACAGGACTATTGAGGGGGCCCCAAAAGTGAACTCCACAGTGCATGATCAGACCAAGAAACCGGATCAATCCTGAGGTTATCAACCCCAAGACCTAGCTGGAACACCAGACCAAATGTGTGACTGTGCTGGTGGGTCACAGTAGCAACCACTTGTATGAGGTCCAGTGAAGGCATTACCTGGAGAAGGTCTTAACCAAAATGCAAGGATTCATCATCGACTCAGGTGTTAAAGTCCCCCAGGATTAAACACCAGGGGGATTAAAATACCTGGTTGATGATGAAGTACACTAACTCCTGCAGGAATTCTACCCCAGGCCCAGGTGGGTGATAAATGAGGAGAACCCTGCAGCCTGCACCTGGACCCCCACAAACAGTGACACACTCAAAGGACCCAGTGTTACTAACTGAATGCCTTGTAAAGCCCAGATTGGCTCTAAAAACAATGGCTGCACCCCAACCCCTGCCATCCTTCCTCAGGCAGTGCACCATGGAGTAACCAGTGGGGATGGAGGCCACTAAAACTGGGCCAGCATTGTCACCCAACCAAGTCAGGTTGACAGAGGAAATCAAGTCTGAAAAAACAGCAGTCTTGTTCCTAATCAACCTGGCATTGCAAAGCACTGCCTGGAGAGGATTAGAGGAGGCAGACGGTCCTATAGCTATCTGCCCACTTGGTCCACTGGGACCCCTGGGTACAGGAACCAAGCACATGAGGCATCTCTGACATCCCTGTTTATACCCAGGGCATCTCCTGCACCTTATAATCTCAATACCCCTCACCCCCTCATACTCCACTGCTCTCCACCAGCAATGACTCATCCATCTCCTTGTTATTATGACCTCTCTGCAGTGTCTAGCTACAGACAAAGGAAAAGGGAGGTTGGATATGGGGTGGAGGTTGAGCAGCAGAAAAGCAGCATAGGCGAGTCTCACAGGGCTAGTATCTAAACACACTTCAACCTGGACTATCCAACCCAACCCTTAAACAGCTCAAGCTTCAGCCAAAAAAAATAAACTATGCAATAACAAAAATCAAACAAAACTCACTTACACTTCATACTCACCACAACCATACACGTCAATCAAACATATCCCCAATAAATCACTCTCATAATCCTTATCTCATCACACCCCCAAAATCCAACACAATAAACTTCTAAATAAACAAAACTAAGAAGGAGAATCACTATAAAGTGCAATGTGCTGTAAAAATGTGTTCTCTCCAAAAGGAGAAGCAGTGAAATCATGTAAAATACAAAGCAAGTACATAAACTACATAAACCAAGTTCAACAATCAAATCATCCAAGTCCAGGTAGACGAGCTAAGGGTCACCTACCCAGAGTTTCAGAATGGGAAGGAGAAGGGACTCAGACTGATAGCTTCCAATCGAAGATCTTAATAATAACTGTGTCCATAATCGTAATTTGAGAACTGTGTCCAAGTCATCATTTAATCATAAAGTGAAGGTACAACCAAAAGGTATCCCACTCCTCTCATGAGTGATACCCAGATAGAAGATTGGTAAACAACTGTTATCTGTTGCAGTCACCAAGCCAATGCTCTCACCAGGCTTACAGATGGAAATACACTGCTGGGTCAGCATGGACACCAAGCCAGCGCACCAGTACAGGCTAGAGGGCTGAAGGGAGAGTCCACTTCAGTAAAAATAGTCAAGATAATCCCAGGAAGAAAAAACTCTAAAAAGACAGAGAAAAGACTGGGTCACAGGAGGGCTGCTCCTCACAACCCTTACACTCACGTAGTCGACTTCAGGACTAAACAAGACATCAGCCAACAAAATGGTGTTGACCCACAAGGCAGCGAAGCTCTCACCTTCGCACTATGTTGGTTACCCGCATTGCCTGCCATTGCCCCTTCAGCCCATTCAGTCACTCTGGATCACTCCTTATATGGCAAACAGGGCAGTCCAAGATACCATCCTCTTGGAAATGCTAAGGGATCCTCCATAGATAACCAGCCAAACTCCACCTCTGATGCTCCCTCTGAATCCACACAGTCCTTCCAGCAGCACCAAGTCACCGACTGGTAAGAACAGCACAAAGACAGTCCACTGTAGAAGAATAAAGTGAAAATGCAGATTTTATTGACAAAGCACAACATACAAGCTCGAGCTGCAGCCGGTTACCCCAGTGCTTCAGCTTCAAACAGCCTTCATCAGGGATTGCTCTAGAAACAGCAGGTGCAGCAGTCCCAGACCTACATCTGTTTAAACAAATGAAGGTAAAAATAATAATTTTGCTGTTTTTCTCTATGTGCAATTGAAACGGTATTCTGGGTGGCCTGGGTTCAAGTGCAGCCTGAGGCACTTACTTCTTTCTCTCCTCTCTTTGTATGTGTACCATAAATATGCACACCACACTCCTGTGTGATTGTTACAAGTAAATATTTGCATTGCCATTGGGCTGTGCATTTGAGAAAGAGTAATGTGCTCAGGGATTGCCCAGGTTCCAGTTTTCTCAATGGTACAGCTGGTTAGTGTAATCGGAATGGTATTCCTAGTGGCCTTGGTTCAAGTCTAACCTGAGGCACTTATTCTTTCTCACCTCTGTTTGTATGTCTTCCATAAATATGCACACCACACTCCTGTGTGATTGTTACAAGTAAGTATTTGTGTTGCCATTAGGTTATGCTTTTCAGAAAAAGTAATGTGCTCAGGGAAGTCCCAGGTTCCAGTTATCTCAATTGCACAGCTGGTTAGCACAACTGGAATGGTATTCCGGGTGGCCTGTGCTTAAGTCACAGCTGAGGCACTTAATTCTTTCTCACCTCTGTTTGTATGTGTTCCAGTCCACAGCAACAGCAGCCTCAGTTTCCACTGCTTTACTACCACAGCTTGAATTCCCTATGCTCCCAATGTGGCAACACCACAGGCTGATCCCCTTGAGGAATCATGTGCAACATTATTCTCTTCCAGCTCCTCATAGTCCAGGAAGCATCCAATGCCCCCGCCCCCATGTGAGAGTTCTTTACCATTGATCAAAATGATGGCAGAGTCATAAATGCAACCTGTGTGACATGCTGGTTAGGCATGGTAAGGAGGCAGCCAAACAGAGGTGAGAAAGAAGAGCTCGCTAAGCTCAGGGTGGACAAGGCAATGGGACCTGATGGCATACATTCCAGGGTACTAAATGAACTAAGGGTGGAACTAGCAGAGCCATTAGCAGAACTGTTTAGTGAGTCTCTGAGCACAGGAGAGGTCCCAGAAGACTGGAGCAGGGCTCATGTGATCCTGCTCCACATGAGTGGCAGCAGGGAGGAGGCAAGGAACTACAGGCCAGTCAGCCTCACCTCAGAAATGGGCAAGATTATGGATACACTCCTTAAAGAAAGGAATCTCCAACTTTATCTCACTGCTACGTCCAAATGTGACTGCTTCTACTAAAGGACTGCTCCATTTCTCCACCTAGTCTTTCGTGAACTGTGCCCTTCATCCCTCCTTGCTTTACTCTCTCTGGTTCCTGTCTTTCCTTGTGACCCTTTTCATTTCCCTCTCTCCATCCTCCTCCCCTTCCCCCCCTCACTCCTCCACTCTTCAAACTTCATTTTCTTTTCCCCTGTACTGATCCTCTCCCTCCATCTCTCTCCCACCTCATGACAAAGGCCCCTCAGCCTGACCACTTCTCTTTGGCACCCTACTACTCAGTTTAAGTCTAATAGTCACCTTCCTTCTTATCCCCTCAGTCTACTTCATCATCTATCTGTCTGTTCTTACTTTGCTCTCTAAATGTTAACCTTTATCTATAAATTGTTTTGCAGCCGCAAAAAAATTGTAAATCAAATCTGTACTATGCATGTTTACCATTACCAACCTTTGTTTGTATGTTTCCCCCTTCCTTTGACATGGACCCTTTGTAAATGAGTAGCTCCTACTCAAATGTACTTGTTATCCAAGAGATAAATAAATAAATACATAAACAGTGCAACACCTGGAATCCATAGGAGCACAGGATCCAAGACAGCATGGGTTTACAACAGGAAGGTCCTGTCAAACTAATCTCATAGATTTCTTTGACTGGGTAACCGGAGTGGTGGATCAAGGAGGTGCAGCTGATGTCACCTACCTTGACTTCAGCAAAGCTTTCAATACTGTTCCACATAGAAGATTGAATAATAAGCTGGGTAGGCTCGAGGAGGGTCAGAGGTTGGTCAACTGGGTGGCAAACTGGTTGGCGGGCTCAAAACAGAGAGTGGTGGTAAACGGTATACAGTCAGAAGGGATGCAAGTCACAAGTCAGGTACCTCTGGGATCAGTCCTGGGGCCAATCCTCTTCAATATGTTCATCAGTGACATTGTAGATGGACTGGAGGATAAGATTTGCCTGTTTGTAGATGACACCAAGCTCTGCAACAGAGTAGATGATCCAGACGGGGTGGGCAGAATGAGAAGAGAGTTGTAAAAACTTGAACAATGGTCAGAAGATTGACAACTGGGGTTTAACACAAAGAATTGCAAGATCATGCACATAGGGAAGAGAAACCCTGAAGCTACCTATAGGTTAGAAGGGGAGTTGCTGGCAAACATAAGGGAAGAAAGAGACTTGGGCATCATCATCACAGATGACCTGAAATCATCCAAGCAGACCACTAAAGCAGCAGGTAAGGCTAGAGGGATCTTGGGGTGTATTAGTAGGTGTATCACAAGTCGTAAGAGAGAGGTAATAATCTCTTTTTACAAGATACTGATTAGGCTCCATTGAGAGTACTGCATGCAGTACTGGAGGCTGCACCTGCACAAGGACATTAACAAAATGGAGGCAGTCCAGAGAAGGGCAATCAAAATGGTGCAGGGACTGCATCAGAAAACATATGAGGACAGATTAATGGAGCTCAATATGTATACCCTAGAGCAAAAGAGGGAGAGAGGTGATATGATCAAAACATTCAAACATCTTAAGGGCATTAACAAGGTGAAAGAGTCTAATATGTTTAAATATGAGAACAAGCATTTGTCAATGCTGAATGTTGTCTCACTGACTGGCAATGGTAGTACAGGAGTTAGAGTCGCATAACAGGAGTGGCAGTGAAGTATTTAACTGACGCCAACCCCACACTCACCCTGCAGAGACTGACAGGTACTGGGGTGTGCCTTTGGGTCATCAGCTATAACGCTCATGCCATTTTACCTAACCCTACCCTATAGACACTGACAAGTGTTGTGGTGTGCTTTGGGGTCCCTGGGTGTTATAATTACCCTGTTGCATAAAGAAATACACTGAGGTGGGTGCAGTATAGGAGATTGGGGTGAACTTTATGGCTGAACACTCCAAGGCACACCTTGATGCCTGTCAGTGGCTGCAGGGTAGGGGTGGGGGTGGAACGGAGGGAGCATTACAGCTGATGATCCCAAGTCACACCCCTGACGCCTGCCAGTCTCTACAGGGTGGGGTGTAACAGTTGGAATCCCTAACGCAGTAGGCACGTGTTGGTATTTTCACTCCAAATTATCAACATGGGCTTTTTGTGACCCCATCTCATGAAGAGCGGCAGTATCAGTTTGTTAGCCGAAAGGTGATTTTGCACAGTGACTATGCCATTTGGTGTCACAGGTACATAAACACATTTTGAGCAGGATTTGAAAAATGACAACTGTATTTTCATGTGGAGGTGTAAAAAAATGACAACGTTGAAAATCTGGAATGAAAATATAAAGAATTGGTGAAGTCATGAGCATGTATAGAAACTGCGCAATGCATGTCCGTAACCCAAATATTTTTTGGTTTTTTTTTTAAACCACATTTTCAACATAGGCATTTTGGGACCTCTCCTCATGGACAGTGGCACTGCGATTTTCTTAATCTGTCCCAAAAGTTGGTCTCCTAAAGCGACCATGCCATTGTATGCCACAGGTGTAAAAACACATTTTGGGCAGGTTGTGAAAAATGACAGCTGTACTGTTCATAAGGAGGTGTGAAAAAATGCCAGTGTTGAAAATCTGGCATGAAAATATTGCAAATTTGTGAAGTTACAAGGGTACGTGGAAACTGCACAACAACATGCTTGTAACACAGCCGTTTTATGGACTTTCATCACCTGATTTTCAACATAGGCATTTTAGGACCTCTGTTCATCAACATTGTCATCATCATTTTCTCAACCTGTCCTGAAAACTGATTTCACACAGCGACCACGCTATTGTGTGCCGGACGCGCAAAAACACATTTTGACCAAGATATGTAAAATGACAGCTGTACTGTTCATAAGGAGGTGTGGGAAAATGGCAATGTTGAAAATCTGGAGTGAAAATATTGCAAATTCATTAAGTTATGAGCGTGCGTGGAAACTGCACAATGCATGCTTGCAAAACAGCCATAGTTTGGAGTTTTGTTACCAAATTTGCAATATAGGCTTTTGAGAGCCCCCCTCGTGAACAGTGGCACTGTCATTTCATTAATCAGTCCCAAAAGGTGATTCCACATAGTGACCAAGAAATCACCTTTCGGGACTGAATAATGTCATGACAGTGACTGAATTCATGAGGAGGGGTCTCAATAACCTCATATTGAAAATTTGGTGCCAAAATTCCCCAAAATGGCTGAGATAATCACCAAAGTTGAAAAAAACCCGATTAATGCCATTATACAGCTTACTGGCATTTCTTCAGTTCGTGGTTGGCTTTGAAGAGTGTAGACATGTTCCCAGTCCACCAAAGATCATTGCAACAGGCTCTAGAGGTAAGAATGGGGTGAGGGAGGTGTGGGGAGGCAGGGTGCGCAGAGGGTGCTGGTTGAGTGAGGGAGCAGGACAGACTAGGAGGGATCGTTTTCTGATTTACAGGTTTTTAAAAAAAAGCGGGACTTTTTATTTTACAGGGGCATTTGGAATGCTGGGTTGGGCTCCCAGCATGCCACATGCGTGTTTTGGGGGGGTGCCGAAGCCAATGGAGTATTGGGCACCCCCATCAGCACATACCAAGGCAAAGGGGGGGACAAGAACTGAGGGGGATTGGGCATCCCCCTCAGCACAAAACAAATGGAGGGGTGACATTATGCTGATAGGGAGTGGGCTACCCTGTCAGCAAATTAAACTGGAAAGGGAGACTAAAGTCAATGGGGATTGGGGCCCCCATCAGCAAAGAAAGACTGTTGGGGGGCATATGATGCCAAGGGGAATTGGGCACCCCCTTGTCACACACGTGAAATGGGATGGAGGGTGCATTATGCCAACAGGGAGAGTGATCCCCCATTGGCAAATGAAGTGGGTTGGGGCATGCCAACAGTAGGATTGGGCACCCCTGAAGTTAATGCTCTGCATGGCGGCAGTCAATGCTGCCATGTTCCTTGAACTACTTCTCCAGGACAGACATGCCGCTGCATGATGAGCTGGGCTCTCATTGCAGTGGACCTTTTCTTAGATCCGGTAGACAGTTTACTTGTTGCTGGTGTCAGTCCCTGTAGCTGTCTTATTGGGGAATGAGGGACACACCTACTGATGCGTGCTCGGGGTTATGGTAATACTAGTGGTCCTTTTGCACTGCAGACTGGCAGTACATTCAAAAGTCATGATGATCACATGCCTAGTTGCTGGTGGGAGGAGGGGTGCACATAGCTCTGAGTCTAGGACCAGCAGCCCCATTCATGGGGCAGGTCCATGTGGACGTTGACACCATCAACATCAACTAGATGTGAATTGATGTGGTGCAATTCAATATGGAGATGGGAAACCCTAACTCAGAGTTGCATTGATGGAGGGAACCCTTCAGGCCCTGCTACAAAATCAAAATATTCTGCTTCAGGTCATGGAAGAGCTCTGTCACAGAGGTGCAGGTACTCTTCCTTATGTTTCACCTGGTCCATAAATATATTATTTGCAAAAAAACTGTATTAATTAGGTCTGCAGGAGTCTTTATCTCCTGAAATATATATTTTGGACAACTACAGTTCACCTCAGGGGACTCCTAGGAAAGTTCATATGCCATTAATTTCAGCGGGTCAATAAATTACTGATTCTGTAATGTTGGGAAGACTCTGCTCTTCTCACATGGCCAGAATGGCTGGTAGAGATAGTTCAAGTATTAAACATTGAAAAATCCATTGCACTGTTTTATAAATCTTTTCATATATATCAGTCCAGATGGGAAGCATAGCATGCATTACTTTTGATTTCTTAATACAATTAGCTTACAACTTTCCCAGAATAGCCCAGTGGGATATGGGGGATAATTATTAGGGTGGGGGAGAGTTGGGGGTTGCTTTTTTTTGTCTCTTGTGAGGGGGGTTCTTTTTTTTTCCTTTTCTGTTTCTTATGTATGTTAACTATTGTCATGTGCTTGTATGTTGTTTAATTATTATAAAATTAATAAAGTTTGCTATATTGCAAAATAAAAAACTGTATTAATACACCAGCTAGGATTCAGATTAAAGTGACAAAAGTAGGAAAATGTGGCGTTAGTGTTTCCAAACTTATCTCCAAACCCCCAATTCCCAAGTAGCGCAAGGAAAAAAACATTATTAATTCCACATACTATATGAGACTAGTAAGCAAGCTTAGTAGCTTAAGAGTGGGTCCAAAGGTGGTACACTAGATAAAAAATTGGTTAGGGGACAGGTGACCAAAGAAGGTGGTAAACAGAGTTCACTCCAAGGAAGTGAGAGTGACAAGTTGGGAGGTACCCATGAACAAGGTGACCTCAGTTGGGTGCCTTCAAAAACGGTGACTTAATTATGGCGTCTGTGTTCGGGACTACCTGATAGGGGGTGACTGGATACTGGGGTGGGCTACATATGGAAATGGGATGTACTTGGGGGGAGAGGTGGGGGAGGGATGGTTTGTGAGTGAGGATGTGGCAGGCAGCTGCCGAGCTGGTCCACTAGCATGGTCGGGAGGGTGGTTGGTTTGGAGGTGGAGGGTGCAGTGTTTGGGTCTGCCACAGTGTGTTTTTTTCCTTTTTTGTTGGTAGGTGGCATTCACTTTTTTAAGTTTTTCACCCCCCCGACATGCACTGCCCTGAAGTTGAGAATCGTTAAGTAGGGGGTTTAGGGGGCAAAGCCCCCCATGGGGGAGTGCCTCCACATTAACAAAAGAACCCTTACATCTCAGGAGCCCTATTGCATCTCGCCATGAGTCTGCATTGCCAAAATTCATTTTTTGGCAATGTACACTCCCTGTAACAGTGATCGCTATTCTGCAATTGCTGTTATGACATGGAACCTAAGTAGGGCACCTCAGAGATCAGTGCTGTGACTGGTCCTCTTTAATGTCCTTATGAGTGACATTGAAGAGGAGCTGGAAGGGAATGTCTTCCTCTTTCTGGATGACATCAAAATCTGCAACAGGGTGGACACTCTAGGAAGTTGTGTGGAAAGGATGAGCAGTGACTTGAGAAACCTAGAGGAGTGGTCAAGTATGTGGCAGCTTTGTTTTAATCTAAAAACATGTAAAATGAGCTGGCCCAGTTTTGTGGAGGGCTGAGGCATTGACGCCTTAACTTCTGCCATGTCAGCAACCTTTGTTCACAGTACAAGCTGGCTGCCGGGGGTCAGCCAGGGTGCAAGAGGACTGAGCTTCTGCAGGACAGCTCTCCCCCCCCTCTGGGGAGGGTTACCTGGCTGTCCCACCAAATGATTGCCCCAAGTGGAGACCTGAAGGCAGAATGGGTCAGGGACACCAGTGAAGGGAGGGTACTGTGGGACTCCATAGCCTGACTACAATTTGTTGATGAAAAAAGTAGGAGATGGCATGTTGTTTACTGTTCTCCCTGTAAGAGGTATTGCTGCACATTGCTAGTAATAAAACTGCATTTGCACTGTGTGTTTCCCTTGGTTTTCTGACTGTGCTTTTACAGATAGCAATGTTGGAATTCAGTGTTGGATTCTGTCATAGGCAACAAATCCTGAAAGTTGCATATAAATCTGTGAAACCATCTTTCTGCAAGCAGCAAACAAAACATCAAGTTTAACATACAACTCATCAGTCACTCTAACTATAGGGGTGCTACTGTACCCATATAATTATGAATACAACATCCATCTTGTTTTCTCTAGTCCTCATTGATCCTTCCTCTATTCCACTCTGTCTTTAGCTATAAGAATAAGATGCTCACACCTTTCTCCTCTTAGTCTACTTCACCCCTCTTTGTTTATGAAAAACCAAACATAAACAAAAATATAAAAGTTCCAAAAAATACACAAAAATCAAAATTCTTTCATTGTCTTTGTCATTTACTGTTTCACTCAATCCGTTCTCATCTTGATTCATGTCAGAATTCTTTCCGTTTTTTTTATTTTGTTTTCTCATTTGCAGTTTATGCACCATATTATTCTCTCACCACTATTTTTGCTGCAAAGCACTGTGAGTCACATAAATAGTGCATGTGAAAAGCACTAGGAAAAATCATCTAGTCCCCCAATTTTTTCCAGTCCTACAGTTGATGCTATGCTTTGTCAGTCATATGCTTGTCTTTTCAAACTGATTCCCTCCCTTCAAAACCACTTGTATCACTCACTTCACTTCATAAAGTTTTCTCCAGAAGCAGAAATTATTAAAGCTGGTAATATGGTGCTTTTGCCATGCTATTTAAGTCAGCCTCTTGGAATGAGTTCTCCTTCCATAGCCATTTTCTCACTTCCAGAATTTTTCTTCTGAACCAAAAATTAATAAAGGTAGTAATATACTGTTGCTGCTGCACTATTCATGTCATCTCCTCAGACAGTCTGTCTTAAGCACTTTACTACAGATAAGTACACAAGCATGATATATAAATTTCATTCTTCCCAACATTTTCTGCAGAACCAGAAATTATTAATGCTTGAAATAGTGTGCTGCTGTGGTGCTGTTATATGTTGCCCTCTTGGAGTGAGTTCCTTCTTCCAATGCCACTTTAATCACCTTTCTCATTTCCCAAAATTGTCTCCCAAACCAGAAATTGTAAATAGTGGTAATGTACTGCTGCTTCTGTTTCTGGTGCTGCTGCACTGTTCAAGTCACCTTCTTGAACAATCTGTCTTGTTAAGCACTTCACTACACTTAAGTGCACAAACACAATACATCAATTTCTCAGTTAAGAAATGTTCTTCCGAACCAGAAAGTATTGATAGTGGTAATATACTGCTGCTGCTGCCCTGATTAAGACACCCTCTCAGACAGTCTGCCTTGTTAAGTACTTTCGTACACATATGTGCATGTGTACTGTACTGTAAGGAAATTTCTCACTTTCTGAACTTTTCTCCTAAACCAGAAACTATTATCTTGAATTAATTTCCTGAAAGAGGAACAGATGAGACTAGTGAAGAGATGATTATTGTTTTGTATAATATATTGTATTAACTTTTCAAGTAAATATCCAGCATAATAACCACAAGAGTACATTAAACACTGAAGAACATGTAACTTGACATATACTACAACCTAGTCAAGGAAGACCCCCTTCTGAAAACAACTCTAAGGTTCAATAAATAAACATGGCAATATAAGAAGCATTACAGATTCAGGAGAATTGTACATAACATATATTATAAATAGCAAAGGCAAGGCTGAACTTATTTTGAGTCTAGTACAAGCCATGTAGTGCCAAACCCATGAAAAGAAAAGAAAAAAGAAAAAGTAAAATAAATAAATAAATAAATTTTAAAAGGCTATTTGCCATCACTTTGTTGAGGGCCATGCTGCGAAATGGCATGATTTGGTCCTAGACAAAGCAGAAGAGGAGTGGTGCTTACTGGAGGAGATAGTAAGACAGCAGATATGTGAAGGCAAGAGAAAATGATTTAGGCTTCATTTACTTTTACAGTTGCAGTAGGTGAAGCCTGCAGACGTTTTGCATGTACAAAAGTAGTGATCTCATGTTTTCTGTCCGTGGAACTGATTGAAGGTGTAAATAGTCTCTTCCACCTTACCCTCCTCCAAGCAATGTTTTCCACCCTCAACTAAATATACTTTCATGTTAGTCAATGATTGTAGGGTACTATTTTCTTTCTTAAATGGGTGGTACAAGAACTGGAACCTGAGTAGTGGGAGGCAGCATTCTTTTTTTTTTTTTTGTTGGAGCAAGATCCACCTCCCCTCCACATGAGAAGCTCCTAAAGATCCACCCAACTTTTCATCTGGGGGGGCATGAGGTAGTTCTATCATGCTGTAACAAGATACACTAGTTTGGAACATGTATCAAGCAACAGAACAAGTCTGTGAAGTTGTGGAGCCCCTGCATTTTATTAAGGACTAGGAGAACAGAAGATATTTAATGCCTTCAAACTGATTTAAAAAAAACCTTTGGAACAAATGATTATCAGAGCCACCTGGGGCCTCAGAAGGAGACAACAAGTGAAACTTCATCTCCCAAGGAAAACATAGACCCAGAATTTTAAATTACAGTAAGAGCGACATGTTTTTCTTAAACATTTATATAATAAAAACATAAACTTCAACCTTTGGAATTAACAATATTTGTTTACCATATTCAATATATAGTTTATATATAATTTGTCTTTTTAGTAGTTTCAGAACTTTGAAAGCACTGGTGTTAGTAATGCATTCAGATATACATTTTTTAATTGTCTTTACAGTTAAACATGCAGGTTCATGTCAGGGCACATTTTTGGGGGGAGGGGGTTCAAATGATGTTAATCCTGGGCACAGTACTTGGTAAACACAGTCTTTGATGACAGAGTGTGTTTTTTTCTTTTAAGGTTGAGAAGTATGTATTAGAAAACATTGAACAAGAAAACAGTTGGTGATTTTGAAAACTATTCTGAGCAGAGCAGACATTAAAAAAATTCTCAACTGTAGTTTTTTATTTCATTTTATCAGGGGCACTAGAAACAGGATGGCAACATTTACTCCCAGGAACCTGTTATTCAGGTTTTTTTTACTGCATCTTGTCCCAGGCAATCTTCCCAGAGTGCAATTTGTTTGGGCACATTTTTGGGGGGAGGGGGTTCAAATTATTTTAATCATGAAGCATTGGTTTTAGTAATGCATTTAGAAATACATGTTTTAACTGTCTTTACAGTTAAACATGCAGTTTCATGTCAGGGCACATTTTGGGGGAGGGGGTTCAAATTCTTCTAATCATGAAGCATTGGTTTTAGTAATGCATTTAGAAATACATTTTTAATTGTCTTTACAGTTAAACATGCAGTTTCTTGTCAGGGCACATTTTTGGGGAAGGGGGTCCAAATTATTTTAATCTTGGGCACAGTACTTGGTAAACACACACTTCGATGATAAAGAGGGTTTTTTATTTTTTGTTGTTGAAGAAATAGAGAACTCCCTGTTGTGGTGGTGCCAAGTTCAAAATTAGAAATGCTGCTATGACACACAATGGGACAGCACACATCTCATTTTAATGGAGTAATCAGACCTCCTTCATTTTCCATTTATGAGGGTTCAGTGATTACCGTTTACACATCTTGTGATACTAGTGCTAAGACAGCTCTTTATTGAAAATACAAGTGTCTCAATACAAGATGATAAAGAGCAGCTAGAAAAAATAACATCCATGTAGAATTCTTACATATTTGTTTAAGGCACCAGCTCAGCGTCCAGCTGTTAAAATTCCCAACTGATGTTGTACACTTTGCACATCTTCAAAGTATTGTGCAGCAATTTGTTAGCTATAATTTAAGTTCTGCCAGTGTGTATAATAACCTGGCAATGGCCTTCCATTGATCCAGTTCTTAATTACATGCCTACATTGCTTTGGCATACAATTGCTAAGTAACCATAATGTCGCCTGTTACACTTTCATTCTTTGGCTCCTAAATGGCAAAACTGTCCATTATACACACTTAAAACAGGCACTTAAAATATGTTCTTTTCAGGTTATAACAGGAGACAAGATCAACATGATTTTTTCCATTTCAAAAATGGAAATTGCAGTCCCAAACAACTCTTGCTCCCCCCCTCACTGTTGTACCTCTGCATGTCTCATTGGTAGAATGACTAATCTGTGCACTTTTCAGTTTTTTTTTACTTATAACAGCCTACTGTCTAGCGATCAAAGCAGCACTCCTTGCTCCTAGGGACACTTAGCTCATCCCAAACCACTAACTGTCATAATTTACATAAGTCCAGTCAGAAGAAAGGTGTTACTTCTTTTTATCATTAAAAGAGGAAAGGCCTAATATCCTGAAACAGATTTAAGAAAAATTATTCAGCACTTTCTGAGACACATTTTTTCAGGTCTCCTATTGATAATCAGAGCTGCTGATGTCACAGTGAAAACTTTGGAAAAACAAATAACTTGGTACAACTCAGCTTACATTTTAGATATGTTCTGTAGATTTCTCCTGCCTATCTTTTATTACAGAGGAAATTTGGATGACTATATGATCTTTATCTGTTAGAGTTCATCTGTCTCTCTAGCTTACTCCCTACTTCAAGTCATAATGCTATGTTGTGACATCACAGTCTGATGTCATGGGAGTAACTGTGATGTCACAAGCCATGCATTATGACCTCAGGTAGGGAGAAAGCACCAGGAATACATGAACACTTCAGGAGCAGCGGTCCTCCTTTCATGCAAATGGACTCAGTAAAACATAAACTGATCTGTGTCTAAATATTATGTTTTCTTTCACTTATCCTGAAGGCGTCAGATGCTCTTTAAGACTAGCACTCTGCTTGGGGAGGTGCTCATTGGAACAAGGTGGCAACATGTATGTTACATGTATGTTTCAGTACAAAACTGTAGCACAATAGCTTTCATTGTTTTTCCTGTACTATAACTGTTTTAAGACATTCCAGTACATGCTTATCCCACAGGCGATTACTAACAGCAAAATAGTGCTGCATGAAAAGTTTTTCATCCCAAATTAGTGAACATGACTGTGACTCTAGGGGCAGTTGCCTCTCCAAAGGCTGTCATGACTATAACTTCTCCCTCTGACTGTCTGTCCATCTGTATGTCTATCTATGTAATTGTCTATATTTCTATCAATTGCATCTATTCCTGTTTTTACCTACTGTATATGTAAAATAAACCTGCATATTGCATTTGCCTGCACTCTGAACACATACTTATGATACAGTGCATAGTTGTACTCTACTCCTGTATAGATCTCATACTTCCTGTTATTCCCATTATCACAGGCATAACTACCTTAACCTTATCAACAGTGACATAGAAACATAGAAGATGATGGCAGATAAGGACTGCAAGGCCCATCCAGTCTGCCCATTTCTATTTCTACCTTATGGATGTGCCATCTGACTTTGTTCTGTCAATGGTCTATCTATTCATACTCATCTGTATTGCCCCTTTATGCTTATGCCATGCCTGTTTGAAACCCTGCACTGTATTCATAGCCCCCACTTCCTGAGATAGGCTGTTCCATGCATCCACTACCTTTTCTGTGAAAAATAACTTCCTCACATTACCCCTTAATTGGCCTCCCTCTAATCTCATGCTGTGTCCTCTTGTGCTGCTGTTTTTCTTATAATGAAATATGTTAGACTCTTTCACCTTGTTATTGACCTTAAGGTGTTTGAATGTTTTGATCATATCACCTCTCTTCCTCCTTTGCTGTAGGGTATACATATTGAGCTCCGTTAATCTGTCCTCAAATGTTTTCTGATGTAGTCCCTGCACCATTTTGGTTGCCTTCTCTGGACTGCCTCAATTTGGTTAATGTCCTTGTGAAGGTGTGGTCTCTAGTACCGCATGCAGTACTTCAGATGGGGCCTAACCAGTCTCTTGTAAAGAGGGATTATTACCTCCCTCTTCTGACTTGTGATGCCCCTACTAATACACCCCAACATCCCCCTAGATTTACCTACTGCTTTAGTGGCCTTCTTGGATGATTTCAGGTTGACCTTTTATAAAGGTTACTATCACATTTTCTCTCCTAATGAAGTCCTTCATTACACCTGACTGCCTAACATCAACACACTACTTAAATATAACTTTCATCACCGCATGGACAAACCCCCTGTTTTTCTCTATAAAACTGTGTAAATAATCCCAAGACTGAACATATGCCAGCCATTACTTTTTCATGTCCTGCCACTTATTCTACCTGTCAAACTTATATTGCTTACCATTCCTTCCATTGAAATCTATACCTCCATATCTTTTCCTAATAATGTGTCTGCCTTACTTAGAATGCAAAATAAAACAAATCTTACTAGTTAATAATCATTGTGCTGTTTCTCCATGTCTCCTTAACAGTTTCACATAACCTCACTAACTTCATTATGCAGCGGTGGTGAATCTTACCAAATCTTGATTAGACATGTTGCCATTATGGCAGCCACATGGTCCATTCCTTGTCAAATCCCAACTGTCAACTGTCAAGACATGAGAGCAATTATTTTTCCCATGAGGGTCACTATGGTGGCCACACAGTACATCCATTGTCTCTCCCAGCTGTTATTTGTTAAGACATAAGCAAAATTATTTTTCTCATGAGTGCCACTATGTGGGTCGCATGGTATATCTGTTACACACTCCTGTCCAGAGTCACAACTGTCAATCAACTGTGAAGACAGAAAAAGGAAAAATAAAATAGAATGATACTTACCATCACAGTAGTGATTTCCATGCTGTGTACTGGCATGATGTGCAACAGAGATAGGTTGTAGAGGAAGAGACAATGAAGTCTATGCCTTGTTGGCTGCCTGGCTTTGTGATTGGCTTGCAAGTCATCCCTTTGAATGATCACACCTGCAGTGAGAGGGAAACAAAATGAAAGAAAAAAACACACATTATAATGTCTTGCAAGCAATAATCCAAAAGCCTCTTCTGTATGAGGAGCCCCTACCAGTTGGAAGTGTGAACAGCAGTACAAGTCATTTACCATGACAGCAGACAAAGGTAGGCATTGATGGACTGGAAGGCTGCTGCCATGGTAGGTCAGTTCACTAGAGATTCAGGTTGAGAGAGGGCTGGCTGGCTAGCTGGAGGTCTGACAGGCAATTCATTCATACATACTGGATTAAGAGTCTGGGTTTCTCAATCTGGATGCATGCAGTGGAGGTGGTGGCCCATGTTATTTGTAGATGAGTACAACCCAAGCAGTCCAGAGGAGGAGGAGGAGGTGGTGTCTTACTTGTTGGAGGAGTCATGGTCTACCTGGCTGGCAATGGCATTTAGCCTGGATTAATAGTTTGGATTTGTCATTCTGGGTGCATGCAACGGAGGCAGTGGCATATGTTGTTCATAGATATAAAGGATCAAAGTAGGCCAGAGAATGAGGGTGTGGCCATGTCTTGCTTGCTGGAGGAGTCATTGTTCATCTGGTTGGCAATGGCATTTATACTAGATTACAAGACAGGTTTGTCAGTCGAGATGCATGCGGTGCTGGCAGTGCCCCTTTTTTTTGTTTGCAGGTAATATGAACATATGAAATTTGCCAGCAGATAAAGGCCTAGAGGTCTATCAAGTCTGCTCGAATGTGCAGCTAGCACCCCTTATTCTGCAGCTGCCCCTCCCTTCCACCCTCCCTCTTCATTGACCCTCCCCCTTGTCCTGTCCTTTCCCCTTTTGAAGAAGTCCACTGTTCTACTGGATACCACTTTTGCAGGTAATGCATTCCACCCAGCTACCATTCTTTCTGTAAAAAAGTGTCTCCTCATCTCCCTCCTGAACCTTCCTCCCTACAGTCTCATATCATGGCTTCTGGTGTCCTTCCCCTCCCTTACTTTGAACAGCCCCTCTGTACCTGTCTTGTTTATTCCTTTCATGTACTTAAAGGTTTCAATCATGTCACCCGTCCCTCCTCTCTTCCAGTGAGCACATGTTTAACTACCTCAGCCTCCTCTCATAAGATAAGCCCCCCAGCCCCTTGATCATCTTTGTCACCCCGCACTGCACCCCCCCAGTAACTTAATGCCCCTCTTCAGATATTGGCACCAGTACTGCATGTAGTACTCCAGATGTGGTCTAACTAATGACCTATACAGTGGCAGAATCATTTCCTCCCTCCTCGAGGATATACCCCTTGCAATGCAACCCAGAATTTTTTTGACATCTATATTATACAGCACTCAGTAATTTTCTAGTTTGTCTGTAGACATCACGTGAGAGCGTGTGGAGCCAAGTAACTGAATGGTTGCAGGGAATAGTAGCACAGCTTGGGGAAAATAGAATGGAACAGAAAAAAAAAATATCTGTGATCATAAAGAAAAAGGTTCAATTGATGAGGAGGACAGGAATGACTAAATACATAGCTTTTTATGTTTCATCCTCATCAAGAAGGTAACCCTCACAGTCTTCCAGACTGGAGTTGTCCCCACAGGGGAATACTTTATCCAGCCATTTTTCATCTTTGTAGAAGGCAATTCGCCAATGCCTTCAACCTCATACTCATCATATTCATCTTCTCCATCACCACCATCTTCACATGGTAGGAATACTGAGATGACTGTGTTGCATGTTCCCCACATTCATTTTAATGAATGTTAGAATGCCAACATTTCAACTGGCCTAGTGGCACTGAGGGCTGAGGCGCTGGACGCCACACCTTGCACCACGCTGACGATCCAGGTTCAGGAATGGACCCGGGCAGTCAGGGGTTGGCGGGGGGAAGAGACTGAGCATCTGGAGGACTGCTCTCTTCCCCGGGAAGGGCTAGGTACAGGACTGCTCAATGAACGACCTCTGGCGGAGGCCGGGGGGTAGCCGAAAGAGTGTCACAGAATATGCCAGGGGGTGAAGACACGGCATGCATTGCATTGGCAGCCAGGCTTCACAGGGGATGTAACTAAAGAAAAAAAATATGTCCCTCCTCCCTCCAATAGGCGAAGGCGCCTCTCACCCAAGGACCACACTCCCAGTAGTCGGGCATGACTGTCTCATTCCCCCGCCTCATCCCTGTCTGGTTTCAACCCTATGAGAAGGAGTGCCTGGTCGGGGGCAGCCCCACCCCAGAGGGTAGACCCAGGTGATTCCTGGTGCCGGGGGGAGAGGAGATCAGTCAGAGTATCATGCAGTAATGTACAGTCCTGGCATGGGCGGTCGCCAGAGAGAGTTTGGTGGGGCTAAGTAGGGAAGGCAAAATAGAGTTAAAAAAAAATAGTCAACATTTTTAGGTGAGAGATTTGCATACCTGTCCCACATAATGACTCCTGCTGAACTAAATACACCCTCAACACTGACATCTTGAGGTGGACAACTCAGGTATTTTATTACTACTGAGGTCAGTGCTGACCAACAGTGTGCTTGCTTCTCTAGTATAGCAAGGGCTCATCAGTGAAGGTAAGGTGCATGATGTCCGCCAAATATGCATCTGTCCTGTGGCCCACAGTAGATCGACATCCTGACAGCGAAACCTGAAAAAGGACCATTACAGTGACAGTTGCTGTAATGGTCCGGGTTTCACAGATGCAGTTTCTCCCAGTGTTCTGCCCTTCCCCAAAACAACTCTGACCTGCAGTTGATGATATTTAAATGCAGGGGGTGTGGGGGGCATAGCCCCCATAAAAAACACTTGAAACATTGACGGCCCCATGCCGAGTGTGCATGGTGCTGTCACTGTGAGGGATGTAAGTTGAATGACTGTGGACATTCTGTGGTGTTTCAGCATCCACCATACGTTACACTGCCCACATTTCTGCTGTCTCATCAGCTTCCTTCATAAAATATGCTTTTGTAGCAGGCATAGAAGTGTTCTTATGCCATTGTATCTATTTTTGATTAGGCCCCACCTAGAGTTCTGCTGTCAGTTTTGGTCACCCATATGTAAGGGGCCAATTAAAACATTAGCAAAAGTGCAACAAAGACAAACTAAATGTATATACAGTATGGTCTGGAAGGACAGGATTATAAGAAATGACTAGAATTTCTAGGGCTATATGGTTTGGAACAAAGGAAATAGAGAGGGATTTGCTATTATTTTACAATATAGCAGTAGGTAAAGATAAGCACAGTGTTGGTGGTGCTGCTGCTCTGAGTTTTCACAGCATAGAGTAGTAGACAAGATAGCACTCACCCCTCAGTCAAAGAACTTATGGACACAATTTCCTTCAATCAAACTAGTTTATTGCATTTCATTTTCAAAAAAGTACAAACAAACAGAAAAGAAAGTAATGCTACACCGAGCACTACCACTTATGTTTCACCCATTTCCCTATGGGTTTCTTCAGAGGTTAATGAAGTTGGTCAACAAATAACTTTTTAAAACATTCATCCACCAACTGAATTCAAGCTCACAGTTATGACATCATATAAAATGCATTGAATTACACCTTGACTCACACCAAAGCATACATAATCAAAGTGACATAAAAAAGTATTATCTCTTTTCACCTTTATGTTGTTTTGATCATAAACAGTTCATTCCCTTCTTTCAAAGAAAATAATTTTGATGCTCCTTAGACCTGCAACTGTGGGCTTGAATCTCATTGGTGGATGAATGATTTAAAAAGTTACCTGTTGATTAACTTCATTAACCTCTGAAGAAGCCCATAGGGAAATGGGTGAAACATAAGGGGTTGTCCTCTGTGTAGCATTACCTTCTCTTCTAGTTGCACTTTTTGGAAAATTACAATGCAATAAACCAGTTTGATTGAAGGAAACTGCATCCATAAATTCTTTGTCTGAGGGGTGAGTGCTATCTTGTCTACTACTTCATACTTTATAATATACTAGGTGACAAGAAACTATGTGGATCTATTTGATTGGCTTTAAAAGGGTGCATTAATAAAACAAAAGACCATCTAATGAAGTTAGAAGGGAGAAGCTTTAGGGCAAACATCAGAGGATCTTATATTACACATAGAGTGATGGAACCTTGGAACACTTTGTCCAAATGAAGTTGTCCAAGCAAAGAATAGTGTCAGGTTTAAAAGGTTGTTGGATACCCACATGCTGAAAGCATCACAGTATTCCACTGAGTAGTGAAGGACCTTTAGGTTTATTCCTTTTCCTAACTAACCTTAGTAGCCTTAGTAATCTCCTCCTTTTCCTCCATGTCTTCATTCTAGCCTGATACAAATCATTCCAAGGTAGATTTGGGGAGATTTTCTCTTTCATTTTGCATGTTTTCTCAGCCAGTTTCCTATGTGAGGTAGTAGAAACACAGTCTCTCATGAGTTTGAAGTTGTGCCTTTGATAACTGTGACTTTGGCATCTGTGTCTACATGTACCCATTTTATTAAGTAAGTCACATTTTGCAACTGAGGCCAGCCCAGTGGCACTGGAGGTTGAGGCGCTGGAGGCCACATCTCACACCATGCCGGTAACCAGGGTTTGGGAACAAGCTCAAGCCATCGGGGGTCAGCAGGGGTGAGAGAGGATCGAGGAAGACTGTTCTACTCTCTCAGGGAGGAAGGGATTGTTATCCCACCTGTCTGCTTCCCTCTGGTGGGGGCTGGGGATAGTACAGGTAGGGAGGGCATAGCAGCTGGTGAGTGCAGTGTGCAAGTGCCCCCACATGTGTGCGGTCATATGCCGGGGGGGGGTCCAGAAATGGAAAATGGTGGGCAGAGGGCTTCATGAAGCCTCATCCCCATCCCGCTGATCCGCCACTGCTGCCACCTGCCCAGATTTGGATTGTGCTCTGGGGAGGGGAGAAACTCCCTTCCTGACCCAGCCATGGGGGCAAGTTGTAGGGGGTCTTGGGGTTGTTTGGTGGTGGGCAGATGTGTGGATGGGCAATAAGGGGCTGAGTTCTTGTTCCCCCAGTGTGCGGGGAGCAAAAAAGTACAAATAAAAAAAAATTGTTGCTGATCATTCCCACTTTTAATTATCGATGCAAGGCCATGTTTATAACATTAATCCAGTGTGGTGGCAATTCAAAAATCTGCAGACTGCAGAATACCTGAAATATGGGTACTGTAGTCCAAGACATGAAGTATGTATTCTATTAAGGCACACCTTCCAGTATCACCGACTGCCTCCAGCACCTGCTGTACATTCAACAGTGTGAGCCTCAGCACATGTAGGTTTTCAAATGGCTGGAGAATCATGACCAGGTCATCCATTAGTTTCCACTGGTCTGTTGTCAGAGACATGGATTTTCCAGCACTTTAACAGCTTGTAAGTGGCAACAGAAATTCAGAGATGGCTTATACTGCTTGTTCACATGCTCCATCATATACAGTGTTGAGTTCTATCTTGTGACAGCTTCCAGCTACATATGATGCTGAGGCAGTTTGTTCTGTATGTTTAGGTGACTCAGCTGGCCAAGGCCTTTCCAGAAGGGCAAAGTTGCATAGATGTGACAAGCCACAGTCAACATGGATTTGCTATCAGGATATGTTAGAAACTCCTGTACAATGATATTAAGACAGTGTGCCAGGCATGGCACCTTGAGCACCCCACCACCACCACCACTTATGAATTTAGCTACACTGGAGCCATTATTACTTGCTTTGAAACCACCTTTTAGTGAATGGGGGATGAAGCCTTTCATCAGTTTTGATCAGGAGCAATTCTAATGTTTTCTGACCAGTGTGTGATCCAGTTCCACTCTTCTTTGCCAGTGTGGCATGCTATCAAATACCCAGAGTATTGCTACTATTGCAAATGAGCTTAGTACAAATTTTCCGCTGCCCCGAGTCTAGCATTTCTCCAGGTGCTATACCTGTACCCAATGTGCTGTAATGCATAGAAAGGAGCTACCAGCTGTTTGTCCACTGGTTCACATGTCCATACTCAGATGTATGCATGCTGAATTCTGCAGGGCATTTATTACTGTGTGTGACACCATCTGATACAGTTCTGGAATGAGACTTGTGGAGACACTTGTCCTTAAAAGAATCTGCTATTTGGAACAGGCATGGGCCATCAACATTCTCAACCCTACAGTCTCCTCGAAAGAGAATGGCAGTTGCTCAAGTGCCAGCATTTCTCCAGCTGCTGCATTTAGTTCACATACAATAGCATGTTTGTGTGGGTATTTGGTTTATGCTCAAACATGCTATGCAGCATAGGCTGGATCTTTCTTGGTTCTGGGCTACCAAACATCTGTACTTGTCATGGTGGCATATTTGGTTGGGTAGTATTTTACTACTGGGGATTCACATGTGTTGCTTGAATGAAAGTAATAATCTGGTTTGTTTCCACGTATGATGTTACTGTGCTTTAGTGCCTCAGGGAGGTACTACTCAATACACCATTGCTGCTATGCTCACTACTAGGCAGTCCCACAGACTCCTTCTCTTCTTCTTCTCCAGGTTGCTTGTCAAGATGGAACATTGCTGGAGGCAGTGCAGTCCTTCAACTATCTTGGAGTTACCTTGGACCCCCCAATTGACTTTAACCTGCATATAGAAAACATGTAAAGCAGATAACTCTAGATTGGGCTGGGCCAGCCCGGTGGCACTAAGGGCTGAGGTGCTGGATGCCACACCTCATGCCATGCCAGCAACCTGGGTTCAGGAACATGCCAGGTACTGGGGGTCAGCAGGGGAGGGTGAGGATTGAGCATCCGATGGACTACTCTCCTCCCCTGGGGTGGGATCCTGGGCCCGCTCAGTGCAGTAGGCACCTCTGGTAGAGACCGGAGGTCACTCAAGAGCTGAACAGCAAATAATGGGGTGGAGTAATGGCAGATGTCAGCAACCAGGATCGCACAGATGCCATTGCACATTGCACTCTGAGGGGGCAACCACAGCAGAAAATTACCATTCTCAGGGATAGGCAATGGCACTACTACCCCCATAACCACACTCCAATTACCAGGCATTCTCCTGTCTTGGACCAAGCCCAGCCTGGCACATTAGATTGTAGATAGAGTTCCCTGGGCAGATAAGGTGGCCCTGCCTCAGGGGGTTCAGGACAGGGAGGTCTTATGGGCTGGTGCTCGGAAGACAGAGATACAGTATCTCAGGTAGGAGGTAGAACTTGGGGTAGTAGTGGCTTCCTGAGAGAGTTCCTTGAGAGACGGTGCAAATATAGAAATTACAAAAGAAAAGCAACAACTCTAGATCAGGTCTATCATACAGAATTAGGCACAGTTTTACCCATCATGCCTGCCTGTTTATTGCATGTGGCATACTGCTCTAAAAGCTCGTGTTCAATGTTGCAGGGTATGCTGCCTCAGCATCTAAGATTGCGCTGAGGTGGTGGGATATCACCTATAATAGGATATGCCACTTTGTGATTCCAAACAGCAGATTTGTACATCACTGTTGGCTTTATGAGAAGTTGAACTGGCTACCTCTTGAAGCCTTGAGAGACCTTGCACTAGGAAGCACTGTCTACAAAGTGTTAAGAAAACAGTAACTGCAATGGCTTACAATGTGGCTGCGACTAAATTACAGTCCATATTTACTAAGATCCTCTGATTGTGGCTTGCTGAGGTACCTTAGTTGAGAACTAATCTTGGGTCTGTAGCATTTCAGTACTTTGCTCCTAAATCACGGAACAGTATCCCAGCTGAGATTCTGGATTGTGCCACTGCAGGGAGTTTCAAAAACCTTCATAAGTTCCTCCTAGACACATTCAAATGCAGATGCCCCCATGAGGTGAATTGACTATAGACCCTAACTCCCTTCTTGCTTATGTTTGCCACTTAAATGTTTGCCTAAGGGTTCATAATACTGCTTTACTGTCTTTTCCTATGTGTCTCTCTTCCTATTGTACCTAGCACTTTGCCTGATGAGGTGATTTGCACCGTATGTTACACTCGCTTACTTTGTCCTTAAACATTTGCATCCTGTCTATTGTTTACCTTATCTGTGAATATGTTGTACATTGATGTGTACTGTAAACTGTCTGGTGTTGCATCACCCTTGTTGTAACTCTGCCAGGTCATACCTGAAAACAGGCAGTTGTTGCATAGTGTACCTACCAGGTTAACAAAAAATAAATAAATACAAAAGGAAACTTTTAATGAATAATTTGAAATACAATTTTGTTTCTTTCCTTTTCCTTTTTAGTACTGTTACATAAAAAGGGAGTATTGGCTTACGCCCTTCCATGGGCTGAATATATTCAATTTAATTAATCTTTAAGACCATTTCAATTGCTTTGCGATGTTTACAATGGAGAACCATTGAATGACATTCCTGATACAACTAGATTTTAATTAATTAGAATTAAATAGGACATGGTTTTTAGGATTTGGAACCTTCTGGTCATTTGATGGTAACAAGTTATTAATAAGACAGCATCAAAGTGGAATTCTCTACACTACACTCTATCTTAAGTTCTTGATAAATTTCCTCTGAAAGGTTTTTATCGTAGTATTTTTATTGCATTGTATTGTATTGTTATGTTGTATTGCACTATTTACACAAAACTGTACTGTACTGCATAATGTTTTAAATTTGAGGTATATAATGGTGAGTACTAGAAGTGGGAAGAATAGGTCCCCCTCACCTTTTTAAAATTGTCAGAAGCAGCAATATTAAAGAAAACACCAAAGAAAAATAGGCAATCTGCTGCAACTAAAAAACAAAATGGAGATATAAATAAACAAAATAAGCAAGGGGAGGGAGTATTGTTGCAGTCCAAAATATCAAGTCTATAGACTGTGCAGTGTCAACTCCAGTTTCCTTTTCTGCTGCTACATTATCTGGAGAAACAAGAGCTGTGAACTTAGACAGCCCAGTTAAGGAGAGAACTGCAGAAACTGGGGGAATGTCTTTGCCCCTTTTAGACTTAAGTTATTTTTATGACGCAACCCCTCATGATGTTTTTAGTAAAGCCTATGATTCATATTCCCTGATTTTTTCACCCCCTCTCCCATGCAGTCACCAAACAGCATCATTGAAACAGAACTAAAGGTACACCAAGGGGCTCATAAGTCACTTATTAATGAAAGATCACCTACAGCAGAATTACTGCTGGCTACTGATAATTTAGCCTTGCTGATCAAGGACTTGAGTAACACTATAGTTGGGCTAAAATAAATAGTCTTAACTAGCTCTGTAATTAAAAATAACTCTAGGCAACTAATGAAAATAACCAATCAGTTGTTTCAGATATGAATACAGGGACTATGGGGAATACTTTTGATTTATCGATTTAAAAAAAATAAGTATTATTTTGTGGATAAGGGTAACCCTATCTAACCAGATACTGGAGGTTATAAAATGGGCAAAAAAAACGAAGCCACTGATTGGCTGTTTCACCCTCCTAGCAGTGTCCTTAATCCCTGGTATTGTACCAACCGGCACTACCCTTCATTCCCCAGCCCAACAACAGCACAGGATCAGTGAGCTGTGCCTGCTGAAAACAGAAACAAAGCCTGGCACAGCTCGCAGCGTGACATCCCATCGCTGTGACCTAGCTCTGGTCTGCCTACCTCTGCCTCTTTCACAACACAACAAAACCTGTAATGATACAACAACAACAGCAAAACGTTTTTAAACTGTTTTCCAAATTTCGCATCAAATTGTAACCGCCCGCTACAAAAGCGGTTGCGAGCTCATCACCACATCGGCGTGCCAGCATGGCGTGCTTTCAAACAAATGGCCAATATAAAAACATCCATTTCCCACAAAAATACTCCATTTCATCTACAGGATACCACTATAAATAATATAAAAAAGTAACCTGCAGTTTGGTCCAGAAACAGGAGCGCTACCTCGAAAACCTGACTCTAATTTGACGTTTGACAAACGTAAACCACTTCAAATGCTGTTCATGGAGGCTCCTGAGGGACATGCTCGCTCCCAGTCTCCCTCGATCGCTCCGTTGTACTATGTGTCTCTCTATCTCCTTAAAAAAAAAGAACACAGAAAAGTAAAGAAAGGAATTACTCCGTACTACTGCCACTGCCACAGTTCTTCTGACCCTCAGTACGGGGGTGGAGTCCAGAGTAGCAACCAAGATTCAGAATCCGCAGGTCGGGCAGCTATCAGTGAAAGTGCAAGCTGACTGTTAAAAAACAGTGTTCTCACAGTGAAAACAGTAAAAAAAAAAAAGTCACAGGGATTTAAAGAGATCCAAACTAGTAAGCTCAGTAAGTGTCACTTAGCAATACAGTATGATGAGACTACAAAATTAAATTCCTTTCTCTCAGTTACAAATACATTGTCAGGAGAGAAAAACAAATAATTTGACCAGTACCTTTCTTTCTGTATCTGGACCAATGAGGGACTATTTTTTTACTGCTTCACTCTTAAACCTCACTTTACATCTTTTTTACTAATTTTTATTTTTAATTTTTTTTTATAATGAACTAGTTACTTATCAGCCCATTTTATAAGCGCAATAACACACTCCGAGGTATGGTTTATTGCCCGATAAGAGCATGTCCAGTGGCATAAGGCACACATCGCAAGCGCCTCGTGCCTTAGTACACCCTTGGGCGTGCTCTTATCAGGCGATAAACCACACCTCATCGTGTGTTATTGCTTGCTTATAAAACAGCCTTATTTTGCCAACATAGTTATATTAGAAAATCTTTAGGTAATCAAAGTAGAAATATCCAGCCTTATAATAGATCTTGTGCATAATCAGGCTACTTTATTAAAACTAACAGTTCCAAAAGAATGTGAAACACCAGATTTGGTATACAATATTGGGACTGAAATAAAAGAATCAGCTAGAGTTGCATCAAACAAAACAACCTAAGTTAATCTACCATATTCTTTCTCAAGAGATGAATCAATAACTACAATAGTCACATTAAATTCAAAAAACACTCAGAGGAAGAAATGTAACAGCAAGGCTAAAATAGTTAACAAGCATTTGTCAATGCTGAACTTTCGCGTGCAGGTATTTGCAGTGGTGTTTGGCATGTATGGTGCTTTACCCTAATGCCCTGTGCAATTGCTGGTATTTGCACAATAAATTTTCAGCATGACCTTTTTGTTACCCCCATTGTGTGCTACATAGGTGGAAACATGTTTTGGGCAGGATGTGAAAAATGACAGCTGTACTGCTCATAAGGAAGTGTGGTAAAATGCAATGTTGAAACTCTGGGTGGAAATATTGAAAATTCGCAAACCTCACGGCGTGGGGAATTGTGCAATGCGCACGTAAAACAAGTCATTGTCAGGAATTTTTTTCACCAAATTGTCAACATTGGCATTTTAAAACCTCTGCTAATGAACAGTGTCACTGTGATTGTCTTACTGTGTGCCATACATTGATTTTGCACACCGACTGCATCATTGTGCATTACATGGGCGAAAACATGTTTTGGGCAGGATGTGAAAAATGACAGCTGTACTGCTCATAAGGAGGTGTGGTAAAATGGCAATGTTGAAAATCTGGAGTGAAAATATTGAAAATTCGCAAACTTACGAGCGTGCATAGGAACTGCGCAATGAACAGTCGTAAAACAGTCATTTTTAGGAATTTTGTCACCAAATTTTCAACACAGACATTTTAAGACCTCTGCTCATGAACAGTGTCACTGTGATTTTCTTAATGTGTCCCACACATTGATTTCGCACACCAATTACGCCATTGTGCGCTACATGGGCAGAAACACATTTTGGGTGAGATGTGAAAAATGACAGCTGTACTGCTCATAAGAAGGTGTGGTAAAATGGCAATTTTGAAAATCTGGAGTCGAAATATTGAAAATTTGCAAACCTACGAGTGTGCGTAGGAACTGCGCAACGCATGCTCGTAAAACAGTCATTTTAAGGAATTTTTTCACCAAATTTTCAACATAGCCATTTTAAGACCTCTGCTAATGAACAGTGTCACCATGATTTTCTTAATGCATCCCATACATTGATTTCGCACACCAACTGCGCCATTGTGCGCTTCATGGGCGGAAAAACATTTTGGGCAGGATGTGCAAAATGACAGCTGTAGTGCTCATAAGGAGGTGTGGTAAAATGGCAATGTTGAAAATCTGGAGTGAAAATATTGAAAATTAGTGAACTTATGGTGTGCGTGAGGAACTGCATAGCAACGCGACGCTAAAACAGTCATTTTGGAATTTTGCACCAAATTTTCAACATGGGGTTTTCAGACCCTCTCATGAATAATGTCACTGTCATGGCATTATTCAGGCCAGAAGGTAATTTCATGCAGTGACTGTGAAATCACCTTCAGGCCGAATAACGCCATGACAGTGATATCACTCATGAGAAGGTGTCCCAAAACCCCATGTTGAAAAATTTGCAAAAAATTCCAAAAATGCCTGAGATATGCAATAAGTTGAAACCCCTATCTCAGCCCATTATACAGCTTACTAGCATTTCCTCAGTTCGCGGTCGGCGGCTTTTGAAGAGTGCAGACGTGTTCCCGGTCCACCGAGGATCGCCATGCCGAGCTCAGAGGCAAGTATGGGGTGAGGGGGTGTGAGGAGGCTGGGTGCACAGTGGGTGGGTGCGGGTTGTGGGAGGGGGGACTGGGAGACTACATGGGACCGTTTTTTTCTTTACAGGTTTAAAACCAAAAAAAAGGACTACCTGGGATGTTTGCCACGCTGGGGTGGGCTCCCAGCATGGCAGAAGATGGCTGGGGGGGCCAAGGAGCCGAAGGAGGATTGGGCACCCCATCAGCAAACTATGTGGGGGGGCCAAGGAGCCGACAGGGGATTGGGCACCTCCGTCGCCAAAAAAAAATGGACGTTTGCCATGCTGGGGTGGGCTCCCAATGTTGCAGAAGGATGGCTTGGGGGGCATGGAGCTGATGGGGGATTGGGCACCCCCGTCGGCAAACAACGTTTTCCACACTGGGGTGGGCTCCCAGCGTGACACCAAAGCTTTGAGGGGGCGGCATGACACGGTGCTCGGTATGACAGCGGTAGTTTTCTTTGAAGCAGAAGACCACCGCTGTCATACAGAGCTCCCACACCCATTGGTGCAGGACCACCACACCTGCTCAATGGAGCACTGGATTGCAATGGAGAGGCACACCTCCAAAGTGTGCTACTCTCCCAAAACGTTCCTTACGCATGGGCGCAAGCAAACGTAAAAACATTAAGATGAAGGGGAATAATAAAAATGACAGTGAACAACCTTTGGCTGATAGACCTTTGCCTATTAGGGTTGCTCCTGAGAATTCAGACCCTGCACTTAGTAATAATGTTTTACTAAATACAAATGTAGCTGAGGTCATGACACCCATAGCATCTATGGAAACTTTGGCCTATGATACAAATAAAGTGAACTAGGAAGTTGACCCAAATTTAATACACCAAATGTAAATGCCTTCTAAAAATATTACAAATAATGATGTTATAACTTAGTTCGGCCTGGAAATAAATGAAGAACTGTATCAGATACTTATGGAGGTGTATGGAATTCAGAAATTGAAAGCTGAAATCACTGAAATTTAAAGAAATGAATTTTCCATCTATTATATATATCCTCCTCTCCAGAAGATATCTTCATATTTCATCCACCTAATTCTCTACACCAGACTATGTTTTACTTTACTTTGATTCTCCAGATTTCGCATCTTATATTTGGTCTCAAGCACCAACCTTAAAACTATGAGGAATTGATATACACCCCCTCCACAAGAGTTCCAATCTATCCCAGGATTCAAGCTTCTGAAAAAATGAGTCAGGAACAAAAGAAGGATGGTTTGAGGGCTCAACAGTTGAAAATGTAATCAATAATTTCAGGGAATGGCATAAACAACGCAGGAAGGATAGAACCCTCTTCCTGTTTGAGTGGAGAGTGGCATGTAATGAACCAACTGTACAAACTAAGAGAGAAATATCTTCATTTTGAACTCATGCTCTCACTATTAATCTGGGAAGAGGTGAAACAGAATGGCTTATGATTCATGAAGCAATCAATGATTGCTCACAAATTGGTGTTTTATTTAAAGATTCTTATCTTACAGCAGATATTTTAAATACTTCATCTGTGTTTGACAGATTTGGTTTATTGTTTGCTAATTTGACTAGAGGGGTATGCATACAGAATCTGTCTGATCTTAGAGCCAATAATTTTACATAGCCAGAACTGCAATCAAAGTGCATTAATCAGGAACAGCTGTAAACTATTACTCAATACCGAGTAACATCATCACAAGATGCATTTAGTGTATTACCAGAATTTAAAATTCAATCGACCATATAGAGCTCATCCTCTGATCCAGAAAATGTATCAATATTATCATGGAATATTGAAGGTATAGCACTTAAACTTGCTGATCCTGAAATAAAGACCCTTTCAATGGCTTATGATGTTTTCAGTTTACAAGAAACATGGTTAGAAAAAAACAGTCCTTGTAATCTAGCAGGATATACTTTGTATGTATGCCCAGCCTTGAAGCTTAAAAGGAAAGCAGAAATCAGAGAGGATTGGCTGTTTGCCTGAAGACTTTACATAACTTTTGGGTAGCAAAGTTAGATTATGATAGCTTTCTTCTTTTGGTACTAGAAATTAATAATGACAATGTAAAGTGCATCCTTGTGAACATTTACATCCCTCCTAAAACCAATAGTATCTATAATGAAAATACCCGGAAACTGATGTAGAGACTCTTGAGAATTTATTATCTAAATATGAATCTCATGCCTTCCAGGTGGTCAGAGCTTTTAATACAAGGGTCTCAAATGCAAATAGCTCACATGAGGTTGAAAATTAGTTTATCTTTGCTCCCAATCTCATTAATCCAACCTTGAATGCGGTAAGGAAATCCAAAGATAGTAATATTAATAGACAGGGTCACATGTTAAAGAAAATAGTCTCCCATGTGAATTTCTGTTTAGCGAATGACAGTATTAATGGAGACCCTGAGTGGGATTACAAATACATGGGCATCTTGGGTTCTTCTACTATCAGCTCAGTCTGAGTTAATTGTGATGTGGCTGTAAATCTGTTAGATTTGGATGTTTTGGATCATCCATACTCAGCACATTCTCATATACTTGCCACTTTTTATTTAAATGCAACTGCAACCTGTACCAGATCTTCGATAACAGAACAAGCATTAGAAGTTCTCAACCTAAAAAGAATAAGATGGAATAATTGCTCAATTATGCAATTTTATATAGTACATAATACTGGATATGCTCTTGCAATTACATTGGACATAGTCATGAATACATATAAACACGATATTACTATCATACAATCTTGGTTAGATTTTATCAAATGTCTTAAACCATTATTTAAAATGCACAAGGTCTCGGGATGTACAACATTCACATTTTTTTTGTGTGTTTGCACTTTTTGCCTCCTGGCATACCTGGTCTGCTCTAATATTCTGGCAGCCTCCTTGGAAATTCAGCCACTGTCTAAGCATCTGTACTCCATCAGGGCCACACCTTTGTCCCCTGTGGCTTACCCCCAGCAGGGGGGTGGCAGGGAGCCCACGACTCACCTGCCCTAATGGATCCAGATCAGGCACCCCCCCCGAGCCAGTGTTCATGGACGGCCATCAAGCCGCTTGCCCAGGATGCACACTCCACACTTTTTCTAGTTTTTCTCCCCAGAGCTGGGGGAGTGCAATGACGCTGGTGGAGGGAAGTGTGCATGCATCTGCACACACTCTCTCCAGGCATCTACCCCAAACTCCTCCCCAAGGTACAGCACAGTGCCTTGTCCCCCAGCTTCCACCAGGGGGTGAGCAGGCACTGACTGTTGTGGACTTCCATCCCCAGAGAAGGAGAGCGGTCTGATGGATGCTCAATCCTTCTCCTCCCCTGCTGATTCCCCATAACTCGTGCTCATTCCTGAACACTGGTCTCCGTCATAGCACCAGGTAAGGCATTCAGCACCTCAGCCCACAGCGCCACTGGGCCGGTCTAACAACATCCACATGGTTTCATGGGAAATGTAGGCTATTTAAAAGAAATATTAATAGGATGGAAAGATTTACCTAAAGAAACAAGACAAGAGAAAATGTCACTGCCTTAAATAGAGAAAGGAAAAAATTAAAAAGGCATTGGAAATTGAAAAAGAAAAACACAGGGCAACAATGTGGAACAAGCTATGGAAATCTTTTATGCAGAAGAACGCTAAAACAAACAGGACCTTAATAAGTATGGATATAGTCAATGAGCAACTTGCCTTGAGGTACATGTTGTGCCTCATATATTGGAAAAATATTACAATTCCTTGTACTTTTCAACAACAGAGAAATCAAGACCTTCAATCTCAGCAGTTTAAATGCTTTCCCTGCAAACATTTGACATTTCTAGACCATTAATAATTTATCCAGATGAAGTGTCTGGCCGACCCTTTCTTCTATTAAATTTCACAAAGCCCAAGCCCCAGATCAAATACAAGCTGATATCTACAAGTCGTTCATGGACTGGCGGCTTTGTATCTTTGTAAACATCTTTAATAGATTTTTACAGAGTGAGGATTTTCCTTATAGCTGGAAAGGGAGCATTATACTGTATATCACCTTCATAAAAAAAGGTCAACTAAGTGATCCCAGTATGTATCATCCAATTAGCCTTATTGATACATTCCAGAAAATATTTTCCAAAATAATTTTGCAGTAATTAGAATGTTGAATTTATGATAATTGTCTGCTATATGAGTACCAGAATGGTTTTCGATGCAATCATTCCACTACACAATAGTGTTATGTTTTGAATAATATAATTTATAAATACACACAGATAAAAAAATGAAGTTACACTGTTGCTTTGTAGATTTAAAAGCCACATTTGACAGCATTAGCAATAAAATCCATTGGCAGAAATTACAGGATCTTGGTATAGACCCCTATTTTTTGGACACTTTGATCAGATTACATAATGACACCTGGATAGAGCTACAGTTTGATTAGTTTGGTAATTTAACATCCAGAACGGAGATGAATTTGGGAGTAAGACAGGGATGTTTATTAGCACCCACTCTGTTTAATCTATACATTAATTCTACCATATTCTAGGTATATAAATGGATTTTCATTTTCTGAAAATATTTAATACTTATGTTAGTTGTTTGGCTTATGCTGATGACATTGTATTAATGTCAACCTCTTTAATGGACCTGCAAAGAAAATGTAATCATTTTGTGTCATTATGCAATGCTAATAATCTGATCATAAATGGAGGAAAGACTAATATGTTGAGTTTGGCAATACATCCAAGAAGACTCCAAAACTATATATAAATAACCAAAAAATACTAACAAGATATTATGACTATATGGGACTGAGATTTTCAGACAATTTTTTTATGGTCAGCTCATCTGAAACAGTTAGAAAATAAATCATGTGCAGCATTTAATGCCTTTAAAAGATTAAATGCAAAATTAGGAAGTGGTACTATAAAGGGCTTATTAATGGTGATTAATGCTAAAACTAAAACAAGCGTCCTATATGCTGCCGAGATATGGAATTCTGCCACACTGCCATTCTTGGAGGTTGCTCTGAATAAAATGTTTAGATATACACCATTAGTTCCCAATTCAATTCTCTGAGAAGTATTAAGGGCACACAAGTTTGAATAACTACATTAGCTAGAGAAAGATACAGTATATGATATTCCTTATGGACTTTTTTCATATACCCAGAAATAGATATCACAGGCAATATCTGGAAGAAGAAATGGATTACATCACAAAGGGCTTTTTGTGTCCTTCTATTAGATTTAGCAAGGATATATTTTTACCTCTTGGCTTGGGTAATCTGCTATATGAAATATATTACAAACCAAAATTGGATATTGTATATCAAATAAAAACAAGAGTAATAGAAAACGCTATAGCTAAGAATTTCACCACATTTCCACATTAAAATGATATAAATGGTATAGACAAATTAAGACAAAACATACACTGGAGTACTATCTGATTTGTTTATAAAATTCTAGGGAGTGGTGAATCATCACCAGATTTAGGATGAAACTTTTTAATGCCAACTATGTTTATTTCAGACAAAGGCGACCTGGTATTTTGACCCGATATTGTTTATGTGGTACAAAAGTGATTGATGATTTAAAGCACATTATTCTGTTCTGTTCTATTTACCACACAAAGGGAGGATATTGGCTAGGACAACTTCTTGCCAATTAAAATCTACCACCAGAACAAATTATTTGTGACCTGTATAATTCTTGTGATCAATCTGTTTTAGCTAGATTGGTTGCTTTCCTGAAATCTACTAGTTTATAATCACTTAGCTAGTGGTACATTTGCATCTCTTCTTTTTTCTCCCATAATTGGTCCTCTTTCCTACATATTGAAATTTGAGATTTTGGACACATGATCACTTGCCGGTGTAGGTAACCTGACCCAAACCCTTGTGGTTAAGTAAGTCCTGTTTAGTCATGGTTCAGGATATCTAAAAGACAGATACTTTTAGGCCACCAAATGTTGACTGTATTCATACTGAGGTTTTGGAACTTGACTTATGATAAAACATTGGAATGACAATGAATTGTCAACAAAGGAATAGTTTCAATCTCGGGCTATGTAATTCTCCAGGAATAATGTATTGTGATTTAGTTTCTGGATTTGTAACAGGGAATAATATTTTAGCTCTATGTACTATATCCGTACAATGAAAATTTCTGTTTCTGATATATGTATTAGCCATTTAGGGCAATGTTAACTATGCTGTAAGCACTTAGGCACCAAATTTCAATCCAGTTATGAAAGTTAGCTAAATGTTTTGCTTGGAAGGTTTCTCAATGTTTGTTGAGATCTGGAAATCTAACCAATTTATTGCGCTGAAAATGTATTTTTATAATCTTTGTCTGACATGATCATGTTTACTCTATATGTGAATTGTTTTATATATATATGTGCAACAAACTCCATTTAATGCATCAGTTAGAGTTGTTCCGCAGCGACAAAAGTAAGGAACTTCAGTGTTAGGGTTGAAACCTCCCCTTGAACCCCCTCAGCCCACCCCCCCAACCGGCAATGGGGTGCACATTGAGGCGTGACCTAACTCTCACCCCATCACATATGTAAAGAAGCAGAGGTATAGGAGAATGGGGTGAGAGTTAGGACCAACAACCCCAAGGCGCATCCTGATGCCAGTTGAGGGGTTGGGCTGGGGGTCCAAGGGGGGTTTTCAACCCTAACACCAAATTTCCTCACTTTTGTTGCTGTGGAACAAACCTAACTGATTCATTAAATTGATTTTTTTGCCTCTGATTTCCCTTCTTTTTGAGAATGATGATGACAAATAGTGAAAGTAATGCAGCAGCAGGAGGGCTCCACGCTTCCACCATGTGATGTCTTGTGACATAGTAACAGGAACAGCAACACAAACAGAAATGCCAACAGTGGTGCACATGGTAATGGAAATGTAAATAGTAAAGGAAACGTTAATAGAAACGCAAGCGAAAAGTGATGCCAAAGCGAACAGTGACGCAAACGGACATTGAAGCACATACGAAAACACAACTGGTAATGCAAACAGTGATGGCAGCAGTATTTTAAATGGAAATGATAAATGTTACTGCAAAAAGAACACAAAAGGGAACAGAAACAGAAAAGCAAATGCGAGTGCACACGTAAACGCAAACCGTAATGCACACAGCCATGGTACCACAATAGAAAATGTAAATGGTAAAGTTAACATGAAGAATAATGCCAAAGGAAACAGAAATGGAAATGGGAATGGAGGCGCGTATGAAAATGCAAACTGTAACATGCATGGTCACGGAACTGCAATTGTTAATTCAAATGGTAACAGTAACAGCAACAATAACGCCAAAGGAAAGAGAAATGCAAATGTAAATGCAAGTGAGTACAGAAACACAAACTGTTATGCGCATGGTTATGGTACCGCAATTGTAAACACAAATGGTAACAGTAACAGCAAAAATAACACCAAAGGAAACAGAAATGAAACAGAAATGCAAGCGTGTATGAAAACGCAAACTGTAATGCACATGGATGGCACTGCAATAGCACATGACTGGTAATGGTAACAGTAACAATAACGCCAAATGACACAGAAATGCAAACGCAGTGAAAATGCAAACCGTAATGCACACGATGGTGTAGATGGTAATGATGCTACAAACGGTTATGGAAATGCAATTGGAAATGTTAACTGGCACAGTAACGAAAGGGTACACCCTCCTTTTCCCCAAAAAATGCATTGGAAACACAGTGAAAACAAAGAATGTGTACATAACAATGGGCCTCGGAGCAGAAAATGAGGATTTGGAATATTAAATTGTTTATATCTCAGGAACTGTATGACGTGGAAAAAAAATTAAATTTCATATGAATTATGACTGTCCTGGCTAGTTTTATACTTAGCCACAACTAGGGGGCTAAGCATTTTTGTGACAAAAAGTCTGTATCTCACACTGTTTCCGAGATACAGGCCCCGAAAGGCACGATGGGCACCTTAATGTTATCCAACGGGAAAAAGCATTAAATTTACAGTACTGTCACTGTGCCACCCTGTAATATTTTTTCACCAAGCCACCAAAAGGCACATCAGTGGGATGTTGGCTTTATTCCCTCCAAATTTCAGCCCAAAAGAGCAAACCGTTATTTTGCAGCAGGGCGGCAAAGGAGTCCTGTTATGCGCCGGATGCTGTAATGTTATCCTATGGGAAAAAGCATCAACTTTGGAGTGCCGTAACTTTGTTGCCCTGTAATATCTTTTCACCAAAATACTGAAAGGCATATCTGTGAGATGTTGGCTGTATTACCTCCAAATTTTAGCCCAAAAGACCTAATCATTCTTTTGCAGCAGGGTGGCAAAGAATTGCTGTCATTTTGCCATAGCCTGGAAAAGTAGTGTTGCAATTTGCGACACTTTCATGAGTGTGACACTACTTTGCGAAAGTACTTTTTCCAGAAATGTGAAAAACATATTTCTAGGGTGTTTAACCTCAAAATAAAGACATGCCTAGCATCCTCAGGGTCTGACTAGGTAAACACAAATAGAATTGTGTTGCTAGAGGGTCCCAAATTTAAATGCCAAGTATTTTTCTGATCACCAACTGAAAACAAAATGGTGGATTTGCAAAAGTAAAAGGGCCATTTGCGAAAGTAAAAACTGAATTTGTGAAAGTGTTGAACTTTTTTTTTTATTTTTCCCATTGACTTATAATGGAAACTTGTTTTTTGAATAACTTTTGAACTGCTCAATATTTTTTCACGAAATCTTCTAAAGACATATTGGGGACCCTGGCTGTATGTTCCCTGAAGTTTTTGGACCAGTCATGCAAACTGTGCGACCTGTAGGTGAGAGCAAAGAAATCACAAAAAAGTGTAATTGCACAATTGGTTGTCGCTTATTAACTCCACAGCCGTATATCTGACCAGTACGAAACTTGTCAGATCCCAAGATCTACCATGCCAATTGTGCATACCAAATTTCAAACAAATCCATTGAACAGGTGGCAAAGTTCTTAAGGTGCAAAATTTGACCCTTTAACCTTAAAAGTGCTGCTGCTACTCAACCCTAACTGTGGTAGCACTACCATGCTACATAATATATATATATATATATATATATATATATATATATATATTGAGTGTGCAACTAACACCCCACTTTGCAGTTGCTCCTCCTCCACTTTCCCAAATACCCCCCTCTCACCCTTTTCCATCCCCTCTCGAAACTACCCACCATCCTACAGGATACCATCTCCCCTGGCAAAACTAAACTGCCACTACTCTTTCTGTGAAAAAATGCCTCCTCATTTCCCTCTTATACCTAGTGTAATGGGTTAACTGTCTACTAGTTATGCATATATAATTTTGATATAAATATATGTTTCTTTGAATTTCTGCTTATGAGTCATGGCAGGGTCAGCAGGCTCATCTGGAAAACTAGTTTTTAAAGGGGTCTGACCTTTTGAGCTCAAAGCAGTTGTTTTCTGGCGCTAAATAGCTAGTGTCCTTTTCTGTGTTGACACATAGTTGCAAAACTTCCAGTAACTGGTATAAAAAAACAGGTTATGACTGGCCACTGCTTTGAACCTAGGAAATGGGCAATAAAATATTGCATTTTACAACATCAGGAGGGAAGCCAGTTCTGTTGGATGCCTGTGACAATTCACACAGCTAAGAGAAGTGTTTTTCAGGATGTATTTCTGAAGATCAGAGGGGTACTGCTCTGATGAGAAAAGAGACTGTGCATTATGTGAGTAATAATACCCATCAGGGTGGGCATTATTGGGATATAACAGACTGCTCAGGGGTGTAATGAGGCCCGACACTGCAAGTGGAGGGCCTTATAGCCCCCGGAAGGTCCATTGTATCCCATAATGCCCACCCTAGAGAGTATTATTACACTTAGATAATGGGTTAGAGATGGTATTCTTGGGAAGAATATATAAGAAAAAAAAATATATATAAAAAATAAGTAAAATCGAAGTAGAAGTGATATTTGATGTAAAGTAGTTCTTATAGTGTGAAGTGCTGAAATCACCACAGGAGGTTGCTGCTGTGTATTTTTTTATGCTGGTTCGAATTAGCTTGCCCTCCTGCTTCATGTCTCTCTCTCACACACACACACACGCACATATATATCCCAATTAAAAAACATTCGAGAAGGGGAGAAATGTATACTGATGATTTTTTGTGACAGGTACGTCAGTTTTATGCGATATGCTTTAGAAGAGTGGCAGAAGTATGTAAATGGGTTTAACAGTGAGGAAATGTTTCACAGGGAGCGCGACAGTGAAGGGAAACAGAACATGGAAGAGTGGGAGGTTTATATTACGAGAGGTGGAGTGAGCTGGAAATGTAATTATTTAAAAATGAATGTTTTGGGTTTTTTTCAGTGGTGTTGAGGAAGAAAGTGAGTTTTGGAGGCCATATTGGGCTGTTGGTAGCATTTTAGTTTAGGAGTATGGTGGGGTGCGGGTTACAACTGCCGTCTCAGTAAGTCGATAACAAAATGGCGGGTGGCAAGTTTCAGTTCCAAATGATTGAGCTTGCACTTTTTCTGAGCAGGTGTTGTTAAGAAATAACGGCCCTGGTGGGAGGGTGTTTCAGCCAATCAGGAAGTGAGTTTTATTTTCAGCATTATCTAAAATTTAATATTGCTATCTTTGCAGATTTCAAGCAAGCAGTAAGATGACACCCTTTTGGGTATACTTGGGCATATTACAAACCAACTATAGGACTAAAAGTGACCTCATGTGCTGTGACATCACAAGGAGGTTGGGAATGTTTAACTTTGAATATTGCCAAGCTGTATGGGGGGCGGGGACTGTGGCTCACTCTTGTTCCAAACTTTGAAAGAACTTATACAATTGTGTTCTGGACTTAAGAGGCACTTCTGTCAAGCTAGGTAACACCAACTGAAAACTGAGTTAGTACTAGTAATTCATTTACAAGGCATTTTGTGTTGTAATTTCCATTTTCTTTCTGACTGTAAGCATTTTGTTTACATGTTCTGTTTGATGCAATGTATTTATTTACTATATTTAATTTTTAGTAAACGTTTTGGCTTCCTTAATCCTGCCTGAGACATTTTCTCATTTTGAGTGTGAATGCTGGAACAGTATTGATAATTCTGATATAACTGTTAAAGTGCTTATTGTGTCACCATATGCAGCCAAGATGGCAAGGATTTGTATAAAGATCCAGGAACGTAAGGAAATATCTAGGTCTCAATTGAGTCAGAAGGGTTTTGTGAACCAGGTTGGTTGTGTGCGCACTGGGTTAGGTATTGCACTGCTTTCCCCAAAGAGGATGTAATATTTGGACCTGTTACCTGGGTGTACTAGCTAAAAAGGATTCATATTTGGCCCCCAGGACTCGAAACTGATAGTTGCTCAGTCCCCACCAAAAAAAAAAAAAACAGGAGGGTGTCCCTGTTTGTCCCCTGTTCACATATTGCACTTTGAGGTTGGGCACTGTGGAAGTGGAGGGCCTGACCCCAGGAGTGCATCTATGACACCTACTTCCTTCCAGTCTAAGTCTGTGCCCTCTCATGTCCCTCCCCTTTCAGAGTTTGAATCACTCTTCAGTACCAGACTTATTTATTTATTTATTCCCTCTAAGTGCTTAAAGGTCTCATTCACACACCCCCACCCAATTGCATCTTTCCTCCAGGAAATACATGTTCAATTCCCTTAATCTCTTCTTTCTATATAATATATATTATGTTTTTATTCTTGTTAGCTATTATATGTGAAAAGACTTTTGCCGATCAATAAAGAATTGAAACTTGAAACTATAGTCCTCTTCACTCACCCCTCCCTCCACCTGGGCTATTTCCCTGCCAATTCTGAATGCTTTGTCAAATAATGATGATGATGATGAAGGAGAGGAACCCCCTGCACCTACATCTATCTGGTGTTGAGTTCAGCATAATAGGTGCCTGGACTTTAGAGGTACATGTGTTGCCCACCAGTACCTAGGTGGCTGCCCTTTTTACCTTACTAACTCAAGCTTGACACAGCTGACAGATAGTCACTGCTTCATCAGTTAGGCTCTATATAAGGAAATACCAAACTAGGGATTTGGTACCCCTTGATTTTATATGATGGGAGTGGGATGGGAAGGGGAAGGGGTGTAGATGGGTGCTTTGTGGGATGCTTAACTAATCTTGACACTGGGTGACTGATGTTTAATGGGCTCATCACTAAGAGAAACAACTGGTGTAGTATTGAGTGGGATGTTTGTAGATGGATGAGATAGTGGGCAAACAATTAATGATTAGTTTCATTGAAATGGACAATTAATACAAGATGTAACTAGGCAATCTCTTGCATCTTCAGCAGTACCACCTTTCTTCTTTTTCTTTGCAGGCTCCGATAAGGGATACAAATTATCAGCCCCAATGTCCATGATATCCATTGACTCCTGAGCTCTGATATCATTATCATCATCATCATCTTCATCACTTTCTTTAGTCACTCTGTCCTTCTCATCATCATCATGAGTCTGACACACATTTTAAACTGAATAATTTCTGACTGCTCAGCAGTCAGATATACCTCCTCAGTCTCTGTCTCATGCTCTAGCTGCACACTTTCAGTGGGGGGAAAATATCATCACGATAAGGCCCAACCCCACCACTACATGCAGTCCAATGACACCAAAAACCTCCTCCTCGACCACTGTGCCTGAGCCAAAGATTTTGATACCTTGTGTATTACTCCACTTGTTGCCACCTCCTCCAGCCCCTACCAACATTGATGCCACAGATGTGGTAGATAAAAAATTGTCCACACAAATGCCCCATCACCAGTTACTCCTGTGTGACTACTACTGATCCTGGAGCTCAAATGCTGCTGCATATATAGTTTTTTTTAGCTGCAACACCCTTTTGTCCCACAGAACATCTATACTTCTTTGCTGCCTCCCCAGCATCTCCACCTCTAGTAGAGTGTCTCTTCACAGTCATTTCTTTGTATTTATATGTTTAATATAGAGTTAGAAAAAAGTACAACCAACTAGCAGCAGTTGACAACCCCCCCCACCCCCGAGGGTTAAGTTGTGTAATCTGAAAAATAAAACACAGGTATAATTAACCAATTGGTACAACAAAGTGACAACTGCTATAGAATGAGACTGATAAAATATTTCATTTAAACAAATAAAAGAAATAAAATGAGAAATAAAATGAAAAATTACAAACTACAGACCAAAAATAATGAACAAGTAAAACTAAGAAAAAGAATATAACAAATATCCTGCTCAGTCAAAAAGGCTCCTATTCTTACTGGGCTGCCTGGCTAACCAAATTATTGTCCCTTCCCCTACAGTAGTGCTTCATTATTGACAAAATGAAAAACACTACTAAAACTAAATAACCAGTGAAAACATAAAACGAGCAACACAAATCTAGCAGAACAAGGTACTCTAGAACAAGTTGTAAGAGATTTGAATTAAAAAAGCTTAGTACTGAGATTGATTTTAAATGTTTTTTTGTGTTTAGTCAAGCACAGACTACTCCCTCTGCAGAAGACTGCACTGAACACAGCCTCTTAGAAACATAGAAACATAGGATCTTTTGGCAGATAAGTATCATACAGCCCACCTAGTCTGCCCATTTCCCTACTGGCAATCCCTGCTCTTATCTAGATTGCCTTTCCCCGGGTTCTGCTGTACAGTAGGATGCATTTATGCTTATCCCATGCACTTTTGAATCTCTGTACTGTTTTCGCTTCCACCACCTCCACTTGTAGGCTGTTCCATGGATCCACCATCCCCTCTGTGAAAAAATATTTCTTAGCATTCCCCCAAGCCTCCATCTCTCCAGCCTCATGTTATGTCCCCTTGTCTTTGTGCATTTTCATCTCTGAAATATGCTCCCCTCCTGTACCCTGTTTGTTCCTTTAAGGTATTTGAAAGTCTCTATCATAGCTCCTCTCTCCCTTCTCTCTTCCAGTGAATGAATGTTTAGTTCCTTGAATCTTTCCTCATAAGGCTTGTGGTGCCATTCATGTATAATTTTTTGTTGCTCTTCTCTGGCCTGCTTCCATTCTGTCTATGACCTGCCTGAGATGTGGTCTCCAGAATTGAACATAGTATTCCAAATGAGGCCTCACCAGTGATCTATGCAGTGGCATCACCACTTCACTCATCCTACTGGTTATGCCCCTTTCTATGCATCCCAGCATTCTGTTTGCCTTTCCCACTGCTTTTTTGCATTGTTTGGCTGACTTCAGTTCATCAGATATAACTCCCAGGTCTTTCTCCTGACTTGTGGTGGCTAGAACTTGCCTCTCCCCCATCCTGTATTCCTCTCTTGGGTTTCTGTGTCCCAGGTGCATTATCTTGCACTTCTTATCATTGAAACCCAACTGCCAAACCTTTGACCATTCCTCAAGTAGTCTTAGGTCATTTCTCATTTTATCTAGCCCCTCTTGTGTGTCGACTCTGTTACAGATCTTGGTGTCATCTGCGAATGGGCATACTTTCCCCTCCAGTCCCTCTGTAATGTTGCTTATGAAGACATTGAATAGAACTGGACCCAGCACTGATCCCTGTGGAACCCTGCTGGTCACCTTCTCATCTTCTGGTTTTATGCCATTTACTACCACCCTCTGGGTCCTGCCTTTTAGCCAGTTACCTGCCCATTTTACCACTTTAAGAGCCCACACCCAGATTCTCCAATTTGTTAAGCAACCTTCCATGAGGAACAGTGTGGAAGACCTTAATAAAATCCAGGTAGACCACATCCACCGCCCCTCCCTGATCCACCATTCAGATCACCTATTCAAAGAAATCAATAAGATTAGTCTGATAGGACCTACCCTCAGTGAATCTATGCTGCCTTGGATCTTTCACACCTCTTGACTCCAGAAACTTCATTACCCTGTCCTTAATCAGGGACTCCATCAGCTTCCTCACCACTGAGGTCAGGCTTACAGGTTTGTAATTGCCTGCCTCCTCCCTACTTCCAGTCTTGTGAAGGGGGGCCACATCTGCCCTCATCCAGTCCCCAACTATCTCTCCATCTCTAGTGATTGGTTGAAGACGGTCATAAGTGGAAGTGCTAGGACTTCCTTGAGTTCCTTCAACACTCTAGGGTGAATCCCCTCTGGCCCTATTGCCTTGTCTGTCTTTACTTTTCCTAGTTCCTCCAAGACTCTATCCACCATAAATGGGCTGGTGTCCAACTCTCCCCCTTGTACATCCTTCCTCATGAGTCTTGACCCCTCCCCTGGCTCTTCCTTGGTAAATACTGAGCAAAAATATTTGTTCTGTACCTCAGCTTTTTCAAGGTCATCCTCCACCAACCCACCCACCCTCTCTCTTCTTTAGCCTAACAATACCATTTCTGGTCTTCTTCCTCTCACTAATATAATGGAAGATCTTGTCCCCCTTCTTATTAGCCTGTACTATTCCTTCTTCTGTTCTTGCCTTAGCCCCTCTGACAGCTTTCCCAGCTTCTCTCTGCTTCTCCAGATATTTCAGTCTGTTTTCTTCTTTCTGTGCCTTTTTGTATTTCTTGAATGCTTTACTTTTTTCTTGCACTTTCTCGGCTACTGACTTAGAGAACCACAGTGGCCACTTCTTTCTTTTGCTTTTGCTAAGCAATCTGACATATTGACTCATCACTCCTACTATGGATCACTTGAGCCTAAGCCACTGTTTTTCTTCCCCTCCCCAAGTATCTTCTGCTGCCAGGGCAATTTTGAGCTGTTTCACCATCTCCATGAAGTTGGACTTCTGGAAATCTGGGATCTTAAGCTTTATATGGCTTTCTTCTGCCAACTTGTTGACTCTAAACCACCCAGTTTTGTGGTCACTGGTAGCAAGGGGACTGCTCACTTCAACATCCATGATTCTGTCCCCATTTGTCAGCACTAAGTCCAGTACAGCCCCCTCCCTGGTGAGCGCAACCACCAGCTGCCTTAGGTTTGCCCCATACATGGCAGACATGAGGTCCCTGCTCCTTGATGTACTTGTAGTCTGGGTATTCCAATCTGCATCTGGCATGTTGAAGTCACCCATTAGTAGTACTTCCTCTTTGGCTGCCATATTATTGATGGCTTTCACTAATACTAGATCTATATCCTTTCCCTGCGTGGGAGGCCTGTAAGCTTCTCCAGCACAGAAGGTTGTTTTGTTCCCTGACTCCAGAGAGACCCAAAATGCCTCTGCTTCTTTCCTGGATCCCTGAGCCTCCGTAGCTTTCATCTCTTCCTTTACATACATAGCAACCCCTCATCCCCTGTTCCCCTCCCTATCCTTTCTAAAAAGTGTATACCCTGGTATGGCTGCATCCCAGTCATAGTTCCCTGCATACCATGTCTCTGTAAAAGCTACAATGTCCAGGTTTGTATCTACTATCAATGCCGTTAGATCTGGGATTTTGTATTCCAGACTGTAGGCATTTGTACATATGACCTTCCACTCTGTGTACCCCTCTTAATGTTCCTTGTTTATTGGTCTTTGCTCTGTACCACATTAGTGATGTACCTTTTGTTCTCACCCCCATGATAACCATGAAAGTTTTATGGTTAGATGTTATGCCAGTTATTAGGTCCTCACTGCTTTCATTTATGCCCTGGGGGGGGGGTCTATGATAATCCCCTTGACTGGCTATGCCTCTCCCCTTGGCAAGTTTAAATGATCACTAATGATGCACTTAAACTTTTCAGAAAGGATACCTTTGCCTCCCCTGGATAGATGCAGGACATCTAGAGAATATAGTCCTTCATCCCTCCAGGTGAGGTTCCAGTCCCCAGTGAAGCCATACCCCACCTCTCTGCACCATTTCTTCAGCCATTTGTTGAATTCAATGATGCAGATGTCCCTCCCTTGCCATGGACAGGTAGCACCTCCGAGAAGGTAACAGAGTGTGCTACTTGCCCAAGACTCCACCCCAGCACCCTGAACTCTTCCTGTACTCTTCCTACATCTTCACCCTTTCTAGCCAGGTCATTAGTCCCCAAGTGACTAATGATGTCCAGCTCCCCCTTCCTCACTACTGCCCTTGCAATTCTAAGGATTCGCTTGCCATCCTTCTGAACTGTGCCTCCAGGTAGGCACATTACCTCCTTATCACCATTGTTACCTGACCCTAGCTCAATCCACCAGACTATGGAGTCCTCAACCATGATTTGCTTCTCCTCCTGCATGATTTCCTTGTATCTACCCTTGGGGTTAGATCCTGGATGACCTTCTCAACTCCCATGGTGTTCACTTCTGGAGATGCTGCACAATCTCTATGCTCTGCCACGATGGCATACAAGTTGTGAAGTGCCACCGGCTGGGGGATGTGCTTCCATGCTGCCTCCTGCACCCTCTCCAAGCCCACCATAGTCCTTCACTCCTCCTTCTTGGCAACCTCTGAGGGAGCAGCAATGGACATGTAGGTCTCTGTATGGGGGGAAAGGTTACCTGTATCCTCACCAACTCTGCTTGGAGTCCAGCTACCTCCTTTCTCAATACAGAGAGGTGTCTGCAGATAGTGCAGGTCCGCAGTGTCCAGAAGGTCTTTCTGAACACTGCTGCCCCACATCCAGTGCAAAGCAGCACAATCATTGTCTTCCTTCCACTATCCTTGCCCTAAACGCCCCTTATTGCCCTGTACCCTCTGCTGGTCTTTTCTTCTATACCATGTCCGGTGCCCAGCTATTTATATTTGTACTGTCAATACCTTTAGTGGTATAATGTATCAAGGAATGTAGATTTATAGCAAGGTGTGGTGTGTGTCTATGTTGTATACCGAAATAAGATCACTGACATTGTGTGTATGCATTCAGCTGGTACTGTATGACATCACAGATTAACAGTATAAAGGAAGTGATGCGCTAAGGGTTAGTGGGATGTGGGGTGGGGGATGAGCTCTTCTTAACCACCAGAGACAATCAGCCACACCAGAAAACCCCCACAGAAACACTCAGCTGCACCTACAACATCCCCCCAAACAGGTAACTTTCCAAATGAATCCAGAAAGCAATCTGGTTCCAACTGAACGCAACAATAAACTGCAAAAGAAACAATAACAGCAGCACAAAATAATAAAAACTCAACAGTCACTTCGGTGAAATGAACTGCTTCCTTCTTCTTCTAGCCCCTTATGAGAATTCAGCAGGTAAGCAGCTATACCACTTTGACTCAGCCCCACCTCCAGGTAACAGTTAGCAGCAGCTCTGCTGAGGGGCCAGGCCAGACAATTACCACCCCTCCTCCAAGCTACAGGGCTAGACAAAACACAGTTCCTGCTCCAGAAAGTTAATGGCTTAAAAAAAACACAAGATAAACAGAACTGATTCCCAAGTGAAATAAGAAGTATAACAGAACTAAAACCAGCAATGAGCAGGTTCTGCACTAAACTGAAACAGACAATCAGCCACACCAGCAAACCCCCACAGAAACACTCAGCTGCACCTACAAAATCCCCCAAACAGGTACCTTTTCAAATGAATCCAGAAAGCAACCTTGTACTAACTGAAAGCAACAATAAACTACAAAAGAAGCAAAAACAACAGCAACAAATCAGGAGTCACTTCCCTGAAATGAACTGCTTCCTTCTTCTTCTAGCCCCTTATGAGACTCCAACAGGTAAGCAGCTATTCTTCTTTGACTCAGTCCCACCTTCAGGTAGCTGTTAGCAGTAGCTCTGCTCTTTATGGCACACAGCTCGTGTCAGTACCATGTGACCTCCAGTCACATAGTACACTGCAAACTTTGCCTGTGGACCCCATTTTGCTGGTGAAGTTTCTAGATTTGCATTTTGGGAAGTTATCTCTATACTGCAAATTGATACTTCGTGAAGAGGATGAACTGTCTGAATTTATTTAGTTAGTTAGTTGTTGTTGACCAGGTGAGCACACTAGGCAATTAAATGCCTATTTTCAGGCATGATTACAACTAAATTTACATGCAGTACAAATACATTGTATTACAATGTAGAGTAGAGGGAAAAATACAAAAACATGAAACATTGCAATGAATCTGGAAGGGGAAAATACATAGTAGGTAGTGCATTCAGTTGGTACATTGTAGTACATGAAAACTGAGGGGAAAAGTATATAATTTCTAAATAAAACAGCATAGAAATGGAAAATTTATGAAACAATATTACTCCACATGGAATTACATCAAAGGGTGTATAAGGACAATGATAATTTATCAACACTGATCATATGAAATGAGTGCCAAACGGAATTATTTAGGCACCATGTCAAAAACAGTGTCCCAGAGCAATGAGATGTGTACAATACCTTATTCTCCAGCTGAAGAAGTGAAATATGAGATGAGGTTTGTCCATTTTGCATTATGCTAGAAATAACACCTCCAAAACTATGATCTCATAGGAAAGATGGGGGGAACCAACCCAGCTTGTCATAAAGGAAACAGTGGTGAGTGACACAAATGCAAAATGGAAGATACTGTTCTATGTGACATTTCATCTTATAAGAGTAGATTTAGAGGCTATCAAGTACACTGGCTCACCATAGAGAAGCATGGGGAGGAGCATCCCATAGGCAATGGCAAGTGTGCCCTTGTGGTCAGGTCATGGCCCACTATACAGTATATGAGATTCCCAGCATGGAGTTTGCAGACTTGCAGATATTCATGACATCAGGGGACTGATATTCAAAATGTTTCCCAGGGGCAAATTCCAGATTGCCCATGCAAACTGAGTTTTATGTGGATTTCTCATATTCAAAAGCTTCGTTAGAGAGGACAAATAGGGTTTGCTTCTGGGCAATATTCAGAGGTGGACCACAATGCAAATGAAGGGGCAGTTACCTGAATATTGGCATAGTACAATGTTCAGAGTATGTGTGCCACGCAAGGTCATTTTTCCTGGTCCACTTGCGTGACCCACATACCGCTAATCCAAATCACAACTTACTCCCATGCAACCCTAGTGGTTGTTAGAGGAAGTGCGATGGCCCCCCCGACCCCCAAAACTGTAATCACTCGTGTCAAGTGGTCCCTTCCACCTATTGCTGGCCTGATGTAATAAAATAACTTTCTCTGGTGTTCAGTGGTCCTCCCCATCCACCGATCATTGGCCTGATGCATAAAAGACACTTTCCCTGGTGTCTAGAGGTCTTCCCCTGCCAATCACTGGCCTGATGTATGAAATACACTTTCACTAGTGCCTAGTGGTCCCCCCATAGATCTCCAGCCCAATGTATAAAATACACTTTCCCTGGTGTCTAGTAGTCCCCCCCAATTGCCAGCCCAGTGTATAAAAGACACTTTCCCTGATGTCTAGTGGTTCCCCCTCACTGATCATTGGCCTGATGTGAAAAAGACACTTTCTCTGGTGTCTAGTGGTCCCTTTCTTGCTGATTGCCAGTCCAATGTAATAAAGTAACATTCCTTGGTGTCTAGTGGCCCCCCACGCTGATAGCTGGCCAGTGTAAATAATGAACATTCCCTGGTGTTCAGTGGTCCCTCCCCCCACCCTCAGCCATGCCAGATATTGAGGTAACCCTTTCCTGGTGTCCAGTGCCCCCCCTTCAAATGTATGGTAGAATAGATTGAAACCCACTCCTTGTTGTCCAGTGTGGTCCCCCCTCCCTATCCCCGATCACCCCTAAAGTAGAATAAAACCTATTCCCTGGTATCTAGAGTACCCCCCCACACCCCACTCAAACAGGTAGTGCCCCTCCACCCTGATCTTCCTATCCAATCATCTAACCAGTGACTGACACAGTGCTCCACTCTCCACCCCAGCCAGCCACCAACTGAGCTGTCAATGAGTACATAATATTGGCACCCAGCCATGATGGAGAGTTGAGGGCTGTGCCGGTCACTGGCTCAATGACTGGATGGGGGGAGAGAGGTTGTGGGGCACTATCTTTTGGGGTGGGGGATGAGGGCTTTGCTAGACACCAGAGAACGGGTTTTATTCTACTTCATGGGTGAGCAGGGATGAGGAGGGGTGACCACTGGACAACAGGTAGGGGGTTTCTTTCTACCATATGGGTGCTTGGGGAAGAACACTGGACACCAGGGAAGTGTTACCTCAAATCAGGCATGGGAGCAGGTGGGGGGAGGGACCACTGGTCATCATGGAATATTTATTATTTACATCAGGCCAGTGATCAGTGGGGGGGACCACTAGACACCAAGGAAAGTCACTTTATTACATCAGGCTGGCAATCAGTGAGGGGGCCCCTGGACATCAGGGACAGTGTATTTTTCACATCAGGCCAGTGATCAGTGAGGAGGGGACCACTAGACACCAGATAAGGTGTATTGTATACATCAGGCCAGTGATGGGGGAGGGAGTACCACTAGAGACTAGGAAAGTGTCTTTTTTACATCAGGCTGGTGATCAGCAGGGGGGGACCACTAGACACCAGGGTAATTTACTTATTTACATCTGGCCAGTGATTGGTGGGGGGGACCAGTAGCACTAGGCATAGCTCTCCAGGACCGGGTAAGTGGGGGACAGTGCCACACTAAGTTACCAGGCTACCCATGCAAATGAGCCCATAATAGGTATGCAAATGGACCCTTAGCACCTTGCATGCCCAATGAGCTCATTAGCAGTGGTCTGCTTGAATATCGGAAATTTAGCATGGGCAAAAGCCATTGTGGTTCCCTTTTTTGGGAGCCATATCTGCCCAGCTCTAAATGGCATTGCACTGGGCTGCCATGGCCCTATATTTAGCTGAATAGTGCTGGTGCACTATTCCACTGAATATAGCATTTTTGGACACCTTAGCAATTGCAAGATGCAGCGCTAACATTTGTGCTGCCCTTTGCACCTTTTTTGAATATCAGGCCCCAGATGAGTTACCAAGAAATGGGTCAAGTGTAACTATCAGGTATTTGAAGGGGGAGGCACTGGGGTTAAAGGTATCATGGTAGCTTGGCAGAAGACACCAGGAGAAAGGACTGCTGTGTGACTGAACTTCTCTGCTGGGACTAAAGTAGAAGAACTTTTGTATTTGACCTTTAATTTAGGGTAAAAAAACTAACATACAAAAAAAAGTGTGTGTTTGGGTTAACTGAACTGAATGGGTATCTGAAGAGTTATCTAGGTGTAAATCTCAGGTGACTGAAAGGACTTAACTGCTGTGAGGTTTAAATTACTTGTAGAAAGATCTGGTAAGTAGGGGGAGTGGCTTAGCTAGAAGGAAGCTACATTTAAAGACTGCCTTAGAAAGTTTCTGCTAATAGCTTGGCAGAAGACACCAGGAGAAAGGACTGCTGTGTGACTGAACTTCTCTGCTGGGACTATATTGCCCTCCTTCCCTCCCCTTCACCCCACCACCCAAAGCTAGTTCTATTTTTATAGGCACAGAATTTGACTGACAACAGGAACTTCCTGTTTAGGGGCAGGAAGTGAGTGATCACAGAACCACCAAGGACCCACCATCCTAGAAGGGCAAGAGTAGCTCTCCGGCCCCCTCTAGCTGCTGGAGGTCTGCCTCTGAGCAAGTAAGTGGTCTACTGAGAAATATAGGATATTCTTGTCTCAGAACAGGACAATCAGGAGCTTAAAGGGCACACAAGCAGAAAGTAAGGAGAGAGAGAAAAAAAGCAGAGGAAAGAGTGAGGATTGCAAACAGTTAAGGGCCAGAAATAAGACATGATTGGAGTGGTGCAGTGCAGTGGCTGTGGAGCAGCAGTCTTCCGGGAGATGTTCTGGAGGATGCGGTGTTGTCCCATCTAGAGGGTACCTCTCTGGGCTGAGGAGGGTTGCTCAACTCCAGGCTGAGTTGGCCAGGATTTGTGGGACCTCCTCTTCCATCCAGGGACCACCAGTGCCACTGCCGTTGCCTCAGAGGTTGCCAAGAAAGAGGTGGTTGGACCACAGTGGGCTCAGAGAGGGTGAGGTGGTGGAACAGAGACCATCCCTCCCATTGTACCTCTCCACATTCCTATGCCATTCTGGCAAGTGTGGTTCCTCTATGGAGGCACCCACAGTGGAGACCAAGGAGGATGCTGGGAACCTCCACAAAGAAGACCCACAGGAGGGTGGCAGGGGACCCTGCAGGAAGAAACAACTCCTGGTGGGGGACTCCATTGTTAGGAAGGTAGAACTGGGGAGGAAGGGGTGAGGAGGTAAGGTGCCTGCCTGGTGCCATGGCTTGCAGGGACAGGAAGCGAATCCTCAGGATTGCCAGAGCAGCTGCACAGGGGAGGGAGCTGGATGTCATTATCCACCAAGGGACAAATGACCTGGCTAAGAAAGGGATTAGAGAAGTGCAGGAAGAGTTTGTGGAATTGGGGAGGGGCCTTAGTCAAGTAGCATGCACGGTAACCTTCTCGGAGGTTCTACCCATCTATGGCATAGGAGAGACTAGGGTGTTCTGCACCATGGAATTCAATCAGTGGTTGAAAAACTGGTGTGGAGCTCAGGGATTTGGCTTCATTGGGGACTGGGGGTCCACCTGGAGTGATGCAAGCCTATACTGGCATGATGGGCTGCATCTGTCAGGGAGGTGAACCAGGATCCTAGGTGATAGGTTTAAATGCTTCATTGGCAAGCTTTTAAACTAGCCAAGGGGGGAGGCACTGGAAAGGAGCAGGAAAATCATAGCCCCAAATAATCACGGTAGTAAGTGCAGCAAACACCAACATAGAGGTGTCGATAGGGAGAAGGGCAGGGGTAAATGGAGAAAGTGACAAATGCAAGAAGGACAGGGATGGGGCAAAAGGGAGTAAGGCCATCAGGAAATGGAGGGTAATGAGTACCAATGCCCGTAGTCTGGGCAACAAGCTCCCTGAGCTGATGGCCTTAATGGAAGAGGGATGCCTGGATATCGTAGCAGTCACAGAAACATGGTACACAGAGAACCATGACTGGGATGTTAACATACCAGGGTACATAACCTACAGGAGAGACAGGCAGGGGAGAAGAGGGAGGAGTAGCTCTCTATGTAAAGGAAGGGATAAAAGCAACTGAACAAAAGAGTAAACAGGGAGGAGAGGAGGCACTGTGGGTCACCTTGGAGACTGGAAAGGGCACCACAATCTGCACAGGGGTTGTGTACAGACCCCCATGTCAGGGGGAAGGAATGGACAAGGATATGATAGAAGGCATTCTTAGAATGGCAGAGAAAGGGGAGGTACTGTTGATGGGAGACCTGAATATGCCAGATGTTAACTGGAGCACATTTGCTGCAGCCACATCCAAGAGCAGGGCCATTATTGATGCCCTACAGGTGGCAGGCATTAGACAGCTAGTTTTGGAACCCACTCGTGAGGGAGCAATCTTAGGCCTCATACTCTCAAACGGGGGCAGTGAGAGGATCTCAGATCTAGAAGTGGGTTGCCATCTGGGGACAAGTGACCATCAAACAGTGTGGTTCATATTAAACTCAGCTACAGAGTCAAGCCATACAAAAGTGAGGGTACTGGACTTTAGGAGGGCTGTCTTTGGCAAGATGGGAGAGTGCCTCAGAAAAGCACTAGCAAACAGGCTAGAAGGAGATGTGGAGCAACAATGGGGAATTATCATAACTGCCATCACAGAGGCAACAAGCCTTTGTGTGAAGCAAATAAACAAATCAAAATGAAAGAAAAAGCCACCATGGTTCTCAAAAGAGGTGGCTGTGAAAGTCAGGAAGAAAAAGATAGCATTCCGGAAGTATAATAAAACACAGAAGGAGCAGGACAGAGAGCTGTACCAGTTAAGGCAGAAGGAAGCAGGGAGGGAAGTCAGAATAGCAAAGGCCCAAATTGAGGAAAAGATAGCCAACTCAGTTAAGAAGAGGGATAAAACCTTTTATAGGTACATCAGCGAGCGTAGAAAAACAAAGGAGGATAGTGAGGCTGAATAGAATGAACAGTGGGTGGGCAGAGGGGACAGTGAAAAGCAGGAATACTGAATGAATATTTCTGCTCAGTATTCTAAAAGAGGAGGGAAGTGCCTAATCCAATTAACAGAAGCACTCTTGATAGGGGGTTGATCCCAGTCCTTTCACAGAAGAAAGGGTTCTAAGAACTCCTAAAACTGAAGGTGGACAAAGCAATGGGTCCTGATGGAATTCACCCCGAATTCTAAAAGAATTAAGGGAGGAACTAGTGAAACCACTGGCTACTCTTTTTAATAAATCATGGGAGGATGGTGTGGTACCCGAGGACTGAGAGAGGCGAATGTGATTCCCTTCACAAAGTGGGTCCAAGACAGAGGCAGGAAACTACAGACCTGTCAGTCTGACCTCTGTGATAGGGAAAGTGATGGAGTCACTTCTGAAGGAAAGAATAGTCAAGTACCTAGAGGCCAGTGGAGCACAGGACCCAAGGCAGCATGGGTTCACAGCGGGAAGGTCATGTCAGACAAATCTAATAGATTTCTTTGACTGGGTGACCAAAGTAGTAGACCAGGGAGGGGCTGTGGACATGGCCTACCTAGACTTTAGCAAGGCATTTGACACAGTCCCACACAAAAGATTAATAGTCAAATTAACCAGCCTGGGAGTGGGACCCAGGGTGGTAACCTGGGTAAAACATTGGCTGGACAACAGGACACAGAAGGTAATTGTAAATGGAGTCCATTCTGAAGAAAGGGGTTTATTAGTGGGTACCGTGAGGGGTTCAGATTGGGTCCAGTCCTTTTAATGTCTCTCATCAGTGACATTGCAAAGGGACTGAAGGAAAGTATGCCTTTTGCAGATGACACAAAAATCTGCAACAGGGTTGATACACAAGGAGGCATGGAAAGGATGAAAAGGGACTTGGCAAGGTTGGAGGAATGGTCAGAAGTATGGCAGCTAGGATTCAATGCAAAGAAGTGCAAAATAATGCACCTGGGAAATAAGAACCAGGGGAAGAATACACAATGGGTGGGAGGTAGTAACAACAACAAAAGGAAAGGGACCTGGGGTAATCATATCAGATGACCTTAAGGTTGGCAAGCAATGTGGAGAAGGCAGTAGGGAGGGCTGGGGTATACTGGGATGTATAGGAGAGGCATCAGCAGCAGAAAACAGGAAGTTGTTATCCTCTGTACAGACAGTTGGTAAGACCCCATCTGGAGTACTGTGTCCAGTTCTGGAGACCCCATCTCCGCAAGGACATAGACAGGATAGAGGCAGTCCAGAGGAGGGCAACTAAAATGGTGCAGGGTCTGCAAGAGAAGCCGTATGAGGAGAGACTAAAGGAGCTTAATATGTATACCCTTGAGGAAAGAAGGGAGAGAGGGGACATGATAGAAACTTTTAAGTACCTCAGTGGAATCAACAAAGTCCAAGAGGGTAGCATTTTTCAGAAAAAGAGACGTGCAAGAACAAGGGACACAATTTAAAGATAGAAGGAGGGCTGTTCAGGGGCAATGTGAGGAAGTATTATTTCACAGAGAGGTAGTGGATGCATGGAACAGCCTTCCTAAGGAGGTTGTGAGGTCTAAAACTGTGGGAGAATTCAAGAATGCATGGGACAGACATAAGGCAATTCTTGTGGGGGGTAGGAAGAAATAGACTGTTGGTTAACTAGGATCTGCGGCCTATCCTGTAGGTAGGGAAATGGACAGACTAGATGGGCCTAGAGGTCCTTATCTGCCGTCAAAGTCTATGTTTCTATGTTTCTTTGTCTATACTAGAGATAGAGGGGGCAGGTATGCTGTTAATTTGAGGGATGTACCGAATAGAACGGATTGTATTTTAGTCATGTTAAAATCAGTTTGTTCTCAGACAACCAGGTGTGTAGATTGTTGATAATCTGCAATGTGTTGGTTGATCTGGTCAGTATTTTTGGAGCAGGTATACAGAGCCGGATCATCAGCATATGAATGGCAAAGCAGTGGGTCAGGCTTTCAGTTATGTAGTTGGTATGTAAAGCAAATAGTAGTGGGTCTAGGATGGTGAGAACTGCAGAGAACTTGTTAATTTTTTCAACATTGTGCAACACTACCCTGTTATTTCTCAGTTTTCAAAGAGATTGCATGAAACTTTTGGTCTGCACAGTCATCTGCAATTTGTGGAGGAAAACCTCACACATTATTGTTTACAGTGTATCCTTTTCAGGCCTTTTGATTGTAAAATGCAGGCTATAAAGCTGAAACACTGGAGATCGTTAATTTTCTTTGGATGCCTTTTGTATCATGTAATTGGATCCTGTGTTCATAGCAGCAGAATTAAAAAATATTTATGTAAAAACAAAATGACTAGCTGTATCTAATATGTATTTATCATCACAAAGAATTGTCAGGCTGTGTTCAAGGGGCACTACAGCTGAACATGGTAGTGTCTCAGTTGTCATTCTCAAATCCTTGGTTGTCAAGTTTTCACAAGTGCACACAATGATCCCTCTGAAAATGTTGTTTTATATCAATAAATGTAATGTAAAGCCTGTTAGCATCTTACAATTGCAATCTGCTGATTTTAAGCTCTTTCGCCTGAAATCCTGTCCAAGATGTGATATACTCCACACTATTGCACTCCTGTTTTGATAGTTTGTACAATTTACATTGTATCACTTTCCCTTGTCCTTTCCCTTTCGGTTGCATCAAAAAATGAGCCCTGGCTCAATTTGCCTTTCACAGTGACATATTTCAGATAAATAAGTATTACATGATTCATAAATCTGATTGTATATAGAATTCAGTGCAATGGGAAATGTATGACTAATGTTATATAACAATGATTTGGTACATTTAATTTTTGTTGACAAGGAAAGGATGACTAAGCAACACTGCCTATTTTCCACCTCACTCTTGGGGGGGGGGTTGGACAGGTTCCAACCAACTGAAATTTAACCAGATTAAGCTGTTGCTGGTATTTTAGTGAATGGGAGAATTCAGGGACACTGGTAACATTCCCATTCACAAAGTGCCATGTTATCTGAGCAATCACCACAAAAGGCAGATAGGACCTCTGTTTTAACATCTCATCTGAAAGATGGCACAGCCCTGCAGTACAGTGGCCCCTTAGAACATCATGTGAGTGCCAGTGTTTATGGTATGAGCCTAGTCTTGGTCTGGGACTAGAACCAATGACCTTCTGACCCATAGGTGGTTGTTCTATTAACTGAGCCATGCTGATATTAGGAAACATATTTGCTTATCATATCATTTACAATGAATTGTATAATTTGAGAGTACAGCATATGTAATAATTACAGATTACTCGTTATCACATTATATTATTATTTTTATACAATGCAATATGCTGAAGAGTAGATCTGCTTACAGAAGAATGCTATAAGACTTTGTGCCCTGAAAATTGCAGTCAGTTGCTGCCTGACCTGCTCTGTGAAACAGAAACGCAACTGGGAATGCTGTTGTTAATGAGACCCCCTCAAGACAAGGAGAATCACACTGTATAGTGGTTGCCAGGGGCATGACGAAAATCACAATAGAGCACTATACTGTATGCCTTTATTTCAACTGACTTTTCTCTGATATTTCCCATTATGTACAGTCATATAGTGAATCTTCCCACTTGAGACTGCTGCACAGTAGGTAAATTAAACTCATCTGCATATCTGGTTTCAAAACCTGTTGTCCACTAAATGACTTACCAAGTGGTTGACATTTGCTCTGTACTTGACAGTTAGGTGGTTAAAACCCCATTCCCATTTCCCCTAGAGACAGTGACCATACCATCAAATGAGTTCAATGACCATAACTGTATGCCCATTGAAGTCTAAGAGCAGTACACATGCATGCTTCATGCACAGTGTAGAGTCTAGGAAAGAAAACCTCATAATAGATGGTGCATTCCAACAGGGACCCCCTCCCAATGGGAAGAGGTGTCCCTCCAGTTGTTCCCCTACCACCATTAGGGAAAGCAAAGCCAAGAGCCACCTTGGAGGCTTTTTGGAGTAAGGAGGAATGACAGTTCACCATGCTGGGTGGAACATAGTGATGTCCCCTCTCTTTTTCTACCATGGTTCTGGAGCATGCCATGGCAGGCAATGCCCCTCCTCTTCCAGTCACAACTCAGACTGTCCTAAGCTTGGCACCTCCACACTCAGACTCCCTATCCACTTACAATAACTATGACTGGTTCCTGCCTCCTAATTTACCTAAGCTCCTACCTATTCTAACCTCAGCTCCCTGGAACCAGCCATGATGAGGGTGAAAACCCAGAAAAACAAGCCCTGTTAAAGGAGGAAAATTGAAAACATTTCCTCCTGACCACTGCAGTGATCATAATGAGCAGGGCTATGTCCATGTCACTCTCACTCTACCCCCCTTCCTCCACCCATTGTCCCTTAACCCTTTCAACCCACCTTCCCCTCCTTCATCTTTCAAGTGGGGAGTGGATGTCTCAGGTTCATCAGGATCCCAGGCAGAAAAGCTGAGTTCCAGAGATACTGATGTTTACTTGCCCCTTGTGCAGCCCTCTTCCTCCCTGGAATCCTGCTCTTTTACCTGATCCTGATTTGTTCCCTTTCCCTGTAAATTATGGGGACATGTTGGTTCACTCTGGGCAGTTCGCCATGTGATAATACGCTCTGGTGCATTAGTTCTGGCATCAATCGGTCCCTATGACATATCATTCCCAAACAATTTCATCCCACTAGATGTCATATACTCCAAATAAAATTACAGTACAACTTCCTCTTCTACTACCCTCGAGCACACTGTCTCATATGGTGGGTGATTTGCACCCAGTTGGAGTTTGTTTTATATTATTTATGCAGGATCTGAATTGTCCAGGAACAAATTGTCATAAGGACCATTTGAAGCTGAAGATAATGTGACAGAGCACGTTGTCATGTGATGAACTGTCCAGAACAAATTGACATGTAGCCATAAATCACTAACCTCTCTCACCCTAGCCCCCCAGTAGGCCACAGCCAGTTCTTCCTTCCTCTTTCCCCTTGCTGAGGCCAGCTTTGATGTCTTGCCATTTGGACAGGAATGTAGAAGGGGGGGTGAAGCTTCCAGTTCAGCTGGGGAAGGAGGGTTCCAAAAGCCAAAGTCTCTTCCAGCGTGAATTCTGCTGGAAAAGCCATTAACTGGTTAAGAACCCATTCCTGTTTCCATCAGAGACAATGAACACACCATCAAATAGGTTAAATTGCTGTAACCATACGTTTAATAAATACATAAGAGCAGTATACATGTATGCTTCATGCACAGTGGGGAGTCTGTGAAAGGAACACACATCATAGGTGGGTATTCCAATGGGCCCCCTCCAAATTAGAATCCTCCAGTTGCTTCCCCTACCACTGGTAGTGAAGGCAGAGTCGAGACCATCCTCAGAGGCCTCCAGGAGTAGGAAGAAGTCACAGCCCACCATGACAGGCGCAGCATATAGATGTCCCCTCCCTCCTACACCATAGCTATGGAGCATGCCATGTTGAGAAATGCTCTTCCCCTTTTTGCACCAGCTAGGGGCATCCCACTCCATGAGTGATACTCCTACATGCAGGCTTGCCAACCACCACAGGACAGGTTCTTCCTTTGGGTTGGACCCCCAACATGACATGCTAAGCACTCCTATACCATCAGGAGCTGCTTTAAAGGAAGACTCACACCACCCACTTCCTAGGTATGTTTTGTCTGACAGAAAACACCCTTTGTGAGTCCCGCATCATGCCCCCTTTGTGCCTGCATTGGCCCCCAATTGTCCAGCCAAACATTTCCATTTTATCCTTCGCCCTTCTGCAGGTGCTCTCCATTATTTGATTGCTCCAGTGCCCTTCTAATGTTGGCATGGCAACATGAGTAACCTGGGCAAATGTGAAATTAATGGAATCACTACTGAAGGAAAGGACTGTGGAATATCTAGAATCCAGTGGCATACAGGATCTGAGGCAGCATGCCCACACTGAAAATAAAGGCCTTCAAATTCAGTTCAAGCATTCTTCAGTTTTTTAAAAACTGGTCCAGTTGTTTTAATGTTTTTGAAGTAATTCAAATTGAATTTGATTGTACCTCAAACAACAGTTTTAATCCATTGAAAAACTTTTCTCAAATGTCCTTCAAAAATCATGAAAAATGCTAATTAGCCTTCAAAATGAAAACTGAAATACTGGTAATAAACTGTTATGAACAACTGCTCCAATTGTACCATTCTTTTCTTTTAAAGTGTAAATAGTCCTGAATCAAATGTCCGTCAAATCAATAAAATAATGATAGCTTGTAAATATAGTTTTTATGTTATTCCCTTAACATCCACAATGTGGCCAATAGTTTCAAAAAGTAAATATTGTGCTTACACATACTTGCAAGATGTACCCTTATGATTAGAATAAAAATGCTGTTTCCATGTTTTCATCATTATTCTAAGCTATATTCACACTCATTATAAAATGGGTAGACATGAATCCTGATTGTCTGAAATGGCATCCTATTCATGTCTTTTATTTTGAATATACCACTGATGAAAGTGTGTGTGTGTGTGTGTCCATAAAAATCTTTGGCAGGCACTTTTGTTCCTATTAGCTTCCTTTAAACCCCATGTTTTCTGGTGCACAGAAATGAAAATCACAAAAGAAAAACCTGCTTGCTGCACCAGTTAAAAAAAATAAATATGTGTCATTTCAGTCCTGTCACTTGTGCCTCTCCCCCATGCTGCTCCCTCTCCTGCCCAAGTCTGCATAGCATTTACTTAGATGGTGGTGTGTACCTGGCTGCAGTGTCTTCTCCACCTCCCATCCCATTTGAACTAAATGACAGCAACTCTGAAATCTGCAATGGTCATTACTCACCCACTCATTCACTCAGACTGCATCAGTCTGACATCTCTCTTGCACAGTCTCCAACTTCCCTGTATTGGACAACAGGACAAATAAGAAACAGCTCTAAAATATGGTAAGAACAAACTACAGGTAGTAATGTACAGTTAAAAAAATGAGGCTGCAGAAATGTAATTCACAGGTAACAACTACAGTATGTAGCACCCTAATGACACCTACTAGCAGAATAACTATTTTGTAAACAAAACATTACTTTGATGATAGACAGATAGATAGATAGATAGATAGATAGATAGATAGATAGATAGATAGATAGATAGATAGATAGATAGATAGATAGATAGATAGATTTAGACACAAAATAATTTTATAAGTGGAATAATTAACACGCACCAGGTTATGGGATATTAAGGTTTTAAACACAGTTCTATGGGCCTCTGGCCTCGTGCCTCACTAAGCCCCTACGTATAAATATATCAGAATATAACCCACACCCTGGAACACATTCTTGCTTATGCTGTCAGCTGCATACTGTTTTATCTTGTTCACAAGAGAAGTGATGTTAGGGTATTCAAAAACCAGATGAGAACAGAGATGTGCTTAGTGAAACTTCTGTGAAATCTGACAACTTTCATGAAAGTTTCCGAACTTCTGCCAGAGGCAGATCAGAAAACTTAGAAATTGGGGCACAATTTCACCCTGTTCCACTCACATATAGGCAGAAGGGGGGGACTATACAATTCCTGGATTCCAGTTCCCACCCCCCAGCCCTGCCCAAAATAAAAAGAATTCCCTTGTGGCTAGCTGTCCATCATCCCAACCTATCACCCACCCAACCTTTAGTAAAAAAAAATCCCTGGTGGCTAGCAGCCCTTCCCCATCCAATCACCCACCCGATCTGCAATTAAAAAGCCCAGCTGGCTAGCGGTCCCTACCCCCCCGACCCTATCACCCATCCGACCAGTAATTAAAATATCCCTGATAGCTAGCCATCCCTCCCTCCACCTGATCACCTGCCCAATGTGTCCAATAGTCAGTCTAACTCCCCGTCCCTATCTCTCATATAGTATTTTTTCCCTGGTGGTCCAGTGAATCCTCTGCCCTATTCCTGATCCACAGTTCATGATTTAAAATGTTATTCCCTGGTGGTCTAGTGCACCCCACACCCCAGCAGGAAGTGTCCCACCACCCTGCTCCCGCATTCCAAACAGCAGTGGGTGATTTGCACAGCCCTCCTCTCTCTGCCATGGCCGGGCCACCCACTGAGTTGTTAATGAAATGAGAGCATGCTTGTGGCACAAGTTCATTCACTGACAGCTCAGTGGACAGCCCAGCTGTGGTGGGGAGAGTAGGGCTGTACTGCTTGCCCCTGGGGTTAGGGACAGGGGGAGTAGGGGGTGCACTAGACCACCAGAGAATAACATTTAATACCAACCTCCCCAAAAAAAGAACTCTCACCACTTCAAAACTAATAGCAGACACCACTATAGTCATAAAATGCAGCTTTGTTCAAGAGACAATTGTGTGCACACCTGATGCATTTTGGACAGGATCCTTTATCAAAGGTTGAGTTCACACTAACCAAAACACTCATTTATAGGCCTACAAGCAATGATGTCATCACCTAAAGTTTAAAATCATTGGTTGATTTTATATTTTAATACAAAAAACATACTAAGACATGGAAGAACTACATTAAAGAGCAGAAAACCTATAAAGTACCACACTGAATTAATGTTCACCTTTATCCTAATATACACACCACAATAGATATGTACAAAGAACAGGGGAAAGGGGGGGATGAAAAATATTAGGGAACACAAGGCAGGAAAAAGAATTGGGGGAAGGGGTAAAGAAAAAACAAAACCTTAAATCAAAACAACTTATAATTCCATATTAAATCTAAAATGCATAATAATCTCAAACTGATTTCCACAGTATTTATCTCTTTTTAATATAAGGTCTAAGATCAAAACCAGAATTTAGATTGGGGGGTACATAGCTTTAAGCTCAAGGATCCAAAAGGTTGCGCTATGAAGAACCAAATCATTAAAATAGCCCCAACGAGATGATGGATACACTTTATCAATAGCTTTAAAAGTAAACTGATGTATTTCCACATTTTGCCATTTAAACTATGCTGAGCAGTGGCAAATGTCATATCTCCTCTCTCAATTGCACTTATATGTTCTTCTACTCGAATCTTAAAATTATGTGTAGTTTTTCCTTTATAAAATGCTTTACAACTACACTCTGCAATATGGATTGCACCAATGGTGTCACATGTAATGCAGTGTCTAACCTCAAACATTTGATCTACATTCACACTTGTGAATTCTCTATAGTCCATCACATTTTTACGGGAAGTGCACCTTCTACAGGAATAACAACCTTTTCCTGCTATATCAAGCCATGTTATATTTTTTGACTCAGAAAATTGGCTATGCATTAGTTTAGTTTTTAAGGCTGGCACTTTGTGATAAACCATGTGAGTGGGGTAATGTAATGATGCTACATTTAATAAACCAGAGTCAGCAGTTAAAACATGCCAGTGCTTAAAAATGACCTTTTATACCTGATGTGCATGCCCTGAATAATCTATAATAAAATTGAACCTCTCTTCTATGTTTTCTTTTGGTCCTGACTGATTCAAAAGATCATTTTGTTCAGCATCAGTGGCAGTAATTCTAGCTTGCTGTACTATTTGAAGTTTGTAACCTCTTTGCTGAAGTCTCACACTCAATCTCTCTGCTTCTGCTTCAAAAAGGTCATTAGCGCAACAATTTATATGTGCTCTTAAAAACTGTCCTTTAGTTTATGTTTTGTTTCGTGTGGCTAGGATGGCAAATTGTAGCCATCCATATAGAATTAGTGTTGGTGGCTTTTCTGTACAAGTCAGTACAAATACTTCATTCAGTTTGCTTTCTCAATGTCAAATCCAAAAAAATGTTCTGTGTGCACATCTGCATTATATGTAAAGTGCAAATGTTCATTACTGTTGTGCAAGTAAGTCACAAAATCTTGCTATTCATCCCTGCTACCTTTCCAAACTAATAGCACGTTGTCAATAAAATGACAGTATAGTAATATTTTGGCATAATAGGGTTTGTTAACTGTATCCCAAATTGCCGTCCCTTCCCATGAGCCCACATATAAATTTGCTACAGAGGGTGCACATGCCATCCCCATAGCTGTGCCTTTCACCTGCAGAAGAAGTTTCTGATTAAACATGAATACATTACACTTTAAAACAAATTCTAACAGTTTTAAAAGAAATTCTGTTGTAGACAAATCCGAACTGTTCCTCTGATTGAATACCCAGGCAGCTGCATACAATGCCCCTCATGGGGAATGCTGGTATACAGCACCTCAATGTCCATAGTCACTAATAAGGTCTCAGGCTGAATCTCCATGTACTTAAGAATTCTCAAAACATCAGTTGCAGCTTTCAAATACACAAGTAAAGTTTGAACCAATGGATGTAAAAATCAATCAAGATATTTTGAAAGTGGCTCAGTTAGTGATCCCATTCCACTTATAATTGAACATCCGGGGGGGTTGCTCTAAAGTTTTTTGAATTTTTGGCAACATGTAAAATATTGCTTTTACAGGTGGTTCTGTAATCAGAAGCTCTCTAGTCTTGGTTGTGATTATATTGGAGGCATGAGCTTCTCTAATGCACTCATCAGTAGCAAATTTGAAATCTGTAGTGGGGTCAGAGGTCAGTGGCTGATAATATTGCTTATTATTTAGTTGTCTTTCTGCTTCCTGCACATAATCCATTTTATTCATTACAACCACATTTCCACCTTTATTCGCCTTCTTAATTATGATGCTGTTGTTGTTCTGTAATGTTTCAATCTCTGAGCATTCAGTTTATCTAAGTTATTAAATGTCAAAGCAGGAAGATTGCCAAACAAACTGTCCAAATCTTTTTCAACTAATGTTTTAAATGTAGAAATAGCAGGACTAGGCAATGGACAGAAGGCAGACTTCTTAAAGCCATAAATACAAAAAACATACTAAAAAATGAAAGAGGCTATTATGCATTTTAGATTTAATATGGAATTAAAGGTAGTTTTGATTTCAGGTTTTGTTTTTTCTTCTCCCTCCTCCCAGTTCTTTTTCCTCCCTTGTGTTCCCTAATATTTTTCTTCCCCTTCCCACCTCCCTTTCCCTGGTTCTTTGTACATATCTATTGTGGAGTGTATATGTTTTTATAAATATATTAAGGTGAACATTAATTCAATGCGGTACTTATAGATTTTCTGCACTTGAATGTAGTTCTTCCCATTTCTTAGTATGTTTTTTGTATTTATGGCTTTAAGATGATGTCACTATAAGATAATGTAAAATTAACCAATGATTTTAAACTTTAGGTGATGACATCATAGCTTGTAGGCCTATACATGTGTGTTTTGGTTAGTGTGAACTCAACATTTGATAAAGGACCCTGTCTGAAATGTGTCAGGTGGGCACATAAGTGTCTCTTGAATAAAGCTGCATTTTGTGACTATAGTGGTGTCTATTATTATTTTTGAAGTGACGAGTGCTGTTTTTCTTTTTTTGTTTTGGTACTCTTTTAGGACCTTATAGCACCCCAACCCTTGTGCATACTTTTTTGATTTATTGTTTGATATTTTATCTGTTGCACAGGTTATGGTATTCCATTTTTAACCATTTAAAACCTCTCATAGACCTACCATGTCATGTTTTATATTTCTTTTTCCATCCATCAGAAAGAATGTCACTGGAACTAACTCCTGGTTTAAATTTTTCTGATTCAATAGATGGGATTCAGAACAATCCACTTGTCTATGTGGAACAACTGTTAGCAACTGCTAGCATGTCTAACCCATTTTAGAATGACTCTAATGTTCAAAGGGAACTACCAACTGAAGCTACATTTTTGTATGAAGCATTCAAAAACTTAGAGAAAATGACAGCACTATTGAGATGTATTTACTAGAATGTTATGAATTTAGAAGCCTACATTCAGGTACAGCGTATACCAAGAGGACTTAGAATTTTGAAAAATACAGCATATGGGCTAGATAATGTTGATTTCATGAGACAATAGGAATTGATTTTAATGGAGGCCAGTTTTAAACAGATGCAGTTAATTATAAAATTCTGTAAAGAGCGTGAAACTCAATAATTAAGACAAGACATAAAAGAACAAGAAAAAGAAGTACTTCAATACAGGACACATTCAGAATTTGAGTACTTTAATAATAAGCTGAAAGACTACATTCTAAGACTAGATCAAGAGTTAAAAACTCATAAACAGATTAAATTTACACGTGATCAAGGGGATTATGAAGAGGCCAGGTATATTCATGGAAAAAAAGAAAGTTGAGAGGAAACCTGAAGTGAGACAGACGTGTCTCCTTTAATTACAGCACAGATGTGAGTGGATCTGAGACAGAGGAACCAGGAAGAAAAATAAACTTACAGCAGCCTTTTTTATATCAGGATGAGCCCAAGACAGAACCTCCACCACAGCCACAGCACAGCCCCAGGTTCAATCAATTTCAAGGATGAATATACAATGGGGCAAGAGGCACACACACAGGGGAAAGGGGAAATTACGTCAACAACAATGGAGGCCAACAGAGTAGATACCGATGGAACAACAGATCCAACCAGAGGTACAGAGGATGCCAATTCTGAATTTACAAGAATCATCTGAATCCCAGATAATTAACCTTTCTTCTTAGACTTTGAGTGACTCTGAAGTGAAACTATTGCAACAAAGACTTAATTTTGAACCCAGGTGTTAAATTAATTCTGTGAACACTTATATAGATTTGGAACTTATGTGCAGGAACCTGAGCATCAAGTCACTTTTTTAACGAATATAAGGATTATATTGTGCAAGAGAATATGGGACAAGATACTAATGCTTTTCATCCCAAGTCTACCTTCTGTCCATTGCCTAGTCCAGCTATTTCTACATTTAAAACTTAAGTTGAAAAACATTTCAACAGTTTGCTGGGCAATCTTCCAGCTTTGGCATTTAATAACTTAGATAAAAATGAACGTTCAGCCATTGAAATATTACAAAACAACTACATCATCATAGTTAAGAAGGCGGATGAATGTGGAAATGTGGTTGTAATGAATAAAATGGATTATGTGCAAGAAGGAGAAAGGTAACTAAATAATAGGCAATATTATCAGCCACTGACCTGTGACCCCACTGCAGATTTATTTATTTAGATTTTGGTAACCGGGTGAACCCGCTGAGAACAGTGGTCCCTTTTTCAGGGGTGACTCGGGGTTAATTACAGCAGAAGTTACATACATAGGAAGCTATTTACAATAGATTGTAGTGGTTACATACATTAGAATAGGCATTAAGTACATTACAAAGTGACACAACAAGCTTACAAAATGTTAAACAGGTACACAGTGCATTACACAACATCGTGTAAGAGTATTGTAGGAGATACAGTAATGGCAGTAGAGTGAAGATCACAAGTCAACATCACTAGTCATGGTCCAGATAGGGGCTAGCGATTGCAGCCACATAGACTAAGTTCTAGCAGGTATGCTTTGAGACAAGATTTAAAACTAAGAAGAGAGGGCCAGTCAACCAGATTAGCTAGGAGAGTGTTCCATAAGTGTGGAGCTGCATGACGGAAGGTGTGCTTGCCTAGGTTGCTGCAAACTCACGGTATGGTGAGAGGATGGCCTGCTGAGGATCTAGTGTCATGGCACTGTAGTTTGGGATTGAGCAAACCACACAGTTGGGGGAGATGGGCTGTTAGTGGTAAATTTAAAGTTAAGAAGACAGAGGAGTAGGCTAATTTGTGTCATATGGTGGGCCAGTGGAGGTCCTCAAGGACCTCACAGTGGTGCTTCCTGGGGGCAATTTGTGGTGAAGCATGCCACTCTGTGGTAGAGCACACTGAGTTTCCTTAGCTCCCCCACCTAAGGAATTGTAGGAGGGGGGCCCCATAGAAGAGGAAGGGGAGAAGGATGCATCTTGCTATGGTTCTCCAGGCCTCATCAGAGAGAGAGAGTTTCCCAGCTGGTAGAGAAGTCCAATCTCCTGGTGGGTGGTCTTTGTTACGGAGTCAATGTGAGGTTTGTAGGAGAGTTCCTGGTGAAGGAGGATCCCAAGGTACTTAATAATTATATCAATGACCTCTACTTTCTTACCTCGGGCAGTGTGGAGCTGGAGCAGGTCACACCTGTTGGCCCTGAGATGTCTGATCCCAAATAAGACAGCCTTGGTCTTCTGTTTATTCAGTATGAGTGAGTTGGAGGAGAACCAGGCTCAAGTGCCATGAGACTGGCCTGCAGCTTGGCAGAGATGATGCTAGGTGGCAGGTCACTGCAGTAAATTACGATGTTGTCTGCATAAAGGATGAGGTTGCTCATCCCGCAGACCCTCTCAATGTCATTGACAAAGAGGGAGAATAGCAGGGGGCCCCGGATCGAGCCCTGGGGTACTCCAGAGACCACAGGTCTGATGCTGGATTGGGTTCCTCTTCCATGCACTTTTTGGGTACGATTGAGCAAGTAGCTCTCAAACCAGGAAAGAGAGAGCCCATCTAGTCCTAATAGTTAGAGCTTGGACAGAAGTAGTTTATGGCTGACCAATTCAAATGCCTTGGACAGGTCGATAAATAAGGCCCCCATTGGAAAGCCCCAGTCCATAGCATCAAGAATGAGTTCATTAAAGAAGCACATGTCTCCAATATAATCACAACCAAGACTAGAGATTTTCTGATTACAGAATCACCTGTAAAAGCAATGTTTTATATGTTGCCAAAAATTGATAAAACTTTAGAACAACCCCTCAGATGTCCAATTATAAGTGGAATGGGATCACTAACTGAGACACTTTCAAAATATCTTGGTTCATTTTTACGTCCATGGGTTCAAACTTTACCTGCATATTTGAAAGATACAACTGATGTTTTGAGAATTCTTAAGGACACAGAGATTCAACCTGAGACTGTATTAGTGAATATGGACATTGAGGTGCTGTAGACCAGCATTCCCCATGAGGTGACTCTGGATGCAGATGCCTGGGTACTCAATCAGAGGAACAGTTTGGATTTTCCTACTACAGAATTTCTTTTGAAACTGTTAGAATTTGTTTTAGTGTAATGTATTCATGTTTAATAAGAACTTTTTTTTGCAGGTGAAAGGCACAGCTATGGGGAAGGCATGTGCACCCTCTGTAGCAAATTTGTATGTGGGATCATGGGAAGAGAAGATACTTTGGGATCCAGTTAACAACCCCTATTACACCAAAATATTACTATACCATAGTTTTATTGATGACGTGCTATTAATTTGGAAAGGCAGCAGGGATGAATAGCAAGATTTTGTGACTTACTTGTACAACAGGTCAGGCATAAGGAATTTTAGTGGTAAAGGTGTGGGGGTGGGGTGGGGATCCAGAGATCAAATTGCGTCTGCAGTGTTACAGTATGTAGGAAAAATCAGGTGACTGGTTTGGCCAAACAGTCCTTATGGCTGATGTGCTAGTGCCTTGCCTCCTGCCACACCAGCAACCTGTGTTAGGTGATGAGCGCAGGTTGCTGCAAGTTGGCAGGGGAGGGAAAGGATTGAGCACCCAACCACTGCTCTCCTGTTCTGGTGATGGGGTGGGAGATCTGCACACTCTATCAAATGATTGCCACCTTGTGAAGGTAAGATGGTAGTGTGAGTCTAGGAAAGCAGAAGAAAAGAGAATTGTGGAAAACCAGGGCTTACCACAGCTCAGGGTACTGAGAGTAAATTGAGGAAAAAGTGCATGCACCCCCCCCATGTGTCAGCCCTCAGGTGAGTCTTGAAGGGCCCGATGACAGAAGGTGGCAGCGGAAAACAAGTAAGGCATGATATCTGTCCAGTCATGTAAAGAACAGCCTACTGTATGTGCAGGATGTTGTGACATTAAAAGCAGCAACACAACTAGGGTCCAGGGGGTAATTCCCCATCCATTAAAGGCAGTGATTAAAAGTGTTGCTTTCCTGATTCTAGGTGAGCCTAATCACTCCACAAGGACTGCGGGCAGTGGTCCACTCCTCACTCCTTCAACAACACGCAGCACCCCGATTGCCCTAGTGGGCACTTTCTTTTTTCAAATGAGATGGTGCTGGCTGTGGTATGGCTTACCTTCCTCTTCCTTAAGTGGTACTCACTGGCCAAGGCCTATTTGGGCAGCACTCAATCTCCCCCAACCCATTCCAGTAAGCCTTAAGGGAATACAAGTTCCAATTAAGGGGAACATCCATCACTAATGTTCCACACCTTAGTGTGGGGCAGACTCCAATTAGAGGAAGATGACATCTTTCACCCAAGTTGCTGCTGCATACTTTCAATTTTATCTAGTTGATTCTGCCATCCCTCCTGCCCAACATCCTATGATTCCCAGTACCAGAAGTGCATCACAGAATCTCCTGCAGAGTGTTAGACTTTCGGAAAACTGCCCCAATGACCCAGCACTGGCACACTGCATTACCATGTAGATGACCTGGATCCGGAAGTAAGCCCTGGGAGTCATCGAGTGGCAGACCATGGAGAAGACAGCTGCTGCTCTGCTGAAGAGGGTTGGTGGTGGTTTCCACCACCACATCGCCCTTTGCAGCTAGGCCAGGGAGGTTGCTCATGCTATAGGGGAAGGGGTGTATATGTGTGTGTGTGTGTGTGTGTGTGAGTGTGCACATGAAGCAGACACCCCATCGCCTATGCCATGGAAGGAGGGGGAAAGAAAATGTACCCATCTAAATGATGGTTGGAACAGGGTAAGTCCCTAAAGACAAACAGGCTATCAGGCTGGTGATAAAATGTATATGGGTAAAATAAAAAAAATAAATAAATACAGCAGCAGGACTTGATAATGGCAAAACTGCAGTCATAGTATACTCTAGCATGCAACCCTGGTGACAAAGATAAAAGACAGACTATAAAGTATGCAGCAACAACTTGTGAACAACTGTCATAAAAGTCAGAAACTAAGGGCTGCCCCATACAAAGGTGTGGGGTAGGTGGGATCACGTGATGCAGAGTGCTGAGTAGAAGCTCCTCCACTAAGCTCCTGCCTCCCGAATATAAACTCGTCATTTAATATCATTAAACCTCAACTAATTCCTCTGCCTACGAGTTCTCCTTGTCTCTAAATAGATTGTGCTCCTGTTGTTTTGGGTATCTGTGTGGTAAATGGAGGCTTATATGAAGAAAGCCCCACAGAAACATACCCCCCCCGCCACTCCTGAGAATGCCTCAAAGAAATCCAGAGCCTCGAGTGGCCCAGACACTGTGTCAAGCAGGGGATCAATACCCTTAATGCTTAACAGATTCTTGGAGGAATTTAAACCATTCTGGGAAGAGATGAAAGATATGACAATTGACTTGAAATTCCTCTCCAGAAAGTTAGAGGAAGTCTCCACGACAGTTTCGGACAACACTGCCTGAATAGTTTCGATCGAGAGAAAATTGGAAAGTTTAGATCCTGAGCTCCTATTAACGAAACAAAAGCTATCTCATCTAGAAGCTAAACTCGAAGATTTGGAAGGCCGTAGTCAGAGAAATAATGTGGTAATTCTCGGGCTCCCTGAAGGGGAAGAAGGCCAGAATATGGTAGTCTTTGTTCAGAAGCTGGTAGAAAGGGCTGCTGGTCCCTCTCCCTCTGGCCCAACATATATGATAGAACGGGCCCACCAGTCCCTGCGACCAAAACCCCCACCTGATGCCCCTCCTCTTCCCATCATTTGCCGTTTTCCGAACTACCTAGAAAAGCAGCATTTCTTACAGAAAGTCAAGGCCCTGCAAGAAGTCAGATAGGAGAAGGCGAAGCTGAGAATTGCTCAAGATATCCCTGGCTCGATACGACTGAAATGGAAAGCCTTCCACCCGATTGTATCTAAGATCATAGTGGCGGGATTAAAGTTCAGGATGGGGTACCCAGCAAAGTTACAAGTCTCAGTAAATGGCTCATGGCTCACTTTTGAGGATCCTGAAGTTGCATTACTAAGCCTTAAGTCAGAGTTGCCAGATTTGTTCCAGACGACCTGAGAGGGCCTCCTGATCTTCAGAATTCACCGGGAACTTCTGAGTGAACTGTTGCTTGTTTTTTTTTTGTGTGGAGAATGCTCCTTCTAATGACGGAATTCAGTCGAGCCTATGCTCTGTAACAGAACTGGGCTACTACTATATGGCCTGACTTTTACTTTTTTAAGGCCCTGGCCTGTTGGTGTAAATAGTGCTCAAGGGAAAATCCTTGGGGGGGCCCCCGGATGGCTTGCTTCAAACTGCATCCAGGATAATGTTGCATGTTTGGTTTCTAGAGGGAGCACACAGGGGAGGGTTTTGGGTTATGCCTTCTGATCGGGTTTTCTGTGTTGGGATTTCAGATTTCTGAGTGGTTTCGGGCTTTCAGGGTGCTTTTGGCAGGCTGGTTGGAATGGGTTATGACCGCAAGAGGGCATGGTTTGCCCATGTAATGCAGGTCCGGTCATTTTGCCTCAAGAGGGACTGCTTAATTGCTATGCCATCCTGGTTTTGCGGGGGTTCGAAGCTAGGGGTTAGTAATTCCTGGGTAATTATTCCCATTGTTTTCCCATCTCAGCACTCACCCGGTTTCTTGCTTTCTCATGTTTTCATCTCGATAATGGGCTAATCCCTCCATACCAGTTTTCCTCTAGCTCTGGTTCATGATGTAGTTCCCCATGGGGGACAAGCATTTTTCAACTCTCTCTCTAGACTCTTGTGGTGACCTGCCATATCCGCATTTATGACATTCAGTTTCATTTTCTTCTCGCGATAATTAGTGGATTCACTAATATATGTTCACAGGCTCGGGAAGTCCGAGACTGCTTTTTAGACATTAAGCCCTCATTAATGAGTTTATTAACTGTTTTGTATCTAGAGTTATGAGGGTGATCATTAGCAGGGATATGTTCGGGGGTGGGAGGGAGGATATGATCCAGTGCTGTGCTAAACATTGCTTGTGACAGTTTGGGGGGTGGGGTGGGGGAGTGAGTGCTACGTGTTCTTGTTTGGGGGTGGGGATGTACTGGGAAGTTTAACCTTGGGCTCTTAGGTGGGGGTTGGGGTGGCGGGAGGGCCTTACAGCAGCAACAGGAGGGGTTAGATTATTAGTATTACACACCCCCTGAGTGCAGGGCCAAATCTATTACTCTTAGTAGTTTTTAGTAGATGGCCAAGGAGGTGACTTTTGCAATGTGGAATGTTAAGGGGATCAGGAAAAAATCTAAGCAATATCAGGTTCTCAAACACTTAAGCCTACTACATACTCGGATTACTTTTCTACAGGAATCGCACTTATTAGAAGCAGAAGCCTCACAAGTGAGAAGGCAACAAGTGGGGATGGTGTATGAGGCGCAAGGCTCCTCAAATAGCTGTGGGGTTATGATCATTATTAACAGGGGCATTCCCTTTGTTTCAATTCAAATTATCAGGGATCCTGAGAGTAGGTTTGTTTTAGTTATAGGTACTCTCTGGTCAATACCACTGCTATTGGGCAGCATATACAGTCCTAATGCAGATGATTCTGCCTATTTCATGAGACTTATAAATGTAATCCTGCCTTTCTTACCCATAAAGATTATCTTGGGGGGGCGACTTTAATCAAGTTGTAGACTCAAACCTTGACTGGTCAGGTGGTGGATTGGGGGGGTGTCGCCCCAGGTCAGAGGGCTTTTAGAGACCTACTGGATCAGTGCGGGTCTGTGATGTCTGGCGTGTCCTAAATCCGGATTCCAAGGAGTTCACATACAGGTCTTTAGCACACGGCTCGCAGTCCCGTATTGACTACATATTCATTTCTCAGACTCTCCTGTCTGGGGTTAGGTCATCGTCGATACAGCCTGGCCCAGTCTCCAAACACTCCTTGGTGTTGTGTGAACTGACAATCCAGGATGTGTCAAAGAGAGAAACAAGATGGAAGCTTAATGACCAACTGCTTAAAGACTCTAATTATTGCAAAACCATAAGGGAGCACATTGAGGCCTTTTTTCTGTCCAACCCTCTAAACAGTGCAAAACTGGATATTATATGGGAGGCTTTCAAGGCCTACATGAGAGGCATTCTTATTAGCCTCTCGGTGGCTAGGAAAAGAGGGAAAGAGAATTATTATCCTTGTTATCCCAAATTCGGGTTCTCGAATCCAAAGTCTCAGTTAACTCTCCAGAAGAGGATAAGGTGAAGCTCCTAGTGTTGAGAGAAAAATATTTAGAATTACTCCGGGAAAAGGCAGAGTTAGCTATCATATGCACTAAAGCTAGTTATACCGATCAAGGCGAGAAGGCAGGGTGTCTATTGGCACTCCGTATTAAACAACAAGAATCAGCGAGATTTATCCCTTCTATCAGGGCTTCTGTAGATGGGTCTCTGAAAACATCACTTACTGAGATAGTTCAAGAGTTCACAGCATACTACAAAACACTGTACGTGGACATGGAGCACCCCCCAGTCCTGTAAGCATGGAGAAGTATCTGACGGGTTTGCATCTGCCCTCCCTCCCAGCACATTACATAGATTCTCTGGTCTCTCCTATAAATCAAGAAGAAATCGCTGAGGTTATTAATGGTTTACCCTCAGATAAAACTCCTGGGCCTGATGGATTTTCTTCCCTTTTCTATAAAACATTCTGAGAACTTTTATTACCAATACTTAATAGATTATTTCAGCATATCATATCTGGGACGGAGGGTTGACTGCCATCTCTTTGAAGCCTCGATAGTGCTTCTTCCCAGGCCAGACAAGGACCCTGAGCTCGTCCAGAGCTATAGGCCCATATCCCTCCTAAATCAGGATATTAAAATCCTCTCAAAGATTTTAGCTAACAGGTTATCCGTTGTACTCCCTGAGTTAATAAGTATGAATCAGGTAGGATTTATGAAGGGACGATCTTCAGGGGACCATTTGTGTATGTTATCCCATGTCTTCTCAGCTACCAGAGATGCCGAGTTCCCTGCAGGGCTGGTCTCTCTCGATGCCGAGAAGGCATTTGACTGGGTGAATTGGAGCTTTCTCTTTAAGGCATCGAGTACCTTTAAATTTCCTCCGGTATTCATATCCTGGGTTGCTGCATTATATAAATCCCCTACAGCAAGAATTTCAGCTAATGGGGCCTTCTCTAATTCCTTCCCACTTCACTCAGGTACTAGGCAGCGCTGCCCCCTACCCCCTCTGTTGTTTAACTTATACCTAGAACCTCTCATTCAAAACATTCTCCAAAATATTTCTATACAAGATATCCGAGTTGGGCGTCATGAAATTAAACTCACTGCATATGCAGATGATTTGCTGATACATCTCTCCCATCCGGTTTCATCAATACCACCCTTACTGAATGAAATAGCCAGGTTTAGCGAGCTATCCAACTACAAGTTGAATGCTAGTAAATCCTTATTTTTCCCGTTAAATCACAAGGTATTTAAGGATGATATTTGCCCCCTAGGCTTAGGCTGGACTCCTAGAGCAATTAAGTACTTGGGCATAAAGTTATCCCGTAACCCCTTAGCGTGGGTTAAAGATAACCTGGACTCACTCTCACAGGTTGTTATTCACGACCTTGACAGATGGTCTAAACTTCCTATATCATTATGGGGCAGGATTAACATTATTAAGATGAATGTGTTTCCTAGAATTTACTACCCCTTATCACTTCTCAATTCTTTTATTCCTATAGGCTTGTTTAAGAAATTGCACGGTATATTTACCAGATTTGTCTGGGCTGATAAATATCCCTATTTGGCCTACTACAAACTAGCTGCACCAAAACTTGAGGGGGTGCTGAGGATTCCCCATATGGCATTATACTACTGGACCAGTCATCTAGCAAAATGTGTGAGATGGATATCCCCAGGCCCTGAAATGGCACAACCAGTATGGCTTAAGATTGAGCTAGACACAATTAAATCTGAACGCCTGGATTCCTTAAATTTATTCTACCTTAAATTGTCCCATGTAAAGATGGCTGACTGCACCAGAATAGGTATCTCTTTAAGAGTTTATGCACAGTTATGTTTATTTCTTCATTATTCTCCTCAGATTGATTTAGCTCAGTCTATTTGGAACTCCCCATCTTTTACTTTTAACGGAAAGCAGATTCCCTGCAAATCGTTGCCTCAATTAGGCGATGGAAAACTGCTTTCCCTGGTAGATGGGGAAGGGCACTGCTTGTCCCCACGTGGAATTATTGACAAGTTTCTCATTCTGGTCTCATCTCACTTTAAGGTCATGCAGTTAAGATGCCTTCTCACTTTAGTTCTGGGGAATTTTCCTCCCTCTTAGAAAGTGTCAGCCCTGATGCCTGAAATTTCTCTATTGTCTGGATCGTCAGGCATTGTATCCAAGTTATACAAGGTGTTGTACTATAAAAAATATGGGGACTCCTTCGGAGCTACTAGTTTCTGGAATTTACTCCTCCCCCAATACCAGTTGGATTGGCAATCCCTATGGAGATCCTGTCATAAGTACATTTCCCAAGACAGATTTTGTCTCATGCAATACCATATTTTACATAATATGTATTGCACCCCCATTAAATTAAAAAAATGGGGTTTCTCGAACTGTAGTACATGTACTAAGTGTTTCTAAGAAGAGGGAATGCTCCTTCATATATTCTGGTCCTGTCCCAAAGTTTTCTAACTATGGAATTCAATTAAGATGTCTCTCGACCCCCTACTGGGCCTTCAGGAGTATTTTACCCTGGAGGTGTGTCTTCTAGGGGATATGTCCCTGGTTAGAGTTAGAAGCAGGAAATACCATATTTCCATGGTTGCTCTCTCTGTTAAAAAACTCATTCTATGTCACTGGAAGGACCAATCTGCCCCTTCTTTCCAGGAATGGTTACATGAAATCATTGCTAATCTCTGAATAGAGAGGGCAATTGCAAGTCTTCATAATAGACTAGCAGCATATGGTAAGATATGGGATCCCCTCCATTCCTTACTCTCGTTGTCTCACTGAGGTTTATATCACACTTTAGTCTTACTCATATGTTCCACAGAAGTATTCACTGCACTTTAGGGTGATATAGTCTTGCTGCTGCTGTAAGGGGTGTGGTGGGAGGGGTGGGTTGGGCAGTTCTTACTGTGCATGTGCTACGTCACATCTTGATTCGCTGTAACTGCCCTTTATAAAGGAAATGTATTAATAAAGTTTAAATTATAAAAACCAAAAAAACAAAGGTGTGGGGTATTCAGCAGAAGCTCTAGCCACAAATAGTTACCAGGGCACAGCCAGGGCACAACAGATGGCAGCCAGGGCACTGATATATTGTTACTATGGGGGAAGCTCTGCACCATAAGGGGCACAGCAATTTTTTACTGGGGCATGTGCCCTGGCGGGCCCTGGTATAGAGCCGCCACTGGGGGTATTTAGTGATGGGTGTTCCCCCTTAAGTTGCATGGGCTCCGTCTTTAGTGGTGATGGTGGGGAATCACAGAAGCAGAATTAAAAGGAAACTTCAGTCATCCGAACATTCATGTATAGAGCACCCAGCTTGCTGAATAACCTCCCACCTGACCTCCTTGCTGACACCAAAATTGGACTCTTTAAAACAAAAAGCAAATAGTTAAAGCAACAACTGTGATTGAATGACCTAATTATTTTTGAGTCCTTTTCCCTTCCAACCTCTACCAACTCTCTCTACTTGCTAATCCTTGCTATTTCCCTACTACCCCTATGTCTTTTCCACCCACTCCTATATATCCTTACACTGTCTGTGCCTCAGGTATTTTATACCCCTTACCCCCCCAGCATTTATTCTATGTCCTACTCCTACTTTCTCCCCTTCTTATCTCTGCTCGCAGAGCATCATCTAGGATGTCCACACCCCTCTCTATACAATGCCTACCTGGCATGCTCACAAATACCCCGGATGTGTCCCAACAACTACTCTGCTCTCCTACTTCTTGATCACTCTGTGGCTCATGACAAGGTCATCCCTTTGACTGCTTATTCTGTGGGTGGGATATTCAGAAATACGCCTGACAGGGGTGCAAGCAGGGTGCAGCGCAACTGGGATGCACCAGGGTGTGGACCGGGCCATATTGAATGGAGCTGTGCCACGGCTCAGCACCGTTGAATATTGCAACCTTGCCTCCTGCATTGTGCATGCTTCAGTGGCACTGCACCAGCTCAAATGGAAGGAGTGGAGCAGGGGGATGCACCAGTGCAAGTGCGGTTGTGCTGGGCACAGGAAACGCGATATTCAAAGGTGCATATGCAAATGAAGCCATAATGCATGCAAGACACAACTGGGGCTATTTGCATGTCATCATGGCCCCATTTGCATGCAGGTGTGCTGATTCCCTGTGGCTTGAACCTGGCACCCTGCCAGGCTGCAGCCATCGGAGACCGATGCCCTAGCACATCGTGGCAAAGTTTCCCAATGCCCGATCACTAGCATATGTATATGTAAAAACACATCCAATATCAATGGTGGTCCAGTGGACCACTTGCAGCCTGATTGTGGGCATTAGTATACTTAAAAGCATTTTATTTTATCCCTGGTGGTCCAGCAGTACCCCGCTCCACCCACCCACCCACTGGGTCCGCCACCCTCCCCAGTCAGCGGGCGGTGGCAGCTCTCCACCACGCCGCCCGGACCAACTGCCAACTGACTATGTACAGTATGGCTGTAAGCCCATTGGTCCACAGCGTGGGCCAATGGGCATGCAGACCGTACTGTACTACACAGTCCCGCTATGTGAATGGAGCCATTCACATATCTAGACTGTGTAGTATGGCACAGTCTGCATGCCATTGGTCCACACTGTGGACCAATGGGTGTACAGCTGTACTGTACACTGTCAGTCGGCAGGCAGCCAGGTGACTTGCGGGTGAGAGCTGCTGCCCGCCACTGACTGGGGGGGAGCGGGGTGGTGGGGCTCAGTGGGCAGGTGGGGAGGAGGTACCATTGGACTACCAGGGATAATGCCAGTGATCAGGCTGTAAGTGGTCGACTAGACCACCAGGGATAAAGTAATGTGATTTTAATTATACTAATGCCTGCGATTGGGCAGCAAGCGGCCCACTGGACCACCAGGGATAATGGACATTTCTATTATATACCTATGCTGCGATTGGGCTTTGGGAGGTGCTACTGTGATGGACGGTGCTGTCGGAGCTCAGGTGGCCACCCACAACTGGCAGCTGCCGTGTTGCACCCTGCCTTACGGAAGTTCACCTGTGGGTGGCCAGCTGTTGCTCCTGTTTTTTTATGGCACAACTGTGTGTGATGCAGGTAGGGGTTGTGTCTGCATCTGCTCAGCGCATCTAGGGCTGAATATCGGTATGTGCGCAGTATGCATGGGCACGCCCCCTACTTGCACCACATACATTACTGATGCACCCCAGTGCATCAGGATTTGTGCCGTGCACTTCTCCCTTTGAATATCACGCCGGGGCACATCAGTGGGTTGCGCAAGGCGCAACCCTTTTGAATATGCTGGCCTCAGTGTATAATATCTGTAACCTTGTAGCTCATATAACCTTTCCAGCACTTACTATGTAACATTAGAAATTTGTATCATATGTAATTTGTTTACTAGTCGCTGCCCCCAGTACCTTGTAATTGTCCTTTTGTTTCTTCCTTCCTTGATGTGGAGTCTTTGTAAAAGAGCCCCTTGCTAAAAGGTGTTGTAATTCTGAGACTTCAATCAATCAATCAATCAATCAATCAATCCATCCCCCCACCTCCCACCTTCAAGGAACAGGGTTGTTAAGCTGTTTGGGTCCTACCATCAAAATAAAGCTGCATTCAGTAGTCAGAGTTGGGTGTGTCGCCTCAACCTCTGTTACCAGCCTTCCTGCTGCCCCTGCTAAAATACAGCCTCTGGCTAATTAGGGGGGTTGGGGTGGAGACGTGATGAGACAGAGGTATATTACTTAAATCTCAGCAGAAACCACAACATAACTGATGCTCAGCCCCAACTCCACGCCCCCCCCAACAAGCCAAGAAGTGGATATCATACTCTGCCCTCCCACACACATAACAGGGCCTCAAGGGGAATAACTAAGGTTGGAGGGTGGAAAAACACATGATGCTAGACTGCAAGAACATGTCGTTTAAGGAAAGGAGGGAAACAGAGGACATTGGACTTCACACACACACACACACACACACACACACACACTCTGAAACTCTTACATTATATTAAAGACAATGTCAGCAAAATGAATGAATGCCCATTTTGAATCTACAAAGGTGACCATTTCAGGATGAATGCATAAACTGTTATAAGCAACATTCACAGGAGAGGGTGTGCAGAAACTGTTGCATAACTCTGCAGATGCATTCGACTACATATGTTCATTTTGTTTACTTCTACGATGCAAAATTGGCAGACTGTACATAGCGAGGAGTGTAGGGTTAAAAAGTATGAACAAACAGATGGACTAAATGTAAAAAAAAAAAAAAAACAGCAGGAAAATTAAGCCAGAAAGACACCCATTTGTTCCAGCTGCACTGGCCAGCATTACATTCCTCCTTGCTAAATGTAAAGTCTACAGAACTTTTTTTGAAACTGTTCTCTTCCACACATTTTTGCTACCTCTGGCTGTTAATGTCCAACTCCATTCTCCCCAGATTAAATAAAAATTATAAATCACCTTCTTGTAGCAAGCTGATCCTTCCAGTGAGTGTACAGCGTAGGTCCCACCCGTTATGAACTGAAGCATGGAGAACACCAAAGTCTCACGTGACTGATTCAAATTATTTCCTTTCAGACATCAGAGCAGCAATATTGAGATACTTCCAGGGACCAATAAAGTCATTCTGATGTTGGCTGAAGACTGCTGCTAGTACATAAGTCGAACTCACAGAAGAAGTTTTCGAAGGCTTTTAGCTTTTCTGTGGCTGAATTTGATCATTTAAATGTTTGACAAGGGCATGCTAGACTGGTCTTCTACACTACAACAACAGAACAACTGGCAATCTGTCTTGCAAGATATATTGCTGCACAGTACCGTAGGAAGGGTGGAAGCGGGTGGGGCAGCTGCCCGGGCGCAAGCCTCCTAGGGCACAGTTTCAATCAGAAGCTCACAGTACTAGAAATTCAAAAGTGAGTACTGCCACTTTAAATTGTTTTTAATTACTTTAGCAGTAATTACTACTTGCTGCCTGTAGTGGCCCATCTGAGGACCAGCAAGTTGGGGGGTCACATGGTGCGTTGCAGCCTCAGCAAGAAGAATCGTGTGTCTACAGTTTCAGACAGCCATGTGGTCTGGCCGGCAAGTACATGAGGTGAGAGAAATAGCATGCTGCAGTCTAGAACTGTTTGAGATGAGAGATAGTAGAGAGAGAGAGGTCGGAGTAGAGACATTGTTGTGCTGCAGGATTTTCAATGAGCACGTCTGTTTAATAAATTATATTAGTGATCTGTGCTGTGGAGTGGGTTGGAAAAAATAGTAAAAAAAAACTACTGATCTGTTTAAGAAGGCAAAGAGATTAGGATTGGAATAGGATTATTTGACTACAGTGTGTTTGTTTCAATTGTAGTTTGGACCTTGGGCTGCCTGGCGCAGCTGCGTTCTCCCCCACACCCTGACTCCGTCCTCCTGATTCTTGATCCCAGTCCCCCATCTTGCCGACTCCCGAGGTCAGGAGGCCTGCCCCAGCTCACTGCTTTTATAGTTTCATTCCATCCTTTCTTTTGGTACTGTTCACTCTGGAGGCCAGGACAGGCCTAAAATCTTTTCTTCCATGTCCCAAGTGAAGTATGAGTGAATAAATACTATTGTGCAAATTAAAGGGCACTACTACTGAGACTGAGTCAGTCTGTGATGACTAGACTTGCTTTCAAGTTTTTCAACTGTTGTCTTGTTGAGCCTGATGAATAAAATAAAAGTTAAAACTTTTATTTCCTTGTGTGTGCCCCCGTGCGTGCCTGCCCGAGTGCCTGGATTTTTGGTGAATTGATCCTCGTCGCTGCCTTAGTTCGATCTTTCTTAGGATCTTTTGACCGTGGGGTGGGGGGCATCCATTGAAATAAAATAAAATGAATTAATTTCTGGTGTACAGTGTTTGAGTTGCTGTCTGACTTTGCTCCGGGGGCAGGCTCCAGCAGAGCAGCAAGAGAGACAAGAGTAGTAGTCTTCATTTCAAAAAAAACTATCAACTTCCTGGCTAGAAGGCTTTTCTGGGTCATACTCTTTCTCTGTGTGACTGTGATGGTCCAGCACTGAGAAAGAGAGAGTATGAACCAGAAGTTTGTAGCCAGGAATTCAAATTTAATTGCAAATAAGTGTATTGTTGCTGTTTGTGTTATTACTTGTAATTTTTTTTTTATAGATTTTCTTATTTTGTTGAAGTTCAGTATTTTTTTAATGTTTTCCCTATTTAAATTAACTGCTTACTAGTCTGTAGCTACTAGACATCTGCCAGCAATGCTAGTGTGTACCATACCAGGTGTATCAGTCACCAAACTATTGCTGTAACTGGTATACTGACTTACTGTATCTGTTAGCCTAACAGATACAGTAAGTCAGTATACCAGTTACAGCAATGTCTTCTCTGTTATATCAGTCTTTGCTCACATTTATGTTAGTGTGGCAGTGTCCCATTACACATAGAACATAGAGTGACGGCAGATAAGGACCGCTTGGCCCACCTAGTCTGCCCATTTCCTTACCTACTGGATAAGCTGCAGATCCTAGTTAACCATGTCTATCCCATGCATTCTTGAATTCCCCCACTGTTTTTGACCCCACAACCTCCTCAGGAAGGCCACTCCATGCATCCACCACCCTCTCTGTGAAAAAATACTTCCTCACATTACCCCTGAGCCATCCCCATCTATCTTCAAATTGTGTCTCCTTGTTCCTGTACATCACTTTTTCTGAAAGATGCTACCTTCTTGGACTTCGTTGATTCCCTTGAGGTACTTAAAAGTTTCTGTCATGTCCCCCCTCTCCCTCCTTTCCTCAAGGGTATACATATTAAGCTCTTTTAGTCACTTCTTGTATGGCTTCTGTTGCAGACCCTGCACCATTTTAGTTGCCCTCCTCTGGAGTGTCTCCATCCTGTCTATGTCCTTGTGGAGATGGGGTCTCCAGAACTGGACACAGTACTCCAGATAGGGTCTTTGCAACTGTCTGTACAGAGGGATAACAACTTCCTTATTTCTACTGGTGATGCCTCTCCCTATACATCCCAGTATCCCATGATCCTTCTTACTGCCCTCTCACATTGCTTACCTATCTTACATTGACTGTCATCTGATTTGACGACCCCAGGTCCCTTTCCATTTGTGTTGTTGTACCCCCCCCACACCCAATGTGTACTCTTCCCCTGGGTTTTTGTTTCCCAGGTGCATTAATTTGTACTTTTTTGCATTGAATCTAAGCTGCCATATTTTTGACCAGTCCTCCAATGTTGCCAAGACCCTTCTCATCCTTTGCTCCCTTTCTTGTGTATCAACCCTATTGCAGATCGTTGTGCCATCTGCAAAGAGGCATACTTTTCCTTCCAGTCTCTCTGCAATGTCACTATACATTGTGTGCAGCTGCAATCAGGGATGTGTACGTTTGGTGTACATGGCCTCAGTTTTGCTGTTGCTCTCCACTGAGCATGCAGTACCTGGTCAGGTGGGTGGTGATGTCTTGTAGTACATTTAGACAATTGTTTGTTATTTCTGTCACCTGCTACTGGTTGTCTGTCATTGGTTGTGTTGACTTGGTCCTCCCCCATACTTGAATGTGTGTGTGTGTGTCTGTGTGTGTGTGGTGCTGGGGGGGGTGAATTCGGAGTTAGGGTTTTTAACCCTAACAGCGAATTTCCTCACTTTTGTCGCTGTGGAACAACCCTAACTAATGCATTAAACGGAGTTTTTGCCTCTATATATATATATATATATATATATATATATATATATATCATATATATATATATTCACATATATAAATATATATATATATATTGTTATTGAGAGCAAAGCCGTTAGCTTTTTGGGGCATAAATATATTTGTGGTTTAATTTAATGTACTGAATAAAATCAGGATGAAAACTGAACACTGTTGCAATGCAGGCCTGGTATACTAACACGTTCACAGTAGAATCTCTGCTTTATATGGAAAACAAGAATATTTAGAATTCTTGTTTTCTATATAAATCATGGATTCTGCTGTGAAAGAGTTAATTTACCATGCCTGCATTGCGACAGTGTTGCTCCATGCAGGTCCTCAGTGATGTCATTAATTGAAATAATCTACCCCGATTGTAGTTTGCACTCTGCAGATCTGTGCACAGACATCCCCAGTACCTTCTACTTGCTGGGTGCTTGAGGTCAGACATGGGTCAGGTGTCTCAAATCACCTGACCATACCTGCCCCAAACATTCTGTTATGACTGAGGGAGGCATGCCTGCAGGCTTTGAGTAACCTGGGGACACGGCAAAGGAGTATTTGGGGAGCATTCTGCTATAGCTAGGGGTGAATTCAGGAGTCTACTGCCATGGCTGGGGGGGAGGGGGATTGTGAGCTAGTGAGACCAGTGATGGGAGCACTCAGGATCCTAAAGACAAGGCAATGGAGTCTGAGAAGCCTGAGGTCAGAGGTGGGTTTGGAAGCCTGCCACTATCGCTGAGTGAAAGAGGGCCAAGGAGCTAGAGACCAGGGCTGGTGTGTAGGGTTGGGCTAGGGAGCATGCTGCCATGCCTGGGGGATTCAGGAGCCTGATGCCAGGGCAGAGGGAAGGGGCTGGCAACAACAGACAAAGGATGGGGAGCATGATGCCACCTGGTATGCTGGTCCAATGAGGAGCTTTGTGTAAAAAGCATTTTCTGAAGAATACAGTCTTGTTATTGAGGAAAGAGGACAAGCCTGTCAGTGCCAGGAAAGGGAGGGGGCCAAGTAAGTACTGGACTGTCAGTACCAGAAAAAGGGTGTGTGAGATGGGTGAATCTGGGGTTGTAAATGCTAGAGGAGGTACAGGATGGCCGAGTATTGGGTTTTTGTTACTGGAAGGATGAGTGGGATGACCGAGTATTGAGCTGTCAGTACTGGGAGGGATGTTTGGGAAAGTAAAGTATTGGACTTTCATCACTGGGGATGTGGAGGTACGGTACCAACAAGTATTGGATTGTTGGTACTAGGAATGTTGGGGTGGCTTGAAACAGATAGTTGATATCAGGAGAGATGTTATGAGGCAGTTGAGTAGTGGACTGTATATACCAGGAGGTGCTGTTAGGCTAGTGTAAGGATGCCAATACTTGGAGGTGTGGATAAGCAAGTGTCAGGCTGTCAGTATTGGGAGGATGCAGGATGGTGAGTATTGTGTTGCCAGTATGTAAAAGCTATCCTACACCCTCTTCACCATTACTACTGCACTGTACTTGCACGTCCCCACCTCCCCAGTACTGTAGCCCAATAGTTGTCCATCCCAAATCCCAACAGTATTTATTTAGTTTTTAAATTCTTGTAATGTCAGTATGGTACTTATATAACTTTTTGTATTTTGTGATTTCTGTATTTTGAGATGTATCTTCAATAAAAACGTATTTAAAAAAAATCCCTCCAGTACTGTCAATACTATACTCACATGCCCCTTCCCCTACTGTATGTCCATGATTTGTGCAGATTTTGATCCCACTTAACCTTGCTGTGGAAATGGGTAGAAGCAGGGCCACGCTGATAAAAATGTGTTTATCTCAAAACATATTAAAATACTTTCATGGTGCCAGTAGAATAACAGGACAAAAATATTCCTGTCTATGGCACACACACAGCCTTAGATTCCCCCACAAGCAGTAACACATCTCCAAGGGATGGGGCACAAGGCAGGGTGGGGGCAGTAGGGTAGTACCTGGGGCTCTGCCTCCAAAACACTTCCATGGTGCTAGTAGCCCCCCATGAAAAAAAAATATTCCAGTCCTTGGCACACACACAGCTTTAGATCTCCACATGAGCAGTAACACATCTCCAGAGGATAAGGCACAAGGCAGGGTGGGGGCAGTAGCTTAGTGTCTAAGGCTCCAAAAAAGAAAAAAGACAGGGAACAGGAGTTGTAGTAACCCTCACCGAAGTCTGAATACTAATTTTTGTTTTCATTTTATCTTCTTTGCTAGTATTGAAACAGTAATTTTAAGATAATGTTTGGCTAATATTCAGTAGTAGTAAAGTAGTCTGTCCAAGAGCTGAAAAATTTAAATGAGTTATGCATCTGAAGTACTAACCTAGTAATAAGTAAGTATTCAGTTAGTAGTTAGCTAGTCATATATGCAGATCAGTGCTGTAGGAAGGCATTTTGGTGCCCTGGGCAAGAGACAAATGTTGCGCCCCCCCAAAAAAAATAGCTGGGGGTCTGGGGCCACAACTCCCCCAGAAGCTCTGAGGTGTTTACATGCTCTGTGGTGAGTTTTGGGGCTTTTCTTGCAGAAAAAAAACATACTTTTGTTACATGTTCCCTACCCCTGATTTCAGGTAATATTGTGCTACCATGGAATATGAGACGTGGGAGACACTGGCTGGCGGGCATCAGAATATACAGCCACATTGTTGTGGACAAGTGGCTGACCAACAAGGATCATGTTAGTCAAGCAGTGCCTTTCATTATTGTGTTACTGGCCATTCTTGATGTTAAAAATGAATGAAAACTCTAGCCCCATTCATTTCAATTGGGCACACCCCATGCTCTCCTTGGCCACACGTCATTACATGCTTGAGCATGGGGGGGATGGGGCTCTAAAAATGCATCAGGCAGCCAATGCTAAAACTAATTTATGAGTAAAATATCTGGATTATTAGCTGCACACATTATTTCTAACCTGGCTAGAATGACTGCCTCGGAGGGCAGCTACCACACCATGCGAGTGGTAGCTGCCATAGGGTAAGTCATACATTCACTTTAAGGGATAAAGATCTAGTGTTCTTGTAGATTTCTGCAGATACATGCAATACACATACTGAATTATGTCTAAAATCTAAATATCAAGTTATGTTTTTGAAAGTTTTCTGAGGCATCAGTAGGTCTATAGACAAAAAAACAAAAACATTATGACTGTCCCTTGGCACAGCTGTAGTGCTACCTGCTGTGATGTTGATGACCTGAGTTTGGGAGCTAACCTGGTTGCTGTGGGAGGGAGGAGGATCGAGGTGTATATGGGAAACCCTCCTCCTCTTCCGGGGAGTGTAAAGCTGTCAGTGCTGGTGCAATACTGCCACATGTCACATGGAGACAACAGGTAGCAATGCACAAGTAGGGGTAAAGAGTATATGGGAGGGAACACCAACAGTATTGCAATCTGTATGCTTGTGTGCATCACAGCTTGCACACTTACCGCTGTCATCCCACCCAGGGGATTGGGTGCACAAGGTAAATCATTGATCACCCAGGCAAAATAATGAACTGAGTCCAGGCAACCCTCACAGTCAGAGAGTAAGAGCCGAGCAAACACAAACAAGTGAGGCAGGCTGGCCGCCTGGCTGCCAGCAGGTCAAGTTCCACTTCCAACATAGTACTAACAGCCAACTAACTTCAACTAAACTTGACCTCCCTTGGCTGCAGCTGCTTCCCCACAGGAAAAAAAACAGTACATACAGTACTTTTATATAAATAGAATGCAAGGGCAATTGCCCTCACAGTGGGCGAATGCCATCACATTCTATTTATTTATATACAAAACACAAAAGTGCTATAGGTACTGTTTGTTTTCTTGTGGAGAAGCAGCTGTAACCAAAGCCATATTCTATTATTTAAATAAGACTAAGGAGGAGTGGTGGACAGACCGCCCCGGATGGGCCAAGTGGTCCTTATCTGCTCTCAAATCTAAGTTTCTATGTTTCAGAGGAGACACTGGCGTAAAAGGAAGGAGATAATGCTGTAACTGAAATACTGAGAGGTGTAACTGGGAAGAGACACTGGTATAACAGGAAGCTGATACTGGCATAACTGTAACTGGAGTGTGAAGAGAAACTGCTGTAATAAACAAGACACTGTTTAACTGTAACTAGGAGGAACTACATTCTTTGACTGGGTAACCAATGTAATAGACCTGGGAGGGGCAGTGGATATGGCCTACCTAGACTTTAGCAAGGCATTTGACCCAGTCCCACACAAAAGATTAACAAACAAGTTAGCCAGCCTAGGAGTGGGTCCCAGGGTAGTAACCTGGGTGACAAGCTGGCCAGGCAACAAGTCCCAGAGGGTAATAGTAAACCAAATGGAGTACATTCTGAAGAAAGGAGGTTACTAGCGGAGTACCACAGGGTTCAATATTGGGACCAGTCCTCTAATGTCTTTATAGGTGACATTGCAGAGAGGCTGGAAGGAAAGTATGCCTCTTTGCAGATGGCACAAAGATCTGCAATAGGGTTGATACACAAGAAAGGGAGCAAAGGATGAGAAGGGTCTTGGCAAGATTGGAGGACTGGTCAAAAATATGGCAGCTTAGATTCAATGCAAAAGTACTAATTAATGCACCTGGAAACAAAAACCCAGGGAAGAGTACACATTGGGTGTGGGGTATAAACAACACAAATGGAAAGGGACCTGGGGGTCATCAAATCAGATGACAGTCAATGTAAGATAGGTAAGCAATGTGAGAGGGCAGTAAGAAGGATCATGGATACTGGGATGTATGGGGAGAAGCATCACCAGTAGAAATAAGGAAGTTGTTATCCCTCTGTACAGACAGTTTGAAAGACCCTATCTGGAGTACTGTGTCCAGTTCTGGAGACCCCATCTCCACAAGGACATAGACAGGATGGAGACACTCCAGAGGAGGGCAACTAAATGGTGAGGGTCTGCAACAGAAGCATACAAGAAGTGACTAAAAGAGCTTAATATGTATACCCTTGAGGAAAGGAGGGAGAGGGGACATGACAGAAACTTTAAGCACCTCAAGGGAATCAACGAAGTCCAAGAAGGTAGCATCTTTCAGAAAAGTGATGTACAGGAACAAGGAGACACAATTTGAAGATAGATGGGGATGGCTCAGGGTAATGTGAGGAAGTATTTTTTCACAGAGAGGGTGGTGGATGCATGGAGTGGCCTTCCTGAGGAGGTTGTGGGGTCAAAAACAGTGGGGGAATTCAAGAATGCATGGGACAGACACGGTTAACTAGGATCTGCAGCTTATCCAGTAGGTAAGGAAATGGGCAGACTAGGTGGGCCAAGCGGTCCTTATCTGCCGTCAGTCTATGTTTGTATGTGTAATGGGACACTGCCACACTAACATAAATGTGAGCAAAGACTGATATAATAGAGAAGACATTGTGTATGAGTATTGACTTACTGTATCTGTTAGGTTAACAGATACAGTAAGTCAGTATACCAGTTACAGCAATAGTTTGGTGACTGATACACTGGTATGGTACACACTAGCATTGCTGGCAGATGTCTAGTAGCTACAGACTAGTAAGCAGTTAATTTAGATAGGAAAACATTAAAAATACTGAACTTCAACAAAATAAGAAAATCTATAAAAAAATTACAAGTAATGACACAAACAGCAACAATACACTTATTTGCAATTAATTTGAATTCCTGGCTACAAACTTTTGTGATACTCTCTTTCTCATTGCTGGACCATCACAGTCACACAGAGAAAGAGTTGACCCAGAAAAGCCTTCTAGCCAGGAAGTTGATAGTTTTTTGAAATGAAGACTACTACTCTTGTCTCTCTTGCTGCTTTGTTGAGCCTGCCCCCGGAGCAAAGTCAGACAGCAACTCAAACACTGTACACACCAGAAATTCATTCATTTTATTTTATTTTTTCAATCGGATGCCCCCCACCTCACCCCGGTCAAAGATCCTAAGAAAAGATCGAACTAAGGCAGCGACGAGGATCAATTCACCAAAAAAATCCAGGCACTCGGGCAGGCACGCACGGGGGGGCACACACACAAGGAAATAAAAGTTTTAACTTTTATTTTATTCATCAGGCTCAGCAAGACAACAGTTGAAAAACTTGAAAGCAAGTCTAGTCATCACAGACTGACTCAGTCTCAGTAGTAGTGCCCTTTAATAATTTGCACAATGTATTTATTCACTCATACTTCACTTGGGACACGGAAGAAAAGATTTTAGGCCTGTCCTGGCCTCCAGAGTAGACAGTACCAAAAGAAAGGATGGAACGAAACTACAAAAGCAGTGAGCTGGGGCAGGCCTCCTGACCTCGGGAGTCGGCAAGATGGGGGACTATGATCAAGAATCAGGAGGACGGAGTCAGGGTGTGGGGGAGAACGCAGCTGCGCCAGGCAGCCCAAGGTCCAAACTACAATTGAAACAAACACACTGTAGTCAAATAATCCTATTCCAATCCTAATTTCTTTGCCTTCTTAAACAGATCAGTAGTTTTTTTTTACTGTTTTTTCCAACCCACTCCACAGCACAGATCACTAATATAATTTATTAAACAAACGTGCTGATTGAAAATCCTGTAGCACAACAATGTCTCTACTCCGACCTCTCTCTCTCTCTCTCTCTACTATCTACTATCTCTCATCTCAAACAGTTCTAGACTGCAGCATGCACATTTCTCTCACCTCATGTACTTGCCGCCGGCCAGACCACATGGCTGTCTGAAAGTGTAGACACACGATTCTTCTTGCTGAGGCTGCAACGCACCATGTGACCCCCCCCCCAACTTGCTGGTCCTCAGATGAGCCCACTACAGGCAGCAAGTAGTAATTACTGTGAAAGTAATTAAAAAAATTTAAAGTGGCAGTACTCACTTTGGAATTTCTAGTACTGTGAGCTTGATTGAAACTGCTTCCTAGGAGGCTTGCTTCCGTGGCTGCCCCACCCGCCCCACCCTTCCTACGGTACTGATGCAGATGAAGGCAGTGCTGTGAAGATTAAATACTTACTTAATGATTACTTCTGAATTAAATACCAATGAAGATTAATGAAGATTAGTTGAATACTTTGTAATTGTGGTAAAGTAGTAGTACTGTAGTTCTCGATTAGTTTAGTACTGTAGTTCTTGATTAGTATTTATATAGTGCCATATATGCAATTTACGCAGGTATAGGCCGCATGCTGTGCTCCAGCTGTGCTTGCCAGCTAGCTCAGGTAAGGCTCACTGGGACAGGGTTTGAGCAACCACCAGTATGCAAATGGCCTGTATACAATGCCAGTGCATCGTGGCAGATTATTGCCTGCAGGCATCCTGCTGTGTGTGTCCCTTAAAGCAGTGGATATCCCATCATGGCATGAGGATATCCCTATCCCTCCCAATGTGCCATGAGGTCTGGAGGGCAGCGGATGGCACCTAGATACACTTCATGGTCCTATGTGGATGTTTAGGTGACAGCCTGGCATTGATTGGGGTATCCAGTTTTAAAAATGAAACTTAATTCACTTAACCTGAAGTTTACACCAAATGAGGGGTCCAGATTTTTCAATACTAGAGCTACAAAATGTAATAAAAATAATTACTGAAACTATAGGCATACACTTACAAAATATTTATTCAGAATACCATTGTAATACTTGTTCTTTACCATTATACTACCACTGCGATTTCCAATATGCTACCATTGTGAGTTTCATAAATGGTATCACTGTGGATTTGTTTCAGTTCCATTGTGATATCATTGTAAGTCCATTGTGATACCATGCAGACAGTGGTAGTTCACTGATAACACCACTTCTGCTGGTACTTCAGTGGCAATCATGTGCACCGTTGTGATACCACTGTTTGTTGGTATTACAGTGGTTTTGTTCCAATTTCAGTGTGAGATCTTTGTGTCCACTGTGCTATTAACACACAGTGGTAGTACAGTGACAAACACTTGTGCAGTGTTAGCACAGTGGCGAATACCAGTGTGATACGGTAGCACAATGATGAATACCAGTGTGATACCACTTCAACTGGTATGACAATGGATTTATTTAATCTCCCTTTCACAGTACCATTGTGACCACTGTGGTACCATGTGTCAGTGGTAGCACAATAGGAGCACTTGCAGTGATAATACAATGGTCTCATTCCATGCCTTGTGCTGGTGGTAGCACAATGGTCATGCAGCATAGTGTCACAATGACCTGCATGGATCACTGGTATCACACTGACCACACTGTAGGGGAAAACCTGCCAGTGGAGCGGTCCAAAAAAGTAATTAGGGTACATCCAACAAGATCAGATATCTGCACATCTTTAATGTAGGTGTCATCCAGCATCTGCTAATCACCAGATGTACACTGGAATTCCTACCAAAGTTATATATACACTAGTTGTGTCCCTAGTTTATGCTACACAGTATCCTCCTAGCTTCACAACATGGTGCCACATGGTGTGGCCTCAGTGCAGGAACCCTCCTTATTCACATGGAAAGCACAAAGGGACCTTGTGGGACACTCCTTCTCCCTACGAATAATGAAAACAATAAACTGAATGGCCCCAATCCTACCTGTTCCTAGAAGTAAGGGAAAAGGTCTTCTTGGGAGTGAAGACATTTTCAGCCCATCCTGGCATTGCCACCATGGGTTGCTCCAATGACATCTCCCTGCAATAGAATCAACACAGCAACTCAGCTGAGAAGTGACTTTCTTTAGCATGGTATCCTTTGTTTTGCTGCAGGTGGGGCAAGAATTGTTAAAGATCATGACCCCATGTTCCCCCCTTACACTGTCACATCCACCAAGCCCATGCAAGTTGTCACACCAACTGACCCTATAACATCATGTATGTAAGCAATAATGCCTTACAGGGTGGGTGGTATTGGGCAATACTGAACCGCCCTGGGGCATAATGAGGCCTGATGCCACAGTCAGAGGGCCTTATAGCCCCTGGAAGGTCCGGTATTGTGTAATACCACCCACCAAGAAGGGCATTATTGTGCTTAGAAAATGGGCTACCTGTGGCATTTCTATAGGGGGATTTACATAAAATTAAAAATAAATAAAAAAGATTGGCTAAACATGAAGTTGAAGACTTTCTGTTGTTTAGTCCCTCTGTGTCTGTGGTATTCCATCTACTGTTGCAGCCTCCCACTGAGCCATTCTCCTGTATCACCCCCCCCAAAACACACACACACACATATACACACACACACACGACCAGCAGAAGAAGACATGGAGTTTGAGTTCTCCGTGTAGTTATTCAAAAAAAAAAAAAAGGCACAGGTTTTCAATTTCATTGCGTTGCTGATCACTTTAGTTTGGGGTACGGGTACTGACTTGATCTGCGGGAACCAGAAAGCAAAGAGATTGCAGCAGACTGCTGTGGGTACGAGTACGATGGGGCAAACAGAGGGCAGTCAGTGGAGGAAGCCAGTATTTGTAAAATGTATAATAAAATGAATTACTGTGATTTCGGGTTTCAGATCATTCTTCTATTCTTGGTGAGCAGTACTACATTTGGTGCAAGCTGGACCATTTGTGATACTGCTTTCCACCACAGAAACCGTTAACTTCAAATGGGACTCTGCCTGGTGCTCTAGCCCATTGGGGGATGTGTACTGCCAGCTTGGGACTTGAAATTCAGCGTCCGGCTTTGTGGAGTAATAGACAAATGTGCGGCTCTGTGTTTATAGCTGTTGGGCATTTAACTACGAGTACAGATGATCTCAGTGACTGTTGCTGTTAGGTGCTTTGTTTTATAATATTTCACGTTTGTGTGCCAGCCAACATATTACATTAGTAGCAGATCACTGTTGGGCCAATGCAGGACACGCATCAGTAGGTGTGTCCCTCATTCCCCAATAAGCCAATATGCAGGTGCCACAACAGGAATACATAATGTGGCAAGTACATCTAACAAAAGGTCCACTGCAATGAGTGCAAAGCTTGTCATACACAGCGGCACCTCCCGACGTGCCTTCCCTGGTGAAACATTGGAGTGAACATGGTGGCACACTGCCTGCCACCGTGCCTACTTCAGGGTGCCCAATCCCCCTGTCAGCATGCCCTGACCCAGTTTATGTGCTGATGGGGGAGCCTACTCCCCATCGCATAATGCAACCCCCCTTTGGTATGTGCCAAGGGGGGTGCCCAATCCCCCTCAGATCTTGCCCTCATTCTGTATGTGCCGATGGGGGTGCCCAATCCCCCATTGGATAGCCCCCCCAAACACTCAGGCAGCATGCTGGGAGCCCACCCCAGTGTGCCAAATGCTCCTGTAAAAAAAGAACGTCCCGTAATGTCTTTTTTTTTAACCTGTAAAAGAAGAATATGGTCCCTCGTGGTCTGTCCAGCTCCCTACCACAACCCGCACCCATCCTCTGCACACCTTACCTCCCTACACACTTCCTTACCCCATACGTACCGCTGGAGTCTGGCACAACGATCTACGGTGGACTGGGAACATGTCTACACTCTTTAAAGCCAACCGCAAACTGAAGAAATGCCAGTAAGCTGCATAATGGCATAAATAGGGTTTTTTCAACTTTGGTGCATATCTCAGGCATTTTTTTGAATTTTTGCACCAAATTTTCAACATGGGGTTATTGGTGCTTCTCCTCATGGATTCAATCACTGTCATGGCATTATTCAGTCCAAAAAGGTGACTTTGCAGTCACTATGCAGAATTACCTTTCGGAACTGAGTAACAAAACGACAGTGCCACTGTTCATGAGGGGGCTCTCAAAAAGCCTATGGTGCAAATTTGGTGAAAAAATCCAATAAATGGCGGTTTTACAAGTGTATGTTGCACTTAGAAACATAGAAACATAGAAACATAGAAGTTGACGGCAGATAAGGACCGCAAGGCCCATCCAGTCTGCCCATTTCTTTTTCTACCTCATAAATGTGCCATCGGCCTTTGCTCTGTCAGTGACCTATCTATTCATAGTCATTTGTATTGCTCCCTTATGCCTATCCCATGCCTGTTTGAAGCCCTGCACTGTATTCATAGCCACCACTTCTTGTGGTAAGCCATTCCATGCATCCACCACCCTTTCTGTGAAAAAGAATTTCCTCATATTCCCCCTTAATCGGCCTCCCTCTAATCTCATGCTGTGTCCTCTTGTCCTGCTATTTTCTTATATTTAAACATGTTAGACTCTTTTACCTTGTTTATGCCCTTAAGGTGTTTAAATGTCTCGATCATATCACCTCTCTCCTCCTTTGCTCAAGGGTATACATATTGAGCTCCGTTAATCTGTCCTCATATGTCTTCTGATGCAGTCCCTGCACCATTTTGTTGCCCTTTCTGGACTGCCTCAATTTGGTTAATGTCCTTGTGAAGGTGTGGCTCCAATACTGCACGCAGTACTCCAGATGGGGCTCAACCAATGTCTTGTACAGAGGATTATTACCTCCCTCTTACGACTTGTGATACCCCTACTAATCACACCCTAACACCCCTAGCCTTACCTACTGCTTTAGAGGTCTGCTTGGATGATTTTAGGTCATCAGTGATGATGATGCCCAAGTCTCTTTCTTCCTTTGTGACTGCTAGCAACTCCTCCCAGCCTATAAGTGGCTTCAGGGTTTCTCTTCCCTATGTGCATGATTTTGCACTTCTTTGCATTAAATCCCAGTTGCCACTCTTCTGACCATTCTGCTAGTTTATCCAGATCTCTTCTCATTCTGCCCACCCCATCTGGATCATCTACTCTGTTGCAGATCTTGGTGTCATCTGCAAACAGACAAGCCTTACCCTCTAGTCCATCTGCGAGGTCACTAATGAAGATGTTGAATAGGACTGGCCCCAGGACTGATCCCTGAGGTACCCCACTTGTGACTTGCATCTCTTCTGACTGTATACCATTTACCACCACTCTTGTTTTCTGCCAGTCAACCAGTTTGCCACCCAGTTGACCAACTCTGACCCACCCCGAGCCTACCTAGCTTATTTATCAATCTTCTATGTGGAACAGTGTCAAAAGCTTTGCTGAAGTCAGGTAGGCGACATCAACTGCTCCCTTGGTCCACCACTCTGGTTACCCAGTCAAAGAAATCTATGAGATTAGTTTGACAGGACCTTCCTTTGTAAACCCATGCTGTCTTGGATCCTGTGCCCCTATGGATTCCAGGTGTTGCACTATCCTTTCCTTAAGGAGTGCCTCCATAATCTTGCCCACTACTGAGGTAAGACTGACCGTCTGTAGTTCCCCGCCTCCTCCCTGCTACCACTCTTGTGGAGGGATCACATGAGCCCTTCTCCAGTCTTCTGGGACTCTCCTGTGCTCAGAGACTCACTAAACAATTCTGCTAATGGCTCTGCTAGTTCCTCCTTTAGCTCCTTAAGTACCCTGGGATGTATGCCATCAGGTCCCATTGCCTTATCCACCCTGAGCTTAGCAAGCTCTTGTAGGACCCTTTCTTTTGTGAAGGGAGTAGTGCTCACCTCCCTCCCCTGTGTCCATGATGCTGAGCTGTGGGCCCTGCCCTACCTTCTCTTCAGTAAATACTGAGCAAAAGTATCTATTTAGGATAGATGCCTTTACAGGGTCCTCCTCCTCACATGCTCCCTTTTTCCATTAGCTTAGCAATACCCCTCTGGACTTTCTCCTTTCACTAATGTATCTATAGAAAGTCTTGTCACCTTCTTTACTGTTCGTGCTAGTGTTTCCTCAGTTTGGGACTTTGCCTGCCTTACTGCCTTACCTGCTTCCCTTAGGGCAGTTTGGTATGCCTCCCTATCTTCATCCCGCTGTGTTCCCTTATATTTTCTGAAGGCCAGCCTTTTGGCTCTGACCTTTTCTGCTACTGTATTTGAGAACCAAAGTGGTTTCCTCTTCTTTGCACTTCCTTTTCTGTCTAACACAATGGGATGTTGCTTCAAGTATTGTATCCTTAATGCTTGCCCACTTTGCCTGTGTACCTCCTCACCTGTGTTTCTTTTTGCCAGGGCTAGCTTAACTCTGTTGGCCATCTTATCAAAGTCAGCTCCTCTGAAGTCCCATATTTTTGCTTTGGAATGGGATGATTTAGATGTAGTAGCCAAATTGAACCATACCATGTGATGGTCACTGGCTCCAGGTGACCTTCTACCTGGAGATCTGTGATCCCTTCTTTGTTAGTCAGTACTAGATCTAGGATAGCCCTGTCTCTTGTGGGTTGCTGTACCAGTTGTTTGAGGCCCTCCCGCAGGGAATCCACTATGAGTCTAGTTCTGGCAGATGTTCCTGCTGGTATTGACCAATCTGTATCTGGCATGTTGAAGTCTCCCATTATCAGAACCTCCCTTTAGCTGTCATGTTTTGTATATCTTCTAACAGTAATGTGTCTATGTCCTCCTCTGGTCTGGGGGCCTGTAGACAACCCCAGTTCTTATGGCTGTCCCATTTCCTGTTTCCAGGGTGACCCACAGTTCTTCTGGCTCCTTATGTGTATTCTGAATTTCTGTAGCTTTGATATTTTCATTAACATACAGGGCCACCCCTCCCCCCTTTTTGCACCTTGATCTCTTCTGAACAATACATAGCCAGGTACTGAAGTCTCCCAAGTGTGGTTACTGGTAAACCACGTCTCACTAATTGCTACTATGTCCAGTTTAGCCTCTGACACTTTTTCCATGCACACTTGTAACTTCTTGAATTTGTAATACTTTCACTCCAGATTTTCAAAATTGTCATTTTTCCACACCTCCTTATGAATAGTACAGCTGTCATTTGACATATCCTGGCCAAAATGTGTTTTCGCACATCCAGCGCAGAATAGCACAGTCGCTGTGCAAAATAAGTTTGTGGGACAGTTTGAGAAAATGACAGTGACACTGTTCATGAGCAGAGGTCCTAAAATGCCTATGTTGAAAATTTGGTGACAAAAGTCCATAAAATGACTGTGTTACAAGTGTGCGTTGCGCAGTTTCCATGCACCCTTGTAACTTCGCAAATTTGCAATATTTTCATGCTAGATTTTCAACACTGGCATTTTTCACACCTCCCATGAACAGTACAGCTGTCATTTTTCACGAGTTGCCCAAAATGTGTTTCCACACCTGTGGCGCACAATGGCATGGTCGCTGTGGGAAATCAACTTTTGGGACAGATGAACAAAATCACAGCACTACTGTTCATGAGGGGAGATCCCAAAATGCCTATGTTGAAAATGTGGCTAAATAAATCCCCAACATAATTGGGTTACGGACATGAGTTCGCAGTTTCGATGCATGCGCATGACCACCAATTTTTCATATTTTCACTCCAGATTTTCAACGTTACCATTTTTTTACACCTCCTCGTGAACAATACAGTTGTGATTTTCCACATCCTGCTCAAAATGTATTTTCATTCATGTGTTGCCAAATGGCACAGCCACTGTGCAAAACCACCTTTCAGCTAACAAACTGATTGTGCCGCTTTTCATGAGGTGGGGTTACAAAAAGTCTCTATTGAAAATTTGGAGTGAAAATACCTACAACATTAGGGTTTCCAACTGTAACACCCCACTCTGTAGAGACTGCCAGGTGTTGGGGTGTGACTTGGGATCATTCGCTGTAATGCTCACGCCATTCTGCCACCACCCTGCGGCCAGTGACAGGCATAGAGGTGTGCCTTGGAGTGTTCTGCCCTAAAGTTCACCCCATTCTCCTATATTGCACCCATCTCAGCATATTTTCTTATGGAATGGGGTAAGTGTAAGGCCCAAAGACCCCAAAGCACATCACAACACTTGTCAGTGTCTACAGGGTAGGATGAGGCCCATTCTCCTATACTGCACCCGTCTCAGTGTATTTCCTTATGGAATGGGGGTAAGTATAAGGCCCAAATACCCCAAAGCACACCAAGACACTTGTCAGTGTCTACAGGGCAGGGTGAGGTAAAATTCCGTGAGAATTATAGCTGATGCCCCAAAGGTACACCCCAGTGCCTGTCAGTCTCTGCAGGGTGGGGTGGGGTTGGCGTCAGTTCCATACTTCACTGCCATTCCTATTATGCATCTCTAACTACTGCACTACCAATGCCAATGCCAGTGAGACAACATTTGGCATTAACAAATGCTTGTTTATTATGTGCTTTAGGATTTATTTATTGTGCATTTAATGAACATAGTGCTGAGTTGGGGGGGGATCGACGGCAAAATCGCCCACTAAGCAGTGACAAAGAAAATGGCAGTATTTCAAAATGGATGTTCTATTTGCACACTAATCTTTGTTACAAGGCGTGTGGCAACCTGGCACTTTTAATACCCAGGCTCTGTTGACTGATAGATGCCCACCTTGCCAGGGCTATCAGCAAGGCCCCTAGAAATCTGCAGCTGCAGAATTTTGTGCAGAACTTGCACTCTACCACAGAACTTCTGCGGTGCCGCAGAATTCACTCTTCTTGGTGATTTTTTATTAGTATTTCTGTTTATACATAGAATCTGGTTCCCGTCCCCTCTTTTTATATCCAAACCCCACCATATGTTCAGAATGTGATGATATCATTGCTATAACATCATACATTAGCTAATGAAATGGCTGCATTCTGCAACAGAAATGAATAGTCACTTATCTACCACAGCTCCCACTGCCAGAGACGGTGGCACAGCACATCATGCATGGTGATATTTGCTCAACCTGCACTACAGCCTAATACAATTTTCAGTCTTGCATTGTTGCACTAGGGCCAACTTCAACAAAATCTTGTCAATAGCTCAGACCTGTTAAGTCCATATCTCACTTTGTACAAACCTATTTGTGCCTTTAAGGTATAGAAATGCTATCTGAAATGAATAACTGGTAAAATGAATTTAACTGTCTACATTTTTAAGAAAAATAAGGTAATTATGCCAAGAAAAGTGAAATATGATAATGTGTAGACCTGTTGAAAGAATAGAACTGTTAAATAATTGCACTGTACGCATTTTTGCCATGGTTATTGATTACATATTGTCATTGGTTGAGAGAATCACCTTAAAGTTATTGACAAATGTTGTGTGCAGGGACAGCTGTTGGGCCAGAGGGTAGCATGCTGTGTTTCTGTGCCGGCAACTCGGGTTCAGAGATTAGCTCTGGGAGCTGACTGGGCAGCACAAGGATTGGTGGAACACATCACTGCTCGGAGCCTGGGAAGGTATGGTGCAGTGTTCTGTCACATGGTGGACACATTGTGATGGGCTGGAGAGCTGTATCTCACAATTGGTTCACATGCATATCATGGCCTGATGGTGTTATGCAGTGTGTCTGGAAAAGCAGGTTGACATGAAAAATGAGTTTTGCAACAACTCCTCTATTCCATTTCCAATGGGACCTGTACGAATGAGGATGCAAGTTAATGGAAATTAAAAAAAAATATACACACACACACACACACACACACACATACAGTATCTCTGTCTCTCTCACCACACACACGCATGCATATTTGTATGTATATTACAGATTTCATATCAATATGTAAGTGATACACAGTGGGAACCTCATGAGTGGTGTAGAAAGCACATACAAATATATAAGTGATAGACAGTGGAAACCTCATTAGTTGGATAGATAGCATGCATATAGAAATACCTTATTTATCACATAAGATCCCCTCTGCATATATCATTTATGCAACAGGCTAGGACCTTAAGGGAGAGACATTTGTTTTGCTTTTTTAGGCATAAAATTATTTTTGCAAGTCTGTTATATTTTGAACTAGTGTTACTGTGCTTTCCACCATCCTGATTGCTATAACCACTGCCATGAAAGTGAAGTCAGGATGACAAGCTGACACTGTGATGTGGTAGTTTGTTAGTGCCGCAGAACTTCCGCAGAAAATGCAAACCACCGCCGCATAAGTTCTGTGGCAAATGGTAGTCTTGCTGCAGAACTTGGTCCCACCGCAGAAAAGTAGGGGCCCTGGCTATCAGCCAATCAGAGCCTGGGAATTTCTTAGCCCATTTTCTAAGCTGTCGGACCTCACAGTCCCATACTCACAGGAATGCTGTCACACTCACCAATCCCATGCCCCATGCAAGCTGTCACAGCTCATGATTCCATACCTTCATGCATGCTGTCAAATCCATCAACTGACCATGTGCCCCTATTCACGCTATCACACCCAATGACCTATGTTGTGGGGGAATTCAAGAATGTAAGGGACAGACATAAAGCAATTCTAGTGGGGGGTAGGAGGAAGTAGGCCGCTGGTTAACTAGGATCTGAAGCTTATCCAGTAGGTAGGGAAATGGGCAGACTGGATGGGCCAAGTAGTTCTTATCTGCTGTCAAAGTCTATGTTTCTATGACCACATACACTATCACACCCATCATCCCCCACACACCCTGTCAAGCTCACTGACCTATATCACAATGCATGCTAGCACACCTCACAACTCCATGCCCCCATGCATCCTGTCACATTGACTACATAACACCATGCCTGCTAACACATCTTATGATTCTATACCCCATGCATGCCATCACACCCACCAATCCTGTTCTTGCTGCCACACCTACTAACCACATGCACATGCTCTGCTGTAAATAAACAGCACGTGTAAGAAGTGAGATCAGAGCATAATTTTTAAAAGCTATTATTGTAAACTACCCTGTTACATGGCAGATTACACAGAGCTAGAAAGAAGACTAGAATGTCAATGCCCCTCAGTTATTCTAAGTGCAAGTATATTGAGTGCGGTGCCATGTTGTGGATGGCAATAACAATCAGAAGAGTTACTTATCGTAGCATTATGTGTGTTGTGAGCTCTTACATGGACTGGTTGAATTGCAATGCCTGCCTTTTTTTTCTCCTGTTGTGTAGTCTTGCAGATGGCACAAGCTGATGTGTGAGTTGTGATTCGTGGATAAAATCCATGAGACACCTGCTTGCTTGCCTCCCTCCCTCCCTCCCTCAGAGCCACAGATGGAGCTCCCTGTTTGAAAAGGAAAAGCATGTGTGTATAGACACCAGGATAAGATTGAATATAATGATTATACTAATTGTGTGCTTTTCTTGCCCCGGTTACAATAAAGTCACTTGAACTTCCTGCTGTATTTTCCTCACAGTCAGAAATACAGAAACAGCCTATATTTCACTTATAACATCTCCACTCTCTTGCTGCACCTCCCCCTGAGCCTCTCACAATGCAGCTGGCATACTTTAGATACAGTCTGTTATCCCTGATACTACCTAATCTGCCCCTGCATGCCAGCAACAGCTCTACTCTTCCCTATCCTGCCCCCGAAGGCCAACCTCTTTCCTGCTGGACACAAATTTTGTGTTCTTGCCCTGGACCCAGGTGCCAACCCAGGCTTGACACATACACTGAAAACCCTCTCAGAGGCAGCATTCCAGCATACACAAGTGGTCCCTATCAGCATGTTACCCTACTCAACCACCTCAGTGCACCTGGAGCAGTGACACACAGCACCTCTTCCAGTGAGTGTCAGTCTCCTGGCATTATGCCATCTTGTTCTTCAAAAGGGTCATAGAGAAAGTTTTCCTACTACCCAGTCCATGTTTTGCCTCAATGGGCTACCTCTGCACCATGGTGAAAAAGCAGCTTCTGTTGGCCTTTATCAATGAGAAATGCCAGATATTCTGAACCTTGGAAGATGAACTAAACCTGGGAGGGAGGCAAAGGCTTAATATCCTTAATAACTTACACTGGGCTGTCCCCACACATTTATGTTGACACTGTAAAGAAAAGCCCCTTACACTGACAGATCTGTTTTAGTTCAAAACAGTTTTTCCTGCAGGATTAGGAAATGGCATGTGGGAACCAGAATATACCTGTAATTTGCGTGTTGCAGTCCTGCTGGGTCTGGCATTTTGATTCCTAATGTTCCACTGCAAATGCATGAGCATGATATGTGAGCCATGAGCATAGGCAATGCAAAGAGTGCAGGAGACAGGCAAGGCACAGTTGAGGCTGCATTATTACAGCTTGCCTAACTAGCATAGATATGAGATCTCATACCTGAGTTCTGGGGAGCCAGGGATGGGTGTCTTGGAGTGATGTCCCATCATACCTGTAAAAAAAGAATATCCATGGGGTCACAAAGGATCCACAGAAACATAGAAACATAGAAGTTTATGGCAGAAGGAGACCGCCAGGTCCATCTAGTCTGCCCATTTGTTTTAGATCTAGTTTGACACTCTAGTTGCCCTTTGTATTCAGGGCTACCTTGTGTCCCACCCATGCATTCTTGAATCTCCCCACAGTGTTGACCCCCACAACCACTTGGGGGAGGCTGTTCCAAGGGTCCACCACTCTTTCTGTGAAAAAAAAAAATGTCCTGTTGTTGGTAGAAACCTCCTTCCTTGCAGCCTGAGGTCACGTCCCCGGTCCTGGAGCTCTTCTTGGAGTGAAAAATTTCTTGTGCCTGTATCTTGTTAATGCCTTTTATGTACTTGAATTTTTCCATCATGTCCCCTCTTTCTCTTCTCTGCTCCAGGGAGCACATATTCAGTTCAATAGTTACTACAGCTGTGCTCACTTTGTCAGGAGAGCATCAGGCTTGTTGTTAGTATTGTTGATTGAAAGATAGAACACATTCACCATAATGAGAAACCCCGTGTTGGGGGGGTGAAACGTATGAGCTGTGGTGTTTCTACCACTTTGTTCCTCTTTATTTCTCATCATGGTGAATGTGTTTACTATGCTGCATTAAAATAACTTAACTACAAGCAAGCTAGTTTCTGGTCTCTCTGTTGATGTGTGGGCGCAGCCATGGTAACTCTTGCAATTTGCAAAGCAGCCAAGCAGTGCCATTCCCTGGTGCTCACTTTGTTTTGGATTTGTGATACATATTCAGTTCCCTAAGTCTTTCCTTGTAGGACATATACTGCAGACCCTGAATCATTTTTGTTGTCTTTTTCAGTACTGTTTCCACCCAGTCAATGTCCTTCCTGAGGTGAGACCTCCAGAATTGCATTCCATATTCCAGGTGAGGCCTAACCAGCGATCTATACAGTGGTAGTACCACCTATCTTTTCCTGCTCATGATTCCCCTCCCAATGCAGCCCAGCATTCTGTTGGCCTTCACTGTTGCCTTCTCACACTGCTTACTAACCTTCAAGTCATCTGAGATTATGACTCCCAGGTCTCGTTTCTGGTTTGAGACAGCCAGTCTTTTGCCTCCTAAGTAATACTCCTTTCTTGGATTTTTATCTCCTATGTGCATGACATTGTACTTTTTGGCATTAAATCTCATCTGCCACACTCCAGACCATTCTTCTAGCTTCTTGAGGTCAGCTTCCATCTTGCGCACTCCTTCTGAGGTGTCCACCCTGCTACATATCTGGGTGTCATCTGCGAACAGACTTCCCTTCCCTTCCAGTCCATCAGTGATGTCTGCTCTAAAAACATTGAAGAGCACAGGGTCCAGCACTGAGTCTTGGTGCACCCTGCTGGTCACCCTGCCTTCTGTTATTTGCACTCCATTAACCTATACCCTCTGGGTTCTGCCTTGTAACCAGTTTTGTACCCATCTGACTACTTCTGGACCAACCCCTGTGTGGTCAAACTTCTTTACCAGCCTTCTGTGTGGAACTGAGTTGAAGGCCTTACTAAAGTCTAGGTAGACCACATCTACTGCCCCACTGTCATCAAGCAGATTTGTCTGGCATGACCCACCTGCTGTGGAACCATGCTGTATAGGGTCTTGTTGGCTGCTAGTTTTGAGGAATGCTATACTCCTCTGTTTGAGTAGTGTCTCCATTAGTTTTCCTACTATAGACGTGAGGCTCACCGGTCAGTAATTACTAGCCTCTTCACAATTGCCTATTTTGTGAAGTGGAAACATTATTGCCTTTTCCAAATCTTTGGGTACCACACCACTCTTCAAGGATTTTGTGAACAGAAGTGCCAGAGGGACTGCTAATTCTGCCCCAAGTTCCTTAAGGATTCTGGGGTGCATCTCATCTGGTCCCATGGCTTTGTCTGCTTTAAGTTTATTTAGTGCCTCCCATACTTCAGCTTCTGTAAAGGGACTCGTGTCTACCCCTGGTTCTGGGGTGTTGTGTTTTTTCAGGGCTGGGCCATCCCCTGGGTCCTATTTGGTAAACACAGAGCAGAAGTTTTTGTTGAGGATTTCAGCTTTCTCTGGGTCAAATTTGGTGCATTTCCCTTCTTCAGTAGCAGTCTTTACTATCCCACCTTTTGTCTTCCTACATTCTCTAATGTATCTAAAAATGATTTGTCTCCTCTCTTCGCCCCTTTTGCTATCTTTTCCTCTGCCTGGGCTTTTGTCTTTCTAATTTGTTTGTTTAACTCTCTCATTTTTTCCTTGTATGACTCCCAGTCTTTCTCAGTTTTGGTTTCCTGCTTTATGCTGCACGCCTTCTTGTTTTCTTTGACTGTGGTAGCCACTTCCTTGGAAAACCATAGAGGATTTATTTTTCTTTTTGCTTTGCTGACCCATCTGGAACATTAATCTGTGGCAGTCTGTATTGCTTTCTTGAGTCTCCCCCATGTGACCTCCACCTCCTCAAACTCTATTTCCATTAACTCAATGCTTCAAGAACAAAATGGGATCAACAGGGAAGGTCAAATATAAATAATATTTATCTGATATGTAAGTAGTCTGTGTCTTGTCCGATCAGGGTCAATGTCCTCTGTGATCTGAAGAAATAAAGGGAAGAAAAAGATTATTATAAGGAAAAAAGAAATGCAAGAGTACAGACAGAGTTCCAGAGACATACAAGAGCTACAGGGAGAACATATATATTGCATACACAAGCACAGTGATCTCTAGTTCAAATCCCACCATGGTCACTGGCTCAGAATATGACTTTGGGAAAGACACATGACCTCCAAGCTTTAAAACTGGGTTGAAACTGGGTGTCATTGTGAACTGGTCAGGGAACTAGCCAGGCCATAGCCTTAAACTGTAGGCCTTCATGTTGATTCAATAATTTGAACATAATATGCCTTCATTCTACTGTCCATTGATACTACCTGACCTAAGGGGTATGTATCAATACTTTGGCCTTCAAGGGTGGGTGAATGAAAATAACTGATGCCACAGATGCCCCAGCCTCCAGCCCAGGGCCCATGAGCAAGAGCACAGCACTGATCAACTCCAAGCATGGTTCCAGTGAAGTCAGCAGTGCACATGGCACCAAACATTGATAGCAGTACAAATGGCTCAGTGTGAAATCAGCAGTGCATGTGGCACAGCAAGTGGTGGCATTGTACATAGAACAGCAAGCTTGTGGCTGTGCAAGTAGCAGTGCATGATGATGACAGTGTGCATGGCACAGAGTTGGCAGTGAATGTGGCAATGCAGTGATGACAATATGTGCGTCACTGTGTGGTGTTGGCAGAGCAAGTGGCACAGCATGGAGTCAGCAGGGCACATGGCACCACACAGAGATGGTGGTGCTTGTGACACAGTGCGGTGGTGGTAGTGTAACAGTGAGGTGGTGGCAATGTATGTGTGACTGCAGTACACATGATGCAGAGTTGGCAATGCATGTGGGAATGCCCTGTGATGACAATGCACTTGGCACTGTCCATTGGGGAATTGTGTGTGTGGAATGGTGAGGTGGTAGCAGTGCACATGACCCTGTAATGAGAGGAGTGCATATGGCACAGTGTGGAGCCAGCAGTACTAACCTTACCAGTTGAGGGCTATAGAGGGAAAATATTTACACTAATGGATGAACTGACTGATGGTTGTGTTCATCCCAAAAAGTCAAGGTTTCCCATTATACCAACATACTAAAATGCCAGCAGAATAGGCCTAATGGTCTTTTGAGTCTGCTTAATTTTTAGCACCTGCACTGAGGACCAATTTTGGTGTCACCCCTAACCCTTGGGTTATGCTGTCCTCAGTTCCAGATATTCCACCTGTATTGGGCCTGGTCAGATTTACCATCCCCCTGTACCTGTCCCATCCCCTCTTAAACCCATCCACAGTCTCTGCCTCTACCAGCTCTCTGGGCAGCACATTTCATTGTTCTGCCACCCTTTCAGTGAAATAACACGTCCTCCTCTTCCCTCTGAGCCTGCCCCCTTCCAGCTTACACCCATGACCTCTCATTGCCCCCCTTCCTTTATAGCACTCTGACTGGGCCTCCCTTACTGATCCCTTTCATGTACTTAAAGACCTCTATCATGTCCCCCCATCCCTCCTCTCCTCTATGGTGTATATGTCAAGCTCCTTGAGACTCTCCTCATAGGTCCTCCCCCAAGGCCCCAGAATATTATGTATCCTAACAATTCTGGTTATACATCCTAACTATTCCAGTCTGACCACCACATTCACATTAACTAGTCCTCCACCCCCCCCCAGCCTGTCCCTCATTGGTGCTAGTGGATTCCCTCCTACCCACAACAACAACAACCCACCCTCATGGTCTTCCATACCTGCCTATCAGTGCCATTGTGAATTTACAACAAGCAACACAGCCACCACACACCACCTTGGCTGCCTGCCATCTAACTGAATTTTGGAGTATGCTGCTTATTTATAGGATGGTCCCTATAAATAAGCATCACACTTACAGCTTCAGTCAGGTGGTGGGTGACCAAGCTGGTGTGTGAAGGGCTGTATTGCTCGCCATTGATTCACCATGACACCGATAGACAGGTACAGAAGACTATGGGGATGTTTGTTGTCTCTGCCACATGATGGAGAGTCCAAGAGTACCAATGAGGGGCAGACTGGGGGCCAGAGGCCCAGTGAATGTGAACTGGGCCATAGCTGTCTTGTGAAGGGAATGATACTTGGCACGTAGCATCCCATGAATCAGTGGTGGGATGATGATCACAGTGGGGGGGTTATCAAACCCAGGATGGGGATTGGAAAGTGGAGATGGATCACTATAAAAGGGGACAACAGTTTTATCTTACTCGGACAGGACATTGGGTTGGGGAAAGAATCACTGGACATCAAGAACACTTTGTTTGTACATCAGGCAGATGATTAGGTGGGATGAAGGACCATAGGATACCACAAAATGGGTATCCAACCACTGGGCATGGATGTGGGTCTGTGGATGGACAACTAGACACTGGGGACACTGTTGTTTTTGAAAAGAATCTGTGAGAGGGGGGCTGCAACACTTCCCCCACCAACCACTAGGATTGCACAGGAGTGAGTTCTAGTACAAGTCAGTGGTATTTGTGCCATGGAAGAAGACCATGCAAAACACCCTTGCATGGTGCAAATACTGACTACTGAACTGTGATAATATTCAGGTTGCTGCTACTTTATTTGCATTGCACCCCCTCCAAAGTTTGGGAATCCAGTGAAGAAGGTGACTGAGATTGAGTGACTGCAATAAAGGTGACAAAATTTCACGCCTGTGTTTTGGGGTACCCTAAGAGAGCAGTGAAGGGCAACAATGAAGGTGACCAGAACCATGACTGGAATTACATGTCAGGGGACAGAAGAAGAGGGAAGATATGCAGGAGACTGTGCAGTGGAAGGCTGCTGAGCTGGCCATGTGGTGTGGTGGGGAGGGTGACCAGCTGTGGAAGGGAGTGTTGTAGCAAATCCAGCTTACCATCAGATTCTTGCATGTTGGATTGGCTATCCAAAGAATATACCACAAGCAGTATGTAATAAAGAGCAGTTTTCTTACAAATACTCATGTCAGACATGTGACAAAGAAATCACAAGGGGCCAATTCCCCAGCATTCATTGAGTATGGTCTCTTTCTCTCTGAGGAGCTAGTGTGCATACAATTATATATGATGGATAACAGTGCAGTTACAGATATGATAAACATACAGCATTGGATAAGATATGTAAATAAGGTGGCTCCCTTGGGCAATTACATAGTTAGTGAAGCTACATAACATAGAAACATAGAATCTGATGGCAGACAAGGACTGCTTGCCCACCTAGTCTGCCGATTTCCCTACCTAACAGATAAGCTACAGATCCTAGTTAACCAAATGCCAAAGTAAAGAAGAATCTCTGAACAAAGGAAATTCATTGTCAGTAACAAATGGAAAAACTGTTAACCTCACTGGAGACAGTGAGTCTGACAATATGTGCAATGTCATCAAAAAAACATACAGCACGTTATAATGGTGTAAAAATACAGAATATGAGTGACTATGATTATAGCAGAATATATATAGAAACTAGAAACAGTATATATGGCAGAAACATATCACATTGGCAAAACATTATGGGACTGTGGTAAGGCACTAATTCTTGTAGGTGTATAATGTTACGGTTACATGTGGGTCAGTTGGTGGTATATAACCCAGGAATAACAGTCCTCTCCTTGTTGCCTTGCTCATAAGGCAACACAACAAAAAGAAGATGGTTAGGTCTAGAAATTATATTTCTTATTTTGTCAACAAGTCTGAGGCATAAGCCTTGTAAAAGAACTGCAGTCATGCAAGATGCTGGTTAAAGTGTGCCTCAGACAGCTATGGGTAAGTAGTGGATGAGTTAAAACACGATGTACATTACTATCAAGCTTTAAAACATTGATTCAAATATCTGCTTTTCAAAGCACATAGAAACTAGTAATGTAAATGAATTACATGTCTATAACATACAGATAGTCAGGGTGACTGTGAAAGTGGTCCTATTCATGAGTTGACACAGGGGTAAGCACAGATGGTCAGATCATAGAACACAAAACAGAAACTAGGTATGTCAACACCACAGAGGATATGTGTATACAAAAAAGTGCTTATGTGTATTATCACAGAACATTGTTTGCAAAAACAGTGTAAACATCATTGTCCATTTGTAAAGAACAGTCCATTATGAGAGTGAAAAAGGCAGATAATGGTGCTTTACGTTACTGATTGAAAAATCTAATAACAGTGTCCTTAAAGAGGAACCAGTCCATAAGGTTTGAGTTGGTAACCACAAAGTAGTGTAGTTACATTAGAAATGTCAGTTGTCAAAAATGTGTAACCCATGGGGCATACATGGCACATGGGGCTGTGCAGACATGTACCAGCACAATAAGAAAGGTAATGTTCATGTAGATGGCTGCTGGTTGGCTGGATTGGCAAAGGTCTTGGCAAGGGTTGTGTGAGATTGCCCATTGAATGTTTCAATGGAATGGCCACACCCACACAGGCATAGCTTTCTGTATCAAGAGCACATTTTTGCACAAATATTGACAGTTCACTGCAACACAGTAAAGAATACATTTCATGAACAAACAATCAAAAGCACAGTCTATAAAAGAATGATCAGTTTGTATGAGGTGCCAGCCAAGTTTGGAAAATCAACTATGAAGAGAAGTTGCATGTGTTGCTTGAAGATCTTGCTAGTACCACTCTGTGGAAACTTAAAAACTTGTAAAACTTTGTTAAAAACTTAGTTTTAAAACACACATATAGTTGTTTTGAAAGGGAAAAGGAAAATGGTATGGTTATTAGCAATGACTTTGCTTACGGTGTGGTATAACATAGACAAGTAATGGTGTTGGCCATGCACTCGGAGGTGCAGGGTGAGGTCCAATAATAATATTATACTATTTATTCATCTGTGAATGCACCCTGGTTCCAAGTCTCAGAAAGGTTGTGACAGTAGGAGAAAAAAAGCATAGTTTCCCTGCATATGTGTTGCTGTTTGGCCTATATTAGGCCGATCCCATGAAATTAAAGTGTGATATTACTTGCACTTTGAACCTTTATCTTATGGCAATATTCCATTTACACCATGTAATGCAGGGGTATACAATAGCGCCTGTTGCACCTGTGGGATTTGAAAAGGTCCCTTTTGTTAGGCCTGTTGTCTAAGGTGTAACACTCCTATGTAGTTAGTAGTGTGGTGCTCTTGATACTGGATCTTGAGTAGGTATCAGTTCTATTGCAAAGGGGTCTGGTAACATGATGCTATGAAACCTAGTAGTGTTTGTATTGAAGCAGAATTTACATTCTGCCATATTATGCATGTATGTACACATTATTTACAAGGGTGCCTGGGAGTGATGAAGCAATCAGACTACTAGTTGATCTGGGGTTATGCTTGGAACATTGGGTAGGCTTTTTTCTCTGTTGGGGTAACAACATTTGGAAACATGACAGTGCTAGCAATAGAATGAGGTGTACAATACTACGTATGTATATAGAAACATAGAAACATAGAAGTTGATGGCAGATAAGGACCGCAAGGCCCATCCAGTCTGCCCGTTTCTTTTTATACCTTATGAATGTGCCATAGGCATTTGCTCTGTCAATGGCCTATCAATTCATACTCATCTGCATTGCTCCCTTATTCCTATCCCATACCTGTTTGAAGCCCTGCACTGTATTCATATCCCCCACTTCCTGAGGTAGGCCATTTCATCCATCCACCACCCTTTCTGTGAAAAAGAACTTCCTCACATTACCCCATAATTGGCTTCCCTCTAATCTCATGCTGTGTCCTCTTGTCCTGCTATTTTTCTTATATTGAAACATGTTAGACTCTTTCACCTTGTTAATGCCCATAAGGTGTTTGAATGCTTCAATCATATCACCTCTCTCCCTCCTTTGCTCTAGGGAATACATATTGAGTTCAGTTAATCTGTCCTCATATGTTTTCTGATGCAGTCCCTGCACCATTTTGGTTGCCCTTCTCTGTACTGCCTCAATTTGGTTAGTGTCCTTGTGAAGGTGTGGCCTCCAGTACTGCATGCAGTACTCCAGATGGGGCCTAACCAGTGTCTTGTAAAGAGGGATTATTACCTCCCTCTTCTCACTTGTGATACCCCTACTAATACACCCCAACATCCCTATATCCTTACCTACTTCTTTAGAGGTCTGTTTGGATGATTTCAGGTCATCGGTGGTGATAATGATGCCCAAGTCTCTTTCTTCCCTTGTGACTGCCAGCAACTCCCCTCCCTGCCTATAGGTGGTTTCAGGGTTTCTCCTCCCTATGTGCATGATCTGGCACTTCTTTGCATTAAACCCCAGTTGCCACTCTTCCTACCATTTTGCTAGTTTGTCCAGATCTCTTCTCATTCTGCCCACACCATCTGAATCATCTACTCTGTTGCAGATCTTGGTGTCATCTGCAAACAGGCAAACCTTACCCTCCAGTCCATCTGCAATGTCACTAATGAAGATATTGAAGAGCACTGACCTCAGGACTGATCCCTGAGGTACCCCACTTGTGACTTACATTTCTTCTGACTGTATACCATTTACTGCCACTCTCTGTTTTCCACCCATCAACCAGTTTTCCACCCAGTTGACCAACGTCTGACCCACCCCAAGCCTACCCAATTTATTAATCAATCTTCTATGTGGAACAGTATTGAAATCTTTGCTGAAGTCAAGGTAGACAACATCAACTTCTCCCCCTTGGTCCACCACTCTGGTTACCCTGCCAAAGAAATCTATGAGATTAGTTTGACAGGACCTTCCTTTTGTAAACCCATGCTGTCTTGGATCCTGTGCTCCTATGGATTCCAGGTGTTGCACTATCCTTTCCTTAAGGAGTGTCTCCATAATCTTGCCCACTACTGAGATAAGGCTGACTAGTCTGTAGTTACCTGTCTCCTCCCTGCTACCACTCTTGTGGAGTAGGATCGCATGAGCCCTTCTCCAGTCTTCTGGGACCTCTTCTGTGCTCAGAGACTCACTAAACAGTTCTGCTAATGGCTCTGCTAGTTCCACCCTTAGCTCTTTAAGTACCCAGGGATGTATGCCATCAGGTCTCATTGCCTTGTCCACCCTGAGCTTGTTGAGCTCTTGTAGGATCCTTTTGTTTTGTGAAGGGACTAGTGCACACCTCCTTCCCCCCCTGTGTCCAAGGTGCAGAGCTGTGGGCCCTACCCTACCTTCTCTTCAGAACATACTGAGCAGAAGTATCTATTTAGGATAGCTGCTTTTACATGGTCCTCCTCCTCACATGCCCCCTTATACTCTTTGATCTTAGCAATACCCCCTCTGGACCTTGTCCTTTCACTAATGCATCTATAGAAAGTCTTGTCACCTTCTTTTACTGTTTGTCCTAGTGTTTCCTCAGTTTGGGCCTTTGCCTGCCTTACTGCATTCCCTGCTTCCCTTAGGGAAGTTTGGTATGCCTCCCTATCTTCATCCTGCTGCACTCCCTTATATTTCCTGAAGGCCAGCCTTTTGGCTCTGACCTTTTCTGCTACTGTGTTTGAGAACCAAAGTGGTTTCCTTCTTCTTTTGCACTTCCTTTTCTCACTAACACAATGGGATGTTGCTTCAAGTATTGCATCCTTAATGCTTGCCCACTTTGCCTATACCTCCTCACCTGTATTTCTTTTTGCCAGGGCTAGCTTAACTCTGTTAGCCATCTTATCAATGTCAGCTCCTCTGAAGTCCCATATTTTTGCCTTGGAATGGGATGATTTTGTCCTAGTGGCCAAATTGAGCCATCCATGTGATGGTCACTGGCCCCCAGGTGACCTTCGACCTGGAGATCTGTGATCCTTTCCCTGTTAGTCAGTACTAGATCTAGGATAGCCCTGTCTCTAGTGGGTTGTTGTACCAGTTGTTTGAGTATGAGTATAGTACAGGTGTAGAAACCTGTGTGTTGTGCTTGGGCCTGGAACATAGACAGGATGCCAGTGGGTGCCCTTCAGGTGTAGGGCCTACCTTGGAGTGTGCCATTAGCTAAGTGGCATTAGTATTTTGTTGTCAATTACTAGCAGTCTGCCATTTATTCTGTAAGATTGGTTAGGGGCCACTTCTATGGTGTTAGGTGCACATGGTTATCATGTTGTAATTAATCTGGATGGAACAGCAATGTTGATCACAATTATTTGGGAGTGAGAATGGTGACACACTACCTATAAGAAAGAAATAACCATTCATTGGGGTGTTATTGGGATATTTCAATTTGTGAAAACAACTAATTTGTTGTGTAAGTGATTGGTACTTGGTGCCCCCTATATGGGTCTGATAGATGTCACCCAAATGGGCCTAATACCCCCAAAACATCCATGGATGTGGAGCAGTTTGCTGAGCTTATACTTGATAAGCTGCAATAATATGTGAAAACATAATAGCATAAGACACAAACATTGTCAAAGTGACACAATTAACATACTGTAATAAGCACACTGCAGAAAATACATTTTAAACATTGATAACAGTTAAAATAAAATTGGTCATCAGAGTCTAGGACTGACTGTTGCAATAATATTGTAAAAAGTACATGTGAAAGATCATGGGAATGTACACAGTTTCTCCCCAACCCCCAGCTCAGCTGATTACTTGTTGAAGGCCAAGGCCATTGCACCTGGTTGGTGCTTGTTGTTGGCATAAAGCCACTTGCAAATAGATTGTGTACAGTTGTGCTAGATCGTACTGGGAAGTCAGAGATGCTGAGCTGGTTTATAATGTTAGAGTACATTATATATATTTTTGTAACCAATAAATGGGTTATTAGCAAACACACAATTTTATTTTTGTGTGCTCTTACTGGAGGGACAGTGGGTTTACCTCCCTCATTTCTGGATCTGCTAACTGTAGCTCAGTCAGGTCTAGAAGAACTTTTATTTATTTGCAGCTACCATGTGTGTTGCACTGCAAGGTGTATAGTTCAGGAGGCTTGGCTTACAGTATATCATATCTATGAAAATGTCATAGACATGGTGAATCACACTAAGAATGGTAGCAACTGCAGCATTATACATACCAATCACTGAAGAACTGTAAAAGCCTTCTATCAGTGAGTGCCACCAGTTATAAATAGTACACATATAGCTGACACCATTCCCAGACTGTTATTTGTTAAACAAATAGGCATGCAATGATGTGTTAGTAGTTAACTATGTCATTAACAGTTCCAACAATTATCTGCCCCTTACGGGCACACCAGTTGTTAACATAATTGTTAATGTAGCAATCAGTTAATGGGGGTAGGCATATATACAATGCATGCCTTGGCCCCCCCCCAAGCTCCTTTGTTTGTGAAAAAGGCAGTTCAGATAATATAGAATACTGTGGGTGACCAATGCTGGAGCAGAGGCCAGACAATACAATAGTAAACTCTATTAAATTTACCTGTAAGAGTTTTCTGCATAAATGTTAGATAACACTTTATTCATAATAGTAGTGTGGATATTTATCAGCAATTATTTTGGCAATCTTTCTTTGCCAATCAGACATCACCTTGAAGGTTGTATGCTGAATAAATAGAGATGGGTTTGACCCAACTTGTTAAAAAAATAAGGGCAATACAGTATTCAACTATGATTCAAATCATAATAACAATATAATGGGATAAGTATAAGGGAGGCAGTATAGCACAGTGGTTTAAGGCTCTGAGCTGCAAATCTGGTGACATCCAGCAGACCAGACCTGGGTTTGAATCCCACTGCTTCCACTTGCATACTGTGTGACCCTGAGCAAGTCACTTAACTTCCCTGTGCCTCCAGGTCACACCTGTAATAAAAGCTTTCAGTTGAGTGTGCTACTCCTGGTTAAACAACTAAAATAAAAAAATTAAAAAAAACATTATAATGAAATTGGTTCACTGGTTAAAGTATTGCTATACATTACCAGTGGTCACTTGTGAAGGATTGTCTTTTCCCTGTAACAGAGAAAAAATAAAACACAAGCTATGAAAAGGAATGTCTCTGTTCCTCAGACCGTTATCCTTGTGGAAGGTTAGCAATGGTTTTCAAAATGCTGATACTGATAATAACTTTATACAGATGTATGCCTATAACTACCCATGGGGGTAAGATTTTTTATTGTGGCTATTATTACATTTTGATGGATTCCTGAAAATGAAATATAATTAGACTTAAAGTCAGACAATTAGGCATCCCTAATTCACTGAATTTGACATTAAAACATTGTCATGAACACACACATCATTTTGATAAAATAACACAATTTATAATACTGGCATTTTGTATGTACGAAATTTTTAAAAAGGTATTAAAATTAGACATGTAGCAAACATTAAAGGCAAAATCTCCCAAAACAGTTATACAACTATATATGGCAGTGTAAATTGCGTAGCTAGCTTTTAGAAGTCAAAGAAAACTGCTTATTACAAATGCAGGGGGTGATCAAGCTCCCCCCCAATCGTTATGCAATGCATTGGGATAAAAGATACAGGACAAGGACAAAGAAGCTGTGATAACTACCATAAAGGATGGCATATGTAGGAATGGGCAGGTTTGTTGATAGCAAGCAGCTTCATGGCTGCAAGCCCAGGGAAAAAAATCCAGCCCTAACATCATGGACAGATGATGAGGACTGGAAAAAAAGTAACTTTCAAAAAATACTTTTGATGTGCACACCCAATCAAAGTTATATTTGGATAAGAAATACTGATTTGATTAGGGAGGTACATCAGTTTTGAGCTGGAAAAAACAGGTACAGCTCAAAAGCACAAGGTGGTCAAATGACTTGCCAAAGGTGACACACTGTGTAAATTATGTTTCCTGGGATCAAACCCAGCTGTAATTGCAGTGTCCTTGAACACCACACTGAATGAGAGTTCTTACAGATAAAATAACAATTTCTAGCCACCGGCTGAGGCAGCAAAAAAAAAATTTGCTTAACCATCATGAATGACACGATGCCGGATGGAGAGGCCATATTTGAAAAGAATAGAAAAAAAAACATAAAAAACCTTTGCAAGCTTTTGTTTCATGCTATTTTCTTTCTCAACAAACTATGATCAACCTGAATCAAGAGTAATGACACCAGTCCACTCACTTCAACATTAAACCAGCCACTCACCAGAATGATAGAAAGTTTGCAGACAATGTGCCAACACAGCAGACTGGAATTAGTCCTTGGTCACAAGCCAAAGGAGCCGGCCATTTTATGAGCAGATTTTCCTCATTACAGATGACAGAAAAAACTAGTGTAGTGTCAGAAAACACAGTTAGAGACTTTGATAACTGGTAACAGTGACAATTTGATATAGCATATGCTTAATTAGGCACATTGTTTCCCAACTAGCGACCATCAAAAGGTGTGGTTCATGATAAACACAGCAGTAGAGTTAACCCATACAAAGGCAAAAGTACTGGACTTTAGGAGGGCTGACTTTGCCAAAATGGGTGAGTGCCTAAGGAATGCAGTAGCAAATGGGGGTGGAAGAACAATGGGAAATAATCAAAACTGCCATCACAGAGGCAACAAGCCTTTGTGTGAAGCAAATAAACAAAACAAAATGATGTAAGAAACCACTATGGTTCTCAAAGGAGGTGGCAGGGAAGGTTCAAGAAAAAGAAAGCATTCAGGAAGTACAAGGAATCACAGAAGGAGCAGGACAGAGAATTGTATCAGTTAAAGCAAAGGAAGCTGGGAAGGCAGTCAGAAGAGAAAGGCCCAAACCAAGGAAAGATAGCCAACTCAGTTAAGAAGGGGATAAAACCTTATAGGGACATCAGGGAATGAAGGAAGACCAAGGGAGGAAAGGTGAGGCTTAATAAAGGGGAGGGGGTGGGCAGACGGTGACTGTGAAAAGGCAGAGATACTAAACAAATATTTTGCGCAGTATTCACAAATGAAGAGGGAGAGGTACCTAAATGAAACAATTGAAACACTCTGGATACAGGAGTTGATACCAGCCCATTTACAGAAGAAAGAGCTCTGAAAGAACTCTTAAAACTGAAGGTGGACAAAGCAATGGGGCCTGATGGGATTCATCCCAGAATTCTAAAAGAACAAAGGGTAGAACTAGTGACACCGCTGACTACCATCATTAACAAATTATGGGAGGATGGGGTGGTACCTGAGGACTGGAGGAAGGCAGATGTGATTCCACTTCACAAAAGTGGGAGCAGGGCAGAAGCAGGAAACTACAGACCTGTTAGTTTAACCTCAGTGATAGGGAAAATGATGGAATCACTTCTGAAGAAAATAATTGTTGAGTACCTAGAGGCCAGAGGGGCACAGGACCCAAGGCAGCATGGATTCACAGCAGAAAGGTCATGTCAGATGAATCTAATAGATTTCTTTGACTGGGTGTCCAACATAGAAGATCAGGGAGGGGCTGTGGACATGGCCTACCTAGACTTTAGCAAGGCATTTGACACAGTCCCACACAAAAGATTAATATACAAGTTAGCCAGCCTGGGAGTGGGTCCCAAAATGGTAGCCTTGGTATAGAATTGGCTGGAGAACAGGACACAGATGGTAATAGTAAATAGAGTCAACTCTGAAGAAAGGGGGGGTTACTAGTGGAGTACCACAGGGTTCAGTTCTAGGACAGGTCCTTATAAGTGACATTGCAGAGGGACTGGAAGGAAAAGTATGTCTCTTTGCAGATGACACAAAGATTTGCTACATAGTTGATACACAAGGTGGGGTGGAAAGGATGAAAAGGTACTTGGCAAGGTTGGAGGAATGGTCAAATGTATGGCAGCATAGATTCAATGCTAAGAAGTGCAAGGTAATGCACCTGGGAAACAAAAACCCAAGAGAAGAGTACACAATGGGTGGGTGAGATACTAACAACAACAAAAGTGGAAAGGGACCTGGGGGTAGACATATCAGATCACCTAAAGGTGGGCAAGCAATGTGAGAGGGCAGTAAGGAGGGCTGGGTGGATACTGGGATGAATAGGGAGAGGCATCACCAGTAGAAAACAGGAAGTTATTATCCCTCTGTACAGACAGTTGGCGAGACCCCATCTGGAGTACTGTGTGCAGTTCTGGAGATCCAGTCTCTGCAAAGACATAAACAGGATGGAGGCAGTCCAGAGGAGGGCAACTAAAATGATGCAGAGTCTGCACCGGAAGACATATGAAGAGAGAATTAAGGAGCTAATATGTATAGCCTTGAGGAAAGGAGGGAGGGAGGCGATGATAGAAACTTTCAAGTACCTCAAGGGAATCAACAAAGTCCAAGAGGGTAGCATCTTTCAGAAAAAGAGGTGCAAAAACAAGGGCACAATTTGAACATAGAGGGTGGTGGCTCAGAGGTAATGTAAGGAAGTATTTTTTCACAGAGAGGGTTGTGGATGCATGGAACAGCCTTCCGGAGGAGGTTGTGGAGTCAAAAACAGTGGTGGAATACAAGAATGCATGGGACAGTCATAAGGCAATTCTAGGGGTTGGGGGTAGGAAGAAGTAAACTGTTGGTTAACTAGGATCTGCAGCTTATCCATTAGGTAGGGAAATGGGCAGACTGGGTGGGCCAAGCAGTCCTTATCTGCCTTCAAATTCTATGTTTCTATGTAACTACAAATATTTCCACACATCAAAATCCAGGACGGTACATTCAAAAACACATTCATCAACCCTACGTCACTGATGAAGGCCAACCTTTATCAAGCAAAAGAAGAATCTTCTAATTCAAAAATAAGCAATACAAGTGACCAAAGAAAAGTGAAATAAAATCAGTCTAAAAGACAGACTTAATTTTTGTGTCCCAGCCAACACTAATTGCTGTCTTCAAAACAATTTTAAAATCAAACACACCATAAAAGTTATTGAAGCTGATACCAGTAAGCCTGAAGATTCATTACAGAATACAGTAATAGCTCTGCTGTTTTGAACATTCTCCAATTAGTTCTTATCTCAAATGCAAGATACAGTGCGTCCTTGACTAAGCTGTTCTCAGATCAGCAGAGAGTAAACCAAGCATTCAGGAAACACAAAATGAATTATGGCGTACTACTATTAAACTTAGTGCTTTTCCTAAAGTGAGTAGAAAGGAATAGTTGTATAGACAAAAGTGTTTACACTTAGATTAGCTTTAGGTTGCAATGAAAGGATAATCAACCAACAGATATAAATAAAGTGTACTCACCACAAATCTGAAGCACAAGGACAGGGTCAACACTCAGCCAGATGGTCTTTTCCATTAAAAAAAAAATCATTCAGTGTCATGACAGACAAATGTTTGGTCTGTGAATTCCATTAGCGAGGAGGATTCCTCATAGAAGTCTATAATAAACTTATTAGATGGTTCTGCCACCGATTGATCAGTAGCCATTAACCCTTTGAGACTTGAAAGCCTCTAAAGCAGCACTCTTATGAATTGCATCATAGTTGACTGTCACAGTGCAAAATACTGCACATTGATCAACTTAATTGGATCCAAATCATCTTTAGTTAACTCATCTTTAAGACACTTCCCACCCACTGTGCTGTGAGATAAGCTGAGATGTCTTCTCTCATCTCTGTGCATATTTTAGACATGTTAATAAGCAGGGAAGTTTAACCATTTGTGGCTCAGCAACTGTGTTTTGAACCGCAGTAGTTGAAGACACACAGATGGCTCTGACATATATTGGTGCCTGTAAAAGGACTCCACAACATACGAGCAAGCAGCCCACATTCACAGAGTCCCAAAGCTTCCTAAGGTTCAGTCAAATGCAGAGTGGCAGTCTGTCTGTGCAGAGGTTCAAAGCTGCCTCAGACCCACTCAGTGGGGGAGTGACAGCATGCTGTACATCAGAGTTCCTAGTGCCAGTGATCTAGCAAACTGAGAACTGCAGTCCGTGATTTTAAACTGGAGTCCCAAGCTGTAGCTCGCAGCTGCTTGTAAGGGAAAACTAATTCCCAGAACTCAGTTCCTAATAGAAATGAGTGTACCTCAGCTAGCCAAAAAGCAACATTTCCCACGGTAGCCATTGTTGCAGTAAGTTAAGTTTACCATCAGATTCTTGTATGTTGGATTAGCTATCCAAAGAATATACCACAAGCAGTATGTAACAAAGAGCAGTTTTATTACAAATACTCACATCAGAAATGTGACAAAGAAATCACAAGGGAGCCAATTCCCCACCATTCCTCGCGTATGGTCTTTTTCTCTCTGAGGAACTGGTGTGCATACAATTATATATGATAGATAACAGTGCAGTTACAGATATGATAAACATATAGCATTGGATAAGGCATGTAAATAAGGCAGTTCCCTTGGGCAATTACATAGGAAATTAAGTTGCAAAGGAAGGAAGAATCTCTGAACAAAGGAAATTCATTGTCAGCAACAAATGCAAAAACTGTTATTAGTCTCACTGGAGACAGTGAGTCTGGCAATACTTGTAATTTCATCAGAAAAGCATACAGCATGTTATAATGGTGTAAAATACAGAATATGAATGATTACGATTATAGCAGAATATATATAGAAACTAGAAACATTATATATGGCAAAAACATATCACATAGGTAAAACATTGAGACTATGGTAAGGCACTAAAACTTGTAGGTGTATAAGATTACGGTTACAAGTGGATCAGTTGGTGCTATATAATCCAAGCATAACAGGAGGGTGTGGGGTTCGGGTCTGTGGTGTCACGGAAACTTTTTGTATTGTGCTGTTTTTTGTTTTATTACAAGTTTCACCCCAATATACCCCCACAGAGTTGAAATCTAGAGCTGTGGGGTGTGAGTGGCTAACCCCCCACATACTTAGCTGTCATGTGTCTCCACATCGTGTTCACCACTAGTGTACACCACTGTTTTTATTTTTGGTGATGCACACTCGCCCTAATGGTGGTCGGCCTTTGGTGATTGGTCTTTGGTGGTCGCCATTATCACATAGAACCCAAAGTTTGCCCTGGTGCAAACCCTGTTTATCCATGCTAACTGAGCTTTTCAATATAGGACATCAATATAAAACACAGTTTTGACAAGCAAATTAGGATTTGTAGCTGGGCAAGCAATATCTTGGCCACAGAGTTTTCCATTTGTATTGCTCTCAGACCATCAGGCACCCTTTTTTGGTGTAGGAGCATCATTGGTCCTCTCTGCTTCTCTCCTGTCAGATTGATTGCATAGTCCAACAAAAGGGACTCCTTTTCCCATGTGAAAACTGAACAAAAACATTGGTTCTGCATGTTGGCCTTATCTTAATCCCCTACTTTCCCCCCCTCCTCTCCCGTCCCCTACGTTAGCCTGATTTATCTCTTTAGTTTTATGCTGCCTCATATATAATGGAAGAATGCCTTAGCCCCTCTCTTCAACCCCTCAGATAATCTTAGTCAAATCATGGATTTTGTAATTTGATTTTATCGCCCAACTATTAGTTGATATCCGTAGTAAATGGGAAAACGGTAGTAACAGAAAAACTGAACAGCCACACAAAAGAAAAGTAAAATGAAGGTTCAGAATAATTAATTGCTTCAAGATGGGTCATTTGAATGGTATTTGAATGGATATTAGGAGTAACCTTGACAATAAAAGATAAAAAATGGAAAATGAACGGTTCAGAAAAAAACAAAATGGAATATGAATGGCTCAGAATAAACTGCTCAAAATGATGGGTCATTTGAAGGGTATTTGAAGGGATATTGGGAGCAAAAAATGAAGGGTGAAATTAAAAAATGGAAAATTAATAGTTGAATTGTATGAATATTGAAATATGAAGGGACTTTGAGAATAAAACAACTGAAAATATACCCTTCTTTTTCTGTATGGGTGGTTTCACTAGGGGGAGGTCATGTCAAAAAAATCTGATAGAATTTTTTGACTGGGTGACCAGGGAATTAGATCAGGATGGAGCGTTGGAGGTGGTCTACCTATATTTCAGTAAGGCCTTTGACACTGTTCTCCATAGGAGACTCATAAACAAGCTGGGCAGCCTGGGAGTGGGTCCTAAGGTGGTAAACTGAGTAAGAAATTGGTTGGGGGATAGGCAACAGAGGGTGGTAGTAAACAGAGTTCACTCACAGGAAGGGAAGATGGCCAGCAGGGTGCCACAAGGATCAGTACTGGGACCAGTCCTCTTTAATGTCTTTATTAGTGACATTGCAGAGGTATTAGAAGGGAAGGTATGTCTTTTTGCAGATTACACAAAGATCTGCACGAGGGTAGATACTCCGGGGTGTGTGTGGAAAAAATGAACAGGGATCTAAGAAAGCTTGATTAGTGGTCAAGAGTAAGGGCAACTAAATTTCAATGCAAAGAAGTGCAAAATCAGGCACTTGGGTGACAGAACCCAGGGTGAAGTTCAAGATGGGGGGGGACAAGTATTGGTCACCACCAAGCAGGAAAGAGATCTGGAGGTAATCATATCTGATGACCTAAAGATGAGACAACAGTGTGACAAGGCAGTGGGGTGAGCCGGTGGGATGCTAGGGTGCATAGGGAGGGGTATCACCAGAAGAAAGAAGAAGGTAGTATTACTAATGTACAGATCATTGGTGAGACCTCCTCTGGAGCACTCTGTCCAGTTCTGGAGACTGCATCTCCAGAAGGACATAGACAGAGCAGAGGCAGTCCACAGGAGGGCAACTAAAATGGTGCAGGGTCTGCACCCAAAGTCCTATAAGAAGAGACTAAAGGACCTCAATATATATACACCCTAGAGGAAAGGAGGGAGAGTGAGGATATGACAGAGACTTTCAAATACCTCATGGGAAGAAATAAGGTACAAGATAATAGCATTTTTCAGAGAAAAAAAGATGTTTAAGAACACTGGGTCATGCTATGAAGCTGGAGGGGGGTAGACTCAGTGGAAACATGAGGAGAAAGAGTGGTGGATGCATGGAACAGCCTCATGGAGGTGGTGGTGGGGTCAAAAAGTGTGATGTAATTCAAACATGCATGGGATACTCACAAGGAAACCTTAGCAGTAAGAAAAGGAGGGTAAAAGCCGGAAATCAAGTAGGGTCTGCGTTGTTACAGTAGGTAGGGAAAATGGGCAGACTGGGCGGGCCAAGCTGTCCTTCTTTGCCATCAGATTCTATGTTTCTGTGTTTCATTGTCTCTAAACTTTAAAGTTGGCCAAAAAAGTATGCTAGTGTATGTACTAGCCATTAGGCTTCACAGAATTTGGATAATGTAAACTATCCATAGATCTGGAATATACATGGCATTATCCCAATCCATTTGTGGAGCTAACACTATCAAATACATTTGGATGGTGCACTATCTCATCCTTCAGATATCTTGCCAGATGGGATAGTACACAACAGTTCCCTAAAGGCATTATTTATCGTTGTTACTTTTTTGGAAATGCCAGCCAGCATTGGGAAAGAGTCCCTTCCCTGGATCCATATCTGGCTGCTTAATCTCCTGACAGATTCAAATTTTTAAAAATAGATTTTTAATTACTGTACAAATACTACATTTATCCTAAGTATTTGAGTGAATATGTTGTGTATACCAGTAAAACGTTTCATCTTATGTCAAAGAAGTTGTATTTTACTGGCTAATATGAAAGACAGTCCCGACTTGATTCTATTACTACTCTGCTTTATAAGCTGTCTGAAAAATATTTACACTGAGAGGTTTCAGTGTTGACAGAATATGCTTCTATTCTAGCTTGACAAAGTAAATATTTCTAAAGGTGAAAAAGGAAAAACCTTTAGCTTTAAAGCTAGGCAACATTTTGATCCTTAAACATGCAAGGTGCTCTATCAGGCTGAAAATTACACAGATGTGACAGAACCAACAATTTCTCAATGTTGACAGTTGCTGAGGCTTCAAGTAGCCAACATCAAATGTAGAAAAACTCACAATAAGAACAGCTGTCAGTAGTTAAGGGAAGGCAGTCTGCTCCTGTGTACTGTAAAACAGGTGATCCCAGGTTCTAATCCATCAGTAGTTAGACTTACTGCATGACTTTGAGCAAGTTACTTCACTTCCCCATGCCATATTGTGGTAAGCAGTAAAAATGGATAAAAACATAGTTAAAATGGATACAACATTATCCATATTGAAACTGAGCTGTTACATCTTTGTTAATTTGGAGTTTCCAAGGTAAATAAATTGCAAGATCACAAAATATATAATTCAGACCTTTTGCCATTCTAAGTGCCTGATCCCAAATAGTAGCCCAGACATACTATGGTTTATATGATGGGCCTTTGCACAGAAGTGGGCCAGGAGTCCATAAAATCTGCTCCCCACCACACTGTGGTAACATTTTCTGTAATAAGTCACATCTTTGTGAATGAAGTCATTCATAAACAAAGTTGTGAATTTATTAAGAGTATGCACTGCAAGCCCATTGGTCCACAGTGTGGACCAATGAGCTTGCAACTCCTACTGTAAGCTGTCATTCAGCGGGCAGCCATGGTGGTATGCGGGTGGGTATGCTGTCCGCTGATGACTGGTGGGGAGCTAGGTGGGCTGGGGATCCTGTGGTGGGGGGAGGGGGTTACCACTGGACCACCAGGGAAATGTAATTTGCTATTTCACCTCTGATCAGAGATACGGCAGGGTGGGGGGGCATTGGACCACCAGGAATATTACAAATAGATATTTACAGTGATCAGAGGTACGGGCAGGGTGGAGGGAAACAACTGAATTATAAGGGAAGTTATTGTTATGTCATTATGGTGATCAGTGCTACAGGAGGGGAGGATGGTACCACTGGACCACCAGGGATTTCAGTTGCACACCACTACAGGCAATGGGAGCTACAGGATGGGGGGGGGGACCTCTGTACCTCCACTGCCAGCACTGCATGGTTTGCAGGGCGCCAGGCGCATTTCACTGGCCATACCTGCACAACTCATGCAAATGGGCCGTAATTATATGCAAATAGCCCCATCTTCACCTTGCATGCATTATGGACCCATTTGCATGTTGGTGGCTGACTATCAGGAATTTGCATACAACATATCTCTGATGTGCTGGCACAATTCCCATTCCTGGTATTCAGCCCTGTCTGGGGGGGATGCATGAGTGCATTTTATTTGCACAGTGTGCTTTACGTGATATATTCAGAAGATATGCGATAAGGCTCATCTCTTTTGAACATATCCCCTAGTTGCTCCCGCACACCTCAGTTGCGCTACACACCCACTTGCACCATTGCGAGGTGCACATTTGAATATAAGGCCCCAAAGATACAAATCAGGGCCAAGGAGCTCTACACTCTCAGACCTCTGCACCAAAGGTATGATCCACTGGCAGCCTATCCACCTTGCTTAAGGTCCAAGGGATGTGTCAGGGGTAGAGTGGGGATTAATGTCAGCCATCCAATCAGATGCCCAGACTGCAAACAGAGATGCTCCCCTGCTCTATGTGGAGCAGAGGATTGTGGGAATACACCAAGGACTACTGTACACCTAAGTGAAAGACTAATTACAAATAAATACATTTGAAAAATTCCACAAAGTACCCCAGCTCTCCCTGACAGCTCGAAAGGCTGGGGTGGCTATTACTTGGACCTCAGTATATCTTTGCCATGAAGTGTAGTGTGCAATGTACTCATTGGGCCAGAGTGCACAAAGACAACCCCCTGAGTTGTGTATTGCCACCGGCCCCTGATTAATCTTGAAAATGCGAAACTCCTTTTGTTGTTCTTGTGTGTGTATTCCCATCTCTTATCCCAGCTCTGACCTGGCTGCCCTCTCTCCCTCATCTTACCCCCTCCCTTCAGTCATGAAAATGCATACAAAGGCTCAGTCCTCCCCTCCATGTACCTGTCACCTGCTTCCTGACTCCTCTGTTCCCTTTCCCTCCACTGCTTCCAATCTTTCATTTTGGCACAGACTTCTATTTCCTGACATCCCTATACTACTGGCCATCAGTCCACACTCACTGGAGGGCTCAACATACTCCCACTCATTGACTTGATTTGGTACTGCCTACAGTACTGCCTACCAATGTATTATGTGAGCTTCCCAGCTCATTAGCAACCTGTGTATGCTTGCTGTTTTGTTCCAAGCTTAGGTTTTGCACTTGTAATTTGCTGCTATTGCCCTTCTGATGATTGTAACTGGCTGTTTGTCTACTCCCCTATCCTCCCCTGGGTCACAGCTGAAAATGAGCCTTGGCTCAATGTGCTATTCCCAGTTACCAAACTTTTAAATAACCGGGTGGGGGGGTAAGCCCTGGGGGTAAGTGTCAACGTTGGCTGGTGGATGCCAGGGGACAGGACCAGGGGCTTCCTCCAGAGGTAGAGCTGCAGCAACAAGAGTACAAACTGACAGCTAAAAAATAAATAAATGTAGACTTGTATATAACCCATGACTGGGTGTGGTGTTAGCCTGGGGTGTGGGTGGGCAATTCATTTTGTAAATGGCTCTGAGAACCTTGGAGGTGGGCATTCTACATGAAGGTGGCACTCTATGGCTTTTCATAGTCCTAATCAAATCTAGAAGGGCTGGGAAACCTTTGAGGACTGAGCCCTATGTTATTACCAGGTGACAGCATATGTGAATACATCTATTGAATATTCATATTCGTGAGCACAAAATATTAATTACCTGTTAATTGTACTTGCTATCTGGCCAGAAACAAGTAAAATAATGTTTTATAAAGCCTTTTCCCCCTTTTCTCAGGGGTCACGTCCAATCCAGTGGCCACCTCTCTCCCAGTGATATGCAGTTTGCCAATCTCAGTTACTGCATCCCACTAGTTATATATAGAAAACCAGGTATCATGCCAGCCCCTTTTCCCCATCAACTTAGGTTTTTCATTCTCTCCCTTTAACCTTGCCCACCCCTGCCCAAGTATTAAACTAATCCTGGAGCAGCAGTTGGAGGAACTGTGTGTCAGCGTCCCCCTGTAAACAAGTCCAAACACCTAGCTCTATGTTTAGATAATGGAATCAAGCTTCCCACTCATACTCTGAAGATTAAAATTAAAGTGCAATCCAAACTTGGTTTGTTCAGCAAATCCAAAGCCAGTCTCTTTTTTTCTCAACACAAAGCATAAAAATGCCTTTCATTTCTGTCTACCATTAATAAATTATGAGGACACACTCTATACGACTGTGCCACTCATTAACAACTAGAACTCGCTTCCTAACAGAAAACGGCAGTTTCATTTCCACAACATGTGCAGGGCACTTTATTATGACTTGTATACCTGATTAGGTAGACTAACCTAACATCCTATTGCCCAAAACACTTTAACTGAGCAGAGCACTTCTCAGATACCCTACAGATAGGTGCCACCTACAATAAAACATCCTTCCAAAACACATGTTTTCCTTTAAACACTACAGCCTGTGTGTATTCATTTGAATGTACAAAACAATTAATGTAAAATATGGAAGGGCACACAAGGCTTTGGATACTTGATGCTGAAACAACTTACCAAATCATCTGATACTGTACATTAGGTAGTTACATACTGTACTGATACCACTATTACTAAGACATAAGAGAAAATTAAGGTATAAATCTGGTATAATGCAATATGTAGGTTGTGTAGAAAGTATAATTATGCAATAAGGTAGTGTAGGAAAAATCCTTTGAAGGAAAACATGAGAGGCCTATATAATGCCAGTAACATACTAATACTAATTGTCAGCAGATTAGGCCTTACAGTCTATCGAGTCTGCTCAAACCTCAGATCCCTAGTCGGGTGCCTAGGCCCTCCCCACCTTGTGTTCCAGAAACCCCTATCATCCATCCCCACCCCCCTGGGCCAGGTCATCATTTGATACATCTGCTTTCTGTGTCTGTCCCACCTTCTCTTGAAGCCCTCCACTGTGGATCCACTGTGGAGCTCACCAGGTAGCGCATTCAAAGGGTCCACCACCCTCTCAGAGAAACCCTCCTCCTCTTTTCCCCCCTCACCCTTCCACCTTCCAACTTCAAGCCTTCTGATGATACCTCTCTGTTTTAGTCTAAAGATCCCCTCCATGTTTACCCTATTTATACCCTTAAGGTACTTGAAGACCTCAATCATGTCCCCCCCGTCTCTCCTCTCCTTCAATGAAAACAGGCAGAGCTCCTCAAGTCTGTCCTCATACGTCAAATCCCTTAGTCCTCGTATCATCTTAGTTGCCCTCCTCTGTACCCTCTCCAGGAGTTGTATGTCCCTCTTCAAGTGTGGTCTCCAGTACTGTACACAATACTCAAGGTGTAGTCTAACCAGTACATTGTACAGTGGCAGAATCACTTCCCTCCTCCTAGATGTGATCCCACTTACGATGCATCCCAACATCCTGTTTGCCTTGCTAGCCACTCTCCTGCACTGCTCAGAGTTATTCATACATGCATCCACCATGACCCCTAGGTATTTTTCCCCTGTTGAGGCCTCCAGTGCCTCCCCTCCCAGAGTGTACCTGTGTTTAGGGTTTCCTCACCCAAGATGCAACATCTTGCACTTGGTGATATTGAAATTTAATTTCCATGTGCGAGTCCAGCTTTCCAGGGTGTCCAGGTCCCCTTGCAGGGCTAACCTCCCCTCTTCCCCCTCAACTACTGCTCCCATCTTGGAGTCATCAGCGAACAGACTCATTTCACACCCTATACCCTTCCTGATGTCCGATATGTATGCATTAAACAGGATCGGACCCAGAACTGGGTCCTGCGGTACCCCACTACTGACCTCTCTAGGGTTCGAGAGCTCCCCACCGACCACTACTCTCTGGGTGCATCTAGCTAGACAATTTTCAATCCATCTGACCATCAAGGGGCCTACTCCCAACCCTGTCAGTTTCTCCACCAGACCATTGTGGGGGACAGAGTCAAACGCCTTGCTGAAGTCCAAGAATAATACATCCACAGGCTTTCCCATGTCCAGTTCTGATGTTACCCATTTGTAGAACTCCACAAGATTGGTTTGACATGATCTACTTGGCACAAACCCATGTTGCTGACTATCCAGACCTGCCACCTCCTCTAAGTACACCCCCAATCATTCCATTAGTATACTCTTTATTAATTTTCTCACCACCGAGGTCAAACTGATGGGTCTATAGTTACCTGGTACTTCCCTCGACCACTCTTTATGGATTGCCACCACATGTGCCTCTTGCCAATCCCTAGATACCCTCCCTGTCTCAAGCGACCTGTTGAAGAGCTCCACCGGGGTGCAGCCAGTATGTCCGTCAATTCCCATAGTACTCTCGGATGAATGCCATCCAGCCCAGGAGATTTATCTTTCTTTAGGGCCTTGAGGACTAACCATACCCTTTCAGTGGAGATAGCATCATCTGTCCCCTCCACCTTACTGGCCTTTTTATACTTATCCTGATGTGACACCCCTGGGGTACCTCTCCCTCCCTCTTGCTCCATTCCTGTTACTCCCCTGATCCCACTCACTACTGCTTCTATTCCCACCATGCCTTGCTTTGTAGATATCCCGTCTCCCTCCCTAGTGAACACAGAGGCGAAGTACTCTTTTAATACCTCTGCCGGGTCCCTCACCTCTTCCACTTATCCTCCTTCTGATCTCAATCTGCCGAGATGGCCCTCAGTTTTTCTCCACTCTCCAATGTACCAGAAGAACCCCTTTTCCTCTCCATGTATCCCCTGTGCCAGCCGCTGCTCTTTACTGGACTTTGCCCTCCTTACCATCCAGGTGACTTTTCTAGATGCAAGATGGTACATTTCCTTTTCCCTATCCCCTCTTGTTGTCTTATATTTTTTGTAGGCCTCCTTCTTTTCTTTGACCGCTACCTGAACCTCACTGGATCACCAGCATGGTTTATGTGACCTTGTTCCCTTACGTTTCACCGTAACGCAGGTTATGACTGCCTCATGAAGTCCCCGTTTTATGACCTCCCATCTCTTTTCCACATTTGCCATTGATGTAATTCCCTTCAAGTGATCCTTGAGAATATTTCCCATGCCCACAAAGTCTGCCCCCTGAAGTCCACTGCCAGTGTCCTAGATCTCTCCCCCCCCCATGCTTATTTGAAACCAGAAAGTACTGTGGTCGCTCCCAGTCAGGGGATCCTCTACAACCAGGTCCCTTACCAGATCCCCATCTGCCAGAACCATGTCCAAGACATGCCCCTCTCTTGTGGGCTTCATCACATGCTGTGTTAAGAACACATCCTGGAAGCTGTCCAGCAGCCTCTGCTCCTTGGCCATCTTACAGGACATGGTTTCCCAGTTTGCACCTGGCATATTAAGGTCCCCATCAACACCACTCCTTCCCCTTTTGGTCCACACTGGGCAATGATGTTGTCCAGCAAACCATCCTCCAGTACATCACCCATCCCGGGGGGCCTATATACTACACCCACCTTGACCTTACCTCCTGCTGGGGTTTGTAAGGTGATGAAGCATAAGGCCTCCACGTTTCCCTCTGCCTCTTCTACCCTAGCAATTTTTATGTCATCTCTAATGAACATAGCCACTCCACCCCCTCTGCCCTCCTTTCTATCCTTCATAAGCATAGCGTACCCCCACACGTTTAGGTCCCAGTCATGGTTTTTGTTGGCCCACATTTCTGTGACCGCCGCCACATCCACCCTCCCTCGAACAGCATGGCCTGGAACTCTGGCAACTTGTTTCCCAAGCTCCTAGCATTTGCTAACACCATCCCCCCACCCCTTATCCCTGATCCCCTTTGTCAAACCCCACCCAGGTTCCTTATACTTCCATTCTCCCTCTGCTCCACCTGAAACCTCCTTCCCCAGTCTGTCCTCCCCCCCATCCCTTGGGTTTGAAGGCTACTCCCCTCATCTGGAGGAAAGGGCTTCTGGTCAGCCCCTCCCTTATCCCTCCCCCCTCACAAGTTTAAACCCCACCTTTCTTGAATGTAGTCAGCCACCCCCTGTTTAAGGACTTCCTTCCCTAAAGGGGCAAGATGAAGCCTGTCCTTGGCATACAGTCCCTTATCCTCCCAAACTCCTTTCCAGTTCCCTAACACCCCCAACCCACTCTCTTCACCCCACTTTCTGAGCCGTCATTAACCTCTGTGATCTTCATTTTTTCTCCCCTGAGGCCTTTGGTACTGGCAATATCTCTGAAAAGGAAATGTTGCATCTATCATCCTGACAGACTCTGGCAAGTTCTTGGAACCGTGTTTGGATTTCCAAAATGCTATTTCCCTCTAGATCATTAGTTCCCAAATGCACCAGGAGATCCAGTTTCCCTCCACAATCCCTAACCAGTTCATACACCATGAACTTTGCTCTGTGCACTGTCAGCCCAGAGGTACTCATTACCTTCACCTGGCTGTGGCATCCACCCCCCTGTCCCTCCCACTGGATACCTCTAATCATCGAGTCTCCCAATAACAGAACCTTAACACTGCCATCATCCTTATGGTTACTTCCACTATGCACTCTCAACCCCCCATCCCCCCTGTATTCGTGATTTAATTTCCATGGGATTCTTCCTGCCTTATTAGAGCCCCCCTTGTCACCCTCCCCTTTCTGCCTCCCTTGTTATTTTGCCCACTTAACTCAGACCTCCCCTGAATAGGTGTCCCCTTTAATCCTCTCTTTTCCGAACCATTTATCCTGGCCCTGATGGTTTCCCCTTCCCCCACACCACCATCCTCTCCCCTTGTAATAGTACCCCTACCTCCAGAGGCCCTCTGTGGGTACCCTTTACCTAGGGCCCCATCCATGGTACAGACACACCTGCTGAAGGAGGGCCCCTCCCCTGCCTCCTTGCCTCCTAGTTTCTCTCCAGTCGTTCTCTCCTCCCTCATGTCTGCAATATGTTGCATCTCCCCTATCTGCTTAACATTTATGTTTCCCTTTCTCCATCTAGGACTATTTCTATTCTTTTCATTGCTGGTCTGTGATGACCTAGGGGTATCCAACTCCCTCCTCCCCGGCCTCTGTATCAGTTTCCTCATTTCCACCAACCCCTTCCTCCCCCTCTAGGTTGCTTAGTAGCTCAAATTTATTGTAACACTCTATGCCAGCCTCCATCAAGTAACCTGAGTTTCCACGACTGCCCCTCTAAACTGCCCCTCTTCCTCCCCTCTTGCCCTGTTCCCCTTAGGAGCTCCCTTCCCACAGTCTTCTTTCTTAGGCTTCCCCACAACAGCCCCTCCTGACTCTTCCCCCTCCACTCTCTTCATATTTGGAATGTTTACCCCGTACGTTTTCCCCTTAGCGTCAACATCCCTATCTAAGGGTCCTCTGTCCCTAATATCCCCCCTCCTGCTTGCTGTAACATAACATCCTGTAATTTCTGAGCATTGCTCCAGTCTCCCCTTAGCCCCACCCTTCTGCCGCCCATATCCACACCCCTTATCCTTGGACAGCCCAACTCCCCCAGCTTAGTCATTAACCAATATACTTCACTCCTGATACAAAATAGCTGTCTACAGAGTGGGCAGCTTCCCTCTCTCCAGGCCCAATTGAGAATTGTTGCCATCCTACAGCATGTGCAGCCTACAACCCTTCTGTAAATGCCTGCCATGGTGGAATGTGGCTACCCTGTTTGTCCTGCTCTGTTCATAATGGCACACACCTTTTTTCTCAGTCCCTTCCCCCTAGAATACAGTCTCTCTCTATACTGACTGCAGTTATTTATAAACCTAATTTCAACCCCACCAATAAAGTTCCCAAGTCTCACAAACACATACAGTCCAGTGTGTGTCCAGTCCCACTAACAGTGTGTGTATGCATACATCAGGTACCATATAAGTTCGAACTAGGACCAAAACCTGTAAATGGTTCACCCCTCAGTTCAAGTCCTTGCTTCTAGAAAGAGATAAGCTCTGGAAAAAAGCTCGCAGACTGAACACTGCAGAGGATTGGAACCAGTTCAGGAGACTACGAAATTTATGTACCAAAACAATCAGAGAATCGAAGTCCACCTTCTTCAAATCCGAACTCGACTCTGCCACAAAGAGCCAATCAAGCTCTGGCACACAATCAGTGATCTGCTAGGCCTTCCCCGGAAATTCACTCCGGACCAAGATTACCTCTGGCAACTTGACTATAACCGAAAAGATGGATATACTTGACGCATTCAATAACCACTTTGCTACTGCAGGCATGGCATTTGATAACCCCTGCAAACATACTTCGGCTCCCAGACTGCCAGCCAACTGCCTGAAACTCCGATAAGCTCGCACCTTTCTCACTTCAACCTGCCACACTGAAAGAGGTAGAGGACCTCTTGCTTCAGTTGGATACTAGAAAAGTGCTGGGGCCGACTCCCTTGACCCTTACTTCCTAAAATTGCCTACCACGTACTAGCAATACCCGTCACCCACCTTTTTAACTTATCCCTGTCTCAGGGCACCTTACCACCTATATGGAAGACAGCACATGTCATACCACTGTTCAAATCAGGTGACTGTGGCGATCTCAATAACTACAGGCCAATTTCCCTCCTTCGGTCCTGTTCAAGCTCCTAGAGAAAATTAAAATGAGCTGAGGACTCAGCTTGAGTCTAGGGAACTGCTAAATCCTATGCAGTCCGGATTTAGAGCTAAACATAGCACTATCTCAGCCCGCGCCAAAGTTACTAATGACTGGCAGCGTAATCTTGAGAGCAAAAACTTTATTTGTGCTGTTTTCCTTGATCTAAGCAAGGCTTTCGACACCGTCGACCATAGTCTGCTCCTCTCCGCCCTTCAAACCATAGGTGTGGACCCCTCCTCTCTGCGTTGGTTCACTGACTATCTTACAGGGTGCCTTCAACAAGTTAAAGCCGAAGGAGACCTGTCCCCTTAAAACTCTGCAAGAGGGGTACCTCAAGGTTCTATATTAGGGCCCTTACTTTTGCAATCTACATTAATAACATCGACTACTGTATAAAAAGCCAACATCCATCTGTTTGCAGATGATACAGTTCTCTACGTGAGTCGCCCAACACCTGAAGCTGCCTGCAATGACCTACAGTCAGAATTCAACCTTTGCAAAGCCAACTCCTCCAAAAAAGCTACCCTTAATGCCAAAAACTAAAGTGATGGTCCTCTCCTTTATCCAGTACAGCTAACCCTGTGTCCAGTGGGACAGTTCCCAAATTACACAGTTCTAGGTGAAAACTAGAATTTGTTACAAAATTCAAGTATCTGGGAGTTTGGATAGACCAAAGACTCTCCTTCATTGAACATATCAAGGACTTGCTAAAACGACTTCAGCAAAGGTTTGGACTGTTTTTAGAATCAGCCAATTTCTCACCAGAGATGCCAAGAAACAACTGGTCCAATCCATTTTCCTATCATTGGTTGATTACGCTGACTTCCTCTACAGCCAATGCCCCAACTCTTACATGGCTAAACTGGACACACTCTACCATCGAGCACTGAGGTTTTATAACGGACTCCCCTTGACACACTCACTGCACCCTATGTCCGGCAGTGGGATGGACATCACTAAAGTTCAGGCGCCACAGAAATGCCGCTCTCTGGACCTATAAGAGCCATCTCTAATAAGCTGCCTTACTATATCTCCTGCTGTCTTCCTGAGTATAATTGGGGAAATCGCATTAGAAGTTACTCAGCTATTACACTTAAGTACCCAAGCAAAATCCCACTTGACGGGGCAGCCATAAGCTCGTGCTACCTACCTTATGGAGCGATCTACAAAAACCCTCAAATTATGCACTCTAATCAGTATAAATGCTTTCAAGATGCTTTATTTCCGTACAATCAGAGAAGTATGTAACTGCTTCACCCACTCAGACCCAGTACCGGTGTCTGCACTGGTATATAGCCACGCCCTAGACCCAATTTAAGTACTGACCCCCCCCAGCTTGCTCCTCACCAGCCTAATTGTTCTCTCTCTTCCCCCTGTCTTATCAACACTAGGCCCATCCATCCCTTATTCTTCCTTTCCCAACCTCGGATAGGAGCTCACTACCCTGGGTTGTGACATCCCTACCATGCCCGTGCTATAGCATTCAATCCGGGGCTCACACATACTCCTTTTCTCCATCCACCTTCTCTACATCCAGCTTTACCAACTCCTTTCTGTGCCGTGCCCTCCTAGCCTTTCTCCCTACTTCCTCCCTCTCTTCCCCCTACCTTCACCTCTACCTGGTGTATATTTTATTTTTATTTTTTCTTCAGTTACTTCCTCCTGCAACCTTAGATAACCTGCTTTATCTTCCATAGACACTTCTATGTATGTAAATACCGTGTAAACTGTACAATATCTGTATAATTCTATGTACATATGAACTTCTTTTTCTTCCTCTCTGTAAAGAGTATTATCTGTATTGCCTTGTAAATACCTGTGTTGACCTGTATATACAATTGTTCATGCTCCACCCAGGTCCATCTTGCAAATGAGCTTCTGCTCAACGATGAATGCCTGGTTAAATAAAGACTTGATTGATTGATTGATTGATATGATGTCACAGGGCCACCAGTTCCTGTTGCTTCAAATTTCAGTTACAAACAGAAATGCACAGCCATTCAATCCCAACCCCAGTGGCTTTTCAGTATTTAAGAAAGCCTAGAAAACAAGGTCTACCACCACCAGGCAAACATCACATTTAAATTTCACTCCAATTATCACTGCCAAACAAGTGTTCCCACACCCAGCACACAAGCCCCAATAGTTACAATATCACAGCCCAAGTAACAGTTCTAACTCAAAGTAGTAATTTTTAACACACAGAACTAATTTCAAGTACAAAACTGTTCAAATATTTCAGTTAAAACAGAAGATAAAATCAATCTTCTTTCTTGAACAACCTCCTACTTTGGTTCCCAGGTGGACAATCTTTAATTATTTTCTTTAATTAGTTTTTACTTACCGGGTGAGTTGCGCTGGACAGACATTTGCCTAATGTCAGGCCTGAACTGGAATAGATAAACAATACAGTGCAAGAAAGTGACTTCAACATTAGAAACAGAAACATTGAAGTTGTTGGCAGATAAGGATCTCTTGGCTCAACTAGTCTGCTCTATTTTCCCTACCTACAGTGCCACGGCAGACCCTACTCGGTCTCTGGTTTGCATCCCCCCCCTTGCCTTATTGCTAAGCTTCCTCTTGTGTCAATCCTATGCTTTCTTGAATCCTGTAAATGTTTTAGCTACCACCTCTGCTGGGAGGTTATTCCCAGCATCCACCACCATTTCTGTGAAGAAGTACTACCTCACATCTCCTCTCAGCCTCCCTCTCTCCAGCTTCATAGTGTGACCCCATGTTCTCGATCATCTCTTTCTCTGGAAAATGCTCCCTTCCTGTACCTTTTCTATACCTGAGGTATTGGAATGTTTTTATCATCCCCCCTTCCCTCATTTCTCCTAGGGAGTACATATTTAATTCCTTAAGCCTTTCTTTATAGGGCTTCTGATGCAGGCCCTTCACAAGTTTGGCTGTTCATTTTTGTACTGCCTCTACCCTGTCTATGTTCTTTCAGAAGTGGGGCCTCCAGAACTGGACACAGTACTCAAGAAGAAGTCTCACTAGTGATCTATACAGGGATATTATTACCTCCCTCTTTCTGTTGGTAATACCCCTGCCTATGCATCTGAGCATCCCACTAGCCTTTCCCATTGCTTTGTCACACTGTTTAGCTACCTTCAGGTAATCAGAAATGATTATCCCTAGTTCTCTCTCCTGTTTTGTAACTGCTAGTATTTCTTTTCCAAGTTGATATATTGCCCCCAGGTTTCTGTGCCATAAGTGAATGATTTTACACTTTTTTGCATTGAAGCCCAGCTGCCAAACCCTTGACCATTCTGCCAGATTTTTAGATCTTCTCATTCTTTCCATCCCCACCCTGGTGTGCCTACTCTGTTGCAGATTTTTGTGTCATCCATGAACAAGCATACCTTCCTTTCCAGTCCTTCTGCAATGTCACTTATAAATACATTGAAGAGGACTGGGCCTTGTACTGACCCTTGTGGCATCTCACTGGTCATGTTACCCTCTCCAGAGTGGAAGCCATTTACCACCAAACTCTGACTCTTGTCCTGCCAGCTCTCTACCCATCTTACTATGCTAGGACCCACTGCGAGGGTTCTCAGCTTGCTCACCAGTCTTCCATGTGGAATGGTGTTGAATGCTTTACTGAAGCTCAGGTAGGCTACTTCAACCACTCCTCCCTGACAGGGGTGTAGCCAGGCATTTCAGATTTGTACACCAACCTGCAACACTGCTACCCTCTCCCCTACTGTTGTTCATGCCTGCTCCCCCCCCCATGACTCGAGTCCAAGGTTCCTGGCTCCAATCAGATGATTTCCACACTAGACCTGCTGTTGGTCTGCGCTGCTAGTGTGGTGCTAGCTGCCCACTGGTAGATGCCACTGACTGCACCATGAGTCCAAGACCATGGCAGAAATTTCTTCTCTGTTCCCTGCAGATAGGCAGATTTGCTCCACTTGGCACTCCATATGAAGTCTTTTTTTCTTTTAGCTGGCTATGAGTCTGTTCTTCTGTTTGCTGCACCTCAGTTTTCTACTGCTTCTCTTGCTTCCAGTACAATTGAACTAATAGTATGACTTCTAACTTTGCTGGGGCATTTAAACTTGCTGCCCCAAACTTGCCACACCCCCTATCAGATGCCACAGCCAATCACTATGCGGGCAGACCATGCGGACCTACTTGAAACCTTTAGTTTTGATGTCCATGGTTCACTCTGCCACCTCCACCCCCCAAAACAAAGCTGAAAGAGAAAAGAAAATGCCTGCAAAGCCAAACAAAGGAATTAAACACAATGGACTAGACAGGGCAGAGCAATGCTGGCCAGCTTGTTTGCTACCCCCCTGCTACTAAACTTGGTATGCCATGGCTTACTTGGAGTATCAGTAGCTACACCCATGCTCCCTGATCCACTTCCTTGGTTACCCCATCAAAGAACTTGATCAGGTTTGTCGGACAAGACCCCCCCCCCCGTGAACCCATGTTGCCTTGGATCATAAGGACCATTGGAAAAAATGTGTTCCCCAGTCCTGTCCTTCAGTGGTGATTCCATTACTTTGCCCACTACCGAAGTCAGTCTGACAGGCCTGCAATTTCCAGCCTCTTCTCTATTTCCATTTTTGTGGAGTGGGAATAATCAGCCCTACTCCAGTCTCCCAGGACATCTCCTGTTTCTACTGACAGATTGAATAGGGCTGTCAGAGGTGCAGTGAACTCCTCCTTGAGCTCCCTCAGTAACTTGGGATGCACCCAGTCTGGTCACATTGCCTTGTCTACTTTTAACCATGACAATTCCCTTAAGACTCTTTCCACAGTAAAATGGCTGGTGTCCACCTTATTTACCTTAATGCCCTTGTCCTTCATCACTGGCCCGTTATCTACTCCCTCCTCCGTAAATACTAAACAGAAGTATTTGTTCAATATGTTCGCTTTTTGCTGGTCCTCTTCCACACTCTCCCTTCCTTCACATCTCAGCCTTACTATCTCTCCCTTGGTCTTTCTCTTTTTGCTTATGTATCTAAAAAATATCCTGTCCCCTTTTTTTACTGATTCAGCAATATTCTTCTCTGTTTGCACTTTTGTGCTCCTAACTGCCTTCCCTGCCTCCCCTGCCTCCCTTTGTTTCTCCTGATAAGTCTCCCTATCTTCCTCTTTCTACATTACTTTATACTTTCTAAACCCCAGTTTTTTGGCTCTTACTTTTTCTGCTACCTCACTAGAGAATGTAGTGGTTTCTTTTTTCTCTTGCCCTTGCTAACCAGCTTGACACAAAGATTTGTAGCATTTTCAGTGTTCTCTTTTATTTTTGCCCACTAGTCCTCGAATCCCCCTAGTTTTCCTATCCCTGCCTGGGCATCTCTGAGGCATTCTCCCATTTTCTTAAAATCAGCCCTTCTATAGTCCTTGACCCTCATCCTCATGCAGTTCAGTTCTAACCTGGTTCTTATATTAAACCACAGCATACAATGGTCACTTATCCCCAGGTGGTACCCCACTGTGACACCAGCAACATTATCCCTGTATTTCTGTACCAGGTCCAGCAACACCCCTATAACTAGTGGGTTTCATTACAAGTTGCCTGAGGAATGTCACCAGCAGTGAATCTAGGATGTCTCTACTTCTGGCTGTTGCCACAACTGGGAGGCTCCAATCCATGTCCAATAGACTGAAGTCACCTGCTAGTATCACCTCTCCTTTGCAAGCCAGCCGATGGATAGTTTTCAGGATTTTTCCATTCACTTCTTCCCCCTGTGCTGGACATGTGTAGATCACTCCTGTGCATTTAACAATGCCTTTCCTTTTCTCCAGGGTGAGGCACAGTACCTCCTCCACCCCCTGCTCCACTTGTACAGTATTTCCATAGCCTTTATGTTGTCTGTTACATAAAGAGCTAATCCTCCCCTTTTTACCCACCCTGTCCCTTCTGAACAGAACATAACCTGGTATGGTCATATCCCAGCCCAAGTTTTCACTGCACCAGGTCTCAGTAATGACAGCTAAATCCAAATATGCTTCTACCATGGTGGCCTCCAGGTTTGCAGTCTTGTTGCCCAGACTATGAGCATTTGCACATATTGCATTCCATATTTTGTTGTCACACCCCCTCCTTTTTATGTTTGCTTGCATGCATGCACAAGATACATGTTGTGACAGCTTGCTGGAGTAGCAGGTTGTGCAGATGTGTCCATGTTGTGGCCAATGCCACCACTGCTTTTTAGGGCTTGTCTGTGTGGCACCAATGAATGAGCACACTGTCTATGACAGCAGCTTAAAAGCATGCCACCAACTAGAAATACTTTTGCCGCTGTAATGAGGGAGCAATTAATCATTGCAGGGTGTGCCTTGCCTTGTGTAACATTTCAATAAACACAGTGGCAGCTGTTGCTGTCCGCCTCTCACAGTCCCACTTGAAAGCCAACGTCGGGGGTGCCCAATTCCCCTGTCAACATGCCCCTTCCCCAGTTCATTTGCTGACAGGGAGCCCAATCCCCATCTGCATGATGTCCCTGTAGTTTAATTTGTATGCTGAGGGGGTGCCCAATCCCTCTTGGCATCATGCCCCCCCAAACACAGACCTGTTTTCTTTGCCAATGGAGTGCCCAATCCCCGTCAGCTCCAGTAGTCCCAAAATGCCCAGGTGGCACACTGGGAGCCCATTCCAGTGTGCCAAATGTACCTGTATAAAAGAAAACTTTCCCACAAAGTTTTTCTTTTTTTTAAGCTGTAAACAAGAAAACAGTCCTCCCTCGTTGTCTGTGGTGCCTCCTTCCCCAACCCACACAGTCCTCTTTGCACTACCTCCCCCGCACACCCCTCAATTCTATACTTACTCTTCGAGCTCAAGCAATGATCTTCAGTGAGCTGGAACACATCTGCAGTCTTCAAAGCCGACCGCGAACTGAAGAAATGCTGGTAAGATGTATAATGGCATAAATGTGGGGGAGTTCAACTTAGGTGGATATCTTGGCCATTTTCTGTGACTTTTGGCACCAAATTTTCAAGATGGAGTTCTTGGGACCCCTCCTCATGAACTCAGTCACTGTCACGTCGTTATTCGGTCCTGAAAGGTGATTTCACAGTCACTGCACGGAATCACCTTCAGGGACCAATTAATGAAATGACAGTGTCACTTTTCATGAGGTGGGCTCCCACAAAGCCCGTGTTGTAAATTTGGTTACAAGCGTGCATTGTGCAGTTCCCAAGTACAACGGTAACTTCAAGAATGTTTAATATTTTCACTCCAGATTTTCAACACTGACATTTTTCCACACCTTCTTATGAACAGTACAGGTGTCATTTTTTACATCCTGCCTGCAATGTGTTTTCACACATCTGGCAGACAATGGCATGGTCACTCTGCGAAAACAATGTTCAGAACAGATTAAGAAAAACACAGTGACAGTGTTCATAAGGACAGGTCCCAAAAAGCCCATGTTGCAAATTTGGTGAACAAATTAAAAAAAAATCTCTGCTTCACCTGCGTGCGTTGCGCAGTTTCCACGCACACTCATAACTTCACCTATTTTTTATATTTGTACTCCAGATTTTCAACATTGTCATTTTTGCACACTGCCTTATTAACAGTACAGCTGTCATTTTTCACATCCTGCCTGAAACATGTTTTCACACCTGAGGCACACAATGGGAGCTTTCGCTGTGTGAAATCAATGCTCGGGACAGATTAAGAAAATCACCGTGCCACTGTTCATGAGCGGAGGTCCCAAAATGCCTAAATTGAAAATCTGGTGTAAATAATCCCCCAAATAATTGCTTTATGGGTGTGTGTTGCACAGTTTCTATGCACGCTTGTGACTACCAATTTTTTTATATTTTCACTCCAGATTGTCAACATTACCATTTTTTTACACCTACTCATGAACAGTACAGCTGTAATTTTTTCACCCTGTTCAAAATGTGTTTTCACACCTGTGGCTCCAAATGGCAGAGTCTTTGTGCAAAATCATCTTTCAGCTAACAAACTGATAGTGCCACTGTTCATGTGGTGCGGTCACAAAAAGCCCATGTTGAAAACTTGGAGTGAAAATACCAAGAAATGCAGAAGGCATTAGGGTTTCCAACCATAACCCCCTACCCTGTATGGACTGACAGGCATCAGTGATGTGACATGGGATTGTCAACATTAATGCTCATGCCATTCAACCCCCACCCCCGTCATGCAGCAAGTGACAGGCATTGAGGTGTACCTTGGACTCTTTGGCCCCAAAGTTCACCCCATTCTCCTATACTGCACCCATTTCAGTGTATTTCCTTATGGAATGGGGTGAGTGTAAAGCCTGAACACCTCAAGACATGCCTCAACACTTATCAGTGTCTGCAGGGTAGGGTGAGGTGAAATGGCATGAGCATTATGGGTAATGACCCAAAGGCACACCCAGTGCCTGTCCATCTCTGCAGGGTGGGTGTGGGATTGGGGTCAGTGTCAGTTCAATACTCCACTGTCATTCCTATTCTGCATCTGTCTTACTTCTACATTTCCAATGCTAATGCCAGCAAGCAAACATTCGGCATTGACAAATGATTGTTTCCATTTGCCTTCCATTATTCCTCTCACTTGTTATTTTAGCTTCATTTTTTTCTTCTTCCCCCTGGACTTCATTGTTTTTTGATTTCTTTTGTGGTTTTCCTCCCTCTGGATTCCCATAGTTGCCCTCTTGAGTTTGGGCGGGGGGGCGACAGTTATGTCTCCCTGCCTCATTCTGCCTCCCCAACAGCTAGTTTAAATACTTGCCAATGCAATATTTAAACCACTCTCTCTTAGGACTGTGGTTCCCCTCCTGGATGGATGCAGGCCATCACTCTTGTACAGGCTCTTATCCCTCCAGATGGTGCCTCAGTCCCCCATGAAACTGAAACCCTTCTCTCTGCACCATTTCTTCAACCATGTGTTGAAGTTCTTGGTGCGAAGAATCTTGTCAGCCCCCGTCATAGAAAGGCAGCACCTCTGTAAAGGTCACAGATCATGCTGTGTGCCTAAGACACCTCTCCAACTCCCCAAACTCTTTCTGCACTATGGCTGGCTCATTCCTAGCCAGGTCATTTATCCCTAGGTGGGCAATGACATCCAGCTTCCCCTTCCCTCCTGTTGCCCCAGGAATCCCCTAGATACTCTTTTCATCCCTGCATGCCATGGTGGCAGAAAGTCACCAAACCTACCTCTACTTGTCTCTACCTACTCCCAACTCTATCCCCTAACTATGGAGTCCTCCACCAAGATTCACTTCCACCACCTCTGGGGTCCTCTTTCACTCCTCTTGGGGTATACACTGTGGAGGTCCCCCACATCCACCCCAGTCACTTCTATAGGTGCCTCAGTGGGACACTCCCACTCTGCCAGGGTGGCACAGGAGTTTTGTAATAGAACTGATTGTGGGATGTGCCTAGGTTCCACCACTCTAACCCACCCTGAGCCCACTGTCATCTAGCCATTCCTCCTACTGGGCAACTTCTGAGGTAGCAGCGGTGGACCAGGTGGTCCTTGGTGGGGGAGAAGATCCTCTGAACCCAAGCCAACTTTTCCTTAAGTCTGGCAGCCTCCTCCCTCAGCCCTGTGAGGTGCACACAGATAGGGCAACAATGCAATCTCCAGAAAGTCTCCCTGAAGGCTTCTACACCACAGCATTTGCACTGCACTGCTCTGAGCATAACTACTCACCTATTGCTAGACCTAGCCCCACGGCCTTAACCTTCGACATTAACCCTTGACCTCAACCCACTATAGTAACCCATGATCTTAACCCACTACCTTAACCAACTACCTCTTTTTATTTTTTTGTTTTGTTTTTGTTTTGTTTTGTCCCTTTCTTTCTTCCTACAAGATCAGTGTAATAACCCACTGCAGCAGATGCAATATTAAACTCATACCCCAGATTCACAATCATAACCTTAAAATAATAATCCCATAAAACAGATGTGATATCGCACTCTCAATCTCAGGATAATCCCCCTAGTACTTTGGATATACAGATCTCTAATACAACAGAAACACTAGCAGCTAACATGAAGGGCAATTACAAAAGCATGACCTTAGGATAATATCCCCCTGTTACAAAGGCAATTAGAGTGCCTCATTTGCTAACTAGATAACAGAAGTAGACACCATAACCATAGCAGCTGTAAAATAGGCAGTAGGCAATATTACGAGTACAACCTTAAGATGAAAGCCACCTGTAGCAAATGCAAATTGGTAGACAACCTAGTTAGCTCAACAATAGCCCCACCCTAGATAGGGTGTTGGCTGTGTTCTAGTGCACAGGTAATCACAATGTCAAGATACTATTCCCCTGAAATAAACTAGACAGGGAGGTACTTATCTGAGTCAACTGCCTCTGGCATTCTGGTCTCTTCTGCCATGGATCCTGTCTTGCTGTCCTTGGATGTGGGTGGAAGTTGAAGGTGAGAAGAACAGACTAGCCAGCCACCTGGCAGACTACTGGTGGACTCCGGCAGACTTGAGGCACACAATTTGCATGAATCCCTGGCACGTGGTCCTTTATGCGGGACCACAGTGCAGGGGGGGGTGCTTGGTGGGTACTTCCCTATTTTCCCCACAAGGGTTGATGGATGCTGCTGATAGACCCTGATTGGTGGCTAAGAGGGCTTGGGGCATGATTGCAGTGGCAATTGGCTGTACACTGATTGCCTCTGCAGCTGAGATTTCTGCTGCTCCTGAAGTGTGTCTCAGCTCTTGGAGGAGGTCGGGCTACTGCCTCTTGTAGAGCTCCCTCCTCCAGTTTGTGTGGGTATTTTTTTTTTGCAGTGGGGTTTTAAAGCCCCAATGGCCACTTTATGATGTGGTTCAGAGGGCTGTTGGTGTGATCGTGGTGCCGATTTTCTCTCCACCAAACACCCCTGCTGCTCCTGAAGTGTGTCTCAGCTCTTGGAGGAGGTTGAATATCTGACAATCTAAGAAAACAGCACTGTGCATGACAATAAGTTAAACAACACAGTAAACAACAATTGAGGAAGCACAGGAGAAAGGTAATTGGCAAAAAGCTAAGAAGTGCAGACTTAGCAGGAATTCAAAGTGACAAATACAAGAACTGTCAGATACAATGGCTAGAAAACAGAAATCAGGGCTAGGAACAGGAGCATACTGCTAACTATAATAAGTGTGATATGTACTGGTTCCAGAAAGCACAGGCAACAAAGCAATGTCTAGTCTTAGCAGATAGTTTCGGGGCAGCGACACAGATGACTGTCTCTCAGAATTTGGCTCTGGTCCTAGGCATGAATAGGTGGTCAAGGTCTGAGGACCTGAGGGAGTAGGCGTTAATATAGGGCATCAGGATGGAGGAAAGAGAAAAGGGTGCCAGATTCTGTATTATACTGTGAATGATGCCACCCTGGGAGAGATCATATTAAGCAACAGGAGGTAGCCAAATTAGTTTTGAATACAGGGTGCAGTGGTGAGTGAGTCAGTTGCAGACATGGACAAAACAACAGATGATATTGTAAGCCATGTCCCATTTGAATAAGATGGAGTTTGATGCTTTAGAAAGAATGTGCAGGCCACAGGATAGCTGGGAAGCAGAATAACACGAGCAACAGCAATGACAGATGGGGGAAGATTTTGGCTGGCATGGTAAGCAAGTCTGAATTTGGCATTAACTGCTTTACAGGTGGATGACACATGGAGAGAAAAATTGAGGGTGGGATCAGGTGTATCCCCTAGGTAATTAAAGGAGGGGACAGTGATCGGGGGGTGCCATTGTCACAGGCCACTGAAAATAGAGTTAGGATGTTCTTTAAACAGTGGATAGTTCTGAATAGCATTGTCTATGACTTTGTAAGGTTAATTAAAACCCTCTTCTCAAGGAAATTTGATTGCTATCAACCACGTTCTGAGCACTGGTAAAAAAGACCAGGTTATTAGCATACAGGAGATGGGTACCATTGGCGAAGCAATGTTGAACATTGTTATCATGGAGGAAGAAAAAGAGTGGTCCAAGTTTGGAGCCTTCAAGGACTCTAGTAATGACTGTGCAGGATTGGATAGAGAGTATCCAAACCTGACATGTTGCTACTTATTGGTCCAGGTAGCTTATGAACCTGGGGTTGGCACTGTCAGAGATTCCCAGGGCTCTTAGTTTGTTACATAGTAGGGAGTGTTCAACCATATCAAAGGCCTTAGTGAAGTCTATGAATATGGTGCAGTGAGCTCCCCTTTGTCAAGACAATTTGAGATACTGTTGGTGAGGGTAAGCAGTGCAGTGATGGTGCTATGGTTCTGGCAGAAACCATGCTTGGCTGGAAAGAGGAGATTATGAGTAGAGAGATAAGTGTTAAGTTTGGTGGAGACAATTTTTCCCAGAACCTTGCTGAGAACGTCAATATGTCTATAATTGCTAATAACTTTGCGGTCTATGCGTGAACGGGTGGGAATTACATGCCAGAGGCATGTATCCCCCTGTGTAGCTCCACATCTGTGGATAGGTGTGCACCGGCTGTATTCACCAATGGCTGCCAGCTGTCCATGGCTCTGCCCCCCTCAGTGTGCAGGACCAAGCAGGGAAGATGAGGCAGAGTAGAAGACCTGGGCAGTCAACCAATAGGAAGCCTGTCCCAGATCCCACAGTGTATTCCTTACGAGGCAGATGTGGGTCCAGGTATGTGAACAGCACCCACAGGCACATGGACCCGTGCTACCATGCCATCAGCCCCAGCAGCCAGTGTGTTCCACATCGGTGCCCGCAGTAGTGCTCGCCACACTGATGACCCCTCCATCAGTACCATCAACCATCCCCATCCATGCAGTGGAGCTTTCCCCATATGAGGGCACCAGTCTTGGGCAGCCCATGTCAATCCCCACTCCACACACACACAGATGTGCTCAATATACCCTGACTCCATACCACCCCCATTTGCCAGTTGTCCCCCACTCATTTGCAGCACCAGCAACCCCCACCCAATGCCTCATGCCATCCTGCTGGTGCGGTGGTCAGAGACAGGCAGTGACACAGCCCTCCACACACTTTCATTGCTGCCATCTGTGTGACCAATGCCACATAGGCCCCTTTGTTTTTACCTTTTTTAAACACAGGCACTGTGTTCAACATTTTCCAGATAGCTGGTACAGTATTAGTGATGAGGGATAGGTGAAAGATTCTGGTAAATGGGGAGCAGAATTCACAGGCTGCTAGTCTGAGAAGTCTGGTCTTGATTCCTTCAGAGCCAGCAGACTTAGATTCTAGGATCTGCCTCAGAAGTTTATAGATCTCTGAGACTCTTATGTATTTGAGGTGAAAAGAAGGATATTGCACATGTTCAATAGTAGGGTGAGGTCTGACAAGATGAGTAGAGGGGAAAGGACCCAGTATAGGATGTAATGTATGAGAAGAATTCATTAAATGCATTTGAGAATGTGTAGGGATAGTTGCAGTTTACACTCTTTACCTCATTATCAGTATCTTTGCCAAGGTTTTTTTTTATACTACTCCAGAACCAATGGGAGTTACTGGTGGAGCAGTCAAGTCGTGTTTTACAAGTTGGCCCGGTGGTGCTGAGGGTTGAAGTGCAGGATGCCACACCTCATGCCACATTGGTGACTCAGGTTCGGGACTGAGCTCGGGTTGTTGTGGGTCAGCAGGGGAAGGAGAGGACTGACCATCTGGAGAACTGCACTCATCTCCTGGGGAGGGAGGTTTGTGTCACCCGCAGCTACAGCACCCCCCCAATGGAGACTGGAGGCATCACAGCATGTGGTGGCACACTGAGTGGTATGGAGGTGATACTGAATGTACTATGGTTGGATGCGGGAGTGCGCCTGTCACATGCAGGACATCATTGCACATCTGCGCCTCAGGACCATGAAAACTGGAAAACCCAGGCACCCGGGATGGTGATGACAGGACCAGCAGATGACACAACACACTCTGCATTGGATCTGCCTAGCCGGCCTCTGGTTCTCCCCTGTGTCCCGACCACACTCTAGATTGTAGATAGAGCACTGGTCAGAAGTTGGTGGCCCCACCTCATGGGAGGGGTTCAGAACCGGGGGAATGGTGAGTCAGGGAGGCAGGGGGGAACATTCTGGGACAGAGGCAAGGTGTGGAGGTCTCAGGTGGCTGGTTAAAGGTTCAGCACCCAGTGTCCTGTCTGAAAGAGTCCTATAGGGCCAGTGCAGGAACATAAAGAGAGTTGAAAAAAAAAATTGTGTTTTACAGAAATGATTACGGAAGAACAAAAGGGAGATTTGAAAAAAACACTGATAATAGCCATAAATAATAATGACACCATTTCTTTTCAAAATTTCGTGGATAAGGGCACACACACTTCTCTTAAATCGCCTGAGATGTACATCCTTGCAGATGTCTAGCTTACCGATTTTGGAGTGGTTTTCTTTGATAAAGAAAAGTGTGATTATACTCACTGCTCTGAGGATCCAGTATCAGTAAAGGAAATACCAGTGGAGGAAGGTTGCATTGTCATTAGAGTGCTAACATCAGAAAACGCTCCAAGAATAGTCAAAATTCCAGCTGAAATATACTTGTATAGTATAGAATGGCGGGCTCCCACATTAAAGGATTTTTTTAACTAAGAGTGAATTCTTCCCTGATACATGGAAGGGCAACATTATCATGCCAGTGTACAAAAAAGGAGAACAATTAACCCCATATCCTATAAATCTATTAGACTAATAGATACACATGCAAACATTTTTCCAAAGATAATTTTGTTAGGGTTTCGGTCATTGGTCTTTGATCATAACATTTTGTCCAGTCTGCAGGTGGGTTTTAGATCTGGTTATTTCACCATTGACAAACTGTTTTGTCTTAAAGCATTTATTTCATAAATATGTTTGTGTTAAAAATCAAAGGATATACACTGCTTTTGTAGCCCTATTGGGTGGGATTTTCATAGACATGGAAACAGCTCTTGCATCTGTATTTTGGATGCATGCTGCATCTGCACAGATGCACCTCCCAATGTCTATACCTTATTCGCAGAGCATTGGATGCATTTGAGATAATTCCTGCAGTTTACAGCAATTTCTGCTGCAACTTTGGGAATCATCTCTATTTTTGGACACAGTTGCGTAATTCCATTCCTGGAGTTAGACCATCTTTTCATGGTCTAACTCCCAGAGCAGATTTTGGCAGCTGCATTCAAAAAACAGATGCTCCTCTTTGAAATTTACCCCATCATCTGCATTTGACTCTCTTTTTTGAAATATTTTATAGGAAAAATTGAAGAATCTGAATATAAACGGAGGCCTTCTGAATATATGTAAAACATTGATATGGATACCTGGACTAAAGTAAGACTCTTCATGGATTGACAACTTACCAAGCATTATACAATGGCATAAAATAATCTTGGACTCTGATTGGTCCGTCTGGGACTGGAGCCGTGATGTTATCCCAGTACAATATCACGGCTCTAGTCCCACACCACAGATGACCACATCAACCGCTCCTAGAATCACTCCACGCAACCTGCTATAGCTCTCCCTGCTTGACAGCATGTTTCTGTAACTGCCGCTCGCTACATACATTCAGTGTCTCAGATTAAAAAAAAAAACAACCTCCAGACATTCCCTGAAATCCCCAAAGATTCTAGTCCATAAAAAACAAAGTAAAACTAAAACACATCGTTAGTTCAGAGACCAAGCCAGTGAGCCTGCCCAGGAAATGGATGAATCAACAAGCACATCCGATACCACGTGCCCATAACAGTCGTTCGCACTTCAAACCACTTTCCTCATCTGTTTTCCTTTTTAACTGCAGCATGTAAAATCACTGGCAAAACAACCATCCTACCTCTTTTTCATTTCATTTTTACACATCCTCTCAGCAGCGGCACCAGGTAACAGAGCTGAACGGGGCCGGGGGGTGCTATTCTGGCAAAGTCCGATTCACAAACAGCATAAACGCTTACTAACAAAAACACAGAAGGAAACACAAACCGTAAAACATGCCAAAACAGAACATAAACGCAAGACGTAAGGGCATACTAACAACGAGTGACAGCACAGCACTGAGTTAAGGTTACCATGCAGACTGCAGAGGCACAGGAAAAACACAGATCCACCTGCTGACTAAAATAAATCAGCACTATTTTTTTTTGTAAAGTAACCCTACCCATTCCAAAAACTTGTTAAAAATGTATTTTAAATGTAGACTTTAAACATGTTTTTCTTTGTTCTACACAGGAGCCATTATATAATAGCAACAATGCACTCCAGCCTGTGTGTTGTGCTGGGATAACATCACTTCTGGGGTGATTAGTCGCACTCGGCCTGCGGCCTCGTGCCTAATCACCCCAGGCCTGACATTATCCCAGCACAACACATGCCCTGTCGTGCATTATTGCTTAAATTACCCTCTAATAAAATCAAGAATATGTTTAAGCGACACTGCTTTTTAATCTATAGTTAAATAACTCTCCCACTACATTAACTTCATTTGAGCACAAGCCTCCTCAAATCGGTATAAAATCAATTCCTGCTTTTGCCTATGGAGATGACATTGTGCTTCTCTCCTTAACAAGATTAGGCCTACAGGATTTACTAAATCAGTTTTTTTTTTGTAAAGAATTCAAACTGAAGACGAATTTGAAAAGGACAAAAATATTTCAATTTCGCCATAAATCATCCTCTTCTTTTTTTCTGGGAATATGATGGTAAAAGATTAAAGGTTGTCAAAAAGTATACTTGCTATTAATGGCCTTGGAAGGCTTAACATGAAATTTGGAGTCAATTCTCTTGAGGCAGCAATTAGCACAGCTAAGGCTGAAATGTGTTATCAAATTCTCTATGAAGCCAAGTTACAGGGAAGGGAAAAACTGAACCTTGTTTAATAAAAAATTTACATTTTGGAAGCATATCCTGAGTCTTCCTCATTATACCCAAGCATTTGCAAATTAGGGCAGAGTTAGGGCAGCCAATGGCAGAATAATCTGACATGATTATAATATTTTCTTATTGTGGACAACTGCTGAGAATGGACTCAAGACTCCCCCAACTAGCATATAATAAAATGCTAGAATTAAAGAAAGGTGAAATATAATCTGGATTTTCTGAACTAGAATTCAGGTTGACATACCATCACTCCTGGAACTGTCTGGTGAAGGAATTATAATTAGCCCATCCTGTAGCCCAGTCATTATGTTTGCTTGCATGCATGTGCAAGAAACATAGTGCCATGAACGGAGATTTCGGAGGTGTGTTACCTCCTCCTCCAATTCAGGCACTGGGCTGGCAGGCGCGGCCCCTGTAAGCCAATGCATTTTGGAGCTGTCTATGACACGCTCCAAAATGCAGTGGCATACAGTTGAAAGGGGGAGCTACGCTTGAGTGAGCACCGATAAGATATCGGCTGCTCACGCGCAGCTCCCCCCCCACACACAGACAGACGTGCTTGCCCCCGTACTGAATAGCCGACGGGGTGCCCAATCCCTGTCGGCTGAACGCCCCTCTGTCCTTGTGCCACGCTGGGAGCCCACCCCAGCGGCGTGGCAAATGGTGCCAAGATTTTTTTATTTTGCCGAGGGGTGCCCAATCCCCGTCGGCTTAACGCCTCCCCATGTCCTTGTGCCACACTGGGAGCCCACCCAGTGGGCAAACCATGCGGCGCTTTTGTTTTTATTTACCGACGGGGTGCCCAATCCTCGTCGGCTGAACGGCCCCCAAGTCTTTATGCCACGCTGGGAGCCCACCCCAGTGTGGCAAACGTCCCATGACGTCTTTTTTATTTTAAGACCTGTAAAATGAAACTGTCCCGCGCTCTCCCAACGCCCTCCACAACCCGCACCACCCCTGCGCACCCAGCCTCCCTGCACCCCCCACCCCATACTTACCTGCGGACTCCGGCGCGACGATCTTCGGTGGACCGGGAACACGTCTGCACTCTTCAAAGCCGACCGCGAACTGAGGAAATGCCGGTAAGCTGTATAATGGGTTACATAGGGGGGTTTCAACTTTATTGCATATCTCGGGCATTTTTGGGAATTTTTGCACCAAATTTTCAACATGGTGTTTTTGGGACCCCTTCTCATGAATTATGTCACTGTCATGGCGGTATTCATGCCCAAAGGGTGATTTCGCGCAGTGACTGCACGATGACTGCAGAAATCACCGCCGGAGCACATGCTGCCATGACAGTGACATCATTCATGAGAAGGGATCCCAAAAACACATGTTAAAAATTTAGTGCCAAAATTCTGAAAAATGACTGTTTTACGAGGGTGCGTTGCGCAGTTCCTACGCAGGCTCGTAAGTTCGCGAAATTTCAATATTTTCACTCTAGATTTTCAACATTGCCATTTTACCACACCTTCTTATGAGTAGTACAGCTGTAATTTTTCACATCTCACCCAAAATGTGTTTCCACCCATGTAGCACAGAATGGCACAGTTGGTGTGCGAAATCAATGTATGGGACAAATTAAGAAAATCACAGTGACACTGTTCATGAGCAGAGGTCTTAAAATGGATATGTTGAAAATTTGGTGAAAAAATTCCTAAAAATGACTGTTTTACGAGGGTGCATTGCGCAGTTCCTACGCACACTCGTAAGGTCGCGAATTTTCAATATTTTCACTCCAGATTTCCAACATTGCCATTTTATCACACCTTCTTATGAGCAGTACAGCTGTCATTTTCACATGTCACCCAAACGTGTTTCTGCCCATGTAGCACACAATGAGCGGTCGGTGTTGCGAGATCAATGTCTCGGGACAAATTAAGAAAGTCACAGTGACACTGTTCATGAACAAAGGTCTTAAAATGGCTATGTTGAAAACTTGGTGAAAAATTCCTAAAATGACTGTTTTGACGATAGCTTGTACAGCTCCTATGCACGTCAGAAGTTCATGAATTTTCAATATTTTCACTCCAGATTTCCAACATTGCCATTTTACCACACCTTCTTATGAGTAGTATAGCTGTCATTTTTCACATCTCACCCAAAACGTGTTTCCGCCCATGTAGCGCACAATGGCACAGTCGGTGTGCGAAATCAATGTACGGGACAAATTAAGAAAGTCACAGTGACACTGTTCATGAACAAAGGTCTTAAAATGGCTATGTTGAAAATTTGGTGAAAAAATTCCTAAAAATGACTGTTTTACGAGGGTGCATTACGCAGTTCCTATGCACACTCGTAAGTTCGCTAATTTTCAATATTTTCACTCCAGATTTTCAACATTGCCATTTTACCACACCTCCTTATGAGCAGTATAGCTGTCATTTTTCACATCTTGCCCAAAATGTGTTTCCGCCCATGTAGCGCACAATGGCGCAGTCGATGTGCAAAATCAATGTATGGGACACATTAAGAAAATCACAGTGACACTGTTCATGAGCAGAGGTCTTAAAATGGCTATGTTGAAAATTTGGTGAAAAAATTCCTAAAAATGACTGTTTTACGAGCATGCGTTGCGCAGTTCCTATGCATGCTCGTAAGTTTGCGAATTTAATATTTTCACTCCAGATTTTCAACATTGCCATTTTATTACACTTCCTTATGAACAGTACAGCTGCCATTTTTCATATGTCACCCAAAATGTGTTTTCACACATGTAGCGCACAATGGTGCTGTTGGTGTGCGAAAGCAATGTTTAGGACAGATTAAGAAAATCACAGTTACACTGTTCATGAGCAGAGGTCTTAAAATGGCTATGTTGAAAATTTGGTGACAAAAGTCCATAAAATGACTGTGTTACGAGTGAGCAATGAGCAGTTTCCACGCACCCTCGTAAGTTCATGACTTTGTAATATTTTCAGTCCAGATTTTCACCAGTGGCATTTTTTCACACTTCCTTATGAACAGTACAGCTGTCATTTTTCACAACATGGCTGAAATGTGTTTTCACACTTTCAGTGCTGAGATGCATGGTCGCTGTGGGGAATCATTGTTCGGCACAGATAAAGAAAATCACAGTGACACTGTTCATGATCGGAGGCACCAAAATGCCTGAGTTGACAATCTGCTGTAAAATATCCCCAACCTAATTATATTAGTGGGTGTGCTGTACAGTTTCTATGTACGCTCATGACTTCACCATTTTTAAATATTTGTACTGGAAGATTTGCAACATTGCCATTTTTTACACCTCCCCATGAACAGTACAGCTGTCATTTTTTACATCCTGTTCGGAATGTTTTTGCACCTGTGGTGCTAAATGCCGTAGTCGCTGTGCATAAGCAGCTTTCGGCTAACAAACTGATATTCCCCCTGTTCATGAGGTGGGGTCACAAAAAAAACATGTTGAAAATTTGGAGTGAAAATACCAACGAATGCCTGAGGTATTAGGGTTTCCAACCATAACGCCCAACCCTGTAGAGAATGACAGGCATCAGGGTGTGACTTGGGATTCTTGCCTGTAATGCTCATACCATTCCACACCCTGCAGCCAGTGAGAGGCATCGAGGTATGCCTTGGACTCTTCAGCCCCAAAGTTCACCCCATTCTCCTATATCGCACCCATCTCACTGCATTTCTAATAAAATGGGTGCGATAAGGGCCAAACACCCAAGGAACACCATGACACTTGTCAGTGTCTGCAGGGTGGGGTGTGGTGAAATGGCAGGGCCATTATGTCTGATGACCCAAATGCACACCCCAATGCCTGTCACTCTCTGCAGGGTGGTGGTGGGGTTGGCTTCAGTTCAGTACTTCACTGCCATTCCTATTACGCAGCTCTGTAACTTCTACATTACCACTGCCAATGCCAGCAAGCAAACATTCGGCATTGACAAATGCTTGTTTTAAGTAGGCTTGAAGAGATCATGAAACAAAAGTCTCTAGGTAGATTGGCTGATATGAGATTCCATAGCTGAGGGTAAAAAACATTTATGAGCTAGAACTAGAAGAGTATTTGATAGGTCTGCCAGATCCACAGTTATGATTAGCTTTTACAAGATTTTGCTTATATATTTTTTACTCATACTTGCTGAGAGCTAGATTTGCAGAAGAATCCAGAAACTATGAGAGAAAAATGTGTCAGTGTTGGCTTGGAGTCCCTGAAGACAATATACATGTGGTTTTATTGTGCCTCAGATATGAAAAATAAAGAAATGTTTTTTTTTTTCACCTGAGCCACCAAAAAGTTAAAAAACCTACTGTTAGTATCTTGTCCCTATTTAATAGAATGGAGTGCCACATTTTTAAACTGTATCAAGAATCTTTTTTTTTTCAAACTGTGATTAAGAACTGCTTTTCGAAGTGTGAGCAAGAAAAAATGTTATGGTGTGTGATTGCTTTTTATTGTACATAATGTATTGTGATGCATGAACAATTGTTTTTGCCTCATGTAATAGCTTAATGGTGATCAATAAACTATTACCTACCTACCTACTGTATATTGCATGAGGATTTACACAATAGCTACCAATGTGTGCTCCTGTATTCTGCCAAGTACATTATATCCCTGAGCCTCTGGCAACAATAAGAATCAGTACTATGACATATTATATTTGCATCCAAATGTACCGTGTGCCATGTCTAACATTTAAATCTGCATCCCCTTCCTTATGCAAGTTCACTGCAACCACCAAATCATTTTTACGTGCATGTTGCATTACGGTTATACCCTACTACAGCTGGTTTGTACTGCACAGCTTATTACATTATAGAACAGTAAAAAAAAAAGACAAAAATAAATTAAGCCACATGATTTGCTATTTATTTTATTTAGTTTTTGTTGACCATGTAAGTGCACTAGATAAATTCTGCCTATTTTCAGGCATGACCCAGGAGAGGGGGATACAGATGAATGCCAACTGACCTTGAACCAGATTAAGCTGTGGGTGGTATTTTAGTGAATGGGGAGAACTTTAGCCAGGGCACTGGTGGAAATTCCCCTACTCTTTTCAAGAAGTACGATGGGATCTTTAACATCCACCTGAACTACCCCCAGAACAGGCAGATGGGACCTTGGTTTAATGTCTCATCCGAAAGACGGAACCTCAGGAGTGCAGCACTCCCCTCATGTTACACTACAATGTCATGCATGATGCAGCATGGGTACACGAATGCCGCTAGTGTGTCTTGCCAGGAGGGATGTTAGGTGTGGCCACTGTGGGTGGGGAGGACAGGGACCGAAAACCAGAAAATCTCCCCCAATTGGCCGGATATTGGCTGCCAGGTCCCCTGTCACCATGATAGCCCAGGATCACCCTGAGATGACCCTGAAGACCCCTGGGATATGTTAATTTGCCTACAGGCGCTTCTCCCTCAGAGCGGGGACCCACCTGATGAAGGGTTATATCAGGTTAACCAGGGATCACCAAGTTGGGGCTGCAAATGGTAATGGGGCATTTGGTGGTGATGGGGCATTTGGAGCCTGAAAGAATGGCTGGGCGGGGGTCAGGCAGGAGAAAAAAAAGAAACCTTCAACTAAGCCTTCAAAATAAAACACTGTTAAATTAAAGTCAGTACAAATTAAATAAATGTTGTTTTACTGATTGTACAGTAGTAGCTAATGCCATCAGTAGTGAAAAGATACCATGTTGGGCCTTGCCTCATACTGATATCACTTTCTATGCAGTGGGTAACATAGACTTAACAAGAATGATACTGCCTCCTGACACACCACAACTTACAATATTGTTCATCATGGGGACAGCTGCCACTGTAATGCTGTTCTTACATGTGCACTCAAATCACAATGATGAATTACTGCTCATCATTGTCATAACAAGTCTTCCTTTGCTGATCATCAAAAAATCCCACACATACTGTATCCTTACCTTCTTAACAAGTACATCATTGCTGCATACTCTGCCACAGATAAAAATGAAGGTTCTGGATCCTCATGATGTGTTGCAGAAGTAAGTGTGTGTATGTGTATGTGTGTCATGTTCTGCCAGTGGAATTGTGCAGAATTTTGAATTTCTGCATTCTATGATAGTGTGTATGGTGTTCTATTAGTGGAATTGTGTAGCATTTTGAATTTCTGCATTCTATGGTAAGCATTCATTCAGAGTGTTTCAAAAGGGTTGGACATGGATGCAAATTCATGCTATGCCAATATCTGCATCCACTCATATGTGCAATTGCAAGATGCATCCAGGTTTGAACACACATACATCTCCTTTTGGATTCAAACTTTGGACTTTGTTAGGCCATCTAATAGATGGTCTAGCAGGTTTTGATACATGTCTGCTTTTGTACAATAACATCAAATACAGGTGATATGCAGTTTACAATGAGACAGGCAAAGATAAGATACATGAGATTCAAGACAGTCCTGTGTACTAGACAGATACAAAAAACAAGGTGCTTGTAGACAAACAATGTAATGACAGTGCCATGGAACACGATACAAAGGTTTCCGTTTGTGGAGGCAAGTGAAAAGTACAGATTTACTAAAAATACATTGAGCAGCAAGTGCAAAATAAGCAGGTTGTCACCTAATAGGAGGCTCAAAAGTGCAGTGCAGAACACACAGCTACTACAGCTATAGACTCACATAGAAAGCAGGAGCCAGGTAGGTCAAGTGGAGGAACAAAGTGCTGGAGGTTGTGGGATTCCAGCAGAGGGTTAATTGGCTAGAGGGCATGAGCAGGGTGGAGGTGGTGAGTAAAATAGGATCCTTTTTAATAGGTTTAAAGATGGAAGCATTCAGAGTGAGGAGGGGAGGGGAGGCAATTCCATAAATTAGAGAAGTGGAAGAAGAAAGCTGCTTTGCCAGAGTTGGAGTAAGACCATGAAAGGGCGAAGGAACAAGGGACCTGAGTGGGGTGGTGATAGGAAGTGTGAGGGGCGGATATTATTTTGATACTCTTGCCCTATATCTGTTGAATGTGGGACAAGACAGAAGAAAAGAAACAAGGTGGGGAAGGGAGGCAAAAATATAAACAAACAAGAGAAAGAGTGGAAAACACACAGTTAAATGAACAGAAGAAGACCAAACTACTTCTAAAAGAGTCCTTGTCCATAACAACACATGCATTTGAATTAGGGATACATGGATCTGTTCAGGAAAAAATCTACAACCCTCCCCCCAACCAAGTAGGTTCAACAGTTTTTAACAGATTGCTATTAAAATACCAGTACTGATTTGAAATGAAAATTAGATAACTAATGATTTCTATATAATATTTGTGTTACACAAGGTTTTCATTGTCTTTAATTTTTGTAACCCCACCCGATCTCCACTATCAAAATATTGATTATTTTTTGTCTTTAAAGTTAAAATGGAAGCATACATCAATGAAAGTTCTTTATTTTTATCTATTTTTAAATAAGTTCATTTTTATTTGTATTCATTTTAATTCATGCATATTTAAATATATTTTATAAATGCAATAAGACACTCCTGGGTATGTCATTATGGAGCTATAATTGCACTTCTCAGGTGCATTTCATAGCTCTTGGCTGCATTTCATGCTCAACTATGTACCTGAGGCATGTGATTATATCATCATAATGAACATCATGTCATGTCTTATTGCTAACACATCTGATTTCTGCACTAACATGCTACTGATCCTTCGCACCACCTTATAAATAAAATGTTACATCTGTATGGGTTTTACCTCAATGGGCATTTATTTTGATATTTCGTTTTTATCCCCAAATGCACCATTATTAGAACTGTACAACTGTTTTTTGTTTATTCTTTTTACTGCAAAGGACATGTATGTCAAATTAGCATATTTCAAATTCAAATACTGCACACTTTAAACCAGACTACAGGGAAACAGTAAACATTTTATTTAAAGCAGCTTACCCTACCATCTATCTCAGTTGTGGTTCCCCTTGTTTCTCTCCATTCCTTTCCTTGGTTTGTTTCTGCTGTTCTCTATATTGGTTTCTTTGGCATCTGTACACCATTAGACAGACCCTCCATCCTTAGGGCCACTGCCAATTTTATTTCAAGTTTTCAAAATCCATACAAGACACAAAGTTAATGATATTCACAGATGTTACTATCATCCTGATTCCATGGGGATGTTCCATAATGGTATCCCATTAAAAGAGCAAGTCACTATCAGTGAGCCATTTTGAGAAAGTAAAACATAGCCAGTGCTATGTGAGCAACATGGTTATTATAGAGAATTGTTAAGTTTGTGCAGATTTGCCTACTGTATGTAGATGGAATGTTGGGAAACCATGTAGGCAGTTATCTGTGGCTGAGGATTTGTACTGAAGTGTAGCATACAGGATACAGTCACACCCTGTGTATTCCCTTCCTACAGCTGGCAGTCCTGGGTTAAAAACTTATATAATTCCCTGCAGACCTAGGTTTGAGATTTATACAGTTTAGTGTTCTTTTTTTGTTTGTTTATATTTTATATTTGCAGCTGGTTTTTCCTCCCAAGTTTGGTCCTCTGGAGTAGTAGTTTGTAATTTGCAACCCACCCCTCACTTTTCCCTGTCCCTGAGTTGTGCCCCCCCCAAGTAGTAATATTTTATTTGCCCCTGACTTTCTCCCCTTCCCTGAGTTGCGTCCCCCTTGGTGTTGATTATTAATCATTCCAGGGGAGTGTGGGGCAAAGCCCCTACCAAAGGGGGTGCAGGGCAATCCCCCTGCAGGCAGTCACTAACTGTCTTTATTTGTTTTTTTTTTTGCTCCATGCTGTAGTGCAGGTTGAAGTTTTGGTTTTTGCTGTTTTTCATTCGCTGTTTTTATCCGTACAGTTTTGTTGGTGCTGTTATCACATGGAACCTTTCAGAACTGTCCTTGTTATCACAACTGATGTTTTGACATATGTATTGACACCTTTCTTAAAGACAGTGTGTGACTTAGGGACTAACACTTAAATAGCCATCCTGATCTATGCATACTGGTGCTTCAGACTGCATCAGGTAACTATGGTAACCCACTAGGGCTGCCATTGAATCCTGCATGGAATCATTGAGTTTATGAAACTATTTTGATTGTGTCCTTTCATTATGGAAGGCAAGCACTGTAATGTATTAAACCATTATTAATGGTGTAATCATATTAATTATATGCTTTTTATTCAATATTTATTAACAATGTGCTTCTAATTGTCTGACAAACATGTCTTCTTCCAGGGCCACTTGTGTTGTGCAACAATTGCTTAATGTGTAACAAAAAAAAAAAACTAAAGTGCAATCCTGTTAGCTGACCATTATCTGCCCATAAAAATAGTAACACGCTTCGGCAGATCTTGCATTCACTGTGAAAATATTCTGCTAAAACTTTATTTATTTATAAAACCCACCATTAATATGAATTAAAGTTGCTATTCTTATTATTACAGCAAATTTCTATACATATTAAAATTTGACTAAATAAAATGGAAAGCCACCTGTGCATATCAAAATAATTATAAAAACTGAATAAAAGGCTAGTCCTAACTCATACCACACGTAACTTCTGTGAGACCCTGTAGAATAAAACAATTTTTGCAAAAAACACTTAACATGTTGAACATAACGCACATATAATAGTCTAGATTTCACTTCAAAGGTTCATAGGAATATTAACCATGGTTCATCTTCATTGAACCTCTTTGGTGTCATAGTGTCTAGGGTGTCAATCCAATATGCTTCATTTTGTATAAGTATCTTAATCAAGTTGCTTCCACGTGGATGCTTCTCAATCCAGTCTACTCCAAGAAATCTCAGAAATGGCGCAGTCCTATGTCTTGCTTCGTTATAATGTTTGGCCACTCCATACTGCTTGTTACTTGTCCTTTTAGCTTTCACATGTCCAGCAAACCACATTTACAGTGGTCCCTTTGTGTGCTCCACATACCCTTGCCACATGGGCATAATAATGGATACACCACATGGGTAGTTATACAGCTTATGTACTATTCATAGTATAACTTGTGCTCATTTGTTGGTTGCACATCAAGCAATTGTTGAAAACCACAGGTGTCCTGGAAGGTGTCGCATCTCATTAAACTATTGGACGCACATGTTAAATAAATATTGAGTAGGCCATTAATTGTGATTTAATATATTACATTGTTTGGCTTCCAAAATGAAAATTATTTTATAAACTTGACAATACTGTGCAGGTTTCAATGGCAGATTCAATTGGTTACCATGGTTACCTGATGCAGTCTGAAGCACCAGTATGCATAGAGCAGTTGGGCCTTTTAACTGCTAGTCCAGCCACATACTAACCTTTTGAAATGCATCATTACAAATACCAAATTGTCAGTAGTGATATGCAGTGCAGTTCTGAAACATACCCTTGGAAACTGTTATTTCTTAGCTGTACTAAATGTTAAGGATGTTTGTTCATTAGTCTTAGTATGTAATATGTTTGCTCAAATGTAATTTGTATTATTGATGTAATCAACTCTGGGTCGACCCTGAAAAATGGACAATATGTCCCAGTGGACTTACCCAGTCAACAAATTTCAATTAATAAATACATAAAGTTGTATCTGTGAATTTCATTTACTTTGTATCTTGTATAGACTTTGAAACCTTGAATTATAATTGACAGTAGCCCTATGGATGTAACATCTGTTCAATGTGCATGGATGTGTAAGAAACCAATATGGGGAACAGTTGAGCTGAACTAAGGGGAAGAATGGAAAGGAACAAGGGGATCCAGAGCTGAGATAAACAATGGGATAAGCCACTTCAAAGAGGATCAGTCAGCACAGAGACCCCCTACTCAAGTGTGGGGCTAGTCTAATGTGCATTTTGTGTTTAAAAACATTTTTGTTTATGGACTGTTTACAGTCATGGGGCCCAATTCTAGAAGGGTGGTGCAGGTTGCCGCCGAATGCAACCTGCACCACCAGCAACTGCAACATTGACCCTGTGCCCTATTCTGGAAGAGGCAGGGTCTCTGCAGCAAAGTCCTGTGAACTGCGACATGCAGCAAGGTATGCCGCACAGAAGGCGTACCTGGCCAGCATGTTGCAACCTGCTGCCGCAGGTTGCAAGTGCACCCCCACCCATGCTCTGACCTCTGGGTCATCCACCGGCTGCAAAAGCAGCACGTCACCTGCCCTGGTAGTCCAGTGCCCCCCCAACTGTAAAATAATTACATTCCCAATTCCCTGGTAGTCTAGTGTTCCCCCCACTGTACGTTAATGAAATAATACAATATCCCCATTTCCCTGGTTGTCTAGTACCCTTCCAAACTGAACAGTGAATGAATAAAAATGATCCACTTACCCTGGTAGTCTAATGGCCCTTCCAAATTGAACAGTAAAATAATAGAAAAAGATCCAGTTACCCTGGTAGTCTAGTGGTCCCCCCTGAACAAACAGTAAAATAATGGAAAATGATCCAGTTATCCTGGTAGTCTAGTGACCCCCCATCCCCTCACCCAGCCGTGCCAGCCCACCCAGCACCACCCCACCCCACTCGTTCCCAGCCGGTGACTGGCACAGCCCACATCTCACCTCCATGGCCAGCCACCTACTGAGTGCAGTATTAGCACTACTGCACAGACACACTCAGAAATTAATTTCTAGGTGCATCTGTGCAGTAACATTAATACTGCACTCAATCGATGAATGGCCATGGAAGTAGAGTGGGCTGTGCCAGTCACCAGCTGGATGGGTGGAGTGCTAGGTGAGCTGAAACGGCTAGGTGATGGGGTGAGGGCCACTAGACTACCAGGATAACTTGAGATATTTCTATTATTTACTGTTTGGTTGGGGACCACTAGACTACCAGGGTAACTGGATCGCTTTATTATTTTACTGTTCAGTTGGAGGGCCACTAGACTACCAGGGTAACTGATAATTTTTATTCATTCATTGTTCAGTTCGGGCAGGGCACTAGACAACCAGGGAAATGGGGATATTGTATTATTTCATTAATGTACAGTGGGGGGGGCACTAGACTACCAGGGTAACTGGTTGGTGTTTATAATTTTAATGTTCGGTTCGAGGGGGCACTAGACTACCAGGGACATGGGGCTATTGTTTTATTCCTTTAATGTACAGTTGGGGGGGACACTAGACTATCAGGGCTGGAATATTGCCACATATGCGGTGGGCGTCTTGTGGTAGGGGGCACAGGTGGGGGGATGGCAGCGCCACCTTGCAGGACTTCTGCCAATGGCTGTTTCGGGGGCTGGGGGTATGGGTAGTCCTGTGGGGCCCCACTGGGGTGTGCTGGGTATGAGGGGAAGGGTAACTGTGCACTATCCACTGGACAGTTGATGGGTCTACAGGACCCCCAGGGCATTCATAAGTTATACCAGCTAAATGCTGGTATAACTTATGTTGCTGGATCTCTTCAGGGGGTTCTTGTAGAATCCCAATGTGGGCACTATATGGTTGCCCTTCTAGAATGGGGTGCAACTACTGCCATAAGCCCCTAGCACCATGTCACAGGGGTTTTATGCAGCGTAACAGCTGTTTGGCACAAGGAGCCTGTGACATGTCGCAGGTCATTTTGTAGAATCACGCATGTCGCAACTGCTGGTGTAAGTTGCTACATGCGCCATTCTACATGGTGCAACTGCTGTTACACCTTGAGTAACCCTTCTAGACTCGGGCCGATATACTAGATTATATTAGATTAATTTTGATTAGTTCTAGGCTGGCATCTTGTTTTACTACAAATCCCAGAATCCTCTGCAGCTGACATCAGAACAGCAGGCAACAGTGGGAGATTCACTAGCCTGTACTGCATGTTAGAGCTTTTATAATCCCCAAATGGATGTTTTCTGGGTTTGCTTTTCTCCAAGGGCTAAGAACAGTCCTCTGTCACTGTGCATATACCAGGGAGGACAGTGAGACCAGTAAGCAAAAGATCAGAGGCTAGAGTCACAAAAAATTGCAAAGTACAGTGCAAAAGTTATTGTTGTGCTTTGCAATTGCCCAGGTGTCAAAGACTGCTATTCAGTCGCATAACGCACCTGCACTATCCAACTGTGAACAGGGCCAGGATGAAGCAGGGCTAACCCCCTTACCACTGCCTCTAATCCACTAGTGCCATCCCGACATGCATCCCGGAGAATGGCCCTGCAATAATAGTGCAGGCACAGTATTTGGAATTCACAAAAACAGCCATGTAAATCAGCTTTTGGGCATGCAAGGTGCTATGTAGATATTTTCATGCCCATTATGAACCTATTTACATGGGCTGCAATGGAGTTTACCACCACCCCCTCCTGCTGATTGCTGACCTGACAGTATATAGTTCACTTTCTCTGGTGTTAGTTGTCCCCCAACACCAGTCACCGGTACAAGGTTAAAAATAACATATTCCCTGGTGTTCAGTGGTCCCTCCCACACCCAATCACCTATCCAAAGTATAGGAACATTTTCTCTGGCATCCAGTGTTCCCTCCCCCCACCCGATCACTCGCCTGAGTGAAGAAAATTATTTTTCCCTGGCATCTTGTGGTCCCCCCCCGATTGATGATCACTGGCCCAATGTTAAAATACATGTGTCCCTGGTGTCCAGTGGCCCCACCCTACACCCCCATCCATGCCTGAGCTGTATGTGAAATTCACTGTCATCTAGTGGTCCATTTCCACACCCATGCCCAATCTTTTTTTTTTTTTTATATTCCCTGGTGTCTAGGGATCCCTCCCCCTACCTGATTCCATGCCTGATCTTTATTTTTCTATTTCCTGGTGAATAGTGGCACCCCATCCTGATCCGTAAATGGGGGGGGGGATTGTTTAACCAGGAGAGGCACACTAAGCCGAAGCTTGATTTCAGGTACGACCTGGGAGCACAAGAAAGTTAAGTGACTTGTTCAGGGTCACACAGTATGCAAGTGGGGGCTGTAGGATTCAAACCCAGGTCTCCAGGTTTGCAGCTCAGAGCCTTAAATCACTGTGCTATACTGCCTCCCTAATACAAGAAATGGATAGCATTTTCTGGCGACTAGCAGACCCCCCACCCCAGCAAGTAGTCCTCCACCACTCTGCTCCCCTGCACACTCTGACCCTGAGTTGGTGACTTGCGCAGCCCTCCACTCTCCACCACAGCTGGCCACTGACTGTCAATGAGCAAGTACTGTACACAGTACCGACTCATTGACAGCTCAATTCACAGCCAGCCATGGTGGGGAGCAGAGGGCTATGCCATTCAATGACTTGGAGTAGGGGGGTGGTGGGGCACTACCTGCTGGGGTGAAGGATCCCCTCACCACCAGTGAATGCTATCCATTTATTCTATTGGGGATCAGGATGGGGGGCTACTAGTTACCAGGGAATAGTAAATAAAGAGTGGGCATGGGATCAGGTGGGGGGTAGGGACCACCAGACACCAGAGAATATTTAAGAAAGATGGGGTATTGGTGCATGTCAGGGGAAGGACCACTGGACACCAAGGAATATTACATGCAGCTTGGGAATGGCTGTGGGTGGGACAAATGAACACTTAGGAAACATGTATTTTAACATCAGGTCAGTGATCAGCAATTGCGGGTGGGTGACCACTATCAACAGGTAGACTGTTTTTTGACTTCAGCCCTCAACTGGTGATCACGGGAAGGGGGATTGCAAGCACCAGAGAAATACATTTTTAGTACCTATTGGGAGAGCGATTGGCTAAGGGGGGATCACTAGCACCAGGAAAGCTTCTTTACATGATTGGGCTGGTGATCATGATAGCTGGGGGGCACATCTAGCGCAAGGGCACTACAGTATTTTATTACCTATCAAGCTGGCAATCGGCTGGAGGAGAGGCCACTGCAGTACCTCCGCCAACCACAAGGATTGCATGGGATAAGGCAAGGTCTCAGTTGGCAGTATTTGCTTTGCACAACACGACCACGCAAGAGGCCCTTGCATAGAGCAAATGCTCTGTGAATGAGACAGTGCCAATATTCACGTGCCCTCCCCCTCATTTGCATTGCGGCTCCCTCCACACTTTGCCCCAGTGCTAACGCAGTTTGAGCATGCAAACCTGGCTTTTGTGAATACCAACTCTTTGTAAAACTCAGTTTGCTCACACAAAATCAGGTTTGCACTGGGGCAAAGTGTTGTGAATCTAGCTCCAGAGCTTATATAACTCTAATATGCAATGCAGACTAGTGAGTCTTCTCATTGCTGCCTACTACTCTGATGTCAGCTGCAGGGGATTCTAGGATTTGTACTAAAAACAATCAGCCAAGAACTGAACAAATTTTATCTGATATAATCTGCTATGTTACAATAAACAGCAAGCAAACCAAAATGTTTTTGCACACAGAGGCCCAGATATTGAAAAGGGTCACGCATGGCACAACAGTGTTGCACCATGCACAACCCACTGATGCACCCCGGTGCGATACTTAAAAGGGAAAAGTGCGCCTGCACAAATCCCAATGTGCCGGGGCGCATCAGTAATTATATGCAGGCGCAGGTGGGGGCCTGCCCACACATAAACTGCACAGCCCGATATTCAACCCGGGTCGTGGAGAATTATGCTGAGTGCAACCCTACCTGCGCCTGCACAACTTTAGGCAAAAAAAAAAAAGATCAAGTCGAGGGGCCACCCACAGGTGAGCTGCCGCATTGCAGGGTGCAACACAGCAGCTGCCACCTGTGGTGGCCTCCACTGTTCAGTGCCCCCATGCCCCGATCGTGGAAGCAATGTAAGTCCCCAGCAGCCGATCGTGGGCATAGTGTAAACTCCCCAGCCCAATCGCGGGCATAATTAGATGTTTCCCCTCACCCCCAAATAGCCCGACGCAGGCATACTATAAATGGTCCCCCACCCCCAGAATAGCCCGATTGTGGGCATAATTAGATAGTCCCCCACCCCGAATAGCCGAATAGCCCAATCACGGGCATAATTAGATGGTCCCCAAGCCCGATTGCAGGCGGCATCCTCACCCCCCGTCCAGACACCCTGGTGATCTGAGTGGCCCCCCACCCTCCGCCCATGGGCCCCACCACCCCCTCCCCCATCAGCGGCGGTGGAAGCACCCACCTGCCTGCCACCCGCCGCCCACCAACTGACAGCTCGGTAGGCTGAGCGTCCATTGGTTCAGAGCATGAGCCAATGGGCATGCAGCCTATACCATTAGCAAGATCCAGATATGTGAATGAATGAGATTCATTCACATATCCGAAACTACCTTGTACAGTATGGGCTGCGCGCCGATAGCTCATGCTCCTGAACAATGAGCATTCAGCTGCCAGCTATCGAGTGGCGGCAGCGGTGGCAGGCAGGTGGTGCTGCCACCCACCGGCTGATGGGGAGTGGGTGGGGCTCGGCGGAGAGGTGGGGGCCACTAGATCACCAGGGTGTCTGGACATGGGGGTTAGGATGCTGCCAGCGATCGGGGCTACTCGAGGTGGGGGAGACATCTAATTATGCCGTGTTGGGCTATTCAGGGTGGGGGACCATCTAATTATGCCCGTAATTGGGCTATTCAGGGGTGGGGGAACATCTAATCATGCCGCCATGATTGGGCCACGGGGAATACTGCTATGCCGCGATCGGGCTGCAGGAGGCATCGGTCCCCGACGGCTGCTGCCTGGCAGGGCGCCAGGGTAAGTCGTCGATCGTGCACCTGCATGCTAATGGCATGCAAATGGGGCTGTAATTAGATGCAAATGGCCCCCATGTCCTTGCATAAATTATGGCCCTATTTGCATATCCCCACTGAATATCGAGTGCTGCACATGGCACAATGGAACTTGCGCCACCGCATCTGAATACTCCCTCTAACCACTTGCGGTGGTGCAGTTCCACTGTGCCATGCACAGTGGAATGTGGCCAGGGCGATATTCAAAGTTGCTCAATAGCGCAACTCCATTGAATATCGCCCTGGCCACACCCAACGCAACTTTTTTGTGCAGCGCAAGGGCTTGCTCCACAGAATGGCGCAGTTTGAATATCTGAGCCAAAGTGTACATTGGGACAAGCCCAACCCTTGAGTGTGGAATCACCTTATGTTGACTGTTCCCCTGTAAAAATACTGTTTACCAGCAGCGAAGGAGCGTGCCAAAAAGTGGGGGGTCAGAACTGCATAGAACACCTTTGCCCAGGGCACTGGGAAAATAATTGCCTTATTGAATATACTTTAGTCAACTTACCTAGCTTTTTATAATCATGAATAATCCATATATTGATGTATAATCCATGGAAATTCAAATCCAAAAGTCTATGGCTGAATCTTCAGCTACAAAAGTGAGGGGTCTCCTGACCCCCCAACCTCCTGATTCCACCACCTATGCTGTTTACTGTTTCCCTGTTGTCTGGTTAAAAGTATGCAGTCTACTGGCCTACAGAGGAAGCAATTTTTTTGTGTTTGTTTCCTTCATTGCTGGGAAAGAAATGTTATTGTAAATATTTGCAGCAAAGCCCAAAGCTATCAAGTTGAGAAAAAAAAAATCAAACCATGGGGCAAAATAACTTTGTGAATTGCCAGCATTGCAAAATGCAGATTTCCACAAAACATTTCCACATTTTGGAAAAATAATTTTGTGAATTGCCAACATTGCAAAATCCAGATTGCCACAAAACATTTCCACATTTCACAAACTTTTATCTAGAAGAAATGTTAAATATTTGCACAACTTTAACCATTTCTTCCTTACTGTCACCTGCAATCCTTTTATTAGCTTAGCACTGGCCTCTGCCTGTCAGCACTCTTTACCAAGGCTCTGCAGCTTCCCTTCAGCTGACCATCTCTTGATTCGACATGCCTTGAGGACCCCCCCTTTAATAACTGGTTCCAAGCAAGCCAAAACATGGCACACACGTTACTGTAGGTTTGGCAGGCAGAAATGGGGAGTGAAGATAAATACAGAGCATGGTGACATTGGGGCTGAGCACAAATTCCATATGCATGGCATGCCTAATGTTTTTCTCCTCTGTATCTCAGCAACTTGTTTATGCAAACCCCCTCCTCACACCAATGCTTCACTTCTGAGGGTAGGGCAACATTGTGCAGTCACCCCAGGACATCAGAGTCATCCACCAAGACCTCCTAGAAGAGGTGTTCAGGCATTCAAAACGATAAAGGTATTCTCTAAAGCGTGTTTCTTAAAGCAGTGATGCCTGTTAGTCAGCAACGACATTCATCATACATTTTTTTAGCAACATTTTATTAATGGCATCGTTAGGCTCAGCTTTAATGTATTTTTATTCCCTCAGGTATTTTTAAAACAACATTTATAGCAATTTTTGTAATTATTGACTCAAGTCATTAAAGGTGGCCCCATTCACAACTTTTAAAAAATCTTCTTCACTGAGGCTACCTGTTGAACTTGCAGACTATATTCATATTGTGGATGTATAAGAATGGTACTACCACATCTTTCTGATGATAAAGAGCACAGCACCATACAAGCATGTTTATTTTTTTATGCTAGCAATGGCAAGGGAGTGGAAACTTTTACAAATATCAAAATCCCATATCTTCATTCAGGAATGAGACAAAATAAAAAGGAAAATTGCTACATTGATTTTTTTATAATGTTTTTATTAATTTTTGACAGAATAAAAAGAGAAGAAAAATATAAACCATTTAAAGTCACTATAAAGTGCAGCTGATAATTTCCATATGTCTTGTAGCTTGATTGCCTATTCCAATGTTATTTGTGAAATAAAGAGCATTTGTTGGCCAGGCTGTTGTGTGTCCATTTTGTTCATTTAAGTTCTTACAGACTGCATCATAATAGTTCAGGTGAGTATTTCACTTGCCAAGAGGATTAGGAGAACAAAACCCAGCAGATGACAGTAGTAGATGCCATGTACGACTTCCATGGTAGGAAATGTTCAACACTGGTCTCCGAGTTTGCCATAATGGATATAGTAAGTTTCATTGTAGCTGTAAGTTTTAACATCTGGCAGATCATTCAAGCTGTGTCAAATATTGAGCTATATGTTCAGCAAACAGAAGAAAATTGATAGTAGGGAGTGGAAAGCAAAGATTGAATATGGAGAAGGAAGAAGACAGAGAAACAAGGGGGGGAGGAGGGGGCCTACCTCATGGGATAAAATCAGAGTCATTGTCCAGTTGGTATAACACCCATCTCTGACATCCAGTGTGTTAATGAGCTGTTGTCTGTTTGCCATAGTATAAGTCAGTTTCTATAACCTATAAATTTCCAGTACTCTATTTTCCTCCACCCCTCTATGGTTGGGATATGGGCAGTGTGCCATAGGCAGGTAATCACTTTTTTAGCTGCCAATTTTAAAATCAGCATCAGTTTGAGTGTGTATCCTCAGAAGAAATTCCCTTCGGGGGGATGACCATCAGAATCAGGGACAGAGTCAACTATCCCAAGCAAGTAAAAATGTCTTCCAATTCATAGATAACCAACTGTCAAAATGTTTTAATCTCTGAGCAGGCCCCAAAAATATTTAATTAGCCAGAGATTACTCACATCATCTCCAGCAGTAGCTCTTGACTGGTCCAGCATACTTTGCCAACATAACAGGGGACTGAAAGACATGGTATCTGAACTTCCACAAGAACTCCCACTAACTAGTGGTTGAGGTCAGTCTGTCTGCTGGAAGTGCTTATTTAAGCCATGTAGCCAGGGGATAGGTCAGGCCTAGTTCCATATTCCATTTCTGTAAAATGGAGTCCTTTCTTTCTAGAGAACAATCCAAAAGGATTGTATAGAGATGCCAATTAGGTGTGTCCAGGTCTCACCCTTCAGGTTCACATGAGTATTCATGGGAGCCGGGACAAAGTGTCTGGCTGATACTATCCCCCTGCCCATTATGAAGGACCATATCTGAAGGTACCTAAAATGGTCCATATAAGGGAGCTGGTATGTGGATTGCAAAGAGGCAAATGTCATGACCCCTCATGAGTGAAGTAGTAGAAAGAAAAAGCATCGTCCCAATTGGCTTCAGCCTTTCATCGCTTGATCAAGCTTGTTGGTGGATATGTTGCACCATATGGAAGAGCCCTAAAAGTGTATCAGTGGGGCACCCATTAGGAAGCTTCTCTTTATAGCTATCCATTGCCAGGAGGCTTTGGCCATATAGTGTGTAAATTTTGTGACAGGAAGGCACCATAGAATTGCCAAACAGATAATAATCTAAATCAATGATATTATTTTGAATGAATGCTACATGTTCAATATGATTGGACAGACTGGATGGACCTTGGTCTTTTTCTGCCATTGTTGTCCATGTTTCTATGTGTCTGTCTTAGGTTGGGGAGACTGAGCCCACCTCTGTACCAAGGGAGGTACAGAACAGAAAAAATGAATATGCAGGGGTGTACCCTGCCAAATAAATCTAGAAATTACCTTATTCCAAGACTTAAAATACTGTACATTCAGTAAGGCAAAATTGGAAGAATTTGCAGATAGTATAAGACAGGTGGCAAAATATTCTGGCAGACTACCTCTAACCTATTAAAAAAAATTCTAGATTAAGGTGAGTCCACTTGGAGAGAACATCTGTAGTCTGTAGGGTCAACAGTTCAAAATCGAGAAGTTCTAAGGGTGCCAGCTGTTTAGTAAACTAGATCCCCAGATAACAGAGTACTCTCTTGTGCCACTGAAAGGGAAATACCTTTTTCAGGGTGGGAGATGTAGAGTAATAGTATTGCAGAACCTCTGCCTTCTGTTCAGTTTATACCTGCTATACAGCAAAAGAAGTCACAACCTCACAAAGTGCTGACATAGACTCCTCAGGAGATGAAAGGATGAACAATATGGCATTGGCAAACAATGAGAGCTTGAAACCACACCCCTTCCCAATTAGGAATCCAGTATCCCATTGTCAGCCCAGATGACTGCTGGTATGAATTCCAAGTACAAGGCAAAAAGGAGAGAGGATAGAAGACTCCCCTGCCTCATACCCTGGGTCAGCAGAAGGGTGGCGGTTAGTGAAGCATTCACCCTCAGGAAAGCCTGGGGTGTCACGTAAATCCCATGTAACAGGGTTGCAATTTCCATCACTATACCGAAGTTCTATAGGGTGGCCCACAAAAATGCCAGGCCACCCTGTTGAAAGCCTTCTCCACATCTAAACTAAGTAGGGCCACTGGCATTCATCTAATTATAGTATGGGCCAACAGAAGTGTGGTACACCTAATGCATTCATGATCATGTCCACATCTAACAAACCTGACACAGTGTCAGCAACAAAACTTCCAATCTTTTGGCCAAGATGGATATGAAAGCCTTAGAAATGTAATATAGAATACATATCTGCCTCTAGGAGACTGAATAATAGGGGTCTTTGTCTGGTTTCAGTATAGCTCATATTGTGGTATATTACTTTGGGGGGAGCTTTCCATCATCTTGGACTGCACAGATGGCAATTTACAGCAGTGGTGGGAGCAGGTTCTAAAATGTTTGGTAAAACTCAGCTGGGCAGCTGTGTAGTCCCAGACATTTCTGGATCTTGGAGTCCCTCAGGACTCTATGGACCTCCTCAGCTGATATGGGTAATGAGAACCTCTGGGCTGTCTCTGTATTTAACCATGGTGGAGGGAGAGAGCTTAAAATGGTTTGTATCTGTTTCATCGAGGCTGCAACTTTAGCTGTATTAAGAACCTAGTAAAAGCAAGAGAGCACCTCTTTGATGATTGAGGGTTGTTATGTGAAAGTGTTGGTAGCCAGATAAAAAGTTTGTAAAATGTACGAGTGTACTCTTTGAGCCCAGAGTCTATGGGCTAGTTTGCTGACTCTGCATGCACCCACCTCATAACAGGAGTACCAGAGGTAGAAGAGAGCTTGATACTTTTGGCATCCATATTTTATGCAGCTTCTGTTTCAGCCTTGAAATTTGGGAAGCTACCGATATATCACTCTGGAGGAGAAAAGTCTGTAAAGTAGGCAGTGTCTGCGGCAGTTCTAGAAGTTATGCATCACACTGCTTCCTCTTTTTGGATGAGTAATCTATGAGCTCACCCCGAGCACTGCCTTGACCGTGATCAAGAGGACAGATGCAGAGATGTCAAGGTTCAAATTCTCTTGAATGATATGTGGAATTTCTCCTCCAGAGATTGAAGGAGCTCCAGGACCTATAATACTGTTAAATTTAACTGCTGATGTGTGGTACATTTAGATTTACCCAAACAGAATTTAGCATATACTGGGATATGGTCACAGAGCATGATGCTGCCATGGGCAACATCTTGCAGAGAGTACAAGAGTTTGGCTGTAGTAAAGATATAGTCTAACCTGATTGGTGTATGCATTCTTAGGGATTAGTGGGTATATTCCTGCCTTGTAGGGAAACAATGTCTCCAAACATCTAGTTGTCCCAAATGGGCCAAGGTCTTAAGAAGATATTTTTGCATGGATGTAATTCCATGGCCCTGGGGTTCATTGGCATCTAGGGCCAGGGTTAAGGTGATATTAGGATCCTCTCCCAGGATGATCTGTTCCTGTTGGAGGGTTAGCAGTTTATTAAATAAGCCTTGAGCCAGAATTTCCTCTGCACCTGGGTGGAAATAATGATTAGCAATGGTGACCTGGCCAATATATAGTGAGCCTGTGGCTATTGCATATCACCCCACTGAGTCTATTGCCTGTTTCTATACTGAAAGGGACCCTTCAAGGTAAAATCCTCAACCTCAACACCTGCCCAGTTTATGCGAGGAGGCCACAATGCTGGTGAATCCAAGGTTATGAAATGTATTGTGATCCTCTTTCAAAAGGTGGGTTTCTTTGAGAAACACAGTCTTCGACAGTCCTACTTTAACTGCTATAGGATTCGATAGCACTTTACTGGACTGTGGATCCCATTTACTTCCAAGGAAATAACCTTTAATGAATTAGCCATGAGAAGGTATTAGGCAGCATGTAATACCTGATGAGGCCAGGACACTCCCGAAAGAGAATGGCAAGATGAAAGCAGCAGGTGTTCTATATTAATATTGTCAGCCCTACAAGTATCCTGCTGAAAGAAAGAAGTGCAGCAATAGATGAGGGAAGAGAGAGCAAGATAAGGCAGTCAAGAGAAAAATGCAAGAGAATCATTGTTAAGGGTAGAACTAGTAATGACACTTACTACTCTCTTTGACAAATCATGGGATGATGGGGAGTACCTGAGGACTGGAGGAGGGCAGATGTGATTCCACTTCACAAAAGTGGGAGCAGGGCAGAGGCAGGAAACTACAGACCAGTTAGTTTGACCTCAGTGGTAGGGAAAATAATGGAATCACTTCTGAAGGAAAGAATTGTTGAGTACCTAGAGGCCAGTGGGGCACAAGACCCAAGGCAGCATGGTTTCACAGCAGGAAGGTCATGTCAGATGAACCTAATAGATTTATTTGACTGGGTGACCAAAGTAGTAGACCAGGGAGGTGCTGTGGATATGGCCTACTCTACCTAGATTTTAGCAAGGCAGTTGACACAGTATCACACAAAAGATTAATATATAAGTTAGCCAGCCTTGGAGTGGGTCCCAAGGTGGTAGCCTGGATAAAAAACTGGCTGGACAAAAGGACGCAAAGGGTAATAATAATAAACAGAGTCCACAGTGAAGAAAGAAGGGTAACTAGCGGGGTACCACAAGGTTCTGTACTGGGATTGTTCCTCTTTAATGTCTTTATAAGTGACATTGGAGAGCACCTGGAAGGAAAAGTATATCTCTTTACAGATGACACAAAGATCTGCAACAGGGTTGATTCACAAGGTGGGGTGGAAAGGATGAAAAGGGATGTGGCAAGGTTGGAGGAATGGTCACATATACGGCAGCTCAGATTCAATGCAAAGAAGTGCAAGGTAATGCATCTGGGAAACAAAACCCAGGGGAAGAGTACACAATGAAGTGTGGGATAATAACAACAATAAAAATGAAAGAGACCTAGGAGTAATTATATCAGATGACCTAAAGGTTGGTAAGCAATGTGAGAAGGCAGTAAGGAGGGCTGGGAGATACTGGGATGAATAGGGAGAGGCATCAACAGCAGAAAACAGGAAGTTGTTATCCCTCTGTACAGACAGTTGGTGAGATCCCATCGGGAATAGTGCATGCAATTCTGGAGACCCCATCTCCACAAAGATATAGACAGAGTGGAGGCTGTTCAGAGGAGGGCTACCAAAATGGTGCAGGGTCTGCACCAGAAGACATACGAGAAGAGACTAAAGCAGCTTAATATGTATACCCTTGAGGAAAGGAGGTAGAGGGTTGACATGATAGAAATGTTCAAGTATCTCAAGGGAATTAAAAAAGTACAAGAGAGTAGCATCTTTCAGAAAAAGAGATGTGCAAGAACAATGGGGCACAATTTGAAGATACAGGGGGGACGGCTCAGAGGTACAGTAATGTTATAAAGTATTTTTTCACAGAGAGGGCTGTGGATGCAGGGAACAGCCTTCCTGAGGAGGGTGTGGAGTCAGGAACAGTGGGAGAATTCAAGAATGCATGGGACAGACCTATGGCAATTCTAGTGGGGGGTAGGAAGAAGTAAACTGTTGATTAACTAGAATCTGCAGCTTATCCATCAGGTAAGGAAATGGGCAGACTAGGTGGGCCAAGCAGTCCTTATCTACCATCAGATTCTATGTTTCTATGTTAAGGGAAAAAAAACAAACCAGTGTAACATCAGTGACTTACTGTAAACAGGACTGCCAACAGGGCGTTAACATGAATAATACCACAAAGGGACGGGTGCTAACAGGGCTCCATGTTATTGTGTTTTCCAAGGTAGAAAGGAGACCTTACTTCTGTGGGGGAGTAGATGACAAATGTCGGGGGGGGGGATTCACAACAGGGGCCATGGGCCCCATAACAGTGTAGGTATGACTTGGAGATTGACTCCTGACCCCTGAAACTGGTATGCATTCCACTTTCATATGGAAGGATGTCTAATATACTGTAGAGAGGAATTCAGAGTTACCGCTTAACCCTTGTATCCCTTATGTGACTTACATATTCTATGACACAGTACCAGGCCAAGAACCCCTCTGGAAATAAGTAAAGGAGTTAAGAGGAGAACTAGTGGTGTAGGGCACAGTAGGGCCGAGGAAGCTCATGAGGCAGAACCAAGGAGCTAGGGTCTTGAAGGGAGATAAGAAATCCATCAATTTTACAGTGAAATAGTAAACTGACCTATAAATTGTACATGAAGACAGCTTCATATTTCCTTCAGTAAAGTATGTAAAGAGACTGTGTCCAAACCTATGTAATGAGTTCTCTGCTCAACTGAACACGGGGTCTGTGATATCACCATTGGATTCACCTGAGGAAGAGGCCCAGCAGGAAGGAACCACCCCCAACCCCACTCATAAGGACAGACCAAGCCACAGCAGCAAGGTAGCACTACTCATTACACAAGGCACCTGTCTCAAGCGAATGGGCCCTGCAGCATGTCCCTGGACTTCTAGGAATACAAAGAAAGGGCTTACCCCTCCACACATGCCAGACTTCTAATTGTAGCTCCCTGTGGCATTTGGTACATGTAAACCATATCAATAAGGATGGCTATGTGCCAGCCATGACCCCTCCACACAGTGAGATCCAGGCCGAGAAGACCCAGACCTCCAGCTGCACTGCATGCCTCTTCTCTAAAGTTGGTGAACTGAAAAAGGTAGCCATTGTGGGAGTGAGAGCTAGTGGCCAGTACTCTACTGAGTGACTACAAGGGCTGGACCACAAACTGCCCCCCCCAGGGCCTTATGAGTGGGACACAGCTAATCAAAGGATGTGGTAGACCTGAGACCCATCCAGGATATATTCTATATTTATTGCTTTATTTGGGCCTTCGCTGCTACAAGTCGAGCTGGCTGCCCATAAACATATGGCCTCCCCCTCCCCAAGCAGGCCCAAGGAGCAGACCCCACTGCCCCACAGGTCCCTCCCAAGTTCCACTGAGGCAACATTCACATACCTTCAAGATCACATCTCATGCACTGTGTCAGGAAAGAGAGCTTGTAATAAAGCAGTCAATTTGTAACCTATATAACAAGCAACAGTCAGAGCTTAACCTAGTCCCCTTAATCAGTGTGAAACATGCAGAAAGTGTTGCAGAAGATTTTTAATGGCCTGCAGTATAGTAGGAGCCTGCTGTTTTGCCCCATCTATCTAGGCAGTGGAATTACCATCTTCCTGGTGGGTCATCTATGGATGTGGGACTGTTAGGTTCATCTGAGCCAACTAGGCTCCAGGCAGGGTTTGTGGGGGGGAGTAGCATATCCATACCTATTTTTGTAAGTTCTCCATGGCCTCCTTGGCTGTGTTTTCATAACCTGTACTGCTGAAAAGTGCACTGTAAGCTTCACTGGGAAGGGTTCTGGAATCACAACCCAGACTGATGTAATGCCTTAAGGCAGGTAAAGTACTGTATGCCATACAATGTGCTTGGATGTCTGGGGCATAGTCATGGTCAAAGTAAATATAGTGAGTATACCAGTATGTCTTTTTCTTGCACCAGAAAGCTGATAAAACTTCTTCTTTGGTTGCATAGCTGAGGAAGCACAAAATGATAGAGCACTGTTGCTCAGTAGTACCTGGTTTGGGGCCAAATGCTTTGCGAACACACTCTAAATGTAGCTGTTCAGTGTCTGGGACTTACAGGGTGTTGTGGATTAACTTGTTCATGAAGTTAGTGATGTTAGGGCTTTCCTTACCCTCAGGCACTCCATAGATCCAAAGGTTTTTTTCTATTTATGTGTCCTTCCAAGTCAAAGTACTACTATTCTAATTGCACCGGCCTGTTGTGAATATGTAAAATGAGGTTGCTGATGGCATCTGTGCATTCTGAGAGTGATGTAAGTGCCATTTTTAGTCCTTACTTCTGAAGGTCAACATTAGTCCATAGAGAATGCAAAGATGTAGAAACCTCCATCTGAAATGCTTTAAGCTCGTCAAATATCTGTGCATTTCTGATTTGTGTTGGAGTGTGGTCTGGTTGAGTTGGAAACACTGCCATGCTGCTCCATGGGGTGGTGGAGTCCGAGTCTATGTTTTGTCAACTGTTGGCTTCTGTTAGTGTAACTTCCTTCATCTTTTTGTCATGCCTGGAATCCCCCATTTCACTGTCACCTTCTGATGCTGGATTTCCAAAATGCATAGATGAACTGTAAGTTCAGGAATGTTTTCTAGTAAGGGTATCACACAGCTATGAATAGATATTCCATTTTGATCAGTGATAACATCAGAAGTTGGCACATTGATGTTTTTACCAGAAAAAAAAAATTACTGTTGAAAAAAACTACATGGTAACTAACAAATACTGCTGCTTTAACTTCATTTGTCTTTCAAATTAAGGATTCACATTAAATACTCATTACTGCACGTGCATCCATGAACCCATTTGTGTTTTTTTGTAGCTCAGGAACTTCATCAGGCCCTTTTAGCACTATGCAACAAATACAGCAAGTTTACCTACACATAAATCAATGCCAGAAGGTTGAAATCGCTGGAATAAAAAGGGACGTTCCAGTTTATGCTAAAATCTTAATACTTTTAAAGAAGATACAAAATGCTCAAAGATTTAATTTTGCATAATCTCAGAATTAAATATAACAACTGCCAATGACTCAGAGAGACAACAAGGAAAAATAAATGGGTAATAATGAGTGGGGTGGAAAGAATGATGGAGGATGAGGATACTGTGTATCCACCACATTGCAAACATGACAAAGTCGGTATGTCTTCTCTTCTCATATACATAATATGGATGTCATACCTTTTATATAACTTTTAGCTAGCAAAACTTTAAAAGTCTCTGTAGACATTGATCAATCACAACCTCTCTGTCAAAAGTATTCGTAAATACAATTGACAGATTCAAATTCAATGCAGCTTTTCAGCACATACCTCACAATCCTCTTCCTCCTGCTCAAGCAGTGGGGTGGGAGGATCCTATACCCTGAGTCTGAGCATACTGCTTCCGCAGCACATTCATGACTCCCCAAATACAGTGGAGGGAGCTGGGCTCATGACACATGCCCAGTCCTCTCTCTCTTTCAGGAATGTAATCTGCTCTGCCATCACCACCGATCAGAGCCATGGGCAAAGACTTTATGTAATTCAATAAATAAAGTCATTATTATGAACTATACAGGGCCCCTAGTGGTCTGTGGCAAAATTTTCTGATTTCTGCGGCAGGGCTCCTAGGCTTCTGCGGCAGCATTTTTTGATTTCTGTGGCATAATTTATTCATTTCTGTGGCAGAATGCAGCCCTGCCATTGGCTAAAATATGAAGTGATGTCACTGATAACATCACTTACCAAGCGTAGAGGAGGGGCTTCAGGATAAACATGATGGGTACGGGAGTCTGATACTATGGAAAAACTGTATGTTTGAATGAAAATTCACCAAAAACAATGAATTCTGCGGCACTATATAAATTCTACGGCATGATGCAAATTCTGTGGAAAATTCCACAACCACAGAATCGCAGAATTCCAAGAGGCATTGACTATACAACAGGTATCTATTGTAAGCCAATCAGAACACAGGAAAATTGTCATTTAATAACCCACAAACAAATACAACCACATTTTAGACATCCCCACACTAGCTTATCCACATTTTAGACACACCCACAGTGGGTTATCCACATTTCAGACACACCCACAGTAGGTTATCCACATTTCAGACATGGTTACGGTAGTTTATACAGTTAACACACAGAAAAAAGGGAAAGATGCACACTCTATTTTAACTACCTCAGAACTTTTAAAATCCTGGGTTCAAAATTCTTACTTTTAGAATAGGAAAAACATTCAGTTAGTCAGAGCATACTCAGAATAATCAGCTTCTGTGTTTCTACATCAGCTGATTATTCCTTTGAATACTCCATCTAACTGAATACTATTACTTAAATTTACAAACATGTAAAATGTTAATATATATATTGCTACATAGAACCAATTTGAATAATGCAAATCTTAAGTTTATGTAAAAGTCAAATTACATGCTATGAGCCCTTTACTTGAAACAGTGGTCTTCCTTTTGTATCTGTATCAAAACCATTTTCAAAACAGGACCCAGTAAAGAAATATTAACAAATCATAGACACAAGTAAAGGTGGATAATTATTTGTGTATAATGCCTGGGGTGTTGTTTCCAGCCGCACAGAATTTGCAAATGCACCTTGTGAGCACCTTTTCACTCTAAACACTGCAGCCCCACTTTAAACATCAAGGTTTTGATTCATTTAACTTTCATTAACCGGGCAAGTGCACTAGACAATCAATGCCTATTTTCAGGCACAACCTGGGAGATTACAAACAAACTGATAAAAAAGCAAAGCAATATACATTACCTTTGTTTTCAGGCTTTTTACCACGTTAGGCACATTACTGCCTTTTCTTTTATTTCCTTACTTTTCAAAAGAATAGGCAACTCACATTCTGCACAGTTTTTCTCAGCCATGTTTACTTTGTTGTGATTGTGGAAAGGAAAGAACAGAACAAACCAACACCAGTACTCATACTGAAACATAAGTATTAGAATATTTTAAAAATATAGCATGAGTGCCATTTTCTGTTCTCTGGTTTCTTACTTTGAAAGGTCAACATCAGTCTGTAAAGAATGGGCAGTAATTACAGGGCAAATTATTTTGGCAGGGTGCTAATCTCAAATGTTTCATCCGCCCTTGCTGTGCTAGGACTTTTTAAACCACTCAAGCTTTGATCTCATCATTTACGTGACATCACACACCTTTGTGTATGTAAATTCTCATTACACATCCCTACCCATGTATTATTGTATATATTAAACTTACTTTATTATGCATCTGTGTCTCTCTATAAATAAAGTCATGCAGTTTTCATTCATTTTGATTTTCTTCCTATTATCCAGTATAATATTATTATGTGTATTTTGTTAATGAAATAATGCTAAACAGTTTATAATCTGCCAATGGATATTTCATTCATGTTGTTTTTGTTGTCTTACTTTCAAACAGTCCAAACTAGTAGTTTTCATTTTTTGCATGTGAATGCATATCAGGGGTCTCAGAATGCACAGAAATATGAGAACAAGAAAATGGGAATTGTATGAGCTCTTTGAACAATTTCCCTTTTGGTACAGATAACAAGCTGTTTTCTAGAAAGAACTGGTCTATAGTAGTAGTCTATAAAACCTATCTACCAGTCATACAGCAGAGAGAGTATTAAGACTCATGTTCCCCTTCTATACAGTATGGCCAAAATCATGAGATGATAGGTGTTTCCAGTTAAATGCTAAATTCCATGCACAATTACAACCCAATGACAGACTCAAGATTCTTTCATCATGTAAATTATTAACCAAATCAGTTTCTAAATAGTTGAGGAAAGCAACAGAGACAACAGCTATAAAGGTAAACCTACATGACCAATCTCTTTTCATTTCAAATCTTCTGGTTCCATGAGTTGGGTTGAATGTTTAATAATCAATGTTTATAACTCAGTCACCTTTGAAGCTAGATGTCTGCAAATAAACATGAATAACCTTTCTGTAATGGTCTTAGAAACTACTAAATGTGGAGAGAGATTTGGCTAAGTAATTGTTATGTTACATGGGGTTCATCAGTGTCAGTGGCTCAGTAGGTAGCACACTCGCCTCTGAGGCCGGGAGATCAGAGGGCTGTGGGTTCAGTTCCCACATCTGGCACTTGGGTTAATATCCCAGTACTGACAATGTAGTGCAGCATGAGAGGGGTGCTGCACTTCTGAGGTGCCATCTTTCGGATGAGACGTTAAACCGAGGTCCCATTTGCCAGGATTGGTGGTAGTTCAGATGGATGTTAAAGATCACATGGCACTTATCGAAAAGAGTAGGGGAGATTTTATTGTAATAATAAACATAGAAGACAACACAAATAAACTCATAAATCAATCAAATTCCAAGAATACAAATCTGCAAAGGGAAAGAAACCCAACACATCATTTAAACTTTATAAAATGAAGAAACTCTTTCCACCACTTTAAAAGAGTGGCAGGAGCCAATCGCTGTTCATCCTGAGAATAGATTTTCGAAAGTTCATTCACAACTAACATACTAAAAACATTATAAGGCATCTTTCTTTGGTACAACACCCATTGACATCTAGCTTGCCATAAATAAACCTTAAACAACAAAAAAATAATGATAAAGTCCCATATGAAAACAAGAAAAACCCACCGGGTAACATCCTAAAACCAAAATATCATAGGAAAGTGAAGTTAACCAAGGTAAACCCCACATGTTAGCCAAAAAGACCCACAAACCAGTGGAAAAAGAACACTGAAGAAAAAAATGTTCCATAGTCTCCACTACATTAATGCATTCAGGATAAGGACAATTCCTTTCCTCGATTGCCTTATACTTAGCATTACCTCGGACATTTAAACGACCATAAAAAATTAGCCACTGTATTTCCCATTGGTGATGAGGCAATCTGAGACTGTTCAAATTAGCTATAACTTTAGAGTTCAAAGCCGCAGGGCAATTCTTAAAACAGGGCTCCTGAGGGTATATATTTGACATGATGGAGTGATAAAGACCTTTATTCTTATAAGTCAAAATCATCTCTTTAGTAATACCCCACTTATATAGTTTCTGGGCAGCAGGCCGAAAATAACAAGGAAACCAGACTCGTGGATTAATTTTAGGGGCCAAAACAAGCCAATTCTGAAAATATTTTGCTAATGGTTACGGAGACCATACTTCCACATTTCCTTTAACTAAACCCAAGCTACTCTTAACTGTACACATAAAAAATAATGTATGTAAAAAAACAACAGGATCAATCATCCCGAGGCTACCAGATTTAATATCCAAATATGTAAAAGCCCTCTTAATCGGGTTTAAGCGGTTACCCCACAACATTTGGAAAAACAAACTATACACCCTTGTCTCCAGGTTAACCGGGAGAGGAAAAATCATTGCAATATATTGCAGACTTGGCAAAAGGAACTGCTCAATCACCTGTACATGTTTGAGTTTAGAAAATTTCCACTTCTTCCATCTAGCAACTTTGCGCTCTACAACTTGAAGAGCCGATTCCCAGTTATCTACTGGCAAATTCTGAGAACCAAACAAAACTCCCAAAATTTTAAGAGGGATTCTGGAAATAAGAATTCCCTCCTGGAAGTCCTCAACAGGGCCTAAAGCCCTGATAATCAACCCTTTTGTTTTTTGTAAATTCAACTTAGCATTCGAAATACTAGAAAAATCAGCAAAAGCTTCCAAAAATAAATGTACAGAGGTTTGATCAGAAAAATACAAAACTAAATCATCGGCATATGCTTGCAGCAAGAGATGCTGGTCCTGAGATAAAGTTCCCGAAACCCCAGTCCAGTGTGGCACCCGAACCAAGGTTTGCAAAGGGGATCTAAAGAAAAACATAAAGGAGGGGGCTGAGGGACAGCCTGGACGCACCAGTAGACAAAGAAAAACTGGCTGCCATGCCCTCTTAAAAGGAAAAACAACATTATGCTGATACAACTTCCTAATCAAGGCAACCAGTTGTACGGAACCCATAACTTTCAGGGTTAAAACAAAAAGGTAAATGGACACGGTCAAAAGCCTTTTCCAAATCAGCTGCAACCAGAAAACTACTAATACCAGATACCGAGAGGTGCTCAAACATCCCATAGCATCATTAAAGCTGATTGAATTTTCCTATCGGGAATCCCACAGAATTGGAAGGGAGAAATCACCAATCTAGCATAATTCTTTAATCGGTTATTCAAAATACTAGTAAAAATTTTATAATCCGAGTTTAAAAGAGTTATAGGCCGCCAATTCCTAATATCCTGTCTATCCCCAGATTTAAATAAATAGATCAATAATCCATCTGAAAAAGTAGGAAAAAACACAGTATGCTTCACAAAATGTTGAAATAAAAGGAAAAGGCAAGGTACCAATTCTTCAGAAAAGACTTTATATAAAATATTAGACAAACCATCCATACCAGATGAAATATTAGGTTTCAAGGCCTGTATGACCTTCAAAATTTCGTCCTGAGAAATGGGTTCTAATAATTGCAAGCTTTCAGATGCCTCTGTCGAAATAGTAAAATTACTCAAATATGAACGCATGGAGTCTTCAGAAATCAGTAGAGAAGGTTCCAAAGACTGAAAATGGGACATAATCAATTCTCTTAACTGTGGAACAGTATCAGCTATAGAAAAATCAGGGTTAGAAAGTGAGTCCATATTAGAGGAATCTCTCAAAACCTTGCAGGCTTCAAAGGGGTCACCTAAGGGAGATTTTTTTATACCATTGGTTAGAATGGCTTGTAAAGTTTTGGCTCGGTCATACTGATAAACCCTCATTTGTTCTTGTACGTTTCTTATTTGAGCCGAATAATCCCAATGTGATGAGTACGCCACTGTAGTAAGTCTTTGGAGTTGTTGCCTAAGGGACAAATACTTAAAAAAATTAGAATTTTTGTTTTAACCCCTTGATTTTAAAACCAACTGCAAATCAGCCTTAGTCCCCAACCACCATTCCCTAAATCGGAATATAAAAAAGCTACCGACAGTCTTGCTTTCAAATACATTTTACTCATTCTGCACATATGGTAACCCTAAAATAGAACTGTTAAGTTTCCACCGAACTCGCCTACACTCAAAGAAACTAGGTACCTGAAATGTACATAATAAAAAGGAATGATCCAAAAATTCACTAGGGGTCATTATAAAGAAATGAACCGATAAACCAAGGGAAACAAACATATAATCAATAACTGAAAAAATCTTACCTTTACGGAAAGAAAATTGAGTACCCTGGGAAGGAGAATGCAAACAAGTAGTTAAGCCAGCTATCTTAACAATATTGGTAGCGCATGAGAATCACAATAAAGTTTGTTACCTTTTTACATAAAAGTGGGAATAGTACAGTTGAAGTCCACCCCACAAAATTTTAACAGAGGTGACCAAGTAGGGTTGTATAGATTCAAAACAGGCCACTCTACCAGCTTTCATTTGGGGGCTATAGATATTAATAAACCGGTAACAAATACCTTGCCATTTCCCGTCTAGAATCAAAACCCTGCCTGGTATGAGATCAATTAAATTGTGTAAAACTAATGAAAAAGAATTAAACAAAATACCAATACCATCGGCCCTATCCATACCAAAGGACCAAAAGGAAGGGCCCCAAACCCAATCTCGTTTAAAGGAGGCTAACTGTTCCACAGAAAACATCCAAGTCTCCTGCAGGAAACAGACTGATAAATACTGTTCATGAACATGATGAAAAAGGGCCTGTCGTTTAGCTTTATTCAGCAAGCTGTGGGTATTAAGAGAGCCCCAAAGAAACCTCATTTATGGGCAGAGTGGGAGGAGAAAAAAACAAACTCCTTATTTTTTTCTCTTCTTTTTTCTCTTTATAATTATCCATGGACTGCGACAAAGAGGATTTCTGGGAATCTGAGTCACCTAAATCCATTTCCGTATCCACCCAAGGGGTGAAAAGAGCCGCATATGAGTTACTGATTTCAAGGCCAGTAACAGAAGGGGGAGATTTAGGATGCAAATTCCGAGAAGATCTGCGTCTGGGCAAAGCTGGCCCAAGTGCAGGGTCTTAGGCTCTTTCAGCAACCGGAGACCTCCTCCGAATAACACACAGGAGGAAAGTCCAAGGAGCTGGAGGGCCCATACAAGGTTTTTCATCCACCAATGTAACAGAGACCACTTCATCAGAAGGGAGAGGGAGAAAGGTACTGTACCTATAGCCACTATTTGTTTTTCATCTGAAGAAGGAGGTAGTTGTCTTGAAAGGGAAGGGGAAGGAGGGGGAAGGTTTGAGGAGAATTTTCCTAAAGGAGTAGGGGAAGAATGGGGGGGCAAAGGCATCCTGGGCGTTCTGAATAAGATGGTCTGAACTAATACAATTAACCTTATTCCTGGCAGCCCATGAACAAATACGAAAGCTATGACCAGATTCGTTACAGAGGTCACACTTAGAGGTATTAATGCATTGCATAATAACATGCCCTACCTCCCACAATTTTCTAGCGTAGTTGATCACAAATGCTAGAAAGGTGAGTCCTGAACCCACACTTATAACAAGCACATGGTTGACCCCGTAAAACAGACCCCCTATCTCTTCCTAGCATAAAGGAATTTGGAATATGGCTACCCCAGACTCAGATTGCCTCAGTTTGACCTTATATTTCCAGCCCCTGTCCAAAACATTCAGAATCTAAAATAGGTTCAGGGCTGCTTAAAACCTCACATTTCTGTGTCAACCAAAAAGTGATATCCTCCACATGGACCCCCTCATTTCTAAACATCACCGTAACATATTTGATTAAAGGTTTAGAAAGTGGTATAACCATAAAGGGGGTCCATGTGGGGGAAAACTTTACCTGACCATAACGGTCCCAAAACAAATCCAAGCCACGAGGAGAACGGAAACTGACATCAAAATTATCTTCACCAGATATGTTAATAAAGGCATACACGTCTTGGGGAGTAAAATGCAAAGAATCCTTCAATAGCGTCTTTCCCACATAATGTCTGTCAGGCCTGTCCTGCAGGCCCCCCTTATATCGTATATAAACTGCATTTCGTCGGGGTGCCGCTTCCCTTTTGGAAGAAGAAAAAAGATCGGACATAAGGGGTTTCTGGGATGAGGATTTGGGCACTGAATAGTCCTGAATCGGTGCTTCATTCACCAAAGAAGGCAATCCTGCAGTTGTAGGAAGTTGGGGCAATGAGGAGTCCTGTGAGGGGGCACTCTTCTCCTGTAGTGGCAAATCAATACTTGTAAGGGGGGGGTACTGTAACCGGAGGAAGGGAAGCAAGGGGTGGAGGCCCAGTTCCTAAAGATGTAGTATGCTTGTTGCTAGCTGAGTCCTTAGGCTGAGGAATTGGATTCCATTCTGGAGAATGTTGAGAAAGGGAAATGTCAGAATCCCAGACTGGGTCAGGCTTCCAAACCCCCAAGGGAGCCTGTGTTCAACCAGCCCCTAAAAGAGCTTGCTCTGGAGACCAGGACTCCTGAAGAATATTACTCGAAAGGGAAACAGAGGCTGGCGCTGTAGGTTGCAGAATGACCCATTTAGGCTGTTGAGTAATAGAGGCCCCAAGAGTGAATTCAGTGACCCCTGTTTGAGAAGTAGCCGACGATTGATAAATGGTATCAGAATTCCCTTGAGTATCCACAGAAGGAAGATTTTTTTGGAAAACAAACCCAGCTGCTTTCGACAAAGGAACTGAAATATTCTGGAGAAATGCAGAGGAGCCAACCCCTGCTGTAGCGATATTGCTCCCAACATCTGAACCAGAAGCCCCATTCCGTGGAGCAGAATGCACTCCCTCAGGCTGTAGGCACTCGCTACAACTCGTGACTTTACTGCCAGCCTGGAGTAGTGCTGCTGCTATGCTAGAGGCACTGTGAGCAAGCAAAGCTGTCTCAGTAATGCGACCGCTCCCTTCGGGAGCTTCCAGGGCAGAAACAGCCGACTGCAGCATGATAGGCAGAGATTCTGATTTGACAGGACAAATTCATGCTTGTGAGTGCTTTTTAGAGACAGGCTCCACAGAAGCTTTAATTAACTTAATGTTGTCCACAAACCGAGCTGTATCAATACCGGCAAACTCAGTGCAAGTCAATGGTAGATTTTTCTCAAAGCAGTCCACAACACGCACAGCTGAAGCTGCCACAGGAGAAGGCAAAACTACAAGGGCATGGTCAGAAATAGAAACATTTAACAGAGTCTTACCGCTCAACGCGGAATCACCAGAAGAGGTCACATCTGTAGGGAATGTAGGAGAAGCAGCCGTGCTGCAAACCGGGGATACCACAGAGTCTTGCGACTGTTTGTTCAAATTCACAGGGTCAGTCGGAATGACAAGTTTTGAACTGGGAGCAACAAATCCTTGAGGTAAGTCCAACATAGGCAAAACAGAATCGTCGGGACCTGACTGAGGAGCAGAATCTGCCCATACAAGCGAAGCATCCTGAAAGTCATTATCGGAGTCAAAATCCAATTGAGAAACAGCCTCCATAGCACTGTCGGCGGGAGCAGAGGCTAACGCTCCTAGCAAGCCAGCAACCTCCTCCTTCGATGTCAGCTGCAGCGTGGCCATCCTGACGACGACCAGACCCCCTGCTGGCAGCAATGCAACAGCAGAGTAGGAGAATTTCCCCGGTGTCCTGGCCAAATTTCCCTCATTCACTAAAAATACCACCAACAGTTTCATCTGGTTCAAGCTCAGTTGGCATTCATCTGTATCCCCTTCCCCGGGTTGTGCCTGAAACTAGGCAGGATTTGCCTAATGCACTTACCCGGTCAACAAAAAATAAATAAAAAAATTATTTTACAGTTGAATTATTTGTGGAATTTAGTGAAAAGTATTTTTTTTAATTGGGTGTTTGTAATTCTCCTGATATTGTAGGCATAGACCTTTAATTTGGCATACCTATACAATATCAATGGTACTGGAATCTAAGAAAGTTGGAGAAATGTGACTTAATAGATTTAATTGTGCAGTAGAAATACCACACATTTCTAACTGCGAAAATGTTCTCAAAAATTTATGTAAGCATAAAAGGTAATTCCAGCAGAATGATCCTTGTGGAATTTAATGTTCACAAAGCATTTATTATCATTATGTCTATTCTTTTTTTAAGTTCATTTACTAAGTAAAAAATAAAATAAAAAAAACAATTATTATGGTCTCTATGCGGTCCCTGTTTTTCTCAAGGTGTTGGCTGCAGAACGGTATGCAGTACTCAAGGTGCAGCCTTACCAGGGACATTTACAGGGGCAGTATCATCTCCTTCTTCCTACTGTTAAATCCCCTTCCTATACCTCTAAGCATCCTGTTCGTCTTTGTGAATGCTTTATTGCACTGAGCAGTGGAATTAAGGCTGTCACAACCAAGAACCCAGAGATATCTTTCATCAGTTGTCTGCACCACCCTTATTTTCTTCCATCCAGTAGTCCATTTCATCCATGCTAGGGTTCTTTCTTCCAGTGTGTATCACCTTGGGAGGCAGTATAGTGCAGTGGTTTAAGGCTCTGAGCTGCAAATTTGGAGACCTGGGTTTGAATTCCACAGCCCCCACTTGCATACTGTGTGACCCTGAGCAAATCACTTAACTTCCCTGTGCTCCCAGGTTGCAACTGTAAACAAGCTTTCAGCTTAGTGTGTCTCACCTGGTTAAACAACTGGAAAAAAAAACTTGCATGTATTTGAATTTAGCTTTAGATGCCATAATCTGGACTACTACCTTCTTAGTGTCCAGTCAGTGGCAGATCTTAGTGTAATCAGGACAGAGACATATCTTATTCTGGATTCCCTCTCCTATATCACAAACGAAGATACTGAACAATACTGGCTCCAGAAACAATTTCTTCAAAGCCCTGATAAGTGCACCCCATTAACGACCATTCTCTGTATGCACCCCGCCATCCATTTCCCTATCCACAATGTCAATTTGTCCACTACCCCCTCAGGTCACCCGGCTTTTTTTAGTAGCCTTCTGTGATGAAAAGTATCAAAGGCCATTATAAGGTCAAGGTATGACTATCTACTGCTTGGTCCTATCCACTGCCTTTGTGAACCAGTCAAAGAAGCTGAGAAGGTTACTCTGGCAAGATCTCCTTGCTACAGACCTACTCTGACTCCTCTCCTGCAAGACATTTGCTTCCAAGAATTCCACTAGCTGTTCCATATTGATTGCAACCAGCAGCTTGCCTATAATCGAGGCCAGACCAGTGTGTAATTTCTAGGGACATCCCTGTCCCTATTCTTGTGAAATAGCACCACATTAGCCACCTTCCAGTTTGCTGGAACCACCACTGTTTCTATGCAACAATTAAGATAATTAAGTCGACAACACTGCCTCTGTCTGCCTCACCTTCTCCAGCATTTTAGCATGCAGTCTGTTAGGACCAGGTGCTTTTTCCATCTTCAGGTTTTTGAGGCATTGGAGTACCCTTTGTTTTGAGACTAATTTTAACTCTTTTCCTCTCACCTCCTCTTTTTTGGCCTGCACTCTGCATTATGGTAGTGGCCTCCTCCTCCACTGTCAATACCTAACCAAAGTAATCATTCATTATAGTAGCCTTTTTACCATCTTCCTGCACTAATTTCCCTTTCTTCTTTAATCAGATAATACCCTCCATAGTTTTCCTTTTTTCCCTAATGTAGTGAAAGAAGGTTTTATATCCCCTTTGACCCCCCCCTCCACTATTCTCAGCTCCACCTCTGCTTTACTTTTTCTTACCATTACTCTGGCCTCTTTTAGCTTTTTTTAGAAAATTCTCCCAGTTGGCCTCACTCTGTTACATAGAAACAAAGACTGAGTGTCCATGATGTCTCTCCATATTCCCCTGGACATAATGTATCAGAGGGTTATCCACCTCAGACCCCATCCTAAATTCCTTACAGTCCTGGTTCCATCTAGTGGAACTGTAAATCTCCTTTCTGTGTCCCAGCTGTGTTTGAACCAATTTATAGTACCCCTGCTACTTCCATTGGCCATATGTTCCATTGCTCCATCACCCTCTAAGCAAAGAATTTACTCACATCTCTCCTGAACTTAATCCCCACCAACGTACATTCATGTTTCCTCATGACTTCATCCCTGAAAAGAAGGATTAACCCCTGACTCCCCTCCGCTATTGTCAGCTCCACCTCTGCTTTACTTTTTCTTCCCATTACTCTGGCATCTTTTAGCTTTTTCAGATAATTCTCATAGTTGGCCTCACTCAGTTACATAGAAACATAGACACTTCCAGCAGCTGAGGACTGAGTTTCCATCTAGTTTGCCCATATAGATGTGACTACCTTACTCCCTGACCGACTGTACTGGAGGGTTATCCACCTCAGACCCCCTCATCCCAAATTTCTTACTTTCCTGGATCCTCCTAGCAGAACTGTAAGTCTCCTTGTTGTGTCCCAGCTGTGTCTGACCCCATTTATAGTACCCCCACCACTTCCACTGGTAATCTTTTCCATGGCTCTAACACCCTGTAAGCAAAGAAGAATTTACTCAAATCTCCCCTGAATTTACCCCCACCAGGCTCCAGTCATGTCCCCTCATGACTTCATCCCCTTATATTTAATAATGCTAACCATTTTGCACTTACAGTTTCTCCCACACCTTCAAGAAACCAGATTGGCTTTATGTTTATCCTGACTTCTTACATGCATGATATCATTACCTCGATTATGCTTCTCTTTATGATGTCCTCTTCCACTCCCCTTACATCTGCCACCTTGTCTTCTAGCATTTTCCCATTTTGCAGATTCCACCCTTCTGAAGCCCAGGCCAATAGCTTTTAAACTGGAGTGATGTGTTCCTGGGTTATGTTGAACCATACTGTAGTGTGGTCACTTGACACTCATGGTTCCCTCACCTCTACATCTTGTCTATCTCATCATTTGATACAACCATGTAAATGGTGGCTGCTCCCTAGTTGACTTCCTGACCTCCTGCACAAGAAAGACGTCTTGGGTCATATCCACCAGTGCCTGACATCTTGCAATGCTGGCTGCCAGGATTTTCAGTTCACATCAGGCATATTGAGGTCACCCACCATTGCCACCTCCTGTTAAACTGATGCCTTCCTGATCTTCTCCACTAATTTCCTGTACCAATCCTCCTTCTGGTTTGGCAGCCTGTACACTGTGCTAACACTAATCTTTTAACCCCTTCTGTCATCAGTTGTAACCAAAATGCTTTAATTTCATACCTCCACCCAGAGCAGTATCTCTTTGGCCTCTATATTTTCCCTTAATTAAAATGGCACCTCTTTCCCTGCCGTTTCCTCTGTCCCTCCTGTAACCTGTGTAGCCAGCAATATATGGTCAAAATAATTGTTTCCTGTTGCCTATGTTTCCATTATTGCTAACAGGTCCATCTTAGCCTTTATGGCCACTGATGAGGTCTCACTCATTTTGTTCCTGAGGTTTCTAGTATTTTGGCATATCACATTCTAAAACCCTTGTCTCGTGCCCTTATCCTTTTGCTGACCTGATCTACCATACTTATTTCATGCATTATTTCACCTTGTCTACCCACCCACCCCAGTGTGATATCTGGTATATGATGTATGCCCCTTTTTCCAACCTTTGCTATTTCATTCTTTGCCCCAAATTGCCTCAACTAGTTGGAGGTGATAACTAGGTCTTCATCACCTGAGTTCTCCTCATAGATGTCTCAACCTGCTAGTTTTAATGCCCTCACATGTATGCCTCAAACATCTACCTGAATGTCTTTGTCCCCAACCTATTAGGATGTACAATAAGCTATCCTGTTTAAAAAGGCCTGTATTCCACCAAATAGCTCCCTAATCTCACAGGAAGTGAAGCCCCTCCTTAATGCACCACTTCTTCAACCAGTTCAGGAATTTGGAAGATATTCAGCATCCTTGCATTCCCCCACTGTTGCACTGTAAGGACCTCTGAGAAGCACACCTCTCAACTGTCCCTGATTTTCAGGGACATCCCTGATTTTGCCTCAGATTTTTCCTCTGTCCCTCGTAAAATTTGTGTTCTTGTGACAGAACAGTGGGAATTAAAAGCACAAAATTATGTCAAATGTTAAAGTAACAGACTTGTTATTTTTCAATAAATGCATATTAACACAAATCCCTTTATTCTATCGGCTTACTTAGTGAATAGTACTAGATTTTAAGATATGTCCCTGATTTGGGGTCTTTGTCCCTGATTTTTTTAAGCCTTGTCCCTGATTCATGAGGCAAGAGGTTGAGAGGTATGCAAGTGAGAAGGTCACAGTTCCAGCTAACCATGTAAGCCTGTATCCAGTGCTCAGAAGCTAGCCCTCACTGCTCCCAAAAGCCTTCCTTCCATATCTTTTATTACCAGATGTATATTAATTTCTGGCATCCTTCCCACTTTCCTAACCAGTACATCTAACCTAGGAAGTACACTATCTGCTGTCTTCCCTTGGAGACCCTCCTGGTTAGAGGTACAGAACACGGTCTTAGTACTCCTCACTATAGAATCCTCTACTATAAGTAGTCTTCTTCGAACTCTCTCTCTCTCTCTCTCTCTTTCTCTTCCTGCTGTTGTGCCCCCAGCAGGCATCACCACTTCTCAAGCTCTGGTTGCAACATGAAGTTTTCTCCTGGGAGGGTGGAGTAGAATACCCCGCTTCACTTAGTAGCATGAAACAGTTGGTTATTGTAATTCCAGGGCCCCTTCTATCCCCAGTTGTAGCCACTAGATCTGTGTAGAATTTTCAAATTCCAGCAGAATGAAATTCCGCAGAATTTTCAAAATTCTGCTGAAATTCCACCGAATTTGGCCACAAACGGAATGGCAAATTTCCGCAGTAGAAAACAGTTAGGGAATTATTTTCTGCTGAAAAAAATGCTCTTCCGCTGATTATTCTGCAGATCTCAATATTTTCTGTGGAACCTGTGGAACGATTTTCTGTGGAAAAATTGCTTTTCTATTCCATGGATCACAATAGGCAGAATTCCACTGAAGAGCAAGTGAAATGCTGGCAGAAATTTCACTAGAGGAATTGCCATTATGCGCTAATTCTGCCAGTGGAATTCCGCATTCTGCACAGCACTAGTAGACACCCACTAGCCCCCTTCCTTGACCTCTATCTTCCAACACACTGGCAACCCCTGGAAATCTCTAAGGAAGAGAAGCAGCAGAGGGGCACCCCTAGCTCCAACTCTAAGCTGTTGCATAGCTGGTGAATTATGCACATGCTGCAGCCAAATTGGAGTGATGTCTCCTGCTGACTGAACAGTCACCACAACTCAGCAGTATAGTTTGAAAGAGTGGGGCAAAGCAGGCCTTGAAGCTAACTAAATCCCATTCACAAGGTCCCCATATCTGCACACTGTTTATGGCTACATTAGTTCTCCTCTGTAATGCCTTTAATTTAATTTATAAAATGTGTGGGTACAGTTCTCTGTTCTGATTGTCTGAGACAATTTTCTGGTCATGCTTTTTATTCCATATACACACAGAAAATAACAAGTGCAAGTAACTATTCCTAGCTGTCCACAATTCACTACAGATACATGCCTCACCAATCATGCCAGTCCTTCAAAACTCTTTTTACCTCCATTTTTGACAGTTATGCAAGCAAAACCGGAAGCCAGAAAATGAAAAAAAAACACTTACAACACTTAAAAAATGTTATTTCTACTATTTAAATCCACTCGCTGTCCCTTATAAGCCACTAATCCCCCTCCTAAGCTGCAGGTATCATTTTTTATTTATTTATTTTATTACAATTAGGATTACAAGTATCTTTGAGCCAGGCTCTTTTACAAAGGTTCCGCGTCAGAGAACAAATACAATACAAGTTACAGAAATAGGAACAAAGCAATAAATAGGTCAGCATATTAGGTTACAATGGTAGATCAATACAGTAGCTAGAATAAGTAGAATGTATACATGGGAACACAGAGTAACAGAGGGATAAGTAGGAGGGAGGGTGGAAGATGAAGATAAACATGAGGAGCAAAGTTGGAGAGGGCAGGAATTGCAGCCAAAGGGCATGGTCATCAACTGGGAGCAGGCTGAAACAAGTCAACAAAAAGGGAAAGATCACTGAGGGCTCAGAGGAGGTGGGGGTGAAGGGGGAGAGTCAGGAGTGGTGAAAAGAAAGAAGAAATAAAAAAGTAACATACAGGAAAAAGAGGGGGTGGAGATGTGGTAGGTGCTAGTTGGAGGGAACAAAAATGAGAGGGCTGAGAAGATTATAGGTAGCATTCACAGGAGCTAGAGTTAGAAAGGTGGAGGTGGAGTTTATGTTTGAATGAGTCAAGGGTGGTAGTGCAGGAGATGTCAGGAGTGAGCACATTTAACCAGCTAGGTGCTGTGAAGGCAAAGGATCTTTGGCCCTGAGAGGTGCGATGGCGGGGATCCTGAAGGAGCTGGTATTCAGATCCCCTGGTGTTATGTGGCTTTAGTCTAGAACTAAGCAGTTCTTAGACTCCCGGCAGAGTGAGGCCCATGCTTATTTTCTTTGCCATAATGCAGGTTTGGTATTTTATGCGATTTGAAAGTTGAAGCCAGCCAGATTGGGCTTACAGGTCACATGTATGAGTGAGAAGATGAGCACCAGAGATAAACCTGCAGGCCTTATTAGGTGATGTTGAAATGCGTCTCAGGGCAGTGGCAGAGGCAGAGCCATAGATTGTAAGACCATAATCAATGATGGAGACCACCGAGCTTTGGATGACAATCTTCAGTGCTTCAGCAGTAAGATGTTATCTATGTCAGCAAAGTAGGCCTAGGCGCATATTTGCTGATTTGGCAACATTGTCTATGTGTGCCCCATAGAAGAGATTTGAGTCCAGGGATAACCCTAGGTATTTGAACTACTGCACTTGCTCAAGGGTGTTGCCATTGCTGGTAGAGATAGCCAGGAGGTGAGATCTATGCCTGTTTTGAGAGCTGTTAAACAGCATTACTTTATTTTTTTTATGATTGAGGACAAGCTTATGATGAATCAACCAGTTTTCCACTGTGGCAAATCCTTGCTGAAGGTTGGTCTGCAGGAGCACAGGGTCCTTGTGGGAGGAGAAGATAACAGCATCATCAGCATAGAGGATAATCTGTTCAGTGCAAGATTTCAGGAGCATGTTAAGAAAAAGGCTGAAGAGTAATGGACCCAGGATGGATCCCTGAGGGACTCCAGATCGGACCAGTCTGAGGTCTGAGAGTGTCCAAGCAATTTTGACTCATTGAGATCTGTTTTGCAGATAGCTGTTGAACCATGAGACAGTGTCAGGAGAGAGTCCTAAATGCTGGAGTTGTTGGATAAGCAGATGATGGTGGACTGTGTCGAAGGCCTTGGTCAGATCTACAAATACTGCCCCGGTTAAGTGACCCATATCCAATGTGCCGTGCAGTGCTCCAGTGAACTCCAGTAATTCAGGAGAGGTGCTATGACCTTTTCTGAAGTCATGTTGTTGTGGGCATAAGAGACTGTGTTTGTCCAGGTAGTCCATGAGTTGGTTGGATACTATGCATTTGAGTGCCTTGGAGAGAGGTGGTAGTATCGAAATCAGTCGATAGTTCACATGACAGGCCTTATCCCAACTTTTGTGGACTGGATTAACTGTAGCCACCTTCCATTTGTCAGGGAACTGACCAGTGCTAAGGGAGAGAGTGAGAATGTGTGTTAATGGGACTAGAACCTCATCTATAGTGTGGGTTAGGAGTTTTGGATCCAGCGAGTCTCCACTTGATTTTGACGTTGAAATTGCTTTGGTGATGTGTGTTCGGGCATCGGGCAGGTTAATTTCTTTGAAAAGGAAGGACAGAAGAGTGGTAGGAGGATCATCAGGGATAGCATGGGTAGTGTCAAGGGAAAAATCTGGGGGAAGGACGCTGCTGAGATCAGTAAATACATCATTAAAGGTGTTCGCAATGACCAGAGAATCCAGGGTGATGGCCTCATCAATCTTTAGCATGGTTGGGGAGGATTTAGTTTGTTTCCCTGTAACTTCTTTGATATTCTTCCAGAAATCCAACTCCTTTTCCCAGGAGTTTGAGAGAGCTTCTTTGTAGTAGGCATTTTTCAGTAGTCATATTGATTTAGTGCAGTTATTGTGGGGACATTTGTAGTTCTGTATGTCATGCTGGGTGCCAGAGTCTCTAGCCAGGGCCCAAAGGTGGTCACTAGCCTTTAGCTGGGCAAGTAGCTCTCCGGTTAGCCACGGGTTGCAGAGTGCTTTGACTTTTCATTTTTTAAGCAGGGCATGGGTATCACAGGCCATGTTGAAGGAGGAGATAAAGAGGTCAAGAGCTGTGTTAACATCTGTTGAGAGGAAAATGGGAGACCAATCAAACCGACTGAGGTAGGATTTAAGGTGTCTTAGCTGTCCACGTGGGAGCACTCTGCTAGTGATGACTTTGGGTGGGGGCTTATGGAATTTATTTGACCATTCACATATAATGGGTGAGTGGTCACTTGGTGAGTCAGGAAGGACAGAGGTTCTGGCTATATGAGAGGGATGACTGGTAAGGACCCAGTCCAGTAAGGTACTAGTGCCTGTTTTATAGTTCTTTCTGGTGGTGGAGAGAACCATTTGTGAGAGGTTTGCTGATGGTATGGCATCCCGAGATATAGCAGCATCAGATGAGAGCCAATTAATATTGAAATCACCTAGTGTAATTGTCTCCACACCTACTGGTTGGGATTTGATGAAGTCCAGAACAATTGTGAGGCTCTTCCCTTGGTCTTTGGGGGGGATGTAGACTTTGATTACTGTGAGGGTTTTGTTGTGTGCTCCTAAAAGTAGCTTAATAGGTAAGATCTGAGCAGTGGAGTCATGGAGAGGAGTAAAGATCATGAACTTGATGAACTCCCTCCCAAACTGCAAGCAGAGTGAGACTGCTGGGACTTCAGTGAAATGTTTGCTACTGCAGATGGTAGTGTGCTGCCAGTAAGACCTTAAGGAAACCTGATCTTGCCAATTGCCCAAGGCAGCATGCTGCAACGTAGCACAGTGCCCTTAGTAACACCAGCAAATAGAAGACCACCATAAGGTAACACAGAGGAACTATTTCAAATAAAATAATCAGTTTTTTTAGTTTTACCAATTTTTAGTTAAAAAGTGGTTTCTCAACATATACTTATTTTATAAGCACAATAACACATTCCAGGGTGTGGGTTATGTTCTGATAAATGCACTTCTAGGAGCAGTATGGCAATGAGCCTGTGCTCTTGTGCTTCACCATGCCTGTAGGCATGCATTTATTACAGATTGTAAAATGGGTATAAAACATCCAGAAACCTGGTTGGCTAAGGAGCTCAAAAACCAATGCTGATATCCCACACAACCATACTGGTAGATGATCCAGCAACCTTTTCAGAATAAAATCAGTACTGCCACACACCCCTGACAGCCATCAAAAAATGTAGCTGTCATCTTTACTCACTAAAAACCTTCAAGTAGGCCCTAAAAAATGCCTTAAAGTTAAAAACATAATAATTAGATGTTATTTGCCCTAATAATCCTCTTCTTTCACACATACACACACACACACACACACACACACACACACACACACACACTTCTTTACTTCTAAGACTTCTGTTACTGATGTTTGCCTTGAACTACAATTCGAATTCGACTTATTACAGCAAAACCTCCTTCATTCTAAACCATTATTAAATACCAATAAAACTAAGGTTATGTTCTTCCAACCCAATAATTACTCCACTGTGTCCAAACATTCCACCTCACCTTTGCCTATCATAACCCTGTTAGGTGACACCCTGGAGAGGGTGGAAAAGTTTAAATATCACGGCTTCCTACTGGACCAAAATCTTTCCTACTCATCTCACATTGAAGCTCTTGCAAAGAAACTAAAGTGGAGGCTCGGTTTTCTTTGTAGAAATAAAGCCCTATTTTCCAAAGAAGCCAGGTTAAGGCTGGTCCAATCCACTTTTCTTCCACTGTTAGACTATGCTTACATCCTTTATACCCACTGCCTAATGACTACCCTACATAAATTAGATGTCCTTTACCATTGAGCCATGTGCTTTGTTACTAATGCCCCAGCCAGGATGCATCACTTTGATCTCTATGCTGAAATAGGTTGGACCTCCCTCACCACCAGAAGATTATTAAATACTTATGTCTGGGCTTACAAAGCCTTGCTCTGTAAAGTACCACTACACATCTCAAGCCTGTTTTGTTGCCCCTCGTGCTCCTATGTTCTTAGAAAACATTTGTACATTACGCGCGAAGTCCCTCAACTTTGCATCAGCTGTGGCATGGCTGCCATCAGTCATGCTATCCCCCTAGCTTGGAGTAAGCTGCTGTCATCCCTCAAAATAGCCATTCTTGTCCTCTTAAATGCTTTTAAAGGCCTTGTCATGAAATTTTACCATGATATTTGTCACTGCTATTCATGTTAAACCCCTTAGCCTTGCTCCTCTGCTCACCCCTCTCCTGTTCCTATCTTGTAACTCCTCCTTATTACTGCCTCTAACACCTTAAATCTCCCCTCTCCTCCTACACCTTACTGATTCTGTTGCTGTGTTTTGCAATGTTTGCTTTTCTATACTTTATTAGTATGAGTTACCTTGTGTGGAGTTGCCTCCACATCTTGTATTATCAATAGACCCTTTGTACTTACCTTTGACAATATTTGCACTTGGTTCCAGAATTTTTGTACTTTCTCCTCTGTTGTTACTATATATCTATATTGTAATCGTATGTCATCTGTCCGCATTGAACCTCCGTGTAAATCAGCTCTCTCAACAGAGTTTTCCTATTAAAATAAACCTGAACATGAACTGTCAAGCACACACACATAACTTAAAAAATGAAGTACTATAGTACCTACAGTTATAATTAATGGTGTTTCATTGCTAACCATGAAAAATCTTAGTTCTATCCTCATCTGCTTACTGGGGAAATCTGTGTTGTTTAACCTGGTACAGATAAAACAAAATCCCTGGTTCTATCTGAGGACTTCTATTGTGTGATAGTGGAGGTGAACATTTTGCCAGTAGAACTGAGCAGGATTTGAATTCTTGTATTCCATACATAGTAAACATTCCATCTCTTGAATTCAAACCCAAAACAAAATGAAGCCCTGAGCACTGCCATCAATAGCTCAATCATCTCACTCATCGATTATGGGCTGGTGATCTATGGATCTGCAACAGACACAGCCCTCCACCACATCTCAACCGCAATGAATAAAGCCTGCCATCTCCTCACAGATGCAGCTAGACACACACACACCTGTGATCTCTATACCATGGCTGGCTGGCTACAGCTCAGTGGAAGAATCAGGTACTAAACCTGACTCCTTGCCAAAAAATCCTCCTTAAACCTTCTACTACCAGGAGTACAGAACCTACTGACCTCTTCCCGGAGCAGGAAGCAAACCAGAAGTGATGCCTCTCAGGTATTCCATGTGCCAAGATGCCGCACTACCCTGGCTCAATGGGGTTTCTCATACTGGGCCCCCCTCTGGACAAATGTGCTACCTCAGGACATCTGTGATGCAGCAATGACTGGCTCTTTTAAACACAAATGCGCCAACACCTTCTCACCATGGGTACCTTTGCCTGCCCCCACTAAATCCCACCTTAAGTCAGTAATCCCATTGCCATAGTCTTCACTTATCCTCTAGCACCTCTTAACCCTGTCACTGTTCCACTGGGCAGCCCTGACCTTGCACTTCACTGACCCACCATCCTCTTCCATGGTGCTGCCACACCCACCCTTCTCTCTTCCCTACCCCTACCCTCCACCTCCTACCCCCACCCACCTTTCCTTTTCCATTACTTCTCCATCTTCTCCCTGTCTCCTTCCTCTGTCTACTCTACTGATTTTTGTCTCTCCTTGATGTGGGCATACATTGTATGATGCCTCAGTATAGTGTAACCATGAACTTTATCTGTATTGTTGTACCGTAACATGTGTTTGTATATTTGCTACCGAACCACTCTGTATTTGAATGTTTATGTATCACTCTGTACTTGTTAACTGACGTGGAACCAATTAACGAGCATCCACTCACTGGTGCTATCCAATATTTAAAAATAGAAAAATTTAATAAAGTATCTTAAATTGCCTTCTTGGATACTCTGCACTTTAATATCTTCTCAACCATTTAACAGATTTGCACAAAATTTCAAGTTTATGGTCTCGGGGGGTGGGTAGATCTGTTGACGTGCAAAGTTTTGGTTCAGTCAGACGTGCTGCTTCCAAGATCCGGATAGTGAACAATGTTTAAAAATTGCTGTTTTTTTTATTATTGTCTAGTGCCCAGATGGTTTGGAATTTTAGTCTGAAATTTTCAAGGTAGAAAGGGCTTGACCCACAGATTTGCCTTTTGCTAGTTTGGTGAAAAAATATTAATCTATTCCAACAGGGAATTGACAGTCAACCTGTTGAGCAAGTAGTGTAACCTCAGCCAAAGGTACACAAAGCAGTCTATTTGAGCCACAGCTGTGCATCTACAGTACTATGTGCTGCTGGACTGCAAGCACAGGAATTTATGGCAGTCACAGGGCACAGATCAGAAGCTAGCTTCAGAAGCTATTGAAGTGTCTTCACCAAAGAATGGAAAAAGTGGAGCAGAATCCTGGCACACAGTATGAAAGAAAATCAGCAGATGGAATCTTCAAGCAAGAATCAAGAAGTGTAGGCTACAAGCAAGAAACAGAAGCCAGAGCTTGAAAATGAGTTCACCAACAATGAGCATGAAACACCATCAAGAGGAAATACAGTGCTGGAAAACATGTCTTTCAAGTTCATAAACCCTGTATTCCACGGCAAAATGCAATTCATCAATTTTAACACGTAAATCAAAAACGTTCCACTTTGTGGGGAGTTTTTTTTTTTCTGATGTTATTTTGACTGCCCCAAAAAAGTATTGAATCACATGGTTCTAAGCAATTTATTATTCTGACCATCCCAAACAGTGTAGTTAGGCATTATGTTTTCTCCTGTTTTTAAGAAATTCTCTATTCATTATTTAAATAAATGTTACAGAATTGTATAAATGCAAACTACTTGTGGGTGTCACTTTTCCTAATCATATCCCATTTTATAAGTGCAATAAAACACTCTGGGGTGTTGGTTGTTCTGTGTTAACCGCACCCCTAGTTGCAGAAGGACACTCAGGCTTTGGCCTCAATCCTTACCATACACCTAGACATGTGGTCATCACAGAACAACCAACACCCTATCATGTCTTATTTCTTACATAGCCAACATCCTGTCATGTGTTATTGCTTACATACCCTATTGCAGATAGGGATATTACCCTCCTTTATACTACCTTGATGTCTTTTGTTGGAGGTACTCTACCCAGACTTGTGCTGATACTTTCTAAGTAATTTCCAAACAAATCCTGAATGCAGACCCATACACTGAATTTCCCCAGACAGTGTTTTGCTAGTACTTTCGATATTTCTAATCAACAATCTATTGTAGACACAAAGAAACTATTCTCCTTGAGTAAAATATGGGGATGAGAGGGAATTAGCTAAAGCTGGTGGGAAGCTGGAGATTCAAAAAGCACTTCCAGAAGCACCTCTTCGTGGAAAACATGTTGGATAAGTGCAATAAGCTACTAGAAGAAGTAGCAGAGGTCAAATGAATCAGCAGATGGATTTAGTCAGAAAATGGGGGGGCAGAAAACAATGGAGAGGATTGCCACTAAGAAAAGGCAGAATAGTCAGGTAGGGTGGGCAGACTGGATGGGCCAAAAGCCTTTTTCTGCTACCAGTGTCTATTTATGTACTTTATCTGTGTAACCTTGTATATCTGAGTAGGCACCTATACATAAATACACAAAATTAAATGGCCAGCTTGCTTGTATGAAATCCTTGTATGCTCGTAACACAGTACTAAAAGCAAAGTACTAGAGCATTTTTATTTTCAGACTTACAAAATACATTTTTCAGTATTCTAGAACTCAGAGAACTGCTTCTTCTGATGGGCTTTTAGAAGCAGAACCCTACACCAGAACATTTGTTACTTAGCAACAGCAAGATGTGACATCACTTCCTCAGCAGGTCTTGGGGCAGAACTGTCATATTCCTAATAACCCATCACAGTGCATAAAGGGTAAGTACACACCACCAAACTATATATATATGTATATATATATATATATATATATATATATATATATATATATATTATATATTATATATTATAAAGGAGAGGGACATGTGGGGAGTGCTGCAATACACTGGCTGTGAGGCAGCAGTTTTCTGAGATACATTCTGGAAACTGCATTGCTGTCCTATTTGCAGGCAACTGTAAGCTCTGAGGGAGGAGATTGCCCACTTCCAGGCTGAACTGGCAAGGATGAAGGAGGCCACCCCCACCCAAAGAGCACCACTGCCACAACCACTGCCTCAGAGGTTGCCAAGTATGAAGAGCAATTGGACCACAGTGGGTTCTGGGAGGGTGCGGGTGGTGGAACAGAGGCAAAGCCCCTAGTTGTACCTCTACACAAATCATACACTAGTCTGGCAGATCACGGTTTCTCTATGATGGCACCCTCAGTGGAGACCAAGAAGAATGCTGAGGACATCCACAAGGGAGACCCACAAAAGGGTGGCAAGGGACACCATAGGGGAAGGAAACAGCTTCTGATAGGGGACTCATTTGTTACAGGGTAGAACTGGGGAAGGGAGAGGAGAGGGAAGTTAGGTGCCTGCCTGGTGCCATGGCTTGGAGAGACAAGAAGCGAATCCTCAAGATTGTAGAAGCAGCATCACAGGAGAGAGAACTAGATATCATTGTCCACCTTGGGACAAATGACCTAGCTAGACATGGAATCAGTGCAGTGCAGGATAAATTTGTGGAGTTGGGGAGGGGCTTCATACAGGTAGCAAGCACGGTTACCTTGTCAGAGGTGCTGCCAGTCTATGGCAGGGGTGAGGCTAGGGTAATGCACACCATGCAGTTTAATGAATGGTTGCAAAACTAGTGCAGAGCACAGGGCTTTGGCTTCATTGGGGACTGGGGGTACACCTGTAGAGATGAAGGTCTATACTGGCATGATGGTCTGCATCTGTCCACAAAGGGAACCAAGCTCCTAAGTGACAGGTTTAAATGCTTCCTTGGCAAGCTTTTAAACTAGCCAAGGGGGGAGGTGCTGATAAGAGGCAGAACATTTCCAGCCTCCCCCCACAAAACATGGTAGGTAGTAAGGTAAACAGTGCAGTACAGAGCTCAACAGAGGGCAGGACGGGGTAAATGGAAAAACAGACAAGGGCAAAAAGAGCAGGGATGGGGGGAAAAGAATAAAGCCAACATTAAATGGAGGGCAATGAGTACCAATGTCCATAGTCTGGGAAACAAGCTTCCTGAGCTAGTAGCCCTGATGGAAGATGAACAATTGGATATTGTGGCAGTCACAGAAACATGGTACACAGAGAACCATGACTGGGATGTCAACATACCGGGGTACACAATCTACAGAAGGGACAGGGAGGGTAAAAGAGGAGGTGAGTAGCTCTATACATAAGGGAAGGGATCAAAGCTACAGAACTAAAAAGTAAAGGGGGAGGACAAGAGGCACTCTGGGTCACCTTGGAGACAGGGAATGGCATCACAGTCCGCACAGGGGTTGTATACAGACTCCCATCTCAAGGTGAGGAAATGGACAAGAAAATGATAGAAGACATTCTCAAAATGGCTGAAAAAGGGGAAATACTGTTGATGGGGGAACCTGAATATGCCAGATGTTAACTGGATGACATATACTGCAGCCACATCCAAGAGCAGGGTCATTCTCAATGCCCTGCAGGGGGCAGGCCTTAGACAGCTAGTGTTGGAACCCACTCGGAGGGAGCAATAATAGACCTGGTACTCTCAAATGGAGAGGGGATCACACATTTAGAAGTCAGTAGACATCTGGGAACAAGTGACCACTGCACAGTGTGCTTCACAATAAGCACAACTATGGAGACAAGCCACACAAGAACAAGGATACTGGACTTTAGAAGGCCTGACTTTGGCAAAATGGGTGAATACCTGAGGAATGCACTAGCAAATGGCCAAACAGGAGGGATGGAAGAACAATGGAGAAAAATCAAAACTGCTATCATAAAGGCACCAAGCTTTTGTGTGAAACAAATAAAGAAAAAAAAACGGAGTAAAAAACCACTATGGTTTTCAAAAGAGGTGGCAGGGAAGGTTAAGGAGAAAAAGGCTGCATTCAAAAAGTGTAAGAAATCACAGAAGGAGCACAACAGGGAACTGTATCAATTAAAGCAGAAAGAAGTGGGGAAGACAGTCAGAATTGCAGAGGCCCATACCGAGGAAAAAGTAGCCAACTCAGTTAAGAAGGGGGATGAAACCTTTTCTACAGTAGGTACATTAGGGAGCATAGAAAGGTTAAGGGAGGGATAGTGAAGATTAATTAAGGAGAGAGGAGGTGGGCAGAGGGAGACAGTGAAAAGGCAGAGATACTGAATGAATACATTTACTCAGTATTCACAAAAGAAGATGAGGAGGAGTTACCTAAACCAGACAATAGAAGCACTCTGGGTAGGGGTTGACACCAGTCCATTTACAGAAGAAAGAGTCCTAAAAACTCCTAAAACTCAAGGTGGACAAAGCAATGGGGCCTGATGGGATTCACCCCAGAATCCTAAAAGAACTAAGGGAGGACCTAGTGACACCACTGACCACACTTTTTAACAAATCATGGGAGGATGGGGGTTTACCTGAGGACTGGAGGAGGGCAGATGTGATTCCCCTTCACAAAAGTGGGAGCAAGGCAGAAGCAGGAAACTACAGACCTGTAAATTTGACCTCAGTGGTAGGGAAAATGATGGAATCACTTCTGAAAGAAAGAACTGTTGAGTACCTAGAGGCCAGCGGGGCACAGTACCCAAAGCAGCATGGATTTACAGTAGGAAGGTCAAGTCAGACAAATCTAATTGATTTCTTTGACTGGGTGACCAAAGTATTAGACCAGGAAGGGGCTGTGGATATGGTCTACCTAGATTTTAGCAAGGCATTTGACACAGTCCCACACAAAAGACTAATAATATTAGCCAGTCTGGGAGTGGGTTCCAGGGTGGTAGCCTGAGTAACAAACTGGCTGCACAACAGGACACAGAAGGTAATAGTGAATGGAACACATTCTGAAGAAAGAGGGGTTACTAGTGGAATACTTCAGGGCTCAGTACTGGGTCCAGTCCTCTTTAACATCTTTATAGGCGACATTGCAGAGGGTCTGGAGGGAAAGGTATGCCTCTTTGCAGATGACACAAAGATCTGTAACAGAGTTGATACACAAGGGGGTAGAAAGGATGAGAAGGGACTTGGCAAGGTTGGATGAATGGTCAGACATATGGCAACTTAGATTCAATGCAAAGAAGTGCAAAGTAATGCACCTGGGAAACAAAAACCCAGGAGAAGAATACACAATAGCAGGGGAGGTACTAACAACAACAAAAATGGAAAGGGACTTGGAGGTAGTCATATCAGATGACCTAAAGGTGGGTAAGCAATGTGAGAAGTTAGTAAGGAGAGCCAGGGGGATACTGGGATGCATAGGAAGGGGCATCACAAGTAGGAAAAGGGAAGTGGTTATCCCTCTGTACAGACAGTTGGTGAGACCCCATCTGGAATACTGTGTGCAGTTTTGGAGACCCCATCTACGCAAGGACATAGACAGGATAGAAGCAGTCCAGAGGAGGGCAACTAAAATGGTGCAGAGTCTGCATCAGAAACCATATGAAGAGAGAGACTGAGAGAGCTTAATATGTATACCCTTGATGAAAGGGGGGACAGGGGAGACATGATAGAAACTTTTAAGTACCTCAAGGGAATCAACAAAGTCCAGGAAGGTAGCATCTTTCAGAAAAAGAGATGTGTAAGAACAAGGGGACACAATTTAAAGATAGAGGGGGGACAGCTCAGGGGTAATGTGAGGAATTTATTTTTCACGGAGAGAGTGGTGGATGCATAGAACCACCTTCTTGGGGAGGTTGTTGGGTCTAAAACAGTGGGGGAATTCAAACATACATGGGACAGACATAAGGCAATTGTGGTGGGGGGTTGCAGGAAGTAGGCTGTTAGTTAACTAGAATCTGCAGCTTATCCAATAGGAAGGGAAATGGGCAGACTGGGTGGTCCAAGTGGTCCTTATCAGCCGTCAAAGTCTATGTTTCTATGTTTCTATGTAGACAAAAATACACTTATAATATGCCTTTTTTAAACAATTTGAAATCAGCAGTCCAGGACACCCTACAAACAGTGGCAGACAAACTCTGATGGCTCGGCTGATGCCTCGTGCTTCCAACCTGGGGGGGGGATGCGGTAACTATACAATAATTGCATGCTCTGTCATGTATTATTTCTTACTTATAATATGCCTTTTTTAAACAATTTGAAATCAACAGTATAGGAAACCCTACTACCAGTGACCGACAAACTCCCAGCACCACACCATTCAAAGGCCACCTCAGTGGCAAACGAGAAATCTTGGTGACAAAGACAACCCCACGAAAGACAAATACAAACTGCAAAAATAAAAAAACTTCAATGGACAGTATCCAACAGAGCAGTTGTGGTGACCCCCAACCAACATCCAGAACACAAATCTCATACCTTCCTTAAGGAAACAATGTCCTCCTACCCAATCTGCCAACTGTACTCAAGAAAATATTTAAAAATGAGAAAAATAAGGAAAAATTGCACTTAGCTATAGAAGCTCTTCATAGACAGTGACACTTTGCTGCCAAAAATACTGTAGGTTCTGTATGTTTGTTTTGATTGTGAAATGCCCTGAGCCTTCCGGAAAGGATGCTCTAGAAATAAAATTTGCCTTGTCTTTCTTATCCTTGCCTTTGTAGAGTAATAGATGTTTTTTGTTGACAATTGTAAAGTCCAAAGGAAAGAAAACAAATTAAGACAAATAATTTAAAAAAGTGGGCCAAATACTATCCACACAAATATTGTTCAGTGAAATGCCTCATTTCTTATTTTTCTTGGAAGATCTGCAGGTGGATTGGTCCTACAGGAAACCCAGTAATAATTAAGCTTGACTGCTTGCAATAGTATGACTAAATCTACCTACTAGATGAGCTGTGGTGTGATGCCTCCTGTGCTGATGTTCCCACATATTTCCTGTTCAATATTTCAATCACATGCCAGTTCATGAGTTGAATGCATTTCTGGTGCACCACTGTACATGTATATTGCTCCTTTCCCATAGTTATTGCTTTGTATAAAGTTGGAAATGCTTGTAAAAGATGCCTTTACTTGTGACCAGTCAAGCATATCATCTCTGTATACCTTAAACTTAAATTCCCAACTATTGTGGAAAAACATCAGAGCAGCATGCATTTAATTGTTATGTAGTGTTTTTATTGTTCAAATGAAACACATACAGTACATGAATCACACTGTACACACCACACACAGCATTCCTGAAGAGATTGTTCATTATTAGTATTGATCCTATACTCCTGGTCATTAATAGAATTCCATATTAAAGCAGATATATTATACAGAATGTATATTTACACAGCAGTTGACACACAACAACAAACGCAGTAGCTGGGGAAAATGAATTCTCTCATTTCAAAATGGTGCAAAAGATGGATCTCCACAAACTCAAAAAAATAGTTTACCAGATGAAAATGAAAGTTCAAAGGAAGCCTCAATAATGAATGTCTGCATCATACAGCATTTTTTACAAACATCTGCTTTACAAATTATGTATGATGTGATAAAAGCAATTACCTTTCATTATGCTGGAGTCCTTGCTCTGAATGAGTATAATCACAGTGATGCTTACCAAAGTTCACTGAATCATTGTTTGACTGACACATTTTATAGATAGTAACATTTTTGGGATTCTGTCTTTGTTTCCAGGCACTTGTTTATCCAGTTTGTGTGCTACAATAGTATTTATGTAGGCTTTTCATGCTCATCATGGGTATTTTCTAACCAAATCTCCTCAGAGAAGTAATTCACTGCATCCAGATCTTTTTCTTGCTACTCTTATAAGAAGATTCCGCTAACAGTGACATTGTTTTATCTTTGCATGGACCTGTCAGAAAGTTTGGTTTCTGCTACAGTGTACCTGTTTTCCTTATGAATGACAGAAAGCCTTTTCTGGCAACTTAAATACTCAGCTGTGGTTATGCTTCACTCAGGCAAATTTTGTAAGATCATGGTAACACAATTGGTCTGTTTTTTTTAATATGTAATTTATCTTCGTCTCCCCTGTGGCCATCATCTGATGAACACCCCCAGCCCTGTCACCTGGCTCATCCTTGACTTACCTTCACCCTTGTCCTCTGCCACAGGGCCATGGCTATTTTCAGCCACTGATGCAGAGGCTGTGAGGAGTTATCTTCATCCCACCACTGAGGCTGTTTTTCCACCTATTTTTTTCCCTGCACCCTTCCCCCCCCATTTTCTGGGGCACGGCTCAGCAGTGTGCATACATGCAGGCATATGCACACTACAGAGTCCCACAGCACCCTCCCCTCATTGCCATCCCTGACCCATTCTGCCCTCAGGACTCTACCTGAGGGTAGTCATTTGGCAGGACTCCCAATCCACCATCCCTGGGGAGGAGAGCTGTCCTCTGGATGCTCAAGTCTCCTCCCTTCTTGGCTGACCATTAGCAACCAGCTCAAACCACAAACACAAGTCGCTGACATGGCAGGAGGTTAGGCACCAATGCCTCACCCCTCTACACCACTGGGCCAGCCCTTAACTGGTTTGCTTAAGAAGTAGATGGCTTGATTTTTTTTATTTCTTTTGTATTGTTGGTGCTTTTCAGTTCACAAGTGCCATCATACCTCATTATAAAGAAAATGATTCACATTATACAATGACAGAGACATTTTCTGCAAATCATTCAAATAACTGTAATATTTTTACTTGTTTTCTTCCTTTCAACATGTTAGAAGGGTTTTTGGTCTCATCATTCAGATGAATTATGAGCAGCCTAATCACCACAAAAAGGTAGCCCACTCATCAGAACAGAAAACACATCATATTTTAAATTTTTCCTTGCCATTCTGTGCTGAGGTTACCCTAATGATAACCTGTGAGCCTCTTATTGGACAGAGCACATTATATAAGAAATGAAGCCAGAGAGTGGTTGCCCCATAAGACAGAGAGAAAGCAGGGGAACCTAAGCTCAGAATGACAAGGTAAAATATGATGCTTTTTCCTGATCAATGAGTGGGTCACCTTGTTGTGATGGTCAGGCTGATCTTAGTTCAGCTGAGTGATGAGACCAAGAACTCCTATAATAAGTTGAAAGGAAAAAAAACAAGTACAACTATTGGAGTTATTTGAATGAAGTGCAGGCTTTAAAGCAGCTGGGGTGGTGGTGGAGAGCACTGGTACTATAATTGTATGGTTTGGTTTGTTCACACACCAGGTGCACCCCTATAAACTTAACCTTTTTTTTCAAAAGAAGCATTGTAAATGTGATAGGTTAAGCTTGCCAAACCTTTAATAAGGACATTTTCTGCCCTCTGATTGGTCAGGGGGTGCCTCGACCAGTGAAGTTATTCCACAATAACATCACTGTATGAAGTCCAGGCACACAGGTGACTGAATAATAGAGTCAGAAATCATGGCATGTCTTTAGAACCACACAGAAGCCAAACATTATCACACACTGAAGCCATCAGGGCTTAACACCTCCCTTCCAAACACCAATTCTGTCTCTTGCAAAGACATTCTGAGGAAATAGCACAGTTCATATTAAAAATCTATTTACTGTAACTTTCATGACAGGTTTTTCTTCCCCGAACTGAGCAGCTTGAGTGTACCACACAAACTGTAACTACCAGTCGTGCAGTTCAATGAAGCTGCTCAGTTCAGGGAGAAAATGCTAGCAAGAAGATAAAGCATCAACAACTGACAAATGGATTTCCAAAGAGTGCAACATCTTACTTTACTTGCCTCTCCTCTTCAATTCATTTCAGTGTAAAGTAAAAGAAAGCTAGAACAGGGGCTTTCAGTTCCTGATCCAGTCTGCGATCCTGCAAGTGCAATGATGGTTCAGGACAGCACTTTTCATTATTCACAGCTACACTTAAAGATGGCTACCATTTAAATTTATTTACTTTTTGTTTAAAAATTAAATTGAAGCTGGGAAGCCAATCGGCTTCTCGGTCCCCCACTCACAATGGTCCACAATCATAGTGCATGCCCAGTTCAAAACAGCAGTCACTCAGGACAGATGGATGTGCTGTTTAACTGACAAAAATAACTGAAAATACAGTCATTCTGCATATACTGGTGGTGGGGGGATGATCTCATATACGGGGGTGGGATTGTGAATGGCTTCTAAAAAGTGTGGCTGGACATGGGAGAAGAGATAAAATGGAAAACAGAGCTTTGGAAACAGAGGACACACCAGGACACCTGTGGAGACAGAGAGATCAGCAGCACCACCTTGTGGGAAAATCAGAAATTGTGGATTTTTTTATACATATACTTCCACATCAGAAAATTAAGGGAAAATGTTTTCCCCCTTTTTTCTCTGTTAATAAAGTAGCCAGATTGTATAATAGCAACAAGGCACTCCAGTGATATGTGCTATTGTGTAATAATGTCACTTCTTGGGTGTTGAACACACTTGGAGTACAGCCTCATGCTTCAACCATCTGATGCTTGACATTATTATACAGTAACACACCCTGTCATGCTTTATTGCTTAATTATATATTTTTTAAGTTATTTAATCAAGGAGAACATACAAACTCTCATTCAGAGATATGTGCTAGGGAAGGTATTGGGAATATAGTATTGCACAAATAAGGTACAAGAAATAGCAGCTAAATTTAAATATGTACAACAATAGTAGCAAGATAAATAAACTGAGGAGCAGCCATGCTAGTGATGCTTAGATCACGGAGGTGTGGTAGTGCTACCAGTTACACAGGAAGGCAGCAGTAGAATGAGAGCACAATTTTAACTCCATGTTCTGTATGCTATTTATACTCCTAATATCATCTGAAAGCAAGTTCCAAATATGAATAACCCCAAAACTGTTGGCAGTTTTTCTATCTTTCACTATCACTATGCCTGCAGCCTTACTACCTTTGGGCCTGATCTCATCAGATCTCTCAGAATCTAGGCAGGGTTGAGTCTGGTCAGAAGAAGGATGGGAGACCACAAATAAACATAAGGTGCTGCAGGAAGTATTGCTAGTAGCTCTGAGAGGGCCCACTCCTCTTGGTTAAAAGTAACACGATCAATGACCTAGAATGATGTTTGTGGGGTACTGTGCAATTGAAGGCGCCATCTTTCAGATGAGATGTTATACCAAGGTGCTGCCTCTTCTGGTAGTTGTTCAGGTGGACATTATAGATGATATGGCACTTCTCAATAAGAGTAGGGACATATCTCTGGTGTTCTGGCCAGATTTCCCTATTCAATGAAAACCACGGACAGCTGAACCTTCTTCAATGTCAATAAAGTTTTCATCAGTATCCCCCACACCTGAAAACAGGAAGTATTTCCTAGCCCCAGAGATGCAGCAAATTAAAAACTGTACTTGCAAAGTTGGAATCTTTGTGATGCATGTTGGGTAGCAATATTTCTGACTTTGCCCTCAACTTCGATCAGTGAAGTTAAAAGAGGAAAAAAAATTAAATGCTTAGCCCATCACCTACCCCCATGAATACACACACACATATGCCCACACACGCACACATATGCCCACCTCCTGATATTTGAAACTAATTTTCTTCAACCTTTCTTCAATCTGTCACCTGGTAGCACCCTCCTCCTTTCTCCCCTACAGTTCCTACAAAGTTCCTTAAGTATAACAGTATTCTTTGCAAAAAAATGTTATTATAGCACCAGTTAGGGTAAATTAACACCACAAATGTAGGAAAATGTCACATTTGGGTTTCCAACCCTAACTCCCCACCCCAACACCTCAAGCAACAAAAGAAAAAAAACATTAGGGTTGTGGGTCTCCAGAGTCTTGGTTAATCAGTGGTGGGGGCTTCCTTGGGGCTGTCAACCCTAATGTCTACCCCTTTCCATGAGCAAACAATGTCACACTTGATCTTCTGTTTTCAGGCAGGGCCCTGCTTGAAGAAAAGTACAACAAATTATGTTGGCACCCTGTGGTGAGACATACTTATCTGCCTTTGAAGAGTGTATCACTATAAGGCACAGGCTTGTAGTTGTACTTTTGCTTCAGATAGGAGGCTATGGGTTTGGGTAGAGGCACGCATTAGGGTTGATAACCCCATGGAAGATTCCACCACTGATTCACCAAGACTCCTGAGATCCTAAAACCTAATGTTTTTCCTTTTGCTGCTTGGGGAGTGAGGGTGACAGTTATTGTAGGAAATCCTAATGCCACACTTTCCTGCTTTTGTGATGTCAAGTTACCCTAAGTGAGGCATTAATGAAGTTTCTTGCAAAGAATGTCCCTTCCTTTTGAGATAGTGTAATTGTATCCTCATTCATGCAGATCCCTTCAGGACATGCGTGATCAGGTGCAGATGTGCAGAGCCTACAGAAGTGCAGGGCTCTGTTGACCCTGTTGTTCTGTGCAGTGTCAGATGTCAAAAGTTACCAAACTTATGAAAGTGATTAGAAAAAAATCAACAGACCGTCATACTGTAACTGTGTTTTTTTTTTAATATCTGGACTCCAAATTTTCAACATAGCCTTGTTACAAACCCACCCAATAAACACGGTATATGAAAATGTTCGAATCGCGGCCAAAATATCATTCAGCGGTACAGATATAAAAACACATTTTGGCCAGGTTTTGAAAAATGATAGTTGTTATGTTCATGATGTGATGTGAAAAAATTGCACTGTCGAAAATATGGGGTGAAAATATTTAAATTTACCAAAGTTATGAGAGTGCATTCTAAAATTTCAATCTACGCTCATAACTTTGTTGTTTTATAATATTTATACACCACATTTTCAACATAACCTTCTTATGATTCCACCTCATTAACAGTGGTGGAGAAATTTTCCAAAACCCACCCAAAAGGTGATTTTGTGCATCAATAATGCCGTTCTGTGCCACAGGAGTGAAAACACATTTTGGCCAGGATTTGAAAAATGACAGTTATCATATCCATGAGGTGACATGAAAATATGGTTATGTTGAAAATTTGGGGTCAGAATATATAAAATTACCAAACTTATGAGTGTGCATTGGAATATTTCAATGTACATTCATAACTTTTCCATTTTTAAATATTTTGCCCACAAATTTTCAACACAGCCTTCTTATGACACCACCTCATGAACAAAAGCAGTAAACATTTTCAAATCCTATCTGAAAAGTGATTTTGCCAAGCAATAACAAAAATCACCATTTGGGCCTGATTTGCATAATTCTACTGCCATTGGTTGTGAGAAGGAGTCCTCAAAAAGGCAATGTTTGTGGTCAAAATATGCAAAACTGACAAAGTTATGCATCAGAGTTGAAAACACCATTAAAATGCAATGAACCACACTTACTTTAGTTTCTCATATCGCAGTTGCCAGCAAGACGTGTCTTTGATCAGAGTGTAGATGTTCACCCTGGAACATGTTCAAGTGAGTGAATGCATGAGTGAGAAGTTGGGGTGGCAGGGTCAGATCAGTAAAGGACTTTTTTTTTTTTTACAGGTTAAAAAAAATTGAGGAATAGTTTTATTACAGCTAACAATGCTGGGATGGTGACTGGAGGGTGTAGGGTGCCCCTAGACACCAGGAAAACATATTCTTTTAGGGGACAGTTATTGGATGGTGCAGGGTGCCACTAGACACCAGGGGAAGTTATGATATGAGGGGACAGAGATTGGAGGGTGGGAGGGTGCCTCTAGACACCATGGAAATGTTCTATATGAGACAATGGTGATTGGATGGTAGGGGTGCCACTAAACATCAGGGAGATGTTCTGTTTGAGTGGACAGTGATCAGAGGGTGGGGGTGCCACAAGACACCAGGGAAATATACGATATGAAGTGATGGCAATTGGAAGGTGGAAGGGTGACACTACACACCAGGGAAAAGCTCTATATGAGGTATGGTGATCAGAGTGTGTGTGGTGGGGGTGCCACTAGACACCAGAGAAAGGTTCTATATTCAGAGGATGGCAGTCAGAGGGTAGCAATACCTCTAGATACCAGGGAATGCTTCTATATGAAGGGATGGTGATCAAAGGGTGGTGGTACCTCTAGACACCAGGAAAATATACTATATATGGGGGGATGGCAATGAGAGCGTGGGGTGACACTAGACACCAGAAAAAGGGCAGCACATTGCTCTCAGATCAGCCTGCAGCATGAGTTCCAGCTGCAGCTGCAGAACTCTAGAAAGTCCTGGAGTCACGTGATGCCAGCTCTGCAGTAGCAGTCTGATCCTTCGCCTCCAGTTTCCCCCTGGCTTTAAAGTTAATTTTTTAAAACTTCTCAGGGCATTTACGGCTTTATTTAGGGCTTTACAACAGCATTAAGTTATTCGATCTGCTATCCTGGCACTTTCGGGCGTATATGGACGAAGTAATGAAGAAAAATACGTCCCAACACACGCCGCCCGTGTCACCGGCAAAGGCCCAGCTGAAGAAGCCCAGAGTTTCTACGGAGAATGAAGGCCCAGAGGAGAGCGGTTTTACTGGCGAAAATGAGCCCCTGACCCTCGCTCAGTTCCTAGCAGAGTTTAAGCCTTTCAGAGCCGAATTGGGCTCGATTGCCGCAGAATTGAAAGCGGTCACATCGGCACTGGAGGATCTATCTAAACGCACCGGAGACACTGAAGTAAAGGTCTCTTCCTTAGAAAAAAGGGTCTCGAAACAAGAACCGGAGCTTGTTAACCTTAGCCAGAAGATCTCCAGGATGGAGGCAAAATTAGAAGATTTAGAGGGTCGGAGTCGGAGAAATAATTTAGTGATTATCGGTCTTCTGGAAAGAGAGAGGAAGCCGACCGACCTTTTGGCAGGAGCTTCTTTAAAGATCTGGTAGGTCCGACGCCCTGAGGAGAAATTTATAATCGAACGGCACATCGGGCCTTGCGAGCAGTACCACTTTGGTTGCCACCCCACGGGGTTTTCATTGTCCCTTTAAATTTCCAGGAGCGCCAATTCATATTGCTGAAAGCCAAAGAGAAAAAGGAATTGAACTGGAAGGGGACCCCCATTAGAATCGCACAGGATCTACCGGTTACAGTAAGGCAGAAGTGCGCGGAATACCACCCTCTGATTTCTAAGCTGATCCCTGCCGGCATAAAATTTAAAGTACTGTATCCAGCGAAGTTACATGTGCTACTCAACGCAATGGCTGCATTCGAGGGGACGCTGCTATGGCTGGTAAGGGTCTGACAACCACCCTCCCAGATCTCTTCAAATGACCACGGGCAGTTTGCGAGGAAGATGGTCTGCCTTTCATTTTCTCTTGGTGTGGTCTAGGGTTAAGCGATTCCCGATTGATCGGGTGAACGTCCCTGTTTGGTTTCTTTTCTGATCACACCACCGGACTGAAGACTATTAAGTGTGGTGTCTCGGCTAAAACTTTCTCTCTTTGTCCCGGAGTGCAGGGCTCACGTCCAGGATGAGCAGCCTGTCACGGCAGATTTCAAGTTTGTGGGGCAATATGTAGCTCTGCTTTTGGTGAGAGGGTTCTTCTCGATGGTGTTTAGCAGAGCAGTATGTAATCACACGGCCATACCGAAGGAAGAACGGTTGCCGTGTCTTAATTCACCCTTCAGTCGTGGTATTCGTTCTAACTGTTCAGTAGCTCACCCTGTCACTTCTTGGGTTATGGACCTGCCCTGGGTGTATATAGATGGACATTGTGAAGGTGGCAAAATTGGCTCAGAAGAGGATCGCATGGTGATTTTTGTGCACTGTATTTTGTTTGCTTTCCCGAAGTAGTAGCATGGACAGACTGTGGGAATGAAGCTGATTTTTGGGCTATGTTTTTACTTTTTTTGGTTGGGATTTAATCATGTTTGCTGGGTGTCTGGATGTACATCTCACCATAATTCCATTGGGTCTACCTAGATCTTTTTGTACTGCCGGACTACTGGATGAAACTCTGCCTGGATAAAGGAAATTTCCTTTTTTTTTTTTTTTTTGAAAGTGTGAAACTACTGCAAGTTCGATTGAATGTCCTTAAGTGATTTTTATGGAATGTTGGTTTGTGTTGAATTTGGGGTGTGTGGTGGGATCTGGGAAGTGGATTGGGATTTAAAGGGTTAACAGTCTTGTGGATCACATAAAGGCTAGGTACCGGGAAAGAGGGTTCATTACTGAATATTAGTATTAATTAAGGCGTGGACTAAATGGATTTAGTTGCAAGGACATGCCGGGGGAGTGGGGAAGGACTAGCTGATCTGAGTTATGGTCACATGGACCAAAGAGTGCTGAGAGGGGTGGGGGCAATCAAGGTGGATATGGGGGTGTTATGGAGGGTCGTGCTACTTATTCTTCTTGTATATTATTGGTTTATTACTGATACTATTTGTAGTAAGTGGAGCAGTGGGGAGGTGATAATTTTGGGGTATCAAAGGAATGGTTTGGGGGAGGTGGGTATTGGTGGGAGGGTAGCGTCTGGAGGGACTTTGGATTCTTTGTGTTGGGGGGGTGTGCAAGGCCTGCAAATATAGAAGTTTTGACTGGTTAACTACACAACTACAAGTCACTACAGGATTGTATCGGAAATGGGGACGGATGTTGCTATAAAATTTCTTACATTGAACATTAAAGGGAGGACAAAACAAAGCAATTTAAAATAATGAAGTACATTGATGCATTGAGGGCTAAAATTGTATTTTGCAAGAAACCCACTTGTTACAAGAAGAAAGCAATGCTATCGGAGACTTCAGATAGGGAGGATTTTTCCGTCCACAGGGCACCACACAGAGCAGAGGGTCATGCTATTATTTCACAGGTCATTGCACTTCATCCCCCTTAAGGTTATCCAGGATAATGAGGGAAGGTACATTTTGGTACAAGGTAAATTGCAGAACAAGGTTATGTTGATTGGTACAATTTATGGCCCTAACTCAGATTCTCATGGTTTTTTGGTCGAATTACTTAAGGTCTTACAACCTTTCAGCCATTTTCCCATGATAATAGCTGGTGATTTCAATACAGTGCTAGACCCGTCACTAGATAGGGTTTCTAGGACTCAGGCACTTCCTACTCCTGCTTCCCGAGCCTTCGGGGAATTGGTTGACCAATTGGGCCTAGCAGATGTTTGGAGGGTTCTTCATCCTCAAGAGAGGAACTATACATTTGTTTCCCCAACTCATGGGTCGCGTTCCCGGTTAGACTATATTCTATTGTCTCGCACCTTGCTCCCCGGGATTCTCAGCTCAGCAATAGTAGCTGCTCCCCTCTCAGACCATTCAGCTGTAGACCTCACAGTTTTCCTGCCTTCCTTAATCCGTAAAAGTAATAGATGGAAGATAAATAATCAGATATTGAGGAGTCCCAAAATAACCAAATATTTGTCAGCTCAAATTACAGAGTTTTTTCATTTCAACTTGAAGGATCAGGTTCGTCCGGATATTCTTTGGGGAGCATTTAAAGCATATATGAGAGGTTTATTGATCAGCCAGGCAGTGCAGAGAAAGAAAGAAAGGGAAATCGTAATGGAGGGGTTGTTAAACCAGATTAGGTGTTTAGAACTTAAGCTTCTCAATACCCCTACTGAGGAGGTGAAATTAAGTTTAGTAAAGGCAAAAGATGCATATCTTAATCTACTGGGGGAACAGGCCGAACTGGCTATTATTAAAACTAAGGCAAAGTTAGTGGATCAAGGTGAAAAGTCGGGCAAAGTGTTGGCCAGACATATTTCCCAATTTGAAGCTTCCCGTTTAATAGAGGGTATTTTCTCAGAAGGGGAGGGTACTATCAAAACTACTCCCGAGGATATGGCCCAGATTTTTCAAAATTACTTTACATCTCTTTATGCGGGTATGCAGATACCTCCGACTGAAGCGGATATCTCCTCATTTTTGGGCAAGCTACCCTTCCCTAATCTCTGTGAATCGGATCAATCAGTGCTCGTTACAGAGATTACACAAGAGGATGTTGAATTGGCCATTAAGGGTCTTACATCTGACAAAACTCCCGGACCAGATGGGTTCTCACCCAATTTTTATAAAGCATTTGCCACCCAGTTGTCCCCAATTTTACTCAAACTTTTCCAATATATTTTATCTGGTAAAGAAGTAGAGCACTCCCTTACCGAGGCACTCATAGTGCTTATCCCCAAACCTAATAAACCACCTGAAAGACCTGCCAGTTACAGACCAATTTCACTGTTGAATTGCGACATTAAGATTCTGGCCAAGATATTGGCCGATTATATCTGTCCGGTAATCCCAAAGTTGATTGGACCAGAGCAGGTAGGTTTTATGAGGGGTAGATCCTCTTCGGATCATTTTAGAACTCTGGCGCATGTTTTCTTGGCCTCCGAGGAGTCCGAGCTACCAATGGCGTTGGTCTCCTTGGATGCCAAGAAAGCTTTCGATAGGGTCCACTGGGCCTATCTTTTTGAGGTAATGCGCAGATTCGGCTTCCCTGAGAAATTTGTGGCTTGGATTAGGGCATTGTACGCAGACCCCTCAGCTAGGGTCGTGTGCAATGGGGCTATCTCTGCATCTTTTAAATTACAGGCCGGTACGAGACAGGGCTGTCCCCTTTCACCCTTATTATTCAATTTGTATATGGAACCCCTTATAAGGAGTATAGTGCTGTCCCCTGAAATTCTTGGTATTAACGTAAGGGGGATATACAATTAAGGTTACGGCTTATGCCGACGATTTACTAATATATGTATCGAAACCTGATTGGTCTATTCCCAATTTATTAAAACTTATTCAGAATTTCAGTGGGCTATCTAATTATAAATTGAATCAAGACAAAACTGTTGTTTATCCTTTGAACAACAGGGTATTTAAACCCGATGTCATAGGACTTGGTTTAGGTTGGGACTCTAAATCTTTTAGATATTTAGGCCTTTTCGTGACAAATAGTCAGGATAGACTGCATCAACTGAATTTAGAATCCTTAGTCCACACTATTAAACTCGACCTCAAAAGATGGCGCAGTTGCCTTTGTCCTTATGGGGAGAATAAATATTGTAAAATGAATATATTTCCCAGGCTTTTCTACCCTTATCTATATTAAATATTTGGATTCCCTTTCTTGGTTTAAGAAACTTCATGGCAAATTAGCTTGACTTTGTCTGGGGCCACAAGAAGGCCAGGATGTCGTATCCTAAGTTGGCGGCCCCCAAGAATCTCGGTGGTCTGAGAATGCCTCATTTTGCACTTTATTTTTGGGCAGCACATTTAAATAAATATGGGAGATGGATGCATTGTGACAACACCACCACGAATATGGGATATATTCCATTATGGGTTAATTTGGAATTTAGTCTTATTAAGAATGTAGATTTTAATCCCAAGGCTCTACCTTATGTACCCACCCGTTTGCTTCCCTCTTTACTGAAAAAGTCTCCTATCGGACTTTCTCTTAGAATACATAATCAGTTATGTAATTTTGTGAAGTACAAACAAATGTGGGACTGGGGGCAGCCTGTTTGGGGGAACCCACAATGGCGGATAGGATATCGGACTATTAAACGGAACTGGTTGCCCGTCTTAGCTGTTTGCTCCCTGAAAGACTTTATAAATGCAGATGATAGTGTGATCTCAACGGCGCAGATTTTGGTGAAGTTTGATTTGTCTCAGAGAGATATTTTCAAAGTATATCAATTACGTCATGCTCTGATTCAGAGACTCGGTAGCAATCCGGTTTATTCACCCTGCATCTCATTCTGGGAAGACCTCAGCGTTTTAGTCGGTGCCCCACAGGCTATTTCCAAGATCTATTTAGTATTGTTCAATTGGGCCTTTAAGGATAACCTAGCACCTAGTTCATATTGGGCCAAGTATTCCCCAACATAACCTGGGACTGGGCACTCATTTGGCGGAGTTGCCACAAATGGATCCAACAAGATCATCTCAGATTAGTGCAATTCAAAATACTGCACAATATTTATTACACACCTCAAAGTTACAGGATTTAAAATTAGCACAGAGGTCTCTGTGTTATAGATGTGAGGAGGGGGAGACCTTCTCCATATCTTTTGTCTCTGTCCTAACATAGCCCCTCTGTGGAATGAAATCAAAAGTAAACGGATCCGTTACTGGGTTTAGAAGACCTGTTCAGCCCGGAAATATGTTTATTAGGTGATATGTCGGGTTGTATGGTTAAGCAGAGGAAATTTCATATATCCATGATTTCTTGTGTAGTTAAAAAACTGGTGTTGAGGCACTGGAAGGACCCCTGCCTAATTTCTTATTCTGAATGGTTGGCAGAATTCCTTTCGAGCCTCAGGACCGAGAGGATGATTGCCATACTGCACAATGTGTTGCCCCGTTTCGAGAAAATCTGGTCTCCACTAGTAACAGCTACTCATAAGGAGCCTATAGCAGTGATGCTCTTTTCTTTCTCTCCCATGTAGTCTCTGATCACAGTGCCTTGTATGGAGGGGTGGGGGTGGGAGTGGTTGGGTTGGGGGCTTCGGAGACCGTATGTTTCTCTTTTTTTTCAGATTGTACTGATTGTCCGTTGTGTGACCCCATCTGTATTTTACTGCTTACTTCTACATTGTCTCCGCAAGTACATGTATTCTAATGTTCAATAAAATGTTAATTGCAAAAAAAAAAAAGAACTTTAGAAAGTCCTGCTGTTTTCATATAGGGAACATGGGTGCACTGCTCCTCTTGTTAAGCAGGGCACCCTGCATTTTGGGTGCCCAGAAAAGGTATTTCTGGCAAGTTTAAAAACAAACAAACACCAGAATCTAGTTAAATGGGCCCCACATAGTTAGGTTCAAGTGTTTACTTTTTAAAAATGACATTATTTTTATGTACTTTAAATGTTTGCAAGTTTAAACAGTAAAAAGAAAATGGTGGCCATCTTGATAGTTTTCTCTCCCCCAAGCAAATCATGCAAATTATGCCATACACCAGTTTTTAGGTCTGGGGACCATGCCATTGTTTTGAATTACAGGCACATCCCTATTTTGTCACATACCTCTGCCCTCCGGCCAAGACCCTGGAGAAGCTTGTCGGTGAAAAACTGCAGGAATACATCTCTAGGTATGATCTGCTTGCTAAGGAACAGTGTGGCTTTCAGAAGATGCACAATATGACTACTGCTTTGATTGAGTTAACTGAGGATCTTCCTGGAGTCTTGGAAAGGGGTGAATATGCTGGAGTGGTCTTCCTAGATCTATCGAAGGCCTTTGATCTTGTTGATCATAAGTTACTGGTAATAAAACTCAGGGAGATGGGACTGTTGAATGGTGCAATGGCATGGTTCTCCGACTATCTAACAAATCAAACCCAAAGAGTAAAATGTAATAATTGGATTTGCTCTGTCTTGCTTCTGGAAACAGGAGTTCTACAGGGGTCCATTTTGGGACCCCTGTTGTTCAATCTTTTTTATTAATACAGTACCTAATGTTGCCAAGTTCTTCTGGACAATTTTATATGCTCATGATACGGTTCTTTTTACTTCAAGGGTAAATTTTGATAAGATGAAGAAGTGTTTGCAATCTGGTTTTAAGATAATGTGGGATTGGTTTGAGCAAAATGGATTGGTTATTAATGCAAAAAAGAAAAAAAAAACACCAAGACTGTGTTATTTGGGAGTAGACACAGTCTTGGTAAATGCTTAACCCGGATTATTACTACTCCAAGAGGTGAGGTCATTGAGCAGGTTCAATCGTTCAAATATCCGGGGGTGTTTTTCGATCCCTTGTTGACTTTTGCATGCCATGTTGACTATGTTGTAAGGAGCATTAATAAATACATTGGTCTTCTTTATCAAAATAAGAATACTTTTATTGTTGAAGTTAAAAAGTTATTGGTGAATAGCTTGATTCTTTCAATTGTTGATTATGGATTAGTTGTGTATTCGGTAGCTTATAATACTATTTTTGAGAAAATTAATGTTGCTGTAAATAATGCATGTA